>CM051822.1:145110663-147610663 GCA_028451465.1 Erethizon dorsatum
TCTTTTCTCCTTTAAATTGTGGGTGTCAGGTATTGTGTCTCAGCAATGAGAAAACAATTAAAGCATGCTGGGAAAACTGGCCATCCACATGCAGAAGATTAAATCTAGACCCCTGTCTCTCACCATGTACTAAACTAGAATCAAAATGGATCAAAATGTTAAAGACAGAAACACTTAATCTTCTGAAGGATAAAATAGGTAAAACTCTTGAAGACATAGGCAGAGGCAAAGATTTTCTGAATGGAACCTAATTGCACAAGAAAGAATATCCAGAATCAACAATGGGATATCAAATTAGAAACCTGCACAGCAAGGGAAACAACCAACAGAGTGAAGAGGCAACCTGCAGCAGTGATGGAGAACCTCCGGCACGTGTGCCACGGTGGCTATTTGTATCATAGAAATCTCTAAAAGATTCGCCATCACTGTCCTACAGAATGGCAAAAATTTTTTTGCCAGCTATTCCCCAAACAGAGGACTAATGTCTAGAGTTTATAAAGAACTCGAGAAAAATTAGAGCCCCCCCAAAAAGACCCAATAGAAAATGTGCAACTGAAATAGACACTTCTCAGAAGAAGAAATACAAATGGCCAATAAATGCATGGAAAAATGTTCAACGTCTCTGGCTATTAGAGAAATGCAAATTAAAATAGTACTGAGATTTCATTTGACTCCAGAAAGAATGGCAATCATCAAGAAATCAAATAATAACAAATACTAATGAATCTGCGGGGAAAAAGGAAACCTACACTGTTGGGGGAAAATAAACTAATACAATCATTATGGAAATCATTGTGAGGATTCCTCAAAAAACTAAAACTAGAAATTCCATTTGACCCAGATATTCCCTTTCTGTTTTCCCCCAAAAGATATAGGATATAAAGATATAGTGCATTATATAAACATGCATACCCATGTTTATAGCAGCACAATTCACAATAGCTAAATCTTGAAAGTGGCCTATATGTCCATCAATAGATGAACGGATTACGAAAATGTGGTATTTTTACCACATTTACTAGTCAGCCATAAAGAAGGATAAATTTGAGTCATTTGTAGGAAAATGGGTGCACCTTGAGACAGTAATGTTAAATGACATAAATCAGATGCACAAGCTTAAATATTGCATGGTTTCTCTTATATGAGAAACCCAAAATATAAATAGAGTGAACTAAAAGGCAGATAATGGAAAATAAGAAATCTTTTGCAAATGGGAAGGGGACCAAGAAAAGGAGGGAGAGAGGATGGAGATAAAAAAAATTAAGATGCGTTACATACATGTGCCAACATGTACATGAAGAATGTGATCATTATGTACTACAGAAATGTATTGATAAAAAATAAAAATTGAAAAAAAGGAAAAGAAAGAAAAAGAGTGGCTCCGCAGCCATGAACTCCCTTGTGCTTTAGGGTGTACTGCGTGAGGACCAATCTGGTTTCTGTGGCAGGATGTGAGGCACCCCCAGCCCTGCTCAGGGAGCTGGATCCCAACTCCCAGATACAATATGAGGGGGGCAGCGAGAGTTCAGAATGGAACCTAAAGGTGTCTGAGCCCCACTGTGTTCCCACACCCAGCCCAGAGCCTGACACATCATAGTAGATGAGAATAGAGGGAAAAGAGTGAAGGAGGGTCGGGCATGGTGGTGCATGCCTGTAATCTCAGCGCTCTGAGAGCCTGAGGCAGGAGGATTGCCACTTGAGTCCAGTCTGAGCAACTCAGCAACTTAGTGAGACCCTGTGTCAAAATAAAAAATAAAAAAGGGCTGGGGATGTAGCTCAGTACAAAGGCCCTGAGTTCAATCCCCAGTAATGGAAAAGAAAAAAAGAATGAATGAATGACGATGGGTTGGAGAGATACTACCCACAGGGAGATAGACCCTGAGTAACCTTTGACAGCCCAGCCAGCCCTGGCTTTTGTCCCCGATGAGGTTGGTTGATGGGGTGATCTTACCGTCTGGCTTTCCTGTGGTGCTGGGACTGCAGGATGCTCATGCGCTCTGGCCTCCTGATCTTTACAGCAACAACCTAAACTTTGAGTGACCTCTCTTTACTGCCCATGGTCAGTCAGGTAGCACCTGCCCCTTTTGTCTTGCTGTGCATGGCCTCTTCACCCATAATAGTCCAGAATCACTGTGTTCCTGAGAAGGTGCCTGTTGTCAGAAGGGGTAAGGATTGTGCCTAGGGTCCCCATCTGGTACATGCTACAGCTTTGGACATGCATCTGACTCCAAAGCCTTCACTCCCTGCCTGGAATTTGAGGTCCTATTGACTACTGCAGCTAAAGATCCTGTCCCTGTTCCTGTCCACAGAAGGTTCTGGACTGACTCAGGTCATTCTCAGCGCAAAGATCCAGCCTCCAACCCTTCCACATTCCCCCTCCCCATCTCCTGGGAGCTGCATTACAACTCTGTGTACTGAGAGACTTAATGTATGATCACCCATTTTGCAGATGAGGGAAGCTGAGGCAGGAAGATTGCAAGTTTGAGCCCCATCTAGGCAGCATAGTGATACTCTGGCTCAAAATAAAAAATACAAAGGGCTGGGGATGTAGCTTAGTGTGAAGGCCCCTGAGTTGCATCCTTAGTGGAAAAAAAGGGGTCCAATGGCTTTACCATGGGGTCCTGGTTTCTTACAGCCACAGCCTGTGAGTCCTTCAAAGGGGCCCCCAGTTACAATCCTGAGAGTGCCAGAAAGCAAGCTGGAGAAAATGAGCAGAGCGGACATGGCAGCTTATGTCCACCAGGTGGCGCTGCCCGCCCGCTGATCAGAGCCCCGCGCTTCTGCTTCCCAGACCCACTTCCGTTAACCCCAAAGAGCAGACCACTAAAAGAGAGAGACTAAAACTATTATACGTACCTGCATCTAGCAGGCGTTTATTAAATACCCGTTGAAAGAATGCATGTCCACTCCGTGAAGCAGACAAATGAAGCAGTCTTGTACAGACTGAGAAACGGAAGTTGGATAGTAACCACTGGCATGTTGGCTATTGTTAAGTCTCTGTGCTGGACACTGCTTAGCATATTTTAGTTTTCACGGTGCAGCCATCAGGGGCCATGAAGCGTATGTTTTATTCCCACGTTGCCGGTGAGGAACCAGGGGCTTCGACAGGCCAGGTGACATGCTCGAGTCATAGAATAAACGGCAGAACTAGGACTTGACCCACTCTGCCTGCACCTGAGTGACACAGGATCGCGGCCATCTGCTGGTCCAGCGCAGCCTCCTTGCCACACCCCTAACAGGGCCTCAGGTGCGGTCTCCCCGACTAGCACCGCATTAGCGCCAGTTATCAGGTGACCACCAGGGGGCGGCCTCAGTCTTTAGACAGCCATGAGCCATCCTGGAACGGTGACAGGATGACTGTCCCTACCTGGCCGGGTCCCCTTGAGGATGACATGGGACAGTGCATGGAAGGTCCTTAGCCCCTCCCCCACGCCCCTCACACTGAAGTGCCACACCCCCAGGCCGCAGAAATGACGGGTGATTGCCCAGTGAATTCCATGGGCTGCTGTGTTGGGGCAAGGTTTTGACCAGCTGTGAGCTCTGCTGTCCCCTTAGCTTAGATGGTGGCACATGCTCGCTAAGCAGGCTCTGGCTGAGGGCCTGCTGGTGGCCTGGAGCACACAGCAGCTGTCTGGCTGGGCCCTGGGACATGCTGGGCCCTCTGTATCCCACCTCTGGTCCCCAGAGGGCCAGGCACACTTTATGGCTTCTATCATCTCCACTCCATGTGAGGTTTCCAGATGTGATGGCCCAGGGGTGGCCGTGCCAGATGCCAGGATGCCCTTTAGTGCCACCTGTCACCCCACGATGGCTGCACTGCCCTGTTCTTCTCCTGTTCCTGTGTCCTCCTCCCTTTCATCTGCCAAAGCAAGCATACAATGGCTGCTATAACCAGTGAACACCCAGAGGAGTCCCACAGCCTGGGGTGTGTCAGCTTAGGAAGCTAAGCCTGTGCTGGAGGCAGATCTTGTCACAGCTTCTGGCAAAGACCCCAACTAAGACACCATTAACGAGGGCCTAGGCCTTTTCTGCTGGGCCCTGCCTGCGCTCCTCATGTGGACTTGTGCTTGGCTGGGAAGCTCTGGAGCTTCAGAAGTGTTTGTACTGTGCAGGCAGCCAGAGAGGGACTGAGAAACAACTCCGATGAGAAGAGCTACCAGGTCAGAGAGAGCGTTGGGAGCAGGGACAGATCCCAGCAGACTAGCGCAGCCACACAAAGGCTTCTGGGCCACGTCACCTAGAGAATTAGAATGGGTCTCAGGTCCAGAAGGGACATCAGCAGGTGGAGAACATCTTTGGGGGACAGGGCTCAGCTGGGGCCCACATTCCCCACAGCCATCTGAGACCCAGATTGCATCTTATCATCACGGCAACTCTGGTGCCCACAAGGCACATAGTAGGTGCTCAATAAAGATGTGACAAATGTGTGACTCCGAGTATAGCCTTCCTTAGCAGTAGTGTTTACTGGCAAAATTAGAATATTTGTACTTCAGGCCTTCTTATAACGTATGAGAGAATACCGCTTTGTTAAATGACAATTCATGGCAGGAGAAAGTGGTCAATGAAAAATATAGTAGCTGAATTAAAATTTTGGTATTGGATACAAAGAATAGTAGACCCAAAAGTGTAGACATCAAATGCAGGATACAAAAGACTAGATGGAGAAACATTCCCAGGATGCAAAGGGAAAGGGTACAAGGACAGAGTGTCTGAGAACAGAAAGGACAAGGGCCACAGAAGTCTCTCTGCCATCTATCACCTCCCCTGTAATAAGAAATCAGAAGCAATAATCAAAGTTGTTAAAGAAGGAAAAACTGTTTTTTCATGGTGCTAGGGATTGAACTACACGTGCTGGGCAAACACTTTACCATGGAGTGACATCCCCAGCCCAAGAAATGAACTCTTCACTTGGAAAAAGAAAAAGACCCAGGAAAGTTAAAAATGGGCATATCTGATGGTTCTTCCCAACTTTCTCCAGTGCATATAAATAAGGTGATAATGTCTTGAGCTCCCTGGGTAAAGAGGGGAGGCTGCCAGGGCCCAGGGCTTAGGCATCCAGGGAAACAGCTGTGAGAATCTATTGCAGCGCTGCTCATTAGAGTGAAAATAGAAGCATCCTGCATTCTTGAGAGAAGAGGAGTGATTAGCTAAACAGTGGGCTATTCCTGCGGGGGAGTGTTACACAGTGCTTTAAATGCTGAGAAGAAAAGCGATTGCAAAATGATACCCAGAGAACAAGACGTCATATATTTAAATCTGAAAATGGTGCATTACTATGGATGTCTGTCTAAGAAGGAAAAGCACAGAACTAAGGACTGGAAGGAGAGAGATCAAATTCATGGGGCTGGAGAAGAAAAGCAGGATGGGACCTGATGAGAACTGACCTTGATAATACAGCTTTATTTATAATTTTCTTCAAAAATTGGAAACAGAGATGTTCACCTCAGAATGTTTGTCCCTTCAGGATATCCTTAGATGAGAATTTCTGTCATGCTCTGTAGTTTTCTGTACATTTTTTTGGGGGGGAGGGGTCTTGTGAATTTTCTTTTTGTGGTAAAATAGATGAACATAAAGTTAACCATCTGAACCATTTTTAGGTGTATAAACCAGTGGCATTAAGTACAATCCCAAATTATCATCTCTAGCCATTTTTAGAACTTTTTTGTCATCCTCAATGGAAGCTCTTTTCCTCCCCACCCCTATCTCCGGTAACCACTGTGCTATGAATTTGACTGTGACCTCTGGTAAATGCAAGTGTACAATGGTTGACCTCTTGTATCTAGTCTATTTCACTTAGCATAACATTTTCAAGGTTCATCTATGTTGTAGCATGTATTAAAGTTTCATTCTTTTTAAGACTGAATATTATTCCATTGTATGTATACACCACATTGTGTCTATACATTGTCTATTCATGGCCCCAGAGGGCCATCTGGGTTGCTTCTACATTTCAGGTATGTGAATAATACTGCTATAAATATTGGGGTACAGGTATCTATTCGAGTCCCTTCTTTCAACTCTTCTGGGCATAAACCCAGAAAAGGAATTGCTGGACCATGCACTATCTCTATGTTTAGCTTTTTGAAGAACTGCCAAACTATTTTCTACAGTGAGTCTACCTTTGTACTTTTCACTAGCAAAGCACAAGAGTTCTAATTTCTCTACATCTTCACCAACCCTTGTTATTTTGGATAGCAGCTATCCTAACAGGCTTGAAATCACATCTGACAGTTTTGATTTGCCTTCTTCTTCTTCTTCTTCTTCTTCTTCTTCTTCTTCTTCTTCTTCTTCTTCTTCTTTTCTTCTTCCTTTTTTTTTTCTTTATGTAGGTATCAGGAACTGAACTCAGGACCTCGTGCTTGCCAGGCAGGTGCTTATGCTGCTGAGCTATATCACTGGCCCAATTTGCCTTCTTCTAATCACTAATGATACTGAAGATCTTTTCATGTCCTAATTGGACATTTGTATATCTTCTTTCTTCAGTGCAAGTCCTTTGCCCACTTTTGAATTAGGTTGTTTTGTTGTTATTGCTGTTATTGAGTTATAGGAGTTCTTTATATATTCTGGATATTAATCCCTTATGTCATATGTTATTTGCAAATATTTTGTCCTTTTCCGTGGGTTGTCTTTTCAGTTTTTTGAAGTTTGTCATTTTGATGAAGACCATTTTGTCTGTTTTTTCTTTTGTTGCCTGTGCTTTTGGTGCCATATTCAAGAAACCAAATCCAATGTCATAAAGCTTTCCCTCGGTGTTTTCTTCTTAGAGTTTCATAGGTTGAGCTTTTACATTAAGGCATTAAGGTCTTTGATCCATTTTGAGTTATTTTTGTACATAGCATAAGGTAAGGGTTTAATTTCATTCCTTTGCATGTGGATATCCAGTTTTTCCAACACCATTTGTTGGAAAGACTGTCCTTTCCTCATGGAGTGGTTTTTGTACCCTGTGGGAAATCAATGGGCCACATAAGTGAGGTTTTATTATTTGGTTTTCCATTGGTTCACATGTCCTTCTGTATGCCAGTACCACACGATTTAGATTATTATAGGCTTGTATAAAGTTTTGAAACTAGAAAGTGTGAGTTCTCCAAACTTGTTCTTTTTCAAAATTGCACTGGTTACTTGGGGTCCCTTTTATGTACTTTTTAACCTGCCGAAAGAAAGGGGTGGTGCTGCTGAGTAGACTCAGGGCTCACTCTGTAGCAAACCAAATTTCAAGATGGAAATCTCTAAGTAGATGTGTCCTGGTGGATATCTTAGGCACCAAACAAAGATAAAGAACTCAAGCAGAAAAATAAAGGTTACCCATAAATTAACAAAATCAGGATGGTCTCAAACTAGATAACTCAATATTAGGCATTTTAGTTATGTTTTGTCAAGTGGTCAAATCCAATACCAAGTTCTAGAAGAAAAATTCTTTCTTCATGAAGAACAGAAAACAAGGGTCTCCCCCTAATGACCTCCAACCCTGCCTTTGGGCCCTACCTCTTAAGCTTTCAACATTTCCCAACAGTGTCTTCTGGGAACAAAGCCTCTTACTCACGTACCTTTGGGGGCATTCATAATCCAAACTATAGAATTAAACCTTTGAGTGCCAAACTATGCTACATAGTTAAATAAGCCCAGCGAAAGCTTTTAAGAAAAGCACTTATAAAAGAAAAAAGCCACAATCACAGTGGGTGACTACATAGGCTTTCAGAATTTGACAATTCAGTAGACTAAGAATAGGTGAGGAAATGGATTTGAACAATTAAAATAAAAGATCATCTCTAGATGTATCATGTATATGTGCATATCACACTTTACTTTGTCTCATACAAAATTGTGAAACACTAACAGAAGTGTATTGTGTACTTGGTCACAAAGATTACCTAAATTAATATAAAAAAATAGAGATTTTCTAGGCCACATTCTCTCATCTTAGTTCATTGAAATAACTATTTGATAATGAAAAGACTATTTTAAGGTTATAACTAATTGAAAAGATAATAAACACCTTTCAAATAGCTTATGTATCAAAGAGGAAATTTAAACTGAAATTGAAATTATTAACAAAAGAGGAAAGATTCTATAAAACTTAGAAGATATATTTAAAACTCTTTTTTCTTTTTTTCAGTTCTGAGGGCCTTATGCATGTGAGGCAAGTCCTCTACTACTGAAAAAAATTATAAGAGTGTGATGTGGAGCTCTGAAGAACTAGGGAAATGGATAATTTTCTAGAAGAGTATAAATTAACAAAACTAATCCAAAATGAAAAAGTAAACTTGAGTAGATCCATGACTGTATGTAAGAGTAATGTGTGATTAAAAATCTATGACTTTGCTGGGAGCAGTGACACACGTTTGTAATTCCAGCTAATTGGAGTCTCAGTCAAGAAGAGCACAAATTCAAGGCCAACCTGGGCAACTTAGACTCCATCTTAAAATTTTAAAAATAAAATAAAAATGGCTGGGTATGTAGCTCAGTAGCATGGTGCTTGTCTAGCATGAGTGAGGTGCTGGGTTCAATCCCCAGTACTGCAAACAAACAATTAAGACACCAACTATGACTTAGTGCAATTCGGTAATAAAAAAGACAACCCAAAGAAAAAAGGACAAAGAATCTGAGCAGATGTTTCTCCAAGGAAGATATACAGATGTTCTGTAATCACATGAAAAAATGCTTGACATCATTGGTGCCATGGTTTGTGTCTGAATGTCCCCCCAAAGCCTCATGCAGTCATGGGGGGGCAGGCTTTTTGGAGGCAGCTGAATCTAGAGTTTGTGATTGGTTCATTGTCTACTGCTGGGATTGGGGGTGTGAGTGCTATACCTGCCCTAGGGCGGGTAGCCTGCATACAATATAAGGGAGGAAAAGAGGCTTGCTACTCCCTTTTGCTCTTGTTGCTTTTGCTGTCTTCCCTGCCATGAACTGTTGCCTCTCTGCCATGCCACCCTGCCTTAGAGCTGGCTGATTATGGACTGAAACCTCTACAAACTGTGAGCTAAATCCTTCCTCCTTAAACTCTGGGTGTCGGGTATTTTGTCTCAGCAATGAGAGAAAAGTAACTAAGACAATTGGTTACCAGTGAAACGCAAATCAGAAGTATGATGGAGATGGCACTTCATACTCACTAGGGTAGGGAGAATGAAAAAAAATGTTGTGCTAAATGAAAGAAGCCAGTCCCCAAAGACCATCTAGTTATGTGATTTGATTCACATGAAATGTGCAGAATAGGAAAGTCCATAAATACAGAGTAAATTGTAGCTGCTTAGGACTTGGGGGTATGGGGAGGTAGAGGAGTTGGGAGGTAGAAAGGTAAAGAGTAAGGGGCTTCAACTGATGAAAATGTTTTAAGTAGAATAATCATAGCTACACTTATCTGTGAATAGACTAAAATCATTGCACTGTACACTTCCAGGGGTAGATTGTGATATATGAATTATATCAATAAAGTTGTTAGGAAACTCTATGATAAAGGTATCCATGACTTAGTTGATTACAGTTGATAGTATTGACAGGGGAATAGTAGCTGCTGTGACTTCCCTCCTGTCTTGGTCACTTTCTCATTGCTGGAACACAATACCAGACACCTACAAATTAAAGGAAGACAGGTAGGTATATTTTGGCTCAGTTTGTAGAGGTTTCAGTCCATAGTCAGCTGGCTCCAAGGCCAGCATAGCAGTGGGGCATTACAGAGAAGGCTTGCTCATGGCATGGTGGTGGGAAGAAGAGAGGGATCATGGGGAGAGGAGGGATATAGACCCTTCCAGGCCATGCCCTCAGTGACCACATCCTCCTACCATGTTTCACCTCTCAACATCACATTTAACTCTAAACTCATCAGTGGGCTAATCCAGGGATGAGTATTACATATCCATGATCCAGTCACTTCCCAAAGCCCCACCTGTGAGCACATGAGGCTTTGGGGGATGTCTAGACATCATCCATAACAGCTCCTTACATCTTAGGGCCTTAACACAATAGAAACTTATCTCTTACTCACTGAGAGGCCAAAGCAGCCGGGCCTCACTGATGAGTAGCTGCTTCCCAATGGTAATTCAAGGATCCATGTTCCTCCCGTCTGGTGTCTCTATCATCTTCCCCAGGTAGCTGCCAAGTTCAGTGCAGAAGAATGAAGTGCAGAAGGATGAGAAACGGAGGTTCTTATTGGCCAGGCCTGAAAGGGCTCTGCTTCTGCCCCGTCCCATCAGCTAGAACACAGCCTGTACTGCCTAGCAAGCAAGTCTCAGAAGTGTAGTCTGGGACGGTTCCAGGAAGAAGAAGAAACGTTAACTTCTAACCATGTTTTAAAGAATAAAAATTTCCTTATTCAAACTATTCCAGATGTTTGGAAAGGATTGAAAGTCAATGCAAAAATTCTGAGCACACGCATTTTAAAATTAGGAAAACTTTTAACACAAGTGAAAGTGATTTAAAAGTTAAAGGTCATATAATTCTTTCTTGTTTTGCTTTGCTTTGTTTTTTGAGACAGTGTCTTGCTATGTAGTTCAGGCTATTCTTGAACTAACTATGTAGCCAGGCTGACCTAGAACTCATGGTGATCTTCCTGCCTCAGCCTCCCGAGTGCTGAGTTTAAGGTCATATAATTCTCAGAATAAATGCTAAAAATACTACTGATGGAATTCTGCAGTGATCCCTAACAACAACTCTAGCATAGGAATAGGAAGATTCTGGCTATACCTTATAGGCTGTGTTATGGTATAGACATAAAGTGACCCACAAAGACTCCTGCATTGAGGCCTTGATCCTCCATGCAACAATGTTCAGAGGTGGGGTCTAGAGATCCTAGGTGCTGACTTCATCAGTGTTCATAGCTGAATGGGCTGTTAGGAGGTGGGGCCCACTTAGGAAAGCATGAGTTTGAAAGGCAGATCTAGTCCCCATCCTCTATTCTCTCTCTGACTCTGTCTTTCTCTCTCTGCTCCCTTACTGCCATGAGGTGAGCATCTTTTATCCACCACAACCTCCACAGGTCCAGAAACAATGGAACCAGATTGCCATGCACTAACACCTCTATAACCGTGAGCCAAATAAGTCTTTCCTCTTTTACATTTCTTATCTGAGTTACTTTGTCACAGCAACTAAAAGCTTATTAACACAAGCTAGGAGAGTAAAACAAATTGCTCAGGACAGGAACAATAGAGATGGAGTAAAGAGATGATCTAGCTAGGTGTGGTGGCACAGCCTGTAACACAGCACATGGGAGGCTGAGGCAGGAAAATGGCCACAAGTTTGAGGCCAGTGTGGGCTACATAGTGAGTTTAAGGCCAGCTTGAACTACATAGCAAAACCCAGTCTCAAAAAATAACCTTAACCCTAACCCTAAGATCCATTGAATGGATTATGGGAGTCCTTGAAGAAGAAACTCTAAATAAGGGCACAGAGCCAACACTAAGAGCTATTATTTAAGAAAAGTGCTGTTGCTTCTGACATAGGGTCTCACTATGCAGTCCAGGCTGGCCTTGAACTTGTGATCCTCCTGCCTCTGCCTCCTGAGTGCTGGGATTACAGGCAGACACCACCATGCCTAACAAGAAAACTTTCTTGAAATAAAAAGATTAGAAGCTATATATGGGAAGAATACACCACATATCTGAAAATACAACCCAGAACAAATACCACAAAACACTCTAGGAAAATTACTGGACTTCGAAGAATAAGAAAAAATTTTGGTCATTTAGGAAAAAATAATCAGGTGATTTAGAAGCAAATAAAATTTGATTATCATTAGACTTTTAGACAGTACTACCTCATGCCAGAAGGAAGTAGAGTAACATGTTAAAGAAACTCAAGGGAAAAAATTATGAGCCAAGGGTTTGACATCTGGCAATTCTCCCCACACAGTCCCAGGAGCCCTGGGTGAACCTGTGCCTTTGGTAAAACCCACACCAGGGGTGGGGGAGCGCAGACATGGCCAAGCACCTCAGAACCTGCCTGCTTGGTGGGAGGAAAATCCAGAGCTGTGGAGTCCACCCACTGCTCTAGTCCATGTACAAGATTGAGGAAGCCACCTTCTTGGGAAAGAGAAAGGTCTAACATGCTGTCACCAAGCACTGGGCCAAAGGGACTCATTGGACAGGTTTCATCGGACACTTGTGTGCAGCCTGCCCTCCCTGACTCCAGCCCCAGACCAACCGCAACTTCAACTGGAAACACTCTTGCCTTTGACTGAATGGGGGCACGTGACTATTTCCATGGGGACCTGACAGAGCTCTGGTCCAGCGGCTGGCTAGTGTACTGTCATATGAGAATCACTAGGTTTCACTGGCCATTCATTCGGATAATATTTGCTGACATCTACTAAGTGCCAGAATCTGTGCTGGGCACGGAGAGACAGAGGGGTAAAGAAATTGTTCTCGAACCCAGGGATCTCATACTTTAATGGGACAAAGATCCTACAGTGGGTAGATTAGTCAGCTTGGGCTAACATGACAAAATACCATAGATCAGGAGGCTTAAACGACAGGCATTTATGTCTCACATTTCCAGAGGGTGGAAGTCTGGGACTGGGGTGCCAGCGTGGTTGAGTTCTGAGGGTCCCCCTGGTGTGCAGATGGTTGCCTTCTTGCTGTGTCCTCCTGTGGTGGGGAAAGGAGGCTCCAGCGTCTCTTCTTTTGAGGATACTAATCCCTTCCTAGGGATCCCACCTTTGTGACCTCATCTAAACCCAGTCACCTCCCAGAGGCCCTGTCTCCTAATTCCATCGCACTGGGGGTTAGGGTTTCAGTATATGCTTTTATGGGGGACACAAAAGTTCAGTCCCTAACAGGAAAGGCTTTGAAAGCTGCAGGTGGAGTGAAGAGGACCGAATGTGAGCTGGAGGAAGTGGTAAGAGGTGAGGATCCTGTCTCCCGGGGCTTTTCTGGGGGTGAATGGTGGCACCTCGAATGTGCTGAGGCCTGGTGCAGGGACAGGAGAGCTGTGTTTGGGGATGCTGGGTGCATCCAGCACAGGCTCCAGAGCCTGGGCGTGAGCCCCAATTCTCCACTTACTGGCTCTAGTGACTTGGGTGGGTCCCTCGACTTCCGTATGTCTCTGGGCAAGTAACAGTACGTAAGTCACACGAGGGCCATGGCCCACGTCAAGTGCCTCAGCCAGCCTGTAAGCATTCAGTAATGTCTGTCATGGTGGAGGAGGAGAAGAAGGAAGAGGAGGAAGAAGGGAGGAGGGAGAGCAGGAAGAAATAATTAGCGAAGGGAGTTGGGGTATAAAAAGAATTCCAGTCTGGGAGAGAGTGACCATTCTGAGTCTTCTGTCCCCAAGCTGTGGGCTCTGCCCACAGCCTCCCCAAAGAGCCAGAGGAACTCACCTGCAGCAGCGTTCAGAATGAGGCCGAGGCCGAGTGGAGGGAAAGCTTGCAGTTGTGGTCTGGTAATGAGAGGCCCCGGAGGTGGGGTTAGCTGGTTCCAGGATTCCAGGAGGCAGCTTGGCTGAAGAGGTTTTGAATCCCAGCGTTGTCACCCAAACTCCACTCACAGCCCCTATTTTCAACTAAAATAACCCAACACACTCCATCTTTCTTGGAAATGTCTTCCTTGTGCTGAGTCCCTACCTGTCTCCCGGTAATGTGCTAGTCCTGGGGACTGCATGCCATCTGCACATCAGTGGCCTGCAGCTGTCCATGACAGGGAGGGAGTTTCTCTGAGTCCTCTCTTGCAGTGACATGGGTTTGTGTCCTCATTCTTCAACTGGGCTGTGACCAGAGCAAAGAGGTGTGGAGACTACCCTGGCGCTTACTTTGGATGTTAATGTCATCCAGAATTGCAGTTGCTTTTTAAGCAGTGAGTCTAGCCATGAAGAGCTTTGGGAATGAGGTGGACTTGGAGTTAAAAATTTCTTGGTCATGTAGCGGCTGTGCTAGCCAATATTTCCCCTGTCTGGCCCTCAGTTTCCACACTGGGTACTGGGGTAGGGCTAGGGGATTTAGTTCTCTCCCTTTAGGGGAACACTTTTGAGACTAGAGATCTACATTGCTGCTTTCTATCCCATTTCCTCCATTTTTTTTCACTCTGCCCACCAGGTCAGGGGAAAGGACTCTGGCAGATGACTGAATACACTGTGAGCCATTTTCTGATATCTTTGCACCTAAAAACACTGACAACAAGAACATGCTGACCCTGCATTCAAGCTAAGCCTGGGTTGTGCCCAGGTGGCTTCTGACTTGGCAGCCTCCAACACAACGCTGATTTCTTTTTTTTTTTTTTTTTGTGGGTACCGGGGGTTGACCTCAGGACCTCGCGCGCCAACAGGCGCCCATGCCGCTGAGCGATATCATCGGCCCCTTTTTCGTATGTGGGTTCCAGGAGTCGAACTCGGGCCCTCGCGCTTGCCAGGCAGGCGCTTACGCCACTGAGCCATCTCACCGGCCCCACAACGCTGATTTCTAAAGTGGGGGACAAGGAAACGCTGTCCCAGTGTCTGCCCTTTGCTGTCTCTCAGCTGCTCTTCAAGTGCTCTCAGTGCCATCTTGGAACTTCCATGGAACTCCCCTCCACGCCCGTGATGGGAATTTCGATCCCTTTCCTCCCTTCCTGCCCTCTTCCCATGTACCCACATTTGGAGAGAGTCTCTTAAAATCAAACTCCCCCAGTACCAACTTGCTGGGGGTGGGTGGAGGGACAGCAAGCCAAAGGGGCTGCTGGCAGCCCCAGAATCCAGCCATCTCAGGCACACTGGTAGACAGGAGCGAAAAGGGGGCGTTGTCAGGGAAGACCAGCCACAGCAGCCCCACTGGGAGGCTGGGAGGCCTGAATAGCTTCACAGCTCCAGCCTGGCTGGCTGGGAAGGGGCTTGGCCCCTCCCTGGCGGTGACCTGGAATAGATGACATTTTCATTGCAAGCTAACAAGGGTAGAAATCCAATTACCTCACAAAGAGGCTCCCGAAGGGGGCTTGCTGCTGGGAGAGAGAAGGGGAGGGGCGAGAGGGAGAGGGCAGGAAGAAGGAACTCCCTGTGTATGTGTGTACACACTCTCTGGCTCTCTCTGGCTTGACAGGAACAAAGCCCTCAGCCCCCTGGGTAATGGGGCTGCATGCAGGAGGGAGGTGGAGGATTGCATTTGGCCAGGGGTCTGCCTGGGAGCCCTGGGAGCTCCAGCTCACCGAGGCTCCTCCCTGCCGAGCTACGTGAGCAATCTGGGGAGGCCACCGATGCCGCTGGACCAGGGTCTCTGAGCCACACTCTCTGGCCCTGTGAGACGGGCTTCCTGGAACTTTCCCGGCAGGGAGAACCAATCCACACTTTTTGCTTCTGCCACGTCCACCTAAACGATTACTTCTTTTTCCACACTGATGTAAAATATATTATGTACACTTAGTATTTGAAAACAATATATATATTCTAACTGTAAATAGAAAAAGTGGAAGCTAACTCCAAAAAGAAATATATATATAATTCCATAACCTGGTGTTGGGGAGGCCAAGGGCTGTGGAGTGCAGCCTGCAGCTCTCTGGGGTGGGAAGATGGACAGGGGTGCCATCGGCCAGAGTTTGCAACCCAGATTTCTCCTGGGCCTCATCTCAGAGGGCGCAGAGAATGAACTGGGACACCTGCCTTGCCACAGGGTCAAACAGCTGCACCAGGTAAGGCTGGGCCCGAAGTCTTCCATCCTGTCCCCAGGCTTCAAGGTCTGGCTGTCTCACCCTGGTTGTCCAATGCTTATCTCCTCTGTTGCTCTTCTGGAAAACAGAGGCCAGGTGAGGACCTACTAGATCCTACTCTGTGCTTTGTGGTGTGATCACAGGGTCCCAGAAGGTGTGGAAGGTCAAGGGCAGTGGTGGGGTGGTGAACCTATGGCACGTGTGTTATTGTGTTTTTCTTTTAAGACAAAAGGTGTTAATGTAGAGTTGTTTTTTCTAAACTAAATCCTCAGTATTCAGTTTTAATTGCAGTGTTGGCACTTTGTGTTGGCAGTGTTTAATTGCAGTGTTGGCAGTGTTGTGATAAGTGGGTTTGGGGTTGCAGTTTGGCACTCGGTCTCTAGAAGGTTCGCCATCACTGGTCTAGAGCAGGTGGAGGGTGAAGGTAGCCCTGGGTGACCACCAGTCTGGCTTCTGCTCTCCTTCCCTCCGGACTTGGAGCAGAGGCCGCAGACCCCCTCTCAGAGGAAATTAGCATCGGCTTCCTCCTGCCCGGCTGGAGCAAATCGGCCTTCAAAAGGCGGCCTGCCTGGAGGCCACACAGCGAGCTGCTTGGTGGCTCCCTCCCCGTCCCCTCTGCGCCCTCCTCTGGCTAACTGAACTCTCCGGCCCCGCTCGGAGGAGAGCGAACGGGCGGCTCAGAAGGCGAAGGACCGGGGGCTTTGCAGGGGCGCTGTGCAGGAATTTCTGAGACGCCTCTCCAGGGCCAAAGCCTTCTCCAAACTGGCTTGTTGTCTGCTAAGCCTGTCCCATGGAGACTTTTTAGGGAACTTTGGCCCCAAAGGCATTTAGGTGCAAGGATGGGACCTGTGCTTACTTCCACGTTCGGGGAAATTCAGGCAGTGGAAAGGCTGGGCTTGCTAGGGGGCGTGGCTCAGGTTAAGCCCCACCCACTCAACCCTTGGGACCGCTAGGGCTTAGGGACCTTCTATCTCACCCCAAGGCTGCTTTCTGAGGAGTAGGGGATAGCAGTCTAACCCAGACACCTAGGGGTGGGGCTCACCAGTCAGAAGCTTGGGGAGAGGTGAGGGTGGTCTGCATGGCCTGAAGTTGTCCAGGAAGCTTGGCGAAAAGAGAGTAATCATAAGAAATAAAGCAGCAACTGATGTGCCCTAAACTCTTAAGGATCAACTCCTGTAAGTTCCCTCGTACCCCACTCCAGCAGCTGGCTGAGGCTGCGTATCTTGCTAGAGAACGCCGGGAGTCTCGGCTGAGCCCGCCCTGCCTTTCCTTGCCATTTGCCCGGTCTCAACTTCTCTTCTTCCTCATCGTCTGTGACTTTTGACTCTGTTGAAACCTGTTGTTGAGACTCAGCTTTCTTGGCGTCCAGGACACTGCTCTCTGCCTGGCCTCCTCCTGCCTCTCTGAGCTTCCTGTGGGCTTCTTCCCAGCGGGACCTCCGCTGTCAGGGCTGCGCACACAGAGGGACCCCCGGTCTGTAGGCCGTGGGCTCCCTCTGGCTTGGTGTTATTTGGCAGGGTTGGTCCCACTCCTTGAGTGTAGCTGGGGTTCATTCCTTGGCTTCCCTGTCCGTCCCCAGACCCATTGTTTTAATATTTTCTCTTCCCCGATGGCTCCCCAATGTGTATCTCCTTCCCTGAACTCTCACGGCCCATGGGACATCTGTCCAGAGGTCTCAGCCCAAAACCACAGAGGTCATCAACTGAACACATGCCGCCTCCCAGCCTTCTCACCACGAGCTTTTCTTTCTTAGGCCCTCAAAGTGGAAACTCTAGGGTCCTCATTAGTTCACTTCTATCCTGGCACCTGTCATTCCTTTTCTGACCCTGAACTCCCCACTGCACTATTACACCACCCCAACATCCAGTCACCAAGGCTACTGTGTCTCTGGATCTCCCTTATGTCAGCGTCCCCTCACTCCCTAGTCCCTGTCAGCTCATATGCGACTCTTGACGTAGACTCCTGACAAGGGTCGCCACTCAGTCTCTGCTGCAGCCAAAGGGAGCCCTCGAAACCGAAGTCTGAGCACAAAAATCTCCCTGCTTGCCAAAACTCACATCACTTGTTCTTTATCTTCCATATCACACCCTACATATCACTACAGGTACTTGCCTAAACACTCCTTGTCTTTTCGTATTCCTTCATTCATTGATTTATCCAGTAAATACTGATTTGTTCAGTGCTGGGTGGGTGAAGATGAACCTAACCCTTACCGTGGTAGAGTCAGGTCTTCAGATGTTTTATGCTCACCTGCCATTCTGATGGGCCCACCTCCGTCTGGAAAACGCCCAGTCATGAACAGAAGGGCTTATATTTTCTTCATAAACAAGTAGATCATCGTGCATATATACACCGTGGGCTCTTTGAAGGCATCTGGACTTAGACCCAGAAACAGGAAACAAATAGTAAGATTGTTTTGATTGAAAGTGACAGAAAATCAACTTGAACCAGTAGGAAAGGGAATTTAAAAAATTTTTTTATTTTCATTTTAAAGAGGAAAAAAATAGAACAAAAATTCAAAACAACGTAATAGGAGGGTAACAATGGTTAATACATTGCGTATTGTTATCTTTAAATTAGTTACTCAGGGAACAAGATATCAGCATTCAATTGTCCAAACAATATTAGCACAAACCTTTCTTTTCAATGAACTAAGCAAAATTAGTAGTGTATCTATCTTAACTATCTTGTATATATATATTTTTTTCTTTTCCCTTCCTTCTTTTCTCCACCCTCCCATCCCAGCTTCTCTTTCCTTTTGAACAGTTTCTTCCTGTTTTACCATATCTATTGTACATTTTGGATCTTATTTACTCTTTCAGCTTCTCACACTAGGGAGACAATATGATGTTTACACATGTGCATCCGGTTTTTCTCACTTATGAGTATGGTCTCGAGTTGCATCCATTTACCTATAAAAGTCTCCAGTTTATCTTTCTTTATGGCTGAGTAGTACTCCCTTGTATAACAATACCACATCTTTTTTATCCATTCTTTGGTTGATGGGCATTTGTGTTGTTTCCAAGATCTGGCTATTACAAATTGTGCTGCTATAAACATGGGTGCACATATATTGCTGTGGTATGATGTTTTTAATTCTTCTGGGAAAATACCTAGAAGAGGAATAGCTGGGTCAAATGGGACCTCCAACCCTAGTGTTTTGAGGAATCTCCACACTGATTTCCACAGTGGTTGCACCAGTTGACACTCCCACCAACAGTGGAGAAGGGTTCCTTTTTTTCCCACAGCCCCTCCAGCATTTGTTATTGGTTGATTTCTTGATAATAGCCATTCAGAAAGGGAAATTATTGATTCACATAAACAGACAGTACAGAAGTGGAGGTGGCCTCAGGGACTCCAGGGATGTCACTCATGTTGTCAGTTTCCTCTGTTCTTCTGCTCTGATCTCTTCTACTGCAGAGAAAGGGAGAGGATAGGATGTGGCTGCAGAAATCTGGAGGCTCAATCAGTCCAGCTTGGCAATGGCACAGGAAAGACTTTCTGACCTAGCTAGCATCCAGGTAAAAACCCCAAGGAAGGGGTGTGACTGGGCCAATTTGGATGCTGCATTCATCCCTCCACCAATAGCTGAGACAGGGGGATGAATAGTCCTGATTGGCCGGGCATGACTCACATACAAATCCCTGTGACCTGGAAGGCTGGGCATTATAAAGGGCAGACCAAGCCAAACCATATAGAATTGGGGATGGGCTGTTCTCCAAAGGAAGGAAGGTGCTGAAACTGAGAGAAAGGGGGAAAGGAAGTGGGGCAGACAAAAAAAAAAAAAAAAAAAAAAGACACTACAGATAAGGCGTTGCAGAATTAGATCTCTGATCCTTGATTCTTTCCAGGGCACCACAGAGCCTTGTTACTAGATGATCAGAGAGAGCATCCCCAGAGCTCAAGGCTGCTCCTTTTAGTCCTAAATGGCCCAGGACCTCCTTGTTGTACAGAAGCTGTTGGTGGAGCATTTCCTCACTTTGGATGTCTCATTCTAGACTTTTGCTTCCAGTTGTAAGAGAAGCTCCAAACTGGGACAGACTGGCATCCTGCCATCAACCACTTGAAACCTGGACAAAATATATGACATGACAATTCTCAGACAATGGATAATAGCACAGGAGTGTGGTCTTGAGAGAACAGAAACAAGTGAGATGAGCCTGAGAGCACCAGCTTTGGGCTAGGAGGTGATTTCTGTCCTGGGGTTCAGGGATGGGGCCCAAGCAAAGCTCAGTGGTCTTCAGTAATGGAGAGGCAAGATCTCAGCAGGGAACGTTCCAGGAATATGCATAAAACTCTCTTGAGTCTTTAGATAAAAATCTGTGCATGTGAAAATCTGTTCAAGTGGAACTCCAGACTGATAAATACAAAGAAACCACAAACCTTCCAGGGTAAGAACAACTATTGGGGCGATATAAGATAAAAAAGATTTTCTAAGCCTATATGTGGAAATCATAAGAGGTCCTACTAGCTAGAGTAGAGTGACATGATTCAATATGCGAGACCTCCATATATGTGATGAGAGATTCCAGAAGGGCAGTATTTCAATAGTGAGAATAATACAGCTCTACAGTTAAGGATACTCTAGTCCTACTTTTTAGAAAAGGTTTAAAAACAAGCCTTACAAAGTTCATGCTGGTCTTTTGACAGTCTACCAGAACAAAGTGCAATCCCTCTTTAATAGAAATCAGCAAAATACAGCACTCAACAACATGAATTTACACTGCCCAGCATTTAATCAAGAATGATTAGACATACAAAGAATCAGAAAAATGTTACCCATAATTGGGATAAAAATCAACCAATGGAAATATATCCAGAAATAAGCAAGATGATGAAATTAGTATTCAAGTATATTACAATAGCTCTTACAAATAATACTCATGCTCAACGATTTAGAGAAAAACATGATTATGATGAAAAAAGAAATAGAAGATTAAAAGACCCAAATGGAACACCTAAGAGATGAAAAAGCCAGCATTTAAAATGAATATTTCACCAGATGGAATGCTATAGTATTATTTCATGGTAGACTGACGATTTAAGCAAGAACATTATCAGCCCAGAGCAACACCAAGAGAATAACAAAGAGGTATAGCTCTGAAGTCAGTAGTACAGACAACATTGAACCCTGATGCTGTGTAGGGAGCCCTATCATTAGGACACAACTGGCCCGGTCAGCTACCTCCCTCATTTGACTCCTGGGAATGTTGAGTGACCTCTCTGGCTGGAGAGTTTGGCAGGAGCCACCAGCCCCTTTCTTTGGGTTTAAGTAACCAGCTGGGGACGTGCATTTCTGCAGTGCCCTAGTGAGTGGAGAGGGCTGTGATGGTGACTTGTGGGGAAGTTGGCCTGATTCTAGCTTTTCATGTTAAGAAGTCTACCCACCCACAGCCAAGAGCCATGTTCTTCAAAATCTGCCGGTGCTTGTAAAGGTGATATCTGGTCTCCATCTGCCTTACCTCTTGGTCTAATTTCTTGGTTGGTTGTAAAAATCAGTATCTTAGAAGATATCTCCCATCCCACAACACACTGAGTGGGTAGCTTGTTTGTCAGGTTCCCCATGGAGAAGGATGGAGAAGGTGGCCTCTCCCTCCAGCCTTGTGTGGCTATGAGCCTCAGGTCTTGGAATGGGGAAGGGAGGATGGTGGGCAAAAGTGAAGAGGAGCTCACAGGTGCTCTGTGCAGAAGTGTGCTGGCCTCCAGGCTCACAGAGGACTGGAGGTGCCTTGGATTGGCCCAGATCAGAGGGAGAGATTCAGCTTGCCTTCCCTGCCCACAGCTCAGCATTTCCTTTCAGCCGTGGAAGTTATGGCAAAGTCACAAACTGAGGGCAGGAGAGCTGGATTCTTGGCCCAGCTAGGCCACTAACTCAGTGTGTGACCATAACCAAGTTATGCTTCTCTCCCCTCCCACATTTCAGCCTCAGTTTCCCCACCTACAACAAAGACATTATGTTAGATAGTACCTAGTTGTGATTCCTTCTACCTGTTATATTTTCTGTATCTAGACCAGAGACTCTAGCCTAAAGCTACCTTCAGATGGACTTTGGCCTAAACTGATTTAATCATTCCCTGCCCTCAGTGAGTTACAACATTAAGAAGGAAGATTTCACCTGCAAATTGGAATTTCCAACTCCTCTTGAGAAATTCTAAACCCTCATTCCATGGAAATAATAAACTGGACTGAAGAAGCAGGTGACCTCTCCAGGTGGCCACTGTCCCCATCTGGCCACTACTTTTAGGTGATGCACTGAGAGCAGAGAAGCTACAGTAGGGACCCAGGGCCCTGGATTCCCAGACAGTGTTGCTTCTGCTGTATTCTCTGATCAGTCCCCCAGATGGGGCAGAGAGAGCAGTGACAGTATTTCAGAGCTGTCTGTGTTTACACTAAGGGAAGCTGACTTAGACTGGGAAGGGGAGAGACAGGGGATTTCATGGGTTTATTGGGTGCCTGGTATTGGGCAGGAAGCACAGGAGAATCCCAAGGTCACCTGGCCTCTCCCTGGTTCTTCTTCCTCCTGCCCCCCCACCCCGTTAGTAGCTGAGCAAGAGGCCAGGGCTGAAGCTCTCCCTACCACTCCCTCCCAACCCCCACCATGGTTAAATCATTGTCGGAGGTGCAAGGCTGCCTACCTGCTGCCTGCCCCCTGCAGCGAGGCCAGTGGAAGTGTGAGGGGGTGAGGGCCTGGGGGAGTCCTGCCTTCTACCTCCACAGCCTCAGACCCCACCCTCCCCAGCCCTGAGGGCTCCAGGTGTACCCCACAAGGCTCCCTGCCAGACTGTGATGCTGAGGATTAATCCTCCCCTCTGGTAACAACCTGGCCCAGGGAGCGCTCTGGGGCTACGGGGTCAGACAGACCTTGACTGCCCCCCCAGCCAGTTCAACCAAAGTAAATTACTGAGTGCTGCAAGCCTCTGCTTTCTCACCTGTCAAGTGGGGCAAATAATAACTCCCACCTGGCACAGGCACTGTGAAGTGGGAGGGCAGGAGCAGCGTGGTGAAGTGGCTATGCTAGGTCAGCTCTGTGATTGTCCACTTTCTTCCCTTGTGGCCCAGGGTCTGCTTCTGGGCTTCTCCACTAAGCTGCTGGGTCCCGGTGTCCTACAGGCTGCAGGATAGTCTAGAAAGGAGAACACGGAAATAGGATTTCCTTCAGTTTTTAGGGTAGTAATGAGAAGGTAGCTTCTGCTTTTTTGACAAAGGCTCACCCCACGCAACACCCTCAGTGCCACGGCTGCGTGTTCCAGGGAATAACCATCCTCCCCCACTGTGGATGGGAAAGCTGAGGGCCAGCGGGGGACCGAGCGTTGCTCAAGATCACAAAGCTCGTGAGCAGAGGAGGCCTCCTACCCAGTTCAGGTCTGGCCATGGGCAAGGCTTTGCCGGTTGAAGATTCATCCACCATGAGTTGGGGAAGGGTGCCATGGCTAAGGGCAGGCTCCGTGCCCTCCATCTTTCCTCTCCTCCAAACTGCGGGCACTTCTTCCCCATGTTGGGTACGCATGCTCAGTGGTTCATCCTCCTCCCCTTGCAAGGCTAACAGAAATGTTACAGCCTCTGAGAAGTCTTCCCCATTTCATCTCCCTGGAGATGTTTTTCTTCTCCATCCTGACTTGTAGGCTGCTTCATAGCTCTGGGGACTCATCTGTCAAGCCCAGTCCCTTACCTCCCTGCCCAGTGCTTTCTGTCCCTGGGTGGAAGCCTGGATGGCAAAGACTGGGAAGGTGGTGTCCATCCCCTGCTGGCCTCCATTCTGGCCGCTTCCACAGCCTTCACTGCAGTCCTGGGTAGCATCTACAGGCCTGGGTAGCACTGTGTATCAGAAGTCTTCCAGAGCATACAACTCTGACCAGCAGTTCCCATTTGAGGACATTTTTATAAAGAAATAATAAAGCGATGGATAATTGGCCTCTGTAGCTGGTTCCACATCTGAGGATTCAACAAACTGTGGGTCAAAAAATTCCAAAAATAAATTGTATGTGTGCTAAACATATACCAGTTCTCTTTTCTTGTCATTATTCTCTGAACAATCCAGTGTAACAATTATTTACATGGCACTTACGTTATATTAGGTATTTTAAGTATCTAAGGTGACCTAAAGTTTGTGGAAGGTTATGTGTAGGTTATATGCAAATACTATGCTGTTTTATACTAGGATTTAAGTATCCACGAATTTTAGTATTTGCTGTGGGTTTTGGAACCAATCCCCCATGGACACTGTAGCTATAAAAATGGTCATCTCATGTGGTGGTGCACACCCATAATCCAAGCACTCTGGGAGGCTTGCAAGTTTGAAAACAACTTAGTGACTTAATAAAACCGTTTTAAAATAAAAGGGAGGGGTGTTGGGGATATAGCTCAGTTCAATCCTGGGTTCAATCCCCAGTGCCCCCTCAAAAGAAAAGAAAAAGAAAGTTTATCTTAGTGTTATTTATAAAATGTAAAAATTGGACACAACTAAATTACAACAGGAGATTTTTGGTTAAATACATTATGATACTGGACCTCAGTACATAGGATATATGTATCAATTAAAATTATAAAAATTTGTGTTTTATTAACTATCAAAGGTATTAATAATATATTAAGTGTAAAAAGATTACAAGGCAAAAAGTATAGAGTGATTGGTGCATCTCTCTTTCTTTATATGCATGCGAGGATAACTAGGTAGCTAGGCAATATCTACCAAATATGAACAGTGGCAGCTACTCTACACTTTTCTGCACTGAGTTACTTGGGAAATTGAAGAAAAAAGAAAGACATTTATCTCAAAGCTGGATGCTACAAGTGGGGCTCCGAGGGCTTCTCTCTAGGCCCCCACGTCATGAGAGAGGGAATGAGGCCAGGCGAGGCTAGGGGAGGCCAGGGGAGGGGAGGGAAGAGGAGGGCAGGGTGGGCAGCAGAGGTGCAGAACTGGCTCCAACCCACCTCCAGCCAAACCCAAGCCCATGCTGGATGACAGCAGGCTTGATTCTCTATGAGTGACCTTGTCAGGCCAGGTGATTGTCCCACCCCCGGCTGCACCTGCTCCATTAATCTTCCCTGTTCGAACCAGGCGGACAGAGCCCCTTCGATCTGTTGACCTAAGGGGGGGGGTGCGAGGGCCGGGAGGGGCTCTTCTCTGTACCTGTCGGTGCTCAGCAGCTGGGGCCTGAGCCCTCGTGGGGGGCGGCTTTGTCAGTGCTGATGGATGAGGAAGGCAGGCTGGTTGCTCTCCCCTGCCACTGTCTCCCCAATCTTCCTGCTCCAGGAGGGCCCTGCAGCATTCGTCCCCTAGGCAGCATGGCTAACAAAGGAGCCCCATCCTTTGTGCAAATGTCCCTGAACCCTGTCCCAACACACGCCTGCAGTTCCATAATTTTGCTCACTTTAACCTCCTCTAACCCAACAATATAGGATACAGTCTAGGTAGTCATCTCCGGTATCAGTGGGGGACTGGGTCCAGGACTTGCATTGGGTTCTGAAATTTGAGGACCTGCAAGTCCTTTATATAAAATGGCACCCTATTTGTGTATAACCAATACAATCCTCTTTTTTTTGTGTGTGTGGATACCGGGAGTCGAACTCAGGACCTTGCGCTTGCCAGCAGGTACTTGTGCCACTGAGCGATATCACCAGCCCCTTTTTTTACTTTATGTGGATACCAGGAGTCAAACTCAGAACCTCGCACTTGCCAGCAGGTGCTTAAGCCGCTGAGCTATCTTACTCGCCCTGTCATGTGTTTTAAATAATCCCTAGACTACTTAGGATACCTGACACAATGTAAATGCTGCTTAAACAGGTGTTACACTGTATTGTTTTAAGAATAGTGGCAAAAAAAAAAATTCAGTGCATATTTAGAACTGATGCAATTGTTTTTCGTGTTTTTGATCTGCATTTGCTTGAATCCTTGAATACAGAAGCCTATTTTTATAGATGAGAAAAGGAATGCAATAATGTAGCAACTAAAATGACAAGGAAGGGGCTGGAGATATAGCTCAGTGGCACAGAGCCTACCTGGCAAGCACAAGGTCCTGAGTTTGATTCCCAGTACCCCCAAAATTAAATAAATAAAATAAAATGACAAGGAAGATCTATAGTTTATTGAGATTGAAAGATGTTCGTATTGTCTAAGTGAAATGTACACAATAAGGCAAAAATGTAGTGTAGCTTGATTTTTTCTTCATATACGTATGTAAAAGTCTGAAAGGATAGTCACAAAATGTTAACTAAACTGGTATTTTCCCAAGCCTTTGGGCTCAAATCCTATCCCCATTTTACCGTCATTGCCTCTTTGTCGTGGAGGTCTTCTCTCCTTTAAACTTTAGCTCCTCTGGGTCCCCTCAAGGAATTTGTCCCTTGACCTTGCTTGGGCCACTCCAGTCATTCTAGAAAACGGAGAATTTCTCCTCTCAAAGCATCTGAGGCCAGACACTCTGCCCAGTGCAGCAAGCTTGCGCCCACTTTCAAGTCAGACTCCTGAGTTCCCAGATGATGCCATGGGGTCCCTCCCTGACCCTACTAGAGGAGGCCTCTGTCCTTCCCGTCCCCTGGTATGGTTCTGATGGAACAAGATTCAAGATCTGAAGGCCCACAGGTCCTTGCATAGATTCCCCTCACTTTTCCTCTGTGTAAAGTCCCCCAAGCTTGGCTGACTGCCATAGGTGGGGAGGGGCACCAGCAAGAGAGTGGCAATCAGCCATGAGAGCCAGCAACCCAGAGCAGCCAACCAGCCAGGACAGCAGAGGGAAGAGCTCTGTCGCCAAGGCAGTCTGGGCCATGTGACAGATGCACAAACACATCTCAGGAGGTCCAGGAGTGCATGGTATTGAATGATGAGTGCCATTTGCGGTGGCTCCCTAACCATCAAGACAGGTCATCATGGGGAGCTTACATTTGCTGTGTTTTATGGATTGCTGCACACCTGACCTATGGCATCTGCTCTTTCAGGAGTATAATACTCTTCAGAGAGTGTATTAGTTTCCTGGGGCCACCATAACCGATCACCACAAACTAGCTGGCTTATAAACAACAGGGGTTTATTTTCTCACAATTCTGGAGCCCAGAGGTCTGGTTTGGAGCTCAGAGGTCAGAGGTCTGAAACCAAGAAGTTGGCAAGGTGGCACTCCCTCCAGAGGCTCTGGGGCAGCATCTCTCCTGTGTCTTCTGCTCCTGGTGGCTTCTGGGGCTCTGGCTTGTGGTTGCCAAGCCCCAACATCTGCCTCTGTCTTCTCACGACCTTCTCTTCTGTGTCCTCATGTCTCTTTCTTTTCCTCTTATATGGATTTGTGTTTTGATCTAGTGCCACCCTAATCCAGGATGATCTCATCTTGAGATGCTAAACTTAATTACATCCACAAACACCTTTTTCAAATAAGGTCACATTTACAGTTCCTGGTAGATTTAGCTTTTGGAGGACCACTATTCAAACCCCTATAGAAGGATTCTTATTTAATATATGTGCTGTCAAAGCAAGCACAAAGGATTCTTATTTTAAATGGTTACATTTTTAAAAGTACCACCTTAATTGTGAATCAATTAAACCACAGTTTCTGATTTTTTTTTTTTTAATAAAAAGGAGCTCAGTTCTTGAGTAGTCCAGGTGTTGAGATCTACTGTGAACTTCTAGAGTTGTCACCCTACGTGTTAAAGGCTTAGTCCCCAGCTTGGCACTGCTGGAAAGTGAAAAAAACCTTTTAAAGCTAGGGATGGCGGTGCATGACTGTAATCCCAGCATGCTAAGGCAGGAGCATTGCTAGTTCAAGCCCAGCCTGGGCAACTTAGAGACTTAGAAAGACCCTGTCTCAAAATTAAAAGAAAAAAAGTGGGGGGGCTGAGGGCGTAGCTCAGTGTGAAAAGGCCCTGGGTTTGATCTCCAGTACTAAAAAAAAAAAAGGTGGGGCCTAATAGGAGGTTTTAGATCATTGTGGGTGTGCCCTTAAAGGGGATCATGGGAAACCAGTCTGTCTCTTTTTCAATCTCCAGCCATGAGGCGAATGGGCCTCCTCTAATGTGCCCCTCCCATGATACACTGGCTTGTCATAGCCCCAAAGCAACAAGGCCAATTGGCCATGGATTGAAACCTCCAAAACTGTGAGCCCAAATAAACCTTTCCTCTGTGTAAGTTTATTATCCTAGGTATTTGTTACAATAATGGAAAGATGACTAACACAGTTTCCTTTATATCCCTTCCTCCAGCTCTCCATGCTACAGTGAGAAACTGGAGAGAAAAATGGAAAACTCATTGGCCTTTTGAGTTGGGAGGTAGGGGTTCAAATCCCCCTTCTGCTACTCACTTCCCACCTTCCCAGCCCCTGAGTACTGCATATAGTCCTTCAGGTCCCTGCCTTCCTGCCCAGCTTTCAGCCTGCATAGGAGCTCCACCTTGATGAAGCCATTCTTCCTATCCCACCAAAGGAGTTTTCAAAAAATTGAAGTACCACTGCATTTATTAATTAAAGCTTTGAAAGGATAATATTTCCTCCTAAGTAGAAAATAGCACACAGTGCAAAAAACTATCAAAATTTAGAAATAAAAAAATTCTGCAGTCATATTATGTAGTTAACAAATGTCTTTCAAGATTTTTTTTTTTTTTTTGTGGGTACCGGGGCGTCGACCTCAGGACCTCGCGCGCCAACAGGCACCCGTGCCGCTGAGCGATATCACCGGCCCCTTTTTCGTATATGGGATCCGGGAGTCGAACTCGGGCCCTCGCGCTTGCAAGGCAGGCACTTATGCCGCTGAGCCATCTCACCGGCCCTCAAGATTTTTAATATATATTTTATATTTGGTTTTTTTTAAGACAAGGTCTCACTACATAGTCCAGACTGGCCTTGAATTTACTATAGTCCAGGCTGGCCTTGAACTCATGGCTATCCTCCTGCCTCAGCCTCCCAAGTGCTGAGATTACAGGCATGTACCACCATGCCCCGCTAATATATATTTTACATAAGGATCTTGAGCATCTTTGGATTTTGGTGTCCTTGGGGGTTGAGGAGTCAGTCCCCCAGGACCTAGAGTGTGGTAGATTGACAACTGGTGGTCAACTTGTAACACCCAGCTGAACTGAATCAGCATGGCGCTGGGCATGGAAGGCCCACCTGAGGATTGTTGCCAACAACATAAAAAGGAGAACTGGAGGGGAAGATGGTGTGCTGTTGATTCTCCTGGAGAAGTTTGTCGTGCTGGCTTTCCTGATATGAACTCGGTTGTTATCATTGGAGGAGCTCAGGACCTCACTGTTGCTGAGGATGGCTGTGGCTCTTTTTGGGGGAGCTCTGGTCCTTATCTTTTTGGGGGAGCTCTGGTCCTTCCTGGCTCCAGTGCAGATCCCTCAGCCTGCTGGCACAGATCCTTCATCTCACTGGTGCAGTCTTTCTAGTTTCCACCACTGACCTTTGGGCCTTCCCAGCACAGATCTGTGAAACTGATTTGCATGAGACATTGTCATGGGCCCTAGGCCTCCAGTTGGACTAATTGGGGGGCATTGTCATGGGCTCTAGGTCTTCAGCTGGACTCATGCAGGACATTGTCATGGGATCCAGGCCCTCAGCTGGATTCTTTGGGTCTTTAGTGTGTGGACAGATTTCCTGCACTCTTGTATTTGACTCTTGGGTGACTATTATAGAATAATCCTATAAATTATGTGTCCTGTATTGTTTCCCTTGCAAACCCTGACTACAACATAGAGGGGTGGCTGTATATTGTAGATTCTGTATTTAATCTTTGTAATTAGTCTATGAGAGAAGGGCTATCATTATCCCTATTGTGCTATGACCCTTGGCACGGACTGCTTAGAGTCAGAGGAATCGATGCTGTGCAGTGGGAAGGAGGAGAGGTCGTCCCTTATGAGTTGGGAGTCCAGACCGAGAGGCTGGACACAGGGCTCTGGGCCCTGCTCTGCCACTAACTCTACTGTGACCTTGTGCCAGTCTCGTCCCCTCCCTGGCCTTCACTTTCTACACCCATGAAGCCAAGGGTTGGGACTCAGAGGTCCCTGAGGCCATTTCCAGCCAGAGCATGAGGCAGTTTGCTGCTGGATCCTGCATCCTCTTTAGCGGCTGTTGGCTTTTTGCTACCACTTTTTAAAAGCAGCGAGTGAGAAGAGGCAGGGGTGGGAGTAGGGGGCACAGGGCCTGTAAAGAAATTCCCAGACTGGCTTGTTGCTTTTTGTGTGTGGACCGAGGGACGGGGAAGTGCTAGGGGCGGGCAGAGGAGAAGGACAGGGATGGAGTGAGGAGGGGGAGAGGAGGGTGTGCTCAGGAGACAGAAGAATGAAATAAAGGCCAATCCAACAAAAGGAAGTGAAAAGTGAGTGACAAGTTTGAGGCTGCAGGCCCTGGGCCGACCAGGCCTTCAGGGTGAAGAATAGACACAAACGAGCTGGATTTTCATGCTTGGTGGATGGTGAATGGAAGAGCATCTTTTAAAACCCTATCAGGAACTCTTTGGATTGTCATTAGATCTGGAGAGGGGCAAAGACAGAGGGAGGGGCCTGCTGAATTTGGCCCCCTGGGCATGAAAAGATCCTGATTCACCGCAGGCAGCTGGGAGGCTCTGGGCTCTCTCTTTGCCTGAGCCAGGCACGCCTGGTCCCCTCAAAGGTTTCGGTAAATTATTTGTCACTTTGAGGCCCTTGAAATGCAGTTGTTGGCTTTCCCTGCTGTTGGTGGGTGACCCCACACTGGAGCTAGGAGGAAGAAGGGAGGGTGGCGTGGGCTCCACACTTCCGGTTCCTTGTAGGGTGACCAGCCATCTGGTTTGCCATGGATAGGGCACTTGCAGTGCTAACACTAGGTAAGTCCCAGAAAAACCAGGGTATCTGGTCACCATACCTTAGGGTGGGGACTTGTGGGGACAAGAGAAGTGACTCAAAGCTGGTGACATCAAGCCCTGGTGTCTGGCTAGTACTGCGGCCTTGGTCTTGGAAGGCAGCTGGCCTCCAGGGTGGGAGGTTCTTTGTGCATTAAAAAAAGACAATTGGAGGTTTTTGTATATGGTGAATGCATATTAGGTCATATTACAGAATTGTTCCTTTCCTTAGGTATGGCCTTATGTTTGTGTTTTAATAAATGTTCTTATCCTTTAAAAATGGACACTAAGGTATCAGTGAGATAATGGACATCTGGGATGTCTATGCAGATTTGTTGGGGAAAGGGGGCTGCAGACAGATGAAACAGGGTTGAACAAAGTTATCCATGAATTGATGGACAATGCATGGGAATTTCTTTGCAGTCCTGTGTCCTTCACCCCCAACCCCTGTGTCTTGTCACTTGTTACTTTCAAAAAGTGGGAGCTGAGAGGTAGTGCAGGAAGACACATTATTTTATTCTTTCTTCTCTGAAAATGTCCAAAAGCAAAACTTGAGAAAAGGAAAAAGAGAGCATGTCAGCATGGTGAAGAGCACTGGCTCTGGGTCAAGAAAGCCTGGATTCAGGTCCAACTCCACCTCTCACTGGGCAACCGGCAACATGTCACTTAACCTCTCTCTGCCTCAGTTTCATCATTTGCAAAATGGGAATGGTAATTCTAATGTCATAGATTAATAAATGGAAAGCACTAGGACTGTGCTTAGATATGCTAAACACTTGATAACAATTAGTTGCTATACCAAAAAAAAAAAAAAAATGATGGTTGATTTGGGGGAAGGACATATCCTTTCAACCAGAAATCTTCAGAGCCTTGCTCCTGGAGGTGTGGGTGATTTTCTGGAATAAACTTTTCCTGCAGAGCAGGCCAGCTTTTATTTTATTTTATTTTGGTACCAGGAATCAAACTCATGACCTCATGCTTGCCAAGCAGGCGCTGTGCCGCTGAGCTATATCCCTGGCCCCACAGGCCAGTTTAGGACTCAAGCCTCACCTACACAATGATCCCAGATGGCTGCCTCCCTGCCCATACCTGCAGCCCACGCAGAGCCCCCACAGCTCCTCCTTTCTGTTCTCAATCGTCTGTGCTGGAGAGTTTTCTCCCCAGCTCCTCCAGGGAGTCTCATATTATATTGACGTCTTCTAGCCCTCACCTGCCAGTTTTCCTCTGGTCTCTGCCAGTCAAGCAGGAGCTGGAACAGAGCAGGTCTTAGTCTCCTCGGAGTCTCCTGGGCAGGTTGAGCACACAGAAGCTCAGGAATGTCCTGGTTCACGTGTGGGAGCAGCACGCACACACAGGATCAAGGGCTCGTGTGTGTGCATACACAACCTGCTCACAGAAAGCCCTGAGGTGCAAGAAGAGAAGGGAGACCTGGTCTTGCCATCGAGGGGCTCATGGTACAGAGTTGAGCAAAGCTGCAAGAGTGAGGCTGGGGGCTGTTGGCAACAGGAGCCAGGCTCTGTACTGAAGTTCCTGTTTTCAGAACGCAGTGCCAGATGCAGAGTAGTGATGAGGAACCTCCACTCCAGGGGAGCATGGGACACTTGGACGCTGGAGGCCAAGGACTGACCCCCTGCCAGGACCACAGCCCTGGAGGGTGATGCAGTCATCACAGGAATGGAAATCATAAAAGTGATTTCCTAAAAGTGATTTATCCTGCACAGGTGCTGGCTATGGTCCTGTGGTTTCATTTAATCCTGACAATTACCCTAGGAAACAGGTAACATTGTACCCTTTTACAGTGGAGAAAAAACCTGAGGACCAGAGACTCTAAATGTCATGCAACTAGGAAAGGGCAGAGCGTGGACTTGAAGCTCAAGGTGTGTGAATTCACAGTCAAAACTTTTAGCTGATATTTTGCAATTTATGCTGAGAAAGAAGGATACTGAGGAAGGATTTACTGTTGCAATTTATGACATGTGGAATTTGCTTCAAAATTATCCATGAAAAAAGTGCTGGGGGAAGTGGAAAGGGAGGGGTGTAGAATATGATTTGCTCTGAACTGATATTTCTTGAATCTGGGTGACATATATAGGAGAATCATTATGCTCTTTTCTCTGGTTTTGATATGTTGCATAAGAAATCTGACTGGCTCTGGGCCTTGCTCTGGTCGTACCATCACTGGGTAACCTTGAACACATTACTGAGCCTTTGTATGTCTTCATGTCCACACGGGTCTTTGACCCATCTCTCCCTAACTCATTGCAGGATTCCAGTGCTGCTCAGTAGGCCTGGGAGGACAGAGGGTGTAACAACGCCTGATCTTCCAGGACACAGGTCCCTTTATTTCTAAGGCCAGCTGCAAATCCCTCATACTTGAAGATCAATTTTTGCCTTCCATTCCCCAGGAAGAAAAAGTCTGGAAGAGCTGCCCATGTGTTTCGTCTGTATTTAGGTTCCTGGAATAAAAAATACATGTGTGTGTGTGTATGTGTGAATGTGTGGTACACAGCTCACTCCACCTGTGTGGGTCTCCTCTTCTCCTTTTTCAAGTCGCCACCTGTTCATTCCTTATTCAAAAAGGGCCCAGGGGCCCCAGGCAGAAGGGTGGTGCCCAGATCCTGGGGGAGGCAAATGAGGCTCTGGGCCTCCCAAACACTGCGGATGATAAATGGGGTCCGAGTCTTTCAGGCTTCATTATAGAGTCGCCATGGGTTTGCCCAAACCATGGCAACCAATTCAAGCAATGATTAACCTAATAAAACAAAGGCAAAGGGGAAAAAGATGCATTCAAGACCCCAAGTCAGGCCCTGGTTCTCTAGAGGCAGTAAATTTCCTTCAGTGGGTGCCATGTCCAGGCCCCAGACATCCTAAATCTCTGCCTAGGGAGTGGGGGTGGGGAGGCCTGTGAATGCAATAAATGGATGTCAGAGATCAGCTGGGGGGCTTGAATGCACATGGGGTGAATCCTTCCTGGGCCTTCATTGGAAGCCAATCCTAGCCCTGGTAACAAGGAGACATCTGCTTTAGTCTCAGGAATCAAATTACGTGGAATTTCTTGTTTTGAACCCGGGTGTATTTGGCCCTGAGGAAATAGTGTGTGTGTGCACATGTGTTACACATGTGTGCACATGTATTACACATGTGTGTTAAGGTTTCTATCTGTCTGCCTGTCTTTGGGGTGTGGAAAGCAGATAGCAAAGGTTTTGTCACTGTCAACGCGACAGGCAGCCTGTGGGATGCCCCCAGAAATCTCTGCCTCCTGGTATTCATTCCCTTGTACAATTCCTACCTCTTGGCTGTAAGCTAATGAATTTTTTTCTAGGGAATAGGATGTGGCAGAGATAACAGGTTGCCCCTTTTAAGATTCACTTACAAGATTGTGACTTTTGTCTTGCTCCTCCTCCCAATCTTCTTGGCTCCCGTGGAGGGAAGCCTGTTGCTGTGCTGTGAGCTTCGCTGTGGGGAGGCCCACATGACAAGGACTGAGGAAGGCTCTGCCCAAAGGCTGTTGAGGAACTGAGGCCCTCATTACAACAGCCCCACGAACCCAAATCCTGCTGACACCCATGCAAATGAGTTTTAGAAGTGGCTCCTCCCCCAGTCAAGGCATCAGAGAAGACCACATTCCTGGCTGACACTGTCCACAACCTCATGAGCCACCTTGAGCCAGAGGCACCTTCTAAACTCTATCTAGACCCATAGACCCACAGAAAGCCCTCATGATAAATGTTTTTTGGTTTTTTTGTTTGTTTGTTTAGGTTTTGGTAATTTGTCATGCAGCAGTAGATAATTATTACAAAGGAGGAAGTACAGCTGATGGTGATGTTAGGAAAGCAGGGTCCTTGGTTGGTGTCCATAACTAACAGTTTGGGCATTTGGGGAAGCCACATCACCCTTCCCTGGCTAATGTGTGAAAGCCAGTTCTGGCCCATGCCTTCTTTGGTAGTCATCTGTAGGAATAAGATGGAGATGAAATGGTGCTTTAATGAGTTCTGTCTCAAACTTTTGGCAGGTGCATGGGGTCTACATCTCATCTGAGCAGGATGTACATAGGTTGTCATCTCATCTGAATCCTTATCAAACCCTATGAGGTAGGTATGGTTTCTCTTTTTTCATATCTAGAGAAACTGAGGCTTGGAGAAGCTAAGTAATTGCCCAAGGTGATAGAATTATGAAATATTGGAGTTCAGATAGATTCCAAGCTCTTTGGGCTTTCCACTGACTCACTTGTTCTTTCTCAGGGGGGAGATAGTGTTCTGCTCAGTGAAGACATGAAGATGACCACAGTCCCTACCCTTGAGACGAGGTCACCGATCAATGGGGGGTGCAGATGAACACATAGATAATTGCAGTATTACCCAGAAAGTGCTAGGATATTAGCATGCACCTGATACTATGGAAGCAGGAAGCAAGTAGGGAAAAATAGTGAAGAGAAAGCTCCTAGGAAGAGATGATGTCCATGTTGGAGGTCTGAGATGTGAAAAAGGAGAAAGAATTTGGACAGAAAGAACAGTGTGGGAAAAAAAGAATAGAATGGGTACCTGAGTGTATATAGAGGGAACACTTCAAGCGGGTTAATATTTCTGGAGGGTAAATGTCAAGGCAAACAAAGCACTGTGAAAAAAAGTCTGTGCATCAGGATTCTGGTCGAAGCATACAGGATTTGTGATGATAAAACCAAATAATAATAGCATGTACAACTCAATTTAATCCTGGCCACAGTCCAGTAGTAGAGATTGCTCATTGCCTACCAGGATCCAATCTTCAATTCTTTCTAGGTAAATAGTCTCTCATCCAGTTGGGCAAAGTTGTGGGATTACATCCTTCCTGTGGGATGAGAGCAGAAGTGATGTGTGCTTCTACTGAGCCTAAATTTAAGACTGGGCATGGCTGCTCCGTGCTTTATCTTCCTTTCCCACTGGCTGGGACCCATGCAATGCAGCCTCAGCCTTTTGTTTGGCAAGGGCTTAAGAGCTGGTGGAAGAAAATGGAAGGAGCCAGAGTCTCTGAATGATGGCAGCGAGCAGGGCTATCCACCCACCAGGTGTGCTCACCTCAGACTGAAATCTTGGTGAGTCTTGCTGCAGCAACCTAGCTTCACCCTCAACTGAACTTGAAGGATAATATACTATCCCCACTTTACAGAAGGAGAAACTGAAAGAAAGTTTAAGGCATTGCATGTGGCCATATTGGTAGTAAACCAGTTGGAAAGTGTCAGTTCATAGATTCCGTCACACCATCCTTCCCTATTAGAAAGGAGCATTACCCTATGGGTGACTGGAAACCACTTGAAGATTATAAACAAGAACGTGAGAAGGTTATATTTGCATTTGAATGGGAATTCTGGCTGCAGCAGGAGGATACAGTAGAGTATCAAGATTAGAGTTAGAGGGCCGGTGAGATAGCTCAGCGGCATAAACGCCTGCCTGGCAAGCACGAGGTCCTGAGTTCGACTCCTGGAACCCACATAAAGGAAAAAAAGGGCCAGTGATATGGCTCAGCAGCACAAGTGCTTGCTGTCTAGTGCAAGGTCCTGAGGTCAACTCCCGCTACCCACATTAAAAAAAAAAAGATTAGCGTTAGAGACGTTAGTTAGGTGGTCTCTCCAGATGAGGGGTAAGAGTTAAACTAAGGCAATGGTCATAAAGAGACAAAAGAGAGGCCACGTTCAAGAAAAAGTGAGAAGGAAACATCATCAGGGCTTGAGTGTTAGTTAGATAGTGGTAGTGAGAGAGAAGAGTCCAGATGAACCCTAGATTTGCAATATGGGTGAATAAGGGAGATTAGGAAAAAGAGGCAACAGTAATTTGGGAGGTAGGGGGGAAGAATTCCATTTTGGACATCTCATTTGGAGTACCTAAGAAATAGTGACCATATAATTCTGGAGCTCAGGAAGGGTAGATCTAAATTGGGGAGGGTTAACAGGAAGAGATAGGTGGCCCCTGGCCTTTATGCCAGTGGACAACACATAAGAATGCAGAGCAAATTCAAATTCTTACAAAAGTCCTCCCTTAATGGGAGGGCAAAATAGGAGAAGAGTTTGAGGCAAATGAAGATGTTAATAATAGTAAGTACCATTTAAAGAGGTTTAGAATCCTAAGCAAGCATATTTAAGTACAACAGCTTTATTAAATAGCTACTATTTATTGTCCCGACTTCACAGTGAGGAAAATAGGCCTTAGAGAGACAAAAGGGCTTTAACTGAAAACCCCTGCATAGTGGCAACATCAGGATCTGAACTCATGCGTGTGATTCTAAAGTAGCTGGTTTTAACCACTCTCCTCTTCTATGTATACATCTGGGAGATTTTTTTTGGCCTTCGTTCTTGTAATTACTAAAATTTTGTTGTAGCTCAAAGAATGAAATAAATCCCTGTAGAGAGCAAACTTCCAAACCAGTTTTCCTAGCTAGGGCTGCCCCAGCCCAAATTTCTAACGTCATTCAGCCTCTGACATTTACAAGGGAGGGAGAAAAAGAGAGGAGAGCGCTTCGAGGGTCACCCAGTCAGTGAGTAGACACACAGCCCATGATCTTTGGATCTTCATGTCCACAGGGGCCACCGGTCTTTAATCCTGAACAGAAGGCATAGAAGTTTTGCGTATTGAGAAAGGCAAGCTCCTAGGCGCGTCTCCCGCGCCGAATCGCCTAGGCCATTTCAGCACCATGGTCAGGGGCGCGCGGAAGCCTCCGAGGACCTCAGAGGACTTGCTAGACTGTTTGCCTGGGAGGCGTCCGCTCAGTCAGGCTTGGCTCATGGATCCCAGAAGCACAGGCAGCGGACAGCTGGAGGCTGACTGGAGTACCCCCACCCTGGAGGTATGGTTAAAGAGCCTGGAGAACTTCTTGGCTTTACAAGAATGCAGAGGACCCAGATGCAGCCAAAGTGAATACAAACTACAGACTCGCTCCCCAGCACCCTGCCCCCTCGCATCTAAGGGCATAGAGTAAAGAGCACTAAACGGCCAATTAGAACGAGGATCCCAGTCGCAGTTTGCTTCAATAACTCTCCAAGTGACTGAGGGCCTTGGGCAAATCATTTACGTCCAGGACTTTGAGCCCTGTTTTCATAAATGTGGCCACTCTGCCTTGGCCACCTCACTGGCTGTAGGAGGGCACCTGAGATAGGAAGCTTCTGGCTTCACGCTGCCCCCTGCACCTCGCTTCTTGAAGATGGGGCAGGCAAGTTACCGGAAAAAACCCTCCCCCCTTTTCTTGAGCTCTGGTCTAGAGATTTTAAAAGGGGAGAAGGAGAAAGGTACACAACAGAGAATACTAATTACACGAATGCAAAGATATAATTACATTTACCCAGCTCTTCCTTTGCGTCCCATCCGCAGTCGAATCATCCCCCACAATATTCCCAATGCCAGAGACTGAAGCGCGTCCTCCATCGCTTCCGGTAGTGGGGGACTTTGACTTCACTCCCTGCAAGCCTGACCTTCTTTTAGGGACCCAAAAATCCAGTGAAAGTGTTTTAGGAACTCCCTCCAACTTCTCTTGTGAATTTGCTGAGGCTCGGAGACTTGTCCAAGGTCACAAGGCCTAGCAGCTCGTGCGGGGAGGGTTGGCCCGGGCCTCGCCTGCCTTTGTGCCAGCCCAGCGGCCTGACTCCCAGACATTAGCATTCCAATGGCCCAGGGATGCTTTGTCCTCCCACCCGGGCCTGCTAGGGGGTGGGGGCAGGGCACCATAAATCTACCTGCGTGTGTGCGCGGATGGGGCGGGGGTGGTGGTGGTGCGGCAAGGCGCAAAATTCATGTGCTGTTTTCCTGGAAGCCAGGCTTGGGCCCAGACAAAGGCATAAGAGGGGGAAGAGTCTTTCGACCCAACAGTTTTTCCCGGCCCTACTTGGGATCCAGTCCGGGTTTCAGGTAGCTAGGGCGTGGACTGCGATCTCAGATTGCAGGAGGCCCCTCAGCCAAGCAGCGCGGGCGGAGGGAGCCTGAGAGAGCTGCAGCCGAAACCGCGCGCCGCCGCAGTGCTTTTAAAAGTCGCCGAATGTAAAACTCTCGCTGGGCTGCTTGGACACACCTCTCACAGAAATGTTCCGAATCCTGCTTGCTGAAGGGCTCTTTGGAAAGAAGGAGGGAGGACGTTCCCTACCTCAGCGCAGTTTCATATATTTCCACGCACTTTGATGGAGCTCATCCCGGGCACCGAGCCCTAAATTTTGCAGGGATTAAACCAAACCCTTCCCCTTCCTCCGTCTTCTCCGGATTTGGAGAGTAGGGCTGACAATTTACCCTCGACTCAAGGTAGCAGCTGAGTTAGTTAAATCCTATGTGCATTTTAATTCGTGGGGCGGAGGATCAGTCTGTGTGCATTGGGTGACTAATGGCTCCTTAATGAGCGCCCTGGAAAGCAGGAGAGAGACTGACCCGCTAGTGGGTGTCTCAGCTCCTCCGCTTGCAGCTACGGAGGTCTCAGAGCCTGCAGACGCTCATCCAGCTTCAGAGGATCCTTCGCAGCAAGGACCCCGTCCCCCAAGAAAGCTACTTCCCGCAGCCTTGCATCGGAAGAAGGATCTTCCTGCTTGAAGAATTCCTCTCCAAACTTTTAGTCCAGGGCCAATGGCCACCCCCTTCTGGCAAGCCTCCTGTAATCCAGACCCAGGTAATTTGTGGATTTGTGGCTTCTACTTCCACTGAACACCAATATTTCTTTCGCCTTAAGTAATTTTGTGTCCATGCCACCTTCTTACTTTTTAGGTCTATCTACATCCTTTTCCCCAATGCCTAGCAAGTAGCGGGAGTTTGCTCGGTCTGTGCAACACAGGGCTGTCCACACCTGCCCCAGGCAGTGTCCCAGGTGCAAAGCTGTTTGTTGCAGAGTCACCAATAACCCATTAATCTCCTCCTCTCAGATTAAAGCCTTGAAATGAAACTACCCTCTGTTCATTCATTTGCTTGCTGTGTCCCCCTTCTTGCCCTCAAATCCTGATCCTGATTACTAACACATAGCTCCTCCAAGCTACCTTTAGGGACTTGGGAATTGAGGAAAGGAAAAATTCAGTTTGAAGTGGGGGGAGGGAGGGAGAGATGGGGGGGGAGAGAGAGAGAGAGAGAGAGAGAGAGAGAGAGAGAGAGAGAAAGGGCCTTAACCCTTGAAAAGCCACCACAAGCACTCTGGTGTGCAGGACAGCGACCTATGCAGAGTTCCTGGCCCCTGGCAGTGCCACTCTCCCCTGGGTTGCCCCATCTCTTTCCAGCATCCTGGGACTGACCTAGGAGGTCTCTGGGGTTCAACTAGCAGGTCATGTTCCTGCCCTCCATTTTCCTGTTCCAAAGCAGCCAGTGTACTGCAGGTTCTTACAGCTCAGACGGGGTTCCCTGAGGCCCTAGAGACCCCCGTGCCAAGCAGGGGCACACCACTAGCCACCTTGGGATGGGTTTCAGTGCCCATGGGGAACCAGCCCCATTCCTCCTGGGGAGCAAGAGCGACCACATAGCTGGAAACTCGGAACCCTTTTCTAATAAATTTTCAATCAAGGCTGCCAGCATTTGGGAGGGATGTGTCCCAGACATTCGAACTGACCCTCCGCCTTTGGCCAGTGGCTAAGCTGCAAGAACCAAAGCACTGCCTCCCCAACACTGGGTGTGTAAAGTGCACTTAAGGTGATACACTGGGCCTCTAAGGACTTGGGAAAAATTCTGGGAAGCCTGGCATGTTAGGACCCTGACTCTGTGACTAATTACTTCCTCCTTCCCCTAAGTGCAGGCTGATAGAGTAGGAGAAAGGCAGCAGATCTAGTCTGGAGTCTCAGTTGGAGATCTTTCTTCTACATCATTGTTTGAAATAAGGCAAGTTGCTGCCCTATAAAGAAAACAAGAGGGCTGGACCAAGAATTTAAGAGACTGCCACACTCAGAATGCAATCTGCCACCCCAGCTTGGGACAAGCCCCCCTCATCCCTTTCCTTCAACAGAGGTGTTCCCTCCTCAACCGCAGCAGCTGCAACCTTCTGCCGCACAACTGAGTCACCTTAATTAGGATTTGTAAGGGTTCATCTTTTATTGGCTCAAAATCTCATTCACCAGTCCCCAATAATCTTATGTACAAAATATAGACTTTTCCCACCATGAAATCTCATCAATAAATACAAATGTGTAAAACAGGGGAGGGGGCATATAATTTACCGTAACAAAATTCATTTCAAAAGATACATAGTTTACAAGTTGATTCTTTTTAAGTGAGGCGCGTGGAGCTCCAGACACCTGCCACCACAGCTCACGTTTCCGCCGCAGGGCGCAGGAAAGCTGGGGAGGTCACTAGCGATTTCTCAGCACATAGCCTGCTCTCCCGTTCCCGGGAGGGCAATGGCTCCGAAAAGTGCAGCAGGAGAAGGCAGAGGATCGCCTTCGTGGATTAAGGCAGAATGGAGCAGCCCAAAACCCGGATTTGACAGGGAGTAGAGGAGGTCAGCGGCGTCTCTGGAGCGGGGCAAGGGAGAAAGCGCGGAGAAACAAACACTGGGTTAATTCACACTGGGGGAGGAGGGGTAAAAGGCAGAGAGGCAGACAGACAGACCTGAGTGAGGGCTGGGAGACAGAAAACCGTGGCCGTCTCCATTGTGTAGTGCTACTATTCTCGTCTTCTTTGAACGAGATTTTGGAGTGACCAAAGACAGGAGACCTAAAATACGCGCAACCTGCAGTGCCCACTCCCCGCGGGCTGCGCCTAAGGTTACAGAGGGGAGGACCTGCAGGGGTCAGCCAGTGAGAGGCAGGAAGAGCCGCCCACCCCCGACGGCTCTGGCTCCCTCCCTCTCTTCAGTACCCACAACCCAGAGGCTGATCTCTTCACAGGAAGTCTGAGAACGCCAAGGCGCCGGGATGCAGGCAGGCAGGGGAGGTAGGCGCCCGAAGCCCGGGGCGCTCCTCTAGCGAGGCGGCGGGGCTCAGGCTGCCAGCGTGGGAAACTGGGGAGTAGAGGGAACCCCAGTCACCAGGGGAGCCGCCGTCCGGGCTCCCCAGATCCCCGCAGGACGCCGCGGGCGGCTCCGGCCCATAGAAGCTGTGGTCCGCTATGCGCAGCGTCTGAGTCAGTGCCCAGATGTAGTTGTGAGCGAAGCGCAGCGTCTCGATCTTGGTGAGCTTCGCATCATCTGGGAAGGTGGGCAGGACACCGCGCAGCGTGTCCAGTGCGGAGTTGAGGTTGTGCATCCGATTGCGCTCGCGGTCGTTGGCCTTCTTGCGCCGACTCCGTCTCTGCTTGCTCAGCGCCAACTCGCTCCTGGGCCGGCTGCGCCCTCCGCGCCGTGCGCGCAGCTTCCTCATAGCCCCTCGGCAGTCACCTGCTTCTGGCTCCGCACAGTCCCGGGACATGAGTGTGGGGCTGGGTGGGGCAGACGCGGCGCTCGGTATTTCGTTGTCTGAGGCTCCAGGGAAGGGCTGCTCGGTCTCGCGGGTCACTTGGATAGAGGGAGCACCTAAGGGGTGAGGCGCCATCCTGAGGCGGAGTAAAAAGAAAGGGTAAGCATAAATCAGTTAACCCGGACAGTCCCCAGTTCCGAGGCCAGGTGGAAAAATATATCGAGGAAATCCCCAATCCCTGCTCAGAGGACCCTTTTCCCTTGCCGGCCCTTTGGCAGCCGCCAATTGTTACCTATTAATCCGGTCGCACAAGAATGGAGCAGTGCGTCTCAGAGAGCAGCGGGGAGCTGGGTCGCGCTCGCTCGCTCACAAGTTGTGCCAAGCCTCAAGCGCCCCTGCCTGGGATTTGCCACAGACCCAGAGGAGAAGAGCAGCGCGAAGGGGGTTCCGGACCTCTGTAGCTCTCTCAGCACGAGGCTGACACCACGGTGATTTCCAGAGCCACAAGTCGTGTGCCCCTAGGCACGCTTTATCTGCTCTCTCCGGGCCAGGAACGTGGCTGCCCGGCTGCTGCCCGCGCCACTGGCCAATCAGCGCCAGGGCCCCCGGGGCCTCGCCACGCGAGCCTGCTCCTCCCCCGCGAGGCACAGCTGGATTCCGGACAAAGGGCCGGGGGTCGGGGAGGCGAGCTCCGCTCTGTTTGCTCAGTCCCCTGGGCTCGGTCCCAGCAACTCTCGGTTCTTCAAAGAGCCTCGCCCAGTGAGAAGATCCCCGTCTGGCGCGCGTCTGGCGGCCCTGGACCACTTTGCTTCTTCCCATCTTTCCTGGGCACCTGTCCAGACCTCTCTTGGTACTCTGGAGGGGGCTTTCAGGAGCCTGTAGGGGTCAAGCCCTGAGTGTTACACGCGGGAAACGCAGGCTCAGACGGGAATGCAGCTCTCCTCACATCAGCAGGCAAGACAGTGGCAGAGACAGAACAAGGAGCCAGGGTCCCGACTAGCAACGTGGAGAAGCGACCACTAAATCTAAACGTCACGTGTCCTTCGCTGTGGGTCAAATTATGAAATATGTGGGGTCATGTTTCACTGACTCCATTCTGGAAGGGAGGACAGGGAGACCTCAGAAAGAGATTCTGCCTGTGTCCCTTCCATTCACAGACTTTCATCCCCGAGGTGTCCAAGTTCCCCCTTGAGATGCTTTCTCACTCCCCAGGCACTTAGGACCCCACCTACCCCAATTTGAAACCTAAGACATTTTAGCCCACCTCAGAGGCCCGGGTGGCTGCTGTGCGACTCCAGAGACATCTACCCCTGCCAGTCAAGGACAGCTTCCTAGTGTTGGGGGCAGATCCTGGGTGGGGAGAGCTCCAGGAGGTGTGAGGGGTCAGCAGGGAGCCAGGAGCTCACTTGTGAGCCCGTGTGCCTTTTGAATGCCCACAGTGGGCTGGTGCCATGAGAAGCCAGCAGATCAACTCTTTCTTCCCTCAGTGCTCCCATCCAATCACAGGCGAGGAAGGGCTGCCAGGCTTCACCTGGCCCAGCCCCCGGCTCAGCTCCACTTGGGCTCTCAGAGGCAGCACAGGGCAGGTACTCTTCTAGGCCCCACTCTGCCTCTGAACACTGCCTGGAAACCTTTCTAAGTGAGTCTGAAGACATCATCCTCCCCATCACCGCCTCGGACACCAGTCATGGAGGGTGAGGGGTTGCAGCTTTGGCCCATCCCTCTTAGGGGAGATGTGCCTGGGGGAGGAAGCAGAGGCCAGGGTTAAGTCTGCATAGGCAGCAAAGTTTGCTTTTTAAGAGTTCCGGATACTTTGAGCCTCCCAGCAACTGCGGGAGGGGCCAGACCCAGCTGGGAGACTAAGGATGGGGTGGGGGGCCAGGGAGGTCTGCGATTCTGCCCTGGTGATGGGCTCTCATTGCCCAGTCTGCTTTGGGGCTGAAACTCTATCCTAGGCAGAGGATGATATATTTGGGAACCAGCAGGAGGAGCCTCTGGGACTGAGTTAGGGTAGGGGTGCTGTCCTATGGATCTCTGTTGGTAGCTGTGAGCAGAGGGTCCTTTCTTGGCTGCCTGGAAATGAAGTCTGGGGTCAAGGTCAGGACCAACAAACACCTTGTTCACATGATTTTCAGGTCCCCTATTTTGCTGCAGCTCTTCACTTATGTCAAGACTTGCTCCAAGCTTATCTTCTAGGTTTAAAAGTGCAAACTGCCTGCCCTCTTTACAGAGGGAGAAGTCAAGAAAAACTGACTTGCCCAAGGTTGCACTGCAAGTGCTATTAGAGCCACGTGGAACTGAGATCCAAAGACTTCTAGATCTAGGTTTTCACATGCCCCTTCAGCCTGCCATTGATTTGGGGGGAAAGCAAGAGATTCCCAAATGCAGAAAATGGAAGTCCTGAATCTGTGAAGAATGACAAGGTCAGATTAGAAAAGGAATAATGGTCCAGACTCCCAGGCAGGGGCAGCTGCCTCCATCCGCATTCCATCTTTCCACTTTTCTGTCCCACACTCCAGCCTTGCTTCATTTGTACCCCTGCACAGTGAGAATTGGGAGAGGAATCTCAGAGCATGCTCTCCTAGTGGCCTGGGATCCACTGGGACTCTGTTGAGAGACCCTTGGCTGAAGGACCCAAGCGCCCCTCTGGTATCCTGGAAACGTGGAAAGCAGCCCAGCGGGGTGACTCTCATCTGGGTGTGAACCCCGAATGGCTGTGGGGTTTGCCCTGGTTAGTCTGCCCTGAGAAACTAGTGGGTACTGGCCAGAGCGCAGAGCCAGCTTCCTGCGCCCGGGAAAAATCTGGGAATTCTTCTCAAAATGTCTTAATTGGCAGTGAAATCTTGGACCCGCTTGGAATTCTTATCCAGACTCCCCAACACTGCACCGGCTCAGGGGCCTCCAGGGCTCTCCAGCTGCTGCCACCTCATTTGCGCAAAAAAGCGGTCAGGGCGAGGAACGCGCAGCGGTCTGAGAAGCTACCCTTGCCGGATGCAAAGGACTTTCCGCGGCTCTGCTTCTGGCCGGGAGGCCCGGACCTGATGTCCAGGAGTCTCAGTGGTTTAGAAACAGAGAATCCATATCCGGTATCTCAGCTGCAGCGCAGGCACCGACCTCTCCAAAGTTAATTCCTGTGCTTTGGCAGCGGAGGCGCAGGAGTTCACTGCGCAGTGCGCACTAGTAGTGTTTGTAAAATTGCTCTTCCCGTTGGGTTCAGAGCCAGTTCCTACAGCCCCGAGTCATTCACCGCCTCTATGGCCCCTGGTACCCCGGTGCTCCTGGACCTTCTGGGACCTACGCTAGCTTGAAGGCTGAGGGGGTCCAGGAGAGAGCAGATAGCCAGACGCCTGGAGACTGGCGGGCAGATTGGAAAAGAAGGAAGGAAGGGGCTGGCCCTGCCGCCTTCCTGTGGGCGGGGGGAATCTTAGCATTGCCTGGGGGCTCTTTGAGAATCGACCCAAGAGTGGGGGTCAGGGGAAGTTGAATAGCTAATGGCTTGCCAGAGGAGGGGGCTTCATTCTCTTGCCTTCGCTTCTGCACTGAAAGAGGGGAAGGTAAAAATCTGGCGAGCGAGCTGCCTGGGCCGAGACTGGCCACTTCAAACAGCCCTTCAAACAAAAGGAGACTACGAAAAGAAAGCCCCACCTGTCTCCAGTGTTTGCTAAAATAATAATAAATAGATTTCGTTTAATAAATAATTACAAGAGATTGTAAAGTGGAGTGCTTTGGAAAACATCTACCATGGGAGTCAGTGCAGCCAGCCATCACCTGCTCCCGAGGCAGACAACTTTATTGTTAAGCCACCCCCCAACTAGTTCGCCTCTGATAAACTCTCCCTCGTTTTCACAATGACTGTTTACTCATAGTTAGCACAATATTACCTTTGCCGTGATAAACCCAGAGGGGGGAGACCTGGTCCCTGGCCTCTGGGCACACCTGTCCCAGAAGCTGACACATGGATTTGGCACCGAGCTGGCCTCCCCCCCGGGGGCCCTGCCCCCGTGTACATTGGCCCAATTGCCACTCATTTATAACAGGTTGGCTGCAAGGCCTATCTCGGTCCTATTTGTCTTCTTTTATTGAAAGCATATGGTCTCCAGGGGCTCACCAGCCCCATATTTCATCTGCCAGGAGCTGGGGCGCTTCCGCAGGCTGGTGCTGCCCAACGCGCTGCTCCCCACCAGCTGCTGAACCAGCTGAAGGGATGGTGGAGGTTGGGTGGGGAGAGATAAGGCAGGCTCCTCTTAGGCTTTAGGAGAGAAACAGTTCACTTAGAGGTTCCCCCTCCCCAGGCCCAGGGATCTCATGCGCTCTTGAATGGGTGGCTGGTTCCTTTTCTTGGGTAAGTGAGAGAGCGCCATATGTTACCCCGTCCCCCTCAGGGCGCACGAAGGAGCTCTGGTTCAGGGAGTCCTCGAACAAAGGGAGGAGGGGGCCCCTACGCTCAGGAGCGCCCGAGGTCTTTATTTCTAGATCCCCCTCCTTGCCTAGGGCCACCTCCCTCGGGCGTTCTCAGCTCGCGCGCAGCGCCTGGAAACAAAGTGTCCACATTATTCCTTCTGGCGGCGGAGACTGAATGCGTGAAAAGGTGCATTGCGCGCACCAAGACACCTGTTGAAAAGGCGCCTCTTCTCAGCGCCTCTCTGCTCTACGCTCCGTCAGGAGCTGTGCAGGGAGTGCGGGGGGCGGGAGGAGGGAGAGTTACTGTGATTTGTGGCGACATATGTTGAGCAGGTCGGTGTGTACTCTTCACAGGCATCACGCACCCTCACTCCCATACACACCCCGAGAGAAGGAGCAGCTGCTCGCCTCACCTTCTTCCGACATAATACCTGCGCCGGGCGCTTTGGCCTCGCCTTTTGAGACTCCAGCTTTCCCCCACCCCTCTGTCTTCCGCCACCTCCTCCCCCGCAATCTTGGCAGCTTTGCTGTAGGACTTTATTGTCAAATTTAACAGATGCACGTTTGTTCCCAGCGCCCACCCCAAGCGCGCGCGCGCACACACACACACACACACACACACACACACACACGCAAGTATCCACAGAAAACATGGCTGATGACACAGATGCGGAGCACAAGATGCCCATATGTCCAGCTCTGCGCACACCCAGGCTGGGGAAACAAACAGGCTGTGTGATTTTCCCTCCCCAGAAAGAAATAAACAATGGAAGCCAGAAGGGGTGGGAGGCCAACTCCAGTGTCCTCCAACTTAGTGCTTGCCCTCAGGAGAGCTTGGCTGAGGACGCAGGATGTGGAGGGCAAGGCTTTGGGGAATGGGCACTCTGGGTGAGGCTGAGAGGGCTAGGAGGTCTGGAGGTGCCTGCTAGGCATTGCCTGACCCCTGATCTCACTTGACTTCTAGGCTCCTGAGCTTCCAAGTGGTGAAGACACTTGGGTCCTCCGGGAATTCCCAGGAATTGGCACCCATCTGGGCGCACTGGGGACTGTCCCTGTGCCAGAATAGGTTTGGCACACTTCTGCCCATGCATCTCCTTGGAGGGTCGGATGCAAGTTTACAGAGTTGGGCTTCAGGGACAAATATGATGGGAAGAGCACCGTGTATGTGTGTGTGTGTGTGTGTGTGTGTGTGTGTGTGTGTGTGTGACTGGAAAAGAGGCCTGGCTCTGCCACTATCACTGTGCCACTGTGAGCAAATTGTTTTATCTCTGGAGGCCTCGGTTTCCCATCTATTCAAAGAGAAGCTGTGTGTGTATGTGTGGTGTGGAAGGTGTCTTGTAATTTCCTTTTCCTTGCAAAATTCGGAAGTCTTGGATGTCAGTGGGCCTCCCACTGCGAGTGGAGGAAACCCTTCACCCAACACCACTCTCCATTCTTTTGGATCTGAGCGCTTGGGGCAATGGCGGTAGTGGGGAGAGATATTTGGCACTGGGGGTTTAGAAAGCCATCCTATGCCCTCCTCATCTTTCAGTTCTCTGACAAATGCAATCCTTGGGCCACTGTGACATTGGTGACAGGTCAGGAAAGCCTGCTGAAACGAAGTTTTTGGATCTTTATTTCTCCCACTGCTGGGATGGAGCTGGGAACCTGTGTGGTGGGTGTGTAGTTCTTGAGACCCTTCCTTTCTGTTTCTGGAGAAAATGTGCCTTACCCACCATCCCTGTGAACTTGGATCAACTCTTCTCATTTCTAAAGATAGGGGCAGTGTCCCTGGACCTTACACAAATTGCCCATATTTTATGTCTGAACTTATTTTGCTGGATGTACTTGCATTTCTGAGGTCTGCTGGCCCAGGTCAGGGGGCCTTATCTTTTGGGGATGGCTCCACAGAAACCAGGCTCATCTGATGACAGATGAGCTCTCTGCCTGGCTCATCCTCAGTTTCCCAACCCTGATGCCTCTTTCCCACACCCTCCTGCCCTCTTGAGGTCTCTGTTTAGGAGCAGCAGTAAGAAGCAAAGGCTCTCAGGATTGCTGTGAGTTTGGAGTGAAAACAGGAGGAATCTACCACCATCCCTTCTATAGCTCACCAGAGGTGAGACTCATCTGCTCCCTACTTGTTATCAGGCTAGGAAGGCAGGAAGAGGATGAGATGATAATTAGGGTGAGTCAAAAACTAATTCTAGAGTAACCCAGTGGAGAAATGCAACAGAATGGGATGTAACACAATTTTCCACACAGCAGTTAGTAACACATTCATGTGGAATTTAAAAGAGGTGGGTGTGGTGGATTGACAACTGGTCAATTTGTAACACCCAACTGAACTGAATCAGCGTGGTGCTGGGTATGGAGGGCCCACCTGAGGATTATTGCCAAAAGGAGCATAAAAGGAGCATAGACGGAGAACTGGAGAGGAAGAGGTGGTGCTGTTGGTTCTCCTCGAGGAGCTTGTTGCGCTGGTTTTCCTGATAGGAACTTGGGTGTTGTCGGAGGAGCTCAGGACCTCATTGTCGCTGAGATGGCTGTGGTACTTTTCGGGGGAACTCTGGTCCTTACTCTGAGCATCGCTTCCTGGCTCCGGTGCAGTTCCCTCAGCCTGCTGGCACAGATCCTTCACCCCGCTGGCACAGACTTTCTAGCTTCCACCACTGACCTTTGGGCCTTCGCAGTGCAGATCTGTGAAACAGACTTGCATGAGACATTGTGGGCTCTGGCCTCCAGCTGGACTCATGGGGGGCATTGTCATGGGCTCTAGGTCTTCAGCTGGACTTATGCAGGACATTGCTGTGGAATCCAGGCCCTCAGCCGTGGGATTCTTTGGGTTGTTAGTGTGTGGACAGATTTCCTGCACTCTTTTGTATATGACTCTTTGGGTGACTATTATAAAATAATCCTATAAATTATGTGGCCTGTATTGTACTGTTTCCCTTGCAAACCCTGACCACAACAGTGGGTCACTTTCTCATAGTCATATAGTCTGTGGGGGAACTAGAAAGGGATTTTTAAAATTTCCAGTTTCACCTGGGCAGTCTGAAGCCCAAGGTCATAGCACTGAGATTGACATTCAGCTTCCTTTGTGTGTGCTCCATCCACCTGGCAGGAAATCTTCATTTTGTCATTCTCCCAGCCCCTACCCACTAATCCAGGGTCTCCAACATGCCACCCTTTGGATCCCTTTGGAGGTGGGAAAGTCTCAGTGGGGACTTTAGTGGCACAGGAATTGAAGGATTTGGGAGCAATTTGAGAAGCTTCCTCCTCTTTCCATGGCACGCTCTGGCTTCCTGGTGCTTAGTCAGTGCTCCCTGCAGGGTCAGGCTGGGATGGCTTTGAGGTGAGGACTTCCTAGACACCACATCTGTCTTACCCAGTCCTAGCCCTGCTGTGTGAATAACAAACCTCATATTTCTCCTTTTTTAGACTTTAAAGCAGGTGGTCCTAACATTTTTGATTATATAGCTCTACTGGCAAACTACTTTGAGTACATCCTTCAAACTGTGTTAGCTATTCCTGATTTCTAGTATATAGTGTGCAGTTTAAAGTCTATGCAAAATATGGTTTGTTCAGAAATCACAGATGTACTTCTGTAGTAGGCAATATAAAATATTAGAAAAGAGGATGGGATTCTGAATCAGGTAACCTGGGCTCCAATTTAGACTTCCGCACTTAATACTTGTGCAGCCTTGGCCTGTTGGGTCAAACTCTCTGAAAACACCTTTATTTTCTCACCTGTAAAAAGGGATAATTGTAAATTATCAACCTGATTCTAATATCTATAAAGTAATCAACAACAGCATGTAGCAAGTGCTTGGTCATTTATGAATAAATACGTACATAATAAAACATACTGTCAAAGAAATTTATACCCAGAAGTACACATAGTTACTAGACATAGGTCTAACTAGAAGTTCTGATAGGTGGCTCTTCTTGCACTTCTCCCTTCATTCAATCCTCTTTGGAGTCTGCGAATGCTGCCATGGTATCATCAATAGTAATGGCACAGGTTTCCACTTGGTTAGCACATTTCTCATCAAATAGGGAGGCAGCCTGGTCAGAAATCAGCGTCCTGTTTTGCATGAGAAGAAACCAAGGCTTGAGAGAGATGATGTAACTTACCCAGGGGCACTTAATTCGTATCATAGAGTGGGAATAAGAATAGTTCTTCTGACCGAAATCCATGCCCCATCCACCCTAGTTTTGTGTTATGCTGTGGGTCTCACTTGTGACCTTTCCGGAAAACAAACCTTGTTAGGCTTTTGCTAAACAATTAGCAGAGGAGGAGGTGTAGGTGAGCTGATGGGGTGTCTTAGTCACTTTCCCATTGCTGCAGCAAAACACTCAACACTCACAGCTTAAAGGAAGAGCGGTCTATTATGGTTCATGATTTTAGTCCATGGTTGACTGACTCCAAGGCAGAAATGGCATGGTGGAAGGCCCAGGTGGAGCAAAAAGATGCTCAACCCACAGCAGCCAGGAAGCAGAGAGGTGGGAGGAATCAGGATGAAAATATGCTTTTCCAGGTTACACTCCCAGTGACCCACATCCAGCCAGACCCCAACTCCTAGCAGCAAGTCAGCTATAGGGCCCTGAGATCAGATCACCTTCCAAAAGCCCCGTATCTGAACACAGAGCCTGTTGGGGGACATTATAGATGTAAACAATAATGCAGTGTGCGCATATGACTCATTCCTTCGGTTCTATCAGGAATCACAGGGGCTTAGAGGTGTCCTGCCCATGACTTGATGTGATAGTGGGCTACATTTTAAGATGTAAGTGTAGAAGGGGGCATATTTTTTGCAGAGCTTCTAGTCTGCACAGGAAATGACACATCAAGTCCTGTCAATGTATTGCCAGACACCAAGATGAAATGGGTACATCTACCTCTGTTGCATAAGTGTTTATGAAGGGTCATTATGAGAAGGTGGTGGCCAACTGTTCCCACAGTCTCTGAGATCAGGCCCAAGAGAAATGGATTGAATGGAAAAGCAGGAATTTGGGTTATTTTGAACCATGTCCTTCTCAACAAATGAGCATGGTGACAGTCCTTTTCAGATGAAGTTGAATTCTGTCTGTAAAAACCTATTCTGGTCAAAAAAAAAATTTTTTTTTTTGGTCTTTTTGAGATAGAGTTTAGCTATGCAGTACAGGCTGGCCTTGAACTCACTTCGTAGCCCAGGCTGGCCTTGAACTTGCAGCGATCCTCCTGCCTCAGCCTCCAGAGTGCTGGGATTACAGGTGTGCACCACCATGCCCAGCCTTCTGACCAAAATTCTTTTTTTTTTATTTTTTACTTTTTTTATTTTAAAGAGAAGAAAAAAAAACAAAACAAATCAAAAGAAGAACAAATTTTCAAAACAACATAATAGGAGGGTAACAATGGTTAATACATTACGTATTACTATCTTTAAGTTAGTTATTCAGGACACCAGACATTAGCATTCAATTGTCCAAACATTATTGGCACAAACCTTACTCTTCAATGAACTAAGTAAAAATGGTAGTGTATCTATCTTAACCATCTTATATATATATATACAATTTTTTTCCCTTTCCCTTCTTTCTTTTCCCTATTCCAGTCTCTCTTTCCTTTTGACCAGTTTCTTTTTGATTCACCATATCTATTGTACATTTTGGATCTTATTTACTCTTTCAGTTTCTCATACTAGAGAGATAATACGATGCTTACACATGTGCTTCTGGTTTATTTCACTTATGAGTATTTTCTCGAGTTGCATCCATTTACCTATAAAAGTCTCCAGTTTATCCTTCTTTATGGCTGAATAGTACTCCATTGTATAAAAATACCACATCTTTCTTATCCATTCCTCAGTTGATGGGCATTTGGGTTGTTTCCAAGATCTGGCTATTACAAATTGTGCTGCTATAAACATGGGTGCACATATATCGCTGTGGTACGATGTTTTTAATTCTTCTGGGAAGATGCCCAGAAGGGGAATAGCTGGGTCAAATGGGACCTCCAACCCTAGTTTTCTGAGGAATCTCCACACTGACTTCCACAGTGGCTGTACCAGTCGACACTCCCACCAACAGTGAAGAAGGGTTCCTTTTTCCCCACAGCCCCTCCAGCATTTGTTATTAGTTGATTTCTTAATAGTAGCCATTCTTTCTGGGGTGAGATGGTATCTCAGTGCTGTTTTAATTTGCATCTCTCGAATGACTAGTGATGTTGCACATTTTTTTGTATATTTGTTTGCCATTAGTATTTCTTCATCTGAGAAATGTGTATTCATCTCAGATGCCCATTTTTGGAGTGGGTCTTTAAATTTGGGAGGTCTGATTTTTTTGAGTTCTTTCTATGTTCTCGATAGTAGTCCTTTGTCTGAGGAACAGCTGGCAAACATTTTTTCCCACATTGTGGGTTGTCTCTTCACTCTGTTGGTGGTTTCTCTTGCTGTGCAAAAGCTTTTTAATAAGATGAGATCCCAGTTATTGATTCTTTGGGATAGTTCCCGTGCGGTTGAGTTTTTATTCATAAAGTCTTTGCCTACACCAATGTCTCCAAGGGTTTTACCTATCCTACCTTCCAGCAGATTTAATGTTTCTGTTTTAATATTTAGATCTCTGATCCATTTTGAATTTAGTTTAGTGCATGGTGAAAGATATGGATCTAGTTTTAATCTTCGGCATGTGTAGAGCCAGTTTTTCCAGCACCATTTATTAAAGAGGCTATTTTTCTTCCAGTGAATGTGTTTGGCACCTTTGTCAAAGATAAGGTGGCTTAGTATGTCTGGGGTTGTTTCAGCATCTTCTAATCTGTTCCATTGATCTTCAGGTCTGTTTTTTTGCCAGTACCACACTGTTTTTATCACAGTAGCTTTATAGTATAATTTCAAGTCGGGGATTGTGATGCCCCCTGCCTTGCCTTTGTTGCCCAGAATTGCCTTTGCTATTCTAGGTCTCTTCTGATTCCAAATGAATTTTAGGATTGTTTTCTCTAATTCTGTGAGATATGCTGTTGGAATTTTGATTGGAATTGCATTAAATCTGTATAACAATTTTGGAAGTATGGCCATTTTCACTATATTGGTTCTTCCTATCCAGGAGCAAGGGATATCTTTCCATTTTCTGATATCCTCTTCAATCTCCTTTTTCAGAGTACTGTAGTTTTCAGTATAGAGGTCTTTTACATCCTTCGTGAGGTTGATTCCTAGGTATTTCATTTTTTTGGATGTTATTGTGAAAGTTATTGTTTCCCTAATTTCTCTTTCAGTAAGTTTGTTATTTGTGTACAGGAAGGCTATTGACTTTTGAGTATTGACTTTGTATCCAGCTACACTACTGAATTTGCTTATTAAATCTAGCAGTTTTTTAGTGGAGTTTTTGGGATCTTCTGTGTAGAGTATCATGTCATCTGCAAATAATGATAATTTAACTTCTTCCTTTCCAATCATTATTCCTTTTATTTCTTTCTCTTGTCTAATCGCTCTGGCTAAAGTTTCCAGAACTATGTTGAATAAGAGTGGGGACAGTGGACATCCTTGTCTTGTTCCTGATTTTAGAGGGAAGGCTTTCAGTTTTTGGCCATTTAGTATAATATTGGCTGTTGGTTTGTCATAGATAGCTTTTACCAGATTGAGATAAAGACCCTCTATTCCAATTTTCTGTAGGGTTTTTATCATGAAAAGGTGCTGGACTTTGTCAAAAGCTTTTTCTGCATCTATTGAGATGATCATGTGATTTTTGTCTTTGGTTCTGTTAATATGCTGTATTACATTTATTGATTTACGTATGTTGAACCATCCCTGCATCCCTGGGATGAATCCAACTTGGTCATGGTGTATAATCTTCTTGATGATTTGTTGGATTCTGTTTGCCAGTATCTTATTAAGGATTTTTGCATCTATGTTCATTAGGGAGATTGGCCTGTAGTTCTCTTTCTTAGTTGGGTCCTTCTCTGGTTTTGGTATCAGGGTAATGCTTGCTTCCAGGAATGAATTTGGGAGTATTGCTTCCCTTTCAATTTCATTGAAAAGTTTGAGAAGTAGGGGCGTTAGGTCTTCTCTAAATTTCTTGTAGAATTCGGCAGTGAATCCATCAGGGCCTGGACTTTTCTTTGTTGGGAGGTTTTTAATTACATCTTCAATTTCATTGGTTGATATTGGTTTATTTAGGATTTTTAAATCTTCTTGATTTAGCTTTGGTAATTCATACGAATCTAGGAATCTGTCCATTTCTTCTGCATTTTCCATCTTAGTAGAATATAAATTTTCAAAATAGGTATAGATGATCTTCTGGATTTCTGCAGGGTCCGTCGTGATATCACCCTTTTCATTTTCAATTGCATGGATTTGAGTCTTTTCTTTTCTTTTTTTAATAAGGTTGGATAAGGGTTTGTCAATCTTATTTATTCTTTCAAAGAACCAACTTTTTGCTTCATTGATTCTTTGTATTGTTTTTTTATTCTCCAATACGTTAATTTCTGCTCTGATCTTTATAATTTCCTCCCTTGTACGGGCTTTTGGCTTAACCTGCTCTTCTTTTTCTAGAAGCTCGAGGTTCACCCTTAAGTTGTTTATTGCTCACTTGCTCTATTTTCCTGATATAAGTATTTAATGCTATAAATTTCCCTCTTAGGACTGCTTTCATTGTATCCCATAAGTTCCGGTATGTTGTACTGTCATTATCATTCAGTTGTAGAAAGTGACTAATTTCTTCTTTAATTTCATCTGTGACCCATTGGTTGTTCAGGAGGATGCTGTTTAATTTCCATGTGTTTAGGGAGTTTTTGTGGGATCTTTTGCCATTGATTTCCAATTTCATTGCACTATGGTCTGATAATATGCATGGGATAATTTCAATTCCTTTGCATTTACTTAAGCAGGTTTTATGAGCTAGTATGTGGTCTATTTTGGAGAACGTCCCATGTGCAGCTGAGAAAAATGTGTATTCTGATGTTGTGGGATGGAACACTCTGTAGACATCTACTAAGCCCATTTGTTCAAAAGTTTGGTTCAGTTCTACTATTTCATTATTGATTTTCTGTCCAGTTGATCTATCTTTTTGTGACAGTGGAGTATTGAGATCTCCCAATATAATTGTATTAGTGCTTATTTGATTTTTCATGTCCTTTAGTACTTGTTTTATATAGCTGGGTGCATTGGTATTTGACGCATATATATTTATGATCGGTATCTCTTCCTCTTGGATTGTTCCCTTTACAAGGATGTAATGACTGTCTTTATCTCTCTGAATCCTTCTTGGCTTGAAGTTCACTTTGTCTGCAAAAAGAATAGCTACCCCTGCTTTTTTCTGGGTTCCTGTGGCATGGAGTATTGTTTTCCATCCTTTGACTTTCAGTCTATGAATTTCTTTCTGAATTAAATGTGTTTCTTGTATACAGCATATTGTTGGATCTTGCTTCTTGATCCATTTCGCCAGTCTGTGCCTTTTGATTGGTGAATTGAGACCGTTAACATTGATGGTTAAAACTGATATGTATTGACTTGTCATGATATTTTCCTGTTGTTGGTTCCCACTCTTTGTTTTTCTGCTTTCCGGCTATTTAATTATTTGCCCTGCCTGGTGGATTCCTTCTGTTGGGGTTCCTATCTCTTTCTAGAATGTCCTTCAGAACGTTTTGGAGTGCTGGTTTGGTGGTCATAAATTTTCTCAGATGTTCTTTGTCATGAAAGTATTTTATTTCTCCATCAATTTTGAAAGATAGTTTTGCAGGGTACATCAATCTGGGCTGAAAATTATTTTCCTTTAGAGCTTGCAATACATCATTCCAAGCTCTTCTTGAATTGAGGGTTTGTGCTGAAAAGTCAGCTGTGATTCTGATGGGTTTTCCTTCATAGGTGATTTGTCTCTTCTCCCTAACAGCTTTTAAGATTCTGCCCTTCTGTTGAATTTCTGGGATCTTGACTATAATATGTCTGGCTGAAGTTTTTTTTTGATCATGTCTAGTTGGTGTTCTAAAAGCTTCACTTATAGGGGTGTCAAATTCCTTTTCTCTTCCAGGAAAGTTCTCCCTGATTATGTCTTTGAACAAGGTTTTAATGTCATTGATGCTATCTCCTGCTTTTTCATTTATTCCAATTATTCTTAAGTTGTTTATCTTTGAGTCATCTAGCAGCTGCTGAATTGATTTTTCATGGTCCCTTGCTATTTTTAAGAATTTTTCCATTTCGTGATCACTAATTGCAAGCCTGTCTTCTATATTTGAGATCCTGTCCTCGCATTGGCTTATTCTGCTACAAATACTTTCAATGGAATTTTTTATCTCTTGGGTATCTGCTTGAATCTGCCTTATGGATTCCATTTCTTTCCTATGCTGAGCATTCATGGTTTCTATAGTTTTCTTAAGTTCATCTATTTTTTTGTCTGTATCAGCTATAGTGTCCTTAAGCATGGTCTTCATTGTGGACATTATCTCTGCAGTTATCTGTGAAATTATTTCTGTTTTAATTTTTTCCAGAACCTCATTCAGTTGCTTTGTTGTTACCACTTCAGATAGGCCAGGTGGGTGGCTTTCGGATTGTCCCACCTCGTTGCTCCCTAGGTTTGCCTTTGGTGAATTGGATGTGTGGGGTTGCATCTTGTTTAAGTGTTGTCTCATTTTTTCTTTCTTTAATTCCTGGGGTGATGTTTGCAAATTACCTATAGTAGGTTACTTTATTGCTAGTGTTTAAGATCTTTAGAAGATGACTACTTCTCTGCAGTATCTTCCAAGTGGAGCTTGCTTTTAGGTTTTGAGCTTTCTGCCAGATCCTACCTCTTCAATTCGTTGGGTATGCGAAGTTGCTACCTGTTTGGCCCAGTCCTTGATTCTTTGGTACTCTGCCACTGTATTTTCTGTGTCCCTTAGTCAATCTCAATCATGAAATATCAGGAAGGAAAGATGTTTAGAACAATTATTTCACATTTGGCTATAATGTTAACTAAAGCATCAAATACAGCCTAGAAAATGACATACTGAGCTAACCAGTTATTTACCACTTTTAGCTGTATAGAGTTGCGGTTATATAACAAAATCTAAAACACACCAGAAAAATTATATGCAGTATACAAGTCCTGTGTATGTCAATTTTTCCCCTGAGGAGTTTAAATTTAAAATGAGTTAAGGAGGAAATAGAGTATTGGGAGAAGAGGAAGGAATTAGATGTAAGGTTAGAGGACCAAGAGGGATCCCACTAAAATTGGGACACTAGTGCAGAGGACAGGTGGTAGAAAGAGAAGGAAGGGATAAAAGGAAGAACAGATCACAACCACAATCACAAAGAAGTTAGAGGCGCTGTTTACACTCATATAAAAAACCAGAGAGAATAATGAAGGAAAGAGCAAATACACATACAGAAACAAAAACGAAGATAAAAACAATAAAACAGACAGATCAAAAATAAAACCCCACCAAAAAACAAAACAAAACAAAACAAAAACAAAAAAACCCTTCGCCAGAACAAGAAACAAATCAGTGAGAAAAAAAATAATAATAAAAAATAAAAATAAAAATAAAAATAAAAAAATAAAAAGAATCAGTTCCAGGTGTTGACTCTGCTGTAGGCAGTTACCCTGTGGTGACAGAGTCCTGTTCTGTGCAGGTCCATCCCAGTAAGCCAGGAGCGCCCTCTGGCGGGCGGTGAGCAGATGCGCGTACTTTCAGGCAGAGACCAGTCTAGCTCGCCTCCGCTCTCAGCGCCCTTTCACGATCCCTGGGCCTGAGAGGCTCAGCGCGCTGTCCGGAGCACGGGTTCCCTGCACTGGTTCCCGCCACTCTGGTTTTTCGCCACGCCTCCCACAATGGCGCCGGGCCAGTCGCTCTCTGGCGCGGGACAGGTGTGGCTGAGAGTTCAGTCTCGTTCGCCTGCTGACCTCAGCACACTTTCGTGGGCCTGAGAGGCCCCGTGCTGCCCTGTCCGGAGCACAAGTTCCCAGAGCAGTTTTCGAGCCGCTCTGAGTTTCGCCACACCCCCCACAATGGCGCCCGGCCGGTCGCTCTCTGGCGCGGGGCAGCTGTGGCTGAGAGACACTCACCGCCGGTCAGCGCCGTTCTCCTCCGCTCCCCTGCCCCGCCGCTGTCTCAGGATCCTCCGTGGGGGCTCCCTGGGCACCAGCTGCCACCGTGTGTCTGTAGAATTGAGCCTCCGCGGTGCTGCAACTCCCGGGATAGTAGAAGGTGCGCGCGCGCGGTCTGCTCCTTCTTTCCTTCTTCTTTGTTGGAAGTCACCCGTCACTGGTGCCGGGGGTCCCAGATTGCGCTTCAGAACTTCTCTGGGTTTCGGGGAGGCATCACCCCCCCTCCTGCGCTTTCCGGGTCGCTATATTCCCGTGTTCCAATGGTAACTTTTAGAGAGAGTTTCGCTGCCTGCTTCTTACTCATCCGCCATGTTGAGGTCCCCTCCCCCAAAATTCTTATGCAGCCTACTTACAGGCAGGAGAGTGGACTAGATGACCTCAGGAGGTCCTAATTCCCCCATATTGCTCAGATTTCTGTTGCTGGGACAAAATAACTGACCCCCACAACTTAAAGGAGGAGAGGATTATTTTAGAGTTTCAGTTTTGTTCTGGCTGGCTGACTCAAGACAGAAGCATCATGCTGGAAAGACATCGTAGAGGAAAGCTGCTCACTTCATGGTGGTTGGAAAGCAGAGCACAGAGGAAGAGCCCAGAGAGGAAGGGGCCAGGGACTGGACATAATCCCTAAGGTCACACCTCCATGACCCACTTCCTTCAGCCAGGCCCCACCTCCTACGAGCCCATTCAGCTGTGAACATTGACGAGGCTAGTGCCCTCACAATCTAACCATCAATCCAGGAGCCTCTCAATCCAGTCAAACTGACTACTAAAATTAACTGTCACACCTTTCATGACTTCATTATCGTGAATAGTTACGATGTCTATTCAGTTGTACAGAACAGCGACCAGAAACTCATCTTCCAAATAAGATGGAAACATAGAAGAGTGACACTCATCCGCCTGCCATAAAAACCCTTCAAGAACATGGATGAAATTCATTACAACAGTCCTTGGCCTGAACAAATTGGAATCAATATCAGCCTCCTTCTAAACAGTTGCGGTCCAACCGCACAAACCTATGATATGTTAAGTGTGGTGAGAAATACCCAAAACTTGAGGATGAGTGCTATGGAACACCTTTTCTAGCATGTTGTCTGAAACTCTAAGTTGACAAATAACAGGGAAAGGAGGCTCAGGGGTGAAATGTGATTTGTCCAAGGTTACACCATGAGAGAAAAAAGTCAGAACCCAAAATCTCTCTACTATCGCATGATGGAATCCCAGAACGCTTGCTTTGAGTTGCTCCCATTTGATAACCATCAAACTCTGCTTGGTAGGTGGAGGGCTCTTTTCCTGCATGTGTGTGTTCCTGCCTCCACATAGGAAAAGCTCCTTCAGGACAGGAGCTGTGCCATATTGGGAATTTAACAAGGATGCTGCAAGTTACTGTAGGTCTCCAATGGAGGTCAGATGGATAGTCCCAGATATGGGAAGGCTATGTGAGGCCTGGGCATCTGGCAGCCAGTGGGAGTTTGGAAAGACTACAATAAGTGGAAGGGGCTGATCAGGCTGATTTGGCTGCTCTAAATTCTGAGATGAGTGGTGCAGCCAAGTTTGTGGAGATTCTGAATGTTAGTGATTCCCTTATGGCCTTGATAGAGCACCAAGGACTGGTTCCAAAGCTAAATGTCTATGGAGTCAGGTCATGTGAAAGAGAGAAGTAGTCAGTATATTATGAGGAATACTCCATGGAGATCTTATACCATGTCGAAAATGGGTACAGCTGCTCAGCTGGAGTTGATTGTTGCCAAGAGGAAATATGGCCAATGTTTACCAGATCTTAGGGCATTTTTTATTAGAAACAGAAGCCAGACATCTGGACTCAGTTTTGTAAGATGGCATTTAATGGATCATACAAAACCTATTTGTGGACTGTTGAATCCAGTTTAGGCACTTTTCATGGCCAGCTTCATCAGTGTAGATTAAATTTATTGCATCAATCAGGGAAGATTGTTTTAATTGGTAACAAACAGCCCCAGAATTTCAGTAGCTTCAACAAATCACATTTTCATTTCTTGCTCTTACTGTATTTCTACCAGAGTCACAGGGTAGAAAGATCACAGCTTGATCTTCATAGGCTAGTGGAGTCTCCACCTTTGCATGCATTTCCACAATCACTGTGGCAAGGAAAAAGATTGTAGTAAATTGCACCCAAGCTCTTAGAGCTTCTGTACAAATGTAGCAAATGTAACTTTTTGTTAGTTGGCTTTTTGTTGCTGTGACCAAGTATCAACTTAGAGGAGGAAAGTTTTATTTTGGCTCATGGTTTCAGAGGTTTCAGTCCATGGTGGGCTGTTTCCAGAAGCATGGTGAAAGGGCACATCAGAGGAAAGCTGCTTACTTCATAGTAGCCAGAAAGCACAGTAAGAAGGAAATAGCTGAGAGGAATGGACCAGGGACCAGATATAGTTTCCAAGGTCATGCCTCCATGTCCCATTCACTTCAACTAGGCACAACTTTCTAAGTCTCCATCACCTCTCAATAATGCCATCAATTATGATCCAGTGATGAAGTTAAAGCCCTCATGATCAAATTGTCTCTGGAAGCACCCACAGACACACCCAAAAATGTCTTTTAATAATTTCCTTAATCCAATCAAGTTGACAATCAAGATTAACTATTGCACTCCTGTTCACACCTCATTGGCTAAAGGCACTCCCATGGCCATGTCCAATTTCAAAAAGGTTATGGAAGTGCAATTCTACTGTGTGTCCAGAAAAAAAGTGTAGCAATGATGTCACTGCCCATTTATATCCCTTCAGTATTTGCCCTTACACATCAAAGGCTATTTCTTATGATCATCTGTGGTTCTCTATCTGAGGGCTTTTTTTCTGGCCCTGGATTAATGCTTGACCAATGCACATGACAAGTTTAAAAGTACAGCAGTTAATAAGTCCCGCCAATAAGTGAAGGGGTTTGGTGAATGAGTACCCCAAAGCTGGAATAACTTTGAGGCATTTCTTCACTGTCTCCTAGAGTTCCCAGTGGGACTAAGCTCCAGTTGCCCACAGTGGAAACTGGTTTCATAATGCATCCTTCAGTGACCTCTTTCACTTCTCCACCTGTTTCCTGGGATTGCCTCCCAGGCACTTGAGTCCTTGCCTCAGGGTCTGCTTCTGGAGTTACCCAAACCAAGGTAGAGAGGAAAACATGAATCTTTTGTGAACATCCTAATGACCATCACATTTACCAATTGAATAGGCTGTCAACCGGGCCTTTACAGATCTGCAGGATGTTAAGGATGATGAAATAATTTAATGACCGCCATCAGAGAGTCATCCTGTTTTCTTCACTTGGATAAAAAAGAACACAAAATCAAGGGTTGCCTCAACCCACCCTACATTTATTGAGCACCTTTTCTCTTGTTATTCTGACATTTCTAAGGTATTTTCTTTATTCTAATGACTCATAATGATCACTATTCTAGCTACAGGGATGATATATAAGGAGGAGAGGCACATCCTTCTTTAAGGACACAACCTGGAAGGTTGTGCTCATGTCTCCAAGAGCTAGTGCTTAAAAACATAGCTACATTTAGCTGCAAGAGAGTCTAGAAAATGTAGTCTGGCTGGATTTATGTCCAGCTGTAAATAGGAAATTTATTAGTAGTGGTCTTTGCTCCACCTCATCATTGGAAAATATGAACTTTTCTTCCTTAGACTAAGTAGTGATTTTTAATGTAGTGGCCCTCTCTCTTCTCATCTTCCCCCAGCCCTACCAAGGATTGTGAAACTCACAGCTGGTGGGCAACATTTTGTAAGAATTTCACTGGGTCTCTAAGGGGTCCATGATGCTCTCTCTAAATATTAAGAAGCAGTGGCCTGAAGGTTTTTGGGCAATTTCAGGAAAGGTTACACAACCTCTCCATTAAAAAAACTGTTTTTTTGGGAATTCTTTTCTTTTTTACAGAGACGTGCTAAGGCTTTGACTGAATGAAAAAAAATCAAATTAAAATTAGGACAAAACAATTTAATGACCCTTAAATCTTTAGCACAAACTTACTAAAGTCTGAAATAGACCAGGCTGTGTGTGGTCAGTGCTGGGAATACAGCAGTCCTTGCCTCAAGGACTCAGTGTCTGTGGCGAGGCAGGCACCTAGGCCAAAATTTACTGGTCAGGTCTAGGTGATGATATTAAAACATTTTGTTGGGGTGACTGCAGGCACGATGTAGAAACCAAGGCTGCCAGGAAGAGTCCTGGGGCTCTGTACTGTAACTTAAGCTGTGTGGAATGGTAGACTGCTCCTCTGTTAACTGGAAATTACCATCCACCCACTCTGAAGTGGCAGCTTAGGGAGTGATCAAAAGCACAGATTCCAGAATCAGGCAGGTGGGGTGTGTTTAAATCTAGGTTGTTTATTGATCTTGTATTTTTTTGTGATGTTGGACAAATTACTGAACTTCTTTGGCCTTCATTTTTTCATCTATATCATAGAGAAAAAAATAATACTCACTTGTGTTGTTCTAGGATGAATGAACCAATATAGGTACGGCACTTAGATTTGTGTCCAGTTCTTAATGAGGACAATGTTTCATGGAGGCCACTATCTGTTGACCACTGGATAAGCAGTGATGAGACTGAACTAAATATTTGAGGAAGTAGACGTTAACAAAGCGGTCACCAGATGGATGACAATCCTGTTGAGAGGTCTGAGTGACAAGCTTTAGGGTGTAGTGACAGCTTACAGTCATTCCCCCAGATGTCAGGGAAGGTACTCTAGGGAGGGGACCAACCTCTGTAAAGTCCTGAAGCAGGAAGGAGCATGGCTCATTGGATAGAGTAAAAGGGCTTACAAAAGGAGCATGGAGAATGAGGGAGGGCTTCATGATGAAGCTGGAGATGTTGCAGGGCTGGTCTTGTGGGGCTTTGTGAATATTTACCCCAGAGCAATAGGAAGCCCCTAAATGGATCTGAGGTGAGATCTGACACATTCATCATGTACATTAATGCACATGTAAAGATTGGAATGACATGAACAGAAGAAGCCAAGAACCCTGTCCAGGTGAGAGAGGACAGAGCCTGGGTGGGGCGAGGGCAGTGGCATGGAGAAAAGTGAGTGGATTTAGCTGAAAGAGGGAGAGAGAAAAACTGGTGATAACTGAATATGTGGCACTGGGGAGAGGATGGTCGAAATGATGGAGGCAACTTTCCATGCAGTGGAGCTCTCTGAAAGACATGTTTTGTACCTTTGAGACACTAAAGCTGTGTTGGACACACAACTCTTGTTGAAGATCTGGGCTGGAGATTTATGTATGTGAGCCATCTGGGTATAGGCAGTGTTTGGGTGTGGATACATGGTTTAGGAAAAAAGCGTGGAATGCAAAGAGAAGAGCCCAGGAGTGAGTTTCATGAACTCCAACATTTAAAGACAGAAGAGAGGAGGAGGATCTGGTCAAAGAGATAGTAGGGAAGAACTGTCAGACAGAAGGGAGGACAATGACAAGGTGGGTGTCCTGTCCTGTAGGCCAAAGGAAACACTTCTTAATACTGCCTGGATCAAGACACCAGGTATGAAAGAGCATGGGGCAGAGTTGAGTTTCATGCAGGTGTAAGAAAGTCTTGTCATTACAAAGGCTGTGCAGTGTATGAAAATGTTCTACAAATAGCAGAGGGCTGTGCAAATGCAAGAGATGTAGATTTCCACACACCTTGGCTGGTGAGAATGTGAACACAGGGCAGGAAGACAATATGGAACTCATCCCTTCTCATGTTTTTTAGACAACAAATGTTCTATTCTTTACACTCTAGGGGATGCTGTAAGGATCTTAGAGAAAGTTTGAGGAAAGAAGATAAAAGGAAAAGACTAGGAGAAGGCAGTAACATATTTGATATGTAGTTTTCTTCAATGCCACATCTTAGGGGAAATCTGTTTCCTCTTTTGCAAAGGCCTTCCCAAGATTTCCAGCCCAATGTAAATCTCCTCTTAGAATGTCCACTTTGTATTGTGTATGGGTCAAGTCATAGCAGAGGAAGTAATTGAGTACACACACGACCACATCCCTTCCCATTCCTTCTTGTCTCTGGGGTCTCCTTCTAGTGTTCTTATGGTTAAACCTTACAGGAAGTCAGCAGACAAAGCAATTATGTGATTTGGATAGCCAGTCTTAGCATAGTGGAACACAGTATAGAAAGAGCAGAGAACTAGAAGTGCAATCACTGTCCTGTGTGCAAGGATGGAGTTAGAACCACCAATTAGCTGAGGTCCCAAGTGCTTCCCAAGAATCAGGAGTAGAGTCCCAGGAAATGAGCTTAAGCCCTATAGACTTGCCCTACACAGGATCTGGAGGTCCTCCGATATTTATGAGATGAGTCCCAGGGAAAATGGTTTAACCTATGGGTCTGAGTCAAAGATGTACCTGCAGGGCTGTTGGGACAAGCCTATGTGGCAGTAAGGAGCATTCTCTTGCACTTCAGGAGAAGCCTTGCCAGATGTATCTGCTTCCTTCACAGCGCAAGCTAGTCCTCTAAGTGAGTCTCTTCTGGGATGATCGCCCGACTGGGGTATTGTGTCCATCTCTGAACTCATCACTAGACTAGAGGAATGAGATGCTCTGATCGGCTTAGCCTGAGTCCCCTGTTCCATCTCTGGAATACTGTGTGTGAGGATGAGGAAGGGAAATAAGGAGTCTGCTTCACTTGAACCCCAAGGACTCAGAACAGGGGAGGAGTTCCCCTGAAGTCAAATCCTAGCACCTAAATACATAAAGATATAAATGAAATTAAATAAAACAGAGTCTACAGGATCTCTAATAATACCACACACTTCATCTCTGAAGCCATCCATGGGGAACTGTATTTGAAACTGCATTTTGCAGTGGTTGGGTGTAGCGTTCTGCAGGTGCCAGTTAGGTCGCGCTGGCTGACAGCGTTGTTCAGATCGTCCACACTCTCACCTCCCCCTTCTATCAATTACTGAGACAGAAGTGTTAAAGTAGCCACCTATGAATTGGATTTGGCTACTTTAGTTCTGTAGGTTTGGCTTCACAAATGCTGAAGTTCTGTTATGAGGTTAATACATTTTAGAAATTGTTGTGTCTGCTAATTATTTGTGCTTTTAAACATCTTATGAAATGGCCCTCCTTTTCTTTCGTTTGGGGAGTTCTGTCTTAAAGTCCACCAAGTCTCCCATTAATACAGTCACACCAGGCTTCTCGTGTTTAGTGTTTGCATTGTATGTACTTTTCCTTATCCATTTACTTTCCACCTATTTGCGTCTTTATATTTAAATTATCTCTTATAGATGACATATAGTTGGGCTTTGCTTTTTATCTAATATCTTCCAACAACTTCAAAGATTAATGTAATTATTGATGTTATGGGCTCTAAGTTTACCATCTTGTTATTAGTGTTTTTTATTCATTCCTTCATTGTTTTGTTTCTTCATTGCTCCTATGCTGCCTTCTTTTGGGTTAATCAAGTATTTTTAGCGTTCTATTTCATTTCTTCTATTGCTTCTTAATCCTACACATTTTCATTATTTTCATTCTTTTTTTCCAACAGTCTAATGCTGTTTACCTGTCCCTTCCATACTTTGTGATATACATTTTTTCTAAATGGTTATAAATCTACCTCAATTATCATCATTATTGTTCCTTATATTACTACTAGTTTTGCTTTAAACAGTTTATTCTCTTTTAAGGGAAGTACAACAATAAAAATATCACAGTTTAAAAATATTTATCTGCTTCTTTACCAATTTTGATGCCCTTTTCCCCCTCTTTCTTTCTCTTTCTCTCTCTTTTCTTTCCCTCTCCCTTCCTTTCTCTCTCTCCTTCCCTTTCTTTCTTTCTGTCTTCCTTCCTTCCTTCCTTTCTTTCTTTCCTGAAGATCATAGTTCTCATCTGGTATCATTTTCCTTTAGTCTGAAAATGTTTTTTGGCATTTCTGATAGCCCAGGTCCACTGGAGACAAATTATTTCAGATTTAATTTGTCTGGTATGTTTTGTGTCCCACTCTAATTGAAGAATGATTTTGGTGACTATAGAATTTTTGGTTGACATTTTATTTTTCTCTTTCAACACCTTAACTATGTCATTCCATTGTTTTTTGGCATATACTGTTTACAATGAAAAGTCACATGCCATTCATACAATTGATTCCCTATAAGTAATATTGTGTGTCTCTGCTTTTAGGACTTTTGCCTTATCTTTGATTTTCAGCAGTTTGACTCTGATGTGTACAGGTGTAATCTTTCTATAGTCTACTTTGAGTTTACCGAGCTTCTTGGGTCTGCAAGTGAGTTTTCTTATCAAATTTTGAGAAAACTTTGTTATTTCTTTAAATATTTTTTCTGCCCTGATTTCACTCTTTTCTTCCTACACTTCTAATTAGATGCCTGTTAGACAATTTGTTATTGTCCCACAGGTGTCTGAGATTTTGTTTAATTTTCTTTGATATATTTTTTCTCTCTGGTCTTCAGAGTGGTTAATTTCTCTGACTTCTTCTGTGTCATCTCCAATCTTCAAAGCTCATCTACTATAATTTTCATTTTAGCTATTATAGCTTTTTGTCCTAGGATTTGAACTTGATTCTTTTTTTTTTAAATTATTTATTTTAGAGTAGTTTTAGATTTGCAGAAAACTTACAAATACAGCATAAGGAATTCTTATAGGCCTTGCAACCACTTTATCATGTTAACATTGTATGTTTTTATGGTTTATTTGTCACAACTATACTAATATATTATTATTATACATCCTTATCATATCACATCAAGGCAAGATGATACTGCTATCATGATTTATCATTGATAATGTTAACTTTGATCATCTGAGGTAGTATTTGCTGGTTTCTCCATTGTCATCACTCCCTTTCCATATTGTGTTAAGCAAGTCATGAAGTGCAACCTATATTTAAGGAGTAGAGAATTAAGCTACACACCATGAAGATGTAAATACTTACATAAATTATTTGTAATTCTTCTCTATGGAAAATTCCTCTTATCCCACTTGTTAGTTTATTTAATCATTGGTTTATGTCAGTATGGACTCATGGACATTTATTTTATACTTAGGGCTATGTCGTACCCAGAATATGGTGTTCTCCTAGAATTCCTACATTGAAGACCCAAACTCAATGCAACTGTATTTGGAGAAAGGCCCATTATGTAGGTAATTAAGGTTAAATGAGGACATGAATGTTGAACTCTGATTAATAGAGATATTGGAAGAGACTTTAGAGACCTCACCACCCCCACTCAGTATATCAAGGGGGATAGATACAACAAGAGAGTAGCCATTTGCAAACCAGAAGAAAATTCATTAGGAATTGGCCAGCACCTTGATTTTGGACTTTCTAGTCTCTAGAACTGTGAGAAAAGAAGTTTTGCTGTTGAATACATTCAATCTGTGGTATTTTTTAAATGGCGACCTGAGTAGACTAAGACAGGTAATAACTGAATGCTGTATTATCTATTTTATTGCCCCAGTTGTTCTAGTTTTATCTATTGAGGTGGTTCAAAGTTATTTCCTATGTCTTGACATACAATCATTATTTTGTTTTTTGAGCACTTGCTTACTTTCTCATATTACAAGATGCTCCAAGATCATCTTTATATTTTTTTGCCTAGAATCTACTATTTCTCCAGAGATCCCTGCTTCTTTTTTTTTTTTTTTTGTGGGTACCGGGGGGGTCGACCTCAGGACCTCGCGCGCCAACAGGCACCCGTGCCTCTGAGCGATATCACCGGCCCCTTTTTCATATGTGGGTTCCGGGAGTCGAACTCGGGCCCTCGCGCTTGCAAGGCAGGCGCTTACGCCGCTGAGCCATCTCACCGGCCCCCCTGCTTCTTTTTATGAGGAATGATCTTAGAAACCAATAGCTGGGTTCTGTGTGTGCTCATTACTATTGGGTACCACCGATGCCAGGCTGTCTTCATGGGCAGTGCTTGGAAACATTTGTATATATGCCAACATATTGTTACTTGTAATATAGATGATTATTTCTTTCTATCATCTGTGTCTATATTAAGTTAATTATGGGTTTATACTGATTCTTCAACTATATTCCAGTACCATATGGATCTTCTACTCTTTTCCTTTTACTTATCTGCAACTTTTCTCTCCAATAATAAGACACTGGTTTGTATTTATCTACTGAGATTACCATCTGTTAATCTGTTAAGATCACAATTTTTCTTTATTTTTTGAGTATATTTTTCTTTAATTGTTTGAATATATCAATAATAGCTGCTTTAAAGCCTTTTTTTTTTTTTTTTTTTTTGAGACAGGGTCTCACTATGTGGTTCAGACTGGCTTTAAACTCACTATGTAGCCCAGGCTGGCTTCAAACTGATGGTGATCCTCCTGCCTCAGCCTCCTGAGTGCTGGGATTACAGACGTGTGCCACCATGCCCCGCAAAAGCCTTTGTTTTTGAAATTTGATATCTGGGCTGTCTTATGGTCAATTTCCATTGACTGCTTTCTTCCTCATTGACTCTAGGTCCCATTTTCTTATATGTCAAGTACAGTTTATTATGCACTGGACTTGTGAATAATATGTTGTAGATTTCTGACTTTTAAAATCTTCACCTGAAAAATATTGCTTTTTGTTCTAACACACAGTTCAATTACAGGAGAATCACTTTGACTGAGGACTACCAAACATTTTCTATAAATGCCCAGGTAGTAAATATTTTAGGCTTTATAGGCTATCTATAGGCTTTACAGTCTCTGCTGCAGCTATCCCACACTATCAGTGCAACATAAGGCAATCATAGATCTTATATAATTGAATTTGTATTGCTATGTCCCACCAAAACTTAATATATAGAAACAAGTGATGGTCCAGTTTTGGTTTTTCCCTTCTGCATAGTTCCTTTCCTTGGGGCTCTGCCCTGCATATTCCAGTCATTTCAGCTGTACTCGACTTCCTACCTTCTCAATTCCATGGAATGACTACACTCTTTTAGAATTTCAGCTCCCTGAACTATGGTTCAGATGTTGTTTCCAGCAGAGCCAGGGAAATTATGGGGCTCACCTCATGAGTTTCTCTTCTCTCAGGGGTCTCAGTCTTATGCTGTCTATTGTTCTAGGTCTGAAAACAGTTATTTCATGGATTTTCTCCAGTTTTATTATATAAATATATTTTTCTTTTTTTTTTTTTTTTTAAACACAGTTGTGTTTCTCAACCCCAGCACAATGGACATTTGGGCTGGATAATTTTTGATGTGGGGGTTGCCTTGTGAATTGTAGAATGTTAGCAGCATCTCTTGCTTGTACCTATTAGTTGCTAGGGTAACCCGTCTCCCATATACCAGTCAAAATGTCTTATTCTTTGGGGAAGCTTCAGTTCTGTTTACTTCTGCTTTTTTTTCAGTCTTGGGATAGAACCTAGGGCCTCTCACATGCTAGGCAAGCACTCTACCACTGATATATATGCCTAGTCCTCAACCCTGCTTTTCAAACCTTTCAACTGATTGAATCAGACCCATGTATATTACCTAGCACCCCTTGTTTAAAGTCAAGAGATTATGGACTTTGATCAAACCTTTCAGAATACTACCTAAAGTGTTTTATTGATGGTTGAGGACTATAGTCAAATTGACACAAAACTAGGTTACCATGTTCCCACCTCAAAAGGATGCTAGTAGTATTTCCCTGTCAGTAATCTACATGGTCACAGCCATGTCGTGCAATTCTGGTCAATGTTAGAGAAGGGGAAGCATGCTGAGGAAATTCTGGGGAAGGCTTGCTCTCTTTTACAAAGAGTTTTTAGAAGAAGACTCTTCTTCTGGTTCCTGGTCTGGATGCTTATATCTGAAACTATACTTGCCATCTTGCACTATTATCTGAAACCAAAACTAACATATTATAATCAGTCCCCATAATGAAGTTAACAATCATTTTCTTCTTATAGGAAGCTTGAATCAGTCTCCTTTCCTGGTTAAAATTTTGAAATCAAAGACACGTCCTTTCTTTTGAAACCTACTCAGGGAAATGTGACTGGACAACTGCTAGCTTTACTATAGATAGCATGTCTGACACATGGCTACTTTGGTAAGGATTGTTTTAAGACACTTTTTAAAAGGAATCTTCAGGAAGACTTGTCTGGATTAAACTGTTGAAACCACTGTTCCCCACCACTGGACCTGCAAAAAGTGTCCCATGAGTGACCTTTGTTGTCAGAGGGCCTAAATTATTGCTGTGTTTTCTGAATATATGTCTTAAGAAGAGCCATGAAGTTTGTCTACACCGTCTACCAATTAATTCACTTCTCATTACCATCAACCACCTTTCTCCATAACTCAGAACCATCCTATTTTTTCTAGCACAAGTACCTCAGTACCCTATCCTCATGGGGCACATTTGAGTCCAGGTCCTCTGGTTTTCGTACATTTGGCTTCCTCGTGAGTTACAGTTAACATCTTTCTCTTCTACAAAAGTGTCATGTTACTCATGGGCTGGCTTTCCAGGTGGTGGGCAAAGGCAGGCCTGGTTTGGTACCATTGTTAAGGACACAGAATGGAAAGACAGAAAGAGTACAGCCCATTGATAAAGTCTCTGAATTCACCAACCCTGGAGCTTCCTTATTTTGAAGATATTCTTATATGGGTAACACATTTTCCTTTCTGTTTCAGCCATTTGATATTAGGTTCTTTCCATACTGCAAGAAAAAGTCCCCAGGAATACAGGTTTGTTTTGTTTTAAATTAGCTTAACAACCCCAGTGAAGAGGACATTCTCTTTCCCTCTAAAGCTCCAGCATAGTCCTAGGGAGGGCTTGCATTGGCCCAGCTTGGCTCACATGTCCATCACTGAGCCAATAGAACAGTTGAAAGAATAGAGCAGTGTTGGGCCAGGATTGGTTCCCATGGACACCTCTGGAGGTGGGAATTAGCTTAGCTTTCTGTTATGGTTTACATCAAGAATGTCCCCCAAAACTCTCATGTGTTCAGAGATGGGGCTTTTGGAAAGTGATTGACTCATGGGGACACTAATCCATGGATGAGTTCAGGACTAAAAGTGCTGTTGGGAAGTGGGGCCTGGCCTAAAGAGATGGGTCACTGGAGGCATGACCCAGAAGAGTTTATCATCCTCCCTGCCTCTTCTCTTCTCTCTCTGCTTACTGGCCACCCTGATGTGAGCAGCTTTCCTCCATGGCAGACCATCCATCATGCCATTTCTGCCTTGCAGCCAGTCAACTATGGACTGAAATCTCTAAAAACTGTGAGCCAATATAAACCTCTCCTCTTAACTTGTGTCAGGTATTGTGTAACAGTAATGAGGAAAGTGGCTAAGACAGATTTTGGTACCAGAAGTGGAGTTGCTGTAACTACCTCACCGTGTGGTTGAGAAGCCCTTGGAACTGGTTTGAAGAGGAGTTTGGAAAGGTTTGGGGATACCAGCTTGAGAAGCCCTAGAATGCTGTGAGCCAAGCCTAATGGGAGATTATGGTCAGAGCTCAGAAGATCAGAATACTGATAAAAATGTAAAGACCAAGCTCAAGAGGTTTCAATTGGGAACAAGGACCCCACTGGCAGTTGGACTCAAGACCACGTATATTATGCTTTGGCAGAAAATTTGTCTTTGTTTTGCTCATGTCCTGAGACTTTGTGGGAGATCGAGATTAAGAGTGGTGGACTAAATAATTCCAGTGGAGGAAATTTCAAGATAGACCAATGTTCAGGCTGTGGCATGGGTACTGTTTACTATTTTTAGTGAGATTTACACTGAGAAACAAGTGTAAAAAACCTATTTAAAAAGTTTTCAGTTTTGCCAGAAGGGAAGTTCCTGCAAAGTTGGGTCAGAAGAGAGCTTAGTTCTAAACATATTGGCATTAAAATGAAGCCAAGTACTTTGTATAAAGAAATAAGAAAGATACCTTGAGAACATTTCATGAATCAGCAAAGCACCATCCTTCACAGGCTGAAGGGTGGAAAACTGTAAAGCTTTCATTTGAAAAGAGAGTCCCAGGGTGCTCTGCTCTTTCTGGGCTGAAGAGAAAAATGTTTCCCAGAGTTCAGCTATCCAGGCACTCAGAAGCCTCTGCAGCCATGGTGCAAGGGAACCTGGCTATTGCTTGAGCTAGCAGCGGACCTTGGTATCACCCATGTAGTGGTGGTTTTACAGGCATGTGGAGTGCAAGAGTTGTAGGATAAGGCAGACTTCCACCCAGATTTCAGAAGATATGTGAGGCCAGGCAGTGTGCTCCTGAGAGAGGAGTGCATGAAGCTGTGAGACCAGGAAGTTGGAGAAGCTTGAAACATAGTATGTTCATTGAGGAAAACCAGTGAGTGAAGGCACCCTAAGAGAGATCCCATGAGGGCTGCAACTTGCAATGTTGTAGGGGCAGAGCTGCCCAAACCCTTTGAGCTCACATCTTGTTCTAACTTGCCATGGGTCCTAGACATGGAACTATGGGATTTAATGTTTGTCTGGCTAGGTTTTGTCTTGCTTTGGTCCCACTATTTTCTATTTCCTTTTCTCCTTTTTGGAATGGAAATGTTTACCCTGTGCCATTGTATGCCATCAGTGTTTAACTTTTTTTTTTTTGGCAGGGGCTCACTGCTAAGGAGTTTGTCTGGAGTCTCAGAGGAGACTTTGGACTTGGACTTTTTTTTTAAAACTTATACTCCTTTTTTCTTTTAATAACTAATTTCAATAACCTGAATAGAATTTTTCAAATTTTTCTTTCAAATTATGTTCTTGAATTAAAAGTTATGGCTGGAATATTAATATATCATCAAAATTTCAAAATTATGCAAATAAAAGGGAATTTTAATAAGTCATTGCTTCCTGAAATCACTTCCACATCTGCATAAAATATACTGCTATTCTGAAGTACATTCCTTTATTAATATCAATTGTAGGCCTTAGAGAGTACCTGGATATACCAAGCAAAATCTGTTCCTAATAAAGACTATCATCATCCGAAACTTGAAGTTCAACATATTTAAACTGCCTTACACAAATGTTTAAGAAAGCAATTAACCCTTCTTCACATGATAATGAGTAAACAAAAATGAGCAATTTTGGCAGGAAAGCTTTGTGGGTCTCATAATCCCCCCCCAAAGGAGGGGTTCCATGCAAGATAGGATTCTGCTTTGGTGTGAAAACAGAGCTAATATGAGTGAAACAAAAACAGTAAAGAGACTAAATAATTTACAAAAATAGAAGCCAGATTGGTATTTTTATCAAGTATATGCTTGTCTGAAAATCTTTGCTCCTGAAGTAAATATTTGGCAACAACAGTGATTAGCAGTTAAAACAATTTCAACAAAATGAGAAGTCATCAAAAATGGACTGCTTGTTTGAAAGAGTAGTACTTATATAGATTGAATGTCATGGTTCATTACAACCATTTCCAAAATTTAATTTGTACTATCATTTTATAAATTAAGAGAAGCTCATTTGTGTTCCATAGTGCAATGACCAAAAAGGAAGAAAATAAACAAAAACAAAGCAATAAACCCTCATGCCTAAATTCAGGATACTGTAATGTATAGCAATTCAAAACATTCAAAACAAATTAAATAATTTAACTTATTTGACAGGCATATGAGCATTTCAAAAGCATAATGAAATCCAATTATGTGGTGCATAATGTAGACAAGAGTGGAATCTAACATTACGCAGACATTTGCTAAATAAAAGCTCCCTGTAGGACCATGACATATAAACATGGTAAGGTAAGTGCAGACTAATTCTGTGGAACCTTTTTGAAATTGAGAGTATAAAACACAATACATTTTTTAGGTAGGCACCAAGTTATCCTAAAAAATTTTCACGATAGTGGTTTTGACATTTCTTTCATCAGATACTCTGCTTACGTCAACAATACATGTGATTTGCCAGGAAAAAAAATCCTCCCAAACCAAAACACCACTGCAGATCTGGTACATTTAAATATATCACTCTCATTGGAAATACTATCAGCATAGTCTTTGTAAATAGCTCAAAGCATATATTTAAGAGGTTTTTATAAATTGTTTAATTTGTTTAATCATCACATTTAATTCTTATGCCAAACTGTTTTCTGATGAAGACAACACTGTGCTTAATGCAAGAATGGAAACCTTAAAATAATCACCATGAAGCTTTTAAGACATATGGAAGAATAAACCAGGATGGTCCACAGATATAAAGATGAAATCTACAATTTTGAAATTATAAATGGTTAGAACAGCCAAGACTAGAAGACAGGCCCAAATCACCATTAAAAGAATGAAATATGATATGGTCCAAAATGTACTCTTAAAGTTTTGTCTCCCCCCTCAGTCTGAATGGTGAGGATTGAGCTTCAGTTCAGTCCAGCCAGCAGAAATTGACTGTGCAATTTTTGTTGTATTTGTTGTACAGACTATGTACATTCTTGAAGATTCCTTTAGTGCTACGCTGTTGTACTTTTTGTCCCAGCAATTTGATGGCATGCAAATTCCACAAAGTCATCAATGAGAACGGGCCATGCTCCTTCTTCATCATAATTAGACATGTCGTCTGCAGTGCTCTTACTGAATTCTAAAAGAAGGTTCCAGGTATCTTTTGGTATTGGTTGTTGATGCTGTTCCAACAAAAATTTATTCCATAAGTCTAAGAATTTAAACCTTCCATTAAGCACCAAGTTCCAGTAAGCAGTGGGCATTTCTAGATCATGTTGGTGTCCTCCAGGTCTCTCCCCTCCTCTCCTGGCTCTGCAGCAAATGGAGGGCACAATGGGGCTGGCTCCTCTCAGGGGCTCCCTGGGCTCCCACTCATGAGCAGTGCACGCATGTGGTGGTGGTGGTGTTGGTGGGGTTTGGAGGCCAGAGGAGTCAGCCCCGAGTCTCTAGGGAGGCTGGACTTGGACTTTTTTAGCAATGCAGCAACTGTTACAATTTTGGCAGCTCTTAAAGATGGACTAAGTACATTTTGCATAAAGAGATGGACATGAATCTTTTGGAGGCCAGGGGCAGAATATTATGGTTTAGATCAAGAAGTCCCACAAGTGCAGGTGAGATAGCTCAGTGGCGTAAGCACCTGCCTCGCAAGCGCGAGGTCCTGAGTTTGACTCCTGGAACCCACATACGAAAAAAGGGCCGGTGATATCGCTCAGCGGCACAGGCGCCTGTTGGTGCGCGAGGTCCTGAGGTCGACCCCCCGGTACCCACAAAAAAAAAAAAAAAAAAGTCCCACAAAACTCTCATGCACTTAGAGGTGGAGCTTTTGGAAGGTAATTGGATCGTGGAGGCACTGTACTCATCGTGGATTAATCCACAGATGAGTTTAGAGCAAAAGACCTATTGGGAGATGAGGCCTGGTTGGTAGAGTCGGGTCACTGGGGGTGTGATTTGGAAGGCCATGTCTCCCAACTGGCTCCTCCCTTCTCTCTCCGCTTCCCGGTCACCATGATGTGAGAAGCTTTCCTCTACAGCATGCCCTTCCACCTTGCCATTTCTGCCCTGGAGCTGACCAAGTATGGGCTGAAACCTCTACCAACTACGAGCCCAAATATACCTCTCCTCCTTTAAGCTGTGGGTGTCAGGTATTGGGTCCCACTGATGAAGAAAGTGACAAAGACACTTTCCCTGAATGAACCATATGAACCAATAGTGCAGGGAGCCTATTCAGAAAAGAAATCGGCATGCTGATTTGAAAGATGGAGAGAACACTGGCTGGACTAAAGCAGCGGGCTACCTCTCAAAGATCCTTCACAGTCTGGCCTTAACCTGTTTTTTCACAGGGATCTCTTATTGCTCCTTGCCACCACTTTTGCTTCAAAACAAACTCTTTTACTCACAGCTAGCTCAGTTTAAACAATTTTAAAAACTGCTATGCATTGACCGCTGGAAGGCTCTGAATATGGAGAGGGCAAGGCAACGCTCTGACTTTGGGAAGCTCCTTGTCACTTGATACCATCCCTTGCATGAAGCCCCTCCCTCCTCCAAAAACAAAAGTCCTTCCTTGCTAGATTTTTAAACCCAACTGTAGTCCCACATCTTCTCTAGACTCTCAGATCATGAAGCAGTCTCCTTATTGCTTGGTTTGAATCAGCCATTCAGAAGGTGGTGTTAGGGTGCTTGTGTTCCCTCAAAGTTCATATGCTGAAGCCTTGCTTCCAGTGTAATGGCATAAGGAGGTGGGGAATCTGGAAGATAATTAAAGTTAAGTGAGGTTATGTGAGTGGGGCCCTCATGACAAGATTAGTGCCCTTATAAACACAGACACCAGAGTTCTTGTTCTCTCTCTCTCTTTCCCCCCTCTCCCTTTCTCCCTCTCTCCCTCTCTCGCTCTCTTCACTTATATACAAAGAAGTCATGGGAACACGTTCACTGGTGGCCACTTATCAGCCAAAAGATGTGTTCTTAGAGTGAAATCTATCCCACTGGCACTTTGATCTTGGTCTTTCCAGCCTGAAGCACTATGATAAATAAATTTCTGTTGTTTAAGCAACCCAGTCTATGGTGTTTTACTGTGGCAGTCCAGGCAGACAATCTCATTTTATGGAAATGTATTGAGATTCCCACAATTAACAGAAGACTCCTTACATTCCTCACAGTTCTTGGCAAAGGGGTCACTAATAGGAGTCAAACAGCGAAGACCCTGGGATTCAGAAAGGTCGAGTGTTTGCCTGATGTAGCAGCCAGTCAGGGGCAGAGCTGGAATTTGCACGCATATTCTCTTTGTCCCAGCTGGCAGCCGGTGCAGAATCCATTCTGAAGTCTTTTCCTACTTAAAGAGCTTGAGCTACCTTTTTGTAACAAGTTTGTTTCACCCTGTTATTTTTGGTAAAAATGTGTGTGGAGTACTTTTTCACTTTTAACTTGAAATACAGATCAAAGAGTGTGTAGAACACAGATGTACAGTTGAAGAAGAATAAAGTGACATTTACATACCCCATCATGTCAAGAAACAGAATGTATTCAGTACCTGTGGGTCCACCCCAATTGCATTCCCCTCTTCTTCTTCTTTTTTTTTTTTTGGTACCATGCTCTTGCCAGGCAGGTGCTTGTGCTGCTGAGCTATATCCCCAGCTGCATTCCGCACTTCTTTGCTTTTCTTTCTACTCTGATGGTCTGTATCTCCATTTACATATTATTTAGTTTGGAGAACTGAATAGCAAGCACAAAACTAATTTCAGCTCCTTTGAAAGTTTACTAGAGCCCATTTGGCGGAGGTCAGTGGGTCAGGCCACTGTGCATTTCAGTATCTTAGAAATACTGAATTTTCCACAGTTTGGTGTCTATCAGGGCCCTAGGTGAAATGAACCCAGGTGTCTGGCAGAAACATGGTCAAGCTAACATCTCTAATTTACCCTCCTCAGCTCAACACGCCCAACTCTGAGCTCCCAGGAGTCGGTCCAATCAGAATAACTCTATGAGTTATGTGAGGGGCCTCAATTGATCCAGACATTGAGTGGGGAGGGATGGAGGAACTGCATTACGATAGAGAAAAAGCTATATTTGGACAAGAATTTGGGACAGGTGCATCAAGGTATGTTCATGTTAAAAAGACAGTTTAACGGCAGGAGGATCTTGGTAATAGCTGTCTGACTTTAGAAACACCTGACTCCGATGGGGTCGGTCGCTCCCCCTACCTGGAGAACCATGGCTGTCATGGTAGCTCCTCCTTAACCATTGTGAAAGGAATTCTCTTTGTCTCTGTCCTCCACTGGAACCCTTGCTTCCTGTGTACCAAGTATTATGATAAGAAACAAACAATGGCAGTAATGGAGGACTGGATAGCTTAGGTAAAATATAATAGCTGAATATAAAAACAATGTTTGACTTCCAGTTGGACAAGATGATATAGTCTCATCTTTCCATGCTTCTTGCTAAGCATAACTATTAGTCCTAGAATAATGAAAGAGACAACCAGAAGAGAACTGTTGGAAAGACAAAGACAAATTGGTTGGTATATTAGTTTTCTATGGCTGCCATAACAAATCATCAAAAACTGGGTGGCTTACAATAGCAGAAACTTACTCGGCACAGTTCAAAATCACAGTGTAGCAAAGTTGGTTGTCTCTCTCCTAGCTTCTGGTAGTTGTCAGCAATGCTTGGTATTCCTTGGCTTGTAGTTGCACCACCCCAATCTTTGCCTCCATGGTCACATGTCCCCTCTTGTGTCTCTGTGTCCAAAGTGGTGACCTCTTTTTAGGCCATCACACATTGGATCAGGATGCTCCCTAATCCAGTACAACTCCATCTGAGCTAGTTTTATTTGAAAAGACCCTATTTCCAAATATTACATTCTGAGGCTCCAGTGGATATGAATTCTGGGGAGAAACTTCAACAGTTAGGCACCTAGAACTAGAGGACCGACATTGAAGAACATTGCAGCAGGGTGTCATATATGTACTCCTACCTAAGAGAAAATGGTGGCTTGGCCCAGAGTTTCCTTATCCCTGACTTGGCAACAGAAGGCAACCAGGTAGGCCAATTACTCCCCCGCATCAAATTGGAACCTCATCAACAATGTTAGGTGATCCCTGCAGAAGGGCTGGGGACTCAATCGATGCTGCGGTGACAAAAATAGCAGGGGAAGCACATATTTTCGCTGCAGGGCCTGACATGCCATTCCTTCACCTGGACACAATGGGTGAGACAATCACAAGGAGAACCTTGCCACAACAAATGCCAACCTGAGGAAACCTTTTTATTGTGGGCCTGGAACCCTCTTCCCTCACTCAGAGTCACGAGGAAGCCAGGCACCATCAGCAAGGGGGATCCTACCTCAGTAGGACTCATCCTGGAGGTGCTGACAGTGCCCTGCAGGTAGGAGGGATTCTGCCACAGCAATGCCTGGATCCACTCCATTCTCTTCCCCACGGACAGCAGGCAGCCCAGCCCGGGAAGATCCCCCCACACTCTGAAGCAGCAAACACAGGGACAAGTGGGAGCCCAAGTAGCAGGAGAGCGCTGGAGAATTAGATTGTCACTAAAAGCACAGCCCACTAGAGTGAACTAGCACCTGGATGCTAAATCTAAACTGGGTGATTATAAGTTAAGATAAAACTTAAAACAGGAACCAAAGTCTCCTAAAATGATAGTCAAAAGGTCTAGAATACAACTGAAAATTGTACTCAAGAACCAGGAAAATCACAGCTTGGATGAGAAAAGAAAATCAACCGATGCGAACACTAAGACGAATATGTTGGAATGATCTTATAAAGATGTGAAAATAACACACATAAATATGATTCAACAAGAAATCACAAATTCTCTTGAAATATATGAAAAAATACAAAAAACTCAGCAAAGAAGTAGAATAAACAAGTGGAAATTATGGGAGTGAAAAATCAACACAGACATTCCTCATTTAACAACCTACCTGTTTAACCACTGTTCAGACTTACAGCTGAAGTGTGCTGTTCAGACTTACAACCCACCACTCAGACTTAGGGACTGCCTTCTCTTTGTACAGTTCTGCACATATTGTTTATAGAGCCTCAATGTCTTTTTTTGTATAGTACACATTGTTCACACAGTGCTGTAACTTTTGCCGATTGCACTGTATAGTTGAGTATAGTAGTTTTATGTTCTGTTATACATTACAGTACTGCATGTAAGAGTTATGCAAATAAAAGCAAAGCCATCCAGTGGGAGTTTCCTTTGACCATTTCTTCCTTCTGAACATTGTAATTTACATACTGTATGTAGTTCCTTATTTAGCAACCAATTCATTGAACGACCTAGTTGTAAGAATGGAACTTGGTCATTAAACAAGGAATGTTTGTAACAGAATAAGATACTGAACAGGTTAAAGAGTAGAGTCGGGGTGGACAGAGGGTAGAATCAGTGATTCTGAACAAAGTTCAATAGAATTTATCCTGTATCAAAGCGAGATAAAACAGATTGACAGGCTCTTGTCTGTAATCCCAGCACTCAGGAGGCTGAATTCGAGGCGAGCCTAAGCTATGTAGTGAGATCCTAACTCAAAAGAAGAAAAAAAAAATTGACAGAAGGAAATAAAGAAGAAAGAAAATAAAGAAAGAAGAGAGTCTTAGTAAGCTGTGGGACAATAACAAAGATCTGACTTATTTTTTTTTTTGTGGGTACCGGGAGTCGAACTCAGGACCTTGCGCTTACCAGGCAGGTGCTTATGCCGCTGAGCTATCTCACCGGCCCAGATCTGACATTTGTATCATTGGAGTACAATAGAAGAAGGAAAGGATAGTAGGACTGAAAGAGCGCCCAAATAAATAATGGCTTAATCTCTCCAAATTTGGTGAAAGACATAAACTCACAGATTCAAGAAACTTGGCTAAGCCCAAATTAGGTAACGCAAAGAAATATATAGTAATGTACATCACTAAAATGAAAGACAAAGGAAAAATCTTGAAAGCAGCCAGAGAAATGATACATTAGCCTATAAAGGAAGGTCAGTTCTAATGAAAGCAGAATTCTTAATCAAAACAGAAAAACCAGAAAAAGTGGTACACTATTTTACAAGTGACAGAAGAAAACACTCAAATAATTTCTGTGTCCAGTGAAACTGTCTTTCAGGAATAAAGAACAAAAAGAACCAAAAAGAATTGTCACTAGAAGGCCTATTCTTTTTTTTTTTTTTTTTTGTGAGTACCGGGGGGTCGACCTCAGGACCTCGCGCACCAACAGGCACCCGTGCTGCTGAGTGATATCACCGGCCCCTTTTTCGTATGTGGGATCCGGGAGTCGAACTCGGGCCCTCGCGCTTGCCGGGCAGTCGCTTATGCCGCTGAGCCATCTCACCGGCCCAGAAGGCCTATTCTTTTTTTTTTTTTTTTGTGGGTACCGGGGGGTCGACCTCAGGACCTCGCGCGCCAGCAGGCACCCGTGCCGCTGAGCGATATCACCGGCCCCTTTTTCGTATGTGGGTTCCGGGAGTCGAACTCGGGCCCTCGCGCTTGCCGGGCAGGCGCTTAAGCCGCTGAGCCATCTCACCGGCCCTCAGAAGGCCTATTCTTAAAGAATGGATAAAGAAAAATATTTAAACATAAAGGAAATGATAAGAGGAGGATTCTTGGAGCAGAGGAAGAGACAGAGACAAAGAGAGAGAGAGAGAGAGAGAGAGAGAGAGAGAGAGAGAGAGAGAGAGAAAAGAAAACAACAGAGGAGGAGTTTAGGTATATACAATAGTCTCTCCTCTTGTGAGTTTTATTAACCATATATAATGATTGAAACAAAAGGTATAATGTCCTAATATTATCTTATTATACTTAAGATAATAATATTTAAAGGTGGGGAGGATAAACCGATGAAAGTGAAAAAGTTTCCACACTTCACTTGAAGTGAGAAAATGTTGATACCAACAGTCTGTGGTCATAAATGCATATTATAATTCTAGGGCCACTAGAAAACTATACCAAGTGATACTCTCAAAAACACTATAGGGGGCCGGTGAGATGGCTCAGCGGCGTAAGCGCCTACCCGGTAAGCGCGAGGGCCCGAGTTCGACTCCCGGAACCCACATACGAAAAAGGGGCCGGTGATATCGCTCAGTGGCACGGGCGCCTCCCGGTGCGCGAGGTCCTGAGGTCGACCCCCCGGTACCCACAAAAAAAAAAAAAAAAAAAAAAAAAAACACTGTAGGGATGGGCGTGGTGGTGCACGCCTGTAATCCCATTACTTGAGAGGCTGAAGCAGGAGGATCACCATGAGTTTGAGGCTAGCCTAGGCTACAGAGTGAGTTCAAGACCAGCCTGAACTATATGGTTAGACCCTGTCTCAAAGAATGAAAAAGACCACTATAAACAAGTAAAGACAAATCCTAAAACATGTTTAGATAATCCACAGGAAGACAAGAAAAGAGAAATAGAGAAATGAGAAAGAGGAAATAGAAAAAAATATTTAAAACACCAGACCAAGACCTAACATATTGATAATTACCTAAAATGTAAATGATCCAAACAGCAATTACAATATCAGAAGAGTGGACAAAAAATGTACAACCTAATTTTATACTGTTTACAAGAAAATCACTGTTCAAAAACATAAGTAGGCTGAAAGAAAACAGATGACAACAGATATGTAAATATTAATTTAAGAAGATAAGAGTGATTATATTAATATCATGAAAAGTAGACTTTAGAGTAAAGAAAATTACTAGAGACAAATATGACCCTTACATAATGATAAAATCATTGATCTATGAAGAAACTAAATGTGTATACACCAAACGACAGAGCCTCAAAAACATGAAATGAAAACTGATAGAGCTGACAGGAGAAGCAAGTCCATATTTATGGTTGGAGACTTCAAAATCCCTTGCTTAGCAATAGAGCAACTAGAGAGAAAACCAGCAAAGATACAAGAAATCTTAACCCAATCAATAAGAAAATCTCCAGAGACTCAGAAATTAAAACACTCTTCTAATAATCCATAAGTCAAAGAAGAAGTAGCAAAGCAGACAAAAATGCATAGAACTGAGTAAAAATAAAATATAATATGTCCCAATACGTGAGATACAGCTAAAAGAGTGCCTAGATAGATATTTTCTAAATTAATTTTATTGGTACATCTTAGATATACATAATGATAATATTCATCATATGGAATTTGTACCTGTATGTAATATATTTTGATTCTTCTTTTTCCCCCATTTCCCTTCCCTCCCTCCAATCCCTCTTCCCCTCTTTATTTACAAAAGCTTTGTTTCCATTTTTTCTTTCTATTCTCTTTTGTTTCTTTTCCCTTCCCTCTCCTCCCTTCCAAGTTCCCTTTCCCCTTTGAACAATTTCTTCCTATTTCACAATATCTATTATACATTTTGGTCCTTATTTACACTTTCAGTTTCTCATACCAGAGAAACCATGTGATATTTGAACATGTGTGTCTGATTTATTTCACTTAAGCGTATGGTCTCAAGGTCCATCCATTTACCTAGAAATCTCACAAGTTTATCCTTCTTTATGGCAGAGTAGTACTCCATCATATAAAAAATCTTCTTTATCCAGTCATCAGTTGATAGGCATTTAGAAGGTTTCCAACATTCAGCTATAATAACTGTGCTTCTATAAATATGGATGTGCATATATTGCTGTGGCATGATGCTTTTAATCCTTTTGGGAAGATTCCAAGAAGGGGAATATCTGGGTCAAATGGAACCTCTAGTTTTAGATTTTTGAGGAATCTCCACACTGATTTCCACAGTGGTTGCTGCAGTCTATACTCCCACCAACAGTGGAGAACGGTTCCTTTTCCCCTATAGCCCTGCCAGCATTTGTTATTGGTTGATTTCTTGATAATAGCAATTCTTTTTGGAGTGGGAGGGAATCTCAGTGTTTTTTTGTTTTGTTTTGTTTTTTTCCTTTATGTGGGTACTGGGAATCGAACTCAGGACCTCGTGCTTGCCAGGCAGGTGCTTACGCTGTTGAGCCATCTCACCGGCCCTCTCAGTGTTGTTTTAATTTGCATCAAAAGAACAGTGATGAAGAACATTTTTTCATATGTTTATTTGCTATTTCTACTTCTTCATATGAGAAGTGTCTACTCATTTCAGATGCCCACTTTGGGTTGAGTCTTTGAATTTGGGGGTTCTGATTTTTTTTTGAGTTCTTTATATATTCTAGGTATTAGTCCTTTGTCAGAGGAACAACTGGCAAAAAATTTTTCCCACTATGTGGGTTGTCTCTTCACTCCATTGGTGGTGTCTTTTGCTGTGCAAAACCTTTTTAATAATATGAGATCCCAGTAGTTGATTCTTTGCGATATTTCCTGTGTGATTAGGGTTTTCTTCATAAAGTCTTTGCCTACACACATGTCTTCAAGAGTTCTACCTATTATATCTTCCAGCAGATTTAGTGTTTCTGTTTTAATATTTAGATCTTTGATCCATGTTGAGTTTAGTTTACACATGGTGAGAGATATGGGTCTAATTTTAGTCTTTGGCATGTGGAAAGTCAGTTTTTCCAGTACCATCTATTAAAGAGAACATCTTTCTTCCAGTGAAGGTGTTTGGCTCCTTTGTCAAAGATCAGGTGGCTGAGTGTGTTTGGAGTTGTTTCTGTATCTTCTAGTCTGTTCCATTGATCCTTAGGTCTGTTTTTTTTTGCCAGTACCATGATGTTTTTATCACAGTAGCTTTGTACTATAATTTAAAGTCAGAGATTATGATGCCTCCTGCCTTGCCTTTGTTGCCCAGAATTGCTTTTGCTATTCTAGATCTCTTCTGGTTCCAAATGAATTTTACGATTATTTTCCCTAAGTCTGTGAGGTATGCTATTGGTGTTTCATTGGGATTACATTAAATCTGTATAACAATTTTGGGAGTAGGGCCATTTTCACTATATTGGTTCTTTGTACCCAAGAACAAGGGATATCTTTCCATTTTCTGATCTCCAAGAAGGATATTTGTAGCACCAAATGCTTCTGTTAGAAAAAGAAAGTTCTCAAATCAATAATTTATGTTCCTACCTTAAACTAGAAAAATAAGATAGAAATAAACTCAATGTAATAAGAAATGAGGAAATAGTAATTAGAGGAGAAAGCAGTAAAATTGAAAGAGAAAAATCAATGAAACAAAAAGCTGATTCTTTGAAAACAACCAATGAAATTGATTAATCTCTAGCAATATTGACAAAGGTAGATGGAGAGGAGATGCAAATAGCCAATGTCAGAAAAAAAAGAGATAGTTGTATACAGGATACAGCCATTAAAAAGACAATAGAGCAATACCACAAATAACACTATGTTTATATATTTAACAAATCAGAAGAAACAGACCCATTCCTCAAAAGCAACAACCTACCAAAATTCAGCCAAGAGAAATATATAATCTGAGTAGTCTTGTAAAAATTAAAGACATTTAATTCATAAATAAAATCCCTTGAAAAATAAGTCTCCAGGCCCAGGCAATTTCAATGAAGAATTCTACCAAACATTTAAAGAATTAATGGCAACTTAATACCAACATTTAAAGAACTAATGCCAACCATCTTTTCCAAAATTAAAAGAAAGAACACTTCATCTGAATTTATGAAGTTACTATTACTCGATATTGAGTTTAGAAAAAGATTGTAAAATAAAAACCAAAAGAAGACCAATATCTCTCATGATGTAGACACAAAAATCCTCAAAAAACTTTAGAAGGTCAAATCCATCAATGTATAAAAGCATACACCATGGGTAGTTGTGCAAGATTCATTCAGTATTAGAAAATACATCAATGTAATTGACAATATTATCAGATTAAAGAAAAAATCATTTGATAATATTAATCAAGGCAGAAAAATCATTTGACAAAATCCAGTACCTAATCATGATAAAAGTTCCCAGCCAATCAAGGCAGAAGGAGAACTTGCTTCAGTAAAGGAATGTATGAAAAACCTACAGCTAATAGTAATAGTGAAAGACTAAATGCTTTCTATATAAGATTAGAAACTAGGCAAGGATGTCTGTTGTTACTACTACTACTGTTTGAAATGTACAGTATGTTGTTGTCTATACTCACCCTACTGGGCAATAGTACACAAGAGCTTCTTGTGATCTGTTCTGATCTGACTGTAATTTAGTACCCATTGTTCAGCCTTTTCCCAGCTCTGCCTCCCTCCTACCATCCTCAGCCTCTGCTGAACACCATTGTACTCTCAACTTCTATGAGTTCAACTGTTTAAAACTCCTCACTGAGTGAGATCATAGATTACTTGTCTTTCTGGGCCTGGAATATTTCACTTAACATAATGATCCCCAGTTGCATTCATGTTGTCATACAAGACAGGATTTTGTACTTATTTTTATGACTGAATAATATTCTATTATGTATATGTACCACATTTCTTTATCAATACAATGGTTAATGGACACTCAAATTGTTTCCATTTTTAGCTAAAGTGAATAACACTGCAATAAACACAGAGTGCTTGTAAAAACAAAGGAAGAAATGAAATTGTTCCTATTTTCAGATAATCGTATATGCTGAAAATCTCAAGAAACCTACAAAGAAAGAAAGAAGGAAAAAAGAAAAAGACAAAGTCTCCTAGGACTACTAGCTGAGTAATGTTGCAGGATACAAGACAAATACAAAAAACTCAATCACATTTCTATGTTCTATCAATGAACATGTGAGCACTAAAGATACAATATAATTTAAAATTACTTTTTGAAAAACAACCCCACTTAAGTATAAATCTGATGAAACATGCATATAACTTGTATGCTAAAGCTACAAATGCTACATTATAAACATAAAACTACATAATGAAAGAAACCAAAGAAGACCTAATGAAATAGAGACATACCATGTTTATGAATTGAAAGATACAACACAGTAAAGATGTTGATTCTCTCCAAATTGACCCTCAGATTTAATACAATTTCTATTAAAACACCATCTAGATTTTTTTGCAGATATAACAATATTATTCTAAAATGTGTATAGGAGGACAAAGATACTAAAATTGCTAAAACAATTTTGAAAAAAGCAGACTGATGTTGTATACTTGGTTCAAAAATATATAGCTATAGCAATAAAGACTGTGTTGTATTGGTAGAAAGGTAGGCATATGTATCAATGGAACAGAACAAATATACAGCCCACACAAATATATTTTTTTCATAAATGTTCAAAGACAATCCTATGCAGGAAAGAGCCTTTTCAACAAATGATGATAGAATAAGTAGACATTCATAGAACAAAACAAAACAAAACAAAGCAAACAAACAAAAAAAGAAAGAATGAAAGAAAAAAACTCAACCTACGTCTTATACATTCTATAGAAACAAACCCAAGATAGAGCCTAGGCTTAAATGAACATACAAAATTATAAAACTTTTAGAAAAAAAGATCATAAAACTCTTCAGGATCTAGGGTAAGTAGATAAATACTTTTAGACCTTATATCAAAAGCAAGACTTAAAAGAGAAAAAAATTAGATAAATTGGACTTTATTAATATTAAAAATCTTTACTCTGTAAAATCTCCTACTAAAGGATGCAAAGACAAGCTACGTAATGTGGGAATACATTTGTAAAAGCACACATTCAACAAATGGCAAGTATCTAGAATATGCTCAGAACTCTTAAAACTAAGTAATCCTATTAGAAAATAAAGACTTCTATTTACACAAAAAATTTGTTTGTGAATCTTTTCTTTTTCTCAGAATATCAAGTACATCCTTATTCAAGTGGGAACTACAGAAACACATTCCTGAATCAAATGCATAAAAACAAACCAATTTTACCCATTCTGCTATTTAGGAATTAATCTTTTGTTTCATAATCACCAGAGGTGAATCTTTAGAGTAGCTTTATTTCTAAGAGTCCCAAAATGGAAACAAGCCAGTTGTCCTCAAATGGGTGAATGGTTAAGCAAATGGTGATGTATTTATACCAGCAGTGGCAAACCTATGGCATGCATGCTGTAGTGGTCATGCAAAGCCCTCTCTGTCCGCATGCAAGCCAAGTCACCCCAGCATCACTCCAGCATCACCCCAGCAGCCAAGCATTCAGGTTTAATGGTAATGTTGTCACTTTGCAATAAGTAAGTGGACTTTGGGTTGTAGTTTAGCCTTGAATTTGGTCTCTAAAAGGTTTGCCATCACTGATCTATACAATGAGATACTACTCCACAATAAAAAGAATGAACCACTGTATTGATGGACACAATAACCTTGATGAATCTGAGAGAATTATACTGAGTGAAAAAAGGCCACTTCCCTACATACAAAATGGATCCCTTTATACAACATTCTTGAGATGACAAAATTACAGAGATAGAAAACAGATTGGTGGTTGGCAAGGATTAAGGAGGAGCCATGGCTATAAAATGGCAACATGAAAAATCCTTGCAGTAACGAAAGTGTTTTGTATCTTGAATGCACCAGTGTCAGTACACTGGTGTGATATTGTACTATAGTGGTGCAAAATGCAGCACTGGAAGAAACTGGATAAAGGGTACAATGGATTTGTTTGCATTGTTTCTTAAAATAGCATGTGAAACTATACGTAAACTATAAAGTTTAATTTAAAAACCACATCTGCCTGAATTTATGGGAGATGTACCAAGACGGTTATGGTAGATTATAAAATGGCTATAAATTCATCCTTGAAAGGGAAAAAGAAAAGATGACCTTTTAAATAAATGGTGCAGGAACAACTGGACATCCATATAAAAAAATAGAATCAAGACATTTACCTTGTACCCATCAAAAATATTAACTCAAAATGGATCATATACCTAAATGTAAAACATAAAACTCCTAGAAGGTGGTCTAGGAAAAAAACATAGATGACCTTGGATTTTTGAGCTGACTTCTTAGATGTAACACTAGGGACATGATCCAGAAAGAAAGAATTGATAAAATGAACTTTATTAAAATTCAAAAAAATTGGAATTTTTCTGTAAAAGATACTATCGGGGAATTAAAAGAAGCTGTAGACAAGAAGAGAATATTTGCGAAATGTATATTTTATAAAAGACTGTTATTTGAAATATACAAAGAGCTCTTAAAATTCAACAACAACAACAACAACTCAGTTTTAAAAAATGGGCCAAAGACCTTAACACACACCTGACCTAAAATATACAAATAGCAAGGAACCATATGAAAAGATGTTCCACATGCCACCAGGGAAATGAGAACAGAAAGAAGAGCAGGCTCTGCACATCTATCAGAGTGGTCAAAATCCGGAACACTGATGCTCCAGACGCTGGCAAGGAGAATGTGGAACAACAGGAGTGCACATTCATCAGAGGTGGGAATGCAAAATAGTACAGTCACTATGGTAACATACTATTACCATACCACCTAACAAATATGCTCCTTAGTATTTGCCCAATTAAAAATGTATGTCCACACAAAACCTGCATGTGGATGTTTGTAATAGCTTTATTCACATTGCCAAAATTTGGAAGCAACCAAGTTGTCCCTCAGTAGGTGGAGAGATAAATAAACCTGACAATGGAATATTATTCATCACTAAAAAGAAATGGGTTATCAAGCCATGAAAAGACTTGGAGGAAAATTACATGCATATTACTAAGTGCATGTTAGTAAGTTAATCTTATTAACTACATACTATAGAATGTATACATGAAAAGCCTACATACTGCATGATTCCAACTACAGTATACGACATTCTGGGAAAGGTTATACCATGGAGACAATAAGATCAGTGGTTTCCAGGGCTTATGGGGCAAGGAGGGACGAATACGTGAAGCTCACAGGATTTTTAGGGCATCAGAGCTATTCTGCATGATGCTACAGTGGTGAATACCTGTCATTAGGTATTCATTGACCTCCACAGAATGTGCAATGAGAATGGACCCTCAGGTTAACTATGGATTCTAGATAATGATGCATAGACTCATCAGTTGTAACAGATGTATCACTCGGATGGGGGCGATGTTGATAATGGGGAGGCTGTGCACATATCAGGGCAGGGAGTACATGGTGAATAATCTGTAACTTCTGCTCAGTTTTTCTGCGAATCTAAAACTCCTCTGAGAAATAAAGTCTATTTTTAAAAAGCACTTGTTCACTAGGACTTGCTCTGTTCCCCAAACTTAGAACTCTGAGGCCACGATGTGAACAAGTCTGAGCTGGCCTTCTGGAGAGTTCATGCGCCAAAGCCCCTGCCGAATGCCTGTCGACGGTCAGGGATGTGCGTGAATTAGTGTCGATCAGCGGATTGCCCCCCAATAAACTGCGCACGGGAAAGGCAGGTTAAATGCTGAACTCATTTCTTTATCAGTTCTCAAAATAATGAGTCAGTGTCCTATGCTGGTGTTTTTATATTGGTTTAATGTTATGGTTTAGATCTAAAATGTCTCCCTAAACCCTCACGTGTTTACAGGAGGGCCTTTTGGGAGGTGATTGGACCATGGGGGTGCTATACTCATCAGTGGGTTAATCCACTTAATCCATGATCAATCCATAGTATAATGTGCTATTGGGAAGTAGGCCTTTGTCAGAAGAAGTGGGTCATGGGGGTGTGACCTGGAAGGTATATCTCCTTCCCTGGCTCCCTCTTTACTCTCCGCTGGCCACCATGATGTGAGCAGCTTTCCTCTTCCATGTCCCTCTATCATACCATTTCTGCCTTGGAGCTAGCAAACTATGGACTGAGCCCCTAGAATCACGAGCCCAAATAAACTTCTCTTCCTTTAGGTTGTGGTTCTCAGATGTCCCAGTGACAAGAAAATTACCAAGACAATTAACTTAGCTAAACTGGAGCTAGGTTTTCTAGAATTCTCTTCTCTGCAGGGTTTGTTTGCATGCACCATGGTGGAGATTTTGCATGAGACTTTGAAGGCAAAGTGAAGCAGCAGCCACATATAACATTTTGCACTCAGAAGATCAAGGCAGGCAGTATTTATGCACATTGTTGTCAATGTGTTTAGTTGTGCACGTGGGACAGGAGCTGTATCCTGGGTCCTCCCAAATGCTCTTTAGCTTGCCTGACTCCTGGGCTAGGTGTGTGTTTCATTCCGATACAAAGAATGCATGTCACAAACATCATCAAAGTACCTCTGTCCTTTTACCACACCTTATAGTCTGGCTTCCCTGACATCTGGGGTCAGGGATGAGCTTGAGGCAGATATTTCTGAAGTAAATTTTTGCCCATATGACACAGTACTGTTTTAAAATCACTTGGACTAATTCTTTGTGGCTAGGTCACACCTTGATATATATTTACATTCTATAGTTCATTTGGTTTTTTATTTTTAAATATTACTTTAAATTTTTAAATTTAAATTTAATAGTTATGTAAGATATTTACATAGCTCCAAAGTCAAAACTACAAAACAATGGACTTTCAGAGAAGTTTAATTTCTAATCCTGTCTTTTTCCTTTTATGGGAAATGATTTTGTTAGGCTTTTGTTTCTCCTTCCTTTGTTAAAAATATAAACAAATTTACTTATTCATTTGATAGTTTATATTTATATTGTCCCTTTCTGAAATGGAAGATACCATGGTATACATTGTTCTGTACCTTGCTTCTTTCCATTTGGTGGTCATCATTCCATGATTGTATCTGCAACTGGACTTTGGATGAGCTGGACTTATTAAGATGAAAATAGGAAGCAGTTGTATCATGTCTCCCCCTTCCCTTTCAGAACAGCTCTTTCTTTTTTTTTTTTGTGGGTACGGGGGGGTCGACCTCAGGACCTCGCGCACCAACAGGCACCCATGCCGCTGAGCGATATCACCAGCCCCTTTTTCGTATGTGGGTTCCGGGAGTCGAACTCGGGCCCTCGCGCTTGCAAGGCAGGCGCTTACGCCGCTGCGCCATCTCACCGGCCCCCAGAACAGCTCTTTCATCTTATTCATTGTTGCCCATGGGTAAAATCTCTGGCTGTCCTCAGGCTTTCTTCAGCTCAGACTACAGTAGACTGAGCTCCCCGCAGTGGGACAGTGTGTGTGTAGGAGGTGTGATCAGCTGCATTCTTCTGCTCCTTCTCTTGCCCACCTCCCCAGCTTCTGTCTTATACCCCTGAGTGGGAAGACACGGGATGTTTCTTGCTTGACTGCTCTGTTGTCACCTGGTGCTGGTGCTCTCTGGGTATGGACACTCTGGAATGTTAATTATTCTACTCCTCAAGTAGTTTCCTGGGTTCTTTGGAGACCATCTGTATCAATTAGTTTTCTATCACTGTCAAGAAATAAGCAAGATAATTACAAAAGAAAGGTTTATTTTGGTTCACTGTTTTGGGGGTTCTAACCCATGATCACCTGTTAGCTCCATTGCTTTGGGCCTGTGGTGAGGCAGCACATCATGGTGGGAACATGTGGCAGAGCAAAACTGCTCACCCCATCAGCCACAAAGCGAGCAGAAAGAGGAAGGAGTCCAGGTCCCATGATCCCCTTCAGGAGTACGCACCTAAAGACCTAATACCTCCACCTCTTGAAGGTTTCACCTCCTCCCAATGTGCCACAGGCTGGAGACCAAGTCTTTACCACATGGACCTCTGGGATACATTTAAGACCCAAACTACAGCACCATCCTAGAACTAAGCATCTCTCAGTTCCCTTGGCACAGATGTCCTCTCCACTTGTCATTCCTGTATGAGCCCCTCCTCTACCTCTTGGTTTCTGGGGAGTCCTATCTGTCCATACTCTCCAAGTGACCCAGCCTGTCTTCCCCCTTTCCCAGGCCCTTCACCTGGCTGAGGGACTCCCAGGTGTTTTTACCTTCCATATTCTGGAAGGGCCAGCTGCTCCTAGGGCAGCTGCTTCTCGTCTTCCTGCCATCTCAGAACATCTGCAACCCCAGCTCCCTTCCTTCAGGCTTCCCAGATGTGAGTTGGACACCAGTTCTGCATCCTCCAAACCCCAAGGAACACGTGTCAAGCTCTACACAACTTTCTGAAACCCCTAACATGGCCACCTGGCCATTTGGATGGCTCCTGCTCATGGTCCTCATGATGTCTACATTCTTAGCCTTATCTGAATGGCACACAGCGTGAACCTGAGGTCACATTGAAGGTCACACTGACTGTTGAGGGCAAAGCTGGGATATGTAGGTGGCCCTGCTCTGCCCCACCATTCCCACCTTGGGGTGGGGGCTCCAGTTGTTTTATTAGTAGATGACTATGGCAGAGGCTGTGCTGGACACATTATTGGTTCCTGTAGGGCTTAGGGACTGTCTACTCCTCCCCCTCCCCCATAGGCCATAGGGCCCAGCACCATTGAAATTCTAGTCCCAAACCTCAGCCAGGCCCTGAACATATGTTTCACCCTGAAATGAACAATGGGGCTTCGAGGCTTAATTAAGACCCCACAAAAAGCTCTTGGCTGGGCTGGCCTCATTTGCTGCTTTTGGTTCCTTTTTGCTCACCCCACCCCCACCTTCTGTTTCTGCTCCTTCCTCTGTGGACGATGAAAGGCGTCAAAGACACCCTGGCTCCTCCACACTCCCTGCTCCTCTTTTCTCACACTCTCACCTCCTTCCGCTCTCCCGAGCCCTGTAGAAGAGGCTGCCTGGGTTCCTGTGCCAGACTGTCTGATGCGTCAGCCCCAGCTGCGGAAGCAGGCACCAGCGAGGGCCGGCAGGGCTTCCCTCCCCAAGCCCGGACTCTGCCTAAGCCGGAGCTCAGCCTGGCTCAGTTTGCAATCCGACCTAGACCTTGGTGGGAGATTCTGACACAAGTGGCCACACTGGCTGTCAGGTGGAGGCTCAGCCTGAGAGCTCTGTGGCTGGGGTGTGTGTGTCAGGTTCACTGGCCCATGAAGGCCCATAAGAGGACCCAGCGCAGCACGAGTACGTGAGAGCTTTTAATGTTGCATGAATGCCTGAATTTTTACTCATTTTACAAAGCTCTTATACTGTTTACTGCATGCCTGAGAGCTATTCATCCACACATTAGGTAATGTTACCATCCTGTTTTATATACAAGGTTATAAAAATGCACAGAGAGATTAAGCAAGTTGCACAAGGTCATCCAACAAGTAGGTAGCAGAGCCAGAAAATTCAAATTCAAGTCAGCTGGTCTCACAGGCCATGCTTCCTACCTAGGCTGCCTCCAATGGGAGAGCAGACCCATTTAAGCACCACTGGATACACAGCTACCCCCTCAGTTCCCTCCCTCTCTCCTCCGCAAGCACTTTAATAAATTATTACAAAGTGAACGTCAGTGAGAACACTAACCAAACCAAGAACCTGAGCACTGAGCACCTGAGCAAGCCTTTTGCTGCGTATAACCTGCCTTTCTTCCCTAAAGTTAACTACTAATTTTTTTTGTATTTTCTCTGCTCTTCTTTATACTTTTATTACTCTGGTGTGCTTCTTTAACAACATAATCGAATGTTACCTTCTTTTGATCTCTGTAAATGAAATCATGCAGTAAAATTTATTTTGCCTCCTGCTTCTTCTGTTTAGTTGAGTATTTAAAAACTTCAACTATGGTTTTGCATATAGTTGGAGTTCACAGTCTTCATTATTGTACACTTTTACATTGTATGACTTTACTACAATGTACCCATTTTACTAGGATGGTCATTTGAATTGTTTATAAGTTTCTATAATAAAAAAAAATGTTTGTACACATGACCTGGTGCACACGAGCATTCACTTTTGTGTCCCAAAGTCAAAAAGAATGCAAATATTCACCTATCCTAGACATTGCCTAGTTGTTACTCAAAGTGGTCATACTGATTTAGACATCCATCCGCAGTGGGTGGAAACTCGTACTGCTCCCCATCCACACCGGTGGCAGACTTTCTAATTACAGTCTGTCTGTGTAGTATGGTGTGTTAATATCTCATGATGGCTTTGTGTCTCTCTGATAATAATGTGGAATAATTTTCAAACTTCACAAGACATTTGGATTGCTTTTGTAATGTGCCCGATCAAATCTTTTGTCCATTCTTTATTGGATTATCTATCCTACTCACACAGATTCTCCACAGATTCTAGATGTGAGTCTCTGCTTGGCTATATGTACTAAAAAAACTCTTTTCTTGTATATGTATTTGACTTTTTACTTTTTAAAAAATAGTGTTTTGATCAATAGGAGTTCTTAACTACAAGTTTAATGTAATAAAAGTTATCAATCATTTTATGGTTCACATTATAATGTATTAATACTCTGAAGTCTAATATATATATGATTTATATTTTAAAGTCCTTTTTGTTTTGCCTTTCTTATTCAGGTCTATAACACATCTAGTATGTATGTATTATTATTATGTATTATGTATTATGTATTATGTATTATGTATTATGTATGCATGTATTGTGAAACTGGGATTTGAGCCCAGTGCTTTCTCACTTAACTACATCCCCAGATCCCCCACCCTTTTAATTTTTAAATTTTGAGACAGGGTCTCTTTAAGTTGCTAAATTGCCCAGGCTGGGCTCAAATTTGTGATCTTCCTGCCACAGCTTCCCAGAGTGCTGGGATTACAGGCCTGTGCCACCAGGTTTGGTGCATATATTTTTTGTCAATGTGTGAATATGTGAGGTAAGGGTTCAATTTCATTTTTTTTCCTGATAGGGATATCCAATTATCACAGCTCCACTCATTAAAAAAGATCCTTTCCTACTGCTCTGTACTTCTACTTTATCATAAATTCCAATTTGTAGGTTTGTTTCTAGACTCCATTTACCTACTGGTCATCTTGTTATTTCTGTACTACAATCACAATGTCTCACTTTCTATCACTTTAAAATTGGGTGTCTGCTTCCATGAAGATGGAGTAAATCTTCCATATTTCTCTGTTAACTGTAACTAAAAATCCTGGACATTACATGTATGTATAAAACAAGCATAAGAAGAATTCAAAAGGTGGACAGAAGACGGCCGACTGGTTGGGGATCAATTTCACTGAGGAGAGGGGAGAGTTCTCTGGGCTTCCCTTTTGACTCATATGTCCCAGATTAGGAGCCAAAGAAGCTGGCAACCTGGACTCAGCCAGGGGTGGAGACGGTAAAAGCCCTCTACAAGGCTGCTTTCTTGAGCCAAAATCCTAGGAAGGGTACTCAGTGATACAGGACAGTTTTAGACAATAACTACTCTACTCCAGGCAAACACCACAGACAAAACTCACACCTGCAATGGCCAAGTTGTGAGCCTAGACTCCACCCTTGTGAGGCTACATATGTGGTCAGTGTCCCCAGTAGAACTGTGTCCGAGAAGGCCAACAAGGATTCAGGACTTTCATCCCCATCAGCTGGTAAAAAGCTTCTCTCCTCCAGGGTGTCAGTGGAGACCATGTGGGGAACAGAAACTCCCACCTTCCCCAGTAGTAGTGAGGAGAATCCCTCCCCCAACTTGGGTGACAAAGGAAATGGATTTCTTGCATATCACATCATTAACCAGGTGGTACCTCCATTTTCTCTGATGGAGCAGTGACAGATAAGCCCAGCTGAAACAGAAGTCTTAGATAAGAGCCATAGTATGAAAATGTCCAGTTTCATTAGAAAATCACTTGTCAAAACTAAGAACAAAGAAGTTACCAAATTAGATAAAAAAGATAGAAGCCAATGCTGAGATGACAGAGGAGTTGGAATTATTTTATGAAGATTTTTAAAGAAACCATGATAAAAATGCTCCAGTGGACAATAATTCAGTGAGAAAATTATGAACATGCTCGAAACAGTGAAAAAATAGAAAAAGCTCAACAATGAAATAGAAGATGTAAAGAGCAACCAAAAGGAAATTTTTGACCTGAAAAATATAATTGTCTTGCTTTCTTGTTGCTGAGACAAAATACATGACACCCAAAATTAAAGGAGGAAAGTTTTATTGTAGCACATAGTTTGTAGAGGTTTCAGATCACAGTTGGCTGGCTTCAAGGCAGGTTGGCATGGCAGAGGGGCATCACAGAGGAGAAACAGTTCATGGTGGGCAGAAAGCAGCAAAGCAGTGAAGAAGCAGCAAGCAAAAAGCAGCAACAACGGCAGCCCTCTTTCTGTCCCTTATATCCAATCCAGGCTACCCACCTTTAGGGTGGGGAGCACTTACACCCAGGGTGGGGTATCCTTAATCCTAGCATTGCACCATGAATCAATCCCAGCATCACATCCTTAATCCCAGCATCATACTCTGTAGATCCAGCCACCTCCAAAAAGCTCCACCTATGACCACATGAGGATCTGGGGGGACATCTAGATACAAACCATAACAATAATCAAAATAAAAGGCTTAGTAGATGGGTTGAACGCAGAATAGCAAGAATAAACTGGAAGATAGAAAAATAGAAATTACCCAATCTGAACAATAAGACCAAAAGGAGGCAGGGAAAAAAGTGAACAGAGCCCCGGAGACCTGTGGGACTATAACAAAAGACCTAACATTGTAATATTAAAGTTCCAGAAGGAGAAGAAGGAGAGACCGGTGCCAAAAAGAATTTGAAGAAATAATAGGGGATAATTTTTCAATATTGGTGAGAGACATAAACCTACTAATTCAAGATGCACAGTGAATTGCAAATAGGAAAACCTCAAAGAAATCCATCAAAACATATCATACTTACACTTCTGAAAAGACAAAGAAAATATCTTGAAAGCAGCCAATGGAATAATGATACCTTATCTACAGGGGAAAACACACAGAATGATTCTAATGACAGCAGACATCTCATGAGAACCTATGGAGAACATGGCATGATGTTTTTCAAGTGCTGCAAGAATGGTCAACACGGATTCCTACACCTGGTGAAATATCCTTCAGGAGTATAGAGGATATCAAGATATTCTCAGATGAAGAAAAACTAAAATAATTTGCTACCAAGAGAGCTATCCTATGGGAATGGCTAGAGGAAGTTCTTCAAATAGAGAAAAGAAAGAAAAGAAAGAACCTTGGAACAGTAGGAAAAAATGACATGGTAAGTTTTACAGTTTAGATCTAAAATATCCCCCAGAGTTGCATGTGGTTGGAAGGTGTTTGGGTCAGGAGGGTGCATTCTCATCAGTGGATTCATTCATTGATGAATTCATAGCTGAATGCGCTGTTAGGAGGAGGGGGCTGGTTGGAGCTGGGTCGCTTGAGGGCCTGTCTTGGAAGGATGGATGTATCTTTGTTCCTGGCTCTTCCCTTCTCTCTCTGCTTCCTGGCTGCCATGAGGTAAGCAGCTCTCTTCTGCCAGGCCCTTCTGCCATACATTTCCGCCTTGGAGGCAGCCAACTTTGGATTGAACCCACTGGAAACTGTAAGCCAAATAAACCTCTTCTCCTTTAAGGTGTGAGAGTTGAGTATTTTGCCCCAGTGATGGGAAGTGACTAAAATTATTTGTTACCAGGAGCGCTATCCTAAGAGAATGGCTGGAGGAAGTTTTTCAAACAAAGAGGAGAAATAAAAGAAAGACACTTAGAACATTAGGAAGGAAAAACTAATGTGGTAAGTAAATACATGAGTAAATTCAGGCTTTCCTTTACCTTTGAATTTTTATAAATTATACTTGACAGTTAAAGCAAAAATTATAACTCTATGATGTGGTTCTAAATGTATTTAAATAGTTTTAAAAATACCATAGGTGAGTTAAAGTGGAATTCTAATAATGAGGAGATATTTAACACAATTACATTATAACAGGGATAGTAAAGGGACATAAAAATTAGTAGGTTCGTACACTTCACTCAACTACTTAAACAATGACTTTGGTACTGTAATAAATTATTCATATATAACTTAGGCCAGGCATGGTGGTGCACGCCTATAATCCCAGCACTCTGGAGGCTGAGGCAGGAGGATTGCTGCATGTTCAAGGCCAGCCTGGGCTACATAGTGAGTTCAAGGCTGGCCTGAACTGCATAGTGAGACTCTGTCTCAACCCCCACAATATTTTAAAAAATAATTTAATGCCTAGAGCAACCCCTAAATGAGCTATACAAAGAGATTCTTTTATTTATTTATTTTGCAAACTTTAATTCTTAAATATACGACAGATCCCTAGACAACACTTCATTCTAACTGTAGGAGGAAAAGATATTATGGCAGGGAATCCAGATGTTTAAATAGGAGTGAAATTAAGGTTACTCCCATCACCGGCACAAGAACAGTTTACTTCCTGTCAGTTTTCTTAATTCCACCTATGGCCAGGGGATCTTCCTCACAGCCTTTGTTTTTAACTCCTCGAGTTTCTCCTGCTCCTCTTTTTATTTCTTTCTCATCTGTCCTCTGGTTCTTGGGCTGTTTTAGAGACTTCTTTTGGCCACCTTCTCTGCCAGACATGGTGCCTGACGACCCTTTGCTAAACCCCACTCCTAAGCCATAAACAGCTATTCAAAAAAAAAAAAAAAAGAATGGCGTTAGGGTTTGAAGCTATGACCTCATACATGTTATGCAGGAACTCTGCTATTGAGCTATATTCCCAGTCCCTTTTATTTTTATTTTGAGACAGGGTTTTGCTAAGTTTTGCAGGCTGGCCTCAAGCCAGTGATCCTTCTGCTTCAGCCTCCTGTGTAGCTGGGATTATTAGGCATGCATCACCATGCCCAGATCAAAGAGACATTCTTAAAAATATCATAGGTGAGTGAAGGTGGAATTCTAAGAATGTTCAGGTAACCCACAGGGGAGTAAAATGAAAACAGAGAAATGAAAAACATAAATAAAAAACAAATCAGCAGGCTTAACCTCTAACATATCAATAATTGTAGGGGCTAAGCTTAATTGTGTCCACTTGATTGGCTTTGGTGCCACCTAGGGGATTGGTAAAGTCCTCTTCTGGGTGTATCTGGGTGGGTCATGGAAGTATGACCTTGGCGATACATGGTTCCTGGCTCCCTCTGCTATGGTGCTGTTCACTGCTCTGCTTCCCACCTACCGTGAATTAAGTGGCTTTGCTCTGCTGTACTCTTCCATGATGTTTCAGCTAACCATGGACTGAATCCCCTGAAACCATGAGCCAAATTAAACCTTTAGGTTGTGGTGTTGGGTACTGTGTCCCTGCAATGGAAAAGCTAATACAATACTTATAATTATATTATATGTAATTGTCTAAATGACCCAAATAAAAGGAAGATTAGCACAGTAAAGTTAAAAAACATGAACCAACTATGAGCAGTGCATAAGGAACTCATTTCAAATAATACAACATAGGTTAATTGATAGTAAAATAAAGGAAAAAGTTGTATCATGAAAACATTAATTAAAGGAAAGCAGGACAGAGTTCAAAGCAGGGAAAATTAACAGAGACAGAGACATTACACATAACAAAATAGTCAGTCTACCAAGAAGACATATCAAACCTAAATATATATCAAATAACAGCTGCAACATATGTAAAACAAGGACTGACAGAGTTGAAAGGAGAAATAGACAAATCTATAACTGTATCGTGGACTTCAATATCTTCCTCTCAATAATTGATAAAATAACTAGACAGAGGATCATCAAGGACCTAGAAAAACTGAGCCACGCCATTAACCAACAGTATGTAACTGAGATTTATAGAACATTCCATGGGAAAGCCACAGAATACACATTATTTTCTATCATCTCTGGAAAATTCATGGGGATAGACCATATCCATAAGCAAATCTCAATAAATTTAAAAGAATTGAACTCATACAGAGTATGTTCATTCTCTGGACTCAATGGAATTAAGCTAGAAATTAAACTGAAAAAATGGCTGTAAATCTCCAAATATGTGGAGACTAAACAACATTATACTATGTAAACCATGGGTTAAAGGGGAGTTAGCAAAGGAAGTTTAAAAAATATGTTCAACTAAATAAAAGCAAAAATACAACAAATATGTTAAAATTTGTGGGGCACAGTGGAAAGAGTGTGGGAAATTTATAGCACTAACTGTTTATGTTGAAAGAGAAGTCTGAAATCAATAATCTAAGCTCCCACCTCAACTTAGGAAAAGAAGAGTAAAATAAATCCAAAGTCAGCAGGAAAAGGAAATAATAATAAAGATAAGAGCAGAAATCAATAAAATAAAAAACAGAAATGGAAAAATCAGTGAAATAAAAGCTCTTTCTTTGAAAAGGTCAACAAAATTGACAAACTTCTCATAAGAGTAAAAGGTACACGCTGACAAAAACACAGACACTGACTAAGACACAGATACTGATGGAGACACAAATACTGAGGAAGAGAGGAAGATACACTGACATCAAGAATGAAACAGGGGGGCCGGTGAGATAGCTCAACAGCATAAGCGCCTGCCTGGCAAGCGCGAGTTCCTGAGTTTGACCCCTGGTACCCACACACACACACACACACAAAGAATGAAACGGGATAACACTGCTGCCCAGTTGCCTCATGGCCACATGACTGGTTCTTGCCAATCGAATGTGAGTGACGTAGTGGCTTGTAATTCCAGCTACTAAGGAGGCTGAGGCAGGAGGATCACATATTTGAGGCCAGCCTGAGCAACTTAGTGAGACCCCCGTCTCAATACAAAAAATAGAAAGGGCTGGGAGTGTAGCTCAATGGCCAAATGTCCCTGGATTCCATCTTCAATACTGCAAAAAAAAACAAAATAAAATCCCCAAACTTTCTTTAAAAGAAATCACTAGTCCGCCCTCTCCTGCCCCCTCTTTGTGGGCTGCACATGTTGAAGAAGTTGGGGAGCCAGTTTGACCATGCTGACAAGGGCAGTACCCCAGGGTGTGGGGAGCAATGGTACAAGAGTGTGTGTGCTAGAGTGGTCTGGTAAAGCGGAGCCTCCCCTGGATTTGGACTCCCATCTACTTGTTTGAGTCATCGTATGTTTGATTCTGTGTCCCAGCAGCTTATCCTGCACTCAAGCAAATATACCTTTAATTGGGTTTAGGTCTTAGGGGACTTCCATATAAACAAGATATTGTGGGCCACTCCAATCTTCGGGCCATGCAAAGGCTTCCATCAACCCTGATGGTCGTCCTTTACCTGTCCGTGGATGAAGATCAGCAGCCGTCATGCCTGCATACCTGGCCTTTTACTCCCAGCCACTTTCCCACTTCCTGTTGTTCCCCAGGCATAGGAATCCTACCTGAGCCATGATGGGCCCACCTGCCCACAATTACCATCTGGCCGCTCCCTCTCCTGGGTCTGGTCCCCACCTTTGAGATCCAGAACTTGACATCCATGCACACATCCTTTCTTCTGGTCTGTTTTCTCTGAGGGGCAGTGCCCTCCTCAGTGAGCCCATGGCAGCAGCTCAGGTGGGCCCTGCAGGTGGCTCTGCTTCTCTCCACACTGTTCTCTGAGTGGTGAGTACAGGGGAGGAAGGGGAAGGGGAAGCACCAGGAGAAAAATGCAGATTAATGGATTTGAAATGACATCACTGTCATCACTGGTGACATTTCGTTCTCTCATCAGGGCAGAATTAGAGCAGGGGCCAGGACCTGAGCCATCAGCTGGTTAAGCATGAACTCAGCAATGAATAGAAAGCCAAAGCACGTTTTTTGACCGAACCCCTGCTGGGGTGAAGGAATGACCCGGGGCCCCATTCTGTGCTGATGGCATAGGGAGGTGGGGGCACACCAAGCAAGGAGACTGCAGAGGTGAGGTGCAGACCTCTGCAAACTTAGAAGAAGCTGCCCCACAGGCACAAAGGGCCCAAATGCAGAGGTGGCAATCTGCCTTCATTTGTGTTCTGGCTCTGTCAGTGACCTCCCGCTGGCCCCTAGAGTCTCTCTGAGCCTCAGTTACTCATCAACAAAAGAAAAAATAGCACCTACCCTTCCTATTTTGTAATCCAAAAAGAATGATGTGGTCTCTGAGAAAACACTTTGGACATGGTAAGGACTCTGCACACACTGGGGTTGTTATTATTATCCCATGGATGGATCAGCTTGGGTGGGGAGGGCCTCTCGGCAGGTCCTCAGACCAAGCACAGCACGGCTTTCATGATGAACTGCAGGGAGGGTGAGCGATCAGTTGCTAAGAGTGTGCTGGGGCCAATTTGGAGGGTTGCCCAAGCCCTGCCAGTGAGTTAGGTCTCGGAGCAGGCTGAAGGGAACCACTGCAGGTTCTTGAGCAGGGGACACCTGAAGGAGGTACAGAGGCAGCCCCCTGAGGTGCTTTTAATTGGACATGTCCAAGTCCAAATACTATCACCCCCACGCGCTTCCTCCTCTGCACTCTTGCGGTTCTCCTGCTGGGTGGTATCTCTGGTGGCAGCTGTACCAGCTCACACTTTCCCTGGCCCCCAGTCCTCAGAGCTCTCTTCCTCTTTGGGGCTCCTGGCTCCTCTTTCCCCTCCTGCGGCTCTGCTGATGGACGCAGTGGTTCTCAGCCCCAGCTGCTGTTAGAATGACCTGGAAATTGGGTTTAAAACATCACCATGCTCAGGATGTCTCTCAGATCAACAGCGCTGTCACTTCTGGTACTGCTCTTCACCCCACCTCATAGGTGGAGGAACCTAGGCCACAGAGGTCAAACAGGTGGCCCAAGATCACAAGCTGCAAAATGGCCCGGGCAAGATGCGCACACAGGCTGGCTCCCAGAGCCACCTTTCATGTACGACGCCAATCGGCACTCACAGAACCCGTGTACAATTTATTAGAAATACGTAATGTGCTAATAAGATACAGGTATTAGGGGGACTCGTACAGCACTTTCTGTGGATCAGGTTTCATTGTCATGTAATTAAACTGTGGTGGAGACTGAGTCCTTGTTTGTTCCTTCCTAGCAGGCCGGTGCTGCCGACTCATGCCTAGATAATGTTCGCCAGCCCTCGCCACAGGCCAGGGGCATCACCCTCAACCTTCACAGCAGTCCTGCGAGGCCAGGGTTACACCCTAGCTGCAGAGGACGACTTGGAGCGCTGAGAAACCGAGTCCAGCAGCTGAGCCCAGCTCGAGGGCCCGCACAGCTGGACGCGTCCGCTGGGAGCGTGGCCGCGGGGGACAGCTGGCGCTGGGAGGAGTGGTGGGTTCAGAAGCATCAAGCAGGTGGCAGAGAACGATGGTTCTCGCCTCCCTTGCGGGTGTTCCTTTTGCTAGCAGGGACCTTCTCTGCGGGACGGGCAAACTCCTACCTGCCCTTCCGGCCCCAGCCCGAAACCACCTCCTCCAGGAAGCCGGCCGCAGTTAGTTGCACCTGACCCGCTGTTCCGGCCTGGATCTGGAGTCCTTGAAGGGCTTGGAGCTCCTGAAGGTCAGGGCTAGGTCTCCCATGGAGCCAGCTTCCCAAACACACTGGTGGGCTCAGCCTGTGTCTCCTTCCTCCCAAGGGCCAAGGGCGCCCCCCTCTCTGGACTTTTACTGAGTGAGCCCTGCTTCTCTTTTCTCTTCCCCCGCCTCCTGCCTCTCATCTTCCTTTTCCACCTCCCTTCCATCCTCCCTCTCCGCTCCTCCCCCGACCCGCCGGGGCCCGGAGCCTGCGCTTCCCCCCGCGGCCGGCAGAGGGGGCTGTGGCAGCGCCGGGCCGCGCCCCTCCGCGCGCTTCCTGTGAGGTCAGGTAGGAGGAGCGGCTGCAGCGGCCGAGCGGACGCCGCCGAGCCCCGAGCCGCGCTCAGGTGGGTGTCCGCCCCCGGGAGCACGGGGACGCGGCGCATCCCTCTCGCACGGCGGGGGGGGGGGTGGGCTCTGAGCCCAGCGCCAGGCCCGGGGTGGCGCCCTCCGCTGTGCCCACGCGCAGTGCAGGGTGCACCGAGGCCCGCGTGCCTTTGGGCCACCCAGTGGGGCGGATGACGAGGCACAAAGACACTGCGGAGGATCTGGGTCGGCAGGCTGCAAAGGGGGTACCCGAGCCCGAGCAAGGGAACAGGGGCTCTCGATCCCTCTTGGGGTGGCTGACTCTGGTGCTTTGGAGAATTCGGATGAACGCAACGCCCATCTCCTGGGGAAATGGCCTTTACGCAGACTCGGGGAGGGGCGTGGACGGGCCCCCACCCAGGGAACCCTTGGGGGCCCCAGAGCTGCCGCAGCTTCCGCCTCCCGTGTTTCGGAAAGACCGGGCCCTCCTCCTTTAGCAGAGCATGGACTGGTGTCACCTGGGAGGCGGGGGCCCGTGGGGGCCTGCCCTCTGCAGCAGAGTCAGCGCAGGGGCTGAGTGGGGTCGCGTGTCCCCGCCAGGCAGTGGACAGTGGCCCTGAGCAGCCCGGATCTCACGGGGACCTGGAGGGAGTAGGCCCAGATGCTGGCGTTTGCCCCCTGGGGGAGCAGCCTCTGGCATCTATATATATATTTTTAACGGAAAGGAAATTGAGATGCTGGGGACCCTGGTGCTCTGGACTCCCTGGTTAGTGCCCAGAGAAGGCCCCAGAACCAGCGTCCCTGCTTCCTGCTGTCTCTGCTGTCCAGAAATGTGAGGTCCCCACAAGCTACCAGGAGCCGTGGGGGGGCTGTGCAGGTGCCCACTGTAGAGGAGCTGGAGAGGCCCAGGCGAGGTGGCCTCGTTGGACTTCCCACAGTGCCTGCTGCTGCGTGGTTTTTGGCAATGAAACAACCTTCTCCAGGGGTCCTATCAGGAGTGTCCTAGTGGACCCGGAGAAGGATTTTCGTGTGGCAAACAACTTGCATTTATTTCTCCCCTTTATTAATCAGACAGCACCTGCTCGGGTGGGCAGCACTGAAAGCAGTCGCCTCCAATCTCAGGTTAATTGTTTCCTCCAGGCGTTTTGAAGCGTCCATGGCCTTCATGATCCTGGTCACAGATCACTAAGAGTGAGGGGACCACCTGGCTTCCTCCATCAGCCCCCTACCTTGGCCTTGCTTTGCAGGTGCAGCTCAGCAGGGACCCACAGCTCCTGGGAGGATGGTGCGGATCTTGGCCAATGGGGAGATCGTTCAGGATGATGACCCCCGAGTGAGGAGCACTGCCCCGCAGAGGGGGAGCATCCCACGGCAGGTGGGCACCTGTCCCTGGGCAGGGGAGCAGCTGGCCTCCTCTGACCCAGTCCCTCCTCAGCTTCTGGAAGTCTCTTGCTGGTCATGAACTTTCTGTAGCCTGAAACCCTTTGCAGAGAGCTGAGCTGGGTCAAGACTTGGAGAAATGCAGTGGGTATATTGCCCAGCCCTGCCTCCCCAGCCCACCCTCCTCCAGGCAGCCTCCCCAGACTTCAAACCCAAGAGCTCTATCTCCTTTGATCTGGTTAGCAAACCCTGCCAGAGGCAGTGTCTTTCTTTAAAGAGTCTCTTGGGTGGGAGAGAAGCTGGAGAGAATCTAAGAGCTGTGCCCTGGCCAAGTCCACCCAGCTCGGTCACTTCCTCTCCTCTCTGTCCTGGCACCTTCTCCTTGGGCATGGGATGGGGAATACAGACTGGCGTTTTCTGTGCTCTGAGAGCCTATGGCTCAGTTGTTGGGATTCGGGGGCAGGGGTTGTGTCCTGGGGTTACTGAGGAAGGGGGGAGTGGTGCAGGAAGGCTGTAGGGGAGGGCAGGGCCCCCAGGTTTTCTTGTGGCTGGTGCCTCAACCCTGGGCAAGCATTCTCTGCATTCATCCATCTCTCTGTGTCCACCTTCCAGGGCTTTCTCAACAGGGGCCATGGTGCCCCCCCTGGGGGTCCTGGTCCCCGCCAGCAGCAGGCAGGTGCCAGGCTGGGTGCTGCCCAGTCCCCATTCAGTGACCTCAACCGGCAGCTGGTGAACATGGGCTTCCCCCAGTGGCATCTGGGAAACCACGCTGTGGAGCCCGTGACCTCCATCTTGCTGCTCTTCCTGCTCATGATGCTGGGAGTTCGTGGCCTCCTGCTGGTGGGCCTCGTGTACCTGGTGTCCCACCTGAGCCAGCGGTGACGTCCGGGGCTGATGGGGGCAGTGCTGAAAGGGACTTGCTGGGCCTTGGTATGAGAGCGGGCACATGGGGAGGGGATCTGGTGGGCTTCGAAGGTGTGGTCAGCAAAGGGGTCCTGAGTGGGGGTCTCCCCATTGTGCCAAGCATGGCCCAGAGGGAGGCTCTAGCTCAGCATCCCCAAAAGATAGGGCGGGCACCACGCTTGTCTGGAGGTGTCTTCAGGTGGTATCGGGCCTCTTTTAAGAGGCAGATACCAGAGTAAGAAAAATTCTCTTTCCAGTTCTCTTTAATCATTAATGCCGGGAAGAGGATCAACTCGGTGCCAATGGGTTGTAAATCCTCGGAACTGAAACCGACTCCCCCTTACCAGGGAACAGGACTGGGGCTTGGGGCGGATGGGAGAAGTTTCCAGACTTTTATAGCACCGTTTTGTTTTAATGGTGTATTTTTTTGGCTACCTTTTATTTATGACAAGGGGTTCTTGTGTTCTATTTATTGTGGCATTTTCAATAAATAGATTCAAGTGAAAATGAGTCTGTGGGAAGGAGTCGGTAAATAATCACACGGGGGCACACAGATCTGGGAGACAGCACAGGTGGCCTGGGAGAGGCTGGGTAGGGGTCCGGGCAGCAGCAGGCGCTGGGCCTTGGAGTTGGCTCCCGTGATGTTTTCTCAGCAGAACCCAGGAGTGGGAGGGAAGGCAGGTGAAGTCTGGGCATGGACCCCTTGCCTGATATTGGGTAACTTCTAGGGTAACTGAAGTGTTGGCCTTGAAGGTTAGCTCTGTGGGGAGGGGCTCCCGATGACTGAGGGAGCTACAGGGTTGCTCACCACCCCTCAGCCTCCTGTGACTTTCCTGAGCCCCAGCCTCTGCACGCTGCTCTTAGAAGTCTGTGCATGTGGGGTGAGGGAGCCCCACTTTTTGTGCGAGAAGAGCTTGGGTTGGATTGGGCCTGTGAGCCCCAGGTCTGTATGGGTTCCCTGCCAGGGAGGTACTGGGGGCTGCAGGTCTGGGTCACAGTGGGCTAAGGGTGGTAGGTCAGAGAGATGCTGGGTGAGCCCAGGGACTGTGCCTACCTCACCCCACGTTGGTGGCCTTTATCACAGACATTCCTGGAGGAGCTTTGTGGCGTCAGAATAGGACTCCTTTCTCAGTGCTCTCCATGACTGTCTCTTGGTGCCAATTGGGACACGTGCTCCCTTTATGATGAGTGTTGAGAGGAGGGGGTGCTGGGCTCTTGGGAGCCTGTGCAAGGGTAGGGGCTGGGCTGGCTGGTGCCTCAGCTGTCCCCGTGGCATTGTGCTGCCATGCCTGCCCACTGCTGTCCTGGACCATAAATTCCTGCAGCTCCCGCCATCCACCCTCAGGGAGGACCCTGCCTGGCGTTCCCCTGCCTCAGCCCTCCTCCCCTCCTTGGTCCCCCTGGTGTGGGCTGCCCTTTCATTTTCCCCTTTCTGAGCTGCAGCACACACTCAGTATATGAAATACCTGAGGGGGGTGTTGGGTGGGAGCCCACAGATTCAGGGCTGAGAACTGCCTGTCTCTCTGGACTTCAGTTCCCACTCCCAAAGCCCACGCTTTTGAGGGCAGTTGGGGTGCTCAGAGAAGGTGGGATGAGCAGGGCTTCCCTGGGCTCCTGATCAGCAAGTGTGGTGGGAGGGGCTACCCTCACTTCCTCCTGGGCAGGAGGCTGGAAGTGGCCTGGTAGAGATAAGAGGGGGCATTTCTCAGTGTTGACTGAGTTCCAGACCTATGAGGGCGACTGGTCGAGTCAGGTTGGGGGCCCAGGCAGGGCCCGTCCTCTCGACCCTTTGGGACACTGGCCTTCTCCGTGTCCCCTGGGGCATGCTGACTCTTCCTCTCCCTCCCTTTTCCAGCTGGGGTCTGACAGGGCAAGGACAGCCTGACCCTGATGCAGGCAGAGGTGGGAGCGCAGGTGGCTGTGTCTCCGCCTGTGGTCCCGAGGTTCCTCACGAAGCTGTCCCCTGCCCTGGCAGATGGTGTGGCAGTATCTCCACTCCCGGTGGCCTGGTGGGCAACCTGGTGGGAAGTTCATGGGGAGGCTCCTGCATCACAGACTCAGACTGGGGGGTGTATTCTGATCCCCACTAAAGGTGCAGAGTTCAAGGGAGGCTTCCGCTCATCTCCAGAGCTGATCCTTGATGCCCTGTCTCCATGTCAGGTTGGATTTGCAGCCTGGCCCCCTGGGGGAGCTGCCTCTACTCCCTCCCTGGTGACCCAGCAGCTGGGACCCCACCAGGCCTCCAGTGCCCTTGCAGGGCTGGAGAGGACAGCATCCCCTCCCTCTTGGTCTGGTGGTGATGGGAGTTTTGGGAAGCCCTGGCTGGTGTCTCTTCCTGCCTAAGCTCTGGGACCAGCAGCTTCTGGGTCCTTCCTGTCACAAGTTTCAAGCAGTCACGCTCAGCTCTGCCTCTCCACCCCCACACTGGCCTTGGACGTGTGGCTGCATCTCTATCTCCCCAGAGGACACCAAGCCTAAGGTCAGGTGAAATAGTGACTCTGGTTTTGCCAGGTGTCCGAGGAGTCCTATCCCAGCTGCCCCTGAGCCTGGGGCCAGAGCAGGCCTTTGGGTGTGGGCAGGGACGAGGTTTCCTAACTGGGGACTGTAGCTCTGTGTGTCTGCGGGGACCTCTAGGGTGGCAGCCAGAGCCCTGCCCATGTGGCTGCTTCACCTTGAGGTCAGGGGAGGAAAGACCCCCGGGGCCATAGCCAGCTGGGCGCACAAACAGCCTGGGTGCAGGCCCTGCTCTGCTCTCTGTGGGCCCACAACCTGGGACAGTTCATTTCACTTCTCAAGCCTCAGTTTCCCCATTGCTAGGAAGGGATGATGATCTGGGGCCTGCCAACGTCTTGGGGCCTTTCACAGGGTCATACAGACATGGTGGGCAAGAGGTGGACAGGAGGCTATGGAAAGGAGGGACTGCACCAGCCCTGGGCCTCTTCCTGCAGATGCTGCACCTTGGACCACAGCTTTTGTGCTGCAAGCTTCAGCCCCAGAGCAGCCACAATGTCCCAGGCATCTGACCATGTCCCAGTCTTGGCCTTTGAGACCAATGTCACTCGCTCCCTAGCTTTGGAAATGCAGCTGCCCTGAGGTGCTCCTGGAGGCTGAGGGCCTTGCTGCCATCCCTGGTGTTGGGACTGATGTTTGCTGAGTGCGTGTGGGCCACCTGGCCTGTGCTTACACCATTTGATTGTCCGTAGAGCCTTATGACCTGATTCTTAACATCATCTTGAGCTGCTGAGGACAGTGGCGAGAGTTTATAACTTGCCCTGGAACCCAGAGTGAGCTGGGGCAGAACTAAGATTCAAGCAGAGGCCCAAAGTCCCCCATCTGGGTGTTCTTCCATTTTGTCTCTGGCTATACCCGCATCCGAGTCACCAGGAACCCTGTCACTGACAGAGGTTGCTCGGCTTCTAGACCTGCTGGCACCTGTCAGGTCAGCTCTGGGAGGCAGAGCTTGTGGATGTGAGGACTTGGTCTGGCTGGGAGGCCTCATTCTGTCCCAGCTGAGCTGGCTACACTGTGAAAGGGTGCAGCCCTCCTCTCTGCATTCTCCCAGTGCATGACACTTCCACTGCAAACTGACAGATGAATAGAGGAGAATCAAGTTACCTCACTCAGGGTCCCAGGAGGGCTTTTCAGGGCTGATGGTGGAGAGGGGCAGGGGCGGGATGGTGCTGAAGGGCTGCGTGGCCAAAGCTAGATGGAGAGCGATCCATCGCACCCCTCCTCCTGCTGCTCTAGGGCCTTAAAGAGCCGCAAGAGGAAGTTTCAGAAGCAGATGGTGACAGCTTCCCAGATTAGAGGGAGTCTCAGGGTGTGGGCGTGTCCTCGATTCTCTGGCTCTGGCGTGGCAGTGGAGGGAGCTGAGACCAGATGGCTCTAGGGTCCCAGAGCTGGAATGGAGGAAGCTGAAGCTGCTCAAGATGAAGCCCGAGATCAATTTTAGAGCAACTGTCAGGGTGAGGTGGCCCAGGACTGGAGCTGGAGAGGGGTCCACATTCACCCTGCCACCAGCTTTGTCCCTGTGCCATGCAGGGCCCATGCAGGAAGCCAGATGCCTGGGTTCAGTCCCGCTCTGGCTCCTGTCAACACTGTGAACATCCCACATCTGCCCCTTATGGGGCGGGAGGGTCAAGTTCGCTAACTCCCTGAAGCAGCACAGTTCCTCGCACCAGGTCCACACTTAATGTTCCTGTATTCACAAAGCAGGGGGCGTTAGGATTTACTTTTTTAAAACAGCAACTCTCATTTTTCTTAACTTATTTTAAGGAAGCTTCGCATCACTATTGTAAAGGGAATGGCACTGTCTTACTTTTCTCTCGTTGCTGAGACAAAATACCCGACACCCAAAATCAAAGGAGGAAAGGTTTATTTAGCTCACAGTTTGTAGAGGCTTCAGTCCTTCCTGGCTCCAAGGCAGGTTGGCACATGGCAGAGGGGCAACAGTTCATAGTGGTGTGTGGTGGATTAACTAATGGTCAACTTATAACACCCAGCTGAACTGAGTCAGCGTGGTTCTGGGTGTGGAAGGCCCATTTGAGGATTGTTGCCAATAGCATAAAAGCAGAACTGGAGGGGAAGATGGTGCACTGTTGATTCTCCTGGAGAAGCCTGTCATGCTGGTTTTCCTGATGTGAACTCAGCTGTTCTCATCATCAGAGGACCTTGGGTCCTCGCTGTTGCTGAGGATGGCTGCAGTTCTTTTTGTGGGGAGCTCTGGTCCTTACCATGAGCGTCGCTTCCTGGCTCCAGTGCAGATCCCTCAGCCTGCTGGCACAGAGCCTTCGTCCTGCTGGCACAGACTTTCTAGCTTCCACCACTGGCCTTTGGGCCTTCCCAGTGCAGATCCTTAATATAGACTTGCATGAGACATTGTCATGGGCTCTAGGCTTCCAGCTGGACTCATGGAGGACATTGCCGTGGGGTCCAGGCCTTCAGCTGGATTCTTTGGGTCTCTAGTGTGTGGACAAATTTCCTACATTCTTTTGCATTTGACTCTTTGGGTGAATATTATAAAATAATCCTATAAATTACGTGTCCTATGTTAAATCCATTCCCTTATAAACCCTGACTACAACATGGCAGAAGACAGCAAAAGCAACAAGAGCAAAAAGGGGGAAACAAGCCTCTTTCTGCCCCTTTTATCTTATCCAGATGCTGGGATTAGGGCGGTGCCAATCCAATCAGTGGACTGATCCAGCAATCACTCACCCTTCATCCCAGCATCGCACTACGAATCAATCACAAGCTCTAGATTCAGCTGCCTCCAAAAATGCCCCATCTAAAAGTGCATGAATGGCCAGTGAGATAGCTCAGCGGCATAAGTGCCTGCCTGGCAAATGTGAGGTCCTGAGTTCGACTCCCGTACCCACATAAAAAGGAAAAAAAAAAAAAAGGGCCAGTGATATCGCTCAGCGGCACAAGCGCTTGCTGTCAAGCTCGAGGTCCTGAGGTCGACTCCTGACACCCACATGAAAGTGCATGAAGCTTTGTGGGGGACATCTAAACACAAATCATCATAGGCGCCATCACTTAGCATGTACTGTAGGGATTTCTACAAGAAAACCAAGGTAGCCCTCACCGCCTAGCTGCTGTAGCTGTTGAGGTTTTAGGCCTGATGTCTGCTTTCTTTGTTTAAAAATCAGTTGACAAGGATTTTTTTTTTTTTTTTTTTTTTTTTTTTTTGTGGGTACCGGGGGGACGACCTCAGGACCTCGCGTGCCAACAGGCACCCGTGCCGCTGAGCGATATCACCGGCCCCTTTTTCGTATGTGGGATCCGGGAGTCGAACTCGGGCCCTTGCGCTTGCAAGGCAGGCGCTTACGCCGCTGAGCCATCTCACCGGCCCAGTTGACAAGGATTTAAGGGGGTGTTGAAGACTCACTAGCACCTCAGCGAGACACTCGTGGATGGATTCTGAGGACCGAGGGAAAGAAGGGAGTGCGTGGGTTTCTCTTGCGGGAGCAGGGCTTTTCGTAAGTTGTCTCACAGTATCTCCTGCCCACTCCCCCAGAGTTCCACGTCCGTCAGATAGCAGCAGCCCACCACCAAGGGACCACCGCATGGTCTTAGGCAAGCTCTTTTAGAGAGCCTCGTCTTTGTAAGGTAATGCATTTGCATGGCTCAAAGATCAAGCAATACACACGTATGCAACACACACATCTCGTGCCCTCCCTGCCTGTGTCCCCTGCATCCACCCCACTCCGTCCTGCTTTGCATCTGGCAGGGAGTCTCTGAGTGACCCTCCCCCTCGCTTCGAGTCCTTGCCCTCACTCCAGTGAAGAAAGTGGGGGAATCAAGACTGGTATCTATCGTTCATTTAAGCATAAGTTTATTTAAAGTGTGGCAAGTGCAGAGAATGCAGAAAGAGAGCTATCTTAGCAGCTGAGTGGTGCTGCAACAGAGGTGTTATCCTGCTGGGGTGGCTTGGGGTGCGTGAGATGTCCGTACTTAATGAAGCTCTTTTGTTACTTAGTGAGGGCTGGGCCAATCAGGGTCTTAGCCTTTGTTTCTGGGAAGGGGACAAGGTCAGCATACAGTACATGTGAGTAACACTTTCATAAGAATGCAGTACGGTACATTTTCTCAAATACATGGTGCACAGATACGCATGTGAGGATTCACCATCCAGACCTTGCCCTGGGTCCCTGCCTGTGCTCCTCTAATCTGTCCCTCCACTGCTGCTACTGTTCTTAGTGTCTTCCATCCTTGTGGAATTTAGTTTTGCAAAGATGAGCAAACACGAATATTCTAATTTCTCTTCCTTTTCTTTGTGCAGATGATGGAAAATTACACATTTTCTGTCCCTTGCTTCTTTTATTAATAATATATCCTGGGGATATTTTATAATAAAGAGATTGTTTATTTTGTAGTATTTTTGCCTTTTTTTTTTGAGACAGGGTCTCACTATGTAGTTCAGGTTGGCATTGAACTCACTGTGTGGCCCAGGCTGGCCTTGAACTCATAGTGATCCTCCTGCCTCACCCTCTGAGTGCTGGGATTACAGGTGTGCGCCACTGTGCCTGGCTATTTTGTAGTATTTTTGTATTGGATTGAGCTGTTGACCCTCTGTTGGCCTTAGCAGAGTCATCTGTATCAGGGGGAGTTGTCCCAGTTGTCCCCATGGGCCTTGCAGCTCTGGCCCTGAAATTCTCCTGGGTGGGTCCCCACTGAAGTGCCTCTCCCTCTACAGGACCGGAAAGAGGAGCTCCGTGGGTGGTTTGTACTCAGTCCCAGGTCCTAAGTCCTACAGCACTACAGAAGTGTTGCCTGTGCACTGCAAAAGCTTGTGGGAGAAGCAGCCTTGAAAGTCGCAGCCTGACTGGCTTTTCAGTCCCTTAGCAGTCAGACAGTACGATTTCTGCTCTCACCTGGCTCAGCGAGAGGTGGGGGTCCTGCTGCATCCCGGAGGAGGCGCAAGGCCCCACCACCTCTACGAGGGAGCTGTGACCTTCTCCTGGCCTGCTTCCCTTCTGGCAAAACCACCTAGGCCAGTGTAAGTTTTCTTGAAGGGCCCTTGTACTGCTAAAACTCAAAGATACTGCTAAATAGACTGCGGCTACTTGACTGGGCATTGCTAGGTCACTGTACCTCTTCTTTGTCACCTCGTTTTTGATGACCATCTGGATTAAGGAGGCTACGAGAAGCCACGAAGCATGCTCGAGCCTCAGGTCTTTAGACTGAACATCAAATAAACTGGGAAAAGAGCCCCTCTACTTTAACCGGGTCTAACCCAGCTGCCTTGGCCCATGGGCTTGAAGTTTGGAAAGTTATCCTATGGTGCCACCTGGTGGACAGCCTGGGTGAGAGCATGTGCGCCCTCCCTGGACTATCTCTGCTCTAGCCCCAGGTGAGCTCACCTCTACCAGCCCAGACCTGAGATTGTCTTACAGTTCCGTGAGATTGCAGGTGGCGAGTGTGGCAATCCCACTGTGAGCCTCGTTTCTGGTGCTCTCATCTTGGGGCGAGCCCTATGTGAGGAATTCTCAAAAGCCTCGTCTTACTTTTTTTTTTTTTTTTTTGTGGGTACCGGGGGTCGACCTCAAGACCTCGCGCGCCAGCAGGCGCCTGTGCCGCTGAGCGATATCACCGGCCCTTTTTTCTTATGTGGGTTCCGGCAGTGGAACTCGGGCCCTTGCGCTTGCCGGGCAGGCGCTTATGCCACTGAGCCATCTCACCGGCCCAGCCTCGTCTTACTTTATCCTCTTCCAGAGCACAATGGTGTCTTTTTGCACAGGTGAGAATGAGACTCGGCTGAAAGGGACTAATTGATTGCAGACAGCTGTACACTTGGGAGGAGCAGAGTCCTGAGGAGCCGCCCTCTTCCCGTGAAGTGACCACGGTCTGGACGCTCCTAGCAAGGGGACAGACAAGACACTATGTGCCAGGGGCTGTGCGGAGGGATTTGTACACATTATTCCATCTGTTTTAATTGTCTTGTAAATCAAGGAAGACTCAGAGAGGGCCGGCGACATCTCTGATCTAACCCAGCCAATCAGCAGCAGGGTTCCGGCCCAGGCCCCTCTGGTGGCCAGGTCTCAGTCTTCCCTTGCCAGTCAGGCAGTCACCTCCAACCCCTGTGGGGACTCGGTTTGGGGCTGGATTCTCTTCCTGGCTCTGAGTCCTGCAGTGCCTGCTGAATTTCTCTGCTTCAATGCCCCGTTAGCTCTGTCCCCAGACATCCCTAGAAATGGATGAGGCTTCCACCTTGATTTATTGAATGATTCTTCTTTTTCCTGCCAGCCTCTTCCTACTCAAGAAAAGTAATTCAACCAAAGGCTACTGAGACTCCCTTCTGTGAGGAAGCCCTGTGCTGCACTGCCCCATGGTTCCTACAGGCCAGTGAGGAAACTGTGTTCATGACTAATTCCAGTCAGATGGTTCAGAGCTTTTTGAGGACAAAGACTGAAAAAACAAAAACATCCCTCACAAAAAAGTCAGGAGGGGGCTGCTGAGATGGCTCAGCGGCATAAGCGCCTGCCTGGCAAGCGTGAGGTCCTGAGTTTGACTCCCGGTACCCACATACAAAAAAAGGGCCGGTGATATCGCTCAGTGGCACGGGCACCTGCTGGCACGTGAGGTCCTGAGGTTGACACCTGGTACCCCCCCCAAATAGTCAGGAGGAGGGTTAGGCACCTTCACAGAGTGATAAGGCATGCAGGACCCTCTTTGCTAAGAGCCCTGCCTCACAGTCTGAGATGGCTGTGAAGCTCCAGCCATCACGCCTTCACTCTCACTAGCAGGAAGGAGGAAGAGGCAAAGATTAATCCTCTGTAACCACTCAGACAAGGTCAGCTTTCTGGTCCCATGCTCCTTTGGCAGCTTTTCTTTCCATTCAAAATGGAAAGTCACACATTCTTTGTGTCATTATTGGTTTGATAGTCTCCACTCTCAGTTGCCTCCCAGCAGACTAGAAGCTGGCTAGAGTCTGGCATTGACTCCGTCTTCTCTTTTGCTCTCATCCTGCTGCCCCATATCATGTTGGCACTTAGCGGGTGCCCATAAATACTTATTGATGGAAAGAACACTCCAGATGGTACTTTCTACATGTTCTCGATATTACAGTGAGTTGGGCTGGCCTGGCCCCCACCCGGAGTCTCTCAAGTCGAGTCCAAGATGCTAAGTGGGGCTGGGGCCAGGCCCTGCACCGAGGGCATTATATGCTCCACCTCCGCTAGTCCTTAGCACAGTCCTGGGGTGGACACTGGTGTCAGCTCCATGCAGCAGATGGGAAAATGGTGCCGAATGGGAGAATGAGGGGGCAGGAAATCTAGGATCTGAACTTTGCTCTTCCAGCTTAAGGGCTCTGGTCACTTCCTTCTTGCCCTGCTAGGACGGCAGGGGTCGTGAGCCCCTCCAGGCCTCCTGCCCTGCAACTGGGCCCTCTTGATGGCCTGCAGGCAGCCCAATGAGCACCTATGCAGTCACAGGCACTCAGGAAGCACCAGCAGCCATGTGTCCCCAAGTGGCTCCTCGCCTGCAGACCACGAAGGAGCCTCCTCCTTCCGGCATGGAGGGGCAGCTGAGCCTGCCTGGGTTGGGAGCGTTCTCTGGCCTCCTCTCTTCCATACGTTTCCAGGTGTACTGCTGGGCGCAGAGGCTCTTGCAGACTACAGAGGAGGCAGGCGGGACACATCCTGTAGGGTGCTACATGTGCTAGGGCTCAGTCCCTGGCTCTCTGGGTGGGAGCACCAGACTAGGAAAGACAATGGAAAACTCTGGTGCAGGGGGCTCTGCTCTCCCACCTCAGACTCAGTGGAATCTTCCAGGCAGGGCTAGAGATTGTCTGAGGTATAAAGCCTCCCGCAGGATAATTCGTTCAAGCTCTCATGGCACAGACATGTGCTGCAGCGCACAGAGGCTGGCAGAGGTCATGCAGCTGGCCTGGCTGTCAGGGCTGGCTCCAGCTCTCCACACTGGATGCTTGACAGAAGGGCTCGTCTGGCTCACAGGCCATCCGTGGGAAGCTTGGAGGAGGGTCGTGGTTTGATACCTGGCTTGAAGGGGCAGGTCCCTGAGCCTCAGTGGTGGAGAAAGGCTGGGACCAGCCTGACGTGGTCACCGCTGTTTTGCTTCCAGTGTCCACCAGCAGGTGGCGCTAGGCACCCAGTTGCTGCTTAGCTGCTAGCGAAAGGAAGGGATTGGAAGCCAGAGTCTGGGAGGAATTAGGACCAGAGGCCGGTTTTGAGGTCGTTTCCAATCATTCTCCTCCTTGTTACCCTTGTGCTTAGGCATCTGGGGACAGAGTAGGGCTGGAGGCCCTTCAGAGGGACGTTGTGTGGCCAGGGAGATGGGTGTTCCCTTCAATCATCTTGAATGAATGACAGCCAGATACAGAATACAAACAAGGAGATGGCCTGGCCTCCTCACCTGGGCACAGGACACTTCCAGAGAGGCTGGCTGTTTCCTAGGCTCTCTCTCTCCCCCTTTTATTCCCCTCTTCCCTCTTGTACCTCTTGTCTCTTTCCTCACGTTCACCTCCACCCCATTTTCCGTAAGGACCCTGTAGGTCTGGTCCTGCTCCCAACACAGCAACTGCAAAGACAAACAAGGACCAATACCAATGGGTTTCTAGGATGTGGTTTCCATGGCAACGTTGCATCTCCTGCCTCTGTGATGTTCAGTCCTGAGCAGGTTGCTGTGGAGACTCTCACCTCACTGAACTGTGATTTGTGGGACTGTTTTTCTTCTCTTCATCTTCTTCCTTCTTTCTTTCTTTTTTTTTTTTGTGGGTACCGGGGGTCGACCTCAGGACCTCGCACGCCAGCAGGCGCCCGTGCCGCTGAGCGATATCACTGGCCCTTTTTTCGTATGTGGGATCCAGGAGTCGAACTCAGGACCTCACGCTTGCCAGGCAGGCGCTTATGCCGCTGAGCCATCTCACCGGCCCTCTTCCTTCTTTCTTGTAACTCTGCCAACCCCAGTGGCCTTTCCCCACTTGGGACAAGCCTGGAAACCTTTTCCAAAGGGCTTCTGCACCCAGGGTAATGGAGGTCTGGGGAGCATTTTGCTCACACAGGCTTCTCCTGGTAACCTTCTCCACCCTCGCAGGGTGCATGAGGCACCCTTTAGGGCTACTGAGGGATCATTACAGAAAAATAGTTCAAAGCTGGCCTGGTTCCCATCTCTCCTGCCCACCATGCCCTCTGAGGCCCTGGCTCAGTGCACGTGGCCATGATGGCAACCTTAGAGCAGCAATCGGCAGCCATTTCCTTGAGTCCTGGTGGGTTGGAGAGATGGGGGAGACAGTGGAGGGGTGTCGGGCAAAGGAGGAAGGAGAACCCCAGCACAGCTGGGAGAAGCAGGTGACTGCAGTAGGGAGATGGGGGTTGGGGGGGCAGAAGGTGAGAGTTCAAGTCCACCAGAAAGGCAAGCTGGAGTCATGGCAGGAGCGTCTCCCTGGTGTGAATGCTGTTCATAAATCACTCCACAACCCACACCCAAAACAGGCCTCCTATTCTCTGCCAAGTAGAGAATGTGTTTGTGACATAAAAACATATTAAGCACATTGTGGCCCTCCCCCCCCCAGTTGAAAGCCATTACAATATTTAATTAAGGCAGGAGATTAATTAAAGAGACATTTCCTCCCATTCTCCCTGAATAGATCAGTCAGGGGCTGGGGGACATGTGCTAGCTGCAGACAGAAGGAGGGGGCTCTAGAGAAGACCGAGGGCCAGGGAGGTGCTTCCAGGCGCAGCAAGACACAAAGGCCACTGTGGGAGGCGCTGGGACTGGGGGCTGCATGAGGCCCGGAAGCCGGGACAGCACGCTTTGCTTCTAAGTCCTGTGGTCAGCTAGCTGTGCCTCTTGATTTTCACAGCATGATGGTCTCTGTCACCATGGAAACAGCCTAGGGATAGGGAGGAATATTAGCTCTTGCTCTGAGACTCTGTGACAGGCCCAAGCTCCCTGGGGTCCAGCCCCGGGGGCCAGGCTTCCAGGTGAGCAGGGCAAGGCCTCTGGAGGCCTTTCTGTGGCAGAGATGCTGTGAGGCTGGTGGCCCCTCCTCCAGTGTCCCAGCCTCCAACCAACTCATGGCAGAACTGCTGCCACTGTGGCAACTGGCCTGAGAGTCCTGTCCATCAGGTTGGCCACTCTGAGAAAAGGCTGACAGCAGGCGAGCTCAGCACAGGCTGAGAACCACTGCCATCCTTCAGGCAACTTTCTTCATCTTGCCAGATTTTGAAATCTCAAGCCTGCCTGCCTCCCCTTCCTTCCTCCCTTCCTCCCTTCCTTCCTTCTTTCCTTCCTTCCTTCTTTCCTCCCTCCTTCTCTTCTTATTCCTTCCACCAATCTGTTTTCCAGCTTAATTTCATTTTCCAAGAATTATTTATATAATATAATGTGTTTCATGTGTGAAATAATGTGTTTAACCCATTTCATTCTATGTCCGTCTTGTCTCCTTGTGAGCCTTCCAGAGTTTTCTGACTGATTTTTTTCAAAAGTTCTGCTCTTGTGTTTTCATATTTGGCATGATGTTTTTCACTTTTAAAAAATATTTTCAGTAAACGTTCTGAAGGGGACGATACTCCGTAGGTGATTCCACATCCTCTCCTCAGGACCCTGTCCTCCCTTCTGAGTTAATTTAGGTGTCTGCGTCTCTGCAGTAGGCAGTTGGCCCCCCGATGGGAAGTCACACCTGTGCAGGGCTGAAGATGAGGGGTACGAGGGCTGTGCTCCTTTAGCACCTTGATGCTTTGTACCCCGATGCCTACAAAACGTAGCCCAGGGTCATAGCCTGGCACATCCTTTACTCCTCCTGTCATTGTCAGTAGGAGCCTCATGGGTACCAGGCCCTGGGGACACACAGTGGACAAGACACATGTGACCCCTGCCCCCTGGTGAAGGGCAGTCTGGTGGGAGAGACAGATTCCAGACAACAAACCAAAAATGTAGACACAAATTGTGCAAAATACTGAGCAGGCAAGAAGCTGTTTTTCTGAGAAAGAATAGCGAGGTCAGAAGGGGGTAACAGTGACTCTGTGACAAAGGGGGAGAAGTCCACCCCAGTGAGCAGTAGGACTGAAGGTTTCCAGTAGAGGTGGAGCTGCTGGAAGCTGAAGAAGCTTGAAGCCCAGGGCCCTGCTCATGCCAGCACCTTCCAAGGTCCTAGGAGCCGCCCTGGCAGTGTGCCCACATGGTCATGTGTTTTCATAAAAATTGCATGAATGAAATTCTTTACCTGAAAATGGTTCAGATCATTGACTTCTCCTCCCTCCCCCTTGCTTTGTGCTTGGAGGGGACAGCAGGGCATCTTGGGGACCTGGCTGAGGGGATGCTGAATTAGGGAAAGTCTGTCTGGGTTTACGGAGGTGTGTGTATGTGGCTGTGGCATTTCCTGTGTGGTTGAGGTCATGGCTGTTGTGAAGTGGGAATGTCCCTCAGATGCGCCCTACTGCTCCCTTCCACCTGGTGCTGGAAAAGAAAGTGTGGCACCTGGGGGGACCTGCTTGGGCAATTCCACAGGTGGGGTGCGTGTAGGTGTGGCGTAAGAGGAAATGAGAAGTGTGCAGAGGCAGAATCTAGAATACTGCTTTGGGTTCTATGGTGTTTGTAGAGTTTGATCGCATTTTAAAACTTGTAATTTGCTTCAGTTGTTCTCATTCTAACAGCCTGGGGGTCTCTTATGGTTTAGATACAACATGGCGCCCACGGCCTCCTGTGTTGGGAAGGTGATTGGATTATGGGGCCTTGTAGTTGACTTGCTGTTAGGAGGCGGAGTCTGGCCTGAAGAAGTGGGTCTCTATGGATGTGACCTGGAAGGGTTTATCTTCCTTCTCTGCTCACCCCTTGGTTCTTCTCTGTTTCTGGATCACCATGAGGTGAGCAGCTTTTCATCCCCTATGCCCATGTGCCACGCTGCCTTGCCTTGGAGCCAGCTGACTGTGGACTGAAACCTCTACAAACTGGGAGCCAAAATAAACCTCTCCTCCTTTAAGATGCAGTGTTGAGTATTGTGTCCCAGCCCCGAGAAGGTGACTAAGATAGGGTATTCACTTGTGTACCTTATTTTGCTTTTGAGCTGTTTCTGTATCTCTTTTTAAAGAAATCCCAGACCTGCAGCTAGGAGCGGGTCTGCCCTGGGTCTGAGGGAGTCGAGCCTGCTCCTCCCCTGTGGCTGTAGCTGAATAGGTGCTGAGGGGTCCCGGGGTGGGGTGCACACCAGAGACTTGGGCGTCCTCTGTCTCAAGGAAGGTGGGAGGCAGTTGGAGTAGGCCCTGAGCTGAGGACTGGCGCACATCCCGCACGAGTGGGCCCAGTGCCTAAAGCTTTACCGAATCAGTGTTTTCAGGCCTTGTCCTCCGACCAATCCGCATCCTCAGGCCCCAGAGCCTTGAATGGTCCCACTGAAGAATTATTTAGGGTTAAGCCTTATCTTCTCCAGTTGTTCACTTTGAAAACAACCAGTGCTGTCAGGCAGCGTTTACACACGAAAACATGTACGTGATGTATTAGGAGGACAGGGCAAAATAAAAGCATACACAGAATTTTATACCAATACATAAAATAGTCCAAAAAGAGTATGTATTCACTGAGAAGGATGGAAGGGAGTCCACAGTAGTGTAAAAGGGAGTGTGTGTGTGTGTGTGTGTGTGTCTCATGATCGTGATTTATGAGTAAGCCTGTGTGTTGGGGAAGGGCAGCTGTGGGGATAAATGCAAAGTAACCTATGGAATTTTCCAAAGGAAAATGAAACCTCAGGAGGCCCTGGTGGTGATGGTTTCCAATGGTGGGGTGCATGGGGAAGGGGCCTGCTTGGTGACTTTAAGTTTGTCCCGTCAGGTCAAAGCCCCGACAAACTGCAACTCCACAGGACAAAGCCCAGAATCAAAACAGTTTTGAAAAGCAGGGTTCATACACAACCCCTTTCTATCTGTCTGGGATGTCCAGGCCAAGTCCTTCACTGTGATCTGCCAATGCCTAGCACCATGCTGTCCTCTGGATAAGGTGTGTGGGGGTCATTCTGCTGCTATTCTTGAGGCTCTACCTGGAGGCCCCTCCAGTCCCCAAGGAATCCCCAAGCCTGGAGTTCCCTCCCCAGCCATGGCCAGGGTCCTGGGACCCCAGAGATGCTCATGAGAGGATATGCATCTGGTCCCTTTGTTTGTTCCTCATCTTCAGGAGCCCTGTGTGTGAAACAGACAGAAGCCAAGTTGCATGGCCTGGCCAGGCCTTGGGGAGATGCAGAAGGTGCAGAGGTACACTGGGTCTGTACCCTCTGCTTCAAGCTTTCCTCAGAGTCAGGACCAGAACCTGGACTTTATTCCTGTTTACCTGTGTGTGTGAGTCAGCTTTCTATTCCTGACATGAAATGCTTGACATAGTCAGTTTACAAGGAGGAAAGGTTAATTTTGGCTCATGGTTCAGAGGTTTCAGTTCATGGTCACTTGGTCCAGTTGCCTTTGGGCCTGTGGTAGCACAGTAACTGCATCATGGTGGGAGCATGTGACAGGGGAGCTGCTCACCTCAGGGTGGCTGGGGGAGCAAAAAGAGAGAGACAGGAAGGGGCTGGGGCTCCAATATCTCCTTCAAGGTCACTCCCCCAGTGACCCAACTTCCTCCCACTAGGCCTCACCTCCTAGAAGTCCCACCACCTCCCTATAGCATTGCAGGTTAAGGACAAAGCCTTTGGGGGACACACACTCCTGCTGTGACAAGGGCTTCTTTCTCCCAGAATGTTCAGTGCTCTACTCTCTTTCCAGCCCTTTCCCTGCCCCTCCTGTCCTCTGAAAGGAGTGAGGCCACCTGTCCTTCCTCCTGATACTTTCCCCAGTTCCAGCTGCAAGGCTCTGGCTCATTCACTGTCACTTGGGGTAAAGCCTCAGTGTCCCCCATGTCTGTGCTTTCCAGGTGGTGAGACAAAGATTTACTTGGACAGCAGGTGGAGCCTGGGCTGCCCAGAGGAAGCACAGGGGTGGTTCTTGTGCTTATCGGGGCTGCGCAGTTTCCAGCAATTTCTTGTGCCCTGACCCAGTTTCTACCAGCAAACTCAGGGGGTGCAGGTTTACACAGCTGGTTTGGAAGAATGGGGTCTGGGAAGCAGCCACATTGCAGTCTTTAGGTCGCCGTGGATGTGTGACCAACTGTTTCCTTGCATGTATTTTTAGGTCCTGCTTGATGGGCCGGCAGACACCTGGGAGCTGCTCTGTTCTTCCCTCTACCCCCATGGGCCCCGGGACAGGCCTGGCTAGGCCCACGGTCTGGGGACGAGCTTCAGACCTCCTCTCCTGATTGGAACCCTAGGAATTAGACAAAGAATGCAGGAAAGGAGATGGACAGTTTGGCAGGCCCGCAGCCTTCCTGGGGGTGGTGTGCAGTGAGCTCACACTCCCTGGGGTCCTTCAAGGCGGGAAGAGCCCTTTGATCCTCGCCTAAGGCTGTTTTTAGACCCAGAGCCTGGAGTCATAATGAGCCATGCTGTGGCTGCCGCAGTCTGTGGGGCGAGGATGTGGTGACTGAGCCAGGAGCGAACACAGTGACTTCCACCCCACCCCCAGGGGAGGCGGGCACCTGGAGGATGTTGCACGTTGTCGCCCACCTTGGCCAGCTCAGGAAGTGTAGGACAGCAGGCACCTATAACCCATTTCCTGGAGTCACTGGGCCTTTCTTCCCAGCCCTGGGGAAATTGACATGCTAAGCTTCCCAAATTAAGAAGTCACACAAGGAAAAGAATACACACATATATTTTAAGACAAACAGGAAGTTGTCATGACCTCTTTGGGCATAGAGACATCTATTGCATGAGAGCCCTGTTCTGGGCAGCTTTGTCTGGGTCCTGTCCTTGAGCAACCGCTAACTGAAGATCTGTGAAGACCAGGGCCTGAGTAAAGCCTCATGAGACAGTGACAAGGAAGATGTGCTCCCTGCTTCCAACAAGTTCAAGGTCTAAGGTGGCCAGAAAAACATGCCAACATCCACATTGCAATCTGGTGCAACAAGAGAACAGATAAAGCAGGAAACGGGGCTCTGGGGGCTGTGAATCAAGGCGAGCAGCACACAGTGGGTGGAGGAGCCATGAGAGGTGGGGGGCTTTTCCTGCTTGCTGCTGGTTTCCTGATAGGACCCTGTTTCCCCGAGCACCCACTTTTCCTGCACAGAGCTGTCCTGCCATGGAACAGAGATTCTACTCCTACTTCAAGCAGAGATGGACCCTGTTCTTAAGCCAGGCAGCTCGTCCCATGCCCTGGCCACAGCCACCGTTTCTGGGTGGGTGTGTGGTCTAAGCAGTGTGGCTCTCAGGACTTTGACGGCAGAGAGATGAGCCCTCCCTGTGTCTGAGAGCTAGGGATGAAGTAGAGAGAGATACTGGAAGCTTCCTGAGGCCACGAGGGAAGTCAGCCTTAGGGTAAAAAGAAGTAAAAGAAGGGAATGAAGTTCTTGGTGACATTTTTGAACCACTGAGTCAAAGCAGTCCTGAAATCCACTCGGCCTCTGAACTTCTCACCTCGTGTGAACAATGCCTTCCTTTTGTGTTTAACCCATTTGGAGATGGCTCTGTTGTGGGTGACGTTACTTCTAGCACTTCCAGCCTACATCCATAAAGCTCTTGCTCCCTCATGAAGCTGACACTTGAGATGGGTCTTGAAGCACACAGTCTAGAACCTTCCCCCACCAGCTCCTGCTCAGGTGGGAATCTTCCCCTGGCCCACAGCCTAAGGGTTGGCCCCTGTCTTAGTTACTTTTCTCTTGTTGCTGGCACAAAATACCCCACACCCAAAGTTAAAGGAGAAAAGGTTTACTTAGCTCACAGTTTGTGGAGGTTTCAGTCTGTAATCAGCAGGCTCCAAGGCAGGGTGGCATGGTGAGGGGCAACAGTTCAAGGCGGCAGAAGACAGCAAAAGCAAGAAGAGCAAAAAGGGGGAGAGCAAGCCTCGTTTCCTCCCTTATATTGTATGCAGTCTACCCGCCCTAGGGCAGGTGTAGCACTAACACCATTTCTGTGCCCTCCTTTTGCATAGGCTGAGGATGTTTACAAAGTGAGGACCCTGGCCCCTTGCTGAGTCACTTAGTTAAACTTCTAAACTTTTCAAGTTTTGACACAGTGAATCAACCATAACAGCCCCTGACCCCCTGCAGGTGACTGGAGGCACCACCTGCACCTTTGCTGCAGGCTTGTGGGTGCTAAGATGTTAGATACTAGGGTCACCTTAGTGTGTCTTTCCTGGTCTTTGTGTGCTGGCTTTAAAGGAAACACAGACTTCTGCTTGGGCTTGTGACATGCCCACCTTCACAAGTCCTCAGAGCAAGAAGGGACCTCAGAGGGAGAACTCAGGTCTCCCCTAGCAATATCATGGATGAGAAAACAGATGGGCCATTTGGCTTGTTCAAGTCCTCCTGGGAACCAGTGGCCAAGCTGGGCAGAGTCTAGCATCCTGCCTGCCCCCTGCACCAAGCCCAGGACATCTCCATGTCCCTGTTCAGCCTCTCAGCTTCGGCAAGAATAAGCCTGATATAGCAGATCGACATCTAGACCTGAGAGTACTGGGGCATCAGGTTCTGAGGGGAGAGGTTGGAGATCATTGCCTACAGGTGGAAGTGGGAAGGGGAGGAGCACAGCCCACCGCCTGGCTCTGAGACTCTTAAACAGGGTCATTGTCATGGACAGCAGCCTGGGCATGGTAGGGCCATTTGTACACATCTTTTTTCAGGAGCTGGAGGCAAAGGAAGAGCCCCAGAGGTCTCATTTCCAGCCACCTGGGCACCAGAGTCAGGGCTCCTCCTGCCAAACTGCTCCTGGCCTGGCCTCCTGTGGCTGGACTGGGTGGGAACTGGACGGTTTTGTGTTTCTCATGTTAACACTGAACAGAGGGAGACATGGACTTAGAGAGAGCTTGGGTTGCCCCATGGACACGCAGACGGAGGGGAGGACCAGGCAAAGACCGGCAAACCAGAGGGGTAGGCAGACAGAGGTGGGTGGCCGTCTCTCCCTCCCACAGAATGACCAGGCTGGCTGCAGGATTTGCAGGACCCAGGACAAACCCAACAGGTGGACCCTTGGTTCACAATTATTCACAAGTCCAAGTTGGCAACAGTGGGGCCATTGTGATCGCATGAAGCCGGCTCTGACTGTGCTGTCTCAGTGTTGGAAAGGGCACTGTCTTCTTACAGGACCCCTTGGGAGCTGCCATGGGAGGGTGCTGCGGGGCATAGGGCCTGGGTAGATGGGGCTGGAATCCTGGGCTCCCGGGAAAGTCATTTGAGGGTGTTGGCTCCCTCATGTGTAAAATGGGGATAATGCTAAGGCTGCTGTGGGTGTAACTCTGGGACATAAACTGCTTAGTACAGTCCTGGCCCAGAGTCAGGTGACATTGGTGCTGTTACTAAGGTGAGAATTGGTCTTTGTATCTCCTGGCAGGGCTGCTCCAGACTGCCCCTTCCAGGCCCAGCTGCCCAGACAGATGCCAGCTGTCTGGAGGGCAGGCTGGCTCTTGGGACCCCTGCCCTGTGTCCCCTCCCTGCTTTCCCCTTAAGAGCAGCCCGGGGGAGCAGTGGCCGGAGGAGTCAGGTGTGCTGGCCCCTGGCTCCAGGAGTGCACATTGCAGTTGCCAAGAAGCTCCTCTGGACAAGTGGGGCCTAACCCCTGAGCCCCTCTCCCTGGAGCACTGGCAGGAGGCTGCCAGAGTGGTCTGAGGGGAGGGGGTGAGCTCTGGGCCTTCGGGAAGGAGCAGCTTCAAGGCGAGGGGAGGGCTGGTGCTCCCCCCAACAATGTCAGAGCTGGAAGAGGTTGGGAGGCAGAAGGGCCAAGGGGGGTCTCCCCAGCCTTCTCCAGGTCACCACTGTGGTAGGGGAGATGGAGGGCTCGGCCCACTTGGAGACCCAGCCCGGATTCTGGGCCGGGCTCTGCCCACTGACAGACCCCATGCCAGCCTCTCAGCTATTACTCTGGGGTCTCAGCCACCTGTTAAATGTGGAAGACTCTTGAATTAACAGAGAGTCATTTAGGAGCAAAATGTGGGAGAGAGAGAAGAAGAGACAGAAAAAGAAAGAGAAAGAAACAGAGAGAGAGAGAGAGAGAGAGAGAGAGAGAAAATGAGAGAGAGAGACCAGAGCAGCGCCGGGGGCTAGCGCACAGATGTGTATTTGTATTAGAGCTGGTATTTATTTCATGCCTGCTTTAGGAGGAGAAGCTGGGAACCCCAAGTCTATAAGCAGAGGGCCGTCTCCCCCAGCCCTGCTCTGGCCCCGGCCAGCCGGCCAGCTGGCTTGTGTTGAAAGCGCTGTGAGTCACCTCCTTGAGTCAGGGATCTGCACTGGACACGGCTATGGAGTTCACTCCCTGACTCTCCACTGGTCTTATGAGCTGTCCTGGGCAGGGATGGCAGAGGTGACTGAGTGTCCCATGGGGTCAATACCTCAGCCGTCTTCCTAGGGTGGGCCCTAGCTGACCCTTGCCTCTGGGCCCCTGCCTCAGGCACCTTGAGGAAGCATAGCAAACAAGCCCAGACTCCAGGAGGCACAGGGCCAATCTACGACCTTCATGTGTTTGCTTTTTTAAACCTAAAAAATATACAATTTTAATTTTCATCATGAAACAATTGTGTTCCTAGAACTTCCAGGCAGTCCCGGTCTTGGCCAGCTCCTTGTTAGGCTGCCTCTCAAGAGGGAAAAAGGCAAAATACAATTACTTGAGGAAACAATGGGCTGGGGTTATATTTAAGGCCTGTGGGCCCCACCCCTCCCATCCAAGTTCTCAACTTCCTGTCCCACTGTTTGGGCTCCCTCTGTCACCCAGCGGCGCCCACCACGTCGTCTCCACACGAGGTCATTACTGATGGAAAGCTGGAAAGGATTCCTTCCTCCCTGCCCTCCCCAGTTCCGCTGAGTATCCTCCTGCCACCCCGAGTTGGGTCATTTCTGAGTCAGAGATGGGAAGTCCATACCACTGAGTGGGACCTGCGTCTCCAAGCTGTCTGAAGGACAATCATCCGAGCTCCCGTTTGCTGCCGTTGGCTCTCAGAAACTCTCATCCCACACGCTTCCCGCGTCCAAAGCTCCCACTTTACAGATGGAAAATTGAGGCTTGGAGCCGTTGAGAATAAATCAAAGAATCACAGTGAAGTCAGGAGGCACTACTCAGTTTTCTTTTAACTTGTACAAGGTAGCTGCCCTGGAGTTCATGTCTAGGTGTGTGTGGATCGAGGCAGGCAGCCGGGGAGTGGCTTTGTCATTTGGGGGCATCTTCTTAGCATGCAGGACTTACAGGAGTGACCTCCAGGTAAAAGGGGTGTGGAGCAGGCGCTGAGACAGGGCTCAGACTCTTCTTAAGAGAAGCCCCCAGGTTGTCCAGCGAGGTCAGACCCCCTCCTTTCCAGGGTGATGGCACTGCCTCCCTGATCTTCATTGCTCGTGTCCCAGGTTCGCCTTTATCTTGATTCCTGTGGGGTTTTTCTTTCTTGCAGTGGGTGGAACCCTGGGTCTCACACATGCTAGACAAGTGCTGTACCACTGAGCTACATACTTAGCTCTTTTTAAAAGTACATTCTATCTCATCCAAAGACCCTATGAGCCCTTCGAGGACAGGGGCAGCCCTTCTGCAGACACCGTGAAACATCCCACAGCCCTTTCTCCTGGAGGACAGAGGACCACTCTGAATCCCAGCACACGAGGATGGTGTCAGGTGATATAGCTCCACAGGTTTTTGGGGTGCAGGGCTGTGTAGTTGAGACACGGGGACCATCCCAGCAATGCCCCTGTGCCCTCTGCATATTTCATCAGAACTCTGCAGTCCTCAGGAACCCTTGCTCACAAGCTGCCAGACTGGTTTGAATGGCTTTCCTCAGTTTCCCAGATGAGGGACTCCTTTTGACTGTACTCTTGAGGGGGGGAGTTTGGGGTGGGGTGGAGGTGAGGGTCAGTGGTGGGAAGTGAATGGGGGTGTGGCTGCCTTGGTGGAGATTGACTCCGGGAGCAGTGGATCGATTGGGAGCTCCACCGGGTCAGAGCGCCTGCGGATCTACCGCTGTGGAGACAGCTAGTGGGCCTGGTGCCCGGTGTGATGTTGTTCATTGCTGCTGAAAGACGAGAAGTCATCAGAGGAAGAAAGGAGAGTGTATTGTACCTAAGAGCATCAGAGACCCCAAATGACCTAGCTCTGGGGCTTGGGTTCCAGCTATTGTCACCTCTGAGCTCTGAGCCCAACACATTCTGGTCCCTTCTCAGGGACACCAGGAAGGGTCTTGGAGAATTGGCCATTGTAGGTACAAATAAGAGAACCAGGAGAATCCCCCAACCCCTGCAATTCACATGGGCCAAAAAATAAATGCTCCAAGTGGCTCAGCTGAACATGCCCTGGGCTGACTCCAGCTATAAACACTAGCAAATCATCCAAGCACTCAACAAGCACGAATCAGCCGGCTCACCCTCCCTGGTCACTTGTAACTCTTCAGCTCAGTTGGCACAGACCCCCCACCCCCCACTGCTCTCCTGTGGGCTCCTCAGAGCTAGGACCTCCAGAGTGAGGGAGAGGAAGGCGGGGCTGCGGGGATCGGGGATCCAGTTTAACCAGGAGGATGCTACTAGGAGAGATCTAGGGATGCTGGAAGGCTGTGCCTCGTGGCCCACTGAGGACCGTACAAGCAGGACATCAGGCGAGGGCTTCGCTGGGGCCGAGGGTCCTCATGGGGCTGAGGGTCCTCACAGAGCTGAAGTTTCCTGGGGGTTGGCTGGGGAGGGGAACAAGAAGTGGGATTCAAATCGGACCTGAGCTCTTTTTATAAGATCTTAAAAGAAAGCAGAGTATCCACCAGGACGGACAGAGATAGGCTCGAGTGCTCTTATGTCCTTGGAGGTTGGGGCTGGAGAGCAGAAAGAAGAGCATGTGCCGAGACTCTGAGCCAAGACCGAGCTGTCAGTGTTGCCAGGACAGGAGGGAGGCTGGGTAGAAGGCCAGGGACAGTAGGGAGGGAACGGGGCCCAGGGTGGATGGGCCAGGGCTCGTAGCTAAGGTGGGAGTCGTATCCCGGTTCACTGCCCATATTCTAGGCTGTAGAGGGACCCATGACCCTGTCACCTGCTTCCCGCTCCTCCCTTTGTGAACCTGTGCCAGCCTCGAATAGCACCTGTCCCCATGCCTAGCATGGCTTCCAGCACAGATGGGACACCTGTAGATGAGTGTTGAATGACAAGACCTCCAAGGATGCTCAGTGACATGGCCTGGCCTGGGACTTGGTGAGTGAGAAGGTATCTGATTTGAACCAAATGATCACTAATTGCACAGTAAAGGACTAACATTTCTGGCTGATTTATGGGTTCATTTTATATGCCAAAGACTCAGGATAACAAAAACAGTTACAATTTATTAACCATTTTCTCTGCCCCAGACACTGTGCCAAAAGTGTTACAAACCACTTCATTTAATCTTCACAACCACCTCAGGGGGAAGGTTCGGAGAAAATAGGTAAGTTTTCTAAGATCATCCAGCTAGAAAACTTTGATGACAATTTTAAGGTGATTCTCCCAAGGAGAGAACCTTTTGGATAGCTGGTTAAAAATTTTTTTTGTTGGCTCAGAAATTGAACTCAAGCGGGTCTCACAAAGTGAGTAGAACCTTTGTTGAGAGAGAGCTACCAGTAACCATAAGCATTCTAGGCCAGGGAGATGGTGTGCGGTACACATGAGTACAGGGAAGAGGCCATGGAGGAGGCTTAGAGAAGAAAGCTGTTGACTTGGGGTGAGGCTGCTGTAGAGTTTGGACATGCAGGGCAATGGGGAGCCATTGTAGGTTCTGGAGTGAGGGAAGATGAAATGTGTTGGATGTTGACTCTAAAGGTGATGGAAATAGGAGGGAAGAGAAGAGACTAGAGAGAGACCAAGAAGAGGTTAAGCCAGAAAGTTAAACCAGAAAGAGAAAGAGGTGAGAAACCAGAAAGGAGGAGGAGGCCCGGGGAGAGGAGGACATTCTGATAAGTGGTAATCGCTACCATCCGGACACCATATTTCACCAAGCTGCCACACACCCATTATCTCATTTGATTTAATCCTCCAGGCAGGGCTATGAAGTAAGAACTATCACTCCTGATTCCTGAGCCCTGTTCTATGCCAGGAACTTCATGTACATTTTGTACAGCCCTGTCAACAGCTGCAGAGGATAAGTTTCTATGAATGATGGCTCTAAGGTTCAGAGAGATTAAGGAGCTCCTCAAAGACTGCAGAGCAGACCTGCTGGCTCCACCACCCAGGCTCAACCCACCGTTGCAGAATTGGCCTATTCACAGATGGGGAGCTGGGAGCCCAGCAGGCATCTTGGCGGCTTCTACCCTACCCTGGTTTACATAGGTCCTTTGTTTTGCCAAAGTCCATTGCCACACTTGAGCCTTGGGGCCTGAGTCCCTGATTCCATGTGGCCTCCTCATGCCCTGAGCCCACCCCTGCTGGTCCTGAGATGGCTCAGTGGCCATGCACCACTGAATCCTCTTGGCTGCAGCTGTTCCGATTCCTGAAGTAGCTTGTGAGGTCCATCACACAGCCCAGGGAAGGGACAGCCCCCTGCGAGGAGACAAACTCCAGATCCCGCTCCCCTTGCCAGGGCAGCGTCCGCACTCTGCCTGCACCAGATGAGGGCTCTTTATAGGGTTTCAGGCCCAAATGGGATGAAGTCGCCTGGGACAGAAGATATCATGAGAGGCTGAGGTGGGAGGACACCTGGGATGTCACCGCTGGGGGCCATCAGGTTTGGGGAACCACTCAGCCAGTGTTCCCAGCTGCCTCTCCTGGCTGCAGGGTGGGGATTTTGGAGCTCAGTGGGACCTGCAGAAGGTAGAGGCCCACAAGCTCCTGGACCACATGTGTCTTCTCAGAGGGTGACATGGGAAGCTCCAGAGAAATGGACCCTGGGGCACTGCGTGGATCCTCAAACTACTGCCTCGTCTGTGGTCTGCCTGGCCTTCTGGGGGGCTCCAGACATACATGAGAACTGCCTGGCAGGAAGGGAGGCCTGTCCAAATGAGAGGCGCTGCCTCCCACGGAAAATGCACGGAACAGTGCTCTCAACCCCGACACTGGACTTGACACTGCCAGAGTGACTGAAATCTGCTTGCTTCCCTCCTGTCCCTAGAGCCTGCCCCGTGAGCCTGTCTGGAGGGGCAGTCAGAGAGAGGGAACGGGCCTGCTCCCCACGGGCCAGCCAGGCCTGCTCTCACTGGGGCATCTCAATCCGCTCAGGCTGAGGTTCATGTCAGGAACTGCAGGTCTCCCTCGTGTTCATGTGACAACCGTGACATCCTCCTGCCTGGGGTTCTCTTGAGGACTCAGATGAGCTGGGCCACCGAGGATGGTTCTTGACCCTCCTGACCACTGCGTCTGTCTGTCCAGCCAGGGTGTGGGCTGGGGGCGGTGATGGTCACCCAGTGGGGATGGCGTCCCTTCTGTCCTGGATGGGCAGAAGTCTGTGTGTTGAGGGGTGGCAGGGCTGCATGACCTGGCCTAAGAGAAGGCCTGCCAGGTGTGTGGCTGGACAGGGCTGTCCTGATGGCCCTGTGATCGCAGTGGGAAGATGGACACACTGGGCCCCCAGCTGTGGATTCTCACCCAGCCCCAGACTCCATGGATAGACAACGATGGGCGGGATCCACTGACCCCTTATCTGGTTTCCCCCACAGGTGGGGACTCCACAGGGCTAGGTGTATGCAAGAGGCATGGAGGAAGGCTGGACCGAGTCTCAGAGCCCACTGGCTTCCTGGAACAGCCCCTGGGAGAGACAAAGGCCCCCACCCTCTGATGGTGCTTTGGCCAAGCTGGTGCTTCAAGGTCAATGAGGGTGAAAATTCCCCACCAGTAGCCTATGGGACAAAAAGTTTTAAATACATCCATTCAGGTTGTGTGTATGTGTGTGTGTGTGTGTGTGTGTTTAAAAATTTGGGTTAGCAACCGGCATTTAAATTTGAGGGAGATCCTTCTACCATGGCACAGGATGGCGTGGGTTGGGAGGGACAGAATCTTTTGTGGGGAGAGACAGCTTCCCCAAAGTGCTGAGTTCTCACCTTTGGCTTGAGGAGGAGGCGAAGGGGGACTTCCTCACGTGCCAGGACCGGGGGCTGCAGCTAGAGGCGACTTTAGACACAAGGTTCAGAGCAACAAGGTTCCAGGGTGGCCAAGGGCATGTGGGGAGCTTACCAGGAGGCCTTCTGGGACATGAGAGGGGTCAGGCGGAGACCCTCAATTCCCGCTGCTCCCTTTGTTGCCGCCATGAACTCAATCACCCTGGCCAAACCTGAGCCACCTGGGTTTTCTGCAGGCACAGGTGGCTGGGGGGAGAGGGTGCTGGGCCTCAGGCCAGTTTGCAAAGAGGCCAGGGCTCTGCAGTTTGGCTGGTTCAAGGCAGAAAGTCCTGTGTGGTTGATGGGACCTCCTCCTTCTCTGACCTGTTTCTGAGGGCTTGTGCTTGCTGGGCAGCCCCAGAGGCAAGGGTTTCAGAAGAAAAGCCCCTGCTGGTGGCCATGGAGTCCATTACCCAGGTGTCTGGGAGCAGCTTTATGGCCTTGATGATACAAGGGAAAAGGAACGACCCGAGGCCCCATTCTGGGAATTGGTAGATGAAGGATTTCAGCACTGCCCTCTGGCCTGTGAACTCATGAAAATAATTTAACCTCTGCCAAAGCAGGAACATAGCTTCCTTACTAGGCTGCTGTGAGACTCAGAGCACATCACAAACAATGATAACCAATATTCGCTTTATTGATTACTGGCCATGAACCAGGCAGGAAGTCCCTGTCAGCTCCAACATCTGCTCCTTAAGAAAAATGGCATTTGGTGCCTCTGGGCCAAATGCTGAATTGGGTGTGACCTGGTTCCTCAGAGGTCCTGCATCAGGGGTGCAGCTGGGGCTGACGGGGTCAGCAGGAGTTGAGGAGACTAGAGACCACATGGGTCCCCTCCTGCTGCCCAAGCAGTGCCCACACACTGCCTGTTAAAGCCTAAAGGAGGCCAGGGCACAGCTGGTCAAGTCGCCAGGGTCCAAAGGCCAGCAGCACCCCTCTCAGACCTCAGCCTTCATTTCCTCATCTATAAAATGGGCACATTAGGAGTATCTATGTCACAGCATTGTGGTACAGTTCAAAGAGGCACCATCTGCTGCTGCATTTTGAAAAATCAACTGGCATTGTTTCCTCTGTGTGCTTCCTTCCTTCCCCACCCTCTGCGGGCTCTTTGGTGTTCCCTACCCCAGGGAGAGGATGTGACAGTGTAAAGCAGCGAGAAGTAGAAGAGGCCTCTGCTTGACTTTTATGGGAAACAGCTTTGGCATTAGGGGAAGCTATAAAGGCAGCAGATATAGAAAAACATCCTAGGGGAATAAAAACAGTCCTACCCCACCGACTAGAAAAGTCCTCCCCGGTGGAGGAGGAAGTGGGGCTCTGTGAGGACCATGGCTCCTCATGAGGCTGGATCTGGGAGCAGGGGGGACTTGTGCCTCCTCTTCTGAGGAGGCAGCAAGGCCCAGAGAAGGGTGTGTTGTGACAAGGTCACAAGCCTTGGACATCCTCATTGTGGCCTTCCTGCCCCATCAGGCTGTGGACGTAGTGGAAGGATCCCTGATACAACTATGGCCAAGAGAAGTTGGAGAGACTTTCTCATCCCCTCCTAGACTGGATTCCCAGGACACTTCCCTGGTGACCAAGTGGACTTATGACATGGAGGTCTCACTTGATGCCCATGGATACTCAGGCATCTTCTGGGGAAAAGATGTGAAGCTTGAGTTGTCTGAGACTAAGATGCACTCTGCATGGGCCTTCAAAATGCAGAAAAGGCCGAGCCATAGAAAGTGGAGAAAGTCCCATTTCTTACCCACTTGAATTTGTGGACAGAGATTTGCCGTGCTACGAGTCCATGCAAAGGGAGCAGCGTGATGCCTGGGGCATGGCAGGCTGTGGCTGCTAGGTCTGGTGTAGGGTTGGGTTGGGATGCTGTGGTAGCCTGGGTTCCTCATCACCTTTCCTGTTGAGGTCACTCAGGTGGGGAGCTGAACTCTGGGAAGTGCCACTCAGCCCCTGGCATGCCTTAATGTCTCTGAGATCTGAATGTAAACTGTTCCTCTCTCCCCCTCCACCACCACCTCTCTCTCTACCTCCCCAGGAGGTAGAAAGCCCCACAGGAGCTCTTTACAGCTTCTTCTCATGGGACCCAGAGGTGCCAGGTCAGAGCCTGGTTTAGCAGAATGCATGGCAAACGATCACGGGTCGTTACATGGGTCAGGGCACCTGAGAGACTCCCAGTCCCATCGAATGTGGGGAGGCGTGTGAGCAGGTTAGCACAGCAGATGCACTTGGTATACATCAGCCACCATCAGCATCAGTGCTGCTATTGTCATCTCGCTCTAAGTTTGTCTTTGCCGTTTAGTCACGTAGACACTCCACATCTCATCTCAGCAGCCTGGGCTATAAAGTGATGACAGTGACGCTGCTCTTTGGAGCTCATTTTAAGAACCAAGTAAAACTCCTTTGAAAACTACAAGAAAGCAGCATTATTGGGGTTTGGCAAAGGGTTAATTATCTTCCATAATACATTAAGCAAAACACAATTCACTCGTGAGGATACGACCATGATTGTTCTTGATGGGAGTTTGTGTGTGAATGTTATAGCTTACGCTTTTACCCAAGGAGAAGATTTTATTAACTTGCACAAGCTAATACTTGTGATCAAAAAGCTGGATTTCTTAAAAATTTGGAAGTTGGAGCATAAATAAGAGAAAGTCCCAAACTTGGTATTATTCTTCAAAAGCTCACCAGAGTCAGGTAACACAAAACCAAAATATAGGACTCTGTTCTCATTTCATCTTATTTTTGTTAAAGACAGATTGATGGCAAATCATTGGAAAAAATCAGTATGAGTCAGATATTGTCTTCTGATACCATACTATGCTCCTCATATAGACTTTCTTTCTTTTTAAATTTTAAGCTGTGGTTGAAATCATAGTTTATTTCAGACAGCCTCTTTGATGAACAGTTGAGAGACTTTACTTGAGTCTTACAAGCCACTAGGCATCTGGCCTTTTGTGAATTACTTATCTTCGTGGGTGTTGAGCTGTCCTGCACAATGGTGGTGTTTGACGTGGAGGTGGTAGTGGTGATGGTGGACATGATGATAACTCGCTTGATGTGGTAGTGATGGTGATGGTGGCAGTGTAGGGTGGGGGAGTTCGTGCTGGTTTGGGCGTTGTTGGTGTGTTGGGTGTGTGTTGTAGGGTGGCGCATGTAAGTATGGTTGTGTAAGCATAGCTGTGGAGATGGACATGATGTTGTTGGGTGTGAAGGAGCTGGTAATGGCAGCAATGCTCTTGGGCAAGGTGATGGTAGCTATAATGGCAGTGGAAGTGTGGCAGAAGATGCCCCCCCCCCGCCAGTACACTTCAGTTTCTTAGTTGCCCAGGTGATAGTTCCGGTTGCTTCTGTCTCTTAGAAATGGCTGGTCACCATGATGCACAATGTATAAACCCATCCCCAACTGACGATCCATTCTGCCTCTGTACTTCCTGCTTGCTTATCCCACATAAGCCCTAGACCACCAGAGATCAGGGCCTGATATTCTGGGAATGAGCCCGATCAGTGCCCGTCGATGTAAATAAATCTGCCTCCAAACCCTGGGTGTCGTTTTGGTGTTTCTGCTTGCCGTCGCAGAAGGGGCAGAGTGGTTGGGGACAGAAGGAAAGGTAGAGGTGGAGGACAGTGCTCTCTAGGTTCCTTTCAGATCCAGTATTCCATGTTCTTTGATTTCTGCTGCCACTTGTGTGGGTGATGGTCACCCACTGAGGCTACCAGTGGGACAAGAGAAAGGAAGGAGATTCAAAGTTGGCGTTGGGATATTTTGGATAGGATATTCATGTGTCACTTAACAGTGAGGAAATGTCCTGAGAAATGTGCTGTAAGATGATTTTATCATTGTGTGAACATCATAGGGTATATTTACACATTTCTGGTGGGCACAGGTCAACCTCTCAACATGGCCTCTTGATCAATCAAGAGATGCAGTAAACACAGGGTATAGCTTAGCTCAGAGTACAGCTTAGTGACAGATTATGTGGTTAGTATATGTGAGGCCCTAGGTTCATTCCCAGCATGAGAGAGAGAGAGAGAGAGAGAGAGAAAGGCAGAGACACAGACAGAGAGATTAAATATGAGATGTATGAAGTATACTATTTTGCAGCATTTTTTAAATAAGTAGAAGTCCAAGGTGTAGTACAATAAACACATAAACCAATAATATAGTTGTTCATTATGGGTTTACTTACACCAGAATCACCACATGTGAGCAATGCATTGCACTGTGACATCATGATGGCCACATGTCATTAGCTGTATTTTTCAGCTCCATTATAATCTTATGGCCTAACCATCCTATGTAAGACGCCATTATTGAGTGAAATGTTGTTACACTGCATGGCTGTATTTGTGGAGTAGGAAAAGATTGGGTCAGGGAGGTTATGCTCAGTCAACTGTCCATGAGACTCTGCATCTTCCACCAAGCTACCAGGATTGAGATGAAGTATGACGCTTCTCTATAGGGAAGTTTGAAATTGGAGAATATAAGTCGGAGTCCCAGAAAAGAAACAGATGTCGCACTTAGGATAATTCAAGGGGGTTGAACTTGCAAAGGGATATTTATGGGTGTGGTCAGAGTGAAGAGAACTGTAGTGGAGATTGAGAACCCTGGACTCTGTAGAACAAAGGTTACCATCAGTAGCTTGGCTTACAAAAGGCAGAGCGTATTGGGATTCTCCAGAGAAACAGAACCAATAAGATCTATATATAAGAAGCAATTTGTTATGAGGAATTTGCTCTCTTGAAGCTGGGAAATCCCATGATCTGCAGTCTGTGAGCTGGTTATGTATTCAGCCTTGAGTCCAAAGACGTGACAACTAGGTAGAAGATGATGTAGATTCCAGTCAAAGGACAGGAATCCAATGTCCCAGCTGAGACAGGCAGGAAGGGAGAAACAAGAGGAAAATTACCCCTACCATCACCTTTTGTTCTATCTGCTCTCAATAGGTGGCATGTTGCCCAGCCACCCAGGGGAGAGCAATCTACTTTACTGAGGTCACAAATTTGCTGGTCTCATCTGGAAATATCCGGGCAGTTCTTGGACCATTCAGGTTGGTACATAAAATTCACCATCACAGAGAGATTACCAGCACCCAGGAGGGATTATGAATGTGTAGTAGATGCTGCCTTGAGAGGAACTTCTGTGGAGGGACCCAGGAGAAAAGATTCTGCAGGGAGGAATCCAGGTATTTCCACCTTTCTTCCCAGCTTCCTACCTGGCTCACGATTGGTCAAACCCAAGCACATCTGGAGGCAGGGAGCCATAGTTTCTGAGGCAGAGAGCAAGGTGGAGCAGGAAGAAGAGTGTGTGTGTGGGGTCCAAACAGAAGGTACCAGCTGGGACACAATTCAATTGCCACCATCACATAGCTGCTATTTCCCCATTGACACAACTTTTTGAGCATCTGTGTCATGCCAATTCATGTTCTAATGTAGCAGACAAGGTCCTTGCCCTCATGGAACTTACAGTCAATGGGTTCAGTTTGGAATATTGACCCAGGCCGAACCCCCACTGTCCCCAGTGCACATTCTTGTCACCAGTTGGGCCAGGTCAAAAGGTTACCCAAGCTGTGTCCCCAACCCTGACCTCTACCATGATGTACCTTGCTTCTCTGCCTTGTAAAGCCTCATTACGGCTCTGGCTTTCTGTGTATGTTGGTGACCCCTGGATTGGGAGCAAGGATCACGTTGGAGCTCAGTGTGCCCAAGCCTTTCAGACTGCCTGGCACTTGGCAAGCAGGACTTGTGATAGTGGATGTGCCATATGTGTTTGAGGAATGGATAATAAATGGTTCTATGTGATCACAAAAACATTGTGTTCTTTCTTGTCATTCTTTTAGTCATGCTCCTTTTATCCATTTCTCATATCTCACTGTGTCTTTTGCCTGAGTTCCATGTCCCCCAGGAAGCCCTCGTGGACTCCAGTCCTCAGCACCCCAGCCCTTCTGCACTGACAATCTGGGTTCCAGCCCAGATCCAGGTTGCTTCTTAATTGCCCCCTTTGTGCACCCCTTGCCTCCTCAGCCAGTCATAATCTGGACTTGAAATCCAGGACCATGAGTTCAGGGGCCTCATCTTCTATTTCTGTAGTTTGTAACCCACCACAGCCCGCCCCTACATTTGGTGGTGTGAGAATAATGAAAACAGTAGTGGTAATAGTAATGATGAGCTATCTTGGAGCTTACACTGGAGCCTCTTCAAGTGGATCATGTCACTTAATTCCTATGATGACCCCACAAGAGGCCATACCTTGGCATTCCCACTTTGTGGGTGAGTAAACTGACGTTCAAAGCAGTTGCCAGTGATATCCCACAGCTGGTAAGCAGTAGATCTGGGCCTTGAACTCCAGTCCAATTCTAAAACCTGCTCTCACAGCCACATCATGAACCACATTTGCACCTCTACTCTTTGATGTTATCCTCAGTCACTCCCCGTCTCTTTCCTTAATCAGCATCTAGAACGTGCCTGGATATGTGAAAGGTGCCGACTGAATGTTTGTAGACTGATGGTTAAACAAAGTGCCCCGTAACTGATCAGTAACTCCACTTTCCTGTGAAACCTTTGCAGCCAAGCCCCATCCCCAGAGCCAAGCATGTCTCTCTTCAATAGCCTGGCAGCCCCTTTGGCTCCCAGATGGGGCAGTGGCTGCATTTCTAGCCACCCCAGGACATTGCACCCTGAGGTCCTTTGCTTCCAGGCAAAAACAGAATGCAAACAGGCCTCATCAAGCCCTCTGAATCAGAGTGACAGGGCCCATAAAGCCCCAGTTATGAAGTGTCACCATCTCTGAAACAAATGCTTCTTTATTGCATAAGCACACACAAGAAATCTGTTCATTTCTGGGCAGCATCTGATGGAAAAAGAGAAAGATTTTCCATGTATTTATTATGTGAAACATAACATATGGGGGATATGTACAGCAATATGTAATTAGACATAAAACAAGCCAGACTTGAGGAATTGCCAAAAATCTGCGACAGGGTAATGAAACTGCTTTGAGTGGTATCATTTATTTCACAATTCGTCATTGCAACTGACTTCCCCAGAAACCCATTGAATGGAGACCAGGCTGCAGAAACACAGAAGTGGAAGTTCATTTGGGGAATGCCTGGCCAGGCAGCATCTTTGATTGGTTCCTGTGGCTTTTCTCAGGCGGGATGCATTCATCTCGGGGCTTTGGCTGCAAAGGGGCTAGGTAGAGAGGATGGGTGTGGGAGGATCCAGGCCTGTCCCGAGCACAGGGAAGGTGGCAGCGTGAGTCCTGGCTCTCCTGGCTGGACTGCGCAGGACCGTTGTCTTCTGTATCACCCCAGCTGTGGAGGAGTGTGAGAGATGGGACTATGGCAGTTTCTAGTTGCAGCTCTGTGGCAGTCTTGCTTTATGACCTTCCCCAGACCACTGGGGTTCCTGGAGCCTCAGTTCATCCACCCAAGAAGTCCAGGCCAGCTGAGTGGTGACTACAATGCAGAGATGATCCTGCTGCCCTGGCCCTTCCACAGTAAGCCTTTGAAAAACCAAATAACAAATGGAGGGAGATTCTCCAAAGATTAATCATTGTATCTGGGAATCACAGAGCATTGCAGTAGGAATATACATGCATAGTAAATTATGTGCCTATTCAAAGAGGTTGAGGCAAGAGAGAGATTTTCAAGGCAAAATGAGGAGGATTATGTAAATTATTTGAATCATCTATCCTCAGCTACAAGGATCAAGGACCAGGGTGGTGAGGGTGGCATGAGGCTGAGGTTGGACACACAGCGAGCAGATATCATTGCAGAAGTTTTTCTGTATCAGGTTGTGGTGGTCTATGTACAAGGTTCTGGTAAAGTCTCTGGTGATAATTCTTTTTTTTTTTTTTTTTTTTTTTTTTTTTGTGGGTACCGGGGGGTCGACCTCAGGACCTCGCGCGCCAGCAGGCGCCCGTGCCGCTGAGTGATATCACCGGCCCCTTTTTCGTATGTGGGTTCCAGGAGTCGAACTCTGGCCCTCGCGCTTGCCGGGCAGGTGCTTAAGCCGCTGAACCATCTCACCGGCCCTCTGGTGATAATTCTTGTTATCAGGCCTACATGTGCAAGATCTCCTCTGTCACAGCTTTACAGTTCTGTTTTTTGTTATTGTTGTTAGGGCTTGACACAGTGCCTCCATTTTGATTTCGATCATTTCCCCACCTGTCCAGCTTGTCACTCATTACCTCGGGTGCATTTCAAGACTTTCAGATTAAGAACACGCCTGAGCAAATCTTTGCAGTAGTTTATTTTTAAATTAACTTTAAAGGTCCGCTACATGCACCCCTGGCACTTAGCAGGCTCCCAAGCTCTTTGCCCTTGCAGATTGCAGCTTGCCAAATTCTGTCCATCTTATTTCCTTTTGCTCCCCACACTTGTCCCCAGCACCTCCTTTTCCTTTCCAACTGCCCTATTCAATCTCTCACAGTCTCTCTGCCCAAATCATCTTGTCCACTCTACTCTGGGCTGGCTGGTGAATCTTCCGTTTGACTCTCCCACTCTCATCTTCTCTCCATCCTTCTCTGCCCTTCTCTGTGTCCCTGAACCCTGATGCTGTAGAATCATACAGCTAACAGCCAGTTCTGGTGTCTGCCAGTAGAATGCCCCCGAAGGAGGTCTGAGGGCTGGTTCTCCCTCCATTCCTGCTCTGGGTCATGTTCCCGGAAGTGGTAGCATCCTCAAAGGTCTGCAGCACTTGCTGTAGGGCTTCCTGCTCTGACCAGGTCCAGTGATGGGGTTTCCTGCCCTTGTCCATTGCTGGGGGTCTTTGAGGCCTTTCCGTCCCTCATTGGTCCTTCCTTCCCTTCCATGGGCACTGGGTTTATTTGTCCATCTGTTAAGCTGAGGTCAAACTGTTTCCTGCCAGAACCCTGAGTGCACACACTGCTTCTGCTGGCTCCACATGGCATTCCCAAAGCACCTGGCTGTGTCCCATCCCTGCCCAAGTGCCTTTGCTGCCATCATCTTCAGGAGATACAAAGGAGGCATTCACAACCCCTGTTCACTCACCTCAGATGTTCTCCTCTCCAATGCCTTTCCTCGGGGCTGTCCTTCCCTGGCAGGACAAGCTGCCCTCCCCAAACACAACCCCTGCTGCTCCCTCTCCCCAGCCTCCATGGCTCTAGATCCTACCTGTCCTTCAAGGCCTGGTGGAAACATCCCCACCTCAGAAAGCCTCCCTTTTCCTTCCAGCTAAAGGCTCTTGCCTCTCTTCTAAGCTCCCAGGGGATATTATGTTTTTCTCTTATCTCTGATCACTTCCCCAACTTGAATTAGAACAGCAGATACCCAAGCTGAATCTTCCCTTCTGGGCTGAAATTCCAAAGATGCCTCTTTGGTCTTTCAGTGAACCAAGTGGAAGGTCATTAAACACATGCTGGAACGACCCGCCCCATTTCAAAGCCTGATTCTGCTGCTTTCTGGCCACACGATCTTCACCTGGTAAGTCGTTATGTTGCCTCTCTGAGCCTCAGGTTGTTCATCTGTAAAATGGGGGGGCATGAACACCTGCTTGGTAGGATTATTGGAGGGTTATATGAATTACCACATTCAGGACACTTAGAAGAGGGAGGCACACAGTGAGTGCTTCGTAAATGTCACATTGCTTCTCTTCTTCATCTTATTCTAAGTAGTGCATAGATAATCGAGTCCATGTGCCATCGGAAATGGAATGATAGCACTGTGTCTTGAAGACAAAACTTCCTTAACAGAATGATTTTCCCAGAGAAAATCTTTTTTTTTTTTTTTTTTTTAATTTTATTTTAAAGAGAAGAAAAAACAAAACAAATCAAAAGAAGAACAAATTTTCAAAACAACATAATAGGAGGGTAACAATGGTTAATACATTGCGTATTACTATCTTTAAGTTAGTTATTCAGGACACCAGACATTAGCATTCAATTATGCAAACATTATTGGCACAAACCTTACTCTACAATGAACTAAGTGAAAATCGTAGTGTATCTATCTTAACCATCTTATATATATATATACAATTTTTTTTCCCTTTCCCTTCTTTCTTTTCCTTATTCCAGTCTCTCTTTCCTTTTGACCAGTTTCTTTTTGATTCACCATGTCTATTGTACATTTTGGATCTTATTTACTCTTTCAGTTTCTCATACTAGAGAGACAATACGATGCTTACACATGTGCTTCTGGTTTATTTCACTTATGAGTATTTTCTCGAGTTGCATCCATTTACCTATAAAAGTCTCCAGTTTATCCTTCTTAATGGCTGAATAGTACTCCATTGTATAAAAATACCACATCTTTCTTATCCATTCCTCAGTTGATGGGCATTTGGGTTGTTTCCAAGATCTGGCTATTACAAATTGTGCTGCTATAAACATGGGTGCACATATATCGCTGTGGTATGATGTTTTTAATTCTTCTGGGAAGATGCCCAGAAGGGGGATAGCTGGGTCAAATGGGACCTCCAACCCTAGCTTTTTGAGGAATCTCCACACTGACTTCCACAGTGGCTGTACCAGTCGACACTCCCACCAACAGTGGAGAAGGGTTCCTTTTTCCCCACAGCCCCTCCAGCATTTGTTATTAGTTGATTTCTTTATAGTAGCCATTCTTTCTGGGGTGAGATGGTATCTCAGTGTTGTTTTAATTTGCATCTCTCGAATGACTAGTGATGTTGCACATTTTTTTGTATATTTATTTGCCATTAGTATTTCTTCATCTGAGAAATGTGTATTCATCTCAGATGCCCATTTTTGGAGTGGGTCTTTAAATTTGGGAGGTCTAATTTTTTTGAGTTCTTTATATGTTCTCGATAGTAATCCTTTGTCTGAGGAACAGCTGGCAAACATTTTTTCCCACATTGTGGGTTGTCTCTTCACTCTGTTGGTGGTTTCTCTTGCTGTGCAAAAGCTTTTTAATAAGATGAGATCCCAGTTATTGATTCTTTGGGATAGTTCCCGTGCGGTTGAGTTTTTATTCATAAAGTCTTTGCCTACACCAATGTCTCCAAGGGTTTTACCTATCCTACCTTCCAGCAGATTTAATGTTTCTGTTTTAATATTTAGATCTCTGATCCATTTTGAATTTAGTTTAGTGCATGGTGAAAGATATGGGTCTAGTTTTAATCTTCGGCATGTGTAGAGCCAGTTTTTCCAGCACCATTTATTAAAGAGGCTATCTTTTTTCCAGCGAATGTGTTTGGCACATTTGTCAAAGATAAGGTGGCTTAGTATGTCTGGGGTTGTTTCAGCATCTTCTAATCTGTTCCATTGATCTTCAGGTCTGTTTTTTTGCCAGTACCACACTGTTTTTATCACAGTAACTTTATAGTATAATTTCAAGTCGGGGATTGTGATGCCCCCTGCCTTGCCTTTGTTGCCCAGAATTGCCTTTGCTATTCTAGGTCTCTTCTGATTCCAAATGAATTTTAGGATTGTTTTCTCTAATTCTGTGAGATATGCTGTTGGAATTTTGATTGGAATTGCATTAAATCTGTATAACAATTTTGGAAGTATGGCCATTTTCACTATATTGGTTCTTCCTATCCAGGAGCAAGGGATATCTTTCCATTTTCTGATATCCTCTTCAATCTCCTTTTTCAGAGTACTGTAGTTTTCAGTATAGAGGTCTTTTACATCCTTCGTGAGGTTGATTCCTAGGTATTTCATTTTTTTGGATGTTATTGTGAAAGGTATTGTTTCCCTAATTTCTCTTTCAGTAAGTTTGTTATTTGTGTACAGGAAGGCTATTGACTTTTGAGTATTGACTTTGTATCCAGCTACACTACTGAATTTGCTTATCAAATCTAGCAGTTTTTTAGTGGAGTTTTTGGGGTCTTCTGTGTAGAGTATCATGTCATCTGCAAATAATGATAATTTAACTTCTTCCTTTCCGATCATTATTCCTTTTATTTCTTTCTCTTGTCTAATCGCTCTGGCTAAAGTTTCCAGAACTATGTTGAATAAGAGTGGGGACAGTGGACATCCTTGTCTTGTTCCTGATTTTAGAGGGAAGGCTTTCAGTTTTTGGCCATTTAGTATGATATTGGCTGTTGGTTTGTCATAGATAGCTTTTACCAGATTGAGATAAAGACCCTCTATTCCAATTTTCTGTAGGGTTTTTATCATGAAAAGGTGCTGGACTTTGTCAAAAGCTTTTTCTGCATCTATTGAGATGATCATGTGATTTTTGTCTTTGGTTCTGTTAATATGCTGTATTACATTTATTGATTTACGTATGTTGAACCATCCCTGCATCCCTGGGATGAATCCAACTTGGTCATGGTGTATAATCTTCTTGATGATTTGTTGGATTCTGTTTGCCAGTATCTTATTAAGGATTTTTGCATCTATGTTCATTAGGGAGATTGGCCTGTAGTTCTCTTTCTTAGTTGGGTCCTTCTCTGGTTTTGGTATCAGGGTAATGCTTGCTTCCAGGAATGAATTTGGGAGTATTGCTTCCCTTTCAATTTCATTGTAAAGTTTGAGAAGTAGGGGCGTTAGGTCTTCTCTAAATTTCTTGTAGAATTCGGCAGTGAATCCATCAGGGCCTGGACTTTTCTTTGTTGGGAGGTTTTTAATTACATCTTCAATTTCACTGGCTGATATTGGTTTATTTAGGATTTTTAAATCTTCTTGATTCAGCTTTGGTAATTCATACGAATCTAGGAATCTGTCCATTTCTTCTGCATTTTCCATCTTAGTAGAATATAAATTTTCAAAATAGGTATAGATGATCTTCTGGATTTCTGCAGGGTCCGTCGTGATATCACCCTTTTCATTTTCAATTGCATGGATTTGAGTCTTTTCTTTTCTTTTTTTAATAAGGTTGGATAAGGGTTTGTCAATCTTATTTATTCTTTCAAAGAACCAACTTTTTGCTTCATTGATTCTTTGTATTGTTTTTTTATTCTCCAATACGTTAATTTCTGCTCTGATCTTTATAATTTCCTCCCTTGTACGGGCTTTTGGCTTAACCTGCTCTTCTTTTTCTAGAAGCTCGAGGTTCACCCTTAAGTTGTTTATTTGCGCTTGCTCTATTTTCCTGATATAAGTGTTTAATGCTATAAATTTCCCTCTTAGGACTGCTTTCATTGTATCCCATAAGTTCCGGTATGTTGTACTGTCATTATCATTCAGTTGTAGAAAGTGACTAATTTCTTCTTTAATTTCATCTGTGACCCATTGGTTGTTCAGGAGGATGCTGTTTAATTTCCATGTGTTTAGGGAGTTTTTGTGGGATCTTTTGCCATTGATTTCCAATTTCATTGCACTATGGTCTGATAATATGCATGGGATAATTTCAATTCCTTTGCATTTGCTTAAGCAGGTTTTATGAGCTAGTATGTGGTCTATTTTGGAGAACGTCCCATGTGCAGCTGAGAAAAATGTGTATTCTGATGTTGTGGGATGGAACACTCTGTAGACATCTACTAAGTCCATTTGTTCAAAAGTTTGGTTCAGTTCTACTATTTCATTATTGATTTTCTGTCCAGTTGATCTATCTTTTTGTGACAGTGGAGTATTGAGATCTCCCAATATAATTGTATTAGTGCTTATTTGATTTTTCATGTCCTTTAGTACTTGTTTTATATAGCTGGGTGCATTGGTATTTGACGCATATATATTTATGATCGTTATCTCTTCCTCTTGGATTGTTCCCTTTACAAGGATGTAATGACCATCTTTATCTCTCTGAATCCTTCTTGGCTTGAAGTTCACTTTGTCTGCAAAAAGAATAGCTACCCCTGCTTTTTTCTGGGTTCCTGTGGCATGGAGTATTGTTTTCCATCCTTTGACTTTCAGTCTATGAATTTCTTTCTGAATTAAATGTGTTTCTTGTATACAGCATATTGTTGGATCTTGCTTCTTGATCCATTTCGCCAGTCTGTGCCTTTTGATTGGTGAATTGAGACCATTAACATTGATGGTTAAAACTGATATGTATTGACTTGTCATGATATTTTCCTGTTGTTGGTTCCCACTCTTTGTTTTTCCGCTTTCCGGCTATTTAAATATTTGCCCTGCCTGGTGGATTCCTTCTGTTGGGGTTCCTATCTCTTTCTAGAATGTCCTTCAGAACGTTTTGGAGTGCTGGTTTGGTGGTCATAAATTTTCTCAGATGTTCTTTGTCATGAAAGTATTTTATTTCTCCATCAATTTTGAAAGATAGTTTTGCAGGGTACATCAATCTGGGCTGAAAATTATTTTCCTTTAGAGCTTGCAATACATCATTCCAAGCTCTTCTTGAATTGAGGGTTTGTGCTGAAAAGTCAGCTGTGATTCTGATGGGTTTTCCTTCATAGGTGATTTGTCTCTTCTCCCTAACAGCTTTTAAGATTCTGCCCTTCTGTTGAATTTCTGGGATCTTGACTATAATATGTCTGGCTGAAGTTTTTTTTTGATCATGTCTAGTTGGTGTTCTGAAAGCTTCACTTATAGAGGTGTCAAATTCCTTTTCTCTTCCAGGAAAGTTCTCCCTGATTATGTCTTTGAACAAGGTTTTAATGTCGTTGATGTTATCTCCTGCTTTTTCATTTATTCCAATTATTCTTAAGTTGTTTATCTTTGAGTCATCTAGCAGCTGCTGAATTGATTTTTCATGGTCCCTTGCTATTTTTAAGAATTTTTCCATTTCATGATCACTAATTGCAAGCCTATCTTCTATATCTGAGATCCTGTCCTCGCATTGGCTTATTCTGCTACAAATACTTTCAATGGAATTTTTTATCTCTTGGATATCTGTTTGAATCTGCCTTATGGATTCCATTTCTTTCCTATGCTGAGCATTCATGGTTTCTATAGTTTTCTTAAGTTCATCTATTTTTTTGTCTGTATCAGCTATAGTGTCCTTAAGCATGGTCTTCGTTGTAGACATTATCTCTGCAGTTATCTGTGAGATTATTTCTGTTTTAATTTTTTCCAGAACCTCATTCAGTTGCTTTGTTGTTACCACTTCAGATAGGCCAGGTGGGTGGCTTTCGGGTTGTCCCACCTCGTTGCTCCCTAGGTTTGCCTTTGGTGAATTGGATGTGTGGGGTTGCATCTTGTTTAAGTGACGTCTCATGTTTTCTTTCTTTAATTCCTGGGGTGATGTTTGCAAATTACCTATAGTAGGTTACTTTATTGCTAGTGTTTAAGATCTTTAGAAGATGACTACTTCTCTGCAGTATCTTCCAAGTGGAGCTTGCTTTTGTGTTTTGAGCTTTCTGCCAGATCCTACCTCTTCAATTCGTTGGGTATGCGAAGTTGCTACCTGTTTGGCCCAGTCCTTGATTCTTTGGTACTGTGCCACTGTATTTTCTGTGTCCCTTAGTCAATCTCAATCATGGAATATCAGGAAGGAAAGATGTTTAGAACAATTATTTCACATTTGGCTATAATGTTAACTAAAGCATCAAACAGCCTAGAAAATGACAGACTGAGCTAACCAGTTATTTACCACTTTTAGCTGTATAGAGTTGCGGTTATATAACAAAATCTAAAACACACCAGAAAAATTATATGCAGTATACAAGTCCTATATATGTCAATTTTTCCCTAAGGAGTTTAAATTTAAAATGAGTTAAGGAGGAAATAGAGTATTGGGAGAAGAGGAAGGAATTAGATATAAGGTTAGAGGACCAAGAGGGATCCCACTAAAATTGGGACACTAGTGCAGAGAACAGGTGGTAAAAAGAGAAGGAAGTGATAAAAGGAAGAACAGATCACAACCACAATCACAAAGAAGTTAGAGGCGCTGTTTACACTCATATAAAAAACCAGATAGAATAATGAAGGAAAGAGCAAATACACATACAGAAACAATAACGAAGATAAAAGCAATAAAACAGACAGATCAAAAATAAAACCCCACCAAAAAACAAAACTAAACAAAACAAAAACAAAAAAAAACCCTTCGCCAGAACAAAAAACAAATCAGTGAGAAGAAAAAAAAAAAAATAATAATAATAAAAAAAAATAAAAATAAGAAAAAAAAAAAATTAAAAAGAATCAGTTCCAGGTGTTGACTTTGTTGTAGGCAGCTACCTGTTCTGTGCAGGTCTGTCCCAATAAGCCAGGAGCGCCCTCTGGCGGGCGGTGAGCAGAGGCGCGTACTTTCAGGTAGAGACCAGTCTAGCTTGCCTCCGCTCTCAGCGCCCTTTCACGGTCCCTGGGCCTGAGAGGCTCAGCGCGCTGTCCGAGCGCGGATTCCCTGCACTGGTTCCCGCCGCTCTGGTTTTTCGCCACGCCCCCCACAATGGCGCCGGGCCAGTCGCTCTCTGGCGCGGGACAGGTGTGGCTGTGAGTCCAGTCTCGTTCGCCTGCTGACCTCAGCACACTTTCGTGGGCTCAATTGAGAGGCCCTGTGCTGCTCTGTCCGGAGCACAAGTTCCCAGAGCAGTTTCCGAGCCGCTCTGGGTTTCGCCACACCCCCCACAATGGCGCCCGGCCGGTCGCTCTCTGGCGCGGGACAGGTGTGGCTGAGAGTCCAGTCTCGTTCACCTGCTGACCTCAGCACACTTTCGTGGGCTCAATTGAGAGGCCCTGTGCTGCCCTGTCCGGAGCACAAGTTCCCAGAGCAGTTTCCGAGCCGCTCTGAGTTTCGCCACACCCCCCACGATGGCGCCCGGCCGGTCACTCTCTGGCGCGGGGCAGCTGTGGCTGAGAGACACTCACCGCCGGTCAGCGCCGTTCTCTGCCGCTCCCCTGCCCCGCCGCTGTCTCAGGATCCTCCGTGGGGGCTCCCTGGGCGCCAGCTGCCACCGTGTGTCCGTAGAATTGAGCTTCCGCGGCGCTCCAACTCCCGGGATATTAGAAGGTGCGCGCGCGCGGTCTGCTCCTTCTTTCCGTCTTCTTTGTTAGAAGTCACCCGTCACTGGTGCCGGGGGTCCCAGATTGCGCTTCAGAACTTCTCTGGGTTTCGGGGAGGCATCCCCCCCCTCCTGCGCTTTCCAGGTCGCTATATTCTCGTGTTCCAATGGTAACTTTTAGAGAGAGTTTCGTTGCCTGCTTCTTACTCATCCGCCATCTTGAGGAAGACTCTCCCCAGAGAAAATCTTGTCAGAGAATGTGACAATTTCCAAAGTTGGAATCTTATTTGGAGACAAACCCCGGGCCTTTCATGAAAACAATGGGTAAACTGAGGACTACAGCTACACAAATGACTGACCAGAGCAAGGCATGAACTCCAGTTTTCTTATGCCAAAGAGTTTTGTTCTTATGGTCTGTCTTGTTTCTGAATAATTAAAGTTTTCAAAGTTTTAAGCCCCAAAATAAGGGGATCCCCATGAGATCAGTCTGGAGGATGGGACCCCCAGTGGGCAAGGCCCCCCACAACCTTGGAGGTTCTTCAGAACTTGCCCAAGCTTCTTACATTTGGAGGATGAAATTCTAGAGTCTGGAAACTTACCTTCGTGTTTGCGTCCTGGAATTTTGCATCTTGCTCTGAGCAGCAGTTTACACTGAGTAGGTCTCAAAATAACAGGAGAATCCTTGGCTTTGAACAAGAGGCTTGAACATTTTAGGGAAGGGGCCCACAATTAGTGGGACAAGATGGAAGAGAAACAGGCCTGGTTGATATTGCCCACTCTGCAAACAGAAGATAGATTTGGTCTGTTGACATTTGGGCAAATGTTGACCTTGTCATGGAACCCAAAGGTCTTGGCCAGGTGGGCTGGGATGAAGCAAGAGCATTTCTGAGAAGAGCTTGGGTGTCACACAGCAGAGGGAGTTCTGGGGACAAGAGCCTGGGGCAGGCAGGAGGCGCATCTGTGTGCTGCATTAGGGCAGGCGTTCTCTTTGAGAAGTGTGGTAGCTGGGACCTGGCTTGGCACCTCTGCTGGCCTCTCTGTGACCTCTGGAGAGTCTCCATGGCCCACCAAATTTTCCTCTTCCTTACTAGGGGACATTAACTCCTATTCCAACATTTCAGAATTATTGGGGGAAGGTGTCAAGAGGATTGGAGATTGGGGTATGAATTATGGGGACTGGGTCACTTTCAAGAGGTGAATTCAAATCCTGATTCTACTACTTAATGCAGTGTGCTAGAGAAATGGATAAACTCTGGGGCCCATTGTGTTCATCTTTACCAAGGGGTCATTGTGAAGGCCAAAGAGTGATGTGTGTGAAAAGCCTAGCACTGTGCCTTCTCATATCATTGCTCACAAGGCACAAAGCAAAAACTCAATAAGCATCCATTGAATGGACAATGTGTAGAAGGCATCTTGGACATTACAAAGGCCCACAGAGAAGCAAAGACTGTTATTACCATTCCTAGACAATGGGGTGATTTGGGGTAGCATGTGGGATGTCTACACCTGAGGGACCTCTCCCAGCCTTCTTGTACCTCAGATTGCTGCACAGCTTGGACTAGAGACCTTTTCCTTGGAGGTTGGAAGAGCCTCATTGATATATGAATTCCCCTGATGTAGCTTTAGGTCTCTGTCCAGAATAGTCAGTGGTCAGGACACCAGAGCCCCTTGGTACCTTCCCTGGCCATGACAGAGTCACTGATGGAGGTGTCTCCCAGCCCTGCTCCCCATATCAGTCCTTTAACTTCCATACACCAGGGAGCCCCCGAACACTCTTGTCCACATGGAGATAGGAGAGAGCAAAAGGAAGCAAATCTGGAATGGGATGGAGAAACTAGCAGTGTGGTGGGTGGTGCTGCTTCTTCTGTGTTCAAAGCCAAAGGGTTCTGGGGAGAGAGACATGTATTCCCCATCCTGTGGGAATCCAGGCGCTCTTCAAAGAAGGGGTGCTGCTTGAACTGGATAGTGAAGGGTGAGCAGATGGTACCTCCCATAAGAAGTCTGTCCTGGCTTTTTTCTTGCCCTGTCCAGTTGGCACTTGGCGCCCCAGGCCTGTAAAGCCTTGATAATTTGCATTTCTCTGCCTCTGTGAGGCACGGGGGCAGGGTTTGTGTTTCTATACCTCTAGCTCCCAAGTCATGTCTAACATACAAACGATTTTCAGTAAAGGCTCAGTAAGTATGTACAGGAGGAAGAAGACATGTGGAGAGAGAGCAGCACATGCTACGGAGCTCTGGTTTCTATGACTCTCCGGCTGGAAACTGATTCAAAGAAAACTGACTTGAAAGCATGATTTCCTAAAATTCTTAATGCCCAGGTCCAAGACTGGGGCCATGCTGAGTACAAGGAGAAGGAAGGCAGTGAATGGCCGGTGGAGGCGGCAATGAAGAGATAGGTATGGGAATGCCGGGAGATTCCAGCGGGATGAGGCACCCATAGCGCCCTTTGCTCCATCCCTCTGTAGCTGGGGATGGCTCTGGGTGAGACTGGACGGGGAGGCAGGGCTTGGCCCTGTGCCTGGACCTGCCTATCAAGCCTCTCCACATGATTTCCTGTTATTTAGCCTCATCTGGCCATTTCAGGGTAAAAGAATCCAGAGAACTTAGTCAAACACTCAAGAAGTTTAACGTTTAAAATAACATCCAGTAAAGTTGGTTAGAGCTTCTCTGTCTAACCAGTCAGAAATCCAGACAGGTGGGTTAAAAAACCAGGAAAGTCAGGCCACATTACTTTCAGTCAAATTCTGTGAAAACTTCTGCAAAATCAATCAGAACTCCGTCAGCTCATCCCAGAGTCCTGGGAGTCTAGACAAAAGTTCAGGCTTCCCATGACTGAGGTGATTGGTTGGAAATTTGATGAGGTTGGTCCAAAGTCCAGCAAGGTCAACCCAAAACCTGGACCAGCCCAAAGTTCAGTGCCGTGATGCGAAAATCCAAGCAGCATAGTCAAGTATTTAGTCAGATCCGTCATAATGTCAATCTGACCCGCCTGGCATTGCGTAGGTCTGACATCTGGGAGTGGGATTGGGTTTGTGACAGGCCGACAGAGAGACAGATAGTTGGCTGTGTGCATAGGCTGCAGAGCCAAAATGAAACTAAATGGTACTTTTTGGGAGTTTCCAGAACTATCTCCACCAATGGCCCAATGGAGGAAATGGTGAGGCAAACCCAAGAGTGGTGTTCCTAGACAAGCCCTTGTAATAGCCTTGAGGAGACCCAAATACCACTCCGTTGACCCCTGTGACTCCCACACATTGCTGAGTTTCTGGGCCTTCTAAAGCCAGCACCCCGTCTATGCCCTGGGCAGCCAGCCAACCAGTCCCCACATAAAGGACAGTGGCCGCGTGCACACGTAGCACACGATTGTCCCCATGTGGCCTGCTTGTCTTCTCTCCCACATTCCTGCCCCTCTCTGGCAGAGCTGAGCAGGCAAAGCCAAGAGCTGGCTGGCACCCCAATGCGTGGAGGTGTAGCTGGGCTCTGACCCAGCACCTCAAACAGGTTCCTTATGGCCCTCCCAGCTACCCCCACTCCCTGTCCCCACCTTGACTCTTTCTGAGATTAAAACCCTTTCCTGGTCGTCAATGAACAGGCTTGGGGATGGGCTGCTGCACTGCCTCTAGAGCCAGGCTGGGTGGGATTCTTGTCATGATGCTAGCATCAGGTGGCTGATATACTGGGCTATGTGGTGAGGGGACATGGCCTGAGCACGGGAGGGGCCTCCTTCTGCCTCTTCAGCCCAGCTGCAGCACCTGGAGAACTCCTGGCTGTTTCGCCTTGGTATTAGGATCCCAGGATCCGGGTAGGAATGGGCAGTGATCCGGGTCTCCCTCACTCTCTTCCAGGACCGAGAATTCCTTCAGCAGCTAAGATGGGGTGTGACAGAAGCAAAGGACAGCTGAGGTGGGAGGGGACCTGCAGGAGAGCAAGGAGGCAAATACATACAAGCAGACCCTGATCTGCCAGCAGGGACAGCAGACATAGCACTGAGTGGAATCCTGGGGTGGCTGCCTCTGCTGGCCTGGGGCTCACCCTGCGGGTGCATGGTTGTGAAGTCTTGGGACCTCAGACTGTGTGCCAGGGCTGGGGTGGGAGCCCTCCTGGAGCTTAGAACTGTGGCTCTTTACCGTGGGGATGGAAATATTCTAATCATCTGACACCAGCCCAGCAGTGCTGGTGGTGGTGGCTGGACCTTAGCTGTGGTTGAGAATGGTGGCTATGTTGGTTCTGCCTTCTTTCATGGAAAGGCTTCTGTCACATGCATGTGTGTGTGCATGTGTGCGTGTGTCTGTCTGTCTGTCTGTGTGCCCAGGAAGCCCTCAAGCGTGTGCCCTCCCACCCTTGCGCTTTGCCCTCTTTCCTCCAAGCCCAGCTCAGAGGTGGGTCCAGACACAGAGGCACAGCTGATCCACTCTGAGCCCCTGGCCAAGCCATGTCCTGGGCTTCTTAACTCTTATCCATCCTCCATCCTGTCACCCGCCCGTGCCCACATGCTGGCCCCCTGTCTGGGGCGCTGGCATTGGAAGGCTCCCATTTGAACAGTCTCCCATCCACCTGTCCTCCCGCCCAGCTGGCCACACTGCTGGCCCCACTCTGGGAGCCCATCCTCCCCACCGGGAAGATCAAAGCTGAATCTGGGTCAGTTTTCAGTGATGACATCTGGCTGCGGCAGGTGGCAATTTAGAATCTCAGCACTGGAAGGGCCTCAGGATCTCCATCCCAGCCATCTCGTTTTCCTTGTGAGGACTGAGAAAGGGGAAGGGCTGCTGACACTCAGGACTCCACAGCCCCTGACTTTTCATCAGCAGCAGCCTGTGAGCAAAGGGAGAAAGTGGACGAGGAATCCCAGCTATGGCCGTGGGCAGAGGAAGGGGAAGAAGTCCCGCTTGGAGACTGATGTCTAATAACCTGCGGTCCTTTGCCTGCCTTAGGTGCCAGGACATCGCAGTGCCTCAAGGGCAATTTCAAAGGCAAAAAGAAGCGTGATCAGGGAAACAGTTTGGGACATTGGTGCAGACAAGGGATCCTGGATAGAGGGGAAGGGCCCAAATATTCTTTGTCCTTTTTCTTTTCTTTCCCTTTCTCCTCCCTCCATCTCTCTTTCTCCTTAACTATTAAAGCTACTGCTGGGCACAGGGAGAAAATGTGAGCAAACTTTGTTTCTCTTTGGGAATGCTGTTTGGAAGTCTGGGACTGAAGAGGGACTGGTCATATCCCCAGCTGACCCTGGCATGTGTTGGGTTGGGGGGGGCTATGAACCTCATCCAAGTCCCCACTGCCTGTCCCCTGTAAGCCCAGTCTTCCTGCAAAGCAGCTGGAAGCCCTTTCCAACCGTCTGTCTGCAGATGTCCAGGCTACGGTCACTCTGACTTCGCTAGCTTTCCTTCCATCTTTCTGCATCAAGGCCCTGCTCACTGATTCCTTTTCCTAAGATGTCTTTCCAGGGACTGCCCCATCCTTTCAGCCCTGCTCAAAGTCTGCTGCGGGACTTTGAGTCTCTGACCTTCATGCTGCTTCCCCCAGCTTTGCATTCCTCTGCTATCATGCTGATCCTAATAGCCACACCAAAGGAAGTGGGGTACACCTGTTTGGCACATGCACAGGTATTTTTCTAAGGGGGGTTCTGCTGTGGGCTCCCCATTCTTGCCCCTTATCTTGTGATTAGGAAGAGGTGCAGGAGAGATGGTGAATGGAAACAGGCATCCTGCCTGGCTTTGGGCTCCACACCCAGACCTCAGAAGAAAGGAGAGGATGTGGGGGCTCAGTGGGGATGGGGGGCCAGGCCTTCAGTGGTGGTGGACTCTGAGGGTCCTGGAAGGTAGGAAGGCCTTGGGCAAGAAAGACAGACTGACTGGTCACAAAATTGGTACATGGAAGGGGCTCAGATGCCAGCCCATGTCTGTCTGACTCCAAGCCCAGGCTTCTTTCTTCCCCTCCTAGTACCACCCCACTTTGGGGGACACAAGTGTATTTAAGCATCTTAGCCAAACTATTGATGCTTAGCCAGTGGGTCTCTGCCTGCTTTTGTCAAAAACTTCTGTTCCAGCCTGCATTCCTTCCATACCTTCAATGTTTGGATTCTCTAGGAACCCAACCCCAGGGTACCCTCTCCCCACACTTCTTTCTGCCTTCCTCTCAGACTCGGGAGCAGGCCCATCCAACCTCAGATGTGACCTGGAAGGAATACAGCCACTGTGGGTGTCAGCACAGTTCCTTGAGTTCTGCAACATGGTACTGATTTTATGGCACTCTCTGTAGTTCTAGGAGAAAGGCAGAGCAGAATCTGTCCATTTCACAGGCAAAGAAGCTAAGGCCTAGCACTTGACCTATGTCCCATAGAGGACAAAGAGGAGCTCATCTCTATTTCCCAAAGTGTGTTTCTGAGGTTCTGATTCCTGGATACCAAGAATGCTCATTAAGTTCTCTGTGCCTCAGTTTCCTCCTCTGTACAATGGTGACAAGAATGTTTTCAGCTTCACAGAATTGCTTCAAGTATTAAATGGGAAAATGTCTGTTAAGTACTGGGGACAGTCCCTGGCACACAAGACATGCAAAATACAAAAATGTCAGTCTCTAGGACACCTTGTCTTGGCTGGTTAACTTTTGAGGACTCATCCATGTGTTTGCTTTTTCCCTTGGTTAAGGGAATGATTAAATGCCATCATCCTACTAAGTCAGAAAGAAGAGCAGTCCAAGCAATGGCCAGGTGTAATTAGATTGCTTAGGGTGTTTTTGAATCATACTGGTCCAAAGGAGATGGGTGCACTGTTTCATGTAGGGTGACAGGCTGCCACCAAGCGCATGGGCAGGCCGGGTACGAGCAGACCTGCATCAGAAGTCCCAGCCAGCCTTCCGCAAGAAGCTCCCACGGTGGCAGCAGACATCAGACGAGGACCTGCCGCCAGTATTTCCGTGATTGCTGGGGCCCTCTCAGACCCGCCGTCTGGTCAGATCCTGGAAACCCTGAGCAGTTTCCCAGATTGGACCTCTGAGCTCTGATGATTGGTTCTAGCTGTTTCCTCTGCAGAACTCGGTGGAGGGATTATTCACTTCCCTCCCTCTTCCCTGCAAGATTGTCCTAGGCAGGGAGGGGCGAGGGAGAGGACCAGATGTCATTTCTTTTCAGGCTCTGGTCTCTTCTCCAAAGACCTTCAGATTTGGCCTAATTTTCAAGTGTTGGCAGCTTGTGAGCCAGACAAAATGAATCTGAAGGCTGAACTTGACTTTCTGGCCCAGTTCTAAGATCTGGGGGTGGAGTCCTCTTGTCCCAAGGACAACTGAACTTCTACTCTGCCTTTCCCACCAGATTCCCCTGGGGCCTCTGCTGTCCTGGGTGAGGCTCCTCTCCTTTTTGAGCATGGCCCTGAGCTGTATGCAGGGTTGTACCAGTTGGATTCTGTGGTCAAGGGCAATGCACCTCAGCTGCTGGGACTGTCAGCAGGGATGGCTCACAGCTGCATGAGGAGGCACTGGGAGCTGCCTCCCTCTGGATCACATCTGCTCCCAGGGGGTGGCTTGCAACTAAAGACTGTTGCATGCTAGGATATGAACACCACTCCTTGCTCCATATGCGACAACCCTAAGGGCTACCAGAGCCTCACCTGGTTTGCAAATATTTGACTCTCAGCTCCTCCTTGCCCAGCTCTGCCTCCCATAGTTCCTTGTAGGTTTGTCTCCCATGAGTGCATCTTGACACACATTGTGTACAGCAGCTCTCAGAATCAGTCTGCTTCCAAGGACTCCCGGTGGTGACATTCCACCTCCTGTGCCTCTCAGAAAACTCATTGTTTTGCCTTTCAAAATTTCTCTCAGGAAAGGCTCTGAAAAGCTCATTCCCGTGGAGGTATTCACAGTTAATAATAGCTCAGTGGGTTTCATTTGCCAGAGTTATCCGCTATTTATGAGAATCATTTATCCAAGAGTGGATAAAGTTTCAACAAAGGAAGTGATGACTAAGATTAAGGCATTTCTGACCTATCAATGAATTGGGGACCACTCTAGCATAAGGGAGAGTAATCCCAAACCCTAAGATTATTGGTCGGTGAGGCTGGTACTTGAGAGAGCCATCGAGAAGTGCCACACCAGGGGTTTTACAAAGAGAAGCAGCAGAATGTGACAATATGGAGCTGGTTAGCTGTGTGACCCCTGCCCTTTAAAGCTTCGTGTCTTCAAGATTCGCTGTCATATCAACACGAAAATTGTATCCACATATGAGCCAGTCTATGAAGAAAATATGCACATTTGTCTGGACACACCAAGAAGCTAGATGCAAATGTCCTAGAATAGAGAACCCCAAACTGTCTTCAGTGTAACTCCAGTGCATCCCCAGGGTCAACAGATGTTCCCAAAAGATCTATTGATTAAGAAGTTAGGGCTAAATGACTCAATATGTATTTCCATTCTAACAACTTTGTAGCCATCTAAAAGAGTTACTAAACATAAATGGAAGGGAAATATTTTTATTTTATTCTTTTTTTTGTTTTTTGTGGGTACCAGGGGTCGACCTCAGGACCTCGCGTGCCAGCGGGCGCCCTTGCCACTGAGCGATATCACCGGCCCTTTTTCCGTATGTGGGATCCGAAAGTCGAACTCAGACCCTCGCGCTTGCCAGGCAGGCGCTTATGCCGCTGAGCCATCTCACTGGCCCCCTATTCTATTCTTAAGTAACCACAATTATTTGCTAATGGGATGTGTTGGGCACTGCCCAACTTCTCCGACTTTGGAATTGCATTGAACACCACCTCATTGCCTGCACTGCAATGATTTACACGTGGTGTTTGCTAGCTATGACCGCCCCCCCCATGCCATTTTTGAAAGTTAGGGAGCGTGCTCTATTCAAACGGGAACTGCCGGGAGCTTGCTTGCTTGCAGTTTGCGGGGCATCCGAGAGGTGTCGCTGTCTCTCCCACAAAATTTAAAATATCCTGGCACAACTTTTGAGAATGGGCTGCAGGGCCTGCGGTGCCTCGAGGCATGGCTTGGGAGCCACAGTCTTAGGCTATTGATGGAGGCTGCCCTCAAGGAATGGAATTTTGGATAATTTACCTCTTTTTACTTTTCCCACATCTCTTATATAATGACTAATTAACACATGAAATTGAAACCAGAGAGGTAAATGTTGTGCAATACTGTGAATATACCAAATGTCAATAATAGTAAAATTTATGTGTATTTTACCACAAGAAAATGGTTAAAAAAAAAAAGGAGAGACAGAGGAAAAATAAGTTTTATATTTCTTTAGATCCCCAAAGCTTCAGGGGAGTTGGATGAGAAATACAAGGGGAGGACCTATAACTAGAGTACCATAGGGCACCCCAGCACCAAGACCTGTAGGCCCCTCCCCCACAGGCCTGCATCCAGCCCTCCTCCTGCTGCCTGCTTCCCGGGGAGCTGCCCTGCTCCCAAGACTTCCCGCTCCTCTACACCCCACATTTCCTAAGAGAAAGGTGCTTCGCCACTTGCAGGTCGGCCTCCTCTTTGGTGCCGTGGGACTCAGGCTCTGGGAATCCAGCTGACAGTGCTGTGAAAGACCTTTCTGAGGTGGGGAGAGAGGAGGTAGCAGGGGACCTGTGGTTTGTTTCCAATCTCTTCACTGGACAGTGATGGCAGGGCCTCTCAAAGGTCACATTTCTCTTGATGCTCAGCCTGTCTCTTCAGCTAGATGGATCAGGCCACCTGCCCAAGGATGTGCGGAGAAAGAAAGATGGGGCTGGGATTCTGTGCATGCATGCCTGCCCTTTGGAGAACACCAGAAGCCTGAGCCCTGCCTTCCTTTGCAGGACACCCAGCGTTTCCACCTTGGACTGTTCCCATTTTACTACTTGGGAGATGGCAGCTCCAGGGCCTCTGGGGATGGCTGACAGGTGTCGTCCTCGTGGACTGAGCAGGGGCTGCCTCAAGCCCAGGGCAAATCATCGTGAAGGAGATGGGGAGAAAGAGCATATGGTCTTGGCACTGGGTCACTTGCTCCTTGGACCTGTTTCTTTTCCAGTCTGGGGCAGGGCCCCTCTGTCCTTCCATCTTTGGGATGAGGGACAGCCAGGGCTCTTTGCCTGGTAGGAGCTCACTGGAAAGGCATCGTGTCCTCATCCATGGAAAGCAAGAGCCAGGGGTGGGAAATTGCCAATGGGGAGCTGAAAGAGGCAGGTACCAATCCTAGGTTGGAAAATGAAGTCAGTATTCTCAGTGATTGTACAGCAAGGATCCCCTTTCAGCAGTTGTATTCCCATGGAGCTGACAAGATATCAACATCCTAAGTTAGAGCAGGAAAGGTTTATTTGGCTTGCAGTTTGTAGAGCTGTGTTCCAGCTGGCATAGTTGGCTGGCTCCAAGGCAGGGTGACATGGCAGAGAGGCATTGCAGAGGAGGAACAGTTTATGGTGGGCAGAAGGCAGCAAAGCAGCAAAGTAGTGAAGAAGCAACAAGCAGCAAGCAACAAGTGACAAGCAACAAGTGGCAGAAGCAACCCTTTTTCTGTCCCTTATAGTCTATCTAGGCTACCCACTAGCACTCAGGGTGGGGCACCCTTAATCCTAGCATTACACCATGAATTAAGCCCAGCATCACATCCTTAATTCCAGCATTGCACACTCTAGATCCAGCCACCTCTAAAAAGCGCTACCTATGACCCCATGAGGCTTTGGGGGGACATCTAGATACAAGCTCTAACACTGCTGTAGAGCTTTCTTGATATTTCCAATGTACATGATCACATTGCCTAAAAATAAACAGTTGTATTTCTTTTCCAATCTGGTGCTTTTATTCTTTATATATTGCAGTGGCTAGGATGCCAGTAAACTACTGAATAGAAATGATAAGAGATCTCTTTTTCAATAAAAGATCCTATAATAATTTTGTAGCTGTATACCAACAAATAAGCAAAGAAACAAACGAAAAACCCTTTAGTGATTCTTAGCCTTGCATGGGCTTTGGGAATTTCTCAGCTTGTTGCTCTGGTAATTCTTTCTCTGGGTATTGTTCTTTGCTCAGCCCTTGGGTTTCCATCTGTGCTGCACAGGCAAATTTAGCTGAAGGCTCAAGGGAACTTCATGCAGATTTTTGGGGCCCTTTCTCTGTATAATTTTATTTTTTTGCCCTGCAAATTGTAGGCAATGTGGGCTCCCCCAACTCCAATCTCTGTCTCTTCAACTCACTGAGATTAGAGGACTCTCTTTGGGTCCCTCTGCTGTCCTGCACTCCATGCAGAAATTGCTTCCATGCAGAAAATCAGGGTGAGATTGGTCTCATTTGTTTCTCTTCTCTCAATCCTGAGTTGTCTATTATCCAGTGTCCAAAAACAGTTGTTCCATATCCCTCTGACCCCTGTCCCCAGTTTTCTGGCTGTTTACAGAGGAAGGGGAGAATCCAGGCTTTGTTATTCCTCAAGGCAGAAAGCTGAGGTCCTAGTTATTTTTGAGAGTCTCCTATTCCTTGTTCATTTGGGTGGGTTACACCTTGTATTTCTTTAAATAGTTCAAACATAGTGATTCCATTATCAATACAGCATTCGAAGATTACAACCTGTGAAGTCTTTAAGGGTCAAATGTGGTGACTTGTAGATTTGCATGTTGATTGTGAGCTCACCCTTTGTTAAACTTCATCTTCGGGCACTGCAGGAGTCTCAGCGGGGAAACCCTTCCTCTCGAGATGATCTGCGTTTCTACTTCCTGACCTGAAGCACTTCTGTCCCAACTTGATTTAGGTATAGCGATTCCATTTTCTCCAGTGTGCAAGTGGCTCTCTTTGGTGCTGCCAATGAATGTACTTACCCTCAGTTCAGTATCGTCTTCGGGTTCCGGCTCCTGTGTGTGTTTTCCCTCCTTTGAGTATTTCTCTAACATTCTACAAGCTCAGAAATGTATGTGAAAGTGTGTGTCATAACTTATCAGGCACTAGTTCTATAGCAAGAGGCCTTTGCAAATATCTAGTTTGCTGTACTGTTGGAGTTACACATCCTAGTCATTCACTTCTCATCTATCCTTTCATCCATCTATCCACCCACCCATCCATCCATCCATCCATCCATCCATTCATTCATCCATTTTTTTTTCTTATTCATTCTCCTTTGGCCACCCATCCTACTTCAAGCCCCTTGAAAATGCTTTAGAGAAAACAAGAGGAGGTGCTTGCCTTTTAGGGCTGACATAGCTGGGACAACATCTCTAACCCATTGGGCCTTCCCTTCCTCACCTGTCAGCCCTCCCTTCCTGCAAGGCCATGCTTTATCCTGGCATCTCAGGGCACCGTTGGTGTAGACCCTGATGCTGATGGCTTCATACCATGCCTAGACTTGTGTGGGCCCATGGCTACTGTGGCCTGGAGCTGATGGGGCTGTGGAAAGGGGGGCAGAAGCAGGGGTGAGAAGCACCAGGTGGGGGCACACTAGGATGCCTGGGTCTGGAGACAGAATCAGCAGGTGCAGATCCGGCCAGAACAACTCCGGCGACATATGCTCCCAGTCCCCAGAACAAGCGTTGCTTGTTAAAAGAGAAGCAAAACATCCCATCTTTCTCCAAGTGGAGTGATCACATCTTTGAAGCAGTGTGACTCTGAGGGCCCAGGCGACACTCACTGATGCTGGTGTGTTTGGTCAGGCTGCCTGCCAACCCAAGCCTGTCCCCTGGTGCCCCCTCCACCTGGTGTCTGCAGCAGTAAATCACCCACATGCTGCCTCAGAGAAGAAGAGCTCTGGGACCCCCGAAGGCTGTGTAGAAAGAGGGCTCCCACACAAACACCCTCTGCTCCTTCCCACTGCAGATGAGCTGCCTCTAGGCTGAAAAGGACTTGGGGGGATGGAGACAGTGGCAGTGGAGAGGGCACAGCTGGGGGTGGCAAAGGGAAGAGAGATAAGATGAAGCCTGCTGCGCCCAGTGCCCAGTGGCCTGGGAATATGGAGGGAATGAAGGTCTGCACTTCTTGTAATCAGCCCTTCTCAAACTTTTGTGTCTTGCAAATCATTTGGAGGTCTGGTGCAAGAGTGATGTGGGTGCAGGTTCAGATTCCAATCAGGGAACAGGGGTGGAGCCTGAGGCTCTGCTTCCTGAGGAGATCCAGGGCTGCCCTTGCCGCCAGCCCAGAGGCCTGAGCAGTGGGCTAAGGGGTTTGCAGCCCACAGGGGTCCCTGGGAAGGAAGTTAGGTGCAGCACTGTAGAATCCCTGGGGGGAGTGGGTTAAGACATCCTGGCCCCACGCTGGTCAGTTGGATTGGAATCTCCACTGGCACCGGGGCCCTTGAGTATTTCTCCAGTGCCTCTCAGCCCCTCCCCACAGGTGGTTTGGTTGGGCAGCCAGGGTGGATTTCCAGCTGGCTAGATTACAGATTATTCCCCACCTTAAAATTAGGCGTCTGCAGTGAACCAATGTGCCCCAAAGGAGACTGGCTGGGAAGGGTTTCACATCACATTCTTCCCAGGAGATCTCTCAAATACAAGTCAGTGGCAGAACTCCAGGGGACTAATGAGGTCACACCTCATCCAGTGACATCCTCTGCGATCTAGTCAGCAATTTCATGCCTCGGTCCTCTACCGCTTGTGCATCTTGGCTGAGACCACAAGAACTCCTGTTTTGGTCTGTGTGTTCAGCTTAGAATTCCTGGAGGGCTCAGAGTTTCCACTGCTGGAAGGTTCCTTTCCCCCTCCCTTCTCTTTTGAGTAAAAGAGGCAGCTGGGAGCCCCCACCCCACCTTTCCAGTGACCCCAAGCTGTGGCTGAGGACAGAGGGAATGAGGTGCTAATGCCCAGTCCTGTCTTGATTTTCCCCCAAGGCCTGCACATCTGGTTTCCATTTTCCTCTGCCTCAGGCCCAATCAAGCAGAGCTTTTCTTTCTGCATCTTTTGGAAAACTGCGTCCAAAGGCAAGGTCCACCTGCGGTTGTTGGTCTACCAGGAGTCTGCCTCCAGTCACCATTGGCTATTGTGCCTATGGGATACACCTGGGAGGCAGTGGGTCCTTGAGGATGGGTTTGGGAATGCTGGTTCCTTGGGAAAGGGAAAGAGTAGAGCCACCTAATGGGGGGGCATTCGTGAGAATGAAAGTGCCGCTCCCTCCAGCTGTGAGGACTGTTGCACACACTTGTGGGAGGAGGCATTCAGAAGTCTCCTCCTCACTCCCATTATCAGGGAGGCTAGGGAGAGGGGACTCTGCCACACCTTCAGAGCCTTCTTGCTCTCACAAAGACCCTCTGGCAGAAAGGGGGAGAGAGGGCCCTTAGTGTGTCTCTTAGTCTGTCCTCATGGACAGTGTCCCATGGTGAATAGGAGCATGGCTCTGGGTTTCATGGACCTGGGCAGAATCTTGGTCCTGTATTACCCCAAATGGATTATGAAACTTCTCAGAGACAGTTTCTTCTGCAAAGTGGGGATAATAAAGCAAAAATTCAACAAAAACAAGCAAGGCATTCAGCCTAGCACACAGGAAACCATTAATAAATGGTGGCAGACATCTATTATCCATCCGTTCTCCATCCATCCATCTATCCATCCATCCACTCACCCATCCATCCTTCCATGCACCCATCCATCCATAGAATCATTCATCCATTCATCTATCCATCCATCCATTCACCCATTGAACCACACATCCATCCATCCATCCATCCATCCATCCATCCATCCATCCATCCATCCATCCACTGTATCTACCTATTGAACAATCCCTCTCTCCCTCCATCCGTCAATTCAATCTGTAGGTTGGATAGGATCTTAGAGTCCACCTGGCCCAGTAGGTCTCACACGGGGTGGGGGAGTGGGGTTGTCTGCTGGGCTGCTCCTAATTCACTGAGGCCCCAGAACTTGCACGTTAAACAAACTTCCCAGGGCGTCAGACAACCTCCAAGAACACTGGCTGAGAACCTCATCTCATTTTGTCAAGGCGGAAAGGGTGACACCCTCCATTGTGTGACTGAGGTCTAATCAAGGTAGCCCCTGTAGGGACTCTGTCTCCTCCCCCAGCCCCCACCACCTTCACGAGTGTTTGGTGGTGAGTGTGACCAAAAGACCCCCGAGGGCCGGCAGCCCCTCACAGTCCCCTCTCTTCTCCCCCTCCCCACCACTGCCCTGACTCCCACACTGAGCCTGTCAGGGACCAGGGATTTATTCCACCAGACTAGCCTTCCACCCTTTATTCCCTGCATTATTTATGTCCCTTGCCTTTTATCTCCCTCCTGGCTGGCCTGCATGGTCCATTATATTGCTCTGGCTATGGCCACATCAATCTCCAGTCCTGGGAGCAAAGCCCCCCAGCCCACACTCATTGTTTATTTTCCAGGTCTCCATGAGGCCTGGTGGCAGCTGTCCTGGTGGACAGTCCAGCGGCGTTCTCCTCAGAGAGGGTTATTGTGAGGTCACCTGGGGACCAGACAGGCCACGGGCTGCTTGTCTCAGGCACAGGAGTGGAGTGGCCTTTCAGGAAGCAGCCTGGCAGCAGGGTACAGTGGTCTGGCTGTCAGGACTTCAGAGATGGCACACAGTCCTGCCAACTCCTTGAATTTAGACCTCTGGCTTCCAGAATTATGAGAGAATAAATGTCTGTTGTTTTTAATCTTTATGTTTGTGGTAATTTGTTATGGCAGCCCCAGGAAGCTAATACAAGGAGGAAATAAGTTTCTTTACTTCAGGACTCGTTGGGGCCTTTATTAGCTAATGTGCATGAGGAAAGGGTGCAAGGTAGAAATATGACAAGAAGCGTTTGACCAGGAAGCACCTCTCCGGAAGAAGCTGTCTCGAAGGCACACTGCTTTGGGGGAGGCTGAGCTGTGACTTGGTGGGAAAAGTGTGGGAAAAAGGGAAGTAGGGGGATCTCCCCAGTCTGACCTTTCCTGGAATGGACAGGGCGGCAGAGTCTGGGGCACTGTCTGCCCCAGGTGCCGGTGCCATGCAGTGAGAGAGATTTAGGGTCACAAGCAAGGGTAGTCACCACATAGCCTGATCCAGTCCCAGAGGGGGTTGGGGTTAGGGTCTGCAGGGAGGGGCTGCTGGAGGAATCTGCCCCCTAACCCACCTTCCTGGCCAACCCATCCTCTTCTGCCTCCCAAAAATGGGGGGGGGGGGCTCTGTACCCTCACTGTCTCCACTCAAAAGAGCCAGGAGTGTTGGTGGCCCAGGGAGCTCAGGGTTAACAATAATGATCATGATTCCAGCTATGATGTATTGAGAGACTAAGAAGTAACAGGCCCAGTGCTGAGGACTTTATGCATTTTGACTAATTTATTCCTCATTAGCCCATTTTACTGATCAGTACAGGGAGGCACAGAGAGGTTGAGTAGCTTGCTTCAAGATACAAATAGTAAATGGGAGATCGAGGATTGAAACCCCAGGTTGACTGTCCTTAAATCATGGTGTCACTGCCTTCCTCCAGATGCAGGGACTCTGGGGGCATATATGCCAGGCATGGAAGAATGAGTGTGGGAGGAAATCATCCATTCACTCATTCTTCATCCAACACCGTTACTGCCTACCTGAGTGGCTGGCCCATCTCTCAGGCCCCAGGAGCCCTTGCGCGCCTGGTGGGGGGCAGTGAGGACAGAGACCACAGTGATCGCGCTGGAACAACACTGCTGTGGGCAGCGCCTCGGATCCAGCATTAGGGCTCAGAGAATGTGGCCCAGGACTCAGTTTCTCTTTGGCTAACTGAACTAGGTCTTCAAGGGCAAAAGGGAGTCAGCCCAAAGGGAGGGAGAGTCAGGCTGGAAGACGCTAGAAGGCTGCAGCCCCGAGAAGATACCCTCTTGGAGGAGCAGGGTCCACACGGCTGGAGCAGAGTCTGGGGTGGGGCCGGAAGTGGAGCCTCACCCCAAGCAGAGGGCGAGTCCAAGAAGTGGTGAGAGATGAGGCTCCCTGTCTCCACTCTCAAGCATCGCCCTCTTGCACCAAATGCCAGTAGCTTCATTCAGCAGCCCCACTGTGTACCTGACATTTGGCTCAGTGTGCCGCCTGAGCGATCTCCTTTAGCTCTCCCAAAGCTCAGTGAGGCACAGGTCCTGTTAGCTCCACACGGCCTGAGAGAGATCAAGGTCATGTACAGCCATGCTCCCTGCCTGTGGCCTGTCTGATGGATATTGGTCTTTAACAAGGGGGTGACAGTCAACATGTCAGGGACTGTGACCCACTGGGAAGCCTTATGCCGGGGAGCGTGGCTGGTGTGCAGCAGGCACACCAAAGCCCCGCTATTTCTTTTCTCCTTATGGTTTGTATTATTAATCACTCTGCTGGGGACTATGAGGCCTTTTTGTTCCAGTCCTCCCCATATGGTTGTCCAGATACATTTTTCAAAGCTTTTATTTATAGGCCATTTTGCTGCTCAAGAACCTTCAGTGGCTCCCCTTCGCCTGTAAAGGAAACCCTGACCCTCCTGCCTGCCATTCATGGCCCCTGTGTGGTGGATTTCTCCCTCCCTAAGCCCTTCCCCACTGGGCAGCTTCCTCTCCATACCCACGATGAGCCAGGGCCTTTCCTCCCCGGGGCCTTCTCTGAGCCGCTCCCCCACCTGAAATACCTCCTCATCCTCTCTCCCAAAATGTCCTCAAGGCTTCTAAAGCCCCACCTCTGCAGAGAAGCCATCAGAACACACCAGAGCCCCATCACCTGGTTTAGAATGCCCCGTCCCTATCCCTGTCTGTTAACACAGGTCCACAGCCACATGGCAACTGTTTCTGGTCCAGCTCCAGCAGCCCATCCAAGCAACCTCTTCATTGGCCTTGGCAAAAGGCTGAGAAGCAATAAAACCCACCTCCTTGATGTCAGGAGCCAGCATTTCCCAAATGTCACTGTGCCCTCGAATCAGCGGGGATCTTGTTCCAATGCAGGGCTGGAGTCAGGAGGGCCAGGTTGGGCCTGAGTCTGAATTTCTAACAGGCTCTTGAGTGAAGTGGGCCACACCTGGAGGACCAGGGCAGCGCCCCTAGTCCCTGCTTCTCAGACCTGGGACCTGAGAGAATTACCATGCCCGGTGCCACCCCCAGTCTCATTCCACAGGGAGTGGGAACAGGCACTGGTACATTTCCAGAGCCCCCAGGTGAGTGACGCGCAACCAAGGCTGAGGTTCTCGCCCTGGCAGGTGTGTTTTATGTGGTCAAGGTGCTTAGATTAGAAGTTTTTGAAAGATAGATGCTTGATTCCAGAGGCAACAGGCAGGCTGAGAAGGCACCATGCTGTAACGTTTTGTGGGCAGGCGGCCTCTCAGTGTCGGGGCACATGGAGCATGTAGGGCAGAGCAACCACTCTGGATGGCCCAGCCCCAAGATGTTGCTAACCTTACCCTCGCCGCCCACCCCTAGGCGCAGACACGACACAACCCAGGAAGGAACCAGGAAGTGGCCCAAGGAGCGTTTTGCCAGGAGGTCCCTCCTCTAGTCTGCCAGCCCAGCTGGCACCCACAGGTCAAGGACTCTCCTCCTGGCACCCAGGAAAAGTCTGCTCAGCCAAGTTTGAAGGCACAGAGCGCCCTCTGCTGGGATATTGGAGCTGTTTCTCCCCAGGGACTCCCAGGCAGGAGGAAAAGGGGCTTCTGAGGGTACAGGTGGGCAGGGAGGGCATCCATACCACTCCCTCTAAACCTCCCCAAATGGGAAGGGGAGGTCAGGGACAGCTGTTCCCGTTCCATGTCTTTTTCTATCTCCCAATTCCAGATTCCACAGAGCCAAAATCAGATCCGATGAGGGGTCACAGGTTGCAGCTTTGGAGTATGGGACGCATTTATTCACACAGCCAAAGCCCAGGCAGCAACTCTTCCAGCTTCTTGCTTTTCCTTTTCATTATCACCGCCATCTGCATCGCCCTGCAGTGGCTCGTACCCAAGGCAACAGGGTGGACACAGGCTTCTGCTGTGTCCCCAGGAGAGCTCAGCTGCCCTGAGCACCCACAGTTCCTGCTGTGGACTCCCTTACTTGGTGCATGAAGCACTGGGGTCTGCGAGGGATCAGTGTTAGGATCCTTGGTGATGGGACTTAGAATTTCCGTTTGAGACTAAGGTTGGGGGTCAGCCTTTGGCTGGGGGGCTGGGTCACTCTTACAAGGTCAAGGGTCAGCCTGTGTCCAGTGTTCAGTCACGAGGTGGACGCCAGTGGCAGGTCCATTCACGGGGCAGCCACACATCTGCCCATAGGGAAGGAGTCTTGTGTCTGTCAGGCCCGGGCAGGAGAGGGAGACGGAGGAAGAAGATCCCGCCGGTTTCCCCCAGCTTTCCCGGGAGGACTGATTTAAGCCTTCATGACGCTTACAGGGCAGTAGTTCGGGGGTCCTCACACCAGGCATCAAGCCACCCCTGTGCTTGGTTCCGCACGGGACAGCACCCGCTCTGTCTCTGGGTGAGGGCCTCGCCGTACTCACCGCTGGGTTTCTTATGTGTGCGTATTCTTGGTCCAGAAAATGTCTAGGTGAGGGTGGCAATACTGGGGGGAGGGGGGAGTCCGAATTATTTTGGGTAAAGAATTAGTGTAGTAGGATATACAGTAGTTAAAGCTACTGTAGACCAGGGGTCCGAAACCCAGGATCTGAGCAGGGGTTTTATGTGCTCCTGGGTGGGGTCGCAACCTCCCCTGGAATGGAGTGGGAGTTGCGGATGACTCATTTTCTGTGGTTCCCATCGGATCAGAGGTCCGTGACAAAAAAAAACAAAGCAAACAGCAACAACAAAACAATACTTTAGAATCCTTGCCTAGGCCCATCCTAAGGTTTTTAAAAGCACTTCTTTTCAGCTTTTTTGAGGCATAACTGATGAAAAATAACCTGCACATATTTAAAATGTCCAACGTGACAAATTTTGACATGTCTGCACTGTGAAAAGATCGCCACAATCAAGATAATGAACCTATCAATCCCCTCAAAAGCTGGTCTGCTGTCACTAGAGATGAGTTTGCATTTTCTAGAATGTTCTATAAATGGGACCACAGAGTGTGTAGTTTTTTTGGGGGGGTCTGACTTTTTTTCACTCAGCCTAATTATCTTGATGATCATTCAGGCTATCGTGTGCGTCAAGAGCTCCACATTTTTTACTGCTGTGTGATATTCCATCGTGTCTACATCCAGTTGTCTGTGGGTGGACAATTGAGTTGTTTCCAGTGTTTGTCTTTTACAAATAAAGGTGCTACGAACATTTTTGATTGCACAGTTGTGTAGACGCTTGCCTTCATTTTTGTTTGTAAATACCTAGCTAGAGATGGGAAGAAACTGCAGTACTGTTTTCAAAAGTGAGAGACCATTCTCGACAGCAGAATGTGCGTCCCCGTGCTGGCCAGCACTTGGTGTGGTTAGTCTGTGCACACTTTTATCCATCCTAGAGGTGCCGTAATGTCTTTTAACTTGCTTTTTCTTAATAACACATGATGCCGGTCATCTTTTTGTGTGTTTACTTGTGTGTCAATGTATCTGCTTTGGTGAACTCTCAGTTCCAACTTTTGCCCATTTTAAAAACTGGGTTGTTTGTTGTCTTCTTCAATTGTAAGAGCTCTTTATCTAGTGTAGATACAAGGCCTTTGTTGGATAAATAAATGTACTGCAAATGTCTTTCCCAGTGTGTGGTTTACCCTTTCATTTTCATGACCATATCTACTGAAGAGCAAACTTTAAAAATGTTGATGAAACCCAAATTAGTTTTTCTTTTATAGTCTGTGCTTTTCTGCATCACATTTACAAAATCTTTGCCAAACTCAGTCACTAAGATCTCATCTATGTTTTCTTCTAGTAGCTTTATAAGTTTACAGTATATTATTATATATCTATGATCCTTTGAGCTGATTTTTATATGTAGTGCAAGTTATGAATCCAAGTTCTTTTTCTCCTTTTCTCTTTCATTCCTGCCTCTGCTTTCCCTCTCTCCTTCCCTTCCTTTTTCTTCCTTGCTTTCTTCCTTTCTTCCTTCCTTCCTTATGGGTATCTAATTGCTTCGGCACCATTGATTGAAAAGATTATCCTTTACTCATTTCCTAGCACTTATGTTAAGAAGCAATTGACCATATATGCATGGATCTACTTTTGGACTCTTTATGACATTCCATCAATCTATCTGTCATTATTACAATACCATACTGTCTTAATATAGCTTTATAATAAGCCGTAAAATCAGATAGAGTAAGTTTTTCAATTTTGTTCTTTTTAAAATTTGTTTTGACTGTTCTAGGTCCTTTGTATTTTCATAAAATTGTAGACTCCATTTGTCAATTTCTATCAAAAAGCCCACTGAGATTTTGATTGGGATTCCATTGAATCTACATATCAACATTGTGGAAAAATTGATGTCCTTACAATAGTAAGTTTTCTAACTCATGAGCACAGCGCATCTTTCCATTTGTTTAGTCCTTTAATTTTTTTCATTAGTGCTTTGTAATTTCCAATGTACAGAACTTACACATCCTTTGGCAAATTTATTCTTAAATATTTCACAATTTTTTTCATGCTATTGTAAATGATAGTGTTTCCAATTTCACTTTCTGAAAGTGTTGCTAATATATAAAAATACAGTTGATTTTTTCTTCCTATTTCACAATACCTAGTATACATTGTGGTCCTTATTTATACTTTTGGTTTCTCACTCCAGAGAAACAATGTGGTATTTACACATGCATGTCCAATTTATTTCACTTAAGAGTATGGTCTCAATGTGCATCCATTTATCTAGGAATGTCTCAAGCTTATCCTTCTTTATGGCAGAGTAGTACTCCATTGTATAAAAAACTTACATCTTCTTTACTCATTTACAATTGATTTTTTAATATTGGGCTTAAGTCCTACAACCTTCAGAATCACTTAATAATTCTAACAGCTTATTGGAGGTTCTATTGGATTGTCTACATAGACTATCATGTTATCTGCAAATAAAGAGAGTTTTGCCTCTTCCTTTCCAACCTGGAAGTTTTTAATTTTGTTTTCTTGCCTTATTGCTCTGGCTTCAACCTCAGTGCCATGTGCAACAGGGAGCACGATAGTAGACATCCTTGCCCTGACTCTAGGCACAGGGAGCAGGCAGGTCCTTGGTCCTTCTCTCATCCTTGACTTTCATTGGCTTGTTTAGCTCAGAGAAGTGGCCCTTTACAACTGGCTGGAGGACCTGGAGTTAGCCCTGGGCACTGAGCCCTCCTTTCTGGTGTTTGGTGTGTGTGTCCCATGAGCCCCATGAGTGCCTGAGAGCAGGGATGGTCAGTTCCAGCACTGTGCCTGGCATGGTGCTCAGCTTAACAAATCCTCCCCACCTATGGGGCCTCTGAGTCATTCCACAGTGTCCGTGTGTGTCCCTTTTCCCCTTTCCTCCTGGACCCAAGCAGCCCAGCTCACTCCTGGCCTTCTCTCCTCTTCTAGAAATCTGAATGGAAGGAGACATGAAAGAAAAACACTCAGGTTTCCCAGCATCAGGTTCCTTTCCCTCCTGTCTGTTCCCATTCAAAAATAAACCTGAGGGGGGAGGGGAAGGGTGATGGAGACAGGAGGGAGCTGTTAGCATCGCTCTGCTTCCAGGTTATATTTTTAGGGCTGGTATTTAGGCTTGGCCTGGGGACAAGGGGCTGGGAAATGCAAGGTATTTCCTCTTCCTGTCAGCCGAGACACTGTGTGTGTGTGTGTGCGTGTGCGTGCGAGGGCCTTGCTACCTTCCCACTTAACACCTCCAGAATAGCAGGCAAAATACACTTCCTCTGCGGCACCTCCTGCTGGCCCCCACTGACCACAGCCCTCAGTCTCATCTTGGGACACTCTCAAGGTCCCTCCCAGACCACCAGGCATGCCAATGAGTGCAGAAAGAGGAGCTCCTTCTCCCCTCTGTCTGATGTATCCCTGTCCCAACGCTGAGTAGCTCACCAGCCACCAGCAGTCTGGCTTCTGTGCCCTCTAAGGTCCTGGGTGGGACATTTTAGGAGGACTCCATGGTGCCATAACAGCCTCATTTATGCATGACTAGCTACGTGTCATGTGTGACTTACTTAGCCACTCTGTGCCTCAGTTTCCCCATGAGACTGATGATTGATAAGGGTGTTGAGAGGATTCTGTGAACTTATACATGTAAAGTAGTGAAGTGCTTAAGATAGCACTTGGCAGGCAGGAAGGGCCTAGTACAGGTTAGCTATTTTTTGTGGCCCTGAGGATGGAACCCAGGGGTACCCATCACTGCCACCCCTTCTTTTTTTTTCTTTTATATGTGGGTACCAGGAGTCGAACTCAGGACCTCCTGCTTGCCAGGCAGGCACTTATGCCGCTGAGCTATGTCACCGGCCCTCCCCCCTTCTTTTTGTTTTATATTTTGAGACAGGATCTCTCTAACTTCCCCAGGCTAAGCTTAAACTTGTGATCCTCCTCCCTCAGCCTCCCAAGCAACTAGGATAGGTGTGTGCTACCAAGCCCCGCAAGGTTAGCTGCTCTTGTCCACATGTCCACTTCATACCCACCCTGAGCGTGGGGAGGCAGGGGCCGCGATGGAGAACTAGACAGGCACCGTCTTATTTGCAACTCGTTCAGCTGGAGACCTGGGTTCTGCCCTTGAGAATTGTAAATCTAAACATGCGGCTTTGTGGTGTGAGAGGTCCCCTCTACCCACTCACTGCGAGCTGACAGAATACACAACCACAGACCTGAGGGTATTGATGTTACAGGCACTTGGTGAGGCTCTCACTGGCGGATCCTCCTTTGCAAAGTGATTTCACTTCTCAGGGCCTCTTTTTCCGTATTTGTAAGATGAGAGGAAAAATACATATCATAAAATATTATACAGCCTGAAAAGGAAATTCCGACATGGGTTGCAACATGGATTGACCAGACGACATTATGCTAAGTGAAGTAAGCTAGTCACAAAGACAGTACTGAGTAGTACAGGGTACTGTGCGATTCCACACCTGTAAGGTATCTAGAGAGGTCGAAATCTGAGGAAGTAGAATGGGGGCTGTGGTGTTTGGGGGAGGAGTGTAGGATGTTATTGTTTAATGACTATGAATTTCAGCTTTGCAAGATGAAAACAGTGCTGGAAACGTGTGGCAGTGATAATGTACATTATTTATTATAATTTAAAATTTTTGGAAAAAATGAGAGGGAGAGATGTTAAGGTAAATGACCACTTAGGTTTGTATCAACCCTTCCTTTGCAAAAGTGAATTCCCTCTTTGTCTCTCTTCCTGTTGTCCACCTTTTTCTCCACACAGCTGTCAGGGCTGGGCATTCAGGTGAACACATTGTGCACTACGTAACTCTAGAGAGTGCTGTTGTCCAGTACTCCAGAGTGGATGACAATTCCTGGAGTTGGGAAGTACACAACCTGTTCAGCTGCATAACTTAGACTGTTTCTAATCTGTCTGATGTGAAGATAGTCCCTAGAGTCCTGGGTTTTTGTGAAATGGAAGGGGTACAGCATCAAACAGGAATAGCAAACAGAACACACCCGATCTTTGGAGCTTGTCTACAACTGGTGATTTGCGAGGGATGTTAACAAGCACTCATTGACACTCCTGGTCATTTACTTCATAAATCTGTTTTAAATACTCACGGGGAGCAGGGTGGGACACCGTGGAGAGCAGGGCTCCTATCGAGCCCAGCACAGTTCGAGGACACAGACAAGACAAGCCAGTGTCAGAGGGCATTACACACCACGAGGACAGTGACAGAGAGCTGGGCAGGATGGGGTGAGTGGCTGCTTCCCTGGTGATGAGGCAAGGCACTCTGGGGAGTGACATTGGAGTTGTCAGTGAATGACAAGAAAGAGCCAGCCAAGTGGACATGGGGGCTGTGTCCTCCTGGGTCTCCTCACCTGAGGCTGGCGGGGGAGGGTGACACCACCTGATGCTCCTGACCTCTCTTTGTCGCTTATTGTCCTTTCTCAGCATGCCTCTCTACGTCCCTTCACCTGAGAAGAAAGTCCCCAGTGGCCTTCCATCTGGAAAATGAAGGTGACACCTGGTGACTCCTCTCTCAGACCTGAGCTCCCCCTCCGTCCTTCCCCCTACAAACCCCAGCACAGAGAAGGAGTCACAAAGGTCTCTTCTCAAGAGATGCTTAGGGTGGGTCTCCCCCATGTGGCCAACTGCCATGTGGATACTCGAGGGTCACCCAGAAAGCAAGGAGCCTACTTGAGGCTGCCCTAACTGGGCTGATAGGAAAACTGGGATTGGTAGGTCGGGCTGTCAAAGAACAGAGCTGTTTCCACTGGGGCCAAGAATGTCAGTAGGGGCACAGTTGCCCCAGACAACTGGGGTTTGAACCCCCTTCAACTGATTCCTACTGGGGACCTTTGGGGAAGGCACTCAACCTCCCTGCATCTTGGTCTCCTCATTCCCGATAAGGGGAAGAGTAATGGCCTCCGCCCCTAGAGCAGCCGCAAGGACTCGTGATTGTCTCCACTCAGGGTGAGCGCAGGGCTGGGTGGGCAGGATCCCAAGTGTGTTCATTCTGCCCTCTCCTGGAGAAGGATTTTACACTGGGAGCTCTTTTCCAACTCTCCAAATACAGTCTTGGTTCATTCACAAGAAGACAGCCTGGAAGGGACAGCAGGAAGGGGGAGTGTTGGAGTGTAAGACTGGGCTGGTCCCCAACCCCATGAGCCAAGCCTAAATGTGTGCGTATCTGTGTTTGTGCCTCTGACTAAGAGAGTTCCTTACTGCATTCAGTCAACAAAGCCTTTCATCTATCCATCCACCCATCCACCCATTCATCCATCCACCCACCCACCCACCCATCCATCCATCTATACATACATACACCCACCCATCCACCCACCCATCAATCCATCCACCCATCCACCCATCCATCCACCCATCCATCCATTCATACATACATATGCCCACCCCCACCCATCCACCCACCCACCCATCAATCTATCCACCCACCCCCATCCATCTCCTCACCCACCCATCCACCCATTCATCCACCCACCCATCCATCCATCCATCCATAAACATTCTCTAGAACTTCTTTTGGCAAGGTATCATGCTGGTTTTACGAAAGTGAGTACCTCTGCTGGGGTCCCCAGAAAATAGACTGCTGCAAAGTTTATGCACTAGGGCTTTCTTGTGGGGTGCTAAAGGGGAAGGGAGGAGGGTGCAGGGCTGGGAGGAAGGAAAGGAACACAGCAGCTCACAGTGACCTTGAAGGCTTTGGGCAAGGGTTTGTCCCAATGACACCAGGCCTGCCAGCTTGCCACAGCTTGTGAAAGGAGTTAAATTTGGAGCTAAGCATCTTTAAGTATTTCCTCTGTGGGACTTTAAAAATATTAAATAATAAAATAATATCAAAAATAAATATTACTATTAAACAAAATTTAAAATGTTTTTAAATTGTGGTAAAACGTAGATAAGATGAAATTTATCATTTTAACCATTTTTAGGTGTACGATGCAGTGGCATTAAGTCCTGTCACACTGTTCTACAACTATCGCCATCGTCCACGTGCAGAATTTTCCATCTTGCAAAACTGAAACTCTGTCCCCATTCAATACGAAGCCCCCATTCCTTCCTTCCCAGCCCCTGGCAATCCACATTCTGCATTCCCTCTCTACAAATTTGACAGGATCTAGGAACTTCACAGATGTGGAATCAGACCATATTTGTCTTTGTGTGACAGGTGTCAGAATTCCCTTCCCTTATGAGGCCTAATCGCGTTCCCCTGGATGCGTCTTACCTGCTTCTTTCTCACCCAGTGGTTGCTTCCACCTCTGGGCTTGGGGAGCCGCGGTGCCGTGAATGAGGGTAAACATGTATCCGAGACTCTGCCTCTGAGTCTCTCGCATCCGTAGCCAGAAGTGAGCTTGCTGGCTCCATGGTAATTCTACATTTTAGTTTATGAGAACCTTGCACCCATTTTCCACAGTGTCTGCACCACTTGACCTGTTGGGCTTTTATTTATTTATTTATTTATTAACCCAAGGCTGTGTCACAAATGTCAGGTCCCTTAGTCCCCTGGTTTCCTTCCTTCTTTACAGTGGCTTAGGGCTGTCATGATGTTCCTATTACCCATTGCCACACTGACTATGAGGTGTTGTTGTCATCTGCCTCATACAGAAGAGGACATTGAGCTTTGGTGTCTAGGGCAAATGTTTGGCTGCTGTTCTCACCAGCCCTGCCTCCATTCACTTTCCTGGTCACTGCCCCACAGTATCCTCCCGGGGAGCTCCTCTGTCCCCACTCCCAGGACACACTGGTCCAGTGGAGGCAACTTTGGGCTTTGGCTCCAGAGAGGAAAAGCAGATATCCCTTTCCCCTGGACACAGTGACTGCTTCCGCGGGAGTCCTGTGACCCAAACCTGGCCGATTCCAAGCCTCTGAGCACCTGCTGGAAATTTGCTAAGTGTTTGGAGAAGTGGAATTTGCTTTCAACTGGCATTGTAAACCTTCAACTGTGGGTGGCCCTTTTTGCTACCTTGTAGGATGACTATAACTGAACATGAAGCCAACCTGGGAGCAGGTGAAAAAAGATAGACTCTAAATAATGTCACTGGAACACCTGGATCTAACTGTACCTGAAGCTATTAGATCTGCTCCCCGACTTTTCAATTACAAGAGCCACTAAATTGCTCTCTCAGCTTTAACAGTTGAGTTGAAGTTCTCCCTCTCATACCTGAAGGGATTCCTAACTAATTGAGAGGGGTTAAGAAACTTGCCAAAGATCAGCCAGAAAACAGTTGTGCCAAATCTATACCCCTACAGGAGTCCCGACTTAGATCTGGATCCCAGCTTGGGAGCAATACTGAACACTGTTCCTCTCTTAGAACTCTGGGGTGGGCACTCAGGGACAGGAGCGGCATCCTGCTGAGACACTGCTGGAGACAGCAGTCACGAGGCACAGTGCCTGAGACCTGAACCTGTACCAGAGCTGGCAAATTATGGCCCAAGGACGTTTTGTCCACCTCCTGCTTTTGTACAGGCTGCTAGCTGAGAGTGGAGCGCTTTTCACATTTCTAAATGATTGGAAAAAATCAAGAGAAGAATATTTTGTGGCATGCAAAAATTTATATGAAATCAAAATTTCACCTTCCATAAAGAATGTTTTATTGGAACTCAGCCACCTGTCTTTGTTTACATATTGTCAATTGCTGCTTTCACACTGAAAAGGCAGAACTGATTCACTGCCAAAGAGACCACCTAAAATATATACTACCTGGCCTATTTGGAAAATGCTTTCCCAGGGCTGCCATTCCCTGAGGGTCCCTCCTTAGTGCTGGTGGCCTTCTTCCCAAGCTCTCATCATGCCCTTTCCTGCTTCCTCTTCTCCAGCCCTGTACTTAGAGAAGCAGGACCTTCAGGAAACCAGCAAGTGCACAGAAAGCGCTTGGCACGGAGCCTGGCACATCCTGGGTGCTCAGTGATCAGAAGGTGCTGGTAAGCAACCTGACTCAGCAGTTAAGCACATCCACAGAGATTCCGCATCCTGTCTCCATTACTTCCTGTGTGACCTTGGGCTAGTTGCTTCACCTCTCTGGCCTCAATTGCTTCCTGGAAAATAGGAATAATAATAATAGTACCTACCGCATGTTCTTGTGAAGATCAAATTAGTCATTACCTGTCAAGTGCTTCAAAGAGTGCCTGACACACAGGAAATGCTGAGTAAGATCTGAAGTGTTACTGTTCTCATTGATTTAACCTCTGCCCACAGCTGGGTGTCCAGTCTAGAATGGCTTGAAGTATCCCCACAGATGGTGGGCAGTTTCCATGGCTGAGAGGACCATGGAGCTGCCAGGGTGCCCTTGACTTTGCCTGTGGGGCAGGAGCTGGCAGAGCTTCGATAGTACCTTGCTCTGCCCACTGCTGGCCAGACATCCTCTCATCTGGTGGACTGGGGCCCATGACAAGAGGCCCAGAAGAGCTGGAGCCCCAAGCCAGCACAGCCAGGGGCATGGGGAAGAGGGTGGAAGAGTGATGTGGCCTGGGCCCCAGGGAGAAGGACCTTCTAGGCCACTGCCTCTTCTCCCAATTTACCTGGCCTCCTAGGCCTAGAGCAGAACAGAAGGATCCTGGGACTTCTGTCCCGACTCAAGGTTGCAGAAGTTCTGCGAGTCCTGGGGGTCCCCAGCTGGTCCCCAGGCTCCAGCTTTGTCAGGCCTGGCCATCCACCCTGGCCCTGCCCCCTCTGCAGCCCCTCCCTGCCAGGTGTTTCCAGGCGGGCCTACCCTGCAGCTCCCCATGGATACGAGGTCCTCTCTCCCTGAGAGGGCCACACTACAAGCACACTTGACACTGATGGTATACACGCTCACACACAGTGATGCACAGTAACCAGACACACACCCCTTGATAGGCATGCCCACACTCCCTGTGCAGGGAGGCGCACCCCAGCCTCTACCCACCCAGACCCCTCAGACAGCTGCACCTCTTCCCATGAGCACCTGTGCCACCTACCCACCACCAGGCATTGCTCTAGTCCTGGGCTTATCTGCAAGCTGGAGCAAATAGTCATCGGCACCAGGTCCAAGGACATTGCACAGAGTCCCCAGAAGGGAGGCAGGTTCTTATATGGTGTCCTGGCCAGCAGCTCCCCACCTGGAGGCACATCTCAGAGGCCTTTGTTAAAGTCCACAAGACCAGCTCCCAGCAGAGACCTGGTGATGGGAATCTGGGTGGGGTGGTGAGTGTGAAGTAGCTGGCATCTAACAGGCTTCCAGGGCTTCTGAGGCTGGGCAGGTTTATCACTGTTCGAATATGACAACCAAGGTGGAGAGAGGTCATACAGCAGTTACAGAAGCAAGCCAGTACCAGCTCCTTGGTCTCCTTGTTCCCTGTCCCCTGGCTTTGGGTCCGCAGAGATCTCCTGCCTTTCACTGCCCACCACCAGCCTTGAGCGCCTCCTCCCCTCTGCCTTCTTCCCCATAAGGGGAACAGCGGCTTGTAGCTCTGCAGGGCCAGCCCACAGCACGTGGTCCCCTGGGTCTGGGTGGCTGTCCCCATCCCCGTTCCCATGTGGAGGCCTCTGAGTGAGAGGCCCCCCGCAGGGAGGGCAGGCTGGGCTCCCTGCAGTTGCAGCTGTTCACCATAACATGCCAGCCCCCACACCTCTCCTGGGGGAGGCTCGAAAGGGGAGTCCACACACTGCCCAAACATCTGGACTGTCTGAGAGCCAAGACATACCATGTAGATGTTTCCAAACTCAGTGCTGGGTATCAGCAGAGAGCAGACATCTGGATGCAGGGGTGGTGCTCATGCTGGAGGGAGAAGGGTGGATTTCAGTCAGGGATTTGGAGTAATGTTTGCACAAAGCTAGAGCTTGGGTGGGTTGCCACCTGGTTGGCCTCTTTGGGTGGGATGCAGATCCCAAGGGCAGCAGTCAGGTGGTATCAACAATAACTATCATTTGTTGAGCACTTATGTGCCAGTACTGTTCTGCATTTTTCACATATTATCTCATTTAATCCTGACAACCCTGCAGGCAAGTTCTATTCCTGTCCTCATTCTTCAGGTGGTTGCAGCACAAGGAAGTCACTAGTGAGCTGGTGGCAGCATTAGGCTCACACGGAAGCCCATACAGGTCATCAGTGTACAGCTCTGTCCTGTCCCATGAGCAATCCCCAAGGGTTTCTGTGGACAAATCCCAGGGGCCCTTCATCCCCCAACCATCATTGCATACGGGGAAAATTTGCGCAGAAAAAGTGGGCTTCTAGGGCTGTCCCATTACCTGTGTTGGAACTTAGGGAAGAAGTCGCAGTAGGAAGCCGAGCCAGGCCCTCCTCCCAGGCTGGTGGGCAGCTGGGGGTGCCCATTCTCCCAGGTCTTCCAAGGCCAGAGACTGCTCCCCATCCAAAGGTAAGCTCCCTGCAGCAAAGGCCAGCTGTGGCCAGTGGTGCTATTTATTTTTCTGTTCCTAAGCCTTTGAGTCATCTGTTGACATGGGGAGAAAAAGGATCTTGGCTCAGTATCCCTGCCCAGGCCCTGCCTCCCCTTGCATGCTGAGCCAGCAACCTGGAGACTTCGGTGGTAGTAGACAAGAGGCAGTGCTGAGACCCGGAATCAAAGAGCCAGGATGCTGACCAGGCCTCACCGTTGCCTCCCTAGATCCAGGGTGAGAACCCAGTTCTGCTGGGCTGGGCAAAGCGAGGTGTGGGAGCCCAGTGCAGCATCCAGCCTCGCTTTCTGTGCCGTCACCCCACCACCCAGGCTTTCCTGCAGGTATCCGGGCTCTGGCCTCTTCCCTTTCCTCATCTCAACACAAGAGCAGCTGCCTACAACCATTTCCAGCCTAGTGAGAATGGTCACCCACCCCCTACACACAGTGGCAGGAAAGATTGTGTTCCCTCACCGGACCCCCAAGGGAAGGTGATGTGGGGCCAGAAATGGGGTGAAGTGGGGGCTTCCTGGGTTCTGAGCCCCACACCACAGAGGAATGCTCTGCTCCTAAAGGCTGCTCTGGCTTACTTGTTCCAGAGGCAGACTGTTCTGGGCATGAGGGGGAGCATGAACAGAGGCCTGGGGTGGGCAGGAGGAACTAAAAAGACAGTGTGGCTGGAGCACGGTGGGACGCTGTAGTGAAGCATTTCCCAAACATGCGGCCTCTGCACCTGGAAAACTACCTGTTTCCAGAGGGCTGTGTTTCTCAGAAAAGGACATGGATCTGGGAAGGGCTTTCTGCTGAGGAGGAGCCTGGGTCTGCCTGGTGGGACCCCCGCACCACCCCTATCCCTCCTTCCGCTGGGTAAGGCGACCTCCAGCTGTCCCAGCCCCGTGAGGTCAGCACTAAGCTTGTGCCCCATCAGACTGCTGCTGTGCCACCAGAGCCCTCCCAGGAGGCTGCCCACCCACTGCCATGGCCGAGGCTGGGCCTCTGCTCACCCACCCTGGGGCCTGGCCTTGTTGTAGAGAACAGTGAAGGATGGAAAAGCTGGGCCCCAGGATCTGTGCAACATCACGACTGCTCCAAGCCACCCAGTCTTTGGCTCCCAGGGCTCAGACTTAGATCCAATTCCTTGGGGGACCTCAGGTAATCACGCACTTTCTGTACCTGAGTTTCTTGGGGAAATTTAAAAAAAAAAAAATCTTGTTTTTCTCTCCTATGATCTCCTGCCTGGAAGGGAAGGAGAAACAATCAATCTGGTCAAGTCTGTTACTGTGCAAATGATTGTGTTACAAATGCTGCTTCAGGACAGACATGTGAATCCAAGGTCCTCGGATCTACCTTCGAGAACAAACACACGCAGGCACGCACTTGAGAATGCATACCTCATACCCCCTAAAACACAGGTGCACACTCATGGACACATGAACTCGTGCAACATACAAACACATGCACAAATGCATGCATCTCACACACATGCGCACATGCTAGTCTGCTTTCCCTTTCACTCCTTCAATTTTGCCAATTGCTAAGTTACCCAGGCTGGGCTTGGGCTTGGAATCCTCTTGCCTCAGCCTCCAAGTGCTAGGATTAACCCTAACCCTAAGCACTGAGGTTACAGGGACATGCCACCACACTCAGCTCAGTTAGACTTTTCGTTACAGACCAGAGAGGCCTGGGTTCTGAGTTCCCGTGGTAGGTCACAGTGCTGGGCACCCTATATCTGGACCATGGTATAACTGCATTATTTGTGGAGGTGGCTGTGTTTATGTTGATAACAGAGTTGGTACAAGTTGTGGTTTTGTGTCTGCAGTAATCAGCTCATTTTTTAAGTCCTAATTTCACTTTTTTAAAAATCAGATTTTATTGGTACATTTTAGATATACATAATGATCACATTCATCATAGAGAATTAGTACCTGACATGATATAACTTGTTTTTTTCCCATTCCCCTACCCTCCCTTCAATCCCTCCTCCCCTCTGCATTTACAAAAGCTTTGTTTCCTGTTTTCCTTCTTTTCTCATTTTTTTTTTACTTTTCCCTTTTTCCTTTCCCCTCCCCCTCCCCTGTTCCCCTCCCCATTTGAACATTTTCTTCCTATTTCACAATACCTATTATACATTTTGGTCCTTATTTACACTTTCGGTTTCTAATTTTACTTTTTAATGACATTACCACTATCTTCTCCCAGCCTACTCTTCCTAATATATAAGCCCCTTCATAACTTTAGAGCTAAGGTTGAGAAGGCAGGGAAAGATGAATCCACTGGTCCAGGGTCTCATAGTTGCTTTTAGGGTGGGAACAATGCTGCCAGATGCCCCTCCCTGACTCAGTTTCCCCATCACAACATACCCCTATTGCGGAGAGCTTAGAAGTCAGCTCATGAAGTCTAAGGTCCATCTTGGGTCTGAGACCAAGCTGAAGACAAGCCCCAAGCCACACAGAGAGCAGAAAGGGGCTAACAGCAGAGTAGGTGTCCAGAGTGAGCCACCGGGCCCTCGCTGGAGTGACTGAGCACTTGACAGTTCCTGGGGACCAGCCAGTGGAGCAGCTGTGGCCTGAGAGCTGGCCAGGCCCCTGACCTGGACCTTGGGGGCTGGCATGTGCTGGGCTTCCTCTCTGGCAGCCAGCCCTTTCCACAGAGGCTACTCTTGGCAGGACAGCTGACGCCCAGGCCTTTGCGAGGTGAGGGGGCCTGGCCACAAGGCCAGCCAACTGCTCCTATCCCTACAGACAACCCACAGAGGCCTGTGGTCTCCACACCTGTCCCCCAGCATGCCTGAGGGCAGGAGCCTGGTAGGAGCCTTCTCCCTGCCTCATCCTCTCCTAAAGCAGGAAGAACCCTCCATCACCCATGGCTCTCTCGCGTCTCCCTCCCACCACGCTCCTCCATTCCAGTGGATGTTAGGGAGGGAGAGACTGTCCCTGAGTAGAAAAGGCCAGTCTCTGCCTGGATTCGAAATAAGGTTGCCCTTCTGTTGCTGTCAGGGACCCGAGGTGGTGGGATCTGAAACAACAGTGCTGTCGTGGCTGCCCCCGGGGCCCCCTCGGTGACAACCTGAGAGACTGAGAATGAGCCCAGGGAAGCAGCTGGGTGCTGAGAAGGGGTTGGCAAGTCCATCCTCATAGCACTGAAGATGAAGCAGCAGCCATAACCGCTAATTCCAACACTACTGACCATTTGCCAGACACCCTTCCTAGTAGTTACTCCTCAGAACCGTGAAAGTGGGTATTACTGTGTTACCCCATTTCATGGTTAAGGAGAACAAGGCCCAGAAAAGTTATAGCCCTGTGTTCAGCAGGGGCTTGGTGGGTCTGGCTGCCAGCAGCCTGCTCCAAGACCCTGCTCCGAAGCCTCTGCAGACCACCCAATTGGTGCGACAGCCCTGCTCTGAATGTTCCTCGATGGTACAGAAGCTTGTGCCAGTCCAGATAGATATCCGAGGTGTTTGGCAAAGGACCAACAGCAGTGGCTGTCTTTAGGCCATTGCAGGCGCCCTGCTGTGTCCCCACTCCTTGCTCCTCTACAGGGCTCCTGTGCTGCCCCAGCCCTGCCACTCCACTACTGGAACCGTGGCACCCGTAGCCCCTGTCTCTCTGGGTCACGGTTACACCCTCTTGCGGAAAGCCAACTGCTGGGCTCCCTCTCCCTGTTCCCCCAAACAGCTGAGCTTGTGCAATGTGAGAGGGGAGGGACTTGCCAGAGGTTTCCAGAAAGAATCCAGAGGTCGCTCTGGGCTGGTTTAAGTAGGTCTGGCCCTGACCATCATTTTGAATAGCCACTGTCCCGCCTGGGCGGCTACCTCAGCACCCTGAGGAAGCTAACTGGGGGGTGGGGAGCTGCAGAGGCTGGAGCTGGTTTCCCGTTGGAGGAGGCAATAGCAGAGCTGAGTGTTTCACCCAGCAGCTGCCAAACACCCAGTGCCAGAGGGGGCTGAGTGGAGCCCCCAAGGCCTCTAGCCTCCACCTGCCTTCCCAGGCCAATCTCAGTGCAAAGTGAGGGATCAGCCCAGTCAACCTCCCCGACCTCCCATCCAGCCAACACCTAGTCACCTGCTTGCCACAAGTCTACCACCTAACTCCGCAGCTACAGCTGGCAGTCTGCTTATCCAACGCCCGCCTGCCCACAGACTAAATGGAAGCCACTATTTCCAGAACCATCCCCATCTGGGTGCCAATAATGCTGCCTAGAACCTTCCATTTAGGGCTGAAGCCATGGACAGAGGTATTCTCCCCTAGGGTCAGAAGGGGCAGAGCAAGTGGTACAGGGCATGGGAGAGGAAAGGCTTCTTTGCTGCTCCCGGGTCAGGCGCTGCCCTCTGAGAAAACAGAAGGTGACTTTGCCCACCTCTCATCCCCCTTTTGCAAAGACATAGGTTTCAAACACTGGGGCCAGGCTGAAGGGCCCCAGTGGACAGAGTCCCATATGCCATAGGAAGGATGGTAGAGTGGAGTTATACAGAGAGAGGCACTGGGCGAGAGCCAGGCAGCTGGACGGCTCTCTTCCTCAGGCATGGGTGACCCAGGGCACTATGCTGAGTCTGGGCTTCCAGTTTAGCCAGCCACTGTGTGGTTAGGGCAAGTCACCAGCCCTCTGAGCCTCTTGATAAAATGAGAGGGTTTAATGAGATAACCTCTCACCTCAACAGGTTCTGGTCCTGTGGCTGTCCTTGGCCTTTCAGACCAAATACTGAGACTCCTATGTCACCCACTGACCAAGTCCCCTGGTATCTGGTTCCCATGTCACCCACTATGGCCTCTCCGAGGCTCTCCACCCCGTGCTGGGGACAGGTCAGCAACATCAGCGCAGCAGATTGTCTAGTCCAGGCAGACACACATTAGTGTCCATGGACTTCTAGTGGCCACCTGGAGCACTGTTCTCAGAAAGATCCTGTGCCCTGTGAAAAAGTGACAGTTCAATTGGTGATGTCTGCATAGGCACCTGAATAGGCAAAGGGCACAGGGGCATCAGGAACTTGGAAACCCTAGTGAAGGTCCATTCTGGCCTCCGCGGTTCTGTCCCTAGTGTTATTAGCAAGCAGACAACAAAGTCTTATTAAAGGTGCCTTCTCCTGGTTGTGCTACAGGAAATCAAAGAAAAAAGGTAGATCAGACAGATGTCAACTGAGAGACAGGGCCCTCTCTGAGGTCAACAGGACGGTGGCAGGGAGATCTTCCCAAAATGACTACAAAGATGCCGTAAGTACATGCTGGTACCTTTTAAAAACTTTTTAGCATTTTCAGGGTCTTCCATGGAAACGCAGGCTCCATGAGGGCAGAGTCTTGTCTTGGTCTGCTCTTTCCAATGGAATGAACCTCTAGCCCTGGCAGATCTGGGTGTGTTACTATCATTCATTCATTCTTCCCTTCCTTCCTCATTCACTCTGCATTCATTCATTCACTCATCCACCCACCTATTCATTCATTCACTCCTTCATGCAGCAAGTATGCATGGATGTCTCACTCTCATTGCTAAGGAATCTCTGTTAATCTCTCTCTGTGAGGGCACAGAGGGTCTCAACTGGCAAGGGCTTGGAATAAAACTAAAGGCTCCAGCCTGCTAGGGCCAGGAATCATGATGTAGGTGCACCCACAGGAAAGCCAAGTCCCCTCTCTGGCCTCAGTTTCCTCACTTACTTGTGGCCAGTGGGCAACATGAGAAGGAAAAGAAAGGAAATTTGCAAAGGGCAAGCAAGATAGTTCCTGGCCGTGGGTCCTGTTCCCTGCCCAGGCTGAGTGACAGGCAGGGCAGTCTGGCTGGAGCTGCAGAGAAACTGGGCCCACTGAACCCCTGTGCAGGATATGTCCTGGGGATGGGCCTGGGAGAGCAGCTCCTGCACGGCTGTGTGGGGTTCTTGGTGTGCAGGTGAGCTGGAGGGTGCTTGGGAGGGCTGTGCATGTGTGTTAAACATGCCTGTGCCTGTGTTTGCCTGAATATGCGTTGCATGGCATTCCCCTGCAGCATGGGCAGGGTGGGCTTCCAGCCTCCAGACACTTCCAAAAGCTCTGCTTCCTCCTCTCCTCCCCTCACCCTGAATCCACCATCCTCCCCACCCTCTGCAGTCCACCCCACTGTAGGAGGCCTCTTTAGCAAAGAAGCAAGAACTTAAACCACCGCCTGGGTTTGAATCCTGGCCCCACCAACTTTGTGCGCCACAACACCTCAGGTGAGCGCGTTTCCCCATAGGCAAATGGGCTGCTGGGTTCCTCCGGGTATAAGAAGCATAGGCTGTGAAGCAGACCTCGCGGTGCCTGCTGCTCTTCCTGCCCTCACCATACACTAAACAATGGGCCCTCTGCTCTGCACATGGGGAGAGGAGCGCGGGAGGAAATACCCATTTCCCTAAAACACTGACTCTGACCTTGAATCCAAGCAGCTGGTCAGAGCTGGTGGCCTCTTTCTGGAACTGTTTATGTAGTTTTCCTTATAAACACAAAGGATGGACAACAAACCCAAAAATATTTAAAAATAATTGAATGAATGGGGAGTCATTTGTAGGTGGCATGAGGCAGATGGGGTGGCCATCGGCATTGCCCTGGGGATTAAATGCTGGAGTGGGTTGGGGCCTCACCAGAAGGCCACTCCCCCCACCCCTTATTGTCTCAACTCCTATTTGTCCCCACCGACCTGGACAGCCCTACAGAGAATCCTACAGAGAGTCCCACAGAGCTGTCATTTGTTCACTGCTGTGAAGAAAGCCAGGGAGTTCCTGCCAGAAACTGGCCAGCTCTTTCTACCTTTCTGTGTGATCTTGGGCAAGTCACCCTCCCTCTCTGGGCTGTTTCTGAAGATGTCTCAGAGCCCTTTCAGCACCGAAATTCTGTGATTCTCTCTGGCTCAGACAGGTTATGAGGCACTCTGAGAAGAACAGAGTCCCGTCAAGAATGCTCATTAACACAACTGTGGGGATGGAGGGCTCCGGACGCTTGACTGCTAGGAAGGATTTTCAAACACATTCTCGGACTTTCTGTTTTAGGATTGTTTGGGCCAGATCTGAGCCTGGATGCAGCCTGAAATATTTGTTGGTCATCTATGCAAAGTAGAGAGAGCCTGCTATCATCCTGTCCAGGGACAAGAAGTGTGTTCCGGGACTGCTCTCCACATGCCCAGGAAAAAGGCCCAGCTTTCATCGTCTTTCCGGCTGTAGAGCCCAGGCCTGCGGAGGCCCTTCTGTCTCCCTGTGGCCCAATGCACAATCCAGGGCCCCCACCCTGACAGTGGAGCTTAGAGTGACTCTCTCTCCCCTCCAGATTCTCCCCTGCCTGGGCCACCTGCAGCCTTGGTTTTCAAAGTCATGTTGAGTGTGGGGCACACAGGCTCTGAATTATTGCCCCGAGGTGGTAGGCAGAGCATGGGGCAGGGGGTGGGTAGTGGGAGGTCTGGTCACTGTGTGCCCATGGAGAAGTTCCACTCCTCACTGGTGGGTCTCAGCATTTTTACTGTTCTTAGTTCTTTCATAAACAAGGTATAGTTACTGGCATCTTCCTTGTGCCAGGTGCCATGCCAGGTATGTTAGGCTTGACCTATGCCTTTGCAGAGGTCACCCTTTGGTACAGGGATGACCACTCCATTGCAGCTCCATTAGATAATGGAGCTCTTGCACCTGCTGCAGCCATCACTAATCGATCACAGCAGTCTTAACACTAAGTGTAGCCATAACCTCCTTGAGCTCAGCACTCTAGGGTTCCCAATCAACTACTACCAGGTGGTGACTTTCCCCCTCCAAGCTTTCCTTACAGGGACTAAAATAAAGCTGTGGCTGGGTGAGGGGAATACACTGCAAAGTCAAGTCCAAGTACAGCATCTATCCTAAGCTGTCAAAGCATGCGGAGCTGCTTGTAGGGCAGGAGGGGATCCCCTTGTTCAAATCTCCCAAACAACCAAGAACAGTTTGTGTGCAGGGACCACACCTGTCTCCCAGTGTCCAACACATGGCCTGGCACATGCTGCCCAGCCCATAAATGCTTGTTGGGTCCACGAATGCATCTGCTCCTCTCTTCCTGCCCTGTGGTTACCTGCCAGGGCAGTTGCCACATGTCCCACTCCTCCTTTCTGGAATCAGTCAGCCCAGGCAGGTGCTGCACGCAGACAACTCCCCTGTACAGGGTTCCAGATCCTGGTGTGTGAATAGCAGTCACAACTCTCCAGGGCCTCCTTTCTTGGCCTGAGCCTCAGGGGATCCAGGTGTCCTTAGCAAGGTGGGCACTTCTTTTGGCGCCTTTTCTTTCACCACTCACCAGCTCGATGACCCAGGTTCAGGTTGCAATGGGAACCTCTGTGGTGTCTGGGACCTGAGGCTGCACCCGGAATGTGACAACGCCTGTGTGTTAGCAGAGGGGAGGAGGTGGCTCGCCAACCCCACTGGCCGGGCTTCACTGACTGCTTTTTCCAAAGCAGACAGGTGTGGACTGAGGAGGTAGCTTCCTCTGAGGGGAAATGGAGTCTGGGTTTGGCGGGGCCTCTGCTTTGTATGTTTATGAATTGGAATCTCACACGGGAGTCTGGCTGAGCAGGTTTTTCAACACCCTCTCCCATCTTGAAGCTGATAGAAACCGCATAAGGCCCAGGGAGAAAGGCCATGCACCATAGTCGCTGCTGCTCCGCCTACGTGAAAGCTGGTCCAGAGAGGTTAAGTGGCTCATCTTGGGTCACACAGCCTTTCAAGACTCACTGCACAGCCATCATTTCTGCCACCTTCAGAGCAGCCTAGAGATGTCACGAGTCTGAAGCCCACAAAAGGCTGTGCAGCAGGAGCAATAATGTTCTCCGGGCAAGTGTCTAGAGCCTGGAATCTGGCTGTGTGGACCAAAACCTTGCTCCTGTCACTTTCAAAATGTGGAGCTTGGGCATGTGACCTAATCTTCCCAAGACTCACTCCCCTCATTTGAAAACCGAGTTTTAGAGAATTATATGTTGTATTTCTCTCTCATTGCACTCCTTTCCTTTCTCTATTTCTACAAACATACACTGAGATTTATTCTGTGCCACTAAAGCACAAAGATGAGCAACTTGCCTCTTCTGCTCTTGATCTTAAAGCCTACACATAGGTCAACAAATAATACAGTGTAGTTGGGGCCTTGATTCCACACACTTGTCTAGGAATGCTGAGGAAGAAGAAACTAACTGTAGGATGGGGGATTAGAAGTCAAGGTGTTGAAGGATGAATAGGAGTTTACCAGGAAGAAACAATGGGTTGGAAGATTGAGGAAGAGGAAACAGCCTTGAAGAGACACAGAGATAAGAGAGCACATGGTGCATCTAGACTGTGGGGGTGGGGGTTGATGTGGCTGGGGCATGAGCCTCTCTGCAGAGATGAGGCAGAAACAGTTGCTGGGCTAGAATGCGAGGGGCTTTGCAGCTAGCCAGGGCCAGCAGTGGCGGGAACTAAGAGGGGATTTCCTATGCAAGCACATGTGTGTGTACATGTGCATACGTGTGTGCACACATGTGTGTTGCTCCTTCTGGAGCCAAGACTCAGGCCAGGTGTGGCTGTAAGACTCCAGCTTCTCTGAAGCAGCAGGGAGGGGAGTGAGGTAGAGCCAAAAGCTAGGCTCTGCCCCAGGAGAGAAGGCAGGAGCAGACACCCTAAGCTGCTCATGGCCCTGGGTCTCAGGCTGACCCACTCACACTGCATAGGAGAAGTGCAACAGTCAGCAGGAGTAACAGACCATCCCTCATGCTCCTATTCCAGGGTGTCCCTTTTCCAGACATTTGGTCACCCCAGGGAAAGAGGCCTCCCTCTCTAGAACAGAAACCTGAAATTCAGAGAGGTCAACCAACTCACCCAAGGGCACACAGCAGAACTGAGGCAGAGGAGAAACACAGTGAGGGTTTCCATAGCTATGAGTGCAAAAACCTCGGCCCTGATCTTGGTGGGGAGGACAGGGAACAAGTCAAGGAGGAAAAGCCATTTAGGGGACCTAATGTGCAAACCCTGGGTGGTAGCTCCAGAAGCAGAACAAAGACAACCAGTGGGCAAGCACATCTGGCAACTTTTGTAGTCAAGGCCCAGGTTCTCCAAGGTCATTGCCCTGATTGTCCCATGGGGTGAGAGTGGGGGTGGGGAGAGCAGAGGGAAAGGTGGGAGCCTTTGTTGAGGAAGTGGTTTGGGGAACCCCACCGTTAGGTGGAAAGAGGTTGTGAAGGACAAAGCCCACTTTATGCAAGTCCTCTGAGAGGCCCCCAGGTCTCTGAGGGGGAGAGGTGGGGAGACAGGAACTGTGACCCTTAGAGAGGTAGCTAAGGCACAAGTGGAGCAGTCACCCTCAACGAGGCCACCCCCCAGACCCTGTGATCCGAGAGAGAGGAGCCCCAAACATGAGCCCTTCTGAGCTCTTTCCTCCTCTCCTGGGAACCCAAGGTCATCTCTGGAAATCCTAGCTCCCCTCTGATGTCTGTCTTAGTCCATGGGGGCTGCTATAACAAAGTACCTCAGACTGGGTAATTCATAAACAACAAAAATGTGTGGCTCACAGTTCTGGAGGCCAGGAAGTCCAAGGTCAAGGATACACTCTCTGCTTCCAAGATGGCGCCTTCCTGCTGTGTTCTCACATAGTAGGAGGAGAGAACGAGCTCCTGCAGGCCTCTTTTCTAAAGCATTAATCCCATTTGCAGGGGTGGAGCCCACAGGACCTAATCATCTCCCCAGAGCCTCACCTCTTAATAACACTACACCGCAGGTCATGCTTCAACATGTGACTTTGAGGGACACACTCAGGCCACAGCACTGCCTAACCCAGAGCAGTGCCCAAATAGGGGAACCCTCAGACAAACAAGACGGTGGAGGGACCATCCAGGGAGGTGGAGAAGGAGGAGAAGCAGCTTGCTTTTCCTGAACACAAGAAGCAACAGGACAAATGGAAAGAGAAGGAAATTCAGTGTTCTGTTGCCCCCAAATCCTTGCTCTGCCATTTAATGATCTGTGTCCCTGGACACACTGTAGACATCATCAGGGTCACTGCTGTAGCAGCACCACACTGAGAAAACATACAGAACAGAAAAAGATCGGAATCCACCCCACATAGGGAAAATTCAAACATCAGTAAGAAAAGGACAGATGATCTAATGGAAAGGAGGTCAAATGCTCTGAATAGGCAATTGCCAAAAGAAAAAACACAAATGGCCGACACATGCATATCAGCATTGTATTAGTTAGGATTCTCTAGAGGAACAGAATCAGCACGAAATATATGTGTAATTATACAAAAGAGTTTATTAGGTAGGCTTTCAAGATCAGAGGGGAAAAACTCACAGTGTCTCCCTGCAGATCAGAGGTGAGAGAATCCAAAATGCATGTTGGAGAGCCAGGGATCCTGTGGCAGTTGAAGGTCAAAGGCTTGAAAACTCACTGTGGAGTTGCTGTGTTGGAAGGCTGAAGAAACCGGAGACCAATGTCCAAAGACAATGGAGAAGACGAGATCTTCCAACAAGGGGCACGTGCTCTTCTTTCCCTTTTTGTTCTCTCCAGGCTGCTGGATAGAATAGCCTATTGGCTGGTGCCACCCTCATCCAGGTGAGTCTTCCTGCCTCAGTTTGCTGGCCTGCACGTCAATCATCCACAGGCACATGCAGAACGTTCCTAATCTGCCAGGTGGTTCTTACTCCAGACAAGTGGACATATCGTAGTTGATACCCTTCACAATCACACTCATTCTCACTAGTCAGCAGGGACATCGAAACACAGCAATAATTTCCATCAGATTGGTAAAACCTCAGACCTTACAGTGGTCAAAGAAAAGTAGATGCTGGTGTGGGACTGGGATCCATGCACAACTGAGCGGGGGTGAGCATGGGTACAGACACATTCTGTGTCAGTTCAGTTACAATCTATTAAACCCAAAAATGCCCGCACACATAGCCTCTGACCCAGTAATTACACTTCCAGGAGACTACTCTAAATTCCTACCCTGAAGAAATACCAGTGCATGTCCATTACAGAGCTGATAGTAAAATAAAAATGGAAAGCAAACTACGTATTCCCCATAGGGAATAGCCAGCCAAAAATATGATCTTTTCCACAACAGAACACTATTCACTAGTCAACACTATTCACTAGATAATCCCTGTGTGTGTATGTGGGTAGCACTCAGAATCACTACTGAGTGGGAAAAAGCATTATACATACACAGTATATTCTGAGTCAAGATTCCTGCATTGTAAATAACCAAACACTCAAACTACTATAGCTTAAATTAAGCAAAGTTTGTTTTTCTCAAATTATGAGTTCAGAAATAATTGTTGGAGCTGGGACAGCTACTTAAAAATACTTCTCAGTAACTCTCTTGCCTTTTCTCTTTTTGTTCATTGCCTCATGGTCATGAAAGAGCTACTGCAGCTCCAAACATCACATTTATATTCAGTGCAGATAGAAAGAGGAAAGTGAAAGGATTTTCTCTTCACGAAGCTTTGGCTTTCCCTTTAGTGAGCAAAGCCCTCCCCAGAATTCCTCTTACATCTCATTAGCAAGACTGGATCGTCTGCTGGCCTTTAACAATTCTATTAAAGAAGGGAGATTATTAAGAGTCATTTAGGCAGTTGTGGTTCATTCCCTCAGAGTTAGGGGAGAGACCTTCTCTGCTTGATGTTGAGAGATTTCAGCCAGCCCCCTGAATATCAGTTCCTGCCATTAGGGAAGAAAAGGGGGCCCTGGCTTGGTAGGGGTGGGTGAGGAATGACAATGTCTATGGCAGATACAACTTACACGGAAAGGAAGTACACATGTGTGCAGCATTACCTATTTCTGCACCAAACACACACAACGAGTAATCATGGTGGTGGGGTAGAGATGGGAGGGGGTAGGGATGGGAAAGGGGTTGGGTGGGGCACTCAAAGGGCTTTTAGTTTTACTTGCAATTCTTTAATTTTTAAAATGGAGGCTATGTTCTCACATCACTTGTGTAATTCAAAGTCAGTTTTTAAAAGTCCCGTCAGTGGCCAGCTTCGCATACCAGGTTTTGTCCAGTCCCAAATGAGCCCAGTGCTGCAGAGCAAAGACCTGGGGCTACAGAAAGTTCAACCAGGAAGGGTGAGAGGGACTGGACCCTGGCCGCCAGGGAAGGAGCCGGAGCTGATCACTCAGCAGACGGAAAGACAGCCACTCTGTATTTCAAATGGGAGCTGCCCTTTCTGATAAAGCTGCCTGTCAAATACCAGCAGATGCAGTTGGTGTACTTAAAACCATTTACAAGGCATTGTGGGTGGAGGGGTGGAGGGGGTCCATGCTGTTCTGTCCTTACAGGTTCGGGGTTGAGGGGCAGCAACAGAGCTGAGGGGATCTATAGTCCCTGGTCCATTGGCATGTGGCAGGCCCAAGGAGGCCCGGGGGTAGAGAGAGGCCTGTGCTCACTACCATAGTATCCAGTACTCCTATTGCACAGACCAAGAAATGGAGGCCCAGGGAAGGGAACTGCATGAGTTCATACAGTACGGTAGGTCTCCGGCCAGCCATGGCCCATGGGGAAGTCCCCTAGGGAGAGCACCGGCACTGGGCAGGAGGACCGGCTCTTGAGCACCCCATCTATCCCCTCCATGTGCCCAACAGATATTCCAAGCCACAGGCCTACAGAAAAGATTTGGCCTCTTCAGGGGTGGGGGATGAAAACCAGCTTTAAACGCCTGAATGCCAAATCTTAGCAGAGAGGTTTGACTACACAGAGACCATAATAAATCAGTGGCTTTCAGACTATATCAAAAGCCTATCAGTGAGAGGCAAGTGACTTTTAAGCAGCATCTGGTGGCAGGCTTTATAGTAGCAAGTGAGCTGATGGGCTTCATCAAGTCAATCCAACACTTACTTCAGTCTGCATGTAGAACACCAATTATGTTAATTACCACTTCCATCCGTGCCTCTTTCCCACATGGCACACTTGTCTCGATCACAGTTTGGGAAGCCCACAGGTTAAGCTGGCCAAAACAAGTAAAAACAAACACCACAGAGAGCTGCTTTGAAAAGGAGGAAAGACCCAATGATGAGACAGCAGAAGACGCTAAGATTGCCAATATAAAGAAAACTGAATTCAAAATAAAATATCAGGAGTGCTACTTAAATTATGGACTTGTTGCAACAGGTGACTGACATTCTTCAGGACCACTTTGCATAATATGTGGTGACCAGGAATCCAATAAAGCCATGAAACCTTCACTGCTGCTGCACCACATGGGCGCAAAGCACCCTGAATTAAAAGACAAGCACCAACCAAAGGGTGGGTAGCCTGGATGGATATAAAGCAATACAAAGAAGGCAGGGCAGCTGCTGCTGCTTTGCTACTTCACTGCTTTGCTACCTTCTGCCTGCTATGAACTGTTTCTCCTCTGTGATGCCCCTCTGCCATGACACCCTGCCTTGGAGCCAGCCAACTATGGACTGAAACCTCTACAAACTGTGAGCCACAATAAACCTTTCCTTCTCTAACTTTGGGTGTCGTGTATTTTGGTTCAGCAATGAGAACAGTAACTAAGACAGCCACCACTTCATCAAATGTGTCAGCACTGAGAGCATCATTCTTAGTGTCTGACTGCATTGCTAAAGCTAAGAAGCCCTTTACTATTGGCAAAGAGTTGATCCTGCCTGCTGCTAGGGACATTTGTCATGAACTTTTAGGATAAGTTGCGGTTCAAAAGGTGGCACGAGTTCCTCTTTCAGCCGGCAGAAGATATTGAGACACAATTGTTAGAGAGGATTAATGAGTCATTGTGGAATGAAATCCAGGTTGACAAATCTACCAATGTGAACAACAAAGCAACAGTCCTTGTTTTTGTGCGCTATGTTTTTCAGGAGGATATGTTATGTGCACTTTTGTTGTCAACACCACAGTTGTAGAGCTATTCAAGTCTTTGAATGATTACACATGAGGAACACTGAAGTGGTCGTTTTGTGTTGGTATATGCATAGAAAGAGTGGCTTCCATGACTGGGTAGCTTTTGGTTTCACTACTGAGGTCAAACAGGTCACTTCTGAATGTAAGTCCATGCACCATGTCATCCATAGAGAAATTCTGGCTCACCAAAAAATGTTACCTGAACAATGTTTTGCAAAACAAGGTTAAAACTTTGAACCACATTAAAGTGCATGCCCTTAACTCACGTCTGTTTACTCTGTCATTCTCTCTGTTACACAGAAGTGAGATGGCTTTCTACAGGTAGATCACTGGCCAGAATTCTTGAGTTATGAGAGTTGCTCCAGAGATTTCTTTTAGAAAAAGTCACCACTGGTAGCATATTTCAGTGACACAGAATGGGTTGTAAAACCTGCTTACTCATATGACACATTCAACCTGCTCAACAAACTCAATCTGTTACATCAGGGGAAAAAGACCACTGTGTTCTAGTCAGCAGATAAAATAGATATATGATGAATGAACACTGGGATTTTTGACCTGTTTCAAACATTAGCAGAGTGTTTGAGAGAGACTAGGTACGATCACCTGTCTCAGCTTTTGCAAGAGTTTGGGCGTTACTTTCTTGGACTAGGGAGCGATGGATCTGCAATCCATCTGTGAATAACCCAGGTGAATTGATTTCCTCCATGCTAGAAGAGGACCAACTACTTGAGATCTCAAATGATGGTTGCCTTAAAAGTATGTTTGAGACAACTTCAAATTCCCATGCATTCTGAATTAAAGTCAAGGTAAAATATCCCGAGATTGCCACAAAAGCCTGAAAAGCCTGCTATGTCCAACATCCTGTCTTTTTGAAGTAGGGTTTTCTGCAGTGGTAGAAACTAAAACAAGATTACAGAGTAGATTGGATAAAGCAACACACTTCCAGTGTCACTGTCTCCCATCATCCCCAGACAGGACTTTCTAACTGCAAGAAAACAAGCTCAGGGCTCCTACTGATTCTATGTTGAGTTGTATAATTATTTCATTATATATTATAACATAATAATAATAGAAATAAAGTTCATAGTAAATATAAGGCTCTTGAATCATTTTGAAACCATCCCTCTGCCCCCAACCCAGTCCATGGAAAAGTTGTCTTCCATGAAACTAGTCACTGGTACCAAAAATGTTGGGGATCACTGATGTACATTTTCACTGTCTTGGCCAGACACAGCAGCACACACCTGTAATCCCAGCTACTCGGGAGGCAGGGGCAGGAAGATAGCAAGTTTGAGGCCAGCCTGGGCAATTTAATGAGACTTTGTCTCAAGATTTAAAAAAATGGGCCGGGGGTGTAACTCAGAGGTAGAGCACCCCTAGGTTCAATCCCAATAGGGCCAAAAGAAAAAGAGAAAAAAAGCTTGCATTCTTGAACATTAGCTGTTTTTGCCTGACCAACACCCATTCCTCCTTTCCTTTCTGTTTGCTATACCCAGGATTACTAGCTGTACCCAGGAGTTCTAGCTGTATCAGTCCTAGAGGTACCCAGTATTCTTAGCTGTATCCAGGATTCCCAGCTGTACCATTCCTAGCAGTAACCAGTGTTCCTAGCTGTACCCAGAATTCCTAGCAGTACTCAGCATTCCTCCAAGGAGCCACTTCTCTCATAGTCAGAGGCTATGAGTGGTTGCACCTCACCCCAGTTGAACACTCAACCCAGGCTTAGCAAATCAGTACATTCTACTCTCCTGGCCCAGTGATGGCTCTGTAAAGAGGACATGAAACAAGTCAGACTCCAAAGCTGAGTGGGACCACTGGCAGCCCACCTGCCAGGCTTGCTGGTACAAGAGCCAGAGCTTCAGGGAGCCATCACTGGAGGAGTCAACGCACCAAAGAAAAGACAGGAGACAACAATGCAAGGGGTCTTGTTGACATTGCTTGGGCCTCTCAATCCAGACAGACCAAAGTAAACTCTTCCCAGCATTTTTAGTCTCCTACAGCCAGTGATTTCTCCTCATGGGTTAAACCAGCTTGACTTGAGTTTCTTCCATTGGCAGCTAGGAATCCTGGCTGATACAGTGGCCAAAATATATAAATCATTATCCCAAAATACGTACATTTTCCTGTCTCGGGCCCCTTATGCTCTGCCTGCAGCCCCATGCCTTTCCTGCAGCCACCTCCACACTTGGCCCTTTCCTACACCTCTGTGTTCACTGGCTGGAGAAAGCCCAGCCTCACTTCTCCCATGAACCCATTCTGCACAGACTGGAAGGAAGCTGGTCATTAATTGACTACTGTTGGTTTGGGCATTGATTTCCTAAGTGCAGGACCCCAAGCTCTGTCCCATCCTGTCTTATTGATTCATGCCTCCTCCTGGAAGCCTGCCAGGACTGCAGCCAGCCCTCTTTGAACTTGGCAGCCATGCAGTATCTACACTTTGCCTTGGACACTTCTTCCACTCACAAGCTGCCTAAATGTGTGCTCTGCTGCAGAGCTGCACCCTTCCATTCCTTTCCTTCCTTATTTGGAATCTATCCCTTGGGTCTTGCTTCCTGCCTCTGCTCTGGCTTCCGAAGACCTGTCAACACAGTTCATGTGGCATTTCCTCACCAATGCAGGTAAGAGGAGCCTCATGTCCCACTCTGGCTGTTGGGACAGACTGATTGGTGGGACACCCCTCCCATCATCTCCTGACAGTGATGGCGGTCAGCCATTGGACATGTTCCTTCACGCAGATTTCAACCCACGGAGCCAGTGAGGACTATGCTCCAGCCTAGGGGGCCTCTCAAGTTACAGGGGAACTCAGTGCTTCAAAGCCAGTCCCAAGATGGGCCTGTGTTAGACGCCCACAGTCTGGTCGGTATCAGCTTGAGACAAGGTCACATGTAGTGTTGCCAGATAAAATTCAACATACATTCGAATCACAGATAAACAAATTATTCTTAAGTTTGGGTATTTCCCAAATACTGCATGGGATATAGTTATGCTAAAAAAGTTTGTTGTTTATCTAAAATTAGAATCTAACTAGGTGCCCTGTTATTTTGTTTTTGCTTTGATTGAACCTGGCAACCCCAGCCATAAACTAAAGCTGTGAGAGTATAGTAGGTTGTACAAGGAACCACAAAACCCCAGAACAGGGGACCCATGGTATTTCTACTCCTTCAGAACTTAAAAAGAGAATGGAGAGACGATCATTCTAGAAAATGGAACTTTATTTATTTAGACGCGGATGAGTTTCCAGCATGTTCTCACCTCAGAGCTGATAGCTCTAGGCTCCCAAGTGCCTGTGTTTTGGGGATCTGGCTGCCTTTAAAGCACCACAAGCTCTGAAGTCCTCCCTAGACTTTTTCTCTCTGGGGAGGTAAGTTCAGGATTTCATGGTTGTCTGTTAAAGCTACAGAAAGCAATTGGAAGTGGCCCTGTATGCCAAAGACCTTGGAGAATGAACTGGGTGGGGGGAGATGGTAACAGATGTTAGCAGGAAGGGAGACCAACTCTAACATCAGTCCCTGCATATTGAATCCTAATTTTTTTATTGACTTTAATTGTTAAATTTGAGATGGATTCCTCTGGAGGGAAATGTTTGACTCCAAGATGTCATGAAATGACATTTCTCTCCAAAATACTAAATTGTGTACTTAAAGGGAAAATATTTTCCAGCATAATAATGGTAATATTGAAAATAAATTACCAGGCATAAGCAAGGGTGATTACAAGCATGTTTTTGTGTTTGGCCTATAGTTTTAAAATGCCCAGGGATGGCTTAATTGAGCAGAACACTAGAACTCATAAGCCTTTCCCCTCTATTTCCTACAGTGGCAGACATGACTGCATTTCATAGTGCAAAAGTCACATTTCAGGGCACTGCTGAGGTAATAGGTGGGACCCAAGGTCCTTGTTATGGCTTGTGTCTAGATGTCACCCAAAAGCCTGGTGCAGTCATAAGTGGGGCTTTTGCAGAGGTGGCTGATCTAGGGTGTGTGACGCTGGGATTGATGCATGGTGCAATGCTAGGCTTAAAGGCAGTAGGATTAAGGGTGAGTGCCACTTGCCCTAAGTAGTCTGGATAAGATAAAAGGGGCAGAAAGATGCTGTTAAGGTCCCTTGTTGCTTTTACTATCTTCTGTCCACCATGAACTGTTGCCCTTCTACCGTGGGCTGCCCTGTCTTGGAGTCAGCAGATTATGGACTGAAACCTCTATGAACTGTAAGCCAAATAAATTTTCCCTCCTTTAACTTTGGGTGTCACGTATTTTGTCTCAGCAACAAGAAAAGTAGCTAACACAGTCCTCTATGGAGTCAGGTAGGGGCAGTGACTGAGTAGTTGAGCAGTGGTCCCAAAAGTGACAGAGCCAAATGGGTGGAGGAAGGGCCCACTGCAGACAAGGAGCATTCATGGAAGGTGTGGTTGCTGGGAGGAGTCAGGGAAAAAGGCCCCATGGAATATTCTGGAAGATACAGTGTTGCAGAACTGGTACCAAACCAAAAGGAAGACACTCCTCACCAAGAAATTGGAAAGCAACTTTTTATTACACTGGTGGGCTGGTGGGAACCAGGTCCAAATCACCAGCCCAGAATCAGCTTTGAGTACAGTTTATATAGGTTTGCGAGCAGAAAGTACAAAGGCTTGGAAGCATGGTAGGTTTCTATTGGGTTGTAATAACTATAGCTTGTTGCTTGTTGCTTGCTGCTGGGCAGAAAGTCCTTGAAATACTTTAGGAAAACAAGATACATTTTTAGACAGGAAAATGCAGTCAGTGCAACTGGAGGTGGTCAAACTGACCTGGGTCAGGCCATTCTAGGAAAAGGCAGCTGTGTGCAATATGTGGTGGGCTAGGGCTATGGCTCAAGGCTGTCTGGGTTTTGTGGTCTAGCTACATGGTGGGCTACATGAGCATATTTTGTCTTAATATAGTATCCAGCTGCTAGTGAATTTTAAAATTTCTGTCACATTCCCCCCTATTTTTATAGGAAGATTCTTCTTCCCCATTTTCCTCAGTTGTAAGGAGTTGATAAGAGGGGGTGGTTTTTAAAAGAAGCTGGCAGTGTATGCCCTCAAAGCATTTGGAGAGAAATTGGATCAGGAAACATATCACACAAGGACCTAGTAGGAGGCCTGTCAGGAGAGCCATTAAGGGTCCAAGCAAAGCTCTTGTTCATGAGGGGAGAAAGTCCAGGGATCCCCAGCAGGAAGAGTCACCCATTATACTTTTAGTCCTTTGTTTGAGATGCTTTTTCAACTGAAGGGAATTTTTTCTTACTATCCCTGACTTGTTGGCATAATAACAGCATTCCTCCTCTAGGAAGAGGCAGCCCTGTTGGGCTGTTAAAATGTCTAAAGGCCCATGATTTTGGAGGACAATGACAGCCAGGGAATCTATCTTGTCCTGTAGAGTATCTATTGAACTTTGTATGTTGGCAAATTCCCCTACTATCTGAGTACTTAACTGGGTGTATTGCTGTTGGCCTATGCCCATGGCCATGACACTGAGGGTTAAACTTCCTGTTATTGCTATCCCAGCCAAAATTGGCAGTATTACAGGGTCACATTTTTGACATGACTGATGAGCATATGCAGGACCCTGTTGACTGAGTAGACAGAAAGGTCAGGTACCAGGTAAGCAAGTGCACAAAGGCTCATCTTGGCACCAGTAAACACTTGGTGAATCCCGTCACAGCAAACAAAGAAAGTTTCATGGGGGGCTGCTAAGGAAACTGAGGTGACAGTTAAAACATCTATACAGTCAGTGGAGACATGTAGGCCTGTAGAGGAACCCAGAAAGCAGGAGGCATTTCCCCATACCATCATGGGATAGGGCTGGAGTAGGCGATCAGGAGCACTAGTAGAATTGAGGTTAGAACTGTTTCGATTTAGATCCAAAGCACTATAGGAAAGGACTGAAAGGGGAACACAGAAACAACAGTCATTCCCCAATTCTGGGTTTACAGCTTGAAGGACCCAATGAGTGCTGTTGACCAGGTGTAAGAGGTCAGGAGTTGGGGATCCTGAGTGATTTGCAGTGGGCGTTGGTGCCAGTGGGAACAATAGTAGTTTTTAGGAAGGAATTCTAATGCGGGATGGGGGTGACCAAACCTTTATGATTTTTAAAACAAGCCATGGGTTAACCCTCATCTATCTACCTGGACTCTTATCTGGCAACCTGATGACCAGCTTCAATGGGAAGGATCTGGAATAGTGTAGTGCAAGGGGTTACAGGTTCCCAGTAAGCTGCTTGGGCTAGAGGGAAGCTGAGTTAAAAGGCTATTTTGAGATCCACCCCAGTCTATGACACCATCCCATCTAGGACAGAACGTAGATGAGAAGGGGGATTTACAATACTTTTTGGTTTGTCACCATTCTGGACAGATATACTTATTATTTGTGGGGTATTCTCATTCCCAATTTAATCCTCTGCATCCTGAAGAATAGTGACAGTTTTCCCAACCAGGAGTGTTGGTTTGAACTGGGCATGCATCAAAATAAAGATATACTTTAGGCTGTGAAGGATCCCATTTAGTCTGCTTAAGAACTATTATGGGGCTTCGGCCATAAATTTGAATTTGGACCTCCCAGTGTCCTAAATTTCCATATACTCCTAGGATGTTTAAACATATTATCCATAGGAGTGTCATTTTTAATCTTTATCCAGGCAGCTAAAAGTAAGCAGCCCAAGAATTATATTGATGTAGGAAAGAATGAATGCAGCCCTCTGGTGGGGATTCCAATCTTTTGGAGTTGTGACTCAAAGAATGAAGGGGAGTACTGAAATCAACAGGAGAAAAAGAACTAGGAACTAACCAGGGTAACAGTACATTGAAACTAGTGGCGGAGTCAATGCAGGGTACCTTAATAGGTGTCAGACTAGGCAGTATGCGAAGGGAAATACGAGCCAATCTAAAACTTTGAGAAGCAGTTTAGGGTACCTGGTTGAATGGTAACACTAATATATAAGAGGACAAAGGCAACTTTATGGGGAAATTTCCAGTCCTCTGGGGATACAGCCCAGAGTCTGTGGCAAGCACTAAAACTAGCAAAAGAGGGAATTAACCACCAAACTGGAAAACAGAACATAAGTTAATTAGGACGGGTACTCCAGTGTACGATGTCCATTCTATCTTCAGCCGTGTGTAGACCCGCCAGCTTCCAGAGTGGCTAGAGCAAGGCTTTGAGTGCACTGTCTTTTCAAGATAGTCTTTAGGGGCTTGAGTCATCAGGGCAGGCCTTCCAACAATCGTCAGGATGAGCCCATTTGATCCGGGAGTGATGAATCCAGGGCTGGGTCTCTGCTACTTTTACCACAGTGGGAGTAGTCAAAATAATTAAACAGAGGCCTTTCCAAATTGGGGACAGGGGATCCTTTTTCCAGTCTTCAACCCAGACCATATCGCCTGCTCTGTGGGTATGGGCAGGTGTGTCAGTGGGAATGGGTGCCCTTCCTGTGATATGTTTATGAATCTGGAAGAAAGTCTTTCCTAATTGAACAAGTTGTTCCTGTAGGGTGATATTTCCTAGCTGACATAGGTCCTCCTGGAGACCTTTTATTAGGGGTGGGAGTCTCTCGAATAAGACTTCAAAAGCAGTGTATCCAGTAGGTCCTGGTGCTGTTCTAACTTTTAGGAGGGCCATGGGCAGCAAGTCCACCCATGGAGTCTGAGTTTCTTGATAATACTTGGTCAGTATGACTTCAGGGCTCTGTTCATCCATTCAACCTTTCCGGAACCTTGGGGTCTATAGGCAGTGTGGAGAGTCCATTTGATCTTCAGTTCCTTGGCTAGTTTTTGGGTCATTTCTGCCACAAATGATGGTCCATCGTCACTGCCTACAGTCAGGGGCAGTCCATACCTAGGGATAATTTCTCTCAGTAACACCCTGTATACTTCAGAAGCCCTTTCAGTCTTTGTGAGGAATGCCTCTGGCCATCCAGAATAAGTGCAAACAAGAACAAATAAATATTTGTGACACTGGCACGGCTTAATTTCAGTAAAACCTATTTGAAGATCTTCAAAGGGAGAGAGTCCCATGTGCTGGATTTCAGGTGGTGGCCAGGGGCTTGTTGAAGCTTCAGTCTTTGCACAACTTTGACATCTCTGGTGGGCTACATGAGCATTTTTTGTCTTAATATAGTATCAGGCTGCTAGTGAGTTTTAAAGTTTCTGTCACAATAGCTCTAGGTGTTGTATTTAGAACCAGTTTCTAGGTGAACAATAAATAAAAGCACAGTTCTGTTCATTGTGTTTCTACATTTGGGGTTCCATCCATAAACAGGAAGACCAGAACAGGAAGCCGTGTCTTCTGGAAAAGAACCTTGTGGCACCCAGCAGAGCAGCTCCGAGGAAAAGGGAGCAAAGTCAGGCAGCTTTCGTCGTGTTATTTGATACTTGCAGGTTTGGACCACATTGTGCTTCTCTGTTTCTTTCTTACTCCACTCTACCTGGCTCCATCACCCCCAATTTCCCCCATCTTCTCCTTTCACCCTCTTCTGTTTCCACTAGGCAGAGGGGGTGTATCCTGGACCAAGCTACCTCTTGGCTCAGGTCTCTATGGTGTGTTGGGTGGGTGCACTGCGGTGGGGGTGTGTGGCTCATGAGGTTGGATATTATTTTTCCCATTTGGAATGTGGCCTCATGTGGGGACTGCTAAAATTTTTCCAGCTACAGTGAGCAAGAGCTTTGGGGTCTCGACTTAATGCAAGAGAAAGACTTAGGTAGAGTTTGGGGGAGATTTTGAGTCTGGTTTTCTCTCTCTAAAGAAAAGACCCAAGAGCAAGTGCCATCCCCAAAGAAAGCAGGAAGCAGAAGGTTCTGGATTTGGGCCAAACCCACAATTGAGCACAGGATGACTAATAAATGGGTCAATTCTAAGGAATTTTTGGAGGGAGGGTGAGAGAGTTTCCGGGAAGCAGGAAGTATCCAGAGAGAGAAGGATTTGCTAGTCTTTGGAGTCAGGCAGTGCCTGGGTGGTGGCAGGAGAATACCAGGAGATGGCTTCCATTTATGGGGCGAATTTTCCCCAGGCCCAAGAGGCCAGAGGCCTGAAGTCAAGTGCGCAGACTTGGTGGAATCCCCATGCCATGGGCCTTAGATTCAGCTCCTCATTCATCCTTCCTCACTTTCATGCATCAGATGTTTATTGAATATCTACTGAGTACCCAGCTTTCTGCTTTCTGCCCTCAGAAAGTTCCAGCTGCTGGGAGCTCCTTTTGTATAAAACACCCCATAACATGGAGAAGGACATTGGCCAGCTGTGTGCAATGGCCTTGGACAGTGGTGGGCAGCCAAGTCCTTCTGTGGACCCCTCCTGGGCTCAGGTGAGCTGGCCTGGATTCTCCCCTGTCTCTGACCCACTTGAGGATTCAAGAACTATTTCTTGCTCCCACATTTCAAGCACCAGATTGCCCAGGACCCTTTAGCTCAGCCTAGCTTTTGTTCACTGTGGCTCATGTCCTCTGAGGCCTCTTCCTCATGGATCCTTCCTGACTCTGCATAATCTCTTCTTTCTGGCTCACTGGAAGCTAATCTGAAGCAATCATTTTCCCTTGATACTCATGGTGGATGAAGCCTTCACCTCGACACTCTAAGTCATCTTTGTCTTCATCGTCATGAGTACCATGAACTCATTTGTCCTTTCCTAGTTACAGGGAATCATTTCTAGGGGCATGGAAGCCTTGATCAAATCAGCACAGAATGGGCCACCCAGTTGGAGGTGGACCGCTTCTGAAGGAGGCGTTCTCCGTGTGCTCAGTAACACCCAGGGCTCCTTGGGGCTGGCCTCACTGATGCCTCAGTTCCCTTCCTCTGGGCATGGGTCCCAGGAACAGAGTTACATGTTGCTCCAGCACATCTCACTGATATTGACACAACTTTGTTCTCGGCACCTCCACATATGCATGCTCTATCCCCAAAGAGAGAAGAACTGAGTCCGATATCAGGACTTACAGGTCAAAGGCAGGATGACAAGGAAGAGTGAAGCCCTCAGCAGGCTTGCCCAGGTCCAGGCATGCTTTCCAAAACCTGCCATGGGAATGTGTAACACCGTGCCCCAAAGTAGGCAGACTGGAAAATGTTTCTGGTTAGGTCAGCCCTGCAAATGCATCCAATAGGCTGGCAGCCAGAGAGCAGTCCCAGGGCCCAGGAGATCATAGATGGGTAACTCCCTTTGGGGGCAAGGCTGACAAAGGCATTATTGTCCCTCTCTTGGGCTTCTGCCTGGCCCAGCATGCTGTGTCCCTCTTTCCTGCCCCCTTGTCCTAGTGAATCTGAATACAATCCACAGCTCACACCCTAGCTTGCAGCTCCTAAGTTATGCTTGGAACTTGGACATCTGGACCAACTCTCTGCATGCTATCTAAAAGTTTACATTCCACCTACCCTCCATCCATCCATCCTTCCATCCATCCATGTGCTATGAGTGGTTAATGATACCCCAAGGCCCATGTAGTAAAGGTTTGGTCCTCAGCCATGGCGCCATCAGGAGGTGGTGGAGTTTTAGGAGGTGGAGCCTAGTCGGAAGTCTTCAGACTACTGGGGTCAAACCTTTGAAAGGACTGCAGAGTCCCATCCCCTTCTTCCTCTTTCCCTTTTTTCCCAGCCATGAAGTTAGCTGTTTTGCTTTGCTATGTGCTTCTGCCATGATGTGCTACCTTATCACAGACCTAAAGCAATGGGATCAACTGATCTTGGACTGAAACCTGCAAAACAATAAGCCAAAATAAAACTTTTCTCTTTATAAGTTGATTATCTCAGGTATTTGTTATAATGATGGAAAGCTAATACTATATACCATCCTATATATCATCTATCTGTATCAATCACTTATCTACCTACCTATTTACCTATCCATATCCCTATCCATCTATTCTACCTGTCTGCCTGTCTCTTTGTCTATGTCAGGTTTCACACTGCTGGGACATAATACCCAACACCCACAAAAGAGGTTTAATTAGGCTCATGGTTTCTGGGGATTTGGTCCATGGTTGGCTGGCTCCATGGCAAAAACATCATGGTGGAAAGGGGTGGCAAAACAAAGATGCTTAGTTCACAGTAACAAAGAAGCAGAGTAGAGAACAACACCAGAGTGGGAGTAGCAAGGAGCCAAAAATAGATCCAAGGTCACACCTGCATGACTGACCCAGACTCACTCAAAAGTGTGCTTTACTAATCTCCTGGGTGGCTCCCAAGAGAATCAAGTTGACACTCTACCTTAACTATCTATCTATCTATCTATCTATCTATCTATCTATCTATCTATCTATCTATCCTACCTGCCTATGTCTACTATCTACCTATATCATTTATCTATTTGTTTACTTATACTTCATCTGTCTGTCTGTCTGTCTGTCTTACAAAGCTGGCAGACACAGGGGAAATATTCACCATGCCAGAAGAACACAAAGCCTGAATGTTTGCTCTCTATGGAACTGGGCTTATCTTCTAGACTTTTCACTTTGTACATAGTATTTGTACATCTGTAAATGCTTGCGAAGATGGTGTAACTTTCTCAAAGAGGTGAGTTTGCTGCCATGCTTTCACTGAATAGTGGGTAACCAGGGTGTTTTGGTTTCTCTGGGGAACATATGTCTACCAGCCTCTGGCCAGAGGGTGGGTGAGAGGGTGCATAGGCAGGCTGGGTAGGAGAAGGTCTGGATCATGACCACTCTGTCATGACAGGTTCTGCTTCTCTTGTCTGGTCTCAGGAGCCATCTGCAGGATGATGAGTTGTCTATTGATTTCCAAGGGCTCTTCCAGCTCTGGCTTCTGTGATAAATACCAACTATTCATAGAGAACATACTGTAAATTAGCCATTTAACTCCCATGAGTGTCTGAGTGGGTGCTATTGCCACTCCTACTTTGACACTTGGGCACAGTGATGAGGTAGGTGACTTCAAGGTCACTCAGCAGTGCATGACAAAATCAGGATTGGAGCTCAGGCCTGTGTAACTGATCTCATCCATGCAGCCACCATGCCATCTGCTGCTGACTGTCAGTAGCCCTAAGAAGGCACGCCCCAGGATGTGCAGGGCAAGTTGTAAGTGAGCTGGTAAAGATACAGGCCGAGGGTCACCAGCTTGCAGTCCCCCAGTTATCCACAGCTGGCCTGGGGCTGAGCCACTTTCCTCCTGGTCTTGGCTGCAGTGACTGGAGAGGGAGAGGGCATGCTGTAGCTCTGGGCACATCTGCAGCAGGACAGGGAAGCCAGCCTTTGCTTTCTGTCCTCTTCCTCCTCCTCCTCCCCCGCTGCCACCAGTATCCCATGTGCCTGCAATTGAACCCAGATGCCAGGAAATCTCTTGGTTGTATGGCTGAAGTGAAAACACATGGACAGGGTGAAAACTCTTCTCTGCTACAGCTTCATTACTGTCATCCCTGGAAACTCACAGAGAGCGGAAGACCTCGGAGCTCAGTGCCTGGAGCTCTGCGTGCAAGCATACGGCTCGTAGCAGCCATAGGCACCACACATGTGCCTGTGGCTGCTGGCCTTGGTCCAAGGTGTTCAAATCTGCTGCAGGGTAGTGGAGTGAGCGGGGAAGGGACAGAAAGTCCTGTGCTCCATCTATCTCTGCAAACTATTCTTGCTTTCTTCCTAAGAAATTTAGGATCCTGGATCCCAATCTTGACCCTGACACTCTCTGGCTGTCTGACTTTAGGTAAATCACAACACTTCTCCGGGCATCACTTTCTAACCCTCTAAGGTGATGAAAATAGTCTTTTTGAAGTGGTTGCAGCACAATAAAGCGTACTTTTGGGAGTGAAAAAATAATCCGAGTGTATAACAAAGCAGTTCCATAATCCTTAATCTACAATTCCAAAATCCTAAAAGCCCTGAGAACTAAAGCTTTCCATTTGGCTGGAAAGCCTGCGCTGAACTGACTTAGGACTATTTATTGCATTTATTTGTCTCCCTTGGTGTGAATATTTCAGTGTGCGACATTGCTGCCCAGGCCTTGTTAGGGGCTGGATGTGGTTCCATACACATCTCAACCCAAAGAGTTCTGAATTCTGGAACAAATTCAGCCACAAGGATTTTAGATCAGGAGCTGAGAATCTGTTTTTGAAAAGGAAGGGGAGATTCATGTGTTGTACTGGAAGATTTTTTCTGAAAGGTAGAATGACTAGAGTAGTGTTGGATTTGAGGCCATTATTATTATTATTATTATTTAGTATTTTTTTTATATGTGGGTACCGGGAGTTGAACTCAGGACCTCGTGCTTGCCAGGCAGGCGCTTATGCTGTTGAGCTATATCACCGGCTCAAGGCCATTATTGAAAGCTGTCCTGGCCTGTCTGGGAGTTAGCTGTGATTCATAAATAATCGAGCAGTGCCGTCCATCAAGTGTGCTCATGCAACAGACACTTTTAGGATGCTCCCCACATACTGTCTGCTGTAACCTCGCTGCAGCCCAGGGCAGGTGCAGATCAGCTTGACTGGCTCCAGGGTCAGTGTGCACTAAGCCCTGTGAACTGGGGACCCAGATGAGGGCTCCCCAAGGATGGGAAACACCTCTTCCCCTATGCACCTGCCCCTTTCTTTCCTGCTGCAGGTTCTGCCAACTCTAATTGTCCCTGAGATCTGCTTCCTTTTTCCTTCATTGAATTATATGCTCCCAGATTTCTCTGAGTTGCCTCCTCCACCAAAATGGGCGTGCTAATGCCCACGAGACTCATTCGGACAAGCCAAGTAAAGCCTCAGATGGTCATGGCCTGTAGACGGGAGCTGATACAGCCCCCTGCAGGGATGTTAGACAGCTACCCTGGGGAGAAACACACATAGTGTTCCTGGGGACACCGCAGGGGTCTCCCAAGCACTCAGGCTGGCCCTGGACCATCTCCTCTGCCACCACATGGCCTGCAGTGGAAGACTCACCTCTGCCAGAGCTGCCCAAGCCTGGGTTTGACTTTGTTTTACGATCGAACAAGTGAATCCCCAACACATTCTCATTAGAAAAAAAAAATACACAAGTACACAGAGTGAACAGTGAATCCTTCTTTACCTCCAGCCTCTGAAACCTAGTGTCTCCTGGGGGTGACTACTGTTTACAGTGGGGCATGCATCATTACAGCTGCTTTCTTGGCGTTTATTTACGCGTATGTATCGTGTGGATTTGTTGTGGGCGTTTTATATATACACCTCACATCGCGTTCTGCAGCTCACTGTTCTCTGCTGACCATATGTCTTGGAGCCCTTCCAGTTGGTTCGTGGAAGTGCGCCTCATTCATTTCAACTGCTGCCTCCAGACCCTGTGGATGCACGACTTACAGGGCCACTCCCCTACTGGAGAGCTGTGAACGGCTGTGTAGACATGTGTGCTGTGTCCCCACAGAGGTGCATGGAGGGAACATCCTGTGTGTGCCCTGTGCCCATGGAAATTTAGCAAGGGGAATGGCTACATCACTGAGTGTGACTTTTTAAAAATTTTTGCAGTTTTTGCCAAATTGCCCCCTGAAAGGCTGAATTCATTTAAATCTCACTAAACAGCATCTAGGGCAGCCATTCTATTAGCTGGCGGGGCCCAGGGTTTCCTGGCAAGTGGTTCTGAGGTGGCAGGGGCTCATTCCTCTTGGGTGGCCAGGCTGTGAGAGTGCACATGGCCCCTGCAGCCCTGTGGACGCATGAGGGCTGTCTACTGGTCATAGATGGCAATCAGATCAATGCAGTGATTAAATGTACAGTGATGGCAATCAGATCCATACCGCCGTGGTGGGGATGGGATGACTTGACTGATTAAATGCCACAGTGATTAAAGGCAGGGGATTTGGAGCCAAAAGGATTTGCACTCAAATCCTGGCTCCACCACCCATGAGCTTCATGACCCCCAGCAAATATACCTCCTCTGAATCCTTTAATATGAAAACTAGGAGTGAGAGTGACCCCACAAGGCACCAAGGTTTCCTAAGGACCTTGTGTGCAGCCTTTCCTATAGCCCCTGAAGAGAGCAAACGGGAATATGTGGAAATGGGTATATTTATGGTGGTCGGGATTATGACTCTTACCAATGTGAGGACGATGATTGTTAATATCCTGTCTCCAGAAACACAACCCCCTTTCCTCTGGACAGTCCTCTCCCTCCCAGCCATGCCAACCACCCAGCCCTGCAGGCCCGGCTGTCTTATAACGCCTGTGGTATGCAGAGGTCACAGCCCATAGCGGGTGACAGTACCCAGGAGCAGGACCCGAGTCCTGGCTTCCCTGCTGGAAGGGTAGACGGGACACAACCGGATAAACACCAGTAAACAGATGTGGGGAGTCTTACAAACACGTCCTGTGCCAACACTGCTTCTTGCTGATAAACACAGCCCAGCCAAGTCAGTGGGAGCAGAGGGAGCAGGCAGATGCAAAGCGGGGTGGGTTGAAGGTGGGGGCGGGAGGTGGCAGGAGCATGTGAGGCAGATGGCAGAGCCTGGCCGGGGAAAGTGGAGAGCGGAAGTGGGGCAGGAGGGTGTTTGGAAGGTGGCTGTGCTCCTGGCCGCCACAGTAGGGGCACAGAGGAGGGTGTCCCGGACAGAGTCTGCAGTTCAAGTCCCTGCTGTGCCTCTTGCCAGCTCTTGGCCTTTCTGATCCTTCATTTGAGCATCCGTAAAAAGGGACATGAGGGAGTGTTAGATTAGACCTCTTTGTCCAGAATATCTTCCAGCCCAAGACTTCTAGGAATTCCTGCCCCATAATAAAATCTCTGCAATAAACACTTTCACTTTGAATTTGAGTCGCTGTGGCCATCACCTTCATCTGTCCAAAGTGCCAGCACTTAACAGTTTGTAAACAACATTCCCACTTGTTTTCTCATCCAGTTCTGCACTAGAGCCCTACAGGTGCGAGATGAAATACGAATCCTGTTTTACAGATCATGGACCTGGGCTCCTGGAGGGGGAGGGACTTCCTGGAGGCTGGAACCAGGTGGCGGTGGCACCGTGTCCTGCTCAGGGGCCATTTCGGCAGCTCCTGAGCTCAGGTCTATGTTGCAGATGCTAATCAGACTGGACCACTCTGGTCCCTACACACTACCCACGGGGACTGTCATGCCCTGGTCCCACCGTTCAGGCCAGGCTCTTTGCCCACATGGTCTGTCTCATTCTCTGGGCAGGTGCTTGTTGTGGCATCCACTGTACAGATAAGCAGGTGAGGCTCAGAAAGGCTGAGTTACTCCCCAGTGTCACCAGCCAGTGAGCAGAATGCCTGGCTGCCCAAGACCCTACACATGTCTTTGTCCCTTTTACACCAGCCTGGAGAGGGTGCTTATACCTCACGGGCACCTGAGAACCAGTTACTCTCTACCTCATCCCCCCAGCCTCAAGGCACTCCTCCCTTGCCAAGAAGCCTTCTCAGCCTGCGCCATCTGCTCCCAGGCAGCCAGCCTTTCCTCTTCCCCTGGTGTCACTCATAAGACCTTCCTATCTGGGTCCTCCTGGTGATCTTTGTCCCCCTCCACTTGAGAGGAGGGGACTGAGTCTCCTCTGGGGCTGGGGCTTGTCTTTCCTGTGTAGGTTTAATTTTTTCTCAATAAATAGATTTTAATGGTACAAGAAAAAGTATGTGCTTATTGTAAAAGGCTAGGGGCTTATGTCCGTGTCACCATGGTGCAGATTCGGAGCAGGACTTGGGCACAGGTCATTCACCTGTTGCTTTCCTTGGGATGTTTTATTGGTGGTTGAGCAGCGAAGGGAGGGAGGAGTGGAAGATGCCAATCAAGGTGTTTCTAGTAGGCAAGTGCTCTAAGCAGTGGGACTCCATCTAACCAGGGGACTCTGTGAGCCAGTACTGACATGTGTGGGGGTGTTAACACTTCTGACACCAGATATGCAGAAAGATTTCCCACACCAACCTCTTCCCCAACTTTCTACACTGTCCTACAATTCAACCATGGTACCAACTACCTAGAGTCAGTGCATAGCCCATAGGTGAGGGGCTTAGTTTTACAAGACGACCCCACTTTGAGCAGCAATAGCCAATTGTGGGTCCCCAGTGGCCCAAACTTCTGTCCTAATTGGCCATCAGCCAGATGTCCCCATTGGGTCATTTGCCCTGGCAGCTCCCAGAACCATCATGGCTCACAGAAATTGTTCAGAGAGATGCTGACATTTACCAGTTGATGCTAAAGGCCACAGAGGAGCAGCAAGTGTCATGGGGAGGTTCTACCAAGGCACCCTGGGGGCTTTCCACATTCCCACAGAGGTCACATGGGCAAAGGCCTGGACCACAGTTAATCTTGGTCTCAGCGGAACACCTATAGATTTTTGGAAGCCCTGGAGATTTGGAGACACTCAAGGAGCCAAGTGAAGCCACCTCCTGCCCCCACCCTGCACGACTTGGCAGTCATCAGGAGGCCATTTGTCTTGGCCAAGGGGCTGCTGCAGATTATGACACTGTCTGGCTGCAGCCTAGACCTGGTCTCTTGCAAGCTGCCCTGTACTTGCTGGCCCCTTTCCCACTGATGCCATTCTTTGTGGTGCAAGGGAGAAGGCACATTTGGCTCTTCTTCCTTTCACAATCTAGTGGCTCATCATCTCTTTACAGGATGGATCAGCCAGGCCTCAGCCCTGTCTGTTGTGTGCCTGCCACCAGGATGGAATGGGTGACACTGAGACCAGGGAGGGTGGCCTGAGCAGAAGGAAGTAGGGAGGTGGGAGGCTGGTGGAAATCATACCAGCATGAGTCCCTATCTAGGGCCCTGGGTCTCAATATGGCTGAGCCTTTGCTCATTCAATCCTCCCCATAATCCTATGAAGTATGTATTTGCTTCAGGCTAACTCACACAGAGAGATTGAGTAATTTGCCCAAGGTCACTCAGTTTGTAATGGCAGCTCTTGGATTAGCTCAGGGGACCTGAGCACTCAGCTGCTGATGAGAGGAATGGGTGGGGAGGGGCCTGAGGTTTTCCAGTGGGAGTGGGGAGAAGGCCTTTGGGGGTCCCTCTGGGCCATGCTGGGCCCTTTCTGCCAGCTTGCAGAGAGGGGTGCTGGGTGCCTTCTCTTGGCCACACAGCCTTGCTCCTTGCTCACCCAGCTGCCTGGAGTCACAGGCAGAAGAGAGAGAGCAGCCCCCTTCCCCATCTGCTGGTGGCCCTCTGGCGGTGGCCACTTGTGGCCCCTGGGGCTGGCTCACCACAGGCAGGACTGACGCCTGGCTGATCCATCCTGGTGCACGGCAGCCAGGCTCCCCGGAAGCTCCCCGGCCCAGGGAAGGTTCCAGCACAGCTTGGAGTCATTAGCTCTCTCTGCTCACTGCTTGTGGTGACAGCTGGGCTTCAGACCCAGGCTCCTCTGCTGTCCACCCGTCTCTCACTTCTCCACACAGTGGGTGCGTCCCACAGCTCTGTGGGGAGGGGAGATGGGAACATTGTTCAGCCCCACAACACCCCCTCCATTGTCCAGCTTGGTTTCACTCTGTTCCCCGCTGTTGCTCCTCCACTGCTCAATCTGAGATGGCCCTTGGAAGACAATAAAAGGAAAGTGGGGTTCTGTGTCATGTCCATTGTGTGACTTTGGGAAGGTCACATAACCTCTCTGGGCATCTATTTATTTTGCTTGTCAGCAGGAGCTCCTGGTCCCTGCCTCCCTCCTCCTTTGTGGAGATGAGCAAAGCATGTCTGAAAAATATTGACATGGGAAAGCAGATGCTTTGAGGCTGGAACACATGTAATCTGGAGGGGTCAGGCTGTGGTCAGCCTGGAGGATGCTGGAGCACAGAACTGAGCATGCAGAGAGGCCACCTCATTTTATACATAGGGAAACTGAGGCCCAGATTTCTTTCTCCTGCACTGCCTTGTCCTTTGATGGTGTCCTGAGGAACACTGATGTAAAGAGCATTTATGTGCCAGATACTGTCCCGAGTGCTCTCCACAGAGCACATCCACGCATCCTTGGGAGGTGAGTCTCAATCCCATCTGGCCTGGGCCTGGAATGGCTTCTGGATGTGCAGGGTCTGTTTGCTTAAAAGGCAGACTTTTCTAGGCCCAGAAGAGGAAATCTGTGCTTTGCAGACATAAAAAGAAAAGAATCTTTTAGGACTTTGCTCTCCAGTTGCATGAGAGACAAGATAGGGATGTTCTCAAGGCTCCATGGGACAATCTGCCTCTTGGGGCAGTGTGCGTGGGATGGGGACATAAAGGAGCACTTTTCCCATGCTCCTTCTCAACTGGAGCCAGGGAGAGGGCAGCCAGGGAAGTCTCAGGTTAGTGCCAGGCATGACCCTTGCAAGAGATGGGGAATTTATACCAAGGAAGGGGAGCAGAAGACGGGACCAACTCAGGTCTGAGTCCCCACTCTACCACTCAATAGCTTTGTGACCCTTGATGTGACTTAATGCGACACCTCTGAGCCTCCGTTTCTCTAGGTGTAAATCAACCCTTGTTACAGCCCTTTGTAAGGATTTGAAATAACTCATGGGATGCACTGGACCTGGAGCCAGAAGTTATGGTGGGGCCATTGAGTAAAGGGCAGCAGGACACATGTGTGTGTGTGGTGTGTGATTTGTGTGTGTGTGTGTGTGTGTGTGTGCATGTGTGTGTCCAGGGCAGCCTGAGGAAGGAAATGAGCTGTCAGAGCTGCCTGGCAAGAGGGACCAGCAAAACGTAGCAGGGCTTCTCTAATCTCCCCAGAGCCCTTGTGGTCAGAGCTGGCCACTACTCAGATACCTCTTGCCCGGGGAATCCTGGGGGGTCCAGACCAGCCTAACTCAACCAGACAGGCTCTGGCAGAGACCACACTTTCTCCTCCGAACAATGTCATTCTCCCAGCCAAGGGCATCAAGAGGCAGGCCAGGGATATGACAGCACAGGGCAGTTTCCGGGCTCCCACTGCCTCGCGTCCTCCATGTTTGTGTGTACCCCGGTCAGGCTGCCTGCTTCTTCAGCCTCAACCTGGCCAGGCTCTCAAGAGCCACACAGTAGCTCTGTGGCTCTGGGCCATCCATCCTTGCTTGAGCTGAAGGACCCCCGAGGAAACTGTCACTTTCCTATTCTGCAGGCCAAAGCCCTGGGTCATTCCCAGAGTGCAGAGAAACTTGTTGCCCACCCATCTCAGGCCATCTCCAAGGTTCTGTGACCGTGAGCACCTCTCATCCTGGACAGGTGTGAGCATGTGTATATGAGCATGAATGAGATGCATGTGCACGTTTGAGGGTGTGGATGTGTATGTGCAAGGGTCTTGTGCCTGAGTGTATGTGTGTGTGTTCACAGTGGAGGCAGCTGGAGACCAGAGCTTCCAAGAGCTGTTGGTTGCTGCAGCCAGCTGAGGCCCATGGCTGCACTGTCCTCCATCTCTGCTCCTTCTGTGTGAGCCCAGAGCCTGGCACTGGTGGGGAAAGACCTCATCTCCTGCCCCACGGAGTTTTCGGCCTGCTGAGGAGAGGCTGCAACGCACAGGTAAACCAGCAAGATGATGTCGGAGGAATGGTGATGAGAAGGTAATGAAGCGGGGCCATCTGTCATGTCTCCTGGCATGCACACCAAGTTTTCCCCTCCAGAGCCAGCACAGAGCATGTGATGGGTTAGTCTGCACCCAGCTCTGTGACACAGGGGCTTCTTTCCAGGCACCCGAAATCTTCCAGCCTGGGTCTGGATTTCCCTGACTGTGGAAATGGACAGGATGTCACCAAGTTTTGACCACAAACTGGGTCCTCTTTCCTTCTCAGAATTGTGGAGCCAATAACAAGACCAGGCACCAATTGAGCAACAAAGGAGACTTCTGTTCCTGGTCAAGAGCAAGAGATAAACTCACAGATCAACTTCTCAACCTATTGAAAGTCAGAAAGTTATAGATTTAAGGTAAAAGAAGTGTGGGGGAAGGAGAGCTAATGACGGGAAGGAATAGTCATGTCTTTTCTAGGAATGGGCTGAGATTTTTCTGGGAATTCCAGTGCTACTCTTTCTGCTGCTTTTATTGTTCCTTCTGGTCATTATCATAGCAATCATCAGCTGTCACATGCAGATGGCACTATAATGAAGTTAGAGGCGGTGTGAAAGTCACTCTGGCAGTCATCATAGCCACTTTCTGCTAGCCCACCTGGCCTGCAGGTGTCCTATCCTTACAGATAAACTGGACTGGACAGGACAGAAGTCAACATGGTCGAGTAGGTAGCACAAGACAGGGCAAGGTAGCAAGAAGAAGAGCTTAACAAAGGAGCTGAACCTCTCATTAGAGGAACATCAGAGAAGTCAGGAGAGCGGGCTCTGGAGCCATCAGCCCAGCTCGACCCTTACAAGTTGTGTGGCCAGAATCAAGTTCCTGAGCCTTGCTGAGCCTCAGTTTCCTCACCTGTCAAATGGATGCAATTGGAATACCTCTCCCATAGGATTACTGTGAGTCTGAACTGAGCTAGTGTGTGCTTAGCCAGTGCCAGGCACATATCGAGGGCTGGGAAAGCGTGAACTATTACTATTTTCCCATAGGAATGGAGGAGACACCCAGCCCCAGTACTATCACTGGGTATCATGCCCGGAGATACGGTCTAAAGCAGTTATTCCAACATGGTCACTTCACAGAATGGAAGACTATGGCCCAGATATGGGAAGCAACTTGAAAAGGTCATATGGGTTGCTAAGAAGATGATAACTTGAGGTCAAAATCCCAACCTGCTGACTCTATGACTTGTTCCATTTTTGTCTCTTGTCCAGATTTTCTAGTGGAGTGGACACAGAGAAGCCCAGTAAGTCCCTGTCTCGGGCTCACTCATTCTCTAGCTTCTGACACTGTAAGGAGATTGGTGGGCTGTTCCCCAGCAAATTCCAGGAGCTGGTTCCGCTCAGAGCCAAGGATGTCTGGAGTGTGCAGAGGGGCCTCACCGGGCCCCAGGGCTGGGAGCGACATCAGGGAGGCACAACATCAGGGAGCATCAGCCTCTCCTGGGAGCCCTGGTCCCTCCTCTTCCCCAGCCGCCCTCTGGCCCATCTCCACAGCTGTCTGTACCGGGTTCCTGAGGGTCTGGGGTAACCAGAAGTTCACGATGGCAGAGCCTCCAGCACCTGAGAACAAGCTTCCTTCCCAAGACGGGGCTATGGAAGCTGGCCTGCAGCCTGGGGTCTGGGCCAGAGCCCCGTCACAGGATACTTGCCATAGAGGGAGATGCAGGTATAGACAAAACATCTCTTCTTGTATCTGGAGTCTTGTCTCTGGCAGGACTGTATTCCTGCCTTGCCTTCCTGCAGCTTCTCCCTTGCCATCACCTCACATTCATCAGAATTCTAGCATGATGACATGCAACTCACACACGAGGCCCGGGAGGATGCAGAGGAAGGCACAGTTATCATGGGGCTGGCCCACAGGAGCGGGGAAGTCTATGCAATGGGGTGAGGAGTGCTAGCGCCGAGTGCTGGTATGAGATCCATCACAAATTCTGTGTGGCCTTGGGCAAGTCGCAGCTCTGTTGTGGGGTGGTTTCTCCATCCATCTATCCTTTGTGGGGTCTTGTGGGTCTGATTTAGTGTTTGTTCTTCTATAGTGCTTGCCAGTACCATAACCAATGACCAATACTGAGCACTCATCATGTGCGGTGCCTAGTCTTCAGGCAGGATAGGTATGTCATTATCAATCATCACAATGCTGCTGCATGACAAATGACCCCAAACTTAGTGGTCTAACACAGCAATTGTTTATTCTCGAGGTTGACTGAGGCTCAGCTGCTCTGGGCTCTGCCTTGTGATGCTTCCTACTGCATCAGCTGGAGACACCTGCCCCAGAGCTGTGTCTCTCATCTTCCCAGGACGAAGGAATAACTGGGACATTTTTCTTTCATGACAGTGACATGAAATGCAGAAGAGGGATGAGGAAATGCATGGAGACTCCCAGGGGGCTGGTGCTTTCTTGCTTCTGCCCTAGGCCACTGAGCAAACAAATCATATAGCCAAGCCCAGAGTCAAAAGATAGGGAAACTGGGCTTGGGATATAGCTCAGTGGCACAGCACCTACCTGGCAAGTTCAATGTCCTGAGTTCAATTCCTGGTACCAAAAAAAAAAAAAAAAAAAGAGATAGGGAAGCTCACTCCACCAAGAACAGACCATGCAAGGTGTGGCTGCAACAGGAGTGAAGAATCAGGGCCAAGCTTCCACTCTGGCCCACAGAAATGACTCAGCCTCTTTTAACACAGTACGTAAACTCTTCTTTCATTTGCTTTATCCCTGTTACACTAAAAAAAGAAAAGCAAATAATTGCAAATACATCCCCTCACTTCCCCATTTGAAAGCTTGAGATTTAAGCATGAAACACCCATCATCAAGAAAAAAAATTCTCACTTGCTGGGAGGGTAGCTGGGTCCTGAGTAGAAGAAGCTGAGAACAGGGTTTAAGTCCAGGACTAAGGTGGGAAGGATTTCCCCAGAGGCTAAGTTCAGAGTGGTATGTGAATGGTATAGATGGGGGGAAGATTGAGACCCGAGGTGGGAAGGTTGTCCAGGAATTGTCACATGAGGTGACTTAGCAAGAGACCTCACAGAGGGGCATGTCTAATGGCCTGGGAGCTGCTTGGGCTCTGAGGCACCACCTGCCAACCTGAGAGCAAGGAGTTTCCATTGCCTGGGACAGGCCAACACCAGTGGACCCCTGCCTTTGCTTGAGCCCCTATGAACAATCATCAAGCATAGAGAAATCACCATCCAGATACTGGACTTTGCTGAATGCCATCTGATGACCCTGTGTGAAATTCCAGTCCCCACGCCGAGGTCCTTGTGGTCAGGTCTCACGTGTGGGGCCAGAGGTAAGTGCACAAATGATGCCCCATGTATCATAGGCTGGAATTTTTCTCCTCACCATCTGACCCACTGTTTCCCTCAGGCTCCTCCCAGACCCTCAGCCCCAGGGCGGCGGAGTACAGGAAGTGGAAATCACAGCCCTCACCAGGGGCTGGTACACCGCCTAGCTGAAAAAACCAGCCTACGTCCAGGAAGTGTTCACAAGTCCCATGGAGGGGGAACATCTCAGTAGAGCAACACAAGATCCTCTTCCACCAGGCGTAAGAGATCCCTGGGCTACCAGAGAAGCAGCACTGATGGGAACATCCAGAATGTCACAGAATGGAGAAGTAACAGTGCACTGAGCCAGTTAATACCAGTTGCTCCTTCATTTATTCAACACCCACTATATGCCAGGCTTGGTAACAGGCACATGGAGATGTGTTGAAGGAGACATGGTTTCTCATCTCGAGGTACTAATAATTTCAGAAGAAAGATTGCCGAGCCTTTGTGGGAGGGAAAGGATTTCATCTACCGTTTAAAGAATAAGACAAGCTGAGCATGGTGGCACACATGTGTGTAAGCCCAGATTCTTGGAGGCTGAGACAGGAGGACTGCAGGTTTGAGCCCAGCCTGGCAACTTAGGGAGACCCTGTCTCAAATTTTAAAATTTTAAAAAGGTCTGGGGATGTAGCACAATGAGAAGGCTCTGGGTTCAATCCCTAGTACCCCCCTCAAGAAAGGACAAATAAGGGACATGTTTTTCAGCAGAAGAAAGCAAGCAGTGAAAGGAGGGAGGGACTTCCTTCCATAGGAAACTTGGCTTGCAAGGGTCCCATAGTAAAAGGAATGGGCATGGGCAGTTGAAAAGAGTGATTCTACTAGTAGAATTCTACCAGTGAGAAGAATGGCACCTGGAGATGCCAACCAAGTCACCCATATCTGTAGTATCCTCCTTCGTGTATCTGTGGCCCATCCTGCCTACCACGGCCTGGGTAAGTTTTCCAGCAGCTTCACAGAGGCATGACATTCTCTTTTCACATTTTCTCCCCCTAAGCCATGATTCCTTGCTTCTGGAAACATAATACGCCTCCCGAGAGAAGTGCTATGGAAACCTTAGCACAAATAGACAACCTCCCTGGTTGTACTAATTAAAGGAAAAGCCTGGTGGAAAATGATTGGAAGGAAACACAGTTTTATTATTTTTAAGTTAATCCACTGGCTAGAGAGAGTAGACCACTAAGCATTCCGCAGTGACAGTCTGGAGGGGACCTGTTGTCAGGGATTTAACTGGTAATTCATTCCCTTACTGCATATATCATGGGCTACAGGCCAGGGGTACAAGCCTAAGTCAGTCCCTGCATCTGCTCTCATGGAGCTTGGTCTGAAGAGGGAGACAGACCCAGAACCACCATTACAAACCCAAGTGCAAGGCACAGCAAGAGCGATGGGTAGGAAGCACAGCAGAGGGTCACTGTACAAGGCAGGATGTTGGGGTCACCGGGGTACTCATATTCTTGGAGGAATGTGGAGACTTGCAGGAGAAGAGCTGGGGCTAAGTAGAGTCAGCAGGGAGGCATCTCATGCAATGAGTGTGGCAAGCTCAAAGGCCCAAATGGAAGAGGCAGCAGGATGAATAGAAAACCAGAAACCAGTATGGCTGGGTGGAATGAGAAGTCTTGTGACAGCAAGAGCTGAGACTGGAGCACCTAGTGAGGCCACACCCTGGCACCTGTGAACTTTAGGAAGGCTTCGCACTTTGTCACATAAGCACTGGGGGCACTGAAAAGTTCTAAGCAGGGAGGGATGCAGATAAATATGTGCTTCTGCCAGAAGGCAGTTGCCCATGCAGCCTGGCAGATGCATTGGAAGTCAGGGATCAGCTGGCAGGAGACCAGCAGGAGTACAGAGGCCCATCGTAGGCAGTGGAAGGAGGGATGGAGAGAAGGGGATGTACCTGAGAAATGTTTAGGGGGCAAAAACAGTGAGACCTGGTGGCTTATGGGTATGAGGAAAAGTGGGAGAGGGAGAATCACTGCTATATTTACAGCTTGAGTTACAAGGCGTATCAGTGAGTGCTCACTAGAGAAACAGATTTAATTATATATATATATAATTAAACACACACACATATATATATATATGTGTGTATATATATATGAATTTTCAAGATTGGCTTCCAATGGTCTCCTGCAGAGTCAGGTGTGGAAGAGTACAGAAGGGCTGTCTGCATGCTGAAGATCCGAAGGATCTAATCAAAAGCCAGAGCCTTGGCATTCACCGTAGTGTCCTGTACAAGTCCGTATCAAGTAGCAGAAGGGTCTGCGGTGGAAGGCTGAAGGGTCTGGGCTGGAAGCCAGGAGGTGACATCCAAGATGAAGGCCCAGACTGGAGCTCCTCCGAAAAAACAGAAGTGAGCCTTCCTTCTTCTTTCCCTTTTTTATTCCATCCAGGCTACAAGCCTATTGCTTGGTGCCATCCACACCCACGCTGAGTCTTCCATCTTCAGAGTCCATTCAGCCACACCCAGAACTATCCCAAGCCAGTCAGTCGGGCATGTCTTACTCAAGTTGACCCAACAGTTTACTGTCAGGAAAGGTGGACAGTGGTGCCTCCAGCTGAGACTAAGCAAAGGCGTTTAGGAAAAGGGAAAAATAGGATCAATTCCGGGGATTGAGTTAGAAGCAGCTGTGGGTGTGGGACTGACTTTGGTGAAGGGGACAAGCAGGCAGATGGATGCTTGAGCTTGTTGCCGTGGAAGGAGAGGTAGGCTGCGACAGTCGCAAGACCGTGAGGAACATCAGAAACCACAGGATGTTTTAGGCTTCAGGAAACAGAACACCTCTAAGAGGGGCTCCAACACTAAGGGCACCTATTTATTCCATTTATTATGTGTGCGGTCCCAGGCTGCTTCTTCCTCTCAGTGTTTACTAAGGACCCAGCTGTATGTATTTTGACACCACTACGTCAGTTCTTCCCCATGTCCCTCAGTAACACGGAAGGCACCTTAGGTCCTGGAGGATGTTTAGCGTCGGGGTGAGGGCTAGAAAATAATCTTTTCATAAATGTAAGGACTACCTTTGGCTATGTTTGGCAAGATGCATAAAAAAAGGATTAGGCTCATAGAAACACTGGCTGCTTAATAAGCAGGAATGAGAGGAAATTGAATATCAACTAATTAGTAACTGTGGGGTTAGAAGAGGTAACTGCTTCTTAACCCTACATGGTAAAAGGCAAAGTAGAGTACTGTTTCCATAAGAATGGCCGCGTAGACTTTCGCTTTGGACTCCAGTGGAGCAACAGATGCTGGGCCAGCTTGCCACCACCACAAACAAGTAAGAAACTGCATTAAATACACGAAGCATCCAGAAGAACAAAATTGTGTCCACTTAGAGAGGGAAAACAAGATGGATTCTGAACAGCTTCACTTTCTCCCTAAAGGCATTGAGCAGACCATGGCTCCAGGAGTGGGAACCAGCGCAGAGCAGAAGTCTCACTGTTTTAGGAGACAGAGATCTGAATTCTGAGAAGTTATACAGCTGGAATTTGCAGAGAGAATACTGGAAGGAAGGCAGCTGCATGGGGAAAGAGCTTTAGAAACTACTGAAGAGTCCGAATCTCTGGCTAAACAAGATGTACACGTGTAGGATGACGTCCGTGGGGTCAGACCAAGAACGAATACTGCAGAAAGAATCATTATTAGGAAGTTGTAAGCTGAACAATGTTCTGAGCTCAAATATTGGAATATATTCAAGTTTAGGGAAACCAGAGTAGAAAGACTCCATTTCGCACTGGCATAGTAAATGGAGACCTTAGAAAGACCAGCCATACCTTAGGAGTAGCGCTAAACTAGCAAGCCTTATCATGAAGGTTGTTCTAGGCCTATCCTTTCAAATATTTGTCCCCTGCAACTATTTCTCTGGGGCTCTAATTACATGTATTTAAGATCATTTATCCAAAAAATCACTGAGAGTCCATTAATGTTTTTCTCAAAATTGCCTTTCTCTTTACGTTTCAGTTTGTCTTCAAGCTCACTGATTTTTTTTTTTTTTTCTATCAGGTCTAATTTGCTATTTAGCCTACCAGGGGAATTTTTATCTTACATACTGTATTTTTCAATCATTTTCCAAATTTGGTGAAAAATAAAATTCCGTGATGTAAAAATCTCAGTGAATTTCAATCAGGAAAAACACAAAGGAAACCATACCAAGGCACACCACAATCAAATTGTGGGAAACCAATGATGAAACAAAAAACTTTAAATATAACCAGACAAAGATGTAAGCCCTGTGGCCAGGATTAAACTGATGGTGTGACTATCATATCCATTGTTGAAAACTCTCAATGGACTGAGGTGTTTTTAATTAGATTTACTAATGGGGGGCAGAGGGATGACCCTCACATCTAAGTTTGAAAGCTCAACCTACCTGTAGCTCACTGCCCCCAAATCCAGCAGCTTGAAAGGAATGGAGGTCAATGGGGACAGACAGGAATTCAGAAAATACAAAATGTGTGCCTAAAATAGGAACCATGAATGTGGACTTGTCCAGAATCAAATAGATAAAACTGCTGTATCTTTGAGTATACTGAAAAAAAAAACCCAATCACAACACTGGACTTATAAGTCTTTGTTCAATTCTTGGGTTTTCAAAAGTCTACAGATTGGAGAAAAGTGCTCAGCACCCAGGGGAGACCTATTCGCCAGTGTACACTGTGAATGGGGCCAAGTGAGGCCCGGGGAGATGCGACCACCCAGAATGGCAGATGTAGCTCCAAGTATCACGCTTTGCACGGTGACAATTCAGGCTGGAAGGCAAAAGGAGGGCTTTTCCCTCATCTCCCCCTGTTGGTCAGGGAAGGAAACCTTTCTCTGAACACCCAGCAGGCTTCCCCTAGGCCCCATCACCAAGACTGGATCTCACGCCCCTACTCCGGCTATGAGGGAGGCTGCTTTAGTGGGTATCGGGTGGTGCTGGCCTCAGTTATGGGAGGTGGGAAGGGAAGGGATGACTATTAGACCTCTCAGCCTAACCCAAGAGTGCTGAGAATGGGAAATGAAGGTGTCGCACAGTGGAATACCAAGGAATATCAACATTTCTTGGAGCTCCATGTATGGGGCCAATGAGAGAGTGTAGCTAGGTTCTTAGAATAAGCTTTCCAAAAACTTAGTAGTTTAAAGCAGTAAAGATTGATTTTTTCATATTTTCTGAGTGCCAGGAATCTGGATTATGCTGACTCAGCATCTCTTATGGGGTGACCATCAGACTGATGGGTGGCCTGCTGTCACCTCGTCCGGGGAGGATCTGCCCTCAAGAAGACTCACTCCCATGGCTCTTGGTTGGAGGCCCTATTTCCTCACTGGCCAGTGGTTGAGAGACTCAGTTCCTTTCTCAGCAGGCCTCCCCAAAGGGTTAGAAGTGCGTGTCAGCTGGCTTCTCCCAGAGCAAGTGATCTGAAGCACCAGATGAGAGAAAGCCAAGATGGAAACTTCCCTGGGTCTTATCACCTAATCTTGGAACTGACACTCCACCGTATTCTTTCAACTGCATTCACCAGCCCTGGTGCAATGTAGGAGGTGTCCATGCAAGATAAACTCCAAGAGGGGGGCATCTTTGGGGACCATCATGGGAACTGGCTCCCAAGAGCCCTAGAAGGAGACAGAAAAGGAGATGAGAGAGTTGAGATGAGCTTCAGAGCCTGGTATCACTGGGGACGAAGGAGAGAGTTCCCAAAGAGACACATTCAATACATTTCAATGCAACAGTGAGAACCAGTAGCCAAGCACTGAGAAATGTCAACCATTTAGATCACTAAGAGCAACTTCCGCTGACCGGTTTGCAGCAGACTGAGGTTTGGGTGGCTGAGGATCAAGTGGAGAAGAGCGGGTGTGGGTTTTTTGAGAGGGCTGGATGAAGAGAGGAGAAGGGAGGTGCAGTGGACAGAAGCTGGAGGAGGCCGAGGAGGATGTAATTTTGGATGTAACAGGACTAAGTGTAATTTTAGGCAGTGGAGAAACAGCCAGTGGGTGTGGAGAGGGAAGATGCAAGAGGCAGAGGATGACGGATGAGGCCGCCTCTTGGAGGAGGCAGGAGATGTATAGGTCAAGGACACAGGTGGGCTGGCTGGCTTTGAACAGGGAGATGCCTCATCCTCGGAGGCTGCAGCAGGTGAGGCAGGAGGAGTCTGGCTGGGGAAAGACCTGTGGGTGAGAACGCCTGGAAATTGCGAACACACACATGATGGCCTCAATTTTCTTGGAAAGAGGGGGAGGCAAGGTCTCAGTGAGCAGCGAGCACAGTGAAGGGTGTGAGTCACCATGGCGATTGCTTACATATGAAGGAAGGCTCAGAAACAGTCCGTTCTCATAAACAGGGCAAGCCCGTCGTCAGTGATCTCACGTTCACTTTCTATCTCTTAGCAAACTCATTTTTCATAGTTGATGATGTCTCCAGGCAGCACCTGCCTGAGTTGCCACAAGGTATGAGTTAGTGAAGTTGAAATGAATGAGGTGGAAGATACCAGAGCTCAGTGGTGTGAAGAAACCTAACATCTCAGTGGGGCAAGGACAGCCTGGGTCCCTTCTGACTTTCCATCTAAGACTCTGTCTCATTGTCAAAGGTTCATCCATCCTCTGTGTCACCTCCCTCTGATGGGGAACTCACCGCCCCTAAAAAAACCTTACCATTTGCAAACAAATCCTTCAGCAGGGCGGAAGTCTGGCTCCCTGTGTCCCTAATCTTGCAGGATTCCCAGAACAAGTCCTATGACCACCTGACAGCCCTTCACCAATGAATGTGAGTCGCTTCTGTAGAATATATGTTCTGTTTCTTCCATCTTCCTTCATTTGACAGGGTTTCCTGACCCCTCCTGACCCTAGAGTTGCCTTCTCCCCTACATTTTTCCTTACAGTGGTCCTTAAGATTCAGCCAGTAGAGCTGGGCGTGGTGGCGCACACCTGTAATCCCAGCACTTGGGAAGCTGAGGCAGGAGGATTGTTGTCAGTTCAAGGCCAGCCTGGGCTACAAAGTGAGTTCAAAGCCAGCCTGAACTGCACAGCAAAGCCCTGTCTCAAAAAGACAAAAAAAAAAAAAAAAAAAAAAAAAACCCAAAAAAAAGACGATTCAGCCATGACCTGGCTCACCTGCCTTCTTCAGAGTTTCTCAAAGTGCTTGGAAAGGCACTCGACAACACACAACCTCCCAGTGCTGTGCTGTTTGTCCTCTCCCTGGACAGTTTGATGGGGATGGCGGTCTTGCAGGTCTTCTTGTCATCCTTTGTCCAGATGTCAGGATCCCTCAGTGTCTTAGTTACTTTTCTCATTGCTGAGACAAAATACCTAACACTCACAGTTAAAGGGGGAAATGTTTATTCAGCTCACAGTTTTTGGAGGTTTCAGTCTATAATCGGCTGGTTCCAAGGCAGCGTGGCGTGGCAGACAGGCATCGCAGAGGAGAAAATGTTCATGACAGGAAGAAGGCAGAAGTTAGCATGGCAGCAAGTGACAATAGCAGCTTCTTTCTGTCCCTTTTTTATTCTATCTAGGCTACCTGGCTTAGGGTGAGTGCCAAACCAATCAGTGGACTGATTTATTAATCACACACCTTAATCCCAGCATCACACACTCTAGATCCAGCCACCTCTGAAAAAGCCCCACCTATGACTGCATGAGGCTTTGGGGGGACATCTAGACACAAACCATAACATGCCCCATGGAACTATGGGACTTAATGTTTGCCGTACTGGATTTTGGACTTGCTTGGATCCTGTTCCTTTCTGTCTCCCTATTTGTACCTTTTGGAATGGTAATGTTTATCTGTGCCATTGTATATTGGAAGTGTTTAACTTTCTTTTCATTGTACAAGGGCTTGCAGCTAAGAGTTTGCATTAAATTTCAGAGGAGACTTTGGACTTGGACTTTTCAGCAATGCTGAAACTGTTAGGACTTCGGCAACTCTTAGAGATGGACAAAATGCCTTTTGCATAAAGGGATGGGCATGAGGCTTTGGGGGGCCAGGGGCAGAATGTTATGGCTGTGTCTAGATGTCCCCCACAAAGCCTCATGCAGTCTAGGCTTTTTCAGAGGTGGCTGGATCTAGAATGTGTGATGCTGGGATGAAGGCGTGTGATTACTAAGTTAGTTCACTGATCGGTTTGGCGCTCTCCCTAAGCCGGGTAGCCTAGAGTATAAAAGAGACAGAAGGAAGCTGCTATTGTCATTTGTTGCCATGCTGCTTCTGCTTTCTGCCTGCCATGAACCATTTCTCCTCTGTGATGCCTGTCTGCCATGCCACGCTGCCTTAGAGCCAGCTGATTATGGACTGAAACCTCTACAAACTGTGAGCCGAATAAACCTCTCCCACATTTAACTTTGGGTGTTGGGTGTTTTGTCTCAGCAATGAGAAAAGTAACTAAGACACTCAGCATCCATGCCGTCAACAGCATGCCCAGGTGAGGGCTGCATCCGTCTGTGTCGCTCCCATGTGTTCCTGTGCCCAGATGCCCTCTTCACTGTAAGCCAGACAGTGACCCCTGCCTGGATTTGGCCACTTGGAAAGTGGCTCAAGATCCTCCTTGTAGGGCCGGTGAGACGGCTCAGCGGCTTAAGCGCCTGCCTTGCAAGCGCGAAGGCCCGAGTTCGACTCCCGGAACCCACATACGAAAAAGGGGCCGGTGATATCGCTCAGCGGCACGGGTGCCTGTTGGTGCGCGAGGTCCTGAGGTCGTCCCCCCGGTACCCACAAAAAAAAAAAAAAAAGATCCTCCTTGTAGGTCTGTCTGTGACCGGTGGTGTTGTTTTTATAGGCTCTGTCTGGGCTTCCTGGGAACCTCCACAGTACTTCAAGGTAGTATTTTGAAAAATTTTTTTTTTTTTGTGGGTACCGGGGGGTCGACCTCAGGACCTCGCGCGCCAGCAGGTGCCCATGCCACTGAGCGATATCACCGGCCCCTTTTTCGTATGTGGGTTCCGGGAGTCAAACTCGGGCCCTCGCGCTTGCCGGGCAGGCGCTTAAGCCGCTGAGCCATCTCACCGGCCCCAGTATTTTGAAATATTAATCAGTGGTTTTCACCTGGTGCTACTTTCCCCTTCCCTCCCACACCCGCCCAGATTCTGTCCTGTGTGCATGGTCTCAGGCAACAAGTGTGTCTGCAGGAAGCAGAGGAAGGAGTCTCCTGCCTGGGAGTTTAAATCTCCTGAGCCCATAAGGCAGCAGTGACAAATCTAGAAGGGAACATGAGCAGAAGCAACACTTCCATGCCTCAGCTTGGCAAAGGAGCCCTTTTATGGAGTTGGGGAAGGCCAGGTGCCACTGAGAGGGGTTTCAGAGAAAGAGTTCCAGAGAGCTTTGAGGGGATCTGAGAGCAGAGGAGACCTGGCTCCCATTATCCAGAAAGCCCTGGGAAGTAACAAGACCCCAGGAAAAGGAAATGGCTTCAGGGAATGTTCTGGCAGCAGAGTCTTAGCCAGCCTTGCAGAGATTCCAGACACTAGCATGGACCTGAGGAGCAGCATAATCCCTAGTCCCAGGATAACATGGGACTCACCAAGGAGGCAGGTCAGCAGGGCCCTGCAAAGGACAAAGGCCATCTCCATGGCAACCTACGGGGACCAATGCACAAGGACAAGTGTGGTGATGGACATCATTAGTAACACTGAAGACCAGATGCCTGGACACCACTTAAGTCTCCAGGAAATTTGACGCCACTTCAGAAAAGGAGGGGTACTCCAAATTGACGCTGATGACAGTGCTACCACTGTGGCAGAAGGTCTTAAAACTGGCAAAGAATAAAGCTGGTTCCATGACTTTCAGACCTAGGTGGTGCACAGGGTCATGTTTCCCATCAGTCTGCTCTCCCACACCCTGCACAAGTGCTTCAGCAGGTGGGGACCTCAGGAGGTTATATGATGTGAGGGTCACAGCCAACAAAAATGAGAACTCAGGGCCAGAGTGGGCTGGGGATGGGATGGCGAGAGGCCCTGGCTTTCCAGAGTGGTGGAAGTTGGGCACATGCCCTGTCCAGGAGGTGAGGGTCAAGGAGGCACCAGGTGTGGTCAGGAGTGCTTGGATGCAGGGAAAGAGGATGAGATGAGCCTCTCTCCTCTCCTGCTTCTCCTGCACCCCTCCCCTCTCCTGGTGTTATTTCCCAGGGAGGAGGTAAGGCACAGAGTCCCTGGGGAGTTTTCCAGAGGCTGCTCCCTAAGGGCCCCATTTCCCTTCCTCAGGCTGGAAGGTTCCTAGCTCCTCCTCCGCAGGGTGCCCTGGCTGACCAGCATGTATGGCCTCACTGTGCTACCACCTGCAGCACAAGAACCCTCCAAATGTCTGCATCCACAGGGCAGCCAATGGGGGCCAGTGATGCTCACTGGTTTTTCCTACTGTTGTCCTGTCTTTTGCTTCTGGGAGTAAAGGGCGCAATGATTCACCTCCTGGGCCAACTCACCTTTTTCTTTGCCTTCTGACTTGCAGAAAGGCAACTCAGGACTCAGAGCAGGTGCCAGACTAGCGAGAGCAAAGCCAGTGGCCCTTCCCATTCATGTCACACAAATTGTGTTGAGCTGGCCTTTGCAGACAAAGCCACTGGCTCACAGGGCTCCTTTGGGAAAATTAGAAAAAGATACCCTTCTAGGTTGAGCAGCCCCCATGACGTTACAACCTGACTTTCAAGCTTCTGTTCACCTTGGGCCAGGCACACTTGTTCAGTGAACATCCTACCCAATCATGGCAGCTGCAAACATAGTCATTGTCTTATTTGAGTTTTGCAGGCATCTTTGTAAAGCAGGGAGAGAATATGTTTTCCCTGTGAGGAAACTGAGGCTCAGAGATACGTCAAAGTCACACAGCAAGACAACGGGAGCGCCAATGTTCACCAAGTTCTTTGTACTTCTTACCTCATGTCTGTCTGTAGCAATCAGCCCACTGGACAGTCCCCAGTAGTCACCTGAATTTTCTGGCCCTTTTTACTCCCACCTGTCCTCTGAAATACTCCTTTCCCAACGTCTGAGGCCATCTTCTTGCCTTAATAAAATGCCATGAATTGGTTTTGACACTAGAGGGTCAAGCTGGAAGCCCCAGGAGCAGTGTGGGCACTGACGTTCTGCAGAAAGTGTCTGATCACAAGTCTCCAGGCCCCAGGACTCTGGGGTAATTTCACTGTACACTCAGGATAACAATTGTTGGCTGACATTGTATTTCCTTTTGTATCCTAGAAAAGACTTGAAATAAACATGAGTGAGTGGAAAGATCCATTTGGAAATACAAAGGGGGTCTTTATGCATTTCAGGGATAACTGAGTTGGGGCTTCTGCCAATGTCCCAAGCCCACAACACCATCTTTTTTTTTTTTTCATACTGGGGATTGAACCCAGGGCCTCCACACTGATCTACATCCCCAGCCCTTTTTAAAAATTTTTATTTTGAGACAGGATCTCACTAAGTCACTAAATTGTCCAGGTTAGGCTCAAACTTATGATCCTCCTGCCTCAGCCTCCCAGAGTGCTGGGATCACAAATGTGCACCACCAGGACCAGCCCCAAGTGCCATCTTTTGCCACACTGGCTGCTTCCCTGTTAGGCTCAGTGTGGAGTTGAGCTCCTCACTGGCCACACTCCACAGGAAGGTAATCCTCCTGCCCCCCCAACCTCACCCTGCTCCAGACCCCTCCTGGCTCCTTAGGACCATTCATCACCAACTCAGCTGTTCTCATGGAATCCACCCAGGGGCCTCTGCCAATCCTGCACTGCCATAGGTGAGAAGTCTGTACTTTGAGCTGACATGCTTGTGAGATGAGGCTTGGGCTGTTGGGGGACAGGGCTTGGGAAGGTGTGAGTGTATTTTTGCTTGTGGGGACTTTGCATCATCGTGGCCGAGAGAGCACTGGGGAGTTAGCTTCCAAGATGGTGCCATGTCCTTTCAGTAGCTCCTCCCACACGGAATCAGGACTGACCTCTGTAACCCAGGAATACAGCCAGAGCAAGTCTGGCCTCCAAGGGTAGGTCATAAGAGGCGTCACACCCTCTGCCTTGGACTCTGGGTCCCCTTGCTTTAGGGAGGCCAGAGGTCACCTCATGAGGATGCCCACATACAGAGGAGCTGAGTCCTGCCACCAAGAGCCACTGAGCCACCTTGGAGGTGAATCCTCCAGCCCAACTCAAGCTCTTGGATGAGCACACCCCCAGCCAACATCTGACTGCAGCACCACAAAAGACTCACAGCTAGAACTCCAGTCACTTCCAAATTCCTGATGCACAGAGATGGAGAAATAGTGAATAACTAGAGTCGTTTCAAACTACCAGGCTTTGGGCAATTCGTTATGCAGTATTTGACACTAATATCTCATCACCACTATCAGATGTTCCAATGTTTCTATCCTTCCTAGATGAAGCACAGAGAGGTTGAATGGCAGTCTCGAGTCACACAGCAAAGCTATTGTATTTAGCTTCAATATAAAACTCAGATTCTATGCTTCCACACAGAGCTCCTGAATCTGTATTGCCTCTTTATCTACCTCTGTCCTTCTGAGCCATATCTTCCTTTAGTTCATGGCCCCCGTCCCTACCCCATCATCTCTGTTGGAGACAGACTCATTCCTTCCCTCTCTGAGTCCTTTGTGCTCCAGCCTGGCCCCCTCCAGGTGGAGATGGTAACAGCCACTGGTCCTGAGCTAATGCAGTCCAGTGTGGGCAATGGGGGCTGAGACAGTTTGTCACTGTGCTGTCTGCAGAGGGCTCTCATGTACTAGGCTCGTTTAGATACTGTGAGGTACGAGACATGTAGTTCTGGCTCTGTGCTCAACTTGTCAGATTGGCTTAAAGAAAGGATGGCCAGAAAAACAAGAACTTAATTAAGGAGAAGCCCCCTAATGTGAAGGCAAAGGCTCAGTTTCCACAGTTAACCCCTTGAGTGTGATGTTTCCATAACCCTCTTTGAGTGTAGAGGCAGAAAGCACAGCAAGGAAAACAGCATGTGGAGGACAGAGGCAGGGAAAGACACTCGCTCTGCTGTGTCTCTGCTCCCTGGGTTCCCTCACCCAGAGAGCTACCTGCCTTTCCTGGAGTGAAGATCCCTCACCTCAGGAAGGGAGCCCAAGGCGGGACCCTGTGATCCTGTCAGACTTGCCTCTCCACACCTCTTCCTCAACATTTCCACAAGGCAGGCTTCCAATTCCATCTCACTTGCTCCGACTCCTAACAGCTTGTCTTTCCACTCCCTGCCTTCCCCAAGCCGATCTGTGAGAAACAAGAGTCATAGGTAACTGATATCAGTGTTCATAGAGGGCCCAACTACATGTGGTCCTGGCTGGAGAAGAGGCCCAGAGACAGCTCCTGGTTACACAGTTATGAGACAGGTGACAGGCGCATGGCTCCCAAGTGATGGGATTCCATTAGCTTGAATTCCCCAAGAAGTACATCTCTGTCCCGTTAAACTTGGCCGCCTGAGACAGACGGGCAGGGCAAATGTTATATGGAATGAAAAACACCAAGCAAAGCCCTTCAGATTTGTAACCATCTGAGGAAGGGCTCAAGTGGGAATGTATGGCAAAGCATGCTGGGAAACATTCCCAGCAGTCAGGCTTAATTTCCCCAGGGAATGAGCTACGCAGCCAGAGCCCCCTGTGAAAACTTCATAAGGGGCTGACCTCGCCTGCCTCTGTCTGCAGCCTCCCTTGGGAGCACTTCCTTCTTCAGTACTTTGCAGGAAGGACCCTTGTTCCTCCCCAGCAAGGAAGGCAGTTCCTTGACAAGATGAGTTTGACCCACAAGAGACAAATGCTTTTTCTTCTTCACAGGCCCCAGTTTCAGTGCCTCCAAGCAGAAGCCTTTGGCAGGGAGACATCCTCCTCTCTGGAAGTCTGGGCTTGGCACCAGACCAATTGTAAGTTTAGGGCCAGGCGAGGGGGAGTCAACACACACTCCTCCTCATTAGGACTCCTGAGTTGCCAGGGACTGAAACCCAACTCAGCAGGCTTCAGCAAAAAGAGACTTTTTTGGAGCATATCACTGAAATTCTCACAATAGCTCTGCTTCAGGTGCAGCTTGTTCCAAGGTTTTGAGTTGTTTCCAGGAAACAATCTTGGTCATCTTCTCAGCACCACTGTCTTCCAGTTGTTTTCATCTTCTGGCATAAAGCTGTGAGAAGATGGCTCTCAGCAGCTCCAGGCTATACCTGCCCAGGTTCAAATTCAACAGAAGAGTTTCCTCCTCTACTAATGGAAAAACAAACTCTTGGGTCTGGCTGTCATTGGCCCAGAGTGGACCATGTATCTATCTCTGAGCCAATCACTGAAGCCAAGAGAGTTGAATGAATGCACTGATTGGTTCACCCTAGGTCACAAGCCCCTTTAAATCATGTGGGTGGAGACTGGGAGGGATGGGTGTTCCCCAAAGGGAAACTGGTGTGTTGGTGCTGTGGGCAGGGGGACAAGATCATGAACGGTAATGAAAACAAGTATTTACCACAACACTGTCACCAGCAGCCATGATATATGACATAGATAGACAATTGGAGTTCTAGGAGCATGCATATCTGTACCTCAGTGGTGAGAAATCACAAAACTTTTTATGCTGTTACGTCTGTTAAATGTATTTTTGCTGATAAAAAGGCCGAGAGGTCCACAGGACAGTGAACAACGCATGTGTATGGTGGTTGCCCCTCAGCCCATCTGCTCCTCCGAGTAGCTCTTTTTTCTGTCTAGAGATGGAGAACGTGGGTTTGGGGAGCTGACTGGGGAACATGGGTTTTATCCTGACTCTATGCAGGAGTGGATTACTCTAGGGGTGAGCATGTGACCTAAGCTAACCCAATCAGAATGATTCTTGGGACTTTTGATGATTTCCCTTCCTCCTTTGGCAGGATATAAGACAACACGTAGCCTGGGAGTGGTGGGCTGTCATCCTGGGGCTACAGGGAAGTGGGACTGAAGACCGATGCTGCCATATTGGAAGAAGCAAAAGGGGAAGGAGGGAAGGAGAGAGGGAGGCATGAGAAATAGAGAGGGAAAAAAGGAGGAAAGAAGGGAGGAAGATAAGGAAGAGAAGAATGAATAAAAGAAAGAAACTCAGTCAGTCCTTAGTGACACAGCTGTGTTCTACATCAAGCATCACCTGAAGCCAACGTGCCTCTGGAGACAGACTCTGAGACAGATGTGCATGCAGGAGGGGCAGGTAGTGGGCCGTGTGAGCAGGGCTGGGCAGATGCCAGTACACCCTGTATGCACATCTGTCTCAGAGTCTGTCTCCTTGAAAACCCAAGCCATGACACAAGGTGAGCAGGCATTGTCTGTGTGGCATGATATCAGAGGCCTGACTCCGTTTAACAGTCATGTCGTCTCCTCCTCCTTCTCCTCCTCCTTCTTCCTCTTCCTCTTCTTTTTGTTTTGTTTTTTTAGTACTAGAGATTGAACCCAGAACCTTTTTACTGAACGACTTCCCAGCCCTTTTTGTTGTTTATTTTGAGCCAGTGTCTTGGTAAGTCACTAAATTGCCCTTGCTGCACTCAAACTTACAATCCTTCCTGCCTCAGCCTCCTAGAGTATTGGGATTGCAGGCATGAGCCACCATGCATGGCAGTCATCTGTCCTTACTGATGGGAATACATCCTGAGAACTGCGACCTTAGGTGATTTTGTCATTGTGTGAACACCACAGTGTATTTACACACAATAAGACAGCTGCAACACCGCTGGGCGGTATCAGCGATGGGACTACCAGAGAAATGCAAGCGTCTGTCCTTGACTGAAACGCCATCGTACAGCACATGACTTCTTTTCCTGGACTCATGGGAAAAGTGTTAAGAAAGTAAATGTGGTTGAGAAGCACAGACACTTGTTTGAGTTTTATTTAAAATTAAGAGAAATATTTTCACCAGAGAAGCAATATAGGTTCATTATAGAAAAACCTGAAAAGTCCAAATATCCAAGTAAATTAATCAATTAAGACTCCCACATCCTTCCATGAACAACAATGATAGCTTTGTATGTTGAATTTGAAAGTATGTTTTGAGTCCCTTCTGTGGACCAAGGCCTTCGTGCTTCAGACAACAGAACGGGCTGGGCCTCTTATCCCTGCGGTGCCGCCGTGGGGCTATGCGGAGGACAAGGAGTAGGGCGGTAGCCCAGGTCTCTGACTCTAGACCAGCACTTTCCTGTCACAACCTCTCCCAAAGCAACAGGTTGAGGTCAGAGTTTCCGAGCACCTGCTTTGGCAGGGTAGAGGATGTGGGTGAGAAAGAGACTTCTAGACTGGGAAGTCCAACACTTGGCTCTCATCCTGGCTCTGCCACTTACTTGCTGGTTGGCCTTAGACAAGGATTTTCACCTGATGGTGTCCCCTTGTGGGGGTTTTCTGGTCTGTGCGCAGGATCCCGGAAAGAAGATAAAAAGGGCAGGATTAAGGCACTCAGTGGCTCTGGCTGCCTGCAGGGGGCACCACTGAGAAGAGGACAAAACTAAAAGTGGGGAGGTGGGACACTCCTCCCCCCATAAAAGACACTAGTCCCATCATGGGTCCCCCAAGGGGCTCCCAGGGGAACAGGGAGGGGACTCCTGGGGCGGCAGGGCCCTCCAGCAAAGCCAGAGCCATGCAGGGTGGGGCCCAGAGCTGGAGCCTGGTACATCTCAGTAAAAGGCTTAATTTATCTTAGTTCTCTTTGGCCAAGGGAGATGACAGGAGAATGTTTGACTTTCTTTCTTTATTTCTAAAGAAAACTTTCCATTGTGGAAATGGCATGTGTTTATTTTTGAAACTCCAGCCACAGGGCTATGTAACTTCTGGGGGAGGGAGAAGGCTTAGGGGCCAGCACTGACCCTCCTGCCATTAAAATTGGGTCTGGGTTTCTTTAGCCAGTCGAATCCTCCTGGGCCTGTCTCTTTTGAGCAGAACAGAAATCTTGTTCATGGATGAGAGGGAAAATGACAAAGAGGAGACCCGAGATCCAGGGAGTTAAAATACTGTCACAATAACTATGGCTGACATTTATTGAGTGCTTACTATGTGCCAAGCACTGGTCTAGGTGCTTTACACACTGGACATCACTGGGAAAGCGGTTTATTATCTGTACTTTACAGATGCGAAAGCCCAGTCTCAGAGAAGTAGTTGCCAGCCCCAGGTGGTGAAAGGAGAATCACACACAGGTTCAGCTGACCCCAAAACCATAACTCACTATCTTATGTTGTGGCAGAATCTTGGAGCCCTGTGCTCACCACTGCAGGCAGGCAGGGGAGCCTTTTGTTTGGGAGGAGGACTGACCCCGCTGGCCTACTGCCCAAGCCTCCTCCCTCTCTGCTCACCATGTGGGAGATGCCAGGACTGGCCATTCCCTAAAGTAGAAGCTTCTTTCATAGAACCCACTCAAGTTCACTTCCTCCCTCTTGGCCACAAGCCCTCCCCTCTGAAAGACTCCCTTTCGGGTAGAGGGGATGAAGAAGGAAGGAGGCATCTGGAGAAAGGGATGGGCCAGAGGCATTGTTTAGGGTGGGGGAAGAAGTTCCCCCTAATTGTGATGAGTTAGGGGTGGGATGCAGAGCTCAGAGCACATGGCTCCCCAGCCTCCCTTCCTGACAGTCTGACCTTGAGTGAGTTACATAACCTCTCTGCACCTGGGTTTCCTCATCTGTCAAATAGGAGAATAGAGCTACCTACTGTTGTGAGGGTTTCATCATGCATCATGAGGGATATAATGCACTTAAAAGTACCTGGCATGGGGTAAAGTCTTCATAAAAATTAGCTGTTGCTATTCTCCAAGTGGACCATGGTGAGGAGATATTCGCAGCTGGAAATTAAATGGTCAGACATAGGGCATGGTGCTTTGTTATGTCTTCTCTCCCACTGGCCAACAGTGCAGCCTCTATCCCAGGTTCATTTTACCTAATGTTTGAACCTGGCTACTCCTCTTGGCTGGAAACCCTTGGGATTCTCAAAAGAAGCTGATGAGGTTGAAAGCCCCAAATCTCTCTGTTCCAGAATGTTCCAATATGGTTCTGAAGTTCTATGAGGTACCATCATGACCTTCTTGCCTCTCCAGGTACAGCTTCCACTAGAAGTTACCTCTTATCCAGCTAAGAGAAAGGACAATACCTGACATTCTAGAAGAATTTGTTCTCCCTTCCCCCACCCTAACCCCCAAGACCCCTTTTCTAGTGGTTCTTCCTTGGATCTGCCGGACCTGTGTTTCTAAGATATATATCCAGATTAGACTGGCAAAGCCTTAGCACCTTTTGATCATCACAATCAATCACATGATTACTGCCATCTTCACCACTATCATTCTGGTCAATGTCACCATCTACTCTAAACTCTGGTCACCATTGCCTCTACTAGCAACAACACCTTTGCATCCCACAACCTCCTCCATCATCAGTGTGGTCTTTGCCATTTTCATTTTCCTTTTTGCTATCACCACTGCTAGGATCTTGCGCATGATCATCTTTATGCTTCCATGGTCACCCGCTGCTCAGGGTCAGTCAGAATCCTTGGTAGTAAGAAACAGAAACTCAAGTCAACTAACAAGAAAAAAAGTGATTTGGGGGAGGGGGGTTATGTCTCATACACTCAAAGCAGAAAGACTGTCCTAGGGATGACCATGGTCAAGGGACTCAAACATCCAAACACCAACAGGAAGCTTTCTTTCTCTCCTCTCAGCTTCTCTCCATTGTTCATTTCATTCTTTTCTGTAGACAGACCCTGTCCATGTGCACAACACAGACTTATATGCTGGCTGCACAGTTACCCAAAAGCACAAGAATTTCCATCTCCCAAGATCAGATTGAAAAGTCCAAGGAAGGCCCCTGGCTGATTTAGCTTGGTCACCTTTGGACTGATCACAGTGGTTGGAGTATAGGTTCTATGATTGGCCTGGACTGGACACATGACTATAAAGACATGTCAACCAGGAAAGCTTAATGAACAGGTGATCATCCTGGTTTGCATCCACATCCACCCCATCCACCCCCATCACCATCACCATCGCCACCACTATTACCACCACCACCATCGCCAACACCACCTTCACCACCACCATCGCCAACATCACCATAACCATCACCATCACCTTCATCACTGTGACCACACTGCTACACCTTTGCCATCACTGTCATAACTACTACTATCACATCACCACTACCACCATCACCACCGCCACCACCACCACCACCGTTGCCAACACCACCACCACCATCATCACCACCTTCACTACCACTGTCATCAGCACTATCGCCACTACTACCACTATTACTGTCACCACCATAACTGTCGCCACCACCATCACTTTTTTGCTAAGAACTATAATGTCTCCAACCTTGGGCTTCATATTGAAATTGCAATGAATGCAAGTTTGATGAAATCCCCAGCCCTGCAGAAACTATCTCTGGGAGAGAAAGCTGACATATTCAAGGAGATGGACTCGGAGTCCTTGGCCATGGGACAGCAGCAAAAAGGGAAGTTGTGGGGACAGAGTCTGCATGCTGCCAGGCCCAATGCTCTTGCAACACCTGAGGCTCCTTCACATCTGCACAGGCCTGCCCCAGCCCAGTGCCCCATACCCGACCAGGGCCCTCCCCACATCTGCCCCCTCTCTGGGGGCAGGGGCTTGCTTTTGGCTCAGTGCCTCGTGTTCCTGCTCCATCTCTGAACAAACATCTGTTTCCAGATGGTGTCCCAGAGCCTTATAAAGTTGAGGAAAGGCCTGAGTTAATACATCTAGAGCAGACCCACCTGTCGGCAGCAAGCTGATGTCAGGAACGGATCAGTCGAAGAAAGCAGGACCCCTCATTTCCTGAGGGGGCAGGGTGTGCAGGAAAGACAAACAGGGCTCCCCACCACCACTTCAGAAATGACCTTAACAAAGCAACTGCATTCAGGAAAAAGGGGGAGAGGGGAAAGACGCCTTTGTAATGAGGTTTACAGAACAAATGTTTCAGGCAAGTCTGCATTCACAGCTACCGCTGGAGAAGGCACTGGAGGGGGAGAAGCTCAGCCAGGACAGCGAAGCGTCCCCAGCCTTACTGGCCATTGGCCACGATCCAGACAACAGGCTGAGCTTGAACCTGGGGCCTGGGGGATACCTGGCAAGGAAGAGACCTGGCCCAGGTTTGGCTGGGCGACCACACTCTGACCTCTCTGTGTGCAGTTTCTACAGGTGTCACGGAGCAGTGGAGCCTCAGAATGTTTATAAATGTCCTTCCGGGCATGTGGTGGGGGGTGCTCCTGACTTGGAGCAGAGAGACCAACTCCTAAGATGAGATTCAAAGAATGAGTGGCGAGGCCAAGACAAGGGAGGACACAGTGGTGGGGTGAGCACAGGGCTGGGGGACAGGAGTAGGCAGAGACACGAGGCCATCCCAAATGCTGGTAAACAGGAATCTGTTCCAGTAAACGAATCAGGCTCTTTGTTATCTGTCTGTCGTCAACCAGAAACATCTGTCCTCAGACCACAGTGCCTGCCTTTCCGACAGTTCTGTGGCCTGTCATGGGGAACGCATGGCCTGGGCTGTTTCTCCAAGCACATGACTGGGGTGTCTTCCACTTGCTCCATGCAGAGACCCACATTCGGAGCACTGTTTCCACAGGCTGACAGCTCAGAGCATCTCCCTCCTCTACTGATTGTTCTGCTCCAAAAAGCTGCAAAGGGGGCCGGTGAGATGGCTCAGCGGCTTAAGCGCCTGCCTTGCAAGCGCAAGGGCCCGAGTTCGACTCCCGGATCCCACATACGAAAAAGGGGCCGGTGATATCGCTCAGTGGCACGGGTGCCTGTTGGCGTACGAGGTCCTGAGGTCGACCCCCCGGTACCCACAAAAAAAAAAAAAAAAAAAAAAAAAGCTGCAAAGGGAGCCTCATGCACGCATTTGCTCGTGGCTTCTGATGTCTGCCTACAGCATGAGGATCCCCATTCGCTCTTGGGGATTTTGTGCTTTCCTGGGCCTCATGCACATGATCTCATTTGAGTGTTTCCTATTCCACGAGTAGGAATTAATATCCCTCCATCCCAGACAGGAGGCTGACTTCTAGTGAGGTTAAGACAGTTACTGATAGACACACAGCTTGCAGACAGAGAAGCTAGGACTCAGAGCTTCTGGGTGGTTTATTTAAAACTTGGTCAGCAAAATGTTTTCAGCTCAAGTGCTAATCTCTAGATTGGTAACAGCATCGTGCTTTGAGAAGGCTAAGGGGTTGTGTGTGCTTGGGTGGTGATGTTCTACAGTTGATTAGTGATGCCTGCCAGTGGTATGGGAATAGGAATATTGCAAGAAATAAAAGGGACTAAGGGCCCAAGTCTTTGGGTATCAGGAAGTCATTTGATGCATCCCTGGCAAGGATGGGTCACAAAAAAAGTTGGAACTTCTGCCCTCTTTGTTCTCCCTCTCCTCTCCTCCACCTGGGTCCTGCCATACTTCAAGGCCCAACTCAGGTCTCCCTCTTCCAGGAAGCTTTCCCAAACCTTCAGCACAATTCCAAGTCTTCCCCATTCTCCTTCATGTCCCAAGACACTAGTCATCCACCTGCTTGTTTGGTCCCGGGCACTGCTCTTCTCTTTCCTGCACACCCAAGTCCCTACAGAGGCTCTCAGGACTTCAACACCTGCCTCAGTTTTGCTTCTACCAGGAGCTCTATAACTGGTGGGGACTGATTGATGGATCTGTGACCTAGCCCTGGAAAATGGGCAAGCAGTGACCCCCTCTCAGCTGTAGGAACACAAGACTTAAGGGAGGCGAGAACCCCTGATTGTGTCCAGTCTCTGCAGTTGCCTTCATGGCAACGATGGCACCCATGGACTGAGCACTGACTCAGCCACTTGACACGCGCCCCTACACCCAGTACTCCCAGCCCTTCTAGGAGGCAGGAATTGTCTTCCCCATCACTCAGACTTTAAAATCAGATGCAGAGCCTGCATGATTTGCCGAAGGTCACATAAGTAGTAAACAGTGGAGCCAGCACCTGAAACTACCAGGAGCAGCCTCCAGATGAGTAGAGAACAAGTCAAAGCTGTTTATGCCTGTTGGAGTAAGGCCATGTTGGAGTTATTCTCCAGCCACCCAAGAGTCATGTGGGCTGTTTGAGGCCTCTGCTGTTCCTGGAAGAAGTCAGAAAGAAAGAGCTGGCTAGGAAGGCTCTGAAAGGGTCTGGGGTTGACAACTGGACATGGCCTTTGCTAAGCATACATTTCTCAAATCCTGCTTAGCAGGGTCAAATGATCCTCTGGCCATGTCCACTATCCTGCTCTACCAGGCATTTCCTCCTTGCTGGAGTAAACACATCTGTAGCCTCCGCTGGACTGTACGTCCTAGTATTCAAAGGCTTAGGTGGTCCTGGGCTTGGCCATATGACTCATTTGGGCCAAGGGACATTATCAGGATCACACATGAAGAGGCATGAAAAGCCCTTTTGGAACTCTACATTGAAAGCTGGCCTTGTGCTGTAAAGATGCATAGGAGAGACTGCAGAATGTTCTGAGGCCACCTAGAGTGGCCCCTGGGGGTGAGACGGCACCTTGGATGTGTCTATCCCAGCCAAGCTTTTGCCAAGCTCCCACAATGCAGCCACACAAGTGACCTCAGCAGCACTACTTAGAGTAGCAAAACCATTCTGCTGAGCCCTGTCAATTCTAGGATTAAAAGAAATACTAAATCATTGTTCTAGCCTTTGAGTGTTAGAACTATTTGTTATACAGCTACAGGTGACTGAAGCCCTGTCCTCATTACTGTTCCTATCATTCCTAGGTACGGTTGCGGTCCCAACTGTTCTGTGTCCTTCTATACACTCTGGGATCCATGTATGGACGCATACCCCCAACACACACACACAGACTTGGAGGCAGCCCATGTCTACCGTGGGGGCATCCCTGGCTTGGTGAAGAGGGTCCCCAAGACCTTTCCATGAGCACAGCCTATGCACTTGGCTCCACTCTTAATTACAGAATTTGCTTTGGGCCTGATTAATAAGCTCCCAGGGCCTCCTGAGAGCCTGGCCTCCCCCGCACATCTGCAGCCCTGCCCCTCGACCCTCATCCCTGTTCTGCAGGGTCACAGCTGCACGTGGCTGTGTGGGAAGGAAGTGAGGACTCAGGAAAAGACACTTCCAAATGTCTGCTCTGCGGCTCCCATTGGGAGCCTCCGCTGGCCCTGAGGCCCTAAAGTGCTCTCTCTGGTGACACTGCACACTGCTCTCCCCCGACCTGGGGCAAACATTTGATTTTACAGCCTGCACAAAGGCTGCATTAAGAGCCAAAGTTCCAGGGAGCACCTGCCTGGTGCTCCCACATCTGCCTGGGGCAGGCTTCAGTTTCTGCCCTTTGGAATCTGCATCCCATACTTAATAACTTCTACATCCAGCACGGAAGCATAACACCTTTGATAGATCCCCTTTCCCCTCGGGACAAAGTCCAAAGACCTTCTCATGCTGGGCCCATTTTCCACAAGCCACCCAGCTTCCCTGAAACACCTCTCACTTCCTCAACCCTACTTCCCACTTTGCACAGGTGGGCCTTCGGCTTGGCGACCCAGCCTCCCATCACCTGGCTACTCTGCTCACCCTCTGGTCTTAGGCCTAGCAGGGGCTCCCTACACACCCACAGCAGTACATAGCAGTATGGCCTGCACCACTGGCCTGCTTTGTTATATCTCCAGCACCAGCATAGGGTCCAATCCTACAAAAGACTTCATAAATATTTGTTGGATGAATGGATTTTTGAGCTTGGATGGCTCTAAGCCGTCCACTTCTTTCCCTTTTTTGCCCACTAATCTCTACATGTTATACAAGAGGAAGGAGAGGTGCAGAGCTTGGAAAGAGCCAGAAACACCCCCCCATCATTTATCACATGCATGCTCACTGATTCCCATCGCTATTCCTGGGGCCTTGCACCATGCTGAATGCTGCAGCCACATGGATGGACAGAGGCACCCCTGCTCCTAGGAGCTCACAGCCTCAGGGAACAGACTCAGGTCCTGTTAGGAGAGAGCTTAGGCTAGAAGACAGGCCCAGGACCACAGTGGCTCCTAGGAGCTAGGTGACTTCTCACTTGTGTAAGAGTCTAGGCTTATGTACTACTTGACCCCACGAAGCCACTAGGGGCCGAGGAGAGTCAGAAGCAGAGATGGAGATAACAAAGCTTTGGAAAGAACTATGGCATGGGGAGTCTGGAGTGTTTGGAGAGGTTCTGGTGGGTCCCAGCCCAGCCCCCTCAGGTGGGCTTCTTGGGTGGGGTTTGCCAGTGGTGGCCACTACATGAGAGAGGTGGGGCTGGGTAAAGGAGTAGGCTTGGTCCAGGCATCAGGGGCAGAGAATGCAGAAAGGAGGGAGAATGCAGAAACTCAGGTGGCATTCACAGGGCAGTCACAACTGGGTGAAGGAAGGAGCCGTGAGATAGACTCAGACAGGCTGGGCCTCAGGGGGATGCCAATGCCCTGCACCAGAGGAATGAACAGGAGGCAGAAATAGCCAAGAAGCTGGGTTCATGGGGAAGAAGAGGAGCTCCCAGGGCCCCAAGAGCCAGCTGGAGTGTGGATGATAAATGTGGGGATGTGAACTGTGAGTTCACATGAGAAAGGTCATAGGCAGAGAGAAAAGAATGAGCCCAGGAGGGACAAGTCACCCCAGGGCCAGTGTGCAGGGCAGGGCCTCTATCCTGGAGGTTTCTCCAGTCCCTGGAGGATTTTTGTGAGCAGGATAAGAATAGTGATTCCTTGCCACACCCTCCCACCAACCAAGGAGAGATTCAGGGTCGGTAAAGTGGGATGAGGCCCTCTGTGTGACTTCAACCTCTCAGACATGCAAGAAAAGAAACCCAGTTCAAACTGGTTTAAGCAAAACTGATTCTCATGGGTGGAAAGCTCAGCCATTGTGTCAGTTTTCCATCACTGTGACAAAATACCTAAGAAAAACGACTTAAAGGAGGAAAAGTTTACTTTGGCTCATGGTTTCAGAGGTTTCAGTCCATGGTTAGATGACTTCATTGCTTCTATGCCTGGAGTCAGGCAGAAACGTGTTGGCAGAAGGTTGTGGTGGAGGAAAGCTGCTCATTTCATGGCAGCTGAAAAGCACAGCATGAGAGAACCTGTGGTGTGGGCTTCCTCTTTCTTCCTCTTTTGTTCCATCCTGGCCCCCAGCCATATTCAGGTGGGTCTCCATCACCAGTTTGGTGTCCCACACACCAATCATCTCTGGAAACACCTCCATACACACACACACCAAGAAGTGTGCTTTACTGATTTCCTAGGTGTTCCCAATCCAGTAAAGTTGGCAATCAAGATCAGCATCGTAGGCACAGATGAGCTTTCAGTCTGTGAGACCAAAGAGCTTCTAATGGCTTTAGTACTTGGTCTTTCACCACTGACTGCCTCCCTGTTGGCTTCATTCTCAGGCTCCATCTTATTTCCAACAGTGGCAGGATGTACACTGTAACCCCAGCTGACACCCCGTTAGCCCTTCCCAAAGAAATAGCTATCCCTTCCCAGTCAGTCCAGCCTGGTTCTCATTGCCTGAACTGGGCCACTCCCCATCTCTGATCAAGAGGTTCATTGGCTAGGTGAGTTCACATGCCCTAGGACCACATTGGGATTAACCCTGCCAGAGCCATGTGGACAGAGAGGAAAAAGGGTCCCCAAAAGAAACTGAGCCACAGTTGCCTGGAGAATGGGGAAGAGGGTCAAGTCAGGTGAAACAACCAATATCTGTTTTCCTGTGGCCTCCATGGGTGGTTCTGTTGTGCAGCCAGGGGAGAGCTACAGGCAGCACAACCCAGCAGAGGACCTGAAGTCCCCAGGAGTCTGACCACCGCCTCTGACGCAGGCAGGAGACACGGGGAGGGGAATGTTCAGAGAAGACTGGACGGCAGACTCTCAGCAGCAGGATGATGCAGGCTTCGGGAAGAAAGAGTGTGATGTAAAAACCATGGTGAGAGCAAGAGAAGTGGAGTTCATTCAATAAAACTAGGTTCAGAGCAAAAGGCAGGATTTTATGGGGCAGAGGACAGGAGAATGAAGATGACCTGCCTGGCAGACAAGAGCAAGTGTGTGGAGGCAAAGGAAAAAAAAAAAACACAGAAAATTCCTGAAGAACTGTCTAGATTTATGCACAGGGGCGTTTTCCCTTAGTGGTCCATCCCAGTTCCCAGAGTGACTGTTTTCATCTAGGAGTATAACTGCAACCACAGACCAAATTTAGTAGCGAAGGCCCTCTACCTTCTTGCTGCACATCAGAAATTGTATTTCCTGGGGACTGTCCCTAGATCCCTGTTCTTCTTTCTGGGGACCCCCCCAGAGACCCTTTCTCTCATGGCCTGGCACGATCTCATGGATTTTCACTGCTCTGCCTCATGTGGTGATTGCATGGCAATGTGGCTTAGTTTCCCCCACTGAACTCTGAGTTTGTGGAAGACAGGATGTTGTAATCAAGGTTTGCAAAGGAAACAATATAATACAGGATACATAATTTTTAAGATTATTTTGTAATAGTTACCCAAAGAGTCATATACAAAAAGTGCAGGAAATCTGTCCACACACTAAAAACCAAAAGAATCCAGCTGAGGGCCTGGATTCCACAGCAATGTCCTGCATGAGTCCAGCTGAAGACCTAGAGCCCATGGCAATGCCCACATGGGTCCAGCTGGAGGCCCAGAGCCCACCACGTCTCACACAAGTCTATTTCATGGATCTGCACTGGGAAGGCCCAAAGGTCAGTGGTGGAAGCTAGAAAGTCTGCGCCAGTGGGATGAAGGATCGGTGCCAGCAGGCTGAGGGATCTGCACCAGAGCCAGAAAGCAACGCTCAAAGTAAGGACCAGAGCTCCCCTGAAAAGTACCACAGCCATCCTCAGCGACAACGAGGTCCCAAGCTCCTCGATGATAACAGCCAAGTTCCTATCAGGAAAGCCAGTGCAACAAGCTCCTCGAGGAGAACCAAGAGCACCACCTCTTCCTCTCCAGTTCTCCTTTTTATGTTGTTGGCAACAATCCTCAGGTGGGCTCTATACACCCAGCACCACGCTGATTCACTTCAGCTGGGTGTTACAAGTTGCCCACCAGCTGTCAGTCCGCCACACAGGGTCACTTCATCTCTAAGTCTCTGGTCTGGGACCCCCAGCTCTAAAGAAAGAGGGGTTTAAGAAAAGCCCAGTTTGCTGTAACATTTATCTGGGAAAGTTGGTGTTTAATCTGAGAAAGTCTCTGGGGTCAGAATTTCAAACAGTGCCAGAGAAGGAAAGGGACGTCCATGGCCCCTCATGTCACAGGAAGTCTCGTTTGTCATAAGCTGTTCCCCAGCCGTCAGCTGTGGGAAAACAGAGGCCAACTGCCACTTGTCGGCTTCTTCGTGGGATACAGTTTTTTCCCTGTTTCACACCTGGGAGCCCAGAGGTAGCTGTGTCCTACCTGGCACTAGCAGTGATACCATTAATTGAGTGCCTATTATGTGCCAGGCACCATGCTTTATATGCATTTCCTTGTTAAGTCCTCCCAAATTGGTAGATACTTTTATTATAAGCCCATTTTATAAATGAGAAAACGAGGCTCAGAGACAGTGACTCCTGCGTAATGGAATACGCTGTATACCTGGGTTTCTCTGACTTCGACAGTCCCAGGAAGCTCTGGTGTTGGGACATGTTTCCAATGTTGGAGTCCACAATGCCAGCATGGCCCCCTCCTCTCTCAGCTCCCAGGCACAAAACTGCCATAGCCCCATACTGTTTAGGTTTCCCTGCCTTAGCATTCAAAGGGCCCTGGCAACCTGAGAGGGAAAAGACCAGCTTGCTGAATAAGGAAGAATTGAAACTAATTTCCAGTTCAATTCCTCTATACCTGCCTGGAGGGGAGTGGGGAAGCCCCAAATCCCTGAATTTCCCGTTCTGCACCACCCAGCTGAGAAACCCTCCAGTGCCCCCTAGTGGTCTTTAATACCACTGTGTTCTCAAGGTTTGGTACTCTGCAGAGGACATCCCAGGGCAGGGACATAGAAACAAAGGTGCACTTACTCAGTGAGGCACAACAAGGAAATCCTAGAGCTCCTGGCCACCCAGGCCTTTCTGCCCCCTTTCTCAAGTTCAAGGCACTCTTTTAAATGTGCCACTTCTATTAGATGTGCTGTGATACTATATTACACATTAAACTCCCACCCATCCAAGTGTACATGGTGAAGTTTGTAACAGCACCTGTGTTAATATGAAGGGGCACCCCCACCTCCTCTTCACATTCAAGGGCCAGCCTTCTCTCCCCTGCCTGGCTCAGGCTTTCTCCAAAAACCCAATCCCACCACCTCATTTGCAGGAATGTCCAGAGGCACAAGGAGATAAAGTCTCTTGGGGCACAAATCTTACTTAATGTGGCCGGAGGTGACAAAGGAAGAGAGGAAACTACAAATGCAAAATGGCCTTCAGCTTGTTTCTAAGGGACTGGGAATAAGAAATAGCAGCAGGAGGGAAAAGAGGTAGCAGGGAGGCAGGACTCCTGCCGGGATGGAGCCTGAGTGTAACAACTGTTCACCTTCGCTAGCTGAGGTGGATGGGCAGTCTGGTCCGGGAGCAGCACAGAGGCGAATGCTAATGGCCCTACATCTATGCAAGCAGGAAGGGAAGAGATCAGGACCTGCAGGCTTGCGTGTGACCCCGGGCTCCTCTTCTCTTCTCCTGTATCTTGTAAGGTCTCAGTCTTATAGCAGAGAAAGGGCTGCCAGGGCTGCTGGCCCCTGGAGGGCTGCTTTTTCACCCCAGAGTCTAGACGTAGATGTTGGATAAATCCTCCTCCACAGGGCGATGGAGGAGTTACAGAATTCGAGGTACAGAGACCAAGGTGGGGTCAGTAGGGGGGAGCAGCAAGAAGTGGCAGGGGCACGATGTCAGAGCAGAGGTTCTGATTGTGCTGCTTGAGACACGAGGTCCATTTGGAAGTCCTGCCGATGACTCAGCCAGGTGTCCGGAGCGTCCCAAAGGCCGGCTTTGCTTACTTCTGGGAAGATAGAGGGCGGTAGCGCAGGACCCTGCGACTTCGGCAGGAGGTTAACGGGCTCTCGGTGTGAATCTGAAGAAGGGAGAGGAGTGCCGCCCCAGCTCCAACCCACACACCCTTCCTGCCTATAAATAACCCCAAGTGTCACTTCAAAGAGGACAGGGACTGCGGGAGTGGGGCTCCCGGGCCGGCCGGCGGGTGCAGCGGGCCCCGCACACCACGCCCCCCACCCCGGGCGAGTTTGCATAAATAAACAAATCCAAGCCGCGGGCCCCGCAGGAGGTGGAGGAAGAGGAGGGAGGAGGCGGGAGAGATTAGTTTGGGAAGTAGCACGGATTGCTCATCCGATCCGTGCAGCCGCAGGGAGTGTGTCAAGTTACAGAGGCGCCGGAATCGGCCCCAGCGCTTCTCGGCGGCGGCCGCTACCCACCTCTGCCAGTGGGGCCCTCCGTGCGCGCCCCTGCGCCCGGGGATTGAAACTGGCTGGCCCGGGGGGACGCGAGACACCCAGCGGCACCGACTGCACGGCACCAACGCTGGGACTCTGCACGCGCTGGAAGGGAAAGGCGCGCGGAGAGCCGGCCAGATGCCCTTAACTTTCCTGGACTTGCAACGTTCTTCGAAATACCTTTTTGCTCACTTTGTTGTGCCCTGATTTCCGCTGGTCGTGACTTTCGGCTTTCCCCCTCCTACTGATAATTTTTCCGGTCCTTTTTGCACGGAGCAAAAGAAAGAGACGTTTGCCAGCAACACGAGTCCTTTCCCCCAACTCCGCAGTTTGGATCGCGCCTTTTGGCAACGGCTCTGGCTTTTATTTATTCTATTTATTTATTTATTGGTTCTCAAGACGCGAGGGGATGGTGGCGGAGCGCGCCCGCAAAGCTGAAGCCGCTGGCGCCCGCGGCCCTGGGGAGCTAGGCGCGCCCGGGACGGTGGCGCAGGCACAGCACTGCTCGCGGCTGCCGAGCCCAGGGTCGTGCGGACTGCTGGCGCTGGCGCTGTGCTCACTGGCGCTCAGCCTGCTTGCCCACTTTCGGACGGCCGAGCTGCAGGCCCGGATGGTACGCCTGGAAGCGGAGCGCGGGGAGCAGCAAATGGAGACGGCTATTTTGGGACGAGTCAACCAACTGCTGGACGAGGTCTGTGCTCTTTGTTGGCTTTTATTCCTCCCCGCGGCGCCCCCTCGCGCAGCCTCCAGACTCCACCGGCCCATGCCCGTGGGCGCTCGCTTTTAGCACCGCGCGGTGCGCCCTGGGCTCGCACCAGCTATCCGTGGGAGGACCTCGGCCACAGACAGACGCCACCCTGCCAGGGACCCGGAGCACCGGGGCGGAGGGAGCGTGACCCCGGTTCCCGCCCTAGATAGGCGACTCCGGTACCCGGCGCTGGGAGCGCCCTAGGCGCGCTGGGCAGGTGGAGGAAGGCAGGGCGCGCAGAGCCGCGCGGAGGCGAGCAGGCTGCTCTTCGTCCCTTGGGCCCAGGCGCGGGTGGTGTGAGCGGCCCCGCACCTACGCGGCGGGAAGCGAGCCCTGCGCCCCGGTCGCAGCTTGCGGAACCCCAGTGCCCCACCCCCACGAGGATCAGTGCCGGCCTGTTAGGGCGACATCGGAAGAGGAAGAGAAGGAGGGAGTCGGCCAAGTGTGCTGGCGTGGGGTAGAGGGCACAGGCTTTGCCGGAAGTGGGGTCTTGGTCCTTGCTGCTGCCCCAGGCGGCCAAGGCCCAAATGTGGGTCGTTTGGCTCTGCTCTCCTGGGGCACAAGCCAGCCCATACTTTCCTGTTCCTAAGCTGGGTCTTCTACTCAGGCGCCTCTGGAATGGCCCCCAACACTTTGTAGGAAAAAGATGCTGAACTTTCTTTGATCCTAAGGGGGCTAGAAGCTACCAATATGTCCCTTAGCCTGGGCGATCTTGGGACTGCAGGAAAAGGCACCACCCTCCCCAGGAAGGAGAGCATTCGGTCGCCTTGTGCCACCAGAGGAAAGGCTGGGCGAAGAGGGTGAAGCCTGGGGACATGCGAGGAGTCAGGGGGCACAGAGGACCCAGGCCCCGTGGAGCAGGACAGGAGGGGGAGAGCCTGCAGTCTGGGTGCCCTCCTGGAGCAGACTGGACTGGAAGGTTCCTGTGAGGAGCTGTGGGAAGGACCTCTGACTCAGCAGGAGGTGGGGTGGAGCTGTGAAGAGCAGGGCAATGCTTTCAGGTACCTGGATTTTTAGCCTCACTGCTGCTGGGAAACTGTGCAACTTGGGGCTACTATTCTAACCTCTCTGAGCTTGCAGCGTGCTGGTGGTGGTGGCAAACAATGGAGCCCAGCTCTAACTGGTGGATGCTGTGGGCATTCTGGTAGGACACACTGGTTCCCTACAGCCAGGCTTCTCTCCAGGGCCTCTTGTCCCTTACCATTCCCTAGGATGGTCAGGGAAGGGAAGAACGCCCGAGGGCCAGGGCAGAGAAGGTGCAACAGGGCAATGACTGGTGTTATTGGTGCCCCACAGCTGCCACCAGTCAGTTCATTCCCATGCCCCACCAGCCTCCAGGGAATCCGTCCCCAGTTGATCCCCTGGGCCTGGGGCAGGCTCTGGGTGCAGCTGGAGAAGCAGGCGGCCTCACTGGCTGGCAGATGTGCAGATGGGATTGGCTGGCAGGGAAGAGGGCATCGGCACCTCCTGGTACCTTGGGGGCCCTGGCTGTACCTGGACCAGCCTCTGACCCTGGAGCTTAAACTCTAGCCGCCCTCCTGCATTGGTCAAGGTGAGCCCCGCCCATCCCCACTTCCTGATTCTCTGTTCAAGATGCAGCTGCGCTGCACCTCCTGCTCTTGGCCTGGGGCTGACTACTTCATCCTCTCCCCAGGGCAGCAGCATGTTCACCCTGCTGATTTCTGGGCCTCCTCACCTGCCAGAGCTAAAAGTCACCCCCAAAGATCATTTGAAGTGACTCCCATTTTAAAATGGGAAATCTGAGGCCCGGAGGAGGGTGGTAGGTTGCTCTGGGTCACGTGATGAGATCGGAGACCAAAACCTAGGTTTGCAGACACTGTGGACTCTTTCCATTGCGTCCTGCCAGTGTTTACAGAGGGCCAGTGATGGGTCAGACATCGTGGGAGACGTACATCTGCCCCCTACACGTAATGGCAAGTGGGACACAAAAAGAAAATGGGCAGTGATTATGTTGTATGGAAAATGTGATAATAATGGAGAAAGGGGGCCAGGGAAATATATGACATGCAGTGTAGCCTGTTGGTGGTGGCAGTCATGGTGGTCTTCCTGGGGAAGTGATCTTTAGGTGAACAGTTAAAGGGGAAGTAGGAGTTTGCCAGGCAAAGGCCCTTTGTGCTGAGGGCCAAAGGGACAGCTTCTGGAGGCTGGACCCAGAGGGAGGGGTTTGCCTTGGGCTGAAGAAAGTCTAAGACCTTGGGAGCTGGGAGGGAAGGAGGTGGAAGGTGTGGCTGGATAGAAAGGGGTAGCCCAGCTCAAGAGGGGCTTAGAGACAGTGAGATCTACATGGGAGTAACAGGGAACCACTGAAGGGTTTTGAGGAGGGCACTTATGTCCCTAGAATGAGAGTTTAAGGTGGGAAAATCAGCGAGGCCAAACAGGAGGCTGTTGCAAGCCAAGGGGCCGTGACCAGGACTCCGGGAGACACGGGCAGAGAGGAGTGACTGGACATGGTGGCCACAGCCTTGGGACCTGAGGTTGGCGGGGAAAGGCACTGGGGTCAAAGGCAGGAAGTTGTCCTGTGGGTAGAGGCCTGGCCTATGTGGGCATGGGGCTTATGGTCCTGGGGCTCCCAGAGGGACACTCTGGGGTCACATGCATCCCATAGAGTGGCCACCAGCCACATGTGGCTTCTTATATGTGAATTAATTAAAATTAACTAAGATTTAAATTTCAGTTTCTTGGTCATACAAGCCCTGCTTCCAGGGCTCAGCAGCCAGGATAGCTTGTGCCTGCCACATTGGGCAGGATGGTGGATCCTACAACCGATCTGTTGCTACAGGAAGTCCTCTCCGATGGCACTGTTCTAGTGGCAGTGTCTAGGGCTACAGAGGTGTTCCCAAAGCCACTTGAGGGAACCCACCCTTGGCCTCTCCTTTCCCAGGAGTGTCCTCAGATCTGAGCAAAGAGCTGAGGAGAGTAAGGGGTGAGGCAAGGCCTGGGGGGCTGGGGGACAGGAGCAGGTGAGAAGAGGGACAGGTGGAGGAGAGAGGCCACGTGGCTTTGTTGTCAGTCATGGCTGTGCAGAGGGTCCCCTCTTTCATGGGGCACACAGGCAGCTGGTGAGCTGAGGAGGCCAAACCCAGGATTCTATTGGCTATGCCAGCAATGTGCCAGCCCTTAAGCTGCACCAGGTCTCCTCTCTCAGACCCTTGAGATGGTAGCTAGGGGCAGCACACTGAGAAATGCCACCACCAAAGGTCAAGGTCAGGACCCAGTGAGCCCTTAGGGGGCTCCAGGGACTGTGGCAAGTGAGCCTGGACCATGCCTGGAGGTTGGACAAAGGGCAGGGGGCAGGAAGGCAGGGGCACTCAAAATGAGCTGGGGACAGAGACTGAATGTGTGCCGGGCAGGAGGAAGAGGGAGGGAGGACAGGCTGAAGCAATGACACTGGTCAGGTGGGTCAGCAGCCGGAAGGGGTGGGGAACCGGGAGTATGTTTCCGGACCTCAGCGCCCCTCCCCCATCAGTGCCTCTCTCAGGTCTGGGACCCTTAATGAGCACTCCAGCTGCCTGCTACTTGACTTGCTTGCTGTGAAGAAAGACACTGGAATGTCCCAAATGGAGAAAATCAGATGACACCTAGATCTGACAGTGGTGTGCAGGGGGAGAGAAGGGACTGAAAGTAGCCAAATCTACTTTGAGGGCCCAGGGGAACAGAGGAAGGCCTCAGCCGCCACCTTCAAGGGAAGTTTTGCCAGGCAGACTCCCCATCCCCAGTAATAAAAACAGTTGCAACAGGATTATTACTGTGCGTGTAGCAAAGTGTGGCGCTCTTGATCCTCCCAGCTTCCCAAGGAATTGGTGCTCTCATTACCCCATTTTACAGATAAGAAGACTGGTGTCACTGTCCCTCCCTCCCACTATCTGTGACTCATTCTTCAGGCTTTGAGAAGCCCTCCTAGGAGAGGGAGTGGTTGAAACTTCCAGGCTAAAATATCGATGAAGTCCCAGGCAGACTCCCTCATCCCTAAAAATAACACGTCAGATAAGAGGCCTCGTATTTATAGGTGGGTACAGAGACCATATATTGGGCTCTTTTCAGAAGAGGCAGTTAGAGGAGCGATCGTAGCAGTGGCTGAAAGATTGGTGCTCTGGACAGGGACCCTAGGATGGAAATGCTGGAATGAGGATAGGTGCAGGCCCTGAAAGGGGTGGAATGTGCCCCCCATACCTCTAGTCCCGGACTCAGCTATAGACTCCTTGCCTCGAGGAGTGTGCCCTGGAAGGGGGGCTTCATAGCAATCCACAGAGGGTGAGATGATCAACCCCATAAGCCAGGGGTCCCTGCTGGGAGAGTGGGGCTGACTCAGTGCCATGAGCTCCCACCTGGATACAGCAGCCACGGGCACTCACTCCCCTACCCCCACTGCCAAGGTCAGGAGCTCCATCTCCATCTGCCTGGGCTGCCCTTGAGGTGTTTGCTTTTGGTGCAGAGGGGGAGGAATACTGAAGCAGGCACGCCCACTTGAACCTCTGCCACTAGTCACGTGACCAGAGACTCAGAACCCTGATTGGAACGTGGACATGACAGCATCCCCTCAAGGGTTGCCATAGTAGTAAATAAAATCATCAACTCATGGTGACTGTAACCATTACCTCCTTCTTCACCATCAAAGGAGATGAGATGGGGCCCAGGAACATGACTTATATTCATAGCTAGCTAGTATTTATGACTGTTTACTATTCAGCCAGGCATTATTCAAAGAGCTTTCTACCTATTGATCCACAAAGTCTTCACAATAATCCTATGAAGTGGTTACTACTTTTACAGTTCCCTTTTCACAGACAAGAACATGGCAGCCTAAAGAGGTAAAGTAACTTCCTCAAGGTCACACAGCTAGTGAGAAGCAGAGTGAGACCTTGAACGCTGCGCTGTGGCCCCGGAGCTGGCATTGCGAGGCACCAGGATCTACTCATATGCGCAACCTACTGTATCTAACTTTGCTGAGGCCAGGCCCAGTCAACCAGGGGTGGGGCGCCATTCATTTGGGTTTGGCTCCTGCAGAGGTGGCATTTGCTGAACCGACTTGGTGTCAGGCTGGCCTCGCGCCCCTGTCGTAAGTACCCTCCTCACCTGCACTTGATGAGGAGCCTAGCCAGCCTGTCCAGGCCTGGCTTCTGGACTGCCTGTGAGGGATGGGTTTGTTCCTGTCTCTTGGGATCAACAATGGCCAACCAGAAGCTTAGCACCCAGTCTGGGCTTCACCCAGTGGCACATCATGGTCCTTTGGGCCAAGTTTTGTGTAAGTTGCAATCCCAACTACTACTGTTCGCCCGGCCCTTGCTTTTCCTTTTTTCTCTTTTACCTTCTCCACCTTCCTAAATAATATCTGTCTCTCTGTCTGTGCCAGCTGCGTGATGCCCCCTTTAGACCCAAGCTAGGGTTTAATGTTCTGAAGTAGCTCGGTATTTTAAAGTTACTCTCTTTCCTTCTCCTTGTACCCAGACATCCTCAAAGGCCTGCACCTGGACCGGCAACCAGATGGCTGTGTTAGAATCACCTGGGGATCCAGAAAAACACTGGCCAGATCCCTTACCTGGGGCCCCACAATGTGTGAGGGGCTGAAGGGGTGGTTCGGGGGTCATGGAGAAGTGTCAGTGAAAGTCCAACTGCACACCAAGTACTTCAAAAGGCTGCCAGATTTAAAGAAGAATCAGCAATAGGTTCTCTGCTGCCATCATTTTTCAAAAAAATGGAATCACACAGGGGAGGCCTCAGAGATCCTTGGGCTTCGCCCCACCAAATACTGGGATTGAACCCATAGCTTTATGCGCCCTAGGGAAGCATTCTGCCACTGAGCTACAGCCCTAGAGCCTTCTTTTACCTCTTTTAGTTGGATTCTGACCCTCTCAGACCAGCTTGTTGAGTCTTCAGGAAGTGAGAGAAGTAAGCAGGCACTCCCAAGGGAAACTGAGGCCCAGAGCTGGGGAGAGCCCCAGCAGCATCCACACTGACACTCCCTGTCTCTCATGGTGCTGCCATTTGCAGGGGGTAGGGTGGGGTGGGGCGGGGCATACCCACAGACAGCTCTCCAAAGTGCTTTAGGGCTGGTGGAGGCTGCTGGCAGTCCATGTCCTTCTCCTTCAAAGAGCCAGGGCAAGCTGAGCACAAAGGGGCGGAACCGCCTGCCCACAAGGCTGGGCCTGGCCTCTGGGAGGGACACTGGCCTCCTGTCTCCCTGCCTGGAGGCTGCTGTGGGGTTTCCCAACACTCTGCGTGGCTAGGGTCCACTTGGGCTGGGCCTCGGTCCCTTCAGCCCTTTCCCTTCCTCAGCCCCATCCCAGCCTTGCAACCTCCCCGCAACTGGAGTCACCTTGGCCTTTACTGTGACCGTTGCCTTAGGCAGGTCCTTCCCACTGCTGCCACCCAGCCTCCCACTGGTGGCCGCATTTCTCCCTGTTCCTTAGGTCAAAGCAGGGAGGCCTGGCTGCCCCAACCCTGTCCCAGACCTGGGCTTCTACCATCCCTGATTCTGGACACACACAATTGACTGTTAGGCTACAGGGGTCCTGGGCAGGCACTTCTGGGTCAGGCCTGTAGGACGGGCCAGGAAGAATGATTCCTGGTTGTGGGGTTGCAGAAGAGGACTGGGTTAAAGGGACATTTGCTGGAGCTCTTCATCCATCCCCTCCCCCTGACTGGCCCTTGGTGTTTCCTGCATGTGAGAGGAGGCTTAGTGACTCAGGACTGCGCCCTCCAGCCTCCCCCACCCCATAGAATCAGAGTGTTGGAAGGAAGGGCCTTCATGAGGTACATGCTGCTGGGTACGGTGGTGCACGCCTGTAATCCCAGCACTCAGGAGAGTGAGGCAGGAGGATCGCCACAAATTCAAACCTAGCCTGGGCTACATAGTGAGTTCAAAACCAACCTGGAATACATAGCAAGTCCCTGTCTCAAAACAAAACAAAACAAAACAACACAACAAAACACTGGGAATTCCCAAAGCAACCCTGGTCCTTGATCTCCACACTGTCAGCAACAGGGAGCTCACTACCTTACACAGCTGACTGTTCCAGGGTGGGACAGCTCTGGCTCTTCTTGCTGAGCTCCAGACCCATCTCTGCACGCACCATCCTACGCGTCTCAAAGGCACCTGTCTTGGTTACTTTTTTCTTGTTGCTGAGACAAAATACCTGACACCCAAAATTTGGGAAGGAAAGGTTTATTTAGCTCACAGTATGTAGAGGTTTCAGTCCATAATCAGTTGGCTCCAAGGCAGGGTGGCATGGCACAGGGATAACAGTTCATGGTGGCGGAAGACAGAAAAAGCAACAAGAGCCAAAAGGGGAGGAGAGTGAGAGAAGACTCTTTCTGTCCCTTATATTGTGTGTAGGCTCCCTACCCTAGGGTGAGTGTAGCACTCAAACCCATAATCCCAGCATTGGACCATAAATCAAGCACAAACTCTAGAAGCCCGCCCCCATGACTGCATGAGGCTTTGAGAGGACATCTAGACACAAACCATAACAGCACCTCAGTGGCAATGTGCCGACGTGGGAAATCTCCCTTCCCTCCCACGCCTTTATTTTGGCGCTGCCTTCCCAGCCCCGTAGACTGTCCTAGACGCTCTCTCACTGCCTGCCCGTCCCAAGCCTGAACCCCCCCCCCCGACTCACCTGCTCCCACTGCCTCCACCTGGCCCCTCTTATCACCCATACTGAAGCCAGGGAGCCCTTTTACAACCGCACCGTTCTCCCTGATTAAAACTCCTCAGTAACTACTCAAGGCTCTCAGACCAGAAACAAATCTCTCATATATGCCCCCTGTGTGCAGCCCTTGCCACCCTCTCCAGATGCATGGCTCACCTACCCTCGCTTTTTGAGCTCTGCTGTTTGGAGTTGTGCTGTTCTGCCAGGAGCACAGGCTCTGGAGCCAGATTGCTGGGCGCGAGTCCGGTTCTGCTAATTATGGCTGTGTGACCTTGAGCCAGTTGTTCAACCTATCTGTGCCTTGAGTTAAATGGGAATGATGGTAATGATGTCTCCCCCTCGGTTGTTTTCAGAATTAAAAAGGTTAAAACAGAGAGCTTTGAACAGCACCTCGTTCTCCACTAACAGATATTTTAATCTCTTTGAAAGAGCCAAGCTCCAACTGTCACCGACAGAGAGCGGAGGACATGGGCTCTGAGCCACGCTTCTGGGTTCAAATTGTACCTCTGGGCCTCCTGGCCAGGTGCAGTCCCACAGGTTACCTCCCCTCTCTCTGCCTCAGTTTCCTTGCTCATGCACTGGGTGCCAAGAGCACTGAATGGATGATGTGCATTTCTGTGCTAGCTTTGTGCTGGCCCCATGCCTGGGCCTCTCACCTGGTTGGTTGCCCCCGTCCTCGGCTCAGCTGTCACTCCCCATGATGAGCCCAACTACGGTGTGCCTGTGACAGGCTCTCAGAACCTCGCCCCCGGGCCGCAGCCCTGTGGCAGTGGCTGCTCCCTAGACTGTCAGCGCCTGAGGACGGCCTTTCACCCGCTCGGCTCTTTGCACATCCCCAACACTTTGTACACTTGGCGCAGTGGGGTTTCCACACCCATGTGTGCAAGGGAGTGGAAAGGGGTGTAGCCACAGCTTCCACCCAGGGCTCTGGCCCTCAACCCTTCTGCTCTGTGGTAGAGGGTTGCTGCCTCCCCTGCACAGAGATGAGCCCTGGCCCCTGAGACCCTAAGGTCTGTAACCAGCTGCAGGGCCCAGCTCCTTGATTCATCTGAGGCAGCAGCAGGGCCTTGGGTCAGCTGGAAGGAAGGACTTCCTATACGAAGGCTGGGGTGGTCACACAAAGATGTGTCTCCTCTCCCTGCCTTTTTCTGAGCTATAGAGTGGAGGACCACAGAAATCTGTGCTTCTGTCAGAGCAGGGAGCAGACAGACCCTCAGGCCCTGTCTCATGGCCCCGGCAGGCTGTGATCAGGTGCCAAGTCCAAAGCACAAAGAGAGCTGTGGAGGGAGGAAGAAGCCAGTTCCTTGGTCCCCTGCAGCACCCCTCCAACACACAGGCCCAGAACAGCCGGGTGAGTCCGGGGGGTTGGGTATAGGCTGGACATCTGGGCTTCCTCCGGTTTGATTCCACCCTGCTGAGCTGCCTGCACCCTGGGGCATGTGGCCCCACTTGGGCTGTCCCTTGAACAAACGCTTTCTGTGGGATCGGCCCTCCTCTACGGTCCTAGGGAGCCAGCACTGAGGAACCTGCGCTCCTGGCTGGAAGGCCCTCCCTCCCCATCCCCATCTCTCCTGAACCGAGCCCAAAGCCCACCTCCTCCTGGGACCATGAGGACCAGGCCTGGTGGGCAGACCTAAGAGTAAGTGATTCTGTTCTAGCATGGAGCAGAGACACCAGCCCCAGGCCCAGCTGACACCAGAAGGCTCGGTCTCCAGCATTTAATCAGCATAACTGCCCCAGTAGATGGGATCAAGCACTGCCCAGTGCCTGGCATTTGGATTGGGGCACTGGCAGAGATGCAGAAGCTATACCTGCCCGCCATGGTCACGTCCTCAGGTACCCGCTCTTATTTAGCTTCTGGTCTCAGAGTTAGAAAGATGGATCCTCCCTTGCTTCCTCCCTCTTGTGAGAGGCAGATCTGGGTTTCCCAGAACAGGGAGAGGCATGGTGAGTCCAAGACACATGGCCACTTGCTCAGTGGTGCACTTGACATGGCCAGGTGGGCAGGGACCATGCCAGCCCCTCTGTGGCAGGTGGAGAAGGCAGGCCTTTCAGCAGCTCCAGACAGACATACAGACATGGCCTTCATCTGGCCACTGAGAACACCACTTTGCCAGACAGGTGCTCATGCTGCCTCATGCCTGATGCCTTTTTTGGTTTTCTCTTCCCATCTGCTGCATGGTCTAGCAGATAACTGCTATTACCCCATTCCACAAGTGAGGACATCAAGGCCCACAGGGGTTCCATCTCTTGCTTAATGCACAATTATTGGGGAAGTTTGGATGAGACCTCAGTGCCTGGCACGGCCTAAGTAGCTCAAGGTCCTATCCACACTGCTAAGCCCTACACAGGATGGATGCTTCATCTGAGTTTTGGGGCCATCTGTGCCAACCCCAGAGAAAGTCCCAAGGGCAAGTGGGTTTTAATAGGCTCATAAACTAATCAAAAACTAATCATTAAGTGACATTTTTCCCTGAAGCGCCTAGCCCAGTGCGTGGTACACAGTGCTCGCTGCTTGTGGCTATGATTATTGGTCATTATCGTCAATGCTTTCTGGTCTCTGTGGCACTCACCTGTTATTTTATTTGGTTTCCATGTCCCGTCAGAGGTTGGCAGGGGACAACACCCCCACTTTGCAGGTTCCTACAAAGGCAGGGCCAGGTTCTTGGTCACAGTGTGCAGAGCAGATCTCACCTGGCCTCTCCCTCTTGTTCCCCACACCACAACTTGGACCCGGCCCACGCAGGACAGGGGCTAGGTGGGGCCAGGTCCCTTTAAGAGCCCTCAGGCTGGGACATGGGGAGGGAGTGGCCCCTAAACCCAAGGCTGGCTGGAACTGCATTCTCTGGGGGAGCGAGTGGCCGCCTGGCATTTTCCCTTTGATACTGATACAGGCATTTTAATAGCTTCGACCCATCAGGCGGGTGATGTTTCAGCTCTGGCCATGCAGGGCATTCCAGGAGGCCCTGGCTGCTACAGGGGAGAAGCGGGAAGGCTTCTGCTGTCAGGATAGCAAGGGGACCATGCAGGGGCTGGGAAAGTCTCCCACCCACTCCTGAGCCTCAACCTGGAGGCTTCTAACCCAGGCTCTCAAACTCACTCACCTAAGGGGGCCAAGCTGTTGTCTAAGCAGGTGAAGCTGGACGGGGGAAAGAGTGCCATGGTGCCATCTACAAGGGGGCAGCACCATGCAGCACCACCTGGCCCACAGCTGCCAACCCTCCCATGGTACAGACAGACTGGAAGTCAGAGCTTCATGAGACATCACTTGATTTGTAAACAGCCAGTACTTACTGAGCACCTACCACGTGCTGAGCCATGTTCTAGGCACTGGGGACATGGCAGAGAATAAAACAAAACAAAGTATCCCTGTCCTTGTGGAATTTACCTTCTAATGGTAGAAGGAGGCACTAAGCAAGATAAATATGCAAAATGTACAAATAAATAAACCTAAGGAGGAAATGAATCAGGAAAGGGTATTGGAAGTATGGGGATAGGGCTTACAAAGCAAGAAAGGCCTCATCAGGAGCATGCCAGGTGGACAGCTAGGAAAGGATATTGAAGGCAGAGGGGCCACTAAGTGCAAAGGCCCTGAGGCAGGAGAAAGGCTGCTAGGTGCAGAGCAAGAGGCTGCGTGATCACCCTGGCTGCTGTGTTGAGAACTGGCTATGAGGGCACAGGCAGAGGCAGAGGGACCTATTGGAAGGTTATCACAGTAATTGGGCCAGAGGTGATGAAGTTTGGGCCAGGTGGTCCTGGTGGAGGTGGTGAGAAGGGGCTGATGCTGGGAAGATAAAAAAGCAGGAGCAGATCATTGAATGGGTGTGCATGAGAGTGAAAGAGGCATCAACGACCATTCTGAGCACCTGGCAGGATGCAAGTGCCATTCCGTCCCTGTGATGGGGAAGCTGGTGGGAAGCTGGGGTGGGTCTGGGGAGGGGACAGAAAATCAGGAGCTCAGTTTTGCAGTGTGAATTCTGAGATGCCCATGAGTGGACATATCTGGCAGCCGCAGTCATGTGCACTGGGATTCTGCAGGGAGGTCCAGATTGCCCAAGACCAGGCAAGGTCCTTGAGGGAGCCAGGGTCTGGCAGCAAGAGGTGAGGCCCTGGATGGTGGCCCCGGTGGCCTACAAGATTTAGGTGTCAGGTACACAAGAAGGAGCCAGTGAGGAGAACGAAGGCGTTAGCCAGGGTGACAAAAGGGGAATGGAGAGAGCTGGCTTCTTGGGAAGCAAGCGCTGAAAGTGTTTCCTGGAGGAGGAGCAAGCAAACACTGCCTGTGGGACTGTCACTGCACATAGCAACTCGGAGGCTACTGTGTGCCCGAGGGAGAGAGCCCTATGTCTTGATAGAAGCTACGTGTGGTTCCTGGTGTAAATGAACTATGTGGAGGGGGAAGCCGACCTGGCAGGAAGGCTGGGGACTTCCTGGCCTGTGGTCCCTTTACAGGCAGGATGGGGAGATCAGGGGAGAAGAAGGGGTTGACTTTGGCAGGGAGCACAGGTGGGAGGGACACAAAAGGGCACTTGGGGTCACAGACACAGAAGGAAGTTCTGGTTGGCAGTGGTGGCTGGAGCCACCATGTGCACTTCTGTTAGTACCTAGTGCCAGGCTGCTGTTGGATGAGCCATGAGCCTGTTGGTCACAACCCGAGGCCAGATTGTTGCAAACTTCACTGGCCAGTGGCCTGTGGGTCGTTGACTAGCTCCATCACTTAGCAGACCTGTGTCACATACCCCTGGGGGACAGGCCTCAGGTTGTTAATGGGAAGGGGTATAGAAATAGGCTCCTGAAGTCTCTTCCTGCAAAGTGCCATTCATGAGCCAGGCTTGGACCCGGGCATCGGAGACTCTTCCACCAGACTTTGTCCTGGGGGCCACTGTTTGCCCAGTGGCCACTCTGCCCAGCTGTAATCTGGCCTCGATATCCATCCGCCTTACATTTGGGTGCCACCCTCCCCTCTCTAAGGGAGGGAATGTTCCCACTCTTCTGGTCTCTTTGACCTCCAGCCCCCTGACCCCAGAGCCGCCTTCCATCTTGTCTGTCCCTGTGCCTCCTCACCAGGGACATCTGTACTCATGTTTCTCCAGCCGGACAGAGTGGACTTGGCCTCAGAGGCCTGAGCGCACAGCTCAGATCCGCCATGTACTGGCTGTGTGGCCTTTGGCAAGTCACTCTACTTGAGTCTGTTTCCTTGAGTAGCTAATGAGGTCACCGTTAAGCCTCCCTTAGAATTTGATTATGAAAGATAGACGTGTTTGAAGCACTCTGCTCAGCGCAGTGGGGCTCAGCACTGAGCCCTGATTAGTTTGATTAGTTTGCTCTGAATCTTTCTGAAGCTTCCTGACCTTCCCTTCCCACTTACCCAACATCAGCTGCACCACCTCTCCCACGTGACAGTCTTCTCCTGTGGCCCATCCTGAGGAGCAAAATGGCACAGCACTGAGGAAGCAAAGGCCAGGGAAACGTGTATGGTCTTCCTGATCTCCTAACCGGCCAACACTGTCCAGTGGGATGGCAGCCTCCAAATACAGCCAGATTTTGCCAGCCAGAGCGCAGGCCCATGTGGCAGGATCTTCCCGTTTTTCAAGAGAAATGGGAAATGCAAATTTGCGTGGGAAACCACCCACTGCAAAATATTGGCAGCAGCTTCCATAACAGTTATTAAAATCTCTATTGGAATCAGATAAACTACACTAAGGGCCAATTTGGCTCTGCGGCTGCGTTTCTAACTGCTGCGCCTGTGTCAGAGAGCGTGGGATCGAATCCTAGCTCCGTCCTTTACTTCCCTGTGACCTGGGCTGGTGGCAGTCTCCCCTCTGTTCCCAGGTTCCTCATCCGTAACACGAGTGTAGTAATTGCTGATGCTCATTGAGGGCTTCCAAGGTGTGGGATGCGTGCTTTGTTTGCATTGACCTTTCCAGTCCTCTCAGTAACCCAGAAGGCTGGGACTGCAGCGGCCAGGGTCTGAGAGCCGTGTGAGCCCGGCAGTCTGGCCCCACACACCCCTGTGATGGTTGGGCCTCCTCATTGTGAGGATGAAGCAGGAATCCTCACACAAGACACTAGGTGCGCTGCACCTGTGGGAATCCTGCTGTGTGCTGCATGGACTTGTCCTCTCGCCACCATGCATTCCTGGGGAGTAGGGGGTATCCTCCTTCTTCCAGATTGGCACAGTAACCTCAAGCTGTCGAGGAAGAGGTCTGTGGAGGGGTGCCAAGGGCCTTCAAGCCCTCATCCCTGCCCACCTGCCTGTGCTGGCTTCACGAGGGACACCAGAGGAACAAGGGCATTGTCCCTGCCCCGGATCCATCACTAGTGCCATCCAAGCAGGGAAGCAACAGGGAGCCCAGAAAAGCCTGTCACTGTGCACATGAGTATGGGGTGCAGAAGGCCACAGCTGGTTTATAAGGCCCTGGGCTTGGGGTTAAGAGGTTGCTGAAGACATCAGACCCTGAGATTACTGGGATAGATCTTCTCCTCTGCTTCTTATTAACCAGATGCCCAGTGGCCAATGGAGGGCCATTAATCACCAGTCTTTGATCCAGGAGCAGTGCCCCTTCCCCTCCCTACCAGCCTGTAGACGCTTCCCAGGACCTGGTGTTTACAAGCTCTGGGTGACTCCTCTTTCTGTCTCCTTGCACAGAAATGGCAACTCCACTCGCGGAGGCCCCGGGAGGCCCCTAAGATGTCTCCAGGATGTAACTGCCCACCAGGTAAGGAGCTTCGTGAACTATGAGGTCAGTGTCCCTAGGACAGGCACTAAGCACCAGAAGTCCTTCCCAGTGGTCATGCTGAATTCATAGGCCACCTGGGCCATTGCTTCTCATTTGAAAGATGGGGGGGGGGATGATGGTGTCCATGATGATTGTGGTCTGTCTACTCACCAGTGGGCCTGCCTGTCATCTATCCATCCATCCATCCACCCATCCACCCACCCATCAGTCATCCATTCAAGCATGCATTCATCCCCCCCGCTCCATTGATTCATTACCTCTTCTACATGGCTGACACTGAACCAGGTTGCAATGAAATTAACTAAGATAAAGGATTTGGCCATGTCTTTAAAATCATGATGTGCTATGCAGAGCCCAAAGGAGAATGGGGACCCCACTTGCCATGTTCACTGTTGTGCCTGCAGCTCCTGACATATAGTTGGTGCACAAAAATGTTTGTTACCTGAGTGAACAAGTGCTCTCATTTTTCTGAGGCTTTGTTTGCCCTCACCAGGTGCCTTGCGGGGGGCGCCCAATGTATAGTGTCTAAGCCACCTGCATACACCCACATGCTCACAAGGTACCAGACACCCTTAAAGATTGCCGGGTGATGGGGTGGAATGAAGTTAGCCAGTCTAGTCTGGATTCAAATGCTGCTTTTGCCATTTACTCGCCCTGCATGGGCAGATCCCTTGCTGAGGATGCCGATTCTAGTGTCACTGGCCTGCTGTATAACTGTGTCTCCGCATGTATTTAAAGCTGTGCCGGGCACCTGCTCTGTGTCAGCCGCCATGCCAGGTGCTAAGCTGAAGTACATTATCCAAAGTTTATGCCATTGGTATGGGACAGCGCCTGAGAACTTTCCCAGGTAGTTATGAGAATGACAGATGAACAAGGTGCGCTGTTCCTTTGAGTAACTAGAGTGAGCTGTGCTCCTTTGGTCTGGGGAAGCAAGCCCCAAAAACAGGCTGGGAGAGACAAGGTAACACATGAAAGTAATTGCAGGGAGATTTGGCTCTCTGCCAGTCCAGAGTGTGGCCCCCTTGAAACCCGCTGGGGCAGGTGATCTTGGCAGGGCACTCTCTGGGCTCTCTGGCAGGTCCTCCGCTGGCCGCAGGAGACGAGGGCCCTAGGAAGTCTCACCCAGGGTCCCCAGGCCAGGGAAGGAGGCTGACAGATGTTAAGCATATGGGAAGTGCAAGGACTATGTTGACCAGGCATGAGTGGGGTGGGGTGGGAGTCGCAGATTGGGCACGCTGCACGGGAGATGGGAGGGCGTGAAGGGATTCAGCTGGCCGCAGTCAAAAGAGGGCCGTCTGGTTGTCTGGGTTATTAAAGGGTATCCAGAAGCCCTGGGAAACTCCCTCCCTCCCTCGGAGCCCAGGCAGTTGGGCCCTGGGGTCTGGGAAGGCTTCCTGGAGAGGAATGCCAAGATTAATGAGATGAGGTGGAGATGAGGGTGGGGAGACAGGGCCTGGGCAGAGTGACGGCATGCATCTGCATTTCTTGGGCTGTCCACAGTTAAGTAATTTTGTCTATTGTCCTCATAACTCTTAAGCAATCACAACTGATGAAGAGCAGGAGATTTGGAGCTGCAGAATATATAAATTTGAATTCCACCTTTACATATATCAGCTGTGTGGCCTTCAGAGTTTCTTAACCTCTCTGTGCCTCAGTTGCCTTGTCTGAAAAGCAGGGGGAATAGTCATCATCTTGCAAAGATGTGGTAGCGATTCAGTGAGATGATCCTGGACTATCTGAATTACCAGCACTGTCTGATCTACATTAAGCACCTTTAATACTGTTATTTCCTCACTTGCATCTTGTACGTCAAGGATGCCCAGAGCTCCTTATCAAACTCCGTATCTTGGTGTTCCTGGCCAGGCTGAGCCTTCTTCCCCTGCCTGACCTGGGAAAGCGTGGCAGCTGTCTGATGGCCTTCGGATGGCTTGCTGCTGTCACTGTGGCCCCTAACCCACAGGGAAGGTCCCTCTCTGTGCTCTGGAAGGCCTGCTCAGGTGGTCTGGGAGGTGGCGCCAGGGAAAGATGTGGCAGGAGGGCTTGGAAGAGCACCTCGCCTCCTACTTGCCTGCCGTGAGGCCATGAGGGACCTGGGAGTCTTGTTCTTGGCCAGGGAGAAGGAAGGGTTTGAAGCACCCTTGGGTGCTTCAGCCCTGCAGGGTCCCTGCACCCACTGCCCTCTCCCCCCAACCTGAGGCATCTCCCCCTGCAATAAAGAAACCTCTTTAATGTGAACAAGAGGCCGCTCTGAGTCATAGCAGTTTCTGTCGCTGCCCCCAAGTGAGTACCCACTGTGTGCCAGTCACAGTACTGAGCACTTCATCCTGATGGGGAACTGTCCTCAGAACACTGACAAGAGAAAGTTCGCACATCCTGAAATGCTGCCGTCCTCAAACATGCGGGTAAAACCCTGCTCTCCTCTTGCCTCCATAGTGCAGCTCTGATTCTTGTTGTAGGGTTAGTTTACAAATCATTTTACGATGCTTGCAGGACTCGTGCTGTTGTAAAGTGCCACGTGGAAATGCAAATGTTATGCCCCTTGGTCTCCCCAGCACTTACTATTGTGCCCCATACATAGTAGATGCTCAATGAATGTTCAACAAATTCAGGAATCATTCCTGATGATTAGATTCTTTCTTGTGTTCTCCATCTGCTACCTGATTGCTTTGGACGCCTTGCTTTCTGTCCCACCTCCCGGTCTTGCCTAATCCTGGAATCACCACCATAAGATGCAACAAATAAACACATTCTCCCTGCCTATGGTGGCCCTTGGGATCAGGGTCTACAGCCTCAAACCCAGGCCTGCCCTGTTTGCGCCTCTGTGGCCAGCTGTCCAAGTCCTGTGGTGGGTGTGTTCTTTCTTGTGGCAGCCTGGGCCTTTGGGCAGTACCCAGAGGGCTTGGGACACATAATCATGGGCAGAGGACCTAGGGAACCTTCTTCCCTTCCTAGTCTGACCTCGCCAGCATCCTACTGGGTCCCTCCCTGTCCTAAAATAGCCCTCAACTGGCCCAGAGCTGGCCGCATCCTGCTTCTGGGCCACACATGCTGTTTGCCAGGAGAGTGATGGGCTCCCAGGCCAGGGATGGGATGCCAGAGGTCAAGTCTCAGGAGGGACACTCAGCCAAGAGTTTAGAGGAATAGGTGTGGACCATTTGCAAAGCTGCCATCAGTCTGGTGGGACAGGAGAAGGGCCTTGGAAAAAGATGTACATACCGTGGGAAAAGATGTACATACCACGGGACTTCCTGGGCCACTTGAGATGAATACAAAGATCAGGGAAATTCACCCATTCTCAAGCCCAGTTCTAATCAACAAAGGAAGAGCAGGACAATATAGGTTCCAGCTGGCAAGGAAGCAGCTCCTTCAGGCCCACCTCACTGGGGCTGGGTGGGGTGGCCAGTGCCACATCCAGGCTGGGGCTGGTGGCCTGAGGTGTAGAACACTATCACACATAGAAGAACCATAGCCAGTTGAGGTGCTGGGGCCAATCACCTCGCTGCCTGGGCCTCATCTATAAGGGAAAGGGCAGGCCAGGGTCACACCTTGACCGCCCAGCTAAAAGCTTGGGCTGCAGCAGCAGCAAGGGTGGGTGGGGTCAGCTCTAACTATCAGTGCTGTGCGTCACTGGCCCTTGTGTGGAGGATGGATGGTGGGGAGGGGAGACGCTGTTGGTCAGGCTTGTGGGAGAGGCTGTGACCATGCCGGGGTTCAGAATACTGGTGACAGGTGTGTGTCAAGTGCCAGAGAGCCACGAGGAGCTTGGGACCCTAGCAGAGCTTCACCGAGGAGGTGGCACTGAGGCTGGTCACAAGGAAGCAGGTGGGAGGGTGTACAGTTAGAGTACAGGCTCAGCTGCCACTGTACCAAAGGCCCCCAAATACAGGGACTTAAACAGAAGTGCAGGTCTCTCTCACATATCATACCACAGGGACATGATCCAAAGCTGAAAAGTGGCCCTGTCTCCTTCACCTTGTGGCAATCATCTCTGGGTCCCCGGCAGTTGCTTCAGTTCTCGCCATCTTCCAGCTAGCAAGATCGAGGAAGTGACTAGGGATGTGTATGCTCAAACCTTCAAGAGCAGAATGTTGGGGGAAAAAGGCACTCTTCTCCTCGCTCACACCCCAGTGGTCAGCACTCAGTGGTCTACTTTCCCGGATCCGTGGGAGGCCAAACAATGTCTTTTGCTGGGTGGCCTCATGCCAGAGAGCACTTTGTTACTGTGGGAGGTGGGAGAACAGATATCCAGGAATGACCAGCACTCTGCGTGAAGAGCTTTCCAGGGATTGTCAAGGACAAGCTTGCAGGGCTGGAAACAAGGTAGGAATATTTGGGGTGACAAGCAGTTTAAGGCATCTGGAGCATAGCACAGCATGGTGATAGGAAGTGGATAAGCAAGGATGAAGCTGGAAAGAGATGTCAGGAGTGCAAAGAGTCAGGCTGAGGAGTTTAACTCTCTCTGGTCAATGAGGTCAAATGGCTTTCATGCTGAGGGTGATTGATTGGTAATGGCTGCCTGGAGGGTTGTGCCGAGTCAGCACATACAGCTTCTGAGGCTGTATCAGGCTCAGCAGGAATTGTGGTAATCACTTAATCATGTCTGCCATGGGTGCAGGAGCATAAGCAGCAGCACCTATGCCCTGGCTGTTATCCTTACAGGACGTAATGTGGCATAAGAGGAGGTTTGGGGAGCAGGGCGATGTGTAGGATGGCTCAGAGGCCAAAACAGCCCCTTCCGGCAACAAAAGTCGGTGGTCCTAAGAACAGGACTTGATTTTCTCATGAGCTTCTATTTATGTGCAGGTTGGAGCAGCTTCTCCAGCCTTGGTCATTTCCCCTCTGTGGTGAGAGTTTCTGCCTGCACATCCTGAAACCTTTCCTTTGGCCATCTTTGCTCTGTTTTCCCTGGCATCAGATTTTTTCCCCTCAGCCCACCACAGCTCCATACATTTACATGGGCAAAGCCTGTGGCTGGGGCCTTGGTCTTACTTAGGGCTCCTCTCACCTCCCTGTGCTGCCAAGGAGCAAACCCACAGCCACACCCCATTCTTTGTGGTTCTCCTCATTTCAGACTCAGCTAACCCAGAAAAGGGAGACTTCAGACCACACTGTCCCTTGGTGCCATTAACAAAGAAAAGGATCACAGAGCTGATGGTTATTTCAGGGAGAACATTTCAACTGAAGAAATACTGTTTTCAGTCAGCTCAGAAGCCCTGCTTGACATGCAAATAATTGATGGGTTACCTCTGAGTCATCCCTGGCTATTCCTTAAAGGAAGTCCCCTAAGGCCACCTGGTAAGGGAATCTACTGTTTTATTGCTCTTGTCCTTGGTGTTCAGACACTCCCCTGGTCTGCGGCCAGAAGGGTGTTTCACGGGCTGTATGGGCCGCGGTCCTCCCCTCCCTGTCTCTCCTCCTGACTGTGCAGTCCTTGTCCTGACCTATCTGCCTTCCCCAGCAGCCAGGCTCGCCCTACAGCAGCGCTATCAGTGCCTCCCTCACCCCTACGCTCTCTGCGCTCCACCAGGTGCTAGGAGGTCTTCAGTTCCCCTCTGCTCAAAAACCACCCATGGCTCCCTCGTGCTCTTACTTGCTCACTCCCACCGTAGTGACAGACCCACTTTCTTCCTCTAGCCTGATCTCTGGCCATCCCCTGCCATCTTTCTTGTCTCTCAGTAAAACCAGGCTGCTCACAGTGTCCCCCCTGCCCACAGTGTCCCCCATGCACTCTTGCCATGCCCTGCTGACATCTTTTTATGTGGGTACCGGGAGTCGAACTCAGGACCTTGCACTTGCCAGCAGGCGCTTGTGCCGCTGAACTATATCACCGGCCCTTTTTTTCCTTTATGTGGGTACCCGGAGTTGAACTCAGGACCTCGCGTTTGCTGAGCAGGCGCTTATGCCACTGAGCCATCTCACCAGCCCCTGCTGACATCTTTGTTCTCCCTTTCTATCTGCTGAACTCTTAAGTCCCCCACCCCCATGACACTGTGCCTGCAGCACCTCCCATCCAGCTCCAAAAATAAGACTGGGTCTTAGATTAATTTTTGCTCCATGCAATAGGGCTTATTTTCAGGGGATGTCTTATTTTTTTTTATGTACAATGATCTACATTTATTCTTGTACAATCTACATTTATTGAAATAATCATGTCTTCTTCTTCAAAAACCCCAAATTCCAGCCTGAATTTCTTGCGATTCCATTTCCTGTAGAACCGTTGGCTCCAATCTCTCATGTCCAGCAATGAAGTTCTCTTTATTTATTTTTTTTATTTTTTATATGTGGATACCAGGAGTCAAACTCAGGACCTCGCGCTTGCCAGGCAGGTACTTATGCCGCTGAACTATACTACCGGCCCATAAAGTTCTCTTTAAATAAGCACTTTTTGTCCATGTAGCCTGCTCATGGTCCACCCAGCTGCCAGTGATTTTATCCCATGAATTCTTCACCCAAGTCACGACCTCTTGCAGGCTGGGCTTCACAAAGTTTCCATTAAATCAAGTGTTAATCGAAGACTTACGCGGCAGAAGCGGCAACAAAAATGATGACAGTTACGAAAAATGGTCCACACAAAAGTGACAAAAGTTGCAGGCACCAAAATTCAGAAAATGTTTATTCCACATGAGTGCATTACACATCTGTTACAACACACAGCATATCAAATTATGAAGATCATATTAGACACAACCAAGTCCGTTTGTTATTAAGCGCATATGTTATTTGCATGTTGTGTCTATGCTCCAATAGGTCATCTGGCAGTCTCAAGTCCATCTGTTTACGTGGGTGTTTACCTCTTATCCAGAGGTGCCCCCTTGGGTATTTAGGAATACTTAATTGTAATTTATATTATAATTTATTGTAAGTATTAAGGTCAATAATATTTATTTCTACTTAATTTTATATTAATATTATTTTATAATTCAATACATCCATCATGTGTTGCAATGGACATAGTAAATGAATCTGTCCATCTGGCCATCTTAATTGGGGCTTATTTTTGGGGTAGTGTTTCTATTACAAGCATCCTGAAAAAAAAAATCATGCTAGGGCTTATTTTCAGCTCGGTCTTATTTTGGGAGAAATACAGTATTTTGTCTCTGTCCCTTAATGCTGCTCTTGACACTATGCTGACAGAGTGCCCGGTGTGTGCTCGGTGTATAATACAGGCAAGACCCTTGTCGGGATGAGGGGTTTGTCTCCAGTGAGGAGCGCAAGCAGACCGAGATGCAGGAACCTGCGAAGGTTTCCCCACAGCCAGGACCATTAGCCATGTGATGTAGACTCTGTTGGCAGCGCTCACCGTGGGACTGTGCTGGGAACAGCCTCTGTGGGCTGCAGCTCTGGAGAGCCTCCCCGTCCCCCTGCAAACCGCACTGGACAACATTCTTGATGTCTCTCCTGAAAGTCTCATGGGCCACTCGTCCTCAAAGGGCACATGACTGAAGCCAACGTCTCTCCCCCACACCTGGCCTTTTGCGATATGCTTTATCTCGCCCAGCACCTAAGTGGTCCCGGGTACAATCTTCTCCCCACGTTCTGTGCACCACAAGTCCCATCGATGTCATTCTATCGATTCCTTATCTCTATAGTCTTCATCCTGATTCAAGCCGCTACCACCACTTCCTTATGGGCCACCAGAACCCCTTAGCTGGCCCCTCCCTTCCCTTCTTCACATAGAAGCCGGAATAGTATTTATAAATAAATACATGGCCCTAGCTCATCTAGCACTTGAACACTTCCCATCACCCTTAGGGTAGAGGCCCAAGTCCCTGGCCCCTCCCAGTATCCTTTCCACTTTCCCAGCAGGCTCTGTGGTGGCTCTGGTGCTATCTGACCATATTTAGCATGGCAAGGCTACAGGGGAAGGGAGCCATGGCCACCCCAGGGCAGGGATGTTATGCTTTAGAGATGGGATGGGCATCAATAAATTCCAGACCTGAACCTCTGAACCAGGGCACTCCTTAGCCCTTCGTAGCCCCTTCTCAGCACCACTGGCTCCAGAAGGCAGGTTCCTTAACAGTTACCTTGGAGAAGGCCCCTGCACCCAAGCAAGCCCCCAGTGCAGCTTCTGCCCCCCGATCCCCCGAAGGAAGGAGAGTCAGGTAACTGGCGTGGGAAGAGCCAAAGCAACCACAGCAGCCAGGAGGCCAGGTGCCCAGCTGCCTGTGAAAGCACTCCGCCATCTGCCCCTGGAAGCCCCCCGTGCTCCAGGCCCTCTGTCAGCTCCTGAGGGCTGCATGGGGAGTTCTCCTAAGCTAATTTCTTCCCCACTTCCTCCCAAAAGCACTTCCAGATCCCCAGTCCTCCTGGACACTATTGATAATGTGTTTTTCCTAGATCAGCTCTGATAACACCCGGGTGGTCGTGGAGACTTGTAGGGAAATACAAATAAGGAAACAGAGGGTTCTGGAAAGGCCAAAAAGGCCCGGCTAGGAATCAGTTTCAGAGCCCAAGGGAATGTGAGCTGCTCACTTTCCCCTCTCTGGACCTTCCTTTCCTCACCTGCGTGCAGAGGTGAGTGACTTTGAAGAAGCATGTGGCAGGGTCTGGTGAAGGGCAGATTCTCCCCACAAAGCAGCACCCCTCCTAGGCACAGAGGAGGGAAACGCTGGTGTGTGTGAAGGAGGAAAGGCTGCTGGCTGTGGCCCTGTCCCGCTGCAGAATCAAGGAAAGGAAGAGAGATCCTGTGAGCAGGAGAGCAGACAGATAGGTCGTGGGACACTAAATTGCAGTGCTTTTATCAAGGAAATACCATCCACAGTGAACATGAGTCAGCTAGACCCAGGACCAAGCAATTCCTCAGATGAATCTCATTCTGTGGAGGGAAAAAAGCAAATGACAAAAGAATACTTACCGTGTAATTTATTCATACAAAGTTAAAAACATATAAAACAGTATAATACATTGTTCAGGGAATAGACGCATACGTTGTAAACAGATAAAGAAACAAGGCAATGATAAATGCCAGATTTGGTGGGGAGGAGGGATGAAGAGGAGAAGGGGATTCTGGTGAATCGATAGCTATTTAGCTGGGTGGTGAGCATGCTAGGTCCATTATATATTTTCGGAAAAACTTTGAGGTATAATTCATGTTATCAAATCCATCCACTTAATGTGTACAGTGCAACAGTTTTTTAGTCGTACAGTGCCATATCACCACAATCAATTTTAGATTTTCATCAGCCCCAAAAGAGACCCTATACAAGCGGTCACTCCCACTTCTCCTCAACCCCTAGCCCCAGGCTACGCCAAACTCTTCCCTGCCTCTAAGAATTTAGTGTAATGTTTTCAAGTTTTATTCATGTTGTAGTATTCACATGTCAGTATTTCTTTCATTTATGTATTTATATGTGTATTTACTTATGTACTTATTTGGCAGTGCTGGGGTTTGCAGCCAGGCCCTCATACACGCTAGGCAAGCACTCTACCACTGAGCTACATCCCAAGCTCTTTTATTGCCAAATAATACATTATTTTTACGCTTCTCTGAATATCTCATCTATTTCAAGATGAAACAGTTTTTAATCATGAATGTTATGATTGAGATCTAAAATGTTCTCCAAAGATTTGTGTGCTCAAGGGTGGGGATTTGTATCATGTGAATCTTATCCTCATCAGGGGATTTATCCACAGTGAGTTCATAGCTGAATGTGCTGTTAAGAGGTGGGTCACCGGGAGTGTGACCTGGAAGGGTGTGGTCGTGTCCCTGGCCCCTTCCTCTCTCCCTCTGCTTCCTTGCTGCCATGGGTTGAGCAGCTTTCTTCTGCCATGCCTTCCCATCATGCCATTTCCACCCTGGGGGCCAGCCAACCGTGGACTGAAAATGTGAGCCAAAATAAACCTTTTCTCCTTTAAGTTATATACATCAGGTACTTTGTTTCAACAATGAAAAAATAACTAGTACAATGACTAGGAGATGTTACTGGATTAGAGGACATTAATCTTTTGGGTGTGACTCTACCTAATTGTCATTCTCCACCAACAAAGATACGTCATTACTTGGCACCTACCTCCCTCAGCCCTCTCTGGGCTGGTGGCAATGATGCCAGCCCTGCCAGGACCCAGCTATAGGGGACAAACCTGCTCAGGCTTAGCCCCAACACCCAATGCTCTGTGTGGTGCTGTGCTGCCCCCTTGCCCCATCTTCTGCCCCTGGTCAGTGTCACCACCTGAGTCCCCCAGGCAGGGCTGCTGGCCCTATCTCCTGAGTTGGCTCAGAGTTGAGTTCCAGCAGCTGTTTGTCCCCATGCAAGAGAGCAGCAGCCACATTTACAGCCCGGCAAGGTCCCTGACTGCTCTGAGCATCAGTCTGCACCATGGTCAGGTGGAGATGCTGGTGCCAGCCTGACAGACCAGAGGTTAGGTGTGTGTTAAATTGTTCAGGGGTGGCATAGGGAACTGCTTGAATGTCTCTGACTGCCTCATTGGACAGGAAGATGGCCCTGGGCAGGCACTGTGCTGTCTGTAGGAAGGGATGATCGCCTGGCTTCAGTAGCAGTGGCACCCAACTGACCCACACTGCAAGAAGCAGGCTAACCCAATGGTTGTAGGTGTGGGCTCAGATTTCCAACAACTCCAGGTTCAAATCCCAGTTCTACTACACCTCGGTCCTGGGCTATGGGTGAATCCCCTCCTGACCTCATGTAAGTGGCAATATGATAAAGCATACTTTGTTAGTTACTGGGAGCCTCATGGGTCCTTACACATACTGGGTTGTGGTTGTCAGCTGCCATGATGATGATGTGGGTGGGAGAGGGCCTCTGGTAACGTGGGGCCATGAGTGCAGCTTACAGGCCTTACCTAGTTCCATGCAGCCACGTGGGGTTCTGGGAGGCAATGCCACCTTTACATGGAGTACAGGTGGGAAGCAGGGCTTAGGCTGCCCAAGGCATCAGCAATCACCAACTGCCCTCTATGCACAGCTGGAGGCCAGGCCACTCCAACACTGTGAAAAATTCCACATGCCTCTTTTTTGTAAGGTGCCATAGGTACTATAAGAGATACAAAATGGGCGAGATGCTTGCTGTCCTCCAAGATGGGACACAGCATTTGCTGTGGGGTGAGGACCCCTCATTTGAGTCCCAGCCCTCTGTGTCTAGCTCTCCAATGCTAGAAAAGCCACTTCCTCTCTGAGTTTCTGTTTACTCATTTCTGGCGTATAAATAAGGATTTTACTGGGCTGTTGTGAAAGTTCTTGATCAACTGTGCAGAACAAACAGAAGTTATTAGGGGAGGGGAGGCACTACAACCCACTGATCTAGCAGAAGATAGAAGTTGAGTGTGGTGGAATATAAAGGAAGGGCAGCAGGCCATGGGGTTAATTACCTGTGGGAGCGCTGGTTCAGGGGATGTTGGATCTTGCTGGTGGTACTTAGGGGAACAGCCTTGGAACCCCTGCCTTATGAAGAAAGACTTGCCCTGCCTTCACCCCACTTCATGTAGCCACCATGCAGGCTGGGAACTACTGAAAGTGGACTCTTCTTAGAGGCCACATTCATGCCCCTTCCCCTGAAGCCTCGCCATGTCCTGGGAGGGAATGAACTACATCTGCAACAGCTGTTGCGGAGTGAAGGTGAATGGGTTTTTGCAGGAGCTCCATTGTGCATGGAACCCTTGGGACAGTCAGAGGCAGAACATGGGACAGCCTCAGAGAGGCCAGAGGCAGGGACCTGGAGATAGCAGAAGCCATCTGCCTCAGCTCCCAGGAATATCATGCCCTCCCACTGTGCCCCACAGCTGTGTGACACATTGCTCACCTGTCAGATGCCTTCTGCTTCGACCCTGCCCCTGGAAGGTGGAAACTACAGCCGGGGGAATCCACCCACTCACCCCAACCCAGCAGACAGAACAGGGACGTGTGGTCAGACTCTTGGACTGGCCATATGCTCTTGGGGCTCCAGGCTGCCCATGGGTTACATCAGCAAGTGACCTGGGCCTGCCAGTGGGTACGGGGCTGCTCTAGGCTCAGTGTCATGGGGTCCAAGGTGATCAGACCCAGCCTCTTCTGTCCAGGCTAGGGACATGCTAGACAGAAGCAGAGGTCCCCTCTGTGAGAAATGCAAACGCAGGAGTGACTACTCTTGAAGGGAGCAATCAGGAAAGGCTTCATGGACAAAGTGGCATTTGAAACAGCCCTGAGGGCAAGAAGGTTTTCAGTAAGCGGAAATGTAGATAAGGGCAATTTAAAACTAGGAAATAACACAATCAAAGAATAGAGATCTGAAGGACTGTGGTTTTATTTTGTTTTGTTTTGATTTGTTTTCTCCTCTCCACTCTGGGAAGTGAGGAATAATGTAGAACGGTTGTAGCAGGCCCACATGGAGCTTGGAGTAAGAGCTAAGGCTGGAAAGAAAAGTTGAGGATGGGGTGGCAGAGAGAACAGGCCGTGGAGATCAGCTTCAACTGGCGAGCAGTGAAATCCACGAAGTTTTCTCAGAAGGGAGGTGACAAGATCCAGCTGTGTGCAGCTGCACAGGATGAGTGAGAGGCAAGGACAGTAGCCAGGAAGAGGCCACAATGGTCCTGCCGAGAGAAGTCAAGGAAAAGGGGGCAAGGTAGGGGCAAGAGGGAGAGACACTGCAGACAGAAAATTGACAGCTGTTGGTCACATGTTACAGATGGACAAGGGAAGCAGTTACCTTAGCCCAGGTAGCCAATGCTGATCATGGAATACCTTTGATTAGGAGATGACCTTGAACCTCACACTTTAAATATGGTATTGTTATATCCAGTCCAGCACCCTGTGATATAGGCTATGATTATCCCCATTTCAAAGAGGAAGAAACTGAGGCTCAGGGATGTTAAGGGATCTCTCAAGGTCCCAAGGTCCACAGTTAAGAGCCAGAGCCAGAGCAGCCCAAGACTTAGAATGCTGTGCCTTTGCCCTCAGGATGGGGGAGCAGAAGGGGGAGGCTGGAGAGGAAGCATGCAGAGCTCTATTTTAGAGGAGCTGAAGGCGGGGGCTGGGGATGCAGGAAGTGCTGGGGGCCCTGGAAGGGCTGGTCCTGGGCAGGGGTGAGAGGTCATCTCAGATCCTGTGCCCTTAGAGAAGAAAGGGCCTCCCTGTAGCCATCATCTGGGTGGCTGCCAGGGTCTAGCTCAGGCCTGGGAGCAGGCAGGGTGCATCTCACAGCAAAGTCGGCTGGAGGCACCCAGGAGGGAGACTTTCTGCCCTCACTTGCCAGGATTCATGGCTTCTCCACAGCCAGTGCTGGCCTATGGCACTTTGGAGTGACAATTGACCCCTGCCCTGACTCAATGGAGTGCACCTTGATCTGGCCCTCACCAGCTCTGCCCTGAAGGGTCCCAGAGGAGTTTCCCACAGTGCCACAAAGAATGCCAGGGGATTTAAGGGACTAGAAGGTGAGGCCCATCATACACATGGACATAGCCCTCGGTTCTTCCTGGGAGCCACCCCAGCTTTTTTTTTTTTTTTTTTTTTTTTATATGCGGGTACTGGGAATCGAACTCAGGACCTCACACTTGCCGGGCAGGCGCTTATGCCACTGAGCTATATCACCGGCCTAGCCCAGCCATTCTTGTCCTTGTCATAACCCAGCCTCCTACCTCATGTGCTCTCCAGCAGGGTCCTGTTCGGCCATCAGCAGGGCTTGGGTAGTCTTTGCTGGCAGCAGCGTGGTGGCCTGCGTGCACTTTGCGCCCTCCTTGCATGCTCCCAACATCTCTCTGAGGTTCAGGCTCCCAGTGAGGACCCTGAAGCTCAGAGTGCTTTGCTCAAGGACATGGGGTTAGGAAGTGGCTGGGTCAGAACTGGAACCAGCTGCCAAAGACATCATACAGTACATGATACCTGAGGGCTACCCTGGGCATGGTGAGCAAACTGAGGACTGGCATTGGCCATAAGGCTTGTCCAGGGAGGGTGATGTCACATGAGGCTGGAGGACATTAACTAACAATGACGATAATAACATGTATTAAATGCTCTCTGTATGGCAGGCCCTGCGATAAGAACTTTATTGTACAATCTCTTATTCCTCGTAATTACTTTACATGGTAGGTACTACAGTGTTACCTCCACTTCACGTCTGAGGCCTCAACAAGGTTTTATAACACAGCCAAGGCACAGAGCTGGTGCACGTTAGAGTCAGGATTTAAGCCCCAGTGATCTGACTCGGGTGAACCAGAGCAGTGTCAGAGCACAAACCGCTGTCTCTCTCTGTCCACCTGGCTCCTTTACGTGCTCATCCATCCAACACTTGTTGAATGCTGGCTCTGTGCCACACCCTTCCTCAGGAGACGGGGGAACTCCTGGGCTAGGTGAAGAGGTGCACGGGTAATGCAGTCGCCGCAGCAGAGACCAAGGGCTGCAGTCCTGGGACCCCATCCTCTAAGATCGCACCCCCAGTGAGGCTGGCTACAAGCAAGTCAGGGACCAAGACAAGGACATGGGTCCAGAACCACAGTTGGTAGTAGCCTGTGTGGCTGGTGTTTGCTCTAAGGCTAAGCTGGGGAAAAGTTGGCAGGTGCTTACTTTATGATTGGAAGGGCTGGGAGCTAGGCTCTTTAGAATTGAACAGATTTTTCCAAAGTCAAGTTCTTTATCTTTTATTCATAGTTGGTGAAGAAGAAACAAATGGGTGGGATGTATTTGCAAAAAAATAAGGTATGTTGAACATCAGACAATATAACCTCACTCAATTAACCAGAAAGAAACTCAGTTATCCAGAACGCTGGTTATCCTTTCTAAAGGAGGCCAAGACTTCAAAATAATTACATAATAGAGATTTTAAAAATTCTCCATAGATGTCCAGTATTTTGTCTCAGAGTCAGCACACATTCAATCCAATGGTTCCCTTCCTCCTTATTCATCCCCATTTCCTGAAGTAAAACATCACACTCGAATCCCTGCCTGTAAGTGCCAGCAAAGTACAGCACAGCTAGGGTGATGTGCTCAAGTATGTGGACTTAGAGCCATATGGAGGGCTCCCTCCTCACAACCACAGCTGCAGTGATTCACCAGGAAGGCCCTACATTTAAATGTTGATGAGGTCACATTGTACAGAATGTGAGCACCACGAGGGAAAGGAAATCCGTCATCCAGAAGGACACACATCGAGGTTCCCAGCCTAAAGGACAATGAAGAGGACCTGTAGGCTGCCCGAGCTCTTTGGCCCTGGGTGTCCTGGAGCCTCCACGTTCTGGCATGTCCTCCATGCCAACATACAGACAGCCACTGGGCCTCGTACCCACTGCCCCCAGGAGCTCTGGACTCTGCCCCCTCCCTGCTGCCCTGTCATGGTGTGCCAGGTGCTGTGACAGCTCACATAACTATGCAGGGAGCTGGCCTTCACTTACACACATGTCGCCTGCTGGGCATTCTTTTGTGGCTCCTTGCCAGGCAGGCTCATCGTGTTTCCTCCCCGGTTGGGGCTGAACAGACTCCCTCTCATTCCAGGCTCACTGGGGCTCCCAGAGGTCTGCACCATGCTGCCAAGGACCGTGGGTCTGCATGCACCAGACTTGCTATCCTGCTCCTTACTCACCAGTCCTCTGCCTGTTGGGGACATCCCCACAATGTTTTGCTTGGCATACCTGTCACACACAGACAGGTGGTAGAGTGGAGGGTGTGGGAGGAAGTGTCAGGCTGAAAATGAATATGTGAAGTGAGCCGGAAAGAATGAGCGGGTAGGGCCCTGCTGCCAATCAGCACTCGAGGCTCTGACCCCTCAGACCCCTTACCATCCTCCCTTCTTCTGGCCCACCCTGTCCCCACCCACCCGCCCATCCCCCATAGGCACACCGTGCTCCCTGCACTGGGGGCCCTTCTTGCTTTTCACCAAGGAACCCCACCAGCTAAGGGAAGCTCCATAAGTGATACATTAACACAGTGAGGGTGAGGAGCGTCTAAGCTGTGGGCAGTATTGGTTTCATGGATCCAAATGACCCATCTGGCAAAGCAGAGGGGAGGGAGTTTCTGTCCCCATTCCCAGTCATGCAGAGATCCAAGGGGTGGAAATTCAGACTGTGAACACCAAAGAGATGTCAGAGGCTATCTCAGGCATGGCTGGGCAACCACTAACCTTTCTTTGGAGGAAACCTTACTTGCACTCCAACCTGTACTTCATGTGCCTGTAAGAGCAGATCCCTGAGGCTGGGTTTGAGAGGATGGGGTACTTGGGTGCCCAGAGTATGTCCACTGGTAGCTCCCTCCAGACACCTATGGAGACCCCCAGTGTGCTGTGAGCACATTGTAGAATCCACTGATCTCATCCAACCCCTTTATTTTACAGTTGAAGAAAAAGAGGTCGAGGGGGAGCAAGGAACTTGCTCCAGCCCCACAGCCAGACAGAGATGAGAGCGTGCACCAGTCTGGCCAGGCTCTGTCCCCCAGCGGTCCTCAGAGCCACAGTGGGGATCACAAGGAGGAAGTAGGAGTTTGATAGAAACCGGGGTGGCATGGAAAGATGTAAAATTGCCTCATGGCCAGGCTCGGCCAACAGCAGAAGCCCCAGTGCCTCCTGGAGCCAAGGGCTCCAGCCAAGCCAGGTATGTGGTTCCGGATTCATCTGTCCATTAGACAGCTTGTCCTTCCTGACAGGTGGTACCTCGGGTAAAGCAGCACAAAGGACAAGGATGCTGCCACATCCTTAAAGCCGATTGGCCCCTGAAGCCACCACCCACTGCACAACTATTTCTAGAGGTGAAGTCACATCCTATCTTCCGTACTCCTCCCTGCGGCATTTTCCCTCTGTCCCTCTGCTTGCTTCCGTGGAGCACAGCACACTCCCTTAGAGTTAGCTCGTGGCCTCCACTTTCACCCTTCTGCAGCCTCCAAGCCCACCCACTGTGGGTGAACACCTGAGGCAGCAGGACTGTGTTTCTGCATACAGACAGACCTAAAGATGCTGCCAAAAAAAAAAAAAAAGGAATAGTTACAGAGATGGAACCAGATTTTATTATTCACAGGAAGCTCAGGTTGGGGCCAATTTCTGATGTACATTTTAGCAGCCCTCTAGTAGGGCTGGATGTTACTCAGCATTTGCCAACCCTAATACCCCACTGTGTGACACAAGGAGTTACTTTCTTGGTCTCAGTCTTAGGAAGCTGCCAGGTCTCCCAGTCCTTCTTCATTCCCACGTGTCCTGGCCTCTGTTGTCCAGACAGCACTGCAGACTGGGGTCCTGGAGACTGGGTACCCTGAGCACTCAGCTCACAGTGTGCTGGGGAGGGTGAGGGCCACCCCTGCTCCCTGGCTTCCAGGCAGCCCCTTCTTCATGTTACAAGGGCCCCCAGGAAACCACAGCGACAACATCCTGCTGTCTTTCCTGCCTCACTCTGTCATAGGACCTGAGCTTGAGAGACAGAGCAGGCACGGGGCTCTTTCATCATCACCCAGCCATTCCTAGAAATGCCTGGACAGCAAAGTAGCAGGATTGTTTGTTGGCTGAGTTACCAGAAATAAGTTAACCTCTCTGAGTCTTAGCTCTCTCACCTGTAAAACGGGGACGATGACGGCATCTACCTCCTTGACCTGTCATGAGGGTTAAAGACATGCATATAAATTGCTCCGTCCAGTGCCTGGCACAGGGGAGGTGCCTAATAAATGCATGGAGCTGCTGTTACCCCGCTGTCCTGAAGCCCAGCCCACTGCCCTTTTGACCACCTCCACTGTCCCTCCTGAGCCTCTACACCACTACCCTGGCGACCGGCCTCTTCCACAACAATTTGTTCCAACAGGAGCATCTCTAACTGTCTGCTGGCTGCAGTAACCGCAGCTCCCTGCACTGAGCACTGCTGAATACAGAGCACCAGTGCTTGGGCAGATACAATCTCTAGGAAGACCTTGGATCTGTCCGGGAGATGTGGCTGGCCCAGCTCAGGACCCCAGCTCCCCGTCTGTAAAACGGGGCTATGACGGTTGCTCTGAGCAGATGCAAGAGGCCAGCGAGTTCATGCCTGGGAAGCTCCTTTGCAAACTGAAGTGGATCTCAGCTTGCTGCAAAGGCACCAGTTGTTATTTTTGTATTTACATGATGATGGACAAGACCTGACCCCTGCCTTCTAGAAACCCATCCCCTGATTGGGCCTCCAAGCAGCATCCACAGGAAATATCTCACCAATTATATCCTGCAGTCTGTATGCAGCAGCTGTGGCGTTTAGAAGCCTCCTTGCGGCAGGTGACCCCTTCATTCACTCATTCAACAGATATTTCTGAGTGCCCACCATGCAGGCCCAGGGCTCCTGGGACAGACAGGTCTTTCCCTCTTGGAGCTTCCAGTCTAGCGGAAGAGCCAGACAAAAGAAGCACAAAAAGAAATAAATAAGAAAATATTGTTGATAAGAATATAAAACAAGGGGATTCTTTTTATGATCATCCTCCATCTTTATTAGAGTATCACTGACAATGAAACATTATATATTTAAGGTTTACAGCTTGATCAAGGAGGAGTTTCCAACACAGCCTGGTGGGAAGCAGTAGCACCAGGTTGGAGGTGGTCAGGGAAGGCCTCTGTGAGAAGGTGACATTTGAATCGACAATTGGAGCAAACTGTGCAGAGTTAATGAATAATTCAGAGTGTAAGCGCTTGGACTGAGCATGGTGTAGAGTAAGCCACTATCAAAAGTGTCTATTAAATAAGTTAAATAGATTTAATTATTTCCAGAGTGGCCAGGGAAACGACTAAGAGCCAGAGAGGGTGTGATGCTAGCCCTGGGGTGCCCTGTGGTTCTCTGGCTTGTGGAATTTGTGCATTCCCCCCTCAGAGAGCCAGGATGGCCCTGGAAAGCTTTAAGAGGAGGAACACCAGGCTCTGGGTCCAGTGTTTCCTTCCTTTGGTGAGGTAGAGTGAATTACAGAGGCGAGAGGACAGGCGGGGAGGGAGGTGCCTGTTGTGGGTGTCCAGGTAAGAGGCATGGGGACAGTGGACGCTCAGGACTGGGCTTAGAGGTGGCACTGCAGGTCCCCCCTCTGGCTGGCTGTGGCGTGGGAGGCACTGGAAGCCAGCCTCAGGCGAGGGCTCTTGAACCTTAGCCCCTGGTGGGCCAGGCATGACGGGGGCAGGGCTAGGCAAAGGAGAGGCTGGAGGAGGGGCTGGTGCCCTGAGGTCCTGGGGGTTGCAGCTCCCACCCTGCGATGGAGCTGCCTGCTAGCTGACTGCCTAGGTTCACTTCCAGTTCATCGGCGCAGGCCGGGCCAGGGAGCAGAGGGACCGCGCCTGTGGGAATACAGCTTGTTGACTGGGGGGACACAGGGGCCGCTGGAGCCGGCTGTCCTGAGTTCCCCTTCCCACCTCGCCAGCTCAGGGTACATTTCCTCCTTCACTAAATCCTGAAGTACTGGGAAGATGGGGCCCCCTTTGAAACTTGAGTGAGGTTAAGTTCAGGACAAATTAAAGGAAGCCCTGCTTCTCACAGTGACTCTGGACCCCAGGGGACTTGTTACCCTGGGAGGTGGTCCTGGCGGGGATGTTGTGGGATCTCTAAGGCATCTGAGCAAGAGAACAGAACAGGCTCCTAAATGGGCCCTGACAGGAAACCTGGGACTCGGGTGACCTTTAAGTTGACATCAGGGAGGGAAACCAGTCTCCTGAGGCTTCTGCTGGCAGTGTGACAGAGGCAGAAACCTCAACCTAGCACAGTGTGCTGTGCCCCCAACCCCTGCCCGGGCAACCTCGGCGCCAGAGCTGCAAGGGCTCCAGACTGCCTCGCTCAGTCCTCTCCGCCACCCCAGGACCCGCCTCTGTTGCCCCTGTGCCTGAAACCCTGTGGTAGCACCAGCGCTTCACGGTCAGGGCCAGCCAACTCCATCAGGCCCCACCTCACCAGCCTCCCTGCCGCAGGGCTCCTCGGGGCAAGTGGACCCCAGCTCTCACTGCCAGGCCTTTGCCGCTGCTGCCCTCTGCCAGGAACACCGTCTTTTCCACATTTGCTTTCAGATTTTGCCCTCCTTACAATCTCCTGGGTCATGGTCCTTGATTCCTAGAGTCACCCATCTCCCCAGCTTCAGGTCATTCCTGAGTGGTTATGGCCCGCAAGCGTAAGCCTATCCTGTGCACCACTGTGGCCTGCGGACACGTCTGCCTCTGCATAGTCAGCTCTGCGTCTCCCCCATACCTGCCTCAGAGTAGCCGCTTTCCCAGTGATCATTTTGGGCATCAGGGTGGGAGAGTGTTTTGCCCTGCACAAAATCACAGCCACATCGTTTTGCTCATTCACACGTGCATTCGACACACATCGCTGAACACCCACATGAGGCCAGGCCTCTGCTAGGTGCTGGGGACCCGAGGGAGAGCAAAACGTGACCCCTGCCTTCATAGAACTTTTCTTAGCTGAGGAGGCAGCCTCCGTCAATTGCACCAGCAAGTGTAAAATTGCAAAGGTGACCAGCACTACTGAAAGGACATTCAGAGTTTCATGAGAAACTTGAGAGTCCTCAGTCAGAGATCTAGGAAGTAACCCTTGAGCAGAGATTGGCAGGAAAGTAGATACTGACCAGCCAAGGAGGAGGAGGAAAAGCAGTTCAGGCAGATGCAACAGCATGTGCAAAGAAAAGCTCCTGAGGCAGGAAGGAGAGCAGAGAAAATTAGGAATAGAAGGAAGAACCGTATGGCTTAAACAGGGAACTAGGAGCCAGAGAGTGATATGAAATGAGGTTTCGAAGGTCAGCAGGAGCTAGACCTTGCAGGACATTATGGTCTTTAGCCTAAGAGCAATAGGGAGCCACTAAAGAGTGTTGAGTGGTGTCATGACCTAACCAAATCTGTATCATGAAAGCTCTGATTGGCTTCTGTAAAGAGCAGAGATCAGAACCCAGGCATCCTGACACTCAGTCCCTATTTGATGTCCATATTCTGCATCCTTTCCCCTCCCTGGGTCATTGCATCTCCAAGGACCTCCCCTACCCTGAAGCACTGATCTGCCCATGCTCAGCCTGCCAACAGCATTGTCCCCACCAGGAGAGGAGGGCAGCACTCAAACGCTAGCTTCCTGGGCATTTGGCACAGCTGTGGTCTACAAGCCAAAGACCACCCAGCCTGGTCTTCAGCAGCCAGGACAGGCTTTGGGTATCCAGATGTTGACCCCAGCACCCTGGGGGTGAGGCCTTCTTCACCAAGGTCTGCTCTCTTAGAATTAGGAAGCCCAGCTCCCACCAAGCCTTCTGGGTCCTGCTGCATGAGGGTTCCAGACAGGGGATCCCCAACAGCACTGATGCCATAGCGATGGCCCTTATGTGCCTCTGTCCCCCAGCGTGGAGGTTGGTTCCAGCACCAAGCAAGATTAAATCCTCCCAGCTGCCTGGGCTGCAGAAATGCCCCATCAGCAGCTTATGTCCTCCAGCTGCCGAGCCTGGGACCACAGGCCTCCTGCAAAGCACACGTGCTGCTAGGGCGTCCATGCTGGAAGGTATCACAGCAGGGCAGGGGACCTGGGGAGGTCCAGAGTCTCATCCATGCCATAGTGCCCATGCAGTTAGAAGATTCAGCCACCAGCCTGCACCGAACATGGGGTGATGATGTTAAATCTGCTGCATCCATGATCCAGAGGCAAGAAAAGAAGATCAGGTGCAAGGCAGGAAGTTTAAAATCTGGGTTTCGAAGCCAGGCAACCCAGGGTCTAAGTCTTGTCTTTGTCACTTGTCCAGCCACAAGTTCCTGGGCAAGTTACTTAACCTCTTGAGTATTTCTTCATCTGTACAGCAGTGTCCATTATGACTGCCACTAATTGCATATGACTTTTTACATTTAGTTAAAATGTAGTGAAGTTTAAAATTCAGTTGCTCAGTGGTACCAGTTATATTTCAAGTGCTCCTGTGGCTCACGGCTATTGCACTAGACAGCGCATGTTTAGAACATTCCCATCACTGCAGAAATGTTCCCTTACACAGCTTCGACCTATGCAGTGAGGATAATGAAAAGACTTGTTCTGTGGATCATGGTGGAAATCACATGAGACGGAGATGGTAAAGTAACCCAGCAATGTGCCAGGGTATAGTAAGTGCTCAACTAATGTTTGCTGTGGTGGCCAAGGTTGTGATGGGGTTGGTGGGGTCCATTCACTTCCGTGTGCATTCTCTGCACCCTGTTGTGTCCATGGGAGAGGTTTTGGAGTCAGGCACCCGTATGCCTGAATTCATTCATCTGCACAAAAGTGTTGATCACCTGCTCCTGGCCAGTCACTGTGGTAGGCTTGTGATATGACACAAACTGGAAAAAAATGTGGTCTTTGTCCTCCAGGAGAGATGGCCACAGATAAAATGTAGAGTGTAAAATGCACCTAAGGCAGCTCAGAGCAAAGGAAAGGCATAGTAAACCCTCAGGGCTTCCTGGAGGATGGGTCATTTACTCAAGGAGGTCTCTGGGGAGTAGAATTCAAGTTGGAGGGGGTTGGAAGGCGTCCCAGACAAGGAGAGAAGCGTATGCCCACTTTGGGGGGCTGAAAAGCTCTTTGTGCCACAAGAATGAAAGACAACTCGGTGTGGCTGGGTGGAGAAAGGTGAATCTGCTTCCATTGCAGATGTAAGGGCATCAGCCTTCTCCCTCAGCTCCCCATATTACCCTACCTGAAAAATAGGGTACTAATGAAAGCCACTTCCTAGAGTCTTTGCAAGGATTAAATGAGTTAATACAGGTGACATGTTTGTAACAGTTACAAGCACAAAGCGAGCCTGTGCTATAAAAAGATTGGCTGTCACTAATCACAGTGGCATGATGGCTACAGAGAGCATTACTTTCGTCCTGGAGAAGAGAAGCATTGCTGTCCTGTCTTAGCAGGGCTTACAGGTTCCCTAGGTTACATTGGCTGATCGTACCGCACTTGCCCTCACGGTTATTTGGAAGTGTGATGTTCATGTGCTGGATGACTGTAAGCTGGAGAGAGAGGTGCCCCAGACTCTCAATTATACCAGCACTGGTTGGGGGAGGATGGGATGAGACTCGGCTCCTGAGTTGATTCACTGCTTCCAGTGGGTTTGCTCTGGAGAAACAGCTCTGTTTGGGAATGCGAAGTGGTGATTTTTCCTGTGGGTTTTGAGAGATGAATAGGAGCTTGCTGGAAAGGCCTGCCAAAGAAACACAGGCCGATTCCTACCTAGCTTTGGGACCTCAGAGTCTGAGCCACTGAGCACCTCCAGTTTCCCGATCCTCACCCCAACTCAGCATTTGGAGACCAGGACAGTGGCCCTGATGTCTGATCCCAGGCCTGCTCAGTCACAGAGGCTCTTGGGACATGTGGCACATGCCCAGCTCCCTGTCTCACTGCTGAGGTCTCCTCTGCTCTTTAGGTGCCATGTGCCACTTCCCGCTCAAAGATCAGGTTACGTCCCCTGGGTCTGAGTACCTAGCACACAGTAGGCCTTCAGTGCAGATGAGTGACTGTGGGGTGACAGACACCCTTGGTCCTCAGCACATGTCCTGCTTGGCTCCAAGCAGCCCAAGCATGACAAAGATAAGGACATGTCCTCCCAAGACCCAAGAGGCACATGTTCTCTGTGGAGATGGGGTGGCTGTCAGCTCCTCATGGGCCAGGGCCCAAGGGGACAGACGTAGGGGGGAGAGAGAGGGCCCCAGGTCTCCTTGGGTAAGACCACACATCTCAGTGGGACTCAGTTTCCCCATGTGTAGCAGAGCCCAAGTACCTCTGAGGCCTCCGCCTGTACTGACCTTCCCCATGTCAGATCCAGGTCAGGGTTTGGGTGTCTTTGCTCTGCCAGGCTGTGTCCTACTGGCTCCTGCAAACTCTTTTGGACCCAGGCCACAGGGCATCCTGCTGCTGGCTTCCTTTCTTCTGCAGACCCCTGCTGTCTCGGAGATTGTCCCTGCAGGGCTTTCCCGTGGCTTCCTCTCAGTCATCTCTGCAGCCCCTTCATCTCTCAGCATCCCTGGAAATCTTGGGGTTTCTGGAACCCACATATCTATCTTACACTCTCTCCCTAGTCATTGACCCCAATGACTCCTGTTTCCAAGGAGATCAATGATTTTTAGCTGTGGGTCGCCACCTATCAGGTCATGAAACCAGTTTAATGGGCTGTGACCAGCATTTTTTTAATGAAATGAAATAGGATGAAGAAAGATGGAGTCACATATGTCAAGTGCATTGTGTGTAGTAAGGGAACTACTGCTCCAGGAAGATTTTCATTGTTGTGAGTGTGTTTCCCACAGTGGTTTTCATATACTAGGTCTCTCAGACATCTGAATCATAGATTTAGGTTGGATTTATGTGCCCAGCTACCCACTGCCTATCTAGAATGGTCCACAGAGACTCCGAGTCACTGGTGCAAAGTGTGCCGTTTTCCTGAGCCAGCCCATGCACGTGTGTGCCCTGCACACTCTGCCCCTTGGCAGCCTAGGAACTCTGGAAGCATCCTAGCAGCCTCCTCCCTCTCCCTCACCCCTCAGCCCTCTGCCCTGTGGATTCAGCCTCCTCGGCATCTCCATATCTGTCCGCACCTGTCACCCCAGCATAGCCTTCCTGCTACCCACATCAGCCCTCATGGAGAGTCTTACCACAGCCTCCTGTCACCTGCCTGCCTCCATGCTGTCCTGCCACCCATTTTCCACTGTGGAGCAAGGACAATCTTTCCAGGGGCCGGTGAGATGGGTCAGCGGCATAAGTGTCTGCCTGGCAAGCGCGAGGTCCCGAGTTCGACTCCCGGAACCCACATACGAAAAAAGGGCCGGTGATATCGCTCAGCGGCACGGGCGCCTGCTGGTGCACGAGGTCCTGAGGTCGACCCCCCGGTACCCACAAAAAAAAAAAAAAAAAAAAAGGACAATCTTTCCAGACTGCAAATCCAGTTGAGACCTTCCTGGCTTGAGACACTGAACTCTGAGGTGTGTCCGCAATCTCCCTGTGCCTTTCTTTGTTTACTGGGCAAGGGGCCAGTTCCAGCTCCCAGTGCTTCAGCCACACCAAAAGAGAAAACATCGCCCAACCCACCAGCCTGCCTCACTCCTTCCTCTTCCTCCTCCGCAGCATCAGGAATTGGCTTTGGTGCCCAGCTCCAGGAAGCGTTTCCTGTCTCCACACCATCCCAGCACCCTATCTTGGCATTACCTCTGATTTCTACATTTCAGTCTTTCTCCAAATCAACCCTGACATTCACCTGCAACAAAATCACAAGCTCTCTTTAAAAATGCAGAGGTGCAGGCCCCCCGTCAGACCTACAGCATCACACCCTCCAAGCCCATGGCTTGGAAATCTGCAGTAGGTCAGCAGTCCAGGTCATCCTTTCACCCATTCAGTTTGGAGAGCTACGGCCATATGTGTTTCACTGGAGCACTTTTCTGTTCCATCTCTTTCCTCACTACCCAGAATCTCCTGGGGGCAGGACCTGGGCAGGGACGAACCATGATTTGCTATCTACTTCCCCAAGGCCTGGTGCGGGACCTGGCATGGAGCAGGTGCCCTGGCAATTCTAAATGAACCATTCCTGGACATGATATGGTTCCTTCGCCCTTCCTCCTTCCAGCCCATAGTGCCGGAAATGACCTTCTATGAAGGCTTTTGTGATTGATGTGTGATCTCTCTGGGAGGCTGTGAAGGTCCCCCTTGGCTACAGAGGAAACTAGATGAAGAGTGGTCCAGCCCTGGGTGACAGGGGCTGGAGGGGGCCCCAGGACAGAAAGCCTGGGTGAGGAGGGGTCTGGTGGAACTGGAGGGGGTTGGGGGAGAGTGTCCTGGTTCCTAGTCAACAGGAAGGGCCTTCTTCCTCCAGGATCACCTTTCAGCCCAGCTGCTTGGACAGAACCTGAGCTGGGGTTGGGGTGGTGGGGGAGGGGTGGCGACAGACAGGCTGATGGGGAAGCCAGCATGGGGACACACAGATGGCCAGCCGGCCGGCCTAACTCGCCTGGGCTCCCACACGCCCCCAGTGCCAGCGCGTGGGTAAGGCCCAGGGAAGCAAGCAAGGCTGGGAAGCACAGAGCACCCTCCTGCTCCCTGCCCCAACCCCTCCTGCCCCTCCTGCTCTCTCCAAGCTCAGGGACATTGAATCCTTCCCTTGATGGACAGCCAAGAAAAGACTTCTTCCACATCCTAAATTTGTTAGCACCCACTAATCATCTTAACCTTCCTCCCTCCTGCACTCCCAACAGGCACCTTCTTGAGGACACGGGGTGCTTCTCTGATTCTCAGCAGGGAGTCCCGGGGGGACCAGCTTTCCACAGGGGACAGCAGTGTCCCTCTGGAGGTAACTCCTGTGTGCAGCAGCTGCTGGCAAAACATGGAACTAGCAGGGATTTGGGGGTGGGGACAGCAGAGGCTCTTTGGCTGTCGGAACCCCCATTTTTTCCTTGGTTATTCTTAGTTGGGGCCTCCCAGCAGGAGGTCTGGTCCTCCTTAGTGCCTCGCCCCAGGGTGCTGCCAAAAACTGAAGCTGGCCAGATCTAGGTGGAGACAAATAGAGGAATTCCGCACCCCAGACGTTCTTTCTAACCCTCTATTATTTTCTCCTCTTCTCCTTTCCAGCCTCTCCCTCCTCTTCTTCTCTTTAAAGCCACCATCTAGCCCATGTCACACAGTGAGACATGCACCATGCTCAAGCTGGACCCCCAGCTCCTTCAGAACTCTAAGAGAGAGGAATTCTTAGCCCCACTTTATGGAGGAAAAAATTGAGACTCAGAAAAGTGAAATAACGCATTTGCATATTGAGGGTCCTCCCCTGAGAGTCAGGGCTGGGCTTGCTGTTGACCACTGTGCCATCCTGTCTCCAAAACACATTTCCACACTGCTCACACACGGGCATGCATTCGGTCAAAGTCACTAACTGCAATCTGTTAAACCATGTCTCCCCTGGAAACAGGACTAGGCACAGAGTAGACTCAGCACGTGAGTGCCCTTCCCGCATCCTTCATCTCTCCCTCTCTTCTCTCCTGACCTTTGTCCTTCCCTCCCTGCTCACAACTCAGGTGAGAAGAGCCAGGACTTCAGAGAGCACACTGTGGCCTCTGGGCCTCCTGGCCCTAAGCCTCCTAATAAATAACGGAGTCTATATCTGAGCCTCCAGCTCTGCAGCAGCTCAGCTGGAGGACAGGCGCTTGCTGGCTAAGGGATTAGGAGTCCTGGAAGGCAGGGATGGGGCCTCGGCCAAAGCAGCAGGGGAGGGGACCTTAATCAATCTCCCTTTCTCCAATCCATCTGTGACCCATAAAAGCATGGCGGCCCTTCAGAATCAGCCAGGAAACCTAAAGAAAGGTCAATAGGTTCTCCATATCAAGGGCCTCTGTGGGGGTGGGACAGGACCACTGGGAGGGAGGGAGAGTGGGAAGGTCCCTCACCCTGCTGATGGCGGGCCCCTGGCCCAAAGGGATGAGAGAACCTTCTGAGACCCAGTGTGCTTGGAACACAGGCAGGAAGTAGCTCTCTTGCCCCCGCTTCCACCCTCCTTCCCGTCCCAGCTCACCTGGGTAGTGTGGTTGTCTGGCCAGATGGAGTCCTCTAAGTCATGGGGTGGGGAAGCCACTCGGCCTGCTGAGACCAAGGGGCCCTAGGAGAGGGCAAAACAAGTGCAGAGGTTTCCAGGAAGAAGGATCAGATGGCTGCCAATGTCACAAGGCAACCCAGCCGAGGTTGTTGATGAAGTGTGGGTTCGAAACGAAATTTCAGTCACCCTGCAGCACACCCCCTAAACCCACAAGGCAGCGGCTTAGTACTGAGGTGCACAGCTGTCCTTCCCTGGGTGTATATCACTGGTGAGGACCTCCATGTCTTCATGGGTCTCCTGCTCACCACAGTCTTGGAAGCTGGTTCCACTAGTTCATCATTATCAGGAGAGAGACTGAGCCTTCGTGAAGTGAAAAGAAACTTGCCAGGGGCTTTAGCTGCTGAGAGCCACTGGGCTCTAAGCCCAGGTCTGTTTGGTTCCAAAGCTCACATACAAGGTGCCCCCAACAAAACAGCAATGGGAGGATATTCAGAATCCAAACAGAGCTAGGTGTGGTGGTGTGCACCTATAATCCCAGCACCCTGGGAGGCTGAGGCAGGAGGTTTGCAAGTTCAAATCCAGCCTGGGGTAGTTTAGCAAATTAGCAAAACCCTGTCTTAAAATTAAAAAAAAAAAAAAATTAAAGGGGTAGGATGCTAGGGATGTAGCTCAGCGTAAAGGCCCTGAGTTCAATCCCTAGTACCAAAAAGAAAAAGAAGAAATCACCTAAACGGAAAAGCCTCAGAGTGAGAGCTCGAGCCGCCCGACAGGCATGGGCTGATTCTATGCCACCTCAGCTGGCATCCAAATTCTGCTGTGTGTTTGTGGAAGCAAATGGATAAGATGTTTCATTGGACCAGAAAGGGATGCCCCTCCTCTTATATCAACAAGAGAAAGTGTCACCCATAGAGCCAGCACCAAGGGGACAGCTTGCGGACAAGTGAGGGCCACACTATCACCTCCTGATATTCCCCTCTGACTGCTCACCTTCCCCTTGGGGCCATGTACTGTGCACAGCGGACATTTGTACAGCCACGTGCTGCCATCTGTAGCCCTGCATGTGCTCCTGTGTCACTGTCCCCATGGGATTTCCTGGGGCTGCCTCTGTACCCAGATATCTGGGTTACATTGCCCCCCTCCTCTAACTCAACTCCATATTACCCTCCAGCTCAGATGGACTAGAGTTTTCTCAATGATTTTCCTAAGCCCATAGGGAAATATTAAAACCATTTTTAGATGTCTCAGAATTCTCAAAGATTCTTACATCACTGCGCTCACAGAAAACATGTTCCCAATCCTAAGCTGATGGAGGGTCAGCTCCTCTCTCGTCCCATCCGAGGTGGATGGGGCTGCCTTGCCCTCGTATCCCTGCCCCCTTCTTCCAGGATGCTGTGGCCACCTGGCCTGGCCCTGGGAGTCTCAGGCAGCAATGCTACCTTTGTCGTTCCCAACCACCCTTCCTGGAGGTCCATGGTGAGGACCCAGCTCTGTAGCCCTCCTGCCCTGTCTTTGGGGAGGGTCGTGGGTTTTTCCCATTGCCTCATAAAGGCAGGATTTCATTTTTATTTAGTTTTATTACAAGAAGGATATTGTTTCTCTCTCTCTCTCTCTCTCTCTCTCTCTCTCTCTCTCCACTTCTTTTGATCTTGGCCTCAACCCTCCCCCTGTCCCCAAAGCAGCATGACATTCTGACCTTGGCAGCCTATGGGGCCTGTTTCTTCAGAAGCCAGCTTTATAGTCTTGTGATGCATTGAGGGGCTAGGGAAAAGGACAGCGTCTCTGCCATCTTCCCAGGAGCCTCAGCCTGTCCCCGGGGCAGACTGCTGCCCTGCCAACTCCTTTAGGGGGTGTTTCCCCATCTGCTAAAGTCACACGTTCCTGGCCTGCTTCCAGACTCCTCATCCCCTGTGACCCGCCTAGGTGACTTCAGCTTCCCTGAATTGCCCTGTGCAGTGCCCCACAGGACAGCAGTGGTCCCACAGGCAGCACCTGGGCGAGGGAAGAGGTCAGGAGAGTAGGTCCTCTCTGCTCCACTCTCTGATTTATTAGCCTCTCTCTGCATTAGGGGCTGTTGTCCTGGAAAAGTAGTGACTGGGCAGCCTTAGCTGGGCCATGGAACTCCCACTGGGTGAGGTGGGGTGGAGGGAGGGATGGGTCACTTTGGTCCTTGACTATAGCACAGGCAGATGAGGTCCATGTGTCCATCTGCTCTAAAGCAGTCTGTGTGCTAACTCAGGACCTCCTCATGCCAGGATCGGTGTGGGTTTCTGTCCAGCAGTGTAGTTTGGCCCTGAGTTGAGAACCCAAGGGGAAACTGCGCTCAGTCAAAGCCCGGGCTTTGTCTCCAGTGGGATCTGGGTAACAATGGCTGTCCTAGGAGACCTCATGAGGACCTAGAAGCACATGTCCAGACTTCCTAGCACAGGGGGACACTCCGCAGGCCACATTTCCTACCCCACAGGGCAGGATATTTGGGATCTTTTCAGCAGTCACCCCCTTTTGGAGGAAGCTACCTCCTTAGAGGTCCCCGCCAGTCCAGTCAGGACAATGCTCCACATGGCAACAAGTGTGCTCCTTGTAATGCTGGGGGCAGGTGGAGCTGAGCAGATTGGGGTCCCTGGGATGCTGACATTGAAAAGGAGAGTAGCTATCGCTGTCCAGGATGATAGCCTTAGAAGCGAAGAGAAGGCCTGGGCAAAGGGAGACACTGAGCCGTGATGCCATCTCTGTGATGGCCGCAGTCTGCCCTGGGACTTCGGAAGTGGGACTGGCCTCCAGATTTGTCCAAAGTCGGGCATTGGGGATGTGCCGCAAAGGGGACCAAAGGTGGCTGCCTTCAGCCAAGCTGTTCCTGAAGGGAACTGATATCCGAGAGGCATCTGCTCAGCAATCTCAGTGTCTGGGGACACAAGTCCTTCATCCCCAATAAGGAATCTGGGTGACACAGCACAGTGCCCACTCCAGGTGTCAGAACATGGCTGACGATCTTGAGACCAGGCTCCACTTCTGCCTTCACCGAGAGAGCCACACAGCCCTCAAAAGCACCTTAGGTACACAGCAGCAGCTGTGGCATTCCTGGTGACACTTTGGAACCTGTAGGTTTGGGGACAAGGAGAGTGTTGGGCTCAACAAACACATCTGTTCCCCCTTGACGCTGATTGTTGAAGACTCTCAGGCTCAGAGAAGTAATCAGAGGGGGGATCCTCTTTCCACTCCTAAGCCAAAGTAATTTCGCCAAAGTCTGGACACCCCAAAGATTCCCCATGCACGGAGGAAACACATCAAGCTCCCTGCTGTGGCCTCAAGATGTGGCCCTACTTGCCTTACTGCTTCTGCTTCTGTTGGTCTCTTTTTGCCTCCTGAGAGCTACAAGGAGCACACTTGCTGCTGTGTGGAGGCAGATGAGGTCCATATGTCCATCTTCTCTAAGAGTCTGTGTGCTAACTCAGGACCTGCTTGTGCCAAGATCCGTGTGGGTTTCTGTCCAGCAGTGTAGTTTGGCCCTGAGTTGAGAGCCCAAGGGGTAGAGCTGCTTAACAGACCTTTGTACGGTGATTAAAACATTTTACACCTGGCTGGGGATGTAGCTAATGGAAGAGCACCTGTTTAGCACATGTGAGCAACACACGCGCATGCACACGCTCACACACAGCTATACCTGAGCCATCTAATACAGTAGCCTTTAGCCACACACGACTGTTGAACAATTGAGAGATGGTTAGTGAGACTGAGGGATTAAAGTGAATCTTTTATTTTATTTTAATTAATGTAATGGCCACAGGTGGCTAGCAGCTACCCTACTAAACATCACAGCTCCAGCCACAGAAGCTCTGTTTCCCAGACACCCACACTCATTCCCACCTCAGGGCCTTTGCACTTGCTGTTGCTGGGATGGCATGATTGTCCCTTGGATGCTCTCCTGGTAGCTCCCTCTCATTATTTAAGTTTCAGCTTTCCATCACCTCCTTCCTTAACAACCTAAGTTAAAGCGTTTTCTCAAATCCGACCCCCCCCAGGCTATACTACTGTATTTGAACTTATTCATAGCTACTCTTAGTGCCTGAATTTTTTCCACTTGTTTATGTCTGTTTATTGTCTGTCACCCATAACTAGGAATAGTAGTACTGATGATTTAAAAGCTAATATTCCCATGGCACAATGTGCCAGGTACTGGTTTGAGCACTTCATGTGTATTCTCTCAATTCCTGCAGCAGCTCTGTGAGCTAAGTATTGCTTAATCCCCATTTTACACCTGAGGAGGCTGTAGCTCAGGGGCAGAGTTGCCCAGGGTCACAATCTGGGACTCTGCCTTTTTCCCTTAGTACGCTCGGCACCAACATAGGGCAAGTGCCAGACGCACACAGCCAGGGCTCCACAGGTCACCGATGACTTCTGGGCTGGTGGAGAGGTTGGCCAGGTGTGGGCATCCAAGGCTCTCTAGTCCAGGGTGTGAGCACTGGCCCTGCAGCCCAGCTGGAAGGGTGGACTGAGGGCAAAGACGGGGCTGGCAGTCCCATTCACCCATCCTAGGAGATCCTGGTGAGCTGGGAGGGCAGAGGGGTGAGCCTATCTGGGCAGCGAGTGACACTGTTGACCAAGGTGGACCATCCGCCAGTCACCGCCACCACCACCGTCACTGCTGGGGCCCAGCTGAGGCTGCTCAGCCTGTTTATTGTGTTTTCCTAGTGCCTCAGGCAGAGAGAGAGCAGAGCTCTGAGACCACCCAGCCTCTTCCTCTGCTGAGCGCTGCTGCTCTCACGCCCACCTGCCCTCCCTCCAGAGCATGCGCCTGGGGCTGTCCAGCTGCAGGGAGAGGAGAGGCACTGCGAGAAGCAGAGGCAGAGATGCTGCTGGGGGTTCCCTTCCTGGGAACCAGCTCCTGAAAACACAGCCTGGTCCCCCAGGGTGCCCCACCCCCGTCAAACAGCATCTTCTCTTAATTAAAATGTCCATCAGGGGCCTCCTCGGGAAGGGGCATTCCTGAGGCAGGGAGGCCACCAGTGGGCTCAGCCTCCTCTGGATGCTGCTGTCCCCATTTCCTGCACATTGGCATCTCCCCTCTCCCACCCCCTGCGCTGCACCCAGGGCCTCTAGGCATGAAAGGGCTTTGGACAAGGAGCTGAACCACCAACTGCCAGTTCCAATAAGGCGTCTTTTCCGCTGCATGACCTGGAGCTTCCAGCCTTCCAGCCTCTCATGCTGGGCGGTGTGAAGGAATGTGTGAGCCTCCTAGGACAGCTGCAGTGTCTGGGGGAAGTACAGAGCTCAGAAAACTCCCGAGTCTATGTAATGAGGCCAAAAGCAAGTGCAAGGAGCCGTAACAAGGCTCCCACAGAGGTTTCATGTTGACCTCCTAGTCCCACTTCCGTAGCCTAATAAAACAATCGAAAGAAAAGTGCTCTTCATCGAACCATAGAATTTAAAAAGCGTAGAAATGTCAAGATGTAGTAACCCATCAATAGGTCAATCACAATATATTATGCAGCTATTTTAAAAATGAAGCCAGGCACAGTGGTGCATACCTGTAATGCCAGCTACTCAGGAGGCTGAGGCAGGAAGACAGCAAGTTTGATGCCAATCTGGGCAATTTAGCTAGACCCTGTCCCAAAATAAAATTTACAGAGGGCTGAAGGTATAGCTCAGTGGTAGAGTGGTTTTGTCTAGCCTGCGTGAAGTGCTGGGTTCAATCTCCAGCACCACAAAAAACAAAACAAAACAAATATAATTATGAGGGCAGCATAAATGTAGAGAAGTGTTTGCTTTGTTATGTTAAATGAAGGGAGCTGTGGATGCTGCTTTCTGCTCTGGGAACAGAGGAGTAAGGACGAGGGAATGGAAACTGTTATGTGAGAGCAGAGCTGGGGGCTGGGGGGGTGCTTTTCTTTCACAAAATGTTCTTTAATGTTCTTAAAGAGCTGTTTTAAGAATAAGTAAATGTCAGAAAAGCAAATCAGCTTGGAAAAAAAGGCAAATCCAAATGTAAGATATAAATAGTTTTGGCTCTTCTACGGTCAGATTGACCCAATTCCGTGGGTCCTTGGTCATCCCTGCACTCCACCCTACCCTATATGTGGCTGAGAAGGCACCCAGCTACCCATGCACCTGAGTCCACCCCCTACCTTTCTGGTCTGGTGTGTGACACTACAGACCTAATGCCACCCTTTTATTTTTCTTCTCTTCTTGTAAGCTTAAGCTACTGTCAGTTCAAAGGACAGTGGTTTCTATCCATCTCTACCAGACTCTAGTTAGAGCTTTTGCATTCCCAGTTAGGAAAGTTCTTTCGCATGTAGTTGTGCTAAAACCCTGGTCAGGAATGCCCAGGATGTTTCTCACAGGAGCCAGCTCTGGCCGATTGGCTAAGGCTGCCAAATGTACAAGAAACAGCACTGCAATTGATTAGTCATGTCTATATGGAACCTGGATAGAGGAGTGGAGTGGTAATTGTATGTGTCACAGATATTTGCTCTTCTAGGGTAGTCTGGTACCAAAGGCAGACTGATACCTGGGCTTTCATCTCAGCCCTGCCAACACTTTCTGGAGAATTAGGGGATCTGTGTAGCTTTATCCTCTGTGTGAGGAAGAAGAGGTTCCTGGTTTCCCTGGACACTTGGCTGCTATGGAGTGACAATGGCTTTTCCAGTATCATGGGCTCAGGTGAGAATTTCATCTCTGTCACTTATTAGTAATTTTGCCTTGAACAATCCATTTAGCCTATGGAGCCTGGGTGTTTTCATCTTAATATTTGCAGATAGATTGAGTTATGCAGATTAGAAATAGTGAATAGAAAGGATATCATCTCCTGCTGGCACAACTAAGTGTGAAACACAGAGTAGCTGTCATGTTGGCCACCTGTGAGCCTTGAAGGGTTTGCTGGTGCCAATCAGGGAGGTGTGGTGGCAGAAGGTCCATGAAGGGGTGCCAGGCTGCTGCCCCTGAGGCTGTGTTCTTTATGCCTGCCTGACCACAGGTATGTGTGGACACCTTGATTTTGGCCTCAAGGGCAAATTACAACAGCTGCTTGAGACTTGATTAACTGAGAGATAAAGACAAAAATGATGTTTCAATTGATTATGCTATATCATAAATTAAATTATAACCAGGTGCCAGCATTTACTTATTACTAATCATGCTATCTATTCTTAATTATGTGCAAGCAAAAGTAAGATTTAAGAAAAACATACCCAGAGGCAATTATGTACCTTACTAATTATTAATTATTCCCTATCACTGCTCCATAGAGCCCTGCTTTACCTCCAGGCCTGAGGGGTACTCAGTCTTCTGAGTCACTGGCATCTGGGGCATCTCTTCAGTGCCCATCTTCACTCACACACACCGAAGGAGGCATAACCAGGCCATTCTACTCTTGGCAAAAGTGAACTCTCAAGCCTAAGCACGCTTAGGACCCTGTTCCCTCCCACCCGTCCATTCCCTTGATTACTCATCTGCGTGCTCTGCAAAGATTTTCTGCGTGCGTTCTCTCGGCTGTGGAATTGTTACAGTTCAGGCGTGGAAGGTCTCTGGGGATTGTGTGTTGTGAATTAGCAGCTTGAGGAACACACGCATCTCCATCCTTGCTTTGTTTGACTTGCAGAGTGGCTCCTTGTTGTTGTTTTTGTCGTTGTTTTGTGGTCCTGGGGATCAAACCCTGGGCACTCTGCCACCAAGCTAAATCCTCAGCCCTATTTATTATTATTTTTTGAGACAGAGTCTTGCTAAATTGCTCAGGCAGGACTGGAACTTGTGGTCCTCTGGCTTCAGCCTCCCGAGTTCTGGGATTATAGGCGTGTGCCACTACGCCTGGCTCAGAGTGGTTTAAAATATTGTTAAATTACTATCAATGTTTAGAAATCAGATGATTTTGCCTAAAAAGATCTGAACATGTTCAGGATCTGGCAGTAGTAGTTCTGCGCCCCTGCCGTAGTGTGTTGCAGTGAGCGGTGGTCAGCCCATCTTAGGCACACAGGCAAGCCTTGGCCCAGCGCCAGTGTCTCTGCCACTCCAGTTGCACCACACCTGGCCTACTTCATTCCTTTATGCTATATGTCTGGTTCCTTATAGGCACCAGAATATGCAGCAGCCCATCTCCCTCAATTCCTCTTGGAGTACTGACTGAGCAATTAACAATCGTGCCCCCTTATAAATCTTGTCATGTAGCTGAAAAGACTAGGTAGAAAAGCACGAAATTGATGTCTGAACATAGAGACGAGAACAATGATGAACTGAATGGTAAAAAGTCCACTTCCTGACAGAGGTGGTGTGAGCCTGTGAAGTGCATCCTGTGACCTTCGCTGGAGAACTGTGTGTGCCTTTTTAATGTGGAAAGGCACCAGGACTTGCACAACTGCTGACTTCCTGGGAAGGGCCCGAGGTGAGGGGCTGGGGACGGGGCAGGAAGTCCCTGCTTTGGGAAGATCTCTCCAGGTCAAGCGGGAGGATCTCACTGCTTCAGGGAGATTTAGTCAAGGGTGACAAGTTCACATGCAGAGACCCTGAGACTCCAGATTCTAATCAAAACAGTTGAGGGGTTGGAGCTAGCAGAGTCAGATGGGAAAGCCCATTCCTAGTTGATTTCCACCTTGGCCAAGCAAGGGGTGACTTGACTGAGAACCCTACCCTGGGTCCACTGCTCCCATCTGTGCATGACCCCTAGCCCTCAGCCCTGGGCCAGAGACTGAGCCAGGAAACTGCTTAGCTTGAGAACAATGCCTGGCTTGGCCTGAGTCTGCAAAACTGGCCTGTAATCTCCACCAGTGAGACCCACCCCAGGATTCCCTCACTCAGGACTTCTGACCCCAGCCTGGAAGTGTCAGGGGCCCAAGGAAGCAAGAAAATACACAGCATGTCCCACCAGTCCCAAGCTGGTGACGCTGATCTGGACTGTTGTTTCAGCGGCCGCCCAGCCCCCTGCATCCTGCCGCGCATCCTGAGCCTGCCTGCTTTTTCCTCTCACTTTCTGGGGTCTCAGTGGGCAGGGGACAGTTGGTGGCCTAGGCCCTGGATCAGCCTGCCCCATCCAGCTTGAGCCCCCAGGCAGGAGATGCTGCCTCTGTGAGCCTCAGTTTCCTCCTGTGTAGAATTAGGGTGATGATGGCGTCCACGTTATAAGGCTAGCAAAGGTTAAATATGACAATATCCGTAAAGCATTAAGAACAGTGCCCAGGAGGTGGGAAGAGCTCTTGGAGTGTCAGGTGTCACTTGCTTCTGAGATTGGACATCATTACTTCCCACTTCATAACTACAATAATAGCTATCATTTATTGCATACTTACTCTAAGCCAGGAATGGCGCTAAACACCTACTTGTATTCTCTCATTTGCTCCTCCAGATCTAGGAAGGTAGATACTATCATTACCCCCATTTTACAGAAAATGACAGCAGCACTCAGATAGGCTAAGCACCTTGCCCAAGGTCACACAGCTAGTATATAGCAATGTCAAGATTCTAACCTGTAGCTGTGTGGCTCCGAAGCCCAGGCTCTTGCCCAGAACTCAAAACAGGAGCCCAATTCCATTACCTCTCGGTAGTGAGACCACTTCTGGTCGTGGCTGGGTGTAGCTCTGCCTTGGATGCACCCAGTCTGGATGGGGTTAGCGGTCAGTCCTGGGGGTGGGGGGGTCCAGGAGCCAGATTTAAGAAGTAGATGAGAGTGATTGGAAATTGACCTGTGGATGAGGCCATGTGGTCCTCAAAGGGACTTGAAAGGACTTATGGCAGATTTTTCTTCTCAGCCATCTAAACATCTCCCACCACCACCTAGGTCTTGGTGACTCTTAATTTGCTTTCACAGCTGAAGCAATAAATGTAGAGGTCATCAGGAAAAGCTTTAGGACATAATAGCTGATTCCAGATGCTGGCTCTACCACCTACTAGCTGTGTGACCTTGGACAAATTACTTAACTTCTCTCTGCAGCAAAAATAGGGCAATATGAGCATTGAAGCTGCTGTCAGGCACCTTTGGGGCACATCTGGTTCCAGCTGCATGGTTTGGGGTTGGAACTTGATGTCAGGGGCCTTGGCGTCTCTGTCTACTAGGTATGGATAATAGTGATGTCCCCTGGAGCACTGTTGAGAAGAGTAGCGGGCACAAGGCCCAGAGTGCTCAGGAAACACTAGTGTGTTTGCCAGCAATGTGATGACTCGGCAGATGCCAGCCCCTAGTAGGTTGTTAATAAATACGACTTTAAATTAAAAGGTCCATCCTTAAGGGGAAAACACAAACCTGGTTGTCCAGACAAGACCAAATGAGCCCACAGCCTCTGCCAGGCCTCATCAGGGGGTGTCCAGTTTGTCTGACCAGGCTGCGCCCTTTCACTGCCCCCACCTCCTGTCCCCAGGTGTGGCCTGCATGGCCCCCCAACAGAGCCCAGAGGAGCTGGCTGAGCTGCCCCAGTAGGGCCTCACACAGCACACTGGATATGGTATAGGATCCCATGTAGAGAAGCAGTCCTGGGTCAGAGACCTGGTGTCCCAGGGCAGGCCCTCCTGCTGGGACCTCACGAAAGACAGCTAACCCTGCCTCAGGGCCCGAGGGCAGGGGCTGGCAGCCAGGGGTCTTGCTAAGTGCACCAGCTGCTCACAGTCCTGCCACTGCCCATCAGCCCCAGGGCCACAGATGAGAAGCTCCAGGAGCCAGCAGAAGACTCAGAGTGCACGGTGGAATTTTCCAGGGGGTTCTGGACAGCTGCCCCTTTTCTGTACCTTGGTCCTGATTCCTAAAAGGGGCTGCCGATTCCTGCTCCAGCCCTGCAGGGTGGCTTTGTGGTCCAACTGGGAAAAGGTCAAATGAGAGCCTTGAGAAGGCAGAGGAGCTGGTTGTGGAGGGACAGGCCCGGTCCAGCCACATGGCACTCAGGCTCCAGAGAGTGGGACCAACACAAGTGGAGAGGAAAGGTCACCATCCCCCTGGGACCAGCAGCAAAGCCAGCTGTGACCTGGACAGAAGTCGACTAGGATCCTGACCCCAGAGAGGCACATGGGGCCTCAGAGACTCCGAGATTCCTGGCCTCCATCTGGGAGGAGTGGGGGACAAGCAGGTAAGCCTGCTTGGGGGAGAAGTCGCCTCAAGCTTGAGGAGCTGGTGTCAAGGGATGCAAGGGAGCTAGAAAGGAAGCCACCTAACGACAGAGACGGTGTCCAACTTTCACAGCACACAGCGCAGCAGTCCTCCTATAGCTGACGCTGAGCAGATGTGTACAAGAATGCAGCGGTCCCCCCTTACCCATGGGGGACACATTCCAAGATCTCAAGTGGATGCATGCACTGCAGATAGTACTGAGCCCCTGCATACAGTACTGTTTTCCTCTGCTTACATACCTATGCTAAAATTTAACTTTTGTATTTTTAAATTTTAATTTAATTTAATTTATTTATTTGTGGTACTAGAGATTGAACCCAGGGTGTTCACACTGAACTACATCCCCAGGCCATATCTATCTATTGTCTATCTATCATCTATCTATCTATCTATCTATCTATCTATCTATCTATCTATCTATCTATCTTCTATCTATCTATCTGTCTGTCATCTATCTATCTATCTATCTATCTATCTGTATCGAGATAGGTTCTTGCTAAGTTGCCCTGGCTGGGCTCAAACTTGCAATCTTCCTGCCTCAGCCTCCCAGAATGCTGGGGTTATGCCATTATGCCCAGGTATAAAGTTTAATTTATAAATTTAGGTGTAGTAAGAGATTACCTATAATAACTAATACTGAAATAGGGCAATTATGACAATGTACTGTATTAAAGTCCAGCATCACTATTCTTGCTCTCTGGGGCCATTTTAAGTAAAACAAGGTTACTTAAACACAGCACTATGATACCATGCAACATTGGATCCAATGACCCAGATGGCTACTAATGACTAATGGGTAGGTGGCATATACAGTGTGGATACACTAGACAAAGAGATAATTCCAGTCCTGGCAGGATAGAACAAGAGAACATGAGAGTTCATCATGCCACTCAAAGTGGCATGAAATTAAAAACCTAGGAGTGTTTATTTCTGGAAGTTTCCATTTAATATTGGACTGTGGTGACTGCTAACAGATACCTCAGAAGCAAAAACACAGGTAAGGAGCACTACTGTATGAACATTCCTGACGTGAGTTGAGGGAACAGAGCTCAGGGTACAAAGAGGCAGTTTTCTTTATGCTCTTATGCTGTGCAGAGTTTTGCTCGAAAGCCTCTCCCCTCTGCCGAAGGGTGCAAAAAATAATTCTAAGAAACTCACAACTTCCTGTTGAATCCTCAGCTTTTTGGACTCCCTATCAGGACACCAGTCCCTTCTGTCTTTCATCCTCCCAGGGATACAGCTGGCTGGGGAGGCCTACTGATGTCACAGGGTTGGGAGGCACATGGGGGTGTCCTCTGGCCATCTTGGGCCTGAGTGTCATCCTGCCAGGGCCTGGGCTGGGTCTCCCACACCAAGGCTCCCCTTCCCACAACCTGCAGCCTCCTGCAGCTGTTTCCTGGCGCTTTGAGGCTGCTTTCCCCAGTTACAGGGGACCTGGAGTAGACAGAACTACAGCAGGGGGATGGGGTCTTCTGCGTCTCTGTGTCTTCGCTGGGAGCTCTCCCCATCTACCCACTCAGACTGACCCAACCAAAACTAGCTGGACCCCTCACAGGGCTGTGTGGAAGATGGGAAGTGGCTGGAATAAAAGCAGGGTTCTCCCAGGAAGAAGCATGTTAGAGTGGCTACCAGGGAGGCAATGGAGGGAGTCTGCCACCCAGATACACCCTCTGTCCTGTCACAGTGAGGAGTGGCCCAGGGCTGGCCAGGCATCTGAGCCTTCCTCCTTCCACTGACTCAGTCCCCACCTACCCCCAGGCTCTCACCAAACAAGATGGGAACAAGGGCAGGAAGTGGACTGAGGACTGAGGGGCAGGCTTTGCCAAGGGAAGGGTGGTCAAGGAGCCCTGGAGCCCACTGCCATGGAGCCTGCAGCAAAGTGGTCTCTGGCACTGCCCACCAGTGGCTTCAGGTGTGGCACTCACAGCATGGTTTCAGAAGTAACGGAGGTTAGCCAGGGACTTCTGGGGCTGAGGCAGGAACTGCCCCAGAGGGGAACTTGCTGGCTCCTGTTCCTTCTGTCTCTACACCCGCAGTGTCTCTGCTGATCTCAATAGCTAGGTGGGCATGGGGAGGGGACAGTGACAATTCATGGTGGTTCCTACACCTGCCTGTCCACTTCTGTCTTTGCTGCCCACCAGCAGCAGAGCAAACCTAGGCCCGGCAAACCTGGGCCTGGCCCCGCCAGATAAGTCAGAGAAAGGTCCTCATGCTTTCCCTATTTGCCTCACCCCCGGAGAACTCTAGCTCTGGTTCCATATCAAAAGCCTGTCCCTCTGCTGGTTGGTAATGGGTGCAATGGAAAGAACTGTGATGTCTTGTGTAGGCTCATTGAGGAAAAGTAATCGTGATGGATTAATATTCGTGATGGATTAGCAATGTCTGCCATGAGTGCAGCAATGGAGAGTGTGGGTGGGTATGAGTTTAAACTGCTGCCCACAACTCCCAGCACCTGTGACTCTCCATCAACCTGAGGTGCAAAGGTCTGGGGCTGTCTCACGGCTGAGAGATGTCATCATAACCCAAATCTGAGTTGTGATGTGCTGGCAAATGTTTAACAACTAGTTCTCTCAGGATGGGGTAGAAATGCTCTGTAGCTTTTGTTAATTTCTGTGGTGAGAATATTCCCACATGGCCAAATTCCAGCTGCCACTGTGAAATCAATGAGCACCAAGTTAGGAAAAGATGGGCACAATCAGCTAGCCCATGACAGTACCCACTTGTTGCCACTCCAAGCTCTGCTAATGGGGGACTGCTCTGGGGAGAGCACTGGCCTGGAATTCAGGGTCATTTTCCAGCCATGAACCACTGGCAAATTACATCCTCCCCTTGCCTCAGTCTCCTCATCCACAAAATGGGGTTTGGTTGTGATGCATGCTCCATGATGTGAGGAAGTGTTTGTTGCCTACAAAGTGTGAGTTGTCACATTTGCTCTCAGCGCTTCAAATCCAAATTGCCGCTCTGCCCCAATAATTGGCCTCAGCCCTCCCTGACAGCCAGGGTTTGGGCTCCAGAGATCCAAGAGAGAAGGCTTCGTTGTCCCTTTTGATGTTGAACTCAAAGGCCAGACTCTGTCTCAAAGCTCACGCAGCTTCCTTGCCATTGGCAGCTGCCAGTGACCACCTTCATGAAGCTATTCAAGCTCCCCTTCTCCACTGCTCGGTGAGGCCGAGGCTGCTCCTGTTTTCCACTATGGCACCTCATTCTAGCTTTGGGGTTATGGTCCTGGGAGCCAACCTATGTCCATGCTGTAGCAGCCCAAGGCCTAGATCTGAGCATGAGCTCAGATGACCGTGAGCTCCATGACCTTGCACTCTCTGGGCCTCAGCCTTTTCACCTCAGAATGGGAACAGTAATCACAGGAGCCGCTTTACTGGGTTCTTGGGCTGTCTGAATGGAGTAGGTGCTTAAAGTTCCCTGCACAGTGTCAGGCACAGAACAAAGACTCAAAATGTAAATTTTGATTTGTCCTAACAAATTCTGGAGTGGAGGCCGAACAGGGAAAACTGTAAAAGAACGGGATCCCAAATGTCAACCTGTCATAGCTCAAGTAAGGGCCAGGCCTCAACAGAGGGCTGTAGGCAGGGGTGGGAGTTGCAGGACCTGTAGTGTCCCCTTGGTCCAGCATGAGGTTTCTCATCCTCAGTACTGTAACATTCAGTGCCAGATTTGTCTCTGTTCTTGGGGGCTCTGTGCATTACCTATTTAGCAGCATCCCTGGCCTGTACCCACTAGAGACCTGTAGCAGCCGCCCAATCGTGACTATCAAAAGTGTCTCTAGACACTGTCAATGGTCTCTTAGAGGAGAACCCTTGTTCCATGAGCAGAAGAGCATCTGCCTTGCAGAGATGGGTGGGTCGGACACATGACAGCCAAGTGGCAGGTGGTCAGTTGCGAGCATCCTGGCAGCAGCCCTGGGAGGCATATGGGTCTGGGCTTGGACCCCAGCTGCTGGGAGCCCAGCAGTCAAGAAGGACCAGAATGCAGCTCACTTGATGCTAAGGCCAGGAGTGTGCTATGACTCTATTCCCCCTGCCTAGGACCAGGACTGGACCCAGGCACTGGTAAGACCAGGCGGGCAGTCCCTTCCACCTTGAGGATCTTCATGACCTCAGCCTGGACAGCACAGGCTTCGGAGGAAGAGGCCAGGTTCAAATCTAGGCTCTGCCCTACAGAAATTGAGCCTAAAAATAAATTTTTAAAAGTTTCTCGAAGCAGGTATTAAACCAGCATGGTGGCATATGCCTGTAATCCCAACACTGGTAGACTGAGGCAGGAGGATCACAAGTTTGAGCCCAGCTTGAGAAACTTAGGGACTTAGCAAGACCCTGTCTCAAAATAAAAAAAAAAAATTTCAAGGCCTGGGGATATGGATTAGTGTGAAGGCCCTGGGTCCAATCCCCTGTGCAACAAAAATAAAATAGCATAAATTTAAAAAAACAGTGCTGCCTTAGGCAGGTTGCTTAACCTCTAAGGCTCAGACTTCCTATCCATGAAATGGGGCCAGTTTTGCAAGGTTATTGTAAGTGTTAAATTTACCTTACTTAGCACTATATTGCCACATAATAGGCACTCAGTAAGTGTCGAATGAATGAATGAATGAGTGCTCTTACAACAAATCTTTCTCTCCAAATCCTCATGTTCAGTTCAGTTCTCTGCCTCAGAAATTCTCCACCTTTCTCACCTGGGCTTAGTATTGTGCCTGGTAGATAATGGGTGCTTCCAAAATTAAATTTCTTTCCTCAAAGGGCAATGACTAGGTGTCATTCATCTTTCTAGCAACTGACACACAATAGGCATTCCTTAAATGTTTTTTGAATGAATGAATGAACACACAAAAAAGGCATTGAAGAAAAGGCACACCCAGAATGCTGGCTGCCCCAGGATTCTTTATAGAGTCCTTTCCTGCGTGGCATTTAGGAGGAACACAGCTGGCTTACTCAGAGGAGGTGGATTGCACCCTGGTCGGGGGCAGGAAGCTAGTGGGCGACAGATATGCTAGAGAAGGTCCCCACGCTGGGCAGTTGCTGTAGACCCTTCCCTGGCCCCCAGCCATCCCTGGTGACTGGGACCATCTTCCTAACGCTTCCTGCTTTGGGAAATGGCTGCTCCCAAGGCCACAGCAGGCTCAGATGAGAGGATTGAGGACAGACTGAGGCACAGTGGCTAGAGGTGATGGGCATCCAAACAGGTTCTGGAGGATGAGTTCTGAATGCAGTTTTGGGATGGGCTGAGTCCTCTGAGTGACAGTCATAGAGAGACGCACCATAGCAATGGGTCAGGAGCTCTGCCAGTTACTAACTGCTTGGCCCTGGCAGAGTCGCTCAAGCTTTCCCTGCCTCACTTTCTTCATCCACATGGTGGGGACATTAGAACCAACTTCACTGTGGAAAACACTTAGCATTGTACATGGCATCTAGTAAGGACTTAGTGGAAAGTGCAGTGACAATGGCAGTGATGCAAAATCCATCGAAGTCTTGAGGCGAATGCACATCCTTCAAGCTGGACCCAGAAAACTGCTGTAAGCCCTGTGCTGCCTCTGCAGCTGAGACTGCTAACCGCAGGGAGAAGCCCTCATCAGGGCTCTGGACTGTGGTATGGGGTCTTGCCCAGAGCATCTGCCTCCAGGTGGCTGAACTGTCTCAAATCGCCACAGGCTGAACTTTGTCACCAGCCTCCTTCTCAGAGTAAGCCAGGAGGCATGGCTTTCCCACTGGGCTGGCCCCACTGGCAGACTGGCCTTGGGGGATGGTTGCAGGTTCTGGGTGACGTTCCCCTGCCCCTCAGCCTAATTGGCCCCAGATGCTCCCTCCCCCATCCCCGGCTTGTTCTGGAACCCTGGGTACAGATCTGCCCACCAACCTGGGGCTTCCCAGTCTGCACCACACCCCTTGGCCTTCTCTTGATTTTAATTCCAAGCACTTTGTTCCCCTTCCACATGACAGCTTGTGAGAGGCGGGCATGAGATAGGCTGTTTCCTGAAGGATGGCCACAAGGCCAGGGACAAGGGCAGATGAAGGAGGAGAGGAGGAAGACAGCTTTGGGAAAGTGAGGAGCGAGGGGAACATAAAAAGTCCTTATTGGCCAAGCTCAGGAGTGGCTCCTGGGGCGACATGGCCAGGTCACTGGGGGCTGGGCAGATGTACTAGCCCAGCTGGGAACTCCAGGGGTCCTGGGAGTTCGTGGCTCCTGTGCTGCAGAAATGGCTCTGGTTCCCTATCTTCCTGCTGCTCCTTTCTCCACCACCCCCTTCCCCACTCCCCTTGCTCTTCCCTGGAACGCTTGAATTTGTCTTTCTTGGCCCTTGCAAGTAATGAGATAGGGCTGCCTCTAGGGAAAGTGAGCACAGGAGGGAGAGAGGCGGGCAGGGAGGGCTGGGCCCAAGGCCGAGTGGTGGGCGTCAAGAAAGCAGCAGTGGGTGGCAGACCCAGGAGGGTAAGACGCCTGAGTCACCGCTTAACAGAAACCAGGGCAGGCAGCAGACATCAGATGGGGACCCGCAGGAGAAGCCTCCCCCGCCCTGCTCTTTCCTGCTTGTTTTCCATTGCGTGTCCTGGGAAGCTGCGCAAACAGCAAGCAGGCTGACGATCCCAGTCTCCCTGGCTTGTGATCTGGACCTTTCCGGTGTGCTTTGGTGCCCTGTGCCGTACTATGTAGAACATGAGTCCGGGCAAGTCCCCAAGAGCCCATTTTGTGGAGTGCGAAGCTGAGGACTGGGGACACAATCGGGCACCCCACAGGGCCCAGACCAAGTTGGTTTCTCATCCAATAATGGAAATACAGAGATGGAAGCAGGGGGAAGAGATTAGATTGGTGAAAGTGAGCCAGCAAAACACCAACTTCGAAGCCCAGATGGAAACCCCTCCTCACAGGGGCTCTTGGATGCTGCTTTTATGGTGGCCTCCCCACCGCCCCCTGCTAACAGCAGTGACACTGACGGGACATTTTCTCTCTCTTGCAGGACCTCCTGTAAGTACCCGTCCTGGAGCAGTCGTATGTGTCTGAAAGGCCTGTGTCATCTACCGGTAACGGGCTGCTGGGAGGGCTGCTGTGTAGACTGCTTCTTTGTCTACGTAGGGAAAGAGACCACTGTGTTGTCTACCTACACCTCTGTAGGGCAAGGCAATGATTGTCCCAAGGCAAAGCAGGCCGTAATTTCATCCTTCAGGGCTGGTTTGCCCCTGGTTAGACCAGCTCCTCTGTCCCCCAAAGAAGCACCTGGAGCTGAGAAAGCAGCAAGTACTAGAAAGGTTCTTTCCTGCTCCATCCTGCTCCTTAAAACATCCCTCCCCATTCAGAAAGCAGATCAGGGAGCGCTCCCCCCTGTGGACAGCTCAGGGGTCCCTGATGTCCACAGCCCTGAGCGGGCAGCTCCATCCTGGCCAAGACACTTGGGGCAGGTGGAGCTGGCTGGCAGTGCCAGTTGTGTGCAAGAGCAGTGTCAGCTGGTTAGGCTGGAGATGACACATAAATTAGGCAGCATTGTCACCCTCCTTCCTGGGCCTCACTCCCAGGGTGGGCAGGGAGCCGAGCCATTTCCAAAGAACCTGAGACAAGCCCAAGGAGACGCCTCCCTCCCAAGGTAATGGATCCAGAGAGCAGGGCACATGTGCTCCAAGGGACAGTATTTGATACCCCAACAAAAGACCCAGAGGGCGCTGGGGGAGCCCTCGATCGTTCTCAAGGTTACTGAAATCCACCCCATCATGGTCCCTCTCACTGAGAAGTCATTTCCATCTGTGAGAGCTGCCTGCTTGATTTCTAATGAGACCATTATTTGTATTCCATCAGTGCCCCAAAATACCCTCAAACCCACTCAGGACCCTGCCAAGCCCCCTGTCTGCTAGGTCACAGCAAGAGAGGAAAAGCCTGTTGCTCCTTGAAAAGAGGAGGAGTCATTTGTCATGACATTTTGGGGTTGTCAATGGCAATTCCTGTCATCCATCTTCTACAATAAACTGCCACAGGGAACCAACAGGTCACCTGCTGGAACTAGGCCGTGTATCCCCCTCCTCCACACACCCCACCCCCAGGGCTTTCCTGTCAGTTCCAGCTCAGAGGCCCTGCCTGACTTGAGGGCCGTCCCTCAACAGGAGCTCAGCATCCTGAGAGCGTGTGCGCCCTGACTTGGAAGCTGTTCCCAGGGCCTGTAGTACAGGAGCAAATGAAAAGAGAAGGGGGACAGGGGTCGCTGCTCCTGGTCTCTGTCCACCTGGCCACCAACTGAGCCATGGAGCAAGGGGCAGGGGCCCAGGTAGCCTTCCCCACATTCGAGCCTGATACGGGAGAAGAGCCTGAGTCTCTGCCGAGCACTAGCTGGAGGAGACTGCAAGGCAGGAAGAAGGAGCAGGAAGCTGGCCAAGGTGGAATCACAGCCACAGCCCTGTTCTCTCCACTCCCTGCAAGAGAAGGATGCTGGTGGTCTGAGGCGGGGGCCTGTCTGCTGCCCTCAGGGGCTGACTCTGTCCTCCCTCCAAAAGACCCATGTTCCTGTGAGCACAAGGTCGGCTTCCATCAACCGTGGAAGATGGATTGATGTTGCCATGGGGACCACTGAAGGGGATGCAGATTTGAGGCCACCACCGCCCCATCCCTCATGTGCTGGGAAGGCATTGTTAATCAACTGGGAGGGTTTTTAACATAACCTCTTGGTCCATTACTCCCAATCCACTGGAACTGGGGCTCTAGCTGACATCTGTCGGCATCCCTGGGTCAGATTTGTGGGGACTTTCTTAACACTGGGACTGTGACCCTGAAGCAGATGACCAAGGGAGGCAGGGGTATCTCCTTCTCTGGAGGAAAATCAGGAAATATTTCACGTCAGCTGCCAGGGTGGGTGCATGTGATCCTTGCTGAACCGCAAACTAACACTTACCATGTGTGGGACGCTGGCAGGTTTCCGTGAGGATGGGTGCCAGAGTCCTAGCACTTTCACTTCCAGTTGTGTGACTCAGCAATTATTTATCCTCTCTGTGCCTCAGTTTCCTCATCTGTGAATTGGGAATAATAATAGTATATCTCCTTCTGTGGAGTATTGTGAGGAATATATGTATGTAAACATATTATACATTTATATATATATATTTTTTTTGTGTGTGTGTGTGTGGGTACCGGTGGTACCAGGACCTCACGCGCCAGCAGGTGCCCGTGCCGCTGAGCTATATCACCGGCACTTTTTTCGTATGTGGGTACCGGGAGTCGAACTCAGGACCTCGCGCTTGCCAGGCAGGTGCTTATGCTGCTGAGCTAGCTCACCGGCCCTATACGTTTATATTTTTTCCACTTACAATATATATACTTAACCTTTCCCCGAGGTTTTTGTAAGTGTCTAACTTTAAGAAGGAAATTGTTATTCTGTGGATTTTTTATATTTCATTTTTTTTACCCCCTTCATTCCAAAGAAGGGGATGATTTATAAACCAGATAAGGAAATGTGGGGCAGGGGGCAGATGTAGAACAGAGGCAAGAAACTTGGCTGTGAGTTCCCTGGTCAGAAGAAAGCAGAGTTTTTGCAAGACTCAGGCTACCTTGGGGTAGGAGTGCACCTGGCTTTGGAGGAAGCCTGGCTTTTCCTGGTCCTGAGGCCTGAGATAGTTCACCCCCTATGTCCTTGTAAGGCTTGCACAGCCTGGGTGGTGTGGGTTGTAAGTACACAGGAGCAGCAAGGGCAGGGATTCAGCTCCCGAAGGTCTCCCCAGGGCTTCTCCCCTCTTTGCAAGGCGCCCTTGATGCCCCAGGAGGCAGTTTTAGGGCAGTTTCTCAATCTCCCTCTTATATTACATACATCCAGAAGTCAGAATCCAGTGCTAAAAAGACACATCTCCAGGATTTGCTTGGTTGTTGAGCTTCCTCCTGTGCATATTGCTACAATGATAAGTATTCTAATTTATTACAAGTACCTTTTATTGAATGCATTCCTCTTTTCAATGGGATTTCAGACCCATCTTCTGGAGTCTCTAGTTTATGCCCAGAATTGTGCCGTGGTCATGAATAAAGGGCAGGAGATAGAGCTGTGGTCAGAGAAAGCAGGTTCCTGGAGTCTCGGAGGCCTCCATGTGCACTGAGATCCAGTACCCAACCTCCTGACCCCTCTCCAGCCCACCACTGACCCATCGTGGAGTGGGTGATTTGACTGTGGTCAGAGAACATCAGAGGAAGTCCCACTGCCTCCCTCATGATGTAGGAAAACCCCCACCCCCACCCCATATACTGTGGTCACAAGCCGTGGGCTCAGATTTGGCAGGTCCAGCAGAAACATCCCAGTGGATGACAGGCTCTGCCCAGGTTTTTCCTGTGTGATGAGACAGGGGAAGTTCTGGAAGTCCTTATGAGGTGAATGGTGCTGCCATGTGCCATCCAACAGAAAGGTAGACTTGTAAAAACATCGTAGTGTGTCCGTATTCACCAGATCTGTCACCGTGCAACCTCTGCCTCTTTCCCAAAGTCAAAACGACCACAAAAGGTAAACATTTTGAATTGATTCAGGACATTGAGGCAGCCACCACAGCACAACTAGAGACACTAAAGAGGACTTCCAGAACTGCTTTGGAAAGTGCCAAGAACAATGGGATGCGTTCAAAGTGAGGGGGAAGATTCTGAGAGGGATTAATGGCAATGTGTCTTTTACTGTGATAATTCTTTTTAACATTCACCTTCTCCCAGCAGCCCACAGAGCAGTGATTTACCCAAAGGCACACAGCTGGCTAGGGTGGTATTGACTGGTTGGCTGCTCATAGCATGACCGTGTAAACTTTACTCTTCCCTCCTTTATCCAGGGCCCCACTGGAAGACCTGGGCTCCCTGTAAGTAACTGTTTCATTTCTTCTTCCCTCCATTTTTCTTTTACCTGTCCTTTTTTTGGGGGGGGGTCCTAGGGATGGAACCCAGGGCCTCGTGCGTGCCAGGCAGGTGCTCTACCACTGAGCTACCCCCCAGCCTCTCATGTGCCTTCTTCGTCTGGGATGAGTGGCTGATTCTCCCCTAGGTGTCTCTGGGTGGGGGGCCTCTCTCTGAGTCTCTGATCTGTAACTGAGGGTGACACTCCCCCCCAAGCCCTCTACCTGACTCTGGATGCCCCTCCTGGTTGCCAGGCAGCAGACCCTCATAGCAGCAGACCCTCCCAACACTGGACCTGACATCAAGATCAGTGGTCCTATCGTGGAAGGGCTGGGACTAGCGGAGTGGCAAAGCAGTGGCTCACTGAGATCCTCCTGTCTGCCAGTTAATACTCCAGCCCCTGCTCCACTTTCTCCCGTGCCCTCTAGTAAAAAGGTAGACTCAAAAACTTTGTTTTTCCCCAATTACCATTTCTGAATTCTAGACAGGCTGTGCCAAGTAGAAATAACACCAATAGCCATCTCTTACTAAGACTTTAATAGAAGCCAGGCATATGGTAATCATTCTTCATATGTGAGCTGGTCAACAACTTAGCAAAATGGGTACTGTTACACCCATTTTCAAGATGAGTAAACTGAGACTCAGAAAGGTAAAAACTGTTCTCTAAATCTCCAAGCTTCCCTATTAGAGTCCCATTCCATACTGCTCTTTTCTGTGGCCCACACTTGACACTTGAGAACCATCTTTAAAGTCTTCTAGGACATTGTGGAGTCAGCCTGGATAAGTGACGGTATATAAACACCACAGGCCCTGGGATGAGAGGCGACTCAGGCAAGATGTTGTAGCCAGTCAGAGCACCAAGGTGGGTGGCATATGTGCGCCCTATGCATCTTTGCTCAAGACCACAGCCATTGGATTCCAGGCCCTTCTTCACTTCCTCCCTTTAGACATGAATTACACTGTATCCCTTAGGGCTAACCCAAGAGCTTCTGGAGCTTGTGCCCAGTGAACTTCTTAATGAAATGCATGTGGGAGAATGTTCAGCTCAACAGTGGAAACCCTCCCAGTAAGCGTGAGCCCAGGAGGGCAGAGCGGCAAATCAGTCCCATGAAACTCAAGGAGGGGAGAAGTCAGATGACTGCAGGGAATGTGGGCAGACTTTTGTTTTTCTCTTACAGCATCCACCTTTAAAAAGCATTTAGGGGGCAATTCACAGAGCAGGGGCTGCTGCAGTTTCCATGCATTGGCCATTCCGTGCCTGTCCCTAACCCGAGCATTTTATGGCCAAGACTGCAAAGAACATTAGTTTTTAAAAAAAGAAACGAAAAAGAATCCAAAACACACATCCTGAAATATCATTCAAAAGCCCGAGAGTGATTGGATCATGGAGATGTCACAGCCGACAACCAGCGTTGGCCTGGTATTCCTGGCAGGAAGAGCAGATTTCAGATCCACAGGTCATAGTCCTGCGGATGCTTCCTCACAGAGGGACCTGGGAGTGGCCTGAAGAAAGATTTGCAGGCGCTGGCCCTTTGTTGTAAAACAAGAGATGTGAAGCCCGAATGTGCTCAGATGTGTACTCGTCTGTGGCCGTGGCCATGCTAAGCTTAACACTAGAAGATGTGGTTTACTCAAAACTCTCAAGTGCCAAGCACCAGGCTGAAAATGACCCTCTTATCACCGCTGTTCAAGAAAGCTGATGCTCGGGGATGTTAAGGAAACAGTTGGTGCTTATAGCCTGCGTTACCACCTTGATGCTCTTGACAACGGTGGAATGCTTTACTGAAAGACACCATGTGTGTGTGTGTGTGTGTGTGTGTGTATAACAGAAGCCTTATTTCAGAGCTCACCACTGTTCTCTGATGTGTCCCATATACATCCTGGAAAGCCACTTGTCACATGAGGCCTTCTGCCTCAGCGAAGTCAGCAGATAGTCACCCCCAGAAATGCCTACGCATTTCGGGGGAATTAAAAAACGAAGTCCTCTCCTGCCCAGCATGCCAGACAAACATGATCTTACTTCCCGTACCCCAGTGCTTTCTGTCCTTCCAGGCCCCACCCCAAATTTTATGATGTCTGCATGCATATGATTGCAAAAAAATATTTTCTACCAAAAGGAGCAGAAACAAAACTTAATAAGCAGATTTCCAGAGTGAGAAGATGTAACCCCTGGCAACAAAACAAAGCAGCTCTCTCAGCATCTGAAACTCATGATGCGGCTCAATCCATATGGTCTGTGGTCCTTCCTGCTCGTACTGGAGGTGGCCAAGAGGTGGGAGGGCAGGAGGACTTTTTTTGCAGTCTCTGCAGACAGAGGGGCCCAGAGGAGCAGGGGAGCATGGGCACTGCTCCCCAGCTCTGGCAGACAGCCCTAGGAAAGTGATTCAGCCACCAGCCACCTTGATCTGTGCCTTGAACTTGAGGGTGTTGAAAACAAGGTACATTCTGGTCATTGCTAGAGTGGGTTGCTCTTTAGCCCAAACAGCAGCAGAGGTCTGAGAGAGGAAGGGCTTGGGAAAATTAGGAAACTGAGGACCAGGCTGGAGATTAGACTTTGACTTTAGTGTTCATTCTACAATGCAGGCCTGAGTGCAGGTGCCCACTTACTGAGCAGTCTGGGGGAGCTGCCTGGGGAGTTCGTCTAGAGCAGCTCGGGCATCATGCAGGATGTCCCAGCTGCCCATGCAAAGTGAGTGAGCTGTGTCCCCGACCAGGTGCACAGCTCACCCTGGGGACACACTGGCTGATTCCAGCCACATCTGATTATTTCTGCCTCCTTCTTCAGGGGGACAAAGGTGCCATTGGGATGCCTGGACGTGTGGTGAGTTGGCATTTGTACCTGCTCGGGTGGCCACTGCTTGCTTCTCCATGCTGGCGTGTCCTCCAAAACTTGGCAAAGCATTGCCCATCCCAACCCCAAGCAGCCTCAGGGAGGGACAGGGAAAGAGAAGGAAGAAATCTTATCCCAGTCTTCAGATCTCACCATAAGGCTTTGTAGTAGTGCACCCTTATGGTTTCACTGTGTCTTAACTGTGGTTCAAAAATATTTACTATACAATGAGATATGCTGAAAAAGAAACCACATTCACACAACTTAAAAAATATATATTCTTGCAATTGTTCTGTTGTATTATTATAGCTGTTAATCTCTTACTGTGCCTAATTTACACTTTATCACAGGTATGTGTGTATAGGAAAAAACAGTAAATATAGGGTTGTGTATAATCCATGGTTTCCAGCATCTCTAGGGGGGTCTTGGAATGAGTGCCCCTGAACATGAACGAAGACTACTGTTCTCTGCAGAAAGCTGTCACAGCCCACAGGATGTGCGAGGGAACTGGATGAACAAAGCTTTTTGTCTCCTGGGTGATGATGGGGTGAAGTCTTAGCCTCCTCATCGGGAGGACTCCACCCCCCACCCCAAAGCAGGCAGTTCACCCCCAGATGTACCGCCCCTCCTGCAGCCATCCCCAGTGGAGCCAGCATTTCCAGTGTGTCTTCTGTAGAAGGAGATTCGCTCAGAGATGATGAAGACAGGGCTTGGCTCCAGACGGTGCCTCCAGATCCTCACCAGGAGGCTCAGCGTGAAAACATTTGATGATTCCCGATGAAAAGTGAAGATGGAGAAAGGGAGATGAGGATGCTTGTTAGGGCGAGTGCGTCCCAGCAATGGAAAAGCTGGCACAGGCCCTGGTCCTGGCACCAGGGTTTTTCCTAGCAGCCTCAGAATGATGGTCTCCAGATGACCAGAAGGGTGACAGCCTGGTGCGGTAACAGCCAGGTGCCATTTCACCACCAGGCAGCCTGGTCGAGGACATGGCTAGGGCTGCTTCCGCCTGTGATTCCTAACCTCCTACCAGCATCAGCCTCGACCTCCAGGCCCCTTCAGCCCCACCCTATGTAATTCCTGGTTGGCTTGGTCCTGGCATGGCTGTGGCATCTTGTGTGACTTTGCACGCCTGGGCTGAGCATGGAGACCAGGCATCCAAACCGTAACTAATCCTTCCAAGTGCTAACATTATGCTGGGCATTGTGCTAAGGGCCTCACGTGCAGTGGCTTGTTGAACTGCATAAGGGAAGAACAATTTACACCTCATTTTTTTTCTTTTTTTTTTTGGTACCGGGAATCGAACTCAGGACCTTTTGCTTGCCAGGCAGACACTGTGCTGCTGAGCTGTATCCCCAGCCCTACACACCCATTTTTCAGATGAAAAAACAGAGGTTCAGTAGTTATATCTCTTGCTCAAGGTCACATGGCCAGGTAGGGGCTGAGCAGGAACTTTAGCCCAAACAGCCAGACTCCAGACATGTGCTCTTGACCCTGACAATGCACCCACAGTGTCACAGCTGTCATGGGGGTCTGACTTTTAGGTGGAAGCCCCAAAGTTGGAACATTCCAGAGTTAGGGACAAGTGTCCCTTGTCACAAAGCTTTGAGCTCCCCAGGGCCCACCCCAGACCTGTCTGACAATGCATGGGGGCCAGGAGTCCTCGGCCACCTCACCTGAAGCTCTCCCACCTATTCCAGACCAGAATGCTGGGGGACCTCAGCCTGCCCCTGTCACTCTGCTTCAGCTCTGCTTCAGCTCTCTACTCTGAGTCCACCCAGGTGGTCACTGGTTCCCTTTCGGAGAAGGAGATATTATTTATTCCACCATCCTTTCTGAAGGGCTTACCGTGTGTGGGCCTTAGCCGGGCACCTTGTCCACCACAGCCCACTGAGACCCTGTTTTATGGGTGAGGATGTTGAGTCTCAGTTTGCCCAAGATGGGGCTGGAGTTGGGTTTTGTATCCAAGCTGACAGTCCCACAGTCCCTACTCCTAATGGCATAAGCTTCCTTCGAGAGCCTCCCCCAACCCCAGAGCAACCTGGGCTTCAGAGAAGGATGCAAAATGCAAAGTGTCACCTCCTCCTCCTTCCTGCCCTCCTCCTTTGGCCCTGTGGATATCTACCCCCGGGAAGTGTCCACCCAGCTTCTTGTGATTCCCAGCAGTGGGGAGAGGTAGGGGAGCCACAGTAAGTCTCCCACTTCCTAGGACAAGGCTTCTTTCAAGCCACTTTGGGGCTTCATGCTGCTGATGCTATTTTAAATGTGACAATGGCCCATTTGGCTGCCCACTGGGGGTCCTGGCATGGGTCATCTGATAAGGACTGGGCACCTATGGGTGTGAAATTCCTGGGTCATTTTCATAATTTGCCAGAGGTGGCGCCACTGGCCGGTTGGGAGCAGGGTGGAGGGAGCTGTCCATCATCTGCTGGTCACTGTGGTTACACCCTTACATGGGTTCCTTGGTGACTCCCCAGATTCCTCTACATCCTGATCCATCCCACACTCTTGTCGATGTGTGTGTGTCCCCTTCTGTCCACTCGTGTTCCTCTGCCCCCTCCCTCCTTCTGGCCTGGCCATCCCTAACAGCTCCAGGTTTGTTGAGCTTGGCAAAGCTTTGTACTTGATACCCAGCCGGGCCTTCAAAGCTCTTAGAGTCCACTGTCACAGCACAGTCCTTGGGGACCTCTCGCAGCCCCACCCCCATCTCCTCCTGACTCTCCAGCTGGGCCTGGCTTCTCAAGCAGGTTTTCGGGCCTTGTTTCAGTCTTGTTTTCTCTCTACAGCTTTCTCTATGCCTGTCTCTGTCTGTGTCTGTTGGTCTGTCTGTCTGTCACACACACAAAACCTCCTGCCTCCCGGCCTGTTTCCCTCTCACTGATCTGGAAAAGCTAGCTGGGGCGGGCCAGGGCAAGACAAGCACATCCACATGCAGTGCGGGTTGGACATGGGACCTGTCGTGTGTCGGCATCTGTGTTTTGTTGTGCTTCTTATTTCACGGTCATTTCTTCTGTTTGGTTGCTGTGCCATTAACACGGATTCCTGTGTTGGTGCCTCTCTCTCATCCCGCTCCTTTTCTCTCCCTCCCTCCCTCTCTTCCCTGCGCCCTGCGGTGCCTGTGGCTGCCCCAGGGAGTGAAGGGTCCACCCGGCGAGAAGGTGAGTCCCCACTTACCCGCCCCTTTCGCCCAGCCCCTCTTTGGCAGGCAGGCTGGACTGGGGGATGAGCCCCCATCTCTGCCCTCCCTGCTCTCCCTGCCCTCCCTGCCACCCCAGGCCAGCCGTGCATGTGGCTGTTCTGCCCTCAAAGCCTCTGGCGGCCCAGACTAACAGCTTCCACACCATGGAGCAGGATGTTGGGATTCCTGGCTGTGGGCCCCGCTGTCCTGGCTGAGTGGGTCTCCCCTGCCCTGCCTGAACTGCATAGGCCTCATGCTCCAGTGCCTGGCCCGGGCAGGAGAGCCCAGGAGGCCACGCTGAATTTCAGAGCACAACACCCCTAACCCACTCATTTGACAGAGGAAGAAACTGAGGCCCAGAGCACCAGGGCTTGCCCAAGGTCCCACAGCAGTAGTGATGAGCAAGGGCTGGAAGCCAGATCTCCATGCCTTGCTCAGTACTTCCTTGCCTGCACATGGCAGTCCGTCTGCGAAAGTGTCTCCTATCCAAGATAACCACAATGACATCAGTAATAACCACCTATCAAGCATGAATTCTGCCAGGCTCAGTTTTAAGTATTTTTGTCTCAGTGTTGTTACCTCAGTTGACACTGACACACCCCTTCCAGGGAAGCATTAATATTACCATGTACATGACACACAGAGAAGGCTAAGTCACATCCCTAGGGTGACACAGCTAGAAAGTGTCAGAGCTAGAGAAGAGCCCAATCTGTTGACTCTGAGGCCGAGGCCCCTGACCACCATATTATGCCATCCTCCAAATGTAACAAGACTCTCTCAGATCCTACCCTCGCAGGGGGTGACACTGCCCAGGAGAAAGACACATGACCCTTCCATGAGCCAGCCATTGTTCTGAGCACTTTACAACATTGTCTTGTGACCAGAATATTACCATTATCACATTCACCATATGAGACAGGTACTACTATCCCTGCTAGAGAAAGAAACAGGAACGGGGAAGTTAAGTAACTTGCAGGAGGTCACACAGCTGGTAGGGAGCAGAGCTGGCATTCCAGCTCTTACCACTACGTTACACTACCTTGTGTAAAAATTATATTGTCATTGCAATGGCATAAACAGTTCCTAATTTGAAATCATTCCTACTTGTGTGCAAGGTATAATATACAAAGTTCACATCCATCCCTTCACCACAAGAGTGGCAACAGCATCCCAGATCACAAGCAGTGTGTGGGCTCAGAGCTCTTTTATCCCCTGCCCACCTCTGTTGAGAGGGATGGACAGCAGGGCACAGTTTGGTCCTTCTCCAGGAGCCAGAGTGACCTCTCTTGCCTCCATCCATATCCATACACCCTTCCACCTCTGCTGCCAGACTCACACGCACATGCACACATGTGCACTTGGAGTTCCTAGCCCAGCAGCACCAGCCACCTGTCAGACTGAACCTTGTGGCCAGCCTTGTGACTCCTCCATGGCATGCACAAACCAGGACTAGGACATTCACCACAGCTCAACCTTTCAGCCTCAGGCCATTGGACACACGTGGCCATTGTGTCTCTTGTCCCTTCGATTTCCCTGGTCCCAACCTCAGGGCAGATCGCCATTCACCAGTTGCAGGGTGTGCAGCTGGATGGGCATTTGGGGTGGGGAAGGTGACCATTGCTGAGCCCCCACCTCATGCCCCCTCTTGCCCATCACAGTATGGCTCCTGCTCTCTTCCCGTCCCAGGTCCATCACCCTGTTTCCTGTTTACCCCGTGTCTCATGCTCTCACTTGCACTCCTCTCTCTCTGTGCCTACTGTTCCCAGTGCCCTTCACAACCCTTCCTGAATATTCTACTCACCCCATTGCCCCCCATTCCTTCACTGTCCTCTGTATCTCCAGCCTCCCTGTAGTCCACATGGTGGGCACCCCATTCCTGCCCCACTTGTCAGCACCTGCCTGTTGTCTGCTGTCCCCACGCCCTCTCCTCACTCCTCTCTCTCCGCAGGGTGCCCCCGGAGATGCCGGGATGTCCATCGTTGGTCCCCGAGGACCCCCTGTAAGTAGTTTCTCTTTTTGGGGGAATGGGGGAGTTCACGAAAAAGGCTTTAGGGGATGAGGGGAGGGCAAGTCCTAGCTGTGGCTCTAGGTGTGGTAAAGTGTAAGGAAAGTGACCCAAAACCACAGCGTAGGAGAGGCTCCTACCAGCCTGCAGCCACAGCACGCCAGCAGCTGCGAGGAGCCGCTGTTTATAGCTGGAAGTTCGTGCTTGCTCCCCTGGGTGAGTGCTCAGCTTTGTTTCCGGAAGCTGGGGAGCAGCTGCCAGCAATCCAGGTTTCTCAGCTAGCCATGCATCCACTGTTGAGCTTGGTGGAGCTGACTCAAGGCCTCTTTCTTGTCAACACTGTCCTGTGTATTTATTGGGAAAGTCTGGGGGCTTCCCCTCTGACATGCTGCCTTAGAGACCAGAGCGGGGGTATGCGTGACAGAGTCAGCAAGATAATGCAGCTCTGGGGAGGAAGGTAGAGGGTTTTCCCCAGGGTGCCCACCCGTGAGGTGTCAATAAAATCACATGTTGGAGAGGGGGAGACCCCAGCCACAGTCTAACATAGCCCTCTCAGAAAAGGAAACTGAGGCCCAGACAGGGGAAGTGGCTTGGGAGGGACTGTATTCAACTCCACTTTACAGATGAGAAGGCCAAGGCACAGAGAGGTGGAGTGACTTGCCCAAAGTCACAGCTGGAGCTTGGCCACACTAAGAGTGATCACTCAACCCAGGTTGTACGGGTCTGAACCCTCTGTTGTAATGGCCCGGCCAGGCTGCAATGTCACTGTCATACATGCTCCTCTGCTCATATGGCTGCTGCCCTGATGAGCTTTGCCTCCTGTGTATTGGGGGATGTTTGAGCCTAGGTGTTACTGAAGAAAGGGGTGATAGGAAGGTCACAGAGAAGAGAGCTCCCAGGTTCTGACATGGAGGACGGAGTCTAGGGCAGGGGGAAAAGGAACATAGCCTTCAGCCACCATGGCTGCCTGCTTCCCAGTCTGACCACGAATGTCCTGTTGTGTGGCTCACACTGGCTGTCTGACACCCTTCCAGCAAGTACTGTCCATGGCCCAAAGGCATTGCAAAGCCTCCCAGTTTGTACAGGATCTTTCCCTTCAGAAGACAGTTGTCCATATGGTGCCTATGTCGGTGCTAGAAAAGCTTTCATGGCCCCAGGAGTCCTGACCAAGCCCAAGGTCCTTTGATGTTGGCCTATATGAGTGACCTCACCCAGATGGCTCTGTCACACCAGCCAAGTCCTCACCAGATAGCTTTGGCCACCTCAGCTCCTGCTGCTGCCTTGGGCTGTGAGAGCAAGGAACAGGGAAGACAGAGTCTGCTTGTCATTAGGTGGAGAGGTCAAGTGGGCAAGCACTAGGGGGGCCAGGAATGATGGGAACATGTGGCTTTCCACTCAGCCAGGAAGAGCCCAGAATAAGTGCTGCTAATCAAAACCAGTCTTGCTGCCCTCCAGGCCACCTGCCTGCTCTCGTGGAACCTCATAAATGCAAGCAGAGGTGGACCAGCCAGGCACGTTGAAGGACAGTTCACATTCGAGGATATAGCAGAGTTGGGTGTGTTGACTTTTGAGGGAGCTCCATCAAAGAGAAGGGGAGGCTGGACCCCAAAATGCTGGCTGGCTCAGCATGCATTGGGCCCCTATTCAAAAGAGGCTGCTCCCTCCTTGAGCTCCCAGCTGCTCCTCAGGCCTAGAGGAGCAATCCAACTTCCAGCTGTCACCCATAAGGAGCCACCCCATGCCAGGTAACCACACCTGCCTGTGCTTCGTCTAGGAAACTAGTGTGTGCTAGGTGCTAAGTAAATGATGGGAGCCCAACCCAAGGCCCATGGGTGCATCAGGGATTACAGTGAATGCTAAGATGGGAAGGTCAGGGAGCTGGTGGCTGATGGTGGCAGGCAGGGACAGCTTCTGGGAGGAAGGGATAACTAAACTTTGCTTAAGGACTGGCAGTGGTGACCCAGCCTAGAGAGGAGTGCAGAGCTCCGGAACCCAGAGGGCCCCCCCCCAGAAACTGGTGAAGCAAGAAGAAGCCTTTCCTCTTCAACGAGGGCCAGGGCTGGTGAGAGGTAGGGCTGGAAAGGTGAGCAAGGGCCAAGTGCTCAGGAGCTGGGGCTTCACCCCAGGTTATTGGGAAGCCTTTGGGTTGTGTTAATTTGACGAGGATCAGGATCTACAGGTGGCCAGCAGCTCCTTGCTCTGGTTGGAGTGTGTCTAGAGGAACTGCAGGTTAGACCAGTTGGAAGGCACCCAGGATCACCAAGGCCTGGGAGAAGGGGTGGACTAGAGACAGCTGGAAGGTGGAATCAATGGGTTTAGTGATGATAAAAGCAAGGCTTGAAGGAGAAGCAGGAGCTCGGGATGTCCATACGTCTGACTCTCGGGGCATGGTGGTGCCAGTCCCTAGAAGTGGCACTTGCCAGGGGAGAGGGTTTCCTTATAGCAGAATGGATGTGAGGTGCCTCAGGATGTCTGAGGGGTGCACCGTATTTGCTTCTGGGGGCTTGGGATGCACAGTGTGCTGACCCACAACAGTGTGCTATGCGAGCTTCCTCTCCACTGTGATAGGCGACCTCACAGATCATAGCCTGAAATCAGCCATAAGCACAAACAGAGCTCTAAACATTTCCCAGCATTCCCAAGTGTGCTGTTCAGTGTGGACAGTGAGGCAGGTCCTAGGCACAGACATAACTGGGCCTCTTTGGGTGCATAAAGAAGAGAAAGGAGACTTCCAGGAGGCTCTTTCCAGCCAGAACTATGTTGCTTTACCCCGCATAAGATGTGGGTAGGAGAAATATGGGGAGCAGTACCACAGGCTTCCACTTTCAGGAAGCGAGGAGCCCCTGGGCCACCTTACCACCCCGGCCCTGATTAAGGAAGGTAGTTTCAGAGATCAACATGAAGCTTATTTCCCTTGTGTTTGTGAGAAGGATATAATACTAATCCATAAATAGTCCATTATCTATGCATTTAGTGTGCTCCTAAACACAGTGTATTTTCTATGGGAATGGGAGTCCAAAAAGTATTGAATTTTATTCAGAAAAAATAAGCTTCTGAAAATGTCAGGAAAATTGTGAAAATATAGAAAAGGGGTTATGAAAGAGGGGACTAGTTGTTCTACTAGATTTCAAAATGTATTATAAATGCAGAGCAATCGAAACAAGCAAATGGATGGAACAGAAGGATGAGACCAGAAATAAAGCCAATGCATGTGGGAATTGGGTGTGTAATGACAGTTTCATTTCAGAGTAGGAAGAGAAAGAGAGATTGTTCAGATGTTGGGGCAATTGGCAGGCCATTTAGAAAAAGGTAAACTGAAAGAAAGCTGTTTCTTTTTTTAAAATAGCTGAATCTCTACCCCACTCATTATATTAGGACAAATTCCCAATGAATAAAATGCTTAGTTGTAAAATATAAAAGCATAAAATATAAACAGGAAACATGAGCAAATGTTTTATAATTCTGAGTTGGGGAAGGCCCTTCTGAAACATGACATAAACCCTCCCCCAAAGCCATAGAATAACATTAATAAGTTTGTCTACATAAATGTAAGACTTCTGTATGATGGAAAATATAAACAAAAGCAAAGACAATAGCTGAGTCAGAAAATATTCCCAGCACATATGACTACCAAAGAGCTATTGTTCTTGAAAAAGAACTTTACTGAAATCAATAGGAAAAAGATAAACAACTAGGTAGAAAACATTAGTAAAATCCAGGTGTGGTTGCATGCACCTGTAGTTCCAGTACTCAGGAGGCAAGTTAGGAAGTTTGCTTGGGCCCAAAAGTCCAAGGCCAGCCTGGGCAAAATAATGAGACCCCATCTCAGATTGGACAGATAGATAGATAGATAAATAGATAGATAGATAGATGATAGATAGATAGATAGATAGATAGATAGATAGATAGATAGATAGATAATAGGCAATATAAGCCTAGGACTGGCTAATAAATACAGGAAGACATCTCAGCGCAGCATACAACTGAGGAGGTATGAATTAAAATCCAGTTCCAAGTCTCCCCAAGTGCTTTCCCCATGTCCTACCTCTCCAGGAAGTAGAGTCTCAGTTTCCATTTGGTCAATGACAACATTCCTCCCGAGATTCCTGAAGAAGCCCTGGTTAGCCCTGCACTTGGCCCTGGGTTGGAGAGATGCATCCCACTACCAGAGCAGGCTCTGTAATTAGCAAACCATGTGATTACCCCTACCACATAAACACTATCCAGAGCAGGCCTTGAAGATGTTTCTTGGAATCCCCTCCTTCTGACCTTTCCTTCAGGCCTCTGCTTGTTCAGAGTAGTTTACAGAAAGCTTGCCCTGGGGAGTTTCGGAGATTGCATTGCAGGGTTTCCGGGGTTTCTCCCTAGGACTATTCTTAGCAGCACTTATCCTCAAGAGGAGAGAAGCGGGGCCCTTCTGACATATGAGTGGCATCTCCTCCCTCTTGTCCTTTGGAAGCCTGCCACAAGCCCATCCCAAGCCCATAGCAGCCTTCAGCCTGTTCTCTGCTGGACCAGCACTCCTGCACTGACATGGCAGGGTCCCCAGGCCAAGGGGCCCACATGTTCCCTGAGCAGAGGTCTAGGATGCTTGCGTCCACAGCTTTGAGGAGGAGCCAGGCAGCCTGGAGATGTTTCAGAGTCACCGCAGATGGATCCAGATGCAGTCTGGTTCTGGAAGTATTGCTTGGCTAGGATAAACCTCCGTGGATCCCAAGACATATTGAGCTCAAAAGCAACCTCAGTTTATTCTGATGCCTCTCTGTTCAGCTCAGTTCAACGAACAGCCCATGATGGTGGCTACCATTTCAACAGACCTGACAAGCTTCGAGCCTATGAGGTTATGCTATCAGTCCCACTCTACAGATGAAACTGAGGCTCAAGGAGGTCAGATAACTTGCTCAAAGTCACACTGCTGTTGGTGGAGGCAGGATTAGAATTCACTCTGCCAGACACAAAAGCCCATCCCCAGGAAAGGAATGTGGCCATCTCAGTGACCCCAAGGGTGACCCCAAGCTGAGAGCTGGCCGTGTATATGTAGGGAAAGGCAGGTCAGTGTGTGCCTGAGCCTGGAGCAGGAGGAAGGAGGAGACAGGAAGGGCAGCTAACATGGTTCACTGAGATGAGATGGGATGACCCAAAATGACAGGTGAGAAGAGAGGAGCCCTTGTTGGTTCTTCAGGAAGTGGCGAGGCTCACATTTTAGCTCCCTGTTACCTTGACCTTCAGGTCAGCCTCCCAAGCTCTGGCTCTTCTCAGCCTCATACTGCTTCTAACGTCAGCGCCTCCCTCTGGTCCTGAACCTTGACCATAAACCACTGGGCTCTGGCCAGTGAAACTGCTTCTAGTCTACAGCCTGAAAATCTGTGTGCATTGCACTCTGCACCTCCATGCAGAGTGGGTACAGATTGAACTGGGGAAATGGGTACAGACTGGTCTCTTCCTGCGAAGCCTGGGGGGCCCAGAAACTGAGCAGCTGCAAGGAGGAGACTGCTGGCCTGGGAGAGATGAGAGTGAGCAACTTGACCTATCCTAGCCTGAAGCACGTGTTCTGAAGGTCAAGTTCTGCTCTCTGCTGATATCCAAACGACCCTTGGATAAGTGGCCGTGAGCAATGCCTGTAAACAAAGAGGACGTGCATCATCTTGGTCCAGAGGTTCACTGCACTGCGGGCAGAGTCCCTGCTGGCCTGCTGTCTCTTGGTCTGTTTACATGCTGAGGCTCAGAGCACCCACCGCAGTGAAGGGCCACTTCCTAGAAACTGGCCCAAAGATGCTGGCCCTCCTGTCCCTATCCCCACCCCTGGTACCCGAAGATTTCCTGTGATGCTCCCTTTCCACCTTTTCCATCCCCCACCCCCATCCCCGCTGGCTCACATGCTATGTGCGCCCCATGGAGGTCACAGGGGAGTGAGGGACCAGCAGGGAGATGAGCCAGGGAGAGGGCTGGCTCCATCCCTCCTAGCTCATCCTCACTGTTCTCCCGTTCTTTTCAGGGTCAGCCGGGCACTCGGGGCTTTCCTGGATTTCCGGTAAGTAGGGAAGGTTGAGGTTAGTTGTGCCCTGGTGGGCTCTGGGCCTGACTGGGTTAGACTGTGTCCGCCAAGGACAACCCTGAGGCTACTTTTTCCTTCCCCTTCCAAACCCTGGTCTTTTTTCTTTCTCTATTTTTTTGGGGGGAGAGGTGGTACTTGGGATTGAACCCAGGACCTTCACACTGAGCTATATCCCTAGCCTTTTATATTTTTTTTATGTTCAGATAGGGTCACTAAGTTACTCAGGCTGGGCTCGAACTTGTGATCCTCCTGGCTTAGCCTCCCAGAGTGCAGGGATTGCAGGCATGTGCCACATTCCTGGCTCCTACTCTGGTCATTAAGAGCCCACTCTGCAGCCTTTCCCAGGAGAGTAGCTCAGCTCTTGGCTCCAGGTGCAGGAAGGGACAGGGAACACGCACACACGGATAAGAGGGCAACAGGACAGGCTGATGAACCCAGCAGGACACTGGAACGTGGACATGAAATGCCTCAGGGAAGCAACAGGGCATCAGCCTGCAGCCAGGCTCTGAGAGAAGGTTCAGCAGGGAGGAGGCAGGGGGTTGGCCACCTGAGTAATCTTTTACCCCTGCCAATGGTGGGGAGCAGCCACTTTCCTTTTCCTGGGCCTTCCTGCTGAGCAAGCCCAGTTTCCTAGCAACATGCTGTCCACTCTCCTCATGGGTCGAGAAGGGAGAAAGAGGAGGGCTGTGGCACCAAGGACAGTGCCACCCAGTGGTTTCTGCCCTGTGCAAGGCACCTGGCAGTTGGCATTCACTATTCCTCACTTGGACCCATCAGGGAAGGCTCTGCTATTCTTGACCCCATTGTAAGACGGGAAATGGAGGCTTAGGCTTATCTATGGTCACACAGCAAGTAAGTGACCAAGCAGGGACTCAGCCCCTAACTGGTTGGCGTCAGATCCTGGCTTCTCACCCCTGCCCCAGGCCCAGGCAGGAAGCCTGTGATGCTGGGTCTTTACATCTGGCCTTTCTGCTTGCAGGGTCCCATTGGGCTGGACGGCAAACCGGTGAGTGGACCCCCAGTTGGGACTCCTCTCCACACTCCGCCTGGCTCCTAACCCTGGCTCCCCTGGTCCTCCTGTGAGACCCCGAATCTGGGGAAGATGCCTTTGATAGAAAGTTCCTGGCTAGAAGGGGGTCACTAGAGGGAAGAGGGAGGAGGGGCTGTTGAATGAGTCCCCCTTGACCCAGCGGCTTCCCAGGGCACAGTCACCAGCAGCCAAGCCAGCTGCTCAGCATCTGCACAAGAGCCATTCCTAGGTCTGGTGATTCTGGCAGCTGCTGAAAGGGTCTGGGGCTGGGAGGTCCCTGGAGGGGAGGAGGCAGAACTCAGCAGACTGACCCTATAGAGAGCCCAGCCACTTGTCACACACTGTCCTCAGCCCCCACCCACCAAGGTGCTCCTGTGTCTACTGCCTTCCTCTGGGTCGATGTTCCCTTGGGTGGCAGTTGAAGGACCACCCTTTCCCCTGTCCTTTCCATGACTGTGAGCTGGTACCAGGTAAGCCACCCCCATACCCCGAGGCCACGCGAGACTACTTTTCCCTCCCTGGCTCCTCCCAAGTGCATTTCTAGCCTTCGGCCTTGGCCCCTGACACCGATGTCCCTGGGGGAAAGCAGCCCCCACCTTCTAGGAAGGGGTGAGATACAGGAGGGTTGACCCTCAACACCCTCTGGGACCCACAGGCAAAAGGCCTGGGGCAGCGGGTTCATTGTGGGCCCAACCAGTCAGCCCTCCCTGGGGCAGCCAACATCCTTTTGGGTGGGGGACCTGGCCACCTGCCCTACAGGGCGCCACTGTGGGCATGTCCACTGCCACTCTTGTGTGGGGACATGGTGAGGCCAGGGTCCAGGGAAACTATCCCCCACATCTTCCTCTGAAGGGCAGACAGCAGTCATAAGGCCCAGGGAGGGAAGTGGGGCAAACGGCCTTGCCTCAGCAAGCTGTGGGCTAGAGACTCGGAGAATAAGCAAGAGACGGAATGATTATGTGAGAAAGGAAAGACGTGGGCAGTGTGGTGACCGGAAGAGCAGGTGGCAAGCAGGATGGGGCTTCTGTGTTGCTGACTGTGCACCTGACAGTCACCTTCTTCTCCTTCTAGGGCCATCCTGGACCGAAAGGGGAGATGGTAAGACTCCACCTTTCCTGCTTCCCAAGATGGCTGAGGGACAGAGCAAGCGGCTGCCCTTCCCGTTCACTCCCCAGCTGTGCATGAGCACAGCCCCGGGTCCTTGCATCTTGCAGTGGGGAGAGGCAGACTGGGGTTCCCCCACCTGAACCACAGGGAGGAGGGCCAGAGAGAGCACCTGCTGATCCAGGGCCACAGGCAGTGGGTGGCGGCTGAGTGCTGCCCAACTACACACTGCCTTGGTGGACCCACCATCATCAGCACCCTTGAGGAGCGTGCTGCCTCTGCCAGACGGCTGGCTGTGTGAGCTCAGCTTGATTGCCCTTTCCCTGTGCCAGTTCTGCCCTGAGCTGCCCCACGATGCCTGGGCTTCTGCTCACACTGAGCAGAAGAATCAGGTCTCAGCTTTCCCTCTTCCCAGCTCCTCCACCTGCTCAAAGTGGCAAAGTTCCACCCATTCTGGAAGGCAGTCAGGGCTCCCATTGTGAGGGGCTGGTTCTCAGCAGGGCCTAATGGCAGCTGAAAGCAAACAGGCCCCCTGGGCTGGGACACATGCCTGCCTCCCAAGCTCTGCCTCCTGCAACACAGGCTGGCACAGGGCTGGCATTTGTGCCACGGGTGTTGAGAGCAACGTGGCCTGCTGCCCTCTGCCTGGCCAGCAGGGGTTTGGCCTATGTCCTGCCCCACATGCTGGTGTGAGGACTCCTTGACCAGCACCCTGCCAGGGCACCAAGGAGGCAGGCACTCCTGTGAATGGAAAAAGAGGTGAAGCGTTGTCCCAGACACTGGGGCTTCAGCTCCCACCAACAGACCCCAGGATCCTTAGCGGCCCAGCCCCTCAGGCCCTCTCCCCAGCTTCTGCACCCAGCTCCAGTATTTGCAGCCTAAGGACTTCATGTGCATAGTTCTGTGTTACTTAATGACAGGGATGCATGCTGAGAAAGGCAACATGGGGTGATTTTTGTCACTGTGTGGACATCACCGTGCACACTTATGTCACTAGGTGATATAATCTATGGGACCACCATCATATACATGGCCCATCTGTGACCAAATTGTCATTAATGCAGCATGTGACTATATTATTTCATTTAATTCTCAGTGTGACCCGGAACTCCTCGTGCTATTAGGATCCCCTCTGACAGCTGTGGAAACAGGGCTCAGAGATTTAAGTAACTTGCCTAAGTCACACAGCTGGGAAGTACCCAAAACAAGATCCAAACCTAGTTCTCAAATTCCTCCCCTTCATTGCCTCCTTCCTCCCTTTCTGCTTCCCTCCCTCCCTGTCTTCCTGTCTCTTTCCTTCCTGTAACACATTTTTATTGACTATCTAAAGTGTTCTGGGCACCGCGTCAGGTGCTGGGGATGTAGACAGGAACAGGAGACGCCATCCTTGCCATCCTGGAGTTCACACTCTAGTGAGGGAGTCAAACATTTAAAGAACCCATCATACAGTTAACAAACCGCCCTGCAATGGGTGCCGTACGAAGGTCATCCTGGGCCCATGGGAAACCTCAGTGTAACAGAAACCTCGCCCAGGCTGTGGGTCAGAGCAGGCTTTCCAAAGAAAGAGACTTTGAACTAGGTTCTGAAGGATAAAGATTCAACCGTAAGAAAATAGACAAGGAGAGGTGAAAGAACAGCATATGCAAAGGCCCTGAGGCCAGGGAGTCTTTGAAATGTCCACTTAATGGGAGGAAGGACAGTAAGACACAGGGGCAGTGGGCAGAAGAGCAGGTATTGAAGCACAGATCCCCTGGCAACTTTCTTCTATCATTGTCCCCCTGCCCCTGACCATGCAGTGCATAGGCATGAAGTAATAGAGGCTGAGGCAGGATGAACTTCCATGCTGCGTTTGTTACAGAGGCATCAGGGCTTTGGTTGTTGGACGTTTGGGGTGTTTATCCCTTCAGCCCTCTTTACACCTTCAGCCTGATACCACCATAAGGCAGCCATGGCACCTCAGAGTAATACGGATGGTCACCCACCAGGCACACTTCTGTAATCCTCATAGCACGTATATCCCCACTTGACAAGAGAGGAGGTTAAGGAACAGAGTGGCTAAGTACATCGCCCAAAGCTTCATGGCTCCTAAATACCAGGGCTGAGATTCTGACCACGTGATAGGGTCTCACCCCTCAGCAGCTCCTCTTTTCTGCTGTGCACATCCTTTGTCTTGAAGGCCAGGAACCCCTCTGTGGGGCCCTCTTCACCCTCACTGCCCCCTGCCCACCTCAGCTGACCCCACGAGTCATCCCTCTCTGTCAGGGAAGGGGCAAGGCCTTTGTCTCCCATGAGACGTGACAGTGTGACAGATCCCCTCTCCGCTTCAGCACCATCCATCCAATCCCACGGGCTACTCCTGTCTGGCTTGTGCAGGGACCCGGGGCTGTCTAGTGTGCTCATCTCTGCCTGTTTGTCATCTGTTTTCTCTCTCCTGGGTGTCCCAGCCTGGACACCGGGCCTGCATATATCCCCACCTGTCAAAACAAGGTCCCCTCTACCTGTCACTTCACCAAAGCCCAAGAGCCTGTCATAGGTGTATGATTGCACAAAGTGGGTGTGGACAAGATCGAGGTCCCAGACTCTGGAGCAGCAAGGCCATAAGCAGAGCCCGGACTCTGCATCCACGTCACCCCACCACTGTCCACAGGGGCAGGGCTGTCACAGGGCAAGAGCATTGTCACACAGTGCCTGCACCCAGGAAGCACAAGTGCCTCAGCCTGTCCTGTGGGGGATGCCGGTGGAGGGCTGATGGGCCAGGGCCGTGACTGTGGACACCTGCTGAGAGCTAGTTGATACCATGTGGTGTGGGGCCTTGATATATTTAAGGGAATTTCAGATTTTAATTTACCCTCTCCTGGTTCTTCAGTGTTGGAAACTAATTGAAATAAACCCATATGGGACAAACAAAATACCCATGGAGAGCAACACTGTCCCATGGGCCATGACTTAGGTGTCTGAACTCAACCCTCCATGTCTCTGCAGTCCTGAACCCCAGGGAGGTTTATCAGTCCCCTCGCCCCCATCGCACTCCTCTCCCTGTCCTGACGGAGGGTGGCCTGGTCACCTGGGGTCTGGCTTCTGGTTCCTGCTAGATGGATCTTGTGCCACTGAACTTGACACAAGCACCCTGCCAGCCAGGTGGGCTGGGAATGCTGCACAGATCACCCCCAAGGCCCCTTCTCTGGGTCACTAGATTTCCCAGGGGCTTCTGAAGCAGCAAGACAGGGGCAGGAGGAGCTCTTTCCCCATCTCAGCAGCACAAGGCTGCCCACCCTGATGGCCCCCAACTCTGGGCCCAGAGATGGTGTGGCAAGGGAGTCCTCATGGGCCGAGGAGGGGGCAGAGAAGGACCTCAGGGGCCCTGGTTTTCATTCTTACCAACTCTAGAAGCCCTGTCTGCCTCCCAAGAGCAGGGTGCAGGCTCTGAGAGACAGCAGGACACCAGGTCCTCCTCAGAGAACAAGCATCTGCCCTGACCCTGTGTGTTCCTCCCAGGAACTCAGAACCTGACTTAGGGAACAGACCTCCAGATTTCTCTCCGTGCCACAGGCTTCTCCAAAACACCCAGCATCCGCAGCACTGGCCTGTGCCCCTCCCACTGTGTCCCCTGTAGCTGTCTGGCTCCATAGCTTCCCCTGAGGCAGAGGAAGGAGGTGCCGGTGTCTCCTGGAGCTTGGGTGCAGGAGGTAGGGGGTTCCTGGGGGCAGGTGGCCACCTGACTTCTGAGTGCAGCCTCCTGCCTAGCAAGTGTGGGAGGACAGTGGCTGGAGGAATGAATGAAGGATGGCATCTGAGGGGACAGGGCACACCTGGTCATGCATGTGGATGGCAAAAAGGCAGCGGCTTGGTGTATAAGGCCACACCATTTCGCACATGTTAGGCACAGAAGGCCGTGGCAGACAAATCCCAGGCTTCAGGACTCTGGGACATTCTGAGAAGCCCCTGGAAGCCCAGCATCTGTCCCAGCCCCACCCAGGCACCTGTCTGTGATCTGCCATCTTCTGTCTGCTCACTGATCTGTGTGTGTTTCCTCCCCCAGGGCCTGATGGGTCCCCGAGGGCAGCCGGTTAGTACCTCTTCATTATTCCCTAGCAGAGAGGTTGGGGGCCACTGTGTCCTGATCTTCAACCCCTAACTCTCATTTCTGTCTCTTTTTAGGGAGCTCAAGGACAAAAAGGAGAAAAGGTGGGTGTGATGGGGGCTTCCTAAAATCTCCAGCTTGGACACAAGCTCCCAACAGGCAGAACAGGCTTAGAGCGTTTGTTTTGAAGTTTGAGGTTGATTGACAGAAGCAGGAAGGGCCCCAAGGTGCCCCAGAAGGGAAGACAGACACCACGCAGCTGCCCTGGGGACATTTTCGTAGGGGAGGGGTCTGCCTTCCCAGCTTTCTCCTCGGCATCTCCGACCTGCCTCCCCCTCAGTGTCTCTGACCCAGGAGCCTCTAGGATTGTGAGGTGTCCTAGCCCATTCCTGGCCTCCTACTTTCTGTCTGTCGTATTTCTGCCTGGGACTCTCCCAGGGCTCCCATCCAGGGCTGTCAGGATCCTACCCAGAGGATCCACCTCCAGCCAGGCCCGGGGTGTAATTCCTCCCCTCCCTCACTCATGGGGCCACTTCCAAGCTCACCCCAGACCGCCCCCCAGGAGGCAGCTCGGTCTCCTGCCTCATCTCCATCCCTGAGTCAGAGGGCTCAGGCCCACCAGAGCAGCAGGGACAGTGGGCAGTGAGACTTGAGGTGTATCTGATGAGTCTCAGGAGCGCTCCTGAGAGAGACTACCCCAGCCGGTGTCTAACACTCCCTCTCTCCTCCCCTCCCCTTCCCAGGGCCAGTGTGGAGAGTACCCACACCGGGTAAGTGAGCCCCCCGACCAGACCGGCCCTTTGACCCACTCCCAGGCACAGCCTTGCTCAGCCTCATCTCCCTGGGATCTCTGGACCTGACAGAGTTGGGGACAGGAGCCTCAGGCCCTGCTTGGCAGCAGGAGAGGTGGCAAGGTGCCTGGCAGGCACAATGAGTGGATGGATCCGTGCGTGAATGTTTAGTGGAGCCAGTCGTCTGTGGTCCTTGTCCCTCTGCCCATCTGTCTGCAACTCTGGCTGCCTGCACGTCACCCTCTCTGATGGCCGTGTGGCTCGTGTGGGCCTGTGTGGTTCCTTGTGTGCCACTGTGTCTGTGTTCTGGCAGCCTGCCAGAAAAAGAGGGACTTCTAAATTCCACGTTGCTTCCGATGGCCAAGTTTCGGGAAGGCAGATCATTGAGGGCACTGCATGAATTCAAGGGATTGTTTCTCCTTTCCTGTGACAAGCACAGGAAGCCCTTCTCCCAGCAGTGTGGGGACTTACTGGGGGCTGAGATGGTTTCTCCCCCAAGCCTTACCTGGCTTCTTCCTTTTCTTTGTTCTGTTCCAAAATATGGAACCCTGTCGCCTTGTTAGGAATCTTCACTTGTGCACCGACACAGGGGTCCTGCTTGGGACAGGGGCAGGCAAAGCTGAGCCCTGCTTCCTCAAGCAAGAGTCCAGAGAGCTAACACCAGGAACACGTCCTGCACATAGGAACCTGGGACTGGATGGGCTGCGCTCGGGCCCAGGAGGCAGGTGTAGACAGGCTAGGCATCTTAGGAGACCATCCCTTCCCTCATGAGCCCTGTTGTGCCCAGAAACACGTGGGTGGCTCCCCTGGCCCCGCACCCTTACTGGGCAGGGCCTGGGGATTGGTTTCGGGGGCAGAGAAGGCACAAACCAGGCTCAGAGTGGACCTGACTCTATCAGGCCCTGGGAGGGTCTGGATAACAGGGCCTGGCCTCTGCCCTGCCACTGAGGGGGCAAAAGGGCATGTCGTTCTCTGAACTCTGGGTTTCTGGGCCAGAGAGAGGCCATGATGGGCCTGGAACATGAGAGGCTGGGATAGGTTTGAGATCAAGGCTGGGCCTGGGCTGGGGGACACAGGCCGGCAACCACACAGAGCTGGCCTGTTGGTGGCATGTGCTCTGGGGACACAGGGGCCCTGGTATTCCAGCCGGCCTGATCCTGATACAATAATAGAAGGCCAGCTGTGTTTATTTGAAACGATGGGCTCACAGGATTGTTATGTTACCCATAAGAAAGACAGCAGCCCCCAGCGCAAAAGACAACCCAACTGCAGACACTTTGTCCATCTGTCACCAGTCCTGAAGGGACATTGGTGGTGGGCAAGGATAGGCTCTCTACCCCTCAGCCTAGCACAAGAGCAGGGAAGGAGACAGTGATAGAAGGTTCTAGAAGCACCTTGGCCACAGGTGCAGTGAAACCCAGCCTTAGGTCTGTAGCAGTCTGGGGAGTAATCAGGAGAGGGGTAAGTGGATGTGGGGACCCAGCACATGCGCAGGACAAGTTTATTTAGTAGTGGTAGGAAAGCAGGGAGCTTCGAGGGGCCTGCTGGTTTCACAAGGGTTCTGTGGGCCCAGCGGGGGTGGTAGATCTCTGAGAGCCAGGCTGGTCCCTGCCTTTTCCAGCCTGAGACCTCATCAGGAAAGAAGGGAGAGGAGAGGGGTGCCGGGTGGGCAAGATGGAGTCCCCAGGACTGGGGCAGAGGGCCTGGTGTCTATGGGCTCCCCCCTTCCCACTCCTCCTGTTACCCAGCCTCTGCCATCTTCGTTTCCCCTGCACACCAGGAGCATCTGAGCAGCACGCTAGCGGCTCTGCGCTCCAACCAGATACTCACCCTGAAGGTTTGTAGGCTCTGGAAGGTCTCGGCCCCTGTCTGCTGAGACGCTTCCTGCACACGAGCCCAGCATCACCCCTCTCCCCTCCCCAACTCGGGATGACTGGGGCTGCAAGGGTGGCAGCTGCCCAGGAAGGCACAGGGCTGACCTGGAAGGGCCCGGCCGGCCTCCCAATCCCCAGCTGGGCAAATTCTCAGCCCCAGCGGCTCCTGGTTCTTAAAGTTCATCCCAGAGGGCTCGAGGGATTTCAAGTGCTTTTGAAAACAAGTAGTTGGTTCTGTGCCATCTTTGTTCTCCCGTGGGCTCACTGCCTCTTGAAACCATGGGTCAGTCGGATAGAAGAACTGCAAGAAGTTCCAGAAATGAAAACCCCATTGGATAATGGGATTGCTAGTTGCCTCCCCCTAAAAAAAGTGGTTGAACGTTCCAGAGACATCTTTACCCAGCCTCTATTTTCCAAGCGTGCCAGCCCCACAGTGAGACCTCAGTAGCACTTAGCCTGTGCCCACACCAGCCTCGCCCTCGCCCAGCTCAGCCCCGGCAGCTACTTTTGCCCTGCCCCAACCATCCTCAGATTCGCTGACATCAGCCTTTCTCATCCTACCAGAAAAAGAAGCCAAAGAAGGCTGCACGTCAACCCGGCTTCAAGTACCAATTTAGCTGTCCCACGGCTCCTGAGCCAGAGCCTCTGAGTCTGTGACGCTGAGCCCAATAGCCTCTGTCCCCTAAGCAGGGATGGGTGGGGATGGTGGTGCAATGTGGGGCCCCGTGTTCGTGGCCTCTGCAGCCCAGCATGTCTAGGAGGCAGGCTGGGCCAAGCAGGACCCCTCTCCCAGTCCAGGGGCTGTCGGCCGGTACCCCGAGCTCCAACCCAGAGGCTGAGGCAGGGTGTGGATGGAAGACCGCTCCTCCTTCCCAGGGCCGGCCATGCCACCCCAGGCCTGCATCCCACAGCTTCAAGAGTGCCCGTTCACACCTTCCCACCTGCCCCTGAGCTCATGCTAATCTCTCTTCTTTCTTCCTCTCCTCCCAACCCTCTGGGCTGCTCTGCCTTCCTGGTGACTTTCAACATCGTTCTGAATACCTGCGATCTTTGGCCTTTGCCCTCTGACCTTCCAACTCACCTTTCTCTTCAGCTGCTGCCTCTCCTCAATTCAGTGCGGCTGGCTCCACCCCCAGTCATAAAAAGACGGACTTTCCAGGTAGACACCTTCCCTGTGCCAGACCCACGTGGCTTCCCCCAGGGGCCTGGCAAGTCTGTGGGCCCTGACAGGCCATCTGGGGCAGTAGTCAAAGCCAGAACCTCCTCCAATACAGTTCAATTAAATGACACACGCATGGGCCCATTAATATGATGTTAGCAGAACACCCAGCGCATAGAGCAGGGATTGGCACTTAGGTCCTCTGGCTGTTGCTAGCTGTGTGATATTAGGCAAGTTACTTGACCTCTTGGCGCCTCAGCTTTCTCCTCTCCACTGATGATAACAGTGTCTGTGTCATAGTGCTGTTGACAGATAGATGACAGATGATGACAGATAGATGATAGATAGATATCACTGGTATAGTTCCTAGTATGGCGTAAGTGATATAATGTTAGCTGATGTTATTACTGTTGTCCACATTATGGAGACAAAAAAGTTGAGGCTCGGAAAAGTGAATTGATTTGCCCAACGTCACACAAACAGCAAGAGGAAGACTTGGAACTGGCTGCGGGTCTCTGGCTCCCATATCCACCACTCTCACCCTTTCTGCTTAGAAATGCCGATTGCTTAGCAGCTGATCCTGGGCAGCCTTGGTCTGAGGAGCAAAGACATTTGCAGAGGGAATGTAGTCCACAACCAAAGGCTGTGATCATTGAGAGTGACTGCTTCCTTCTTCCTGCCTTGCTAACCCCAGGAGGCTGGCATAGCAGCAGACGACAAAGGATGAAGCAATCTTGACCCTGTCTCCAGGAGATCACAGCTTGATTCCAGGCCAGGCCCAGGACTGCCTGATTTGCCTCTCGCCTTCCTTACCCTGCACAGGAGATGTCCCCAAGGCACAGGGATACTGGGAGTAGCAGGACACTTAGCTGCTCTCTGACAGTCCCACAGCAGGGCTTTAAGCCACCTTTCTTGGGGGTCAGGAACCCAGGGGCCTGGATTTTCAGGCACCTGATGGAGCAAAACTGAAAAATGCCTCAGTGAACAGCTAAAAATACAGAGGAACCTGTGATGTGTGTACTACCCACACCTGCAGCCTGCAGCTCACATTTCTCTGGCCAAGTCCTCAAGAGCCTCTGAGTATAACCAGTGCTTGCCCCAAGCAGGGCAGCTCAGAGCAGCACCAGGCCTACCCCATTGTCAGCCCCTAAGGCCCAGGCCGAACCCCAGTGCAAGAAAGCTGAGGCCCAACTCTCCAAGCGCCATCCTCCTGGGCACCCACACATACAGCCACCTCATGGCCATGGCTGTGACTATATTAGCTGCTTTTTGTTGAGTGCTACTAGGCTGCAGGCCCTGGTGTGAGAATTCCGCATGGATTAGCTCCTGTAATCCCCACATCCACCACCTAATGGTGGGGCACCATCCTCATCCTCATCCCCAGTTTGTGGAGGAAGATGCCCAAAGGTTCCAGGATTAGAGCCAGGCCATGCAGGTTGCTGCCTCCCTTTGCAAGAGCAAAGAGTGGTTCAGCCAGAAATTTCAGGGCTGCCCTGACCTGGCTCCCAAAGCAGAGAGAAGAACAGGGGCCCCTCTGCTACCTGCTACAAACTCTGGGGAATAAGGTTTGCATGCAGTTGGCCATCATAGGACATAAAAAGGCTTGTCCATTTCCTATCAATAAACCAAATATCAGTTTCACAGGCTCTGCAAGATGGCCTGAGATTAGTTGAAAGAGGAGAAATTTTATATAAGATACAATGTGCTTAGCAGATGGTGTTGGAGGTAATTTCCAAGGTACAGGAAGTTGTACCGAAAGCCCACCTTGCTGGGGGTTATTTGAATGTGAAAATATAGAGAGAAAAGGAAGAAAGAAAGAAAGAAAGAAAGAAAGAAAGAAAGAAAGAAAGAAAGAAAGAAAGAAAGAAAGAAAGACGGCACGGGTCTAGATGCAAGATGACTGGCTCACCCCACCCCAAGATCTAGGTCACATGTCTCCTTCTGCTGAAGGAACACAGTGCCACACCTGTTTCCTGGGCTGTTGGCACATCTTGGGGACACCCATGGTGGATGACAAAGGCTGGGCTCAGAGCAGCTGGCTGAGGAGGGAGGGTAGGGTCAGGGACGTGCACCAGCAACCTGCACAGACACGAAGCACGCCACGGCCCCTCCAGAGCTCCTTCCCCACAGCAAGGGTGGCAAACGCAGCTGCCCTCTGAGCTCAGGCGGATCACAGGAGTGACAGAGAAAGGGTAGAGAAGGTGGGGACCAAGGCAACCAGTAAACTCACGCCCATCCTAAAGGGGGTGGCCACTCCTTCCCCCAGAATGTGGCCCCAGTATTCACAGAGCCACCAATCCGAATTTGGTACATAAAGTTCCCCACCCCATTCAACAGTGACCTCTGGCCTATGGCTTTCATTTGATCCTCTTGTTGAGGTGGCCAAAGACTGCAAAAAGCTGAGATAGGAAACAAGGAACATCTGTTCCCATTCTATGGCTGAGAGACTGGAGCCTACAGAGATGATGTGACTTGCCATGCTGAGAGAGGGTGACAGAGACCCTCCAGCCTAGATTCTGGCCATCGGGCTGGGATCAGCCTCTGGTCAGTCCACAGGTCATTCACACTCACTCCTGGCTGGCCCTGAGCCCTGGGGAACGGCTACTCCAGGCAGCAAGTCCACTCTGGCAGCCCCGCCACTTGGGACCTGAAGTCTTGGCGCTCTTCTCACTGCCACCAGCCCCTGCATGTCGTCACCACCACCACAGACTCACTACCATCACGCCACCATCTCGCCCACTGTCACTGCCACCTCTCCACACAGCCCACAGCGGGGCCTCACGGGGTGCATGGTGCGGGCTGGAGCCCCCCCACAGCTCTGGAGTCTCCTCTTTAACACTTGTCTCCATGAACCTCAGGGTGAGCAGGGCCAGGCTGGCATCCAAGGCCCACCGGGGCCACCAGGCCCCCCTGGACCAAGTGGACCTCTGGGTCACCCAGGACTGCCAGGGCCCATGGGGACACCGGTAAGTATCCCCCCCTCCTTCAAGATTTGCCCCAAGTATTCTCTGTAAACCTCCAAGCCTTCAATTACCAAAGGGAAGCTGGGTTGCCACCAAGTGGCAGAAACACCTTAACAAGCCCACTGGGCCATGGTGGCCCTCGCACGCTCTCCTGCTGCTCTGCAAACTCACCCGGCAGGGCCACAGCCCGCCACAGCTCCCTAGGGCAGAGACCACTAATAGGCTGACTCCTTCCTGGTCTCCACAGAGGAGCTTAGAGGGAAAATCCCTAGGGCCACCTTTGACTGCTGTCCCTGGTCCCTGGCTTAGGAAAACCCAAGTCAGAAGCAGTGGGTTCTAGAAAAATTCAAAGGGGGTGCACCACCACCACTCCCAGACCAGGTGTACCCATGCCGCCTTCTGGGGGCTGTGTGGTTTCACATGTGGGCTACCTTCCAGATGGGACACCCCTTCCCTAGGACCCTGCACCGAGCCCAAGGGCTGGCAAGGCTGGTGCTGAGAGGGGTCCAGAAGGCCAACAGCAACATTTTCAGGCCACAGTTCAAGCTCAGTGGCCACCAATCACCCATTTTCAAGCCCTGGCCAAGACCTTGTCCTCAGCCCTTTGGTACCACAGAGCCCAGAACAGAACAGCAGGAGCTGGGCGTCTTCGGAGAAGCGAGCTGTCCCCTACAGAGAACACCACCTCTCTGTGTGATCCAAGGAACAGAGGTCACAGCAGAGTCACCTTGCCTTTTAATAATGCTTTTCCCATGGGCTAAAAATATGGGGTTTTTTCCTCTGATGGGAAAAAATCATACACTCACTGTGAAAAACTTGGAACATTAACAAGGAAAAATGTACACATCCCCTATTTCCCCACATTCAGAGTCCACCTCATTGGCATTTTGGAGAGTCCTTCCCTTTTTCTCCCCTGCAGACCTGCCCATAAACACTCTCCAGGTTGGCAGGGTTCTGAATGACCTAACAGTTTGCATCGGAAGTTTCTCGCTTAATGTCATAAAGTGAGCCCTTTGCAAGTCAGGAGGGGTCTCCCGCGGTAGCGATTGCAGGGCTGCTGGGCCTGCTTAGACAGCACTGAATGAGTCCCCTGCTGCGACCCATGTCCTGGAGCATAATGACTGTGCACCTCTGAAGGTTTCTCTGGGATTGATCCAGAGCTGGAGCCGCTGGGTCAGGGATGTCCCTGACTAAGAGCCCTCAGTGGACATGGGCCTGCCTAGATCAGTTGGCTTCACTCCTGGGCCCCTCGGCCACCCCCGCTGCAGACCTTGAGGCTTAACATAGGGTCCTTCTGGGCTGGGTGAGGGCCTAAGTTGCTAAGAGTTGGCTCCTAGCTCAGTTGGCCCCCCAAATGGATTTTAAATATTTCCATAATTTCCCCCGGCACCCCAAAGAGGGAGATTAGTCTCACTTCCATCAGTCTTTAAGTGGGAAAAAGAAAAACCTAAAAAGAAGTGAATTTAGAAAATTGAACTAAACCAAGCCAAGGAAACCAAAAAGTGTTCAAAATTCATTTCTTTGCTCACCACTGCCCTCCTGCCCAGCATGTCGGGCTCCTGCTTACTGAGTCCAAGCCAGTCAGTCTTTGTTAGGTTGTTTATAAAGAAAAACCCCAGAAAGTGTGTTTTCAAACCAGTTGAAATAGAGCAGATCTAGGCATCATGGTTTTCTCCAGCCCATGTCCACTGCTTGGGCCTCCTGGCCTCTCCCTTGGGCTCCCGCAGGCCCTTGGGCCCACACCCTGGGCAGAGGGAGACAGCGGGCAGGGCCAAGGACAAAATCAAGGCCTTGTTGGGCAAGGCTGGCTTTCCAGGGAGGGGTCCCAACTGGGAGGTGAGTGAGTGAGGCTCTGGACCAAACCACACCATCAATTTGGCATGACGCCACTGACCTACTTTCCAGTGGACCAGCACAGAGGCATTGCCCACAGTGCCCACATGGCTCCAAAGAGGGACATGAGCCTACCATCCCCACATGCTCTCAGGTTTCAGTTACCCTTCTGGGATACTCTAAATCAATGCTCTAGCATTCTCGTTCTCTCGTTAGAGCTATCTGGGGGTCACTGGGCCCCAGTTCCACTATAAATACGACTAAACTCAGCCACTTCCCTTGTCTTGCTTCCACAGGGCTTACCTGGGCCTCCAGGACCAAAGGTAAGAACCCACCTCACAGAGCCTTGCGCTGGGGGGACAGTTGCCTGTGGGAGGGAGGGAAGTTGATTGCTGAGGACAGAGCTGAGTGCAGCAAGATGGATCAAAACACTGCTTTGGCTCCAACATGTACGGCCCTTCCTGTGCACTCAGGGTGACCAGCAGGCTCTTCAGCCGCCATTGAGAGAGCATAGTGCTGCCCACCACAGAGCTTATGTTCTAGTCAGAAAATGAAGGTGGTTGCCTCTGACGTGGTCACAATATCCCAGTCAAGCAGTGCTCTGCAAGGGGTCAGGCCCAGAGGAGGCCTCCAGGGTCCCCTGGTCTCTTGTGAAACCTTACCCAGAAGCCCACAATGTCAAAAAGATTCTCACTTTGAAGCTGGGGGCCCAGGGTTCAGAGAATGAAAAGGTGCAAAGTGTTGACCCTCTCCTATTTTGTCACTGTGGATGCCAAGAGCTCTGAGAAAGTGACTTGTCCAGGTTCCAAGAGGGTCGTTGGTGGAACCAAAACTAATAGTCAAGTACCCTGGAGCCCTGCCAAACTGACCCTTCCCAGAATTCCTCAGCCCTGTGCAGCAGCTGAACAGTCTCTGTTGGCCTCAAACACACTGAGAGCGGTTGTCCCAGGGATGGTGGGAGGTGGGTGTTGAAGGAGCAGGAGGATTTGGAATCCTTGAGAGGAAGAGGAGTGGTATCGTGCAGGGAACAGCACCAACCAGTTTGGCACTGAAAAACCCACTTGAATGATCTCTTTGTTCCCCCAGGGAGACCCAGGGATTCAGGGCTTCCATGGCCGGAAGGTAAGAAGGAGGGGGTGGGGAGAACCCTGGCTCTCCCATGGGTACCCAGTGGGCCTCAGCATAGCACACACAGGGCCAGAACTAGGTAGTGTGCAGTGCACATCTGCACATGCACTGCCCCGTGAGCCTCACAACTCCTAGGTATAGATTGGAGGGCTCAGTATGTCTACCTGGGGAAGGAAGAGGCACAGAAGGAGCAGTGCCTTGGGCAGGTAGGTGTCCCAGCAAGACCTCAAGCCCAAATGGTCTCTCTGGGCAACCTGGGTACAGCTTCTGGCCTGAGGGAGCCAGGTTCTCACTGGCCCACTGTGGGTCTGATAAGTGGGAGTGGGATAACAGCGCTCACCTCCCCGGTGCAGAGGTCCATGCTGAGTTTGGGTTGGGAGTTCACCCCTGCGCTCGGACAGCTCCCAGGCCAGACAGACAGAAGCATTTCTACACAAATGACCCTGATGAAAGTGGACTGTGCTAAATGCCACCGCTGGAAGGTGCTCTGTGAGTCCAGGGGTGGAGAAATGAGTTCCAGGTTGGGAAGAGTTTGGGAAGTCTTCCAGAAGACAGCCAAGTGTGCAACCCTGATGAGTGAGTGTTAGTTATCTCTGGCGGGGTAACAAGCTGTCCCAGACTTGCTGGCTTCATTCCTTCTGATTCTGTGCACTGATGAGCTGAGAGTTCCTCCAGTTTCACCCTGATTCCCTGTGCTATCTGATGACAGCTGAGGGCCAGGCCAGCCTGGCGCACATGCATGTGTCTAGTAGTCAGTGCTGGCTTGGAGCTGGGGGCCACTGTTCTCCTGCCTGTGGCTGCTCGTCCTCCAGTAGGCCACACAGGCTTCCTCACGGCATGGCAAGCCAGGGCAGCGTGCACATCAGGCCAGCCCCCGTACCGAAGCCCTTCCCCAGCATCTGTTTGCTTCAGGTTGTCCTGGTGGCCAAAGCAAATCACGTGACCAAGTCCCCTGCATCAGCATGGGAAAGGATTAGTCTGTGCTGCTTGACTGGAGGAGTAGCAAAGCACTTGTGTCCATTTTTAATCCACCGCTGTGGTCCTTCAGCTGGTAAATTTAAAGGGAAAGGCCCAGAAGCAGTCATTACAACAACTAGAACCACAAAGTAATACTTTTAGTAATAGTCACTACTTCCTGGGAACCTGCTGCATGCCCATCACCATCCTTCAACATGACCTGCATTCTTTCTAACCCCAAACCACCCTGAGGCAGGTGTGACTATCTTCTGTTTAGTAAAAGAGAAAGCAGAGGCTTACTCAAATCTGCTTACTCAATAGCAGCACAGGAATTCAAGTTGCATCTGGGTCCTTCCTGTGGTCCCACCTGCTGGAAGGCCCATCCTAGCTCTCCAGCCCTGGCTAGGAAGGCTCCAGAGCCTTCCAGGGGGAGGAAAGCGGCAGGAAGGAGAGGCACAGAGAGAGGAAGGCAAGCTAGGATGGAAAGACCCCCCCCACACACTCATATGCAGTGCTTGCACACTGCAATTGGGCAGCTGCCATCGCCACTTTGTTTTATGGGTGCTTGGAGGGTGAAATGGTGAGACCTGAGAGATCTTTAATTAGTTCTGCATAAACTGAGAAGTTTGTATTGCGTCAGGAAGTAGAAATTATAGCCCCTGAGGTTGCCTCTATCCATTCATGCAGACTCACAAAATTTACTGCCGCCTGGTGCAGTGCAGGGTCGGTTTTCCCATTAGCAGCTGGACCAGCTCTTTCAAGCTGTGACAAGGCTGGAGCCAGTAGAGGGGCCCCAGAGGTCATGGCAATGCCCTCGGCTGGCATCGTACCATGACGGATTCTGCATCTGCTGCAAACCGGAAGTCTGTTTCTTCTAAAATGTTGTCCTGAGGTTGGAGAAGCTTCCGCTGATGGCTCTAGCATCATGATGCTAGTGGGTCTGGGCCAGTGAAGCGACAATCCTAGGTGCAGACTGTAGCAAGAATCATTCCACCCAGGCTGTGTCAGGTGTGCAGAGAAAAGAGTGCAGTCCTGCTGGTGGAGAGGCAGCTCCTGGCCCCAGGAAGCCAAGCCCCAAGCCAGGCCTCCCAGAGCTCCTTTTGCTCTGGGAGGAAAAGGAGGCTGCTGAGGGTGTCACATGCTCTGGAGTGAAAGGCAGGACCATGCTTCTTTCTCATGACTGGGAAGTGGAGCAAGTGCCAACAGGTAACTCTCCAGGTAGAGCAATTCCAGGTCCACTGGAGGAGCTTCCTAATGGCGTTGCAGGTGGAGGAGTTAGCGGTCTGAGTTCTGTTAAGAGAAGCTTCTGTATGAGGCTGGAGGCTGCTTACAGTCTTTTCCAGCCCAGAGACCCATGGCTTCCTGGACACAGACCAGCTGAACATCCTCTAGGAGCAGACACCGGCTGTGGGAGGAAACTTGATGTACTCGATCCTTTGACCAAGTCTTTTAACCCACATGCAGGGCTGTCCAAGTCATCCGTCTTAGGGCCCTTTCTCTTCATGCCCTATGCCTTCTTTCTCTGCCATAGTACCCAGTTCTTCTCTTCCATGATGGCCACCTGGTCGGGCTGTGGCCCTGGCTCCCCTCCCTGCCTCTCTGGGTCTTTGGAAGGCTCCTGCAGCCTCCACTCGTCCCAGCCATCAGCCTCCCACAGCCAGCCAGGCTGGTCTCAGCACCTTCAAATCCATGCCAGCCCTCACTCTGCTGGGACCCTCATCCTGTAATCCAATATCCCAGTGCCTTCTGGCCCACAGCAGCCAGAGGGCCCTGGGACCTGATGACCAACAGCACAGGTCCATCCCCAAGAACCAGGGCCATTCCTCAGGACACTCCAAGTGCCTGTTCTACTGACCCAACCCCATTGGAGTGGACACATTAGCCTCAGTGATCACCATGCCAAGGCAGACATTTGCATCCCCTCAGCATCCTAGGATGAAGAATCTTTTGTCTTTGGTGCCCAAAGACTCGTGCAGTAATACTTCACATCTCTGTATCAGCCTAAATTCAGTCACTCCCTGTCTCATTCTGTCCCTGCCATGCCCAGTGGTCAGAGCTCATCAACCCCATGGTACAGATGAGAAGCCCAGAGTGGTTTTTACTTTGCCCAAGGTTTCCCGGCTAGTGAACGGCCATGCTAGAATTAGCAACCAGGTCTCATAAATCCAAGCCCAGCAGCAGTCTGACTTACCCGCCCTCTCTGTGGTTTCTCTAGGCTGGGAAGGCTGATCCACAACTCCCTTTTTTGCCCAGCACTCCCCCTTTTTCTGTGTTCCCTTTTGTGCTCTCTGGAATAGGGCATGGGGAGGAGGCACTCGCGTGGAGGGCACTTGGTCACAGATGCTGTGACCTTCATATGGCCCCCACACCCACCCTGGGCCAGCCCTCCTGCCTAGACACTGCTAGTATTATTGTGCACCCATATGGTACCTATTTGATCCAAATTTATGACATGGATCTACTTTAAATATATTGCAAGACACAAAGTGTATTTACAACCTTGGCTCTCTGTCAAGAGGATTGATGAGTACTGTCAGACGAATGTGGGTCACAAACCCCACAGGAGCTTATCTCGAAGTGCATCAGAGCTGGTACAGTACTTGTCTCGCCCTGGGGGCACGCCTGTTGCTCGTGTGGTCTGGGTGCTGTGCCTTGGAGTTTGCATGAAGGACCCTGGCTGCGGCTCACTTTCCTTCCTCCAGGCCATGAGCCAGGCGATTTTAGACCAGAGGAGGAGCCACACCAAGACCTCATGCCGCAGCCGCTCACAACTGTAATTACTCCTCCTAGAGGCCTTGGCAACCGTCCCCAGAGACAAGGACACCCAGGAGAAGAGATCCTCTGGGTGCTTCCTCACTCCTGCCAAAGGATGTGACGATTCTGATCTGCCAGTCAGTAAAAGCTCACGTGGTGGATGTGAGTCTATAGAATGACAACCAGCATTGCTATAACTACCTCTCTGGGCCTCTTCCACATGCCAGGCTGGGTACCCAGCACTGTGCACGCACCATTCAACTGCCTCCCTGTGACAGCCTCAGAGACGGGTGTTACTCTTGTCCCAGTTCATAGATGAGCAAAGCGAGGCTCACAGAAGCTCCTCTGCCATCTGCAGCTAGGAAGTCATGGAGCTGGGTTTCTCTGGCTCACAGCCTTGCTTGGAATGGCTTTACTACCTGTTTCTATAGGCGCCCAGGGACCCCATGACTTAGGCTTTCCCCAGGAAGGCAGGGAGATGGAAACTAAATTGTTTCCCTTCTTATGAGAAAAAAGGTGGTGGCTGGATTCAGGTCCTGCCTGGAGCCTCCTGGCTCTCAGCAGGTGTAAGTAGCTGGAGGGTTGGTGGCAGAGGACCTGGTGCCTTGTGTAAGTGAAGGGCAGAGGCAGTAAGTACAGTGCTTTGCCCGTCGGCACTGACTCGGCTGAGTGATCCCAGAGAGTTGGGGTGGTCCCTGACTCCTGATACAGCCAGGACAGCATGTCTCGACCCTGGGGACATCTGTTCCAGAAAGTTTCCTGCTCTCCATGCTCCCAGAGGGCCCTAGTGACCCAGACCTCTTCCCATACGTCAGAGGACTCCATACTGATGGGAGCCTGCGGGTGTGGGGACAGCATTTTCTTTCAAAGCCACGAAATCCCAGTGGGGACATCCAGACCATTTAAATGAAAGCAGATCAAAAAACTGAGGCACGGGCCCCAGATCTAAGGCTGCATGGGGGCTGGAGCCCCCACCCTGTGCTCTCCGGGCCCTGCTTCTCCTGTACTCCACAGCCCGCAGATAAATTAGAGCTGACTTTTTCTTTTTGGAACTAACTACAAAATCAACCGATCTCAAATTGAGATTACGAGCCAGCCGCCCTTCCAAAGCCCTGCCCTTCAATAAGGCACCCGACCCCGGTAATTCCCCAGATCACTTCCTGCCGGCCCTAATTACCGGAGCACAGGGGACTTAGGATTTCCGTGGTTCCGGTCCTCTCTGGCCTGGAGACTCACTGGGGCAGGGAAGCAGGAACTACGCTGCCTCTTCCCGGAAGGATGGCCTGGGAACTCTGTAGAGGGGAGAAAGGCATGACCAACCCCCAGCTTCTCCAGCCCAGGACAGGGCCCTCAACCACCCCCCACTCTCTGATGGCCTTCCTCATCCCCTGCAGGGAACAAAGGCTCTGAGTGCCTTGCCTCCTGCCCAGAAGCCCCCCTCCCCACAGCCTCCTGTCAGGGAGATCCATTCATCTCTTGAGTCTCCACCTGACCTTTGTTGGCTGGGGAGCTGACCTTGAAGCCCCCCCAACCTCCTTCTACACCCTTTTCTTGCCAAGTTCTTGCCCAGATTGTTCAACAAAGAGTAAATCACCAATTAAGAGGCCACTTGCGCACAACCCAATACAGCCCGCTCCATCCTATCCTCTCCATAAAGGACAGGTCCTCCCACCTGAAGCCTGTGCAGAACAGAGGACCCACTAATGCTGGGCCCTGAGGAGTCTGAGCTGCAGCTCCTAAGTAGGGGCTGGGACAGGCCTTCCAGGTCATTCTGGGCAACCCCTCTCTGCCCACCATGTTCCCCTGACCTTCTTAGCTGCAATGACTACAACCCATCCCTCCAGGCATGAGTTCTTGGCACCAAGGTTAAAGAGCCAGCCTCCCAGAGGAGTGGCAGCTGCCATACGTTGGAAAACAGGCCAAGACCCTTTGTATGCTCAGAGAACCCACTTGCCCAGCCGCAAGATAGCCCAGATTGGTGGCTGAGCTTCCCCACTGGGAAGACAAAAGAAGGCAGAGTCGAGAGAAATGGGGCCCATGGGCTTGGATAGACTGGCAGAGCTAGGACCCTGAAGGCAAGCACAGATCTGAGTGAGCAGGTCTGAACCAAGCACTTCCCAACGTACATCCTTGAAGTAGGAAATCTTAAGAGAGTTGGAACAGGAGGTACTGGGTAGAAGATCTCACGAAGACGAGCCACAAGGAACTGCTCCATGAACAACACAGTCGCTCACTGTCCTTCAGCAACAGCCAGCCCTCTGTTCCCTGCAGATGTGCCCTTGCCACAGCCCCCTGGCTCCTGGAGGATGACTGGCCCTGTCTCCCCTCACCTACCATCCAGGAAGCAGTGTTTCCTGGTCTAGGGGAAGCCCAGACCCTCAGCTCAGAGGCCAGGCTGAGGCAGCCCACAGACTGGAGCCCTAAGCAGTGAGACTGAGAGTAGGGTGAGCTACAGGGGGTCAGCGGGGCACCTCTGCTTCCTGCCCTGACATGAGGATCAAGGGAGCCTGGGTCATGTGCAGAATGAAGAGACTTGATCTCGAGGGGAGGGGAGGGGCAGAGGTCACCACCCTAATGAGCAGGGCTGCTCCCCAGGAGGCACAGTTGTTTCCAAGATGTGTGTGATGCAGAAGCCTGGCTTCTTCCCGGGCTGGACTGTCCCTCTGTGGGTGGGAGGAGGGAAGAGTAGGGCCCCGCTGCCCCTCCTGGACCTGTATTTCAGCCAGAGCTCAGAGTCCCTCCCGCAAGAAGCTGCCAACAGACCAAGCATTGCCCTCCAGCTCTGGCTCCCTGCCTCCTTCAGGCCGCAGCGGCGCAAGGGCTGGCTGGGTGGAGGTGGGGAGCAGGCATCTGGTCTAATCTCAGTGTGCAAGCCAGGAGCCTGGACCCAGAGAGGGAAAGTGGACACATGGATGCCCCAAGGAGCGTGGGAAAAGGAGGACTCTTGGGGGAAAACTGAGGAAAAGAGAGGAAAGGGAAGAGGGACAATCTAGAGGGCTCTGAACAGTGGGGGACTTCCAAGCTGACCTTCCACCACAACCCCAACCAGGGGGTTCTTTCTGGGGCCTCCTGGCTGAGTGAACCTGGTGGAGTCGATCAGAATGTTAGCAGAAAACCCTGGCCCTCCAAAGGGAAGCTGGCATTCCAGAGAGGACTTGGACAACTGTAGCAAGACTGGCAGACTTCAGATGAGGTCCTATTGCGCCCTCTGCTGGCCACAAAGCAGCCCTGCACATGCAGGCACCCCACCTCCTGATGTTCCCAGTGCCCCAGGCTGAACCGCCTCCGCCCCACCAACAGACCTGGGGACCCAGCAAACAGAGAGCAGCCTGCAGCTGATGGAAATGGATGGAACATCAGATCATCTGATGTCAGGGTGGCCACAAGACATGAGCACCTTGACCTGGGAAGAGAGCAAAGCTATGTTCAAAGCCCTGCTCTGCACAACCCTGGCAGTCATCCCTGGCCTCTCCGAGCCACTGCTTAGCAGAGACAGGCGGAACATCTGTTCCACATTAGAAGGACCCTGGGAGCTGGACAGGAGGCTCGGAAGGCCAGCATCACATGCAGTGCATGTGCAGTCAGGGTTGCGCCTTTCTCTGCTCTTTCCACAAGAGGGAACTTAATGAATGGGACAGGCCTGGGGCACTAGTTTGACTGCTGTGGTCACTTCCTGAGGCCAGCTCTGCCACACCTACCTGTGGCTGAGGGGTCACTGTCAGGGATAAAGAAGAGGTTTGGCATTTGGAGCTAAAGATTCTGGCCTTCTGCAGAATTCAAAAGAGGATGAAGCTGAAGTTGATAGGCGGATGTCCATCTGTGTGTGCAGGTCATGAGTGCAAATGCCCTGAGGCATTGAGCAGCCAGCAGTGAGTCCTGGGGGATGGCAAAAGGCTTCACAGAGAAGCGATATTTGACCAGAGCCCCAAACAATACATAGGCGCTTGTGTTGAGGAAATGGCAGAACGGCATGGAAGCATGACATGGAAGCATGTGTGTTTGCAGGGACACAGATAATAGTTGATGTACCCCAGAATGAGAGGTGAAGAGGTGAGGAAGGGAGTGGGTGTCAGAATGCCATACCCAGGAACCTGGCCCTTTTCCTAAGGTCAGTGCCTGACAGAGGAGACTGTGGGCAGGGGAGATGCCTCACCCAGCCCATGTGTTGGAAGCTTGCCTGGATGCCAGCCTAGGACCTATCACCGAGGAAGAAGGCAGAAGTCACTCTAGTCTGGACCACGAGGAAGGAGGACCAGGACTTCTGTAAGAGAAGAGAGAGTAGACAGCTGAACAGGTGGGGCCAGGTGCCCCTGTGCCCCAGAGCCTGTGAGAATGCCTGCCTGGTCCACAGGTCCAGCACTCAGGCCTCGTAGGGCAGCTTCCTAGGAGCAGGCCTGGCAAGGCTCTGTGTGGCCTATTCGCAGCCCCAAACTTCAGATGGAGAAGCTGGAGCAGACTGGCAGCTGTCACCTTTGCTGGACAGCACCATGGGCCCTGGCTGCAGCTTCTCACTGGAGCTTCCTGTGGGGTTCAGCTCCTGGAGACAGGTTCTGCCCTCCTTCCTCCCCTGATGTGGCCAGTTAAAGTCTCGACACACCTACCCTTGACTCCATCTCCCTGTGGTGTGTCTGTTTTTCCAGCTTCACCCCATCCCATCAATACAGCGCTGTCACCGGGAGATAAAGAGGTCAAAGGTGAAAAGGAGCAGGGCTGAGATGGCAGAGAAAAGCCGATGACATCCCAGAGAGGCCACAGCTGGCTTGGTATCTCGGGACGGGCAGGACCAGGAAAGGGCGTAGAGAAATGCAGGCCCGGGTCCACAAGCCTCAGGAGAGTTAGGCCCAGGATGAAGAGAAAGCCCCCATCACTTAGTCAGCAGGTACACTCCTACCACACCTGGTGCAGAAAAAGGTGCAAGGCAGGGGATGGGGAAGGGATGCGGTAGGTCAGTAGCCATGTGGGCTGCGTCTGCCCATAGCCCTGCCCCATAGCACTGAGATCCAGGCCCAGCTGGCCACCGAGTGGTGATAGGTCTTCAGCATGTCACCTTCCTTGCTGGACTTGGATTCCATTGGTTGACCTTTGTCTCTGAGGGCCCTTCCTGCTCTGAATCTGTGACTTGGTGTCATGTAACTGAGGGGTGTGGCCCACATGGCTGTGGCCACAGCAAGGTCCTCAAAGCTGACAGGGAGCTGGACAGCCATGCAGCATCCAGGCAAGTGTTCTCACTGACATCCTTGCAGGCCACAGGCTGAGTCTGGCCCTGTTCTCACAGCTTCTCTCGTTCCTGCCTGCAGGGAGAGCGGGGCATGCCAGGAATGCCGGGCAAGAATGGAGCCAAGGTACCTGCCCCTCATGCACCCCTCCCCACAACCACCCCCTTCTCCCATGCTCTGGGGAACCCCTGGAGTCCCAGCTCCTCCTTGGGCCCCATCCTGCTTGTGCCTTGCTGGAAAGATGGGGTACACACTTCCTCTACCCTCCCCTCTGCTGAGTTTGCCTGGCCTCCATCTCTCCCCAGCACCTTCCTGATTGGGCTGGGCCTCCTCCTGGGGTCTCTGAGTTATAAAATCTTTCTCAGGTAACTCAGTTCCAGCTGCAGTCCTGAGACCCAAACGGGGAGTAGGGAACCAAAAAAAATCACCTCCACTTTGAATTTGCTGAGTGGCACTTTGGGCAACAATCTCGGGCCATCGTGAAAACGGGGTTCACTCCCAGCCACCTCCAGTCCATGAGGGCAGAGGTCCAGAGAAGCATGGGTGAGGTCACCCTACATACACACTCAGGGCTGACTGCACTTGGTAACACCAGCTCCTTCATTTAGTGCAGTTTGCTATTCTCCCCTCCCCGATTCGACTGCCCAACCCCCTCCCATCTCTTCCTCTTTTGTTGCTCTATCCACCCCCTAGAGGGGACACCTCTCTAGCCCATCTACCACCCTGTGGTAGTACCACCCTAGTATGACTCCCAGTGCAACCCAGGAACCCCAGCAGCTGGGTTACCCCATGCCTCGTCCCCAGATGCCCTCCCAGGGTGCCAAGCTCAGCACTGGGCTCTCCTTACCCCCAGGAGCCAGCAGAAGTGACAGCCCTCCTCCCGTTCCACCAGGAGGAGACTGGCCACCTTCTCCATGCTGCACATGACTGCAAAAAGCCTTCATGCCTTTTTCTTTCTCTGCCAGGGGGCTCCTGGGATCACCGTGGCTGGGATGAAGGTCAGTAGAAGTTGTGACTCCACCTATCAGGGCAGGATGGGCAAACTGGTGCCCAGGACAGAGCAGGGGCAGCAGGGGCTCGGTGATATGGCTGCTGGACCAAGCAGAAGTCACACAGGATTCGAAAGCATTTTACATGCCAGATGTACAACCTAGAGACAGATGTTTAATTAAGCCTTGCAAGCAAGGGGCAAAGACCAGCCCGGACTTCCCTAGCCTGCCAGCAGGCACCCAGAAGCCAGCTCCTTCCTGTGTGCTGTAGAACAGAGCAACCACATGCTTCCAAAGCTGCAAGAGGGGACAGCAGAGGGGGTCTTTCCCCTGAACCCCCATTCCAACACTCATTCATCTGGCAGGCAGGTGCGGGCACCCTAGAAAAGCAAATGCTCAGCATTGATCTCTGCACTAGGTCTACTTGCAGGGGGTACCATGTCCAAACCAGAGGCTCCTTCCTTCTCCTCCCTCCTGGGTTACCCCACGTGGTTCCCACCTGCCACAACCCTCACCTAAAGGAAGATGAGGGCCCTCTAAAGACAGCAGCCCAGGAAACCTAGCAGAGGAAAGCCAGGCTGGCCAGATTTTTCGCCAACACCCCCTACCCATGCACAGGGCACCTTTGCTCATTTGTTCCTGCTTTTTCTCTTACACATTTCTTTTCCTGAATCTTCCTTTTGTCCACACAGGGTGAGCCAGGAATCCCAGGAGCTAAGGTATGGATGCAGAGGGAATGCTCTGGGTTACGTGGTACGTCCATGGGGGAGGTGGGGTGCAGGCAGAGGGGCTCCTGTGTTTTGCTCTTGTTCGTCCCAAGACCAGCCTGGGCCTGGCTGAGCCACTCACTTGTCAGGAGTACATTTCTGGTGCCTTCCTCTTTCCTGAACCTTGGCCTGCAGCCCACCAGCTGCAGCGGGCAGTAACTGTTGCCCCTTTGTCCCCTGTACCTACAGGGCTCTCTTTCATTCTTGTCTAAGACAATAAGAGATGCAATATGAAAAAATATTTCCGTGGCAAATTAAGTTCGAGAAACACTGGGTTAACAATATTACACAGGTTTCTTGGCTGCAGGCCTTCTCAGAGCCTTTAAGATGCTAACCATCCATTGGGAAGCCCTAAAAAGGCAGCATCTTAGGCAACATTAGCAAAACTTTTCTGCCCAGTGCACCCTTCATTTAAGAGGAGGAGCTCAAGGGTGCAGTATTCTGGGATCTCTGGTCTCTGATTACTGCCCATCCACCTCACCACTACCCTATCCTCTTGTCAGTGACTTTCTCTACTTACAGCAGAGAAGCCAGGGCCCCCAGGTACCTGGGAAAGAGGGGACAGAGGGTAGCGTAGCGTGTTCGAGTGTCCCTTTTTCCCTTCCCCACCTCCATGGTGGGTGTGTTGGCTGCAGCATGCTGTGGGTGCATGCATGCCAGGAACAGAGGATGGCAAGATGGACCAGCAAAGCTGGAGAATCTGTGCTCAGAGCACACCACCCCTTTGGGAAACCATTGGCTACCCAGCAAAAGTCCAGCAGATGGGGGAACCTGTCTCCTGTGTCCCTGCCCACAGTGGGCCACTGCAGGCCAGGACCTGCAGCTCTTCCCTGTAGACCGGCCTCTTTTGGGGGAACACTCAGGCTGGGGCACAGCCAAGGAGCAGCCCAGGCAGGGCCAGGCAGCTGAGGCCTCCTGAGTACTCACTCCCCGCCCATCTCCCAGGCCCTGGCCAGCTCTCCTCAAGCCCTCTTGGCTGCTTGCAGGCCATTTTCCCATCCAGCCTGTATCTAACGGCATGTGGCAAGGGGATGATACTTGGATACTTCCTGTGTCATCTTTTGGGGCTCCAGCTGGAAAGTTCACTGAGACACCAGATCACATGATGGCCCCAGGGCCTCCACCTCACATTATCGCCTCTGGGAACCTTCGTTCCTCCGTGCCAGGGAGACAGGGTCTTCCCATGCTGATCTAATGATCATCAGCATGGGGGACCCTCAGGGGCTCACCTGACAGTGGACATGGATATGGACTGAATTATGTTCCACCAAATGTATATGGTGAAGCTCTAAACTCCAAGGTGAATGTGTTAGAGGACAGGGTTTTAGGAGGTAATGCAGGTGACTTGAAGTCATAAGGGTGAGCCCCTAATCCAATGGAATTGGCCCCGTAAGAAGAGGAAGAGAGATCTTTCTGTCTCATGTGAGGACACAGTGAGAAGACAGCCATCTGCAAGCCAGAAGGAGGGCGTCGCCAGAACACGGCCTTGCTGGCACCTGATCTCAAACTTCCAACTCCAGAACTGTGCGCCGTGCAGGCCCCCGGGCTGTGGTGTTTTGTCGTGACACCCGAACCAACTCTTGCAGGCAGTCTGTGAGAGCCAAGGGAACCTCAGGAGACCTGGGGCCAGAAGGGCTCTGCCACACACAGGGGGGAACTGTCCCCAGGAATATACCCTGCTGGGGCCTGGCTGGCTTCATCTGTGAAATGAAAACAAGATTCGTGTTATCTCAAAAGTACTCTGTAGGGCCAGGGATATAGCTCAGCGGCACAGCGCCTGCCTGGCAAGCGTGAGGTCGTGAGTTCGATTCCCAGTGCCAAAAAAAAAAGGTACTCTGTGAGTCACGTCTAGAGGAAATTAAAGCGTTCTTCAGTAGTGGACAAAGCTGGTGAAGGAACTGCCACATCAAAGGACTGCAGTAGAACTGTTTGCTCATGGTTCTAGAGGCCAGAGGTTCAAACCCAGTTGTAGGCAGGTCAGGCTGCTCCTGCGGGCTACGAGGGAGTGTCTGCTCCTGCCTCTCCTCTGTCTGCTGGTGGTTTAAGCAATCTCCTGTGTCCTTGGCTTGCAGAAGCACCCCCACATCTCCTCCATCCTCACATGGCACTCGCCCTGTGTGTCCAGCTCCCCCGTTTATAAGGCAACCAACACATTGCAGAGGGCCACTCCATCCGGTCCAGTAGGACCTCGCCTTAACTAATTACACCTGCAATGACCCACTTTCCAAATAAGGCACCATTTTGAGGAATAAGGAGGTAGGAGTTCAGCATTTGAATTTGGGGGAGCACGGTTCAATCCATAACAGGAAATAAACTTCCTGAAATATTCCTTCAAAGGTGAGGTTCTGGGAGATGGTCTTCCCCCAGAGACAGGAGGAGGTGAGCAGAAAAGGTGGGGAGCCTCTGGGCTGGACAATGAGGGTGTAGGAAAGTTTCCAAAGAAGGAAGGAAGAGCCCCCCAAGTACTGGCTTTCTGAACGTTTCATCTCCCCTGGGGACCCCAGAAAGGTCTAACTGCTGCTGGCCTTGGTGGTGGTCTGTGGTCAGCATTACTCCTCTGTCCTGAGTGATGCGGGACGAGGTCCTATGGGGAGCAGTTATCCAGGCGGTCACCAGGTGCAGTGGCCCAGGGAAGAGGCCAGTCTGGGATGGGGTCTGGGAGAAAGTGAACGGCCCGTGGAAGGGCAGGTAGACGGGAGGGAGGAAGCAAAGATATCCTGGAGAAACAACTCCTAACCTCTGCTGTCTGCGTCTCCCCACAGGGTGAGAAGGGGAGTGCTGGCTCCCCTGGGGCCCCTGGCCTCCTGGGACAGAAGGTAGGTACGAGTGAGCTCTCTCTAAGGCCTCCGTGTCCTCCCCAGCCCCACACATCCCCTTGGGCCCCAGCATTGGAGCTGGTCCATCTCCCAGATGGAATTGGTCCATCTCACAGGATAGGCCCCGATGGGCCAAACATGCCCTAATTCAAACAACCTGGTGGCTACGACCTGGTTGGATTTCTTTACAAATACTCTGAAAACCTGTCCACAGTCACAAGCTCTGAAAGATACTTCATTTAACGGCATTTTTAAAATGAAGCCATTTTAAAAAGACTTGAGGTCAAATAAGCCTGGGGAGAGTTGCACAAAATAGGCCCCTTGAGAAGTCACATTGCTCCTCAGCCTGCTGGAGGCTCTGAGAACCCTGCAGTGAAGGGGCTGACAAAGCTCCATGTCACTCTGCAGTTCTTCTCAACATTGTTTAGCCACCACACCCTTTCTTCAAATCTCAAATATTCCCAAGCCTCTGGGGAGTATTCCATGGAACACACTTTGGGAAACACCACTCAAGCCCTTGTGCTGATGGGCAGATCCCTCATTTTAGCTCTAAACCTGTCCCCCCAAAGTCACCAGTGTCATGCTCCCCTCAATCCCATAGCCAGGTCAGGCTAGATGGGTCTGAAGACCTTTGTCGGGAGCCCCCAGACCTTTAGTGTCCCTTGGGCACCCAGCTTCTCTGCTCCTTTGAACTGGGGGGAGGCAGCAGGCGAGGTGTCAACCACTCTGAGAGCTGCAGCAGCCTGTGACCTGACTCTGCCTTCCCTCCTCAGGGAGAGAAGGGTGATGCTGGCAACTCCATTGGAGGAGGCAGGGGGGAGCCAGGCCCCCCAGGGCTCCCTGGGCCCCCTGGGCCAAAGGTGAGTCTTTCCTGGTATCGGTGTCAAAGGGGTGTCTTCAGCCCATTCTCAGGATCTCTGTGTCCTGGACACCTCAACTTCCCTGTCCTTCTCCCACTCCAGGTGTGTAATTTTCCCCAGTAGATTCAGGAAAGGTCCCATAGACCAAGCTCCTGCTTCTAAGCAGGTGACCAACCTTCTAGGTGCCATGTCTCTCCTGGGGTTCAGATGGCTAAGATAGAACTCAGTCAGGGGCTGCCGGCTACAGGGCCTTGGCATAACCAGGAAGCCCCCCACCTTGGCTCAGGATAAGTTGCAGGGCAATGATCAGCTTAACCCACCTGGGGGCCAGGGATCGGGGGCAGAAGCAGGCACAGCTGCTAATGGCACTTTCCTCTCACTGCTTGGACACTGCAATGGTGCAATTTGGTTTTCCCAAACCTCATGCCTCCCTTGTTGCTGGTTTGTTTCGGCAGCACAGGGAGATGAAGGAGGTCTCTTAGCTCACAGGAGGATATGAATTACTCTACATGATTTGAGGCAGTGCACTCGTTTACCCCGCCAACATGTATCCACAGCCCTGTATGGACCGTGGGGCTGCAGAGAACCTACCCTCGCCTCGTTCACAATCTACCAGGAGAAACAAACCCACAACTCACAGTATAGAGTGTAGGCAGCCACAGGATCTGCCAGAGGCAGGCAGGCAGGCAGGGTGAAGTGGCAGGCAGGACCTCTGGCCAAGTCCACCTGCCACCCTGACTGTGGCTGGAGCAGATCTTCCAGCCTGAGCAGAATCTTCACCAAATGCAGCCCTGCCACCTGGCCCCAGCATTGTCCACTGAGCCAGGGTGTAGGGCCTGCCATGCCTTGGGTCTCAACTGGGAGTTGGGGAGCTTGCCACCATTGTCCTGCATCCTGGGACAAAGGGAAGGGGAAGCTAGAAGGCTGTGTCCCCAAACTCTGGTCCACTTTCCAGGTCCAGACAAAATGTCTAGTAAGTGAAGTATTTGGACAAAGCCTCCTCCCACCCACCTCTCTCTCTACCTTCTGTCCCGCGGTTCCTGGAGTCCCCTCCCCTGATGCTCAGGGCCCTCATGTACCCCTCTGTCACCCAGGCAGGACCCGATGAGTTGTGCCTTCCCAAGTGTTCCAGATCCAGTCAGGGGCTGCGACTGGTCCCTTGTGTACTAACCAAGAACCGAGAGGGCCTTGGCAGGGCATCTAGACACCAGTGAACTGCACAGAATTCACAGGAGAAAGGGAGTAGGCAGGAAAGGCCTCCAAAGGAGGTGCAACCAGGCCGGGACCGTCGAGGGATCTGAGGCAGCTGGGTGAGAGTGGAAGCCAATGGGGAAAGAGAGGCCAAAGACTAAATCCAGAACAGGAGCAGCAAGACCATCTTTTACCCCTCATGCCATCTGTCTTCTTCCCCAGGGAGAAGCAGGTGTTGATGGCCAGGTTGGCCCCCCAGGACGGCAAGGAAACAAGGTATGGAGCCCCACCCCCCATACCCACGAGCTGCAAGATGAGGGTCTGCTGAGGGAAACAGGCTGTCCCTAGACTGGACCCTAGGGCTGGACTCCAGGGCACAAAGCTGATGGACCACGGCCCTGGCTTCCTTCTCCTGGTTGGCTTGAGGCTCAGCACCATCCACGGGAATAGCAGTTGTACAAAAGGAAGCCCAGGGTTGGGACACTTAGGTTGGTGAGTGACACCAAGCCCCAGCTTCTGGCAGTTCCCCAAGCCACAGGTCTAGTCAGGGCTCTCCCCACTCTCTAGCTACTCCCTGTTAAGTGTCCCTCAAGCATAGTCGGGAGTAGGGCAGCTTCCCTGGAGGTGGCAATGGCTCCATACTCCACCAACTGGCTGCCTGTAGAGCGAGTTTCAGGCTTGAGATATACCAAAGCCTCTTTTCCTGTATCTTCACTTTCTATCTTGATTTTTTTCCTTAATATTAACATTAACTCAGGAAAATTAGGCCTGTGATTTGTTTTTCACAGTTGACATCTACTCCCCATCGCTCTGCCCTGCTCCTTCCAACACGAACAACCCCCTAGCCTCAGCCCGCTATGGGAGGTCGGTGTCCCTACACCTGTATCCTCCTAACTTACTTGACCCCCATGATTCATCCTGCAGTTTTGCTCTTTCACAAGCAATGTGGCCCCTAAAAGACCAGATGGCTCTTGGGGCACCATCAGTTGTACCCAGGCAATGGGCAAAAAAGTGGCTGAGCCTTTGCCTCCTGTGCAGAATGGAAATCAAGAGAAACAAAGGGCAGGGCTCCTGCTCCCAAGAGAGTAGCTGACTGAGGGGACTTGGGAGAGTTGGCCAGAGGGACAGAGGGGAGTTACTAATAACTAATATGGACCAGAAGAATATCATCAAGTGCCAAGCAGGAGGAACTCAGAGGAAGAGAGGGGTGGGGGCAGGGGTTCAGGGCAGAACTTGCACTTTAACGCTCAGAGGCATCAGTATCCTGGTGGCCTGTGCTAAGATGAGCCTCCCGGCCCCCTCCAGGGCCCCTCACACATGGCCCACCTGGGCCATCAGATTCCCCTGCACCCAGCTTTCTCAATGCTTTCCATTCATGTTGTTGTGCGACAGGGGCAGCCAGGAGTGGCTGGAGAACAAGGACCAGCTGGCCCCAAGGTAAATGCATCTCTTGTGCATCTGGAGTCACGGTATGAGGCAGCTGGACCCTGGGATCTTGAGGGCAGGGAGGGGGAGAGAGTGCTGGCCCCAAGTGGGAGGTCTGCATGGCCACCGTGATTGCACTTGGGCTTCTCTAGGCCTGTCTGTCCTGACGCTTGAAACAGAGGCTGCTCATCTGTCCTGCAGTCCCTGCGCACCCTCTGAGAGTGTCTGGATTGCCTGATAGGCCAACTGTAGCCGCTCCAGATCACCCTGGGTGAAGGCACGTGCAGCCCATGTGGGCTGCAGCCCCTCTGATTCCTCCGGGTCGGCCCCTGGTTGAGATCTCATCTGCCTTCTAGGGCTCCAAGGGAGAACCTGGAAAAGGAGAAATGGTGGATTACAATGGAAACATCAACGAAGCTCTCCAGGTGAGTGGGCTTCAGCCCAGAGGCTGGAGATCTGAAGGTTCTGGAGGACCTCGGCCCTGACCTTCTACAGGCCATTGAGTAGAGCTTCCAGGAAGAGCTTACTCCCTGCCTTCTCTCCTTTGGCCTCCTGCTGTGCAGCATCCAGGCAAATGCTCCCCATTATTTGGCATCAAGTAGCCTGTATGTGCAGGCTCAGCTGGTGCTGGGTAATTCAGGGCCCTAATGGAAACATCCTGGCACTCTGTAAGGAGCTGTCCATCCAGAGCTCTGTGTTCCAACTCTCCAGGACACGTGACTCTTTGCACATGGTAGAATCTGTCTTCCTGGAGTCCATCTCTCTTTAGTGTCAATTTTACCCTATTTCAAGTTCACGTGAGCCCCACTTTTTAAAGCAGTGTCCCAACCTTAGCCCTGTTAACACTGAGGATTGATGATCATGGCAGTGGGATGGAGACGTTGTCCTGGATGTTGTAGGACGTTTAGCAACATCTCCGCTGACTAGCTCTCAGGAACACTCCACCCGCAGTTGGGACCACCAAAGGTCAGGCATGACCAAAGGTCCCCAGGAGACAAAGTCACCCCAGATTGAGAACTCTTCCTCCAAAGGAATCCATTTGTGTGTGTGTGGGTTCATTTACAAGGTGCCAACAATCATCCTGCTAACCTAATAACTATTTGTGAGTGGTTCGGTACTTTGCTATACTGTGCCTATTTAAGGGCAGGTATGGGAAGTATGGGTTCTGGGAGAAGAGAAAAGAACGGGGAGGCCCCAGCAGGGGATAGTGGGAGAAGAGCTTGCCTCCTTCCCTCCTTTGCTAAAGGGGAAGAGAGTTTGCTGTCCGTTTTAGAGCTTGTCTGCATCTGTCAGGAGCAGCATTGGGCTTATAAGATGCTGGGAGTTCCCTGCCCAGTGGTTACAAGCCTCTGGGAGAGGTGTGGGTGGCATAGGGCTGGGAGCCATGGAGCCCACCTGAGAGGGTCTACCTCCACCTGTGCTCTTCACGGGACTGTGGCTGGGCAGAAGAAACCTTCCACATGGCTCTGAATCTGCTCTTCGGCTAATTGCATGGTGTTGTTTTTAGGAGATCCGGACGCTGGCCTTGATGGTAAGTCTTCCTCCTCCCTGGCTGTCCTGGGACACTGCGCTGGGCACAGGGAGGGCAGCTTGGAAGCGAGCACATGAGTTCTCATCTCCAGAAAGCACACGCCAGGCTTCTGGGCAGAGTTGGGCCCAGGGTGAGCTGGCCTGGGACAGGGCAGGAGCTGGGCCTTTGGAGCACCCAGGCCCTAGCTGTTCACCAACACAGCTGTCCCCTGGTGACAGTGTAACTGTGTCACTAGAGCTCTGCTCACAACTGTGTGAAGGAAACAGCAGCATCCAGGAGGATGTTCTGACGTTTCTCTTTTCTATAAAACCAGTAACAACTTTCCACATGTCCCCCTTTCCTAGAAATCAGTCTCATTATGTGTAGTTGGAAAACCAGTGAATTCCAAGCTGGGATTTGCACACATGGCTATCAGTGACTGGCTCTCAGAAAATATTCACAGTTAAAACAACCACTCTGGGCCGGTGAGATGGCTCAGCGGCGTAAGCGCCTGCCTTGCAAGCGCCAGGGCCCGAGTTTGACTCCCGGATCCCACATACAAAAAAAGGGGCCAGTGATATCGCTCAGTGGCACGGGTGCCTGTTGGCATACGAGGTCCTGAGGTCGACCCCCCGGTACCCACAAAAAAAAAAAAAAAACCACTCCTAGTTTAACTTCCAAGGTGGAGAGGGGAGGTGAGATGATAAAGTCCTCAGACTATAGGAATTTCAAGTCGCCTGGTATTTTTTCTTGGCTGTGGGAACAGACACAAACTCAGAATCAAATGCCACTTACAGCCCATCCCAAACCTTGATTGGTATTAACTGGATAATTCTGAAGTCAATGAGCTACAGTTGGGGGACATTAAAATATATCATTTGAAATAACTATTCAAAATAAAATTTTCCTGGAAACTTTTTTTTTTTTCTTTTAAAACCAATCTTGGGTACAGCTCACAGTAAAATGCACCCACTTTAAGTATAGAATTTGATGAGTTTCACAAATGCGAATATCATGTATCTACAGAAAGTTCTTTCATAAACTCCAGGGAGTCAATCCCACACCACCCCAGCCTGAGGCCACCACGGACCTGCTTTCTGTCTCTGTGGATTTCATGTGTCTTTTCTGGACCTTCATGAAATGGAGTCACACTTTCAGAAGGAAGGTGAGGGAAGGCTATTGGCCATGGCTCTAGCCTACCCTCTTCAACCCAAACATACTCAGTCCCTCTCTATTACTATTCTAGGGTTCCCCTTATTATTTCCTTTGCAAAAATCAAGTGTTCCTACTACTGAAGAAATAATTGAAAACAACTGTCAGCCAGCCTCCCTCCTAGCCAGCCTCCACACACAGCCCTCTGGCGACAGCCACCCTCCTGGTTGGAAAATTCTTCCATGTGTCTCCTCTCCTTTCTTTCCTAGGGGCCTCCTGGTCTTCCCGGGCTAATTGGCCCACCCGGAGCTCCAGGGAGTCCGGGCCAGAAGGTAACACTTGCCTTGACCAGGGGGTAAAGATCCGTCAGGACACAGCATCCCTGAGCACATGACGCCAGGGCCACCCCTCATCTTCCCAAGTCCCACCATGCTCCGGCCTGCAGTTCCTGCTGCAGATCACGTGGGTCCTGCCACCCATTGTAGCCCCCTCGCCCCACCCCACCAGGGTCATGCCCTTCCTCCCTTGCCGTCCATCTGGGGTCTTTCGATTCACCTTCTGGGGAGCTGGAGCCTGGAGATGAACCCCCAGACCCACTGGAACACCAAGCTGCCCCTGTGCAGGGTGGGATTTGAGTCCCACACACCCCAACCATAGCTTTCCCTTGGTCCTTACACCCACCCATCCTGGTGCTTTTTCACAGAAAGATCACCCCTCCGTCCCTACATTTGCCCTCTGCTCGGGAGGCCCCCTGACCTTCAAGTCCCTTCCCCTCTCTCCTACCTTCCAGACTTCTCGTCTTTCAAGCCCAACTCAAGGGCCAGTGAGATAGCTCAGCAGCATAAGTGCCTGCCTGGCAAGTGCGAGGTCCTGAGTTTGACCCCCTGGTACCCACAAAAAAAAAAAAGCCCAACTCAAGGCCTCCCCTGAGCCATCAGCAGAACTCACTGTCCTTCCTCCCTGCTCCCCTGGGAACACCGACACGCTTTGCCAGGCCTCCTGCCCCTGCCTCCCTGACCTAAGGAAGGGGCTCGGGATGGTGGGAAGAGGAAGGAAGGACCCGGTGGGCAACTGAGACAGAAGGAGCAGGGCAGGAGGAGACAGAGCCGGGGGTGCTCAGGGCTCACAGAGACCGCGCTCAAGGTGGTGGCCGAGACATGGACCGTGGAGCCAGGATGCCAGACTCTGATCCTGGTTCCCGGTCACTGATGGTGGGGCCTGCGCAGCAGTGCTCTGGGCTCTGGTCTGTAAAGCAGAGGCAGTGAAGGCACTTACCTGTCAGGACTGCGGGGAGGAGTAAAATGCTTGCGCTCCGTGGGAAAGCGCAGAGAAGGCTGCTTGCACCCAGGAAGTGTCGTGTGGGTGATAGCTATTATTGCCTCTGCTCCGAGAGTTACCCTTAGTTGTTCTGGCTACAGGGGGAGATTGGACTACCAGGCCCTCCAGGACACGATGGGGAGAAGGTAAGAAGAGCCATCTCCAGACAAGGCTCACTCTGGGGACTGAAGGGCCCAGAAGGCTCCAGAACAGGCTGGCTATGAGACCTGAGGGGACCGGGAAAAGGGGGTGGAGGAGCTGCAGGGCCAGCCTGGAATGGGCTCTCTTTGCCCCCTCCGATCAAAGCACCAAAGAGCCCAGGGGTGCTCGGGGCTTACAGAGCCTGTGTTCTAGACGTCCCTGTCATTTCTGGTCTTTTCCCTCTCTCCTCTTTTCTCCATGAATGTGCCTAAGAAGTGCTATTGATATTTTCTAAAGGGACCTCGTGGCAAACCAGGAGACATAGGCCCCCCTGGTCCCCAAGGACCCCCAGGAAAGGATGGGCCTCCAGGAATGAAGGGAGAGATTGGATACCCAGGGAGCCCCGGAGAGAAAGGGGAGACCGGACAAGCAGGCTCACCGGTGAGTGGCAGGGCTGCTGGTCCATGTCCATGTGCCACCTTCCTGCCTGCCACTGGCTCTGCATGATACCAGCTGCAGCCTGGGATGGAAGCAAGGATGCTTCTCACAGGGCCACCAGCCTAGCGTGCCATGACAAGGCTGCAATAACCCCGAGCCTGCCGCCCAGCCTGGTGGCCTCTGGATAAGCAGCTGCTCCATTTGAATGCAAACAGGGTTCCAGCTTCCTCAGCACACCCACAGTGACCTGTCTGCAACACCAGGACTTAGGAGAGTGAGGGCTGTTCATGCGGTTTCCCCTCAAGCCACTCATTTTATGAAGGACAGTCTCCTGACTTGGGAGAACTGAGTCCTGTTATGTCCTCACCTGTCGTACCCTTGGGAAAGTCACTAGGTCTTGCAGAGCCTCAGTTTCCTCATCTCTAAAATGGGTATAATAATGCTTTCCTTGTATACCCGGGGCACTGGGAAAAGAGATGGCCAGGGATGTGGAAAGCATGCAGAAACCCTGTCCCCAGGAGAGGTTGCATGTATCTAAAAGTGGCCTTGGCCAAGTCCAGCCAGGCTGCTCTCTTGACCTAGGAGCCTTTTCATGGTTTCCATCTATGAAACAGGCACCATCCAGACCCCCCAGCCATGGAGGAAGCCACCATGCACGTGTGCTGTAGGGTCACAGATGCTTGGCACATGACCTTGACCTCTCTTCTCTGACAGAGGTCTTTGTTGATCTTAGGGTCTAGACGGCCCAACTGGGGAGAAAGGAGAACCAGGTGACCAAGGGAGTCCCGGAGCAACAGGATTGCCTGGCCCCATCGGGCTTCCAGGATTTACAGTAAGGCGAGAGGGCCGGGCAGCAGGGGTTTTGGCAGGCGCCCTGCAGGAGCAAGGGTGCTTCTCACAGGGCCACCAGCCTAGTGTGCCATGACAAGGCTGCACTAACTCCGAGCCTGCCACCCAGCCTGGTGGCCTCTGGATAAGCAGCTGCTCCATTTGAATGCGAACAGGGTTCCAGCTTCCTCAGCACACGCACAGTGACCCGTCTGCAGGTGCCTACGTAGTCCCAGAATGCTGTGCTCTTGGATTTAGAGTCCCTGCCTCGGAAGTGGGAAAAGCCTTGGGGGTCACCCAGTCCCACATCTGAGCCGGTGCCAGGACAGGCAGGCGACTCCCATTCCACAGTGGGCAGCTCTCAGATGGAGCGTCTACTCACGGGCGTGGTGTGGACGCTTCCCCATCAGCCTCCCCCATGACGCCCCTGAGGCTCTGGGCTCTGGAGCCATATTCATTTTCTACTGCTGCATAAAAAGTCTCCACAAATTTAGTAGCTTCAAACAGATACATTTATTGGAGATAAATTTATTGGAGGTCAGGGGTCTTGGCATGTCCTGGTTGGGCCCCCTGCCCCAGGTCTCATGAGGCTGCAGGCAAGGTGCCAGCCAGCTGTGTCTTCATCTAGAGCTGAGAGTTCCCTTACCAGCTCCCTGGCTGTCGGCAGAATTCAGTTCCTTGCCACAGTAGGAGAGTCCCTCGGCTCCTGGAGGTCACCTACAGTTCCCAGCTACCTGGCCCTCCCCATGTAAGCAGTTCAGCATACTTCTTCAAGGCCAAGAACAGAAGGGTGGTCTATCTAGTACCCAGTGCTAGCAAGATGGAGCCATGTGTATGCAACATATTTGCAACATAATCTTAGGATGTGTTATATGTTTTTGCTTGTATAACATTGATGTGAAGATTTGTAACACACTCACAGGAGTGACAGCCATCAACTTTGCCATGTGCCCTATTCCATGGTTTAGAAACGAGTCACAGCTTCACCCCAGGCTTTGTCACCACAGGGACCATACAGAGCACCAGCCCCTCCCAAGGCTAGACCTCAGGTCCTTGGAGTCAGGGTCACAGCACCTGCCTACAGCCTCCATGCTGAGGGTAGAGGCCAGTCGAGTTTGTCACAGATGTGCTGGGTGGGCCTGTGCCAGGCTCCCAGGACTCACACCCTGGTGTTTTGTGCCTGCAGGGAGAAAAAGGAGAAGCCGGGGAGAAGGGTGACCCAGGAGCAGAGGTAGGTCACACCTGCTCTTCTTTCGTGTCCTAGATGATCATTTGACAAGGGCCTCATCAGAAATGACAGTCTCTCTGGGATGCCCAGCATCTCTGTGCTCTAGAATCAAACCCCAGCTGCCTGACCCGGGGGAAAGGCCAGAAGCTGAAGGTCTGCAGAGCTTCCTGAGTACCACGTGGCTGGCACTGAGCCTCAAGGCTGCTGCTCCGGGCTTTCCCACTGGCCAGGGTCTGCAGGGTTACGGAGCATGTGCAATGTTTCTGTCCTACTGCTAGAGTCTAGAGATAGAAAAATGAATAGAACCAGCTCCAGTGGCCCACGGCCCCCAGGGATGAGCACTTGCTGTGCCAGGCGAGCATCCCAGAAGATGCGCCATTTGGACAGGATCTTGATGGCTTTAAGCATCAAAGGAAGGCTTCCCAGGGAGAAGCACAACCCTTTGAGAAGTGTGGTCGTGCAAGGAAGAGGAGAGAGCAGTAGGGTGAGAGGCGTCAGGGTGAGGTAAGGTTTTCAGAAGATGGAGAGACGCAGGTATATTTGTAGGCTCGGGGGAGAAGGCCAGGGAGGCCACAGAGAGAGGACAAGTGGGAGGAAGGCTTGGTCATCCAGAACACCTTAGAGCTGAGGGAGAGGCCACCCAGCCTCCTCCATCCCCTGTTCCCTGACCCCTGTCGCCCTTTCGTGTCACCAGTCCCATCTACCCCATCTGATGTAGTGAGACAGACCCGATCCTGTCCTATGTAAGTTACTTGTTAGAAATGGAGAGCCCCCTATGAGATGGTCCCAAATGCAGGAGAAGCAATAGACACAAAGATGTTCCTCCCAGAGGTGTTTAATGGAAAAACTGGAAACAGCTCATATTCCTAACAAGAAGGAAAGGATTAAGTAACTCTTGCTGATGCTGCTGCTCGTGATAATAGTCACCCTGTTTAACAATCTGCCTCATGCCAAGCGCTGCTCTAATTCTTGGCAAGGAGGTGATTCATTGTCAGTCCCCTCCGTGACCAGCGCATCACCAGGGAAGGAGGCTTGTGGGAAATGTCGTACAAAAACAGAAAATGTGTCTCATGTTAAAGGAAGGAGAAAAAAAAACAAATTATATTTACGTATCATCATAAGTATATATATATTCAACATATATATAAGTATATAATATATATCTTCAACATATTTTATGCATTAAAAATGTGGAAAGAAAAGGCAAAATATTAGCAGCATTTCTCAGCTAGGTAAATCAGAAATTTATTCTTTTTCTTTTTTCCAGTTCTCTTTTTATAAAACATTTTAAAATTTTTTTTAATGAGTCTAACTTTTTTTTTTTAGTTTTAAAACTAGTAAATAGGAGACACTTCTGGGAGGAGTGTATACAATTCTGTGAACTTTAATACATGTATAGACTTGTATAACCACTACCACAATCCATTTCTTATTTATAATAAGAAAAAGAAAGTAAGCTTTTTTTAAGGAAGGTAGAGTTTCCAAAGATTATTTTACCTGTAGGGAGACTGTTATGGAGCTGAGAAGCTCAGAGGCCCAAGGGACACTAGGGACCTGACTGCTGCCACTGCAGGGCGGCCTGACAGATGGATCCTCAGCCAGGCCACACTCCAGGGAATTCTACCCTGGAGAAGCCGAGGCACCTGAGAACCCTGAAACTGGGTGGGGTCCCCCACTCAGAAAGGAGCAGGCAGTGGCAGACCGTGGACAAATGGATGTCATCTTCGTCAGTGACAGACCGTGTAGGGAAGTGGCTCCTCCCCTCCGCCGTCCAGTCTGAATCTCCTCTGTTGCAAGCAGCCCTCACGGGAAATGGTCCCCACCCTGTTACAAACCTGGGAGGACTTGAAGAATGTTCTTCAGAAACACTTCCCCCTTCCCCCACTCCAGACCACCAGTCTCTGCTCCTCTCAGCCAAGGGTCTCAAACTCAAATGCCTGCGGGGCCCAGGCAAACAGCACACGAAGACCAGAGGTCTGAGCAAAGATGGCAGGCAGCGGCGGAGACGGGGTGGACCAAGGACCTCAGGCCCCACGCGGTGGGAAAAGCTCTTATTCCTCTCCAGGCAGTTGTTGCCATGCATGGACATGGCCTGAATCTAGTGCTACTAGACTTTCTGGCTTTTTAAGAAATCCGAAAGAACAGATGCTGTGGGGACATTCTCAGGCCAAGTTTTTTTTCAGTGTTGTGCCGGCAGGTGGGTTGCTATGAGTTTCTGACCTGGCCTGAGCCTTCTTGTGGGAGACTGTGTATGGGACTGGCCTCCAATGGGGGTCCCGCCCTCCTGTGGCCTTAGGAGGACCCTGGGCCATGTCAGGAGGGAGGACCACCTGGAGTGTAACAGGGCTCCCTTTTGGCTTCTAGGTTCCTGGGCCACCTGGGCCAGAGGGGCCTCCTGGACCTCCGGTGAGTTTGGAGGCCTTGTCGGCAGCAGTTCAGTCCACTGCGGTCAGGTCCCCAGTGTCCCTCCCATGTTAAACACTCCATCCCAGGGACACTGAGGAGCCTGTGACATTGTCTCATTCTCTGGAAACAGTCGATCTGCATGGCAGCCCTTGCTTTCTCTCCAAGCTCTGCCCAACATTTACTTAATCCTTTGCTGTCAGACATCTGCTCCTCCCTGTCCTCCTCCCTGCTACCCAGCTGGCAAGAAAACAGGATTAAAATAGAAAGTAGCCCATTAAAAAAAAAGAAAAAAAGAAGGAAGAAAGCGGCCCATTAACACCAGTCCAAGGGGTTGGCCTTCCTGTGATTATAGATATATAACCTGGGATCCCTTCCCACTGTACCTAGAGGGCCCCTATGCACCCTAATCCAACAAATGCTCATCTGCACCTCTGCATGGCTCACAGTCCCCATGGCACTGTGTGTCAGCTGTCGTCACAGGTAGAAGTGGTAGCGGCAACAGCAATAGTAGCCAACATTTATTGAAACTTACCATGTGCCAAACTCTAAACACTTTGTATACATTAATTTATTTCATTTTTGCAGTGTTTCTTCAGTCTCCCCTTCATGAGATTCTGGGTCAGCCATGGGAGCCACAGAGAAATTTTCTGTCAGCCCCTGGCTGAAGAAGACAGGCTCCAACTGTACCCCAAGAAGCTCCAAGCACTACCCCTCTTCACATTCCCTTCTATCTGTCATGGGCAGGGACCCCAGACCACCCTCTGTGCTCAAACCCCTGTGCTTCTGCCAGGCAGCCCGTGGGCAGGGAAGTGAACTAGAAACACAGTTCTAATGCACCTTGTTTTGATTCCAAATGCAGGGGCTCCAGGGTCTACCCGGACCAAAGGTAAGAAGTCATGTGACCGGAGCTGGAGGAAGGGAGGGGGAGGGGCTGGACCACTGAAGGCAGCAAAGAAGAAAAGTGCCTCTGAGGCCCAGCTGACCCCTCTCCTTAAATGGCCCCATGTGACGCTCCAGCCATGGGGTGCCACTGGGGTAGAACAAGCTCCCACACTCCCTTTAACAGGCAGCATTGACACCTGGCATTCTTGGAACACAGAATTTTCCCATCCATCCACTGACTCCACAAGCAACAGGCTAGATTCTTAGAAACCATGAAACCCTTTCCATCTCACCTGCCCCAGACCTTTCATTCACCCTGAAGTACAGGAGAAAACCAGACAGCAGCGTAGCTCAGGACCCCTCCCAGGGCCAGTCCCACTGGCCCCTGGTTTGGGGCTCTCCTGACCTCCCCCAAAGCATTGCAAATGAACAAAAAGGACTGGCAGCTGGTGGCGTGACAGTGGCCCTTACCCTCTGCCCTGACATTGTTCAGGGAACTTGGAGTTTCTTCTCCCAACAAGTTCGTGAGCCTCTGAGGTCTGATGGTGGTGTTTGGGCATCTCCCAGCAAATCCTGCAGGGTCCTAGTTTTCCTGCCCTGCAAATGGTCACCTGTCCTGAAGCCTGACCCAGAACTGCCCTGTGTGATGTCCCACTCCATTCATCACTTTTACTATGGGGGATGCTAACTGTGACAAAGACAGGCTAGTGACTCAGGGATTCTTGACGTACCTAGCCAGCCACCGAGGGCCTGACCACCTTCACCTCCTTCCTCCTCTACAAACCAGAATGAGATGGGAATGAGTTGTCTGGGACATGCCCTGATCTCCTCCATCTCCCTCTCCTTCAGGGGGAAGCGGGACTGGATGGAGCAAAAGGAGAGAAAGGTGCCCAGGGAGAAAAAGGAGACCGAGGGCCTCTGGGATTACCCGTAAGTATCTGGGCCCCAACAAGACCACTGCGAGGAGCCCACTGGGGTGCCCCTGACCAGGGACTGGGGTGAAAGCTGCTTGAAAAGTCCAGGTTCTAAAGTGCTGAGCATTCCAAGGCTCTGTGTGGCCTTTCTTCCCACCTGGGCAAGACCACAGGCTTTAATTTTCTGAGCATCTCCCCCAGAACAAGACTTGCCTTGGTGCTGGGAGAATGTGAAACTAAGTAGGACAAGGTTCCCACACTGAGGAGGTCAGATGGAAAGGCAGAGGGACCCAAGAACAGCCTCGGGACCTGCTTGTGCCTGATTCAGGGCAATCAAGTCTGCCCTATGCAGGCTCAGCATGGAGGGCTTGGGAGCAGTGGAGCAGTGAGGTATCCTCCATCTCACCCCTCTTTCCCAGAAGGACCTCCAAGAGAACCTTGCTCTGTCCTCCTAAGCACTGGCCTCAGCAGGGAAGTATGTAACAGTCAGACTCCGTGGTCTTGGCAGACTAAGCCCACTCTTACCCAGCATCCCAGAGAGCTCTGCCTGCTCAGAGCTCAAGGCCCCTGGTCAGTGGCTCAGGCTGCTCAGGAGGCATCTATGTCTAGAGGTAGGGCTAGGCTGGCCTGGGCTCATCCCTTTGCCCCATGTTCCTGTGGCCTGATGGTCTTGTCACCCCCACCTGTGTCCAGGTGAGCACATCACACACCCTACTGAGGTTGGCACACTGTGAGTTGCGTTTTCAAGAGTTGGAAGAGACATTAACAACCTATCTCATCATTTCATCAATGGCCAGCTGAGGTCACAAAGGAACAGACTGGGCCAGATATTGCTCCTCCACTGAGTCCACGTCCTTGCAAAGGGGCTCCTTTCAGCTATTTTGTCTTCCTCCATCCCCCCATTCAAGGTCTGTCCCCACCCCAGGTAGCCATAAAGGTCAGGGCAACAATGGGAAACCAATTACCCCACCTCTGCAGAACCTGAAGATCTGGTTAATATAATCATAGCCAATGCAAAAGGTATAATTACACCCTCATTAATGCACAAATGTAGGAATATTTAAGAAGCTGATTTGCTTGACAGGCTACAAAAAAAATAGATGACTTGAACAGACATTTTCCTTACTCTAAGCTGTGTCTATAATGAGTAAGTCCCCCTTCCTGTGGAAACTCCTTCCTGCCTGCCCCCACGCACAAATCTCTCTTCACCCACCTTCAAGGCCCCAACAACCCCAGTGAACATCAGAGAATGCAGTCAGGAGCCGACATGCAGGTGACAGTGACAAGACAAGTAATATAGATAGAAAGTGCCATGTGAATGACAAAGGGCCCAGTCTCCACTGAATTCTCCAACTTTTGGATGGAGGCATGCGCCTCTCTGGGAGGATCTGATGGAATTGGGCTGGGGTGGGGTCTGGGCATCTGGACTGTGTGATACCAGCCCAGAAGACGCTAATGTGCACTGGAGTTGAGAACCTCAGCTGTCCCAGAGCTGTGCGGGCCTAACGCTGAGAACCCAGGCCTTGGCGAATCTTCTACCTGATGCTTTTTCTCTGGGAGGAGTCGGCTCCCTGGACTTCTTTTCTGCACGCATCTTCCACCTTAAAATCCTGAGGCTGAGGCTCACCTCTGAGCTCTTTCGGAAGCAGTGTCCAGGAACTCAGTCCTTACCAGCGAGAGAACTCCTGCGGCCTTCTCCTTGGCTAGTCACTTTGGCATCTTTAGAAAATGTTCCCCTAGTTTTCTTAGGTGGGTTACAGGAACAGCTTCTTAGCCTGGCACTGGAGCAAGAGCTCTATTCCCAGCACCCGTCACTAGTGGGTGTGGATTTGAACAACGTCCCACCTGCCTGTTTGCCACAGGAGATACGCGGCCTTAGACCTATGATCCAGTCAGCTGCTTCCAAGGCCTCTTCTGAAAAAGGGCCCTTGTTTATAACATCTGGACAGATTGAGTTTGTGTTAGGTTCTGCAAATGGTAAAATGCCAGAGAAATGTCAAGCACTGTCAGTATTCTCACTCAGGGGCCAACCTCTTCCAGCCAGCTTCTGCCCAGGTTTCCAAAGCAGATGCTGGAGCTCAGGGCTGACCAAGTTAAGGGAGGGAGGGGGCCGATCTGGCCTGGTCTCCACCTGCTTGCAAGAGGCTGAGAAGGTCCCCCTTGCCTGGGTCCTCCACAAGGCCTCATCCTTCCCAGGAATCCCATCCTGGGGAGAATACACAGCCCTGGGTCCAGATGTCTCCCAGGATTCCCTTTCTCTATCCCTTTCCCTGGAGCTCTGAGGCCCCCTGGGCAAGGGGTTCCTGCGATGCAGCACAAGGGGAGTGGGGTGTGCGGAGGACCAGAGCAGCCTCTGCGTTGGTCTCTGCCCAGCCTGCCCAGCAGTGGCCACAGCGTTTGGTGTCTCTGTGTTGTCCTGGTCTCCATGTAAACACACTCCCTGTCCTCCAGGCTCATTCCTCCCGTCGTGTTTGATGCCAGCATTTGTGTCTGTCCAGAGTCATGCTTACTCACCTCTTCCCTTCCCGTTGTCCCTTTCTCTCCCTCTCCCTCCTCCCTTCCCCTTCTTTTGGTCAAACTGTGCCCTTCGTCCAGGGAGCTTCAGGTTTGGACGGCAGGCCGGGGCCACCGGTGAGTGTCATTTCTCCCCACTCCCTTCCACCCCACCCCACGCCCAGCCTGTGATCCCTCCTGTCTGTCCCACTGTGGCCTCATTTCCTCAGTGAGTCATGCCTTGTCCCCACCATAGACACCAGAAAGGTCCCGTCCACACTCAGGTCAGAGTGCTTTTGCAGGCCTCCTGGCCCAAGAGAGCTGGCCTGCACCCAAGCACCCCATCCACCCTCTGCACCCAGGAACCTTGGGCCTGAGGCACTGTCCCAGATCCCAAAGGACAGCTGAGTCCCCAGCAAACACACCAGTGTCTGTATGTGCCCGTCCCGCTGTGTTGTCTTCATGCTGTGAGCTCTGTCCTTCTCCTGTCTGCCCATGGGGCTTCCCCATCCTGCGCGGCCAGCCTGGTGGGTGTTGGAGGAGCAGAGAGGCCAGTTCCAGCTTCGTGTCCCATGCACATGTTTCAACCATAGACCTTTCACTGCCAGGGCCCACTGCCCCCCTGCAACCCAGCAAGGGGGTGTATCACAGAGCAGGGACAGGGCTCTCAGATCCCCTTTCTCCATTCTTCATAGAAGTGCCAACCCTTCTGTGTGACAAACAGCTGAGGCACCAGAGACAGCAGCTTCCTCTCTACCTTCAGTCCCCGCCCTGAGCATCCTTGAGGACATCAGACTGTCACCTCTCATGGTGTGGGGATCACTCCTTCTCCAGGGCCAAGAGGCCAGCTTCCCTGCTCAGGGGCCACACAAGCTGTGTGGATGCCCATCCCCTCCCAGCCAGCAGATGCCTAGAGGCTGCTCTCAAGGCCATGTTGGCCCATGGCCCACCTAGCAATGAGGTTTTGATGAGCAGGTGAAGGAGGGATGGGGGCTGAGACTCCTGGGCTGACGCGATGACCTGCAGGAACAGTGTTAACACCCATGTATTGAGACCTGGTGGTGGCCTGGGAGCAAACACGCATGTTGCCCCTCGTTTTATAGTGGGAAGACCTGGCACTCAGACCATCTAGGGGTCTTCTCTAGAATCCAAGAGTCTGGGGCCTCTGAGGTGCTGGAGCCCAGCCCAGGGACTCTAGAGTCTTGTTGGATGCTGATCTGGCTCTGGCTTTTAGCGGTGCTGTCGTTGTGGATGCCCATGGCCTCCCTTCTCCTCATAGCTGCCAAGGGGCCATGGAGAATGGCTCTTTCTCCTCATGTGAAGGAAATCAGCTTTTTCCCTACTTGCTCATGCCCTGCTTTCACAGCTACTCTCAGAACACCCCACACCCCGCATCCTCATCTGAGTTAGGTACATAAACACTGAGGCAGAGAAATAGGAGCTGTGAAATACATACCTGGTCCAGTCCAGCTGCAGCTGGGGACCTGGGGAAGATGTCTGATGATGCCATAGCACCTGCTCAGTCTCTAAGCAACGCCGCTCCAGTGGCTTCCTCCCCTAGCTCCCTGCTGCCCTGGCTGGGAGAGCTCCTGCCCCACCTCCCTGCAGTCCGGTGCAGTGCGGACACCAGGATGCCATTCATTCCCTTCCAGCCTGTTCTGCAGGCCTGAGGTTAGGGACAAAAGGCCAGGCCAGAGGCTGGAGCCAGAGATAGGTCCACGGGGGTGGCAGGGTGTGTGCTGCTGAATGAACCTCTCTCGCCTGCCTCTGTGTGCGTCCGCATTGGTCTCTGTGGCATGAAAACCCTCCCGCTGCATGTGGAACTGTGACAGCACAGGGGTGCCAGCCCCAGTCCCTGTCCTGGAATGTGGTGACCTCCCTCCCAAGTGCTTCTGGGAGCAAACTAAGCAGCCATTCTCCTATTGTTTTCAGCCTTGGTGAGCTTGGTTATGACGTGAAAGGGTTTCATTCCATGAATCCGGCTCTGAGGCAGCGGGGAGGTGGTTTCTCCTCTGAGATCCCCAAACCCAAAAAGATCACAACCCAGTCATATGACTGCCCTGAACACGCCTGGCCTCGCCAACCCTGAAAACTGGGCCTTGGACCTCGCTCATCTCCAGGTGTCGGGCAGGACTCCCAGGGCTCCCCAGAACCTGGTGCCTCACCTTTGCTCTTTCCCTCCCAGGGTACCCCAGGACCAATTGGCATTCCAGGCCCCGCAGGACCAAAGGGCGAGAGGGTGAGCACTCCAGGAGCCCAGGTGGCCAAGAGGGAGGAATCAGGCCATCTTTCCTCAGCCCCAGCCTGGGACCTGGGACCCCACTGGTTATCACATCAGCCCCAGGAGTCTCAGTCCTCATCCCTCCCTTCATCTGTCACTGTCATAGCAGCCCTTGGGAGCTGGTAGGCCTCTGCCCATGAGTGGGCAGCAACTTGGAAAGATGAGACATGGCCTCCACCTCAGCCTCTGCTTACCTGGCATCTGTCACAGTGCAGCCTGGCAAGGCTTCCGGTGCTGTTGTCACTGCCTGGGCTTACACTTGTAATAATTTAGGGACCATCACAGAACAGAGTGTCCAGTGGTGATTAGAAGGTTCCCGGAGGACATCAAGAAGTCTGGAGGCGAGAGCATTAGGCTTGGTCCCCGTGGTCCCTGTCAAGTGGCCCTGGCCATGTCGCCTAACACCGTGATGTCAGCCCATTCGATGTAGAGCAGGCATAAGTGAGGTTGAGGGTGGCGGGAGGCAGCTTGGTGGAGACAGGAGAGCATGATTCTTTCTCATCCTCTCCTCCCGGCTGGACCCCAAAGCATCCGTTGAATTGTCCACCTGCTGGAAGCACCCCTCTCTTCCACCCACCTTTCTGACTGCTTCCAGGGGTGATGGAGTGGGCAGGGTGGGCAGTGTCTGCAGAGGGCTAATGGTTGCTGTGAGGGCTGGCTCTGAGTCTTCAGAGAAGACATCGAAGCCATCTTTCCCTTCCCTTTCATCTTCTGTGCGGGCCCATATACCAGTCTTTCTGGAGGGTGTTGGGGGACAGGCTGTATTGGATAGAGAGAGTGAAGGGGCTCCCAGCCCCTCTGGGGCAGAGTCAGCACCAGCAGCCCCACACACACACAGCCCTTGCTTCCTCAGGGCTTTGAGGGGGTTGGAGAGGTTGCCCAGGCTTTGTGCCAGAATAGGAAATGGTGACTGAAGGTTATTGCCACATCGGGATTCATAGGCTTCTTTCTCTCATTTCAGGGCAGCAAAGGAGATCCAGGGATGACAGGACCAACGGGAGCAGCTGGGCTTCCTGTGAGTCCCATGGGACCAGAGGTTTTCCCCCTCTCTCTCTCTCTCTCTCTCTCCCTGTCCATCCCCCCCCCCGCCCCATACTCACTGGAAACCAGGAAACCAGGGCAAAACAGAACATCCAGAGCCTGGAGCATTCTGTGACAGAGGATGCCACCAAGAGGCTACTGGTTGGGGAGCTAGAACTCACAAAGCACTCTCAGGGGACCTGGGGAAGATGTCTAAGGTGCTAAGCCTAGGGGACCGAATCACAGGATATAACAGCACATCCGGAGCCACTGTGTCGGGTGCATGGAGCCTCCCATGTGACTCTGCCACCACCTCTGCCCTCAAAGAAGGGCAGCATCCAATCCAGATCTCCGTGACACAGAAAGGAGACACTCCAAAACCCAAGCAGCTTTTCTAAGGGAGCTAGGCCTTGAGGAGCAGACTGAGCTGTACCTGCAGTGTGTTTGTCTGGTGCTTCATTGTAAAAGCCGAGTGTCCACCTGAAAAGGCCTGGATGGCTCATTGAACTTAAAGGTTGTAGTAACATGTTGCCTAAGGAGGCAAGTCCCGGCCAGTCTCTGCTCATGCTTATTCCCCCAGGCCATTTGTCAACTTGCAAGAAGGTCTGAGAAGCTCTGGAGTCATTTTGCCTGCAAAAGCCCAGCAGGAGAGCCGCAGGAGCACTCCTCTGCCAGGGGCGTCCTGCACCTGCCCACCACGTCCTCAGAACCAACCATTCATCTGCATTAGTGACTCGGAAGAACACAACTGAGACACGGATTCAAGAGCGAGAAAACCAGAACTGTATTCTTGGCTTTGCCCATAACTCATCATTCGCCTCTAGGTCAAGTTCCTTGGAGGATTTGCTTCTCTATCCTTCTGTAAAATGGGGACAATTAAGCCTGTCTCCACTGAATTAGGCATCAGCTGGGAGCTTTCCGAGCCTGGAACAAAGACTGTGGCTGGCTGTTCTGCATTTGCTCATTCATATGTCTTTATTTCTCTGATTTATTGCAGGGTTTACACGGACCACCCGGGGATAAAGGAAACCGGGTAAGTCAGAGCCCTCTCACATTTTGGCCCTGGTTACTAATGTTTTCATGATGGGGTGGAATGATCGACTGGGGTGTCCTGACCTAACATGGAAATACAGTGTTTCCTGATAAATCACCCTAAATTGAAAGGGTTTATAGTAAGGGGCTTAATCCATGGCCCGCAGGGAGCCTGGGGTAATCCTGAAATTGAAGCGTGTATTGTTCCACATTTCAAGGGAGGCTAAATCCCACGGTGGCCATCAGATTAGCATTGCCATCCAGTAACAGGAGCTGCGTGTCCAGCTCTCTCCATGTTGCCCTGATAATAGGCCCCTAAACGATATTTATAGATCCATCATTACCTCGTCCTCGCCTTCTGAAAGTTAGTTTTGCCAGGCACTCCAGGCCACTGGAGAGTGAGAAAATAAATTCCAGTTCCTAGAACAAGTAGAAAGCTGTTGTAAGCAGCCAAGCCTTTAAAAAAAATACCATAGCTGCTATTTCTCTTGAAAAGAGTCTGCAGGCCTCCCAGGCCCCTTGCTCTCCCCATGTTTCTGCCATCTTCACTGGGATACACTGAATGGCCATGGCACCCACAGCCATATAATGGTATGTGGCCCAGGCCGTGGCCCTGGGCATGGGGGCGCAGTGGGGATAATTTATTACATCTGACCAAGAAATTATTTGTGTCCTTCCTAGAATGTCTCCTCTTCCTCATAGTAGCTCTCGGTGCGGGGCACATCCCCCCTAGAGGCCCAGAGCCATCTTCTGGTGGGTCAAAAAATCTCAGAGAAAGAATGGGAGGAGCAGATGGAGAAACACAGCCCAGAATGAGGATAAGATGTACTGATCCACAGGCAGAACACATGAATTCCAGAACCCAGTTCTCATGGCTGATCTATTAATGTTGATACCATGTTCATGGATAGAAAGTGCCAGAATCTGTATGTTCGTATGTAGCACCAGTTTCATTCCATTCTCTTCAATGTGAGAAGTATTTACTGAGTGCTTTTATATGTCTAAATAATCCTCACTGGAAGACTGTCAAAAGCAACTCAATTTGTCCCACAAATTATATAAACCAGTGGGAGCAAGCAGAACCACCCCTACTAGATTGCCATGGCAAGGCCAAGTCTAGAAGCCACTGGAACAAACAGATCTAATTCCCAATCCTCGGCCAACTTTTCAAGGCTGACTAGGAAGCCACTTTCCTTGAGGCAGCGTCAAGGAATTTAGGCCTAGACAAATGTGATCATTCCACCTCTTCAGTAGCATGCTAACCTCCTTTCTGACTTATTTCTAAAGTGTTCTGGTTCTATTATATTTGATTTATATTTTCAAAACCTATTTCTTGAGACATTTTCAGTTCGCCTAAGGCATTGAGCTATTTGAAGGCTGCAGAATCAGTCCTTCTTGTGACAGTGACAACTTTGCTGTAGAAGTGGAGGAGGGCAAGGTGCCCTTGTCACAGATGAAGGGAGGAGGAAGAGATCGATCAGGCTGGTGACTTTGGTGCCAAAGGAACCGAGGTTGTTGAATAATCCACTGTGGTCCTGGGAATTAGTGGGAAAATAGTTCTTCCCAACTTTTCCTTCCTGGTGTTGACACACTTTCCCCACCCCTATATAAGTCACTTAGTCAAAGTAAAGTTCAGAAAATAGCAGAGTTGCACAAAGTACGCCATAAAGAACCACTTGGTTTATGCCAAAGAGCAGTTTTCACAATCAAGGAATGGCTCTTCTCTTCATCCAAGAGATTTGTCTCTCCTCCTAATTCACACCTTTGTTTGCCACCAACCCTATCAGGATTTTGGGGGAGATTGAGGATTTGGTAATAAGGCTTCCAAAAGCCCAAGCAGACTCAGGGAAAGATGTTTTGTATTGTTTCATTTTTTTGCTGAAAGCTCAGGATTTTGATGCTTTTGTCAAGGTCAAATGCCACCAGGCTAAGCCCACATTCTGGTTAGAAGCCCCATTGTTCCCCTAGAAGATGAAGCCAATCTTGTTGAAGCCCCCCAACCCTGCCCGAGTTTTGGAGGGTGTCTCCCTGTAGCCAGCCCCCTAACTTTGCTCTCATGATGCCTAGGGGACCCCATCAGAGATCTGTTCTACCTCTTGGTGAACCATGACACAACTTTAAGATTATGCTGCTCTGTGTCCCACCTGAGAATGGTCCAGAAGCCTCTTTCCTGTTCGGGGAGGAGGAACCTCCTCGTGGTAGGGCCCAAAGGCCCGGGCCCCAAACAGGAGCTTGCTAAGGACACACATGACAGTGGAAAGGCTGCTCTGTCCTGGTCACTAAGGGAACACCACTTGTCTCTAAGTAGCTCTGTGAAACTGGCCCAGAAGCCGCGGGTGGGATAGAACATCAGTCCGAGGATAAAGGGTAAGGTGAATCTGGCACTTTTGTCATCAGGAAAATTGGGTGTTGCCATGGAGCTGCCTGGCAGCCAGCCAACTGAAAAGGTCTGAGGCCACTCTGAGATGCCTGCCTGGGTCTGTGTGTGTGTGTGTGTGTGTCTATGCATGTATGTGTGTCTGCATGCATGTGCATGCCTTGCTTCTCTCAGCCCTCCTTGTCTCCTCCCCTCCCCCACCACTCTCTCTTCTGGCCTGGGCCTGCTTCTTCCTTCCTTTACTTTTATCTTCCTCCCCAAAATGTTCACCACATTATAATCCCACATCCTTCATACTCTCCCGGCCCCTTCCCAACTTCCCATGCATTTCCTCAGAAATCAACTTTATATGCTTACTTTTATTGGTTAAGAAACCTCTGCACTCAACTTTATCTGCCCCTTTCCTCCTTACCAGCTAGAATTCCCCCTTACCAGCTAGAATTCCCCCTTGCAGGTCTTCTCGTGTGCCCATCTCTGGGGCAGGAGGCTGGGAGGAAGTAGGGAAAGCCACTAGTCTGACACCCTCAAAGGGTACCTGATTTGGGAAGACACCCAGGCGCTCAGAATGAGGTGCGCCATACTGGGTTATAGGTGCACCATAGAGCCATGAGGGAAGTCAGGCACTCGATCCACACTTAACCTCCATAAAATTCATCTAGGACCTGGAATCTCCCATTCTGTGGCAGCTTTGCCCACTTTCTTAGTTGAGGAACTGTACTCGCACTCGAGAATGAAGGGCCCCCTCCTGGGGACATTTCCCATGGGCTTCTCCATCCAAATGGCTTATGCACCATTTAGGGCTTACCGATGCCATGCAGCCCTCCCTAGGGGACATGCCTTCATGCTGATGGGATTACACTTAAGATGTATATGCATGATTCCTCTTAAACACATATCATTTTCTAAGTGAGGATGTGTGTTTTAGAAAATTCATTTAGAATAATGCATTGGCGATTGCAGATGGTCTCTAGAATCAAGAAATTTGGGTAATTTCCAAAGATCCAAGGAAATTTTCTAGCACTTTAATCATCAGGGAAATTGGGTGTTACCAAGTATTCCTAATGTCTACCTCCTTCTAACAAACTTGATCCCCGAAGCCTTTCCCTGCAGAGCCCTACAGACAGGACAAGACCTCGGATCCTCTGGTGAGGACCTACTGGCTGACGAGAAATAACAATCCTTATTATTATCATAAGGAAGCAGCTATCATCTACTGAGCATGTACCCTCTGCCTTACTAAGCATGCATTCTTGTGCACACAGACCTCACCACAAATTGCTGAAGTAGGTTTTATCGTACCCACTCTACAGGTGGAGAAACTGAGGCTCACAGAGGTTAAGTTGCTTCCCAAAGTCATGCCCCTTATAACTGGCAGAACCAGCTTGGACTCCAAGCCTTTGTTTTGACCAAAATTCTGCCCAGTCTTCAGGTCCTGTCATCCTGAAGTGACATTGTGGAAGCCCGCAAACATGAGATATCACCTTCCAGAGAGAAGAATCCTGGGAAACCCCTAGGGGTGCACTTGGTCACTTTTTAAGGAAACAACACACGAAGATCCAAATTCCAATTCATTACAAGGTGATTCTTTACTTTTAAGAATTCCCTGCAGGGCCGGTGAGATGGCCAGGCGCCGTAAGTGCCTGCCTGGCAAGCGCAAGGGCCCGAGTTTGACTCCCGGATCCCACATACAAAGAAAGGGCCGGTGATACCGCTCAGCGGCACGGGCGCCTGCTGGCGCGCGAGGTCCTGAGGTCGACCCCCGGTACCTACAAAAAAAAAAAAAAAAAAAAAGAATTCCTGCAGCCCTTTTTTAAATGAACCCTAGCCCATTTAGAAAATAGGGCCAATTTAGATGACATTTACTGAAGCTTTTCAGAAACAAATGAATTCCATGAACCACCGTGTCCATATACAAATAGTTCCCAATAATAAAATAAAATGTATAAAAACAGCTGTCTATGACTTCAGACCAGGATGAACCAGAGAGGCACATGGAATGGGAGAACCCAGGAGAGAACCACACACACCCATGTGCACATGTGCCCACAGGACACGTGCACACAGGCACACATACATACACACGCCCAAGCACGAACCCATACACACTAACACACGTGCACAGGCGTGTGCGTGTATATGCTCACCCAGGCCATACTCGCACACACATGCAGGCAGACACACACCCAAAACTCTGAACAAAATCACCTCGATCCCCAATAGAATATCAAAGAGATGAAAATTAATTGAGACAAAATGTGAGCATAAAGCCCTTCAAAAATAGGCCCTCAAAGAGAAGGAAGGTGGTCCTTTCATCACTCAGTTCATCTCAACCTCTCTCTGGGCTTAGTATTAGCAAAAGTGGGCATCCATGTCTTCAGTCCACCTCCCAGCCTTTCCCCTTAGTCAAATTCTTAGGTGCTTAAAGGGGAGAGGTGGATACTGACCCTGAAGCCTGCTGGGCAGAAAATCCTAATTAAGAGAATCTACTTTTTCCTCTTTAACTTTATTTTTCATTTTCTGTCTCTAACCTTAACACAGGAATGATCCTAAAGTTTTGACGTTTGTTTTTTTCCCCCCTGGACTAAACCATTATTTACAGGGGGAGAGGGGGAAGAAAGGCTCTAGAGGGCCTAAAGGGGATAAGGGAGACCAAGGAGCACCTGGATTAGATGCCCCCTGTCCGTTGGTATGTTTTCCTCTCTCACTTGTATTGTTCTGGTTTTTGCTTGAGGTTTGCAAGTTGGAAACAAAGAAGGCAAATCAACTAAGATGAGAACCAAATGACTACACTGATGCTACCAAAGTCTGTCTGCTCACTGGAAATTCTGCCAGCTGTGGGTGTTGCCTTCAGTCCCCAGCTGCAAACAATTATGGTTCAATCCCTTTCCTTTGAATCCTTTTTCTTTGAAGATGCAGAACAATTGATGCATGGAAGTGAAGAAACCACGAGGAAAGAGGGTTTTGGAGAAGGCCTCGGTGCTTAGCTCCAGCCTGGCTTTGGAAACCAGTGGAGCATTTGTGAGCCATGATTTGCCTTCTTTGTTTTGTGGCCACTTCTGTGGCCAGCAGTTCTAGTTATCTGAATCCTCACTTGGTCAGGATGCAGGACCCCAGAGTTAGGCTCTCCTGAGGGCCCCCGATGCTCAGTGCTGGGCAGAACAAGGCCACACAAGGGGCTTTTCATACATAGCCATGCAATGCCACCAGCCAAACAAACCCTGAAAGCTGTAGACCAAAATCAATAGGATGCCACCCACAGGAAGCCTTCCCAAAAGAGCCAGCATCTAATGATGCGTGGCACATCTGACAGGTTTCTCAAGTTCCCTTTAAATCCATCCAAAGGTTCTGAAAACTATGATGCACTGAAGGTGAATGTTACCTGCGATTGCTTCACGTGACTCTGTAAACAGAGGGGTCAGTGCAGAGGGGCCGGCTGTATGCGACCCCTAGCTGAACTCTGCTGGCACAGAGACTGAATGTGGGATATGAGGGACCAACTGGGACTTAGCACTATTTGTAGGTGTTAAGTGTAGGATATTGAGGGTCCTGCATACTGGCCAGGTTAGGACTGGGCCTCTCCACTCCACAGTTGGAGCTGGCCACCCTTGACCTAAATAATCATCGTGGTTGATTTTGTGAACAGGGACATCGAGGTTTTAAAGGAGAGAAAGGGGAACCGGGGTTACCAGGGCTGGACGGACTGGATGCCCCATGCCCATTGGTATGGCATTGCCCTGCCTGCCTGCATGGCTGATTTGGGCTTCCCATGTGTGTGGTTTAAGCCCATGTGCTTTCTGCTCCATCCACCCAGTCCCCATATCCTGCTTCTTCACTCCATAGACACCGAGGGTCACCTGCCTAGTGCTCTAGGGGTTCCCAGCATGCTGCCCTCTTGCATGCAAAGTTTGCTGGGTGTTTTCTTGGCTTCCTCCTGTAGTTTCTGATGCACCTCACTTTGGTCTCCCAGCCCCCAAGCAAGCTTTGACTGCTTCTGATCTTTCTAGACACTTCTGCCACCAGAGGTAAACTAGGGAAGTGCATTCTCTGGTCAGGTTCGTAGAAGCATGACTTCTTGTCCTCCATGCCATGCAGTTAGGGCAGAATGCACCTATCAAACACTTAACAAGCCATTGGAATGAATGCCTGAGTCATCCCACCTCCCTGCCCTCCCCCCTCTCATGGTTTGGCTGGGGACAGATGGGCATGTTCTAGACAGGGTAAACTGAGGAGTTTAAGAACCAAGAAAGTACCCTGCCTGTTCTTCCAGTCTGGGTCCTGGGTCACTGCCCAGAGGACACCATGAAAACTAAGGAACAGTCCAAGACCAGGTGTTCAGATCCTAAAGGGCTGGATCTCCTTGCTTAAATCACAGAAAACATTACAGGACCCTCGCTTGGTGTCCCTTTCCTGCATCCCCAGTGGCTCACTATGTGAGAGTCTGGGAGGGATGGAAAGGTGGCGAACATAGTAGAGGAGGAGGCAAGGGTGCCTCTTGCAGCTGTGTCCTAGGCTGAGGGGTAGCAGTTGGTTCCTATCCTGCCCAGTCCCTCTCCAGGTGCGGATGCTGTAGAGCTCCTCATGATCCTCTTAACCAACCACAAGAGAAGCAGAAGGTGACACTGCTATAAGGGGACTGGTTCCGAGGCTCCTACTCACCCAGAAGGGTTTGGGTTCAGGAACTATTTTTGTAGCAGACTTCCCAGCCTGACTCTGTGGTGACTCCAGGATTAAGTGGGAGGGAAAACAGTATAAGAAAATGTAGTCTCCTCCCCTGTGTCCCTAGGTCCGCTCTGTCTCTGCCCTGGGACCTGCAATTCTGAGATCTGGCTGCCTTGCTAGCAGATGGGACCAGGGCCTTTGTAGGTCCAGCATGTGGGTGACCTTGGAGCCCCCTTGAAGGGCACCAGGGCCTGTGTAGGCCCAGCACAGGACAAGCACCTGGAGGAGCATGCCTCCTACCCCACTGGCTGCCTGTGACTGACCTGCCCCACAGCCCGCACGAGCACACTTCTCAGCCGCAGGCGTCAGAGCACCTGTCTCCACGAATCCCCACGGGTCTCCCTGGGCCACCGTCCTGTCCCACCTTTCAGCACCTTCAGTTCTGTGCCACCACCTCGGCCTCCCTGCTTCTCACCGCACGTGACTTTCCCTTATCTGCCTGCCCCCCTCCACTGCCCCTGCCACCAGTGGGAATGCGCTGTGGCCCACGGAGGCTCCTCTCCCTCCCAGAGACTATGTAGAGTGTGTCATAGCACAGCGGGCTGGGAAGAGGGCAGAGGGCCACCAGGACACTGTGGGATGCACCAGCTACCTGTGCAGTCCCTTTCCTGGCTCAGGGGGGAAATAACGGTCATCCCTTCATGCAAAGTGACATTTTCTCCAGCAGCATCCCGTAGCAGTGTGTCATTTGTCTATTAATTTTCCGTGGAAGGATCCATAGCTTACCTTTCTCATGTCTCATTCTGCCTCCTGCATTGTATTCTTAAGAACTTGTGGGATCATGACTACTGATCATGACTTTTAGTACAAGATAACTCGACCTCTTCCCCGCCCCATGTACAGCCAGTGCCTGCTGAAGGCCAGGTGACGAGGGGTTCAGGTGCCTGGTGCGGGTGGGGATTTGGTGTGGGCCACAGAGGATGCCCGGTCGACCTCCCTCCCTTTAGGACTGAGCTCTTGCTCCTCCCCTGAGCCCCCAGGTCTGCTCTGTCCCTGTCCTGGAGCCTGCAATTCTGGGATCCGGCTGCCTTCCTAGTAGATGGGACTAAGAACCTGAGCTCCGCCCTTGGTGCAGCCTTGCCTGCTAGGCCATTGCTAGGCTCCCTAGGGTGTGCCAGAGAGGACAGGATAGTAGGTCCAGAGGACACAGGAAGGTTCCGTCACTATGGGCAGAACATCCTGAAGCTACAGGGTGCTCTGTGGTTGCCACAAACTGTGTGCATTTGCTCCCCACCCTGCTCCTCTGCCCCCAAATTCCCAGCAATGTCTGAGGCCTGGCCAGACCCTTGTCCTCTTGTTGAAGGCACCCCTGGGTCATGTTCCAGTACTGCTGAATGCCTGTCCCTTTTTGCTCCCAACTCCCACCCAGGACTGACCATCACTGGGCCTGTCTAGATGTCCTCCTCCCATGCTTGGGAAGAGAGACAAGTGAGAGGTCAGGCCAGCTGGGAGGGTCGCTGCACCTCTCCCTCTGCCTGGATTTTGCAGCGGGAGAAACAGAGCCCCAAGTGCTGAGTGACAAGCATCCAGCACTCCACAGAGCAGCGACCGTCCTCTCCTGGCCCCCCAAGCCATCTGTGCTTGCTAATCCTGCAGGCTAGGATGGCTCCCTCTTGGCCTTACGCTGCAGCCACATGGGACCTTAGCTGAGGGGGAAATGGCAGCCTCTGTCTCCCACTCCCTTCCAAGGGTTCTGACCTGGAACCGAGAAAAGAAATAGACAGTGGTGGGTGGGCCAATCCCGACAAGCTGCCAAAATGTTTGTGGCCCTTGTCACCCCTGCCCCACCTGCTTGGTGGACCAAGCCAAGAGTCTCAGTGCTCTGCCTCCCTTCCTCCCCACAGGGTCAAGACGGCCTGCCAGTCCAGGGCTGCTGGAACAAGGTAAGCTCTTCCGAGCCCACGCTGTTCAGGTAGAGGGGGACGCCCCACCCCGACCAGTGCCGCACGGCTCACACAGCATCCATTCTGCCTTCCTGCCGATGAGGCAGCGCGACATGGCTTGGAAAAGGCACTCCTTCAAAGGCGGGTGCCCAGTGAATACCTGAGGTCCAGCACACACTTGGAAAATGCTTAAAAATTTAGGTAGTGCCTGTCCTCCGAGGATTTGGAGACCGTGTTTTAAAATAGGTTATCAATTAGCCACTCCCATAGTATTCAGATGAAGTCATTTAAGCCACATGATATTTATCCAGATGGAGGATATCCACACTATTTATGCTCTAAACTCATGTGGCATTTTTTTTTTTTTTTTTTTTTTTTTCAGTACCAGGGATTGAACCCAAGGCCTTTGCACTAAGCTACATCCCCAGCCCTCTTTCCTTTTTCTTTTGAGACAGATTCTTGCTGAGTTGCTAAATTGCCCAGGCAGGGCTCAAACTTACCTCAGCTACCCAGAGTGTTGGGGTTACAGGCGTGCACCACCACATCTGGCTCTCACATGGCCTCTATCCCTGCTCATAGTTATTGTCCAGCTCCCCATCACATCCTTCCCCCTTGGACCTCAGCCATGGGAGCCTTGTGTTTGCACACATGCCACCTGCAGCCCAGTCTCTCCTGGGCGCTGGTGTTCTGGCCAGCAATGAGACTTTGCTGATTCACATCTGCCTTGGCATTTTCCACCATTAAAGCAGTCTGAGGCCAGAAGGCCAAGCCCTTCCACCAGGTCACCCCACTCAGCCCTGGCACCCCTAGTGCAGGGCTCCCCAGCCTTCGCCATGGGCTTGCTAATTCAGAAGCCCACCTTCCAGGCTGCCTCCTTCAACCTTGCCTCCTGCTCAGCATCCTCTCACCAACCCTTTACCAACATTGTCTCAGGTTATCACTGTGTCCTCCTAAAATGCCTGGAGACCCCAACCTGCTCCAGGTTTGTGCTTAGCTATCCAGTCCTGTGCCAGTGACAGCAGAGCCACTTGTACAGTGAGATGAATAGGCTCCCTGTGCTATGATGCCCACAGGACTGGGTGAAAGTAGTGAAGTGATCAGGACACCAGGCCCTAGGTTGAACACCTATGTGTCTGGGTAACTAAAGACCCCCTAACCAAAGAAAGGGAAAGCTCAACACTCAAGAGAGCTGCCTTGCCTAGGTCTGTTCCCTGCAAGACCTAGGTAAAGCTCCACATTATCCAGGGACACATTCCCTTGCCCCCAATAAAGAATTTCTGCTTCGAGGTTGCTGCTGATGGTCAAAAGATAAAAATATCCCTGAGCTTAGCAAGGGAACAGCAGCCGCTATTGAGAGAAAGAGTTTTGGAGAAGCAACTAGAGAGCTTCCAGTTCACCGGTCCACACCCGTTGAATTCTGTCTGGGACCAGGCAGGAAGCAGCCAGGCCTCCAAGACAGAATACAGAGAGTGCCCTCTAGTGGCCATGAAGGGGAGTCACTGGAAGGTGAGAGGAATTTCCCACCCTCAGGGTGCTTAAAGTCCACAGGAGTTTCTTCCTGCCAGGGGGCGCTTGTGATTCCCCAGTGTTCTTATCTAGAGTTCCCACCCAACCCAGGACAGGATCCTCCTCCTTGCCTCTGGGGAAGTAAGCATCCACAGACCCCCTCGAAACTAATTTTACCTTGTTTTGTTTTTGTTTTGCAGTGATGCCTCTAACCTTGGATTGGCCTGTGTGTGTGTTTATACATAGAATATTTATTTTTATACAGTTTTCACTCTTTGAAAATGCCAGAAGTATGATGCATCTTACAGATTATTAAAAGAAAGAGAAAAACTTGCATATTTTGTACAGAAAATAACACCTCTCCCTTTTGTTTACAAGATTTTTATGTAAGTCTATGTCTTAATACACTTTCTGTTTGTGAGTACGGCCCTGATGTTTGCATGATATTCGTGCACACTTATTTACCTATAGAAGCTTCATAAATTATTAATTATTAATAAATTACTGTGCGCCGGTGCCAAAGAGGGTAGCCAGCACCAACGTGCTGCTAGCTGGTGTGTGAATTCCCATAAACACAGAGGCTGGTGAGGGTTACCAGACTACATGTATCTAAGAATATTTTTAAACAATTCTGGATTTTCATTATTAAAAAATGAAACATGACAGTTCACGATCCTGATTAATCACTAAACAGATTCTTTCTTGTGCAAGCAGGAAGTCCCAGAAGCAGGGGTCCTCGGAAGTACAGAGAAATGTTTTAAAATGTTAAATCCAGCATGGGGAAAGAGGGGACTCTGGTAGGCAACATCTATTGTAACTTATCCCAAGTTCATCACAGCAACATTGAGCAGTTGGGGTTCAGGCTGGGACCCCCAAAGATACAAAGGGTCTGTTTGCTGTTGCTTTTAGGTTTTGGTGGAGATTTTGTTTGTATGCTTGTTTTATTTTTCCCTTTTGAGCTACAGGTATTAGTACCATTCCCTCGATAGGAATTTGCGGGTTCATACACATCTAGCTGGTGAAGGGCTTTGCCTCCCCTGCCATCTGAGTCCAGCAAAGGACAGTCAGGAAACACCTGCAGATCTGGGCCACCTGGGCTAACCTGAAGTTGTTTTTATTTTTTAAGAAATCGAGTTGTTTTGCTTTCCATTCATAGCACACTGCTTACCGTAGTAAAGGTATCAGGAAGACTATTTCAGTGACTAGGAAGTTATTACTATGGTGTAGCACGCAGTTCACTGTTAGCTGTTTGCCAGCATAAATCGGTGCTTCTAAAGGGCTTGAAAACAACTAACCCAGAAGTTTAAGTCCCCCGATCCTGTTTAGAGTTTCCATTTTCTTCATAATCAGCACAAGGGAAACTTGAACTCAGCCTCTGTTTGCACATAGAGGGACAGGGCTAAAATAGGGGAACGTACATTCGCGAGAGCCTGCCTGGCACAGGGTGAGCCCACATTCGTGATCTTTTGCTCCCCAGAGCCGAGGGGCTGTCCCAGAATTCTGATTCTCAGTGTCCACTTGGTTATTTTGGAAATCAGACCATTCCCCCCCGCCCCGGGTCTCGCCTTCCTGATTTAAGAGTGAAGCCATTAAACTAGAATTGATCTCTGTGGACACAAATGGTGCTTGTCTGTCCCCTCCCGACAAGGTACAGAAATGCAGCCACCTGGGCTTCGGTCCCCAGCTGGCACCAGTGCTTCTGCTGCCCAGGGAAAGTTCCGGGATATGGCAGTTCCCAGATCACCCTGAGCCCAGACTCCCGGGACCTGCCCTGGGCAGCTCCCCCATCAGGCACAGTGGCCACACAGGCTGGATCCATAATACCCTTAGGGACCCCAAAATATTTTATTTTCAGTGCTTTTAGATTCAGAAGCGAAAAAGAGAATACGTAACAATGAATCCAGCCAGGAACATATTTGCCTTTCTACCGGAAGTTATCAAATGTAATTTTAATATAAAGGGGCCCACAAAGGCCAAGTGCTTAGGGCCTCCTAAAGTCACCATGCAGCCTGCCTGTGTGCCCTGCTTCCTGGAATCCAGCCTGCTCTGGGGGTTACCCATCTCTAGCGCCTGACCTCTCGCCCCAAGAGAGGCCCTGAGAAATCAGTGTGACCAGGTTCTTCAGAACCCACTGCCTGGTTCCCTTTCAGGCTCTGGGTGGAGACATCACAGCTCATTGATCACCTCAGAAGCGAGCGGAACAATGATGGGATCCCCCAAAACCGAGATTCTGAATTAACCGAATCCTCCAAGTGACCGTGAGCAACCACAGACCTCTCCCTCCTTGATTTGGTCCTAGTGTCATTCCTTCACTCATTACACCCCGGCCACCGCCACAAACGACTCAAAGTCCCCTGTACAAATAGCTGCAAGCCAGGAGTAGTGGTGCAGGCCCTGTAATCCCAGCACTCTGGGAGGCTGAGACAGGAGGGGTCACAAGGTCAAGCCCAGCCTGAGCAATTTAGCAACTTAGTAAGGCCCTGTCTCAAAATTAAAAATAAAAAACAGTCTGGGGTTGTAACTCGGGGCACAGGCACCTGGTTCAATCCCAGTACTGCCAAAATAAAAGCAAGAAAATAGAAGTGTGAGGAGACAGCAGTGGCGGGGAGCCTACAGAGTGAGGAGAGGACTTCGTCATTATTGAGGTGGGCCCCACATGTCACTGCAGGCCACCATCGGCCAGTGGCTTGCAGCCCCCTGATGTTAGGCCCTGTGTGCATAAGACATCGTCCCCATATGGTTGCTGCCATTTCCCTCAGCCAGGACCCTCCCTATCTGTCACAGGGCAGTGAGCTGCACCCCGGACTCCTATTTCAGTCCCCTCCCCTACATAGACTTTTCTTGGATCTTTATTTTGGGTTTTTGTTTTATTCTGTTCTGTTTTGGTTTGGTTTTCTGGAGGCAGGGTCTCCCTATGTAGTGCAACTAGCCTTGAACTCGTTTACATATCCCAGGCGGCCTTGAACTCAATGAGATCCTCCTGCCTCAGCCTCCTGAGTGCTGGGATTACAGGCCTGTGTCACCACACCTGGCTCTTCTTGGATCTTAACTCTGTGTCACATGTGGTGCAGGGAAGTTGGAAGTAAGAAGGGGAGCTGGGCCTGATGGTGCAACCTCCCAGCACTCGGGAAGTTGAGCCAGGAGAAAAATTCAAGGCCAGCTTGGGGTACACAGTAAGTTCAAAGCTGGGTTGAACTACATAGCAAGGGGTTCAAAAGTATACAGAGTAGCTGGGCATCATTCCTCATGCTCAGGGCTAACCCTGACCTCCCACCTTGGCAAGGTCACCATCTGCCACCACCTTAGCCCTCAGGAGAAGGGTGCTGTCCCGCCAGCCCAGAGACTTGCTTCTGCGTCTTTGTCTCCCACTAACCAGCCACCGGGCCCGAAGCATCGCACTGCAGGTCCGCCTCCCCCAGTGTCAGATGCGGCAGTAGACACGGCTGACCTCCACGGGGCCCACCCGCTCTGGCACCCCCGACAGGTCAGCTGCTGGAGGGCCATGGATGCCGAAGCGTCCTGTGTCCCCTCCACCTGGGCCACCTGCCTGTGATCACACTGAGCATGGCGTGGGGTTGCAGAACTGTGTGCAGCATGTGTGTGTTATAACCCTGGGAAACCAAACCCTGTGGGCCTGGGCCACCCAGGAGGCAGGGAATGGGGTCTGCTTCCCTGAGAGCAAGGATGGCCGTGGAGGCTGTGTCCCACGTGGGTCTCACCCCGAGGGCTTGTGGGAGGGCGAATGATGCAGCTTTGACCCCCTGAGGCCCCCCCAAGCATTCGGGGACACTGGCTGGCTTGGCAGGATCTGCCATCTTCCCTTGCTCCTATCAGGAACAGCATGGGCCTTTGTGGTCCAGGACTTGGACACACTGTCAGGCTGCCTGAGACTCCGTAACACACATAGAAGAGAAGGGCAGGCTCTGGGTCACCAGTTCGGAGAAGCTGGGGAGCAGAGGGAGAGGCAAGCGGGGAGCCAGCCTTTACTTCTCCAGGAAGCAGAGTGTTCCGGGCCAAAGCGGCCCCCAGCACGGTGGAGGGGAGGACGTTGCCCTGGGAATGGACACTGCCCCAGGCACTCAGGCACAGTTCCACCCACGGAGGACCTCTGCTTCTAAGGAAGCCTGGGCCTGCGCCACAGCCCAGGCCCTGCAGAAGGAAGACACAAATGGAGGCAGGCTGGGCTGGGAACTCGGCCCTCAGCCCCAGGGCATCCCCATTCTAGGGCCTGCACCCACCCCCCCCACACACACCCTCTGCTCTCCCTGCCACACACCTCCCTCTCTGGATCACCTTCTCCCCCTCTGTCAATCTTCTCCCCTCCTTTCAGGGCCTAGCTAGGCCCAGGGAAGATGCTTCTGGTCCCCAAGTTGGATGAGTCTCCCTGGAACTCAGGCTTCTTCTCTTCCTCCGCCTTACATTAGAAGAGGGGAGGCACCTCCCAATTAGGTGAACCCAAGAGGGCAGGGGCTTTTTTATCAATAGGCTCCAGAAGGACTGGCTCAGTGTTTGGGCTCATCCTCACCTATGACTGCCGAGTTATCAAACAGCTTTATGAAGCAACTACTATGTGCAGGTTCTGTGCTTCTTACGGGACAAGCAGGAGGTGGGGGGGTCAGTCCTGCCCGCCAGGACTGAACAATGCAGGGAGCTGTGTGCTAAGCGCTCAGTGAGGACCGCAGTCAGGGTCCTGAAGACAGAGGACACTGTGATGGGCAGCATGGCCAGGAGAAGAGAGGATCAAGTCAGCTGGGGGTGGACAGTTGCCTCCTTGGCTCATGCGCCTCTTCCTGTTAGAATCCTGCAGTGGGATGACACTGGGCCACGTTATCTTCTCAAATCTGGGAGGATTACTGGGTAGGGAGGGCAGGTCCCAACATGGGGGAGTGGGAAGGGGGATCTCTGGCTCCCAGAAGTCTCCTACAGTGGGCCAGTCTCCAGCAAGGCTCCTTATCAAATATGCCTCTCTGTACCTCCTCAAGGGCCAGAGTCCTTGGTTGGTTGCCAAGAAGTGAAGCCAGCCAGCCCAGAGCCTTGGGGAAAGTGCCTTGCCTGGGAGGAAGAAGAAGATGGCGGAGCTGCCCCTGGACAGAGGGTCGCCGGCCGAACTTCCCAAGGGCCTGATTTGAGGAGCTGGTCAGAGTGTGGCCACAGGAGAGTGGGGCCTCTGCCCTCCCCAAGAGCGAGCACTCGGGCAGACTAGCCCACACCCTCCCACTCGGGCCTTCGGGGCTTGCTGGGGGTTTCCGCTGTGGCTGTGATTTCAAGGGCTCTTGGACTTCCCTTTCCAGGGAGAGCCATGGTTTTTTGGAGCAACATCGCTGCAGCAGGGACTATCCACAGCGTCAAGCCCTGACACTGGGAAGCCTCCCCGGGAAGCAGTGGCCAGAGACCTGTCACCTTTCCCAGCCCCTTCTCAAAAGAATTCCTTTTTTATCCTTTGGTGCTGCCACCATTAACCATTCGACTTTCTGGGTTCTTTGGAATGTCAGAAGCAGATGCAAGCTCCAAGCCTGCTAAGCAGAAAGCATTCGCCTTGGAAAAGGAAAAAGCACGAAAAAGGGCAATGCTGTAACAGAGAAGAGAGGCTGGGTGTTAACAAGGCTGTGCAATCACACTTCTAGTCTGGCATCCTGGGAAGCCCCAGCCACTGCTGAACACACAGGGATGGATGCTGGCAGAGGCAGGTGGACATTGTGTGGAGGACAAAGGTGACCCACCCTGTTCTCACCTCCCCTGCCCTCTGGCAGGGAGGTGAGACTGGAACACAAGGAACCTCACTTCAGCAGAGAGAGCAGGCCAGAGGCTGCAACACAAAGGGCCATGGTGTAGAGGAAGGAGCGCTCTCCTTGCATAAACCAGCATCTCAAAGGACTCTCTCCCAGGACTGTTCCAAGATGAAGAGGAAGAGTCACCAGGGCATTCTGTGAATTGACTTAAATTCTGGGATTCTGGCTTTAAATCCATACCGACATCTTTTCTTAGCCCTGAAAGGTTAAAGAAATTGCCCTAGAACAAGTTTAGTGTTTTCCCCCAATTGTAGTGCCTGATCCACAGAGCTTGGCTAAGGGCCACTCCGGTCTGCGTTTGGTAACTCTTTCCCACTTTGTGCGCTCACTGTGCAGTAGGAGCAACAGCCTCTTTACTAGATTGGGAGAAGCACATTCAGGGCTGCAGGCAAATTACAGGGGAAGGGACCCCTGTGGGGCCAAGGGCGCATGCACATAACTGGACAGGTGAAAGAGCTAATGGATCTAGACACGACGTGGGGCTTGTGACCATGGGATTTCTCACCATCAACCAATCTGCCATCCCCAGGACATGGGAGAAGTCAAAAGTATTCCTGCGTAAAATGACCCCCAAGTGAAGGGTGCTGAGGACTTTGGATGATTCACAGGATCCTGACATCTTGTGTAATCAGAGGGTCTTCATCACCTGCCCCCAAACCACCACCCTTAGTCAACAGCCAATGACAAACTGTGGCCACCATTGCAGAGAGGAAATGGCTGGTCCCAGGGTTTGCTGTAAGTAATGCAGAGAAACTGCATATGAAGAGACATTTTCTTACACTCCACCCATTCCAAAGACAAAACGTTTGATTGAAAAATCTGCTAAAATAAATGTGCCTGAGACTCCTCAGCCAGCCAGTGGCCAGGTGCTCTGAGCAGGGTGTAAGGACGTCTGTGTGCCTGTCCTGCCATGCTTGCTGGCCAGGTGACCTCCGCCAGGTGCCTCCTCTTCCTCACCTGTGCCGGGCATGGTGCCTCCTGCCTCCTGGATGCTGCAGGGATGTTGCTGGGAAAGCACTCAAAAAGAGGTATAAAAGGCTAAACGTACAACATCAGTGTTCAGGTTAGGGGAAAAAATCTTCCTTTTTATAGACAAATCTCAATTAACTGGAGTCATCCGAGGAAAAGGTCATTAAAATTGCTGGCAAAATTAGGTAGGAGGAGACCCTCCTCATTCCCGTGAAGAGGGGCTCATTGATAACTGTTCTCACAGAGATGTAGAAACAGTGGCCACTTGGAGTGGGACACGAGGAAGGACTGACCTCTAAGAAGTTCCTTTTTTAAAATTAAATTCCAGGGCCGGTGAGATGGCTCAGCGGCTTAAGCGCCTGCCCGGCAAGCGCGAGGGCCCAAGTTCGACTCCCGGATCCCACATACGAAAAAGGGGCCGGTGATGTCGCTCAGCGGCACGGGCGCCTGCTGGCGTGCGAGGTCCTGAGGTCGACCCCCCGGTACCCACAAAAAAAAGTAAAAAAATAAAATTAAATTCCATAAATGTTTATAGGATTTTTATTTTCTTTTTTTCTAAAAGAGGAAAATCAGCAACTTAAAAAAAAAACAACTTCATGCTCTAAAACACCAATTACCAATACCACTGGTTAAATGAGGCTTTTCTCTTTCATTGGCTCTGCCTGTCTTTTTGGTGTTTTTTGGTTCTGTTTCTTTATATTAGTGCAACTTTCATCTCCTGAACAGCCTTCCTCCTTCTTTCTCCCACCCCTGTCCCCTCTTAGACACTTGGACAGACTCCTCATGTGGCCAACCTGATGTCTTAAGCTTAAGAATCACAACCCCTGTATTTCATTAGAAAAGTCTATTTCGTTGTGTCTTGCAATAAAATTCAGTCCAGTTAATTGAAGGTTTAATGCAGTTTCTTAAAATCAGAACACAATTTTCAGAATCACATAATGAAGGCTAACAGCTTATGTGGCTGGCTCTGTAGGTTAAGTAATGGAGAAAAATGCTTTCCAGAGTAACCCCTGGATGCTGAAGCACTAATTGCTTTTTTTTCTTTTTTTTTTTTTTTTTTTTTTCTTTTTCTGTGGTAATGATTTTTGGTAAGGACCTATCTGCCATACTGCAGGCAGTGGGTCTTTTATGTGGAAGAAAAAAATATGAACTTGCATTCTATTTTGATGCTAAGGCAAAATGTCTTCTTTTTATTAATTGGTTTTCCTACAACTGTTAAACAATTGTTTCCCCCAAACTCTCCTTTGTGTCAGAAGGGCCTCCTAGGAGGCTACTTGGTGCTAAGTCCCCAGTGCAAGGCTTCCCCCTTGTCCTCCCCAATGGTTTCTCAATCACCTGCACGGCTGTCCCTTGCAGAAGCCCTTGCATACCCCGGAGCCGTCACCAAAAAGACCTCTTCTGTCAACACCTTGACCTCTCCCCAGACAACCGCCAGCCACCGGTCCCCATGGTGCACCATTTTCACATCCACCTAGGGTGAGAGAGCTGGGTAGGCTTCTACCCTCTTGCTGCCTCTAATCACATCAGCAAATGGTTTCCCAAGCCCCTTAGCAATTTCAGACCCCTCAAGGAAGATGACCCGCAGCCCTCCAGGATTGCTCCTCCCCGCCGTTGCTTTTCCTGGCCCTGTTCCTGCTTATGTTTGGCATCTCCTGATGTTCTCACCTCCCTCTCTTACATCTGCCCTTGTCCTCTTGTTTTCTTCCATTCTTCACTTCTCAACCCCACCCCATCTCTGTCCCTATCTCTTTTTGTCTCCATTCCCATCCTCATGCCCACTCCCAAGAACTCCCCTACACATCTTTAATTTTGGTCCACAGAGTCTCATCACTGTTCACCTCTGCGTGGTTTCCCTAGGGAGAAAAAAAGTACAGTCTTGTCAACTTGTCTGACAGCTTTGTTTTCCTGCCAAACACTCCTGGTGCCTTTCATGTAAATAGATTCTTTGACAGATATATCTTATTATGTTCCCCGTTATAGGGGAAAACACACTTTCACTTGATTTTTAGTTTCTATTATAAGGCTGACAAAGCATCTGTTACTAGGTACTACTCTTTGCTATATTTGTTTTTTGCTTCATGGTCATAAGCAAAGTTTCTAGAGTTGCCTGCTGGTTTGAAGTTCAATATATCACAGCAAAATTCTTAGTCTAGGTCTATGACATCCCACATGGAGGTAAAGGAAGACTGAAGGTTTAGCGTAAAGGGTTTAAAAGGACAGCTGGGCATGGTGGTATATATGTGTAATCCCAGCACTTGGGAGGCTGAGGCAGGAGGACCACCGTGAGTTTGAGGCTATCCTGGGCTACATAGTAAGTTCAAGTCCACCCTGAACTACACAAAGAGACAAAAAATGAAAAACAAACCAAAACAGATTTCAAAGGATAGGACTGGATGTAATATTTTGTGATTCCATAACTCAGTAACTTTTCTGTTGATTTTAGTAAGTCAAGCGCACTTTTCCTTATGCCTATTGGGGTTTTGTTGTTTTTTTTTTTTTTTTTGTGGGTACCGGGGGGTCGACCTCAGGACCTCGTGTGCCAACAGGCACCCGTGCCGCTGAGCGATATCACCGGCCCCTTTTTCGTATGTGGGATCCGGGAGTCGAACTCGGGCCCTCGCGCTTGCAAGGCAGGCGCTTACGCCGCTGAGCCATCTCACCGGCCCGGTTTTGTTGTTTTTAATCACCTACATGTCCAATTTTTGAATTTAAAGAGGTGCTTTGGCCCTGGTCTGAGTTGATACCTACCCCTTCCTCTCCCACACCTGCACGGAAGGTTGCAGTGGACACAGAGGGGCTACAATTCCCTGTGCTGGAAAAGCCAAGCACGATGCTTCAATATGTGCCCTTTCATTTTCCTCTGGGGGTCCGAGTTGTGGAAACATGGGATTAGGACCCTAATAAGTGAGGAGACATCCAAAGAGACACAGTGCCTGGAGCCTGCAGCAGAATATAGAAGAACCAGTCATTTTAAAACCCAACACTTAAGTTCATAAAATAAGAAATCCAGTCCCATGGCCATCCAGACTTCCCAAAAGGCCCCCAGTATCTTCCATGAATTACCAAGGGTCTGCAGGGTCCCTGTCACCACCACCATTAGAGTTCTGTGTGTGCTCTAGAATGCTGAGTAAACATGTAAATCTCCAGGTGGTTAAGAGGCTGTTAGCACCTGTGTTCTATGTAGTAATGGAAAATGTCACAGGCCCATGTGGAATGGAGTGGCGTCTCTGGGAATATGACTGAGTATGGCCCATGTTAAAGCATGGATCACAGGAGCGATGCTTGCCAGTACTAACTGGCTGAGAAGCTGTTGTTACCTGCCGTACGGGCTCAGGGGGACTGCTGGGTCTGTACTGAGGTGCAGGCTCCAGGCCCCGTCCAAACATGAATTATAATGGAAGAGGGCCCTGAGGAACTCTGGTTTCTCTAACTATCTCTATTCTGAAAGGACCACTCACATGGCTGTCCCTCACCAAAGGCTAAGGCCTGGCTGAGGGCACTTTGAAGTCCCTGCGGGGCTGAAGCCCAGTGCTCACAGCTCAGCCTGTCCACACCAGGTTGCAGACTGAGGGAGAAGAGCCATCCAGGGGCCCCCAAGACCTCCGAGAGCCACTCCACCAGGCGGTGGTGCCCAGAGGATGATGGCCTTCGTGGGCCTCCGTGGCCTGGGCCTCAAACTCGGCCTCTCAGGACTGACGAAGGACAGAAGTCCTGTATCTCGGGCTGCGGCTGTTCTCCAACAACCCACAGCGCTTAGTCTGAGTCACTAGAGTTCAGCAAGCACACAGCCATCTCATGGCCTCTTTGCTTACTGATCTAAAAAGAATTTTAGTTGTTCCATCTGTTTGAGAGCTTTCTTTATGAGAAAGATTATGGCGCCGTAGATCATATTTCCGTAATTAGTAAAAATGCCATTTCATCAGGAAAACAGTACTAAGAGCAAAGTGTTGCTTCTCTTATCCCTAAAACTTCCTTTCTGCCAAAAGGACCCCTCTACACCCCGAAAACATCCCCGTCTGATCTTACCAGTCTGCTCAGTGAAGCAAGAGGGTTTTATATATTTTTCCATTGACTCGTTCATTTAAACTTTTTCTTATTATTTTGGTGCATTTGGTGTTAATATTTAAACGTCCAATATTTTACTTCCACGTTGAGCTTGATTACAGAATACAGTTATTCTGTAATACAGTTATTCTGTTACAGAATATTAGTTTCTTTTGTTTCTCACAGCCTTCAGATAATTTCAGAAATGTTTATATCTTCACCCCTATTTTAAGTATGTGGTGCTGTTGCTAATTTCATATCTGTAAATACCTTTTGACATATCTCTGGGTGTTTTAAGTTCTGCTTCCATTTTTAATTGTGATCTTATCACTATGATTCTATTGTCATTCTTAATTTTGGGTATTTTTTTTCTGGTGAGCTCAATTTATTTTTTTAAATCACCTTGGATATTTCGAAAGTGTTACTTATTTGTGTAAGTAGACATAGGAAAGTGCTTTGGGGAGCACTAAGTTCTCTGATAGATATTGACCTTAAAAGATTGGTCTTTTAAGTGCTACCTACAAGGTTTTCTTCCCATTATCAGGTGCTATTTCAACAAAAATTGTTTCTTTGCTGGATTTTTTTCTGTCCTTTCCATTTCTATCTTTGATTTTCAGTTGCCTGGGATTCAATTTACCAATGCTGGACTATACCAAGTAAAAGATAGATAGTTCCCTTAACTGTAGCATCTTTCCTCCTTTCAATAACTTCCAGGCTAAAAGTGAGTGGCAGGAAAAGGTACCCCAAGCAGCCAGGGTTAGCCAAAGGTCCTGCTGAACCAATGGCTCCACGAATGGCCTGTTGACTGGTGGGGGACCCCACCCCCCAGTCAGCAACCACCTCACCTGTTTGAAACTTCCTGCCTCCCACTCCCCCACATCTGGGCAGGCTTCAGTAGGGAACTCTGGAATTATTTGGAGCCCTGGCCCTGCTCACCAATGAAGCAGTGGGCACAGAGGTGGGCAGTGTGGCCTCAGTTCAGACGAGACCTTCTCTCTGACCTGAATACCACCAGCTCATGCAATGTGACCCCAGGGCAAGACCCTGCGTGGGAAGACAAAAGACTTGGGTTCTTGCCCTACTTCTGCCACTAGTACACCCAGTGGCAGCCTTTCTGGGCTTCAGTTCCATAAAGCACAGGACTGGGCATTCATTGCAATGAGAATATTCTGAGTAGAAAGACTTAGCTGAACAAATCAGTCTGTTTCTTGAAGTGTAACTTTGCTCCCGCCCAGGTGGGGAGAGTTTTAGCAAAGGAATCCAAACAACTTCTCTGTTCTTTAAGAAGGGCCAAGGACTTGAACCTCAATGATATTATCAATATCCTAAAGATCAAAGGTGAACCCAAGAGAGGGACATGAGAAGATCAGTTACTAATTACACTAAACCAAGGCTCCTATGGAGAAGCCACAAAGCTAAAAAGATAAAACAGTAAGTGATTAAAGTAGCAAAAGAGTTAGACTACAGCCTTTAAGAACTTCAACTTAGGGCCGGTGAGATGGCTCAGCAGCGTAAGCGCCTGCGTGGCAAGTGCGATGGTCCTGAGTTCAACTCCCGGAACCCACATACGAAAAAAGGGCCGGTGATATTGCTCAGTGGCATGGGCGCCTGCTGGCGCATGAGGTCCTGAGGTCGACCCCCGGTACCCACAAAAAAAAAAAAAAAGAACTTCAACTTAGAAAGGAAAATATAGCAGGAACGTCCTTGCTGAAATTGTTGCCCTGGCTGTCTGTGTTGTCTTGGAGTTTTATACTGCTATTTTGTATTTATTCTCTATGATGTAAATATTTTCTGTTGTAAAAAATGTAAATATTAATTATATATTTTGCTCTCGTCTTTTCTAAAATGGAAGTTGATCAAGGAATAAATTACAAATCATTTACATCTTGGTCTGTTTTTATTTTTTTAGAAATTATATGCTTTTCCTTTAACATCCTTCAGAAAGGAAAGAGTTTCATGATTAAAGAGAGCCTTCATTCCTAGCTATCGGAAGTAAGATGGCGCCATCTAAGAAGGCGAGGATTAGGGGTCAGGGGAGCCCGTTTTAGTTCCGACTCTTTCATTAACAGGTGCGCGACCCTGATGGAGCCACTTAACCTCTTAGAACTTCATCCAAAAGTGAAAACAGCTGCCACAGTTGTTTCAAAACTCAGCACAGTAACAGATGCAAAATACTTTGAAAGAAAAAAGTTGTATTCAAAGGCACTATGTCTAAGCTGTCATGGTGTCCATCAGGGGGGATATTTCATATATGAGGTGTTTCTGCTTAATATTTTCTTTTGCTTTAATCTATTTGTGAACAAAGCCAACAAGAAATTCAGTGCAAAGTTAATTTCTCCTATTTCCCATGATTAGTAATCACATGTATTTTATGAGTTTTAAAATCATTTAAAAGAATTAAGTTTAACATTTCTAACAAAATATTTAAGCTTTGAATATGTTCTTGGTTTGACCAAAATTTCTTCATCAGTGTCTAACATTCCATGAAGGCTTTTAACAAGCAGAACTATAACCCAATGACCTGGAATTGACAGTTTACCTCCAGGAAGCAGGAATCTCGAGGAATATCCCAGGCAAACTCTACTTCAGAACCAAAGAAGTCCCATTCTTAACTATAACAAACTGAGAAGAGCCTTCTCATCCTTTGTGAAAGACCAATGTAATTCAAAAGAGAGCAATGATGATTAGCAGGTTGCCTTCCACTTCAAAGAACCAAGAGCGTTGACTTTGGATGCTTACCAGGCTGGAATAGAGAGAAGCCTTCTAAATCATGTGCACCCCTCTCATCTTGTGAGGGGAGATCGGGAATTTACAGGACTCACCCAAGGTCACTCAACATTATGTTTCCTCCAGCCCATGAGAAAAACAGTTAAAGACAAACTGACATCTAGGCCCTTCACTGGTGTGGCGACCCCACCCCATCCCATAGCACCTCAGGCAGAACAACATGGAAGGCAGATAGAAGGGAACATGCTCCACTCAGCTTTCGATCACCTATGGGCCATCATCTTCTTAGACCGTCAGAGATAGAGTCAGTGCATTGTACAGTTTGAGGGTCTTAGTTGGGAAAAGTGCTTTTTTTTTTTTTTTTATGTGGGTACCAGGAGTCAAACTCAGGACCTCGCGCTTGCCAGCAGGCGTTTGTGCCACTGAGCAATATCACCGGCCCCTTTTTTTCCTTTATGTGGGTAGCGGGAGTTGAACTCAGGACCTTGCGCTTGCCAGGCAGGCGCTTACGCTGCTGAGCCATCTCACTGGCTCAGGAAAAGGGCTTTTACAAGGAAAGATTTCTTCCTGTATTCCTCTTCTAAGAAGCAGTAAGGGGCCGGTGAGATGGCTCAGTGGTGTACACGCCTGCATGGCAAGCGCAAGGGCCCGAGTTCGACTCCCGGAACCCACATACGAAAAAAGGGCCGGTGATATCACTCAGTGGCACGGGCACCTGCTGGTGCGTGAGGTCCTGAGGTTGACCCCTGGTACCCACAAAAAAAAAAAAAAAAAAAAAAAAAGAAGCAGTATGAAACTGCAAAGTGGACCCAGGAGAGATGAGGTCCAGGCCAGGTTGTGCCATTAAATGTGACCCTGAGCTGCTCCTTCTCTGAAATGCCAGCCCTGAAGTGAAGCACAGAAAAGCTCCTTCCCTGGTTTCTCTTTCCTGACTTTTCCATTCCCTCTGCCAACCGTAAACGTCTATCAGATCCTTGATGCAAAATTGGTAAAGCAAGTAGGTACCTTAGGACACAATTCTGTTATTTCCAATTAGTTAAACCAATAATTCAGAAAAGAGCATTAAAAAAAAAAAAAGATTCTAACTAGCCAGGCATGATGGTGCATGCCTGTAATCCCAGCACTTTGGGAGGCTGAGGCAAGAGGCTCACAAGCAAGTCCTATCTGGGCAACTTAGTGAAATCCTGTCTCAAATAAATAGACAGACGAATGGGCTGGATGTAGCTCAGCACGAAGGCTCTAGCTTCAATCCCCAGTATAAAACAAAACAAAAAATCCAGCTGTGTTTTGTTTTAAATGACTGACATTTAAAAGTTCTAGTTTAGGGCCAGTGAGACGGCTCAGCAGCGTAAGTGCCTGCCTGGCAAGAGCGAGGGCCCGAGTTCGATTCCCGAACCCACATACGAAAAAAGGGCCAGTGATATCGCTCAGCGGCACGGGCGCCTGCTGGCACAGGAGGTCCTGAGGTCGACCCCCGGTACCCACACACACAAAAAAAGTTCTAGTTTAAAAGTCTCCAGAGAACTGATCTAGACAACCAAATCTTGGAAAGATGGGGAAAATGAGGGGCCGAAGCTTTCTGCAAGCGAGTGTGCTATGGACAGATTTAGTGTTAAAAGATAACATTCAGAAAGAGGTAAAACCGGGCCGGTGAGATGGCTCAGCGGCTTAAGCGCCTGCCCGGCAAGCGCGAGGGCCCGAGTTCAACTCCCGGAACCCACATACGAAAAAGGGTCCGGTGATATCGCTCAGCGGCACGGGCGCCTGCTGGCGCGCGAGGTCCTGAGGTCGACCCCCCGGTACCCACCAAAAAAAAAAAAAAAAAAAAAAGAAAGAGGTAAAACCATTCTCTCTTACAGATATCAAAATGGACACATGTTAAAGATTTTTACCTGATTCACATGATGAGGGAAGCAGACAGATGTTTTCACTGGTCCAGAAGTCAAATAATCACAAATCTCTACAGAGTAAAAGAATGTTGAGATGAATCGCAAATAGGAACAAAGTCAATTATCACTATCAGACAAGCCAGAATTTGCGTATCTATCAGTTACCCACAAATTACAAAGGTCTGCAAAGCTCAAAGACAAAGAACAGGTCTAGAATGGGTGATCCAGAAGAATATTCTACAAGAGAGGCACTGTTTGCCATTCAAACACAAAGATTTTTTCTACAATTGTAAAGCATAGCTCTGCTTTATTTAACGTCCAGACCCCAGGCAGACATTAAAACCCATCATCATTTTCAACTCATACATTCTGCTGGTAAATGCGCAATCAGGAAAAACCCCTTGGGCAGATATTGATGCAGCCCAAATGAGTGTTGACCTTCTAACCTCTAAATTCTCCAGCCCTTGCCCTCCCTCTGTTCACTGTCTCCCCTTGTCCCCATGCCCACACAGCTGAGGGGTTAAGAACTCTCGACATACATAACCAGCTCTGCCGAGCTGATCCGAAGCAGATGTTGGGAAGGATGTGACCCTCGATCTCATAGCACTCATCTCCGGCTGAGCAATAAATCTCTAAGTTTATATGGCTGGAGTCTTTCCTCTGAGTTAAAGACCCCTAACCCTTCACATAGGTGGCTGTTAACTAGGAACAGCCTCTTTGCTACTGGCCCCTTAATTCAATGTGCTGACAGTTAAGATGCTTTTAGAATAATGGGTGGCAGTCTCTGTTGGTGACCTCATAGAGCCCCATCCAATGCTACTTCATGCATATCATCATCCACCTGGGGTTATTAATTGGGCTGGCAGAATCACAGCATCCTAGTACTGGAGATAAACTGTCTCCCCCTCCTTTTCCGGTATTAATTAAGGTGGCCATTGTACTCTCGCCATGGCTAACCAACAGTTTCCTTAACAGTGCTGGATCACTGCAAGTTTAAATAATAAATCAGAATATTAATTCAAGATGTGGTTGTGACACTAACAAGTTATGTGGCCTTCACCAGCCCTTCATCTCCCAAGGCCTCCACTTCTTCATAAAGGTAAAGACGATGGACTCTGAATCTTTCCTGATGCTATCATGTTCCACCGCGATGGTTGGAGATATATTGTGGCTGTTGGCATTTTCAATATTAAGTGACTATGGTTGCTGTTGACAGCTGTAAGTGTGGCTGAAAAAAGGCAGCAAACGATCTTCCAGACATAAGATTCGTAGTGTGGGAATCGGGGAGAGACTGGCTTGGATAGCTCCAACCATGCTGAGTTCTCTTTCCTGGCTGCTTTCTCATTGCAGAAAGCCATACACTCCTAAAAGAAGTTGTTAAAGGGCATCTCCAGGGATTCTGAGCTCAAGCAGGCCTTGAAGAATTCAAGGATTGGAGATTCCAAAAGCAGATTGTTTTACGTTTCTGGCTTTTGAAGGTGAGAATGGAAGATGCTGAGTTAAATCCACAATGGTTCAGTCCCTCAACAAAAAAATTGGCCTGTACGCCTCAAAAATGTCAATGTCATAAAAGACAAAGAAAGACTGAGGAATGATCCAAATTTACAAAAAGATCAAAGAGACATGAAAACTAAATGGATCCTGAGCAGAAAAGTAAAATGCCATAAAGTTCACTGTACAGCAATTGGCAGGATTTGAATACGACCAGAGATCATTACAGCTTTGCCCTTAGGAAATGCACATTGAAGCATTTAGAATTAAAGGGGAAAGATGTCTACCACTTGTTCTCAAGTGACTCAAAAATAGATATAAAGAGATAATAAAATAATTTTTTAAAAAGGGGAAATAGGGCCGGTGAGATGGCTCAGTGGCGTAAGCGCCTGCTGGTGTGCGAGGTCCTGAGGTCAACCCCCGGTACCCACAAAAAAAAAGGGGAAATAAACAGTGTAAGTCTGGGTGAGGGGTATGAGTTCTTTGTACTGTTGTAGTTTTTTCCCATGTTTGACATTATTTCAAAAAATATATTTAAAAGACAATGCAAAAATAATTTCAAACTTCTAAAACAAAATAATTTTGAACCCAAATTCTATATCCAACCAAGCTATTATTAAAACAAAATAAATATATGTTCACATCATAGGAGTCAGAATATTTCTTAGGCCAGTGGTGGTGAACTTATGGCACACGTGTTATTTGTTTTTCTTTTAAGACAAAAGATGTTAATGTATGGGTTGTTTTTTCTAAACTAAAACCTCAGCATCCAGGTTTAATTGCAGTGTTGGCACTTTGTGATAAATAAGTGGGTTTTGGGTTGCAGTTTGGGCACTTGTCTCTAAAAGGTTCACCCTCACTGTCTTAGACCATAAATTGTCACTGAAATTAGTACCAGAAAATGTACTTTGCCAAACAGGAAGATATGGGCACAAGAAACTAATATATATATATTTGTGTGTGTGCGTGTGCGTGTGAATAAACTGCAAAGTTAAGCTTAAACAATTACATTAATGTTTCATTGATAGAATCTGCAACAAACAAAACACCCAGTAGCCTCACAGACACAGTGGCAAAGGCTTGGGAAAGGAGAAAGCAAAATCGTGCCCACATTATTCCTTAATCTGAATAAGAGGAAAGGTAAAAATACTAATGAACTGTGGACACGAAAGAGGCCGTGTGCAGAGAAGAGGCCACGTGCTGAAAACAAAGGTATCAGGGTGACATCAGCCAGAATGGTACAGTAGGGCGTTCTGAACATCTTCTCCTCCATGAAATCAACCAGAACAATAACAAGTTGTCAGAATCAAAGTTTTCCAGAACTCTGGAAATTAATGAAAAACTTACAGCAATCCAGGGTGTATTCAAGAAAACTGGCTGGAACTTGCTAAGAGCAGAGTGGTCTGTAGTTTTAACTTGCCCTATTTCCATGCTGCTCCTGAGCTCAGCCTGGCAGCCACTGGGGGTAGGGTGGTGGTGGCTGTGAGGAAGGCAGGATCGAGGTGGAGCTCCCTAAAGGCCAGGCTTCCAGAAAACTGTCGTTACCTAAGGTGTCTGGTCACAGCCTTCACCTTGAATTTGGGGAATATTTCTTCCTCTTCTTCTTCTTCTTCTTCTTCTTCTTCTTCTTCTTCTTCTTCTTCTTCTTCTTCTTCTTCTTCTTCCTCTTCTTCTTCTTCTTCTTCCTTTTCTTCTTCTTCTTCTTCCTCTTCTTCTTCCTCTTCCTCTTCTCCATCCTCCTCTTCCTCCTCCTCCTTCCTCTCCCTTTTCTTCTTCTCCTAGAGTTGCCTTTCCTCTTGCCTCATCTTCCACTATGCATTCCTATTCCAGTGCTGACCCTTACCCCATGTTTACTCTGCTCTTCGTGGCATCGCTTCCTCATGTACTTTGCTTCAACTCAGGTTGTTTTGCTGGTTGTTGTAGTCAGGGTTTACAAAGGAATAGATTTAATACAGGACACATAATTTATAGGATTATTTTATAATATTCACCCAAAGAGTCAAATGCAGAGGAGTGCAAGAGATCTGTCCATGCACTAGAGACCCAAAGAATCCAGCCGAGGGCCTCAAACCCACAGCAATGTCCCCCACGAGACCAGTTGAAGACCTACAGTCCATGGCAATGTCCTCCACGAGTCCAGCTGGAGGCCTAGAGACCATGACAATGTCTCATGCAAGTCTGTATTAAGAATCTGCACTGGCAGTGAGATGGCTTAGCGGCTTACGCGCCTGCCCGGCAAGCGCGAGGGCCCGAGTTCGACTCCCGGAACCCACATACGAAAAAGGGGCCGGTGATATCGCTCAGCGGCACGGGCGCCTGCTGGCGCACGAGGTCCTGAGGTCGACCCCCCGGCACCCACAAAAAAAAAAAAAAAAGAATCTGCACTGGGAAGGCCCAAAGGTCAGTGGTGGAAGCTAGAAAGTCTGCACCAGCAGGGTGAAGGGTCTGTGCCAGCAGGCTGAGGGATCTACATGGGGGCCAGGAAACAATGCTCAAGGTAAGGATCAGAGCTCCTCCAAAGAGAACCTCAGCCATCCTCAGGGACAGCGAGGACCCAGTCTCCTCCAATGATAACAGCTGAGTTCATATCAGGAAAACCAGCGTGACAAGCTTCTCCGGGAGAATCAACAGCACACCATCTTCCCCTCCAGTTCTGCTTTTATGCTGTTGGCAACAATCCTCAGGTGGGCCTTCCACACCCAGCACCACGCTGATTCAGTTCAGCTGGGTGTTACAAGTTGACCATTAGTTAATCCACCACATTGGTCATGACCCTAAGCATACAAAATCCACTGCAAATGTTATCTGTAAAGACCACGTTAAGTGGTTGCCCTGGAAATGAAATAAAAAGCAATTAAGGACTAGGACTTTGGAAAATCAGCATGTTTATTGAGTGCATGTACCATCCCACAATAGCTATGATCTTGAGGAACTATAACAAAGAGATAGAAGCTGGGCAATGAGATTGACTAACAAAAATCATTCCTAGAGGCAGACACTTTATAATGATAAAAGAACACATCAAGAAGATATAACAATTATAAACATATAAGCCCCTAACAAGTCCCTAAATACACAAAGTAAAATCCGACAAAATAGAAGGATGAAACACACTAAAAAATAATAATTGGAGGCTTCAATACTCAACTTTCAACAATGCGTAAAACAACAAAATAGGAGGGCTAAAAGGAAATAGAAGACTTGAGCAATACTATTAACTAACCAGACCTGAAGGATGCAGGGGAATACTCCATCCAATGGCAACAAAATGCACGTCCTTTTCATAGATGTGAAACATTCTCAAAGGTAGAACATATCTTAGGCCACAAAACAAGTATCAATAAATTTTAAAAGATAAAAATTACACAGGCCAGGCGTGGTGGTACACACTGTAACCCCAGCACTTGGGAGGCTGAAGGAGGAGGATCACCATGACTCCAGGGCCAGTCTGAACTACACAGTGAGGCCCTATCTCAAAAAACAATGAGAAAAAAGATACAAAATTATGTTCTATGACTACAGTGAAATTAAATTAGAAATCAATAACAGAAGGAAATTGGAAAATTCACAAATATATGGAAACTAAACAACGTACACAAAAATAGACATGTTGATCAATGGAATAGAAATGAGGGTGCAGAAATAACCCCAGTCACCTTCAGCCATCTGATTTTTGACAAAGGGTCCAGAAACGTACACTGCAGAAAAGATGACCTCTTTAACAAATGGTGCTGAGAATACTGGTTTTCCACATGTAGAAGACAGAATATAGACCTATATCTCTTATCTTGTACTAATATTAAGTCAAAATGGATCAAAGACCTAAATATAAAAACTGAAACACTAAATCTGCTGGAAGATAAATAGCTGAAATTCTTGAAGACATAGGCATAGATGAGGACTTTCTGAACAGAACCCTAATTGCACTAGAAATAATATCAAGAATCAGAAAAGGAGATCATATCAAAGTTAAAAGCCTCTGCACAGCAAAGGAAACAAACAAGAGAGAAAAGAGACAAACTACAGAATGGGAAAGAAAATTCTGCCAGCTACTCCTTGGAGAGAAATAATATCTAGAATATATAAAGAACTCAAAAAAATTAGCCCCCCCCAAATAAAAGACCCAATCAAAAATTGGACAACTGAAGTGAATAGACACTTCTCAAACAAGGAAGTGTAAATGGCCAATAAATACACGAAAAAATACTCAGCATCTTTGACCATTAGAGAAATGCGAATCAAACAACACTGAGATTCCATCTTACTCCAGTAAAAATGGCTACCATTAAGGACTCAAAACACAACAAATGCTGGTGAGGTTGTGGGGGAGAAAGAATCCTCCTGCATTGTTGGTGGGAATGTAAACTAGTGTAAGCACTGTGGAAATCAGTATGGAGGTTTCTCAAAAAACCAAAATTAGAAATTCCATTTGACCTAGGTATACCTCTTCTGGGTATCTTCCCCAAAAAGTTAAAGACATTATATTATAGCAATACATGCATACCCATGTTTATAGCAACACAAATAATAGCTAAATCTTGGAAGCAGCCTATATGTCCAGCAACAGATAAATGGATAAAGAAAAAATAAATATATATGCTTATATATACATGTATATGTATATATGTATATATATATATTCACTACTCAGCAATAAAGAAGTATAAATTTGAGTCATTTTTAGGAAAATAGATGTACCTTGAGAAAATACTAAGTAAAATAAATAGACACATAAAGTTAAATATCACATAGTTTGTCTTATATGAGAAACCCAAAATATAAATGTCTTAGTTACTTTTCTCATTGCTGAGACAAAATAACCAACACCCAAAGTTAAAGGAGGAAAGGTTTATTTAGCTCACAGTTGTGGAGGTTTCAGTCGATAATCAGCTGGCTCCAAGACAGGGTGGCATGGCTGAGGGGCAACCATTCATGGCAGCAGAAGACAGCAAAAGCAACAAGACCAAGAAAAGGAGGAGCAAGCCTCTTTTCCTCCCTTATATTGTATGCAGGCTACCCGCCCTAGGGTGGGTGTAGCACTCACACTATCTCCAAGCCCTCCCCTTGCATAGGCTGAGGATGTTTATAAAGTGAGAACCCTGGCCCTCTGCTGAGTTGAGGTGAAAACGCTGTAACTCTGTTTCCTGAGGTGAGGGCATGAAAACAAGAGGTCCAGGTTTAACAAGCTGTCTTCAAAAAGCCCTCCCCCCATGACCACATGAAGCTTTGGGGGGACATCCAGATACAAACCATAACAATAAATAATGTAAAGAGCAAAATAAAAAAGAGATGATAGGAAACAGGGTCATAGACCTTGTGGAGAAAGAAAGATCTAGGAATGGAAGGAAAGGGTGGGTCAGGAGGGGAAGGAGAAGTAAAAATGATTAGGATGCAATATGTATATGTACCAATTCCCCAGGATGAATACAATTACTATGTTTCACAACATATACCCAAAAAAAGAAGTTAATGAAATAGAGGACAGAAAAACAATAAAGAAAATACATTGAAAACTAAAGTGAGTTTTTTTTTTTTTGTGGGTACCGGGGGGTCGACCTCAGGACCTCGCACTTCAGCAGGCGCCCGTGCCACTGAGCGATATCACCGGCCCCCTTTTCGTATGTGGGTTCCGGGAGTCGAACTCGGGCCCTCACGCTTGCCAGGCAGGCGCTTAAGCCGCTGAGCCATCTCACCGGCCCGAGTTATTTTAAAATATCTACAAAATTAATAACTCTTTACCTAGACTGACAGGAAAGCAGGCAGATTCAAATTACTAAAAAACAGAGTGAAAGAGACATCATCACCAACCATATATAAATAAAAGAGGTTATAAGGTAATGTTGTGAATTACTATATGCCAACAAATTAGACAACCTGAGTTAAATGACAAATCTAGAGACACAGCTGTAAAAACTGACCCAGGAGAAGACAGAAAATCTGCATAGACCTATTACTAGAGATTACACAAGTAATGTTTAAAACTTCTCACAAAAAATCCCAAAATCTGATAGTTTCACTGGTAAATTTTACCAAACATTTAAAGAAATAGCGATATCAACACTTTACAAATTCTTCCAAAAAATAGAAAGCAAGGAATACCTCCTAGCTCATTCTATGAGTTCAGTACAAGTGTGATACTAAAACCAAAGACATCACTGAAATAGAAAACAGAGCAACATCACTTATGAATATACATGCAAAATTCTCAACATAGCAAATCATATCCAGCAACATACCAGAAAAAGGATTATACATGACTAGCTATGATATTTATCCCAGCCACCTCGTTTTTAAAGTTTAGAAATTTAAAAATAAAATATTTTGTATTCTAAATTGCCAATAAAAATATGGTTCAATATATGAAAATACTTATACTTACATTAATATTAAAAAGAATAAGCTAATTAGGAATAAATTTGACAAAAGAAAGACAAGATTTTTACACTGAAAACTATAAAGCATTGAAAGAAAAGAACTAAATAAATGGAAAACATCCTGTGTTCATAAAATTGGAGACTTAATTTTTTGTGATGGCGATACCCCCCAAACTAATTTGTATATTCAGTGGGATCCTTGTCAAAATTCCAATTGGTTTTTTATAGAAAAATTAACAAGCTGACCTTAAAATTCGTATGAAAATGGAAAAAACACAGAAGAGTCAAAATAATCTTGGAAAAGAAGAACACAATTGAAGACTCAACTTCCCAATTTCAGAACTTACTCCAAAGCTATGCTTGTCAAGACTGTCAGACACCGGCAGAAGGGTAAATATGTGGATCGATGTAATAGAACTAAGTATCCAGAAGACGACTTCACATAACAAGTGATTTTTAACAAGGATAACAATACAACTCAATGAGGAAAGAATAAGCTTTTCAATACATAGTATTGTAACAGTAGATATCCATCTGAGAATGTAACTGAACTCTTACTTCAGACAACATACAAAAAAACTCAAAATAGACCCAAACATAAAATCTAAAACTATAAATCTCTTAGAAAAAAATATAAAAATATATCTTTGTGATCTCTGGTTAGTTAAGGCCTTTTTCAATATGACTCCAAAAGCACAAGGAACAAAAGAAAAAATAGATATATTAGACTTTATCAAAATTTTAAACTTTTGTGCTTTGAAGGACATTATCAAGAAAGGCAAAAGGCAACCAACAAAACAGGAGAAATATCTGTAAATCATACATCTAACAGGGACTTGTATCTATAACAAAAAAAAATTCTAAAATGACAAATAACTGAATTTCAAATTGGTAAGGAATTTTAATCCACTTTTCTCCAGAGATGATATACAAATGGGCAAAAAGCACATGAAAATATTCTCGACATCATTAACCATTATGGAAATGCAAATAAAACTACAATGAAACATGTCTCCATGTTTCATCCTACACCCACTAGGATGGCTGTAGTAAAAAAAGATGGGAAAACAAGATTTTTTAAAAGATGGAAAAAAAAGAACGTGGAAAATCTAGAGCCTGATACACTGTTGATGGGAATGTGAAATAGTATGGCCACTTTGGAAAACAGTTTGGCAGTTCTGTAAAAAGTTAAGCATAGGGCGGGTGAGATGGCTCAGCGGAAGAAGCGCCTGCCTGGCAAGCGCGAGGGCCCGAGTTTGACTCCCGGATCCCACATACGAAAAAAGGGCCGGTGATATCGCTCAGCGGCACAGGCGCCTGCTGGCGCGCGAGGTCCTGAGATCGACCCCTGATACCCACATACACACAAAAAAAGTTAAGCATAGAGTTACCACATGACCCAGAAATTCTGCTCCTGGTACAAACTCAACAGAACTGAAAACACACGTTTATATAAAAACATTACACTAATGTTCACAGCAGCATTATTTATAAAAGTCAAAACATTTAAACAACCCCAAGCGACTACCAAGCAATGAATGGATAAACACAATGCAGTATACCCAAAACATGGAATATTAGTCAGCCAAAAAAATGAATAAAATCCTGATCCATGCTGCAACAAGGATGAATCTTGGAAATAATATACAAAGGGAATGAAGTGAGATGCGAAAGGTCACATATTGTATGGCCTCATTTATATGAAATATGCAGAAGAGGGAAAGCCAAGGAGCTAGAAGACAGAGAGGTGGGCACTAGAAGCAGCACGTCTTAGGGGTGGGATATGTAGCAACTGCTAAGATGTATGGAGTTTCTTTGGGGGTAAAGGAAAATGCTCTGGAATGAGTCGGTGGTAATGACTGCACAACTTTCTTGATACACAAGTACCCACTGAGTTTAGAATTTTAAAAGGATGAATTTTATGGTGTGTGAATTACATCTCAGTGACAAATGAATAAATAATTTAAAGGTATTCTCCTGAAAAAGAAGAAATAGAATTTAAAATTTCCAAATAATTAGAAGGGAAAAGTAAAAAAAGGAAAACAATCTAATAAAAATCATGTAAGAAAAAAGGAAAACATAAAAATTTTACAATGTAAAATTAAAAGGTAAAAATAGGTTCAAATATCTAGATAATCACTAAAAAAAAAGTGAGTGTGTTAAATACCTCCAGCTAAATACTGTTCAAAATAAAAATTCATAAAATAAAAGAACATGGAAAAATTGAGAGTAAATAAGACATAATAGTCATAAATCTTTATACCCAAGTATAAATTTCATACATGTGAAAGAAGAAATTTAAAGATCCAAATTCGAATGGGACTTTTTTTTTGAGACAAGGTTTCACTATGTAATTCAGGCTGGCCCTGAACTCACTATGTAGCCCAGGCTGGCCTCAAGCTTGCAGTGATGCTCCTGCCTCAACCTCTGAAGTGCTGGGATTAGAGGCGTGTGCCACCATACCCGGCTAGAATGAGAATTTTTTTTGTGTGTGTGGGTACCAGGAGTCGAACTCAGGACCTCGTGTGCCAGCAGGCACCCGTGCCACTGAGCGATATCACTGGCCCTTTTTTCATATGTGGGTACTGGGAGTCAAACTCAGGACCTCGCGCTTGCCAGGCAAGTGCTTATGCTGCTGAGCTAGCTCACTGGCCCTAGAATGAGACTGTTAAATCCACTCTTCTGATACTAAGAAGCAAGTAAATTTATTTTTTAAACACCATTTTAAATGTAATCAACAAATTTCATCAATTAGTTAATAAGCATCATAATGCTAAAATAGAATACGACTTTCTTTCAAAACCTTATGAAAGATAAGCCAAATGCAGCCATGTTTTACACCAAAAAGAAGACCAATTATCAAAAGCAGAAATTGGGAAATCTTAATTCTGTCCACAATACAATCAAATTGTAAATTTAGGGTTGAAAGTTTAGTTTATGAGCTATCATACATAATTTTATACCAATACATTTCATAATCTGTGTGAAATTGATGATTTTCCAGGAAAATAAAGTATACTAGCACTGACTCAGTATGAGGTCAGGGTCTGCATAACAAACAATTGTAAAATATCAAAGATTTACTAATGAAAACAGCATTAATTGAAACTTCTTATACACAAAATCTGCCAAATTTTCAAGAAACAGATAATTGCCATGAAACATCAATTATAAAACTATACAGCAGCAGATGAAAAGTTTTTTAACTTATACTATAAAGTTAACTAGTTTTTTCAAAGAACATATAAAATGTAGATCCCATAATGTAAAAGATTTAGAGTTGGCTTCATTAAAATTTAAAGTTTCACTTTCCATAGGCTTCCAAGGGCATTTTCTTCATGGGCATTTTATACTGTGCACAGTCGAACGACATTCCACGAAGGTCAAACACTCACTGTTGTTGACCAGTAACTCCCAGTTTCGATAAATTAATTCCACTATCAGATTTTCTTCCAACGCTACATATGGGAAAATTGAAGGTAACAAAAGTAATACATGGCAGCCTATATTCTTGTATAATACAGGAAGCTCAGTGGAAAAAAGCTAGGGGGAAAGGACGCACAAATATTCAGAAAATAAGCAGAGAAGTAGGAAGCTTGTCAATCAGAACATTACAATGGGAAAAGAAGTTTGGAATACAAAAAAGGTTACTCAGTGTCTCCAGTGGAAATCTATGCATTTTTACTACGAACACGTCCAGGTAATCAGAATCTAGGACGTCCACTGCCCTTGAGCTATTTTATACCCCTGCAAGATGGAGATAACTAATGTTGATGCAAAATAATTGTTGGATAAACACAAAAATTCTAAATTCTGTCCAGTGTTTAATTGACTTCTGTCTTTTATTGTGTAAAAAAAAAAGTTGTACTACTTCATTTTCACATTTATTAATTTATTATTTTAATAATTTTTTAATATTCTTTACCTATAAATGCATCTGTTTGGATTATCCTTTCAAATGCTTGTAGCGTCTTACGATTTCTCTCATTTAAAATGAGTCTACATGCTCATTTTTTAAAAATTTTAAACTATTATCTCTTAAAAGATACAATAAAGTTAAAGACAACTGAAAACATACTCTTAATATTTTTAACAGTGGGGAAATTTCCAGAATACAAACATACCCATTAAAATATGAAAAAAGATCAAAACCTAACTGAAAAATAAACAAATGGTTTGAATAAAACAAGCCTAGGAAGAAAAAATATAAATTCCCAATACATTTGAAAAGACGCATATATTATTTAGTTAGGAGGTCAAGCTACTATAAGAAAGAGATCTCAAAAGTCACAGATTCAATAAAAATATATGTCTATGTCTCTCTCATGTAAGGTATGAGTTCTGTTTTATGAAGTGTGGTAGCCATTTGGACTGGCAGGAGGCAGCTCTGCCATTCTTACAACATAATCTTTAGAAATGCTCAGGGTGTTTCCAAATGTTGGAAAGAGAAAAGAAGGAAGAGAAGGCAAATCCACACATCGCTTTTGCTTGCATCTTATTGACCTGAGCTAAGTTACACAACCAAAGCGAGTTGCAAAGGCAGCTGGGAAATACAGTCTTCAACTACTAAAAGGAGGAAGAAAGCTACTAAGGGACACTTAGAGGTATCTACCATAGTGCAAATACAAATCAAACTAAAATAATAAAAAGGGGCCGGTGAGATCGCTCAGCGGCATAAGCACCTGCCTGGCAAGTGCGAGGTCCTGAGTTTGACTCCCGGTACCCGCATATAAAAAAAAAATAATTAACAAAATAAAATAAAAGAATAAAAAGCACTGGCAATCATAATGTCAAATATTTTTATCTTTATCATATAAAAATCAAGAAATATAAAGGAAACAGACACCCCCGTTTACCATCAGAAAATGTGTAAATTCAAGCCAGTCTGACATCTCTCAAACTTAACATATCTACTATGTGAACTTGGAATTCCACTCAAAGAAACTTACATATAGGAATTCTTTCACTTGTCCTAAAAAAGAATACACAACAGTATTCACGGCAGCATATTTACTATGGGGGAATGATCTTAAATATCCATTAATAGAGGAAATATTTTCAAATTCAGACATTATTTCTTCTGTATCATACCAAATAGCTATAAAAGACACTAATGATACTAGCTCTAAGATGTATTTTATACTGAAATGGTGAGGTACAAAATGATATACACATATTCTTGTTTGTAGAACGACAAGAAATAACTGTATGTGTACTTACATGTATGTAGCCACCTAGTAATAAAATTGGAATTATATTCATAAAATAGTTAACAGTAATTTACTTCTAAAGGGGGGAGGTGAATGTGTTAGAAGGAAGGAGAACTTTATTGTTTCCTCTGTACTTAACAATTATTTTAATAATTTACAGTAAGAATGTATTCGTTATTCTTCTGTATTTTTATACAAAAGAAAATAGAAGAGAAACAGAATTGGAAGTTGGAGTAAAGGGATGTCCTGATTTTAAAAAGTGAAGGGAAATAATTCAACAGTGGAATTAAAGCTAATTCTCCCCCCCTGCTCTCTCCTTTTCCTCCCTCCTTCTCCCTCCTCATCCTCCTTCACCTTCTCCTCCTCCCCACTTCCAGCCTCCTCCTCCTCCTTTCTTTAAATTTTTTGTAACAGGATCAATTTACTTCTGGAATGAAAACTTTTTTCTATTTGTCCCTGGGCTGACCAGTAAGCAAACTGAGCACCTAGTATTTTTCTAACTTACATCCTAAAAAGTAGCTGGGCTCTTTTGAAAAGAGGCCTGAAGACCTATGCATCTTTTGGGAAAGGGATGAGGACACTTTGACCACATTTTATAATAGTCACCACAAAACAGTTAAGGAAAGTTGCTATTTCATCTTTTCAGATTGTGATGATAAAGACTTTGTAGCTCTGTGAGGAAATATTATCGACAGTTTTAAGTGAAATTAAAAATCAGGAAACAAAATTGCAGGCTCTACTTACATATGGGCGAAATTAGCAAATGTAGCTCAAAGAAAGTGTAACTCACACATATTTCTGAGGTGGAGTGATAGGGTTATGAATGGGCTTTTGTTTTGTTTTGTTTTGTTTTGTTTTGTTTTGTTTGCTAATGTTGCCCTGAATATTTGTTCTCAGAATAGATATGAAACATCAAAGGGGTGTGGGAGGAAATAGGCAGAAAATAAAAGGGAAACAAAGTTCCAGGAATGGAGAGGTATTGTCTGTTACAATAAAGACAGAAAAATTCTGATCAATGGCTCCAGAAATCGCCTTTGTACAACTTTCACATATTTTTCAATCACATACATATATAATACATATATATATATATATATATATATATATATATATATATATGTATCACGACATCTCTTTTCTATTAGAAATGTGGAATTAGTTAGGTATTGTCTTGGAATCAAATCTGGAGGCATGAGATCTAAAAAGGCTTCGTAATCTCCTTCCCATAATATACTCAAATTAACCAGATAATTGCATTCCCAAAGGAAGTCTGTCAAACATTTCCATTTCTGAGGGGAACTGAAAACCATAATGCAGTCCATTCCTGAAGAACAAAATTGTGTTGTTTTTAATCATTGAAAACAACATCAATTCAACAGCCAAACAATACCAAAAGTTATTCAAGAAGATGAATGGAATAACTTACATAAAATAAACCATAAGGATTTGGAATACAGAAAATCTTCTTTTATAGGAAACCTTTCTGAATCCCTACAGCATTCAGAGTAGAAAAGCATCCACCACCACGGAGAGGTGATTCTCATGGAACAACTCAGGGCCGTGCTGGTTGCCACGGCTGAAGGTGAAGTGTTCCTTTCCATCCCACGATGTCCCTTCCTGCCACTTTGTGGAGGTGCTGGCTCCCTCAGCACTTCCAGGTCTCCAAGAGAACAGAAATTACTTCTTTCCCCCACAAACATGCTGCTTATAAACTCCTGCAGTTTCTAAATATTTTTTAAGAATTACAGATTCCCCCAAAAAAGAATTATAGATCCCAGCAATAATTTTCAACTCCACAACCTCTCTTCCACTTCTCTGCCAACTCCTAAACAATGCCATTTGCAGTTTACAGTCTTTAAAGCAGATTGCAAGCCATGTGACTGCTTTTAATTCCAAGCCATCTTTAAATTTTACCCGGAAAATTTTCAAACATTGTTTGAAATGTTTTGCTAACATTTATGCATATAACATCTACTGCATCTCCTCTATTTAAAAGCTATCAAAATAAGTAGCAACATGTTGCCTGATATATCTTTTTCTTAAAAAAATAAATAAATAAACCCTCTCTGCTTGAAACACAGTTTCTTGATCTTACTGGGCATTAGCCAGTTCTCTTCATTTCTTTATCATTCACTCAAAATGTCAATGCTAGTTCTACATAGAAACATGTAGAAGATAACATTCATCTGTATAAGCAACTTCCAATGGTAGTAGAAATCTTTAAGAAGTGGAGACTACTAGATGTTAGGCCATTGGAGACTGCTTTCTAAGAGGACTGTGGGACACCAGTCTTCCATCTTTCCTCTGTCATTCATGCCCTGGCCATAAGGCAAATAGGCTTTGCTCTGCCACACACCGCCGCCATTATGTGCTCCCTTACCGCAAGCCCAAAGCAACAGGCCAACTCATCATGGACAGAAACCTCTAAAACCTTGAGCCAAAATAAACCTTTCTTCTTTATTAGTTGATCAACTCAGACATTTTGTTACAGTAATGGAAAGCTGATCAACACAATACTCCTCAAATTATTCTACAGATTCAATGCAATTCCTGTCAAAATTCCAATTTTTTTTGCAGAAATCGACAGCTCATGCTAAAAATTCATATGTAAATTTAGGGAGCCAGGATAGCCACAAGGATCTTTTAACAGAAGAGCAATTTCAACACTCATTACAGTAACCAAGACAGTGTGGTTCTGACATATGAATAGGCTTATAAATCAATAGAATAGAATTGAATGTCCATAAATAAAACCTCCCATCAATTGATTTTGGACAAAGGTATCAAGACAGTTCGATGGGAAAAAAATTGTCTTTGACAAACGGTGCTATAAAAACTGGATACCCACATGCAAAGAATAAATTTGGATTTCTCTCTCACCATCACAATAATATACTCAAATTACTGTAGAATGGGCCCTAAAACTAAATGTAGAGATAAAGCTATAAAATCTTAGAAGAATGGGGCGGTGAGATGGCTCAGTGGCTTAAGCACCTGCCCAGCAAGAGCGAGGGCCCGAGTTCGACTCCTGGAACCCACATACGAAAAAGGGGCCGGTGATATCGCTCAGCGGCACGGGCGCCTCCTGGCACGCGAGGTCCTGAGGTTGACCCCCCGGTACCCACAAAAAAAAAAAAATCTTAGAAGAAAATGTACAAAAGAGTATTCATGGCCTTCATCTAGGAAAAGGGTTCTTAGACATAAAATCAAAACACAAGCAAGAAAAGAAATGCAAATTGGATTTTATCAAAATATAAAACTTTTGTGCTTCAAAGAATACTAGAGTGTGTGCTTCAAAGGAGATCATCACAAAAGTGAAAAAGAAAGCAGAGAGGAGACAAAATTTACAAATTCTGCTTCTAATAAAGAGTTTTCACCTAAAATATGCAAAAAACTCTTACAACTCAGTAAAGAAAAAGATAACATAGTTAAAAAAGTAGGTAAAGGATCTCAATAGACATTATTCAAAAGCAAACATACAAATGCCAATAAGCAAATAAAAAGATGCTTTACAACATTATCCATCAAGAAAAGGCAAAATAAAACTGCAAGATTCTACTTCTTATTACTAGAATAACTATAATCAAATAGATGGATAAATATAAGTCTGGAGAGATGAGAAGTTGGAACTCTCATTCATGGCTGACTGGAATATAAAAGGTTGCAACCACTTTGGAAAAGAGTCTGACAGTTTCTCCAAAGGAGAAAGATGAAATTACCATATACCTATCAATTACAGTCCTGACATATATCCAAGAGAAATGAGAACTTACAAAGGATGATCAAAAGATGTGGTAAATGTTTAAATTTTTAAAAATTATTATAGTAAAAGACACATTGCCATTAATCCCTCTCCAAACACTCCCCCTCACTTCTAACACACTTATCCCATCATTCTTGCCACTTCATGAAAAAGTTCTGGAATCCCCTTTTGCAAGTGTCTTTACAAGATGTGATCAAAAATATGGTAAATGCTGCTGCCAAGTGCCATCCAATGGAAAGGCAGGCTCATAGAAACATCACAGCGTGTCCTCATACATTTTATTCACCAGGTTTGGTGCTGTGAAACTTCTGGCTCTTCCCCAAAGTCAAAATGACCATGAAGAATTAACATTTTGAATCAACTCAGGACATCAAAGCAGCCATGACACCAGAACTAAAGACATGATCAAGACTTTCCCGAATCACTTCAGAAAGTGTCAAGAACAATGGGATAGGGCCGGTGAGATGGCTCAGCGGCTTAAGTGCCTGCCCGGCAAGCGCGAGGGCCTGAGTTCAACTCCCGGGAACCCACATACGAAAAAGGGGCCGGTGATATCGCTCAGCGGCATGGGCACCTGCTGGCACGCGAGGTCCTGAGGTCGACCCCCCGGTACCCACCAAAAAAAAAAAAAAAAAAAAGAACAATGGGATAAGTGTGTTCAAAGAGAAGGGGAGGACTTTGAGGGAGTACTAATGGCAATGTGTATTTTACTATATTTTTTATTTAAACACACATGATAGTTTTCCATCACAAATCATACATTCATGCAAAATTTTGTACACATACATTCATAGTAGCATTATTTGGAATAGCCAAGAAGTGTGGGAGAAAACTAACCTCCATCAACTGAGGAATGGGCAAATGAAAGCTGGCATATCCATGCCATGGAATATTACTTAGCCAAATAAAGGAATGAAGTGCCGATTCATACTGCAACACAGACAAGCTTTGAAAAGTGTGTTAAGTGAAAGAAACCAGTCACAGAAGGTCACATATCATGTGGTTCTGTTTGAAATGTTCAGAACAGACAAACCTATAGAGACAGAAAACTGATTAGTGGTGGGGTGGCACAGCAATAATAGAAAGTGACTTCTCTTGAATACGGGGCTCCTGCTGGGGATGGCAGAAATGTTCTGATATTTAATAGTTGTGATAATTCCATCATTGTGTGAATATACTAAAAACAATGATTTATACACTTTTAAATGGTTCAAATGTTGAATTTGACTAGTGAATTTTACCAGTTATAAATTTTTTGTGTGTATGAGACGGTCTCGTTATGTAGCCCAGGCTGGCCTTGAACTGCCAATACTCCTGCCTCGAACTCCCAGGTGCTGGGAGTACAGGTATGTGCCACCTGGTCTAGCTTCTATTTTTTTTAAACTATAGACAGTAATTACCTCAAAACCAGTGAATGTGCATACATTGTCAAAACTCGCCCAACATAGCACTAAAGATTCATTCATTTTATTGTTTGTAAATTATATATCTATTGGGTAAAAAAAACTAGATATAAGGAATCCCCACAAACACCAAAATATACTTAGTGACAAAACCCTAATAATCACATCAGCATCAGTGCAGGGAACACAGAGGAAAGCAACGGGACACCTGATAAAATCAAGGACATGAGAGCCCCAAAATATCCAAGAGGTGTTGGATATGAAATATAAGGAGCAGATTTTTTGACAGCTGGAAGAGTGTGCTTTACACACCCCTCATGAGAGGTCCCCAGTGGGGTATGAAGGACCGCGAGCAGTATACATCTTATGGATTCTCAAAATGGACCTACATGGGCTCCCTTTAAGGACAGGGACCCAAATTGCAGGGCAATGGAGATGAAGAAAGGAGAGGGTCCACGTAACAGAGCAGAGGAACAGAGCCGCACCATCACAGCAAGCAGGCGCCGTGTTCTCAGCACTCCACAGAACACAAGAGGTAGCTCTGCTGAGTCAGGGCAGCTGAAGCCGCTGGGACCCACACCTGCTCCCACAAGTGCTAGAAAATAGACGACATAAAAGTGAGAACAGTGGGGCCGGTGAGATGGTGCAGCGGTGTACACACCTGCCTGGCAAGCGCAAGGGCCTGAGTTCGACTCCCGGATCCCACATACGAAAAAAGGGCTGGTGATATCGCTCAGCGGCACGGGCGCCTGCTAGCACGCGAGGTCCTGAGGTCGACCCCCAGTACCCACACACAAAAAAAAGTGAGAATAGTGAAGTGTGCATGTCCAAGTCATCATCACCATCATCATCATTTTTAAAGTTATTATTTAAAAAGAAAAAAGGAAATGAACAAAATAACATCCTTATAGACAATTGATCAAAATTAGAATACTCTATTTCAACATGAGCTAAATGTTTTTGTTTGTTTATTTGTTTTCATTGAGACACAGGGTCTTGTTATGTTCGTTCCCCAGCTAGTCTCAAACTCCTGGGCTCAAGCGATCCTGCTGACTCAGTCTCCTGAGTAGCTATAACTATAATAAATGGCTGTGTGTATGTGTGCGTGTGTGTGTGTGTGTCTTGAAGATTGAACTCAGGACCTCACACATGGTAGGCAAGTGCTCTACCACTGAACCACATCACTAGCCCTTTTTGTAATTTTTATTTTGAGACAATCAGTTGCTCATGCTGAACTGCAGCCTATGATCCTCCTGCCTCAGCCTTCTGAGTAGCTGGGATACAAGCATGTGCCACCATGCCTGGCAGTAAATGGCATTTTTAAATGATACAAAACATGAAAGAATTAAGAACTAAAACAGAGGGGCCGGTGAGATGGCTCAGCGGCTTAAGCGCCTGCCCGGCAAGCGCGAGGGCCCAAGTTCGACTCCCGGAACCCACATACGAAAAAGGGGCCGGTGATATCGCTCAGCGGCATGGGCGCCTTGTGGCGCACGAGGTCCTGAGGTCGACCCCCCGGTACCCACAAAAAAAAAAAAAAAGAACTAAAACAACTCAGAATTGAGCTGACAGACAGCTCATCACTAAGAACCACACAGTGACGGGTGCTGGGAGAGTTGTCAAGCTGCATCCACAGCAAAGGTGCTTGCCCTAGAAGGCCACTAGAAGTCTGTCCTTGCTGTCCCTTGGTTTGTTCCCAGCCACAGATCCAGGTGTTGGGACAGAGGCATCTGAGGTAAGCAGCTGGTGTCATTGTCACCAGACTTTTATGGACAGCTGGACAGGGCACAGGTGAGGGGTGGCAGGGCTGCCCATGGTTCCAAAGCAGCCATAGCCTTTGAAAGAGGAGATGCCTGAGTGTGCAAAGCCATCTCCATGGTGAGCCATGGAGTGCGGGCTTTTTGTTGTTGCTTTTAAACAAGAGGCAGAAGGAAATCATCCCAGATTCTGTCCTCCAAGGAAAGGGAAGGGGCAGTTCCCCGGGTCCCAGTGATCTTGAAGGTCATTAACTAGCCCCCAGCTGGGGGAGCTGCTGGCTCAGAGAATATGCACCAAGCAGGGGGCAGGACCCTGCACAGACCACACCCTCCGTGTCACCACTGGTGTGTGACAGCTGCCTGGGCTGTGGACTCTGAGCTCTGTGTCTACGATAGAGCATGGGGAAGAAGGACCTGCTGCGGTGACTTCTTGCCGTGCCCTGGATTATTTTAAGGATGTGGGGCCAGAGCCTCCTAGCAAACAGTGTCCTGTGTGCCCTGCCATTCCCAGTGCCATCCAGCAAGGTGTGGTTGTGTTGAAAGATCGTTACTGCTTAATCTCTCACTTTTAGCAGTTCTTCTTGCCTCCACCCCCAGAACTTATGTCTTACGAGTTTGATTTTTTTCTTCTTCACCCCTCCTGTCTTTTTTTTTTTAGCCCCTCTTGAAGGGCCGGCCACCTGAAGGAGTTTGCCAGCTTGCATCTGCAAGTAATCACCATGCAGAGAAAAATGAGGAACAATTTTGAAATAGAAAACTGTCCTGTCTGGTTCATAATGAGATTGGAAGTCATCATTTTGTCCTAACAAGTAAAAAGCTGAACAAACAGAAAGTCAAGGACTTTTTGTAGATTTGTCAGGTAGTTAAAGTCACAGGATAAACCCGTGTCCCCAGCGACAAGAGTATACAAGGAATCACAGCTCACCAGAGCAGAAACCAATGCGCAGGAAATCTGTGGGAACCAGCACCACAGTGGGAAAAGCTGTGCTGTCATGGATGAATTACTGGAGGCTCAGTGTGATCAGGTCTGAGAATTACAGTTCCAGGAGGGCCGGCTTTTAGGAAGGGTGCCCACACTTTTATAATTTTTACCTCCAGTCATCGAAGTGAAGATAAGAAAATCCCCTCAGGCTTCCCGTAGGGGAAGGAAAAAATATTCATGATAAGGGAAGAGGAAAACAATGGTGTAAATTTGAAATATTCCAGAACACTCTGATCATAACAAGGCCTGCCCTCAAATAAAACTACTTTACCAGAGCCTAACTGACTGGGTTTTATTGGAGCCTAACAAATCCAGCCCCTTCTAACCACAGTGTCTCAGCTAAAGAGGTAAAGCTGAAAAGCACCAGTGTGGTATGCAGCCCAAAGGCCCAGAACCACTGAAAGACAGAGACCTGATCACAGGTCTCCTCTGCCCCTTAAAATCCATTAGTAAAGACCTACCTGCCACAGCTCCTTTCACTCAATACATCAGGACTGGCTTTCAACAGAAACATCACAGGGCATACTACATGGAGGGGGGAAAAAACAGTTTGAAGAGACAGAGTAAGCACCAGAAACAGACTTATATGTCAGGAATGTTGGATTTATTAGACCATAAATTTAAAATAACTGCACCTTCATGTGCTAAAGGAACTAATGGCAAAAATAGACAACATGAAAGAGCAGATGGACAAAGGAAGGAAGGGAAAAAGAAAAAAATATGTGTATACACAGATAGCTAAGATACAGCTAGTTTCTCTTAGTTCATTGAAAAGAAAGGTTTGTGCTAATATTGTTCGGACAAGACATCATGCCTATATCTTGTACTCTGAATAACTACTATGAAGACAACAATACCCGATGTATTAATTATTGTAACTGACCTACTAACCTGTTTTGAAACTCTGTTTCATTGTTATTTTTATCTTTTTTCCTTTAAAATAAAAAAGAGCAGATGGGTAATATTGCAACAGCAAGCAGAAACACCAAAACAACACCTAGAATTTAGAGGTAAATTTATTTATGTCGATGGGCACTGATAGGGATCTTTCCCAGGATATCAGGCCCTGATCTCTGGTGGTTTAGGGCTTATATGGGATAAGCAAGCAGGAAGTACAGAGGCAGAATGCTTTGTCAATTGGGGATTGGTTTTTACAATATGCATCATAGTGACCAGCTATGCATCACAGTGACCAGCCATTTCTAGGAGACAGAAGCAACCGGAACTGGAACAGGAACTATTACCTGGGCACCTAAGAAACTGAAGAATACTGGCTGGGGGCCCATTTTCTGTTACATTTCCCCCCTCTTTTAATTTCTCCAGCAAATCTTTGCTAGACATATTACATGTGATCTTCTGAGACAAGGCCCAACTAGAAGCAGTAACATTAGGGTTGTCAGTGGTCCTAGTCAAGGTCCCCAATATTGTCTTATAGAGTTTTTCCCTAAGTTGCTTTTTAGGAAGAGACATAATTTAGGCCTGTCTGTTCTATAACATTACTCTGGCAAGGTAGTGAGGGAGTTAATCTGATCTAGGAGAGTGTCCAATGTGTCTTGGATGCTCAACAAATCTTGGCCAAGTGTTTGATTGATTGTTCTATTCTCTTGGGGCAACTGTCCATAGAGTTTAAGGCAAAAAACACAGCTAGCAGGGGGCAGGGAAGCAACGACTGGGGTAAGCAGCCTGAAAAGACACAAAAATCAAGGGGAGCAGGTATGGAACAATGTCCTCAGGCTTCAGTCATGCATGGACTGATCAGCACCCAGAATGACCAGAGCAGAGCTTTGAGTGCATTGTCTCTTTAACGTGAGCCTCAGAGGAGCTGTCCAGGTAAATTTTCCAGCAGATCTAAGGCTGGATTTCTGAAACTTGTAGAGGTAGTTAATATGTACCTGGGTTACATGTGTGTGTAGGAATGTCTACAGATATAGCTGGTCTTTTAACTGGTTACAAACTATTTCTGTGGGGTTGTTTTCTGTGTAATCTATCTATATATCTTCAACTGGGGCAAGTCCACTATAATGGATGAGGCCAGGGCCAGTGACACAGATGCTAAAGACTGAGCTGGCTACAAGGGTACAGGTGCCAGTGCTGTGGCTTGAGCTTGCAGAACAAATGGTGGGGGCAGGTCTGGCTCTGATATTCCAGGAATACTGGGTAAAGTTTTTCTGGCTGGGGTTGATGTTTCAGTCAGTTGGATCCCCAGAGGGGGCTTAGGCCTCTGGACTGGATTATTTTGCATCACTTGTGGCAGATTTCCAAACAGCAGCAGGGAGAAGTTTGTTGTGCAGATCATCCCTGCAGGAGAGTTTTGGCCAAAATAGTTTTGTCCAAGGTGACCACAGCATATCTAGCCTGTCGGACTTCATTCCTAACAGAGCTACTTCCACCTGTAAACAGGGTATACTCAGCATCTGTCAGGGGGTTCATTTTTTAAGAACAGTTCATCCCAGTACAACATGTGGCACCTGGACAATTAAGTCTCAGTCTAAGGTGAGCTTGTCAGCTTTCTTGATCAGAAGGACAATGGCTATTAGAGCACGGAGGCAAAGACGGGAGGCAGACCTTAGCGACTGAATCCAAGTATTTGCACGGATAGGTCACTGGCTGCCCCCAGGGGCTGAAAGTATGACTAAGCATCATTGTTTTTGTGAACTCAAGGATCCAGAGTTTATAGAAGCCAGCAGCTCTAAGAAATTTACTGTTTCTTTCTTATAACCAGTTTTTGCCAGATATTGTAGCAGACCTTTTGTACCTTTCCAGCAGGCAACTTGGGTGTCATCAATCAGAAGCGCAGTGAAGAGGAAATAAGTTTTTGAAACTCTGGGAGATTGAGTCCAGGTCAGTTGGCTTTTGAGTCCAGAACTGGTGTTTTTGTGAAGAGGGGATGGCTGACAGGAGCCAATTGAAGGCAGAAGAAGGCATTCTTTAGGTCCAGACAGGTGTACCAATAGGCTGTGGGTGGCAGAAGACTGAGGCAAAGTATACGGAGGGCAATCAAGGTGGCATTAGCAGCTCGGAGATCTTGAATTGGCTTTACAGGAGAGGTGTATTTCAGCAGTTTGACAGCCTATAAACATTTTATGGTTTTGAAACCTCTGGATGTGTGGTTGAATTTCTAGCCAAGTCTCTCCTGGCATGGGATACTGTTTGATGTATGTGGGGGTTGCACCAGGATGGAGTTTACAGTGACAGAATTGTGGAGCTGGAAGGGACAGAAAAACAGGCTGTCTCAGAGCAGCCAGATCTATTGTCAGAGACTCACTGAAAATAGTGGGAGAGTTCCCAAACCCTTGTGGCAATTAAGTAACAGTCCAAAAAGGGTGCATGGGTTGGGAACTGCAGAATGTAAGGTGATGGCTGCATTGTTGACAGCACAGAGATCTTGCCCAAGGTGATTAACAGTCTATCAGGCTGATGTGTGTCTGGATGCCTGTTTGTGCTTCCTGTGACATCTGACAGCAATGGGGGATGGGGTCAAGGTGAGGCAGCATGGTTGATGGCCAGGCCCAGAGGCAAGTCCTTAGTTTATACCTCTGGGAGGAGGGTTTTCAGAATTTCAGGATTGTGGTTATCTGTCTCAGGCTGATACAGACATCATCTTCCTCTCAGGGAACAGTCAGAGTTGAAAGTGCAGGGTTAAGTGAGAGGGAGGCTGACTGGCTTGGTGCAAAGGAGACGGTTGCTTCTAACTTGAAGAGCAGGTCTCTTCCCAGAAGCGGTATGGGGACTGGCTTACACAGGAGATGTCCTCCCATGCTGCAAGTTTATGCCTGGCAGAAGGGGCAAGAGGCAAGAGTCTTAGTTGCCCCAGTGATGGTAATCTGAATGGGCATTTGTTTTTAGTGTCCATTGTTCTTATAACTCATAGCCAGAGTATATGGTCGTCTATCAGACTGGATTTGCTTATGGACATCAGGTGCTTTTTTTTTTTTAAATTGGGTTTCAAGATAACAGTGTTTGATGGGCTTTTCACCCCCCTTTTTGATGTCTTTGAGAAGCACTCAACTGGGTTGTTTCTACACAAGGTGACCTTTGGGAAAGGCCATGGCAACTCATTCATCAGAGCTGACAGTCCAATTTTTTTTCAGTCAAAATGTGGAACTCAGAAGGAATTGCTGACAGTCATCTTGCATGGGCATTAGATGATGCCATCTGACCAGGATAGGCATAGCTGTGAAGCAGAAGGTTCAAGGGAAGAGCCTCCATGGCCAAATGCAGGCAATGGCTAGCTGGAACCAGTTCAATTGACTGGAAGTAGACAAGTCGGGAGTGGGGAGTGAAACTATAGGTGTTGGCAGCAACTGCGGCAGCAAATGAGGGTGCCAAGGTGGAATTATCAGGAAGAATGCACCTCTTTTTTCCTTTTTTTTTTTTCTTTGAGATGCAGGGAGTGGTTTGGCTTCATTTTTAACTCTGTAAAAGCACTTTTTCTTGCAGTCAGGGACTGTGGGTTTTGAATAATTCCCATTTCTGACTTCCTACATGTGTGCTCTGTACCCTTGAATGATGATGCAACAGCCCCTCAGAAAGAGACCATTAAGATGCCCACCTGGCTGTGCCCCTCACAGGGACTTAGGCACAACTTAGTTAAGGAGGGTGCGAGGCCTCCATTATGCCATATGTCAATCGCCACAGAAAAACAGGTAAGGGCTCAATCAGCCACCGCAACCAGTGCTTCCCAGTCTTGGTGCACAGACAGGGCAGCCTATTGCTCATGCTGTCCATTCCACTCATTCACACAATCATTCAGCAGGCACTCAGAGGTTAAATATTACAACCCCCTTCCCTTGAGGGTGGTCCTGACTAATAAGAGTTGATCAAACTCCCCTTCTGCTCGAGCTGAGCAGGACTGACAGACTAACTAGGGTGCCCCCGGGGTCTTAGTGGAATCAGGCAGGTAGGCAGGCAGACAGACAGACAGATAGACAGATTGCATCCTCCTCCCTTTGGGGTCCGATGTGAGCCACTCGAGTGGGGAGCCAAGAATCCTCCTCCAGACCTCTGAGGGGACTTGAGAAATATCAAAGGCATGCCTCCCCATCAGGACCTGGAGAGGTCCTTGCTCCATCCACAAGGGCCATGACCAGTGACCAAAGAGGTCAGCGTGGTCCATCTTCCTGGCCGATGTACCAGATGCAATGGCAAACAAACACCAAAATGACACCTAGGATTTGGAGGCATATTTATTTACATCGATGGGCACTGATAGAGATCATTCCCAGAATATCAGGCCCTGATCTCTGGTGGTCTAGGGCTTAAATGGGATAAGCAAGCAGGAAGTACAGAAGCAGAATGGCTTTCAATTGGGGATTGGTTTTCACAATATGCATCATAGTGACCAGCTATGCATCACAGTGACCAGCCATTTCTAGGAGACAAAAGCAAGCAGAATTGGAGCAGGAACTATTACCTGGGCAACTAACAAACTGAAGTATACTGGTGGGGGGGAGCATTTTCTGCTACAGGATAAGCAGAGAGATAGAAATTCTAAGAAACAACAAGAACTGCTAGGGATCAAAAACACCATAAAAGAAATGAAGACTGCCTTAGCTGAGATTATTAGTAAACTGGACATGGCCGAGGAGAAACAATCCCTGAGATTATTGATAAATCAACAGAAATGTTCAAATCTGAAAAGTGAAGAGATAAAAGACTGGAGAAATGGAACAGAATGTGTGAGAACCGTGCAACACCTACAAAAGGCACAGTATATGTGGAATAGGACACCAGAGGAGAGAAACCCATGAGACAGAAGAAACATTTGAAGCAATAATAACTGAACATTTCCTCCAAATTAATGTCTGATACCACCCCACAGATCCAGGAAGTTCAAAGAATACCAAGTAGATTAAATACCCCTCCTCCCCAAAAACTACACCTACACCCCAAAAACTACACATCGTATTCAAATCACAGAAAGAATCAAGACAAGGAAAAGCACCTTACTTATAAAGGATAGGAATTACTATATACCCAACTTCTCAAAAACCATGCAAGCAGAAAGAGAACGCAATAGAATATTTAAAGTATTGTTGAAAGAAAATGATGACCTTGAATTATCTTGAAGTATCTTTCAAAAATGAAGGAAAAATACTTTCTCAGACAAAAATTAAAGGAACTTGTTGCCAGCAAATCTGCCTTGCAAGAAATGTTAAGAGAAGTCCTTCCGAGAGAACAAAATTATATAGGTGAGAATTTGGGTTCTATGTCATGCTCAATGGGTGAGGCCATTACCAGCAGGCATGGCAGGAAACCACAGAACAAGAACAAAACCATGTCCATCTGCATTGCCCATCCCAAGAGACATGACCACACTTGCATCTTTCCCACCTGTTTGGAGAAGCACGACCACACTATCTCCACCCCCAAATTCCTCAAGGCAGCCAACTCCTCCCTTCCCCTTTAAATCCTTTGTTCTACCCTCACTTCCTGCTGATTCTGCTCTCCAAACTCAGCCCACAGGAGTGAATAAACAGCCATTGTTGCTCATACAGAGCTTTCTCAGGTGGTCTCTCTCCCCTCTGCACCTTTAAAATATATGGCCCTGAAACCTGGGATAGGGTGCCTTTCTTTAGAGGGACTTCAAGCCTATCTCAAGCTCCCAGTGTCTTAATAAGGCCATCCTGTGACTTTGACTTCTCAGACTGTGCCCCAGACAATCCCTGACAGCTTCAAATCAGGTATGACTTCTCCCTCTCCCCTCTCCATGCCTGTAAGACTTTTCCCTCTGTCTCCAACTCCCTCCTCTATGCCACTGCCATTTGCCTTGAGGCACACCCCTGGGACCAGCCATGAGCCACTGAACACCAGCCACTCCACACATGCAAAAGACCTGGGGCCTCAGGCTGCACAGCCCCAGTGCCAAGCACCTGCACCCAGAATGCCTGGCCCGCCCTGCCCTGAGCCTGCTTGCTGCCCTCACAGCCTCGGAGGCACAGCATAGCAGGCATATGGTGCCACCATAGAGGCCAAGATCCAACCGGCACTCATGCACACAGCAGGACCACAGCACCTGAACACACAGCCCACAATCTGGTGCCTGGAAGCTGCCCATAGTGCCTGAGTGCACAGCCCTCCATGTGCACAAACACACCAGAGCTCAGTCCAGGTAAGGATAACATGGGCATGAGCCCCCCTCACCCTGCCTTGTGCCACCAGACCCCCATGTGCAGTAGGCCACGCCCCTGGCCATACCCCCACCATGTCTCCAGCTATGGTCACCCCCACTGGCCCACACTGCAGCTGCCTGGCTCCATGAGCAAGCTGGTCTGCACCTGCTCAGGGCTGCCTTCTGAAGGACTACAGCAGCTCATAGCACCATGGGACCAGGCCGCAGGGCTTAGGCTGCCAGGGCTGCGTGCTTCTCCTCTACCCTCCACCATATGCTCTCCCAACCCCCACTCCACCACTCTGCCACACACCCTGTCCAGACTACAGTCTTGCCTTACTCCCTTGACCTCCACCCCTCTATACTCCCTCCACAAAGTAACAAAAACAAGAGTCCATGTTCCTCTCTCTCTGTCAGACCTCTCCCAGGTCAGCGAGCATTTGAGCTCTTTCTCTTCAGACTCTTAAAACCCCAGTTTTTCTCCAACACACCAAAAGTTAACTTTAAACTCCTTGATTATAGACCACCCTTCCCTCTGGGAGGTTAAATTAACAAAGCTTACAACAACTGTTTACCTTTAACAGGGGACAACAGCTATCAAAAAACAATTCACACTGTGCTTTACGTAGTCTAACTAAAACTAATATAACTAATCTTCTCTTCTGGTTGTTCAACAACTAAAGTTTAGAGACCAGAACTATAGTGATAACTGGGCTAAAAACAGCCAATATTTTGGCACTGGCCCTCCAAAGTCAGCAAAAACCCAGGACGTGAGAAAAATCTTTTCTACAGGATCCTACAATTTTGGGAAGTCACCCAATCTCTTGATCAGGGAGATTGCTAGATCCCAGAAGACAGAGATCAACAAATGTACAGTGTGCCAAAGGAAGGTTGCCAAGAGAGAAAATTTTCCCATGTTTTCACAGAAAGCAACATGGTCAAGCAAGACCATGACCCATCCAGGCAGCTGACACTGACAGAGTTGCTGAGAGGCTCTGTACATAGTTCTAAGAGTAATGCCTGAAGAGGCTTACCTGACCTTGATAGACAACAAGAGGTCAATTTTAATTAACACAGGTCTCATTTTAACTTGGTCTTAAACACCCAGCAGAAATGTATAATCAAAAGAGATAAATTGCTGGGTTGTGGTGCATGCCCGTAATCCCAGCACTCAGGAGGCTGAGGAGGAGGCTGAGGCAGGAGGATTGCCATGAGTTTGAGGCCAGCCTGGGGTACATAGTGAGTTCAAGGCCAGCCTGAACTGCACAGCAAGACCCTGCCTCCAAAAAAAATAAAATAAAATAGAGAGAGATAAACTTTTGTCATCCATCTGTGTGCCCTCCAAAGTAGCAGTTATTCACTGTAGAGGACACCTCAACTGGTCTCTCTCTCCTAAATAAAAAATAAATAAAATTAATGAGACAAGCCATCCTCTAAAATCAGATGCCCTTAGATGTCCTGGCAGCAGCACAAGGAGATACTTGTACAATTATAAAGGCTTAATGTTGTGAGTGTATTCCTGATACTTTTGCTAATATCTTAGTGACTATTCAAGATATTAAATGACAGGTTAATGCCAAGTTGGATTCTAAAACTCCCTGGACATTCTCCTTACCCTCTTTGTGGGAAACTATTACTGGCTCCTCTTGGTAAAAATATTTTTTTGTTATATTCATAATAGCCTTGTTGATTTTATTGTTTGACCTATGGTTAACTGTTTCTTTGGCCTCGTCCTCCAGACTTAAAGCTACTCAGAATGACAACACCTGACATCTACTGAGGGCTTTTAGATATACCTTCTGGTGAGTGTTTCTAACTACCAATCACAACAATGACCCCCTTCAGCCTGAAGCAGTCAGAATGGTCATCACCCCCTACCCCCTCAAGGCAGTTCGAGATACCTCTCCAGAAAGGGGAATATTATAGACAGCTAAGTTAGGTAAAAATATTATAGGCAGTCAGGTAGGACTGGGCCCTCCAGAAAGTCAAGACAAAAGGTAAAAACACACCACAACTGTGGCCAAAGATATGTCAGTTAGAGGCCAGGCCTCAAGATTACAACAAAAGGACCAGGCATATATTCTCCCCAAGGAATGACCTAACCATTTCACTTTTGCAGGCGAGGTCATATATTCCTATTTTATATATGCTGCATTTAATTTTTTTTTTGTGGGTACCGGGGGTCAACCTCAGGACCTCGCGCACCAGCAGGTGCCTGTGCCGCTGAGCGATATCACCAGCCCTTTTCTCGTATGTGGGTTCCGGGAGTCGAACTCGGGCCCTTGCGCTTGCCAGGCAGGCGCGAAGGCCGCTGAGCCATCTCACCGGCCCCTATGCTGCATTTAGACTCACTTAAAAAACATCATCTGGTGGACTTTGATACTAACTACAGGATAAATTTAGAAAATGCTGTAAAATGGGTCTTCTTATTAAATCTAATTTATATTTTAAAATTATACATGCCTATTAATAAATCATGGGACCCCTTCCATTATTTCAGCTTTTATTTGCTTTTATGTGCATGTAAAAACTGATGGATGTGGCTTTACTGACTTGTAAATCATGGTTGCTAGCGAATGAGTATAAATTGAACCTGTGAGTTTCAGAGACACAGAAATTTTATTTAGTTTTTTTTTTAGACAAGGTCTCACTATGTAGCCCAGGATGGCTTCAACCTCACAAAGATCCTCCTGCCTCAGCCTCCCAAGTACTGGGATTACAGGTGTGTGCCACCATGCCTGGAAACACAGAAATCTCAGACTGGACTTTAAACAAAATGTAGCCTTGTCTTGCTGCTAAAGGGGTTGTCTAGATGATTAAAAAGACAACACAGGTGTCTTGGCTTCTTTGCCCTAGGGCCCAGGCTGGAATTCCTCCAAGCCATTTGTTTGCTTCTGTCTATCTCTAGAAGTGATCTCTTTTACAAGGTAAAAAGTGCTCCAACTATTTCCAACTTGCTTTTTGATAATTTCTCATTCTCTCTCAAAAAAATTAAAAACAGTGGTTTATATCTCTTGATTATTAGTCTTGCTACCAATGCTTCCTTCTTTGAACATGATGGTTACAGCTCAAATCAATTATAACTTATGCTGGAGGTCCCCAGGGACCCTCACCCAGCTCCTTCCCAGACCTTCTTAGCTTAGTCACTGAAGACTGAAGCTGCCCAAAGGCTTCAGAGGCCCCCTGGAACCTCTCGGATGCTGAACTCTGGGTAACTCTTACAGTGGAGGGTAAGTCCATTCCCATTTTTAATCCATACAAGTGCCTGCCACTCCACTTTGCCTTCCTTCCAAGGACCGACTGGCCCCAATTACTGTTGTGGTCATTGTTGGCAAAATCTCCAGACTTTTATCTCCCCCAATCTGACGCCAATTGGGTCAACACCTTTTACCACACTCCTTTTTAGTCATCTATACCTGTTTCCTATTTGGGAAAGACATCCTTACCAAATTGTTAGCTACTTTTACCTTCCCCAGCACACAACCAACACTTATAGCCACCCTAATGACTCCTTCCCTGCCCCTCTCCAGGTCTAATCATTTCCCCTCATCTCAACCCCAGAGTCTTGGACACTTCCATCCCATCCTTGGCTTCATTCAAACAACCACTTAATATCCCTTTCAAGCCTGACCATCTTTACCCTGCCCAATGACAGTACCCCAGCCCTGACCTGGCCTCATGGGGATTACAACCTATCATTTCTCACCTACTGTGACACGGCCTCTTAATTTCTGTCAACTTTCCTTATAACACCCCCATTCTCATGGTACGAAAGACAAATGGCTCTTACAGGCTGGTACAAAATCTTCACGCTATCAACCAGACTGTCCTTCCCATACACACCGTGGTGCCTAACCTCTACACACTTTTATTTTCCATCACTCCATCTACAACTCATTACTCTGTCTTAGATTTAAAAGATGCCTTTTTCACTATTCCTGCACACCCCTCATCTCAGCCTCTCTTTGCCTTTACCTGGACAGATCCTGACACTCATCAGTTCCAACAGCTGACCTGGACTGTTTTGCTACAAGGTTTCTGGGACAGCCCCCACTACTTTGGTCAGGCCCTTGCCCATGATTTGCTCTCCTTTCATCCCTCTTCCTCTCATACACTATGTAGAGGACCTCCTCTTCTGCAGCCCCTCATATGAATCACCCCATAGAGACAACCTCTTACTACAACATCTAGACTCAAAGAGATACTGTATATCTCCCTCTAAGGCTCAAATCTCTTCCCCACCCATCACTTATCTGAACATCATTCTCTGCAAATATACACAAGCCCTACCTCCAAACTGCATTCACTTGATCTCCCAGATTCCAACCTCCACCACCAAATAACAACTCCTCTCTTTTCTTGGTTTAATAGGATATTTCCACTTCTGGGCTCCCAGCTTTGGTCTCCTCACTAAAACCCTCTACAAATTCATAAAGGGAGACCCCACTGAGTCCTTAGATCACAAGATCTTTCCTCACTTGTCTTTTCAGAGGCCATGTTACTCCTAGAAATGCTCAAACTCACTAAACATTCCCCACTCACCCTCTACTTATCCCATAATCTTCAGGGATTCATGTCTTCCTCCCACCTCTCATACTTTCTCCCCACCCCTCTCCTGCCTTCCCACCCTTCTGCCCACTGGGACAAAGACAGGCTCGCCCTACTTTCCATGCCACTTAAACCCAGTGCTGGTCATGGAAACACCCTCCGGGTAGAACTGTCTTCCCTTAGTGTTTGGCTAACTACCTTGGCAACTCACCCTCACTCCGTTATGGCCCTGAGTCCCAACTGGAGATGTCTGTTGTGGATCTTGTTGCCACTCTCATTTTGGCACACTGGGTGTGATAATTACCTCTCTCTGCTTTCCATGGGAAATTTTCCTTCTTTAATTCCCCTTTCCTATCTCCTAGCCTGTCTCTTAAAGAAACTAAAACCTCCACACCCCCACCAGCCTCAATCATCCAAAAAGGTTGAGAGCAATAACAGCTTCCTCAAGACTCACCTCACTAAGCTCATGCTCCAGCTCCATAAAGCCTGGATTTCCCTGCTCCTGATCACTCTCCCTTACATCCAAGCCACCCTCCAGGAACCTATGAGATACAGCCCATTTGAGCTTTTATATGGCCACACCTTTCTGCTCGGGCTAAACCTTAGCTCAGAAGCCAATCCCATTGGAGACTATCTCACAGTTCTGCAACAGACCTGAAAAGAGATACAACACACTGCTAACCTTCTCCTGCCTTCTCCTGACACCAGCCTTATAAAGACAGCCTGGCTAACAGATGGGTTTTACTTAAAAATTTAAACCCCTGGTTGCTACAGCCCAATTAGACAGGACCCTTCCTGGTCATGTACATCACCCTGGTAATGGTCCATCTACAAGACCCTCCCCAGTGGGTACATCATTCCCAGGTGAAGTTGTGTCTTGCTAATAACTTGCCTGACTCCTCCTTGTGAAAATCACAAGTAATCTCCCCTACTCCCCTCAGGCTGACCCAAATTCCAGAAGACCCCTGAATGCCCTCCCCTGCCTATCCTGCCACTTCACCCATTTCCCTCACTCAGCCCACCTTGATCTTTCTTAGTTTTACTCTCAGGCCCCCACCTTAGTAGATAAAAGATCTCCTTTTTCAGGACACTCTGTGTGACATCTCCACAGATGGGGTCAAATTACTCTCCTCTCTGCACTCTCTTGTCTGGCTAGCCCTCCTGTGCCTTTCACCATGCCCCATGGTTCCACCTCACCACTCCTCACAATGGTCCTTGATCATCTCTACAGGACACTGCAGTTAACTCATTTCCTGCTAAACTGGTCCAATCTGTCCTTAGCCAAAATTACTGGCTTTATATCTCCATGTCTTCCCCTACCTATACAGCCACTCCAGTCTCTCTCCAGGTCTGAGTCCTGACTAACCTCACATACTATCCCATCCCCTAAGAACTCTCTCCCAACTAAGGTGACTGTGCCGCTCACATGTCCTGCGTGAAGAAGCCAGGAGAAACAGTGCCCACCTCCCCTATTCTTTTTCTTTATAACAACAATGACGGGAATGTCACCTCCAATGGGTAAGGCCATTACCAGCAGGCATGGTGTGAAACCACAGAAGAACAAAGCCATGTGCATCTGCACCACCCATCCTGAGAGGTGCAACCACATTTACATACCCCCTGCCCATTCAGAGAAGCGCAACTGAACTATCTCGGCCCCCATATTCCTCAAGGCCAGAAACTCCTCCCCTACCCTTTAAATCCTTTGTTCTACCCTCGCTTCCTGCTTATTCCATTCTCCAAATTCAACCCGCTCCCATGGCAGTGAATAAACAGCCATCATTTCTTATACAGAGCTTTCTCAGGTGGCCTCTCTCCTCTCTGCATCTTTAACAATCTATATGAAGAAAAAAGAATATCAGAGAATGCATAAATAGAGATGAAAATAAAAACTTTCTTGTTTATTCTTAATTGACATAACAGATACTATTTAATATAATAATAATAATAATGTATTTGATAGCACATACTATTTAACATAATATTAACAATGTATTTGATAATTATAGCACCTCTATAAGTGAATGACAGCAATGATACAAAAGAAGGAAAAATAGGAATATGCAGTAATTATGAAACACTTGCAGTATCCATGAAGTACTATAGACTTATTTGTAAGTGAACATGGTTTGAGTCTAAATATATATTACAAACGGTAGAGCTACCACTAAAAATGTCTAATTAAAACTGGATGTGGTGGCGAATGCCTATAATCTCAGCACTCTGGGGTGCAGGAGTGAAGCAAGAGAATCAAGAGTTTGAACCCAGGTTAGGCAACTTAGCAACTCAGCAAGACCCTGTCTCAAAATAAAAAGGAGACTGGGATGTAGCTCAGTGAGAAGGCTCTGGATTCAATCTCCATTATTGAAAAATAGATAAATATCTACTTAATATGCTGAGAAAGCAAAGAAAATGGAATCATATAAAATTTCAATTAAAACTATAAAGGGAAGAAGAGTTGTGGTGGATTAACTACTGGTCAACTGGAACATCCAGCTAAATTGAGTCAGTGTGGTGTTGGGTGTGGAAGGCCCACCTGAGGACTGTTGCCAACAGCATAAAAAGAGAACTGGAGGGGAGGATGGTGTGCTATTGATTCTCCTGGAGAAGCCTGTCATTCTGGCTTTCCTGATATGAACTCAGCTGTTATCATCAGAGGAGCTTGGGTCCTCGCTGTCACTGAGGATGGCTGGAGTTCTCTTTAGGGGAGCTCTGGTCCTTACCTTGACTGTCGCTTCCTGGCTCCAGTGCAGATCCCTCAGCCTGCTGGCACAGATCCTTCACCCCACTGGTGCAGACTTTCTAGCTTCCACCACTGACCTCTGGGCCTTCCCAGTGCAGATCCATGATACAGACTTGCATGAGACTCTGTGGTGGGCTCTAGGCCTCCAGCTGGACTCATGGAAGACATTGCCATGGGCTCTCGGTCTTTAGCTTGGACTCCTGCAGGACATTGCCATGGGATTGAGGCCCTCAGCTGGATTCTTTGGGTCTCTAGTGCATGGACAGATCTCTTGCACTCCTCTGCATTTGACTCTTTGAGTGAATGTTATAAAATAATCCTATAAATTATGGTGTCCTGTATTAAATCTATCCCCTTCCAAACCCTGATTACAACAGGGTGAACAACAAAAATAGGAACAAAGAACAAAAACAACAAATAGTGCACACAGGAACAAAGTGGGTATTAGTCCAACACAGCATCCTTCCTTACATACCATTTCCCTTTCTGTGGATTCAGCTACCTAGGATCAACCATGGTCCAAAAATATTAGTAAAGATTTCTACAAATAAAGAATTTCCAAGGTTTAAATTGTGCACTGCTCTGAGAAGTGTGACAAAATCTTGCACTGTCTCTCTCCATCCTGCCTAGGACATGAATCATCACTTTGTCTTCTGTATCCACACTGTATATACTACCCGCCCATTAGGCACTTAGTCTTGGTTGTCAGATTGACTGTGGCAGTAGTGTAGTGTTTATATTCAGGAATGAATTTCAATAGTAGTCTAACACTGTGTCACAATGCTCACATCACTTACCTCGCTTCACCTCATCACATAGGCATTCTATCATCTCACGTTATCACAAGAAGGTTGAGCACAGGGCAACAGAGAAGGAAAAGAGAGTACATTCACATAACTTTTATTACAGTATATTATAATGTTATATTTTATAATTAATTATTGTTAATCTCTTATTGTGCCTAATTTATAAATATAATTTTATCGTAGTTATGTATGTATAGGGAAAACATACACACAGGGTTTGGTGCCGTCTGTATTTTCAGATGTCACTGAGGGTCTTGGAATATATCCTTCATGGGTAAGGATTATATTGATTATATCAATAATCACATTAAATGTCAATTGTCTAAATATGCCAATTAATGACAGAGATTGTCAGAGTGGCTCAAAAACAAGACTGATTCAACTCTATGTTATGCATAAGAAACCTACTTTAATATAAAGACATATATAAGTTAAAAGTATGGAGAGGTTTGTGAATGATTTCCTGGATATGACATTAAAATCACATGCAATTAAGGCAAATATAGCTACATTGTACTACATCAGCTTTAAAATTCCCATGTACAAAAGAAACAACCAAAAGACTGAAAGCAAATATTTGTAAATCATTTACTGGATAAAGGGCTAATGCCTACAACATATAAAGAATTTTTATAACTCAACAACAATAATACAGTGTAAAATGGCCAAATGATTTGAACAGATATTTCTCCAAAGATTACATACAAATATCCAACAAGTACATGAAAAGATGCTCACCATCAACTAATTCTTAGAGAAATGCAAATCTAAACCACAATAAGATAACATTTCACACCCACTGGGGTGTGTACTGTCAAAAAAGAAGACAGTACCCAGGCATGGTGGCACACACCTGTAATCCCAGCACTCAGGAGGCTGAGGCAGGAGATTGCTGTGAGTTGGAGGCCAGCCTGGGCTATGTAGTGAGTCCAAGGCCAGCCTGAATTACAGACTGAGACCCTGTCTCAAAAAAAAAAAAAAAAAAAAAAAACAGACAGAAAAGAGCAAATACAGGTAAGAACGTGGAGAAAATGAAGTCTTGTACACTTCTGGTGGTAATGTAAAATTGTATAGCTACTACAGTAAACAATATGGTAGGTCCTCCAAAAATTAAAAATAGATTTAACATATGATTCAACAAACCCACTTCCAGACATATATCCAAAAAATTGAAAGCAAGATCTTGAAGAGATATGCAAGTAATCAGTTTCATAGCAGCATTATTCATAATAGCCAAGAGGTAGAAACAACCAAAATGTCTATCAGTGAATGAGAGGATGAACAAATGAACTAGTCAAGATTGTTGAGTTGGTAAAAGTGGTTAAGACAATAAATTTCACCAGGCATGGTGGGGTCAAACTCAGGACCTGGCGCGCCAGCAGGCGCCCATGCCACTGAGCGATATCACTGGCCCTTTTTTTCCGTATGTGGGTACCAGGAGTCGAACTCAGGACCTCGTGCTTGCCAGGCTGGCGCTTATGCCGCTGAGCCATCTCACCGGCCCTGAAATTACATTTTAAAACAACACAACATCCCAGAACCAGGGAGGCTCAGGCAGAAGAATCTCTTGAGCCCAGGAGTTTGAGACCAGCCTGGGTAACACAGTGAGACCTCAATACAAAAAAAAAATTTTTAAGTGGAAATGAAATAACATGCCATATGCTTAAGAATACTGACAACAAATGACTCATATTGTAAAATATTATAACAATATTACTAGGCTTTAAGAAAGAAAGAAAAAGAAAAATTCCTTTAGACACCTAGGCAAAACAGTTAATGTGTAATAACAGAAAGATAATTCCATTGTTGTGAAGAATTTCTACACAAATGGTCTTCCAGAAGCAAATAGAGGACATATTTAAGATACTCAGAGAAAGAAAATATGAGCCAAGGGTTTCATAGGCAGCAAAACTGACATTCAAGTACAAAGGGCATAAGCTGTTATGCACATGCAAAAAATATAGGGTATATTGGTCCCAAGAGCCCTCCTGCAGAAATATACTAAATCATTGGTCAAAAAATAGCTTAAGAAACATTTAGCACAAGGACTGGTGGTCAGTAATTAACATGTAGTTATTTATAAAACATATTAAGCAAGTGCTAAAAGGAAAAGATTATACTATAGACAATCTATAAAGATGTATGTGTGTTTTGATTTGGCATTGCTGAGCATTGAAGCCAAGGCCCCAGGCATGCTAGGTAAATGTTGTATCACTAAGCTACAATCCCAACCCTGTAAAAAACATGTACTTTAACTTCCCTCAGTGATAACATTGGTGGTGGTTGTGTTACTATTATTACTCTGAGGGTGTTTTGTGCGAATGTAGGATGAAGTAAATGCATAGTTACAGCATATTCTAATTCTGTCTTATGTCCTTAAGAAATAAGAGTCTTGATATGGAAGAGAGAAGGTACAGGTGTCATGTGGAAAAGTTTGAATTTCATAACTCCGTGGTTAGGAATTAGAAGTATCAATATGAATTTATGAAATATTTAACGTCTAAAAAGAAAAAAATGTACACACACACACACACACATGCACACAATCTCAGCTTTGTTCACTAAAGGAGCCTGTATACCATTAGCAAACTAATAGCATCAATCACCCCCAGCACATAGATCACTTGAAATAACCATTTTCCCTTGAACAAAATGAGGACTTGCTTCTTGGGAGAAACTGCTATTCCCTATTTGGAGTCAGGAAATGTAGACAGGCCTGGAACATCCTGTCATGCTAGATAAGAGGAAGTTATCAAGCTACCTAAGGGCTAACCATGACCTAGAGAAAACTTGAAGAGGTTTCCACCAGTCAGAGATGGGACAATTTGAGCTTCAATAAAAATCACTGTAACTGGTTAAATTCCATCAAAGATTAATGATAAATTCCATTAATAATTACATTAGGGCCGGTGAGATGGCTCAGTGGCATAAGCGCCTGCCTTGCAAGCGCGAGGGCCCGAGTTCGACTCCCGGAACCCACATACGAAAAAGGGGCCGGTGATATCGCTCAGCAGCACGGGCGCCTGTTGGCGCGCGAGGTCCTGAGGTCGATCCCCCGGTACCCACAAAAAATAATAATAATAATAATTACATTAAAAATTATTTTTTAAAAAATGAATGGGTAACCTTGAGAGGATGATATGAAACCAATTCATTATCTTAAATGAAGCATTTATTCTCCCTTCTCACATAAACTGTACCTTAGGTAATCAAATAGTAATGAGGATATGTGTCTATAGTGAAGAAGAAATTAAAGAATTAGAATATCACCATTTTGTAATCCCCAATGAATTAATAAATCTAGGAATTTAGCATTACTGGCTGCTAACATCACAGAAAGAAAGACAGCCGGATATTATGTGCCTCCCAGTGAAAGAGCACGTAGCACTGTAGCCTTGCCAAGGTATTGAACTTAAGTCCAATGAGATCTCTGAATCCAGCTGCCCATGTGCTGGAAATAAAAATGACTGGAACAATGTGTTAAACCACATTTGTGCACCAGCAAAAATGACTGTTTGCAATTATACCTCAAACGGTACAGTTCTTCAGTAGATAAAAGGAAAAGAAAGAGGTGCAGGATACTGTATATTAAGAGAGATCTAGAAGATGCATAGTAATTTTTGAATGGGCCAGACTAAACTGTATTGTCTAAAGATGGTCACCTAGGTGATGATATGACAAAATAATACAAGGAAGCAATCACCATGAAATCCAAGATAAGGACCGTTGCTTCTTATGAAGTTACAGGGGCCAAATTTCCCTTCCTGCCCAAAATAACTAACATACAGGCCATAAGGGGAGAAAAGACCCTGTTTTCAGACATTGGATATCTGGCTTAACAAAGAGTCACCCCTGAGAGAGGGGTAATAAATGAAGCATGTCCTCAAATTGCCCCAGCTTGCTGCATCTGTCCAGTCCACATCAGAGCTCAAAGGAGACCCAACAGCCTCCTTGAGTTGAGGAGACAAAGCTGGACGTTCAAAGAGCCGGGTGACTTGAGTCCACAGAGCAAGATGCCAGAGAGAAGAGTGGCACAGAGATGGCATTGGAGCCGCGGAGGCACCGCTGTGTCCTCATCAGCAATGTGTGTGGGGAAACTGCCCAAACCACACCAAAGGAGCAGGAGGGATATTTTTAGGGACTTAAACAGAACAGGAAAAGTCCATGGTCTCACCCACCATAGTAGAAAACCTCATAATTCATGAGGCATTGAGTAATGAAACAAAAATCCGCCCTAGAACAAAAGCTGCTCTGAGTTCACTTAACAACGATTAAAAGCAAGCTTCAAAATGATCAAACGGTCTCCAAGTAACTTAACTGCATCCTAGAAAGAAAATCAAGAATTCTTTGGGGCCGGTGAGATGGCTCAGCAGTGTGAGCGCCTGCCTTGCAAGCGCGAGGGCCCGAGTTCGACTCCCGGAACCCACATACGAAAAAGGGGCTGGTGATATCGCTCAGCGGCACGGGTGCCTGTTGGCGCGCGAGGTCCTGAGGTCGACCCCCCGGTACCCACAAAAAAAAAAAAAAAAAGAATTCTGCAGGAATGCAAACCATCCAACACCCCACATGATAAAATTCACAATGCCTGGATCCAATAAAAAAAAATAATTACCAGACGTGAAAAGGGCAGTAAAATGCGACTAGTAATAGGAAGATGAAGATAGAACACAAATGATAGAATTAGTAGACAAGGGGGTAAAATAATATAATTTATATGTTTGGTAAAGTTTGTATGTTTGGTAAACTACAACATTTGCAATTTTTAAAACTTGATAGGAAGAACAGCATAGTACACATTGCAAAAGAAAAGGTTAATGAATTTGAAAACATAGGAATAGAAATTCAAAATGAAACACATAGAGAAAAAAGAATGAAAAAAAGAACCTTAATGAGCAAAGTGCTCCAGCAGCCTAAAAAATGTGTAATCAGAGTCCCCAAAGGGGAGGAAAAGGGAGGGGAGTGAGACAAAAAAAATTTTGGAAGAAATAATGACTGAAAAGTTTCCAAATATGATCAAAATGATTAAATCTTAAATTGAAGAAGCTCAATGAACTCAAAGCTCAAGAAGCAAGAAGTAAAGTCAACCAAGGTATAGCAAAATAAAACTACCTAAAACCAGCAATAAAAATAAATCATATAATCAGCCAGGATGACAAAAATTTAAAAATAGGACTGACTCCTTGGTGCAATCAATGCAAGCCAGAAGTCAGTGGAGCAACATTTTTGAAGTAGCGAACACCACCAACAACAAAAGCTATTAGTACGTAATATTATACCCAGCACAAATATTACAAAAACGAAGGTGGGGAAGCATAGACAAACTGAAAGAATTTATTAGCTGTAGACCTTCACTTCAGGAATGTTAAAGGAAATCCTTCAGGAGGAAAGAAAATGATGACAGAATTTCAAAGCTATGTAACAGAATGAAGGGCACCAAATATGGTAAATGTGGATAAACAGAAAGCCATTTCTCCTTTTAAAAAATCTTTAAAAGATAATGGGAAGTTTAAAGCAAAAATAATAACTGCATTATGAGGCTTACAATATATATAGAATGACAAAACATTAGACATGATAAAAAAAAGAATAGTGGTTACTTGTGTGGGAAGTAAGGTTGTTGACAGGGTGATGGGCAAAATAAGGAATTTTGTTTAAGGCTTTCCGTATAATTTCTTTACTCTGGTGTCAGCGATAATTCATGTTAATCTATACATGTGCTTTGTTTTCCATACAAGTTTTATTTTATAACACAGAAGTTTTAAAAAGCAATTAAAAAGTAAAGCATTCCCTTTTTGAGAACTCTATGGGCAAGGGTAGGGAAAAAAAAAGATACATAGAACAGTTAACAGTAGCTACTTTATGGCTATTTGACTAATTTGCTATTTTTTTCCAAAATACTTCCAGTAAATTTTATTTACTTTTATAATCAGGAGAAATAAGTAAAAGCAAATATTTCATATTGATACATTATCCACGAATTTCATTTGTGTTCTTTGGGAACAAAATTCATATCTTTGGGCTCATTTCGCTACCTCGCTTCTTTGCTTTGATTACATCGGTCCTGCCTGTTCCTGTCTGAATTGCTCTGTGGTACATGCTAACAGCAAGAACGTAGTAAATGGCAGGAATTCAAAAATAAAATCTAAGTACATGACCAAATTAGAGGCAGCAAAAATTACATTTTTAAAGAATTTCTTGCTCTAATTAATAATTCTGGCTGAGAGCTGGGAGGTGAGGAACAGTAATCCCAAAGCCAGAGTTGGCCATCTGCTACCCCGGGATTTCGTTGGGAGACTCCGGCACGGTTCAGTGGATTTTATGGTTGTTTCGTAAGCAAGGAGACTGAGACATTGCATTTACAATGCTGTAGAAGATCCCTGAGTTGTAATATTCTAAACAGAAAAACAGAGTGCCTCTAAATTTCATTTGACAGAAACCTTATGCCTGCATTAGCTGTACCCAAAACCAAGCACGAGCCTAAACGAAGACTGCCACAAACCTTTAACATCATCAGAAGACGGGACCCCAAGGGAAGGGAGGTCAGCACAGGAAAATACCAGGTTTGACTAGAAATCTGAGGACCTGGTAAAGACACAGCCTACTACAAAAATTAATTGCTCACAGAGCAAGCTGGAATGTAAAAAAGACACCGTGAACATCTGTTGTTTCCAAATGACTAGGGTTGAGTCAAGTAAGATTAGCCATATAGAAGAGCAACCCTCTTGCATTTTCTAAGAAAACACCTAACACAGCCTAAAGATTAGCAACAGGACTGCAATGCACATCAAATGAAAAGGGATGCCTTGTCTGATTATTTAGAAAAACATTAACAATCAGAAAAGGAGTTTAGCGTGTAAGGTGCTCTCATTAAGTATAACACAGGATTTCTTTCATGATGGCAGAACTCAAAAATTAGGATTTTATCTAATCTTTGAGAAATAGAAGAAAATTTTAAATACTTTCAGAAGAAGCCTGGGTAGGTATTAATTGAATGGAATCAGAAATACCCACAGCCATTTTCGGGATATTTAAATGTGAGCTAAAGGTCATCTGGACATTCATTCTGCTTGGACAATAGAAACATGTACACATGAAGATACACAGTTCATTATTTTAGAAAATTTGTTTTCAGAAAATCCAACGGGTGAACATTTGTTACTTTGGGTTATGTGCTATAATGTCCCCAACATAACTTTTATTACAAACGACCATATGGGTGACCAAAGCGGACATATACATCACTGCAACACCTTGCAGTAACATATGCAGCCCTTTAAGCCAGCGCACAGATTTGTAATGTAGAAGGGAAGCATTTCCTAGACGGTGGACCACTAGCAATAACCCTTAATGGCCCAGGGTCCCCAGGGGCACACTGAATGCAGAATTCCTGGAGGCTGCGTTTGGAACGAAATAACGCTTTGGAGGCAAGCAGGCAGTCCTGCTGTTCAGCACCGGCGGGTTCCGAGCCGCTGGCTCCTAATCTCAATGAGCAGCAGCTGCCACAGCCACTCTGCAGGGTCATCTTTTTGAAAGTTCTTAAAGATCTTCACTGTGAACATCGCCCCTGGTTCTCAGCAAGGTTGTCCTCCCTCTCTTGTCATAGAGTTCGGGAGTAGTCGATTTTATCACAACACAGAACAAAGTGGAAAATACCCTCATCTAATGAGCTGGAAAAAAGGAACAACCAGAAAGAGAGGCCACATGGTATGTTAGGAAAAAAAAAAAAAACTGGGCTTCTTGACAAAACCTGACTCCAAGGACAGGCTGGGGTGACCTGTACTGATAAGAGAACTTATCAATAAAAATGGTCAAGCTTCTAACATCTACAAATATCCCACAAAATTCTAGGTAGATCTATTTAATATGCCTCTTTGAAGAGGATTGCCTTAATTCATTTGGGATGTTGTAACAAAATGCCTTACACTGGGTCATTCATAAATAATAAAAACTTACTGCTCATTGTTCTGGAGCCCAGGATGTCTAAGATCAACATGCCAACCAATTCAGTAGTTCCTCATAGATGTGCCTTGCTTTTCTTTTCCCTCTCTTCCTTTTTCTTTCTTTCTTTTTTTCTCTTTCTTTCTTTCTCTCTCTTTCTCTCTCTCTCTTCCTTCCTTCCTTCCTTCCTTCCTTCCTTTACTTAGTGGTACTGGGGATTGAACCCAGGGCCCTCACATTGAGGTACAACTGCAGCCCTTTTTATTTTTTATTTTGAGACAGGGTCTTGCTAAGTCACCAAGTTGCCAAAGCTGGACTCAACTTGCAATCCACCTGCCTCAGCCTCCTTGAGTGCTGGGATTAGAGGCATGCATCACCATGCCCAGTTTAGATGTGCCTTCTTGATGCATCCCCACATGGTGGAAGAGAAGACAAATCCCCCCCACCAGCCTCTTTTAAAAAGGTACCAATCACCTCCTAAAGACCCCATTTCCCAATAGGTTCACTGGGGTTAGGTTTCAACATATGAATGGGGGAAGGGTCAACATTCACATCATAGCAAATATCTTTTCATAAAAATAAGCATGTGCAATAAAGAAATTGGGCCATAGGGCCGGTGAGATGGCTCAGCAGCATAAGCACCTGCCTGGCAAGCGCAAGGTCCTGAGATCGACTCCCGGAACCCACATAAATGAAAAAAAACGGGCCGGTGATATCACTCAGTGGCACAAGCGCTTGCTGGCAAGTGCGAGGTCCTGAGGTCGACTTCTGGTACCCACATAAAAAAAAAAAAAAAAAAAAAAGAAATTGGGCCACATTAAGTCCTCTACATAAAACACAACTGCAAAACTTCTTATGTTCTATCACTTTGGAGTCTAGTTTGGCTTTCAATGTCATATGAAATGTATGATACATCATATCTCTTATATACATACACGTACAGACATGCATAGAGTCATTTGTGAAAGACTGGTACCAGAACCCCAATAGATGCCAAAATCCAAGGATGCCCAAGTCCCTTACACAAAATGGCATGGTATTTGCATATGGATCCTGTACAGCCTCCCATATTTTAAACATCTCTAGATTATTGATAAGTCCTAACGCAATGCAAAAGCTATGTGAATTGCTGTTATACCATACTGTCTATGGAACCATGATAAGAAAGAAAAAAATTTCTATATATGTGCAGTACAGACAACATTTCCCCCCAAATATTTTCTATCCAAGGTTGGTTGACCCCACAGGTGCAGAGGGTGCAGGGTATGTATGTCCATACACACGCGCGTATACATACGCTGCACATGGGAAATGATGCTGACATTACCTGCGGCGGTGAGGCAGATGTGAGAACCTTGGGATCTGTCAGAGAGCACAAGCCCCGAGGCCCCCACAGTGCTAGCTGGCTGCGTGATGTGGGTCACCCATAACAAGGTTAGAAGACAGGTTCTGTCTGAGGCTGTGAAGTGAGCACTCCTGTGGGCAGAGATATTCTCAGAGAAAGCTGGAAGAGGAAAAGAAGATGGTGCCCCAGGTACCTTTCAATGATTGAAATGTAAATGCAAAAGGCTACTGTTTACTTCTCTTTCAGAATGCTAGCATTCATGCACATCCTTAGTTTTGAAGATGTAATAAGCTATCCTGTTATTCGGCAGGGAAAATAAAAATGTGACTGTGTAAAGAGATTAGTGACTAGGTTGGTGCATGCCAGTGGGTTGGGAAGGACTAGTCTCTGTGCCAGGTGTCCCCACCAAGCCATCACAGTGTGTGCACAGTTGCAGAGGACACTCAACACTGCCCACTCCCTGTCCATAAAAGCTCCAAGATCCCACTGCTCATCACAGTGAATACCAGCCCTTCACCCTTGGGTCAAAGCTCCATATTAGGGTCTCAACACCCCATTCCAGAGATACCTTCTTGTGAGGCTGCTCTCTGGGCACCTGATGGCCCACCAGGCAAGGATACCGGTCACGTCCCTATGGCCCACTTCCAGCCTCTACCTCCAGTCCTGTCTTTTCCCATCTCACCTGCTGAAATCCCTTACAGCCTTTCACATTTAGCTCGAATGCCACCTTCAACTCCCAAGGGGTTGGGGGAGGAGAAGGGTGAGGGATGAAATCCCAGGAGAAGCGCTGCCATTTGATGGGTTCAGCTTGGCAGGGCAGTAAGTGACCTGGGGGCTTCGGTCTAAAAACAAAAGCTATTGAGATTCTCCAGGACCATCACAGAATAAATTGCAGCTATTATTATAATACATGCAAGGTTACATATTAAATAATGTTCATTAAAGTTTCTCATTTTAGATTCATTTTAAAGCAAACATTTAACATAATAATTATGAAAGCAGAATTTTGTATACTGCCCCCTCCTTATTAACCACCATTATCATTTTATAGGTAAAGAAACTAACACTCAAAGAGAGTCTATTACTTTCCCAAGGTCACACAGTGAAGGATTTGGGAGTAAAATTGAGTCTTTATTCTCTAAATTCACTTTTCCTACCACAAACTGACAGATAAAAATGAAATAAATTGGAAGAAGGCCAACAGTTCACCTATTCATCCAACTGAGAGATGTGTTCTTCCTCTGCTGCTGTTCATTCCTGAGCCCTTTATTTCCCTCATGTTAAAAAAAAAAAAGGAAATTTTATTTGACATGCAATAAATTTTCCTCCAGTTAAACATGGCAGATTGAACACATACAATGGATCAGGCAGGACACAGTTCAAGTAATATTGCCTTAAATAAGATGGTGTAAATCTCTCCCATGTAACAAGGAGCATTAGAAAGCCAAGGCTGACAATGTGTTCTACATGTTAGGGATCCATATTCCTTCTCCCTTATTGCTCAGCCTTCCTGGGGTACACCCTCTTTTGCATGGTGGAGGTTGGCTTTGCCACCATGGTTATGTTCCAGGCAACAGGATGGAGAAGGAGAAGACACGCATGTTACCCGTAAGAGAATGACTGGGAAGTTACACACATGATGTGTACAGAACTGGCCAGAACTTAATGACACAGTCATTTCTAGCTTCAAGGGAGTCTGGAAAGTACAGTCTTTATTCTGGTTCTCCAGCTAAATTTGAAGGATTCTAATAAAGGAAAAAGACATTGGGGCTGGTGAGATAGCTCAGCGGCATAAGTGCCTGCCCGGCAAGCACAAGGTCCCAAGTTCGACTCCCGGAACCCACATAAAAGGAAAAAACGGGCCAGTGATATCGCTCAGTGGCACAAGCGCTTGCCTGGCAAGCGTGAAGCCCTGAGGTCAACTCTTGGTACCCACATGAAAAAAAAAAAAAGAAAAAGAAAAAGACATTGAAAAGTAGGTGACAATTAATCAACTCTGTTATCTATGTTTACTTCCAATCACCCCCAAAAATCCACTAAAACAACAGTAAAGGTATTTAAATACATATGCAGAAAAAATGACAATAGAATACAGATATTTTCAGACATGTAAATATTTTACCTCCCATAATCCTTTCTCAAGAAATTCCTGGAAAGAGATACATCCCACTGTGCTAGTTAGCTTTCCTTGACTGGAACAAAATACCTGAGATTATCAATTTAAAAAGACAAAAAAGTCAGTTTGGCTCACAGTTTTAGAAGTTCCTATCTATGATTGGTTGGCTTTGTTGCTTTTAGGCCTGTGGCAAGGCAGAACATCATGGCAGAGTGTATGGTGGAACAAAGCCACTTGCTCATGACCTGGACACGAAACAAAGAGTGAGGAAGAGACTAGGATTCCATAATCCCTTTCAAGGCCCACTAGGCCCCACCTATTCCCAACAGCACCAAACTTGAAGCCAAGTCTTTAAAACATGGGCTTTGGGGAGACTTTCCAGACCCAAACTCATAACATCCATCAAAATGGGGAAGTCCACCCAGAAAGAGGAGACAGAGGACCCAGTACAAAACTTGGGGAAAATACCAAGGGTATGGAAAAATTAAGTTCAAAAGACACATACATGGCAGTTCTAGAAAGAGGAAGAAGACAAGGAAGAGGAGATAGAGAAGAAAGAGGAAAGGAAGATGAGGAGAAAACAGAGAGAAAGAAGAGGAAGAACAAGAGCAGCAACTGCTAGACTGACTACCTGTTTGGTTTGCCCCACTGAGAAGTGTTCTAGAGATCTGTGGTGAGTTTGAGGGATAAATTATGTTCAGGTATAAACTGTATACAAGTGACTTTCCACCACAGCCAGCTGGTGGGTTGCATTGCTTGCGGATGTCAGGCTACTTGTGTGTGGGGGAATGACTGCACGTCTGACGGGAGGCACGCTGAGAATGGCAAAGGCACTGTGTAGGGCAGGACAGCCAACAGGCTCAGTCTGGCCATCTTGAGAGACTTGTACACAGGATGGGAGCCCTGGGCATTGCCCTCTCTGTCTCTGGCACCATTGCTTGAGAAATAAAGTGGAGTGGTATCCGGGCATCTTCAAGGTATCAGGAGGAAAGGGGCGGTCCTATTATCCACAGAGCAGTAAGGCTGAGACAAGACGTATTCGAAAGGGATTTCCGTGTCAGCTGTATCCCTGGGTTGCCTTCACGTGAATCTCGACTTCTGCCATGGGGGATCTCCCTACATCTGGACATGGGGATCTCTGACTGTGCAGCCCAGGCAGGAGATCAATACCCTCACCAAAGCCTCACTCTGCGCTCTACACACACTCTTCTGCCTGAGGCCTCCCCTAGGGAAGCTGAATGTGCCATCTCAGAGTTGGCTCCTGGGGGGTTGACCATCCAGACTCCCCCAGAACCCTTCTGTGCCTGAGGGATGCATGGGAGAAAACTATGTGCTCAAAAGGACGAGAAAAAACCAAGAACTTGTGTTCCTTGAAAAGGGCAACTGGCTGCCCATGGGACACATGGAAAGGACCCGTGACTGTCTACCTCTGTACCTTTTGATTTCTGTACTATTTCCAAGTACTATTTGTGTTCTAAAATGTTTGGAAGACAAAAATAAAAAGCAAATAAATGGGGGGTGGGGAGGGCATGACCTGGCTCATTTTAAGAGTGCTTCAGAGGCTAGGGATGCAACTCAGTGACAGAGTCATACGGGGCAAGGCTCTGGGTTCAATCCCCAGCACCACCAAAAAAAAAAAAAAAAAAATCCAAAATGTGAAAATTGATGTTAACGTAAGAAAGACATTCACTCTGGAAGACTGATTCCAAGGGAGAAGGAGAATTTCAAGTTTGAGCCTAGCCTGGGCAACTTATATGACTTGGCAAGACTCTATCTCAAATAAAAAATTAAAAAAGGTCTGGGAGCCAGGCACGATAGTGTTCACCTATAATCCCAGCCCTCTAGGAGCCTGAGGCAGTAAGATCACCAGTTCCAGCCCAGCCTGGGCTGCTAAGCAACTTAGCAAGACCTTATCTCAAAACAGAAGATGAAATAGGGGCTGAGGTGGTAGCTCAGTGCAAAAGCCCTGGCTTCAATCCCCAGTATAGTACAAAGAAGAAATGGGAGGAGAGGGGAGGGGAGAGGAAAAGAGGGGAGAGGAGAGGAGGGGACAAGAGTTCAGTGATAATTACTGACTCCTGTTACCATTTTCCATTGATAATTTCAAGGTGATTTCTGCACCTGCCACCACACCCCAAGTTACCAGGTAGGGTGCAAGTTTTCAGAGAGAAGACAGCATGCGTTTTTGTACCTCTCCTGTGACCCAGCCCAGTTTCTTGAAGAGCATATGTACATAAGAAGTACCGGATTCTATTCAAAAATAAATAAATATTCAATACAGACAATTGATAATTGACAAGGGCACCAAGAATACCCAATGGGACAAGGATGGTCTCTTCAACAATTGATGCTGGAAAAACTGCATATCCATGTGCAAAAGAATGAAATTGTACTCCTATTTATATGACCCACAAAAAATAACCTGAAATGGATTAAAGATTTAAATGTAAGATCTGAAACTTTAAAACGTCCAGGAGAAAAGCTCTCTTACATTAGGTTTGGCAATGATTTTTTTGATATGACACCAAAAGCACAGGGAACAAAAGCAAAATGAAACAAACAGGACTATCACAAACTAAAAAGCTTCTGCACAGCAAGGAAACAACCAATGAAATGAAAAGGCACCATACAGAATGGAAGAAAATATTTTCAAACCACATGTCTGATAAAGATAATATCCCAAATATGTCAGGCACTCATACAACTCAATAGCAAAAACAAGAACAATAAAATAAAATAATTCAATTTAAAATTAGGCAAATGACCTAAATAGACTTTTTTTTCAAAGAGATAAAAATGGCCAACAGATACATTAAAAAGGTGATGAACATCACTAATTATCAGAGAATTGCAAATGAAAACCATAATGAGCTATCACTTCACTGCTGTTAGGATGGCTAGTGTCAAAGAGACCGGAAATAAGTGTTGGTGAGGGTGTAGAAAAAAGAGAACCCTTTTTCATGGTTGGTACAATGTAAACTGGTACAGCCATTGTGGAACACAGGATAGTAACCCCTCAAAAAATTAAAATAGAACTAGAACTTCCATATGATTCGGCAATCCTACCTCTGTGCATATGCCTGAAGGAAACAAAATAAGTAGCTAAAAAATAATCTGCACACCCATATTCATTACAGCACAATTCATAATAGCCAAGACACCTAAGCGTCTGTTGATGGATGAATACATGAAGAAAAGGGCTGTGTATGTACAATGGATTATTATTCAGCCATAAAAGCAAAGGAAATTCTGCTATTTTTGACAACATGGATAAGCCTTAAAGGTATTATACTAAGTTAAATAAGTCAGAAATAGACAAACACTATATGATCTCACTCACATGTAAAGTCTACAAAAACAAAAACAAAAAAAACTCATAGAAACAGAGTAAAATGTTGGTTCCAAAAGGTCAGGAGTTGGGGGAAATAGGAAATGTTGGCCAGAGAATACAAACTTTCGGTTACATGATGAATACGTTCTGAGGAAGTTAATGTACAGCATGAGGACAATAGTTAACAATACTATTTTGTGTACTCGAAATTTGCTAAAAGGATCAATCTGAAATGATCACCACACATACACACACACACATCCCCCAAAGAAAAAGACAACTATGTGAGGTGATGGGTGTGTTAGTTAACTTGACTAGTAATCACTTCATATATATCAAATATATGTGGCATCAAAGTAGTACACTGTACACCTTAAACATGTACAATTTTATTTGTCAGTTATTCCCCAGTTAAGCTGAGGAGGTGGGCACACATTCAGGAATAAATAAATAAATATTCACTGTAGAGTCTACTTTGTGTGTGGGCAGCAAGGGAGGTGGAGATAGGGCAGAGCCTTCTCTTCTATTTCTGTTTCACCCAGCCTAGAGTCCTCTTTTCCTCCAGTATTATTAGCAAGATCTAATTTCAAATGAGGACCATCAATAGCATCTAGAGATCAAGTAGCCAAGGATCCAAGAATGGTTTGCCCTCTTGTCCTGTAGAATATAATCAAGGGCTTGTGATCAACCCCGTGGTTCCATCCCCACTCAGTCAGGCAGTGAGCTATGATGTGGCCATAGCTTGATGAAGACTTTTATTTTGATTTTTTTTCCAGAAGAGAACATGTTTTTTATGCAACAATATCTTAATAGATGCAACTGGGCTCCATTTCTTGGCTTTGAGGTAATGAAAAATTAATTACCATACTTTACAAGTAATAGTTTCCACTCACAGCACTCCCTTAGAAGTAAACATATCATAAATAGTTACTGTAATACCAATGGCTGGTGGATTGGGCAGCCTGTCGTCCATAAATCCTTTTTCAACAGACATGTTATTTCTCCTGGGGGAACAAACAGATTTGTTTTAGATCAGAGAGTCAACTGACAGATGGCCTTTGTAAAAACACACCATTTGTATAAATAAATTATAGTTTTACTATGGTATTCCGCATTCGTGGATTTGGAAAATCAATGTACCTATTCTTTAGAATTAGCCTGAACTGGAAAAAGCAATTTCGTTCAGGTGTGAGGTCACATTGCACAAATCTGCCAGCACAGATGCTGAAGTCCAAATTCTCTAGATGGTTGCTGCCACTTCCCATCACAACTGTCACAAAGAGGTCTGCCTGGAGGTAACAGGATGATCTCTCAGACAGCATCACTGAGCAGAGCAAGACACCAACTGGCACACTCCCCATAGCCCTGGGTTCTGTTTCCATCAAACTTAATGACACCATGTGCCTTAATTTCCCAAACAAAACTTTGCATAATTGGAGTTGACAGTGTATTTGTCTTAAAGACCGGAAATGTTTCATTTTCCTATATAATACAGTTCATCAGTTAAATGCTAAACATTTGGAAGATTCCTTTAAAGGCCAGAGCAGCCTTAACTCTGAGCCTACCACAATCTCAGTCACTGCCTATCTTATAACTATACACAAGTAACACACACACGCCACATACTTATGTATTCATGAACAGAAGGATTTATACATAATCTATACACACACATACCCACACGTGCAAGTTTTCTTCCCAGAACCCAAATTCAGAACTTAGTATCCAAAAGGACAGATTTGTTACTGTTTTTCAGAACCAGGACTAGTAAACTGTTTATTTTGTTGGAAGACCAAGTGATTCATTTCAGCCATCGATGCTAAGAATGGGCTTTGTTGACATAATGACTGCCTTCGTGTCCTTTCTTTAAGGACATATTCCCCTCCATAAATGATTATGATTTTAAAGCCATCAGTTCTGGTGAAGGAAATAAAAGTTTAACATTAATCATATTCATTATTAAAAACACAGTAACATGAAAGACTTAGCATGTTTCTACCTAAAAAATATATTTTAAATCAGATCAATTGCCTAGTATTTTTTCAGCTATAAGGTACTTTCAGAAGCTGTACTTACTCCTTAAAATGATGAGATATTGTTTAGCTTTTTGTTTGCATTCATAACTTTAGACCCCCAAGTTGTTATTATAGTTATGACAGTTGGTTCCTTGGTGGAATGAATAAAATATCCCAAGTTGCCTAAATTACATCCAAAGAAGAGCTTAAATCAATGATGTCCAATTGTTTTTATGACACCCCCAGAGAATCTCAGGTTACTTCAAAGGAGATCAGAACTCTCTAAAAAAAATTAATCTGGATAGACAAATCTTGCACATTTACACTTACATATACCAAATATAAATATATATCTATATGCACATAGTCCTTCTGGAAGAGGCAAAGCTAGGAAATTAATGAGTGTTACCAAGATCCTAGAAGGGTAAAATGATCACAAATTATAGTATGCATTATACACTGGAACTGATCAGGGAAAATAAAAGTCCACTGAATTGACAACATCATACACTGGATCATCAGAAAGAAAAAAGGTCAGGAGGAACAAAAAAATCAATGAAGCTATTTTTAAATGGGTGATTTTGTGAATCAATTACTAGCAGATCCAATAGGTTGTATAGTTATTCATTTGATCCACTTTTTTTCATATCTACACTGTGCTACATTCCTGTCTGTGAATGGAGAGGCAATTCATCCTGAATCTCCATAAAATCTTACTAGACATCCCTGTTGCTAATGGAGCCAATTCAGAATCGATATATATATTCATCATGTTATCCACACAGAAAGGTCAAGGGTTAAGAAAATGTTTTCAATACAATTGTAATCAACCAAGCCTCCTGTAATTAGGCTGTTTGGTGACTCAAGTGTAGGTATTGGGAGGGGTCCAAGAGGCTTTCTATCTTATGACCAAGTGCAAAATTCCTTTGTTTAAATGCACTTCCCTATCATCAGATTATGCAGAGAATAAGAGCATGAACCTGCTGCTTCCTAAGTCTCTAACTGTGGGCAAGTTTCTCACCTGCTCACTGCCTCAGTTTCTCTAACCGTAAAAAAAGGAGAAACAGTGTTCACACCATAGAACTGTTGTGAGGATTAAATGAGTTAGAAGGGTGAAGTGTTCAGTGCAGTCCACATAGTAAGCATTTAATAAGTGTGAGCTCTTATCATCATCATTTATTACCTGACTTGTCAGAGGTTCCCTAGCTAGAGGTTGCTATAGAACTCAAGACTACTGATGACCTTATAATCACGTTGACTATTTTTAATGTATCTTAATTAAAAAATATTATCGTAGCGTTTAGATTTTTATGGGTTGAATGTTCCGTATTAAACGTAAGTCATTTGACTTGACCTGCATATTAAGTTGCATATTTGTCCTTTGTACATCCCGAAAAGCTTGGAGTTGCCGGAGGTTACACTGGTTATGTCTGGAAATACACTGGAAACTCCACTGCTGATTACCTGCGTGACCTCGCTGGGTCACAGCACCCACCTGAGTACCAGATTTCCTCCTATAACAGAAAGGGCTTGGACCAGGTGGCTTCTATGATCCCTTCTGTTCTAAGAACCAGAGCATTATGAGGCCGATCTCTCCCTGGATTCTCTGAGTTGTGACTGCATCATCTACAGGTGGTCCCTGACTTATAATTGTGCAACTTACAATTTTTCAACTTTACAATGATGCAGAAGCAATAAGCATTCAGGAGAAACTGTTTCTGGAATTTGGGTTTTGACCTTTTCCCAGACTAGCAATATGCAGTACAATCCTCTCTTGAGATGCTGGGCAGTGGCAGCAAGCCACAGCTCCCAGACAGCCAGGTGATCACGACAGGAAACAATGAATAATCTCCAGTGGACTCTGTTGCCAAGCGAGATGTTTGGGGGTTAGGGGCATCTGCCCATCAATCATACAATATTTCCAACTGACAATGGGTTTCTGGGAGATAACCCCATCATAAGTGTGCAGAACATCTGCATTTGAAGAAACCACCCAGTATAAAGTAGGAGAATCCGGACTAACAAATTTCTTAGACACAGCCTTCCTCAGGATAGCACATCACCAAATGCTAGGATGAAACGAGTTTCATAAAATTCACATAAGAAGGACCACGTACACCATTTTAATTGGAAAATTACAGGGAGAGCATGAATCTAATTTATACTGATGAGTTATTCCACTATATTTCAGTCAGCATGCCTGATTGGGGGACAAAATAGAAGTATTTTTCAAGCACTTCTAGAGGGCTCCGGAACTCTCTTGAATGTTGGCTTGAACTTTATTTCTGTTGAAGAAATAAGAAGGAACATAGGCACTTCCCCTGGGAATGAGAAAAACACCATTCAGAGATGCCACAAGAGATCATTTGAAATCCCTTAAATACATGTCTCAGGCAGAGAAGACTTTATCCTGCCTGGATTTCTGACCTGGCAAGTACCTCCCAAGACAAATAACAGTGAGGTCGTACACAACACAAAACACTTGAGAAGGCAAGTGAAGGAAGTTCCGATCACCTGAGATCCCTATCACCTGCGGTCCAGGAGAGTTTGAGAAGACATATAAAATTGAAAAAGAGGTTTGTTTACACCTGTAAGATATATGCAAGATTTGGAGGAAAATCAGAGAGGAAGGCAGCTGTTTTCTCAGCAAAAACATGTGTTTAAAATGCACATGTTCTAAATTTAAAGTGCTATCTATAAATGCCAGCAATAGCCATGATTAACTAGTACAGACCCGAGGGTCATTGGCACTAGGTTCTCCCCACTCAAGTAATCAGGCTTTCAGTCACCCCAAAGCTCCCCCATTGCCCACACAGTTACAAGGTTATGGCAGCAAATATACACAATATTGTCAAACAGTAACGGCTTTGAAGAGCATCCATTTGGCCAATGCTGGAAAATTTTGCTTTCATTCAGGTCTCTTTCTTGAAGAGATCAAACCATTGCCTCTCAGAATCCTTGAATTCATCAAGGAGAAAAGAAAGGAAACATGAATGGTCCATTACAAGTTAGCATTTCCCAGCGACATAAAAAAACTGGTGTGACTGGCCTTCCAGCCATGAGTCCTGGCCCACATCTCAAAAGAGTGCTGGCTTCCACTGGGGACAAGCAGCTCCTCATCCCCACTGTCACATCTGATATTGTCTACCACCCCACCACACAAATGTGTTTTTCCAGAAACTAATAAAAATTGGTCCCAAAGACAATAGCTAAGCTCTATCCCCATTGGGACATTACAAATGAACCTACTGTAAGTAGCCCAATTAAAAATCATGCCCGTTTACACAGTCTTGGCCACCAAAATATATATTTGCTATTCCAGGAATTACACCACAACAGATTCTGAATCCATCTTAATTCATAGAAGAGTGGACAGGCATGGATACAAATTCTCTGTTCTTGTAGCTGTGGCTGCCATATGCTCTCTTCCCAGTGGTGGCCACGAACACTAACGTGTCTTATTATTTCAGGACATGAGAGAATTGTTCGCGTTCACCTTCTGAGGCTCTCCCAGAACTGCCAGATGAACACCCACGTCTCCTCCTCCCACCAAAGGTAGATGTGGCCAACAGGAGACGCTGGGTGGTGACCATGGAGCCTTGATCCCCGACTCTGGAGAAAGCCTCATCTCAGCAGGAGGCCCTGGGCGCATCCAGCAGATCCGCCAGCTACGCGGAGGCCGCGCGGTTTCATCTTTAATGCTCCTGAAGGACAATAGCTCATCAAGCCCCTCCGAAAGCCCCAGACCCGTCGCGGAGCCTGGGCTGGCGGGGGATGAGGCTGAGCGACTCCTCCTAGAGGTGGTTATGTGGAGAAGGAGCAATCCCTTCTCCCTCCTCCTCCTCCCCCCCGCTACTATCCTCGGCCCGGAGAACTGCCGCTTGCCGCCATTGACACGCACAGATAAAACCCAAAGAAAGGCAAAGAGTCCTGCCCGGCACCGGCGCCGCGCGGGCCGAACCTGCGCCCGGGGAGGGGCGCGCAGAGGGCAGCGGGCGCGCGGAGCAGGCGGCGCAGCACCAGGTGAGCCCGCCATGGCGATGGCATTATTGTTTAGGGGCTCCGGGGTCTGGAAACAAAACCCGCTGCCAGGGCAGTGCAGGGGCCGGAGAGAGCCACCCCTGCCTCGCCCCCTCTCCTCCCGCGGGCGCCCCCGGTAGCCGACCCACCTCTGCAAATAATAATAGTAATAATAAAATAATAAATCTGCCCAACTTGCTTCCTCGGGAAATAAAGGGGGAGGGTTGCTAAAGAAGCGGTAACATTCCTGCGGCCGGCGAGGGGCCAGGGCTTCGTGGGCAATGGGGGAGGAGGAAGAAGGGACGCGGGGTCAGCGGCGGGCTGGGGCAGCTGGACCTGGAGGAGCGGAGGACTGCAGGGGATGCGGAGTTCGGGGCGCAGAAGAGAGAGAAGGCGCCGAGGGGCACTGGGCGGGGGGCTGCGCCAGGGCCGAGGGCGCCCAGCCGGGCCGCGCGGGGCCTCCGAGGTGCCCGGGCGCTGCGGGTTGACAATGGAGGGGCGCGGAGGCGAGGCCGACGGTCCGGGCGCGGGCGGCGCCGGGGAAGGTCGGGCCGGGTACGCGCGGCGGGCGGGCGACGGCCGGGGGCTGCGGCGGGCTGGCGGGCGGGCGTGCGCCGAGGGCCGACGCGGGCCGGCAGGCGCGGGGCCGGGCACTCCCCTCCGGTTCCCTTTCCGGGGCGCCCGGTGCGACGCGCGCTGTGCTTTCCCCGGGAAATGGCGGCCCCTCCTCGGCTCCCCCGGGCAGTCCCGGCGTTGCGCTTTGCGCGGGAAAATAATAAATAATAACAGAAAAATGGGCAATAAAAGTAAAGTGGTTGCGGCGCAGGGGAGGGCTGCGCAGCCGGGTGCAGGACGCGGAATCACGCGCTGGGCGCGGCGGGTGGGACCTGCCCTGCCGCCCCCAGCTCCCAGCCGGCGGTCCTGGTGCACCCGGGTCCGAGCCTGGGCAGCCTGGCATATCGCACCCGCGGGTGTCCTTCCCTGCCTTTCCTCGTGAGGGCGCCCTCAGCTGCTGCCCTCTTTGTTCCACATAACAATGGCCAAAGGTCCATTGGTCCCCCAAGAGCCAACTGAGCCTCCCTTTGCAGGAGTTTTGCATCGCTGTTTGATTGTTCCTTGGTTGAACCTGAGGACTGGTCACTGCTAGGGCTTTTTAGCAACAGCCTCGAGGTAGATGAGGGGATCAAAGTGGAGAAATGGGTTGAGAAACCAAAGCCCAAGTCCCCCTGTGTTTAAGGGTTGCAGTGGGCACCCGGCTCCGCAGCCTGATTGTGGGTCAGTTCCTATGGTACAACGGCACTGGGCTGTCAGGCCAGCCTTGCCCAGTGGGGGAATTCAAGACGAGGGCCCGCAGACCCCAGGAGCCCTAGGGGCTCTCAGTCCACTGTGGCAAACTGTCCCCAAATACAGTTGCACCCTCCCTGGGCTGCACAGTTGCTACTGAGACCGTTCACTAGGTGAGAGAAAAAAGAAAACCTTATTAAGAGCGAGAATGACTTAATTTATATTGTCTTGAAACACAAGCTAAACCACACGTAATTCTCAGTCTGTTCATATTTAACTGAAAGTTACCTCTTACTCCTTTAGCAGATTCTTCTTATATTTAAATTAATTGTTCAGAGTTCCAAGATTCGGTACCATGCCGGTGACTTTTAGAATTCCTTTAGCCTGAGATTATCATATAAATAAATATAGGGATTGCCCAGTGGGAAGCTTTCTCTCAAATCGTATAATTCACATCTTCGAAACTGCTCTTTACTTGTATCCAAATTTCCTCTTAAAATATACCTACTTTTGCTCACCTCTGGTTTCCCTACCCCAGCACAGGCCTGCCTCCCCTGGATCCATTCATTGTCAGGCTTTAGATATTATTGATGTTTCCGCTGTTTCAAAACTCCATGAAGAATCTATCCCTGGATCCAGAACGTCCCAAAGACTCTGACCCTGCACCCTCACCATTCCATCTTGTCTGCTTCCCAGGGTTCGTGCGGTGCCTTTGGCGGCTCAGCCACAGCAGGTGGGACACCCCACCAGCTATTGTCTGAGACAACCACTTCTGCTCTTTCTGCCTCCTGCCAGCAAAGCAGGAGGTGAATTCTGTTGTAGGCGACTTTAAACGAAAGATATCTGTAACTTGTCCAGGGGAAGGATGTGCAAAAATTCAACTTTCTCGAGAATGTTTTTCATTCTTAAGAAATAACCTCAGAGTTAGATGCAATCTTGGCAAATGCTTTGAAAAGTGTGTTTTGCACAGAGATAAGCAAAAAACAAAAACAAAAAACAAAACAAAAAAACCCAGTGTGCTTAGAGGTCATTTAGCAAACATTCAGAGCTCCAATTCTCAAATACCTCTGAATGGAAGAAGCAATGCAGATGTGAGGAAGTCAGGGGCCTTTTCTCATTGAACTTGCAATCCCCAGCCTAGGAGATAAAAATAGAAATGCAGACAAAACAAAGTGGAAAGTGAAGTTAACAGGCTTATACTGCCCACAGGTGTGTAAATATAGCCAATTTAGAGAGCAGGTTGGCACTGTTAAATGGATAATGTGCACATTCTATGACCCAGCATTCCATTTCTTGGTATGTATCCTAAAGAAGCAGGTGCATGCATGCTCAGGTCATTGCTGAGTTTCGGTAATTTCAAAATTTAAAAAACAAAACAGGGCCAGTGAGATGGCTCAGTGGCGTAAGCGCCTGCCTGGCAAGCGTGAGGGCCCAAGTTCGACTCCTGGAACCCACATATGGAAAAACAAGGGCCGGTGATATCGCTCAGTGGCACAGGCGCCTGCTGACGCGCGGGGTCCCAAGGTCGACCCCCGGTACCCACAAAAAAAAAAAAAAAGCCATAAATAGGGAATAGCCATAAGTAAACTCTGATACATTTATCTATCTTTTGGAATATTAAGCAGCAATTAAAAAGAATGAAATAAATATATATTGTATATATATATTATAGAGAGAGAGAGAGAGAGATCACCAAGATGTACTATTAATGAAAAAAAGACAAAATGTAAAAGAATACATACTGTTCTGTACTATTGATATAAAAACAAAATGAGCTGAGAGTAATGGTGCACACCTATAATCCCAGCTACTAGGGAGGCTGAGTCAGGAGGATCTCAGATTTGAGGATGGCCTGAACAACATAGTGCAACTCCCTCAAAATAAAAATTGAAAACTAAAAACAAACAAAAACACAAGGGCTAGGGATGTAGTTCAGCAGTAGAAGACTTGAACACTTGTCTAACATGCCTGAAGCCCTGCTTTTGATACCCAGTGCCATACAAAAAAATGAAGGAAAGGAGGGAGAAGGGGAGGGAAAGTTTCTATAATTAAAAATGCCACATAACTGGGCAGAAAAAATGATATAAAGCAAGATATCCACTAAAAGAGACAAGATCTAGAGGAATCATCAAGAAGATATTTTTGTTTTTTGTTTTTTGCAGTACAAGGGATTGAACCCAAGGCCTCAGGCATATTAGGCAAGCACTCCACCACTGAGCGAAGGAATTCTTGAGCTAATACATGCAAATTAGTTAGTGTATGGCATTTAGTAAGCATGCGCTAAGAGCTATTTTCCTGGTACTGGGGACTGAACCTAGGTTGTTCTCACTGAGCTGCATCCCCAGCTCTTTTTTAAATTTTATTTTGAGGTAGGGTCTCATTAAATTGCCCAGCCAGGCCTCCTGCCTCTGCTTCCCATGCCACTGGGATTATAGGCCTGCACCATTGCACCTGGCCTATGACAATCTCTAAAAGAAGAGGATTTAGGACTGGAAGGGAAGACTTGAGTGAGGCTTCATAGAGAGGTAGCAGAATTTTGGTGAAGGAGCAAGGGAACGAGGCAGGAAGAGGAAGCTGACACAGACACTGTGCTCTCTTCCCCTTTCTTCAGTGTGACTGTGTCGGGTGCCTTGTGACTGAGCGTGCCAGGCTGCCCTACCAAGGCTTGGGCTCAAGAATGAGTGAAAGGCACACTCACAATTTCTTCCATTGCTGTGATTCAGTAAATATCTTAAATGAGATATTTACAATAAAGAAAAGAATGAGCCAGTAAAGAAGGAGATGAATTCTAATAATGGCATGGGGGAGCGGATGTTTGTAGTCATAAGGATTGAACCCAGGGCCTTCACACTGAGCTACATCCCCATCCCTTTTTTATATTTCATTTTGAGAAAAAGTCTCACTTAGTTGCCCAGGCTGGACTAGAACTTGCAATCCTCCTGCCTCAGCCTCCTAGAGGGCTGGGATTACAGGTGTGTGTCATCATGCCTGGCTTGGAAGTGGTATTCTACAAAGGAATATAGTGACAGCTTGAGGATGAGGAATTTTTTCCCAGGGTATTACCCTGGGATGTCTGTTAGGAGTTGAGTTAGAGGGAAAAAAGAATATTTGAGAAGCTAATTCATCCCCCCCAAAAAAAAAAGTCACAGAAGGAACCTAAAAATGTTTTTGAAGCAAAATATTTGAGGCTGGTTTCTTTCATTCATTCACTAATTTAAGGAATATTTATTTTTATTTATTTGTTTGTTTTGTTTTGTTTTTCGAGACAGGGTCTCGCTATGTAGTTCAGGCTAGACTTGAACTCACTATGTAGCCCAGTCTGGCCTCAAACTCACAGCAATCCTCCTGCCTCAGCCTCTTAAGGAATATTTACTGAATATCAACTGTGTACCTGACACTCTGCTGGGTTCCTTGAGGGATAAAGCAAGGAACAGAGGGTAGGAAAAGCAGCTCCAGACCAGGGTTCTGGAAATGGGGGAGGGGTTGTAGGTGTGGCCTCACACAGACTCTGTGTTCACGCACAAGTCATCCCATGCCCTCTGCCCCATCCACAGCACACCTTTCATGGGGCTGAAAGTAGAAAGGAAGGACTGTACCTCTTACTTTAGATTATGATTCACCAAAATCCCACAGTCCAACACTGCGATAATTGTGGCTCCCGGGCAGATGGATTTAGAGGTTACAGGATTAGACTGGGAACAGCTCACAGGTGCCCATCTTTAGGGCAAAGGAAAGTGTTTACTGTCGTGTAGGTGTGGATAATGTGGCTCTCAGAATTTCCCTAAGGTTGAAATTTCATTTCCACCCCTTTAACACCAGCTCCTGAGATGGATGAGGAAAATCAGAGGGTGTTGCTGAATTCTAAGCCTCATTTTATTGTAGACGGTTCCAAGTGCTGTAGTATTATGGTACTTGCCTTTGAGATGGAGGAACAAACAGACAGGAGTACGGTTAAGAAAATGTTAGAAGAGCTGGGTGTGGTGGTGCACATCTGTAATCCCAATACTCTGGGAAGCTGAGGCAGGAGGATTGTGAGTTTGAACCCAGCCAGGGCTACACAATGACTTAGCTGGACCCTGTCTCAAAATAAAAAAGGGGCTAGGGGTGTAGCTCAGTGCAGAGGCCCTGAGTTCAAGCCTCAGTACCAGGAAAAAAAAAAAAAAAAGACTGCATTCCACAAAAATAGTTGTCTATAAGTGTTTCTTTTAAAGAAATACATGTCATGATGTTTATTAAATATTTACTACCTGCCAGGTAAGTACTTTATACATATTGACTCATTTAGTTCTGAAAACAGCCCCACAGGTAGGTACTATTAAACCCATCTTTCAAAAACAAAAAGAAAGGTTAAGAATGTGCCAGAGTCACCCTGTAAGGGACCCCAGCATGGACAGCTTGACTCCACTGCCCTGTACCCTGTGTCCATGTAGTAAGGACCAGGAACTGCTAGCATTCCTGTGATTCTCAGGCTGTGTGCATTTTCATATTAAAATTATAAAGTGTATGCAAATTTTTATTTTAAAAACTCCTTATTTGCATCACTGTTTTCCCAACAAGTGAAAGATAAAGAGCATCAGATTGAGCCACGTAACACTGCACTTTAAACTGTCTTGTCACCAAGTATTAAACAAGATGAATTTGGTGGTTTCTCTGAAGCCCTTATTGTTCATGCATCCACCTCACCATCCATCATACTTTGCCCGATTTATTTGACTGGCATGGCCAATTTGGACCTGGGAAGGAGTAGTAGTTCCAGTCAGAATTCTTGTGCTCTGATGGAAATGTGTGTGGAAATACACATCAGCCAACAACCTAGGGACCCACTCCAGCTGATTCTTGGATGGAAGAAGAGTTAGCGACAATGACCAGGATTTTCAACCCTAAATGACAATTCATAGTCTGACCAGTGATTTGGGTTTTTTTGTTTTGTTTTGTTTTGTTTTGTTTTTGGATATGAGAAGCAGCCCTAATAATACAGTTTAGATGCCTAAATTTGAGGTGTTTCCATGACAATGGGACAAAGATATAATAAGGTAAAATGCAACTCCTCCTGGAACCCAGACCCCCGTTTGCTGGGCTGACATTCCCAATGATCTGTGTACAGAAGTTTGCAACTCCTGTCTTGAGCCTTTGCTGCTACTCAGCGATGCATTAAAATTAAATAGTGGTGGTGGAGAACAGAGAGGTAAATTCCAATAATTTAGACTGCATACAACATAAACTTTCAGGTGAGGCGATAATTCACGGGCTCCCCATCAGAGCGGTAAACTTCTGAATTGATCAGTGTTGCAGGATTTCAGTGAAGTAGTAATCGTTGACTCAAGTGCCCCACTACTGATAAACTGCACTTTTCCCTGAGCTGATCTGTAGTCAACAGCAGAGATAGTCATCTTGGGGTGGAGATCAGGCAGTCCCAGAAGCAAAATTAAGCACACTTTTCAGGTCCAAGTTTTCTTTTTTGTGATTATCACGGGCGATGAAATAGTGACTTCTGAAGAAAGATGCCCCAGGTGTGACTTACTCTTCCTGGTTGTTGCATTGCTGTGAATGTAAGTAACAGGTGGGGTCAGAAGGGGTCACTCGGTGAGTGTCCTCATGCAACAGCAGCATCTTTTTAACTGGAGAGGACCTGAGAGGTCAGCAGGTGTGACGGTCTCAGGTCGGGGGAGGGGTGCAAGCCCGTCAGGTTCCCACGCACCTCCCCTCCAACCAGGACAGCTCTGCTCCCATCCGTATTATGTATTAGAGCTAAACTTGTTCGACCAAAGACGAGTTCTGAAAAATCAACTGATTTGCCTATGGGCCATACAGAGCTGGTCAGTGCAGAGCTGGCCGCCCGCCTCGCCCCACTGTTATGTCGTCTTTGAGGTTCAGCAGGCTTCACCCACAGAGAGTGCGGTGCCATGTGGCTAGTGTTGAGTGGCCCTCATAGTTACCACCATGGGTCCCACATATGCATAACCACTGAGTGACACTGCCAGTCCCCATCACGGAGCATGACAACTGGAACGGGAGCCCCCCGGCCACTTGTCCCCACAGTGCAGCTAGGTCTGAGGACTGAAGCAGGGAAAACAGGGTAGGGAGACACAGGTAGGGTGAAGGGTGGAAGAAAAAGGTTCCAGAGCAGCTGCCCCTCGCAGCCATCTGTCGTTGGGGGCTGGAGACCAGCCCCCTGCCCACCAGTGTGCTCGTTTGCCTGGGGACACTGATGTCGCTGGAAGCCCCTGGCACATCAGGCAGCACCTCTGTCTGGCTCGGTTCCCTCACCCAACCCGCACTCCCGACCTCACCCAACGCCTCATCCCACTGCGAAGCTCATCTTGACCCAGTGCCCAGCAAGGGGAAGCCGGGAAGCCGCTGCTGCCACCCCGCACTGCGCTCCTCACCGGAGGTGCACCGATTCTGAGGAAGCGGGAGAGGCAGCCCACAGTTCCTATTTGTCAGCTTTCAGAGAGAAAAACAACAAGAAAAGACCAGTCTGGACTCAGTAAGGGTTTTGTCTTTTTGTTTTGTCGTCTATGAATAAATAGATTCAGGAAGACAAGCTGGTTCATTTTCTGCTTGACTTTCTTTTGATACACGTTACTAACTCAGATTCAAAGAAAATAAAATTATTATCCATTTCTTATCCAACTAGTACCCTAGGTGGCCAGATATATTTATATTAAAATAACATAAGGCTAATAATGAAGACGCAAACTGTACAGCAGCAATTGCTGCTTTTCACTGCCTTAAGAAAACCATAGGTCAGGTTCAGCGGGCCATTGTGGCGCACATGGTAATCCCAGCATTTGGGAGGTTGAGGCAGGAGAATCTCAATTTCAAAGCCAGCAAGACCTGTCTCAGAAAAAAAATTTTTCTTTAAGTAAATAAATAAAAAGGGCCGGGGATGTATTTCAGTGCAAAGGCCCTGGGTTCAATCCCCCATACCACCCCCCCCCAAAAAAAAAGAAAAGAAAGGAAAAAACCACGGATCAGATTCAACAAAGACAACAAAACATGTTAAAAGGCCTCTGGGTCCTGAAGTCCAGGACCCCAAGTGCCCCCCTCCGCCTCACCACTTCTGGAGCGACCGAATGCACTGCGCACTCTCTGCCTCTGAATCCCAAAGAGCAGCCAAACTTCCCACTCCATGTGAATTGAAACACTTTTTTTTTTTTTTTTTTTTTTTTTTGGTGGGTACCGGCGGTTGAACTCAGGACCTCACGTGCCAGCAGGCGCCCATGCCGCTGAGCGATATCACCAGCCCTTTTTTCGTATGTGGGTACCAGGAGTCGAACTCAGGACCTCGCGCTTGCCAGGCAGGTGCTTGTGCCGCTGAGCCATCTCACCAGCCCATGAAACACTTTTTTAAAAGGAAATGATTTGTTAGCCAGTAGTATAATTTAAATAAATTGGATTAATGCTTGGTTCTCACATTCATGGTTGGTTAATTTGATTAATTTGATCTGAGTGTCATTTTGATGAAATTGCATTTGATATAGCTCTTTACATTATAAATTGTTAATGTGCTTTAACATATAGGATGATAAAATTATTGACTATTCTCACTCACTTAAAGGTGACTATGGAAGAAAATGGTTTGGAAAATATTGCTTGTGCAATAATGATTTGCCCTTGGAGTTCATAAATGGAAGTGTAATAGAGCAAGTGATGTAGCTGGTATCACTGAAAATGGTTTTTACAGCTACAAAATGATGCTAACAAACTATTATTATTTTACTGTAATACTTAGGGTAACACACCAAAATATATTGGAATTCTATTACATGTGAAGCTGTCTAAGAGATTTGATTCACACTCTTTAAAATATATTTCTACATCTAGCTAATATATTTATATTGAATTCCCTTATGTCCTACTTAGTTTTATTTCATCTCATTTTATTCCCCCAAAGGATAGTTTTGAACTGACAGAGTAAAGATGCTTCCTTGCAGTGTCTACTTCATTTATCATAAACATTTGCAATATAAAATATTCTGAAACACAATGGATGAGGAAAATAGCATAGGTACTGACAATATAAATAAATTGGATCAATTTCTGCAATTTTAAAACAGTGCACAAATCCATTAGGGGATGACACTATAAATTTCATGCTCACGAACATGTCAGAAAACAGTATTTAAAGTTTTTTAAAAATTCATTTTCATCATTAAAAAGCTATAAGACATTTCTAGATGAAAAATAACATATATGAAAGCATTTAGATTTGTATACTTCTGAAGAGAATAAACTTGAAAGAGTGTTTTAAAATCAGCTGTCTTGTAATTCTAGCTCCTCAGGCAAGACCATCCCTCAAAGAAAGACCCTCTCTCTTTCTCTCTCTCCCTCTCTCTCTCTCTCTTTTTCTCTCTCTCTCTCCTGTCTTGACTGCTACAAACTTGACTGTTACAAAACTGGTCATTTAAATCAGGGTACTGCCAGTTTCTAATGGACCACCTTGCTGTTTGGCTGAGAGTTTGTCATGGTCTTCGTTTACAAAAAATAAAAATATTGATGGGAGGCTGAGGCAGAAGGATTGCCATGAGTTCAAGGCCAGCCTGGGCTACAAAAGTGAGTTCAAGGCCTGCCTGAACTGCATAGTGAGACAATGTCTCAAAAAAACAAACAAACAAACAAACAAAAAAAAGTTGAGAAGTTGCTTGAGGCATAAAAAATGGTTCATTATTTATCTGCTCTTTATACTTGAAAAAGACCTGATTTGAATTAAAAGAAAACTATCAGTCTAAAGAGTCCGGACTGTCTTTTTAAACTTTAAATAAAGTTTGCTATTTCTCACCAAAAGCAATTCATTCATTAAGGGCAAATGATTAGAGTTTTTCCTTTCTTTCCCTTCCTTCCTTCTGGGGTTACAGTATAATATTAAATATTATTTATGAGAATCCCTTATGCTACAATTGTGCAAATACAGCCACACTGATTCGGATTCCATTATATTAATGCGTCTTTAACAATCTCCTAATACAAAATTTTATACTCTTTAGTTATCTCCAGACCAGTTCATTTGCAATGACTCACCTGATGATGGAAGTGATCATAATTTTTTAATGTGACATTATTACTCAATTATAAGACAGTGGAGCTATTTCTCCTTACCAGTATATTCATTTCTAGGCTAATCTGCAAATGAGGTTTGTCAAGATGTTAAATAAAAATGTCACTCAGTTTCCATTTCAAAATGATGGACTGAAATATGTGCTTTCCTTCAGCCTCCTCCTTCTCTAGAGTCCAAAGAGGTAATGACAAAGAGGCATAAGGAAAATGACAACCAAGGTGCAGGGGCTGATTGCTGATAGATCATCAGCCAATAGGTGATTTCAAGAAACTTCTAAAGGACTGAAATGGCATAAGAATGTGCATGCCCTGTCACAGGGAAGCCATAACTAAGAATGAATGCCAGAGAGAGCTTCAGTAAAGGTGGGCAGGGTGACTCCTTGAAGGCCTGTCTCCCGAACAGCTAGGTAAATTGGCCTAACAATCTGAGGGGTTCTAACTAAAGAAATCTAACGGTTACAGGGCATTTCTAGAACTTCCAAGTTGGATGCGGCTCTATAAAATAAAGCTTCCCCTTTCTGGCATTTGGGAGCTCTCATTCCTAATGGGACACCCTAAGGTGATGCCTAATTGTCATGCCCTGGACACACATCCAGAGGTCCCAAGCAGGAAGCGTGCACCCCAAATAATAGGGAAAACTTTTCTTCTTTAATAATCAACTCCATCCTTCATTCTTAAATATTATGCATAAACGAAGATTGCCAGACATGTAGGAAAGACACGTGAAAGGGAAAGATGAAAATAAATAAACAGAACTGCCTGGATAAAACAATTTAAAGAACACATGGTAACTTTAACACCTTCTAATTAGTTTCAGAGAGAATCAAAGAGATGGCGCACTCATAAAAGAACAGGATGCTATGAAAAAAGAACAATCAGAATAAAAAAGAACTCTTAGAAATTAAAATATTACAAAAATCAGATGTTGAAAAGAGTTAAAAAATAGAAGAGCCTTGGAGGAGTGATTCAAGGGATTCAGCACCTGCTTTACAGGCTTGCCAGTCAGACAAGTAGGAGATGTGAGAGAAACAAAGGGGTGGGGACTCATCACATGCCTTAGGGGAAGAAATAAACCCAAGTGATGAAAGGCTTGAGCCTTCAGACTGAACTGGCTTATTGCCAAGTGCTGAGCAGAATGAATGGGGTGGGGGTCAAGAACATCAGTGTCTTCAAAATGTTGAAACAAAACGATTTTGATGCCAACAATTATATGCCCTGCTGAATGATAATCTGGGATCCTCAATTAACTCAGTTCCATTTGTGTAAGAAAACAAAGTCTGTTGCTCTCTCCTGTGTCTAAAGAGTTTACATAAGGTGGATACCAGCAAAATGAGAGAACCCAACAAAGGAAGTCATAGGGTCGAGGAGGAGCACGGAAGGCAGATCCTGGGATGAATTGTGGGCAAAACAATTTCCATCCCAAAGTGTGGTGGAGGGCAGAGGGCTGTGGGGACGAGGTCTCTGAGAAGAATTCAGTCCTTGCTGAGAACAATATTACAGAGTCGGGTGATTCTGAGACCACGGTGATGGCACTTATTTCTTTTGTTAACAAGAATAAAGAAAGGTACAGTCCATCCTTACTGCTCGCTGGTCATGTATTTGCAAATTTTCTTACTGGCTAAACTTTATTTGTAACCCCAAAGTTAATATTCATGGCACGATTTCTGTCATCTAAAGACCCTCCCATGTGCAAGGCAGCAAAATTTTGCCTGTCCCACCGTGCACCTTCACAGCTAGGGGTGAGCAAGACCCCACCCCACTGCTTCGCCTCCTGCTTCGTATCCGTAGATAATCCTCTTCACGGTCTGCTTAGTGTCCTTTTACTCACAGTTTTGTGATTTTTGTTGGTGTTCACTGTTGAAAACTGCCCAAAAGTATAGTGCTAAAGAGCTACCTCGTGTTCCTAAGCACAAGAAGGCTGTGATCTGCCATATGGAGAAAACATGGGAGTTAGATAAGAGCTGAGATGTGGCGTGCTCATGTACCAACTCCCCACAAGGAATATAATCATGTACTGTAAACAGGTACTAATAAAAATTGTTTAAAATTTTTAAGAAGGGGCCGGTGAGATGGCTCAGTGGCTTAAGCGCCTGCCCAGCAAGCGTGAGGGCCCGAGTTCGACTCCCGGAACCCACATATGAAAAAGGGGCTGGTGATATCGCTCAGCGGCACGGGCGCCTGCTGGCACGCGAGGTCCTGAGGTCGTCCCCCTGGTACCCACAAAAAAAAAAAAAAAAATTTTAAGAAGAACCTAACCCTTTGCTGCCCCTAAAAGCAAGGGTTCGGTAGTCATTAATTCCATGTTTAAGTTACTTTTAGAACATGCTTACCGTGTGTAACAAGAATTGACTGTAGTTAGTTGGAGAGGAAATGTTATAAGAAAATTATGGTCCCAATGGGAAGCCATTGAAACGTGGAATGATTTTGAAAGAGGACCAATTCTTGAGGCTAAGACACAGGGACCCTGGTGCTGGATCACAGAGGAGGGAATGTGACGCCCACAGCCTACTCACGTGGTTGATTGAGTCTTCATTGTGTAAATGCTGCCTCGCAACACTTAATTTTCAAAATAAGCCTAGAGAAAAATGTGGATGATTTTGTTGTGATGATAGAACACAGTATAAAATGTTAGAGGGGGAAGTGAAATGGGGAGAGCAGGGTCAGGGACAACCAGGGCCGCCACATCCTGGTCTTCTATGCCGAGGGCATGAGAGATGCCCAAAGTCCATGGAGTCAGAAACAGAGAAGGAAATGTACTTTAAAGTTCCCAGGCAGTCCATGGAAGAAGTAAAAGTGAAAATATAATTGTCCACCATTGGAAAAAGGAGAAAAAATACAGGTTAAATTCTCATCCTCCTTAGGTGCAGAGGCTGTGGGAAAGTGAAAGGGGATGGAGAAGAAGAAGTATAAGCTAGAATTCAAAGGCAGCTATCAGAACTAAAAATAAAAATTGTTTTCATGCAGGGTATGGGGTGGTGCACATCCTAGCACTAAGGAGGCTGAGGCAGGAAGATTGCTGCAAGTTTGAGGCCAGCCTGGACTACATAGTGAGTTTAAGGCCAGCCTGAACTACATAGTGAGACCCTATTTCAAAGAGAAAAAAAAGTTACATGCAGTTGCCTCTAGATGTGAGATCAGGGTAGAAAGAGTAGAATAGGAAACTGTTGCTTTTATTTTACGCCTTTCTATACCTTTTGGGGGGTTTTAGCTACATGCATGTGTTACTTAGATTTAAAGATAAAATAAATTCAATTTTTAAATAACTGCTTTAACTACTTTCCTTGTTTCAGGATAACCTTAAATAAAACATAACTACAGATATTCCTTGACTTACGATGGGATTACGTCCCAATAAGACCATCATGAGTTGAAAGGATCCTAAGTCAAAACTACATGGAATCTGTATAACCTCCCCCACGTCCCACCTTAGTAATGCCTCACGCTGCAGAGCCTCAGCGGTTTCCCCTGGTGATGGTGTGGCTGACTGGGAGCTTCCGCTCACTGCCAATTCAGATCCAAGTTCAGATTCTTTTCAGTGCTGAGGGTCTGACCCGGGGCCTTCTGCACGCTGGGCAGGTGCTCTACCACTGAGCTACGCCCCAAAGCCCCAAACTCAAAATTTGAAGCATAGTTTCCACTGACTGTGTATTGCTTTCACACTGTTATAACTGGAGCCGCTATAAGTCCAGGGCCATCTATATATGTTGAAGTTTGTGGGTCGTGGACGCTGACAGCAATTCCCAGGCTTTCTCAGCTCACAGAGTCCTTAACCTCTCGGTTCTGTGTTCTTTTTTTGTTTGTTTTAGTTCTGTGTTCTTGATGCCACTGGGGGAGGAAAAAATGCCCGTCGATTGCATTTATTAAGTGGAAAAGCCCAAAGAACTCAATAAGTACTTATGTCCCACCAATGTGCTAGCTGCCTGCAAAATAAAATATACATGAATTAAAAGAAGAGGAAGATCTCCGCTGTGTTCACGACTAACTGCGATCAGTGTCAAATACGATCTGTGCACCTGTTGGGCACCGCACGGATTCTCAGAACTTGGAACCAGACCGGCCACTGCCACCCTCATTTTCTGTTCCATGTTGGGTTTTACCCAGTACTTTTAATCACAGTGATAGGGGAAAAAAAAACAGTCTTTACAAAACTATGGCATCATCAAACATAATGCAATCTGGAGCTGAGCGGCGGGAAGCGATGAGGTCCAACAGAGGTCAAGAATCGAGCGCTCAAGCCGTCCCTCAGTGCCTCTGTGAGCTCCCTGTGGCCTGGGGGGTGGCATCTATTTGAAATTTTATTATGGTTTATTATTATCTTTATTATGGTTTATTTATTTTCCAATGCAACTTCCTTACAAGATATTTAAGGACAAGAGTCATGTATATTCCACAACATCTAATATAATTTCTTATTCAATCTCAAACATTCCAGAAATACCACCTTTCAGGGACACTATGATGTCATTGATTGCACGATGCATACCAATTTCTAGAGATAATAAAGTGTTAAAAAAAAAAAAGCACATAATAAAAATCAGTGAAATACAGTAGTTATTGGAATAGGCCAGTGTGAGTTTATGGCCCGTGTCTCAGTTTGTGCTACAATTTAATATTTACCCTGTGTTATCCATAAAATCTAACTCGTCGGTGTCCTTATGGGTTTAAAACCCAATCCTAGAAATAAATCCTAAAACAACAGAGTCTGAATGCGCCCCCTGCCCCCCACACACACCGATCATGTTGTTGGACCGTGTGTCCCGGGGTGTAAGAGAAGGGGCAGGCAGCCTGAATTCCTCCTCTTCCCTGAGTCTGAAGTTTTATTTTCCTGGCCTCCACCGTCAAAGTACTCAAAACTCTCAAATTCCTTTTGGGAGTAATTATGAGACTTTATACCTTGGTCTTTCAACCCTGTACAGTGCAGATCTAAGTTTTATCTGGTTCCTAAAGAACCCCCTTCCCCTCCCCTCCTCGCGTGGCCCCCAGGGGACCCTGCACAATGTGTGTGACGCCTCCGAGGTCTTCCTGCAGCCACATTCCTTCTTCAAACGTGTCCACAATCATAATGTGTTGCGGTCCTTGAGCTTCGCCTAATCAGAGCAAAACTGTGCCAAAGCTGATGGTAAATAAATGTAAACATTTAAGTATCAGTCAGATGGAAACACGTTTCCACTTGCATTGCAGCGGTTCTTTTCTCTTGAGACAGGAGCCCTACATGGAGATTCAAATTCACAGGAAGGGAGTGCAAACCCATCCAAGTTTTTGTTTTGTTTTGGTTGTTTTGTTTTGTTTTGTTTTTTGAGACAGGGTCTCGCTGTGTAGTTCAGGCTGGCCTTGAACCACTATGTAACCCAGGCTGGCCTCGAACTTGCTGAGATGCTCCTGCGTGCTGGGATTATTCGCACCGCTGTGCCGGGGCCCATCTAAGTTTTTTACTCCTGATTTCCTAAGACTGAGTAAAATGAGAAGAAAAGGAGGTCTAGAAAAGAAGGAAGTTAGGGGTTATAATTTCTCTTCTCTCCAGGCAGAGCCCAGCACAGGCTCAGGGGAGGGGCCGTCTTAGCAAGTGAGGTCTTCTGAGCGGTCCAGGACGCCACATTTCTTCCCGCTAGTGGCTCCAGCAGGTGTAAAACACACCCCTAGTCAGCCCCTCCCGGCTTCCCCCAGGGATTCCCGGATGTGGTCTGACTCTTCCTGAAGGTACAGGGACCTCAAAGTCCCAGCACCCCTGGAGGACCCAGGATTGTGGGTGTCTGGTTGCTTAAGGACAGAGCCATATCTGAAAAGGTGGGCTCCTTATGTAGCACAAAAGCCAGTCCTGTTTAAAGCACATCAATCTGCCTCACAGACCTCACCTGGAGCTGCATCCCCAGCCCTGTCCAAGGCTTGAACCCGGGGGAAATCTGAGGCCGCAGAAGGCAAAGTCTTGGTATAAAGGACTATGTTTGCAATGTCCCTACATTTAGGTCCCTTTTTAAAACTTGTGATTGGTGTTTTTCTCTTTATCCCACCTTGATTTTCCTTACTTGGCTGTTTCATCTTTACGAGTATTTTAAGCCTCGGTCCCCTAAAGTCACTTGCCTTTCTTCTACTACTGGTTCTGATTTCCAATTTTTAGGGCAATATCTGTCGTCTGTTGGGTAATACTGAGGAAGTCCCAAGGTGGCTTTACCCTGCACACCTCGCTGTTCTGTTTGAGAAAAATGTGTGTGTGTACATGGGTGTGCAAAATGTTCCCACCCTTGTGACCTCTGTAGTTCATGCATCATTCCGTGGTGATAGAAAGGTGAAGGGAGATTGTGGCCATCCAGTGCACTCCATATCCACAGGACATGTCCACCCTCTGATGGCTTTTCAGATAGTTTCCTTGGCAACAGACTTGCTAATCCTCCCCACACAGAGACACGCACTTACCAGTAACTGAAAAAAGCACATAATTGGTTTAGTGCGTTCACTAGGACATTGCTGTGAACCTGCACGAGTGCTGAACTCTTCAAAACCTCTTAAGGGGACCTAGCTTCTTTTCCAAAACCTTTTGAAAGTGCATTTCAGCAAAATCAAAGTGTCCAGAAGGACCTCAAGAGCCAATTAGCCACCTCTGCTCTTGTACAGATGAGGTCCGAGGCCCAGGCAAATGACATAGGGAGCTCACATTGCCACTTAGGCAGAAGTGGGACGTACCAGGGCTTCCTGTCCCTGGTCTGGGTTCTTCCCACTCTACCGAGCCTCTGTGTTTGAGCACCACCACCCAGCTAGCAAGTGTGCGGTGTGAGGACAGGGACCATTTAGCATTGCTGTGTGTGTCCCCTCTCCTCTGGCACAGCAGGTACACCATGTGTTTGCCAGTACCTGGCCTCAGTTTCCTCAGTACCATCACATCGATGGATAACGTCCTAAAATGCAGGGGGGCGCCTCTGTCCGTGGATCAATGGGTGGGAGCAGCCTCAGGCAGTGGGAATGTGGAGAACTTGGAAGTTATAAACATGCCACGTTGTTTTGTCCCTGTGTCTTATTGTCAAAGAGACAACATTTGCTGGGGGGGGGGGGTACATGCCTGCAAATCCCAGCACTCTGGGAGGCTGAGACAGGAGGATCAAAACTTTGAGCCCAGCCTGGGCAAATTAGCAAGACCCTGTCTTTTCGCTTATATTTGACTAATGAATACCTACATTCTTTGGTGGCAAAAAAGACATAAAAGTAGGGGAATAGTAAGTACATATAAGCATTTAAAAATAACATGTGAAGTATGTAATGAATGCCCTAAACATCCCTCATTCACTTCAGGAATAGGTGGGTGTTGAGAATGGGGTTTGCCTGATTCCATAGTTACTCTAGAAAGCGCCTCAGTCAGAAGAGAGTTATCACACTCTATTGAAAATTGAACTTTATGCTCATGCTTTCACCCAGATTAAGTAAATCTCAGGGGTTTTTTTGTTTTTTATGTGGGTTCTGGGAGTCGAACTCAGGACCTCGCACTTGTCGGGCAGGCGCTTGTGCCGCTGAGCCATCTCACCGGCTCAGGTCTCAGTTTTTGTATCCATTTCCTATTAGCCATGCATTCGCCCATAGTTTCAGTCACTTTCTTGGACATCTTCACTGTCGTGTTGGCTGTTGGTTAAGATGACACAGTCAGAATGCGAGTCTGTTTCAATGGATAGAAACGATTTCAATTTATTTTGACTTTCTCATTTTCCATCTCCAGAAGAATGCTGTTGCCCTGAAGCAGAGCTTTGGTTCATTAACACATTTCCTAGAAAATGTCTGATTCGTTTACTTTTGTACTGTTTATTTGTCTTTTGTAACTTACTTTTACTTATTCTGACTTATATTACATTTTTTTGGCCACAATATTCCCTCAACCAACAGTTCAAGCCCACCCAAGCTCTATTACAATTCCCTAGATTATTTTTAGCCTTACAAAACTGTGTCCAGGAGGGTGTAGTGACGCTGTCATCACACAAGAGACAGCTTCCCTGAGTAATGGTGAATCATAGCCCCGACCCTTGCTGCATGGCACGGAAGTCTCCTCTTCATGCGAACATGAAATTTCTCCCCAAAATCAATCTAGATTCCCCATTCCAAGGAGCAGGAGCTTAGGTTATATTACGGCTTTCATTTGCGGCATCTGATTACTCTGCAGAAGCATATGTAATAAAACTGCCCCTTCTGGCCTGTATCTGCTTTTAAAAATGCTACAGTAGTGGAGAATTTAGAAAAGTGTTTCCATCTGAGAAATGCACATCAGGCCCAAGTTCTGTCAGTCAAAGCTAACCCTTGTGCTGGGAGTGGTGGCACATGCTCAGCTTCTTTGGAGGCTGAGGCAGGAATCTTGCTGGCTGAGTTTGAGGCCCACCTGGCAACATAGTGAGACCAGGTTTCAAAAAAATAAATGAAACGCACAGCCCCTAAAACAATACAGATTTGCTTTCTGACAGTTCTGAGGTCCAAAATCAGGCTCAGCAGGCCCAAGTGAAGATGCTGGCAGGGTGGGTCCTGGAAAGCCTGTTTCCTCCTGCCCTCCCACATCTTGCTGCTCTCTCTGATCCACTGCCTTTCTCATAAAAGGACCCAGTGATCATCTTAGGCCACCCAGGTAATCCTGGGTAATCTCCTCATCTCGACATCCTTAACATAATCACGTTTGCAAACTCCCTTGGCTCTGGGAGAAGGAAGAGGACGTCCCTGGGGATGATCATTCAGCTGACCACAGGACCACGACCTCTCTCCCCGTGACAGTTTTCTGTGACCTCTCAAGTCTGGCCAGCTCCACGGAGGAGGGGTGTTTATGAATGGGCCTGCTGGTACCCTGCAATGACCCATGCCCAGCTTCGTACCCCAGCCACGTCTCTGCCACCTCTGCTGAGCAGCCAGACATGTCACAGTGGCGTCCCAGGACAGCACCACTGTGCCCACGATGTTTCCAGCCACCTTTTGTGAACCCTGCCTTCTTTCCTTTACAGCATTGTCTTAGTGTTGGGAGCCCAGTGTGTCAGCAAGCTGAGAGGGAAACTGAGGCAAGATGTCCGGCCGGAGCGGAAAGAAGAAAATGTCCAAGCTGTCCCGGTCAGCAAGGGCCGGAGTCATCTTCCCGGTGGGGAGGCTGATGCGTTACTTGAAGAAAGGGACGTTCAAGTACCGGATCAGCGTGGGCGCTCCCGTCTACATGGCAGCAGTGATCGAGTACCTGGCAGGTAACGCAAGCCCCAGAGGGTTGGGCAGGGATGCCAAGTCACCCTGTGACAGGCTCGGGGACACGGTGGGTGGTGACAGGGTTTCACCTGGCCTGTGTGCTCATAGAGCGTCGAAGAGCAGAGGGCATAGGAAGGACAGAGAATCAATGTGGAGGACAGAGGATCCAGCCAAGGGGCCCTTCCAGACCTGTCACACTTAAGCAAGTGCAGTACACAAACTATCTAGGATCCTGAAGAAGGAAACTACTGGAAGGATTTTGTAGATGGGGATCTTTATTTTAAATCAAATTGCTCATTCAATGTCAGTTTTACTTACTGGGGTGATGGTGCACATCTATAATGCCAGTCCTCGGAAGGATGAGGGAGGAGGATAATGAGTTCAAGTCCAGCCTGGTTTATATAATGAGACAATCTCAAAAAAAATCAGTTTTCCTGATTTTTATATAAAAACCAGGACTCAAGGTCCATGAGTAACATTCCTCTCAACATGCAAGGCATCTTTAGATGATTCCATGAGGACTCTGATTTTGCCTTTCTTTACTGAGATGGTCATCTTTCTGTGGGGACATAGTAACTTTGTTGTTAAACTATTTTTTCACTAAAAGTTGAGATTTTGAGTGTGCTTTTTTTTTTATTTCTAGTTAGCTTTTTTTGGTTGTTCTCTTATAATTAAACAGAAACCAAACTTCATGATATTAAGACTGCTTTTTAAGAAACATGTATAGAAATAAAGTATATAAGAGCTTGGCATGGTGGCACACTCCTGTAAATCCTAGCACTCAGGAGGCTGAGGCAGGAGGATTGCTGCAAGATTGAGACCAACCTGGGCTACATAGTGAGTTCAAGACCAGCATGAACTACATAGTGAGACCCTGTCTCAAAAAACAAAAATAGGGCCGGTGAGATGGCTCAGCGGCATAAGCGCCTACCCGGCAAGCGCGAGGGCCTGAGTTCGACTCCCGGAACCCACATACGAAAAAGGGGCCGGTGATATCGCTCAGCGGCACGGGTGCCTGCTGGCGCGCGAGGTCCTGAGGTCGACCCCCGGTACCCACAAAAAAAAAAATAAAATAAATAAATAAATAAATAAAATATATTAAAATGTCTATAAATAAATGTGCTTAGTTCCTTGTAGGGTCATTTTATCCACAAGCAACAATGTCTCTAACTTTGCCCAAGACTCACAATTTCCCTAGACCCCGAGGTCCAGTGCCTTGGGAATTCTAGGTGGTGAAAAATCAAACCTCCCAGACTGTGCATCCCTGGCGAGCCGAGCCTCACTCACCCCTGCAGGAGCGATCTCTTCCCCTCCTAGTCCCACCGCCCCATAACCATCACCTACTAAGGAAAAGTCTGCCTTGGTCCACAGGTGGAAACCTCCCCCCGGGGCTTCAGACAGGCCCTTGGGGACCCTCAGGAGGTTGCAGAGCAGTGCATTTCCTGGGGTCTCGTGGACAAGGTCTGGTGTGGGACCTGAGATTCTGCAATCGTGACACACTCCTGGGTGATCCTGGTGCAGCCAGTCCAGGAACCACACTCGGAGTAGCAAGATTGTAGCTGGCTTTGCAGCCCGGGCCTGGAGTCCGGTGCTTGTTTAGAATGCATTTCCTGGCGCTGCATCCCTGGGGCCTGAGTCACTGGGTCTGAGGAGGGACCCCGGGAATGTGCTGGAGAAATTTCCCTGCTCAGCTCAGGAAGGGAGAGGAAGGACTTTGAGACCAGTCTACCAAGCTTCAAAACAGCCCAGTGAGGCTAGAAGATGCTGAGCAGCCCCCAGATCCCTCAGCTTCCAAGTGATGAGCTGGGGTTCAGGGCCTCCTACTCCCAGCTGTGCACTTTCTGCTATACTGCCATGCCCTGGTATTTGTATAATGAAAATAATTAAGCATTTCCAGTGTCTCCATTTGACAAAACTCTGAACTTCCGTACATACACAAAATTTAACCTTTTGGTTTTGAGAGTCGTTGTTGTTGTTTTGAGACAGGGTCTCGCTATGTACTTCAGGCTGGCCTTTAACTCACTGTGTGGCCCAGGCTGGCCTCAAACTCACAGCAGTCCTCCTGCCTCAGCCTCTCAAGTACTTGGATTACAGGTGTGCTCCACCACACCCAGCTACAGCGTCCTTCTGAATCACGGGCCTTTCTGTTATTTGGTCAGGTGTGTTAGATGGGGAAGCTTAGGTTCTCCTAGCCTTTCTTTCCTTCTGCAGTATTTGCTGAGTGTCTGTGTATGCGAGCACACAGCAAGTCCTCAGACTATGAGGCTGGGGACAGAACTGGCCAGTGATAGGACGCATTGGCAGGAAAGGTGAGCAAAAAGCTGGTGAGGCTGGCAGAGTTGGGTCACCTGCAAAGAAGGTAAGGTTGGCCTTCCAGGGCCCAGGCCTGTCCTCACTGTGACCTTTCCCTCTGTTCTGTTCTCTCCTCCAAGCTCAGGCTGGAGTTGAGAGGGTACAGGCTTAGATTTCAGTTCAGATCTGCATTTCACACTTTGCCAGCTCTGTTAAATGAACGAGTGGATGTACCTGGAGCATAGGATGCTCTCAGTAAATGGTAGTTTGCCAGGCGTGGTGGCGCATGTCTGTTATCTCAGCACTTTAGGAGGCTGAGGCGGAAGGATAGCAAGTTCAAAGTCCTGGCCTAGGCAACTTGGTGACATAGTGAGACCCTGACTCAAAAAAAAAGGGGGGGGGGTTTAAGAATATAGCTCAATGTGAAGATCCCAAGCTCAATCCTCAGCAAATAATTTTTAAAAAGGGAATTCTTCTCCATGTCCCTCTGTTAAGAGCTGATAAAATCATTCAGGCGAGGTATAAATGACTAATTCTGTGAAGGTGGTGTATTTTCAGAGTAAATTTGCATTTTAATGAGACAAGGAATTTAAATCTGAATTCCACTGATTTTAATCACATTACTGGAATTAGAGGCCACATTGAATACGTGAAGGGGAAGTTGTTATTTGAAGGGACATCAACTGAGTTTGTTGAAGGAAGGGGGCTCAAAGCATGGAAGCTGCCTGTTACCCTTGAAATGGCCTTCACATTCATGCAACTAATCCTGACTGACGCCACCTTTGGATCCGGACTTCAAGATGTAGCAGAGAAAGAGCAGACTTGGTCCCCCTTGGCTGGGCACACAGTCGGATGGGGGGGGCAGTTGCTAAGCTCATCACAATGAGATGGGATGCGTGTTGAGGGGAGTTCAAGGAAGTTTGGGGAGTGGAGGTGGGGAAAGGCACTGCCTCAGTAAAGCACAGGTCTTCAAGATTCAAAGCAGGTTCTTAGCCCTGGTTTTTCTCAGGTCAATCAGTTGCAAAGTCTGGTGCTTGTGTCCAACCCCTAGGGATTCTGGGCTATGTGCAAGCTGCCCCCAAATGATTCCGATGGGCAGCCAGGGTGGGGGATTAGGAGGACTTAGCTAGGTTCTGAAGGGCTGGTTGAGCTGGGGCGAGATGATCGGGGAGGTGGGGAGGGGGAGGAAGTGTGTGGTGCCTTCCAGGAACTAAGGAAGTTCTGGTGCCCAGGCAGCACTGGGAAATGGGAGATGAGAGAAGAGAGGGGCAGAGAGGCAAGGGCTGGATACTGGGGGCCCTTGGACCTTGTGGGGGACGTGCACATTTTACACACACAGAGGGGGTGTTGAAACAGGAGCTGACTTTTGGGGAGCTTTAGGTGGAGAACCATTGGCAAGGAGCAAGGTCAGTGTCCTTGAGGCCTGTGGGGGTACTGACTGGGGCTGGCGTGCACAGAGGGGAGGGTGAGAAGAAACGCAAACTGGGGGGATCAGGTCTGCACGATACCGGATAGGCCGGCAGGGAGGGTGACAAGGATGACACCGGTCTCCAGGCTTAGACTGGCTGCAGCGTGGATGTGTGGATGAGAGACGAGGGACTGGAGAGTGTGTGTAAGAGTTTTGCCCAGAGAGAAGAGAAGAGATAGGAAAGCAGCTATCAGATGAGCAGGCAGCAGTGGAGGAGAAGCAGGAGGCGGCCTGCAGGGCTGCGTTTGGGATCCTTTGAGGATGGGTAGTAGGAAGATGTGCAGGAGGCCGGGGTGCAGCCAGGCTGGAGCCGGGAATCTGAACTCAGCTATTGCGAGGCTCACTTAGAGCGCTGAGCTCTGCTGGGTGCAAGTGAGAAATGCCGAATGTCTGGCCCTCACTGTCATTAAGACCTCCTAGGTGTATCTGGCTGGAGGTGCAGACATGGTGTGAAGGCGGTGGGAGTGAGTGGTGTCACCCAGAGAGAGCACAGCAAGGATACAGGTGGGCCCAGGACCCAGCCCCAGAGAGTGACATCAGAGTGCCAGGTATCTGTGTTGAACCAAGGCATTCACACTGAGCTACACTGAGCTATATCTCCAGCCTTTTTTTGTTTTTTATTTGTGGTCCTCCTCCCTCAGCCTTCCAGAGCACTGGGATTACAGCATGTGGCTCCACATTTGGCTCATTTTATGTATTTGAAACTGATTCTGATGATTGTTTGTAGGGACTGCTATTAAAAAAAAAAAAACAGAAAATATCCAATGTGGGTGAGACTGTGGATAATTTGATGGTTTCTCAAAAAGTTAACTTAAACTGGGGATGGTGACACCCACCTATAATACCAGCATTCTAGAAGTGTGAAGCAGGAAATTCAAAAGTTGGAGCCCACCCTGGGCAATTTAGCAAGACCCTGCCTCAAAATAAAAAATAAAAGAGGTGCTGAGTATGGTGGTGCATACCTTTAATACCAGCACTGGAGAGGCTGAGGCAGGAGGATCACTGCGAGTTCAAGGCCAGCCTGGGTTACATAGTGAGTTCAGAGCAACATACATAGCAAGACCCTGTCTACATAGCAAGACCCTGTCTCATAAATTAAAATAGTTTACAAAATAAATTTTATGTTATGTATATCCCCCACAATTTTTTGTAAATAAATCAAATACCTTATTTTGGGTCCAGCAGCACTGATGACTCATGGTCCTGCAGGATGGGGAGAGGCTGGCGTCCTGGGACTGGGAGCTTGTGAGGAACCAGGCCCCCAGGGAGCCTCCTCACACTGGTGTCCTCCTGTGGGGACATCGCCTCTCGCAGGTCACCTCTCTTGCATGCAAGCACAGCTTCCTGCATCACCTAGCTTTACGGTGGTAGCACCGGGCACCTGTCTGTTGCCAGATCCCTGAGGGCGACAGTGCCCTTCATCCGGCATGCACTGGGTCCCCTGCGGACGTCCCAGGAGCCGGCCCAGCCAACTCCTCTCCTGTTCTTGCTGTGGTTTCTGGAAGTCGCTACCCCCAGAGGCAACATGGGCACAGTAACGACATGGGCACAAAGGCCAGCGGGAGAAGGCAAGGAGCTGCACAGGTCTTCAGCGACACTGAGCAGGATAGCGCAGCCTGCCTTGCCTGACATCAGCCCCAGGGTCGCTCACAGCCTGACGTTAGAGCACGCGGTCCCAAGGCCCTTTCACCCAACAGCACCTCGCATGTGCGCACTTCTGTCTCCTGGTCTGTAATATATTTTGACAAGGCAAGTAAGTCTTAAATCGGGATTGATGAGAGTGGTGGCGCAAGCCTGTAATCCCAGCTACTCCAGAGGTTGAGGCAAGGGGATAGCAAATTCAACGCCAGCATAGGCAACATAGTTTGACCCTGTCTCAGAATACAATATAAAGGTCTGGAGATGTAACTCAGTACTAGAGTGCTTGCCTAGCAAGCACAATGCCCTGGGTTCAAGCCTCAGTACATAAAAAATAAAAATAAAAAACGGGTGAATTTTGGGACACCTCATTAAATCATTGTGAAACCCATCATTTACTCACCATTTCCAGATAACTGGGTCTCTTCACTTAACAACAAGCATTTTATATCTAAACACTTTTATTTATTATATTTGTGTTTTGCAAAGATGACTTTGGCAGCCAGGGCCATATGTATGTATGGTTGTGAAGGTTGAGTATCTTGCATCAAACTGCAAAGATTTGTGTTTGTTATGGGAAATTCCAGTAGGTGGCAGTAAGGAGTCCTTTGGAAGGGCCTGGCTCTGTTGATGGGGAAATCATTTAGACAGCAAATCCAATTACGTGGTCTGGAATAGAGGAGAAGCTGAACTCTGGTAGTGACAGGAGGAGGAAAGGTGCCTGTGACTGATGAGGCCAGATGGAGCCCTTGTGGTGACAAGAGGGGAGAGGGTGGGGAAAGGAACAATTGACTGCCTGGTCCCTGGTAGCAGCCAAGTCCCAAAAGACATGGGAGCAGCAGGTTTGGGGAAAGGACTTTGATTTGGGGTGTGGTGAGTCAGATCTACCTGTGGAACCCTGGGGGACACTGTCCAGGTGGCACCATGGTGGAGCAGGAGAGACAGCGACAGTCACACAAGCAGGTAGTAGGAGCCAGGCCCATGTGTTAGATGGAACCCCCCTCCAGAAATCTGCAGAGCGCTTACAGCAGCGGGCACCCCCGCTTCATGGGCAAGTGGATGAGGACAATGTGGCCAGGGAAGGAACAGATGCTGAAGGGTGTCCCCTCCATGTCCCCTGTCCCAACCCTACATTTAATGTTCTGTTTCCCACTTGAGGGCTGGAAAATCCAGTGTTGGCTTAATTTGTCTATAAAATGAACACAGACTCCCAAAATAACATGCATGGGCTTTACAATGTCCCTTTGGCTGAAGACACTTTGCCAACCACTTAGCCATGTCCCAGATGATCACTACTGCTGGGATTGTGACATCCAAAGTGAGGGACAGAAGCCGATGGGTTACACAGATGTTTCAGCGGCTTAGCAGAATGGTCTCCCCACATTTGCGGTAAAACCATTTTGTGTAAATCTGTTTTCCTGTGGATCACCAGGGTAAGGGTTCTTGTGTCCCCTGGATCAATAAAATCACTCAAGAATGTAGCAAATTTTTATCATTCCGGTGGACATAATAACATTTGAAACTGAATGGTTAATGTTATTTCAGACATATAAATGATGCCCCTGTCCTAAGGACATCCAGACTGAATATCCAAAAGACATAAAAATCATTTGAGGGCCGGTGAGATAGCTCAGTGGCATAAGTGCCTGCCTGGCAAGTGCGAGGTCCTGAGTTCGACTCCTGGTACCCACATAAAGGAAAGAAAAGGCCAGTGATATCACTCAGCGGCACAGGTGCCTGCTGGCAAGTGCGAGGTCCTGAGTTCGACTCCCGGTACCCACATAAAAAAAATCATTTGATCTAGTTTTTTCTATGTGTGTAATATTGAGAAGGGTTTCTTTCTTTTTTATCTTTGATTTTGGTGTTTTTTTTTTTTTTGTGTGTGTGTGTGTGTTGTGGTGGTGGTGGTGGTTGCTTGTTTGATTTATTGCTTGGTCTTTTGAGACAGGGTCCCACTTAAGCTGGCCTCAAACTCACAATCCTCCTGCCTCAGCCTCCTGAGTGCTGAGATGACAGGTGTGCACCACCACGCCCAGCAAGAAGTTTTCAAAGAAGAAAAGGTCCTACTGCTTTTGCACTAGAATACACAATAGAGGTTTTCTTTATCACACAATATTTCGGCAGGTTTATTTCAAGAGCCCAGTTACACATTCTCTGAGCCTCAGCCGTGGGGCCTGTGCTGCATGCTGAATTGCTGCCTTTTGGTCTCTTCCTGTGTTGCCTTCGATTCCTGCAGCTTCAGAGTCTGTGGATCTAATGTCTGTGCTTCTGTCTGACAAGCTGAAAACAACCCGATCTTCCTCAGGGGCTTCCTGGAGGCCCCAGGTATGCAGGGTTCCCCTGAAGCCTCCCACAGGCTCGGGGTTAACTTGATCACTCGCGGGAGGATGCTAGCTTCTCTCTCTCACTGCAGGTGGCAAGAGGAAGGGAGACAGTGTCCAAGATGCTAAATTCAGTTCAGCTGCTCAGCATCTTTAAATGAGGTTGATCCTCCCTCCCTTCTAGAGAAGGGGCAAGTGGAGCTCTCCCTCCTCCCAGGTGTGGACCCCAAAAATGTCAGGCCCCAGGATGTGTGGATGCAGCACACCCTGCTTTGTGGTGCCCAGCAGGAAGGAGCCGCACGTTTTAACCCGCAGTCCTCGGCTAGCTTATCTGTGTCTTATTGTGTATTGTTTTTTGGGGCAGCAACCTGAATGCATCAGACCAAATTATCTACCACAGCATTAATTTCAAACACTCTGTCCCATTGTCCCAAAAATATGCTCATACATCTCAAACTGCAGTGCCCCGATTTTTGATGCAGAAAACATCGTCACTATAAATGAGTTGTTGGTAAACATAATATTCATTGCTTAATAATTGGGGAAGGATGTGAGAATGAATTTGCAATGATTTAGCACTTTTCATTATGGAAATGCCACATAAATATTTAAGTCTAATGTTTATTTTATTCTAATTTTTTGTTAATCACATTTGCTTAGTTAATATGGGCATACTTATGCCAAGCTTTTATTATTGCCATAGATTTTGTGAATGACAGCAATTTCATGTGCTATTTTATTTGAAATTAGGTTGATTGTAAAGCCTTATACAGAATTGCCTGTTAGTTTTAGGAATTAGTAGTTACGTTATTGTACCAGCAAATCTCCTCAAAATACACACCCACCCCTGCCTACACACACACACAGCATATTCATGCGAATTCACATACACACTTTTCAGTGAGAACGTACTGGCATGTCGCCTCCAGCTAAGGGAAGGAATTTTTCTTTAAAGTGTCACTCATGCTTTTTTAAGACAGACAAATTAGATTTAGCAGAACATCTTTCTAAAATTGAGGAAGAAGCCCACGTAGTGGTACACACCTGTAATTTCAGCATTCAGGAGGCTGAGGCAAGAGGATCGCCACAAGTTCAAGGCCAACCTGGGCTACACAGCGAGATTCTGTCACAAAAAAAAATTAAAAATAAAATTGAGGAAGAAAGAAAAATAACCCAAAATAACAAAGAGGATGGGGAAAAGCACAGAGGTGATACAAACCAATTCTATAAATTTTTATTAGTTGACCCCAAAATTTTGATAGCATGTAAAGTAGCTTTGGGGAAAATCTCTTTTATTCGCATTTTAACATTTCCCAAATCCCATGTTTGTTAAAACCAGAGCCATGCTTGAGTCCTCGGGGACATGTGGAAGACCCCTAGGCCCCAACATGCCTTCCTGCCCAAGATTCATGGGTGTCACCTTTAGGAATTTGCTTTTCAGCTCACCATTTCCTATCGCACAGTCTAAGTCTATTCTTTCCAACCGTTTTGCTGTAGGACAGGAGAAACCTGGGACATCAAGAAAAGGGGAAAAGGAAAATCTAAAGGGAAATCCAATAAGTACCGAAGACAGACTTTACCTACATTGCTATTCTCTTCAGAGTTGGCCCTACTCTCTGTTGGCTGACATTTGGGTCCTGTGTTAGGATTCTGTACTGGTCAGCACTTAACTGGACGTCGTGGCACACACCTGTAAGCCCAGCACTCAGGAGACTGAGGCAGGAAGATTGCCATGAGTTCAAGACCAGCCTGAACTACATAGTGAGACCCTGTCTCAACCCCTCCACACACACACACACAAACCACTCATTTCTGCTGACAGTGGCTTAAACAAGAAAATTTATTTCACTCTCATACAAAAGAAGTTTAGAAAAGGCGTCCACAAATTCTTGGTCAGATAGCTGCTCAAATTTCAGCAGGCACATCGTCAGTTCATGAGTAGGAAGGGAAGAAGGTCAAAGCCCCTTCATTGGCAGACTCTTACCAGAAGCTCCAGACAGCACAACTGCTTGCCTTACATTGGCCAAAGCTCAGTCACAAGATCACACTTGCCGACAAGGGAGGATGGGAAATGTGGTCTTCGTTATGGGCTCCGCAAAAAGTCAGACAATGTACTAAGGAAGAAGAGGGAGACTTACTGTTAAGAAACAATTAGATTTTGCTACAGGATCTTATATGATGTCTTGCTAAATATTGTACTTACCTGTAACCAGAGTCCATTTCAGCTTTCTGAATTTCCAGCGAGACATAAAAATCACAAATGAGTAAATGAGGTCAAATTCCAAGGCCAATTCTAAAGAAAAGGAGTTCAAACCTGGCTCTGTGATTGTCTGTTAACAGTCCTTTGTAATTTCAGCGGAAATCCTAGAATTGGCCGGGAATGCCGCAAGGGACAACAAGAAGGCGCGGATAGCCCCGAGACACATCCTGCTGGCCGTCGCCAATGACGAGGAGCTCAACCAGGTACTCAGAAGCACAGAGATGGCATGGGGTGGGTCCACCAAGCACGCCTCTGCAAGCTGTCCCCTGGCCACAAAGCACTCCTGCAACGATTCCCAAACCCTCCCTCCCTCTCTCTCTCTCTCTCTCCTTCTCATTCAGACCAGGTCAGAGAAGAACAAATTCTGCCCCATCGTTAAGAATCGTATCAAGTTGCTCTGAATAGATCCCATCGTGCATCGTGGGTCTTGCCAGACCTTCCTTTCCTTATTAGAGACAAGTTCTGTGCACTCAGCTACCTTCAGTTTCTTCACGCAAACCGTGTTGATGATTTATTTCGGTTGGAGCAGGCGAACCCTTACTTACATATTAGAACTGACCTCTTCTAGTTTGGAACTGACTCCAAAGTCAGGTGAATGCCCACTCAGCCCAGGACAGTGTAAGAATTTTTATTGATATTTATTTTCTAATCTCATTCTCCTCAAATGGTAGTGAAGAATCAGTTTTTATTGCCAATCCATCATAGACTGAGTTCAAAAAAATAAAAATTGATTACTAATAAAGTAAAAAAAAAAAAAAAAGACACACAAACTAAAAGCCTCAGTTTTTCTGTTGTTATTGTTATCAGATTCAGTAGCTGCAAAATAACCCTTGTGAATTTGCTATAAAAATTTCTAGACTCTTCTTCAAGATTTCTGTGTTTCTTTCCTCCTAGATGGGAAACTTCAGGGTTGAGCTGAGGTCTCACACGGTACTGGAGTGGTGCTGTTTTAGGATAGTCAGCCTATAATAGTGTAGCAGTACGTGTCAGTTATTAATAAATAAACCTATGTATTAGGAAGTGCATGGTGAAACAGTATTTTCCCGATGGGCCACATGTTCAAAGATGTGCAGACGGCTGGTGTGTCATGAACCTGAAATGGTCTAGTCCCTGTGTTGACCTACGAGCCCAGTTTTGTCCCACTGTGTTTTCCCCACGTGAAGCCCTTTATCTTCTTGTCATCTGAAATTCCAGCACCCTAGGCAGCCGTCCCTGGCTTCAACTTCTGTAACCCTTTTACTTTGTTTTGTTTTGTTTTATTTTGTTTTGCTTTCTGCCTAAGATCACGGGATCCTTGACACCTACAGAGAAGCACTCTACAGGAAGGGAAATCCAATGGAAGTGTGTACTACACAGTTTCTTTAAGACAGCACAGACCAGATTTAAGCCTCATTTTGCCAACGGTTAGAATTTTATTAAATCCCGATCCAGTGAGCTCTTTACTGCTGTGTGATGCTTCCATTTCTCTCCTCAGCTACTAAAAGGAGTGACCATCGCCAGCGGAGGTGTCCTGCCCAGAATTCACCCCGAACTGCTGGCCAAAAAGCGAGGGACCAAAGGCAAGTCAGAAACAATCCTCTCCCCACCCCCAGAGAAAAGAGGAAGGAAGGCCACATCAGGCAAGAAGGGGGGCAAGAAAGCCAAGGCTGCCAAACCACGGGCATCCAAAAAGGTGAGCCAAGGTGTATCCGTGGGTCCCTGCTGGGGGCTGACTGCTATGTCCCCTAGCCCCCAAGGGACGGGATAAGGAAGTGAGGCCTTTGGGAGGTGATGAGATCACAACAGCAGAGCCCTCATACTTGAGATCGGTGCCCATATAAAAGAAGCCTGAGGGAGCGTGGTCACCATTTCCACCACGTGAGCACACAGTGAGAAGGCGTCATGAGGAAGCAGGCCTCACAAGACGTGGGATCTGCTGGAGCCTTGATCTTGAACATCCCAGCCTCCAGAAATGGGAGGAATACTTGTCTGTTGTCTGTAAACAACCTGGGCTGTGGTGAATCATTAAGCCTGAAAAGATTAAGAGACCCACAGAATGAGAGGAGAATTGGAGGCTGAAATAATGAGGGTGCTGTTCAAGTGCATCACTGAAAGATTGAACACTTTGCAGCTTGGTGCTGGGGGAAGGTGATGAGAATGTGTATGTAGAAGAATAAAGGCCTTTGAGATTAGAGCTCAAATCATGCAACAGCTGTACTAGAGATTTCCAAACCCAAAGCATGGGTGGTTTTCAGATCCTTTTGCCTGTGTTAATCAGCTTTCTGTAGCTGTGACAAAACACCTGAGATAATTTAAAAGGAGGTAATGTTTATTTGGAATCATAGTTTCAGAGTTTTTGTCCCTAGTCACTTGGCCCCATCACTTTGGGCCTGTGGCCAGGTATTACACCCTGGCAGGAGCACAAATGGAATAGAGCTACTCACTTCATGGCAGCCAGGAAGTAGAGAGAGAAAGGTGGAGCCAGGTCCCAACACCCCCTTCAAGGCCATGCCCCCAATGACCTCACTTCCTTTTACCAGGTCCCTCCCCTTAAAGTTTTCTCCACCTCCCAATAGCACCACAAGTTGGTGGCCAAGTCTTTGGAGGACATTTAAGATTTGAACCATAACACTGCCCCCATTGAAGCTGTAGGTGAGAGACATAGCCTGGAACCTGCTTCTCCTTTCTCCATGGAGGCCCATGTTGCGTGCTAAACCATCTCTAGTCTCCCGTATTTGGTTCAGCTGATGGATTCCAGGTGCTTTGGGTAGCTTGCTAAGTGACACTGCCTGTGAGATATTATTTTCTTGTGCTACCCCAGCCACTAGGCCCAGGTGGCTGTTGAAACTTAAAATGAAGCCACATTAAAAGTTTAGGTCCAGTCGGGCGTGGTGGCACATGCCTGTACTCCTAGCACTCAGGAGGCTGAGGCAGGAGGATCACTGTGAGTTTGAGGCCAACCTAGGCTACATAGTGAGTTCAAAGCCAGCCTGGACTACATAGTGAGACCCTGTCTAAAAAAAAAAAAAAATTCAGATCCTTGATTGCACAATTCCCATTTTAAGTGCTGAGTAGCACTGAACAGCAGAGACAGCGTTTCCATCAGAAGAAGTTCTGTTGGACAGCAGGGCTGCCTTAGAGGTTGTGAAGTTTTCACTCCATAGACCTCCGTGATAACAAAAGAACCCTACCAGGGTTCATGCCACTCCTACTGGGTGTCGGGGAAATCTTGGGGAGAAAGCAGGCTGAGCGAGGTACTGTGAACCACCCCACTTGGCCCTGATTTTTATCATTATAAAGGCAGGGCAAGAACAGTGTACCCGTGTCCAGGTCTGGGTGAGGGCTACAGGGTCATGTGATCCCCTGTATGCACTTCGTATTGCCATCCCTTGCTTCCCTCCATCAAAGAACAGCAGAGGACTGGGGCTGTAACTCCATGGTAGAGCACATGTTAGCATGAGCAAGGCCATGGGTTCGATCCACAGCGTCAAAAGAAAAAAAAAAAAAAAAAAAAAACAGAACCTAACACCTAGCCACTTCCTTCCACATTCAGGTTGGTGGCAACCAGGGGAAGAGCTTCGTGTAGCCCCCTTGGGCTTGCTCTGGATTGTTGTTCATTTATCCTTCTGATTTTGTTTTTTAACCAACAGTCCAAACCAAAGGACAGCGATAAAGAAGGAACTTCAAATTCCACCTCTGAAGATGGGCCAGGGGATGGGTTCACCATCTTGTCTTCTAAGAGCCTTGTTCTAGGACAGAAGGTAATAAAGAGAACCATAATGCACCGTCATATAACACTAGTGCATTTTTATAACCTACTGTTTACTGCAGTGATGCCTCCTTCGTCCCTCGCTCCCTTAATATGACTTGCACTCTAGTCTTGAATTATTCATTTTTAAACTAAAGAGCTATAGTGATTTCTGCGTTGTGAGAGTGAACAAGCCCTTCAGTGCTGGCATCATTCACACTGATGTTGGTCAGCCAAAGTTAAGCACAGAGAATCTCTCTGGTCTCTAGACAGGATGCCATTACTGGTTTTGCTGGGAATTCCCAGGGCTCTAGTTATTTCTGTACCCACCAAAAAAATCCATAGCTAACCATTTCCAGCAGCTTCAGAGAGGCCTTTCTCCTGTGGTTCAATGTAATTTATCAGAGAAAGAAAATAGAAATATATGTTTCCTGAATATCCCCAGTGTTAGAAATGAATTATTTGCCAATAACTCAGTCTACTTGCCTTCCTGGGCTGCAGAAAGAAAATAAACAGGGCTATACATTTGAGCAGTCTCCAGCAACACAACAAAAGCCAGCCAGACATGCAAATAATTCATTCCCACTGGGGTAAAGTTTACTGAGCAGACAATTTATCTATCAGGTCCACTGGGGCTGAAATAAGATACAGAAGAAAGAGTCAGTTAATATCTCTGGTCGCTGAATATTTGCAGCCTGACGGCGGAGTGCACCTCCGTTCAAGCGGCTGGGAGAGTGTGTTCTAAGAGAAGCATAAATGCACGGGTACCTAATTCATCACCGATGGAAGAGAACAGGGAGGCAAAGAGGTGGAATTTATGTTCCCTCCAGGGGCCGTCCATGGTTACATGATGATCAGCTTTCTCTCACACTTACCTAGGGAATGGTAACATTCTTACCCACGTGGGGAAATGATGGAGAATGCCCTTCATTCTACCCCGCTACAAACACATAGGGCAGCCCCAAGAATCCGGTCCCCAGAAGTCAAAGTGGCCAGATGTAGGCAGATAGGAAACCCAGACAGAGCCCATGACTTCCCCCCAGCAAAATGGTTGGGTTTGGTTCCCTATCCCAAAAGTTCTGGGCTGCTCCGGGAACCAGAGACCAAGCCCTGGGCTTCTCTTCCTCACAGGAGCTACTGAGAGGATGTGCTACCAATAACCAGAGCCATCAGGGTTGGGAATCAAAGACATAAACTATAAGGGAAAGAAAGAAGAGGGGAGCTCCCATTCCTGTTCCTAGGAGAGCAGGTAGATTTGTTGCATGCAGTTGGCCTCAACGTGAAAAATCAAATCCACTGAGCTCAAGTGAGCTTACTACAAACAAAACACCTGGGAAGTGTGAGCCTGTGGCTATCCACAGCCCTCACACTGGTGATCAGTATGAGTAATTGAGAGAATTAATAACTGTCAAGTAAAATATGAAGGTTTTCAATGGGATTGAATCTTTCCCATGTTTTCCATTTTTTCTTCCTATCTCAGCTGTCCCTGACCCAGAGTGACATCAGCCATATTGGCTCCATGAGAGTGGAGGGCATCGTCCACCCAACCACAGCTGAAATTGACCTCAAGGAAGATATAGGTAAGGTCCTGGGAGTTTGGTAGTGGTACCATGGGATGGCAAACTGTTCAGGCAAATTCTCACAAAGTCAGTCACTCTCTACCCGACATTCACTGCTCGGAGTCTCGTGTCAAACTCTGTCTTTGTGTGTAATTAATGGCATCACTATAGAGTAAATTACTCTGTTTATTTCTGCATATATCTTGTGAATTTCCTATTGAAGCATTATAGAGAGAGAGAGAGATCATTAGTACGGAGCTTGATGAAAGTTCTCAAAGTGAATGTCACTGTGCAACCAGCACCTAGATCAGGAAGCAAGTCTTTACCAGCGTCCGAGAAGTGCCCCCCAGCCCCTTTCCCAAGCATTATCTCCTCCAGAGGTAACCACTATCCTATCTTCTAATAGCATGGAGGGTTTCATCTGTTTGGAATGTTATTCAGATGAAATCATGTACTCCTCTGCCTGGTTCCTTCTGCTCAGTGTAGTGCTTGGTTGGGAAATCCATCCATGCTGGTGAATGTGGTTGTGTTCATTCATTTTCTTTGCTGTGTAGTATTCTGCTGTATGAAAATGCCACAATTTATTGATCCATTCTACCATTGATTGCATTTGGGTAGTTTCCAGACGGGACTATCAGGAGCAGTGCTGCTGTAAATGTTGTACATTTGTATGATTTGGATTAAACATCACATACATTTTAAGTTTATTAAGAATGCTATTGGTGAAAGAGACATCTAGGAAAAAATAGGTGGCCCATAAAGTTATAAACACTGAGTTATTTTCCCAGTGATTTGCCACCTGTCCCATTAGTGGTGAAGGGAGCTGTCATAGGTGAAATCAAGGAGCTGGGAGGTAGGTAAACTGTCAAGGGCACTGGAAATAAGCTAAACAGTCACCATCTCATCCATTTGTCACCATCTTGTCTATTTTTGCAAGATAGAACTGTCTGGAGGTGTCCTTTAAAAGGGTGAAGTGAGCAGGGAAAACACCTTCCCTTGGGGTGCAGGGGTGGCCTCTGAGGGTGCTGGAGGCCATAGCCAGCAGCTCAGCCCTGGGTAGTGGCATTGGGACCACAGCTGTTGGACTCAATTAAGGTTCCCCCATGGCATCAGAGGCCACTTGCTCTTCTGAAAAGACATAGGAAGTGTCTTAGTTACTTTTTTCTTGTTGCTAAGACAAAATACCCAATATCCAAAGTTAAGGGAGGAAAGGTTTATTTGGCTCACAATTTGTAGAGGTTTCAGTCCATAATCAGCTGGCTTCAAGGCAGGGTGGCTTGGCAGGGGTCATCACAGAGGAGAACAGTTCACGGTACCCACAAGATAGCAAAAGCAATAAGGGAGAGAGGGACAAGCCTTTTTCTGTCCCTTACAGTGTATGGAGGCTACCTGCCTTAGAGTGGGTATAGCACTCACACCCTTAATCCCAGCATTGGACCATGAATCAGTCACAAACTCTAGATTCAGCCACCTCTGAAAAGCCCACCCCCCATGACTGCATGAGGCTTTGAGGGGACATCTAGACACAAGCCGTAACAGGAGGTGCTGGGGATGACAGCTACAGAGACACAGGACTTCCCTTGCAAACTAAGAGGCGGGGACAATTCCTTTTCACCCTTTACAAGTACCAGGCCTTGCTCTCCCCACAGAGGAAGGGCTCCCCCTAGGCCCAAAATCCCTTCTGATAGTTATCCTACCTTCTCCCAAGTTGCCATGTTCCTGTTTTATACTAAGTGTGATCAAAATATACAGTAAAGTTTCCATTTAAAATATTACAGTAAAAGACACATTGCCATTAAGCACCCCCTCCAAAAAATGTTCCCCCTCATTTCAAATACATTTATTCCCTTGTTCTTGACATTTTCTGAAGCAGTTCTGGAAGTCTTCTTTCTGTAGTTGTGCTGTGGTGGCTGCCTTGATGTCCTGAATTGATTCAAAACGTTTCCCTTTCATGGTCATTTTGACTTTGGGGAAGAGCCAGAAGGCACAAGGTGCCTGATCTGGTGAATAAGGTGGGTGAGGCCACACCATCATGTTTTTTGAGCTTCCCCTTCTGTTGGATGGCATTCTGCAGCAGCAGTCACTGTATTTTTGAGCACACCTTGTAAAGCCCTGAAAGAGGACTTCCAGAACTGCCTCAGAAAGTGGCAAGGATAATGGGATAAGTGTGTTCAAAGCAAGAGGGAGTATTTTCAGGAGGATTTGTGGCAATGTATCCTTTACTGTAATAAACTTTTTCATTTAAATTCCATATTTTTGTTTAGCCCATGTACATTGCTATAGTATTTGCATTTATATCAGAAAAACAATAAAGATACTTCTCTTTTTTAAGTAGCAGCATGATAGGACAGAGAGAGTACTGCTATTGGAGCAAAGCTTCCAACTCAGATCCCACTGATCAAATCTAAGGGCAGCCTTGTGGGGACCTTGGGAGGAGACATGGGCTGAAAGGCAGCCAGATGGTGAAAAGAGCAGGTTCTGAGCCTGGTCTGTGTCCTGGCTTTGATAAATCACTTCCTCACTGTGTGTTCTTGGGAAGTTTTCTTAACCTCTCCAAACCTCAGTTTCCCATCTGTATAATTCAGGGTAGCAACAGCAGTTGTCTCACAGGGGTTCTGTGAAAATTAAAGTGATGACACATGGATGAGGCTTAGCACAGTGCGGGCTCGAGGGCATTTGATAATTGATAATCTGTCTCACTGTTGCTATATTGGTGGGAGACCCTCCTATCATGACTTTCTTCTCCAGCAGTATGCAACCCAATCATCCCATGCAATAAGGCTCTGATTTATTATTTTGAAACATTATGATGGGCTGGAGGTATAGCTCAGTGTGAACATGCGTAGGAGATACAGCTCATGTCATTGCCTAGCAAGAATGAGGCCCTGGGTTCAGACCCCAGTTTAGAAATTAATTAATTAATTAATTAATTAAAACTAAGGAGGGCCGGGAATATAGCTCAGCAGCACAAGCACCTGCCTGGTAAGCACAAGGTCCTGAGTTCGACTCCCAGTACCAAAAAAAGAAAAAAAAGTAAGTTAGGAGCTGCAAGTGTAGATCAGTGGTATAGCATGTGCTTAGCATGCAGGAGGTACCAAGTTCAATCCATTCTCAACAACCCCCAAAAAAATTATTACAGAAAAGTTCAGGTGTATGTACTTACAAAAAAAGCAGAAAAATATAATGAAACTACATCTGACACAACCAGATGTAGTAATCACTTGTAAGTGGTGATTGTATTTCAGCTCTTCCCCCTCCACCTGCTTCCAGACAATCTCTAAAGGACAGAGGCTGTTTGTTAGCAGTATAAGCACAAACCCATGATCACACCTTTAAAAATATAACTTCATTAACAAATAACCCCAGCATTCAAATTCCAATTGCATCATAAATGCTAGTTTTTTTCAAAGTTTATTTGATTTATGATCCAAATAAACCCACACACCGCAATAGGCTAATAAGTCTCTTACCCAAGAAGCTCTCTTCTCTTCTCTCTCTCTCTTTCTCTCTCTCTCTCTCTCTCTCTCTGTTTCTGTCTCTCAGAGAATTGGTAGTTGGATCTAAAGGCTTCATAGGATTCAATTTCAGGAAATTTGGGGCTGCAGTGCAGCTCAATGGTAGAACACTTGCCTAGCATGCTGAATCTCTGGGTTCGATAGCCAGCACAAGATTCCTTGGTCAGTGATGTAGTGTTCTTGCATCAGGAGGCACGTGATGCCTGATCATCAGTCTTTGTGTGCAAGTATCAACACCCTCACACTCTAATCCTAGCATTCCTTCATTCTTCCTGGGAATACTTCCATAGAGAGGAGCCACCCCACCAGCTCTCCACACTGCTTTATCCTTCGAAGTCTTCAGTAAAGATAGTGAACCCATCTTGCCATCCCCATGGCTCCATTTGGCCCCGACCTGAACACAGGGTACAGCACTTACACCGATTTCTCTGCTTCTCAGCATGAACTGCTACCAGCTTCAGTTACTCGGCCTTTTCCAGACCTCTGGACCCAGCACATAACACTTGCCAGGAGTCCCCCGACCTAGATAATAGTAACGGTAGTAACAATAATGCAGGCTGAGTAGCCTTTATCTGAAATGCTATGGACCAGAAAGGTTTCTGGTTTTGGAGTTTTTCAGATTTTGTAATATTTGCATAGACATGATGAGATATCTTGGAGAGGGAATCCACGTCTAAATACAATATCTAGTTCATATATATCTTATCCACAAGGCTGGAGGTCATTTTACACTGTGTCTTTTTTTTTTTTTTTTTTTTGTGGGTACCAGGGGTCGACCTCAGGACCTTGCGCGCCAGCAGGCGCCCATGCCGCTGAGCGATATCACCAGCCCTTTTTTCGTATGTGGGATCTGGGAGTCGAACTTGGGCCCTCGTGCTTGCCAGGCAGGCACTTACGCCGCTGAGCCATCTCACCGGCCCTACACTGTGTCTTGAGCACACGTGAGTTTTGACTCTGACCCAGCAGTCACTTGAGAGCAGGTGTGGAGTTTTCCATGTTGGTGCTCAAAAAGTTTTGGATTTCAGATTCTCAGATCAGGGATGCTCAGCCTGTAATAATAACTAATAAAGAGAGAGAGCTGAGACCTGGCCCAGACATCGAGATCACCAAATGCATCAGAAGATGAGAACTGCGGGTAGCACCTCATCCCCCACCGGGTGCAGCAGTCATCCCAGTCTGGACAAACCCCACGTGGGAGCGGGGGAGGAGGACAACCGCATGGCTTCTTGTCATTTGCAGGTAAAGCCTTGGAAAAGGCTGGAGGCAAAGAGTTCTTGGAAACAGTAAAGGAGCTTCGCAAATCCCAAGGCCCTTTAGAAGTTGCTGAAGGTAAGTGTGGATGGGGCCCTTATTCCAAACATGACCTCACCTTATTCTTTTTTTGGTTTTGTTTTTTTGAGACAGAGACTCACTGTGTAGGTCAGGCTGGCCTTGAACTCACTATGTAGTCCAGGTTGGCCTTGAACTTGTAGCAATCCTCCTGCCTCAGCTTCCCGGAGTGCTGGGATTCCAGTGGGCCACCATGCCCAGCCTCACTTTATTTTTATCTTCACCAGAGTCTCCAGCATCACTCATCTCCTGCATAGTAAATTCAGGCAACAAAATACGTCATAAGAAATCAGAAATCTATTTTAGTATGTCTCTGATTATTTGAGCAGGCTCGTATGGATCTTTTTTTGTTAATTAAGTTTATTGGTACATTTTAAATATACATATGATCACTTTCATCATAAAGGCTTTATACCTGTACATGACTTATCTCAATTCCTTTTTGTCCCCATTCCCTTATCCTCCTTTCAATCCCTCTTCCCCTCCTTATTTACAAAAGCTTTCTGTTTTTCCTTCTTTTCTCATTTTTTTCCCTTCCTTCATTTCTCCCTCCCCCCTCCCTAGTTCTCCTTCCCAATTGAGCATTTTCTTCCTATTTCATAATATCTAGTATACATTCTGGTCCTTGTTTACACTTTCGGTTTCTCATGCCAGAAAAACAATGTGATATTTACACGTATGTGTTCAATTTATTTCATTTAAGAGTATGGTCTCCAGGTCCATCCGTTTACCTATAAATGTCTTGGGTTTATCCTTCTTTATGGCAGAGTACTACTCCATTGTATAAAAAAACCCACATCTTCTTTATCTGTTCCTTGGCTGATGGGCATTCGGGCTGTTTCCAAGATTTAGCTATTACAACCTGTGCTGCTATAAACATAGGTGTGCATATATGGCTGTGGTGTGATGCTTTTAATTATTTCAGGAAGACACCAAGGAGGGGAATAGCTGGGCCAAATGGAACCTCTAGTCCTAGTTTTTTGAGGAATCTTCCACACTGACTGGTGGTTGCACCAGTCTACACTCCCACCAACACTAGAGAAGGGTTCCTTTTTCCTCGCAGCCCCTCTAGCATTTGTTATTGGTTGATTTCTTGATGATAGCCATTCTTTCTGGAGTGAGATGGAATCTCAGTGTTGTTTTAATTTGCAGCTCTTAAATGACCAGTGACGTTGAACATTTATTTATTTACTGTTTCTACTTCATTTGAGAAGTGTTTATTCATTTCGGATGCCCATTTTTGGACTGGGTCTTTAAATTTGGGGGGTCTGATTTTTTTTTTTTTTAGTCCTTTATATATTCTAGATATTAGTCCCTTGTCTGCAGAACAGCTGGCAAAAATTTTTTGCCACTCAATGGGTTCTCTTCACTCTGTTGATAATTTATTTTGCTGTGCAAATGCTTTTAATAAGATGAGATCCCAGTTGTTGATTCTTTGTGATGTTTCCCTTGTGGTCGGGGTTTTGTTCATAAAGTCTTTGCCTACACCATTGTATTCAAGAGTTCTAACTATTCTATCTTCCAGCAGATTTAGTGTTTCTCTTTTAATATTTAGATCTTTGGTCCATTTTGATTTTAGTTGAGTGCTTGGTGAAAGACATGGGCCTAATGTTTGTCTTCAGCATGTGGAAAGCCAGTTTTTCCAGCACCATTTATTAAAGAGGCTCTTTCTTCCAGTGAGGGTGTTTGTCCCTTTTGTCGAAGATAAGGTGGTTGAGTGTGTTTGGAGTTGTTTCTGCATCTTCTAGTCTATTCCACTGATCCTCAGGTCTGGTTTTTTGCCATTGCCATGCTGTTTTTATCACAGTAGTTTTGTAGTATGACTTAAAGTCAGGGGTTGTGATACCTCCTGACTTGCCTTTGTTGCCCAGAATTGTTTTCTGCTATTCTAGGTCTCTTCCAGTTCCAAATAAGGTTTAGGATTTTTTTCTCTAGTTCTGTGAGGTATGCTGTTGGTATTTCTTGTAACTGATCTATGAATTGGGTATAAGGCTCCCACGAGTCCTAAAGAATGTGTAAAAAGGACTGAGTGGGAATACCTTCCTCAGGAATAGTTGTCCAGGCTAGTTTCATCATGAGAGCCGTATTCTAATGAGCCTGGTCCAAAAGGGCTAACTGTGGGATTAGATCTGAGGATGGATCTGTTTCCAACAGCATGTCCTCAGTAATATCAGGATGCCCTGCTGCTCAATTCTGTTATCCTTGTTCAGCTGCTAGTTTTTGAAAATTAACATGGAAATTTAGGTATTGTCCTGCAGAAAGGCAAGACCTACCTAAGTGCTTAATGGCTAAAGAAGATCAGCACAAATTTCCTAGGACTCCTACAAGCCCAACATGAAAGGTCCTTGAACCCCATTGTTCATGACACCGGATTTTAATTCTTTAAGCAATTTGTACCCCAAAGGATTATGCTCATGACTATTTTGTTGCAGATTGTCAGGGTCAGGATAAATATTCATCGGAATATTTATCCCAACGGGCATCTCCATTAAGCACAGCCTGTGTAACCAGTCTTTGACTCTACTTCTGTATCCACCGCAGATCGAAGGGAAGAAGGAAGAGAAGGGGACCAGGGCTCTTCACCCTCGTTTTTATCTTCTCTCAAGGGTACACTAGGTGTGGGATGTCTTCCCACAGTCAAAGGGCAAAGAACTGTGTGGACCACACTCCATGTGGAAAAAGTTTCAGGAGATGTAACAGAGCCTTGGCCGCGAGCACGCTCCAAACCTCCCACTTGATCCCAACTTTCTACATTAAACGTGCCAGTCTGAGGAAGCCAAGGATTATGTGTGATCATATCTTGTAACATATGAGAAAGCAACTGGGTGCTGACTCAAGTGCCAGGCTGGTGCAACAGAACTTCCAATAAAAGGGTATTACAGTGTACTTCAATTGACTTCTGCCCCATTACCCTGGCTGAGAAAGTTTTCGGCACACGCTCACTTTTGAGTTTTCTTTGCCAGCCTGCTTGGCTTCTCTCTGCTACAGAACTCATTTCACTATGATCTGATAATATGCATGGGATAATTTCAATTCTTTTGCATTTATTTAAGCATGTTCTATGAGCCAGTATTTTGTGGTCTGTTTTGGAGAATGTCCCATGCGCAGCTAAGAAGAATGTGTATTCCGATGTTGTGGGTGGAACAGTCTACAGACATCTATCAAGTCCATTTGTTCACAGGTTTGGTTCAGTTCTGATATTTCTTTGTAGATTTTTTGTCTAGTTGATCTGTCTATTTGTGACAGTGGAGTATTAAGGTCCCCCATTACAATTGTGTTAGTGCTTATTTGATCTTTCATGTCCATTAATATTTGTTTTATATATTTGGGTGTGCCAGTATTTGGTGCATATGTGTTTATGACTGTTATCTCTTTCTCTTGGAGTTTTCCCTTAACAAGTATGTAGTGACCTTCTTTGTCTCTTTTGATCAGTCTTGGCTTGAAGTTCACTTTGTCTGCAATTAGAATAACTACCCCTGCTTTTTTCTGGGTTCCTGTTGCATGAAATATTGTTTTCTCTCCTTTGATTTTCAGTGTATGAATTTCTTTTTGAGTTAAATACGTTTCTTGTATGCAGCATATTGTTGGATCTTGTTTCTTGATCCATTCTGCCAGTCTGTTTCTTTTGATTGGTGAATTGAGACCATTAACACTGATAGTTATAACTGATATGTATTGCCTTATGGTTGGCATATTATTTTCCTGTTGTTGGTTTTATTTTCCCCCTACCCCTGTTTAATTGCTTGCCTTGGCTGGTGGCTTCTTTCTATTGGTGTTCTTAAGATCATGGTTGTGGTGGGTTAACTAATCGTCAACTTGGAACACCAGGTGAACCGAGTCAGCGTGGTTTTGTGTGTGGAAGGCCCATCTGAGGATTGTTGCCAACAGCATAAAAGGAGAACTGGAAGGGAAGATGGCATGCTGTTGCTGGAGAAGCTTGTGCTGGTTTTCCGGATATGAACTCAGGTTTCTCATCTTCCAAGAAGCTCAGGTCCTCACTGTTGCTGAGGATGGCTGTGGTTCTTTTTTGGGGAGCTGTGGTCCTTACCTGGAGTATCACTTCCTGACTCCAGTGCAGACGCTTCTTCCCGCTGGCACAGACTTTCTGGCTTCCACCACTGACCTTTGGGCCTTCCCAGTGCAGATCCTTTATACAGACTTGCATGAGACATTGTTGTGGGCTCTGGGCCTCCAGCTGGAGTCATGAAGGACATTGCCATGGGCTCTAGGTCTTCAGCTGGATTCTTTGGGTCTCTAGTGTGCGGACAGATCTCTTGTGTTCCTCTGCATTGACTTTTTGGGTGAATATTATAAAATAATCCTATAAATTATGTGTCCTGTATTAAATCTATTCCCTTGCAAACACTGACTACAGCAGTGGTCTTCAGTGTCTCTTTCTAAAATATCGTTCAGAACATTTTGTAGAGCTAGTTTGGTGCATGAATTTCTTCAGTTGTTCTTTGTCATGAAAGTATCTTATTTCTCCATTGATTTTGAAAGATACTTTTGCAGAGTACATCAATCTGGGTTGGAGGTTGTTCTCCTTCAGGACCTGAAACACCTCACTCCAAGCTCTCCTTAAGGGTTTGTGTTGAAAAGTCTGCTGTGATTCTGAAAGGATCTTTCCTTTTATAGGTGATTTGTTTCTTTTCTTTAACAGCTTTTAATATTCTGTTCTTGTGCTGAATTTCTGGAATCTTGGTTATTAAATGACTTGGTGTAGATTTATTTTGGTCATGGCTAATTGGAGTTCTATGTGCCTCACTTACTTGTATCTCAATTTCTTTTTCCATGTTTCGGAAGTTTTCTGCCATCACTTTTTTTTTTTTTTTTTTTTGTGGGTACGGGGGGTCGACCTCAGGACCTCGTGCGCCAGCAGGCGCCCGTGCCGCTGAGCGATATCACCAGCACTTTTTTCGTATGTGGGTTCCGGGAGTCGAACTCAGGCCCTCACGCTTGCCAGGCAGGCGCTTATGACACTGAGCCATCTCACCGGCCCCTGCCATTACTTTTGTGAATGTGTTTTCTATGGCATTTGTACTGTCTCCTGCTTTCTCACTGACTCCAATCAATCTTATGTTGTTCTTCTTTGCATCATCTTGCAGCTGTTGGATTGAGTTTTCATGGTCCCTTGCTATTTTTAAGAAATTTTTCTTTTCATGATCACTAACCACGATCCTGTCTTCTAGGTCTGATATTCCCTCCTCACCTTGGTTCAATTGGCTACATACATTTTCAATGGAATTTTAAATCTCCAGGATATGTGTTTGAATCTGTTTCATGGATTCCATTTCTTTGCTATGTTGGGCATTCATACTTTCCATCATTTTCCTAAGCTGCTTTTTTTTTTTTCCTAATCTGTATCTACTCTAGATTCACTGGGGAGGTCCATTTTGGTTATCATCTCTTTTTATCTGAGAGTTGTTTTTTGTGTGTGTGTGTGGGTACCGGGGGTTGAACTCAGGACCTCGCGTACCAGCAGGCGCCCGTGCCGCTGAGCGATATCACTGGCCCTTTTCTTGTATGTGGGTTCCGGGAGTCGAACTCAGGCCCTCGCGCTTGCCAGGCAGGCACTTAAGCCGCTGAGCCATCTCACTGGCCCTGAGAGATTATTTCTAATCCAATTTTCTCTATAGCCTCATTCATGTGTTTTTTTATTTCTGCCGCTATCATTTTAGCAAGTTCAGGTGAGTGGTGATTTCCTCTATTTCATTGTCCCCCAGACTTGTCCTGGGTGAGCTGGAGGTCCAGAGTTGCATTTTGCTTCTGTGTCATGTCATTTTCCATTTTTTTAATTTTAACTTGTTTTCTGGGTTGATGCTTGTAAATTACCTATGGTAGAGAGCTTATCCCTAGTATCGAGGCTTCCCTAGGAAATGTCTGTTCCTCAGAGACGTCTTCTGTGTGTAGCTGGTTCTTGGCCTTTGTGTCTGTTCCAGGGTCCTCCCTTCCCAATTTATTAGGGATTGAGTAGTCGCCATCTATTTGGCTCAGCACCCAGTCCTTTGGTACTGGACTATGGTGATGGTTATGACCCCCAAACAATCATATTACAAGAGAGAACTGATTACAACGGGTATGACACCCTGGCTAAAGTAATACAATTAGCAATAACAGTAGCAAAAAGCATAGCCTAGAAACTGACAAACTGTGGTAGCTATTAATTTGGTACCTTTAACCACAGGAGCAAAATATAGTTATATAACAAAATGCATCATAAAGCAGGAACTTGTATGCAATGAGTTTTCCCTTAGTTGCGTGATTTTTACCTTGGAGGGGAATTTAAGAGGAATGGTGGACAAAGCAGAGAGATAAATGAAAGGAAATGTAGTAGAAGTAAGGCTGGAGGACAAAAGATGATCACCCAAGCTTTGAAAAACTGGAGAAGGGGACAGGAGAGAAAGAATGAAGGAGAAAGCAAAAGAATATCGAAGTGAACCAGCAAGACTAGAGATAGTGTTCATTTGCTTGAAAATATTGAAAATTCAAGAAAGAAAGTTGATGTAATAGAGAGCAAAGGAGATCAAAACAAACAATGGGAAAAAAAAAAGAGGAAAAAACAACCAGACAGAAAACAGAAACCAAAGAGAAACAAAATAATAATAACAAAGTTCCTCTGGTGTCCACAGTTCTATGCCGTGTTCAAGTCAGAGCACAGATCGTCGGTGCTGGGTAACCCCGCCAAGCTGCGGTAGGATTAGTGCTGGATGTGGGGCTGATCTCGGCCCCTGGTTGTGAGGGGCTGGGGCCAGAGTTCAGCCAGTAACTTTCTGGATGTGCCTCAGTGGCCTGCCCTCTCCTTACCTATTTGTCTCTGTATCTCTCTCCCAGTTGCTGTGGCACCCTCAGCCTGAGGCTGCTCCCAGTCCCACACACAGTTGCCTCCTCCCGGTCCTTGCACAGCCTCCTCCGTTCCATTTTTGCGTGGATCATTTCATATGTTCTGGGAACTATAAAATGTCTGACTAGTTCATGTCCATGTGCCCAGATCCCCGCAAAATGGTCTACAGCCATTGTGTTAATTTTTTGTGTGCACAGTAAAATATGTATAACATAAAATTTACCTTTGTAACAATTTCAAAGTGTCTAATTCAGTGGCATTAAGTACTTTTACAATGCTGTGCAGTTACCACCACTATCTAACTCCAGAAGTTTTTTGTTTGTTTGTTTGTTTGTTTGTTTTTGTTTTTTTATATATGCGGGTACTGGGAGTCGAACTCAGGACCTCGCGCTTGCCAGGCAGGCGCTTATGCCACTGAACCATATCACTGGCCCCAGAAGTTTTTTTTTTTTTAAATCACCTCAGCAGACGCCCTATGTCATTTAGTAGTCACACCCCTCTCCCAGCTCCTGGCAACCTCTAATCTACATTCCGTCTCTATGGACCTGCCTATTCTGGACATCTCATATAAATGGAGTCCTACAGTGCGTGGTCCTTGTGTCTGCCTTCTTTTGCTTAACATAGTATTTTTTAAGTTCATCTACACTATAGCAGACATCCACACTTCACTCCTCTAGGACTGATTCTCCACTGCATTTATCCATTTGTTGATGGGGATTTGGCTCCTTTCCACCTCCGGCTCCTGTGAGAAAAGCTGCTGTGATTGTTTATGCCCAGGTTTCTGTGTGGTGACCTTTCTGACAGGTGCATCCAGCTTCAGAGTCTGTTCCTACCGCGGAGTCCCATCAATACGCTCACTGTACACATGGTCTGCATCAAAAGCTGCACTAAAGCAAGGGCCTCGGAGATCACTGAAACCCACTGCTGTCCCCAGGTGCAAAACGGCGGCACAGAGAGGGAGCCACAGCCTCTGCTGTGTGGAGGGGAGCCCCGTGTGGGCCCTGGTCATGAGCAAGCAGGAAGGAGAGAAACAGCAGCCAGATGTGATGCTGAACCCACAGGCCGTACAGACCAGAGAGGCCACCTTGAAGTTAAGGCAGGGGCTGTCATGGCCAGATAAGGTTGTTAGAAAAGCAAGAAGGGCTTCCAGTCAAGAAAGAACACAAGTCCATACTTTAAATCTGCACATACTGTTCCCCATACATGCAACAAGAGGTAAAATTTCCTTTTTTAAATTTTAAGACAGCCACATTCAATTAAAAGATAAGCATAGTTGTGGTTGGAAATAGAAATACTGTGGGCAGCAGCAACAGGGAAAGAAAGTCACAGGCCCAAGCCACCTTAGCTCTTACTTGGTAATGGACCTGAGTTGCTTCTTGCTTAGAGGGGACCAGAGCCAGGCTTCGAGCCACTGCTCAGTGAGGGGCTGGATAAAACGCGCACAGCCTTTCAGGAAGCCAAAGCTCTGACCACCACTCAGGGCTGTGGTTTTTGTAAAATCTGCCTTCCTAAGGTAGAAGAAGGGAACAGAGAGCCCGTTGCACAGGTCCAGGGCCCACTTAACCTCAATGTCTGGATGGACTTCATCGCCCCTCATGAGAAATCAGCCATTTCAGGCTGCACCTCGACCAGGACCCTCGCGGAGGCTCCCAGCAAATGGCCTGACAGCTGAGGAGCGAGAAATAGCTGCCCTGCATGGAGTGAGAGGCTCTGACACACTTCTACACAGAGCCCCAGAGGCAGAAAATAGAAGGTAGATATGCAATATTTAAGAAGATCATAGCTGAGAGTTTTTCAGAATTAAGCATGAGTCCTCAGGTTGAAAATATCTGGCATAATAAATTAAAATAAATTCAAAGCCTGGCCCATCATAGTGAAGGTTCAGAAGCTCAAAGACCAAGAGAAATCCAAGAGGAACTGGAGGGGAAAGATGGTCATAAAAGTAATGATAATATAGGGCCAGGCCATACCTCAGTGGTAGAGTGATTGCCTACCATGCATGAGGCCCTGGGTTCCATGCCCAACAACACACAAAAAAAGGGAGGAGGATGAGGAGGGGTCCCTCTAATGACAGCCAACTCCTCATCCGCAACCGAAGACACTTGGAAACAGAACAAAATTATTATCTTCTAAGTGCTGAGTATCTACAAAGTACCCTCAAGCCAAAATTCCACATTTCTGTTGTCATTCAAGAGTGAAGGTGAAAGACACCTAATTCCAGACATGCAAAAGCTAAGAGGCAGCTGGAAGGAACAGGAAGTGACTCAAAAGGAAAGAGAGGGCTGCAGAAAACAGTCAAGAACCAAGAAGCTGGCACAAATGCATTAGGTCTAAGTCTCGGCAGCCTGGGCCTATAAGGGGTAGCACCCGGGGAAGAAGGAAAAGGGAGACAGTTCATGAGGCTCTTGCATAGTATTTAATTTAATTTAAAAACACCCTCAGTTCTAAAATATGCCCTTATTGTATGTGCCACTAAGAAAGACTGAATTTCAAAAATGGGGTTGACATGCAGTTCAAGAGCAAGACATGAACCCAAGATGGCAAGGACATATCTTGACCTTGGTATTGGGTGGCAGAGAGGGCATAAAAAACCTCACTAGTGAATTTGAAGCACAAGCCAATATTTCTGCAGATTTGCAGCCGAATCCAGGGCTGCCCAAAACCTCAGGGGTGGAGAAGTTAGTGGGGCGTGACTTCCATTTGTTAGTATGCCCAGGTGGCGTAGAAGGAAATGCAAGATTTTTTCTGAAAGAATTCAGCTTTATTCCAACCTGGCAGCAATTGTAAAATATATCCTAACATCAAAGATAATCAAGTAAAATCAATAAAAATATATTAAATGGGCTGGGGATGTAGCTCAGTGGTAGAATACTGCCTAGTATGGGCAAGGACCTGGGTTCCATCCCCAGCACTGAAGGAAAAAAAAAAAAAGATATTAAAAGGGATTTTTTAAAATGCATCTTCGCATGGGTAAAGCAGACCAGCTACAGGGCGGGCTCGTCCTGATGCCCGGGGTGGGGTTGGGGTGGATCAGGAAGATATTTCAGGACCAATACCGGAGAGAAGCAGTGATGGCCACATGGTCCGAATAGGGAACGAAAGGAGCAAGTGGGTGGAAAGTCAAACTCAGTGAATACTGGAGCTCCTGCGCTTCCAGAAGCTGCGCTGGGAACCAGGGAAGCATCGGGGAACACAGTAAGCACCTCCACAAAGATGTTCTCTGGGTCAGAGCCAGTTCATGTTAAGCACCTATAACAGGACTAGGCTGGTAGCACCGGATGTGGATGTGAATGTCCCTAACACTCCAAGAACTTTACAAGCTTGTGTGGGCCAGAGCAACACAGTGCATCAGATAACACAATGAGCTGCCTGTTGCACGGTGGAGGTTCAGAGAGAGTGGATGAGGTGGCTGGGGAGAGAGGACAACCCAAGCATGGGGATGGAAGAGGCATTGAGCCCTGCATATACAGGGGACAAAGCCAGCTGGCTGGGGGATGACTGGACTGCCCACATGAGCAGGAAGCAATGGACCACAAAAAAGAGGGACCAGAGTATGAAGGGCTCCCAGCGAGGCAGTCAGGGCAGCCACAGATTCTGGGTTTAATGTGGAGTTTAAGGACCAGACTCAAGCAACCGTATGGAGGATGGTTTGACAGACAGAGGGTGGGGGCCAGGAGAGCAGCCAGAAAGCTGGATTGGACAAGAATGGGATGGCAGAGGAAATGCAGCAGACTGGCCCCAAATGAGACAAGTCAGAGGAGCCCGACTGGTGGCGCCAGAGACGAGGAAAATGGGTGGAGTTTGGGAGTGAATGATGATTTCGGTGGTGTGCAGCAGAAAGAAGCACTGGGCTCGGCAGGCAGGAAGCAGAAGCTGATGTGGGAAACAGGCACCAATAGAAGGAAAAGTGGTGTCACAAAGAGCAAAGATTAGGGTAACAGCTCCCTAGCAGGACAAGGAGCCACCCTGGAGTCACCCTTTGTTGTGGTGACTCCTGGGAAGATGTCAGGCCTTCCACACAGTGATGATTGCCTGAAGGGAAGCTCGAGAATCTCCTAGCAGCACCACCTTCATCCTGAGAACACAAGTCCTCAGCAGGCGAAGGCAGTTCAGCATGGGATGTCACATCAGAAAGAGGTCACTTGAGTCATTCTGTAGGAGGCACATACCCAAATGCCAGTGTCGCAATCTCGTGATTCCTCGACCCTTGTCCTAGGCAACTGTAAATCACTGCAGCAAGGGGCCCTATCTTCCATTTCCAGTTGTCATGGAGATACTTTGCTTTGGGTTGAAATGTTATCATAGGTAACCTTCAAAATCATTTTTTCTTGATTGAATCTTCATGCTGCCAATAGGAACATATCCCTCTTATTTAAAAATGACTCTACATTGAAAAGAATACTACTCGTGTGATAACACAATTATAGTTTAAATACTACAAAATGCAAAATATGATCGAAGTATATAGTGAATGTTTAAATTTTTTTAATTTATTTCAGTAAAAGGCACGTTATCCCAGCACTCGGGAGGCTGAGGCAGGAGGATCACCATGAGTTCAAGGCCAACCTGGGCTACATAGTGAGTTTAAGACCAGCCTGAACTACACAACAAAACCCCATCTCGAAAAAAAAAAGGGCACATTGCCATTTCCCCCCTCGAAGTACTCAAAGTGTGCTTCAAGCACATTTATCCCATCATTCTTGCTACTTTTTCTTTCTTTCTTTCTTTCTTTCTTTCTTTCTTTCTTTCTTTCTTTCTTTCTTTCTTTCTTTCTTTCTTTTTGAGACAGATTCTTGCTATGTAGTTCAGGCTGGCCTTGAGCTCACTATGTAGCCCGGGCTGGCCTCAAACTCATGGCGATCTATCCTCCTGTCTCAGCCTCCCAATTACTGGATAACAGGCGTGCACCACTGCACCCTGCTCTTGCCACTTTCTGAAGCAATTCTGGAAGTCCTCTTTCATGGGTATCTTTACAAGGTGTGATCAAAATTACAGTGATTGCTGCTGCTGAGAGCCATACAACAGACATGCATCAAAGTGTGTTCTCATTCACCTTATTTATGGGCTCTGGCACTGTGAGATTCCTGGCTTTTCCCCAAAGTCAAAATGACCACAAAAGGTAAACATTTTGAATTGCTTCGCAACACTGAGGCAGTCACAACAGCACAACTAAAGACACTCACGAAAGAGGACTTCCAGAACTGCTTCAGAAAGCGACCACAAGAATGGGATAATTGTGCTCAAAGTGAGAGGGAATATTTTGGGGGGATTAATGGCAATGTGTCTTTTACTGTAATAAATTTTTTTTATCTGTGGGTACCGGGGGTCGAACTCAGGACCTTGCGCGCCAGCAGACACCCATGCCGCTGAGCGATATCTCACCGCCCCTTTTTCTGTATGTGGGTTCCGGGAGTCAAACTGAGAACCTTGCGCTTGCCAGGCAGGCGCCTATGCCGCTGAGCCATCTCACTGGCCCTGTAATAAATTTTTTTTTTTTTGTGGGTACCGGGGGGTCGACCTCAGGACCTCGCGCGCTAACAGGCACCCGTGCTGCTGAGCAATATCACCAGCCCCTTTTTCGTATGTGGGTTCCGGGAGTCGAACTCGGGCCCTCGCACTTGCAAGGCAGGCGCTTATGCCGCTGAGCCATCTCACCGGCCCTTTTTTTTTGTTTTGTTTTGTTTTAATGTGTGGGTACCGGGAGTCGAACTCAGGACCTTGCACTTGCCAGGCAGGCGCTTATGCCACTGAGCTATCTCACTGGCCCTAAATTTTTAAAATTTAAATGTTCACCATACTTTTCGATCTCACCTCATAGATCAGCCATGAATGTGAAGAGCCAAACTCTCCAGCACACAGGAGTGTTAAGGGCCTTTGGCAAAATTACCTCAGTCAGTGGCCCAAACCCCAGGTCATCAGCTGTCCGCACAGCAGCCCCCAGGCTACCAGGTGTCCTTGTTCGAGCCAAACTGGGATATTCGACTGCTGTGGACAATAGAGTCCACCTTCGTGGCTGTGTCTTACCCACGTCCTCGATGGTATTATGTGAACTGACTCGTTGAGGTTTGATTATATCCAGCACCTGCTGGGCACTGAGAAGACAAGGAGCTTACAGCCTGACCTGCCTGACTTGGGGGTCCCCTGAACTTAGTCTCCAATTTCCAGCCCCCAACCTCCAAACAAGTGCAGTCATAGCTGCCCTGACACCGTGATGTCACTAGGAACATTTCATGTAGACAAGGTGAACGTTGCTTTTTTGGCTTTGTAGGGAACAAACCCAGGCCCTTCACACTGAGCTACATCCCTGGCTCCCTCCCTTTATTTCTGAAGCAGGGTCTCTACATTTAAGTCACTAAGTTGCTCAGTGTGTTGGTTACTTTTCTCTTGTTGCTGAGATAAAATACCCGACACCCAAAGTTAAAGAGGGAAAGGTTTATTTAGCTCACAGTTCGTGGAGGTTTCAATCTATAATCAGCTGGCTCCAAGGCAGGGTGACATGCCAGAAGGGTGACATGGTGGCGGAAGACAGCAAAAGCAACAGGAGCAAAAGGGGCAAAAGGGAGGAGCACAAGAGAAGACTCTCTGTCCCTTATATTGTATGTAGGCTCCCTACCCTAGGGTGGGTGTAGCACTCACACCCATAATCCCAGCACTAGACAATGAATCAATCACAAACTCTGATTCAGCTGCCTCCGAAAAGCACCCCCCCCATGACTGCACGAGGCTTTGGGGGGACATCCAGACACAAACCATAACACCCAGGCTGGGCTCAAACATATGATCCTCCTGCCTCAGCCTCCCAGAGTGCTGGGATTACAGGCCTGAGCCACAGTGCTTGGCTAGACATCCTGTTTCAAATAAAGCTTTCAATCCAACCCCACACAGCTCTGGAACACCTGTGCTGTGCCCCCCACCCCGTATGCACTGCCAAGACTCTCAGAGTCTGGCCAATCTAGGAGGACCTGGGACCCTAAGGCATGGAGCCCAGCTCCACCAGGAGGCAGGTGGCTTAGGGACACACAGTACATGGCTGCAGCTACTCCAGGGCCCAGCTGTGACCAGGAAATCAGACACAGCTGCTTCTCTGGGGCTCAGTGGCTGTCCACCAACAGGAACTATGTTCTGGGAGTAAAAAGCAAAACAAGGAAGAATGACTGAAGCAATGAGACAAGGCTGGCGTCATTGTGAACCCCTGCTGTCTGAAGAACATACTGTATAGAGATGATTTAATCCAATCCCTGTCCAAGAAAGAATATGGTCAAGATAAGCAGTTCACAGCTCAGGGAGGTCCCTGAAATCACAGGAACTTATGCCCTACACCAGACCACCGAGGCAGGATTTCTATGGGGAGTTGGGGTCAAACACAGCTGTTTCAAATAGCCATTGTAAACCAGTCTTGATGGCACACACCTATAATCCCAGCACTCTGGGAGGCTGAGGTAGGAGGATCACAAATTTGAGCCCAGCCTGGGCAATTTAGGGACTTAGTGAGATCCTGTCTCAAAATAAAAAATTTTAAAAAGGGATGGGGAATTACCTCAGTGTGAAAACCCTGGATTCAATCCCCAGTACAAACAAAAACAAAAAATTTGTAGGGGTAGGGGATGTGGTTCAGTGGTAGAACAACTGCCTAGCATGCTTTAGGCCCCAGGTTCAATCCTCAACACCACAAAATAAATAAGTCATTGTATCTTTTCTCTGTGGCTGCCCTATCAAGTTACCATGAACTTAGTGGTCACTAACTTACTCTCTTAGAGTTCTGGTCCACAGTGAATTTTAAGAGACTGAAATGAAGGATCCCTGGCCTGGTTCCTCTGGGAGGCGCAGGGACAGTCCCCTCCCTGGCCATTTCTGGGCCCCGACTTTTCCTTCACTCCTGCACGTGTCACTCTATTCCCTGCTTCTTTGTCACCTTACCTTTTCCCACCTTTGACCCTCTTGCCTCCCTCTCGCACTGCCCTTATGATTCCATTTAGAGCCCATCCAGATAACCTAGGATCATGTCCTGTCTCAAGGTCCCTAACTTAATCACATCTGCGGATGGGCATCCGCAGCTCCCATGGATTAGGACTCAGGACGTGGCATTTGAGGCAGGCCATTCCTCAGCCTACCACAGCAGCAGACGTGATTCTGCTGTGCTCCTTTGACCAAGAATCACCATGAGTTGATTCCTGATGCAGGATCCAGTTGGATCCCCAGACCACACAGTGACACGCAGTCTGTCACATCAACATGACATCCTTTCATGTAGAGCCTGTGCTGACCATCCAGTCCAACAGCTCCCGCTCTTTGGCAAATGGTCTGCATGGAAGCAGGGAATGTTGTCCAGCCAACTTCCCTGTCACATCCTGCCCCCATGAATCCAACAGGCAGAGAAGTGGGGCTCGACCTCCTATCCCCACCCCCATCCTACTCGGGTTCAAGGTAAGACTTGGGAAATGACCTGCAGCCCTCTCTCCCACCCATGTCCCAGCTGCTGTCAGCCAATCCAGTGGACTTGCCGCTAAATTTGTCATCCACTGTCACATCCCCCAATGGGGCTCTGACAAATGTGAAGAACAGCTTGAAGAGACCATCAAAAACTGCCTGTCGGCAGCTGAGGACAAGAAGCTGAAGTCTGTCGCCTTCCCACCCTTCCCCAGCGGCAGGTAGGATGGGCTCCTCCCAATGGGTTCTTTCAGTCTTGTCCCTGGGAACCAGCCATTCCGACTTGCTCACCCTTGCTCTGCCCAGCCAAGGGCTGCCAAGCATGTTAGCAGAGTGACAGAGTAAGCACCCCAGTTTCCCACCTTCCAACCCATACAGACGGCCCCCTGGTCCATGGTAGCTGCTCTCCATAGCTGGGGCCAGCTCTGCTGCCACCTTTATGTCAGTGCCCGAGGAAAAGGCAGCTGGAGGAGGTGCCACAGGCAGGGGCAAGGTAGCCTGGTAATGTTTGAGAGCCGGCTGTGTTCAAAGCCTTCACGCACACGCTAGCTGGCTGTGTCTAGAACACATCAGAAAACACCAGGCTTGGAAGCCTTGCTCCTCCAAGTGTGGCCCCTGGACCAGCAGCAGCAACGTGGCTTGGTCAGAGTGTGGACCCCAGCATCCTCCCCAAGACCTTCTGCTTCAGAGTCCACAGGGAGTGGAGGCTTGAGGAACACACCGAGTGGTGACAGGCTGCCTGCAGGCTTGCTTATGGGGTGCTGGCTCTGTAGCACAGGTCTGATCCTGGGAAGGCTGAGAGAGCTAACGTGCTGGTCCTGCTGGAATCATCTCCCCACAGCAGGCAGCGCTGGCTCTCTCCACAGCCCAGGCCCAGAAGCGCAGCGGGACACAGTCTCCAGAGGTGGGAGCCCAGGCTTGTGCCCCCTACAGGGAGACTCAGACGAATGTGCCTGAGGCAGGCCCCTCCTGGACAGTCCCCAGCAGTCTTGGTGGCTGACCCCAAATGGTACTATGGCTGTGTCCCTGGAGGCTGGTGGACAGCATTGTCAAGGCCCTGCCCAGAGCTGCTGGTGAAATTACATTGGCAGGTCTCTGTGAGTTAATGAAGGAGATATCAGAGGCATGAAAAGGAATTTTGAAGGTGAGCTTTGAGCCTACATTTTTACCCTCATTCAACAATCTAGTTAGCATGTAAAGCAGTTTTGAGGGAGCTAATAAAACCCTTTTTTTTTTTTTTGCCATACTATGGATTCAACCCAGGTCCTTCATACTGAGCCCTTTCTGAGTTTTTCTTTTTCAATTTTGAGTCACTAAGGTGCCCAGGCTGGGGTCAAACTTGCAATCCTCCTCCCTCAGCCTCAAGCGGTACAAGTGTTACAGGCCTGCACAACCATGTCCGGCCCTGTTTGCTTTTTGATGACCAGGTCTTGTGACTCCTGAATCGTTAGGGCTTTTACAGCCAAGTTCTACTTGATTCATGTGATAGATTCCAATACAGAGCCCTCCTCACCTGCCAGCTCTGACTTTGCTAAAATCATCACACCTGAGCCAGCATGTGGCCCCTGCCTGCTTCCCCCAGGCTGGCCCTTGGAGTGATGGTGTTGGACCAGCCCTGCACACAGTGAGGCCACACACATCACCCTCCTGGGCCCAGTGGGTCTCAGGGACCCAAATGACATGGGCTTTCCTTTTGCTTTGGCACAGAAACTGCTTTCCCAAACAGACAGCCGCCCAGGTGACCCTCAAGGCAATCTCGGCCCACTTCGACGACTCCAGCGCGTCATCCCTGAAGAACGTGTACTTCCTGCTCTTCGATAGTGAGAGCATCGGCATCTACGTGCAGGAGATGGCCAAGCTTGACACCAAGTAGCTGCGCTCCAGCAGGGATGGAGGAGCGACATCACGTCACAAGAGTGGGGTTTTATTTTTAAAAAGGAGCAAAGAAGGGTGATGGCAGGGGAGCAGAGGGCAGCTGAGAGGGACATGGGCAGCAGAGGCAGCCAGAGCAGGTCCTGCCCACAGCAGGCGCCCCCTGCATTTTATATTCTCCTTACAAAGGGCCTCGGTCCACGCTTAACCAGGTCTCCACCAGGGGTTTTTTCCATGTGTTTTCTTCCGGTTGTTTTAGAACTTTTTTTAAAAAAAAAATCAGACCTCATTTTAGATTTATAGCATTGACTTTTACACACACTCAAAAAAAATCCTTTCAAGATTCTTAAATCTTTTGTTCCTCCTTTGTCCAAGGGAAGAGGGTATGAGGGTGACTTGGGTTGGTGGGCTGCCTGTGTTCCATGGTGGAGAGAAGATGGGAAAGACGTCTCACTGGTGCTTTTCTCTTGTTTCCGTGTCCCCTCCCGCCCCCAGCCCCTGACCCCTATACTATCTGTAACTATTCCTAAAACGTTTTTGCTTCGGGTTTATTTTGGTTTGGTTTGGTTTCATTTTGTTTTTTAAAGAAAATGAAAGGAAAAAAATAAAAGATCCAGTCCCTTTCTTATAACATGTTCTTTTATTGCAACATTTTCTCCTGTTTAGAAAACTAGATCCCAGTGGATGGAAGATTCTACAATGTTCTAAGTCAATAGCACTAGACCTGTCACTAACGGGCTAAGCTACACCGTGTCCTGCCATGCTGCACCAGGCGCTGGCTCAGGCAGCAGGTCCTGCCACAGGACCAAAGCCTTGGACCAAGCTACCAGTAGGGTCACCATCTGGGAGACGCACAGGTCTCACTTAGGCCTGGGCAGCAAAGTGGAGCACACCCTGTGCCGCCGCCCAAGTGGGGATGGACTGAGAACCCCAAAGAGACGGGAGTCTGAAGGATTCTGCTTCAGCACCCAAAGCAAGCAAGGAGGAGCAGGACAGGGAGTCAGGCCTGAATTTACTCAGATGAATTCAGCAACCTCTTCTGCCATGAACATTTAACTGAAGTGGTCCAAAACAGACGCCTCCACTCTGGAAGACCTCCCTACATGGAGGAGTCATTCACAAACCTTACCACAGGCAGCAGCAGACAGGCTGCCACATGGCTGGGCCTGCAGACAAGTAATACTGGGGTTGGCCAAGAAACCAGAAGCACAAAACAATGTCCCTCCGCATCAGCTGGATTTTGTCATTTACAAAGTTGCCCGTGCCAGTAACCTGGAAATACGTGCAAATCTCCTGCAGAAGCCTGTCTGCTCCCTGAAGGTTGACTGACCAGATGGCACCCTACCAGCAGGTCCTGTGTCTCTGCTGCCTTTCCTGAAATATTCCCAACAGAGGGAAGGCCAGGCTGCAGCCTCAGTCCTGCCAGCTCCGGAAAGCTTACTGTTGGGCTAGCTGGGAAGGAAACTGTACACAGTAACTTTCTTCTTAAAAGTACCTATGGTAGGGCCGGTGATATAGCTCAGCAGCATAAGCGCCTGCCTGGCAGGCACGAGGTCCTGAGTTCGACTCCTGGTACCCGCATATTAACAAAAAAAAAAAAAATACCTATGGTATATAGTTAGGATCTAAAACTGGAAATAGAGGAAGGTTCATGAAGATTAAAGAGTGTAGGGACTGCCTGGGTGCAGGGGCATGCACCTGTAGTCCCAGCTACTCGAGAGGCTAAGCTGGGAGGATCCCAGGAGTTCAAGGCCAAGCTGGGTAACATAGTGAGACCCTGTCTCAAATAAAAAAAAGAGAGAGAGACAGACTAACCATAATCCAGGGAGTTTAAAATGAGGCTCCTGTTAACAAGCTATTGTTGCAGGATGTGTGGGCTCTCCCCGACCCCAATGTGATGGGAAAGGTGTGGAGTGCAGACCATCTCTCCCCGGCTGCCCTGCTCAGCTGGCCTTATTTTGCAGGTTGTCCTTTGGCACTCACAGATGGGATGGCAGCCACCAGGCCCAGCTCTCACCCTACCCTGAGAGCTCTGATCACCACACCCAAGCCCCCCTCCCCAGCACACACACGCACGTGCACGCTACACGTGCAAATCCCACTGCAGCCTGGAGTACAGAAGGCTGCCTTCCCCCCCTCCCAAGACCCTTCAGCCAGCACAGCTGCAGCCAGAGCTTTCAGACCTAGAAAGGATCCTCTTTCAGATCTAGAAAGGTTTTTTAAATCTTTCTCTCGCTCTCACACTCTCACTCTCTCTTTTTTGGATTTACACAAGTTATATTTCCAGACAGGACATCACCAACATCTCACTCCAGAGAAGGAAAGAGGCTTTGCACTTCTGCCCTTTGGCACGAGTCAGGTGGGTCGTTTGTCAAATGTCCCTCACCCATGTGCAGCAGTGCCAGGTCTCCCGCCCAGCCTCCCCGTCAGGGTGGAGACTGCCTCATGGTTTTCCAGCTTGTGGAGATGAACAGGTCCCTGCTCTTGGCCAGCCGAACCATGAGCCGACCCACATAGAAGCCACTGATCTGGCCCACACCATCATTTCTGCCCATGGACAGGAGGAATGTCAGCGCACCTGTGAGGCAGAGACACACACATAAAGTGGAATCCCACTTTAGGGTCATGGGTGGGCCTGCGATTCCCAGAGCACAAACCCTTCCCAGACCTGCAGACTTGGAAATATGCATGACTTTTAGGAAGGTGGATAAGTCCCTGACTGATTCATGTCTTTTCTATACAGGATCTCACTAAGCCACTGAGTTGCCCATGCTAGACTCAAACTTGCAATCCCCTTACCTCTGCCTCCCAGAGTGCTGGGATTACAGGCATGTGCCACCATGCCCGGCTCCTCAATTGGTTTTTAAAGAACTTCAGGGAGATGTTCCTGTCATCAGCCTTGAGAATTTAGTATGCTGATCAGTCATCTTGTAACCCAAAAATATTTCCCCACTTGCACCCCCAAACTCTAAAAACTGTAACACACCGAACCTCCTTACCTGGCTTATAGATCTTAAGGGGCCTCTGCTTCATGGAGTTGACAATGTTGGCCACAGCGACATTGGCATGGAGGCCAGCGTGATAGGCCATCTTGGGCTCCTTCACGTCAGCACAGTCACCAACAGCGTAGATGTTGCTGTAGCCCTCCACCTGGAGGAACTCATTCACTCTCAGAGCCCCGCTGCTGGCCAGTCTACTCTCTGTGGGCAAGATGATACCCAAGCAGGCCCCTGAGTGGCCACATTGGGCCCTAGGCACTGGCTCAGTCACTCTCGAGAGGCCATTGTCCCCTTGCATTCCTGTGTACAGAGCCTTCCTGCAAAGGCAAGCTTACCCCAGGACATGCACAGAGCTTGGCCATTTACCGTGATTGGCCAAGCCCTAAATTCCCACTTCATCATAGACTGGAATTTTAAAATAAGCACAGGCCTTTAATACGTGACCACTGCTTTTCTTTTTAAGGGACTCAACAGAACTTATCTTTGAAAAGACAAATTAGGCTCATTAGGTGCTAAATTATGGGTTTTCGATCCATTATAAACTTTTGTTCTCGCCCTGGTTCACAGCCTGGACTGGCCTCCTGGGCATGGAATAATCACTTCTGCTGGATGCAAGGCGGGAACTCCTGGTTGGAGAAAGGTGCTCCGAAGTAAATGACAGAGACCTGAGGATGAGGCAACCACAGAGCCTGGCCACTGAGTCTCCAGTTCACAGGCAGAGGCTTAAACATGCATGCATCAGTCCAGCAGGCCTCCACCTACAAGCAGCTAAATAAATGTTGCATTTTAAGAACTGAGGCCATATTAGAGCCCTATCCCCTAAATGGTCTTGCAGCTTAATTAGCCAAATGTTTTGATCTGGATCTGGAGTGACCAGGACACTTGTGGACGGAGAAAGGCCTGGCCCAGTATTGCCCCCGCATCTACATAAGAGGGAAAGTACAGAAGCAGAATGGAATCTTTCTCATCTCTCTGAAGACTGTTCCCACCTCTTACCACTAGGGGGCAGCCCTAAATTTGTATCCTTTTGGTCTTGGACCACCTTGAGTTAAGCCATTATCACAGCTGTGGAAATCTCCCAAAGCAGGGACCCTACCCTCAAGTTAAAGTTCAAGGTCACCATTTAGAAGAGACCGTTCTGCCAGGATGAAGGAGAAAGACAGGGGGTGCCAATTTAGGGGGAAAAGACTGTGGGCATCTCAAAGGAATGCTGGAGAGTAAGAGGTGGCCTGGGGACACAGGCCATGACTGGGCCTCCTGCTTACCAAAAGCACTGCGATAGGCAGAGCTGTTGACCTTGATGCCAATGCAGGGAATCACCAGGTTGGTGGCCACCTCGGTGCCCTTGTCCGTCTGCACTTTGATGTAGTCCCGATACTCGTTAAGAGGCAGCTCCTCCAGGTTGCTCACCCGCTCACCTGGGGGGCCCATGAACAGAAGGCTGGCACAGGCCTCCTCAGTCCCCTCCACCACCCCAGAAGCATAATGTGGACATCTGGGCCCAAAGGACCCAACTGGAGGAAAATACCAAGAGCTGGCTGGAGGGAAGCGAGGCTGAGCTTCCAAGAAGTTCTGGGAAGAACTGGTCAACAGAAGGCCCCAGCACATATCCGAATGATAGCCACTCCCTTGTCTGTGCAGGAAGTCACCTCCCGGCACACCACCCACAAGGTGAAACAGGGAAAGGCAGAAGCTGACTTCCTGTCCTCATGCCCTGATGGTAAGGCGCTAACAGTCCTCCATGACCAGTTACCACAGGAGGCTGTGACAGCCATGAGGGACTGTCGTAACAGATTCCTCCATCCCCCAACTTCTCCACAAACATGAGGAGGCAGAGGCCCGGTATCGTAAAGTGTGGGCGTCACACCACTGGACAAAAGCTACACTCACCACCCTCTAAATACAAACCAACAAGCTTATTCCCTCTACCACAAAGATAGCAAAATAAAGGGCAACTCCTTTAGACGCACTTTAAAAAAATCGTTCAGCAAAAAGGCATCCACTATCTGCCCTCTGCCCAAAGCAACAGCCAGGGCACTGCTGCCTCCATGACCTGGGCCTCCAGCTGGACGATGTTCACATAGGCTCTGATGCTCAAAATCGTTTCCGGTCCTCCGTGATGAACCCTGGATACAGTGGCAAAGAGGGAGGGGGTGAGGTCACACATACTCAGCAGCAGCTGCACGCCCTTCCGGAGGAGGATCTCCTTTACTTCTTGCTGCACACAGGGCAGGAGCTCCTTGTCGGCCAGGGTTACTTGGGAGTGAATGAGAGTGACCTAGGGACAAAACAACCACAGGTCAACCCCTGAGTATCCGGCTCACAGGAACACCCACCTCCTCCCCCACCTCCACTTTGCTGCAGGGGAAACTGAGCCAGAGAGAAGGAATCTGCACAGTGCTAGAACCAGTTAGTGAGAAGCCAGGCTCAACCCACATCGCCTAGTCTTCGACTCTTTCAGTACCACCTTGCTGCCCCTGGGCCAGCTGGACGGCTACCCATGGCCCCAGTGGGCCACAACCTACACCTCACCCAGGACCAACTTGGCAATTATTTTCAAGCATCCTTGGGTGCTTATAATTAGGTAATCTACACATAAGCTCCAGGCATTCCCACTTACACCAGGCTCACATCAACATTACAGCTGGTTCTAAAAGCAGCACCTCCGGGTCTGCTTGCTGCCTGGGTCAGCACAAGGTGAGGGTGGGGGGTGTGACCATGTCCAAAGCCTGGCTTTGAATCAGACTCCCTGGGTTGACATCCTGTATCTGAAACTCACACATCTCCCAAAGACTCACTAAAATGGGCATAAGAGTCCCACTCTAGAATTTTGTGATGAATGAAAAAATATGTATAAAAGAGTTAACTCGGGACATATTAATTCCTCAATAAAGAGTAGCACCTATATTACTCTAATTTTCCTATTAAGTATGGGCATACAGATACTATATCTTTTATTTGAACTTGTTTGCTAGTTCAGAGTGGGTTTTTTTTGGGGGGGGGGGTTTTGGTACCGGGAATTGAACTCAGGACTTTGCACTTGCCAGGCAGGCGCCATGACACTGAGCTATATCCCCAGCCCCAGAGTGGTCTTTACCTCTGTGATATAACAAGAATTATAAATATATAGATATATACATATATAAATATATAAATATATATCCCCCTGGTTCCTGACACAGAGCTCCTAAAACACTTGTAGACAGGGGTGCTGGTTAAATCTTTTGTTCTAATATTTGGTTCCAAAGCATCTTATACCTTTGTAACTTCCTGAATAATAGGAGCATCTGACATAGACTTCCTGAGTCCTTGGAATTTCTTGGGAGATAGGAGCATCTTTGGTCCTAATGAGGCTACTCTTGGTTGGCCCCTGGATGGGGCCTGGCCATCAAGGTGGGAATTTGGAACCTTTAGTCCCATCCCCACCCCCAACCTCCAGGAAAGGAAGAGGAGCTGGAGACTGAGTTCTCAGTCCACCATATCTATACAGTGAAGCCTCCCAAAACTCCATACAGGGTTCAGAGCACTTCCATGTTGGTGAACGTGTCCGTGTGGTAGGAGGGGGTATACCCCAACTCCAAGGGGCAGAAGCTTCTGTGCCAGGAGCTTTATTTATATCTTTTGTGATAAATCAGCAATGATAAGTAAATGGGTTTCCTGGGTTCTATAAACCCCTCTAGCAAATTATCAAACCCAAGGAGAGGGTCTAGAAACTTCCAAATTATAGCCAGTTCAGACCAAAGTGCAGGTAGCTGGTACTACTCGCTACTGGCATCCTGAAATGGGGACAATTGTACGGGACTGAGCCCTTCCCCCGTAGGGCCTGCGCTGACTCCAGTTAGCATCAGAGTTGAGCTGGATTGTAGGACATGCAGCTGGTGCCAGAGAACTGGCTGGTGTGGGAACAGACCCCACACACCTCATCACAGAAGCATTGAGTAGGAGCACAGAGAATAAGTAGGTTTTCCCTACACAACTCTTATAAATCAAAATGAATAACCTGCAACTGTATCCATCACTCACAATTTCCAACAATTTGTCAGAGAACAGTCATTTAATTCAATTAGTCATGATTAATTTTCCCTTTCAAAACCAACCTGCCCTTCCCTAGGGAAAAAAAGAGCCATGCACAGGCTCTAAGGGCTCTCCGGGGGCAGCCTGCACCGCAGAAAGCAAGCTCCTACCTGCGGGACCCACAATGGCCACCACCATTCAGCCCTCACCAAGCATCAGAAGGGTCTGGAAAGGCTGATGCCACCTCCTGTGTAAGCAGTCGTTCCCAAAGTGGGCAGGCGAGGGGCTGCTCCCCCACTGCCACAGGCATGGACCACCACGTGCTGTCCAAGGCAAGAGGCCGAGAAGCAACTGAGAGTGTGCGTGGCCAAGCTGGCTGCCAGCAAGAAGAGATCATCAAACTCTAGGTTTTATCACAAAAGCTTGAATTCTTAAGGGACACAAGAAGCCATCCTTATAAGGATTCTCCCTGGGCTTCATCTTCGCTGTTGGACCAGAGGGCAGGATCCTTCCTGGTTGGGGACACAGTCACAGTGGCTCTGTGAGGTCAGGAGCCACAGGATCCTGGCTCTCAGGAAACATCCTCCAGAATCGTGCTTCAGCCCAAGACGGGATGCGCGCACACACTCAGTTGAAGTGAGCGGAGCTGCAGCCTCCCAGGCCCTGGGCAAATTCCTAACGTTCAAAAGGTAAAGCAGGAAGAAGATGACTCAGAGCCGAAAGCCTAGGCAGCCACCTCACCCCTTTCTCTGGGTAGTCTGTTTTGATCTCGGCCGCCATCTCCACTCCGGCAGAGCCTCCTCCCACCACCACAATGAACTCTGAGCGCTGGACCTGGGGATGAAGAGATCATGAAACACCTCCAGGCCTCTCACCGCCTGGTCGTCCGCCCATGTGGACTCCTCAGCCAAAAAAGTGGGGAGCATTCTTCCCATACTGGGGGCCTTCCTGCCAATCCCGGGGGACTGCTATGAAAACTGACTGAATCAGGAGCTGAATCTGCTCTACAAAACCCACAGCCCTGTGTGAACGTGAGGAGACCTCAGGAAGAGCGAGTGGGGACAACCAAGCAGGTCTGCGGAGCCGGAGTGTGGGTCCAGGCCTCAGGGACAGGCTCCACGCTCCTCCCAGGAAATCTCTTCCCAGCAACTCTCCAACTTCCCGGCTGCCTCCACCACTCTGAAGCCCTCACCACGCACTCCCCGCCCAGCCCACTGTCACCTCAGCTGTCCCTGTCCCACGCCTGTCGGCGGCAACTCACCTGTGTCACCATGTCCTCATAGGCCTGGATGGCGGCCTCCTGGCAGCAAACCTTATTAAACTTGCCAGGGAAGGGCCCGGTGCTGCCTGTGGCCAGGATGAGATGTGAGAAGGGCAGGGCCTGTGGGGGACCAGAGAAAGAGAGGTGAGGGTAAGACAGTGCAGAGGCCCAGGAGCACTGGGTGGAGGAAGCCCCTGGGTACCAAGAAAGCAGGAAATCACCACAACAGCAGGGCCAAAGGACAGCACTAGATCCCCAATTTTATTCCCGCCTGGAGAAGTCTGGGCCACAGAGCCAGCCACCATGGGACCTGGGGAGGTCAGTGAGGAACAGGAAACTGCTGTGGGGAAAGAAGCGGAAAACGAGCAGAATGTGTGTGTCCACTGTGGAGTGAGTTCAGAATCTCCTGGGTATTTCAGAAGAAACCTCCTCCACCACCCACTGAAAAAGGTGGCTGTGGAGGAGGATGGGAGGAAGAAAGGGAGACAGTGGAAGTCTTGTTTGGAACCTAAATGCGTAACAGTTACAAAACAGCGGGAAGGGGACCAGTGAGTTTGGACCGCTCAGACCCCTCTTCCCCCATGGAGCCCAGAGATGCCCTGGTGGCCCTAAGGCTCTGAGAAGCATGGCCCAAAATGACAGGACCAGGAGGCATGTGGTAGTCTTTCCAGCCAGGGGATTCCCTGGCCCTGAAATTAGTTCAAGGATGACCAATTAATTCACACAAAAGCACTTGCTCCTTAAGGGCAGGATTTATCTCTATTTTTTTTTTTTTTTTTTTTTGAGACAGGGCCTTGCTGTCATGCTGGCCTCAAATTCGCAGAAATCTGCCTGCCTCAGCCTCCCAAGTGCTGGTATTACAGGCACGCACCACCACATCTGGCTTGTGTCCATTCTTTTTTTTTTTTTTTTTTTTAATGTGGGTACCAGCAGTCAAACTCAGGACCTCGTGCTTTCCAGCAGGCGCTTATGCCGCTGAGCGATATCACCGGCCCCTTTTTCCTTTATGTGGGTTCCGGGAGTCGACCTCAGGACCTCGCGCTTGCCAGCAAGCACTTGTGCCGCTGAGCGATATCACCGGCCCTTTTTTTCGTATGTGGGCACCAGGAGTCGAACTCAGGACCTCGCACTTGCCAGGCAGGCGCTTATGCTGCTGAGCTATCTCACCGGCCCTTTGTGTCCATTCTTGATCGCCTTTAACAACTGAGCAGGGGACTGAGCAGCCCATGAGATATGTGGGCCAGGGCCACGCATGGATGGGGCTTCAGTCCTTGCAGGGACATTGGCAGGCTATACACTAGGCAAGGACACAAAGATGAGTGGAGATCTCTGCCCACCAACCTGACAAGCCAGGGGGTGTGGCTTTCTGCCTGCGCCTCCTCAGCTGACCAGGCCTGGGCCTCACTTGGGACACTGGCTTTCAGGGCACAGGCTCTGGGCTGAAACTGCCTGCGTTCAAATCCCGGCTTCATCTCTTATCAGCTAGGGGACCTTAGGCAAGCCATTCAATAATCCTTTAACCTCTCTGTAAAATGAGGCTTTACTACCTACCTGGTGAGGTTTACGAAAAGGCCTAGGACAGTGCCTGGCATAAAGGAAAGACTCACAAAATAACTGCCACTGTATTTTGTGGCTGCTGTGGTTAAGCCTTTGTCTATGATGCAGCTCCTATCTGTCCAGTACCACGTGGGCCTGGTTGTCATGGATGGCTCTCCCAACCCTTGAGGGACTCTGGTCATTTGGATGCTGCCATGCTCACCTCGCCACCCTGCAGCAGCACCGTCTGATTCTTCAGGTCTATCCCAACCACCTGGCCCTGTCGGAAGTTGTCCTTGAAGGTCACAGAATAGGAAATGAAAGTCTTTTTGGCGAATCCTGGGGAATGAAAAGAAACAGGGTACAGTGTAGATTTGAGATAAACCTTTCCTGAGCTGTCTACCAACAGGGCGTCCTGCCAGAGCTGGGCTAGCAAGTGCACCCAGACACCCACTGCCCCTAAAGAGCCCAGCTCGCCTGGGTCCTTGGAAAAGCCCAAGATCTCACTTCAGGGCCTCATTATGGTAGCTGCTTAAGACCAGGGACTGTGAGATTCTCCAAAATGTGTGTGCGTGTGCATGTGTGTGTTACTGGGGATTGAGCCACACTAATCCCTAGACACAACCCTTTTCTTATAGTTTATTCTGAGACAGGCTCTCAGTAAGTCACTAAATTGCCCATGCTAGGCTCAAATTACAATCCTCCTGCCTCAGCCTCCCAGAGGGCTGGGATTATAAACATGTGCCACTATGCCCAGCTTGGAATCCACCTAAGTGGAGAAAATCATGTCCCACAGTGATGAAAGACCATGTCACAAAGGCAGCCCAGGAAAGGAACACATTACCACTCTCCACAGAGGCCCGGAGGGAGGCCACGTTGTGGTGGAAGGAGTCCTTCATGTCCACCAGAGTGAAGGGGAGGTTCAGTGCCTGTAGCTGGCTGGCAGCCGCGATGCCACCGAAGCCCCCACCCACAATCACCACGTGCAGAGCTCCTGTGTCCACGGAGACCTGAGACCCCATCTTGAACCAGGCACTGCTGGGCTGGGAGAAGAGATCACATTGAAGTCAAGGGGGCAGGGTAGAGAGGCCTCGCCTCCCAGGCCATGAACTGACCTTTTTAAAAGAACTAAATCTTTCATTAGCGAAATCCCAATTTTGTGACATTTGAATTAAATTCAGAAGGGTTATCCTATGTCCACCCCACCCCTCACCCCCCACTCCCTTCTCCAGAGGCATTCATTGCTATCAGGATTGCATGAACTCTTCCGGAGACATCCTACACACCCACAGTCATCAAGGCTATTTCTGCACCTGTTAAACTAACTGTTCAGCCAGCCGCAGTGCTGCACACCTGTAATCCCAGCTACTGGGGAGGCTGAGGAAGAAGACTGTAAATTCGAGGCCAGCCTGGGCAACGCAGTGAGACTTTGTCTCAAAATAAAAAGTATAAACCACTTGAGATGTAGCTGAGTGCAAAGGTCCTGGGTTTAGTTCTCAGTATCCGCCCCCCCGCCCACAAAAAAAAAAGAAATTAAAATTAAAAACTGTTGTGCACATTTTTTACCCACTATATTTCATCAAAGACCGTGGAAGAAAGCACTGATCACTCAACAACATACGTGCTGAGCTCCCACTCTCTGACAGGCTCCTGCTGTGGCGCCGGCGGTCAGGCAGGTAGCGGCCCTCCCTCATAAAGACGGAGTCTACAGAGGAGAGGATGAGGGACGTGATGCACGAGATGTGGGAAGCTGAGGGGTGAACAACAGGAAGTGGTGGGGCAGGCAGAGGGACTGTCCAGCACAGGGCACAGCCAAGGGGAAGACTTTAAGCCTTGTGCTAGGCGAACACTGCAACCAGATTTCTGCTACGTTCATGGGTCACCAGGTTGAGCCCCAGACCTAAAGAAGTCAATTAGCAGGGTGTGACAAGCGTCCTGCAGAATACGATGTTGCTGTGGCTTGAATGCGGGCCCCCAAAAGGCAAGGGCTGAAAATTTAATTCCTAATGTGACAATGTTGGGACCTGATGGGAGGTGGTTGAGTCATGAAGGTTCCCCTCTGTGAATGATGGATAAATGGCAATTATAAAAGCCCTTGAGGCCACCAGGCATGGTGGCACATGCCTGTCTGTAATTCCAGCATTCAGGAGGCTGAGGCAGGAGAAGTGGAAGTTCCAGTCCAGCCTGGGCAACCTAGCAACTTAGTGAAATCCTGTCTCGAAAAAAAAAAAAAAGCAGAGGTGGGCTGGGGACATAGCTCGACATTGAGACTCTGGGTTCATTCCCCAGTGCTACATGAAAAAAAAAAAAAATTACCCAGTTTGTGGCATTGTTATAGCAGCACAAATAGACCGAGAAGATGCTATGTGAATTGAGGCCATGACAGTGGCATGGGAGGAGCCTGCAGGTGTCAGATCTCTCCACTGCAGCATTCCTGGAACAGCTAGGGGACATGCCCCAAGAGATGGGGACAGGAAGAAAGGCCTGCTGGGAGAAATCTCAAAGGATGTCTGCCAATAACAAAGAGGGTGGAGCCAGGCATGGTGGCACATGCCTGTAATCCCACCACTCTGGAGGCTGGGGCAGGAGGATCACTTTGCGTTTGAGGCCAGCCTGGGCTACAAAGTGAGTTCAAGGCCAGCCTGAACTGCATAGCAAAACCCTGTCTCAAAAAGACCAAAAAAAAAAAAAAGAAAAGAAAAGAAAAAGGGCCGGGGAGAAGTCCAATCAGGCAGGCTCCACAGTGAGGGGTGACAGCAAGGGCCTGCCTGGGGACAGACAGGGAGCAGTCCTCTGAGGGGCACACAGACAGAGGTGGGGTGGCCCCAGGCTCCCACTCACCCGCAGCCTGACCAGTTCCTGGCAAACTGAGAGCAAACCTTGGTTGAGTCCCAAGGAACTAAAATCCAGGCACTCTTGGCCCAGAGCTGGAAGCTGAGGCCATTAGAGGCAGAGGAAAGGGCTGGGCTGGGTCACTGGACGTTGAACCACTGAGCACAGAGGGAAAAGCAAGTTGCCCGGCTCCCTCATTCCATCCGAGAGCTGGTTGACAGGGCCACCTGCACATCCAGAGTCCATCCTTGGGTGGCCAAGGTGCTGGTTGGGGCTGTAGCAGGGGGATCTGCCTTCCAGCCCAGCTAACCCCAGAGGACACATATGGTGTGGCCTTCAGACAGGCAACACGCTCACCGGTGTGAGAGGAGCCACTCAGTCCAGCCCAGGGACAATCCCATTGTAGCTGAGATGCTGGGAGCAGTTGCGGGTTGTTGGGGGACACTGGCTGGGGGACAGGCAATCAAACCTCCTCCTGGCCTGCACCCAACCATAGGCAGGGATGCTGGGGAGATGGCACGGACAGAAACAAAGCTCACCTGCACAGAGAGCAGCCAGACAGACTCCACAGCCCTGCGGACTTCAGGGAGCAGGAAGCCAACAGGGGACACAGGGGTGTCAAGGAGGAAGGAAGTGGACTCTGAGGTCAGCCTTGAATGGGGGAGCTGCCTCAGGGGGGAGCATGTGACAGCCCACCTAGGACCCTCTTGGGCAGCCCTATAGCACTGGAATCCCCCATGCTGCCCTGATCATCCGGGAGGCTGGGACATGACCCATTCCCTCTCTGGGCCTTGATCTACCCTCTATAACAGGAAAGGATTATTAAGGCCCGACCAGTTCCGACACCCTGAGCTTTCCTCGTACACACAGAGTTCCAACACATGCTGCCCCATGAGATGCTTCCTAAAGCTTCCCACACTACTTAGAGGGGTAGCTTATGGTTAGAACTCCAGCCACTGTTTCCATCAGTGTTCAAACGCCCACCGTCCGACTTCTGCCCTGGGGGAGGAAGGCACGGAGAAGAGAGGGCAGGCCGGGCACAGGGGATTGGAGAGGATTAGAGTTGTTTCTCATTGGCCAGATGTCCCCCTCTCCATGCATTGAGGCTTGACTGGCCCACCTATTTTATAGATGGAGAAACTGAGCCCTTGGCAGGGCTGGGACCAGGACAAGTCCCCCAGGGGGCAATGTGACCTTCAGATTCTCACAAGGGCTGTCCAGAACTGATCCCAAGTACTCATCAGGCTGCCAACTGGGCCAGAAGGAGCCTATCTCCTAGGGGTTAGGACCCAGGAGGGTGCAGGGTCCCAGCCAGAGGCAGAAATGGACACCCAGAGCTGAGCAGGGCCTGGGAACGTGGGAGGCAATGAGGAGGGCCAGGGTGGCATGCGTGTCACCTACCCCCTCCAGCATGGGTCCCTCTGTGTCAGGCCCTCCCCTTGGACTGGAAGCCAGTGAGAAGGTCAGGAAAACACCCAGAAAACCCGACTTACAAGCAGGCTGGGCACAGGTGCCAAGAGAGGGTCACGGCTTGTTGGGGAAGTTGAGGAAGATCACGCCAGACCACCCAGGGAAGCCCAAGGAGGATACCCTAGAGCCCTGAATAAAAGTTGTGGGGCAGGAGCTTTCCCAGCAGAGGGGACAGCTTAGGGCAGAGGCCCAGGTAGGAAGGGAGGGGGCAGGAGCAGCTAAGACACATGCTGCAGAAAGGTGGGGAGGCCAGGAAGGCAGGGGACAGAGGCCAGTACAGACATCACAGAGGGCTTGTCATGCCCGGGTGGCTTTAACACCAGGTGGGCAAGCAAGCCTGCCCCAGACCCCTCATGGAGCTCCTTCCCTGGTGACAGAAAGCCAGCGCTCCCCAGGCAGGCTTCACAGGCAGCGAGTTGGCCCCAGGATCAAAAAACCTGCTGCCCCCAAAGCAGACCCTGGCCTCACCGACTAGGCACACCCCCATCCCCAGGACAGCAAACTGCTTCCCTGAGTTCCTGGTGGACACCAGGGCAGGGCCTGAAGGTACATCAGGCCTCTGGAGGCACTAGGGAAGGGCCAGGGGAGGGACAGCCTAGCACACCCCTGCTGCTTGAGGCCTCTCCTGGAGTCTGACTTTCTCCTCTACTGACCTCTGACACCCTGGCTTGGGGACATCCGGTGGCCAGCGGCTCTTCAGAATATTTCACCCTTCAGCAGCAGCCCTTGCCCAACACTCTTGGACACCGACTCCCCTTGGCTCTGCCCACGTCAATTCTTGCCTGGCCCCTCGGACAGCTGGCCTCCCCTCTGCCTGGCCAAGACCTACTTTGTCGGATACTTAATCCAAGGGCTTAAGCCATGGACCTGCATTTCCAGCCACACACCTGGTAGGCACTTAGAATGCACATGTGCAAGGAGTGAATGTTTGATTCTGTGTGCTGCTATGGTGGCCAGGCAAGGCCCGCCGCCATCTACGGGAGATTCCGTTCATCCTGGAAACCTCCATCAGTGGAAGATTCCCAGATAAGCTAGTATACACTCTTACAACGGAGATGTCTACAGTCACTCATTTGTATTCTTATTTGTTTTCTTGGGGCTTTTTTTTTTCCTGCTATTTATTTTTAAAGGATGAATGACATTTTTACATGAAAAAGTAAACACACATAGAGCAGGCAGTGAGACTCGTGTAATTTGGTAAATATACATACAAGTGTGACGATGACACCAGGAGACATCTGCTGCGCTCTCACCTACATCTTCACATTTAATAGGTGTGGGGATTTTCTCCCTATTTTGGCAACTTTTTCCCTCACTCATCAGACCAACCTCTGCTCTGAACCAAAATGCTAATAACAATCACTAAAGAGGATGGGTCTTTTAATCTTTCTCAAGCTTTTTCATTTGTTTAAATTGTTTTTAAACAAGTATGTATCATTTTTACAGAAATAATAAAGCTTTTAAAATGGGACAGACCTATCACCATCTAATTTTTTTTTTTTACATGCGGGTACCAGGAGTCGAACTCAGGACCTCGTGCTTGCCAGGCAGGCACTTATGCTGCTGAGCTATATCACCAGTCTAACCATCTAATTTTTTAAGCAAGATACAAATGATGATCAAAAATATGGTGAATGTTGGGAGGGTTGGTTTTTTTTCTTTTTTTTTTTTTTTTTTGAGACAGGGTCTCACTATGTAGTTCAAGCTGGCCTTGAACTCACTATGTAGCCCAGGCTGGCCTCGAACTCAATGATCCTCCTGCCTCAACCTCCCAAGTGCTGGGATTACAAGCATGTGCCACCACTCCTGGCCAAAATTTTTAAAAATGTATTATAGGGGGCCGGTGAGATAGCTTAGCAGCATACGCACCTGCCTGACAAGCACGAGGTCCTGAGTTCGACTTCCAGAACCCACATACGAAAAAAGGGCCAGTGAATCGCTCAGCAGCATGGGCACCTGCTGGCGTGCGAGGTCCTGAGGCCAACCCCCAGTACCCACAAAAAAAAAAAGAAAAAAAAGTATTATAGAAGCCAGGCATGGGGGCCGGTGAGACGGCTCAGCGGCTTAAGCGCCTGCCTTGCAAGCGCGAAGGCCCGAGTTCGACTCCCGGATCCCACATACGAAAAAGGGGCCGGTGATATCGCTCAGCGGCACGGGTGCCTGTTGGCGCGCGAGGTCCTGAGGTCGTCCCCCCGGTACCCACAAAAAAAAAAAAAAAAAAAAAAGAAGCCAGGCATGGTGGTGCACACCTGTAATCCCAGCACTCAGGAATCTTGAGGCAGGAGGATCGCCATGAGTTCAAGGACAGCCTGGGCTACATAAGCAAGTTCAAGGCCAGCCTGCACTACATAGCAAGACCCTGTCTCAAGGAAAAAAAAAATGTATTATAGTGAAAGACACATTGCCATTAATCCTACTCAAAATACTGCCCCTGCTTCAAACATACTCATTCCATCATTTTTGCCACTTTCTGAAGCAGTTCTGGAAGCCTGGAGACATAAAACTGCTGAGTCATATGGTAATTCCTGGTTGCACTTTTTTTTTTTTGAACTAACTCTGCAGCTGAGGGTAGCCTCCAGCTCACAGTGATACTCCTGCCTCAGCTTCCTGGGTGCTGGATTACAGGTGTGCAATCAACAACCACTAGTTTCACTTTTTGAGGAACTGCCAAACCATCTGATTCTGAAATGAATATCAAAGCCCAGGAAGGAAGTCTAAGACTCTATCCTAAATCTGCCTAACTTCAGGAATGTTAGCTTAAAAGAAGGCCCAAGAGAACAAAACAAAGTTTAACTATCTAGCAACTCCTAATTTAACCATTTTACACACACACACACACAGGAGCCCAGAGCTGCTGGCAGAGCAGAGCTGCACTTTACCAATTCATGAGCTCTATCCAAGTTCAGCAAAGAACCCGCAACTGATGGGCAACATACTCATGTCACATCATTTACACTTGAGTTTTCTCAGTGAGACATCCAGCCTAATCCCAGGGGGATTTGCCTTAATAAGAGGTCTTTAGGAATCCACTGAAAAAATGAGGAAGTGACATTTGCCAAAGCTGTTGAGAGGTCAAACCTCCGAAGACACAGCAGGAGTCATGTGGGTTCTGATTAAAGTGAGAACATCACCCTTGTGCTGCTTTGGAACGATCACGAACGCAATATGCAGCTTTGAGTCGTCATGGCTTACACAGAAGGTGGATCTCAACACTGGCCCTTTGGAAAATGGTGTTTCAAGAGTGGCTGTCCTGGATGAGAGGGCCACTAGAGCATGGTGTGATGGACTGTGACTGTCCCCTCTGCCACTTGGGGGAGGGAAAAGGGCTGGCAGCCTCCCTCCCTGGACACCAAGGGCCAGGCTGAGAGTAGGCACTCTGTGGCCAGCCCTCCAGCAAACACACCCTACGTGTACCCTAAAGAAAGCCAATCTCAGAAAGAGATTTCAAAGTCTGAACAGGGAACAGCCCCCTTTAGTGCCCCAGGAGAGGGCAACTCTGGAGCAGACAGGCCCATTTGGGGGCCATGTACACTCCTGTACCCAAAACCTAGGTCCACTCTCCCAGAAGTGACCAGAAGCTGGTCACTTTGTGGTCCCTGTAACACTCCTATGTCTGCCAACATGTACACCTGGACCCTGGCTTCATTTATTGCTCCACCAAAGACCCAGCTGGCCCTGGAGTGCACCCAGCTGCCTAGTTCCATCGCTTAAGGGCTGGGTAGGCCTGGGCAAGGCCCCTCCCTGGCTGGACCTCGGTGCCCTTCTCGGTGAAATGGAGGTGTGTGGTTCATTGATCACAGGGGGCACCCCTGGGCGAACTCCCTAGATACTGGAGTGACAGCAGGCGGCACAGGGGTGGGTGTCTAGCAACAGCCCCCTGCACACAGGCTAGAGGAGCATTCTGTCCTCACAGGTGCAAAGTTTGGAAACCTGTAAGTCCCTTCCCACACTATGTCTAACGCTATGCCCTGTGCCTGTCCTGCAGGACCATCAGCTCCCAAGCCACCTTGCTGCTCCCCAGCCTAGCCTTAAATCTCAGGGTCACAGAGGCGCTGGTTGGACAGAAAGGCCAGCTTAGGGCCGGTGAGACGGCTCAGCGGCTTAAGCGCCTGCCTTGCAAGCGCGAAGGCCCGAGTTCGACTCCCGGAACCCACATACGAAAAAGGGGCCGGTGATATCGCTCAGCGGCACGGGTGCCTGTTGGCGCGTGAGGTCCTGAGGTCGTCCCCCCGGTACCCACAAAAAAAAAAAAAAAAAGAAAGGACAGCTTAACCTGGCGGTGCTGGAGGGAAAGGGCTCGACAGCGCCCACGAAAGCAGTTCCAGGCCAAGTTCAGGCGTCCCACCAGAACTCAGCGCGCTGGTCTTTGTCCCAAGGGCCTCCCTCCCGGGTGCTGTCACTTTCCTCGCAGAGGCGGAGGTCTTGCCCTGCCCTCGGACACCAGCCTCATTTCGTCCTCCTAGGATGGAGACCACACGGCCCCGTAACCCCAGCTTCCCGGCTCTTCCTGGCCCGAGCCCATCTTTCTAGGAAAAGACAGCAGGGACTTGGGGGGACGCGGAGGGCGGAGTTGCTCTGCCGTGGGCAGGTAATAAACCTCCCTGTTATGTTTGGGGCTGTGGGGAGCTGCAGGCCTGAAACGCGTATCGTAGGCAACAGCCCTGTCCTCCCAAAGCCACGACTCCGCCGTCCCGACCTCCCCACGCCGCCCCGGGATCCGCGCGCTCCTGCTGGGGTCCCGTCCAGCCCGAGACGCTAAGAGCCCGCGTCGCCCGCGGCGCGACCTCACCTCCGCCGCCTCGCGCCGCCAGGGCGTTCCCGCTCCGCTCCGAGCCGCAGGCGTCTTCCGGCGCCAGCCCTCCGTGTGCCCTGTGGACTGGGCGGGACCCGCGCCCGCACCCCGAGGCCACGCCCCGAGGCCCGGAGGCCACGCCCTCCCGGGGCTCGGCCTCGCGGCCGCGGGACTGACCTTGAATGAAAGCCTTGACTTGGATCTTGACTGGGAGCGAACTTTGCAGCAAAAGGCCTCTCTAGTGGGCTATTGCTCCACACCCCTGCCCTTCGAACCACAAGGTTTGGCTTGGTTCTGGGAGACACCTACTCTTACGTTATTTTTTTAGTACATGTCTATATATAGTACATAACGATTACATTCCTCGTGGGCAGGTGGTAAGTGTGCATAACAACACATTTTAATTCTTTTTACTGGGAGACACCTACCTTTAAAGCTGCTCATGTGCCTTACTGTAAGCCAGGCACTGTGTTAGGTGTAGGGGGGAACACAGAGCAAAACAGACATAGTTTTGCTTTCGTGGAGGAAGCACCACTTGCAGTAAATATTGGAGGCAGTCAAGGATGCAAAGCTCTCCCTAGTACAATGAGGAGGGAGACGAGGGAAGTTGTGTTCCGGGTGTGCAAAGGCCCTGAGGCAAGATGAAGATCTGAAAGGAAGCCAGCACTTTTATTTTTTTGATGACTGGGCATGGTGGCTGAAACCTGTAATACTAGCGCTCAAGAGGCTGAGGCAGGAGGATCGCTGTGAGTTCGAGGCCAGCCTGGACTACATAGCGAGACCCTGTCTCAAAAAGCCAAATAAATAAATAAATAAATAAAAGGAGGAGGAGGAGGAGAAGACGACTAATTAATAAAGAAATTTTTGCAGATATACTAATGCATGTTTTATGATGTTCAAAATGCATGTAGGGATTTTTGTTTGGTTTGCTTGGATTTTTGTTGTTTTGTTTTTGTTTTTGTGGTACTAGAGATCTAGCCCAGGAGTGTTCTACCACTGAGCTACATCCCCAGTGCTTTTTAATTTTTATTATTCTTATTAGCACATACTAATACAGAATAGTGGGTTTCATTCTAGCATACTCGGATTGAATATGCAAGAAAATGGATGGAACAGGAGATCGATCACCATGGTATGTGAAATAAAACAGACTCAGAAAGATAAATATCATATTTTCTCTCTTTAAAAAACAAAAAAACAAACAAACAAACAGAACTTAAAAAAAATAGACCTGAGGGGCCGGGGATATAGCTCAGTGGCACAAGCACCTGCCTGGCAAGTGCAAGGTCCTGAGTTCGATTCCCGGTACCAAAAGAAAAAAAAAAAAAGACCTGAAAAATAGAAGGGAGACTACTGTATTAGAGAAGAGGAAGGGGATGAGAGGGAGGAAGGAGGGAAGGGCAAAGGGGAATGAGGGTGGTGGAAGCCAGCACAGTGGAAGCTCGGGCCTGGAGGTGGGAATAGCACAAGCTAAATGGTCTCCATACCTTGTGTGAACATCAGCACACACCCTTTGAGCTGGGAAGGATTCAGTGAGCCTACTTCTGTGAAGGGTTTGGACATGGCGCCAGGCACACAGCAGCCTTTCCAGGGCTACAGAGATTTTATATTGCAGATTAGTTTGCCCAAGGCCACACTGTTCCTTGGCCACTTTCTCCCTCACAAGCAGCTCATAAATACTGCCTTTCACCTTCCCAGTTTCCATGGATACTCCCAAAGAGGAAATCCTTTTCTAAAAGCTGCAGTTAAAGAACTTTCTACCCATACTCCTGAGACAGGGTGCTTTCTGATCATCCATCTAGGAGACACTGGTGGCTGGAATAATCTGCTGCTGGGAGCGAGGTTTGTGTCCTCCCACAAGCACCCGGTTCTCATCAGCTCGCAAGCCCAGGCTGCATCCAGTTCTCTGGAATCCCTGCCTCTCTTCCTTTCCTGGCTCTGCACTGCCCAGTACATCTGGGTAAAGAGAAGATCACAGTCAGAGGTGTGGGCATCTCTGCCTTCCTCCCTAAGCCTCCAGGGCCAAAGTGTGGAAGCGGAAGCCCCTGGTTGGCCTGTCCTCATTCTGCCTGGTAGGGATCTATCCAGGAAGCCGCTGGCAGAACATGGGACCTGCCAGGCACAGTGAGCCCTGCATTTGTCTAGGCTTTGCAAACTTCCAAATCGCTTTCATCTTTCACCCTTTTCCTTCCTAAAATTCCAAGAGGAAAATAGTGCAGGTCAGTTAAACTCTGACACCAAGAAGGCAAGGACACTTTAGATTTGCCCTTCGGGGCAGAGATCTTACTTTGCTGGACTGTGGGTCACCAGTGTCTGGCACTGACCCCACACCAGGTTCCTTAGGAATTCACCCGTTTGGTAAATGAATGATTTTTTAAATTAAAATAAAATTCACATGCCAAAAAATTCACCCTTTTAAAGTATATAAATCAGGCAAGGTGGTGCATGCCTATAATCCCAGCACTTGGGAGGCTGAAGCAGGATTGCCGTGGGTTTGAGGCCAGCCTCGGCTACATAGTGAGCTCAAGGCCAGCCTGAACTAACTACACAGCGAGATCCTGTCTCAAAAAGAAAAAAAAAAAAAAAGGGCTGGAGATGTAACTTAGTGTGAAGGCCCTGGTTTCACTCCCCAGTACTGCAAAATAACAATAATAAACAAATGTATCAGGAATGATGGTAATAATTAGCACTGGCCAAGCAGCATAGTTTTCAACCAGCAAACATCAATGGACGCTAAACCTAGTAGGTGAAAGTAGGATAGGGAACAGTATCTTTACATAGTCTCAAAGTACCTCTGCACAAATTATTTTTTAGTTGCAGAGGAAAAATAGGACATTTACAGTGGAGAAATCCAGCAGGCATGATCTTACTCAGCAGGCACACATTAAGCGATCCACATTAAGATCATCTTGATGGGTCAAGTAAGCTTCGTGTACCACCCAAGAAGACACAGAAAGAGAAGGCATCGCTTCTGGGATAACCCTGCCGAAGATGGAGAACCGCATCCAATCTTGCAGAGGTCCTGACCAATTCCAGTGAAGAAACAGTACACGAACTGACTGCCTTGTTGTCTTCATAAAGTCCAGGGCACGAAACCCAAGGAGAGATGAGCTGTTCCGAGTCAAAGAGAACAGGGTGGTGGCCAGTGTCCATGATTCCAAATTAGATCTTTTGGTTACAAAGAACATCACCTGTTGAAATCCAGGTGTATAGGTGTATGGGGGTTCTTGGGGCTTGTTTGTGAATTTGAAATTGTTCAAAGTAAAATTATTTTTTAAAAGAAGCAGGGGTCAGGGAAGACAAAAGTAAATGAATGAAAGAAACAGGGATCCCTTCTTTTTTTTTGAGATGGGGTCTTGCTACATAGTTCAGGCTGCCGTTGAACTCACTATGTAGCCCAGGATGGCCTCCAGTTTGTGGTGATTCTCCTGCCTCAGCCTCCCAAGTGCTGAGATTACAGGCTCATACCACCACACCCAGTTTCTCGTCTCTCTTCCCCCACTCACCAGCCAGGTACAGAGGACCCAGTAGAGGTCTCCAGGGCCCCAGACCAATGGCACAAGAAGGAAGGCACCCGGGTGCCTCTATCACTACTGCGCAAAACCAACCCTCCCTTCTTGGTTAGATATTTTCCAATTTTCTCTCTGCTTAGCCCTCCTGGAACAAGCAAGTAGTTCCACGCTTCCTTGTTCACCTCCTGCTGCTCTTGGCCTAGAACACCCTCCCGATTTCCAGTCTCCTTAGTACACCCTGAATACCTCTTTCACAGTTTAATTCTTGAGTCGCCTTGATGAACCCATACTTGGTCGCCCTCTCTGGGTCTTTGGACATATTCTTCCATGGAAAAAGCCACTCAGCTCATTGCACTAATTAGGTGGACATACCAGAATCACCAGAACGTCCTGTGAGCACCTTGGTGTCACACATGCTGGAATAATGCTCCCCCCCGCCGCCCACTCCCAGACCTCAAATCCAGCCCCCTGCTACCATGCAGGACTTCTCACACACTAACCTGGCCCTCTGCAACACGGGAGTGCTCTGCTGCTGCCCAGAGTTGACATTCAACAACTAGATGTTAAAAACAGCGCCTGGGGGCTCCTAAGGCTCCCAAGGCCAGCCTGGCAGAAGAGCATCCCAGGAGACAAAACCCTGCCCAGAAAGCAGACCAGACACGGTGCATTTTCTTTCGCTACTGAACTCATGAAAAAGAAATCCAACCTAGCAAAGCGTAGGTGTTGTGTGGTAGCTCATGTTTATTGCCAAGCCACAACCACACATTCTACCCTCTCTATCCCTGAGACTCAGGCCCGGGGCTGGCAAATGAAGGCACTGCGTCAGAGCGAAGGCCAGGCGTCCCTGCTCTCGGGAGCAGCCTGCCCGTGGGTATGGCAGAGCAGGGCCCTGTGCCGAGGTAGCCTGAGCAAACCCCAGGGCTGCCGGCTCACATGACACAGGCAGATGCAGACAGTGGCTATCGGGGGAACAGGGCAGCATCTGCCTACCAGGACCAGTGCTCTTGTGCCACTGGACTTGGGTCCCCAGAAGGAAAGTAACGTGGCTGAATCTAGGCTGAGTCTAGTATTGTGGGCAGAGGGAAGTGTTGGCTCAAGGAAGCACCCCAGAATGGGTTGTCAGGCTGAGGTCCCATGGGGCTACAAAGAAGTCTCTCCTGGGGCCCAGAGCCCAGACTGTGGTCAACAGGTAGAGACGAGGCGGCCCAGCTGGGACGTGACCGGTCAGGGACGGACCCTGGATCCTAAGGTAGCCACCACCTCATCGTTTCCTATGGTCCCTCTTGTCTCCAGAGGGTAACACAGCCTCAGAGCTTGCTCCTTGGGATCGTGGGAAGGGGCCGCTGCAGCCGCCACACCACCCTGACGGGCTCGATGGCACGGTCCAGCTCGCGGAAGCCACCCAGGTCGCCGGTCTGACGGTACCGCTGCAGGCCTGGCTGGAGCACCGTGATGGGAATGCTGAAGTTCAGGTGTGGGTAGGTGGCCCCTGTGTTATTGTCCCGGGTGTTGCTAGCGACAATGCCTGTTGGGGGGTCAGAAAACAGAGGACATGAGCCAGGGCACAGATGGATGTCACAGGGAGGACCATCTCCATTCTGCACCTCGGGCCTGCTGGGGGCTTGAAACTCCCCCAGTGTGATGGACACTGAGCTTCCTGTCATGGGCACCTGCTCCTCGATCCCTGTCCCCTCTGGGCTTTCCTCTCCTTAACACCATTTGCATCACACATGCTCTTGATTTCCCTATTTGGTCAACTTCTTTTATCCATGCAGTTTCCCTGGTACTGAGAACAGTGCTTGCCAGAATAGATCCAGGAAACACTTATGCAATGAACAAATGAAGGAGTTGGACCTACAATGACTAGTGGTTGGCTTTTTTTTTTTTTCAGTACTGGGGATTAAACCCAGGGCCTTCACACTGAGCCACATCCCCAGCCCTTTTTTATTTTTTGAAACAGGATCTAAGTTGCCCAGGCTAGGCTTGAATTTATAATCCTCCTGCCTCAGCCTCCCAGAATACTGGGATTATAGGAATGCACCTCCACATCTGGCTTGTCTGTTTTTTTAATATTACACCTACAGAAGCTTTACCTCTAAAGGAGCATTCCTGTGTTCCTTTCAGCCAACTTTCCCTATGTAGGTATGTCATAAAACACTTATCAAAATCAAGAAATTAACTTTGGAACATTAATACTGATCAAAGTGTAGAAATCATTTGGATTTCACTGGTTTTTCCCATTGTCTTTGTTCTTTTCCAGGATCCAATACTGCATTAACTGTCATGTCTTCCTAACTCTCCTGTGACCTGAGTTGGTTTCTAGCTGTTCCTATTTTTGTGGCCTTTACACTTTGAAGAGCACAGCTCAGCTATTTTTGTTGGAGTCCCCAGCATGGAGTTACCTCATGTTTTCTCATGATCGGACTGAGTTCTGCATTAGTGGGAAGAATCCCACAGAAGCGATGAGTCCTTCCCCATGCATCCTATCAGAAGGTATCTGATGTCTATACACAGTATTTGTCTTTCTACCAGCCTGGGTATTATGAATCTAGGGCCTTGTGCAAGGTAGGCAAGCGCTCTACCACTGAGCCGCATCCCTAGCCCCTATAGGCAGTTGTTTCACTTATTTGTTTCTGAGACAGGGTCTTGATATGTAGTTTAGGCTGGGCTTGAACTCACTATGTAGCCCAGGGTGGCTTTAAACTCTCAGCAATCCTCCTGTCTCAGCCTCCCAAGTGCTGGGATTACAGCTATGTGCCACCACACATGGCTTTTAGGGGAGAAATTCTGAGGTTATACAAATACTGTTTCTATTAAAATTTTGCACACTAAATTTAGTATCCATCCACTTAGATCCTGTTTGTAGCAATTGCTACTGCAATGTCTCTCCCTTCTAACCCCAGTACTGGAGACTGAACCCAGGGTCTTTTAAAGAGCTACACTCCCAGCCCCCTTTTCTATTTTTGAGACAGGTCTCACTAAGTTGCACAAAGTGGGCTTAAACTTGTGATCCTCCTGCCTCGGTCTCCCAGAGTGCAGGGCTTACTTATAGGTGTGCAAACCATGCCAGGTTTACTATAGTGTCCTAATAGTGACTATTTCCCTCACTTCTTCTACATTTACTGATTAGATTTCTGTAAAGAGCTGTAGTTTTTCTCTACTTCTAAATTTATTTAGTCATTTATATCAGGGCAGACTCATGGATATTCCTTCTTTGCTTTGGATTAGCGTTTATTGCTAATTGTTGCTATTTGCTTTGTACTTCAAACTGTTCTGGTGGGGCCTCCTACGGGTTGGCTGCTGGTCTTGTCCACACTTAAGTCCCCATCATTTGCATTGTTAGCACTTTCTCTCTGAGACATGATACGTCTGGCTCATCTTGGATGTTGTGTCCTGGCTCTGGAATCGATCAGTTCTTGGTTCCTTTTGTTACAGAAGGGTATTTAGAAACCAAGATCTAATCATGCATACCCATGTTTATAGCAGCACAATTCATAACTAAACCTTGGAAGCAGCCTGTATGTCCATCAACAAATAAATGGATAAAGAAAACTGCTCTGCCATAAAGATAAACTTGAGTCATTTGTAGGAAAATGGATGCATCTTGAGACCATGATGTTAAGTGAAATAAATGAGACACACAAGCTTAAATATCTCATGGTTTCTCTTATATGAGAAACCCAAAGTATAAATAAAGAGCAAAGTAAAAGATAGATAAGGCCAGGTATGGTGGTGCACACCTGTAATCCCAGCATCGGGAGGCTGAGGCAAGAGGATCACTGAGTGTTCAAAGCCATCCTGGGCTACATAGTGAGTACAAGGCCAGACTGAACTACATAGCGAGACCCTGTCTCAAAAACCCAAACCAGGAGGGCCGGTGAGATGGCTCAGCGGCGTACGCGCCTGCCTGGCAAGCGCGAGGGCCCGAGTTCAACTCCTGGAACCCACATACGAGAAAAGGGCCGGTGATATCGCTCAGCGGCACGGGCGCCTGCTGGCGCGTGAGGTCCTGAGTTTGACCGCCCGGTACCCGCCCCCCCCCAAAAAAAAGAGGGCCGATGAGATGGCTCAGCGGCATAAACGCCTGCCCAGCAAGCGCAAGGTCCTGAGTTCGACTCCCAGAACCCACATAAAGGAAAAAAAGGACTGGTGATATCACTCAGCGGCACAAGCGCTTGCCCGGCAAGTGTGAGGTCCTGAGGTCGACTCCTGGCACCCACATTAAAAAAAAAACCAAACCAAACCAAACCAAACAAAAAAAAGGTAGAAAGATTTATCTTTCTCAAATAGGAATAGGACCAAGAGATGGAGGAAGAAGGGAGGGAAGGGATAGGGGATGAAAAAGAGGAATTAAGGTATGTTATGTATATATACCAATTTCATACAAGGAATGTGAATATTATATACTACAAAAATGTACTAATAAAAAAATTAAACAGAGTTACCATTAAAAAAAAAAAAAAAAAGAACCCAAGAGGTGAGTTCTAGGAGTGCTCTGGATGATGTTACTCCGGGCCCTCTCGGTGGACACAGCTTGGAGACAGAAACTGTGTGACTACTAACTGATGTACACACAACAGAGTTCACTAGGCCATAGATGTGGTTTTAAAAGTCAGCCAGGAAATGGGGAAAACACATGTGGAAAAGCTGTGACAGGTGACTCTAACTCTATTACAAATAAGTAACATAACCTGAGTACCTCAGACAGTGGTGTTTTGCTTGGACACTTGAAACCTAAAGACAAGAAACACTGCACATGCACACTCAAGCCCTGTGCTCTATGGCTACACCTACAGCTCACAGGAATGTGGGCTGGCAATTCTTACACTACTTTCTTCGTATACGAGGAATATTATGCATGTATACTATGGTTGGTAGGTATGGTTGGACAAATACATACATATATTGTAGACAGGAAGAGCCACATTTCTCGCTATAAGAGAAAAAGAAATAAGGAAAGGCAGGAATAATAAAAGTTAGTATGAACCAAGTGATGCTACATATAGAATCTTGGAAGTTTCTATATGGACTTACACTTTGCTTTAGAAAAAAATCCAAACGACTTTTAAAAAAACTTAGCCAGGTGTGGTGATGCACACCTGTAATCCCAGCACTCAGGAGGCTGAGGCAGGAGGATCGCCATGAGTTCGAGGCCAGACTGGGCTATATAAGGAAGTTCAAGGCCAGCCTACACTACATAGTGAGACCCTGCCTCAAAAAACAAACAAAAAAAAAAAACTTGAGTTACAATTTTTTTGTTCCTTTTTTTTTTTGAGACAGGGTCTCACTATGTAGTTCAGGCTGGCCATGAACTCCCTTTGTAGCCCAGGCTGGCATCGAACCTGTGGTGATCTTCCTTCCTCGGCCTCCCTGCTGTTGGGATTACAGGCATGAGCCACCACATCTGGCTCGAGTTACAATTTTTAAAAACTGATTTTTTGGGCCGGTGAGATGGCTCAGCGGCTTAAGCGCCTGCCCTGCAAGCGCGAGGGCCCGAGTTCGACTCCCGGAACCCACATACAAAAAAGGGGCCGGTGATATCGCTCAGCGGCATGGGCGCCTGCTGGCGCGCGAGGTCCTGAGGTTGACCCCCCGGTACCCACAAAAAAAAAAACAAAAACTGATTTTTTGGTTTGTTTTATGGTTTTCCTCTTTTGTTTTGCAATACTAAGGACTGAACCCAGGGCCTTTGCACTAAACTGTATTCCCAGCCTTTTCTTTTTTATTTGAAGACAGGGTCTCGCTAAGTCATTAAATTGCCTGGGCCAGCCTTAAATTTGCAATTCTCCTGCCTCAGCCTCTCAGAATGCTGGAATTACAGGCGCATGCCACCACACCTGGACATAAGACTGAAAGAAATTTGAAAGTTCCCAGCTTCTTCTGAACCGTGCTGGGCCACATTCTTTTATGGCCACCACCTGCCGCAGCTGAGGTTTCACTCTAGTTGACCCCTGACACTTCACCTCCGCTTCCTCTCGTCTTCACTCATTTACCTGCCTGGCCTCTGTACACTGTTGAGTTTGTGACCCTCGGAGTGATCCAACTCTTGGATTTCATACATCAAGTGAGATTAAGTGACTCACCTAAGGTGGCACAGCCAATGAGTGGCAGAGAAGGGCCCAGGGCCTAGATCTCTTCCCTCCCAGCTCAGCTCCCTCCCTCTCCACCCTCTGAGGCAGAGCAGCCTGAAAACCCCGGTCACGAACTCTGGGCCTGAGGCGCACCATCTTCCCAGCCAGAGGGCCCCCTCCCCGGGCTGGACACAGTCACTGGATGGGACGAGGCTCTGACCGGGGAAGGTTGGAGAGGGCCAAGGGGCTGGTTACCCAGGAGGTCCCCCGAGTGGGTGGAGAAGAGGGGTCCTCCACTGGAGCCACCATGCACGGCGCAGGTGGTCTGCAGCATCACCGGTGTGTTGTCCACCTGCACCACAGCTGACAGGATGCCTGAGGTCACCGAGGGCCCACAGGCCTGGCCAAAGACACCGAAGCCGACCACACTGACAGCCGCACCTGCCAGGGGAGGGAGGAGGCTGAAGTGGGGCCTCACTTCCCACCCAACCCTGTCCTCTCTTCAGGTCCAAACCTTCTTTGCCCTTTGAGTTCTGCTCAGCTACTGCTGCCTCCAGAGAGCCCCCCACAGCCCCACCACAGGAAGAGGCCAGGAGTCCACTGAGTTCCCAGCACTGCATCCACTCGACTACATCTTCAGAGTCACTAGACGAGGTAGTCACTTTTCGGGGTTCCTACCTCCTAGCTAGGTGCTCAATAAATGTTTATGAAATAATCACATCCTCCTGGGACCAAGAAGAATATTGCTGAAAAGAAACGGTGATGATGGCCACCAAGCAGCCATCTGCTTCCTTCCCCAAACACTCTGCAGTAGCAGAGCAAGGCACGGGCCTAAGCAAAATACAGGCCAACCTCTCCTGGTTCTCAGCATGCCCAGGAGGAAGGCACACCAGCCCCTTTCACAGACGTGGAAACCAAGGCAGAGAACAGCTAAGTGGCCCATCCTAGGACACCAGCTGGGAGAAGAGCCAATCCAGAGCCCCAGCTCTCATTACCATATCACACTGATTCCATGAAATGGATCATCCGGTACCTATATGGCAGCATCTCAAAGCCTTGTACTAAATGATGCCTCCACAGTGCCACGAGCTCCTCTGAGCAGCCTGAAGTGTCCGGAGCCCACTAAGGCCGAGCACCCCACCTGTCCCAGCCCCTGGGCTGTGCTGCTGCAGCAGGGAGGCCTCCAGCAAGAGCCCCAGCTGTGCCACCCAGACTCCCTACCTCAGCAGGGGTGGGGACAGGAGTGGGCACCTGTGCTGGCATGGTAAGTGTCCAACACTGACTGTCCTTCCTGAGGTCCAGCCCAGACCAGAGGGTTCCTCGTTCAGGCTGTGCCCTTTGTCCTTACCTTCGTGGAAGTGCTCAGCGGGCCTGGGCATGGGGACACCATCGAGGTCCTCCTCCAGGCTCACCACTGCTATGTCGTAGGGAGATGTCTCCTGGGTGGCAAATATCACACGTCCCCAAATCGACACACTCCTGGGAGCAAGGGAAACAAATGGCGTTCTGCCCCTTCTGCACCAGGGAGGAAGCAAGGAGTGACAGTAAAAGTCATGGACTTGAGTCCAAAGACCTGGGTGTCAGCTCTGAGACCTACCAGCCAGGCAGCTCTGGGCAAGTCACTTAACCAAAGATGCTTTCTAAACTGCAGAGACTTCATGGCAAAGCTTCCTGTACCACCCCGTGAAAACACACACCTGACATCTAGTGAGCACTGTGGGCCAGGCCTGGAGTGGACACCTTGTGGACATCACCTCATTTCATCTTCATAAGCCTATAAGTAGGTACTGGTGTTATCTCCAGTTTAGATGGTGCAACTGAGGCCCAGAGAGGTTGAGTAACCACCCCAAGGTCACAGAGCAAGTGCTGGGAGCCAGGGCAGCCATGATGTCCTTGTTCGCATACATGCTAGCACCTCCACAGCACACTGTCTGCCAGGCTCTGGTCCAAGACATTACATGTAAACTCACAGGAGGCAGCTTAGACAAACTGTGACTTGCCCAAAATCACACAAGAGCGTACTACTACACTCTGCAGGGGGACCTTCCAGCAGACCTGGTGGTTTCCTTGGGCCTGAGTGGTGGGGAGGGTGAGGAGCTGGGGCCCGCATCACAGGGAAATCCTCATCAGTCTTCCCTATAAAATCATGGCTATCCTGCCAGCCACCACTGGAGACCGACGTAGCAAAGCTGGGCTGGGCTAAGAGGGATTTTCAAAGGCCTGGGCTGCAGGCTGGGCTGAGCCGGGTAAGGTGAAGGTTGGGCATTAATACCACGTGCTCTTCTGCTTAGCCTGGGCCTGATCAAGCCCCTGAGGCCTCAGAAAAAAGAACACGTAGAAGAACAGGAGGGCAAAGGTGCTTTTCCCTGCAGAGGGAATAAGTGACTGCCCAAAGTCCCAGCTGGCTGCCCACCAGGATCACCCAAACATAGTTCAGAATACGCATATCTGCCCTGCGCTCTAATTAGGTGGAGCCCACGGCTGTAATTTCCACCCTGGAGGGTGGCCTGGCTAAGCTTCAAGAGATAAAATGAGTAAGATTAGCCCAGGAGGGCAGCACCCTGGACCTCAGGGACTCCATCATCTCTTTCAGGGTTGAAGAGGGCAAGCTGGAGAGTTTCTGGTAAAAGGGCTTAGTGGGGTGTGAGGTGCAGGGCTAGGAGGTGGAGAAGCTGCCCAGCAGGAATTAAGAATGACAGAACTGAGTCCCAGTTCTGCATGTGGGAGCCGCAAGGCTCCCAGTTCCAGAGGTGCTTGGAGCTCGGTTCTGGGTGTCAAGGATGAGGGAGGGTCCCACACTGTGGGCCCAAAGCATCTTCACAATGGAAGGCCTGATCCACACCCGAGACCCGCGGAGGAGCAGAGTGGGGCAGCCCCTGGGGCCTTACTTGGGGTTGGTGGAACGCACCAGGACCTTGGCCTCCTCCCGAGGGGCCACGTGCCTGCAAGTCACCACGAGGCGGGGCGCCATGGCCACTCCGGAACCCCACACGCTGCCAAATTCCACCAGCACAGCCGCGGCTGCCCAAGGAGGTCCGGGGCCTCGCAGGAGCAGGCCCCGCGGGGCGCCCACTTCGGGCGGCAGCAGGGCAGCCAGGGCGGCGACGTCTGGCAGGCGGGCTAGCGCGGCGCGGGCGGCGCGGAGCAGCGGGGCGGCGGCGCAGAGCAGCGTGAGGCCCACCCACTCGCGGGCTTTCCAGCACAGCGGCGCGGCCACCAGCGCCACCAGCGCCCCCGCGGGCCGCGCGGCGAATACGCCGCCGCCCTCGGTGCCCGGCAGGCAGCGCGCGTCGGTGAGCAGCAGCGGGCCAGCCGCGTTGCTGAGCACGCCGCGGCTCAGCGTGTTGAGGAAGATGTCCGGGCAGAAGGCCCCGAACGGGGAGCCGCAGGCCAGCAGCGGCGCGCCCTTGGCTACGGCCCCGAGGGGCGCCACGGTCACGGCAGGCCCGCGAGCCGCCTCCGCCTCTCCGCCGGGCCGCACGCGCAGCAGCGCAAACCAGCCCAGCGCCCGCAGCTGGTCCTCCTCCTCCTCCCCCGACACCTCCTCGTCCGGCGCCGCGCTCGCGAAGCGCCACTGCTCGGCCGCCTCGCTCCCGAAGAGGCGCGCGAAGTGGGCCCGAAAGGCCGGGCAGCTCAGCAGTAGCAGCAGCTCGGCCGCGTGCGCGGCCTGCAGGAGTCGCCCGCGGGGCTGGGCGGCCTGGCCGGGCTCGAGGCCGGCGCAGCGGGGCGTGCACAGTCCCGGGAGGCCCTCCTCCGCGCGGCCTGCGGAACTCGCGGCCGTTGGCCCCCACTGTACGTGCAGGCGTAGGTCGTCGCCGCAACTGTCGCCGGGCAGGAAGGTGGCGCCGGCCACGGTGAGGGCCCCGCTGCCCCCGCGCAGAAAGGGGGTGAAGATCCCCCCATGGCACAGCACCAGGACCGGGCTGCGGCTCAGGATGACCCCGCTGCAGCTCCACAAGCCCGCCTCGGGTTGCTCAGCCCGGGAAGCGCTCACCACGCAGCCCGCCTGCTCAGCCGCCCTCATGGAGGGCCCCCACTGCCGCCCCATGGCCTCGGGGATCGGACACCTAGGGCTTGTGGGAGGACGAACAGACGACCCAGGACCCTCGAAGGGCGGGCGACCCTGCACAGTCACCCACAGCTGGAAAGCGAGAGGCGCAAGTACTGACTCCGGGCTTCCTCATCGAGCCCGATTGGCTAAACCCCATTAGCTCCCACCCGATTGGCTGAGCGTGGCGCCGAACCCTGATTGGCTACTAATGCCGATTCCTCCTGACCCGGCCATCCTCGGTTTGTTTAACCTGTGGGACTTTAGAAGCAGCTGTCCCCGAGGACAAGCCCTGGGAGAGTGACAGGCGTGCGGTGTCAGGAGGGGACGGGATGAGATGGGAGAAGGTGGGTCCCGCCAGCCCAGCCTCTAATGTTTGCAGGGCGTAGGGAACAGCACTGAGCGCTGACGTGGCTAGACGTAGGCCGACAAGAGCTGTCAGCCTCGGCACAGGTGTAAGACCTTTACTCTCAGAGCCCGGGGGTAATACGGGCCAGGGACTAGTCAGCAGGTATGTTGAAATTTTGAAAGCAAACCCTACAGCAGTCCACTAGGGAGCATGGGACTCACGAAATTACTCTTAGGACCCTTTGTTGCCAAAGCCACAACAGGACAGATCTCAGGGAAAAGTGGGTTTGCTCTAAATTAACTGTCCTTTAACTGACTATAACGAAAAGCTGCTAAAGTAAAACAAACAAACAAACCATACAACCCTATAGTTTAGTCTGCACATTTCACATAACATGATCACCACGCAGGATTTATGTAGGTCAGACGCCAAACCCTTTTTCTCTGAAAGTCCAGAATGAAAATAGTTTCAAGTTTTTGCAGGCCATTAATCCTGCCTCAAAATATTCAACTCTGCAGCTGTAGCACACAAAACCCAAAGGAATGGTGGTGGCTATGTTCAAGAAAATCTTATGAATTTGCATTTCATTGAATTTTCATATGTCACAAAATAGCACCTTTAATTTTTTTTCAATCATTTCAAAGTGTAAAAACCATTTTAAACTCATAGGACAGAACATGGCTAGCAGTACAGCTTTGTCCCACAAACTACAATATCACTTCTTTAATTTAGACTAAATAAAACTTTTGTACTTTTGGAAAGAAGTATCCTTGGGGACGGGTGAAGAGGTAAACTTCGTGATATCCCCATATCTGTCACAAGCAAAACACGTTATGAAGGTCTGCTCTTCTGTATCACTAAAATACATGTTCATTTTTAGTAAGGTTACTAGTACACGTCTGTCAGCATTAATGAAAAAATATTCAGTTGTTAAATGACAAAGTTTTTGCATGGATTCTTTGAATAAAATGAGTGCTGCTGGGTATATCCCCCGCACAGCACAGGAAATGTTCCCAGGGCCCCTGGTAACACAAACCTGTTTGAGAAAGTATGTTTTCAAGACTAAAAGTGAGCTGTCTTCCTGTAGCAGGCACTGTCTTCTTTTGGCTTTGTGACACAGAAGATCGCTTGATCACAGCCAAGTCTCTTACCTATGCCAACTTCCTAGCAATTAAGACTTTCCTTCTCTCTAGAGTCCAGTTATTCTCTCTCAATGACACTCAGGCCTCCAGCATGACCTGTTACATGTCAAGTTTTTCTGTACTAATGGCACACCATAGTACAGCGAAGTCCCAAGTGACAGCCAGTAGCAGCCAGGACCCACTAAGGGCAAGGCCCACTGACTCAGCCTTTGATCCTCACATTCCACTTGGCGCAAACAAAACAAACCCATTTACCCATAGGAACCATGGCCTCCTGTCACAGCAACAGGGACGACAGGACACCTCCAATGACTTAATCTTTAGTTGCAGAGAACTTGTTGCAATGTTTCCCAGGCTACTTGTCCTAATACTTTAGTTTTGGAATCTCACTTGGGGTTTTCCAAAAGCAAGACATCAGCTGGGTGTGGTGGAGCATACCTATAATCCCAGCATTCAGGAGGCTGAGGCAGGAAGATCTGGATTCTGAGGTCAGCCTAAGCTACAGCAAGTTCAAGACCAGCATAGCACAAACTACATAGTGAAAAAATAAAAGCAAGGCTTTGTACATGCCTATTAAATGCACAGGCATAGACTCTCTCCAATTTTTGCCAAGTGTAGTATTCAGTTCTCTCCAATATTGGTGAAAATGCTGAGTGAAGCACAGCTAAACACTTTGCTCACCAGCATGTTAATAAAAGACTTTGCTCAAGCATCTGCCATTCCCATCATGCTGCAGAGACAACCGACAACCCTGGGTCCGCTGGCTGCTCCAAGGTTTTTACACAGCACTAAGTTTACTACTGCTGGTGGCCTGGCACATTTTTCCAGCAAAATTGAAGTCTCTCACATCCACCCACCCTACATGTTTATTCCTATACGTGGGAAGAACATTGTTTTTTCCTCCAAACAAAACATGCTGTATGCTCAAACAGAACATATCAATGGCAAAAAAGCAAGAAATAGGAAGTCTGTTTTTAAGTTTTTATTAAAATGCTTAGGATACAGACTGATTTTCTTTTGTAAATGACTGTTTTACTTTTCCTGAAATAGGACATATGTGCACTCTGATAAAACAGAATGAGAAGTCTCAATGCATGGGAGCTCCTGTCCGAGGCTGTGCTCCTCTGCCTGGAGCTCAGCTCCTCACAGCAGCCTCTTCCAGCTTCCTTAGGATACCAGTGGTGTTCTGTGGGGAAAAGACAGACTGGTGCGACGTGACTTTTCAATCCCCTTTCTCCGGTGGCCGATATAAACCACTTTCATAAAAAGCTGACCTGCTTAGAGCCCACAGTTTTCTAGCTTGTTACAAAGTGATTAGGGGCAGGCAGAAAACAATAACATAAAGTAAGAAAACTAACACTGAAGCAATCTCTCATGTCCCTGGACAGAGAGTATGGGCAACCTTCAGCCAAAAGAAAAAAAATATGCAAGTTAACTCCTAGTTCATCCACTGTTAGCTAGATTTGTTCACTTGAGGCTTTATTCCTTTCCAAACCAGCAATCTCGTCCCAATCCACCTGTGCTTGCTGTCAATGCAATACAAGCCCTTCCCAGGCTTGAACCTCATCGAGCCTCTTTGTTACATACTTGATGCGAAAAAGAGCGCTTTCCCAAGAGAGCAGTACTGAAGCCCAAGAATGAGAGATCCAACCAGGAGTATGTTATCCACAGTCCCTACCCTCCCACTGGAAGCAGGAATCCTCTGAACTGAGTTCAATCCTCTGCCAAGAAGCATCATCACAATTTTCAATTTCGAGGAAACTACCTCTAACTTTTTATTAAAGAGAAAACCAATAAAGGTACTTCCCATCTTAAGCCATCTCCTAGCCTTTCATCTTTCCTACCAGGGAAGAATATCGGTTAAGATTATCAACATCGAATTTCACAAGTGGCACTAAGAAAATGGAATGCTAGAAAAATAATGCTTGTGGCCCTCATGGGGCTGCTGCTTTCGAACTGGGTGATCACTGACATCAGAGATGTGGCTTCCAAGGGAAGAGCTCTGCAGAAAGTTCTTGCACTAGTGTTTTCCCCAGCTTATTTCTGGAATGGGCAAGGACCATTTCATACCAGAAAGAAAAATCTGGGAAAGCTACAGATGTTGACCTTTACTTTAAACACCAACAAAACAGATAACTGATAAGGAGAAAAGATGTAAGAAAAAGACAGAGCTCATGAACAGCCCCAGAAAGAAATCAATTCTGCAAGTAGAATTTGAAAGCCCACTAAAAGCGTCTTCCTAGTTTATGTAAGTGCCAAACCACCAGATGTTTACATCCTCACGAACCCTCTAAGCTGATAGCTCTGTCCTGTGCCCTCCTATTCAGAACGCCACGCGCCCCCCATCCGTATGATGGCAACTGAGGCACACCTGCAGTACACAACTGCATGACAGATGTCCTCAACTCTCTCAAGACGAGTCACTTATTAACTGAAAATGAGAAAGGAAGGTGCTAGCAAGAAAAATGAAATTTCGCAATATAAAAGCAAAGATGGGCTGAAATTCGTAACTTTGTAAGCAAAAATAATGTAACAATAACCCCTTTATAATTAATCCTCCACAATGAACAATCTGCTACTCACTCCGTGATGAGGAATGACTCCAGCTGACCACAGTGGATACCTGCCACAACCACAAGGCCAGGGCTCTGTCCCCTCCCTACCTCTCCATGCTAGGCTGACGCCACTTCCTACAAGGCAGTTATGGAGACAGGGAGCTCAGGGGAGCTTCTCTCACTGATCTGCTAACTCAGCACGAGTAAGTTCACCTCTCTGAGCTCTGGCCTCCAATTTGCATCTGTTCATAATTTCATGAAATATCTAAATGCCATTCACTAGTTAAAAAAAAAAAAAAGAATAGAAAACTCTGGACCAAGTAAATTGTAACTCAAAAAGTTGGGAGGGATACCAATTACATCAACAATGCTTTCTTTAAAAAATAGAATCACTTTCTTTTGAAATCAACCACAGTGGTGAGACGTGTTTTTCTTCTCAGGTGTCCCCTTTACCTGGCAAATCCTGCCAGCTTCCGAGTCCCGGGATACTGACCTGCACCAGCACATGGAGCAGCGTTACCTTCCAACAGGGTGGAGAAGAGCACATGTCACCACTGGGCGATGAGAGCTGACAGAGACTCTTGGCTTCTCAACGCCAGACATGGTTGGAGAGCTTTCCTTGTTCTATTAGAAAAGTTCGTGAAGAAGCTGTGAATAGGATCAGTCCAGAGGAGTAAAACTCTTTTATTTTCACTGTCCCAACATCAGTCAATGTACTGGGAGAGCCAGCGGAAGCCCTCGCCGTAGCCTTGCCTCTTGAGCACACTGCACATGAACACTTCCATGGGGCGGGCATTCAGTTCCTTCAGAGTCACATTCCCCTGCAGAGGCAAAACCAAGAAGGCCTGTCAGCATCTCTGCAGCAGAAAAGCTTCAAAGGATGATCGCTTGCACAGCAAATGAAACCACCAACAGAGTGGAGAGATAACCCAGAGAGTGGGAAAATTTTTACCAGCTACTCCTCAGACAAAGGACTAATACCTAGACTATATAAAGAACTCAAAATCAGACCCCCTAAATTTAAAGACCCAATCCAAAAATGGGTCTGAAATGAACAGACATTTCTCAGATGAAGAAGTACCAACAGCAAATAAATATATGAAAAAATGTTCAACATCACTGGTCATTTGTGAAATTAAAACACCGAGATTCCATCTCACTCCAGAAAGAATGACTATCATCAAGAAATTAACCAATAACAAATGCTGGCAAGGCTGTGGTCAACGGGGACCCTTCTCCATTCCTGGTGGGAGTGTAAATTGGTACAACCACTATGGAAATCAGTATGGAGACTCCTCAAAACACTAAAATTAGAGCTTCCATTTGACCCAGCTATTCCCCTTCTAGGTATCTTCCTGAAAGAGTTAAAAGCATCATTCCACAGCGATACATGACCACTCATGTTTATGGTAGCATAATTTATAACAGCTAAATCTTGGGAACAGCCCATATGCATATCAACAAATGAATGGATAAAGAAAATGTGATTTGGTACAATGGATACCTTATATCCATTGCCAAAAGGATAAACTTGTATGCTTTGCCATAAAGGATAAACTTGAGACATTTTTAGGTAAATGGAAGCTATTTATCATAATTTTAAGTGAAATAAATCAAACACACAAGTTTAAATATAGCATTGTTTCTTTTGTATGAGAAACCCAAAGGGTACATAAGGAGCAAAATGGAGGACAGATATTGGGAAGCAGAAAGAACATGTTCAAATGGGAAGGAGAACAAAGGATGGTTAGTGATCAATAAATGATTGCTCTTCTTTATGACCTGAAATCTCCAGTTGAAAAAACCTGTTTTCCAGCTAAAAGTACTACGCTTTCAAAACAGATTTTTCAAAGTCAGATTTGAAAAAAAGTGATGGCACATGCCTGTAATCCCAGCACTCAGGAGGCTGAGGCAGGAGGATTGTCGAGGCTAGCCTGGGTTACATAGTTGAGTTCCAGGCCAGCGTGAACTGCATAGCAAAACCGTCTCAAAAAAACCAAACCAAAACAAAACAAAATGAATAATAATAAATAAAATCTCATTTTTATTGCATTACACTGTATTTTCTTTACACTGTATTTTCTTTACTTATTTATATCTAAAGACTTGAGAGATTATTATAGACCTATTCCCTGAATACATCAACCCCTGAGCCTCAAAGACCTGGCACTAGTAGAGTAACTAAGTTAATGAATTCACCCCCAACCCACTTTTCCCTTATGTAGATCCAAGGTGTTTCTTTCTTCCTGGGCCCCACTTGGTCTCAGTTTCTCAGTCGGTCTCTCCTCTGGCACCGCATCTCCTCCCTCTTGCCCCTTGCTTTCTTGACCTCCAACTCCCTGCCCTCCCTCCGTCCCTCTGCCCCATGTCACCCCAGCTCAAATTTGAGCATGAGTGGGGTTGGTCATAGTCCTCACTATGTCCGTCAAGGTTCCTCTTCTTCCTTCTCCTCACCCCACCTTCACTTCAGACCCATCCAAAAGAGAAAAAGAGAGAAAAAAAAAAAAAAGAAAAAAAAAAAAAAAACAAAGCTTTTTTTCTATTCTTTTGGTTTATTTTCGGTTTTTTTAGTTTTTTTGAGCCAGACTCTCACTATGTAGCCCAGGCTGCCTCAAACTCACAGCAATCCTCCTGCCCCAGCCTCCTCAGTGCTGAGATTTCAGGCTTGCACCACCATGCCTGGCTAGGAAAAAAAAATTCATGAAAGAATAAGATCATACGGACCGGGCCGGTGAGATGGCTCAGCAGCGTACGCACCTGCCTGGCAAGCGCGAGGGCCCAACTTCGACTCCCGGAACCCACATACGAAAAAAGGGCCGGTGATATCACTCAGCGGCACGGGCGCCTGCTGGCACGCGAGGTCCTGAAGTCGACCCCCAGTACCCACAAAAAAAAAAAAAAAAAACAGATCGTACGGACTGGTGAGATGGCTCAGCGGCATAAGCACCTGCCTAGCAAGCGCGAGGGCCTGAGTTAGACTCCCGGAACCCACATACGAAAAAAGGGCCAGTGATATCACTCAGCGGCACGGGCACCTGCTGGCGCACGAGGTCCTGAGGTCGACCCCCCGGTACCCACAAAAGAAAAAAAAAAAGAGAATAAGATCGTATAACTAAAGTCCTTCCTACTCGGGAGACTGAGGCAGGGAGATCCTCAGTTCAAGGTGAGCCTGGGCAACTTCGAGAGACCTTATCTCAAAATGAAATAAGAAGGGTTAGGGATACAGCTCAGTGGTAGAGCATTTGCCTACTATGTGCAAGGCCCTGGGTTCAATCCCCATTACTACAAATAAAAAAAAAAAATATGTTCCTGCCTTCAGTGAGTTTATAAAATACCTAAACTAAATCCTAAGCCTCTTCAAACTTTTCAAAGAAAAGGAGAATCTAGACAGCCAAGCATCAGTGTCAAATGCTGCGAGTGTACCTTCTGTGCTTCTTGAAGCCGCTTCTCTTACCTTTCCTGTGGTCTGTCCATAAAGCCCAAATATCTCACGGAGTTTTTCTTCACTGATTGCATCTGTTCTGTCGATTTTGTTTCCCAAGATAAGGATTGGCACATTGGATATTGTCTCATCAGTCATTAACCCCTGAAGACAGGATGAAAAGAAGCTAAGCGAGGGACCTATGACAGCCACCAGGTAACGATCATTTTGGTTTCTACTGGTCTCGTAACACACATGCAGTGTGAAAGTCTAACCATCTCCGTACCCGATTCAAGGTTCATCTCAACATTAAGTAAAGATGCTCCAAGTGCCTCTTAAGGATGCAGATTGCAACTTAAGAATGCCTATGCACAGGCAGCAGGACTGCCCAGCCTCAACTCTGAGCCAGTCTGCTCAGCCACAAACTATCCTCAGGACGCCCACTCAGCACATCTGTGGGAACAGTGCTCTGGCTGCAGAGCCTTGCAGACAACTCCAGAACCTGAGTGCCTGCTGCATGCTCAGTGAGGGCAAAGCACTCGCAGGACCTTGGAGGAACAGAGAAGGGTAAGAGACACCTCCTCCTCATTCCATGATCCTATTTATGGTAACAAAACTAGGTGAGAAGACAATGTGGTAGATGATTGAGGGTCACGATGAAGGGAGGTAGAACATTAACACTAAAACAAAGTTTAAGGAAATAAAATGACCATTTGGGCTGGAGGAAAATCTTAGCAAAGACAAAGAACCAAAATTGGGCTCTAAAGGAAAGACAGGACTTAGATAAGTGAAAAAGAGAAGAACACAAACAATGGCTTTGCATTAGGGGAAGAGTTCGGGAAAGCACATGGCATATGGCCTGCCGTGATCAAAGCACTGATGTTGACGGGAAGTGACAGAGTATATGGATGGGAAGGGATAACCCACGCAATAGTGCAAGTCTGAAAAGTTAGCTACACCGATCCTACAGACCATAAACCCTGAAGTCAATGAATAAAATCTGTACTTTCAGGACAAAAAATTTTCAAGTAGTATCTGTTCGTGGTACTCATGTAAGAGGGGATGGTCTGCTGCCAGGTATGGTGGTGCACACCTGTAATCCCAGTACTCGGAAGGCTGAGGCAGGAGGATCACTGTGATTCAAGGCCAGCCTATGCTACTTAGTGAGTTCAAGGCCAGCCTGAACTAAGTAGGGAGACCCTATCTCAACAAAAAGAGGGGATGGTCTATAATGCAGCAGCATTTAGTAAACAGTGCAGAAGGCATGATGGAGAAAACAGTGAAATGAATATGAATATCCGAAGGATAAAACAGACCAAAGAAACCAAAACTGGCCCAGATTTCAAGCCTGGGCATCTAATTCTCACTGAAAGGAAAGTTAAGAAGGAAAGCAGAATTGAAGGGACCAAGAACATGATTTGACCATCTTTGATTCTAGGAAATGTTAGACAAAATCAGTGTAAGGATATTATTCATTAAGCACCAACAAAGTGCCAACAATGCGTCCAGTGCTTTGAAACAGTGGAACCTTGACTTACAAACTCAATTCATTCCCAAGGGCTGGTTGTACCTCAGGTTGTCAAATGAAGGCTCAGGCTCCTCTATACAGCCTTCAAAGTCTCTCCCCTGTACATAAGCAGATCTCAGTGTCCTTAGAGAAACACTGGCCCAAGATTTCTCAATTAACCCCATACAGGAAAGGGTGCTGTAATGCTCCTTCCAGAACGCTTTAAGGGTTAAATCTGTATGAGACCATCTGGAAGCATAAGCAGCCGGCATTTGGGTCATAACTCAAGACTTTGGTCGTAAGTTAAAACTAAAATTCCGGTCATAGCCCAAGCTGTTGTTATGTCAGGCTGCTTATAACTCAAGGGTCCACTTGTACAGGGGTTTCATACAGATATGAGACAAAGTCCCTACTACACAGGTTCATAGTTTGGTGGGAGAGACGGCTAAGAAAATTAGTAAAGACAACGGACACCGGTAGGGTGGTGCAGGGGCTAACATAATGCAGTCTGAGAAGTCAGGGATGGTTTCCCACAAGTCAGGCTACAACTCTGAGATTTCTTCAAGGACATTTTAAAATTTAACAAAAGGGGTGGGGCAGGCTGGTGGGGAAACCAGGCAGGGAATGTCTACTTGTACGTATTCAAAGAAGGACAAGTTGTTCTTTGTGTGGAATGTAATTTAAGGTAGGCAACAGAAAGAAAGGATGCTGGAGAAAAAAACAACAGAGAGACAATCATAAAAGATCATATATGCTATGTGAAAGATTTACAGCTTTTATCCTGAAAATACAGAGAACTATTAAAGGATAACAAGCAGGAAATTTTGCATGTTGCAGTGCATGGCAGAATGGTGGTAGAATCTGCAGTAATTCACAGATTTCTGGGCTGCCATGTTCAGGAAGATGATGGGGAAGATGAACAGTTCCACTGTGGTGGACCCAACAGACTCCAAGCTCTTGTGTACAGCAAGTGAAAAACTGCAAAGTGTAAGCTTAATGGTGAGGGAAAAGCAGCTACGTTTACTGAACGTCACAAACAGAGAAATGGTGCTGGGACGACAGAAAAGGAACACTGCACACCATGCAAATGCAGTAAATCAGGCTTCTGGGCTCAAGAACGAGAGAGAAAACAAAGGCAGCAAGTGCTTTGGTCTGGGGTTATACAAAATGGTCCTAGGGTCCTAGGGTCCGAGCTCAAGTGGGTGGAGGGGAGTGATTTCCTCAGCCCCCCATATTCTACATAGAGTAGAGTTGTCTAGTAGAAGCATCACATATGAAGTGGGAATTCAGGAGGTCTGGTCTACAGAAATCCATCTGGAGTCACTGACACGGGGGTGGAGATGAGACCAGCCTGGGAAGATGCAGGCCCCAGGGAAGACCCACATTTGAGCGCTGAGCAGAGGTACAAGCACTTGTGAAAGAGATTAAGTGTGAGCCAGACAGAGAGCACCCAAATCAAGAGTGTAAAAGGGAGTCTGAGGAAAGGCGGAGCAGCCTGTGCCAAGGGGAAAGGAAGGCAAGGGCTGCCCTGCTCTTCTCAGCAGCTCCACAAGACCACAGCTATGAACTTGAGAAACATACTTAGAAATTGCCAAGCCAGAGCAATGCAATGTTGACAAAGCAGAAAACTTAAAAGGGAGCCCTTGACTTGTATCAAAGGATGCATGGGACCAAAAACTGAAGCCTAAGAACGTGTCTTAAGTCTGGCAAATCATTCAAGGAGAGGGTCGGTAGGTACAACCAGGGAAGGTAGACTCAAAAACGTAAAGAACTGAAAAAGCCGAGTGTGATGGCGCACATCTACGATCCCAGTAACCCAGGAAGCTGAGACAGGAAGATGGCTAGCCTGAACTACTTAGCAAAACCCTGCCTTTAAAAAAAAAAAGGTGAGGGCCAGTGAGATGGCTCAGCGGCTTAAGCGCCTGCCCGGCAAGCGCGAGCGCCCGAGTTCGACTCCTGGAACCCACATACGAAAAAGGGGCCGGTGATATCGCTCAGCGGCACGGGCGCCTGCTGGCGCGTGAGGTCCTGAGGTCGACCCCCCGGTACCCACAAAAAAAAAAAAAAAAGGTGGGCCGGTGAGATGGCTCAGCGGCATAAGCGCCTGCCTTGCAAGCGTGAGGACCCGAGTTCGACTCCCGGATCCCACATACAAAAAAGGGGCCGGTGATATCGCTCAGTGGCACGGGTGCCTGTTGGCGTGCGAGGTCCTGAGGTCAACCCCCCGGTACCCACAAAAAAAAATAAAAATAAAAAAATAAAAAATAAAAAAAAAGGTAAAGAACTCAAGTATCTCTCTTAAGGTCTCACCATGCAGATATCCCACAAAAAGACTGTATGTAGTATGTCAAAGGGAACATTACCACCTACGCTGAGACGATAGGCATAAACTGAGGAGTGTCCCAAGCAAACTGGGACATGCAGTCACTTTAGGATAAAAACCACAAAATTAATTTATTCAAGTTCAAGCTGAGGAGCCTCAGGATACTGAAAAATATCTTAGATTTAAAAACATTTTCTTCCTATACTAGATCTTTCTATATATATATACCTTTTTTTTTTTTTTTTTGAGACAGGGTCTCGCTATGCAGTTCAGGCTGGCTGTGAACTCACTATGTAGTCCAGCCTGGCCTCAAACTCATGGCGATCCTCCTGCCTCAGCTTTCCAAATGCTGGGATTATAAGCGTGTGCCAACACACTGTGTATTAACTGGAATGATTAAATACTGGTACTACTGAGCTGTCTTCCTTAAAAGAAACACAGGCCAAGGCCAGTGAAATAGCTCAGCAGCATAAGCGCCTGCCTGGCAAGCACGAGGTCCTGAGTTCGACTCTTGGAACCCACATAAAGGGAAAAAACGGGCCGATGATATCGCTCAGCGGCACAAGCGCGATGTCCTGAGGTCGACTCTCGGTACCCACGTAAAAAAAAAAAAAAAAAGAAACACAGGCCAAGAAAGGAAAAAATATATACATACATTAAGCTCAACTTTGGATTCCATGAGACGAGAATGATCTGCACAGTCCACCAGGAAGACAATCCCATTAATTGCGGGGAGGTAATTTTTCCAAACCCGACGAGCTAAAACATAAATTTGTACTTGCATCAATAAAAAACATGTATTTTGAAAATGAAAAACCTAATGGTCTATAAAATGGGCAAATCTTGGCCAGTTTCAGTAACATTAAGCCCCTATGAATTGTCTATGTCCTGGCAAGTATTAAGTCAGAAAAGAGGATGCAAATAATCATCCATGAGTCAAACCTGATTTTTGTAAATTGCAAAGTTTCTGCCTTCCTTTAAAAACCACAGCATAGGGGCCGGTGAGATGGCTCAGCGGCGTAAGCGCCTGCCTGGCAAGCACGAGGGCCCAAGTTCAACTCCCGGAACCCACATACGAAAAAAGGGCCGGTGATATCGCTCAGCGGCACGGGAGCCTGCTGGCGTGCGAGGTCCTGAGGTCGACTCCCGGTACCCACAAAAACAAAAACCACAGCATCTGGCAATCTGCGTGCCAATGATCAGCTGCCCCTTCGGATGAGTCTGAGCTCTTCAGCTGAAAGTTTCGCCACTCCCTGGTCTTACACTCCCTCAATCTGACTCACTCACACAATTGGTCTTGTCCTTGGAGCCAAGTGTTTACAACCTGAGTTACCGCAACAGTATTCTAATGACTTTACTCGGCAAATAATTTTAGTCCCAAATTAGTTCCTAACCAATGAGTGTGCAGGTGGTGCTCACTCCGCTGCTCGCCCCTTAGGTGGGCTGGGCCTGATCAGTAGCTGAAGTCTCCAGGCCAGTTAATCAGCCTTCTATATTTAATGAAAGTATTTTGCTTGTTTTGTGACAAGAAGTGATAAAAGTTACAGTGGGGTGTGGCGCCTGTAATCCCAGCACTAGGCAGGCTGAGACAGGAGGATCGCTAGAAATTCAAGGCCAGCCTGGGCTACATAGTGACACCCTGTCTCAACCCTGGTGTCCCAAAAAAGAAGTGGTAAAAGTTGGGAAGGAATGCTTTAATTGCATTATAATTTCTTCCTTTCTTTTTTGGCAGCACTGGGGTTGAACTCAGGGGTTTCACACTGGCTACATCCCCAGCCTTATTTAATTTTTAAATTTCAAGACAGTGCCTCACCAAGCTGCTTAGTTGCCCATACTAGGCTCAAACTTGTGATCCTCCTGCCTCTGCCTCCCAGAATGCTAGGACTATAGCCATGTGCCACCCACCTAGCTTGTCTGTTTTGTCTTCTGAGACACTATGTAGTTCAAACTGTCCTTGAACTCACTATGTAGCCCAGGGCGACCTGGAACTCATGATATCCTCCTGCCTCAGCATCCCTAGTGCTAGGATTATAGGCATGGGCTGTACCCACCTCCTTGTATTATAATTCCTAAACCAGTTATTTCTAGTCCATGCAATGGCATGAATAAGGAAGCAACTCTATATCGAAGGCTAATAACAGTTATCTGGTCACTTCTCAAATGGGGCAGGGAAGGAGACGCTAAAACTTTCCCTTTTACCTTCCACAGTTCTGTGTTGTTTGCTATATTGAGCTAGAATGTCTTTATAGGGTAAAAATGTAAAGTTATGCAAATAAAAAGGAAATCTCCAAATGTACAACGTTTTACTATATTAGCATCTATAAAATGGTGGCTAGATTATTAGGAAAAGGTATTTCTGCTAAGTAAATTTTCTTCAAACAAAACTATATACATCAACACTTTTTAACACAATCTGAAAGCTAAATTTATCATACCAAATAATCTACAATTCCCAGTTCAAGTATCTAAAGACATCTGGTATCTATTCCTTCCGCATTCTCCAGATGGTCTTGGAAATCTGTAAGCAGTTACAAAAACATTTTGGAAAAAGCAGAAAAAGATACCTTACCCATTCCTACCCAAATGAACAGAATACAAGCTCATTATGGAAAGAAAGAAAGAAAACAAGATAATTCATAATTCTCCCATCAAAACACAACCTCAGACTGGCGTTTGTACCCACCTGGGCAATTTAGTGAGACCCTGTCTCAAAACAGAAAAAAATCTTAAAAAGTCTGTGGATATAGTTCAGTGTGAAGGCCCTGGGTTCAATGCCCAGTACTAAAAGAAAGAAAAAGGAAGAACCACAAGCTCAGAGCAACATGGTGGTGCACATCTGTGATCCCAGCACTTGGGAGGCTGAGGCTGGAAGGATATGTGTTTGAGGTCAGTCTGGACTACATGAGACTCTGCCAAAAGAACCCAAAACAGAAAAAAACAAAAACAAAAACCCCACAACTTCAGGGGCTAGGGATGTAGCCTGGTGGCAGAGGCCTTGCCTAGCAAAAAACAAACAAAAGATCCCCATGTACCCTTTTGTCTGCATTTCTTTTTTCTGTCTTTTTTTATGTGATTATACTCCTACTACACATACTACACATATCAGGATATAAATACTGAATGAAATGCAAGTATGCTAATGAAAACCACTAACTATAATTATAAAGTATGCTAAATGATTAGAAACTATCAATAGTCTGCTTTTTAATTAAACTTTAAAAAAAAACTATATTAGATTGAGCCTAATAAAATCTTTTTTGGAACCTAATAAAAGACTTCTGAACTCATGAGCAACTAAGTAAACCTGACAGAACCTCAATGGTTCCTTTTTCCTACCTTCCCATTTCCTGTATCATACATGTTTCACTCCACCTAGAGTCTTGTTAAATGTAAACTAAGTGCCTGATAAAGATTCTCACTCTTGAGGGTTGGAATGTAGCTCACTGGTAGGGTGCTTTCCTATTATATGTGAAGTCCTGGTTCAATCCCTAGTACAGGGAAACGATGCCTATCTTGCAGATCTCTAAAATACGTACAAGCTGGGCATGGTGGCACACACCTGTAATTGTAGCACTCAGGAGCCTGAGGCAGAAGGATCACCATGAGCTCAAGGCCAGCCTGGGCTACACAGTGAGTTCAAGGCCAGCCTGGGCTACACAGCGAGACCATCTCAAAAAAAAACACAAAACAAGACAAAAAAATGCCTAATTCCTGATGGGAATCTGGGAACCAAACAGACACCCTAAGGAAAGCAAAAAAGACTTGTAAGAACAAGATAGTAGAAGAAAATATTCCAACTGTGCCAAATGGGCAGAGCATACCAAAAATCTGTTCAGATTAGAGTGGTCATAAACAGTCACTATATTATTTTGGCAACCTGCACACTGAGCTATATCCCCACCCTTTTTCATTTTTATTTTGAGACAGGATCTCTATGAATTGCTAAGTTGCCCAAGGCTGGGCTCAAACTTGCAATCCTCTGGCTTCAGTGCTGGGATTACAGGTATGTGCCATTACACTGGGCTATTTGGGGAACTTCTGACAAGTTTAAAATTATTTATAAGCAGTAAGTTAAATTTCCTACATACTTATACTCCACTGAATAAAGTACACGAAAGAGATGATAAGTAACATGAGTGTGATACTGTACTGGCCTGCTCTAGAGGACCAACTGCAATAAAGGAGATTATTGGGACAAGTGACAGAGGATACATATGAGTATGTAGAGTAGATTAAAAAAATTCCGGACTTGATAACTATTATGATTATAAAAGGGAATATTCTTGTTCTTAGGAAATAGGCAATAAAGTATTGGGGAAAAAAGGGCATAATGTACTAATATCTATTCAGAGGCTGAGGCAGGAGGATCGTCACTCCAGGCAGAAGTTCGAGGACAGGCTGAGCTACATGGTGAGTTCAAGGCCAACCTGGACTACATAGTGAGACACTGTCTTGAAAAGCCAAAAACCAAAAAATAAAAATAAAAAGTTATTCAGAAAAGTAAATATTAATATGTATTTGGTGGAAGAGAGAGGGAGGGGGAGGGGGAGGGAGGGAGGAGACACCAATAAATCTGGACAAAAGATATAAGTGCATGGAATTTCCTGTATTATTCATGCAATTCTGGACAAGTTTGAAATTACTCAAAAATACTAAGTATGTAAAACAACTTCTCTGAAGTAGTAAGATCTCAACCTTAAATGCAAGTGATTTAAAAGGTAAAAATAACACTCCTGAGGGGCATGAGCAAAATGAACCGTAAATCAAAGCCATGCTTCCACTGAGTCGCTCACCTTGCTCATGTCCACCGAGATCAAAAGTGGTGAATGTCATTCCAGCAATTGTCAGTTCTTCTGATGCTGAAAGATCGTAAAGAGGGAAAAAAGTAACTTTTTCATCCGAATACCCAACTACCAGTACTGTAAGCCAATACTAGAGCAGAACTTAATGAAGTTTTCACCTTATAAAGGAGGGGGGCATGAAAACATTCTCAACCTATTCTAAAAGGCTAGTTTTTCTCCAGGATGTTTTCTGCTTCTTAAATGTAGACACAGAAGTGTCCCATGACAGAACCAGTGGGGCGACAGTGACAAAGCTGCAGAGGGTTAGATCTGCCCATATGTGGCCTGAGTTTGTCCTATGCTAACTTGGGCAAGCTGGCTTCTGGGACTCAGATGATAAAGAAACCACGGTAACAGGGGTTCACCCTCCAAGCCTGACGCTGACCTTTGACAGTTAACAGATCACCTTGTATTTTCAAACCTACTCGGATGTAGTGTTGGAACGTGCTGGCCCAGCCTGTCATCTTTGAGCATGTGAAGAAGAGTGGTTTTGCCCGCATTGTCCAAACCCAAGAATACAAGTTTTCCAGATTTCTTATAGAGCCCTAAAAGAGAAAAGAAGTTTTAATGTAAATTGTTCTCTACATACCCAAAGGCTGCTTGCATTTAAACTGTTGGGGGAAATGCACACAGGTTTAGTGATTTTTTTTTGGAGACAGAGTCTCACTATTTAGCCCAGGCTGGCCTTGAACTTGTGGCAATCCTCCCTCATCCTTTCAAGTGCTGCGATCACAGGAATGCGCCACCACGCCTGATTTAATGCACAGTTTTAAACCTATAACATATTCCAAGAAAATGGCTTTACCTAGGAACTGGAGCACACTGCTGAAGCCATTGTAGATCCACTCAAAGATGAAAGACATCGTTAATGCTTAGTACCTGTATAAAACAGAAAAGCAGCAAACATTAGCCTTCTGAATGCCAGCACAGTGCTGGAGAAGTTCACTCTTATTCTGTCCCCTGATGGACGTCTAGTGTCATGTTTTCTGGCCTAAGAATGCAAAGAAGATAAACTAATCTCCTCCCTCGGGACAAGGATTTCGAAGCCTCGAAGGAAGCCTCTAGGATCCTCCTGCTGCACAAATTCATGTCTTCCCAATAGTTATCAATCTTGATACTCAGTGAACTAGAAGTTACACTTTCCTCTTTCACTGTGTGACTCTCTCCTCCAGGCAGCTGCTCATTCACATTCCCCAAATACAGTTAGCAGCACCTCTAAAAACTCAGTCTCATCAACAGTCTGGATCAAATGGCCATACAGAGCCAGGTGCAGTGACACACGCCTACAATCCTAGCTAGTACTTGAAAGGCTGAGGCAGGAAGATCATAAATTCAAGGCCAGCCCGGGCAACTTACCAATATCTCTCTAAAATTAAACTTTAAAAAAGGGATGGGGATTTAACTCAGTGGTAGAGCACCTGCCTACTTCCCTACAGGTAAGAGGCCCTAACCTCAGCTCCCTGTACCACTGTCCCTGCCTCCAAAGGCCACAGATGTACTATGGAGAAAATAAGAGTGAAAGCATATTAACCTATCCTTGTAAATAGTTCTAAAAAAACAAAGTCACCCAAAATTCTACTGGCTGTCACAACTGTCCCTGCTCCATTTACCGATTTTTTTTCTTCTTAAGCAATTATTTGCCTACCCCTTTGCAGATATGTTTCAACTATAAAAAGAACCATGAAGCCAGGCACAGTGATTCACGCTTTTAATCTTGGAGGCAGGAAGGGAGATCACAAGTCCAAGTCCCACCTGGGCAACTTAGACTCTGTCTCAAAACTAAAACTAAAAGGCTGGGGATAGAACTCATTGGTAGAGTTTCCCTGGATTTGATCTCCAGTTCCATACCCCATCCCCCAAGATAGGAATCATGAAGAATCCCAGCATTCTGGGAGGCTGAGGCAGGAGGATGGCAGGTTTAAGTCCAACTTGGGCAACTCGGCACATCCCTGTCTCAAAATAAAAAAATTTTAAACATTTTTTTAGAAAGGGCTGGGTATGTAGCTCAGTGCAAAGGCCTGGCTTCAATCCCTAGTCCAGCAAAGACAGAGAGAGAGAATCCTTTCATAATGTAAGTAACCAAAACCCACTTTACAAATTCTCATTTTAAAATACTCATTCATGGGCCGGTGAGATGGCTCAGCGGCTTAAGCGCCTGCCCGGCAAGCGCGAGGGCCCGAGTTCGACTCCCGGAACCCACATACGAAAAAGGGGCCGGTGATATCGCTCAGCAGCACGGGCGCCTGTTGGCGCGCGAGGTCCTGAGGTCGACCCCCCCGGTACCCACCAAAAAAAAAAAAAAAAAAAATACTCATTCATAATATAGCAGTAGGTTCCTAAGCAGGTAAATATCTCAATTAGTACTAATATTAACACCACATTTTTTGTTTCCCATAGACCTAGACAAAACAATTACTTGAAGTTACTAATAGGTCTACACACATTTGTAAGAGATGGGCTCTCACACCAGGTTGGCTCAAAAGGGCTCAAGGCTTCCTCTTGCCTCAGCCTCCGAATTAGTGGGGATTGCAGGTGGACGCCACTGTACCCAGCCCCACCTATATATTCTTCAAATAGTGTTAGATGGAAACTGGAAAAAGAGAGTGTGTTATATTTGTTTTCCTTTTCATCCAATTACTGGGTTTTTATCTATAAAGCAATACATATAAATTTTAGGGGCTGCTTACTGCTTAGGTTTCAACGCTTTTACCGTAGTGATGGCGAACCTTTTAGAGCTTTCAGTGAGACAAACAGCCTACTGCAGCACATATGCCAGAGGTTTGCCACCACTGCCATAGAGAGACAAAGTGTGGGAATTTGAGTGAAGGTACATGTGGGGGACCACCTGGATGGCTGTCCTTGAGAGAAGAGCAACTATCTCCACCTTGGCTGAACCTGGCCCTAATTCCACCTATTGATATGTACGGAGCTGGCTAGGACTTTTCCTTATCTCTTTAATTGGATTTAGGCAATGCAAATAGGTCCAGCCAAGGTCCTGATGTGTAGTCTTTGAAGCAAAGCGACAGGCCTGTGTTTCCCCGCCCTTTGCTCCCAATACATGGTTGAGCCTGGCGGGATGGAGAGCCGTGCTCCATGCTGTCGGCTGGGATCGAGCCTCGAGAAAGAGGCTATGACTTCCCAGGGCATAAAAGATTATACATCAGAGCTGAAGCACCGACCCCAAAACATTAGATACTATCTTGAATTGTGTTATGCAGATTACTCCTTCTGCATATACTTCCCTCTGCATTTGCAAAGGTGATTTTCAGGCCTAGCCCAGCTCACGAGACTCACATACTTCCCGAGACTCACGTACTTCCCGCCACTCTCACAGTCACTCATCCCCGAGCCACTCCCCTCCTTCAGAATTAATAAAACGCGGGTTCAGCCCTGGGTTGAGGCCTTTGCCCCAGTAGCCACCATCTTGGCTGGACTTAGGACCCCTTGGCTCCCCACAACTATAGATATGTCTTAGTGTCTTTATTCTCGCCGTGGATTGCATTGGATGTGGTAGATTGGAATTAACTCGGTAGAATTCCAGTAACTTCTTTTTGGGTTTACAAATCTAACTTCCTGGACCGGGACGAGGACCAGGAAGGGCTCTCTATAGGTACAGACTGAGGGAAAAACTTTTATGAAAAGATCCTACACAAGAGGTTTTCTTGCTCATTTCAAACATATCTTGGCAGTGTCAGGGGATGTAGCTCAGTGGTAGAGTGCTTGCTTAGTATGCCCATGGTCCTAGAATCACCAAAAACTAAAAGAAAGAAAGAAAGAAAAAGGAGACGAAGACACACACACACACACACATACATATGAAGAGGCAGAGGCACAGGCAGAGACAGCACACTTGCACGTTTGGCGTGTTAAATAGTAGCACTGTCTACAAACCCAGTCCGGACTTTAAGAAGTCCAATAACTTAAGTACTCTTAAAAAATGTTCCTATGCTTGGCTGGGCTTGGTGGCACACGCCTGTAATCCCAGCACTCAGGAGCTGAGACAGTAGGATTGCTGCAAGTTCAAGCCCAGCCTGGGCTATACAGTGAGCTCAAGGCCAGCCTGAACTACACTGTCTCAAAAAAAAAAAAAAAAAAAAGTTCCTATTTACTATAGGTAAGTAAAGAGCAATTTTCCTCTACAATCCCTGCAAACCAGCCATCCTTCCCTACTCTGCTCAGTCTATTACTTGGAGAAGCACAGCCTGCCTTTAGAGGGCACCTCTGGTTACTCCCACTCCGCCCACTCCTTTCCAACCCCACACTTCTATATTCATTTACACTGTACAGGCTGCAGTCCATACTTTGCAGACTTTTTAAGTTTTTTTTTATGTGGGTACCAGGAGTCGACCTCAGGACCTCGTGCTTGCCAGCAAGCGCTAGTGCTGCTGAGCGATATCACCGGCCCTCTTTTTCCTTTATGTGGGTTCTGGGAGTCGAACTCAGGACCTCGCGCTTGCCAGGCAGGCGCTTGTGCCGCTGAGCCATCTCACTGGCCCTACTTTTAAATTTTACCACATCATTTTAGAATTATTCCCAACCAAGTAGATTCTATAAAAGCTACAAAGGCAGAAACCCACTCTTCCGTGGTTTGGTTTTGTTTTTCTTTGTCTTGTTTTTTTGAGAAAGGGTCTCACTATGTAGCCCAAGTTGGTCTCAAACTTGCAGCAATCCTCCTGCCTCAGCCTCCAGAGTGCTGGGATTACAGGCATGCACCATCACGCCCAGCTGTTAAAGGATTATTTTTATGTAGTAAGTGAACTACTTGGACTTTTTAATTTATTTACCCTTGGCATTCCTGGTTTAAAAGCCCTACAATTCTTCCCTCCAAATGATCTACAGACTGTGAAGAAACTTAAGATGATGCTAAAAAAAATAAAAACTTACTAGAGCCAAAGAATTGTTGTACTGCTACCCAAAGTGAAAAAAAAAAAAAAAAAAAAAATGGCCGTGATGGTTCCTTCACCCTTGAGATCTCAGGATTTATACCAATTCATCAGTGGTTTTGAAACTTATACACAGTATCTGCACACACATCCCATTTCAACCTTACACCAAGTCTATCAAGCACTGGCCTCGTTTAACAAGATGAGGATGCTGACACTCTCAGGGTGGCTGACTTGTTCAAGACAGCTTAGTTGAAAAAGTTGACATTTTTAGAATTTAAGCTCTCCTCTTTTAACACCAAGGCCGAAGCCCTTCCCAATAATACCACAAAAATTCAAACCCAAACCAGAAAACTGCTTAAAAACAACTTATTTCATTAGCCCTGCAACTACACAGACAATAATATTTGAAGTCTTTTTTACTTCACACCTTCTGGATATTTAAATAATGGACATTCTATTTCTTTCTTTCTTTCTTTCTTTCTTTTTTTTTTTTTTTGAGACAAGGTCTCACTATGTAGCTCAGGTGGGCCTTGAACTCACTTTGTAGCCCACGCTGGCCTCAAACTTGCAGCAATCCTCCTGCCTCAACCTCCCAAGAGCTGGGATTACAGGTGTGCACCCCCACATCCAGCATTATCTTCTATTCTTGATCCACCCCATCACCTTATAGCAAGTCAGAATACTCTAAAATTTAAGGGCCCTAAAGAGCAACAAAAACACTGCTGTACCTAAATTGAAAACTTGCACATTTCAGGACTGATTGAAACATATAGAAAGGAGAAATACCAAACTGACCATTAGCCAATAAAACATTTACATATTACTCCCTCTGCAGTTCAGGCTGGCCTAGAACTCGCTGATCCTCCTGCCTCTGCCTCCCCAGCGCTAGAATTACAGGCAGGGCCACCATGCCCAGCTCACACATTACTTCTTATATATACTCAAGCAGATTCAAAACACCAATCCAGACACATCTAGGGTAGTAGGCAGCTAGCTTTTTGCTAAGAAACTCTGCTTAGTTGGGAAGGGATATATGTCTAAGATCAGCCCCATGGCAAATCTCCCTAAAACTGTCATAACCTAAGCAGATGGACTCGGGAGAATGCTCACAGAGACAATTTGATGTTTGACCTTCGGCTAGAATCGTGAATCGTGAAAAAACACTTAACGATGCCAAACGTGCATTTTTCCACGCACAGGAGAGGGAAAAAGAGGGAAGGAGAAAACACGGGGTTAGACACAGGACATCAGATGATGCGGGGAGGAGTCCCGAACGAGGAGCCTGTAGACCTGGTCCAAGCGCTCACACCTGCTAGCTTCGGGGCCTCGCAGGGTCTCAGCCCTTGAGTCTACTGAACAAGAGTGATCATCATGGGCTCCCTCCCACCGCCCTCACTGAGGACTGAGGCTCATCCGATAAGGGACATGAAGGGTTTCACAAACCGAAGCTCAGACCCAGCAGCTGCAACACTCCCCAGTGGAATGCAGGTGAACTCCATACCCCAGAGGCCGGCAGGAGAGGGATCAGACCCGGCCGAGTCGGCCCGTCCCCGCCCAGAACCAGTCCCGTGGCCCCATAGAACCGCCTGCGTGTCACTCCCCCCCCATCCTGCCGAGGCCGGCCTCCGCCCCGACCCTCTCCACCGACCGCCCCAGTTCCCTGGACACGGCCGCTCCGCCGCCGCAGCCCTCTGACTCACAGCCCGAGGGACTCCTTCAGCGGCAAAGGGCGGCTTGGACCCTCAGAGCACACAAACCAGCAGCAGCCGGGACCGCCACCTACTCGCCGGATGTACGTCACACACTCCTCTCCTGGACTTCCGGGCGCGCACTTGTCCCACCCCTAGCGTCTCGCCGCTCTGCCAGGTACCGCCCCACCAGGGACTCGGGCCGCGGGGGGCGTGCCCAAGCGTGACGTAAGGCGCTCGGGGGCGGGACCCGGCAACCCTCTTCCCCCCGCTCTGGTGGAGCCTGCTGGCCGCGCGAGACGTGGCAGCTCCAGGTGAGCGGTATGGATGCGGTCCGAGGATCCTGCGGCAGTGGGGCTGCTGGGTATCGCGGCTGCAGATCTGTCTGCGTCCCCGGACGTACCGGAGAGACGGAAGGCGCCGTGGCCGCCTTCTAGGAAAGACGAGTTGACCCTGGGCCCGATGATTTCAGGTGGATGTCACCAAGCTAATAGAATGCATTAAGTCACATTGTCCTGCCCAGGGATAGCCTAGTTTTAGAAAAACAGCTGATATTTATGGAGCACTTAGGTTCCAGACACTGTGCTGGGGAGTGCTTCATCTCAGTTAACCCTCATTTCGGTCGTATGAAGCAGATACTTAAGGTGGACTTCGGTTGTCTTATGTGTACAATGGGGTTGATAAAGTATCTGCTTCATTGTACACATAAGAGATACTTCAAAGTATCAACCCCATTGTACACATAAGAGAACCGAAGTTCACCTTAAATAACCAAGCCCGAACACAGCTAAATGGCAAAGAACATGTTGTCCGCAGCATACCATGCTTCCCATGCATATCCTACCTGGATACTGAGAAGAGCCCTGGGAGGTTGGTATCATTATCCGCATTTCATAGATAAGAAAGCAGTCGAGTAGAAAGATGATGCTTTTAAATAGGAAGATTCATTAACATGAAGATCTCAGTTTTCCTTGAGTAAAACTAGAATTTAGGCTGGGCGTGGTGGCCCACACCTGAAACCCAGCACTCCGGGAGGCTGAGACAGGAGGGGGATCACAATTTTAAACCCAGTTTGGGCAACTTTGTGACTTCAGGAGACTTGTCTCCTAAATAACCAGAACTTTAAAAACATATCTGGGAATAGCTCATTATGAAGGTCTGGGTTCAATCTCCAATACTGAGGAGAAAAATAGAAATTTAGCATAATTCCAACAGAAGTGTGTGTGTGTGTGTGTGTGTGTGTGTGTGTGTGTGAACCCACCCTGCTTGTTTCTAACATTTACGTGGAAAAATAAAACCAGTCAGGAAATAAACCAGCTTTGAAAAAGAGGGAGGGGAAAGCTAGCACAACCAAATATTATAGCACTGTAGAGCCTCCATATAAATTAAAACTGGTGCACAAAAAGCCAGGCCAGGGGCTGGTGAGATGGCTCAGCGGCGTATGCGCCTGCCTGGCAAGCGCTAGGGCCCGAGTTCGACTCCAGGAACCCACATACAAAAAAAAAGGCCGGTGATATCGCTTAGCGGCACGGGCGCCTGCTGGCGCGCGAGGTCCTAAGGTCGACCCCTGGTACCCACAAAAAAAAAAAAAAAAAAAAAAAAAAGCCAGGCCAATGGAACAAAACAAAGTACAGAAATAGACCCAAGTACATGTAGAAAGAAATTAACGTGGCATTTGGCACTGCAGCAGTCCTCAGAGGGCTGGGTGGATTAGCTCACCGCTTCCCCCTCTCTTTCATCCTGCAGGTCTTCTCACCGGCTTTGGCCAAAACAAACTGTGTCTATGGGGTTTGGAACCCCATTGTCTGCAGCCTGGAGGCGCAGGTCTCTCCCTGTTCTCGCTAACACACTGGATCACTGGCTCTGATGGGAGCCTGCTTGCAAGAGGTGGGGAAGTTCACACCATGCATATGACTTGAGTGGCTGGGGAGGAAGGAGAAGCGCAGGTCAGATTCTCACGGAAACTCTGCTCACCAACTTGAGCAAGTTGACAAACACTCCACCTGAAAGGGAAAAACTGTACAAGAGAAATTGTTCTTTTTAAAACTTTGTTCTTGGGGCTGGAGAGATAGCTCAGCGGCATAAGCTCCTGCCTGGCAAGCGTGAGGTCCTGAGTTCGACTCCCGGTATCCACATAAGAAAAAAGGGCCGGTGATATCGCTCAGCGGCATGGGCACCTGCTGGCGCATGAGATACTGAGTTCGACCCCTGGTACCCACAAAAAAAAAAAAAAAATTAAACTTTGTTCTTTTGAAATTGCCTAGCTCTGTAACTGCTTCATGGCTTTGTAATTACTTTCTTGACCTCTGTAACCGCAAGAGTGTAACCAAATATATAAAATGCCTGATTGTACCATTGTACCAAGCATGATGAACTGATGATCATTAATCTACCCTTGTAACCAATGATCTCACCCTGCTACCTAATCAGAAGAACTGCCAGGCTGTTCTGTTTCGCCTTTGTACCTCCTGCTTGTGCATCATATAAAAGCCCTAGGCCACCAGAGATCAGGGCCTGATATTCTGGGAATAATCCCCATCAGTGCCCGTTTACGTAAATAAATCTGCCTCCAAATCCTGCATGTCTTTTCAGTGTTTCTGCTTGCTGTTGAACACCCACCCCATAAGCACCCCTAAAATAAGCAAAACGGGCATTGTCTTGTGTGTAAAGCTATTTTCCCAGTGTTCTCAATAAATGTTCCTATTATGTCTTATTTTAAAAAAAGGTTGAGGCAGCCTAAGTAGTCAAAAATGCAATTGCGTGTGTGTGTTTTGTTTTTGGTTTTATTTTATTTTGGCAGTACTGGGAATTGACCCCAGGAAATGATGAGCTTCTTATTTTTTTTATTTCGAACAGTCTTTTTTTTTTTTTTTTTTTTTTTTTTCCCTAAGACAAGGTCTCACTATGCAGTCCAGGCTGGCCTTGAACTTATTATGTAGCCCAAACTGGCCTCAAACTCACAGAGATCTTCCTGCCTCACCCTCCCATGTGCTGGGATTCCAGGCGTGTCCCATCATGCCTGGCCTTCAAACAGAGTCTTGCTATGTAATCCAGGCTCGCCTCAAACTCACTATCCTGCCTCAGCTTCCTGAGCGCTGCTGGGATTACAAGAGTGAGTCACTACATATAGCAAATGGATGGTTTTTACGGAGAATAAGAGTACATAATTTTAGAACATTTGATAAATGTTGAGTATTACCACCACCTTCTTCAGCCTTCTTGCCTTCCTCCCTCCCTTCCTTCCTCTATACAAGTTCACCTCTCTGTCTAGAGGGCTCTTCAGGGCCGGTGATATAGCTCAGCGGTATAAGGGCCTGGCAAGCATGAGGTCCTGAGTTCAACTCCCGGTACCCGCATATTCAAAAACAAATAAAGGGCTCTTCAATGTCCTCACCTTATTGCTCAAGACTTGGGCTAAGCAAAATCTCCAGTCAGCCTTTTCTAGGTTGTGCTCCCATGTTGTGCTTCTGCTTCCTCGCTACCATTGTAACACCTCTTGTGTTCATGTGGTGATTTTGGGGGGGTACTAGGTTTATTGAGATATAATTCATATATTATATAACTCACCCCCTCCCTTTTCAGTATTGGGTATTGAACACAGAGCCTTCACACTGAGGCACATCCCCAGCTCTTTTAAATTTTGTTCTGCTTTGTTTTGAGACAGGTCTTGCTGTGTAGTTCAGGTTAGCCTTGAACTCTCAGTGATCCTCCTGCCTCAGCCTCCCAAGTGCTGGGATTACAGGTGTGTGTGCCACAGTACCTAGCAAAATTCACCCACTTAAAGTGTAAAATTAAATGTTTTTTAGTATATTCACAGAGTTTTATAACCACAACTATCATTGATATAGAATATTTTCAACATCACCTCCCAAAAAATCCTATTTCAGTCACTCCAAATCATCTCCCCTCACCCCTGCCTCCAGCAACTACTAATTCCCTCTCTGGCTCTGTAGCTTTGCCTATTCTAGACTTCATGTAAATAGAAACTATGCTATACAGCCTTTTGTGTCCAGCTTCATTCACTTAACATCAAGTCTCATCCATGTCATACCATGTAGTAGGACTTCGCTCTTTTGATGGCTGAGTAATATTCCACTGTATGTGTCTATCACATTTTATTGATACATTTGTTTTTTTTTGTTTTGTTTTGTTTTTTTCCTGTGGGTACCGGGGGGTCGACCTCAGGACCTCGCGCGCCAGCAAGCGCCCGTGCCGCTGAGCGATATCACCGGCCTCTTTTTCATATGTGGGTTCCGGGAGTCGAACTCGGGCCCTCGCGCTTGCCGGGCAGGCGCTTAAGCCGCTGAGCCATCTCACCGGCCCTTATTGATACATTTGTCAATTGATGGATTATTTAGAGTAATTACATTCTTTGGCTGTTCTGAATAACATTGCCACGTGTACAGTTTTTGTTTGAACATGCACTGTCTTAGGTGTATACCTAAGGGTGTAATTGCTGGGCTGTATAACTCTTAACCATTTGAGAAATTGCGTTTCCAAGGTGGTTGCACTATTTACATTCCTACCAGCAATGTAGGAGGTTCTGAATTCTTCTACAATGTTTTTACTGTATGTTATGATTTAGATTGGAAATGTCCCCTGAAAGTCTCTTGTGTTCAGAGGTGGTGCTTTCAGAAAGTGGTTGGATCATGGGGGGCTCTAACTTCATCAAGTGGATTAACCCATTGATGGTTCAGAATTTGGTGGTATTATTGGGGTGTGATAGAAACAGGAGGTGGAGCCTTGCTGAAGGGAGCAGAGTATGGGGCCACGACCCTGAGGACTCTCTGTGGTCCCCAGCCCCTTCCTCTCTGGCTGTCTGTTCCTCTCTTTGCTCTCAGCTTCCTTGCGGTGCGCAACTCCATATTCTCCCTCACCTCCAGCCCATAGCAGTGGAACTGGCAACCATGGACTGAAACATCTGAAATTGTGAGTCAGAATAAGCCTCCCCCCCATGTGTGTCAGGTGTTTTATCTGGCAAAAAGCAGATGAACACATCATCTCTTCACCAGTGATCTCCTGGAAGGCAGAGTGTGAACTTGTATTTGGCCACCCCAGCTCTTAGTTCAGTGCTGCATCATCAGGTCAACTTGCGACACGTTTATTAATGTCAGAATGCCTGTCAAAGCCAGTCTGCTGATGGCGGTGGGTCAACAGGAGGCAGTATTCAGAGCACAGAGTAAGATCGCTTAGCAGAATTCACAGCACAGAGTAAGGAGGTCCCATAGAAGTTCAGTCTTGGCCAAGAATCCAGCAAATCTCCCCCTAGCCACCCCCAGGAGCTATTAGAAACACAGCCTCAGATTCCACTGGTGCCTAGGAAATTGGAATCTCTGGGGTGGGGCCCTGTAGTTGGCTTTAACAAGCCCTGCAGCTAATTCTGGTGCACACCGAAGTTTCAGAACCACAGGTTTATAGCATTCTTTCGAGGCTTCATTAGGCGTTACTAGGAGGGGAGACGCACGTTTAATAAGCTAAGATTTGTGTGTACATGTGACTGAGCTGCATACTCAGCCCTTTGTTACTATTTTTATTTTGAGACAGGGTCCTTAGCGGGTCCTGGGGTGCCCCTGCAGCTTACATGGGCACTGCACTGGGACTCCTGTTTTTAATTAGATCCGTACTGTGGTCATCTTGCTAGGGCTGTGGCTCTCAGGCTCTTGGCAGTCTACCTCCTATCCCTCTTCACCGTGCTTTCTCCTCCACGGGAAGTGTGAAACTAACTGCTAGGTCTGTCATAGTCCACCTTTTTAGACAGACCAGGAACTATTCTGACCTATTCCTTCTCCTATTTAGGCTCTCTATCCTCAACCTAATTCTGTAGTAGAGTTTGTCCACTTAAGGCTTCAGATGGTGACCCAGACTGCAGCCCGTGACTCTCCTGACAAATTCACCAAGCGTTCTCCCACTGAACAGGCAGCTCAACAGTTCTTCACGTGTAGGCCCTGACTCCTTTCTTACTGTCTTTTTCTTTTTTTTTTTTTTTTTTCTGTCTTTTCAAGACAGGGTTTCACTACACAGTTAGGCTGGCTTGAACTCACATTATTGCCCAGGCTGCCTCAAACTCACAACAATCCTCCTGCCTCGGCCTCCCGAGTGCTGAGATTACAGGCATGCACCACCATGCCCAGCCTCTTACTGTCTTCTGACAAGGTTTTTCTTCAACTCAGCTGGTGAGCCACAACATCCCAAGGTAGTTGGAGAGCACATAACCCCCAGCAGGTAGGGTCTGCAGCCCCTTTCAGCCAGAAGTAGCTATATGAACACAGAGAGTGCCACAGCCTCAGCATCCCACAAAAAATTATGGGGATTTATGTCTCTCAAGGGGAAATGAGGCAGGAGATTAGGGCATGGCCAGCCAGCTGGCCAAATGGGAATGACCTGTCAATCACAGAGATCCAGGATGTATGCCCAGAAAAACAGTTCACAAGCCCTGCACCTGGGACCAACCAGAAAGTACTATCTTCAGTTTTTCTGGCATGAAATCAGGTTTTTGATAGGATGGCCTGGATCTGATGTCACCTTGAGGAATGCAAGATACAAAAGATGCTGCCTTGTGGCCACTGTGCCCTCTTCCTCAGTGCCTCACTCTTATCCTACAGAATGTACTTCTCTTCCTACCTTTAATTGGCCTGCACTTGCTCTGCAGAGCATACTTCTCTTCCTACTTCTTTTTTTTTTTTTTTTTTTTTTGTGGGTAGTGGGGGTCGACCTCAGTACCTTGCACGCCAGCAGGTGCCCGTGCCGCTGAGCGATATCACCGGCTCTTTTTTCGTATGTGGGTTCCGGGAGTCGAACTCGGGCCCTCGCGCTTGCCAGGCCTACTTCTAACAAATGTAAAACCTCACTACCTTTTTCATGTGTTTTGTCCAATTCTTTGTTCAAGACACCCAGAACCTGGAAAGAATCTCTGAAAAGAACCCACAGCACCCTGAACCCCAATAACAGAGTCTCAGTCACTAAATTCTCTAGGCTGAGCTTGAAGTTGAGATCCTCCTGCCTCAGCCTACTAGTGTTAGGATTATAGGCATGTGCTACCATGCCTGGCTTAAAAAAATAGTTCAAAAGCCCTGAGATTTTGGGGACTTCCTTAAACAACTGGCAAGAGGGCAAACCAGTCAAGTTTCTTTCCTTCTTTCTTTCTTTTTTCTTTTCTTTTCTTTTTTTTTTTGTTGCTGTTGTTGTTTTGAAATAGGGTCTTGCTGTGTAGTCCAGGCTGGCCTTGAACTCACTGTGCAGCCTAGGCTGACCTCGAACTCACAGCAATCCTCCTGCCTCAGCCTCCCAAGTGCTGGGATTACAGGCATGTGCCGCCATGCCCAGCCACTAGTCAGTTTTCTGAAGGACAATTTAGTATGGGTCAGAATCTTTATAAAGGGGCCTATTCCTCAACCTGCATTCTACTTCTAGGAATTTATCTTCAGGGAAAAAGTCAGAGATTTTTTCCAAGATTTGTTTATAAAGATGTCATTGATTAAAACCAGAGGAAACTGGAAATAAACCGAAAGGTAAATTATAGGAGATCGGTTAAATGAACTGTTACATATCTTCATTATATAACTGAGTCATTTTATGTAGTATTGAATATTTTCATTTATTTGTTTGTTTGGGGTTTTTTATATGCGGGTACCGGGAGTTGAACTCAGGACCTCGGGCTTCCCAGGCAGGCGCTTATGCCGCTGAGCTATATCACCAGCCCCTGTTTATTTGTTTTTTAAAACAAGGTCTCACTATATAGTTCAGGCTGGCCTTGAATTCACCAGGTAGCCCAGGCTAGCTTGAACTCATAGAGACTTTCCTGCCTCAGCCTCCTGAGTGTTGAGATTACAGGCATGCGCCACCACGGCCAGCATTTATATATTTTTATAAAAGAAGAAAAGTACACATATGGAGTTTAAATGACAGGTTAACAAGGTGTAATTCAGTTTCTCAATTTTGTCTTATAGATATTTATGTGCACACACTGATTCTTGTTATTCGCAGTGGTTATGTTCCGCAGTCACTCAACATTGAATCTGCCTCCTCTGCTGTCACTTAGGAGAGGGAATTTGTTTGGACAGAGGAGCTTAATTTACTGTTTATGGTTCCCCACTCGGATCCTTCCAGTAGATTCCTCCATGGCTCCTCTTTGCAGAGAACGCCCCCATCTTGCAACTGAGAATGCTGCAAAAGGCCAGGACTATCCTTGTGATCCACAATTTCACAATCTTACAAATGCGGATCGAACCTTAATTATCAGTCTCCCAACCACTCATCTGATTGCCTTCAGTCACAGAGAGGATTTTCTTCCCACTACACCCTGCTCCCTGGAGCCATAGCATCTTCCATGGTAAATACATGGTCAAGGTAGGAGCCTGCCACCTCATTATACACAAACAGGAAACTGAGGCCCAGAGAGGTAAACGACTACTGGATGTCATAAGTGGCCAGAGCCAGCCGCCAGGTCACAGGATCCCAGTGCAGAGCTCTTCCCCACAGTGCCATCCACTGGGACTCTGGGGGTCTGGTGGCACAGCCATGAGACACAGCACTTTTGTCCTTCACAATCCACGAACATTGGCGTTGCAAACCGTGATGTATCTGTGTCTTACAACCTATGCAGAACCTCGGGATTATTCACCTGCCAGTGAAATTGAAGCCCCAGGGCTTTGCCTGTGTTTTGCTATGACCTTAGTACCCCTGGCACAGGCTATCCCCAAGTCTGCATGCGAAGTCACACATCTCTCTACGTTGACACCAATGCAAAGCCTCTGTGGAACTGGGCAGTCACCAAGCTGCGGCTCTGCCATCTTGAGGGGCACAGCAACCAAGTTGCACTGGACAGGCCATCTGAAGCCAAGCGCAGTGGCACACGCCTGTCTTTCCAGCACTTGGGGGAGCTGAGGCAAGAGGAGGACAAGTTTGAGCCCCGCCCAGACAACTTAGTGGGACCCCATCTCAAAAAATTTTTTTAAATGTTTTGGCTTTTTTTTTTTTTTTTTTTTTTGTGGGTACCGGGGGGGTCGACCTCAGGACCGCGTGCGCCAGCAGGCGCCCGTGCCGCTGAGTGATATCACCAGCCCCTTTTTCGTATGTGGGTTCCGGGAGTCGAACTCGGGCCCTCGCGCTTGCCGGGCAGGCGCTTAAGCCACTGAGCCATCTCACCGGCCCCTGGCTTTTTTTTTTTTTAATGCGGGTACTGGGAGTTGAACTCAGGACCTTGCACTTGCCAGGCAGTCGCTTATGCCACTGAGCTAAATTGCCGGCCCTGACTTTTTTTTTAGACAGGGTCTCACTATGTAGTTCAGGTTGCCCTTGAACTTGAGGAGATCCTCCTGCCTCAGCCTCCTAAGTGCTGGGATGACAGGTGTGTGCCGCCATGTCCAGCAGAAATTTAAAAAAATTGAAGGACTTAGTTGTAGCTCAGTATAAAGGCTGTGGGTTCAATCCCCAGTAGTGCAAAAAAGAATGAAAAAATGCAAGAGAGAAAACCATTTGAGAAGCATCCTGGTGACCTTAACTAAACTCTTTCCATGGACTCAGTACAGTGCTGAAGGATGGGATCTACAAGTGACCATGATGTGGCCCTGCACAGCTCACAGACGAGCTCACAGACTAACTTAGGATCCAACTTCTATGCCCATGGTCCGTTTTCATGGGCTGCAGGAAAGACAGACACTGGGAAACAGATGTGAAGCAGAAATAGTGGACAGCGACCCCGTCTTCACAACAGGAAAGACAGGACAGGCCAGCAGCAAGGAGCTGCGTGTCATGTTGGAACATTCACACCAATAGCAGTGACAGGCTGCTTGAAGCCAGCGCCCGAGCGTGGGAGGCTTGCAGGCAGGCAGGCAAAGGCTGCTGTTTGGTGGGTGTGGAGTTGGGTGCTGCAGGTGACTCAGCTGCGACTTGGTTTCTTTAGGTGACCTAACAAAGCAAAACCAGCCTCCCGTGGCTTGAAGCTGGGTGAACAGCCAAAGAAGGGGAAGACTGATTTGTCACCATGGGCATAGATGGGGCGGGGACGGTGGCTCTTTCATCTGCATTTCCAGCCCCGAGCTAGGGCCAAGTCCAAACTAGGTAGGTGCTCAGCCTACCTAGGCCTCAGCCGCTCACTCAGGCTTCTGATGTCACATCCCTCACAGAGCCTGTGGCTCACGGAGTTGCGAGTGAGTTGGGAGCATGAAGCACAGACAGCCCACAGCCAGAGCCCATGTTCAGAAACGGCTCACGCCCTGTTCTTGTCGCTGTTGCTACTGGAAACCTTTGCTGAGTCATCTCACACTGATTACATGAAAACTGCAGAGAAATCTTTTACCCTGTTTTTTTTGTTTGTTTGTTTTGTTTTGTTTTTTTGTTTTGCCCTGTCATGTTTAACTACAGCAGTAATTTCAGACATCAGGAGCACTTGGGGAAATTGTTCAAAAGTGGATTTCAGGCTGGATGTGGCACGCACCCATAATCCCAGCACTCAAGAGGCTGAGCGGGAGGATCCAGGAGAGTTCAAGGCCAGCCTGTGCTACACAGGGAGTTGAAGGCCAGCCTGAACTATCATAGTAAGACCCTGTCTCAAAACATCGTCAACAAAAAGGAAAACGTGGATTTCAGGGCCCAGTCCCTTCAGGTTCTAATCAGGCCTTTGTTTTTAAACAAATCTCGCAGGTGCCTCAGGGACCTGGAGAAGGCTGCGGTGTCTGCCTGGGCCCTTCTGTCACTGGCTATGAGGGGTGCCATTCATTGGTGCCCTCCTCTGACTTCACTTGATTTTCCTTAAAATGAGGAATACATGCTTTTGGAAAAACAACTCAAAAAGTGCAGAAGATCAGAAAGTGAAAGAAACTCACTGGACCCCACCTCTTCCTTGCTGACCGCTATACCCGCCTCCTAGAGGTGGTCATGCTCTGTGGTTGGGGGTTCCCCTCGCAAGCACAGCACTGCTGTCTCTCCTCCCCCCACAACCCCTTTATAAAGCACAAACAGGATCAGAGGGCAGAACAGGGATCGGCTAACATTTTCTGTAAAATGTCCAATGCAAACATTTTCAGCTTTTGGGGCCATCGCGTTTCTCTGTCCTACTACTGAACTCTTCATCGCAGCCCTAGGGCAGCTGCAGATGATGTGGAAATGAAGGGACGTGGCTATGTTCTAGTGAAATTTTATTTACAAAGCAGGCAGCAGGCTGGCTTTGGCCCACAGGGCACCTTTCGCTGCCCTAGAGCTCTACAGCTTTCTCCTTTCACGTGCTTAATTTGAAGCTCTCTTCCATGCCAGCCCATGCCTCTAGCGCACTTTAATTGCTGCACGGTGTGGATTGTGTATTCAGCCACTCCTCTGTGGGCCATTTAGATATTATGCCAGCTCTGCATTATAAACAAAGCTGCTATATGCTATCTGTTTTGTTGACCACTCTGCAGGATGAACTCTTAGAATTGCCACGTCAAAGGCTGAGTACAAATTTAAAATGTTGGTAGATGGTGCCAAATTGCTCCCAGGCTTCATTTTTAATCAGATTGGCACATAAACTTGTGATTCTCATTGCTTAATATGTATATATTTTTATACTGGGGACTGAAACCATGGATTTGCCCATATTTGGTAAATGCTCTACCACTGAGCTACATCCCCAACCCCTTATTGCTTAATCTTTCTGATGAGAATTTTCTGTTGCTTTATTTTTTTTCTGTGCTTTAAAGATTCAGAAATAACCAATGGAAAGATCCTAAAGGTCAACAGAGGCAGCAATGAACCATGTAGTAATTGATTCAACTCTGAAATAAAGACTTTTTTTCATGAAGCAATTTCACTGCGTTTTCATCAATGTAAAAGTAAATTCTCTTCTGCCCAAACATTCCTAGAAAACAGTAGACATTCTTTTCTAAATGTAAAGAACACTATACGGCTGGATATGGTGGTACATGCCTACAATTCCAGCTAGAGGGGGCTGAGGCAGGAGGACTGCAAATTCAAGGCCAGCCTGGGCAAATTAGCCACTTACTGAGACCCTCCCTGTGTCAAAAATTTTAAAATGGGCTGGGAATGTAGCTCAGTGGTAGACCATATGCCTAGCATGTGGAAGGCCCTGGGTACAATTTTTGGTGCCACCAAAAACAAAACAAAACAAAACAAAACAAAATAAAAAACACCAAAAGCAGGGCCGGTGAGATGGCTCAGCGGTGTAAGCGCCTGCCTTGCAAGCGCGAGGGCCCGAGTTCGACTCCCGGAACCCACATACAAAAAAGGGGCCGGTGATATCGCTCAGCAGCACGGGTGCCTGTTGGTGCACGAGGTCCTGAGGTCGACCCCCCGGTACCCACAAAAAAAAAAAAAAAAAAAAAAAAAAAAAAACACCAAAAGCAATAGCAACAAAACAAAACAAAAAAACCCACTGTGTATGAGAGAACAGTTTAGGCACTTGCAGAGCCAAATGTATTTATAGATAGGACATGATTGCTATTTGAGCTGCAGCCCTTGTAGGCCTGGGCTCAGTGATGATGAAATGAATTTTGAATTTCCCACTTGGAATTCTGCTTTAGCTGGGTGTGGTAGTGCAATACCTGTCATCCCAACACTCAGGAGGCTGAAGCAGGGGGATTGCCATGAGTTCAAGATGAACCTGAACTATATAGCGAGACTTTGTCTCAAAAAAGAAAATAAAAGGAAAAAGAAAAAAATTCTAGCTCACATCTTTTACATGATTGGGCCAATGCTTCAGGATCCCTTATGTGAAAAAATGCACGGATCATAGCCAATGTGGTTGAGATTGCAACTGTGAACACCTTGCTCTGAGCGAGCATCTACGGGGACACTGGCAGGAGCGGGGTCTTTCATGCACATCCCCTCCCGCCCTGTGTGATGGTTGCACCACTGTGCAGATGGGGAAGTAAAGCTCAGGTAATACAGACCAGGTACACTAACACAGTCAGGCCTGTTTGCCTGCCAAGCCTATGGGAAAAACATACAGTCAAATGCTGCACTGCACACTGGCAAAACTTTTGCAGAAAATGAAGTAAGAGGAACACAAATCAGTATCCCATGATCTTGCAATCTACTCTCTGGGTATCCATCTTCAGAAAATAATTCCAAAGGAAAAAAGTTATGCCCAAAGAGAAAAGGCTAAACCATTAGAAATAGTGTGGAAAAAAAGAGGAATAAGTAGGTAACCAGCTTGAATTATTAAGAACCCATTAATAATGATCGTAAAGGCAGAATCCGTGCGTAGCAGTGGGAAAAGCCCTGTCTCAAAATCAGAAGACCCGGGTCTAACACCACTTAATACTTAAGTAGCCTTGGGCAAGTTTTTACTTAGGTTCCCCACATCTTTTTCTCAGAAAGACAGGCAGGTAGGTGTATTTCTTCTTTCTCCCCACCCCCCTTTTTGAGACAGGGTCTCACTCTGTAGTTCAGGCTGGCCCTGAATTCCACACTGGCCTTGAACTTGGAGTGATCCTCCTGCCTCAGCCCCCCAAGTGCTGGGATGACAGGCATGCGCCACTACACGTGGCCTCTGTATTAAATAATATGCCAAAGTACATGGCATTTTCACTAAATGTTCTTTCTTTTAATCCATGGTAAGGCTGCTCTTCTCTGCTACCATGAGGCCATCCGCCATGTGTCGCTTCTGGGAAATGCATTCAGTTACCCTGCCGGACTCCAGCAGTCCCCCATCCCCTCCCATGGTGAGCAACACGAGAAAGCAGGTGTCATTGGGAGGGCCCATGCTGCCCAGGGCCGGAGCCGACTCCCTGTGAGGAAGTTTAGGGGGATTGATGACCCTAACTGACCCTGTCCAGGCTGTTACAGTGACTGTGTCGGTCACTACACCCACAATTATCGAAATGAAACAGTGCCAGGCACTACATTTGTAGAACATTTGTGGTCCTAGGAGTGTGGGTTTCTTTTTGGCTTTAGTCCACAGAAGACTTTCTGTCCAGACACTCAGAGCTTCTCCTTGACAGTTGTTACGCGCTCTAGCCAGTATGTGACGTGGTTATGGTGGCCTGAGCAAGCGAACACAGGATTGTACTTTTCTTTGCTCTAACAGAGGAGCAACAGCTTTCTACAAAGGTCCCATGATAGATATTGATTCTTCTTTTTCCCCATTCCCCTCCCCTCCCTTCAACCCCTCTTCCTCTCATTTACAAAGCTTTGTTTCCATTTTATCCTTTTCTCATTTTTTTTCTTTTCCCTTCCGTCCTTTACCCCTTCCTCCTCCCTAGTTCCCCTTTTGAACAAGGAAATGAAAAACTTGATGGATAGGCGCGAACACAGAAATGACAGAGGACAGAAACACTGAACTTCAGGATAGAACAGAACTCACCCAGTCTGAAAAAGAGGAAAAAAACAGAACCTACAGATAGATCTGTGTGACAACAAAAGGTCCAACATTTATATCATATGTCCCAGAAAGAGAAGAGAAAGAGATCAGAACGTATTGGAGGAAATGGCTGAAAAATCCCCAAATGCGGTGAAAGATATAAACCTACAGATTCAAGATGAATGAACCCGGGCCGGTGAGACAGCTCAGTGGCATAAGCGCCTGCCCGGCAAGTGCGAGGGCCCAAGTTCGACTCCCGGAACCCACATACAAAAAAGGGGCCAGTGATATCGCTGAGCGGCACGGGCGCCTGCTGGCACGCGAGGTCCTGAGGTCGACCCCCCAGTACCCCCCCACACACAAAAAAAAGATGAATGAACCCCAAAAAGGATAAAGTGCTAATTCTTTGAAATTTACCTGAGATGTACAAACACTAATCGAGAGACAGATTGGCGTGGTGGATTTTAAAAATGTGATTCAACTATATGTTGCTTGTAAGAAACTTCGAGTTCAACAATGTAAGTAGGTTGAAAGAATAGAAAAAACACATTATGCAATCATGAAGTTAAGAAAAGCAGAGGTAGCTGTACCAATAGCCAGTGAAGCAGCCTTGAGTAAAGGAAATTAGAGATGAGGAGCCATCACGTGATGACGAAGGGCCAGGAAGATAGGAGACTGGCGTATACTTAGCAACAGAGCAAAAAATACATGAAACAAACACTGACAGAACTGAAAGGCCAAGTAGACAAACCCAGTTATAACTGGGAACCTCCACACCTGCTCTTCAACAACTCATAGAACTGTCAGAAAATCAGCAAAGCTACAGAACACCTAAACGGCAACGTTCACCGACAGGGCAGGACCTAAGTGATGTAAGTAGAACACAGAACACTCATCAACAGCAAGACATTTTTTGATAGTGCTAGGACTCAAAACCAGGGCTTCGTGCAGGTTGGCAAGTGCCCTACTCCTGAGCTATCCCTCCAGCCCCTCAGGACACAGCGTAAAACAGCCTTGACAAATTTAAAAGAATCAAAATTAGGGTGTGTTTTCTACCATACAGGAATCAAGCTAGAAACGAGTAACAGAAATGCATTAGATTTAGGGAATTGAGGATCATAAGAAAAGCTGTCTAGGCTGTTCCAGTGACTATGTCTGCCACTATATCCCCAGTTATCTAAATGACAGTGCCTGGCACCAAGCCAAACCTCAAGAAAGCCATTTGTAGAATGGCTGTGGTCCTAGGAGTTTGTGTTTCTTTTTGGCGTTAGTCCACAGAAAACTTCTATCCAAATACTAGAACTTCTCCTTGACAGCTGGCTCCGCCTAATATGTGACATGGTTATGGCAGCCTGAGCAAAAGCGTCCTGTGAACACATGATTAAAACTGATCTATAGGTTTAAGCAATGCCTATTAAAATCCCAGTGAAGTTTTGCTATTGGCATAGACAATAGACAAAATTTATTGTAAAATTTATATGAAAAGGCACAGGACCAAGAATAGACAATCTTTTTTTTTTTTGAGACAGGATCTCTGTAGTCCAGGCTGGCCTTGAACTCACAGCAATCCTCCTGCCTCAGCCCCCCAAATGCTGGGATTACAGACATGCATCACCACGCCCAGCTTGGCTCTAACATTTTTGAAATGACAAAATTCTAGAAAAATGGAAGCCAGATTAGTGGTTTCCAGAGGTCAAGGATTGGAGTATGGGGAGGACAGGACAGGGAAGGGCTACAAGAGGGATGCATGAACCTACGTAAGTGATTACATGTATAGAACAGACCGCAGAGTAGTACAAGTGAAACAGGGAAATCTGTGGGTCATATTAATGTCTTTGATGTGATACACCATAGTTTTACAAACTTATCACACAGCTGTTCTGGTTGATAACTTAAAATACAATGTAAATGACTTAAGGGTCCAAGTAATTCATTAAAGACATAAAAATGTAAGTATCACTTTAGCCTTCAACAAAGAAGGTACTTTCTCCTAAAATGACAGACTTTGAGAAAAGCTTTTGCTGTTGAGCAGGATGCCAGGAATCAGGTAATAGGGCACATAATCAAGAGTACCACAAGGAGCTGGGGATATAGCTCAGCGGCACAGCGCCTGCCTCACAAGTGCGAGGTTGTGAGTTCGATTCCCAGAACCAAAAAAAAAAAAATGACTAAGGATAAGGGATTTCATTGCTGAGCCTCTCCAAATGAGCAGTCACTTTTTACCTAGTAATTCTAAAACTGAATTATAAGATCATTGACAGAAAACAAACAAAAACTACCCATGCCTGCTTGGTAATGTTGGCTTCAGAATAAAGTAACATATCATAAAGTCAAGTTTCAGCAAAATAATTTTATTTTCTAACACATGGTAAACATATACATCCAATACGTGTTCACTTGCACGTCTATTCACAAATGACTTCCAAATCACAAGCACTTTGACCCTTAAGTACGAACTACTGAAAGTTACCCTTGCTGAAATAGGAAAAATGGTTTTAGACGATAACATTCTGAATATATTGGATTGGTCACAGCAGAACTGGCTTTAGTCAGATGAGATCTCTAAGACTAGAGCTTTGGAAAGCTACTACTTTTGCATCTAATGCTTCCAGATGAACAGGATGCGGCACTATCAGCTCGTCTTCTAAAGAAGTTTCATCAGTTTTTCTGGTGATGGAACCACTTATCCACTGTATTCAGAGAAAAGAAAATGAAATTAGAATCCCGGTTGAGAATCAAAATCACATCCAACATGTAACACAGAGTACTGCGCTTGGTTTAACGGATCCTGCTATGGTATTACTTTCACACACACATATAAGCAAAGCCGCACTACAGCAGATGCTGGCATCTCAGCATGGAGGTTTACTTTGGGCTTCCTCTCTTTTTTGATAGCAGGGAGAGGGTGGGCAGTCCTGGAAATTGAACCTGGGGAGTACTAAACTACATTCCCAGCCCTGCTGATTTATTATTTTTGAGAGAGGGGCTTGCTAAATTGCCTAGGCTGGCCTTGAACTCATGATCCTTCTGCTTCAGCCTCCAGAGTAGCTGTAGCTATAGGTGTGTCCTACCACGCCCAGTTTGGAACTTTCTTACTCTTGATGCTAAAAGTATAATATGATTTTCAAACTGTTGGCCTTTTTTGTTTGTTTGTGACAAGGTGTTGCTATGTAATTCAGGCCAGCCTCTAACTCACTATGTGGCCCAGGCTGGCCTTGAACTTACAATCCTCCTAATTGGGTTTCCCAAATGCTGGGATCACAGGTGTGAGCCATCATACCCAGCTGCAAACTTGTTTTTTAAGTGGCAGAACTAACCAGTGAGTTATCCTTAGGCAAAGAGATTTCTAAGGAACTCTAAAATGTTTATTTTCCTTCTGTCACTCTTTCCCTTCCCCCCTCCCTCTCTCCATGTATATGGTACATTAAAAATACACACATAACATGCATGAACCTGGAGCACATTATGTCATGTGACATACACCAGGCACGGAAAGACAGATACTGCATGATCTCACTTATATGTAGAACCTAAAAAAGCTGAAATTCTAGAGAGAAAAATGATGGTTGTCAGGGGCTGGAGTGTCAGAGCAGGTAGACAGGAAAACGAGAGAAACATGCTGACCAAAACGGGACAAAGTTGCAGTCAGACGGGAGGGACGAGCTCTGTGGGTCTACCTCACAGAGTGGTGACTACACTAAGTAATAATGTGTTGCATTTTCCCTCCCTCCTTCCCTTCCTCCCTCCCTCCCTTCCTTTCTTCTTCCTTTCTTGGGCTCAAGATTGAACCTAGGGCTTTGAGTATGAGCTCCACCATTGAGGGACACCCACCTGCATACTTCAAAATGGATAGAACAGTAATTTTTAAATGTTTCACCATGAAAAAAGTATGTGAGGCTACAGATTTGTTAATTAGCCTGATTTAATCATTCTATATTATAAATATTATCAAAACATCCCACTGTACCCATAAATATATAATTGTCAAACATGTAAAATTTTGCATGCATACACATAATTTTTAATGTACTTTTACACTAATGTAGATCTTACCATCTGTTGGTACTGTGCAGGCAGAGTCACATGGTGGCGGTAACTAAAATAAAAGATTAAAATGTATAAGTTGGGCCGGTGAGATAGCTCAGCGGCATAAGCACCTGCCTGGCAAGCGTTAGGTCCTGAGTTCAACTCCCAGTACCCACATATGAAAAAAGGGCCGGTGATATTGCTCAGCCCCCCGGTACCCACACACACACAAAATAAATAAAATGTATTAGTCTAATCCCAGAGAGGAAAAAAGCTGAAAGTATATGGACAAAATTGCAAAAGAATTGGAACAGAAGACCACCCCAATTTTTAGGCTCTATAAATAATTTATAACATACAGGAACAATGTGAGGTTTGCCCACTGCTGAGAGATGCTAACAAAGTCAAGCCTCTTGACTTTCAACATCACATTGGAGAATAAATAAAATACTGTTTTCTGAAATAAATAAAAACTGATATGCATACATAATGACTTTACACCTGTGCACACATAAAAAATGTAGACAAAGTGTTCTTGTTGAAAAGTTACAATAGCTGGGTGTAGTGGCACACGCCTATAATCCCAGCACTCAGGAGGCTGAGGCAGGAGCATTGCTGCGAGTTTGAGGCCAGCCTGGGCTACAAAATGAGTTCAAGGCCAGCATGAACTGCATAGCAAAACCCTGTCTTGAAAGACAAACAAACAAAAAAAGTTACAATAATTAACCACTGGCTTTTCCTTTCCAGTTTTTCTTTTTTTTTTTTTTTTTGTGTGGGTACCGGGGGGTCGACCTCAGGCCCTCGTGTGCCAGGAGGCACCCGTGCCGCTGAGCGATATCACCGGCCCCTTTTTCATATGTGGGTTCTGGGAGTCGAACTCGGGCCCTTGCGCTTGCCGCGCAGGCGCTTAAGCCGTTGAGCCATCTCACCGGCCTCCAGTTTTTCTTATTCATCTTAATTTTGTCATTCATCTGGAACCAGAAGAGACCTAGAAGAGCAAAGGCAATTCTGGGCAACAAAAGCAAGGCAGGGGGCATCACAATCCCTGATTTGAAATTATACTATAAAGCTACTGTGATAAAAACAGTGTGGTATTGGCATCTTAATTTTGTCAGGATTCATATGTAAACAAAGGTGAATCTAAACATACTGGGTTCATCAATAATGTCCTTTTTACCAGGCAGTACAAAGGTAAGACTTCATTTTCTCATTTGCCTTTTTCTAACACTATAAATGAAAATAATTTAAGAGGATCTGGTTGAGGTCTTGGTACGTTCAATTCAGATTATTAAAAGTAGTACAGCCGGGGGTGGTGGTGCATCGCTGTAATCCCAGCACTTGGGAGGCTGAGACAGAAGGACTGTCAAGTCGAGGCCAGCCTGGGCTACGTAGTGAGTTTAAGACCAGCCCGAACTGCATAGTGAAACCCTGTCTCAAAAAACCAAAAAATAAAACCCACAAAAGTACAAAGAGAACTACTACTTTGATAGATAGTTTATTATCTCACACGATAGTCTTTTCTATTACTATAAATTGTTCCTGCAATGGTACCAACAATTTGGTGATTTCCTTGATCCTTGCCAGAAAACCAAGTCAAGTAAATTCCCATTGCTTCTTTTGTAAAAAACACTTATGACAATAGGCTCGTGGGTCACCCAGGACCTTCTGGACTCATTTTGATTTTCTACAAATTATACTTCGCTGTCTGTCCAACTTCTGGTTGAACAGGACCATGCCTCAGCATCCTCTCTCAGTGAGACGCTACTTCCAGGTGTCACGGGTTCGAATGCTAAGCCCTCTGCAGTTTCAGGCACACGGGAGCCTCTCAGCCTGCACCATGCGTCCATCCCCAGCATCCACCCGCCCACCCTCTCGTTAAAGGGGGGTCTGCATACCGCGTCCACGATGGCTTTGGCAGCATCAGGGTCACACTTGAAAGGGCTCTCAGACACTGTTGTGTTCATGCTGTTGAATAAAGCAAAGCAGTCAGAAGCCAAAACGACAGGACATCCTCTCCTCAGAGATTAAAAAAACGTTGAAGATGGGCAGGCCAGATGACATTCAAGTCTGGGTTAGGTCAAAGCTTTGTCACTGACATTAACATTCTAGTTACTGGTTACGTTTTTGGGGATTCAACCCAGGGGTCCTCCCACCACCCCCAGGGTCTTTTTAAATTTTGAGACAGGGTCTCACTAAGTTACTCAGACTGGGCTCGAATTTGTATTCCTCCTGCCTCAGCCTCCCAGGGTGCTGGGATTACAGATGTGGACCACCACACCTCACTCTTGTGTTTACTTTTATTCAAGTATCTTAAATTCAGATTTAAGACTCTGAGACTGAATGCTTTGCAGTGCTCACTGAAATAGCTGAGAAACACATCTTTCCTAACTGAAAACATTGAGACAATAAAAACCCCCATTCCTATCAGTGCTGGGGAAACATCCGAAGGAGACACTTCTGACAGAAGTAATATCTGGCTCAACATTTCCAAAAAATAATTCAGTAAAATGTGTCCAGAACCTTTAAAAAGTTCATAGGCTTTAATAGAGAAATCCCACCTCTCAGAACCCAGTGAGAAACAATGATCTACAAAGTTGTTTACCATATGCTATTTCACTGTCGATAACAGCAAAACATTGGAACTAATCAAAATGTTCAAAGAATGACTAAACGTGTTTATCCACAAATGGAATATTATACTGTTACAGCAATCTGATATCAAACCAAATGGAAGACTCCTTGCACCTGAGGAGTTAGAAGGCAGCTTTTATTTTAACGCTAGCAGGCTGATGGGAATCAGATCTCAAATCATCAGCGCTGTCTTGGGGTAGAGTAGTTTCTTATACAGGTTTTCAGAAGGAAGTACAAAAGGCACATAACGTGATATTCTACAGTTGGTTACATACGTCTTGTCATACGTTGCTAGGCAGGTTTGGTTCAGGCAAGTTAATTGGGGGCTACCTATACTATAACAGGGAGGTCAAGGCTAGGGTGAGCAGGAGGAATCAATCCCTGTCTTAGCCTGAGTCGAGCTGTCCTTGAAATGCTAAGTCTCTGGGACTTGAAAGTAAGCAAAACATCACTGTCTGGCTGAGTTACACTTCTCTTGCAGCTGGCACCTGGAATGTTAAGGTTTGTTAAGTTTTGTAGCTTTCTAATTATGGGAACAAGCTGTGCTTCTCAGTCTCATCCTTGAGTAGTGTTAGAAATATACTAGTATTAGAAATATAAGTTTTAAAATTTCCTTTACAATTAAAATAGCCTCTACAATACAGATATAGAATGTTATATAATATTATAATGGGGGAAATGCTTACAATATACTCCTAAATTTAAAAACCATACAATGAATTGTGCATACAATATAATCTTAATTACTTACAAAAACTTCTAGAGGCCAGTGAGATAGCTCAGTGGCTTAAGCGCCTACCTGGCAAGCACAAGGTCCTGAGTTTGAGTCCCGGAACCCACATACGAGAAAAGGGCCGGTGATATCGCGCAGCGGCACGGGAGCCTGCTGGTGCGTGAGGTCCTGAGTTCAACACCCGGTACCCACCCCAAAAAAAAAAAAAACCTGGGCCGGTGAGATGGCTCAGCGGCGTAAGCACCTGCCTTGCAAGCGCGAGGGCCCGAGTTCGACTCCCGGAACCCACATACAAAAAAGGGGGGCCGGTGATATCGCTCAGAGGCACGGGTGCCTGTTGGCGCGCAAGGTCCTGAGGTCGACCCCCCGGTACCCACAAAAAAAAAAAAAAAAAAAAAAAAGAAAACCTTCTAAATATTAATAGGGGTATCTGAGAAAAGTATGATTAAAAAAAATTTTTTTTTGCCTATCTATAGTTCCAACTTTCTGCACTATTACAGTATTATAGAATTAATATGTGTATAATAAGAAATGAAGTATCTGCAGTTTACTGTTACTTTACATTAAGGCCATTTCCACGAAAATAGTAAGATACCACAAAATAGAAGTTAATTTAAATGCCAAGTCTTATTCATGATTGTACATCATCACACAAATGTGTAGCTCTTCTTGATTTTTTTCTCTTTTGTGGAAGGATAATGTCTTCATTTTATAGGGTATTATACTGACAAAAAAATAGAAGATTCTTGGGAAAATTATACATCCAGATGTTCTCATACTCAGAGGAAAATCTTACTGCCAAGATTAACTTCTGATAGTAAATAAATAAATAAATAAATAAAGCCAGGAGTAATGGTGCATGCCTATAATCCCAGCACTCTGGAAGCCTGAGGCAGGATGATTACAAATTCAAGGCCAGCCTGGGCAGCTTATTTGGGACCCTGTCTTAAAATAAAAAATAAAAAGGGCTGGGGATGTAGCTTAGTGTGAAGGCCCCACGTTCAATCTCTGGCACCATAAGGAAAACAAAAGAACATGTTTATCTGTACATCTTGGTGAACTTTTGGGGATCTATCTATAGGATACATTCACAGTGATGCTACGGAGAAAGATACATTACATCTTAATTTTGGGGGGATGGATTAGGCAAATTGTCCTTCCCCAAAGGCTGCAGCCCTTTCTGCTTCTACCAACTGTACAGTTCTTGACATCCCTGGCTATCAGCTGATTGTTTTGAAATTCTGCAAGACTAATGAAAGTTAACATCGTCTTGCTGAATGGCACGTTAAGCTATGAGTGAGACCACGTGTCTTCTTACATGGAAACTGCCTTTCTTATCCTTTTCCCTTTATCTATGTAGCTGTTGGTTTTTCTTTCTTATCAACTTCAATAAAGTATAAATTAAGGAGCTCAGGTCTTTGTCATGTCTTATTTAAAAAAAAGAAACTGGGAAAATTGTTTCCTAATGAATAAAAATATACCATTAAGTAAAACCTTCTTTTATGGATTTTGTTTTGTGTTATTTGGAAAGCCCTTCCCTAGTACAAGCTGAAAAATACACTTGCCTATGCTTTTTCTAAAAATGTTTAACACTAAAATTTATTTGTCTGGAATTAAATACTGATGCAAGACAGTGGTTAGAAACACAAAGGCCAGCAAAGAGCACCAAATTAACACCAAGTGTGTAAAACAGGCTGGAAATGCTGGGCATGGTGGTGCACACCTATAAACCGGCACTCAGGAGGCTGAGGCAGGAGATCGCCACGAGTTCAAGGCCAGCATGGGCTACATAGTGAGTTTAAGGCCAACCTGAATTACAAAGTGAGACCCTGTCTCAAAAAAAAAAAAAAAAACAAGAAATAAAATAAAAACATTCTATATAGGATCTTTTCCTCCATTATAGTTCCTGTTTATATAGAAAGCTATTAATATACACATAGAAGGAGTGATCAGAAAATACAGTGAATGCTTCAATTTTAAAAAAACTTACCACAGTAAAAGATACATTGTCAAGAACAATGGGATAAGTGTGTTGGAAGTGAGGGTTTTTTTTTTTTTTACACATTAGATTTTATTGGTACATTTTAGATAGCTATAATGATCACATTCATCATAGAGAATTTGCACCTGTATATGATAAAACTTTTTTTTTCCCCCATTCCCCTCCCCTCCCTTCAACCCCTCCTCTGAGGGAGAGGGTTTGAAGGGGCTTAATGGCAATGTCTTTTAATGTAATAAAATTTTTAAACATTCACAGTATTTTTTGATAACCCCATCATATACTCATTTTGTAATTAGTCTTCCTTCTGATTTCTTGTTCTTTTTCCAGTTTTCTGGGCACACAGTATGATCTACAACAATTTGCCTCCCCTTTTCAAATATCCCTACATCTTATTTCTTTCTCTAATTTACCTCACTGCCTAGTGTGTCAAGAATAATGGTTAAGGGATGATAGTGAGCATGCTGTTATAAATGTCTAACTAGCTTAGAAGTCTACTGTATTGAGTAAGAACATGTTTGGGAGAGAGCCACGGGTACGAGTCCCTGCTCCACCCCCTATCCCGGGCGACTTCAGTTAAGTTCAGTCTCCCTACGTCTGTTACCTGGCTGGCAGCATGAACTGCTCAGCAAACATCAGCTATTATTATTAGTAGTAGTAAATTCAGCACACACGGCTGACACCGGGGTGGTTGTGATGCGTCCTACGTGTTTGCTTCAGAGAAGCCAGGCCTTTCCCAATTATGCAACCTCACGCAGCTCTGGCTTCCCTGTCTATGTGTAAGTTCATACTTGTTCAGTGAGGTGCCTTATGGGCACCTTTGGGTGGTCTATGTATTTACCTTCTCATCTAACATGAGCACTGTTTGACAAAACCGGCTCCTTCCTTCCTTTTTTTTTTTTTTTTTTTTTATTGAGACAGGATCTTGCCATGTTGCCTAGGCTGGCCTAAAACTTATGGGTTCAAGCAGTCCTCCTGCCTCAGCCTTCCTCATAGCTGAGACTACAGGCATGTATCATGGTACCTAGGAAACCAGTTCTTTTCTAAGTGAATGTAACAGTACAGTGTCTTACAGTGACTAAACACTCTGGAGCCAGCTGGTTGGCTTTCTGTTAAACCTGCAGAGAAGAGGTAACACTTACCAACTGATTCCTTTCCCGTCCGTTTTCTTAGTTACTAGTGCTTTCCAATAGTCATGAGTGCTTTTAATGATATCAACTGCAAAGTCCTATAATTTGAAGAGGTATGTATTACAATGATGAAAACTATCCTTTTCCTATTATCAACAATTCCTCAAAGCCTGATATTTCCCTCTCCCCTCTTTTTGCTGTACTGGGGATTGAACCCAGGGCTTTTACACTCAGCTACATCCCCAGCTCTTTATGGACTGAAACCTCTACAAATTGTGAGCTAAATAAACCTTTTCCCCTTTAACTTTGGGTGTTGGGTATTTTGTCTCAGCAATAAGAAAAGTAACTAACACGGTTGGCTAAATTGCCCAGGCTGGGTTTGAACTCTTGATCATCCTGCCTCAGTCTCCCAGAGTACTGGCATTACAGGTGTGTGCACCATGCCCAGCTACTGTCTCTTTCAATCACTTCCTCTTATCAAAAATGGAAGAGAACATTTTAATAAACACCAAGACTGTCTTCTATCTTTAGGCTTTATCAATCTTTAGATGAGAGCAATGTGGTTCAATTATAGGCTTCACACAACTAGGCCTAAAGCTACAGTTCTGAATGACACATTACCTTATCTTTAAACTCTGCATTGAAAGCAAACTCATTTTCTGGTTTTCCATCAGGAACCTTATACCTTCTAAACCAGTCCACAGTAGCTTCTAGGTAGCCAGGTTTCAGCCGTTCAACATCATTGATATCTAGAAGAAAAAGCAGATTGCATGATGTTTAAGTATTTACACATTCAACAAAAACATCGAGTATTACATTGAGAGAGCTGTAGTTTATTTTATTTTTGTTTTTTTGAGACAGGGTCTTGCTATGTAGTTCAGGCTGGCCTTGAACTCATTCTGTAGCCCAGGCTGGCCTCGAAGTCATGGCGATTCTCCTGCCTCAGCCTCCTGGGGGCTGCGATTACACGTGTATGCCACCATGCCTGGCAGAAAGAGCTGTAGTTTATTATCAAAAAGCTCAAGACAATATTAGAGTTTGTTAAGAAGAGAATGCATAGAAATTAAAAGAAAATCAATCTACAGTCTTAGAATAACTCTAAAATTCAGCACTGAGCTACCAGATCAGTACAACTGTAACTGCTGCTAGATAAGAGGAAGGAGAAATGATTGGGGTCTCAGAGTGAAAGAGCCCATCTGGCAAGTGTGGATAACTTCTATGAGAAAGGCAGAAGGTACTAAAAAGACAGGTTGAGGCTATATTTTAGAGGGTCACATCCCAATAACAAGACAAGAAAAATGGATTAGACCTATATTTCCTGATGGGTTATTTTTAAAAACATTTTTTCTTTTATCTTTAACCTTGTAGTGCTGGGGATGGAACCCAGAGCTATGAGCATGCTAGGCAAGTGCTCTACCATTAAGCTACATCCCCAGTCCATAGGTGACATTTTAAATGTGACTAGAAGCCACAGGAGAAAGAAATTAGGAAAACGGTATCATTCATAATAGTTTCAAGAAAAATTAAATACTCAAGAATTAACCTAACAAAGGAAGTGAAAAACCTCTATAACAAAAACTACAGTACTTTGAAAAAAGAGACGAAGAGGACATCAGAAAATGGAAAGAAAGCTGGGCATGGTGGCGCACGCCTGTAATCCTCAGCCCAGGAGGCTGAGGCAGGAGGACCACCACAAGTTCAAGGCCAGCCTGGGCTACATAGTGAGACCCTATCAGAAAAGAAAAGAGAAGAGAAGAGAAGAGAAGAGAAGAGAAAAGAAAAGGGAAAGACATTCCCTTTTCCTGGAGAGCCATAACCAATATTGTCAAAATGGCCATATTTCTAAAATGATATATAGATATAATGCAATCCCAAGCAAAATAGCAACAGGATTCCTCACAGAATTGGAAAAAATAATCCTGACATTCATATGGAACCAGAAGAGGCTCAGAATACCATAAGAAATCCTGGGCAACAGGAGCAAAGCAGGAGGGATCACAATTGGATTTCAAATTATATTACAAAGCTACTGTGATAAAAACAGTGTAGTAGTGGCACAAAAACAGACATGTGGATCAACGGACAGCATAGAGGATGCAGAAACAACCCCAGGCACACTCAGCCATCTGATCTTTGACAAAGGGGCCAAAGACATACTCTGGAGGAAAGATGGCCTTTTAAATGGTGCTGGGAAAACTGGCTACCCACGTACAGCAGATTGAATCTAGACCCGTATCTCTCACCATGTAAAATCAAAATGGATCAAAGATCTAAATGTTAAAACAGAAACATTCTGTTGGAAGATGAAATAGGTAATACTCTTGAAGACCTAGGCAAGGAGTTTCTGAATAGAACCCCAAATGCACAAGAAATAACATCAGAATCTACAAACGGGGTCATATCAAATTAAACTGCTTTTGCACAACAAAAGAGACAACCAATAGAGCAAAAAGACAACCTATAGAGTGGGAAAAATTTTTTTACCAGCAATTCTTTGGACAGAAGATTAGTATCTAGAAAAATAATTAAAATAATTAGACTTCCCATCTCCAATAAAACACTCAATCAGAAGATGGGCAATTGAAATGAACAGATACTAGAAAAGTACAAATGGCCAATAAATACGTCAAAAAAAATGTTCAATATCTCTGGCCATTACAGAAACGCAAATTAAAGCAACACTGAGATTCTGTCTTACCCCAGAAAGAATGGCCATCATCGAGAAATCAAATAATAAGTGCTGGCAAGACTACAGGGATAAAGGAACCCTTCTGTATTGCTGGTGGGAAGGTAAAGTAGTACAACCACTATGGAAATTGGTATGGAGATTCCTCAAAGAACTAAAAATAGAAATTCCATTAGACCTAGCTATTCTCCTTCTAGGTATCTTCCCAAAAAACTTAAAAGACATTACAGTGATACATGCATAACCATGTTCATAACAGCACAACTTTTTTTTTTTTTTAGGGTCTCTACGGTGTAGGCTGGCCTTGAACTCACTATGTAGCCCAGGCTGGCCCAAACTTGTGGCAATCCTCCTGCCTCAGCCTCCCAAGTGCTGGGATTATAGGTGTGCACCATCACGCCTAGATAACAGCACAACTTATAATAGCTAAATCTTGGGAGCAGCTAGCATGTCCATCAACAGATGAATGTACAAAGAGAACATGGTATTTATAAGTGATGGAGTATTATGCTGCCATAAAGAAGGTTAAGTGAGTCATTTGTAGGTAAGTGGATGCACCTTGAGTCCATAATGTTAAGTGAAATAAATCATATGCAAGCTGAAATATCACATGATTTTTCTTACATGAGAAACCCAAAGTATAAATCACTTAAAGAGCACAATAAAAAAATAATAGGAAATAGGGAGACAGATCTTTTGCAAATGGGAAGGGGACGAAGAGATGGAGAGAAGGGAGAGGGAGGGGAGGGGAGAGGGAATAGAAAGATTTAAGATGTGTTTGTACATGTACCAACTCCCCACAAAGAATGTAATCATTATGTACTGCAATCATATACTAATTTTTAAAAATGTGATTAGAGATTGTGTCATAGTACAGGCATTATACATCACAATAGTTCTGGCCAAGAGAAAAGTGCACTACTTAAACTTTAAAGCCTTTCTGTATGGCCATCGACAATGGCTAGCCTCAATGTCACCAAACTTCTGCTCCATGCGATCAAGCAAAAGATAAAAATGCTGAACAGTCAATCAGGCTGAGTGTAGTGGCGTACGCCTGTAATCCCACCATTCAGCAGGCTGATGCACGAGGATTGCCATGAGTTCGAGGCCAGCCTGGGCTACATAGTGAATTGAAGGCCAGCCTGAACTACATAGCAAGACCAAAAAAACCCAAAAGTCCATCAAGAAAAGTATTATTGGAAAGCAAGAAGATGCGAGTTGAAGGCCAGACTGGGCAATGTAGTCCATTAGTGAGGCTCTGTCTCAAAGTCAAAAATCAAAAAGAACTGAGGGTGTAGCTCAGTACGAAGGTCCTCGGTTCAGTCCCCTCTACTGAAAAAAGGAAATCTATCGGTGTTTAAACATTTCCCAGTGTACTCTAAAATTTTCCATACTTTTAGTGGTGCTATGATAATAGAATATGTGCTTTATTCATTTACTTACTTATTTATTTATTTTTGAGACAGGGTCTTGCTGTGTAGTCCAGGCTGGCCTTGAACTCATGGCAATCCTCCTGCCTCAGCCCCACAAGAGCTAGCATTACAGGCATGCGCCACCATGCCTGGCTATGTGTTTTTTTTTTTTTTTTTTTAAAGAGAAGAAAAAAAAAACCAAAATAAAACAAAAAAGAACAAAATTTCAAAACAACATAATAGGAGGGTAACAATGGTTAATACATTATGTATTGTTATCTTTAAATAAGTTACTAAGGGTACAAGATATCAGCATTCAATTGTCTAAACATTACTGGCATAAACCTTTCTCTTCAATGAACTAAGCAAAGTTAGTAGTGTATTTATCTTAACCATCTTATATATAAATACAATTTTTTTCTTTTCCTTTTTTTTTTTTTTTAAAGAGAAGAAAAAAAACAAAACAAATCAAAAGAAGAACAAATTTTCAAAACAACATAATAGGAGGGTAACAATGGTTAATACATTACGTATTACTATCTTTAAGTTAGTTATTCAGGACACCAGACATTAGCATTCAATTGTCCAAACATTATTGGCACAAACCTTACTCTTCAATGAACTAAGTAAAAATGGTAGTGTATCTATCTTAACCATCTTATATATATATATATATATATACAATTGTTTTTTTCCCTTTCCCTTCTTTCTTTTCCCTATTCCAGTCTCTCTTTCCTTTTGACCAGTTTCTTTTTGATTCACCATATCTATTGTACATTTTGGATCTTATTTACTCTTTCAGTTTCTCATACTAGAGAGATAATACGATGCTTACACATGTGCTTCTGGTTTATTTCACTTATGAGTATTTCTCGAGTTGCATCCATTTACCTATAAAGTCTCCAGTTTATCCTTCTTTATGGCTGAATAGTACTCCATTGTATAAAAAATACCACATCTTTCTTATCCATTCCTCAGTTGATGGGCATTTGGGTTGTTTCCAAGATCTGGCTATTACAAATTGTGCTGCTATAAACATGGGTGCACATATATCGCTGTGGTACGATGTTTTTAATTCTTCTGGGAAGATGCCCAGAAGGGGAATAGCTGGGTCAAATGGGACCTCCAACCCTAGTTTTCTTAGGAATCTCCACACTGACTTCCACAGTGGCTGTACCAGTCGACACTCCCACCAACAGTGAAGAAGGGTTCCTTTTTTCCCACAGCCCCTCCAGCATTTGTTATTAGTTGATTTCTTAATAGTAGCCATTCTTTCTGGGGTGAGATGGTATCTCAGTGTTGTTTTAATTTGCATCTCTCGAATGACTAGTGATGTTGCACATTTTTTTTGTATATTTATTTGCCATTAGTATTTCTTCATCTGAGAAATGTGTATTCATCTCAGATGCCCATTTTTGGAGTGGGTCTTTAAATTGGGGAGGTCTGATTTTTTTGAGTTCTTTATATGTTCTCGATAGTAATCCTTTGTCTGAGGAACAGCTGGCAAACATTTTTTCCCACATTGTGGGTTGTCTCTTCACTCTGTTGGTGGTTTCTCTTGCTGTGCAAAAGCTTTTAATAAGATGAGATCCCAGTTATTGATTCTTTGGGGATAGTTCCCGTGCGGTTGAGTTTTTATTCATAAAGTCTTTGCCTACTCCAATGTCTCCAAGGGTTTTACCTATCCTACCTTCCAGCAGATTTAATGTTTCTGTTTTAATATTTAGATCTCTGATCCATTTTGAATTTAGTTTAGTGCATGGTGAAAGATATGGATCTAGTTTTAATCTTCGGCATGTGTAGAGCCAGTTTTTCCAGCACCATTTATTAAAGAGGCTATCTTTCTTCCAGCGAATGTGTTTGGCACCTTTGTCAAAGATAAGGTGGCTTAGTATGTCTGGGGTTGTTTCAGCATCTTCTAATCTGTTCCATTGATCTTCAGGTCTGTTTTTTTGCCAGTACCACACTGTTTTTATCACAGTAGCTTTATAGTATAATTTCAAGTCGGGGGATAGTGATGCCCCCTGCCTTGCCTTTGTTGCCCAGAATTGCCTTTGCTATTCTAGGTCTCTTCTGATTCCAAATGAATTTTAGGATTGTTTTCTCTAATTCTGTGAGATATGCTGTTGGAATTTTGATTGGAATTGCATTAAATCTGTATAACAATTTTGGAAGTATGGCCATTTTCACTATATTGGTTCTTCCTATCCAGGAGCAAGGGATATCTTTCCATTTTCTGATATCCTCTTCAATCTCCTTTTTCAGAGTACTGTAGTTTTCAGTATAGAGGTCTTTTACATCCTTCGTGAGGTTGATTCCTAGGTATTTCATTTTTTTGGATGTTATTGTGAAAGGTATTGTTTCCCTAATTTCTCTTTCAGTAAGTTTGTTATTTGTGTACAGGAAGGCTATTGACTTTTGAGTATTGACTTTGTATCCAGCTACACTACTGAATTTGCTTATTAAATCTAGCAGTTTTTTAGTGGAGTTTTTGGGATCTTCTGTGTAGAGTATCATGTCATCTGCAAATAATGATAATTTAACTTCTTCCTTTCCAATCATTATTCCTTTTATTTCTTTCTCTTGTCTAATCGCTCTGGCTAAAGTTTCCAGAACTATGTTGAATAAGAGTGGGGACAGTGGACATCCTTGTCTTGTTCCTGATTTTAGAGGGAAGGCTTTCAGTTTTTGGCCATTTAGTATAATATTGGCTGTTGGTTTGTCATAGATAGCTTTTACCAGATTGAGATAAAGACCCTCTATTCCAATTTTCTGTAGGGTTTTTATCATGAAAAAGGTGCTGGACTTTGTCAAAAGCTTTTTCTGCATCTATTGAGATGATCATGTGATTTTTGTCTTTGGTTCTGTTAATATGCTGTATTACATTTATTGATTTACGTATGTTGAACCATCCCTGCATCCCTGGGATGAATCCAACTTGGTCATGGTGTATAATCTTCTTGATGATTTGTTGGATTCTGTTTGCCAGTATCTTATTAAGGATTTTTGCATCTATGTTCATTAGGGAGATTGGCCTGTAGTTCTCTTTCTTAGTTGGGTCCTTCTCTGGTTTTTGGTATCAGGGTAATGCTTGCTTCCAGGAATGAATTTGGGAGTATTGCTTCCCTTTCAATTTCATTGAAAAGTTTGAGAAGTAGGGGCGTTAGGTCTTCTCTAAATTTCTTGTAGAATTCGGCAGTGAATCCATCAGGGCCTGGACTTTTCTTTGTTGGGAGGTTTTTAATTACATCTTCAATTTCATTGGTTGATATTGGTTTATTTAGGATTTTTAAATCTTCTTGATTTAGCTTTGGTAATTCATACGAATCTAGGAATCTGTCCATTTCTTCTGCATTTTCCATCTTAGTAGAATATAAATTTTCAAAATAGGTATAGATGATCTTCTGGATTTCTGCAGGGTCCGTCGTGATATCACCCTTTTCATTTTCAATTGCATGGATTTGAGTCTTTTCTTTTCTTTTTTTAATAAGGTTGGATAAGGGTTTGTCAATCTTATTTATTCTTTCAAAGAACCAACTTTTTGCTTCATTGATTCTTTGTATTGTTTTTTTATTCTCCAATACGTTAATTTCTGCTCTGATCTTCATAATTTCCTCCCTTGTACGGGCTTTTGGCTTAACCTGCTCTTCTTTTTCTAGAAGCTCGAGGTTCACCCTTAAGTTGTTTATTTGCGCTTGCTCTATTTTCCTGATATAAGTGTTTAATGCTATAAATTTCCCTCTTAGGACTGCTTTCATTGTATCCCATAAGTTCCGGTATGTTGTACTGTCATTATCATTCAGTTGTAGAAAGTGACTAATTTCTTCTTTAATTTCATCTGTGACCCATTGGTTGTTCAGGAGGATGCTGTTTATTTCCATGTGTTTAGGGAGTTTTTGTGGGATCTTTTGCCATTGATTTCCAATTTCATTGCACTATGGTCTGATAATATGCATGGGATAATTTCAATTCCTTTGCATTTACTTAAGCAGGTTTTATGAGCTAGTATGTGGTCTATTTTGGAGAACGTCCCATGTGCAGCTGAGAAAAATGTGTATTCTGATGTTGTGGGATGGAACACTCTGTAGACATCTACTAAGTCCATTTGTTCAAAAGTTTGGTTCAGTTCTACTATTTCATTATTGATTTTCTGTCCAGTTGATCTATCTTTTTGTGACAGTGGAGTATTGAGATCTCCCAATATAATTGTATTAGTGCTTATTTGATTTTTCATGTCCTTTAGTACTTGTTTTATATAGCTGGGTGCATTGGTATTTGACGCATATATATTTATGATCGTTATCTCTTCCTCTTGGATTGTTCCCTTTACAAGGATGTAATGACCGTCTTTATCTCTCTGAATCCTTCTTGGCTTGAAGTTCACTTTGTCTGCAAAAAGAATAGCTACCCCTGCTTTTTTCTGGGTTCCTGTGGCATGGAGTATTGTTTTCCATCCTTTGACTTTCAGTCTATGAATTTCTTTCTGAATTAAATGTGTTTCTTGTATACAGCATATTGTTGGATCTTGCTTCTTGATCCATTTCGCCAGTCTGTGCCTTTTGATTGGTGAATTGAGACCGTTAACATTGATGGTTAAAACTGATATGTATTGACTTGTCATGATATTTTCCTGTTGTTGGTTCCCACTCTTTGTTTTTCTGCTTTCCGGCTATTTAATTATTTGCCCTGCCTGGTGGATTCCTTCTGTTGGGGTTCCTATCTCTTTCTAGAATGTCCTTCAGAACGTTTTGGAGTGCTGATTTGGTGGTCATAAATTTTCTCAGATGTTCTTTGTCATGAAAGTATTTTATTTCTCCATCAATTTTGAAAGATAGTTTTGCAGGGTACATCAATCTGGGCTGAAAATTATTTTCCTTTAGAGCTTGCAATACATCATTCCAAGCTCTTCTTGAATTGAGGGTTTGTGCTGAAAAGTCAGCTGTGATTCTGACGGGTTTTCCTTCATAAGTGATTTGTCTCTTCTCCCTAACAGCTTTTAAGATTCTGCCCTTCTGTTGAATTTCTGGGATCTTGATTATAATATGTCTGGCTGAAGTTTTTTTTTGATCATGTCTAGTTGGTGTTCTAAAAGCTTCACTTATAGGGGTGTCAAATTCCTTTTCTCTTCCAGGAAAGTTCTCCCTGATTATGTCTTTGAACAAGGTTTTAATGTCGTTGATGCTATCTCCTGCTTTTTCATTTATTCCAATTATTCTTAAGTTGTTTATCTTTGAGTCATCTAGCAGCTGCTGAATTGATTTTTCATGGTCCCTTGCTATTTTTAAGAATTTTTCCATTTCATGATCACTAATTGCAAGCCTGTCTTCTATATCTGAGATCCTGTCCTCGCATTGGCTTATTCTGCTACAAATACTTTCAATGGAATTTTTTATCTCTTGGGTATCTGCTTGAATCTGCCTTATGGATTCCATTTCTTTCCTATGCTGAGCATTCATGGTTTCTATAGTTTTCTTAAGTTCATCTATTTTTTTGTCTGTATCAGCTATAGTGTCCTTAAGCATGGTCTTCATTGTAGACATTATCTCTGCAGTTATCTGTGAGATTATTTCTGTTTTAATTTTTTCCAGAACCTCATTCAGTTGCTTTGTTGTTACCACTTCAGATAGGCCAGGTGGGTGGCTTTCGGATTGTCCCACCTCGTTGCTCCCTAGGTTTGCCTTTGGTGAATTGGATGTGTGGGGTTGCATCTTGTTTAAGTGTCGTCTCATTTTTTCTTTCTTTAATTCCTGGGGTGATGTTTGCAAATTACCTATAGTAGGTTACTTTATTGCTAGTGTTTAAGATCTTTAGAAGATGACTACTTCTCTGCAGTATCTTCCAAGTGGAGCTTGCTTTTAGGTTTTGAGCTTTCTGCCAGATCCTACCTCTTCAATTCGTTGGGTATGCGAAGTTGCTACCTGTTTGGCCCAGTCCTTGATTCTTTGGTACTGTGCCACTGTATTTTCTGTGTCCCTTAGTCAATCTCAATCATGAAATATCAGGAAGGAAAGATGTTTAGAACAATTATTTCACATTTGGCTATAATGTTAACTAAAGCATCAAACACAGCCTAGAAAATGACAGACTGAGCTAACCAGTTATTTACCACTTTTAGCTGTATAGAGTTGCGGTTATATAACAAAATCTAAAACACACCAGAAAAATTATATGCAGTATACAAGTCCTGTGTATGTCAATTTTTCCCCTGAGGAGTTTAAATTTAAAATGAGTTAAGGAGGAAATAGAGTATTGGGAGAAGAGGAAGGAATTAGATGTAAGGTTAGAGGACCAAGAGGGATCCCACTAAAATTGGGACACTAGTGCAGAGGACAGGTGGTAGAAAGAGAAGGAAGGGATAAAAGGAAGAACAGATCACAACCACAATCAGAAAGAAGTTAGAGGCGCTGTTTACACTCATATAAAAAACCAGAGAGAATAATGAAGGAAAGAGCAAATACACATACAGAAACAAAAACGAAGATAAAAACAATAAAACAGACAGATCAAAAATAAAACCCCACCAAAAAAACAAACAAAACAAAACAAAAACAAAAAAACCCTTCGCCAGAACAAAAAACGAATCAGTGAGAAAAAAAAAATAATAATAAAAAATAAAAATAAAAATAAAAATAAAAAAAATAAAAAGAATCAGTTCCAGGTGTTGACTCTGCTGTAGGCAGTTACCCTGTGGTGAGAGAGTCCTGTTCTGTGCAGGTCCGTCCCAGCGAGCCAGGAGCGCCCTCTGGCGGGCAGTGAGCAGATGCGCGTACTTTCAGGCAGAGACCAGTCTAGCTTGCCTCCGCTCTCAGCGCCCTTTCACGATCCCTGGGCCTGAGAGGCTCAGCGCGCTGTCCGGAGCGCGGGTTCCCTGCACTGGTTCCCGCCGCTCTGGTTTTTCGCCACGCCCCCCACAATGGCGCCGGGCCAGTCGCTCTCTGGCACGGGACAGGTGTGGCTGAGAGTCCAGTCTCGTTCGCCTGCTGACCTCAACACACTTTCGTGGGCCTGAGAGGCCCCGTGCTGCCCTGTCCGGAGCACAAGTTCCCAGAGCAGTTTCCGAGCCGCTCTGAGTTTCGCCACACCCCCCACAATGGCGCCCGGCCGGTCGCTCTCTGGCGCGGGGCAGCTGTGGCTGAGAGACACTCACCGCCGGTCTGCGCCGTTCTCCGCCGCTCCCCTGCCCCGCCGCTGTCTCAGGATCCTCCGTGGGGGCTCCCTGGGCACCAGCTGCCACCGTGTGTCCGTAGATTTGAGCTTCCGCGGCGCTGCAACTCCCGGGATAGTAGAAGGTGCGCGCGCGCGGTCTGCTCCTTCTTTCCTTCTTCTTTGTTGGAAGTCACCCGTCACTGGTGCCGGGGGTCCCAGATTGCGCTTCAGAACTTCTCTGGGTTTCGGGGAGGCATCTCCCCCCCTTCTGCGCTTTCCGGGTCGCTATATTCCCGTGTTCCAATGGTAACTTTTAGAGAGAGTTTCACTGCCTGCTTCTTACTCATCCGCCATCTTGAGGTCCTTTTCTTTTCCTTTCTTTCTTTTCCCCATTCCCCATCCCAGACTCTCTTTCCTTTTGACCAGTTTCTTTCTGGTTCATCATATCTATTGTACATTTTGGATCTTATTTACTCTTTCAGTTTCTCACACTAGGGAGACAATACGATGTTTGCACATGTGCATCCGGTTAATTTCACTTATGAGTATTTTCTCGAGTTGCATCCATTTATCTATAAAAGTCTCCAGTTTATCCTTCTTTATGGCTGAGTAGTACTCCATTGTATAAAAATACTACATCTTTTTTATCCATTCCTCGGTTGATGGGCATTTGGCTTGCTTCCAAGATCTGGCTATTACAAATTGTGCTGCTATAAACATGGGTGCACATATATCGCTGTGGTACGATGTTTTTAATTCTTCTGGGAAGATACCCAGAAGGGGAATAGCTGGGTCAAATGGGACCTCCAATCCTAGTTTTTTGAGGAATCTCCACACTGATTTCCACAGTGGCTGCACCAGTCGACACTCCCACCAACAGTGGAGAAGGGTTCCTTTTTCCCCACAGCCCCTCCAGCATTTGTTATTAGTTGACTTCTTGATAACAGCCATTCTTTCCGGGGTGAGATGGTATCTCAGTGTTGTTTTAATTTGCATCTCTCGCATGACTAGTGATGTTGCACATTTTTTTGTATATTTATTTGCCATTTGTATTTCTTTATCTGAGAAATGTGTATTCATCTCAGATGGCAATGTGTTCTTTATCTATGTAGATTACAAATTGAACTGAAGCTAAGTTTCACACAAATACAAACTATAGTGGTATTTAGGTTCATGAACTCAATTCTCTCCACGATTCTTGTCACGAACTGAACTGGACAAGAACCAAATCAAATTTCCCTATAAGGTCAACATTGAACCTAACCATTAAATTTGATTTGGTTCTTATCCAACTTGGTTTGTGACCAGAATCGTGGAAAGAATTGAGTTCATGACCCAAGGTCAATAATTTTTAAAAATGTGCATGCATTAAGATTCATTCCTTGTGCTGTATACTAATTACCTAATGCTGCTGTAACAAATTATCCCAAACTCAGTAGCTTAAAACAACAGATTTGTCTATTTATTTCTGGCTTCCAACTTGCAATCTTCCTGCCTCAGCCTCCTGGGTAGTTGGGATTACAGGCATGCACGACTGCACCCTGCAACACAGATTACCTAACACCTCCATAGATCAACATTTCCAGCCTCACTAGCCTACAATCCAGATGTCAGCAGGGCTGCATTTCCTTCTGAAGACTCAAAGTAAAAACCTATTTACTTGCATTTGTCAGCTTCCACAGGCTGCCCACTTTCCTTGGCTTGTGCCACCATCTCTTCACCCTTAACATCTTTAGGCCAGCAATGTGGCACCTCCGTGACCCTTCTCCTGCCAGCACATCTCTCTGACCACAACTCAGAAAGGTCTCTGCTTCCAAGGACTCAAGTGATTGGACCGGGCCCACCTGGGTACCCAGGATGCTCTCTCCCCATCTCTGTCCACGTAAGGTAACCTACCTTCCAGCTTCCAGGGGTTAAGAGGTGGGCATCTTCGGAAGGTCCATTATTCTGCCACTGTGAAGGTCTACAGGTTTTGATAAATGCACTTTATCACGTGTCCACCCTTAGGGTGTCATCATACAGAACAGTTTTACCACTTGTGGTGGGCGGGATACTGGTCCCTCAAAGATGCACATCTCTTAGTTCCCAGGCCTCTGAATATGTTATGTTTCACGGCAAGGGGGAACAAAGATAGCAGATGGGATTACAGCAATCATCTGGCCTTAAAATCGGGACACTATCCTGGCTTATGCAGGTGGCTCCAGCGTAATCATAAAGGTCCTTACAGTGTTGACGAGGGGCCATGAGTAAGATAGAGAGCAGCTGTGACAGAGAGAGCACACTCCGAAGGACACAAGGACTCAGCCTGCCACTGCTGACACGGGGCGGAACCAAGGAACATGGGGAGCCTGCAGAAGATGGAAAGGACAGTGGAATGAATTTCCCCCGAGTCTCCAAGAGAACACAACCCTGCACACATGCTGACTACAGCTCAGCCAGACCCAATCCAATCAGAAGACTAATTCGATAATTAGGTAAATGGATTAGAACATTAACCAGAAGCAAGATTAACATAAAAATAGTGAAGATAGCATTGGGGGTCTAGTTCGGCAATTGTGTGGCCCAGGGTTCAATTCCCAGCACCAAATGTAATTAGTTAATTAAAATAAAAATAAGTTATTACACTGACTTTCCCCAAAGGACTTCAGGCAATCAAATTATAACTAGCCCACACATTTATGGTGAGTTGATTTTCAAGAAGAACGCCAAAATAATTCAAAGGGGAAAAAAGACTTCAACCAATGTTGCTGGGACAACTGGATATCCATATGCATGCAGAAGAATAGATATCCAAGAATGGACCCCTCTTTCACACTGTATAGAAAAATTAATTTAAAATAGACCAAGTTGTGTCACGTACAGGTACAAATTCCCTCTGATAATGTGATCATTATGTACACCTGAAATGTACCAATAAACATTACTAAAAAAAAACAACAATAATTTACACTGAAAAAAAAAAAAGTAAAATAAAATAGACCAAAGACTTCAATGTAAAAGCTAAATTTATAAAACTCTTGGAAGAAAATACACAGTGGTATCTTAGTTCACAAACTTAATTCTTTCCATGATTCTTGCAATTCAGTTGCAACCAGAATTGTGGAACGAATTCTGCAACCAGAATAATGGAAAGAATTAAGTTCATAAACTGAGGCACCAGTGTAAGTTTAAATCTTTATGACCTTAGATTAGGCAATGGTTTCTTAGGACCAAAGGCACAAGCAAGATAAGAAAAAACATCCAGGTATGGTGGTACATGCCTGTAATCCCAGCTACTTGGGAGGCCGAGGAAGGAGGACTGCAAATTTGAGGCCAGCTTCAGCAATTTAGTGACATCCTGTCTTTAAAAAAAAATCTGGGGATGTAGCTCTCTGGCAGAGTACTTGCCTAGCATGCACAAGGCTCTGGGTTCCTCCAGTACCGAAAAAAGGAAGGGAAGAAAGAAGGGAGAATCAGAGGAAAGGAGGGAGGGAGGAAGGAAAGGAAAGGAAAAGGAAATACAAATTGAAAATAAATTCACCAAAAATAAAAGCTTGAGAACTTCAAAGGATACTGTTAAGAAAATTAAAGGAGGGCCAGTGAGATGGCTCAGCGGCGTAAGCACCTGCCTGGCAAGCGCGAGGGCCCGAGTTCGACTCCCGGAACCCACATACGATAAAAGGGCCGGTGATATCGCTCAGCGGCACGGGCGCCTGCTGGCGCGCAAGGTCCTGAGGTCGACCCCCGGTCCCCCGCCGAAAGAAAATTAAAGGACAATCTACAGAAGAAAATATAGGCAAATCATACATCTAATAAAGGTCTAGATCCAGAATATATACTCAACAATAAAGACATCTCCAACTAGGACAGCCATAATCCAAAAGATAAGTAACCAGTGCTAGTGAGGCTGCGGGAAAACTGGAGCCCTCGTGTACCCCTGGGGAGAATGTGAAATGGCACGACGGCTCTGGAAAGGAGTCTGGCAGCTCCTCAGCCTCAGCCAACCCACTCCTAGGTAGACGTCCAGAGAATTACAAACACGTCCCCACAAAGGCAGGTACAGGGACAGTCACAACAGCGCTATCCACAATAGCTAAAATGTCCACACTGGGTGAAAACAGTACCAAAGTCACCAGTAAAAAGGAGTACAGACTGATACAAGCTACAACACAAACGAACCTGGAAAACATGCTCGGGCAAGCAGTCAGACAAAACTGACCACATATTATATAAACCCATGTATATGAAATACCTAGAAAAGACAAATTCATAGATAAAAATCAGACTAGAGCTTTCCGGGAGAGGGGAAAGGGCATGAACTGAACTAGAGGTGCTGGTTGCACAACCCTGGGAATGTATTAAATGCCACTGAATTGCACACTTTAAAATAGCTGAAGCCAGGTGTGGTGGTGCATGCCTACAAACCCAGCATTTTGGGAGGCTAAAGCAGGAGGATCACAAATTTGAGCCTAGCCTGAGCAATTTAAGGAGACCCTGTCTCAAAAAAAAAAAAAAATACATATATATATATATATATATATATATATATATATATATATGATAAAGGGCTGGAGCTGTGGCTCAGTGTGAAGGCCCTAGGTTTCCAGTAATGAGAAAGGACAGACGGACAAATGGAAGGCAGGCAGGCAGGAAGGGAGGGAAGGAAGAAAAGAAGGGAGGAAATAGGTGAATAGTGAACTTTAATTTAAGTGAATTTTATCACCAAAAACGGAAATGCTGATACACGCTACAGTGTGGCTGAGCCTTGAAAACACTATGCTAAGCGAGATAAGCCAGCCATAGCCACCTATGATATGATTCCATTTACACGAAATGTTCAGCCAAATCCGTAGAGATAGAAAGTAGATTAGTGGCTGCCAGCGACTGAGGGAAAGGGGACCGTGTCGCCACTGGATTCGGGATTTCTTTTTGGGATGATGAAAATGACCTGGAATTAGATCATGGTGATAGTTGCACAACTTAGTAAATATACTAAAAGTCACTGACTTGTACACTCTAATGAATTTAGGGTATGTGGATTATATATCAAATGCTTTTAGAAAATACAGACAGTAACTGAGTGCTATTATGTGGAGAGGGAAAGGAAAAAATTACTGTATTTAATGCAAGTTCAGCAGTAAAAATAGCAATGCCTTCTCAAATGCCTTGCTCCTCCATTCTTTAATAGTTTGAAAGGATTGGCTTATAATTCTATCATTACAGGTCAAGTTTGGTGGTGTTTAAAAATTAGATTTTAGCCAGGTACGGTATCGCATGCCTGTAATCCCAGCACTCGGGAGGCTGAGGCAGGAGGATGACCATGAGTTCAAGGACGGCCTGGGGTACATAGTGAGACCCTGTCTTAAAAAACAAAAACAAAAAATTGAAAAACTTGAGACTCTTACATTTTCTTACCATTGTAATTGGCTGCATCAGGATCATCCACATTAATGGCAATGACTTTCCAGTCGGTTTCTCCTTCGTCAATCATAGCCAAGATGCCCAGAACTTTCACCCTGATTATTTCACCTCTTGCACATACCTGAGACCAACAACCACAATCAGGACAACACTACAGAACAAAACTTTGGAAGAAAAGCTTTACTTGGTAGGTAAGAGAAAATAAGAAAAATTCTAAGTTTCTGAATACTTAACTAAGATTGTTCCTTGAAGGAAATAAACAGTCCACTAGTCTTACAGTATTAAGGTTGAAAATAGGACCTACAGCTCCTTGCCTAGTATGCACAAGGCTTTGAGTTCAACCCCTAGCACTACAACAAAATAAAACAACTTGGACTTTTGAAAACTTAATCACAACTTTGTTGTTAGTTGTTTACCATTTTCCCTGAGAGAGATCATAAAGAAATAACTATAATCAAAATCTTTTGTTGTTGTTGTTGTTGTTGTTTTGAGACACAGGGTTTCGCTGTGTAGTCCAGGCTAGCCTTGAACTCACTTTGTAGCCCTGGATGGCCTCGAACTTGTGGCGATCCTCCTACCTCAGCCTCCCGAGTGCTGGGATTATAGGCGTGCACCACCACATCCAGCTTATGATCAAAATTTTAAAGCCACTCTCCTTGGTAGAAGAATCACTACCAGAAGTATCCAACTGAGGTTATGTGGCTTGAATCAATTCACTGATCACTCCAAAGAGGCGAGGTCTGCACTATGGTGATGAAATGTCCTCCTGTCACCTTCACCTCCTAACCAGTGTTCTGTCAGTTAAAGCCACTTGAGCACACCAGCCTCTTCTGCATGTGTGTCCAGTCATCTGGAGATAGACACACATTTTTTTCCCGACTCGGTTTAAATATACGAATGATAATGTTTAAATATTTAGAATCAAATAGAAGCTTTTATCACTCAAAGAGACATTACTATTTCACTAATATTTACATATTTTATTCACAATATTTTTAAAGTGAGAACCTGGGCATATTTCCCTGATACCATCTCAATACTATAGGGATAAAAATCAGGTTTCATTACCTTACTTCCAATTTCACAAACATCAATCGGGTCATTGTCACCACAACAGCCAGTGTGTTTGTCACTGTGTCCTGGGTCTTCCCAAGTCTGAAAAATAAGGCTTAGCGTTTGTCATTTCTGTACATCCTGCTAACAAAAGGGATCATGTCGATATTTCTGCAAAAGTTTGAGCATTCAGTTCAGTTCTCTATTCACATTTAAGAATCTTAACTACACACAATAATTTCAATTCAATTCTGGAGTTCCTATTATACATACAATACTAAACTGAATTTAAGACATAATGATTAGAATAAAAATCAACAACTTAATAACTGAGACAACACACAAATATGTAAGGACCCAAATACTATTACAAATATATTAAAAGACAAATGCTTCATGAACTGCTCTAGGTATTTACTCTCTTCTACTACTGGATTTTCTTTGTAACAAATTTGTAAAACAGAAGTGGGTAGGCAATACTAAAATGGAAATGACATGTTCTGATGTTAAAAGCATTATTATTAGTATTCGGAAGGCTGAAGCAGGAGGATCACTGTGAGCTTGAGGCCAGCTGAGTCTACATAGTGAGTTCAAGCCCAGCCTGCACTACAAAGTGAGATGTTGTCTCAAAAACCCAAAAACCAGGGCTGGTGAGATAGCTCAGCAGTGTAAGCGCCTGCCTGGCAAGCGCGAGGTCCTGAGTTCAACTCCCAGTACCCACATAAAGGAAAAAAAGGGCCGGTGATATCGCTCAGTGGCACAAGCGCCTGCTGGCAAGCGCAAGGTCCTGAGTTCGACTCCTGGTACCCACATTAAAAAAAAAAACCTAAAAAAAAAAAAAGCATTACTGTTGGCCAGGAGCCAAGACTGAAAACTTCAATCAGGATTTTCTGAAGTGTAAATTCCTGGCTTTTTTTTCCCCTAAATTGAAGGCCAGAGTCCTCGCAGAGCATTTCAAAAAAGAGCTGAAGCCTGCACTTGCCAGGAAGTTCAGTTTAAAGTGCAGCTGTGGTTTGGGTTCCAGAACATATTTATGACTTGGATTTGCTCGCCTATTCAGCTGGAGTGAAGGCAAAAAGATAAAAGCAAAGCGGAACAAAGGAAGGCCACATCCAAAAAGCCAATATTAACAAAACGAAAGCCAACCTACAGAAGTACATCAGCAGTGTTTTCCCAAAGGGGTAACACGTCAAAGCTACACACTAAACCAACTGAAGTACAAGGCAAAGCGCTACAATGAGAGCAAAAGTCTGGGATTCTTTAACAAGCTCAATGAATTTGACCTGTGTTCTAGTAACTTGTTCTACTAACTTGTTTCACAGTAGATTCCATTTAATGGACTCGATGGTGAATAGAAACACACCATTTATCAACAGGAAAAACTAAGTTGAACATTTAGTAAGTGCCATGGCATCAGCCTAGCCAAACTAAAATTAAACATGTATCATACACTCATAAATAGAGATGTTCTAATGACTCATTCAGACGTTAAACATAAATAACCACCCGCATACTGGTGTTGTGCTGGGGATAAACTGTAAACCATGCAGATGTCCCCCTCCTCGAAGGACTGTTTAAGAAAACAGGAACCCATCATTCCTGCTTTTTTTTTGTTTTGTTTTGTTTTTTTTTGTGGGTACCGGGGGGACGACCTCAGGACCTCGCGCGCCAACAGGCGCCCGTGCCGCTGAGCGATATCACCGGCCCCTTTTCCGTATGTGGGATCCGGGAGTCGAACTCGGGCCCTCGCGCTTGCAAGGCAGGCGCTTACGCCACTGAGCCATCTCACCGGCCCCCTGCTTTTTTTTTGTACCAGGAATCGAACTCAGGACCTGGCACTTGCCAGGCAGGCACTTGTGCCGCTGAGCTATATCCCCAGCTACTTTTTTTTTTTTTTTTTGAGAAAGTCTCACTGTGCAGTTCAGGCTACCCTTGAAGTCATTATGTAGCCCAGGGTGGCCTCAAACTCACAGCGATCCTCCTGCCTCAGCCTGCCAAGTGCTAGGTTACAGGCATGTGCCACCATGCCCGGCCCCATCATTACTTTATCACAGAGAGCTTGGCCTCAATAAGGAGGGAGCAGCCTCGAAACATAAAAAGTCAACAGCTCGGAGAACTCGTGTGTGCAGGGACTAAGGGCTTTCTTCACCCGTCCCAATAACGACAGGAGCTGAGCACTACTAACGTCTCAGAGCGGACCAACAGGAGACAACGCTGCCTGGTGCCAACATAGTGCTTCTCACCACCACTGTCGCTCTGTCCGACTTGCCACAGGATTTGTAAAAAAGAATGCACAGAGCTCGTAGCTAGTCCACAGGAAGAGAGAGACGGCTCAGAAAAGAATAACCTTTCATATCTGAGTTCAGACACTAAATATTTACAACTGATACTGAAAAGAAGTTGTTCAAAGTAGTAAACCAATTTGATTGTCCTTTTCTATGTTTTAAAAAACTGACTATAGTGAACATTTTCTAAAGGTGATTAAATCTTTTTTGCCAACAGTAAGTTATAAAAAAGTACATTTTCTGCAAGTTAACGGAGACATACCTGAGGGATGGCACCGTAGTTCCAGATATATCCTTTGTAAGGGAACAAATTCGCAACATAACGGAGTTTCCCCTTTTTTACATCTTGCTTAATTGGATTTAAAGGGTCCTTTGTAGCGATCTGAAACAAGATTTCAAATGGTTGCATAGTTGGATGTGAAATAATACTCAAGTAAGGATTAGAGGAAATGAATCATGACATATGTATGACCCCTAATTCCACTTTCACAATTAACTTTATCTCAACCTTTATTGTAATTTGAACTGTGTCTCCAATCAGCCATTAAGTGGAAAACTCACAGGAGGTATACGGCACTGTCAAGAGGGGAAAAAGTATTTTCTAATTCCCGAAAGCAACAACTACGATTAGCTGGGATAAACCTTACCATTTGAGAAATGAAAGTACCAAGGATTTTACTAAAAGGACAAAATAAATATTATCCAACTTCAGCTTCCCTTTAAAAGATTTAAAAATTTTCAGGTGCCTGAATGCAAGTTATTCAGGTCACTGTGAAAAAAGTGATACACAGGATTCGGTCTCGGGAGCCTCCGAAGCGAAGCAGTGGGGAGTTTGGGGCACAGCTATGGGCGGTAAAAGGCTGTGTCTGGCCGGAGCGCAGCGGGAAGACTGTCGGGCAGGGGGGTGGCCAGCCTGGGACTGGACAGAGGACACCCCTGGAGTCTCCCTGCTTCATCCTCGAGATCATCGGCGTGGCCGAGTCATGAGTACCCTACTTCAGACATCTAAGGCAAAACATTACCTCCATTTTCGCATTAGACCAGCGTGGAACCTCAACTACCATGTGGAACACGTCCTGGAAAGACAAGAGGACAGACGGTCACAGGAGCTCGCTGTTCTCTTACCACAGAGGACGCCCTGTTTCTTCCGCAGTCAGACCATTGTTATACTGGATCTCTGAAGTCAAGGGACTTGCATCAGACTTCAGAATGACAGATTAAGAGATCAAGGAAAATATTAATCGTAGGATCAAGATGGCAGGTGTATGGCTGTTCACTGTATAATTCTTTGAACTTCTCTATATGTTTTTATTTTTGTTGCAGTTGTTTTGGTATTTTGAGACAGGGTTTTGCTACGTAGCCTGGGCTGGCCTCGAACTCACGATGTTCCTGTCTCAGCCTCCCAAGTGCTTGCACCATGCCTGGATATATGTGGGGTGGAAAAAGTGTTTCAGAAAGGAGAGAAACAGTATTTAAACAAACACAACAGAAATACTTTTTTTTGGTACCGAGAATAGAACTCAGGACCTCGCGCTTGCCAGGCAGGTGCTGTGCCGCTGAGCTATACCCCCGGCCCCAGAAATTCTATCTGTGAAGAAGGCAATCTTCCAGACGCTCATCTCTCAGGGCCGGTGTCCATCTCCTCCCACAGCACTGTGACGCTCACAATGTTGCTGGAGCTTCAATTTCAGAAGCAGTTTGTAGACAAACCCCAAGTCAGCCCAGTCACCTGGTTTAGGTAATTTAGTTTTAGTGTTAACCACATTAACCGGCTAGATCACCCACATTATTCTTCCAATTTTTCTGTTCTTGAAAACCAAGTCCCCCTCAAAAGGACAAGAAGTTTGACAATGAATACAAAAGATTATGTTCAAAACTATTTTAACCAAGGGCACTGCTATTATCATTAGTTTATAGCCTTAACTTAATCAGTATAAAGTGGATGATTTTTCAGGGGAATAATTCCTATATACTTTCAGTTTTAAAACATAAGCACAAGCACAGTCATCTCATTTTGCATACTAAATTAAATATGGACCTGACATAGGTTCTCTAATTAAAATGGAGCTTTAAATATCAGAATATGATTTTTACTAAGAAATAAAACCCTAATAGCAGGTTATCAGCTTCTAGTCTCTATAAGGACACAGGTAAAGGTTAAATCTGCAGTTACTCTTTCATAAAAAGTATATCTTTAAAAGTTGGTTTCAAATGAAAAAGAGTGGGTGTGGCCTGTGGGGTCAGCTCCTCGGGAAGCTGAGACAGGAGGACCATCCGGGTCCACAAGGTTGATAACCACATGGGTAACACAGCAAGATCACATCTCAAAAGAAATAATAAGTGAAAATTACGTACACAACTTTTTAAAACTACCTCTTTTCCATTTTGCATAAGAAACGAGGGACTGACAAACTGTAAGGGACTAAGTCAGTAATGACTGTCATGGTTTAGGTCTAAAATGGCCCCCGAAGCCTCATGTGTTGGAAGGTGATGGATTTCAGGGCGATATGACTGACTTGCTATTAGGAGTTGGGGTCCAGCTGGAAGAGGGGGTCACTGTGGGCGTGAGCTGGATGGGTTTATCTCCCTTGACACCATGAGGGTTCCCGAGTACCATGAGGTGAGCGGCTCTCCTCTGCCAGACCCTTCCACTGCGCTACCTCCCTAGAAGCTGGCCAACCATGGACTGAAACGTGAGCCAAAGTAAACCTTGTCTCCTGTAAGTTTGGGTGTCAGGTATTTTCTCCCCCAACGAGGAAAGTGACTAACACAATGCCCAAGCCAATAATGACCTTGCTGCTACTTTTAATCAAGCACAAAAGCTCTACAGATGTTATTCAAAAGGTAAAGTTCTGTGGCTCATTTAAATTCTTGGTCAACAACATAAAACCAAAAGAATGGAGATAATTAAATTCAAGACTGAATAAACCGGGCCGGTGAGATGGCTCAGCGGCTTAAGCGCCTGCCCGGCAAGCGCGAGGGCCCGAGTTTGACTGCCGGAACCCACATACGAAAAAAGGGCCGGTGATATCGCTCAGCGGCACGGGCGCCTGCTGGCGCGCGAGGTCCTGAGGTCGACCCCCCGGTACCCACAAAAAAAAAAAAAAAAAAAAGACTGAATAAACCACTCTATCCCTGTATCCTTGTAAAGTAATATTTAAATGGCTTAGAAAATATAACACTGGGCCAGGGATATAGCTCAGTGGCACAGCGCCTGCCTGGCAAGCACGAGGTCCTGAGTTCGATTCCTGATACCAGAAGAAAAAAAAAAGAAATATAACACTAACTGTGCCTGGGTAGAAAATGGGAGGACTAATCTGTGATTAAATTTTACCTTATCCACGGTTAAGTTTTTAAGAACTGCATTTACCTAGCACTTCTTAGGTATAAGATTGAGAGATCTGACGTAGGTACAGTGCTGCATATCCATAATCTGAGCGCTTAAGAGGCTGCGGTGGGAGGATCACACGTTCACGGCCAGCTTGGGCAACCTAGAAAGACCCTGTCTCAAAAGAAAAAATAAAAAGGGCTGGGGATGTAGTTCAGTGGTAGAGTAATCCTGGGCTTCATCTCTAGTCTGTCAGTCTGAGCATCTGTCTGAATCTGTAAACAGGAACAAGTCAGGGCTTTTAAATTTTCAGGAGCAGCAATTCCCCACAGGTCCACAAGGCGGAGCTGTTACAACATGAGCTTAACCCAGAAGAGAAAATCAAGGAGATTGGTTAATTTTTCAAAAGAAAATGCCACCAAATGAACACATCACTTCAAGAAAAAAGTAGTGCCAGTGAAGTGGCACAGGTAGTTGGGGGTTAAGGCAAGAGGACTGGGAGTACGAGGGCAGCCTTGAACACAGCAAGACCCCATCTCAAAAAATGAAACAGGTAACACATAGAGCTGAAATCACTAATTCAAAGGTTGGGAACTTTAATGAACTAAAACATAAATATGTACAGACCCTCAAAACAGCATTACCTAATGTTACAAATCCACATAACTAAAGGGGAGGGGAAAAATGAAGAAAATTGGTATAAGAACTAAAAAATTGTTTTCTGTGAACAGGAAAACTATGAAAGCCTAAGAATCTACTGCTTTTTAGTAATTATGAGTACCTGCAAGAAGATGAAAAGAGAATACTTTGTTGTTGTTTTGTTTTTTGAGGCAGGGTCTCCCATAGTGCAGGCTGGCTTTGAACTAGCTCTGTAGCCCAGGCCTCAAACTCAGAATCCACCTGTCTCAGCCTCCCAAGTGCTGGGATAGCAGGCCTACACTACCACACCCAGCTGAATTCGTTTCTGTAAACAAAAATTCATCGAGCACCACCACTAAGTGGCAGGCACTTTTCTAGGCTCTAAAGCCTACCAATGAATAAAAGTTCCCTTAAGAGTTGGATTTCCACGTGGCATGGTGGCACACAACTGTAATCCCAGCACTCGGGAGGTTGAGGCAGGAGGATCGACTTGAGTTCAAGGCCAGCCTGGGTAGTTCAAGGTCAGCCTAAACTACATAGCAAGACTGTTGCAAAAAAAACAAGAGTTGGATTTCCAAGCCATGCACTTCGTTTGTAGTCCACCAACCTAGCAAGTGACTAGTCTGTAAAATCAACGTTTAGCACATTTTTCAAATGCAAGTAGATGATGTTGTAATTACTATTATTTTTAAAGTAATGAATCTGTAGTAGCCTTTAGCCACTATTTTCTCCATTAATAATTATCACAAAGGAGAATATTTTTTGCAGTTCTAGAATAAAAGAGGATGTTGCTAAGTATTTTAATATATTTAAATATTTTGGTATTAAAAAGGGGAGTTCTTATATTTTGGAAGGAATTACTGATAAAGAACAACTTATTTCTTTTTTTTTTTTTTTTTTGTGGGTACCGGGAGTCGACCTCAGGATCTCGCGCACCAGCAGCGCCTGTGCCGCTGAGCGATATCACCGGCCCTTTTTTCGTACGTGGGTTCCGGGAGTCCAGCTCGGGTCCTCACGCTTGCCAGGCAGGCGCGTAGGCTGCTGAGCCGTCTCACCGGCCCAAGAACAACTTATTTCTTGTACACATGGCTATAATTTCGGACACTGAAGCAAGCAAATAGTGACATTTAGAATTTTCAGGACAAGTGATATGAGAAAATAAACCAATTACTGCACCGCTATAAACAAAACTTCTTTTAAATATTATGTATGTGAAGCCAGGCACAAGGTTGCACACCTGTAATCCCAGCACTCGGGAGGCTGAGGCAGGCAGATCACCTCAAGTTCAAGGCCAGCATGGGCTACACAGTGAGTTTAAGGCCAGCCTGAGCTACATAGTGAGACCCTGTCTCAGAAAACAAACAAACAAACAAACAAAAAGAAGATATGGACTAGAAAAACACTAAACTCCTAAAATTAAAGTACCAAGTCATGATATTTGAGCACTAAGATTTAGACCTTTATCTGCCCAGTGTCTCATACGGTTTGTACATGTTTAGAGTTTTATAAATTTCTGGCATCTCAGAAGTTCTTAGCTACAGGTGCTTGTACATTTGATTCCAAAATAAATGCACAGTAAAGGACATTGCTACAATTAAAAAGAAAAATCCAGGGAGTCCATGTCTTTGCCTTCTCCACATAGTTGATTTGGACACAATCCAAGCAGGATATCCGAGTCTCAAGAATTTCCTGACCTGGCTGGGTTGATTACCTAATGACATAACCAAAATGAATGTTGTGCACATCAAAAGGTCCTGACATAGAGTAGAATATGTGAGCTGCTGGACATTCTCCATTGTAGAGCTGAGTTGTGTTAAAGGGACATCCTTATTTGTAATGACATTCTCTCATTACCACTCCTGAAATGACAGACCACATCAGGGAGAAAGTCTAGACCACACACATAAAAATGTGTTTATCTAAATGTAATCATATTAAGACATTTTAGAAAAAGAAAACCACACTGTTCTATGACAAAATGAATTAATCAGACTTTTTGGGGCTATAATCCAAACTAACTTCTGTCACCCTCACTCTCACCCTTATTTGTATTATAAACAAATAACTTCCTTCAAAACAGAACAAAACAAAAGAATTCCTTCCGGCCACTCAGGCAAGAATCACACATGCTGAGGTCCCTTAGGGTCTGGACTACTGGTGAAGTCAGAGCTGTCACAAGGGCTCGTGTTTCTGAGCCACCACAGGGTAGAATAAGGGCAGAGCCTTCACCTGAGTTACCACATCACAGACACAACCAGGTTGCCAGTGTCACAGGCAACCTGCGAAGATGGTTATGTGAGAGACCATGTGGTCTCAGTTTCCTATTTTAAAGTATCTTGAAGCAGCATAAGAGTAGGTACCACATGTCTATGATCATCCTGGTCCTTGGCTAGAATACTGTCCAATCTCTTACAAACACCAAAAATCCACTACCTATCAAGGTATTTTCTTTGCTCAGCACAACTGTATTCGACGGTACCATCAATTAAGCTAGGGCTAGCTAGGCACAGTGGAGCACGCTTTTAGTCCCAGCTACTCAGAAGGCTGAGGCAGGAGGATGGCAAGTTCAAGCAACTGAGATCCTGTTTCAAAAAAAAGGGGAAATTCCAGCAGCCTTCTTGGGTAGGAGTTACAGCTAAACATCATCCCGATTTGATCTTTTGCCGCAAGCAAGCTGGTGTTGCCATCGGAAGACTGAAAAATGTGATGGCAAGCGTGTAATCTGTGACTCCTAGGTGCGTCCCTGCACCCTGGTGCAAATATGTGATAAGTGTAATTATGGCTCTTACCAGGGACACTGTGTAATCTGCGGAGGCCTGGGAGTCTCTGATGCCTATTACTGTAAAGAGTGCACCATCCAGGAGAAGGACCGAGATGGTTGCCCGAAGATCGTCAACTTGGGGAGCTCTAAGACAGACCTCTTTTATGAACGAAAAAGAATACGGCTTCAAGAAGAGGTGATTGGCAGGTGGCCCCTGCCTCTATCATTAAGCTGCTGCAGCTGCCAGAAAAGAAACCCACAAATACCAGCAGAGAGCGCCAAGCCCGCACCTCACTGTACCCGCCTGCTAGTATGCGGCCACCTCGCCACCCTTCCTCCTCCCTCCAGCATGGGCAGGGGTGGGCTTGGAAGAGGATCCTTCACAGAGCACCCCGCCAGCCACCCAGGAAAAACTGGTAGATTAGTTCATGGTTTTTCTTAACTCTTGAGAAGCACGGCTCTGTTCTCTACACAGATGTGTGCTCTCTACTCCAAGAGCTTCTTAGCAGGAGTCCCTTCGGTCATGTGACACAGAGCTGACTGTGAAGCTGCCCCACCAGCGGCCAGCATGTCCCTCAGCAGCTCGATGGCAGTTGTCCCTGATGACCCTTCAGGGTGTGGCAGGGAGCTATTAGAACTGTCAACGTGACACAAGCATTTAATCCTGAAACACCAGGTGGTGCGGGTTTCAGGTTAGTTTTCTTCTGAGAAATTGGAAACCCTTTCTGTTGCTATTGTATTAATAAAGATGGTGTTTATTTTCTGGTAAAAAAAAAACGTGGAAAAGGGCTTGGGGTGTACTTCAGTGGTAGAGCATTTACCTACCATGTGTGAGGCCCTGGGTGTAAATCCCCAATACCACAAAATAATAAAGTAAATTTAGGGTGGCTTCATACCTCTTCATCACTCAGAATGAGCTGAAACATTAGGGTGAAGTACTTTACAGGATAATTTACATATACTCTACAAAAACAGGTAATTCAAGCCAACCAAATGGGGCTATGTCAAGAGATGGAGAGGACTCTGTAGTTCACATCAATTCCCAGGAAATCAGATGTAACAAATCGCAGTTTCTGAGTAAGCACAACTTTGAGAATCCCACAGGAAAGCACATGCCAATTAGAGGTCCCCGCTGTAACTGTGGCACATAATTGGTCTCGGATCTCAGGTTTGCTCCACTGCCTCCAACAGGAGCCCAGCTCGGGCAGGCGCCTCTGAAGCAACCTAGAAGATGGATTTTCTGTGTGCAAGTGTCAACATGGAACTGCAGCAGACTTCCTGGTAGAAGCGCATACAATGAATCTGTCTATTTCTGAGAGGCAAATCCAAGACGGTAAAACTCAGAACACCCAAGGACAACATTTAAAAATCTTTGCTGTTATTCTACACGTGCATTGGAATGTGATGGTCACGTGTATTATATGTCAATGCCGGGCTAAGAAAGGTCAACAACCTATGCAGCATTTACAATTCAAAAAGCTGGGTACTCAACGTGACTGAAGGAAAAAAAAAAATAAAGGTTTGCAAAGAATCAGGTATCTGGGTTGGTGAGATAGCTCACCGGCATAAGCACCTGCCTGGCAAGCGCAAGGTCCTGAGTTAGACTCTCAGTACCTACACCAAGGAAAAAAAGGGCCGGTGATATCGCTCAGTGGCACAAGCGCCTGCTCGCAAGCACGAGGTCCTGAGTTCGATCCCCAGTACCCACATTAAAAAAAAAAAAAAAAAAAGAATCAGGTATCTGTCCCAGGTCAAGTTCCTAAATGTAGTATAAACTTCTCCCATTGGAAAGGAAGCAGGAAAAAAGCCTTTTTTTTTTTTTAACATTACTATTTAAAGGTATAAAAATACGAGCTGGGGTGTAGCTCAGAGGTTGAGCTCTTGCCCAGTATGTGCAAGGCCCTGGGTTCCATCCCCAACGCCATAAAAAAAAAAGTTACTGGTATTACTACCACACAAGGATCATAAATATTCTTATTAATTCATGGTAAACTTAGCAATCTCCACTGAAGTTAGATTTCTTCAGATCACTGGTATGTATAGGAATAGACATTTCCTTTCAGGAGTCTGTGTACTTACCTTTATTAGCACTATTTGCAAATCACTCTACTAGCCTATGAATTATCTTGTACTGATTGAATAATTTACTTTATTTTTACTGTTTAATAACCATCCCACTTTTACAGTCAAAATTCTGTGCTAGCTACCTGGTTTATTTTCAAGCCACTAATGAAGTACTAGGATTTTATTTCCAAACTCACATACAGAAAAGACAAATATGATTAAAAAGAAAACACAAGGCAGCTTAAAACTTGCTTCTAGTCTTCTACTCCTTCCCCAATTTACAGTTGCTTCTTTAACCGAATGATCTGGTTGAAAGACTAACTTATTTGTCAATGAACCTTTAACTCAGCACAATGAGGCATTTTAACCACTTGTGAAGTGTGTAAGAAAACCCTTATGTAGAACTAGCTGATCCGAGGAAAGAGACCAGGCTCAAGACAGGGGCACCTTACCTTATCTGCATAAATCGGAATATCATGAAATGGCGATACATACTGTCCCTTTTCATTTTCTGCAAAATAAATTAGAAAAGTTATTAGTGCCAGGTATGGTGGCACATGCCTGTAATCCCACTGCTCGGGAGGCTGAGACAGGAGGATCACCGTTAGTTCGAGGCCAGTCTGCACTATACAGTGAGACCCTGTCTCCAAAAAAAAAAAAAAATAGAAAAGAAGAGTTATTACTATGATTAATTATACTGCTAAAATGCATGAAGTACACAATTTTATTCCCACACCAAAAATAAATAGATAAAACCTAGTTGTGTGTAGTGGCCTAGGCAGGTCACAGGTCCTTCCTGCCCTAGGCGCCACCCGTGGGGAGCCAGGCCACTCCTCTGAGCTTTCCCCACCCAGAGCCATTTGTGGGAGACCTGGTCCAGCTACTTTGTTCCCCCTGACCCAGGGGCAAACAAGGAAGAAAAGATACTGAGCCGGTTTAACATGAGGACACCCAGGGGGCTCTTGCCTCTAGTAGGCAGAAGAGTGAATAAAAGTCTGAACACTGATATAAGAATTAAAGTAACACAAGGCTCATCTGCCTTCCAATACCCATTTAGTACATGCTCAGGTAACCAACTTAAACTCAGCTGTATTGACTTTCTCCTTTGTGCTCACAGAGGAGGCCAATTAAGCCTCAGATCACCTCCAGTCTCCCACAGCTGTGTATTTCCCCTTCCCTGACCTCCCCCAAGAACAGGTTTTCATGCTGAGCACCTTGTAGGCTTGTACCAGCATTAATCCTTAGCCTTGCACGTCCTGACCTCTGCAGTGCTAACAGCATGCAAACGGTGATCAAATTATTTTTGATCTTGTAGCAGTTAACTAGTTTCAGAACTCTTATGAAATAATTGGAGAGAAAAGAAGAGACCATTTTGCTAAATTATAAACTGTGTTGCTTTAAACGATGTTTCAGCAGGACATCCTTCCACTACAATTTTTCTCAAGGATAATCAAGTTGTAACAAATTCTTCACAGGTAACTTCTATGTTCTAGAGACTCAACTACCGTAGCCAAAAAGTAATTTAAAAAATTCCTCAGGGTTGGGAATATAGCTCAATGATAGAGAGCTTGTCTAGCATGTGCAACGACTTAAGTCCCATCCCTAGGACTGCAAACAAATAAAAAAACCTTCCTCACTATTCAAGAGGTAACGTATGAATCCATCTACCTTAGCAAAGTGGAACAGAACAATTTGAACGTGACTGCCCTCAATCTTAGGGTGCCTTCCCAATTACCCGTGACTCTGCAGTCTATTGGATCCTTATACTTCCATTAAGGAAGAATACAAAGAAATCTATGATTTTTAAAAATTAGTTAATTGCATAGTTCATTCTAATTATTGGGTTTTTTGTTTTTGTTTTTCAGCACTGGTAATTGAATCCATGGCCTCAAACATGCTAAGCAAGTGCTCTACCACTGAGTCACACCCGCCCGCCCGGGCTTTATCAGTATTTCTTAAATTCCCAAGAGTTTCATTTGATAAATTTACATTAGCAGGGTCAAAGTCACCAAAGTGGCTTTGGTGTCTCCAAATGGCCTCCAATACTCACTGCCAATACTGAATCTAAGTACAAACAGCAAGTCTGTTATAAATGTGTAGCTCGAAGACCATTTCCAGACGAAACGATTCCCTCACCTTTCAAAGCAGAGGCACTAAGGGGAAGAAAATGCTCAAAAGGAAAGAACCGGATTGGGGGAAGGGAGAAAAGAAAGAAGGGGAAAAAAAAAAATATATATATATATATATACACACACACACACGATAGATAAAAGATAATTACATTACTAATCTGTTCGTTCGTTGAAAAGAACAGTTTGTGCTTACATTGTTTGATCAATTTTTCATGCCTATCTCGTAATCTGAGCAACTATACCGAAGATAATAAGCAATATATTAACCATTGTTAATCTATTATCTTGTTTCGAAATTAAATTAAAAAAAAAAACAAAGACACTTCTCTACAGTAAATCCATTCTACAGAGAAATTCTGGAGCCAACACTATTTCCAGAAAAACAGCACGGTGAACTATTAGTCAAAAGTTCCTGTATTGCCCTAACTACTTAATTCTGAAATTAAATAATGGGGAGTCTTGGCCTTCTTTAATTTACCTGGTGGTTTAACTTTCAGCTAAGCGCGCAAACTTTAAGGTTCACTTTCCTCTTCCTCCCACCCCAGGCTGTTTTGCTAGATGCTTGTTCATTCTTTCAGTACTGTATTCCCAGTCGCACCCTCCACCCTACCTTTCCCTGCCCTTCGAACACTAACCCGAACTTCGTTGAACCTGACTGTTCTCTTTCGAATAAAGTTGTAAAGAGGGTAAAATAGAGAGGCCTTTGGTCACACATTTCCTAACACCTCCGTTAGCGCCATTAATCTATTCCTAGTAGCTGCAGGATGGAGAGGAGAAAAATAAACCCTAGGTAGCTAGAAGGCAAAAGGGGGTGTGCCCAGGAAGGTGGGGCACCGTCAGTCTCCAAGAGCAGGACATGGGAAGATTCCCGACCCAGATTAAAAACTTGGCACGCTGCTTCTTGACCGACGTCACCTGTGTGACTGGCGGGGCACAGCTTTCTGTTTCAGAAGAAACATTCCCAGCATCAGCGCTTACGGGAAAACACGAGGCAGGAGTGGCAGAAGCGCTACGCTCGAGGATGGGTCCGGCGTGGCCCGGACCTCAGTTTCCCCGGCTGTCCACTGAGGGGGAGGACTTGGACCGGCTCAGCGCCGACCATCCGAACCAAGGCGGTGGAATTAAGGTCTTTAGGCAGTCACCGCCCCTGCCCCCGTTCCTGCAGGCAGCAATCCTCTTACGGGGATTGTTTTACGTCCAGGCACCTTTCTAGGGTGACTCAGTGGTTTCCTTTCCCAACAGATCCTTTCTGAGCCCGACACTCGCAAAACTAGCCCGACCTGGTCCGCATTCTGCGGGACGTGGGAAAGGGGAGCACTTCCCTTCGGTGGGGAGGGACGTCGGAGGGCGACCCTCGCCGGTGCGGCCAGCAGGGCCCAAGGACGCGCCCGAGGCGCCCGGGCCGCTCGGGGACCAGGGACCGCACCCGCGCGGGGCGGCGAGGCCGGGAATGAATGGGCAGCGGGCGGGGAGGCGCGGGGGGCCGCAGACACTCACTGAGGAAGACGCGGTACTCGAGGGTGAAGGGCGCGGCGCGCTCCTCGCTGGTGAAGCCGCTCATGGTGCCGAAGACTGCCACCACCTCCACCACCGAGCCGCCAACCTGCACGCTGCGCGGAGTGACAAGGAGAGAACCCGCGCCTGCGCACCGCAACAGTCGAGCTGCGAACGGGTGGGGCTGCCTTTAACGCGCCGGGCTCGCGCTCCCGCCGCGCCTCCGCCCCGCCTACCCGCGCAAGCGCACTGCTCCCGGCGCGGGTCCGAACGCCCCGCCCCGCTCCCGGCCCCGCCTCCGCGAGCCGCGGCTGACCGGGAGCCTGGGACACGTGGCCCGCGCCAGAAGTGACTCTTCCCAGCGCCCGGGTTTGGCTGTGCGGCTCTGACCGGGGAGGGCTAAACGTCCCGGCCCATTGGGCCACCCCGTGAGTTTGTGCTCACCTTTGACTAGCACAGCCTCCTCGAAGAGCAGTTCCTTATCTCTGACAGCGTTGAGAAGTCACCGGCTTCCCAGACGGCTCTGCTTGCAGTCTTAAAGATGAGTTTTTCTGATCCGTGTCAGCGAAGTTGGCCATATTACTGACACCTTTAATGGCCACCAGCAAGATACCCGCTCCTCCACTTTGTAGTGTAGGACACTGGGCAAGTTACTGCTAACCTCCGGACTCAGTTTCTCAGAGAGGAAATAACAGTAGCTATTTTGTGTTGGGATGATGAACTGAGCGCTTCGAGCAGAGCCTGGCTCCTTGTAAGCAGTTCGGGCAGTTGGGATGTGTAGCTTGTTGTTCCTTGTTATTCCTATTTAATTCGGGCCCCCTCCTTGCGCAACCTACGCCAGGTCCCTAGGGACCTCAAATGGCAGCACTAGGCAGGTCCAGGCTTGAGCTCAGTCCCTTGAGGGGATTTCCCTCAGGAAGGGACATTTCAGAGCTTGTTTTCCTACTTCTGTTCCCAGATCCCAAAAACTAAAGTCTGATTGGGGCTAGGGACAGATTTTGCATCGCTTTCTTCCCCAGGCCTGCAAGTTTTTTTGTTTGAAAGATAGTTAAAACCCAAGCTATAAATTAGGAAATTATGGCTCAGGCTTCAAGGAATGTCTAGTTTTGTTTTTAAAAATCGACAGGCAGGCCGGGTGTGGTGGTGCACGCCTGTAATCTTAGCACTTGGGAGGCTGAGGCAGGAGGATTGCCGGGAGTTCGAGGCCAGCCTGGACTACGTGGTAAGACCCTGTCTCAATAAACAAACAAAAAAAACAAAAAATCAATAGGCAGAATGTCTTTAAATAATAGTTTTTCTAGAGTATTAAAGATAATGTGCCTTAAAGTGATTTGATTTAAACTATTTTTCCCAGCACAATGTCTATTATATAAAGTGGAATGTACAAAATGAGTGTTAAGTGAAAACCTAGTAAGAGAAATTTCTAATCAGTTAGTGTCCTTCCCTTTGTCTCCAGTCCAACTCCCAACCCCTTTGACACCCATTAATCTTGAGAAGACTGACTCACTGACCTTTTGAACACAACGCCACACTGTTGTGGAACACAAGGACAGAAAAAAAAAAAAAAAAAAAGTGGAGCAATAGTTCAGTGAGTAGTACAATGTAAATCTGAAAGTTAGAGAAATCTGTGCAGATTGCGTAGTAAGAGGCACCAAGTCTGGAGAATATTTTCAAAGGAGGTACCTTTGATTAAACTGCTCTATCATTTTTCTGCCTTTGAGTAGATGGAATCGGTTTTCTTGGAAAATCCCAGAATCTCATCTCTGACTTATGAACAGACAGAAATGATGCAATAATAGCGCACTACACACACTTTCCCTTTTGCTTTCTTTCTTTTTTTTTTTTTTTAATGTGGGTACCGGGAGTCCACCTCAGGACCTCGTACTTGCCAGCAAGCGCTTGTGCTGCTGAGCGATATCACTGGCCCTTTTTTTCCTATATGTGGGTTCTGGGAGTCGAACTCAGGACCTCGCTCTTGCCAGGCAAACACATTATGCGGCTGAGCTATCTTACCGGCCCTCCCTTTTGCTTTCTGCCAGCTCAGAAGGAGATCATGTTGCAGACCTCTGGCCTTGAATGCCAGCTCTCATTTCACTGCATGTGTCCAGAGAGCCAATCAATGCCAACTCCAATAAAACGCCCAGCTCAGACGCATTATAACTTTGCCTAGCAGGGAGGGTACCAAGGCCCACAGGCCAAGGGAGCTTGTCCTAGTTCCCAGGTCTCCCTAAAGCCTGGCAAAGTACCTGACCTGGAGTAGATGTTTAATGAATCTTTGATGGACCAATGAATAGAACTAAGGAAAAGGAAGAAAAAAATACCTTCTTATGTATATTAGTTTAACAAAGGAGTCCAACACTCTCAAACATTACCTTTCCATGGCCGTTTTTCATCTACGTCTGTCCCCTTTGCTGCAGGTGACCCTGTTTGGTACCTCCATTTTCCTAATGCTTTCTCTTTTTGAGTTTGTGACTACATTCTCCGCTGATGTTCTACTTCTTTGCCTACTCCTTTCTCGTCCTCTTCATCAGCCTTTCATTCATCTCTTACTCATTCTTTTTCTTCAGTTTCTAGAGATACCCACCCCCTCTGGATTATCACCTGTACATCTTCGGTGTCAATTACCACTATAGGTGCAATAACTCAAAAACTTTCCAGTCTCTAACTTTTATTTAACCCTTATGATAGCCATGCTCTGTGCTGGGTGATAGGGATGTAGCACTTACAGTCTACAGGGGAAGACAGACTTTAACAGATAATTACAATAAATTTGGATGAGTAGAGTGATAAAGGAAGTACAGGGCATTGCATTATGGGAATAGAGAACATCTTCAAGGAAGTGATGCTTGACTTGTGACCTGAATGATGAGAAAGGATTCATAAGGTGACAGGGACAAGGCAGAAGCCAGAAAACAAGTAGGAAGAGATGAAACCAGAGAAGTAGACTGGGCCAAAATGGCAGAGGGCCTTGGAAGGCATGGTGTGGGGTTTCAACTTTCCTCTGAGAGCAAAAGGGAGTGTAAGAAAGGTATTGCTTCCCCAACCCCTGCTAGTGAGGATTGAACCCCAGGGCCATTGCACTGAGGTACATCCCCAGGACTTTTTAAAACTTTTTTGTTTTGACACAGGATCTCCTTAAGACACTAAATTGCCTAGGCTAGGCTTGAACTTGTAATCCTCCTGCCTCAGCCTTCCAGAATACTGGGATTACAGGTGCATACCATTGTGCCCAGTTTAAGAAAGCTTTTCAATGGGAAAATATATGACTCAAATTGCTCTGTCAGCTTGGAGACTGGGTTGAGGTTTAGCAAGGGACCAGTGAGAAATCTGCTAGAGTGGCCCAGTGAGAGGTGATGGTGGTGCCCTGAACATGGATAACAAAAGAGCTGCCCAAAGCTAAAGTCAAGGTGAAATCCATGGGCCTGATCACTGATTGGATAAAGGGGGAGATGACAGAAAAGGAGATTGGAGAATGGTTTCCAGGTTTCTGGCCACAGCTGATTGAATGTTTTGCCTGTGTTATTTACCAGATAGCTTGATTGAGATGGGGGGTAGATATGATATTATAGCAGACACTACAAGTACCTTGCCCAATGGGCATTTTACCTCCTTCCTCCTGCTTTCATCCAGGAATGTTTTCCTCTATGTATACCTTTAATTCAGGGCAACCAGGCCCTCCTCCGTCTTTTTTTTTTTTTTTTGTGGGTACCCGGGGGTCGACCTCAGGACCTCGCGCGTCAGCAGGCGCTCGTGCCGCTGAGTGATATCACCGGCCCCTTTTTCGTATGTGGGTTCTGGGAGTCGAACTCAGGGCCTCGCGCTTGCCGGGCAGGCGCTTAAGCCGCTGAGCCATCTCACCGGCCCCCCTCCTCCGTCTTTAAGAGATGAATTTGAAATGAACTAAGACAATCATGGTTGCCAGTGACTTTTTTCAAGCATATAAATAATATGACATAATTCTGTCTAATGGGATGACTGCTAGAGAATTTCCAGAAAAGCTTTTCCTTATCTTGAAAAGAATATATTTCTATGCCAGCTATATTGGCTCACACCTGTAATCACAGCACTCACTTGGGAGGCTGAGGCAGGAGGATCATAAGTTCAAGCCTCGCTTGGGCTGCATAGTAGGACCTTGTCTCAGACAAAGAAACGAAATTCTGGATGCTTGTTATTTGAAGCCATAGAGATTTGGGGACGGGGTGTTTGTTGTAACAGCACACTCTAACAAAAGCTAATTCATACAAATGGCTAACGCTACAGTAGTCTTGAGACCTCAAGCATGAGGCAGGCTTCCCGGAAACCAAGCTAACAGGCAGAGATCAACAGCACATAAAGATGGAAAACTAACCTGAGTTTGAAGATTCCTTAAGCTACTGATTTAACAACCCTGGAGCTGCTTTACTTCTGAAAGTCTTATTGTGTTAAATAATAAATATTGTTCATTTGGGGATTCTGTTATTTGTTTTTGTTTTGTTTTGTTTTGTTTTGTTGAGGCAGGGTCTCACAATGTAGTCCAGGCTGGTCTTGCACTCACAGTGATCCTCTTGCCTCAGCCTCCCAAGTGCTGGGATTACAGACATGCACCACCACGCCTGGTGGGCATTCTGTTACTTGAAACTGAAAGAATCTTGGTTAAAACAGACTGATAGAAAAAAGAAGTGAAATTCTGATACATGCTACAGCATGGTTGAACCTTGAAGGCATTATTCTAGAGGAAATAAGCCAGACAGAAAGGCCAAATACTGTGGAATTCCACCTACACAAGAAATCTAGGGCAGTGAAAATCATAAACACAGAAAGTAGAGTGGAGGTTGTCAGGGCCTAGGAGGAGGAAGGAATTAGGGGTTGTTGTTTAATGGATATGGAGTTTCAATTGGGACAATGAAAAAGTTCTGGAGATAGATGGTGGCAATAGTTGCACAACAAAGTGAATGCGCTTAAGACCATGAAATTCTGCACCTAAAATGGTTAAGATGGTTAAAAAAAAAAAAAAAGAAATTATAGAATCCAATATATCTGTACTGGGGCCGGTGAGATAGCTCAGCGGCATAAAGCACCTGCCTGGCAAGCGCAAGGTCCTCAGTTCAACTCCCGGTACCCACATACGAAAAAAAAAAGGGCCGGTGATATCACTCAGCGGCATGGGCGCCTGCTGGCGTGCAAGGTCCTGAGTTTGACCCCCAGTACCCACAAAAACAAAAACAAAAACAAAACAAAATAAAACAAATATATCTGTACTGAGACACCTGTGATGAATAGTTATTCCAAAAATTTACATACAGGGTGGTAGATCAGTTAGAATGAACCAGATAAAATATTATACAAAATATCTCAGACAGACAGGCATTAATGCAGGAAATTGGTCAATAGGTAATAGAAGAGCAGAGAAGCCAAATAGAAATGAGCAAGAGCAGGAAGCCACCACTGTCCTGAAGCTTGAGAACCAGGAGGAAGAGGCAGGAGGCAGGACACCCAAAGGAAGGAGCTCAGGGGCTCTGGTTGGCAGCTGGAAGTGCAGGGACCTGTCCATCCAGAGACGGGGATGCTGCCTGGGGCAGACCGGGGAGTGGAGACAGGTTCTTTCCCTCCCACACACCTTCCTCCAGCTCCTGCCAGCGTCTCCCTCTAGTCGGGCCTGCATGGAAGCCAACTGCACCACCTGCTTTTACTACTTTATGCAGCTAAAACAAAAAATATAAAAAACTCCAATAGCTTATCAGAATAAACATTTCTTTCTTTTTCCAAGTGACATGATGGTGACTATGGGCCAGCTGTGGCTTTGCCCCATCTGTCTTTCCATTTTCATACTCAGGCTGAGATAGCACCCCTCATCTTCGTTTTGTTGCAGGGGGGAAAAAAGAAATGGCAGACCACACACTGGCTCTTGAGCTTTTGCTCACAAAATGGCATATGTCAAGTCTACTCACACTCCAGCCACAAGGTTATATGACTTTGGCTGATGGCATTAGTGAGGCGTGGAAAGAGTCCTCCTCTCTGCACTGCAAGTGCACCACCGTGCGTATAGGAAGGTATACTTTTCCCACAGAGAGAGAAGCAAATTAAGTAGGAACAATGCTACCCTCTCTCATGTCTAATTTCCTAGTCATGAATGTTCATTTTTCCCTCATTTACAGAAAAAAAAATTCATTCCTCAGAGTGACCCCCAAAGGTCAGGATCAAAGTTTAGTATCTATGATAGTTTCCACATATGATTTTTCTTTCTTTGCAGTACTGGGGATTGAACGCAGAATCTTTGCACTGGGCTACATCTCCAACCCTTTTTAGTTTTTTAATTTTAAGGTAGGATCTCACTAAGTTGCTAATTTGCTTAGGTTAGGCTCAAACTTGCCATTCTCCCACCTCAGCCTCCCAGCCTGCTGGAATTATGTGTGCCTCTATATCTGATTTATTTTGATTTCTTTTAACCCAGAGACTTATGACCCTAAACAAACAAATGTTATCTACCCTCCCACTTGTACCTCATATGCAGTGGCTGAACAAAGATTAAACACTGAAATTAATACTCCAGTTCATTAACAGAAAGAGTAGCAGGAGTACAGCCATTGCCGATTCCTAGAATTCCACAATCTTGCTGAATATAGGAAACATTCCTTGGCTTGGTCCCACTTCGGCTGCCTGAAAAGAACCCTGTTATCATTTTCCCCTGGAAAGGTCCTTTCTTTCCTTCTAGATATCTTTCTTGGGGATATCTAGAAAATATACACTCCTTGAGAGCCTCCTTTCTGACCACAGAAACTTGGGAGCCCAAAGATTGTTCTCCAACAATCACAGTCCTGTGACCCAGGCGGGTGCATCTTGGTTTCACAACACTCTTTTTTTTTTTTTTTTTTTTTTTTTGGTGGAGGGGTACCGGGAATCAAATTCAGGACATTGTGCTTGCCAGGCACTTGTGCCGCTGACCTATATCCCTGGCTTTGTCTTTTTTTGTGTGTTTTGTTTTGTTTTGTTTGGCACTGGGAATCAAACTCACAACCTTGGGGCCGGTGAGATGGCTCAGCGGCATAAGCGCCTGCCTGGCAAGCGCGAGGGCCTGAGTTCAACTCCCGGAACCCACATACGAAAAAAGGGCCGGTGATATCGCTCAGCAGCACGGGCGCCTACTGGCGCACGAGGTCCTGAGGTCAACCCCCAGTATCCACAAAAAAAAAAAAAAAAAAAACTCATGACCTTGTGCTTGCCAGGCAGGCGCTGTGCCACTGAGCTATATCCCCGGTCTTTTTTGTCTTTTTGAGACAGGGTTTCACTATGCAGTTCAGGCTAGCCTTGAACTCACTTTGTAGCCCAGGCTGGCCTGGAACTCCCAGCAATCCTCCTGCCTCAGCCTCCCAAGTGCTGGAATTACAAGTGTGTGCCACCACGCCTGGCTTACAACGATTTTAAGAACACACATACCAGTTTACCTGTCTGATTCTAGTCAGCAGCACATGCCAAGCACCACACTTGTAATTCTTTTCTCTCCAGGCATACTATAATTGCTAAGGTAATTTGAACTTATCAGACCTTTTGGGGAAAGCCATGCCTTTAATCTATTTTTCCTAAACCATTTGATCCAACAGAGAGTTTACAGAATCCACTGATTACCACCTTGATCTGTTCCCCAAGCTAAGTTTTAATTTGAGACTTAGTCATCTTTGTTATTTAAAACATTTCTCAGTTTCTTTCTTGGAGTTGTATCTTCCACCCCTGAACACTGGATTTTCTCTTTTCCATTTCACCCCTGCTTACAAAACAGCTGGTTCTTTTCTGAGCTCATTTCTTTCTTGTAGAATCCTGTCGAATGCAGCTAAAAGTAACCAAGATGCCCTCTTTGGTTAAATTATAAGCTACTTGGTACATTATCTGCCTTCCAAATGATCAAAGGCTACAGCTTCCTTGCTAACCACCATTAGGCCCCAAATCCAATGACAACATTTTAGGGCTATATTCTGCTCCTGGTACCAATTACTCTGTTAGTCCATTTTCTTAGATAACATTACAGACAACCTTCCTCCCACAAAATCTTACAACACTCATTTCCTTCTCAGAGTATACATCAGGGCTACAAGTTGATTTGGCTTTTGTCCACATATCTGGTATTCTGGGGTCCTGAATGAAAGCATTGTGTGTGTGTGTATGTGTGTGTGTGTGTGTGTGTGCTACTGGGGACTGAACTCTGGGCCTTCATACTGAGCTATATCACCAGCCCCTCCCCCTTTATTTTTATTTTGAGACAAGGTCTTGCTAAACTGGTAACTAGCCCAGACAGGACCGGAACTTGCAATCTTCCTGCCTCAGGCTCCTAAAGTTCTGGGATTACAGGCATGTGCCATCACACCCAGCTGGGACTGTGTCTTTGTTGGTCTTATGGTAGAGAGAGGAGAGAAATGACTGAACCATTTCTGAGCCGTTCCTGGTCGGAGTTGGTACTGACATCTTATACTCACTTTCCATTAGCCAAAGCAAATTCACATAGCCAGCCTCAATATCAACAGGGTACCCAAATATACTCCTCTGTAGGAGGTACTGTAAGGCATTTGGCAGCAAGGGGTTATACACCCTTCTTACAGGCAGGAGAGGGGAATGATTGGAAACAATAATCTAGCCTTGCACCCCTCTGGCAGAGGAGCTTGAGAAACACAGTGGTACCTCAGTTCACGAACTTAATTCTTTCCACGGTTCTGGTCACAAACTGAATTGCACAAGAACCGAGTCAAATTTCCCCATAAGGTCAACATTGACCCTAACCATTGGATTTGATTGAGTTCTCCTCCAATTCAGTTTGTGACCAGAACTGTGGAAATAATTAGGTTTGTGAACCGAGGTACCACTGCATAGTCCATATGACTTCTCCCCCCCCCCCCCCCCGCCGCCCCAACTTACACAAACACAAATACAAGAGAGCAAGGGAAGAGAGTAAAGAATGAATATGGTAACAAAGGCTCAGGACAGCAGTAGATTTGCATGAGAAGGAAGCTTGAAATTGTATTTGCATAGTTCACTTATACAATACAAAGGGAGAAAATTACCCAGAATTGTCAACAACAAATAATAGAAGGGATCTTGAAGAAATTATTGGAGGTATGGAGGGACTATATTTCCAGCTAAGATGCCCAGTGGGTGGTGAGGTATAAGGCCTGGAACTCAGAAGAGAAAAGATAGACTGGAAGCATTCGGACAATTGAAGAAATAGAGTGAACAACAGCAGAGGGCCTGGAATAGAACCCAGAGAACCCCAATATTCCTGGGGTGCAAGGCCATAGAAGAGGTGCCAAAAAGGGATGAGAAGGATGCCAGAAATGTAGGAGATGGATAGGACCGTAGGCACCTTGGGAGCCAGGGCAGGAGGAGTTTTGAGAGGAAGGGAGTGGTCGACCCTTATGTGCAGCTGCCTCTGGATTTGCCTGCATGGTTGGCCAATGAGCATCTCGGGGTCACCAATACAAAAGTGAGCTCACCAGCTCCCCCTTGAGTCTTCTTTCTCGATTAGCAAAGCCATGTTGGCCTAGGCAGCCAACTCAGGCAGGCTTCCTGGAGGCTCCTCCTGGTTGTCCTCTGAAGCAGCCACTGGTGGTGGCCTGCCCAACATGTGTTCCCTCTTTTTCCTCCTTTTAATAGGACTGCTGTTCTCCAGACACACATCCACCTGTCCCTGCGTGCCCATGTGCTTTAGGGAACTGGGTGCCATCCCAACCCCAGAGGAAGGTTCTGATTAGTAGGTTAATCGTGGTGGCTCCCTTCCCCTTGTCAATGGCTGGTTTGGCTGTGGATGTGTGACATAATTCTGGGCAAAGCAATGGAAGGGGACTTGTGGCAGAGGCTTCTGGGAAAGGTTCTGTTACTCCTATGAGAGATACACTGCAAGAGGCCATCCCTTCTTCTGTTGGACGTTGTCAAACAATTTGCAACCATGGCCTTAGGACCTGGGGAGAGGCAGCTTGTAGGTAACATTGATATGTTTGCAATGAAGATGCAAAGCAGCAAACTTTGACTCTTGAAAACGCTGTTGAACTGCAGCATTAACCAATCTACGGAGCTTCCCTGCCTCTGGTTTTGTTGTTTGATGAGATAATAAATTGACTTTTTTGTTATTGTTTTTAAACCACTTTGATTCAGTCTTATGTTTCTTGCAGCTGAAGAACATTCTAATGAGTACAACTTCTTTGTGGTCCCCCCCAAGACTAATTAGAGGTTGGCTCTAATCTTTTTTTTTTTTTTTTTTTTTATGTGGGTACCAGGAGTCGACCTCAGGACCTCGCACTTGCCAGCAAGCACTTGTGCCGCTTAGCGATATCACCGGCCCTTTTTTTCCTTTATGTGGGTACTGGGAGTCGAACTCAGGACCTCGCGCTTGCCAGGCACGCGCTTATGCCACTGAGCAATCTCACCAGCCCTCTAATCTAGTTTTCCAGGGCGGGTCTTGATTTATCTAAATCAGTCATAATAATCCCTGCTAGCGGATCAGGAGCCCCACCCCAGAATTTGGGATTCAGAACATGGCATTCCCATGGGCACAGGGATTGGCTCAGGAATGGGTTCCTGACTCAGTTTAAGGCAGTGAGGATTGGCTGCCTCCTTTTGCTATTAGGGAAAGTCGCAACAAGAGAGATTCTTTCTCTCAGTCAACAAGGAAAGCATGTTCCTCTGACTGCTGATGGCTGTATTCTATATCACGGGGCAAGCCTGACAGGATGAAACTGGCACTGTAGAGGACAGAGCAGAGGAACAGACATAGCCTGACTCCTTGCTGACACTGTGAGCCCCTGGACCCACCAGTCCTCTACACTCACTGTTACATGAGCCAGTATGCCCCTTTAACCAGTTTGTACCGGGTTTCTCCTGTGGCCCCTGCAATCATCATGGGCAATGAACTGCTCTCCCACAGCTCACCAGTTCAGGGGATACTGGATTGATCTCACCAGGATGCCTTGAACTTGTCACTTCTTTATCCTACTGCCTCAGCCAATCCCATGACTTCTCACCTGGATTCCTGCAAAGACCTCCTATCTTGCTGACCTCTGGCTCCATCTCCCTCTAGTTCACTGTCCACACGCTGCCACATGGGTTAAAGATGAAGAGCCGAGTGTGTCACCTCCTTGCTGCAGATCCTCCTCTCCACGTGGTGGTCTCCAGCTCAGTCCTTTAAGCTTACTTCAAGCTGCTGGTGGGAACCCTTTTCTGACACCCTTCAAGCTGTCCCGTGGTTTTTTTGGTCAACCGTGGGACCCCACTATAAGGAGCACAGGGTCACATTATGATTTTTCTCTTTCCCGTTCTGCTCACTGTGTGGTGGATTGTGGGGAGGTCCATGTTGCAGACTCAATAGACACTAAGTTTGTTCAGTGAGTACAGCTAGAATTAAGTTTTGCCTAAACGGTGCCATATAAGTGGGGCACTAACCAAACGGGTAATTTAATATGGCGTTAAGAATGCTGGACTACAATCCACAAAGCCTGAACTTTTGTTTTGATCTCACCACTTATGAACTGTAAGGACCTCAAGGAAATGTCTTAGCTTCCATGCACAACGATTTGTCATCTAGAAAATGGAACACTGCTGGTGTGCAAGGGGTAGCATAGTCTACTCCAGGGATGGCGAACCATTTAGAGCTTTCAATGTCACAAACAGCCCACTGCAGCACGTGTGCCGTAGGTTCACCACCACTGTACTCTCTACCTTTCTTAAGGAAATGACTATTTTGCCTGCAAACTTCTCATTCATGATGAAGACACAAAATGGGGAAAAGTACTAATGTGACAGAAAATAAAAAGGAAACACCAAACTCTTTCACAGTGTGCTTATTATCCATAATTTATAGCATGGGTAACAGGATCATTTTCCACAGATATGGAAATGAGAATAAAGAAGGTGGTTATGATTATTACAGGTGACTCAAAGGACCACCGGACAGCACTATGGACAACAAAATGCTGCTCCCGGTGGCAGTCAAAGCACAGAAATGTAGGCTGCTCAGCCACTAAAATAGCCTAATCTGGCGGTTCCCCCAGAGGAAGACAGAGGGTGCTGGTGGAGGAGAATGATTACTCCTCAAACAGAGAGTGATTTAATACCACCACTGGCTATGTGACAGATAAACTCATGTCTCCAAATCACTAAACTTGGGTTTTTCCACTGGCATTTATTTGGTTGTTTGCACATAACAACAGCAGCATTTGTTGGTGACTGGATTAAAGGACTGGGGATTGCAGGAGGACACAAACAAGGCAGGACATACAGCCAGTTCAGCAGCTTTCCCTCCTTCGGTGACCACAAGGCCAGGGGAGCCCAGGGCTGCCTTGAGAGCTTGATGTGGTGTTGGATCACACTAAATGTATACCTTTTACTTAACTGCCGGTGTTCCTTCCATCTCAGTCTCTGGAAACCTTTGAATTTGATGAAATGTGGCTTCACGGCCAAAACGGCAGCCTGGAGCCTGTGGCTGGCTGGTTTTATTTTTAGGATTACAGAAGACCTGCATCAAGCCTCTTGCTTTTATGCTTAACCTCGGTTTCCCAAATGTAGGAAGCAGAGGCCACAGCAGCTTGGGGGAGTAGCAAAAATGAGGGCTTTGTGGTCAGATGGACCAAGATGTGAGTCTCAGGCTCTGCACCTCCTAGTCACATGAACTTTAGTGGGTTACTTAACTTTTCTGAGCCTTGCTTTCCCCATCTATAATATGGGAATAATGAATATCTACTTACTTTATTGCTTCACTCATTCATTTGCTAAGTGCCTCCTAGGCACCAGACAATATCCTAGGTCAGAGTTAAAAAAAAAAAAAAGAGTGAAATAGATGTAGCTCCTATCTACATGGTGCTTATAGTTCATTGTGAGAAATATCAGATAAAAAAAGCACATGGTACCATGCCTGGCTTTTAACAGGCACTGAATAAATATTCTGAGTTGACCAAAAATAAAAGTATTAAAATTGTATAGCATTTGGGTATATAGTAATTGCTTTTTCATTGATCCCACTCCTACCTCAAGGCTTTTGCACACAATGTCTGTCCAGTTTGTTCTTTCCCTACCTATTCACAGGGCACCCTCTCACTTCATTTATATTTGTACTCAAATGTCACCTCCTTGGACAGGCCATCCCACCTCTATCACGCTATCCTCTTATCTTGCTTTAAATCCATCCCCCCACCCTGGTACTGGGGATTGGAAAGAGGGAGCACTGAGCTACAACCCCAACCCTTTTTATTATTTTGAGACAAGGTCTCATTAATTGTGCAGGCCAGCCTTGAACTTGAGATCCTCCAGCCTCAGCCTCCTGAGGAGCTGGGATTACAGATGCATGCCACCACCTTTGGTTAAACCCATTCTTAATGGGTTTAAAAATCTTCTATTAGTGATAAGTGCCTCTTGGATTTAGGGCAAATTTTTTTTTTTTTTTGTGGGTACCGGGGGGGTTGACCTCAGGACCTCGCGCACCAACAGGCACCTGTGCCTCTGAGCGATATCACCGGCCCCTTTTTCATATGTGGGTTCCGGGAGTCGAACTCGGGCCCTCGCGCTTGCAAGGCAGGTGCTTACGCCGCTGAGCCATCTCACCGGCCCCCTAGGGCAAATTTTTGTGGTAAAATCTCTAGAATATAATCATACTTTATTTATTTATTTTACCTTTTTTTTGAGACAGGGTTTCACTATGCAGTTCAGACTGGCCTTGAACTCACTTCGTAGCCCAGATTTGCCTCGATCTTGTAGCAATCCTCCTGCCTCAGCCTCCTGAGTGCTGGGATTACAGGAGTGTGCCAACATGCCCGGCCCATAATCATACTTTAAAAGATAGATCTGAAGACACTTTATAATAAAAGATGTAAGAATGGCCAATAAGCACATAAAAAATATCCAGCATCACTAGTCATCAAGATGGATATTACTAAGTGTTGGCAAGGATACAGAACTGGTACTTTCATACACTGCTGATGAGAATACAAAATGGTTTAACACTTTGGAAAACACCTTGGCAGTTTCTTATATATTCTTACCATGTAATCCAGTAACCTCACTCCTAGATACTTACCTAAGAGAATTGAAAAGTATATATATATATATATATATATATATATATATATATATATATATACATATATATATGTATTTGTATATGAATGTTCATAGCAGCATTATTCAAAATAGTCAAAAATTGGTAACATCTCCAATGACTACCAACTGATGAATAGATAAAATGTATTTACACACATACATACAATGGAACACAACTCGGCAATAAAAAGAGTGGATTGATGAATTTTGCAATACGAATGAACCTCAAAAACACTACTGAGTGAAAATAAGCCAGAATCAAAAGGCTATCCACTGTCTGATCTCATATACACAGCATTCTGAAATCAGATGGTGGTTTTCTGGGATAGAGAGCGGGGAGAAAGGATTGACTATAAACTGACCCAAGGGAACTTTTGGGGATGATGGAAATATCTTGAGTGTCATGGTGGTTATACAATATATACAACTGCTAAAACTTATTGGACATACATTTAAGATGGGTGAATTGTATACAAAAATTGCCTTAGTAAAGCTGTTACAAAAATCTCAAATATATGGCCAGGTATTTAGCTCAGTGGTGCAGCGCCTGCCTGGCAAGCATTAGGGCCTGAGTTCAGTTCCTGGCCCCCCCAAAAAAAAACCCTGAAATATATTGTGCCCATAGAAAATGACTATCTCTTGTGATGGGACTTGGGTGCTTTTAATTTTCTTGTCTTATCTAAATTTTGTAAAATTTCCACAATGATTATGTAGTGATTTTGTACACAGAGAAAAAACCCAAAAGTAATTGGGTCATTCAACAGGGAATCTATTTTGATGCAACATCCGTTACTTGTAATGAAGCCTATTTGGTCACCTCTTTCTCATCGATCTTTCCTCAGTGGCACTTCAGAGGGGTGAGCTGAGGAAATGGATGCAGAAAGGTACAGAGCTTAATAGCAATGCTTTGTCCCTGCAGCCATGGGCTTGGCTCTCATCTGGATTTTGGGATGAATACACAGTAGGCTAATGATAGGGGGCTCTGGTCCTCCTCTGCCAGCTCTGCCCTCCATTCCAACCCAAGTCAACTCGTGAGTCCTCCAGGGCCCAGTAGAAAGCCCGCAGCCCAGGGCTGAGCAGTCTGTGGTTTGTGTCCCCGGCAACCCCTGCCTCCAGCTCATGTTGGTCAGTTGAGTGTCGCATGGTCTTGAGGAAGTCAAGAGCCCATTCATCTGTGGAGACCCACAATAAGAATGGCTGCTCTTGTTGCACATGGCACCACAGGACACAGAGTCCCTCCGAGTCCCTCCAGGGTGGGGACGCTCAGTGTCAACAGGCCTCTGGCCTTTTCCCCCATCACACATTCAGTTCATTCCCGAACTCTCTGCCTGTGAGAGGACGGTCACCTCAGGAGACCTGACCTAGCCAGAGGCAGCGGGTGACACATTGGGGGAGGCCCGCGTGGCATATCCTTGAGGGCTGTGGTTGTACGAGGCTCCTGACAGGGCCCAGGTGTCAGGATAGAGGAATCCAGAGAGGATAATAAAGCTATAATCACAAAAACAGCTTCATAAACATACCCTGTGGGTCGAAGGTACAGTTTTTTAGCTGCTCTAGTCAAGTAGCTAAGCCCAGTGGGAGGAAGCTGAGAAGCTGAGGCAGACAGATCACAGCTGTCCTTGGAGCCTCTGCCCTGTCACCCACACATGCCAAGTTGGAGAGATGTTGGGGTTTCTGTCCTCAGGACTCACACAGGCACTATTTGCAGAATTGACTTTCATTATGTAAAAGTGCCACACATTGTTCACCATAGCCAAAGGTGGAAACTAAGCAAACACCCACGGAAGGACAAATGAATATACAAAAGATGACCACATGTGCAACAGAATACTCTTCAGCTTCCAAAAAAGGAAGGAAATTCTGGCACAGGCTGCAACATGGCTGAACCTCGAGACTACTACGCTAAGTGAAAGAACAGTCACAAAGAGGTAAATACGATTCCACTTGTTTGAGGTACCTAGAGGGGACAATTTCAGAGACAGAAAGAAGAATGCTGGTCACCAGGGGCTGGGAGGAGGGGGAATGGGGAGTTACTCTTTAATTGGCACAGAGTGGCAATTTGAGATAAAAATGTTCTGGGAATGGGTAGTGGTAATGGTTACACAACAAGGCTTATGTTACAAGTATATTATCACCAACACAAAGAAACAAGCTCCCCGCACCCGCTCAAGGCCTCACCACTTCCTGACAGCATCAAGTCTTATTTGCTACCATTCAGATCAGTCGGAATGGGCAGGTATGGCCTCCGATTTTTTTTTTTTTGAAGTAAAAATTGCAACAACATCTGCTATGTGACTGCTATGAACTGTGACCTACATGGCAGTCATGACCTCTGTGGGCCTGGCATCTTTGGGAGGTTAATAAAGCAAGGGGGTTGTGGTGGAAAGATTGTTTGCAGGGTGCCTTGGTCCCCTCTCACCCTCCTCCTGTACGGGTCGTGATTTTGTGCTAAAGGAGAAGAAACATCTCAGGGGAGGGATGAGAGGTAATCCCAGACAGCTCCCAGCCACAGGGACAGACACTTGGGGTCTGAAGTGGCCCTTTGGCCTATTTTTAGAGCATAGACTCAGAATTCTTAAATAAATATCCAGCCACATTCAGGCTTATGTGACACACAACACTGATCCAGCACCAGAGAAGAGGGTCATGCATGGCCACTCATGGGCAGGGTGACACACCCTGCCTGAGACCCTCATCCATCCCTCTCAGGCTCCTGGGCCACAGTCATGAGGAACCTTGGCAGCCTGCTCAGGATGAGGGTGCAAACATCACGCACAGGGCAGCTCAGGCCGGAAATTACAAGAGCAAACACAATAGATTCTCATTTCCCAGCCCAAGAGCTTGGTTACCACAATTCTGGCTTTTGGTTTCACTGTTAAGCAGAAAACCTTTGGGGAATTTCCAGCACTCATCCCTGCCATGCCCACCTTCCCTGAAATGCAGGATGCAGTGTGGGAAGACCAATCAGAAGCCCAGTTCTCATCCAAATCCTGCCCCTCTGTGGTCCTGTGACCTTGGCCATTTTGGGCCTCTGTTTCTTGTCGAGATGGCAATAACAACATTTTCAACCTCAACTTGTATGAATCAAATGACACAGTGTCTGGGACATGCTTGGGTTCTAGAATGGCCATGCATTTTCTTCAGCCCCTGTACCCAAAGATTAGAGTGGAATAAGCTGTCCTGGGAGAGAATAGCCAGGGACACTTCTCGGAACACACCAACACATTATCGCTCGTGGGAGGCGCACAGAGTATTTTTCTAGGAAAGGGTCAGGGAAGCGGCTTCAGCCACAGCACAGAGGGGTACCCCAAGATACAGGCTCACAGCATCAAGCCACAGGTGAGCATTCCTTCCTGCTTCTCTGCTGCCTCATTACCATTTACACATTTCACTGCTTTTGCAGACAGCAGGGGAAGTGAAATCTCTGGCTGAGACACCTTGTGCCAGTCACCTCTCCTCTTGGGGGGGGGTCTTAGTTTCTGCAGCTATAGAAGGGGGGAAAGAAAATTCATTTGCAAGCTGGTGGCACACGCCTGTAATCTCAGCACTCTGGGAGGCTGAAGCAGGGGTATCCCAAGTTTGAGCCCAGCTCTGGCAACTTAGTGACTTCCTTAGTGAGACCGTGCCTCAAACTTTAAAAGGACCAACAAGAGCGGAAGATGCAGCTCAGTGCAAAGGCCCTGGGTTCAATCCTCAGTACAAAAAAATTTTTAAAAGTAAAAAGCCTGGGCCGGTGAGATAGCTCAGCGGCTTAAGCACCTGCCCGGCAAGTGAGAGGGCCCGAGTTCGACTCCCGGAACCCACATACGAAAAAGGGGCCGGTGATATCGCTCAGCGGCACGGGCGCCTGCTGGAGCGCGAGGTCCTGAGGTCGACCCCCCGGTACCCACAAAAAAAAAAAAAGTAAAAAGCCTATTTGCAAAGCTTTGTGAGGATTCAGCGAGATGATGGTTGTTAAATCCGCCATATGGAAGGGTTTGGGGAACTTTGTTCTCTCCTCTTCCCCTCACCAGCCTCTCTCCGAGGGTGAACCAGCCCACCCCGCCTTGTGTGACCAGGAAGCATCCTGGCACCCTCTTCTAACTCCAGTCCAAGCTGCAGTTCCATGCAGGGATCACGTGTGCAGTGGGGACCACTTCAGACGCTCCAGGCTGGCATGGTAGGGGGCAGATGGGAGCAGCCGGGGCCCTCCCCGGGCAAACCCTGGTGGGCCACCCGCCCGTTGCGCAGCGGGAGGCGACCAGGCCTGGGGGCCCCGCTGCTGGCGCCCGACTCCGAGGGCAGGCCCGAATCGCTGGGCTGCACCTCCACCAGGACCCGCCTGCGCAGGAGCCCGGTGGGCCACTCCGAGTAGGCGGCCGCGTGGTGCCTGCCGGAGGGCAACACGCAGAGCTGGGCGCGGAAGGCGGCCTGGAAGCCGCGGCGGAAGTTCTCGTTGAAGTAGCCGTAGATGATGGGGTTGGCGCTGCTGTGGAAGAAGGCCAGCCAGTGAGCGAAGGGGAAGGCGTAGACGGACAGCAGGTGCAGCTGCGGCTCGCTGAGCTGCCCGTAGTCGATGAGCAGCAGCAGCGCCCAGAGCGGCAGCCAGGACAGCGTGAAGAACAGCGCCACCATGACCAGCATGTGCACCACGCGCACCTTGCGCCGCGACGCGCGCCTGCCCTCGGTCGCCGCCTCCTCTCCGTCGCGCGCGGGACCTGCGGCCTTGCAGAGCTTCCGCGCGATGCGGGCGTACATGACCACGATGAGCGCCAGCGGCGCCAGGTAGATGTGCGCGAAGAGCACGGCGGTGTAGATCTTGTGCATGCCCTTCTCGGGCCAGGCCTCCCAGCACGAATAGAGCGGGTAGGAGCGGTTGCGCGCGTCCACCATGAAGTGGTGCTCCTCGCGCGTCACAGTCAGCGTGACGGCCGAGGGACACATGATGAGCAGCGCCAGGGCCCAGATGACCGCGATGGTGACCAGCGCCTTTCGCAGGGTCAGCTTCTCCCGGAAAGGGTGCACGATGCAGCGGAACCTGAGGCGGGCAGGGGGAAGAGAGGCAGGGATGTGGGAAGTCCCCTGGGCCCGGGGAGGAGGAAGGCCACCCTCACTAGGGGTGGTGGGATGAGGACACTTGACAGTCCCCATGGCACCTCCATCCGGGTCAGAGGACAGCTCAGATGCTCATTAAGTGAGTTTGCAAGCACATTGGTTTCTCACCTCGCAGGGAGGCAGCTCACCCTGCTGAGCCCTCCAGCAGAAAGCAACAGCAGCATTGGCAGAGAGGGGAGGAGGGGACCGCAGACTGGGGACACTGCCTGTATGCTTTTGGGGTAAACTGAGGCTGGCAGCAATCAGTGGCATGCTGTCCGTCCTGGAGAAGGCTGACTGGGCGTTTCACCAAACACTGTATCTGTTTATGGTTTTCCCAGAAAACCTTTGGAGTTCAGGTGTGGCCGCCCCTGTGTCATCACCTCAGCTGTGTCCTCCCATCAGTATCTCCACTGCATGAGGCCCTGTCTGCACTGCATAGTTCCTCTTAGAACCTCTCAGCAGCAAGCGCTGTTTCACCCTTAATTTACAGAGAGGAAACTGGGACTCAGAGGTAAAAGAAGAAAGAGGCCAGATTTTGAACCCAGACTGTGTTTCACTATGTCACATAAGGCAGTAGCTGTGAAGCCTTGCTGTGCATTAGAATTTCCGAAAGCAATGCTTTAAAAACCTGTGCTTATTTATTTGGGCAAAAACTCCAAAGTAATTAGTCTGGGAAGGGGCTTTAGCACTGCTTTTCTTTGAAAGCTCTTGGAGCGATTCTCATGTGCAGCTAGGGTTGCGAACTGCTGCTGGAGGTAGAGGAAGTGGATATCTACCTGTCCCCCTGCAGTGTGGTTCAAAGGCCATTGCTCAACTAGTGCTCCAGGGCAGGTGCTGTGACTTTTCATCTCATCATTCTTAGGGTGTGTTTAGATGACTATATGAATGAACAACCAGAAGGGCCAATTACTCAAACTTTCTAAGCCTCAGTTTCCTTATCTGTAAAATAAGGCCACTAATATGATCTGCTCTGTAGGGCTCTTGTGAAGAGGAATTGAGATGATTACACCCTTGTAGACATTTTGGATGCTTAATAGTGAGAAAAAGGAGGGGCTCCTATTTCTTAGAAAGTCTCCCCTGGTGTACTGATGCCAAAAAGCAGACACTTGAAGGGGAAGAGGAAGTAAAAAAGAAATTAAGATGTATTATGTGTATTATGTACACGTTCCAACTTCCCATGATGAATGCAGTCAGTATGTATTGCAAATATGTACTAAAAAAAAAAAAAAAAAAAAAAAAACACCTGCCAGGTGTGGTGGTGCAGTGATTCCCCTGCCTCAGCCTCCCAAATCCTGGCTTCCTGGAAGGGGTGGGACTTAGAGAATATCCCAGACACTTCTGGGAGAACTTGCACTCACCTAGGACTCAACAACCATAACAAAATGAAGGTTGGAGGGGAGAGACTTTCCACAATCATCCAGTTGGCTAGTGCTTTGTGGAAAAGGAAACTTGCTTCTCCGTGCTAGCTACCTACTTCCTTGGGCTACAAAAAACTAGGTTTGGTGTGAGCAGAGGTGGAGAGAAGATGAGAACACTAGATTCAAGAAAGGGCAGGGCTGAGAAGTGCTCGTGTTGGAGAGAGAACAAGGAAGTGGGGGTGAAAGAAATAATACAATGTTAGCAGCTGGCATTCAGACTCTGTGCCAGGCACTGTGCATAAGCTTTATAGGCAGAAGTTCTCAGAAGTCTCCAGCCCTGTAGAAAGTGTCTTTCATTTATAGAAAAGATTCAAGAGGCTCAGAGTAGCTAAGTAACTTACTCAACATTCTACAGTGAGGCAATGATGAGAACAAAAACTACCTTCCACTGCTCGGCCTGCTTCCGGTCCCTGGGGGAAAGCACCAGCAGAAGCCCCCACAGCACTGGAGACGCTGAGCCGGAAGAGGCCCAAGTGCAGAGCACTAAGGAAGCCTCGTGGGGTCGGGGCTGGCTCAAAGCCTCCTTGGCCCCAGCTCAGTTCAGTTCCTCACCTGTGGCCTCATATAACATGTTTAGCAGAGAATCTGCTGGCCCCTGAGGCTGAACGATCAGAAGTGGCAGAGGTAGGTTAAGTAGGGATTGAGAAAAGCCAGGACTTCAGGGACCAGCAAGCAGGCTGCAAGAGAGGATGAAGGAGCTGGGAGTAGACCCCCTTCCCCAAGCTGCCCTCCTGCCTCTGGCTGCCCTGGCTCAGATTTTACAGGAAGCAGGATTCCTGCTGCTCAGGACCAGGACTGCTCTCCAGCTCCTCAAGGGTCCCAGGAATGTTACCAAACCTCCTCAGGAGCTGCCCCCAGGCCTCCAGAAGGAGGGGGTGCTGGTATCCCCAGAGGTCTACTAGCACCACAGCCTCCACTTTAGGGCTGAGGATTCAGCCCCGCCTACTACAGAGTGGCCCCAGCCTCCCAGCCAGCCCAGCACCAGAGGCAGTGGCCCCCTTCGGTGGCCGCCCCGTAGGCCCTGGAAACATCTCACCTTTCTACAGCGATGGCCACCAGCGTGAAAACGGAAGCTGACACGGACATGCCTTGCACCAAGCCACTCATCTTGCACGTGGCGTTGTCGAAGGGCCACCCTGCAATGACAGAGGTCCTCAGGGAGGGAAAAGTGCCCACCCACTGACAGTTTGGGACTCCTGGGCATCTAAGCTAGGATCTCTGAAGTTTGAGTCTTTCTTCCTGTCCTGCTGGGGGGGGGGATCATCTGGTCTCTGCTTGCACACTCTCAGAACCGAGGAACCAAGCAGCCCATCCCAGCACAGACAGTTCCGACCAGTCAAGAGGTAGCCTCTGTATCACCCTGTGATTTCTCTCCGTGAGCCCTGCCTGCTTTCTGTGCCTATCTCACCCTGGGTTCTAAGCCATTCCATCCTTACAACAACTCTACTACTATCATCCTCTTTTTACAGGTGGGAAAATCGAGCAGATTCATTGACATTCTCTTTGTCCCTAAATCACTATGGATCAGTGGTGAGTCAGGCCTGGATGCTGGGCAGTTTAACAAATAAGAACATTTAAGAAAACACACACTTATTTTCTCATTTGTGCAAAGAAAATACAGGGAGGATAAATCAGAAAATGATGAGATTGGCAACATGTACAGGGAGAAGGTGAGAACAGGGTGCAAATAATGGAGGGCTGAGGTACTTGAGATGACAGGGAGGGACACTTCTTTGACTATGTCTGTATGTCTCTGGCTTTTTAGAGCCACAGCAATGTCTCAGAAATTAAAAAAAAAAAAATAACTAAAATCTGTCTGGGTATGGGAGAACCTAAAGTGGAACATAAACAAGAACAAATGTAATTGTATTACAAATGAATAGTTAACCACATTGAAGGGGAGAGGTTAGACACTGACCCACGTAAGTGACTTTGGAAATCAGTATTTCAACTGGTTTTACTGTTAGACTAAAGAGGAAAACAACCATATGCAAATTCCATACCCTCATGAATAAATCTATGGTATTCCTGACAAAAATGCATAAAGTGGATCTAATTATGGGAAAAGGGGGAAACCCACATCACTGAAGCTGAATTGATCACATAAATACATCTATTATGGAAGAATAGAGCTAGATTTCTCATTGTCTGAGAAGTTACAAATAAGGGGAAAAGTTAAAATGCATCTTGTGATACTGGATTGGAATCCAAAGTATTAGCATGATCTCATAGTTTTAAAAATACAGATAGATGGCTGGATATAGAAATAAATAAAGGTACATGTGCTAAATACCTCAGTGTGAATATATATATATTTTCTAGCTCTGTCCCTTGAAATGGCCTAGAAGCAGTGACACCCCAGTAGCAATGGGTACCCCTGGAACCCAGGTCATAGTTTCTAAAAACTACTCTGCAGTGAAGAAAACAGGGCTCCTTAGAGAAATGGTTCATTCCAGGGTGACGCAAGGAAAATACAAGATGAGTCTGGAACATTTTGTGGTGCCAGGAAGCAAGGAAATACAGTACTCAAAAAAACTTGGCAACATGTTCGAAGGACAGAGAAGCCCTCTGGAAAGAGCACCCAATTGCACCCAAACTGGTGCAATTTAAGTGACAAAATAAACAATGGTCATACTGGATTAAATCCAGTGGAGTAGAATTCCATTTAATAAATGTAGAAGGAATGATGTCAGTAGAAAATCATCCCTGAGGAAACATGACAGTAATAATTGTTGCAGGCAGGAACATCAATGCATGCAAAATTTAGAATGCAAAAATATAATGAGAAATAATACATTTGCATAGTCTCAAAGTATCTCCCTACAGAATATTTATTAGTTATAAAAGGAAAAATAATTGTGTTACAGTTGAAAAACCTGAGAGACACCATTTTGACCAAGTAATCAGAGTAAACACCACCATTAATCACATGTGCTTTGTCAATGTGTCTTCTATGGTGTTCTTGTCAAAAACGCACATACTAAGCGAGGCATAGTGGCACATACCTGTAATCCCAGCACTCTGGGAGGCTGAGGCAGGAGAATAGCAAGTTTGAGCCTAGCTGGTTAAGAAACTTAGTGAGAACCTGTCTCAAAATTTAAAAAAGGTAGAGTGTCTGGGCATGTAGTTCAGTGAGAAGGCCCTGGGTTTAATCCCCAGGACTGCAAAAGAGAAAAAGAGAAAAAAAAATGCATAAACAGGATCTAATTAAAGAAAAACATTAGGTCAACCCAAATTGCACAACATTCTGCTCTTCACACGTGTCAAGGTCATGAAAGACAGACCGGGACCTGTCACGAGTTGGAGGAAACTAAGAAAACAAATGTATTATGATCCAAGGTTGGATCCCAGACTAGAAAAGTGGTGCTGGTCAGGCGTGGTGGCACACGCTTGTAATCCAGCACTCAGGAAGCTGAAGCAGGAAGATCATCTCGAGTTCAAAGTCAGCCTGAACTACATAGGAAGACCCTGTCCCAAAAAAACAAAAAAAGAAAAGTGGTACTGATCTTAATTCTGAAAAACACAATCAAGAACACCATAAAGACCAAGACCCCTAAAGTCTAAAATCCTGAAAATCATATTCCTAATATATTAAAATCCTGAATGTTGAAATCCTGAAATCTGAAATCAGAAATGATAATTCCCATTGTGAGGGGGAGAAGGCTCTAGAAGAGAAGTAGTAGTAAGCCAAATTCTGGGCAAGGAATTAGTGTGTTATCAGCTGCACACAGGACACTCACATCTGCCCATCGTGTCAGGCACGGAACAAATACCTAGAAATCCGGGAAAGCGTATTTGGGTGTGTCTTGGAGGGTGTTGCCAAGGAGATTGGTGAGTGAGGCTGACGTTGGACTAGGTGGGGAAGAGCTACCAAGTAGAGAATGAATGCGAACATCTTCTCAGAGTGCTGGGCCCTCAAAGAAAGCAGGCAGCTGTTCGTAGCCATACAAGACTTCAAAATACAGTTAATGACTGTGACGTTGGCTGATCTTTAGGGACCACTGGGTAATTGCCCCTAGGCTATCCCTGCAGTACACGTCATAGGTTGAATCTTCTTAGTGTTCTAAAAACATGGTTTTTAAAGTGTTTTTGTTTTTCTCTACTTTTTGAAGTTTTTCGCCCACTATTTTACATTTTCAGCCTTCTGTTTTACAATTCGCTGTGCTATATGTTTCCTCTCCACATCGTTTCCAACAACGGAGGTATAGGTTGTGTAAAGACTCTTAGAGAGTTCTGCTTTGTTTTATGCTTTTTTCTGCAAATTTGACTTCCCAAGACCGCACCATCACAACACTGACTTTGTGTGTAAGCATCCTGTGTTTATGCAAGACTCTGAGAAACGTCCTCAGTAAACGAAGAGATGTCCTGTCTGTACATCTGCACGTACAGGAGATAACGCTTCTCAAAATGTTGCTTCTCTGGGCAGCTGCCTGCAGGCTGGTGACGTGCTGAAGCTTTGGATCAATCTTTTTTTTTTTTTTTTTGTGGGTACCGGGGGTCAACCTCAGGACCTCGCGCGCCAGCAGGCGCCCGTGCCGCTGAGCGATATCACCGGCCCTTTTTTCGTATGTGGGTTCCGGGAGCCGAACTTGGGCCCTCGCGCTTGCCAGGCAGGCGCTTATGCCACTGAGCCATCTCACCGGCCCCCTGGATCAATCTTAACAAAAGACTAAGTCTGTCTTGGTATTTCAGATGACTGCACTTAGAAAGCTGGGAATACACAATTGCCAACCTTAGTGATATGCATTTATACATTTCATTTTTTTACTTATTGCTTTAGTAATACAGTTCATCTGCTCAAAACTGTCATACCTATGTATGACTGTCATTAACGTACTGACTGCAGTATTTATACTTGCAAAGATTTGGGTGTTATTATTATAGCCTGTTTGATTGTGTAAAGCGACCTTTGAAATCATGTCGTGTTTTCATGTATTTCTCCAATTAATTTCCCTCCAAAAATATAAATAAATACTTTGTGAGGGAGTTGAGACAGGGTCTCACTATGTAGCCCAGGCTGGCCTTGAACTCAGGGGACTCCTCCCGCCTCAGCCTCCTGAGTGCTGGGATTACAGGCATGTACCACCTCGCCTGGCAATAGATGCTTTTTATTTTTTATGTTTTTGTAGGTACCAGAAGTCGAACTCAGGACCTCACGCTTGCCAGCAGTCGCTTGTGCCACTGAGCGATATCACCGGCCCTTTTTTTTTCCTTTATGTGGGTACCGGGAGTCGAACTCAGGACCTCGCGCTTGCCAGGCAGGCACTTGCGCTGCTGAGCCATCTCACTGGCCAGATGCTTTTTTTTTTTTTTTTTTTTAAGGTACCGAGGGTCGAACTCAGGACCTCATGCACCAGTAGGTGCCCATGCCACTGAGCGATATCACCGGCCTTTTTCTCATATGTGGGTACCGGGAGTTGAACTCAGGACCTCGTGCTTGCCAGGCATGCACTTATGCCGCTGAGCTATCTCAACGGCCCTGGATGCTTTTTAAAGAAATGTTAAAATCTATTTTTTCTGGAATTATATTTTCCAGATTTTGAGCTTTTGAGATTTTAGACTTTAGAGGTTTTGATCTTTTTAGGATTTCAACATTCAGGATTATGGGTTTTGGATTGTGTCTCTCAGGATTATAGCTCAAACCCCTAAAAAAAAGGACATCTGTGGGGAAATTAATGAAATTCAAATACAGTCTGCTGATCAGTTAGTAGTATATTAATGTTTATTTCCTGGTTTTGATCATTATATTGTGGTTATTTAGGATATTAACATTTGGGGAAAATGGGTGAAGAAGTACATGAGAATTCTTTGTACTATTTTTTTGTTTGGTTTGGTTTTTGAGACAGGGTCTCCCTGTGTAGTTCAGGCTGGCCTTGAACTCACTATGTAGCCCGGGCTGGCCTTGAACTCATAGCAATCCTCATGCCTCAGCTTCCCTAGTGCTGAGATTACCAGTGTGTGCCACTACACCTGGCTCTTTGTACTAGTTTTGCAAATTTTCTTTTAGTCTAAAATTATTTCAAAATAAAAAGGGAAACAAAACAAAAGCCCACCAGATTCAAAAGATTATGTACTGCATGGTTTTATTTATATAACATCCTTGCAAAAGCCAAACTATATTTCCTGTCCTGGCAGAAAATGGATTGACTGTGCCAGGGCATGGAGGGAGGAGCCAACTCCAAAGGAACCGGGAGCACCTTTTAGAGTGAGGGAAGTTTTCCGCATCTTGACTGCGGTGGGAGTTATATGACTGCATATGTTCATCAAAACTTGTGGGACTGTCAATAAAAAAGGTGTATTTTGTTGTATGTTGAATTATGCCTTAACAAAATAATTTAAATGTAAAAGTTTCACAGCACATTTCCTAAGAATTTATACAAATGAAATATACTAGAATGACACCCCATCAATCTGAGAGGGGGTGTGGAGTGGGGTAGAAATACAGAAAGGAACAAATAAATAAACAAAAATAAATGAGGGGCTTCACAGCAAAGTGACACCACATAGTGCCATGATGTAGCATGAATAATTCAGTTCTCTGCACTTGGGGAAGGGAGAAAGAGGAGGGAGGGAGTGAGAGAGGGAGGAAAGAAGGAAGAGAGAAGCTGTATGGCGTTTATTTAACCGCAGAAGACTCTATAAGAAACTAAACATTCATCAAAAGTAAATTATAGCACCTCCATACAGCACCATTCTAAGCAGTTGTGAAAAGAAGCTTATTTATTAGTATGGAATCATTAACAAGTAAACTGATTTTAATGAATCTCATTTATAACACACGATATATTTTTAAGCAGGGAGGGGAAACGGTATAAAAATGACGGCTTGGGAAGTTAGTATTTTTTTCTAAATTTGCCTGTATTTGGATAAAATATTTTTGGAAAGAGACATGAGAAACTGGCACCACCCTCCAGCAGAGAAGCTTGAGGCCAGAGGGCGGGGTGGGAGGGAGATTTCTCTCCGGGCACCTTTGGTGGCTTCTGACAACTGGACCCTGCAAATGCTTTGCCTATGCCAGCAATTTTTAGAATTCAGGACTGGCAGACACCGGCTTCCCCAGCTGTGAGCTCACCGTACCACAGCCAGCAGTGTGGTTCATGTGGTGCACGTGTGCGTGCACGTACGGGTGTCTGCGGGCGCTGGGAGAGGGGTGCACAGGTTATTTTCAGCATCCCTGAAGGAAGCTGCGACTTAGCCGTGCATAGAGGTTCCAGTGGGCAAGACCAGAACTGCTGAGGGAACCAGACTCTGCCATGGCTACACTTCTGGGGGCCCCGAACCTACAGAAACATGGGCTGTGGCCCCTCTGGACTGTCAGGTCAGTCACTCCAAAGGGAGGACCCAGAACTTGAGCTCCTGGGAATCTGAGCTCAGAGTCTGCGGACTGGACCCCTAGGGCTCTTCACAGCTCTGGAAACCAGTCTCTTGCTGCCTGGAGTCCAAGGGACCTTGATTCTGAAAGAACAGCTGATCATGAGACAGTGTGTGACAGTGGGGACATTTGGACATCTGCAGGATGCACAGGTAAGGAATTAGAGGTCAGGCGGTCGCGTTCTGTGTGCATGCCTTCTATCAGTCCCTGCTAAGTGGTGGCCAGCCCCTGCTTAGACACTCCCAGTAATGGGGAGTTCTTTACCTTCTGCATAGGAATGTCCTCTGGGAGAACAGTTCAAAGGTGGGGGTTTTTAGGTCCCTGCTCAGAGGAAATCTGCCTCCCTCCCACTTCCTCCCATTAGTCTCCGTTCTGCCCAAGGCAGCTACATGGGAGAGTGGGACTGCAGGGTAGTGTAACTCGAAGTAGGGGTGTGAGAATGTGGACCTTAACACTTACCAGCTGTGTAACTAGAGACCAGTCCCTTCAACCATTCCGAGCATGTCTTCTCATCCGTAAAATGAGGATAATAATAAAACATGCTTTGTTGGACTGCTGGGGGAATTAATTAAGATTTTGCATGAAGCATATGTAACATAATGCACAAAGAAAATGATTAACTCGTTGTATCTATGATTTCTAGTTGAATCCCCTCAGCCACGAGACAGTCTGGAGAATCTGAGACAATGGCATCTTTGCCAAGAGGCCAGCCCAGCCACGATCTCCATCTTCTGTTTCAGGTTTAGTTGACAGCAGAAGAGGGGGCCAGCGGGTACTCCTGCTGCCCCCTGCCCATACTCACCAGTGATGAGGTTGTCCACGAGGGTGGTGGGCATGCAGAAGATGCCCACCAGCAGGTCGCTGACAGCCAGGTTGAGGATGAACATGTTGGTGACAGTACGCATGTGCCGGTTCTTAAGCACAATGAAGCAGACCAGGGCATTGCCCACCATGCAAAGGAGGAAGATGAGCAGGTAGGCCACTATGAACATGGCTGCCACCGGCGAGGAGTGCTGGTAGTAGGAGGAGAAGGTGAGGTTTGCAGCTGGAGCGGCCTCAGCATTACTCCCATTCTGACTTGGGGGCCAGCTGCCATTGGAGGAATGGGAGGGCTCCCCTGGGACCAAAAGAACATAGAAGTCAGGACCCTCGGCAAAGAAGTCATGGCCAACTCTTCGCCATGGGTGAGACCCTTTTGCATGGCTCACCTTTGTACCCTGGTCACACGCTTGACTCTAATGGCAATGGATCCATTCACACCTTCTAACTCGCCATCACTCCAACCCTAATCTCTCATCCCATCGTGCCCAAGACCCACTCCCCAATGTGGACTATTCTCCATCAACACTCCCCCAACCCATCCGTGCTCCACCCTCCTGGGCCTTGCTCTGGGCCACAGATGGCTCTCACTTCTATGGCTTGCATCCCTGGGGTTCCCTTGCCCCCTGGCTCCTGACTGCGCTTAGCCAGTGGGAGGTACTAAAGGAGATGGAAGGGGAGAAGAGAGGAGAGGTCCAAGCATTCATCTCCTAACTCCCTCCCTGCCTGGCCCAATTCTGCCAGAAGATGCCTCCCCATCCCTTGTGGGCACAGCTTGATCCTTGCTATGGTTTCAATGTATTCTCCATAAGTTTATGTGTTGGAATCCTAATGCCCAAAATCCTATAATATATTTAGAAATGAGGCCTTTGGGAGATAATTAGACAAGGTCATAAGGGTGGGGCCCCCATGATGGCATTAGTGGCTTTATAAGAACAGATTCTGATCTAGCGCACTTGTTCTGTCTCACCGTATGATGCCCTCACCATGTTGCAATGTAGCATGAAGGCCCTAGCAGATGCTGGCATTATGTTCTTGGATTTCCCGGCTCCCAAAATCACAAGCTAAATAAGCCACTGTTTTTTATAGATGTCCCAACCTTGGGTATTTCATTACAGCAACAGAAAATGGACGAAGAAGCTCTTCTTCCATGGCTCTAGCTCTTGCCAGGCAACACCAGCACAGTTCCCTCTCCTTGCACCAACAGGTCTAGAGGTGGGACAAATGTCCTGTGGTTGCTTAGTCCCATAATGAGCATGCAGTGAGGCGGCCCTGCTCCGTGTGTTTCCGCCTCAGCACCAGGCTTGAGCATGTGTTTCCCAAGCTGTATTTCGAAGGAGGTGGCTCAGTGTCCAAACACAGCTCTTCTGGGAAGTCATTAGCTGTGGTGACTCAGGATGTTGTCTTACAAACTCTCCTCCTGCCTTCCTCTGGGACTGAATGCGGCCCATTCCGGGGGATGGAGAGTCTCTGGGGGAACATTTCTGCCATACCCAGAGCTCAGCCACTAGCCAGGAGGCCACTGGAGGCTTGAGACCTGGGGACTGGAGCCCCTTGAGGGTAGCAGGGCCAATAAATGGGTGCCTTCAGGGCTCCAGAGACCAGCAGGGGCTGCAGGGGGCACTCCAGCGGAGGTGGAGCTGGAGAAGTTGGAAAGTTCTTGCGCCTGGTAAGACAAGATGATACTCCCTGCTGAGGCTTTTCAAGGGCATCCAGTGGCAAATATTGTTATTATGATATAGGAAATATCAACTGTGTGCAAGGGAGACTATTACAGCGACCCCGTCCAAGAGCACAGTTTAACAAACCAGTACCAGAGAGAGAAGCATAAAGAATCCCCTCACATACTTCGCCAAGCTTTGACGATGATCAGCTGAAGGCCAGTTTTCTTTCAGCCAACCTCTGATTCTTTTTGGATCATTTTGAAGCAAATACCAGACATCGTTTCTTTTCATAAACAAATATTTCAGCTTGTGTCTCTAACATATGTCTCTCATTTTTTAAAAGCCACGATGACATCATTACTGAGTCTAACAAAATTAACCATTAAGTTACACTATGGTCAAATACTCAGCATCCACCATTCAAAATTCCCTGATGGTTTCCTAATTTTTTAAAATAGTTTGAGGATCTGAACAAGATCTCTACTACCCATCGTTATATGGCAAACCACCCCAACCCTTAGTGCTGTGGCACCATGGCTTGGCATTGGGTGGTTCTTCTGCAGGTTTCTCTTGGGATCGCTCATGCAGCTGTGGCCATCTGATGGCCTGGCTGGGGCTGGAAGTTTCAAGACAACCTCCCGCCTGTTGCTGGTGATTACTGCTGGCTATTGGCGTGGGTTGGGGGCCTCAGTTCTCTACTGCCTCATCCTCCAGGAGGCTGGACTGGGCTCTTTAGAGAACAGAGCCCTTAGGGTTCCAAGAGCAAATGAAGAAGCTGGCATTTTCATATCACTTTTCCCACTTCCCATTGGCCAAAGCAGCCCAGATTCAAGGCAGTGGAGAAACAGTTTCCAGCTCTTGATGGGAGGAACACCCACATTACGTTGCCAAGGGGGAGTGGACCTGGAAATGTGGCTAAGTTCCATCCTTTTAAAATCTGCCATCAAGCCCATACTGTGCTTGGTTGATGTGGCTCCTGAGTCACTTTTAGTTTACAGGTTCCCCCTGCATCTTTTCCTCTCTGCAATTTATTTGTCAAAAAGACTGCATCATTTATCTGTAAGTTTCCTGCAGATATTGCTGATTGCTCCCTTGTGATGTCGTTTTACACACTCTGCTCTCTGTGGCCTGCATTTCCTATAATTAGTAGTTGGATCTGAAAGGTTTGATCAGTCAGCACCTTCAGGGGATGGCAGTCTGATCCTCCACCATCAATTTCCCCATCAGCTTTTCACTTAATATTTTAGCACCCACTAATGAGCATTACCCGGAGCCTTAACTGCACTTTAAATACAATCCACATTCTTTTTTTGTTGTTGTTGTTGATTTTTTTTTAATTTTAAAGAAAAGAAAAAACAAAACAAATCAAAAAAAGAACAAATTTTCAAAACAACATAATATGAGGGTAACAATGGTTAATGCATTACGTATTATTATCTTTAAGTTAGTTATTCAGGATACCAGACATTAGCATTCAATTGTCCAAACATTATTGGCTCAAACCTTAATCTTCAATGAACTAAGTAAAATTGGTAGTGTATCTATCTTAACCATCTTATATATATATATACATTTTTTTCCCTTTCCCTTCTTTCTTTTCCCTATTCCAGTCTCTCTTTCCTTTTGACCAGTTTCTTTTTGATTCATCATGTCTATTGTACATTTTGGATCTTATTTACTCTTTCAGTTTCTCATACTAGAGAGACAATACGATGCTTACACATGTGCTTCTAGTTTATTTCACTTAGGAGTATTTTCTCGAGTTGCATCCATTTACCTATAAAAGTCTCCAGTTTATCCTTCTTTATGGCTGAGTAGTACTCCATTGTATAAAAATACCACATCTTTCTTATCCATTCCTCAGTTGATGGGCATTTGGGTTGTTTCCAAGATCTGGCTATTACAAATTGTGCTGCTATAAACTATAAACATGGGTGCACGTATACCGCTGTGGTATGATGTTTTTAATTCTTCTGGGAAGATGCCCAGAAGGGGAATAGCTGGGTCAAATGGGACCTCCAACCCTAGTTTTTTGAGGAATCTCCACACTGACTTCCACAGTGGCTGTACCAGTCGACACTCCCACCAACAGTGAAGAAGGGTTCCTTTTTCCCCACAGCCCCTCCAGCATTTGTTATTAGTTGATTTCTTTATAGTAGCCATTCTTTCTGGGGTGAGATGGTATCTCAGTGTTGTTTTAATTTGCATCTCTCGAATGACTAGTGATGTTGCACATTTTTTTGTATATTTATTTGCCATTAGTATTTCTTCATCTGAGAAATGTGTATTCATCCCAGATGCCCATTTTTGGAGTGGGTCTTTAAATTTGGGAGGTCTGATTTTTTGAGTTCTTTGTATGTTCTCGATAGTAATCCTTTGTCTGAGGAACAGCTGGCAAACATTTTTTCCCACGTTGTGGGTTGTCTCTTCACTCTGTTGGTGGTTTCTCTTGCTGTGCAAAAGCTTTTTAATAAGATGAGATCCCAGTTGTTGATTCTTTGGGATAGTTCCCATGCTGTTGAGGTTTTATTCATAAAGTCTTTGCCTACACCAATGTCTTCAAGGGTTTTACCTATCCTACCTTCCAGCAGATTTAATGTTTCTGTTTTAATATTTAGATCTCTGATCCATTTTGAATTTAGTTTAGTGCATGGTGAAAGATATAGGTCTAGTTTTAATCTTCGGCATGTGTAGAGCCAGTTTTTCCAGCACCATTTATTAAAGAGGCTATCTTTCTTCCAGCGAATGTGTTTGGCACCTTTGACAAAGATAAGGTGGGTATATACTGAAAACTACAGTACTCTGAAAAAGGAGATTGAAGAGGATATCAGAAAATGGAAAGATATCCCTTGCTCCTGGATAGGAAGAACCAATATAGTGAAAATGGCCATACTTCCAAAATTGTTATACAGATTTAATGCAATTCCAATCAAAATTCCAACAGCATATCTCACAGAATTAGAGAAAACAATCCTAAAATTCATTTGGAATCAGAAGAGACCTAGAATAGCAAAGGCAATTCTGGGCAACAAAGGCAAGGCAGGGGACATCACAATCCCCGACTTGAAATTATACTATAAAGCTACTGTGATAAAAACAGTGTGGTACTGGCAAAAAAACAGACCTGAAGATCAATGGAACAGATTAGAAGATGCTGAAACAACCCCAGACATACTAAGCCACCTTATCTTTGACAAAGGTGCCAAACACATTCGCTGGAAGAAAGATAGCCTCTTTAATAAATGGTGCTGGAAAAATTGGCTCTACACATGCCGAAGATTAAAACTAGACCCATATCTTTCACCATGCACTAAACTAAATTCAAAATGGATCAGAGATCTAAATATTAAAACAGAAACATTAAATCTGCTGGAAGGTAGGATAGGTAAAACCCTTGAAGACATTGGTGTAGGCAAAGACTTTATGAATAAAACCTCAACAGCATGGGAACTATCCCAAAGAATCAACAACTGGGATCTCATCTTATTAAAAAGCTTTTGCACAGCAAGAGAAACCACCAACAGAATGAAAAGACAACCCACAACGTGGGAAAAAATGTTTGCCAGCTGTTCCTCAGACAAAGGATTACTATCGAGAACATACAAAGAACTCAAAAAAATCAGACCTCCCAAATTTAAAGACCCACTCCAAAAATGGGCATCTGGGATGAATACACATTTCTCAGATGAAGAAATACTAATGGCAAATAAATATACAAAAAAATGTGCAACATCACTAGTCATTCGAGAGATGCAAATTAAAACAACACTGAGATACCATCTCACCCCAGAAAGAATGGCTACTATAAAGAAATCAACTAATAACAAATGCTGGAGGGGCTGTGGGGAAAAAGGAACCCTTCTTCACTGTTGGTGGGAGTGTCGACTGGTACAGCCACTGTGGAAGTCAGTGTGGAGATTCCTCAAAAAACTAGGGTTGGAGGTCCCATTTGACCCAGCTATTCCCCTTCTGGGCATCTTCCCAGAAGAATTAAAAACATCATACCACAGCGGTATACGTGCACCCATGTTTATAGTTTATAGCAGCACAATTTGTAATAGCCAGATCTTGGAAACAACCCAAATGCCCATCAACTGAGGAATGGATAAGAAAGATGTGGTATTTTTATACAATGGAGTACTACTCAGCCATAAAGAAGGATAAACTGGAGACTTTTATAGGTAAATGGATGCAACTCGAGAAAATACTCCTAAGTGAAATAAACCAGACACACATGTGTAAGCATCGTATTGTCTCTTTAGTATGAGAAACTGAAAGAGTAAATAAGATCCAAAATGTATAATAGACACGGTGAATAAAAAAAAAAAAAAACTGGTCAAAAGGAAAGAGAGACTGGAATAGGGAAAAGAAAGAAGGAAAAGGGAAAAAAATTGTATATATATATAAGATGGTTAAGATAGATACACTACCAATTTTACTTAGTTCATTGAAGATTAAGGTTTGAGCCAATAATGTTTGGACAATTGAATGCTAATGTCTGGTATCCTGAATAACTAACTTAAAGATAATAATACGTAATGCATTAACCATTGTTACCCTCATATTATGTTGTTTTGAAAATTTGTTCTTTTTTTGATTTGTTTTGTTTTTTCTTCTCTTTAAAATAAAAAAAAAAAGATAAGGTGGCTTAGTATGTCTGGGGTTGTTTCAGCATCTTCTAATCTGTTCCATTGATCTTCAGGTCTGTTTTTTTGCCAGTGCCACACTGTTTTTATCACAGTAGCTTTATAGTCAATCCACATTCTTTACATGGCTTCAACCACGCTGGGTGATCTGATCCCTGCTGACATCTCCCGGTCCTATGCAGTACCTCTCTTTCCTTGGCCCATGATGATCTGGACTCTTTGACACCCTCCCAGCGCCTACACTCTTGCTTGTTCTAATCCCAGGGCCTTTGCTCTTCCCCGCCTTTTGTTCTCAGCTTAAATGTTGTCTTTCCAGAGAAGCCCCGACTTGTTATTTAAAGTAGATGCTCCACTATTATCTCTCATAGTACCTTATTTGTGTTTTTCAATCTGCTCATATTTTATTTGTTTTTAGGATTATTGTCCCCCCCCTTAAAAATCAGCTCCTGAGAGCAAGAAACTTCCCTTTCTTGTTAGTGGCAGTGTCTGCCCCTACTAAACGTCTAAGTAAACAGTTCATGAATGTGCAGTGAATAAATATCTGTAGGAAGCAGAAAAGGAAGTGTGGCTCCTGATACCAGGAGACAGGGTGCTGCTCAAAGCAGGCAGTGCTGTGTTGAAGGCTTACTTAGGTCCCTCCAGAAAGAATCGAGGATAGGCATCACTTATCCCAGGCCTGTCACAGGGGTCATCCTGCTGAGCCTCAAAGTCAACCCCAAGCCAGTTCCCATGACAGGGAAACCTGTGGGTGTGCACAGGTGCAGGAAATTGCCAGAACCTTGAGTGGCAGACTCCAGCCTACCTGCTTCCTCAACTCCCTTCCCTTGGCCCTCAAGTGAAGCCATTTTCCAAAGTCTGTCCCTGGAAAGTATCTGAGAGTGATGCTGCCCATCTCTAGTGCCTCTACCAAGCTGGAGCATGCTAGACTCAGCCCAGCTTCTGGCACTGCACACTGGTCCTTTCTCTCTGAGAGGAAATTCTTCCTGTCCCAGGCAATTCCCTGGGGGGGGGGTGCTGCTTGCTCCAAGCAGAGGACCTCATTAACACCTTGGATTTGTCCTTTCTGGGATCTCCCAGGAGCCCTTGTGGCTACATCCTGTGAAATTTTTACCCATTAAACCCAATTAGCCTCCTGGAGGTCTTGGGAAGTAATGAGTCTGTCTCCAGGGCACACTGATGATTGCAGAGACCAAGCTCAGGACTACTGAAAGTCAGCATGGGGAGAAGGTCCAGGCACAGCGGTGCTCAAAGTGTGGTCCCCACCAGCAGAATCAGCAACACCTAGAACTTAGGAGAAAGAAATTCTTGGGTCTCATACCTGACCTAGGGAACCAGAAACCCTAGGGGGTGAAGCCCAGGTATCAGTGTTTTAAATTGTAAAGCATGGCCAGGAAGTCAGTGGTACAGTACTTGCTTAGCATTTGGAAGGCCCTGGATTCCCTCCCTCGCATATCTCTTAAAAAAACAAAAGAAAAGAAAGGTTATTTTAAAAAGCATCCTTCAGATGATTCCGATGCACATACCATTTTGAGAACCCCAGGACTGAAAGGACGTGGACCAATGCCCTCCCTGGTAGTGGATATCCACTCTGGGAAGCCCCAGCTCTCCTTCCCGCCTTCCCACCTTGGTCTCCAGGACTCAGTGTCTCACCTTTAAAACAGAAATGCAAGCATTGCCTGGCTGTGGCGTAGGGTAGATCATGTCATCTCTCTGGAAACCGGATTCCTTATTGCTGAGATGGAGATAAATTAAGTCCTACCGAAGAGGGGTCGTGGCGAAGTTTCAAGGAGGTAACGTACCGAGCTTGGAGCCAACTGGGTGCTCCGTACAACTGGGTCGCAGCAGCCTTGAGTGTGTAGATTGCACAATGGATGTGAGCATAGTATTTTACAATACTCTTTGTGGGAGCCTCCCTATAAGCCTGAAAGACGTGTGAAAAAGAAAGCAATGCCCAAATGAAGGCTCTTAGCCTAGACCCAGCCTCCGTGCGCCCGGAATTACAGCTCTCCCCTTAACAACCTCATCGTTGCTGCCACCTGCTGGTTGACCCTGGGGTAACACGTGGGGACGCAGTCCCAGACCAGAGACTCGGTTCACACCCCCGCCCCCAACCCCAACACCACCTCCTGGGAGCTTTTGGGTGAACCCAGCACTGGATCCGCTGAAAAACACGGCGGGAGGGGCTGCCATAAGTACAGAGGACAAAACAGAACAAACAGCTAACAAGCCCAGAGCACATAAAGTTCAAGTTCATTTATTTACAAAGGAACAAAGGTAACCTTTTCATCAATCACACCGGCAAAATGAGAAGTGCTCAGGGAGGGATGCGCCCTGCAGGGGGGCATCCCAATCAGCTGAAACTTCACAGCAGGGCACAGCCAGCCAGCACCTGGACAAGGACCTGCTCCCGGACCCAGCCTTCCACCAGGCATCCTGAGGAGCCAGACTTGGTAGCACATGGGAATATATTGACTGTGGGTTGTCATGGTCACAAAATAGTACGTGCATGTGTTATAAATCCCTAATCCTATAAAGTGTTTTTGTGTAAACTGGAGATTAACTTAAAAATTAACAGTGTTGGTCCACAGGGGGTAGTGTTTCCTCAAGCCATTTCTATTTTCCTTTTTTTTTTTTCCAACATGTATATGGTGTTTTTAATCAGAAACTCTGTTACATGTGATAAAATACTGATTACAGCACCAGTGGGTATCAGCCCTGATTCATAACCAAAGCACTGGATTGTAACAATGCAGCCCCCCACTCCTCACGCCCCAGCAAATGGATTGGAATTCCCAGGGGGGTGTGTAGGCACTGTTTTTTTGTTGTTGTTTTGTTTTGTTCAAACTCCCCTGATGATTTCCCTGTGCAACTGGGATCTAAGAACCACTGACCTGTACAGCCTCTACCCTCAAGGCCCAAGGTTTAGTGGATCTTAACATTTTGGGGATCACCAAACTCTTTGAGACTGATGCATTTTAATTCATTACATAGAGAGAGGGCTTTCTCCTGACACATGGTGAAGGGTACCTGTTTGGAAAGGAATTATGGTCTGGCAGATGGTCCATAGGTCTCTGAGGTCCTTTAATTTACTCTGATTACTCTCTGAGCTGTGTGGTCAAAAGCACTGGATCTTCTTCCAAAAGGACACCCAATGTCTGGCTCACACTGTCAGCGGAGTAGTGAGCTCTTGGGATTTGGTTCACTCTGCATCATTACCTCTCCTCTCCTTCGAGTACAGTGACTTGTCCCTTGGGGAGCCAGCCTGCCTCCTTGCACATAGCTTTTGAGGGACTGTCAAACAGGAGTCCGCACTTACCTTTGACTAAAAGATGGCCATCAGACCTCTTTTGCTTTGCATTTGCCTCTGGGTCCTAGTAACACATCTTTCTCTCTTCTGATCCTTCTCTTTCCAGTGGACACCCATTGTTTTTATTTTGTTTTGTTTTTGTTTTATTGAGACAGGGTCTTGCTACATAGTTCAGGCTAGCTTTGAACTCACTATGTAGCCCAAGCTAGCCTCGAACTCACAGCAATCCTCCTGCCTCAGCCTCCCAAGTGCTGGGATAACAGGCGCATGCCACCAGGCCCGGCTTGGACTCCCACTGTGGATCAAGTTGGCCAGTTCTAGTTTCTGTTGCTATAACCCCAGTGTCTTGGCTAATGCAAGGGCTTCAAGCGAATCATCCTGGACTTCCAAGGGATTGCCAGAGTCCAATTCAGAACCCTAGGCCTGATAGAAGGGGTAAAGTTGGGCAGGAATAGCACCACAGACCCCGAGGCTTCTGCTCCCCAGTTGAGATGTCTGTCCTGCTCCCCACTGCCTCTTGACAGGCTATGTGACCTCCTCAGAGGCAGCGTGCTACAGAGGGGCAAGGACACTAACCTAAGAACCAGAAAGCATGGCCTTGAGAGTTGGCCAAGATGGTCCCTCGCTGGTTATAAGGCGGTTAAGAGGCAGTGACTGTACAGTTCTGACACAGAGGTACATTTAGCTTGGAATGGCTCTGGGACTGATGATGCGAGGTGCTAATCCCCCATGCCAACCCCTTCGTACTTGTATGTGAACTGGGGAGATCCTTTCATCCTCTCTAGCTCTCAAATGCGGATGACCCAGGCTTCTTGCCCCTTCCCCCTCCATGGGCTTGTTACAGACTCAGAGAGTTATCAGAGTAAATTAAAGGACTATCTGTCAGGCAGCCTGGGAATGGAAGGGCCACAGTAACGTGCCCGTTCCTTTGGGTATGTTCCCAAAGAAGCAAGCCTGGGCTGTGGGCTGCTCAGGAGAATGAAAGGCGGATGTACAGGAGGATCCATGAGGAAGGAGGTTTCCTGAGACCTGCAACTTCCTACTGCCCCCCTCTGCAGCCTGAGCCAAAGCCCACCCTCCCCCAGGCATCGCCATGCAATGCGGGTTTTGCAAGCCTGGTCCCTTCTTTTTTTTTTTTTTTTTTGTGGGTACCGGGGGTCAACCTCAGGACCTCGCATGCCAGCAGGCGCCCGTGCCACTGAGCGATATCACCGGCCCCTTTTTTCGTATGTGGGTTTTGGGAGTCAAACTCGGGCCCTCGCGCTTGCCAGGCAGGCGCTTACGCCGCTGAGCTATCTCACCGGCCCCTGGTCCCTTCTTGATAAGTAAGAGCAAGTAGGTCTTCCAAGATTCATCTGGGTTGGCAAAGGCCAAAGATTTTGAGAGCCAAGTTCTTAGCCTGCAGGAATCCCAAACAGGCTTTTTTGTCTGTTTGCATACACTTTCCTTTCTATTCTGAGGCCTTTTTATTTCTCCTCACTTCACCCAGGAGCTCTTGGATCTTTTCTGTTTTACTTATCAACATCTGTATTCAGAAAAGGTTCTGGTTCAAGCCATTTACCTCTTACTAAACACTAAATTGTCTTTTTCCTATAATAAGTTTACACTCTCAGCCCACTTAAAGGAATTCCAGGCCTTTAAGTGGTGGCCTGGGGTAGAAGTAGGGGTAGAAGAGACTTAAAGGAGGAGGGAAGGAGAAATGATGGAGTCAAGGGTTGTCTTCTCTTTTTCTCTTGGCAGGCCAGACATAGGCCCCAGAGCTCCCTTTCTGGTTTCTATGACTGTCTGTTTTGCCAGGTCTGCCTGGTCAATCCACCTGCAGCACTGGTTGCATTTCACTTCCTGCTTGACCTAGGCATATAGAGGATTTTTTTCCCCTTCCACTAAGTTTAACACACTTTAGGGGCATAAATCGTGCCCGATTCAGCTCCAAATGCTACCCACTCTCTGGCATGTGGCGAGAAGCTTTAGATGACCAATGACTGTTGGCAATTAACATGGGGTCTGAATCTTCCCCCAATACAGCTTTAGCTGTATCAAATAGGTTCTGCTATATATTGTTTTCATTACTGTTGAAATATATTTTATACAACATCAAACTATCTTTGACAAAGAAAGGAGAATTATTTTCAATTCACAGGAAAATCAAAGCTCAAAGACAAAGAAACCTGTGCTCAGAATACAGCATGCAGCCCCTGCTTTTGTTTGACTCCAGGATCCAGGATCCATCCGATAAAGTAGGAGACCTGGCCAGAGGTGAACCCTTGCTCTGCCTCTGCCGTTTCCCACCATTAGACCTCAGGAACCATTAGATCCCCCGTGAGGATCTCCGACGTCCTCCCTAAGACTTCTGCTACGAAGCTGGCACTGGTAACACTGCATACATCATCTAACACCTTGCCTGAAGGAGGAGGAATGCAGTGGCCAGAGGCAGAACCACAGCTACTCTGGGCTCATCTGAGAAGTAAAGAAAGAGGACACGTAACCCCTTTGGGATCCATTCTTCCTCCACCCAATGCTTCGCAACCAAGCATTACCACACAGAGTCTCGGTGTCCCTGTCCCAAGTTGCTTATGTTCTTTCTCCCCCCATCTTCTCCTCTTCTCAAGATCTCATTTAGAAAAGGGTTCACATGGATGAGGAAATGAGTCATAACAGCTCACAGTGCAGTGTCTCTTTTCGTCATTTGCATTTCAAAGAGTCAAACCTTCAATCAGAAAGCATAAAGCTCTTGATGCAATTTCAGTTACTAATGAGAGCAGCAAAAGGCTTTGGAGAAGAGACTGAATGTAATTCTTTTATATTTGCATCATGAGCAGAAATGGTAAAAATTAGCCATGGTATCAGTGCCATGCACCATGCCCCAGTTTCCTCATTTGTAAAATCAGGGCTGAGCAGCTGCTTACGCAGGGCTCCCTGGGATCTAAGCCTGGGATCTTTGCAGCAGAATGGGCCACATGGTGACTGAGCAGAAATGTTTACTTTGAGTATCTCCTCAGCTCCCTGCTAGAAGTAGGACAGATTGCCATCCAGCGGACCATGGCCCCATTGAGGACTCGAGCTGCACCCACTTGGCCTCTGTTTCCCCAGCAGCAGCTGACTCCCCTCCCATTGACCACAGCTGGACAGGAAAGTACAGATCTTCATAGCTACACAGAGGGTGTAGCCCAGAGTGTCCCCAGAAGCTGGGTCATTTGCGTAGAAAGAGCCAGCAGACCTAGTATAGATAAAGCCGGTGTACACTGTACTTGAGGGGCCTCAGTTTTATCGTCTGCCAAATGGGAATGCTGCTGTCTCCCTGCCTACCTCCCGGGCTGGACGAGCAACTCTGGGGTGAGGAAGTACTTTGTGGAAAAGGACAGGGCACAGTGACTGTAGCTGCATTTCCGTGGAAAAGCAGAACCTATCCACATGGGGCTCCAGGATGCTCCTGTGTGCTGCGCTGGAGGGAGACCGGCGGGGTTTGTATTTCTCCCCGCCTCTCCCCAGTGACCTCCTTCCCCTGCGAGGGCCACCTCCCCACAGGTATGTCCACCTCCAGCCAGTGTGGGCGTCCGGCCTCCCAGTCTCTGGGCCTGTCTCAGCCACAGCACTCCCGGCTGGGAAGGTCACCAGGGGTTCCCGGGAAGCCACTACACTGGGGTCAGACTGACATGGGACTGGGGAGTGGCTCTGATCTGCTGTCCTTCTGCTGACTTCCCTCTAGCAGAACCGCAGTCGGGGCCCAGTGGAGAAGGTGTTACGGGTGGACAGTGGAAGGCTGTTACAGCCCAGCTGGACCCAGCAACTCTGCAAAAGGCTGTCCCAGGGGTTGGGAGGAGGCTTCTGGGCCCTCAGAGACCCCTCCAGGCCATATTTCTGGTCCAGCTACCCACGGAAACCCCCTCTACACTTCCCAGATAGTAATCAGACCTGTGGGCCCCTGTGGCCCAAGCTGGATAATGGGAATCAGTGGAGAGACAGGTCCTGGGCCAGCTCTGAGGGATGGAGACTTGAATATCTTACTGCGACTTGGCCCCCATGTCCTGCTTCTACTCCCTGGAGCCACACAGAACAAGCTCGAGCCTATTCCCAGCACCATTCCCCTCTCCTGCCCTCTTCCCCACCCTAACATCCCAGGGTCTCCTGAGAGAAGCACCCCAGGCCCATCTCATTGTCAGCCCCCACAATTTTCCTCAAGAATACAAGCCAGATATCCCTGTTTTAAATGTGTGCTATTGAGTTTGGGGACCTCAATTTAGGACTTTACATTTTACATCCACTTGCATTTCCTTATTTTGGTTTCAATCCTGCATTCCAGGCAAGATGTTGAAGTAAATCTTGAATCAGTTGCCTTGTGGATGTTACGGCTCCAAGCCGCAGGTTTGATAAGCATACCTCTCATTTTCCCTATCAGCAACCCTGAGACTGCTATCAAGCCTTTAATGAAACTCCTGTTGTCAGTCAGAGCTCCAGCATCGTCCCCACAGCTCTCTATCAATCCACAGGGGTTCATGACAAATCTTCACGGTGTCTTGCTGAATTGCTATAATTCATCTTTTTACCTCTCAGATGCTCCGAAAGATGAATTTTGGCAGATTTAGCCCGATTTGTTCTCAGGGAGCACATGCATAGATTCCTAGTAAGCACTACTTTTTTTTTTCCCCCACACTGGGGATGGAACCCAGGGCCCCACACATGCTAGGTAAGCATTCTGCCACTGAGCTACATTCGCAGCCCTGAAAATATTTTTGTTTCTATTAAAAAAGACGTGCTTAACAAATGTTATAAAACCATTCTGAACACTACAAAAGAGAGAATAAACATCCTGGAAATGTCACAGTCAGGATAACCCATGTGATTTTTGTTTTGTTTTGTTGAGACAGGGTCTCGCTATGCAGTTTAGGCTGCCCTTGAACTCACAATGTAGCCCAGGCTGGCCTCACACTCATGGTGATCCTCTTGCCTCAGCCTCCCAAGAGCTGGGATTAAAGGCATGTACCACCACACCTGGCTTCCATGTGTTTTTGATGCTTTGGGTCACATCCTCTTGGCCCAAAGACTTCAGTGGGGATGAACAACTCCTTACACCATGGATGCCCCAGGGAGCCAGTGCCCAGGGGTCTCCCTGCTTTGCCTTCTCTGATGCCACAAACAGGAACAACCCAGCACTGCAGGATGGAAGTATCCCTCAACCAGTGGGGAGGGCCAAGCAGTACTCAGTGCCCACCTCCTGTGGGGCAAATCACTGCTGCTTTCTTAGAGAGTCCCCAGGGGATGGAACCTCAACTGCCCACAGCTAAAACTAGTTCACTGATGTGCCTATTTTTGCTTCTTTTCCCCCTTCCTAATTCACTTTCCTCATTAACTCACTTCTGCTTCCCTGCATTACTCCCCAAATCCAAGTCCTTGTCTTAGGAGGTGTGCTCAGAAGCAGGGGAATCCAAAGGAACACGTCACTATCTCTCTGCACACATATTTCATATATATATATATGTATATCTCCAATAATAAGCCTATACAACTTTGCATAAAGGGGATCACGGTACATGTGTTCTTTTTTTTTTTTTTTGGGTACCGGGGTTCGACTTCAGGACCTCGCGCGCCAGCAGGCACCTGTGCCACTGAGTGATATCACCAGCCCCTTTTTTCGTATGTGGGATCCGGGAGTCGAACTCGGGCCCTCGCGCTTGCCAGGCAGGCGCAAACGCCGCTGAGCCATCTCACCGGCCCAAACCTGCTTTTTTGTTACTAACATAACGATCTGTTCACTGTAGGCAGTGAACATATTTCCACATCAATAAATAAAATCCTGCTGTTGTATGAAAGGAGAGGTTAGCACTCCCCTTGACAAGGTTGGAAGAGGCCATCAGGCCTGATAACATGCATACAGTTAAGGCACTGTCACCTTCTTAGAGGCATCTAAACACCATTTGAGCCGAGAGTGGTGATACATGCCTATAATCCCAGCACTCTGGGTGGCCGATGCAGGAGGATTGCCTTGGGTTTGAGGCCAGCCTCAGCTATGTAATGAGTTTAAGGCCAGCCCTCTCTACATAGCAAGACCTTGTCTCAAAAAAAACAAGAAAAAATTTAAAAAGGTAGAGTACTGGGGGTATAACTCAGTGGGAGAGCACCTGCCTAGCATGCACAAAACCCTGGGTTCGATCCTCAATAAAGAACCACCCCCTTTGAAAATCAGGACATTTGCCCAGCTCCAGTTTTCTAGAACTTCCTTCATTCTCCATAATTTCCTCTAAGGCAATGATTATGTCTTTGAATGTTCTGAGTCCCCGGATGTCATATGTTAGGGCCTTGAGGGGTGAATTCATTAAAGGTGGCTTGAAGCCTCTTCCTAGCCCTGTGTGTATTGGGTTTCAATATCCTCCTTATGTTCTTTATTTCACAATTTGAAGTAAAATTGCCTGTGTCCTGTTCTGCCTGCCTTCAAGCCCCAAACTGCGAGCAGACTCCTTCTTGTTTTCTTACTTAGACTCTGAAGGCCCTTTGCTCTGTCTTTGCCAATCTCCCCCAGCTGCTGTTCACCAGGGCTCCAGCACTTTGCTATTCTTACAGACCCTGCCAGTCTTCCAGCTGCATCCTGGGTCATGAATTACTCCTTGCTGCTCGTGGTTTGTGCTTTCAAACCCTTGCTCATGGGAAGAATACAAGTGCAACCTCCATAAAATCCCCTTTTCATCTTGACAGTAGCATTTGCAATTACTTATTGGAATTTCAGGGTTTTATTGCCTCTCACAGCAGCCTTCCCTTATGGCATGAATTTGTCCAACACAGCTTGTCTTTTTCGATCCTCCCAGCACCTCGTGAAGCCAGTTCAATGCAAGCATCTCCACTCAACAGATGGGTAACCGACTGGTGGCACAGAGAGGTTTATGCACAATCTCAGAGACACCCAGCAAACCAGTGTACTGGTCCTCATTCCTTTAGTTTCTTAGCCTTTATAAATATAGTTCCCTTGCCCATGCGGGCTGAGAGGGCTCTGGACCCCCACCTGGTTAGGCTGGAGCAAGCAGCCTATGCCTTGGGACACTACCCTTTAAGGTCCTGGAGGCTAGGTCCATCCTGCCCTCCCTTTCCCCAGTGAGAGAAATCCTCTCTGAATGGAGGTCATCTCCTCCAGAATCCCATCTCCCCTGCTACCCCCATCCCCAGAGGCAGCAAAGTCAGCATCAATTCCTGCTCAGGTGTGAGTGACTGTGTGTGGACACACACAGACAGAAGACAGACACACACACACACACACACCATGGACATAGAGGAACCCCTAGTCTCTTTCCCCCTTTCCCCCTCCCTGTCTTTGTCTCTCTCTGTCTCTGTCTGTCTGACTCTGTCTGTCTCTCTGTCTGTCTGCTCGACACACACACCATGGACACAGAAGCACCCTCAAGACTCTGCCTCTGTCACACACAGATACAGACGCACATGTACACCCCGGACACGGAGGCACTCCCAGAGCCCATCTCCCGTCTGTTCTGTCTCTGTCACACACACGGAGTGCCAGTTTCTGGTTCTTGCCAGCCACTGTCCATCAGTCCCCCACCCCATCCCCTCTCCTCCCACTTGATCCCCTGTCCCCCAGTCAGTACCCTGGCCACCTTCCACCCTGGCCCGGGTCACTCACCCTCCATGCTGCCCACTCCTGCCCGCTCCGGGACAGTCTCCGATGGAGCGAGGCAGCAGGCACCTTCGGGTGGGCAGGGGCACGGGGGCGCCTCTGAAACTGGGTGCCCGGCCCTGCTCCCCTTTCAGTGCGACCCGCGGGCCAGGCCGGGCGGAGGCGGGCAGGGGGCGCTCGCAGGCCCCAGCCCCTACCCGGCTGGCTGCTCGGAGGCCGGAGCTCGATTAGGAGCACAGCTCGGCTGCCCGCCTGCCCGCCGGACTCTGCCGCCAGCAGCCCCACACCTTCCTCCGCGGGCAAGAGAAGGAGGGGGTTCGCGCGGCGCCGTCACCATGGCACCCGGCACACCTGTGCCCGCCGAGCCAAGGCGCCCGGGCCATTCCCCCCTGAACTCTCTCCGCGTGGACTCAGCTCCGCTCCAAAGTGCGGCACGCCCCGCCGCCCACTGCAGCCCCAGCGGCCACGCCCAGCAACTCCCTCTCCCGGCGCCCCACAGCCCAGTCCCGGTCCTCACTCTTCACCCAGTCCCCTAGTCTGGTGTCCAGCAACCTGGGCCCTCCTGGGAAGAGAAGGAGAGGTGAACACACAGGAGGACGTCAGGAGGGACTGGGGGAGCCCCTTCGGCTCTGAGCGCCCCCAGGAGAGTGGGAAAAGATGTCTGGCTGATGACTACCGGCTTTGGAAATACCCAGGTGTGTACCTTTGGTCTAGTTCTGCTTCTGCATTTGTAAAATGGTTTGGAGGGGGAAGAGATGGCATTGTCAAAGTTTCTGCTCAGAACATAGTGGATGCTCAGTTAATAGTCCCCTGAGCTGGATTGGTGACCACAGCTGTCCTCCCTTTCCAGGTCAGGCACCCAACAGACAACATCCTAGATTCTTGCCATGTGAATGACGATCTCAGCTTCCAGGTAAGAAAGTGAATGATCCATTTCTTCCTTTATGGGGGGCCAGAGATTTGTTCCCCTTTTCACTTACTGGCAGTGCTGAGATTCTCACCCAGACAAACTGAATCTCACTTGGTCCAGTGGAATCCAGCCAGTCAAGTCGTCTCCACCATTCATGGCCAGGGCCTTGGCAGCAGGGTTTCTGTGAAACTCCCCAGGTGGTGCTAACACACGGAGAAGGTAGGGAATCACTGACACGGCCCTTCTTGGCCTCCTCCTTTCGCAAGGGTCCTGACCTCCTAGAGCTCATGGCTGCCCACTAGGGCACATGAATGAAAGAGCAAGAGTGTGAATGGTCACCTTGCCTGTGGGCCACCCACCTCACTGTCCACGGTGATCTTCCCAGATCAGATGTCCTGTGCCCCTTCGCTGTTGACAGTCCCCTGTGGGCTTCCAGGTACCACCTGCACATGCCCATGCCGCTCAGGACCTGGCCCTATCTACTGCACCACCTCTACTCCTTCTGCTCCTCCCTCTGTCACCAGACACATTCGTCCCTTGCTGAGCAGCGCACAGTCCTCTTCCTTGGCATGTGCTGTGCCCCCTGCCCGGTCCTCCCGTCACCCCTGTTTCATCCTCTGTTCTCTGCTTCTAGATCTCTATAATAGCTCTCAGCCTAGTGGTTCCCAGACTTTGCTGCACTTTAGAATAACCAGGGAGATTTTTTTAACCGGAGCCTCCCCCATGCGCAGGTCACACCCCATACCAACTAAATCAGAAAGTCTGGGGACTGCATCAGCCATGTGTAAAGACCCCTAGAGGCTACCAATGTGCAGCAGGGTTTGAGAACCACTGTCTGTGACATTCCAGTAATATTTCTATACCAGTGGCTGTCTCCCAAGTTGGTCTATGACCCTCTTCCTTGGCATTAGTCTCATCAGGCTGCTATAACAAAATACCATTAGACTGGGTGCCATAAGAGTAGAAAGGTATTTCACCACATGCTGGAAGCTGGGTAGTCCAAGATACAGATTTCAGCCTGTTTGGTTTTTGGTGAGGGCCCTTTTCCTGGCTTGCAGATGCTTTCTTCCTTCTGTATGCACCCATGGGCTTTGCCAGGTGTGCACGCATGAGAGAGTGAGCTCTCTGGTGTCTTTATAAAGACACTAACCCTAGGGGACCAGGACCCAACCCTTAAGATCGTGTTTAAGTGTTTCCTGTGGGTCCCATCTCCAAATCCAGTCACATGGGAGTGGCTAGGGCTTCAACACATGAAGTTTGGAGGCACAAAAACATTCAGTCCATAGCATCCTTTAAAAGTGGAGTCACTGCAATGTGACTGCTATGGTTTCATCTAAAATGTCCCCCAAAAGGCTCATGTGTTCAGAGGCAGGGCTTTTTGGAAGATTGGATCGTGGTGTGCTATAGTCATCAGTAGATTCATCGTTGATGAGTTCATGGCTGATGTGCTGTTAGGAGGTGGGGGGCTGGTTGGAGGAGGTGGGTCACTGGGCGTGTGACCTAGAAGAGTATATTCGTGTCCCTAGACCCCTCCTCTCCCTCTGCTCTCTTCCTCTTCACTCTCTCTGCTTCCAGCCTCTGTAAGTTGAGCAGCTCTCCTCTGCATGCCCTTCCCGCATCATGTTTCTGCCTTAGAGCCAGCCAACCACGGACTGAAACCATGAGCCAAAACAAAGCCTTCTTTTCGTGTATGTCAGGTATTTTGTCAGCCCCATCCCCATCCTTTCTGGATGCAGGTCCTTGAGGTAACCCATAGTCCTGCACCAACCTCACACACCCACTTCTCTGTAAGCAGAGTTGGAGATGTGTTCTGAGATGTGTGGGAGAGTTGGGAACCAGGAAGCACCCCTCCCTCCCCGAACCAACCACTGAAGAAAATCTCCTTCAAAATGTCTTAAAATGCTTATTAGCGAGCTCTCCCCAAAGATGCGGATCACTGCCGTTGTCTACATTTATAAATGACAAGGTCTCTAATGGCTGACTTATTCTAACAGTCACAGAGCAGCAGCGGCGGCAACCTTGGAAGAGAGGCCAGATATGCCAAGTAAGTGAGCTCACAAACACCAGGCCTTACAGGGACAAAGAAAGAACCCAGCACAGGGAGCCAGGAAGCTTGGGCGTTTGTCTGGGCTCTCCACTGACTCTCTGCACACATTTCCTACTTGCCCTCTGGAACATTCTAGAACATTCTGAAACACTTCCCTAGCAACTCAGTGTTTCCATCTACAAAGATGGGAGAGGTTTGGGCCAGAAGAGCTTTCCTACTCTGACAGTCTACCTTGTCCTCTGGAGAGTCCTGGTGTGCAGAATCTTCCTGAGCAGGGACTGGGGACACCCCAAGAAGTCCAACTCTCTGGCTGGGGTTAACATTCTAGGCAGTGATAGTGAGAGCTTTGAGGATGGGCAATAGGTCAAGAAGGACTCAGGCCACCCCGTCAGGAAAAACATTTCTAGGGATGGTGGTGGTACCATTGAGGACAAGGTGGCAGCTCTCTGGGAGGGCTGGGGCAGCCCAGAGGCCTCCCCTAGCTTAGGGGGAGCCTTCTGTAAGCCACTGCCTGGGCTCTGGACACTGATTCTAAGAAACTTGGGCTCTGGTCAAAAGGCCTGGGTTTGAAAGCCAGTTACCTTTCAACCTGCCCCACCCTGCTCAGGGCTGACCTAGGCCAGGTGCTCCACCTTCTCCACACCTGTCTCTTCATCCTTGCAATGGAAACACAAAAAAGCAGCCACCTCCCCTGTTGCAGTGGGGATTAAATGAGACAGTAAGCAGAAAGCACTCAGCCTGGTCACAGACACACAGTGAGTTGCTAGTATTTATTTTCCTGTTAACTGCTTTCCACCTCTTCTGTTCCTTTTTGCAACTCTGGTTCTTTCCTTTCCTTTCAAGCTTTGGGCAACTCTGGCCCTTCTTCTAACAGAGACACAGAGCAGTTAATAAAGTTGGTCCCAGGGGTGTTAACACTCAGAAGCCACCATCCTGGGGGAATCCATTGTAGAAAATATTACCCCAAACCTAGAAAAGAGGCCAGCTGGTAACTGCATGCAAGGAAATGCAGCTCAAGAAGCCTGCCTGTGACAGTGTACATTGTAATATTGTTCGTCACTGCTAATTAAGGGCACGGACTCCATCAAGTTTCATGTCAACTTGTGGCTCTGTATTCAATAGAAAAATCCAAAGGTGTTGCCTGCTAGGACATTCATGCCCACGAATCACATGCAGATCTTGTTAAAGGACAGATTTTGGGAAGACATCTAGGCTCTAATTTGGCGAGTGTGTGTGTGTGTGTGTGTGTGTGTGTGTGTGTGTGTGTGTCTGGGGATGGAACCCAGGGCCTCACACATGCTGTGTGTGCTCTACCACTGAGCGGCTACACCTTCAGCCCAACTCTACATTTTTAATGTACCCCAGTGCTATGATTCTGGTCATCTGAGGACCACACTTTTGAGTAGCAAGGGCCTAGTATAGTGGCAATCTCAACTTTGTCTCAGGAATCCCCTTCTAAATCCTGACAGGATGTGAAATAAGATCACAGGGGGAGCACAATGCTTGTCCAGAAACAGGGATCTCATAATGGCAAGGTTTCAGGCAGCGAGGCCAGAGAGTGGGGCAGTAAGACACCCCATCCTCCCTTGGGCCATCCATCCTGGCTCCCAGCTATCCGGCTTAGGAAAAGCCCCAGCCACAATCACATGGTTCGTGAGGGCCTGGGAAGCCCAAAGTGAAGGCAATTCCCTACTATTTTTTAGTCCTGTGGAAGCAAACTCTCCAGGTGGAAAGCATGGGTATTTATTTTTTTTAATTTATTTTTTTTAAAGACAACAAGTAAACATTCTCATGTATTAACAAATTCAAGCATTAGAGAATGTACAAATACCTTTTGGAGAAAAACATTACTCAGTATAAGATTAAGCCATGTAAAAGCTAGGTAAAAATAGAAGACTAAGGAATGGAATAGTCACAGTGAAATTGCATTTTCATACTAGGGAGACAATACGATGTTTACAAACGTGCATCCGGTTTATTTCGCTTGTGAGTATTTTCTCGAGTTGCATCCATTTACCTATAAAAGTTTTGTTTATCTTTCTTTATGGCTGAGTAGTACTCCATTGTATAAAAATACCACATCTTTTTTATCCATTCCTCGGTTAATGGGCATTTGGATTGCTTCCAAGATCTGGCTATTACAAATTGTGCTGCTATAAACATGGGTGCACATATATCACTGTGGTACGATGTTTTTAATTCTTCTGGGAAGATACCCAGAAGGGGAATAGCTGGGTCAAATGGGACCTCCAATCCTAGTTTTTTGAGGAATCTCCACACTGATTTCCACAGTGGCTGCACCAGTCAACACTCCCACCAACAGTGGAGAAGGGTTCCTTTTTCCCCACAGCCCCTCCAGCATTTGTTATTAGTTGACTTCTTGATAATAGCCATTCTTTCTGGGGTGAGATGGTATCTCGGTGTTGTTTTAATTTGCATCTCTCGAATGACCGGTGATGTTGAACATTTTTTCATATATTTATTTGCCATTTGTATTTCTTCATCTGAGAAGTGTGTATTCATCTCAGATGCCCATTTTTGGACTGGGTCTTTAGATTTAGAAGGTCTGATTTTTTTGAGTTCTTTGTATGTTCTTGATAGTAATCCTTTGTCTGAGGAACAGCTGGCAAACATTTTTTCCCACGTTGTGGGTTGTCTCTTCACTCTGTTGGTGATTTCTCTTGCTGTGCAAAAGCTTTTTGATAAGATGAGATCCCAGTTGTTGATTCCTTGTGATAGTTCCTGTGCCATTGGGGTTTTATTCATAAAGTCTTTGCCTACACCAATGTCTTCAAGAGTTTTACCTATTCTATTTTCCAGGAGATTTAATGTTTCTGTTTTAATATTTAGTACTTTGATCCATTTTGAATTTAGTTTAGTGCACGGTGAAAGATATGGGTCTAATTTTAATCTTCGACATGTGTAGAGCCAATTTTTCCAGCACCATTTATTAAAGAGGCTATCTTTCTTCCAGTGAATGTGTTTGGCACCTTTGTCAAAGATAAGGTGGCTTAGTATGTCTGGAGTTGTTTCTGTATCTTCTAATCTGTTCCATTGATCTTCGGGTCTGTTTTTTTGCCAATACCACGCTGTTTTTATCACAGTAGCTTTATAGTATACTTTCAAATCAGGGATTGTGATGCCCCCTGCCTTGCTTTTGTTGCCCAGAACTGCCTTTGCTATTCTAGGTCTCTTCTGGTTCCAGATGAATTTTAGGATTGTTTTCTCTAATTCTGTGAGACATGTTGTTGGAATTTTGATCGGAATTGCATTAAATCTGTATAACAGTTTTGGAAGTATGGCCATTTTCACTATATTGGTTCTTCCGACCCAAAAGCAAGGGATATCTTTCCATTTTCTGCTATCCTCTTCAATCTCCTTTTTCAGAGTACTGTAGTTTTCAGTGTAGAGGTCTTTTACTTCCTTTGTGAGATTGATTCCTAGGTATTTCATTTTTTTGGATGTTATTGTGAAAGGTGTTGTTTCCCTAATTTCTCTCTCAGTGAGTTTGTTATTCGTGTACAGGAAGGCTATTGATTTTTGAATGTTGACTTTGTATCCAGCTACACTACTGAATTTGCTTATTAAATCTAGCAGTTTTTTAGTGGAGTTTTTGGGGTCTTCTACATAGAGTATCATGTCATCTGCAAATAATGATAATTTAACTTCTTCCTTTCCAATCCTAATTCCTTTTATTTCTTTCTCTTGTCTAATTGCTCTGGCTAAAGTTTCCAGGACTATGTTGAATAAGAGTGGGGACAGTGGACATCTTTGTCTTGTTCCTGATTTTAGAGAGAAGGCTTTCAGTTTTTGTCCATTTAGTATGATAATGGCTGTTGGTTTGTCATAGATAGCTTTTATCAGATTGAGATAAAGACCATCTATTCCAATTTTCTGTAGGGTTTTTATCATGAATGGGTGCTGGACTTTGTCAAAAGCTTTTTCTGCATCTATTGAGATGATCATGTGATTTTTGTCCTTGGTTCTGTTAATATGGTGTATTACATTTATTGATTTACGTATGTTGAACCATCCCTGCATCCCTGGGATTAATCCCACTTGGTCATGGTGTATAATCTTCTTGATGATTTGCTGCATTCTGTTTGCCAGTATCTTATTGAGGATTTTTGCATCTATGTTCATTAGGGAGATTGGTCTGTAGTTCTCTTTCTTAGTTGGGTCCTTCTCTGGTTTTGGTATCAGGGTAATGCTTGCTTCCAGGAGTGAATTTGGGAGTATTGCTTCCCTTTCAATTTCATTAAAGAGTTGAGAAGTAGTGGTGTTAGGTCTTCTCTAAATTTCTTGTAGAATTCGGCAGTGAATCCATCAGGGCCTGGGCTTTTCTTTGTTGGGAGGTTCGTAATTACATCTTCGATTTCATTGATTGTTATTGGTTTATTTAGGATTTTTATATCTTCTTGGTTGAGCTTTGGTAATTCATATGTATCTAGGAATCTGTCCATTTCTTCTGCATTTTCCATCTTATTAGAATACAAGTTTTCAAAGTAGGTATAGATGATCTGCTGGATTTCTGCAGGGTCCGTCGTGATATCACCCTTTTCATTCTTAATTGTGTGGATTTGAGTACTTCCTTTCCTTTTTTTAATAAGGTTGGATAAGGGTTTGTTGATTTTATTTAATCTTTCAAAGAACCAACTCTTTGATTCATTGATTCTTTGTATTGTTTTTTTAGTCTCCAATATGTTAATTTCTGCTCTAATCTTTATAATTTCCTCCCTTGTATGAGCTTTTGGCTTAGCCTGCTCTTCTTTTTCTAGAAGTTTGAGGTTCACCATTAGGTTGTTTATTTGTGCTTGCTCTGTTTTCCTGATATAGGTATTTAATGCTATAAATTTCCCTCTTAGGACTGCTTTCATTGTATCCCATAAGTTCCAGTATGTTGTACTATCATTATCATTCAGTTGCAGAAACTGTCTAATTTCTTCTTTAATTTCATCTGTGACCCATTGGTTGTTCAGTAGGGTGCTACTTAATTTCCATGTGTTTAGGAAGTTCTTGTGGTTTCTTTTGCATTAATTTCCAATTTCATTGCACTGTGGTCTGATAATATACATGGGATAATTTCAATTCCTTTGCCTTTACTTAAGCAGGTTCTATGAGCTAGTATGTGGTCTATTTTGGAGAACGTCCCATGTGCAGCTGAGAAGTATGTGTATTCTGATGTTGTGGGGTGGAACACTCTATAGACATCTACTAAGTCCATTTGTTCCAAAGTTTGGTCCAGTTCTAATATTTCATTGTTGATTTTTTGTCTAGTTGATCTGTCTTTTTGTGACAGTGGGGTATTGAGATCCCCCGATACAATCGTATTAGTGATTATTTGATTTTTCATGTCCATTAATATTTGTTTTATATAGTTGGGTGCACTGGTATTTGTTGCATATATATTTATGATTGTTATCTCTTCCTCTTGGATTGTTCCCTTTACAAGGATGTAGTGACCTTCTTTATCTCTCTGAATCATTCTTGGCTTGAAATTCACTTTGTCTGCAAAAAGAATAGCTACCCCTGCTTTTTTCTGGGTTCCTGTCGCATGGAGTATTGTTTTCCATCCTTTGACTTTCAGTCTATGAATTTCTTTTTGAATTAAATGTGTTTCTTGTATACAGCATATTGTTGGATCTTGCTTCTTGATCCAATTTGCCAGTCTGTGCTTTTTGATTGGTGAATTGAGACCATTAACATTGATGGTTAAAACTGATATGTATTGACTTATCCTTGTCATGTTATTTTCTTGTTGTTGGCTCTCCCTCTTTTTATTTTTTTTTCCTCCCTCTCTTTAATTATTTGCTCTGCCTGGTGGATTCCTTCTGTTGGGGTTTCTGGAGTTGTAGTCCTTGTTATCCCTTTCTAGAATCTCCTTCAAAACATTTTGGAGTGCTGGTTTGGTGGTTATAAATTTTCTCAGATGTTCTTTGTCATGGAAGTATTTTATTTCTCTGTCAGTTTTGAAAGATAGTTTTGCGGGGTACATCAATCTGGGTTGAAGGTTATTTTCTTTTAGAACTTGAAATACATCATTCCAAGCTCTTCTTGACTTGAGGGTTTGTGCTGAAAAGTCCGCTATGATTCTGATGGGCTTTCCTTTATAGGTGATTTGTTTCTTTTCTCTAACAGCTTTTAAGATTCTACTCTTATGTTGAATTTCTGGAATCTTGACTATGATATGCCTGGCTGAAGATTTTTTTTTTTAACCATGGCTAATTGGAGTTCTATAAGCCTCAATTATCTGAATGTCAAGTTCTTTTTCTCTACCAGGGAAATTTTCTGTTATAATGTCTGTGAACAGTGTTCTGATGTCATTTATGCTATCTCCTGCTTTTTCATTGACTCCAATCAAATTTTTTTTTTTTTTTTGTGGGTACCGGGGGTCGACCTCAGGACCTCGCGCGCCAGCAGGCGCCCGTGCCACTGAGCGATATCACCAGCCCCTTTTTCGTATGTGGGTTCCGGGAGTCGAACTCGGGCTCTTGCGCTTGCCGGGCAGGCGCTTAAGCCGCTGAGCCATCTCACCGGCCCTCCAATCAATCTTAAGTTATTCTCCTTTGCATCATCTAGCAGCTGATGGATTGATTTTTCATTGTCCTTTGCTATTTTTAGGAATTCTTTCTTTTCATGATCACTAATTGCAAGCCTGTCTTCTATATCTGAGATCCTGTCCTCACATTGGCTTAATCTGCTACAAATACTTTCAAGGGAATTTTTGTTCTCCTGGATATCTGCTTGAATCTGCTTTATGGAGTCCATTTCTTTCCTATGCTGAGCATTCATGGCTTCCATCATTTTCTTAAGCTCATCTATTTTTTTGTCTGTGTCTGCTCTAGCGTCCTTAAGCATGGTCTTCATTGTGGACATTATCTCTGCAGTTATCTGAGAAATTATTTCTGATTTAAATTTTTCCAGAGCCTCATTCAACTGCTTTGTTGTTACCAGTTCAGAGATGTCAGGTGGGTGGCTTTCAGTTTGTCCCACCTCACTGCCCCTGGGTTTGCCTTTGGTGAACTGGATGTGTGGGGTTGCATCTTGTTTAAGTGTTGTCTCATTTTCTTTCCTTTCTTTAGTTTAATTCCTGGGGTGATGTTTGTAAATTGCCTATGGTAGGTTGCTTTATTGCTAGTATTTCAAACACTTAGGAGATGGCTACTTCTCTGAGGTATCTTCCAGGTGTAGCTTATTTTTGGGTTTTGAGCCTGCTGCAATATCCTACCTCTTTAATTTGTTGGAGATAAGAAGTTGCTGCCTGTTTGGCCCAGTCCTTGGTTCTTTGGTACTGTGCCACAGTATTTTCTGTGATCCTTAGACAATCTCAGTCTTGGAATACCAGGAAGAAAAGCGCCAGTCAGTGTGTCCTTCTCAGCTGGTGCTTCTCTGTACTGTGGCGTCTCGCGTTCCTCCACGGAGGTCCCCACTGGAGCCATGGATGGAGTGGCGGCCGCCCTGAATTCTGAGCTCAGCTGCTGCCACCCTCACAATGGCACCCGGCTAGTTGCTCTCTTGCGTGCCTGACGGCTGGGTGTCAGCATTCACCGCCAGTCAGTGTGTCCTTTACAGCCACTGCTTCTCTGTTCCGCGGCGTCTTGTGTTCCTCCACAGACGTCCCCACTGTAGCCGTGGATGGAGTGGCGGCCGCCCTGAGTTTCAAGTTCAGCTGCTACTCCCTCCCCACAATGGCGCCTTGGCTAATCGCTCTCTCTTGTGGGACGGCTGGGCGTCAGCACTCACCGCCAGTCAGTGTGTCCGTCACGGCTGCTGCTTCTCTGCACCGCTGCGTCTCGTGTTCCTCTGCAGAGGCCCCCGGGGGCGCCGGCAGTCACCGCGTGTCCACAGATTTGAACCGGTTCTGTCGCATCAGGATTCCCGACACCGGGAAATGGCGCCGGAGGCCACCTCCTTCTTCTTTGTTGGAGTTTCTCTCTTCACTTTTTCCGTGGGCCCCGAACTGCACCTCAGATCTTTCCTGGGTCCATGGGAGCCACTTCCCTCTTTCTTGTCCTCCTCCAGTCAGTATATTCCAGTGTCCGGACGGCGACTTTTGGAGAGGTTCACTGCCTGCTTCTTACAGATCCACCATCTTTTTCCGGAAGAAGCATGGGTATTTAATGTGGGACCTGAACTTCAGTTGGTAGCGGCCCTACCAGACAGCAGTTCTCTCTAAAGCGGAAGCCCTCAAACACCAGGGGTGCCACCATCTACTGTTCAGGCCTTCAGTAGTACACACCATGTCCCTACTATGTGCCAGGACTTGCTCAAGAGCTGGGGGTACAGCAGAAACCAAGATAGATTTTAGTGGGAGTGAACAGATAAGAAGCAACAGCTAGAATACATACAGAGTATATAGGTGAGCACTGTGAAGAGAAAATTGAGCAGGTAAAGGATGGACAATAAAGAGGCTGGGACTGGAATGGAGAGGTGCAGTAGGGTGGTTAGGGAAGGCCTTCATTTGAGCCAAGCCTGGAAGGAAATAAAGGAGTTGGCCCTGGGAATATGGGGTGGCAAATGCAAAGGCCCTGAGGCATGAGTGCCCTGGGGTGTTGGGGAAATGGCTGGGAGCCAGTAAGACCAGTCAATCAACGGGCAGATGACACCAGGCCTAGAACACCATCGTGAGGCCTCTGCTTTGCCCTGAAGGAAATGGAGAACCATTCAGAACTAAAGTAGATGCTGTAGGGTCTAGCAGGATCCTCTGCATGTTGCGTGGAGGATTAACAGAGACCCTTTAAGGTGCAGAGGTACAAGTCCTACTTCCAGAGCCTGCTTTCCTGGGAATCTGCCCCAGCTGACTCAGCCCCTCATAAATAGCCCAGAGATGCAGCGCCACTACCCCTGCACAACTCCAGGGTGCCCATTCTCAGAGCTCTTCATGTAGATGGTGCCAGTTATGGGCCCTGCACTGTAAATGACCCCCCAGAGTCGTGCACTGGGGCAGTCTCACAGAGACTTACTTAGGTGCTGCCCCCCTACAGGAAAGGTGCCAAGTGCCTTTTCTGGTGAGAATCTGGCTGTGCACAGGTGGAGATGCACGGGCTCTGGGCCAACTCCTGAGTGCCTCCTCATCAGCCTCGTTAGCTGTCCTTGGAGCCCAAGACACAGCATTCATAGATCCCTGAACTGTGAGGCTGGGACGAGCAGAGCACTGTGTCTCCCGTCCCCTGTGGGACTTGATCTCCTGCCAGCCTCCAGCTATGGCCCGGGGCGTGTAGGGACAGCTCTGCTTGCTGTGACAGGCAAGCTTCTTGGCTGGACACCAAAGGCTTTGCCTACCCAGCAGCAAGTGAAAGTAGCTATGAGAGAAGCTCTCAGGTGTGTGAAATCGGTCCCGAGACACTACTCAAAGCATGATCTGGCTGTGCATGGGCCCAAAAGGGTCCCTGCTCAACATCCTGGCCTGCACTCTTCTCCCAGGCCCGCCCTTCTCATCTTGGCATCTCTCCCAGGGCCCTGCTGAGGCCTTCTGGGGTGGCTGCCAACTCACCCTGCCAAGAACTGTGCCCCGCTCCCCTGGCTGGCTTTCTGCAAAGGGACAGGCCCTTTCCAGGTAAAGACTAGCTTCAGAGCAGGGTTTTGGGGTCCAATATAGTATGTGGGGGAAACTCACAATCAAAACATAGCCCCACACAGATGTCTACATTAACTCCGTTATTCCACCTTCTTCTTCCTGTAACTACTTTTCAGGAAACTTGCCCAGGAAAAAGTGGCAAATAACTTACTGTTCATTTCAGAGATTTCCTGAGCCATTCAAACGAATGTCAAACTGCTCAATTCTTAATAGCACCAAGAGTTTATGCCCCAAAACTATTTTTTGTTGTTTTTTGAGACAGGGTCTTACTACGTAGTTCAGGCTGGCCTTGAACTCACCATGATCCTCCTGCCTCAGCCTCTGAGTGCTGGGATTTCAGGTGTGTACACCATACCCAGCTCCAAAATTTTTTCAACCCTTTGCCTCAAAATCCCCCTTCATTGTGTCTACTTAAGATATGATCTTTTTTGTATTGGAGATTGAACCCAGGGCCTTTGCACTGACCTATATCCCAGCCCTTAAAAAAATTTTTTTTAAATATATATTTCGAGACAGGATGTTATTATGTCACTGAATTGCCCAGGCTAGGTTTGAACTTTCAATCCTCCTGCCTCAGCTTCCCAGAATGCTGGGATTGTAGGCCTGTGCTACCAAGCCCAGGGAGTATGTCATGATCTTTCCCCATCCCTAATCCAGGCATCCCTGCATGAAAATGCTACAGAAATCCCATGGCCCCTCAGATAGCCTAACAGTGGTGGCAAACATATAGCATGTGTGCTGCAGCAAGCTGTTTGTCATTGAAAACTCTAAAAGGTTTGCCATCACTGGGCTTGGAGAAAGGGTCTGACCTGCTATAGGTAGACCTAATGTCCCCGTGAGCCAACACTGGACAGGAGCTCTGCAGGTATGCGTCCTCTCTGACCTTTGAGGTGGGAGAGGGCTCATCCACAGAGAGAGAGTTATAAGTGAAAGCAAAATCTGCAATGCTGTGACCCTCAGGGAACTCCAAGGGTGGCCCTTTCATTTTACAGTCAGGAAATAGGATCTGGAGGGATCACAAAACTAGTTAGGACTGTTATAGAGAAGTGAATTAATATCTATAACATGCAGAGACACTGCCTGCTGACCACTAGCCCTCTATGTGCCTGTTAAATAAAAATCATGGAGTGTCTGGTCTACAATTCAAACCACACTCAAGTTGGACCCTCAAATTAAAAAACAACCAACCAACCTTACTTAACCTTGAAGCCAGAACCATGCTGATTTTGACTGAGTTTCTGACTGTAGATATGTAATGGGGCTGAGAATCTGCATTTCTGACCAGCTCCCTGCTGGTGCTGATGCTGCCTGTCCAGAGACTGCTCTTTGAGAGCTGTGGACCCAGAGGAATGAATTATCAAGAGTGACATGGCTGGCACCAATTAGGGGCAACTGGGCATAGCGAGTCTTTCATCCTCCCCAGGGGTGACACCTGGTAGTTCTGCAGCGGCCCAGCTGCAGGCCATGCATCGATCTGCTTGGCTGCACCTGTGCCCACCTGTGACTATTCTGAGTATCACCCCATCCTGGCTTCCTTTACCTGTGATTTCCACAAGAGGGTCAGCCTCTCTTTGCAAGGGGACTGGTGTCATCCAGGCTCCTGGAGGTCTGTGTGCCGAGATTGAATCTAACAACCAAGCAAATGAAACCAACATATTCTTTATTGCAGGCTGAAGCTAGGGGGGCTCACTCATACTGGGAGCCTGGATTTGGGGGCTTCTCTAGCTGCCCAATCTTCCCCAAAGAGGCAAGGGCAATCTGCCTAAGCAGAGGAGAAAACAACTTCCAACAGCAGCTCCTTCACAGGACCTGGGGTGAGGACCCAGGAAGCAGGCAGCTTGTGTGAAGCAGAGAGGCAGGTTCAGAGGGCCTCGCACGCCCAGCCCCCATATCCTAGTGGCTGCGGTCACTCCCTTCATGGGGAGTGTCATGCAGACTCTACAAAGATCTAAGAGGCCAAGGTCTCTCGGGCCGGGTTAGGAGGAGGCTGAGCATAGACTCAGGTGCCTGGAGGTGGCAGGGAGAAGATCCTTCACCTTCCACTCCAAGGACGTCCCAGGTCACCCCTGGGCCCTTGCTTCTCAAAGTAGAAAGTACTTGTGGGGATCAGCTGGGGACCTTGCTAAAATGCAGGTTGTGACTCAGGAGGCTGCAAGGAGGCCTGAGATGCTGTGCTTCTAACAGGCTCCTGGTGATGCTGCAGTTGCTTGTCCATTGACCATGCTTCCCTTTGCAAGGCTGCAGCCATACGATGGTTTCACGCATCCCAAGGCAGCAGGCTCTTCCTCAGTAAGACAGACCCTGCTCCAGGTAGAGGGGGCGGGGCCAGCCCAGCCTGGATTGCACTTGAGCCTCCCATTGCCCTCAGTGTTGGTGGCTGAACTCAGTATTTCTGGAGATGCTGCCTGACCGCCTCACCCTGGAAACCCTTTCTCCAGTTTGGCCAACCAGGCCTTGGAGGGAACAAGGTCCCACTTGGGACACGGAGTACTGAGTGACAAGGGCTAATCAGTGTCCCACCTGTCAGCCCCTTGCCAAGAGACAGAAGACCTGGAAGGGAAAGGGATGTGTGTGGGGAGATTGTAAGATGGGGCTCCTGCTCTGAGCTTTGGACAGCCTAAACCTAGGAGTGGTGAAGTGGCCCAGCCCTGCCCAAGTCCTGGGGCCTCAGCAGCCTCTCCAGACCCAGACAGACGTACAGACCAGGTGGGGCCTGGGGAGCTCGGAGTCACTTGCTCCACAGGTGAGATGTGGGAGGTAGATACTGGGGATTCAAAGCACAGGTTTTATCAGAAAGCAAAAGCCCCAGGACTCTTCTGGGAGGGGATCAGTCACCCCTCCCTATCCCAGTTTTAGCACTAAAAGTCCCACATCCTGAGAATCCCCCAGTCTCAGGCAAAACAGGATGGCTGGTCACCCTACTGCCTTGCCTAACCCTAGACTCAGGGTGAGAGCCTTGAAAGAGTAGGTCATCAGGGACTTCAGTAGTGGCCTTGGAACTGGCTGGTTACAAATCCGGTGGTCCAGTATCTTCTGTCTTCAGGGGGCCATGACAAGGCTGCTAGGCTGAAGCTACATGGAGACCATCGTGAGGGCAGCCCTCTAATTACTTTGGACCAGTGCCACAGGCACAAATGGCTTTATTCTCTCTGGGCCACCCTCCTGTGGCTCAGGGGTTGATAAGCAGGCACAGCTGGCCACTCCCTGGGGAAGGACGAGCAGAGGGGCCCACAGTTCTCTCCACCACGAGGACAGATGGAGCAGCCCTGGTTTTCTCCATGGGTCCCGACTCCTTCACAGACACTTTTTTTTTTTTTTTTGTGGGTACCGGGGGGTCGACCTCAGGACCTCGCATGCCAACAGGCGCCCGTGCCACTGAGCGATATCACCGGCCCCTTTTTCGTATGTGGGTTCCGGGAGTCGAACTCGGGCCCTCGCGCTTGCAAGGCAGGCGCTTACGCCGCTGAGCTATCTCACCGGCCCCTTCACAGACATTCTTGCCCTGCTGTGCAGAGCTACCCTCTCCGCACATGCTCAGCACTCCTGGTTCAGGCCTTCGCCAGCCCAGGGACCCATAGTGTTGGGGGTGGGGCCCCAGGAAGGGCCTCATTCAGTTCAGTTGTCACGAAGCAATAAATACATGGGGGTTGTCGTCTTCTCCTCTCAGGGTAGTGACTGGCTCTCAGCACTAAAAACAAAGCCTCGAACACATGGGGCCCAGAAAATGCTCAGCAATGCTCTTCCTCGGGCTCAAGTTGCCTGATGATTTGGCGGTAAAACCTCCAAGGAGCCCCAGGAGGAAAGGCCCTGGGCTGCCACCTCTCCTCCCAAATGACAGGGCTCAGAGAGTCTATACAGAGCCAGCACCGCCTCACCTCTGCCCTTGGGGTGGTCCAGGGCCCACTACAGCTCTAAGCTAGCTGCCCTGGGCCAGCGGCAGCACCCTCCCACCACATGCTGTCTGGCCCACCCCCCATTCCCCTAAGCTCAGACTCCCGTGGGCCCGTGGGCCACCCTCCTCCAGGGTGCCAGGCCAATGGCCTCTGGCCCTTGCTGGGTGGGCACAAAGAGGGTGGCTTAAGGTGGAGGGGCTCGTGCACCCTCTGGAGACATGAGCATGTCAAACTTGATGAGTGGCGGGGCGATGACGCGCACCTCGGCGTTCAGCGGATTGAAGCGGAGGTTGACGGTGAGCAGGGCTGGCATGGCAGCCAGCTTCTCCACAGGCACATCTGCTGGGCAGAGAGGTAACAGGTTAGAGAGGCAGAGGGACAGTGAACAGGAGACCTGGAATACCAGTGGCAGCCCTCCAGGGCCTATGGCTCAGTGCTCAGCTCCTGAGGCCCAGCCCTAGGGGTGCAGTTTGAGGCCCTCCAGGATACTAGAGCCACCTGGAGGAAAGCATTCTTAAAAATAAGGACCAGCTGGGCATGGTAGAGAAGACCTGTGATCCTAGCATTCAGTGGGCTGAGGCAAGAGAATTGCTGCAAGTTCTAGGCCAGCCTGGACTACATAGTGAGATCCTATCTCAAAAAAAAAAGGACCTGTTTGTCAGAAAGCTAAACAGGGCTTCCATATAAGACAGCAATTTCACACCTAGGTAGAATTAAAGTCAGATCCTCAGTACATGTACAGGGTGCTCAAAGCCACACTAATCACAAAAACTGAAAGTCTGTCACCAGAGGAATGGGTAAACAAAAACAGTCTATCCATACAATGAAATATGAGTCAGAGATAAAAAAGGAGTGAGAAGGACCAGGGATATAGCTCAGTGACACAGTGCCTGCCTGGCAAGCACAAGGTCATGAGTTTGATTCCCAGCACAAAAAAAAAAAAGGGTGAGATTTGTGTTGGTTCAACCTGCATGAACCCTGAAATGAAAGAAGGCCCAGAAGGGCAAATGCTGTATGTTCCTCTTATAAGGCATCTGAAGAGTCGAGCTCATGGAGACAGAAGAACAGAGGTTCCCGGGGGCTGGGGGAAGAGGTGATGGAAGCTATTGCTTAATAGCTACAGTTCAGCTGGAGTGACGGGAACACTGTGGAAATGGATGATTGTGATGGTTTCACAGAATTGTGAATGTGCTTAATACCACTGAACTATTTGCTTAAAATGGTTAAAATGGCAAATTTTGTGTTACAATGTCACAATTTTACTTATTTTGAGGCAGGGTGTGGTGGATTAACTAATGGTCAACCTGGAACACCCAGCTGGACTGAGTCAGTGTGGTTCTGGGTGTGGAGGGCCCACCTGAGGATTGTTGCCAACAGCATAAAAGCAGAACTGGAGGGAAAGATGGTGTGCTGTTGATTCTCCTGGAGAAGCTTGTCACGCTGGTTTTCCTGATATGAACTCGGCTGTTCTCATCATCAGAGGAGCTTGGGTCCTCACTGTCGCTGATGGCTGCAGTTCCCTTCAGGGAGCTCTGGTCCTTACCTTGAGCATCGCTTCCTGGCTCCAATGCAGATCCCTCAGCCTGCTGGCACAGATCCTTCACCCCACTGGCGCAGACTTTCCAGCCTCCACCACTGACCTTTAGGCCTTCCCAGTGCAGATCCTTGGTACAGACTTGCATGGGACACTGTCCTGGGCTCTAGGCCTCCAGTTGGTCTCATGGAGGACACTACTATGGGCTCTAGGTCTTCAGCTGGACTCGTGCAGGACATTGCCATGGGATCCAGGCCCTTAGCTGGATTCTTTGGGTCTCTAGTGTGTGGACAGATCTCCCATATTCTTTTGCATTTGACTCTTTGGGTGAATATTAGAAAATAATCCTATAAATTATGTGTCCTGTATTAAATCTTTTCCCTTGTAAACCCTAACTACAACACAGGGTCTCACTATGTAGTTCAGGCTGGCCTTGAACTCACAGCAATCCTCCTGCCTCAGGCTCCCAAGTGCTAGGATTACAGGTGGGTGGCACCACGCCCAGCTTTTAGTGTCACAATTTAAAAAAAAGTATGCCAAACCCCACTGAAGTGTATATTTTAAATTAGTTGAATTTCATGGTATGTGATATATATGATATATAGTTATAATAACATGATGTATTACATATCTCAGTATTACTGTTAAAAAACAAAATATTCTGTCCAAGAAGTTAAGAATATCCTGGTCAAGAGAGAAGAGGCTGCATATGGGATGTATGGGAATTCTTACTGATCATGGACACACCATTCCCTAGTCCAGTGGTGGCAAACCTATGGCACACGTGCCACAGCAGGCTGTTTATCACTGAAAGCTCTAAAAGCTTCGCCATCACTGCTGTAGTCCGTGGTGCCCCTGAGGAGTTCCTGAAGGAGAAGACCTGACTATCTTGGTTCCATCTAAGGACTCACCTTACCAGGACTCTCAATACTGCATCCCTCTGGTGTCACTGCCTGTTAAGAGCTCTCTGGGAAGTCCCAGGCCATGTTGTGTGCGTCATCACCCAGTCACTGTTCTCTGGAATCAGAGCAAACTGATCTCCTGCTATAGCTCTCATTTCCAACTAATGTGTGGACTGTGGAAATCAAGTTTCAAGTTGTCATCCACTCAATATATGTGAAGATATTAGGGCATTTCTCAAAACTCATCCCGAGCCCCACATGGTAACAGACATAAGGTAACGATCTAACTAATCCAAGGCCTGATACACTGAATTATAAATGAGGGGACAGCATCACATAGCACAGACCCCACAGAATAGGTGAACCTAAGCCAAAACCCCTGTCCCTGCCTACTTGTGTTACTTCCCTGCACCTGTTTTCTAATCTGGAAAACAGATGGCCCTTTTTCTGGTCTATCAAGAGATTGGATGTGTGCCCCGCTGAAAGTCTGCACGGGTGGCCTGTTCTCAGGACTTCACATGGGAGGCACGCTAAGCCCCTCTTATTGTCAACTTTGATCACTTGGTTAATGTGGTGCTCAGTTTGTCCACTCTTATTACTGTTGATTTCTCTCTTGCGTTTAACAAGAGGTCTGGGGGGACACATTTTAAAAGCATGCAAATATCCCACTGCTGACCACCATTCAGCTTCCTTTCCCCAATTTAGCACCCACTGAGGATTCTTGCATGATCTGATCTTTTGGATGCTGATTTTCCAACACTAGCTGTCCCTCAGTGTTCTATGTAAGCCAGAGCCTTCTGTCCTCTCTCATTTATCTATTTATTATCACTATGAACCCCTAGGTTTCTAGTGACTTAATGGGCATCACTGCATTTAATTAATTTAGTGCCCAGAGCACTTGGATTACAGGCATGTGCCACTATGTCTAGCTTGATAATGTTTTGGGGTTTTTTGGGGGGGCAGATTTTTTTTTTGAGACAGGGTCTCACTATATAGTTCAGGCTGGCCTTGAACTCACTATGTAGCCCAGGCTGGCCTCAAACTTGTGGTGCTCCTCCTGTCTCAGCCTCCCAAGTGCTGAAATTACAGGCACGCACCAACACACCCTGCCTTGATTTTTTTAAAAATGACATGTGTTGAGGACTCACTGATAAAAAATAGGGAGATAAAAAGCAGTCTGCCTTCAGGGCATCCTGGGACCCTCTTGATGATGGCCCTTCTTCCTCATGGTCTGTGGCCTGGGCCACTGGGGACATCATGGGAACCATTAAGGTGCTTTCCAAGGAGCATGGGGTTTCCAAGGTGTGGAAAATGTGGCAGGCAGCCCTGAAGAGAAGACGGGAAACTCGAGTGTTTAAGAATCTGCAATGAACCTTGTGACACCTTTTTTTCTTCCCTTAAAGGATGAGCTGCAGGGGAAGAAAAACAAAGTAGAAAAGCTCTGGCTTCCTTTCCCTCTCCTGGCTGCAGGCTGGCTGGCACAGTTGGGTTAACAGACACTGAGCAGGGGCACCTGCTGCAGCCTTTCCTTCCAGACTCCTGTGCCCAGATTCAACACACAATCAAAGCCCAATCATAACAATTCTCTCAGAAATAACACGGTCTTCCACTCAGGAGACAGCCGAATGAGGAACTCAAATTGCCTGGCCCACGCCTCGCAGTTATCGCTCCTCTTCAGTGCCCTCCTCCCTCCTCTGCAGCCCTGCTCTCCTTCTGAGGTCTGTGCCCTCCCAGGCTCTTGCTGGATGCCCTCAGAAAGAATGACAATTTTTCTGTCACCTCTCAAGTGCCTGCCATTCCGTTGCTGGTGGCTGGGAGTGTGGGTGTCTAACTAGAGGGTTAGAGCTGCCTAATTCGCTGTTGGCTGCAGAGTGGCTGGATGGTGGGGAGAAGGAACCACCTGCCTTCAGGGTCCTCCCGGGTAGGACTGGGGTGCAGGTGGCCCCTCCCTAAATCCTTCTCCATGCTTGGAGATGAAGGTTGCTGATTCCAACTGTACAAGTCTTTCTGCTCGTTGTCAGAGAAATAAGACCTCCCTTACAACTAGCGAAGAAAAGTATCCAGCATAAGCACTCATCCACCAGAGGGGATGAGCTAGGGCCCTGCCTGCCTGAGACACAAAATGAGATGGAGGTGAAGCTGAGGGGAGTGATCCGGACCCCAGTAATGCTACGTAAGAAGCAGCCAAGGAGCCAAGGGGCAAAGAAGTGGGGGGCCCAGCGAGCGGTGTGCTGGCTAACGATCAATGATCCGCTCCCCAGGCTGAAAACCAACCTGATCCATGGTGTTTGTCCATTTTCAGTTTCCAAGGTGTAAATAACCCTCACCAAGCAACTACCTCAAGCAACTACCTCGACGTCCTCCCACACACACTGCCGGGGCCAGGCAGTGTAGCCCGTCTGGACCAGACGGCCGGCTTCCCAGTAAAAAGGGCCAAAGCTCAGGACAGCTCCTCTCCACATACAATGGGATTCCTTGGCATAAACCTGTACGTGAAGACTGGCCCACTGTTTTGATCTTTCTATGTTCTTGGCTTTGGCTGTCTTTGGTTTGTTGATAAAGTCTCTTCTAGAAAGGCCAGGTGAGTGGTCTACAGGGAAACCAGGAAAGGAGTTTCATGGGCCTGGGCAGCGGAACACCGTGCGACGTCCAGGGGCAGTCGGGGGAGGAAAGATGTGAGTCCATAGAGCTCAGCACCACCGCCCTCCAGCCAAATGCCAGCTCCATGGCCAGGCTGTCCCTCCTTTTGCCACAACGTTGCCCCCCACACACCCCCGAAGACACAGGGGCAGGGGTGGGGTGGGGTGCAGCTTCTCCAGGGGCTGGAATGAGGTTTGGCAGTGCAGGTTTATAGCATTCCTTCCCCAGGCTCCCAAGTGTAGAAGAGAAACCCATTCCTGGGCGAGAAGGGTACTTGTTGATCGAAGCTTCTGGTCTAGCTCAGTGGCTCTGTCTTGACGGCACACTGGAATCATCTGGGGGAGTTTTTAAAAAGTCACAAATCCCAAATTGCGCCCTCAGAGATTCTGATGAGATGCAGTCCGGAAATGGGGGTGTCTAAATCTCACCAGATGATATGACTGCTCCACTGGTTCGAGCACCCTGGTCTTCCACATGAGGATTAATGACAGCACCAGGTGCACACACCAGCAGCGCGCTTCCATCCTGGGACGCTGTGTGTAGGGCCGCGCTGCCAGAAGGATGAGGCGGATCGCCTCGGGGGCCGCGGGGAAGCTGCCTTATTGCCTCATTACCTTGCACGGCTCTCTCTACCTCAGGGGAGCTTCCATCCAATCAGTGATGCACTTCTGCTGTAACTTTTCTGTGGCTTTCTATCCTCCTACACCTCTGTGGAAAAATTCTTTTCCCCTGCTGCCAAGTGCTGTCCTGAATAGCTGGGCCTCTCGGGCAAGACTGCTTGGGTTGGAATCCTGGTTCTGTCCACGTGGTGTGACACTGGCCAAGTTCTTTAACCTCCCTGTGCCTGCAGGGAGGATTAAACAAGAGCATTCTTGAAACACACCTAGAAAAGAGCCAGGTTTGAAATGGATGGTCACTGAATACCAGCTAGTATAACCTGTGAGCCCCGTGAGAACTGGGACTGTGCTTTCTCTTTGGGCCTCAGTTTGGTGCCTGGCATTGAGTAGCACACTCAGCCTAAACCTGTGTCTGTGCCTCCTCAAGCCTCTTATGCCTTGAATCAGGCTTGCAAGGCTGGGCTCGAAGACCCAGAGATAAGGCTGCTCTCCAATGCTCAGACAGAGCCAGAGGCGGGAGGTGTTGGGACGAGCGGGCAGAGTGCGGAAGTGTTTTGTTATCAAGCAAGTATCAAAGAACATCTCGCTGTTTGCTTGCATGCTGCCAGCAGCAGCAACTGAAGGTTCTGGCTCAGCGAGGCTTCACTACCCAGGGGTTGGCACAGACAGGGCCATTTGGGCAGAGACGAAGTATGTGAAATGTCTCCTGCCCTGACACCAAAGCTGCCAGTTCCCTGTGGGCTGATACACCTGCGGCAGGGGCTGCAAACAGGAACCACCTTGAGTCTGGGGGCCGCATCTTATTTGCACTAACTGCTGTTGCAGCCTGTTTGTTTACTTGCAGACTTCTCTCTCAGGGTGTTTGCTCAGCTAACAGGCACTTCTTGAGGTGTTTGTGTAATGACTGCTTCCCCAGCTGTTTGCTAGCAGGAGGCAGGAGAGATGTCTGCACTGACTGCTTGATGCCCGTGGACGCATCCGGGAGCTCTGCGGTGCTGGGTGAGTGCGATGCAGAAGACAGGAGTCTGCTGTGCACACGGGTGGCCATCCCCTTAGAGGGCAAATCATCCACTTCCAGATCCTGTGATGCCCAGCATGCAGGCGCCAGGGTGAGGCTTGGAGTCTGGCAAGCTGCTGTGCTCAGGGGGAAATCCCAACCCCATTGCCAAGGAGGAGATGACTCCACTTCTCCCCAGGATGGGCTTGGGGCTGCAGATCTAGGAGCAGGAGGGAAGTACCAGAGGTAGATTTCATCTGCTCGGATGTGCCCGCCCAGAGGTCCCTGCCTTGTTAAGTCCTTGGCAAGTTGTAGCTGCACATTATGATGCTCCCTCTTCTCGGATAGTTAAGTAGCCATCTCATATCCCTTTTACAGATGAATGAGGGAGAAGAGAAGGGAGGGAAGGAGAAAGAACAGCTATTCCAGCACCAACTCTCTCAGATTTTGCAGGTGGGTGCCAGTCTGTTCTGTCTAGTTACTAGCTCTCATCTTTTCATGCTACATCAAGATCACTGTGTGACCTTGGGCAACTCATGAGGTCTTGCTTAGCTCTAACAGTCCCTGATTATATGCTACAAGCCTTTGCCTGACCTTCCTCTTGCATCTCCTTAGAGCTGCTGCTGCCACTGAGCCAAGTTCTCTGCCCACTAGCATGGTTCTAAACTGACAAACTCATTTAATCTCTTATTCTCCCCATCTTCCGGAGGAGGAAATGAGTAAACAACTAGCTGGAAAGATGAACCCACATTTTCTTGAACCCTTGCAATTAGGGTTGGTGATCAGTGCTGCAGCAGTGTGGCTTTCTGCCTCGGTGTCCCAGAGTCCTGCCCAGCCACAGTGGCCTCCAATGCCCACCTGGCAGCCACGTGGAAAATCTTGGGCTCCACTGCTGCCCTGTGGCCTCCTGTTCCCTACCCTCCTGACTATGGGAGGAAAGAACTCTGGAGGAAAGGTTCCATCAGTGGTGTTCTGCGAGTGGCTGTGGGTGGCCCAGCCCACAGCCGCTGCCACAGCCTTTAATGCTTTTTTAGTACCTAAGTCCACATGACTCTCTCTTCCTTCAAATGCCACGGTTTCTGTTTCCTGTGCCTCCTCAGCAGGTGTCTGGAAGATCAGGGCATGCACAGTTGAGGAAGGTGACTTGTAACCAGAGGCCTCAAGCAGGGGAAGGTCACTCATTATTATCTACCCAGCCAATACTTAAAGGGGCACCCCTTTAAACGGACACACAGGAAGGAGGTGACAATCCCCCACAAGTTCGTGGAGGGGCTTTATGACTTGCTGAGTGTGCCTCAATGCCGTTGGGACAGGGCTGTGAGGACACAGGTAAGGACTACTCTTCCTGTTCTTCAGCGGAGGCAGCTGTTTGCAGTAAGTGGCAAAGCTGGATCTTGAGGCCTTCATCCAGCATCCTTTCCACTATCCTTAAAGTGAGAAGCAGAAGTCACTCGTCAGTTGTCTCTTTGACAGAAATGATTCAGTCCCCCTGCAAGCCAGATGGGACCTAAGAGTAGAGCCTGAATGATAGAGTAGTGTGCTTCAAGATGTGTGTGTGTGTGTGTGTTTGTGTGTGTGTGTGTGTGTGTACAGGCCACAGGAGGAAGAAAGGGCAGGTGCCTTGTTATGCTGGGGGCTGGCCACTCAGAATCCTCTAGAAGGACAAAGGTGGTAATCCTTCCCCAGCCAGCTGACCCCTTCCCCATACCCTGTGACCCACTGGTCAGCCTCTACCCAAGCTCTGAACAGCATCCTCTGCCTCCTGTGTCCTGGCCCCAGGGTAAAAGCAAGTGACCCAGCAGGCTGAGGGCAGGCAGCCAGGACTGGGGTGAGTGGAGTGGCAGGAGAACTGGCAGACAGTGAGAGGTGACCCCAGCTCTAAGTCCAGGGATAGAACTGTGCTCTCCCCACTCCGCAGATGAGGCTGTGGGTGCTGGAGCCTACAAAGAGCACCATTTGCTAATTCACTGACCAGGCTGGCAGCCTCACAGCAGGCAGGGGAGGGGGGCAAGAGACCACCAGCCTCTCCATTTTGACCTGTCTTAGGAGCTGACAGCATTATGTGGCAGGCAGCAAGCTCCAGAAAAAAGTGTATTTTGCCAGTCACCCCTTGCAAAATACCAGCTACCAAGTCTTCACAGTGTGATCCCCAAGGCTGCATTGGCCAGGGCTGTGGGACTATGCCCCTGCAACCTGCCCCCTCAGTGGGGCAGACAGTGTTGGAAGTCTAGCAAGCATGTGGCTCCCTTCATCTGTGTCTCTCTATAGCCATAGAAAGTCTAATTCAGGCAGTGTGAGAAAGGACCCAGGAGTCCGCCCAGGAGTCTCCAAGAGGCTATGTGGCAGTGGGAGTGTCTGTTCTGAGAATCGTGCTCTGAGAAATTCTGTGCTTGGAAGGATGAACAGAGACCTTCCCCGAGATGACACCTGCTGCTCTAAGAAGAGGCTCTGGACCAGCTCTTCAAAGACACTGTTGCCCACACAGGTCCCCTGGGGATCTTGTTCAAGTGCAGATTCTGATTTGGGAGGCAGAGTTGGACATTCTGAATTTCTACCAAGCTCCCAAGGGATGCTCACACTGCTGGTCTGCAGTTGACACTCAGAAGCGGGAGCCCAAGTTGGGGTTTTCAAAAACTTCAGCTCGCATCCAAGTCACCTGGAGAGCAGGCAGCCTGTAAAAACGGGCTGCTGCCCCCTGACTTTCAGATTGAGCAGGGCTGGGGCAAGGCCTGACAAGGTGCTTTCCTGACCGGTTCTCATCTGCTGCTGTAGGCTCGTGGCCCCGAGATCCCATCTGGAGAAATCCTGGCTGGGTCAGTACAAGGGCAGAATTAAATAAATGCAGCCCAAAGTGCTATGTCACAGACATTTTTATTTTAAGTACTGTTGCTCTGTTTATTAAATCCTTACCAAGGACTTATTTTCCTATGACTTTTGCTGCCCCCCCCCAACTGTGTGGGTACATAGGAAAAAAAACAAAAACAAAAACCCAGGGAATTGAAGAGTATGGAAAGTTAAATTTTAGCTTAACTGAAAAAGCCTCCTGCCTAGCAACATGAGGTTTCCCAGATTCATGATTTCTCCTTCACCCCCACATGTTCCAGCACTGAACTGCTAGGCAGCATCAAGTACCTACCAGCAAGCAGGGAGAACTTAATGATGGTCCCGCACCCACCTGCAGTCACGTGTGTTGGCTAGAGGGACACAAGAGCTGGCTTCATAATCTTAGTAAAACGGGTAACCCGCCATGGTCATGTCATCGCTTATGGCCACACTAAATGCCTCACCTCCTCAGAGACCCTCGCTGGATCCTCCTGGGAGCCCCATCCCCAGGACATATGGACCGCCACCCTCTGGCTGGGAGTCCTATCTCTGGCAGCCTATGGCACACCTTCCCCCTGCAGCTCTGACCATGTCCTACCTAGTGGTCTAATATTTCCTCACGCTAACACCTGCAAGCAACTTGAAGTCAGGACCTGCCACTCATTTGTCTTTGTAGCCCCTGCTTCTCTAGAGACTATATTTTTGCAAGCAGTCTTGCTGATAAATACTTAAAAGCTTCCACATACAGTCAGCCTTCTGTATTGTGGGTTGTACATCCATGGAGTCAATGAACTGTGGATTTAAAATATTCAGGAAAAAAAAATTGCATCTGTACTAAGCTGGGATTTTTCTCCTTGTCATCATTCCTTATACAAAGTGGTACATAACATTTATGTTGTGTAAGATATCATAAACATATGATGACTTAAAGGGTATGGGAGGATATGGGTAGGTTATAAGGAAATAACTTCCATTTTATGTAAGGGGCTGGAGCATCTGCACATCTGGGCAACCTCGAGGGTCCTGGCATCATCCCCTGTGACTATGGAGGGACAACCTACCACCTCCTGGTTTGGAAAACACAGGCCATCCCATATCCCTGAAACTTGCAAATGACCATTGTCTGAACTCTAAGCTATAAACCCTTCTTTCTCTCTCAGGAATGTCTAGTGCAAACAGCTGTGTCCCGAAAGGCCAGTTCCCAAGGACCCAGGCAGCGCCTGTCTGGGTGGGGGCATCTGCTGCTGCGCATGTCTCTCACAGGCCCAGCAGGAGGAGGGGAGAGACCCCTCATCTGTTCTGCTTCCTATTTATCTGAATCAGGCTCAGACCTTCCAACATACAGGATTTGGCCATATCTGAGGAGAACGGTAAGACACGAGATAGGACTTCCAGATGGAGAACGCAGGCTGTGCAGGATGCGTGGGGTGCAGATGAAGGGTCTGGTGTGACTGGGGAACAAGAGCTAGGGAGGGACAGGAGGTGAGGCTGGCTGAGAAGGACCTCCATATTTCTGTAGAGCAGCTTATAGGAGGACCCTTGTGATGTTTTTCATCATGACCCACAGAAAGAAACTGAATTTTTCATCACGATCCACAATCTATACCTGTGCATGCACACAGTAAAATTGAAATGAAAGCCCACAAAACAGTAATTACCATGCTCCATGTGATGTACCTTGACATTTTCTATTCTATTCTCTTATTAAAAATTGCTGGTCTCAACCCACTAATTTGACATTACAATTCACTGGTGGATCATAACCTGCAATTGAATTAATCCACCTTATTGTGCCTCCATTATTTTAGTGGAGCTTTGAGGCTTTGATATTCTTGTTCTACATGGAGCGCACAACCAAGGGAGCGGCTGCTGTATGCCAGACATTACATTTGGTGCCTGTGGGGATGGGGAGAGGGGTTCAGAGAGCAGAGGATGTGACACCCTCCAGGACAGAGAAGGGTCACACACACAGGCCAGAGGGCTGGCAGCACAAGGTGGCAGATACGTGACCTGAGGACGCTCAGCCACCAGTGAGCACCAAGTATAGGCACCACCACCTTCTAGCATTGGCCTCATACAGTAGACAGAAGTGTCCCCGTCCCTCCCGGTCCTGTTGAGGTCCTGATCCTTCTTTCCTCCTCTACCCTGAGAATGGCCCAGAGGATGGCAGGCGCTCAGCTGGCAGCACTACTGGGAACAAGGGAGGCTCCTGGATGCTGCAGGCCTCCAGACCTTGCTATGGCCGCGCTGGAGGCATTGCTTGGGGATAATCTCATAAAAATTTTGTTTTCTTTTTCCAATGTGCTCTGAGGGTTCTGAAGGAGAAAGATAAGCCACTCTGAAGGCACCCTAAATTCCAACTCCAATTACCCCGATGAGATCCTGCAGGAGATCAGGTGCTGCTGGGGAACAGCGCCAAGCTATTTCCACAGTGGAGGACGGTGGCCCTTGCCACCTCCGTGATGCCAGCCCTCCCTCCAGCCAGGCCTAGAAGGACGTGGCATGACCCTCCCACTGGCTGGGAGTGGAGAAGCTGCTCAGTTTCCAGAATGGATGAGGGAGAGAGCAGTGTGGAGTGTGGGAACAATGGCCCCGGCCCACACAAGGTATATGATTCCCCCTCAGACAATTGGAATCCCTCCAGAGCCCTGGCTTTTCAACAAATGGCATAATGGCTGAAGAGGACTTAGGAAAATAAGAGCAAAATGGAAAGGGATTAGAAGTAACACCAGTGACATTACAGGGGCATTAAATTTAGAGGCAATGAGAGAGTGAGAGAGAGAAAGAGAGAAAGAGAGAGAGCACTGGCAAGTGCCTGTTTTCTCCAGGGAGATTAGACTGCTAGCTGGAGAGGATGCTCAGTTCTTTGAGGACCCAATGAGACAGAGAGGAAGGTAATGGCTGCAACCCAGCAGAGCCCAGCCCCCAGGCCTCCAGGGTCTGTAGAAGGCATATATTGGACACTCTGGCTCCTGAGTAGGAGCTGTTTACACTGGGCATAGCCCAGGCAGGCAGAAGGACAGCTTGTGGAAAGCCACTAGCTCAGGGCCGTGCTGTGATAAAGCCAAGGCCATCACTGCCAGTGGAAGCCATTGTCCAAGCCAGCCCCAGGCATATGGCAGGGCCACACAGTGGCCACCTTTCCAGGCCTAGTGTGCTCTGCTCAGGTGTCAGGATGAGCAAGCTCAGGCTTCCCCCTCACCTGTGCAAGCCAGAATCTTGTGCGCTGCAGAGCCCTGCACAGCAGCTGTAGGCCAGACAGGCCGAGCCACTCACCTGCGATCTCGTTCTCCTCCAGGTTGATAGTCTCCAGCATCGGCAGGATGGTGAGCTGCTCTGGGAAGTCTCGGAACTGGTTCCGGGACAGGTTGATGGCCTTGAGGTGCTGCAGGCTGCTGACTTCATTGGGGAGACGATGTAGAAAGTTTCCTTCTAGGTGGAGCTCTGCCACGCAGGGGAAGAAGAGAGAGGAGGGTGAGCAGGAGGCCCTGCCCAGAGACCACCATGGCTACTGTTAGTGGCTGGCCCAGGGGGTGGCAGCAAGGAAGGCCCAGGCGCCAACAGAAGTCCCCAAGTAGCCGAGTCCCTGTTAGCTGACCCTAGAAGAAGGGAAATGTTCCTTTCACTGCCCAGGCAAGGTCTGCCACCCATCATTCCTACAGAGGTCACCTACTTTTGGCTTTAGAACAGAAGGCTCCAACAGAGGCCTGGGCCTAGACAAAGAGTCAGCATGTGCCGGCTCCCTTCAGACCAGGATGGACAGCCCACCTAAGGGACATGACTCCCCCTGGCCCTACTTGCTCCAGAGACCACCCAGGCCAGCCAAATTCTTTCTGGGTCATTGTCTCTGTTCCCTGCCCAGCCACCACCAACCAGACTTGAGTGGGTTCCTGCCCCAGGGTGACTGCTCCCAAAACCAGTGGTGACCTCTGTGGGGACCTAGGCGAGAATGGCTGGCACAGTGGCAGTGCCTCTGTTGGCGACTTGGCCCAGGCAGTGCCCAGAGGGTGGACTTGGTCCAGGTGGAGCCTGAGGCTGAAATGCCAAGGAGGGTGGGGACTGAAGAATTCATGGGGACCCTGTGCGAGGAGGAAGAGTGGGGGAGCAAGGCAGAGCTATAATGGGGGACCAGCAGTCCCTGCTGCCAGGGTGCCAACTCCAACCATGTCCCCTGTGACCGTCCACTCAGAAAGTTATTTAACACAGTTAGGGCTTGCTTTCCTCTCCTAAGAAAGGAGATAACTGTAATCCCTGCGTCCTAGGTTTTTTTTTTTGTGTGTGTGTGTACCGGGGGTCAAACTCAGGACCTCGTGTGCCAGCAGATGCCTGTGCCGCTGAGCGATATCACTGGCCCTTTTCTTTTTGTGGGTGCCGGGGGGTCGACCTCAGGACCTTGCGCGCCAGCAGGCGCCCATGCCGCTGAGCGATATCACCGGCCCCTTTTTCGTATGTGGGTTCCGGGAGTCGAACTCGGGCCCTCGCGCTTGCCAGGCAGGCACTTAAGCCGCTGAGCCATCTCACCGGCCCCACCGGCCCTTTTTTTGTATGTGGGTATCAGGAGTCGAACTCAGGACCTCACACTTGCCAGGCAGGCACTCATGCCACTGAGCTATCTCACCGGCCCTTTTTTTTTTTTGTTGTTAATGTGGGTTTCGGGAGTCGAACTCAGGACCTCGTACTTGCCAGGCAGGCACTTGTGCCATTGAGCTATATCACTGGTCCCTCCTAGGGTTTTGAGGGTTAAATCTTTAACAAGAGTAAAGCAGAAGTACAGAAAGACAACAGTTGGGGCTCTGCTTCTGGGCTGGTTCCCTGTCTACATGTGACTTTACGGCCAGCCCCTTCTTTGTGACATGGACCTCCCCACCCTGCCTGACCCAAAGGAAAACAAGACCTAGAAATGCCAAGTGACCTAAAGAATGTCACTAGTCTCTCCAGGGCCAGCTTTGTGTCCAGGTAGCCAATGCACACAGGGTTCCATGCCGAGAAGGGGCCACCTTTGGAGTGGAATGTTCCGTGTGCCATGGGGAAGCCTTAATCATTTTACCCTTGAATCTATGTTTTGTAAACAGCGCTGGGGTCATGGAGTCTGCACTCACACATGGGGCTGCCTCCCCCACTCCTTGGGATGGGTTGTTGCCAGCCTAGTCTCCTGCTCCCTGAGGCCCTGGGAGTTGCTTGGCCTCCCCTCTCTCACGTCTGTTCTGTGACTCTTGTAGTCTGCCACCCACAGTGGGAAGGTTCCGAGTCAGGCATGTGTGCCCCATGCTGTCTCGAGGCATAGCATGGTAGCAGCTGCACCCCACCCACTCCCTGCCTGGGGCCCCTGGGCTGGCAGCACCATGGTGTGCCTGGTTAGCAGTTAGCTAGAGGCTGGGTCTTGGCAGGAATGAGCCTCTGGCTCACCCCTGACCCCGATACCGAATAGGTCCCAGTGCCTAGGTTAAACATCATGGAGATGCCTGTGTGCTGTGGGCTGGGGTGATGCTTCTGAGGAAGGAAAGACATCTAGCCCAGCACCCCACCCCCAGCACCCCCAGCCAGGGCAAAGCGTAGCCGTCCAGCACCTGGAAAGAGCAGAAACTCAGCCACTACCACCCCTGAGCATGTGTGCCACGTGCCCTCCATCGAAGGCAGTGCCTGGGCACCTGGGAGTCTGCACAGCTTCTCCTCCTCCTTCCCAGCCTCCTGAGCCTGGCTTGAGTCTGTCCTCCAGCCTGCTCACACACCTCTGAAAACGAGCCACAAAATATGAGGTGTTTCATTTCACAATTCCCATGCCAGTTAAATGCTCTGAGAATTGCCTTTAATAAAACTGGCTCTGTACAACATAAAGATGGATGGTAAAATCCACACTACATTTTTATTTTTCCTTACTTCGAATGACATCAAATAGCAAATGAAAAGCACCATAACACACCGAGAGAGACAGCAGAAGAAAGGAGAAAGCTTTCTATGTACTGGTAAGGCATTTTCCCCAAACAAGAGCCATGAATTCTCATTTTGGCTGTGCCTCAATCATGCAGCCAGCTCTGCCCCCACTCTGTGCTCCACATAGCTCCATGAGGCACAGCTCTATGATGCAGCCCGGGGTTCATGAGCCCCTCTCAGGGTTCCCCACAGCAAGACCCCTGCCCCCATCAGGGCCTCTGTCTGTGCACGGGCCGCACTGCAGGTGCCCTGTCCTCATGTGCTGGGCTCTGGGCAGGCAGGAACTGCATCTGATTGTCCCAATATCCAGCCTCCTGCAGGGCACTTTGTCTTCACTCAGCAAATGCTGAATGAGTCATAACTCTTCTCCCCTCAGGAGGCAAAAAGACAATGCAGAGGGCCTGGGTTACTGCCCACTGTTCCATCTCTCGGGACATGCTGAACTCAAGGTTACATTAGTACATCTGCTGCCTGCTCCATGCAAACCCAGGAACCCTTCAGCAGCCAGGTTCTTTGAGAGCCACACTTTCATCATCAAACACCACTATCTGGATCATGGTTGTAAGTGTCACAGTGTAGGAGGTGACACTAGACATCATCTAGCCTAGTGTTTTCTAAATGTGCCTTTGTAAAACAGCATTTCCTCAAATAGTCAAAGTATGGTGCACCTTGTGGCCTTTGCACCTGCAGTTCCACCTTTCTAAAATGCTCTTTACCCACATAAGTGCAAGGCTCACTGCCTCATTTCATTTGTGCCTTTACTCATATGTCTTCCAGTCTAAAATAGGATCCCCTTCCATTGGTTTCTGTTCCCTTCCCCTACAGTGCTCACCTCTGTAGCATCTACAATCTCCTAAAATGTTGACTGCTTTGCATTCTCTCTGCCTCCCCCCAGGAGAAAGGAAGCTGCCTGAATCTGGGGCTCATGACACTGCTAAGACACAGTGAGCACTCAATAAATACCTGATGAGTATACAACTGAATAAAGGACATTCTGTATCACCTTCACAATTCTGCAAAATTTCTACTCCACATACACCACTGTTCTTCCTTAAATTGATTTGTGCTTTGTTTATATAAAAAGAAAAAACTGTTATTACTCTCTATGAAAACACTGTTCAATTCTCACTGGACACCATTGCGAGATGAAGAATCTGGGCGCTAGGCAGATGATGTGGTGGACGACACATTTCAGAAAGGGGGCGGCTGCCTTGAGGGTCCCTCAGCAGCCACTTCCCTGAGATGGACATGTATACTCGATGAGAACTGCTCCAATCTCCCTGGTGCATGGATTCTCAAATCCCTCATGCTCTGGGACCACACTGCCATGCTCTGTGCAGTCCGGTTGCCCACGGCACCTCCCAATCCCCAGTGCACAACCCGACTGCAGCAAAGTGCGTAACAGACCACCTGGAGTGATCTGGCCCTGCCAGGCCGCAGGGTGATCACGGGGTATGTTTAGAGGACAGGACACAGCTGTGTGCAGGGATCTTCAGTGTTGCAGACAAGGAGGTGGCTGATGTCCCCCACTACAGCTTTGTTTTCCTTTCCCTGTTTGGGAACGTCAGCGGGCCGGCACCCCTGATGGGAAGGCTTTGGAACCGTCGCCCAGCCCTGCTGCTCCCACTCAGGGACTGCTGTGCCACTGGCAGATCTCATCTACTGGGTTTTGCAGATGTGCAGGGCACGAGACCAAAGTCCACAAGTGAGGGTCTGACTCCACGCCAGGCAGAGCGAAGCCCTGCTGCACCCTCCCTCCGGTGGCAGCAGGCTGTGCACTGTGGGTCACAAACACAGGCTCAGGAGCCAGATGTTTGGGCTTCACAGTCAGACTCTGCTGCTTTCTGACTGTGATCTGGGGCAAGTTGTTTACCTTTGCCTCAGTTTCTCCACCTAAAAAAGGAGGGCAGAACTAAACACTCCATAGAGGCTTGTGAGGTTTAAATGAATTACAGGTAGTGAGTGAAAAAAGCTTTAAATAATGCTAGCCACACAGTGAATAGCAGTTGCGCATGTGGAATAGAAAGACAGGTAGATGCGGGATATGACACAGGACATCTGGGTGAACTCAGTAATCTGCTTACTACTAAGTCACCTGCTAGACCTGCATTTCTCACTGCCCAAGCTTAGGCTCATAAGAGAGGAAAATGCTGTTTGTGTGAAGCTATAATGAACACAAGCCTGTCCTCTGCTGCTTCAGAAGCCCTGCAGGGCCCAAGGTATTTGGAAGCAGGTGTTTGCGGTGAGCTGATAAAACAGCCCAGAGCACCACTGATGCACAGCATGGGAGCTTGCAGGGTCACAGAACCTGCTGTCTGTCTCTCGTGTGAAGTGATGGGGCCAGGCCCCTCTGCTCAGCAGGGCAACCAGGGTAACTGCACCAGGGTGGGGAGGAGAATCCTCTCCTGATCTTGTTACCTCCAATTTTCTGACACGTTCAGAATTCTTATTTCAAAGAAAAAAAAGATACCCTTTATCAAACAATTCAGGCCTGAGCCTAACTACAGTCCCAGAGTGGCTGAGAAATACAAGCATCAATCCCAAAGACAGATTCTGGGTCTTTTGGGAGCCCCCAAGTGGCCTGACCTTATGTGTATGTATGTAAGTATGCGTGCACCTGTCTGTCTATCTCTGTATCCCTCCCTCTCCCAGGGGTTTGGCTTCTCTGGAGAACCCTGGGGGTGCTCTGGAGGCCCAGAGACCTCACCCAGTGGCCAACCATGAGCACTTCAAGGCAGCATCCCTGATGGGTGGAGCCTCACTTCCATCAAAGGCTCTGCTGCTGGGGCAGGAACTTTCTGCTATCAATCAGCAGAGATGGTAGAGGTAGGGCCACCTCATCAGGGAAGGTTAGAGCCAAGAAGCCCTGTCTAGTGCTGCCTTGGAGATGAAAAATGAGGTCCCAACCAGTCAAGGAAGCCCTTGGTGTCCTTCACCTACTCAGGGAAGCATGGTCAGGGTCATATTTGGAACTGACTTAAAGACAATGACATTTTAAGGTGCCCAGGTTGACTAGACAGGATTTCTTGCCTTGCCTAGCAGGCTGGCAAGTGCGTGCTGCTCAGGTCCAGGTCAGAGAGGATCATGCTGAGGGCAGGAAGCAGGTGTGTATATGACCCTCTGCCAGGTGCCTAAGTCCCATGGAGGCCAGGCCCAGGGCCTTGAACTGTTCCTAGTTACTAAGTGACATTGTCTACATCTAGAACACAGTGCCACCCCGGTCCCACCCATTGGGGCAAATTCACCAAAGCCCCCACGGGACAAGACACAAGGTCTGGGCTGGTGGAACACTGGTGTCCACTGGTTTCCCCAGGGCCACGCACACACCCTTGCTCTCACCTTCCCACTCCAACCAGGCCACTGCTCCTTCCACTTGTGGGGACCAAGGGCCCGCTGGTCAGGAAGTACTGACCATAGAGGGCAAAATGGCTCCCAGAAAGGAAGGACAGAGGCCAAAGGAACAACAGTTAGGAGAGTAAGGGCCAGTTGGCCATATGTGGGTACAAGAACCCCAGACAGCTGGGCGGGCCATGCTGGTGTGGTCCAGCAAAGAGCCAGTGGTGCCCTGGGAGGCCCCTGGGTGTGGTCCAGGAAAGATGCTCTTGGTCCATCCTGGACTGTCTGTATTTAGCATAGGGCCTCACACAGACATGGTTCTCAGACAGACATGGTTCTCAGACAGACATGGTTCTTACTGTTGAATCAAAGAGCAAGTGAGTGGAAGGGCAAATAGTTATAGGCTAACATGACCATGAATTCCCCAAATTCTCCTTGCTGCTCCCGGCGCAGTCCAGGTGTAACCCTGCAGCAGGGGGTTTGTGTAGATCTCCTTCCAGGTGAAGGAGAGGTCCCGACTGTGCTACCTGCCCACTCTCCAGGAACAGCAGGAGCCCGGGAGAGGCAGCCAAGTCTTTGCCTCGGTTATAGCTGCCCACTCCCATCTTTGTGTCACTGGTAGGGAGTTTCAGATAAAAACGCAAGATACCCAGTCAATCTTGAATTTCAGATAAACAATAAATAATCTTTAGTATAAAAACATCCCAAATATGGCATGAAACACATTTATATTAAAAGGTTATTCACTGTTTATCTGAAATCCAAACTTAAGTGAATGTCCTATACTTTTATTTGCCAGATCTAGGGACCCCTTCTCTGGCCAATCTAGGGTCTTCTACATCCAGTACCCTCACCCCTGAAAATACTAAACATTACCAAGCGCCATTTAGAGCCCATTCTATGCTAACTGCTTTCCCTGCATAGTCTCCATTAACACTCATGACCACCCTGCAAGGTCAATAGTAGCATTGCCGCCATTTTGCAGACAAGATGACCGAAGCTTAGGCAGTTTGACGCTTAAAGTCAAACTGTGTGGGTGGTAAGTGGCAGAGCTGGGGTATGAATCCAGGTCCACTGTCCCACAGGTCACACGGAGCCCAGCTGCTCCTTTTCCCACCCCCCCCACCCCTTTGGCATTAGCCAAACTTGCAGTGATCGAATCACCTGCTCCCATGGCAAAGAGCTTGACCATGACCTCAGATGCCGGGCTGAGAGGTCTTGCTCACGTCTGCCCGGAGGTGGGTCAGACAGGCCACTTCTCCCTTCTGAGAGTCAGGTTCCCCATCTTGGAAGCCTTGGACTTGTGGAATCTCTTGGATCCCGTTCCCCTAGAAAGTTCTTGTGTACAGACAGATTTCTGTGACAGCACCATCTTCCCAACTGCTTGGCCAGGGACTTCTTAGGGACACAGCTATGGCCCATAGTGTCATCACCATCCTGAATCAGAACTGTCACTCAGCAGGAGCTTTCCAGGCACCAAGCCCCACACAGAGTACCCATGTGCACTATCTCGGGCCCCGCAAGATCACCATGGAGCAGGAGTCTCCCAGCCTACACCTCAGATACTGTTTGAGTCAGCCCCTCAGTGCATCTTGTGCGAAGCCCACTCCCTTTGTGGTAGTGTAGAGGTGGTAGAGCCTCTAAGAGGTGGGGCCAAGGGCAAGGTGGCCAGGTCACGGGGCACCACCTTTGGAAAGGACTAATGCTGGTCTTGCAGTTTATTGATTCTTAAGAGAATGAGTTTTGTTTCTTTTTTTCAAAACAAGATAATAGGAAATTAATATTGGTGAATATATTGCGTATTGTTATCTTCAAAGTAGTTGCTCAGGTGAGAATGAGTTTTTATAAACTGATATCATTCCATGTGCTTGTCTCCTACACATGGCCAGGTCCCTTTTTGGTTCTCAGCCATGTTATGATCAGGACATCAGCCATTTTGTCATCAGTACAGCAGTGCCATACCATTTGGACCCTCCAGCCACCAGAACTGTGAGTCAAAGATACCTCTTTGCTTTATAAATTACCCAGCCTTGGGTATTTTGTTATAGCAATGTAAGACAGACTAACACACACTGATTCTCAGATAGGAAAATCTGTTTCTCAGAGTCTTGGAGAGGACAATCAGGGTCAGCAGCAAGGATGCTGACAACTTTGCTTTTTTTTTTTTTTTTTTTTCTATCTAGCCCAACCTGGATTCCCACAGGAGGTTTTCTCCACAGGTCAGGTAGTCTCCACAGGGGTGCCCAACCCAGCTGACCAGAGCAGCCCAGGACTCCCCTGCCACCCTCACCCACAGCGACACATTCTCTACCAGCCAACGCCCTGGCAGGCCCTGCAACAGCCCCAGCAGCGTCTTCCTCTCCCAGCCAAGGCCCTCATGGTGAGGGGACTCCACATCATCCCTGTGGAGGGCAGAAGGATTTCAGGGGCTCCCTCAGGGTCTGGATGAAGACACAGCTTGGAGCTGGGCCTTCAAGGACCCACATCTCTCACACCTTCCTGGTGAATCACAAATGCTTCTCCTGTCCAGGATGCCTCTCTGTCTTTTCCACAGGGCTTACCCCAACCCAGACACCCAGACCCTTCCAGAATGTTCCCCAAACAACTCCCTGGGACCATCCCCCTACGACACACCATGTCTGTCTGACCCCTAATGCTTAGTCTTATATCATTTCTTCATTCACTTCCTAAGCACACCATTTATCTCGTGAAAGGTGCTTCAGAAGCTCCCTTTTATTTAGTCAGCAAACACCTACTCATCTGTCAATCCCCTTTCAAGCCACTTCCTCTGCAAGCTTTCTGATTTCCCGCTTACCCAAAATAGAATTGACTTCTGCCTCCTCCGCAGCTACGGACTTTGAGTCAGTATCTGCTGTGCTGACCCTCACGTGGGGTTGTCTGTTCATACAGCTGCCTCTCCTCTGACAGGGAGGGCCTCAAGGGCCATGTCTGGCCCTTTGTTTTCTTATCATTTCCAGACTCCCAGGAAGATGGAGGAGCAGTAAGCAGCAGAGAAAGAGCCTCTCTGAGAGTTGCCCTCTACACACTGGAATATAGCAACTCGAGGAAGACAAGGAGGGAAGTGGGTCCCCTGGAAGGATCTGAAGCGAGAATTGAAGCACACAGGGAGAGCAAAGAGAGAAACTTCAATGAAGAAGGAGGAGGTAGCTGGCAGAGCCTTCTCCCTGAGTCAGGACTCACTGCATGGGAGGAGCGGTTCAAACCTGCAGACACACAGTGACTGCTGGCAACCCCAGAGGCCTCCATGGAGAGATGCAGTAGTGGAAGGAAGCAGCGGATGTGAAGGACTGCACTAGCTGGGGGTGAGTGCTGAGGGCTCAGTCGTCCCATGGGAGAGGGCAATGGGCTGGGAGCCATCTTGGAGGGGGCCAACTGAGCTCAGAACTCAGAACAACTGCTGCGTCCATCTAACGGCTCTCAGCTGAGTTCAAGCCCATAGAAGGTGCGCTGACAGCTACAGGCTGAATGGGTCTGGTCCCAGCCTCACAGCAGAAACCAACCTGAACTTCAGGGGAAATAAAGGTGCAGGCTCGCTGAGATCATCTACTACCCTGCTGTAAAGCTACTGCTGGCTCACTGGGACAAATCAACACAGATCTGGACTCTGTCTCCAAGTGCTGTCTACCAGTGACAGCAGGGACAAACTTGGAAGTGGACTTTCTCTCTCTCTCTTTTCTTATTTTTTTTTTCTCCTTCACTGTTTTTGTTTTTATATGAGTGTGAACATCGTTTCTAGCTTCTTTGTGGTTGTTGTTCTGTTCTGTCCTTCCTTTTATTTCTTCCTTCTCTCTTTCCCTCCTGTCTTCTGCACCAGTTTCCCAAAGTTTGTGTGATCCCCCTTTGTCCTCCAGCCTTGCTTCTAATCTCTTCCTCTTCTTCTATTTCTCTATTTTTTCCCTAACCCCTTTTAAATTTTCTCCCCTGAGGTTAAATTGGCATATTGAGGACTTATTTACTGCATATAATTTTCTGGTTTGCTCTGGGTTTTGTTATACAACCACAAATCTAGTTCATATGGTTAAAGATGGCAAATTAATGGTTACCTCAGTTTGTCATTTTCTAGGCTGTGTTTGATGCTATTGTTATTGCTGATTGTACCACCTTAGCCAAAGTGACATAACTGTTCTAACCAGCTGTTCTTCCTGGTATACCTGAGATTGCCTAAGGGTCATAGAAAATACTGTGGCACAGTGCCAAAGAACCAGGGGCTGGGCCAAGTAGGCAGCAACCTCTCATCCCCAACAAATTGAAGAGGTGGGATCTTGCAACAGACTCAAAACCCAAAATCCAGCTACACCTGGAAGATACCTCGGAGAAGTAGTCATTTCCTAAATTTAGTGTTCCTAAATACTAGCAATAAGGCAACTCACCATAGGCAATTTACAAGCATCAACCCAGGAATTAAACTAAAAAAAAAAAAAAAAAAGAAAGAAAGAAAATGAGAATATACTTAAATAAGATGCAACCCCAGTCATCCAGTTCACCAAAGGCAAACCAGGGGGCAATGAGGGAACAATCCAAAAGCCACCTACCTCGCCTCTCTGAAGTGATAACAACAAAGCAAATGAATGAGGCTCTAGTTTTCTTATCATTCCCAAATGACGTGGGTGTTACAGGGATTAAACACCCAGGGTGGAACTGGGAGAGCCAAGCACCAGGCAAATTTGGGTGCCAAACCATAATCCTAACAACTGCCCCAAATGGCCAGGACTCAATCAATAACTGACAGATTCCTCAATTTTTGCCCCCACTTTCAACTACAGACCAACCAAAGACAAATGTGCACCAACATCAATTGCTGCCTCCTGGTTAGCCACCCACAGCTTCCCCATGCGAAGAACTGCAATCAGACTGGAAGCTGTCTCTTTTCTCCACAGTGAAGTTTTCCAAATCCTCTGCCAAATGCAAGTGATGCGGGCTGACTCCCACTGCACACAAACTCAAAGTAAGAAGCCTTTGCTGTTCCCACTTGAGCGGTCTTTGTTTCTCTCTGCAGGTGTGTGCCACACTCCTTGGGACTGGCAGGCCCTGGCCACGCTCCATAAAAGGGGCTGAGTGATAGTAAGGAGACAGACATACAGGAGAAAAAGGGACAGAAGAGCCACAGCTGGACACTAAGATCCACTCTCCGTGGGACTCACCTGCCATTCAAACCTCAAGTCTTGCTTCTTCCTTCCATGCAATGGACAAAGGGCACCAAGGAAATGGAATCACCTAAAGATGACCCAACCCTTGGGACCAAGACCCTTACAGAAGTAAGTCCCCATGGAACCCCCAAAAGACAAGAAGACAGGCAGGGGACAAGCAGATTATTCTCTCGTCTGGCATCAGCATGGCATTAATGTAGCCCACTTTCATCAAGGACCCAGAAAGCGCCAAGGACAGTGGTAGAAGCCTGTTATCCTAGCTGCTCAAGAGGCTGGGACAGGAGGGTTCCAAGTTTCAGGCCAGCCTGGGCAATTTAGCAATATCTTGTCTCAAAGTATCTTTGTCATTTTCATCATCACTGGAACAAAATACCCAACACCTGCAACTTAAAGGAGGAGAGGTTTAGTTTGGAACACATTTCAGCCTATAGTCCACTGGCTCCAAGGCAGAACAGCATGGCCTAGGGGCATGGTGGAAGAATAGCTGCTCACAGCATGGCATTCAGGAAGCAGGGAGTGAAGAGAGGAGCCAGGGAGGGAGATATACTGTTCCAGACCACGGCCTCAGTGACCCCCCTCTTCTGACGAAAGCACATTTAGCTACCTTCTAAAGCTACCTTTACCCAACTTCTGAAGGAAGCAAATTATAGCAAATTTAGCTATAAAGTCATCAGTGGACTAATTCACTGATGAGTATCACGCCCCCATGACTCAATCACCTCTCAAAAGCCCCACTTATGAGTGCATGAGGCTTTGGGGGGACAACTAGATACAAACCATAACATACCGTGCCTGGCCCCTAAAAGACTCATGCCCATCTCTTTATGCAAAAAGCATTTATCCATCTCTAAGAGTTGCCAAAATCTTAACAGTTCCAGCATTGCTGAAAAGTCCAAAGTTTCCTCTGAAACTTAAGGCAAACTCTTAGCTGTGAGCCCCTGTAAAAATAAAAAAGAAAGTTAAACACTGCCAACACACAATGGTACAAGATAAACATTTCCATTCTGAAAGAGAGAAAGAGGGAGACAGAAAGAAATGGAAAGGCTGAAGGGAATGGGAAAAAAAGAAGCAAGATATACCATGTACAGGTATAAATTCCCTATGAAAGAAAGAAAGAACGAACCAAAGCAAGACCTAAACCCAACAGGGCAAACATTAACTCCTGTAGTTCCACATCCAACATCCAGGGCAAGCTGTGGCGAGCTGCGAATTCCAAAGGCCTTGGGCAACCCCGTCTCTATGGCACTGCCAGTGGTTGTAGCTCCCACAGCTTCTCTCTTGGACTGGCTTTGCTCGATCCTCGCAGCTTTCCTCAGATATTCCATGTTCATGGCTTCTCCAACTTCCTGGAGTCTCACTGCACTTTCAGGTTCGCACTCACAGCTTCACACACAGCGCTTTCAGGGACACACTGCCTGGCCTCCCAGACCTTCTGCTGAAATCTGGGGAGAAGCCTGACCTCACAACTCTTCCATTCTGCATTCCGGTAAAACCAGCACCACTTGGATGATGCCAAGGTCTGCCACCATTTCAAACAGTAGCCAGGCCCCCTTGGGTTATGGCTGCAGAGGCCTCTGAGTGCCCAGATGAATTGGCTGACTACTGTGAACTGAATCCCGAAGAACTAATTCCTTAGTGGTACAAGATAACTGCATTGGTATTGGTGGACTAATTCACTGATAAGTGTAGTGTCTCCATGATTCAGTCACTTTCAAAAAGCCCCATCTATGAGCACATGAGGCTTTGGGAAAACAACTAGATTTAACCATAACACAAAGTTAAAAAAAAAATGTTTAAAGGCTGAGGCTACAGCACAGCAGTGAACACTTGCCTAGCATGCACGAGGCCCTAGTTTCAATCCCCAATATTGCAAATAAACAAGCAAATAACCCAGAAGAGGACAGAGCCTTCTCTTCACACATAAAAGAAAAATTTTTCTGTTGAAAAGGAAATCACAACAGATGGCTCAGGTCTAGAGCCATCTAAGAGCCAGATGAAGTGCTCAGTTCCAGCACCTCCTGCCCAGGCCACCCCAGCCCTCAATCTACTGTGTGAAATCCAACTAGCAAGTACACTGGCCTTCCCTTTATAACCCCAAGGGCAAGGGAGCAGCAGGAAGGAGTTCAAACAGCATCATCCAACAGACTTCTGACTGGGAGGCATCGTAATAAATACATCTCTGTAGCCCAGCTCTTAGGGGAATTTCTCTGCCCTTTCACCAGGCCTCTGGCAAAAGCCCACTCACTCATTTCACAAGGTACTGCCCATTATCAAGTCCTTGTCTCTATACTCACCCCCAGCCATGCCACTCTTGGGAAGCACTAATTCCTCTGTCCAAGTGCCTTACAGCAATTTGTCCGCACCAGTATCCCAACCCTCGATGGTAAGGATGGGTCTGTTCTGCAAACCTGGGCTCCTTCAGGGACAGACCCCTCTCCTATTCTTCTACTGGGAACTGAACTCCACACTGAGCTACATCCCCAGCCCTTTCTTTGTTATTTATTTATTTATTTATTTATTTTTTTTTTTTTTTGTGGGTACCGGGGGGACGACCTCAGGACCTCACGCGCCAACAGGCACCCGTGCCGCTGAGCGATATCACCGGCCCCTTTTTCGTATGTGGGTTCCGGGAGTCGAACTCGGGCCTTCGCGCTTGCAAGGCAGGCGCTTAAGCTGCTGAGCCGTCTCACCGGCCCCTGTTATTTATTTTGAGAGAGGATCTCACTAAGTTGCTAAATTGCCCAGGCTGGGTTCAAGTTTGCAATCCTCCTGCCTCAGTCTCTCAAGAGTGCTGGGATTACAGGCATGCACCACCATGCCCATCTCTTGTTGGCCTTGTTTCCCTGCCTCTGGACACAGATCTGGAAGACACAAATGCTCAAGGGATGTTCTAATGGGAGAAAGCCAAGACTCTAGGGAAGCCCCTGCCTGAATGCCCTTCCTGGGGACCTCTGACAAGCCCCACCATCCATTTCCAATTTTATTCTTCTCTGAAAAGCAAACATCCAATCCCATATAGCACTTGAGGACCCTTGAGCTGACACAGGTGGCCTAGACAAGCTGCCCTATCCTGGCCTTCACAGTAGGAACCTGGGTCCAGCCCCAGATGTGCTTCTCTGAGACCCTGGACAAGTCCTTCGCTCCCTAACCATCCCTCTCCATCTATGGAATGTGACAGTAGGGGCAATGCTAATATTTTATAGGAGATTCTCTCAACTGGTGGCCTGTGGGGTAAATCTACCTTGCAAATGTGTTTTATTGACTTTCATATTACGTAAAACTTGCTTATTTCTAGCTTCTATTAAATAATCAGAAGAGTGGTCAACACTGGTTCATTTTCTCTTGTGGCACACCTGGCAGAAGTTGAGCAGGGCATGCACTAGTTTTCCACAATCCCCACCACCCTCTATCCCTTAGGCCCAATCCGTCACTCATTATTTACATGCTAGTTTCCTAGGCATTTGTGTTTATAACCCCTGATCGCTAGTTCCCAACCTTGGCTGTCAGCACTTTAGAATGATTAGTGTGGGTATTGACAAACGCCTAGGCCCAGGACCACACATAGATGCTGTTTCATCTGAGCTTGGAGTACAGCCAAGACAATAGCACTTGTAAAAAGCTCCTCAGATGATACCACTGTTAGCCAGGGCTGTGAGCTACTGGTTCAAGGAGCTTGCTGCTATGGGGACCCACCTCACCTGTGTAAAGAAGCAGCTGCCAGCAAAGGAAAGAAGGGAGAAGCAGGCCAGGATAGAGCACCCATAGGTGCCTCTGGGGAAACGAACATCACCCCCACCCTTCCCCAGTGATAGGACTTCAGCTTTTCAGGCACAAAGAGGAAAAGCTCTATGAGTATCACTCAGAAATGACCACCCAGAGCCGGTAAGATAGCTCAGTGGCATAAGTGCCTGCCCGGCAAGCGCGAGGTCTTGAGGTCGACTCCCGGTACCCACATTAAAAAAAAAAAGAAGTGACCACCCAGATCTGTCCCTCCTCCTTGCCCTTCTGTGCACCACCTGGGTGGAGGCCCTTCCAGGCTATGCCAGGGCCCCTCCTGCACCACTGTACAAGCTCCCTCCTTCCTTGACAATTCATGCCTTCCTCTCCTATCTGGGCACTGGCCCATGCACAGATCTCTTTAAGGAAGCCCACTGTTATGGTTTATATGTAGATGTCCCATCAAAGCCTCAAGCACTCATAGGTGGGGATTTGGGGAGGTGATTGATCATGGGTGTCTGATACTCGTGAGTGGATTAGTCCACTGGTGAGTTTATAGCTAAATGTGATGTTGGGAGGTGAAGCCTGCTGGGAGGAGGTGGGTCACTGGGGCATGACCCGGAAGGGTCTAGCTCCCTCCTACTCCCTTGATCTCTCTCTGCCACACCATAAGCTCTTTCTCCTCTCCATGCCCCTATGCCATGCTGCCCTGCCTTGGAGCCAACCGACTATGGACTGAAACCTCTATAAACTGTGAGCCAAAATAAACCTCTCCTTCCCTAAGTTGTGGGTATCAGGTATTTTGTCCCAATGATGAAAGTAACTAAGGCTCATGCCAGCCTAAAATCAGCTGTCTGCAACAGGCTTGCTCAAGTGGTTCATGGACCATCAGCATTTTGTGATTTGTTTCGCTAAACAGGATCTTAGATCTTCTTCCTGCCCCTAACAGATAGGAAATGCCAAAAGGGGGGAAATACTTCCGTCACTTCCTGTGCCTTCTTCATTTCTCCTGTCCTATCAGCTTACAAATGTACACAATTGCCCAAGCTGCAGCTCCCTCCATGGGTGGCAGAAGGATGGAGAGACTGCTGTATAGAGAAGGGAGCAGGCACTGCTCGTCCATCCAGAGGAACCATTTCAACAGACTCCACGATGTCTACCTGCTGACCTCTTGCCTATGTCTGTGCCAGGCATCCACATCCACCTGCTGTGTGTGTGTCCAGAGAGAAAATGCCAGTGTTCCCAGCATGGCTCACTCCTAAGCTGAGAAAGCAGCACAAGAGAACAACACTAGGTCAAAGGTGAGAAGGGGCTCATTGAAGGCTACCAAGAGTTAACTATTCATGGGCCTCAGGACCCAAACACCCTGCTGGACAGAAGCAATCCAGGGCCCATACACAGTCTTGACCCTTGGTGAGTCAGATTCACAGCCAGCTGGAGACTGAAACTGACATAGAGGTTTCCAAGCTGCAGGAAGGACACAGATCCATCTTCAAAGCCTACCCCTGGGAATGACTTCATGAGCCCAGGTGACCCACAAAGGGACCGGGGCTGGTGACATTTCCTACACAGCGTCAGAGCCACACCCTCTTGGCCTGAGCTGAGCAGTTCCTACCTCGGAGCTGACTGAACGTGGTCATGAACTTGCTGGTGAGGGACTTGAGCTCGTTGTTAGCCAGTGTGATGAAATGGATCTGGTCTGAGACATTCCACAGGACCTTGTAGATGCCGGTGGGGAAGGAAACCAGCTTGCACTCGGCCAGGTCTGCAGCCAAAGGACAAAGACAGACCAGAGTTACCTGTCACAGCTGTCTGGGAACTCTCCCCCACCTACATGGACCCCAACATCATCTTCTCTGCCAGGCTCTTGTCCTCCTGACTTTATCCCCTCTACCAGGCTTCAGACCCTGCCCAACCTCTTCCAGGAGCCCCCTGCCAGCATTAATTCACACCTGTCCCTCCTTCACTCCCTGGATCTTGCAGTTTAGCCTGCTACCTCCCCTACGCCACAGCCTCCTATGCAGAACTCAGAAGGCAGAACCAGCACTAACAGCAGTGTCCTTCAGAGCCTGCAGAAACAACTCCCTCTGGAGTCATCAAAGGCGCAAGAATGAGGGAGACATCTTTAGAGTCCTTATCAACAGCCTACTCTGAAAACACCATGCACTGGGACGCTGTCGTCTGCCCTTTTTCCCAGTGCTGGCACGCTGAAGACAAGCCCCACACTCCAGCAGGGAAGCACTGTGCAGACCAGCCCAGAACTTCCTTAGCGCTTAACACTGTTTCCATGTGAACTGGAGATGCTGCTCCTACGCATGCACTCGAGAGAAGTGAAGACACGCAAAAACACACAGCACACAGATGCCGTAAGCAGCATCACTCGCAACAGCCTGAAAGTGAAAACAACTCAAATGACCATCGGCTGGGGAATGGGCCAATAAAATGTGATATATCCATAAAAAGGAATATTATTCAGCATTAGAAAGAATGCAAGTACCTGCACATGCTGTAACACGGACAGACTGAACACACGATGCCAAGACAAACAAGCCGGTCACGCAGGCCACCTGTTGTACGGCTCCATTTATATGAAACGTCTGGAATAGGCAAATCCTTAGAGACAATAAGTAGATTAGGGGTGCCGAGGAAGGGGTCTTAGAGGTGATGACTAAGGGGCAGGTGGCTTTTTGTGAGGACAATGAAAATATTAGAAGGCTGGATTACGGTGATAGTTGCACAACTGTGTGAATACTATGTATCAAAGCCATTCCACAGTAACCTTTAATGAAGGAGTTGCATATTATGTGAATTATATCTCCACAAGACTGACACGTGTATATGTACCGGGGTATGTGTGTATGTGTGTGTGTGTGTGTGTGTGTGTGCGTGCACATGCACAGAAACACTCAAAGCAAAGGGGCTCAAAAATTAGGCTGTTCAGCTCATCCATGTCACTAAAGGTCCCTGGGTCTCAGTCTCCTCATCCATAAAATGGGGTATCATCATCTGCCTGGCAGGGCTGTTGGGAAGATTAAATATAATCAAATGACCCACAAAGAGCTGGATACAAAGTCAATACTCAAAAGTCAATAGCCTTCCTGCACACAAATAACAAACTTACTGAAAGAGAAATTAGGGAAACAATACCTTTCACAATAACATCCAAAAAAATGAAATACCTAGGAATCAACCTCACAAAGGATGTAAAAGACCTATACACTGAAAACTACAGTACTCTGAAAAAGGAGATTGAAGAGGATATCAGAAAATGGAAAGATATCCCTTGCTCCTGGATAGGAAGAACCAATATAGTGAAAATGGCCATACTTCCAAAATTGTTATACAGATTTAATGCAATTCCAATCAAAATTCCAACAGCATATCTCACAGAATTAGAGAAAACAATCCTAAAATTCATTTGGAATCAGAAGAGACCTAGAATAGCAAAGGCAATTCTGGGCAACAAAGGCAAGGCAGGGGGTATCACAATCCCCGACTTGAAATTATACTATAAAGCTACTGTGATAAAAACAGTGTGGTACTGGCAAAAAAACAGACCTGAAGATCAATGGAACAGATTAGAAGATGCTGAAACAACCCCAGACATACTAAGCCACCTTATCTTTGACAAAGGTGCCAAACACATTCAGTGGAAGAAAGAAAGCCTCTTTAATAAATGGTGCTGGAAAAACTGGCTCTACACATGCCGAAGATTAAAACTAGACCCATATCTTTCACCATGCACTAAACTAAATTCAAAATGGATCAGACATCTAAATATTAAAACAGAAACATTAAATCTGCTGGAAGGTAGGATAGGTAAATCCCTTGAAGATATTGGTGTAGGCAAAGACTTTATGAATAAAAACTCAACTGCACGGGAACTATCCCAAAGAATCAATAACTGGGATCTCATCTTATTAAAAAGCTTTTGCACAGCAAGAGAAACCACCAACAGAGTGAAGAGACAACCCACAATGTGGGAAAAAATGTTTGCCAGCTGTTCCTCAGACAAAGGATTACTATCAAGAACATACAAAGAACTCAAAAAAATCAGACCTCCCAAATTTATTATTTTTTTTTTTTGTGGGTACCGGGGGGTCGACCTCAGGACCTCGCGCGCCAACAGGCGCCCGTGCCACTGAGCGATATCACCGGCCCCTTTTCTGTATGTGGGATCCGGGAGTCGAACTCAGGCCCTCGCACTTGCAAGGCAGGCGCTTATGCCACTGAGCCATCTCACCGGCCCAGACCTCCCAAATTTAAAGACCCACTCCAAAAATGGGCATCTGAGATGAATACACATTTCTCAGATGAAGAAATACTAATGGCAAATAAATATACAAAAAAATGTGCAACATCACTAGTCATTTGAGAGATGCAAATTAAAACAACACTGAGATACCATCTCACCCCAGAAAGAATGGCTACTATTAAGAAATCAACTAATAACAAATGCTGGAGGGGCTGTGGGGAAAAAGGAACCCTTCTTCACTGTTGGTGGGAGTGTCGACTGGTACAGCCACTGTGGAAGTCAGTGTGGAGATTCCTCAAAAAACTAGGGTTGGAGGTCCCATTTGACCCAGCTATTCCCCTTCTGGGCATCTTCCCAGAAGAATTAAAAACATCGTACCACAGTGATATATGTGCACCCATGTTTATAGCAGCACAATTTGTAACAGCCAGATCTTGGAAACAACCCAAATGCCCATCAACTGAGGAATGGATAAGAAAGATGTGGTATTTTTATACAATGGAGTACTACTCAGCCATAAAGAAGGATAAACTGGAGACTTTTATAGGTAAATGGATGCAACTCGAGAAAATACTCATAAGTGAAATTAACCAGACGCACATGTGTAAGCATCGTATTGTCTCTCTAGTATGAGAAACTGAAAGAGTAAATAAGATCCAAAATGTACAATAGACACGGTGAATCAAGAAACTGGTCAATAAGAAAGAGAGACTGGAATGGGGAAAAGAAAGAAGGGAAAGGGAAAAAAAATTGTATATGAACATAAGATGGTTAAGATAGATACACTACCAGTTTTACTTAGTTCATTGAAGAGGAAGGTTTGAGCCAATAATGTTTGGACAATTGAATGCTAATGTCTGGTATCCTGAATAACTAACTTAAAGATAATAATACGTAATGCATTGACCATTGTTACCCTCATATTATGTTGTTTTGAAAATTTGTTCTTTTTTTGATTTGTTTTGTTTTTTCTTCTCTTTAAAATAAAAAAAAAAAAAAAAATGACCCACAAAGCACCTGGCAGATACGTAGCCAGAGTGCTGCCAATGTTGTTTCTCTCCTTCCTCCCACTCTGCCCTCCCCTCCCACTCTAGCCAAACCCTCTCTCTGCTTCAAGGCCAGTTCCCGTCCCACCTCTTCTGGAAGTCCCCTGAGTATAGCCCTGCAGCTGGCCACCACCTCCCCATCCCAGAGCCCAGGCACCCTCACCTCCTCTGACAGCCTGACCATCTCACTCAGCAAACTCTCATTTTTTCCCAAAAGGGGCCAGGCTCTGCTGGGACTCAAAGCCTCTGCAGGGTGCTTCAAAATAAATATACAAAGTTCACTAGTATCCCACGTGCCAGCAATACAAGATAGGTTTTTGTTTTTGCAGTGCAGGGGACTGAACCCAAGGTCTCCTGCACGCTAGGCAAGCGCTCTTCTACTAAGGTACATCCAAGCCCTTTTTATATTTATTTTCAGCCTTATCTTGCTAAGTTGCCCAAGCTGGCCTTAAACTTGTGATCCTCCTGGCTCACAGAGTATTGGGATTACGGGAATGCACCACCACTTCTGGCCACAATACAGTTTTGTTTTTTGTTTATTTTGGTTTTTTGAGACAAGATCTCGCTATATAGTTAGTGCAGGCTGGCCTTGAACTCACTATGTAGCCCAAGCTGCCCTCAAACTCATGATGATCCTCCTGCCTCAGCCTCCTGAGTGCTGAGATTATAAGCACGCATCACCACATCTAACTACGACTCCACATTTCCCCGAAAATAAGACCTAACTGAAAAATAATCACCCTTGAAACCTGAGATCAAAAATGTCAGCCCCGGGCTGGTGAGATAGCTCAGCAGCATAAGCGCCTGCCTGGCAAGCATGAGGTCTCGAGTTTGACTCCTGGTACCCACATAAAGGAAAAAAAAAGGGCCGGTGATATCTCTCAGCGGCACAAAGTGCTTTCTGGCAAGCGCGAGGCCCTGAGATAGACTCCGGTACCCACATTAAAAAAAAAAAAAAAGTCAGCCCCATTCAGCCTATCCTTGGCTCACCTGCCTTACAGAGTAGCCACCGAGCAAGAGAATAGAGATGGCAGGGAAGGCAATGATAGGGTGATTGGGGCTGGCATTTTTTTTTTTAATGTGGGTACTGGGAGTCGACCTCAGGACCTCCAAGCGCTTGTGCCACTCAGCGATATCACCGGCCCTTTTTTTTTCCTTTATGTGGGTACCAGAAGCCGAACTCAGGACCTCACGCTTGCCGGGCAGGCGCTTATGCTGCTGACCCATCTCACCGGCCCGGGGCTGGCATTTTTGATCTTTAGTTTTCAAGACTGATTATTTTCCGGTTGGTCTTATTTTCAGGCAAACAGGGAATATAATTTTTAAAGGTCCTATTCCCAACAGCAACAATAATATAAAGTATATGGAAATAATCATAATTGAAGCCCTTCTCCCTCCACTGTCCCATAGAATTTTTATGCTTGCGCCAAGTCCCAGTTCAAATGTCGCCTCTATCACCTCCTCCAGGATGCCTTCTCTGACTGCCCTGAGCAGCTGTTGCTCCTGCCTCTGCATCTCATAAAGTGTGAGTGAGACCTCCTCACCCTGCTGCTCTTAACCCTTCTCGGGTCTGGGAAGACCCCCAGAGTACAATGCCAGAAGTCCAGCAGGCTTGGGAGCAGGGCAGGGGTGCTGGTGACAGGTGGGGAAAGGGTCCACAGGGCTCCTCTATGGGGCACCTGTCAGCAAATGTGACTGCTTCCTCTGGCCCAGGCTACAGGCAGCCTCAGCCATGCCGCTGGCCAGTGCTGGTGACAGCTCTTTTATCAGAGAGAAGGCTTGGCAGAGGACGGCGCCACGTCCTACGGGGGAGGAACAGATGCCCAGAAGTTGGGCTTCAGAAGATAGAGATCAATGGCTCTGCTGGAACTGGACCAGCGCTGCAGCTCAGAGTTTGGGGAGAGCTAGGGATTCTAGAAAGAGCAATACTTTCAAACAACGAACCCCCAGTGTTTTGTGTCTGATGCAAAAGGCTGGAAAAGCACTTTTGTTGTGGTTGTTGTGAGTTATACCAGCCACTTTGGACAGGAGCAGACAGATCTCATCACACATGCCGGGAGCATAGTCAAGGGGCGGCAGAAGCTGTCTCTTTAAAACAAAGAGCAGGGGGCCGGTGAGATGGCTCAGCGGCATAAGCGCCTGCCTGGCAAGCGCGAGGTCCTGAGTTCGACTCCTGGAACCCACGTATGGAAAAAGAGCCGGTGATATCACTCAGCGGCACGGGCACCTGCTGGTGTGTGAGGTCCTGAGGTCGACCCCCAGTACCCACAAAAAATAAATAAATAAATAAAACAAAGAGCAAAATAAAGATGCCTTCGATTACCAGCATCCCTGAATATGGTCTTGAATGTTCTGGCCAATGAAATAGAAAACACAGACACTGGAAATAGGCCAAATAATAATTACGTGCAAATGAAATGACTGCATAAGCTCAAAAACGCACAGCAGTCATCTGACAAAGGACGGGAAGTAAGAGCTCAGCAAAGTGGCTAATTGAAACAAACAGATTAAAAAACGCAATAATATTCCTAAATGCCAGCAACCAAACATCATTTTTAAAGATCCTATTCTACATCAGCAACAACATATAAGACACAGACAGCTAATTACAATGGGAAATGTTTCTGACCACCATGAAGAAAAGTAGGAAAGTTCAACAAGATTTTTTTATTTTTGTCAGTAGTGAAAGTCAAACCCAAGGGCATTTAACCCTCAAGCCCTTTTACTTTTTATTTTGAGACAGGGTATACCTAAGTTGCCTGGGGTGGCCTTGAATTTATGATCTGCCTGCTTCAGTCTCTTGAGTGGCTGGTATTACACGTGCCCACAAGCACACCCATATTGGCTTTTTAAATGAAGTTAACTTTTAAACTGATGTAATTCCTAACTCCAATCCTCAAAAGACTTCTTCTTAAACTTGATTAAATGGTTTTAAAGTTCAGTTAGGGGAATAAGCAAGCAAGATCAAGATTAAAAAATAAGGTGAGGTTATAACCAATATAAGGCCATAACAATTAAAAGAGGGCGAAAGGAAAAATACATCATAGTCAGAAAATACAGAGTCCGGAAGTTCTATGTCATAATTTAATACATGCTAAAGAAGGCCTCACAATTAAGTTGGGGAAGGAAAAGATTTATCGACAAATGTCAGAACAACCACTGTTAAGTTTTGGGAAAACAAAAAATAGAGACTCCGTCTAAGAATCAAAATAAATTCTAGATAGAATTATGCTTTTTTTTTTTTTTGAGAGACAGGGTCTCGCTTTGCAGTTGAGGCTGGCCTTGAACTCACTATCTAGCCCAAGCTGGCCTCAAACTCATGGTGACCCTCCTGCCTCAGTCTCCCGAGTGCTGGAATTATAGGTATGTGCCACCACACCTGGCTCCACTTTTAATATTTTTGAAACCCAACAAAGAAATCAGAAATAAACAGAATTGAACATCTACACAACCTCTTAAGTGAAGATGACTTTTCTAACCGATGCCACAGAAGAACCACGAGGGAACAGAGCAACAAAAACTGCACAAAAATGTTTATTTATTTATTTATTTATTTATTTATTGAGACAGGGTCTCACAATATAGTTCAGTCTGGCCTCAAACCTTCAGTGATCCTCCTGCGTCAGCCTCCTGAGTGCTAGGAATACAGGCATGTATCACCACGCCCAGCCTACAAAAAATTTTAAACCTTTGACACCTGAAGTAGAAAGGACACAAGAAGTTCACAAGGATTGTGTGGCTGAGACAGGAGGATCACCACACCAGTCTGGGATACATAATGAGTTCAAGGTCAGCCTGAACTACATGGTGAGACCCTGTTGCAAAAAAAAAAAAAAGTTCACGATTTAAAAATGTCATTAATAAACAAATACATAGCCTCTGATATGTATTGCCAAATTGTTTTCTAAAGTATTTGCATATATCCTATTCAACAAGTAATAGAGGCTGGGCATGGTGGCACAAGCCTGCAATCCCAGAACTCAGGAGGCTGAGGCAGGAGGGTTGCTGCAAGTTCGAGGCCAGCCTGGGCTACAAAGTGAGTTCAAGGCCTGCCTGAACAGCATAGCGAAAACTTGTCTCAAAAAGACAAAAAAAAAAAAAAAAAAGGTAATAGAATCATTAAAAAAAAAAAAAAAAAAACCTTGCTTATATGGTAATTTGAGCAAGGAAATGGTATCCTTGCTTTAATTTAAAATGCATTCAGTAATAAAACTGATTATATTTCATGGTTGATTAACCATTTTTATTTCCCCTGTGGAAAACACTACTCGTGTCTCTCGCTATTTTTCTATTTGGAATTCTGATATTTTTTTTACCCAAAGGGAGGCAAAGCTCCTTAATTAGTGTTATTGTTGTGGCAAGCAGAAACACCGAAAGGACATCCAGGATTTGGAGGCAGATTTATTTTACGTCGAGGGGCACTGATTGGGATCATTCCCAAAATATCAGGCCCCGAAGGCCCAGGGAGGGAGGTTTTTATGGGATTGCAAAGAGGAGGTACAGAGGTAGAGTACTTGGCTATCTTTGATTGGTTTTTACAATATGCATCATAGTGACCAGCTACGTATCACAGTGACCAGCCATTTCTAAGAGAGAAGCAATCAGAACTGCAACAGGAACTGTCACCTGGGCAACTGAAGTATACTGGCTGGGGGGCACATTTTCTGCCACATTATCACTCCATGTTTGTTGATTGTTTTACTTATTTAAGGGTTCACATTATAGTGTTTAAATATTTCTTTAAAGCAAAATATAAAAATTGAGCCAAGCACGCTACCTGAGGTCGAGGCAGGGGGATTACTTGAGCCTAGGAGTTTAGGGCCAGCCTGGACAACATAGTAAGAACTTATTTCAAAAACTTAAATGTACAAAATAATTCCAACTAGGTAAAAAAAGTATACATGCCTGGGAAAGACAACAGAATAGAAAACAATCAGAGAAAAGCATTTTTTGGAGGATTTGAGCAATTTGTTACTATTTATGGTCCTGATATTTGTTTATTTTATATAAGTAAATTATCACCATATACTCATATGCAAACCACTTGTTAAGTAAGGTACTTATATAAAGTGGCACTTTACTTTTATTTTATTTATTTTTTTAATGGGGGTACCAGGAGTTGAACTCAGGACCTCGCGCTTGCCAGCAGGCGCTTGTACCGCTGAGCAATATCACCAGCCCTTTTTTTCCTTTATGTGGGTACTGACAGTCGAACTCAGGACCTCGTGCTTGCCAGGCAGGTGCTTATGCCACTGAGCATATCACTGGCCCGGCACTTTACTTTTAAAATAGAAAAATACCTTTATCATGATAACTTTTACTGGGAAAACAAAACCTGGCAAATTCAAGGGCAGGCTGAGGACAGCCAGCTCCTCATCAATAAGAGAACAGAGAAAAGCAGACCCACAGGAGAACCACAGAAACACCCGAGGTCTGTGCACTGGAGGAGCAGACGCTATGAAGTGGAACCTTCAGGACTCAGGCACCATCAAGGAACTATGTAATGGGGTCCCAGTTTCCAAAGTGGGGAGAGAAAGTGCTCACAATGAAGGGAAAGGAGACATAACTACAAGGTTACATATTTAGGTTACTTCCAAGGGTCTTAAAGTAGCCTGTCCCCCAGAGCAGATCGGCCCCGCAATGCCCAGCCCTCCTGGGGTTCCTCCTGCCTGGGCATCTGCACACCAACCTCACACCATCCTACTCTTCCCGTCTCTGATTCAAGACAAACAAGCCCCCTGTGGCTTCATGTGACCAACTAACTTAGTAAAGAACCCTGCTCTCTGACTCTGTTGGATGCTGAGGGTCTGGAACGTCAACCCCAACATCGGCTTTTTCATTTACTCTCATCAAGTAGCTATCAACCACTGAGTATTTGCAATGTGCCAGGCACTGACCTGCACTGTGTCCTGTGATGTTTTTGTTCCTGGGGACTCCATCATGTGATCCCGAAACTGCCCACTGGGGGTACACCCCAAGCTCCTCCTCAGAACAGTCTGGCTGCCACCAACAGCAAGGACCACCAAGGATTCCTACAAAGGGCCCCGACAGGTGTAATGCAATATCCCCATCCCAGCCACATCAGCGGCCACTAGCACAGCACGGCAACTCAGTCCTGCTTAGAGAAGGGGTTCGTGATATTGGGAATAGTTCTCCATGGCACCCTGGACAAGAATATGGAGACCCAGGTACCCAGCCATCCTGGAACAAATCTCAACCTTACCCAGTCATCTTTCCATCTGCAATGTATTCATCTCCAGGCCCCAAGGGATGGGGATCATAATAACTGTTTCGCGTATGTGCTAAGAACTATGCCCTCTGTACACATGGGGAAACTGCAATCACGTGACTTGCTCGAGATCTTGCAGTGGAAGCAAGGCCTTTTCAGTTCAGATCCCAGTATCCTAGGACCTCAGCGCCACTGGAGAAAGAGGCTTGCAGCCATCCTAAGCCTTCTGTTCTCAGGAAGTTCCTCTCCAGGTGTAATCTAGAGGATGAGCAGCCTCTATACCCACTATACCTGTTTGCAAGAGGAAAGCCCCATGAGTTGAGCCTGGGTTATGGGAGCTGACAGTACTGTTTCCAGAGGACACCGCCAGGATGTGGCAGCTGGGTACCAGGTCCCCCTAAGGACGGGAGATCCCACCAAGGGAAGAGAAAATCCAGGCTGCTGACAGGAGAGCTATCCTCAAGGAGCTGTGGGATGTCATCAAGAAGAGGGTCCTAGGAGCAGACGATAGGGAAGAGTTCACCAAGTCATAAAGGAAAAAGAGCAGGTGAGTACTACATCACAGGCCAAGATCAAGGAAGGTGCAAAGGAAGGGGTCCTAAACCAGACCAGAGGCCAAGCTGGTGATCTCAAAGGCCCCACTCAACTCAGTGAAACAAACACAGCTAACAACATGGAGTATTTGCATTGTGCCAGGCACAGTTCCAGGCACTTTTTACATATTAACTCATTTAATTCCCATAACAACCTATGAGTTACCCTCATAGCAGGAAAATAGGACCCCGTTGATAGGTCAATTATCCGAGGTCACCTTAGTAAGATGAGGGGGCACAGAATCTGAATGGAAAGATCCAGACCAAGGTTTCAAGGAGGATGACCAGGAGGGTAGTTTGCTCAGAACCTCCCTAATTTTAGCCCTGAGATTCCTGAAGAGCCAACCCCTCATTAGGCCTAAGCAGATTGGAACATTTAGGGTCACCCCAGAGTCAGGCTGACAGATGGTGATTTCCACAGACAGAGAAAGGAGGAAAAGTAACCCGGGCAAAGCCACGGCATATGCCAAGGCCCAGAGGACTTTCTCCCCTCCAGGCTTCCACCTTAGAGCACAGCTTTCTACAGTTTCCCAGGGCCTCACCCTTGCCCCGAGTGCTCAGAGAGGAAGTCTCCTGGCATGGGAATCATGGAGTGCTACTTGGTGGTGCACGTCCACAGACCCTGATGGGGGCCCTGGGCCACTCCATGACCACTGGACTTAGCAGATTCAGCACCAGTTCCCCGGTGCCCACCTGCTGCTACTCAAGCTCCGGTAAAGAACAGAAAGATCTGAGGAGGGAACTGCTGCGCAGAACACAAGGCATAATTACCCTCCTAATTACAATTATTGTAAGAAAGCCAAACTGCAGGTCCCCAAACCTCTAATGAGAACAGTCCTTTGTGTTAATAAAGAAACCTTTTATTCGAAAGGTACTGATCCTTTATGAAAGGATCTCATTAATTTTAACGAATGCCTCATGAAAAGTAGTCAGTGAGCAGAACCAAGTCAGAAACAAACAAAATCAGAGAAGTACATAGAGTATTCAGAAAGTCAGGCATGCTGGGCATTGTGACAAGAAAAACTGAACTATGACCCCTGCCAGTCCCTGTTGAGAGGTGAGCTCGGTGATAGTGCCTAACAGTGACAGTACAAAGCTGAGAGAGCCATTGAGTCCCTGCCAATGAGCCACAGGGCAAAAAGGTGAGAGTTGGGGACAGGCTGTGGGCACACTGTGGGCTTGTGGTCTGGCCAAGAAAAAAGACCACCAAGACTACAGGAGAAAATCTGTGGCCAGTGTGAGCTACTCCCATCAGAAATCATTTTGCATGGAAAGCAATTCTGGAAGTTCTCTTTCGTGAGCATCTTTACAGGGTGTGATTAAAAAAAATACAGTGAATGCTGCTGCTGAGTGCCATCCAATGGAAAGGCAAGCTGGTAGAAACATGGTGCATCCTCATCCACCTTATTCACCAGATCTGGCACCATGTAATTTCTGGGTCTTCCCCAAAGTCAAAATGACCATGAAAGGTAAACGTTTTGAATTGATTCAGGACAGCAAAGAAACCACAACCAGGCAACTAAAGATATTCATGAAACAACACTTCCAGAACTGCTTCAGAAAGCAGTAAGAATGATAGGGCCGGTGAGATAGTGTAAGCACCTGCCGGGCAAGCGCAAGTCCTGAGTTCGACTCCTGGTACCCACATAAAGGAAAAAAAGGGCCGGTGATATCGCTCAGCGGCACAAGCACCTGCTGGCAAGTGCGATGTCCTGAGTTCAACTCCTGGTACCCACATTAAAAAAAAGAATGATGAGATAAGTGTGTTTGAATCAAGGGGGAGTATTTTGAGGAGGATTAATGACAAGGTGCTTTTTACTGTAACAAAATTTTTAAAACATAAACTTTTACTATATTTGTTAATCACACCTCATATTGGTAGTTGTCATGGTATTAGTCTATTTTCTGTTACTATAGTGAATTATCTAAGGCTGAGTACTTCATAAGGAAAAGAGATTGGGTTAGCTCACAGCTTTGAAGGTTGGTAGTTCCAATAGCACAGCACCTGCTCCTTGAAGTCCTCGTGGTAGATGGCATCGCAGTGGTGGAGTGCATGTAGGAGCAACATCACATGGTGGACAGGAAGCCAGAGCATCTATGGAGGGGCCAGACTTGTTCTTCTCAAAACAATCCTCTCAGGAAAAACCTAATTTCTGAGAACGCCTTAATCCCTTCCTAAGAGCATGCCCCCAATGACCTCTCACTGGGCTCCACCTCTTAAAGGTCCCACCATCTGTAACATCACTATGCTGGGGATCGAGCCTCCAACACATGAGCCTTTGGGAGACGTACTGAAACCATATCCAAAGCCCAGCGGACACCCTTTCATCACTCACTGCTACTGCTGCCCTCCTGGGTGACACATGGCACCCCTTTATTTACAGGAAGATAAAGGACGTCGTAAACTTACCTTGCTTTTTTAATTATGGTAAAATACATGTAATAAAAATGTATGCTCTATCAGGGTTGCCAGGGGTTGGGGGAGGGAGGGATGAGCAGGCAGAGCACAGAGGAAACACTCTGCATGATGCCATTATGGCGGTCACATCATTATACATCCATCCAAACTTACAGCATATACAGCAGCAAGCGTGAGCCCTGCTGGACGCCATGGACTCTGGGTGATAATGACATGCTTACGCACAGTCACCACGCGTGACCGACGGACAGCTCTGGTTGGTGACGCTGATCACTGTGGGGGAGGCTTGCATGGGGGACGGTATATGAGAACCCTCTGCACTTTCAATTTTGCTGTGAACCTAAAACTGCTCTAAAAATAATTAAACTTTAGGGAAATGTTACCATCTTAGCCATTTTTAAGTGTGCTGTTCAGTAGCGTTACGTATAGCCACACTGTCAGGCAATCGATCTCTGGAACGTGTGCATCTTGCAAAACCGAACCTCCACGCTTATCAAACACCTCCCCATTTCCTGCACCCTGCACTGCCGGGACCCCAGGACATAAAAACTTTTCTCCAGGCAAAAGCATCCCAGAACCTTCAACCTCAGGATCTTAGAGGCAGGACCTCACCCAGCTCCAACTCCCACACAGCCAGACAGCTTTCTCCTGTGCGGGTCTCAGGCCAACGTTAACGGCAGCCACCACTCGTCAATGCCAGTGCGTACTGTGCACCGGACAGATGCTGTGCTGGGCTTCAGACCTGTTATTACCTCGACTCCCCAAACCCCCTGTAAGATCACTGAAACACTCACTTACCCAACTTAACAATGAGGAAACTGAGTCCCAGAGACATTAAACAGTTTGCTCAAAGTCACATGACTTATTCAAGATCACCCAGTTAAAAAAATAATAAAAACCTTTACGAAGTCCTTCCTACCTACAAGTCAGGAGCTCAGAGCTGTCCTGCCTTAACTCCCCCACTCCCCACAGCCCTGTGAGATAGGCTCCGTAATTACCATTCCTGTTTCACAGAGGAGGAATCTGAGGCACAGAGCTGCTGGCCGTGCTTAGTAAGTGGCACAGCGGAGCCTGAACCTGTGCCCCTAACCACTGTGCTACGCTGCCTCCTAAAACATGTATATTTCACCGGGGATGGTCTGCTGCTCTGAAAAGAAAAATGGTGGGGTGGGTCCTGAATTTCCAATGAGCATATAGATCTTCTGTTGTTTACAATGGACTCCTGGGAATCCTGATATATTATACTTACCACAGAGCTTTACAAAGGGAGACTTACACTTGAAAGAATGGGTAAAAGAAATATCAGGGTATCGAAAGCCTGGATTTGTCACTTATTAGCTGTGGGACTATGGGCAGGACCCTTGGCTTACATCTCAATAAAAGGGAGCAGCAGACTCCTGTAATCCCAGCTACAGGAGGATAAGTTCAATTTGAGACCCTGTGTCAAAATTTTAAAAATAAAAATAAAAAGGGCTGGGGTTGTAACTCAGTGGCAGAGCATCCCAAGGTCTGATCTCCAGTACCGGGGTGGGGGGCAGCTATAGGCCATTGTCTGCAGACCTCTGGAGGCTGCTGGACCCCAGATGGTGCTGCTCAGACTTGCCATGTGCTGCACAGACCCCTGACACCTAAGCCTCCCTCCCAGGGATGCTGACTCAGTAGCCGGCTGGAGCTGGGGAAGCAGGGGTTCTTAAAGCTCCCCCAAGGTGATTCTGATGTGCAGCCAGAGTGAGATCTGCACAACACCAGCAGTTCTAAAACTGTAATGTGCAACAAATCACCTGGGGAATCCTGCTAATGTGCAACTCTGGATGCTGCAGGACACTGCAGGTCTGGGGTGGGGCCTGAGAGTCTGCATTTCTGCCCAGGAGGTCCAAGGACCATGCTAAGAAGCAGTACTAGGGTCTTCAAAATGGGGTCCATGGGTCCATGGCATCAGCATCACTCAAGAACTCATCAGAGGAGTGGGACCTCAAGATGGCGGATGAGTAAGAAGCAGGCAGTGAAACTCTCTCTAAAAGTTACCATTGGAACACGGGAATATAGCGATCCGGAAAGCGCAGGGGGGGGGGAGATGCCTCCCCGAAACCCAGAGAAGTTCTGAAGCGCAATCTGGGACCCCTGGCACCAGTGACGGGTGACTTCCAACAAAGAAGAAGGACAGAAGGAGCAGACCGCGCGCGTGCACCTTCTACTATCCCGGGAGTTGCAGCGCCGCGGAAGCTCAAATCTACGGACACACGGTGGCAGCTGGTGCCCAGGGAGCCCCCACGGAGGATCCTGAGACAGCGGCGGGGCAGGGGAGCGGCGGAGAACGGCGCAGACCGGCGGTGAGTGTCTCTCAGCCACAGCTGCCCCGCGCCAGAGAGCGACCGGCCGGGCGCCATTGTGGGGGGTGTGGCGAAACTCAGAGCGGCTCGAAAACTGCTCTGGGAACTTGTGCTCCGGACAGGGCAGCACGGGGCCTCTCAGGCCCACAAAAGTGTGTTGAGGTCAGCAGGCGAACGAGACTGGACTCTCAGCCACACCTGTCCCGCGCCAGAGAGTGACTGACCCGGCGCCATTGTGGGGGGCGTGGTGAAAAACCAGAGCGGCGGGAACCAGTGCAGGGAACCCGCGCTCCAGACAGCGCGCTGAGCCTCTCAGGCCCAGGGATCGTGAAAGGGCGCTGAGAGCGGAGGCGAGCTAGACTGGTCTCTGCCTGAAAGTACGCGCCTCTGCTCACCGCCCGCCAGAGGGCGCTCCTGGCTTACTGGGACGGACCTGCACAGAACAGGACTCTCTCACCACAGGGTAACTGCCTACAGCAGAGTCAACACCTGGAACTGATTCTTTTTATTTTTTTTTTATTTTTTTTTTTATTTTTATTTTTTATTATTATTTTTTTTTTCTCACTGATTCGTTTTTTGTTCTGGCGAAGGGTTTTTTTGTTTTTGTTTTGTTTTGTTTTGTTTTTTGGTGGGGTTTTATTTTTGATCTGTCTGTTTTATTGTTTTTATCTTCGTTTTTGTTTCTGTATGTGTATTTGCTCTTTCCTTCATTATTCTCTCTGGTTTTTTATATGAGTGTAAACAGCGCCTCTAACTTCTTTGTGATTGTGGTTGTGATCTGTTCTTCCTTTTATCCCTTCCTTCTCTTTCTACCACCTGTCCTCTGCACTAGTGTCCCAATTTTAGTGGGATCCCTCTTGGTCCTCTAACCTTACATCTAATTCCTTCCTCTTCTCCCAATACTCTATTTCCCCCTTAACTCATTTTAAATTTAAACTCCTCAGGGGAAAAATTGACATACACAGGACTTGTATACTGCATATAATTTTTCTGGTGTGTTTTAGATTTTGTTATATAACCGCAACTCTATACAGCTAAAAGTGGTAAATAACTGGTTAGCTCAGTCTGTCATTTTCTAGGCTCTGTTTGATGCTTTAGTTAACATTATAGCCAAATGTGAAATAATAGTTCTAAACATCTTTCCTTCCTGATATTTCATGATTGAGATTGACTAAGGGACACAGAAAATACAGTGGCACACTACCAAAGAATCAAGGACTGGGCCAAACAGGTAGCAACTTCGCATACCCAACGAATTGAAGAGGTAGGATCTGGCAGAAAGCTCAAAACCTAAAAGCAAGCTCCACTTGGAAGATACTGCAGAGAAGTAGTCATCTTCTAAAGATCTTAAACACTAGCAATAAAGTAACCTACTATAGGTAATTTGCAAACATCACCCCAGGAATTAAAGAAAGAAAAAATGAGACGACACTTAAACAAGATGCAACCCCACACATCCAATTCACCAAAGGCAAACCTAGGGAGCAACGAGGTGGGACAATCTGAAAGCCACCCACCTGGCCTATCTGAAGTGGTAACAACAAAGCAACTGAATGAGGTTCTGGAAAAAATTAAAACAGAAATAATCTCACAGATAACTGCAGAGATAATGTCTACAATGAAGACCATGCTTAAGGACACTATAGCTGATACAGACAAAAAAATAGATGAACTTAAGAAAACTATAGAAACCATGAATGCTCAGCATAGGAAAGAAATGGAATCCATAAGGCAGATTCAAGCAGATACCCAAGAGATAAAAAATTCCATTGAAAGTATTTGTAGCAGAATAAGCCAATGCGAGGACAGGATCTCAGATATAGAAGACAGGCTTGCAATTAGTGATCATGAAATGGAAAAATTCTTAAAAATAGCAAGGGACCATGAAAAATCAATTCAGCAGCTGCTAGATGACTCAAAGATAAACAACTTAAGAATAATTGGAATAAATGAAAAAGCAGGAGATAGCATCAACGACATTAAAACCTTGTTCAAAGACATAATCAGGGAGAACTTTCCTGGAAGAGAAAAGGAATTTGACACCCCTATAAGTGAAGCTTTTAGAACACCAACTAGACATGATCAAAAAAAAACTTCAGCCAGACATATTATAATCAAGATCCCAGAAATTCAACAGAAGGGCAGAATCTTAAAAGCTGTTAGGGAGAAGAGACAAATCACTTATGAAGGAAAACCCATCAGAATCACAGCTGACTTTTCAGCACAAACCCTCAATTCAAGAAGAGCTTGGAATGATGTATTGCAAGCTCTAAAGGAAAATAATTTTCAGCCCAGATTGATGTACCCTGCAAAACTATCTTTCAAAATTGATGGAGAAATAAAATACTTTCATGACAAAGAACATCTGAGAAAATTTATGACCACCAAACCAGCACTCCAAAACGTTCTGAAGGACATTCTAGAAAGAGATAGGAACCCCAACAGAAGGAATCCACCAGACAGGGCAAATAATTAAATAGCCGGAAAGCAGAAAAACAAAGAGTGGGAACCAACAACAGGAAAATATCATGACAAGTCAATACATATCAGTTTTAACCATCAATGTTAACGGTCTCAATTCACCAATCAAAAGGCACAGACTGGCGAAATGGATCAAGAAGCAAGATCCAACAATATGCTGTATACAAGAAACACATTTAATTCAGAAAGAAATTCATAGACTGAAAGTCAAAGGATGGAAAACAATACTCCATGCCACTGGAACCCAGAAAAAAGCAGGGGTAGCTATTCTTTTTGCAGACAAAGTGAACTTCAAGCCAAGAAGGATTCAGAGAGATAAAGACGGTCATTACATCCTTGTAAAGGGAACAATCCAAGAGGAAGAGATAACGATCATAAATATATATGCGTCAAATACCAATGCACCCAGCTATATAAAACAAGTACTAAAGGACATGAAAAATCAAATAAGCACTAATACAATTATATTGGGAGATCTCAATACTCCACTGTCACAAAAAGATAGATCAACTGGACAGAAAATCAATAATGAAATAGTAGAACTGAACCAAACTTTTGAACAAATGGACTTAGTAGATGTCTACAGAGTGTTCCATCCCACAACATCAGAATACACATTTTTCTCAGCTGCACATGGGACGTTCTCCAAAATAGACCACATACTAGCTCATAAAACCTGTTTAAGTAAATGCAAAGGAATTGAAATTATCCCATGCATATTATCAGACCATAGTGCAATGAAATTGGAAATCAATGGCAAAAGATCCCACAAAAACTCCCTAAACACATGGAAATTAAACAGCATCCTCCTGAACAACCAATGGGTCACAGATGAAATTAAAGAAGAAATTAGTCACTTTCTACAACTGAATGATAATGACAGTACAACATACCGGAACTTATGGGATACAATGAAAGCAGTCCTAAGAGGGAAATTTATAGCATTAAATACTTATATCAGGAAAATAGAGCAAGCGCAAATAAACAACTTAAGGGTGAACCTCGAGCTTCTAGAAAAAGAAGAGCAGGTTAAGCCAAAAGCCCGTACAAGGGAGGAAATTATAAAGCTCAGAGCAGAAATTAACGTATTGGAGAATAAAAAAACAATACAAAGAATCAATGAAGCAAAAAGTTGGTTCTTTGAAAGAATAAATAAGATTGACAAACCCTTATCCAACCTTATTAAAAAAAGAAAAGAAAAGACTCAAATCCATGCAATTGAAAATGAAAAGGGTGATATCACGACGGACCCTGCAGAAATCCAGAAGATCATCTATACCTATTTTGAAAATTTATATTCTACTAAGATGGAAAATGCAGAAGAAATGGACAGATTCCTAGATTCGTATGAATTACCAAAGCTAAATCAAGAAGATTTAAAAATCCTAAATAAACCAATATCAACCAATGAAATTGAAGATGTAATTAAAAACCTCCCAACAAAGAAAAGTCCAGGCCCTGATGGATTCACTGCCGAATTCTACAAGAAATTTAGAGAAGACCTAACGCCCCTACTTCTCAAACTTTTCAGTGAAATTGAAAGGGAAGCAATACTCCCAAATTCATTCCTGGAAGCAAGCATTACCCTGATACCAAAACCAGAGAAGGACCCAACTAAGAAAGAGAACTACAGGCCAATCTCCCTAATGAACATAGATGCAAAAATCCTTAATAAGATACTGGCAAACAGAATCCAACAAATCATCAAGAAGATTATACACCATGACCAAGTTGGATTCATCCCTGGGATGCAGGGATGGTTCAACATACGTAAATCAATAAATGTAATACAGCATATTAACAGAACCAAAGACAAAAATCACATGATCATCTCAATAGATGCAGAAAAAGCTTTTGACAAAGTCCAGCACCTTTTCATGATAAAAACCCTACAGAAAATTGGAATAGAGGGTCTTTATCTCAATCTGGTAAAAGCTATCTATGACAAACCAACAGCCAATATTATACTAAATGGCCAAAAACTGAAAGCCTTCCCTCTAAAATCAGGAACAAGACAAGGATGTCCACTGTCCCCACTCTTATTCAACATAGTTCTGGAAACTTTAGCCAGAGCGATTAGACAAGAGAAAGAAATAAAAGGAATAATGATTGGAAAGGAAGAAGTTAAATTATCATTATTTGCAGATGACATGATACTCTACACAGAAGATCCCAAAAACTCCACTAAAAAACTGCTAGATTTAATAAGCAAATTCAGTAGTGTAGCTGGATACAAAGTCAATACTCAAAAGTCAATAGCCTTCCTGTACACAAATAACAAACTTACTGAAAGAGAAATTAGGGAAACAATACCTTTCACAATAACATCCAAAAAAATGAAATACCTAGGAATCAACCTCACGAAGGATGTAAAAGACCTCTATACTGAAAACTACAGTACCCTGAAAAAGGAGATTGAAGAGGATATCAGAAAATGGAAAGATATCCCTTGCTCCTGGATAGGAAGAACCAATATAGTGAAAATGGCCATACTTCCAAAATTGTTATACAGATTTAATGCAATTCCAATCAAAATTCCAACAGCATATCTCACAGAATTAGAGAAAACAATCCTAAAATTCATTTGGAATCAGAAGAGACCTAGAATAGCAAAGGCAATTCTGGGCAACAAAGGCAAGGCAGGGGACATCACAATCCCCGACTTGAAATTATACTATAAAGCTACTGTGATAAAAACAGTGTGGTACTGGCAAAAAAACAGACCTGAAGATCAATGGAACAGATTAGAAGATGCTGAAACAACCCCAGACATACTAAGCCACCTTATCTTTGACAAAGGTGCCAAACACATTCGCTGGAAGAAAGATAGCCTCTTTAATAAATGGTGCTGGAAAAACTGGCTCTACACATGCCGAAGATTAAAACTAGATCCATATCTTTCACCATGCACTAAACTAAATTCAAAATGGATCAGAGATCTAAATATTAAAACAGAAACATTAAATCTGCTGGAAGGTAGGATAGGTAAAACCCTTGGAGACATTGGTGTAGGCAAAGACTTCATGAATAAAAACTCAACCGCACGGGAACTATCCCAAAGAATCAATAACTGGGATCTCATCTTATTAAAAAGCTTTTGCACAGCAAGAGAAACCACCAACAGAGTGAAGAGACAACCCACAATGTGGGAAAAAATGTTTGCCAGCTGTTCCTCAGACAAAGGATTACTATCGAGAACATATAAAGAACTCAAAAAAATCAGACCTCCCAAATTTAAAGACCCACTCCAAAAATGGGCATCTGAGATGAATACACATTTCTCAGATGAAGAAATACTAATGGCAAATAAATATACAAAAAAATGTGCAACATCACTAGTCATTCGAGAGATGCAAATTAAAACAACACTGAGATACCATCTCACCCCAGAAAGAATGGCTACTATTAAGAAATCAACTAATAACAAATGCTGGAGGGGCTGTGGGGAAAAAGGAACCCTTCTCCACTGTTGGTGGGAGTGTCGACTGGTACAGCCACTGTGGAAGTCAGTGTGGAGATTCCTCAGAAAACTAGGGTTGGAGGTCCCATTTGACCCAGCTATTCCCCTTCTGGGCATCTTCCCAGAAGAATTAAAAACATCGTACCACAGCGATATATGTGCACCCATGTTTATAGCAGCACAATTTGTAATAGCCAGATCTTGGAAACAACCCAAATGCCCATCAACTGAGGAATGGATAAGAAAGATGTGGTATTTTTATACAATGGAGTACTATTCAGCCATAAAGAAGGATAAACTGGAGACTTTTATAGGTAAATGGATGCAACTCGAGAAAATACTCATAAGTGAAATAAACCAGAAGCACATGTGTAAGCATCGTATTATCTCTCTAGTATGAGAAACTGAAAGAGTAAATAAGATCCAAAATGTACAATAGATATGGTGAATCAAAAAGAAACTGGTCAAAAGGAAAGAGAGACTGGAATAGGGAAAAGAAAGAAGGGAAAGGGAAAAAAATTGTATATATATATATAAGATGGTTAAGATAGATACACTACCATTTTTACTTAGTTCATTGAAGAGTAAGGTTTGTGCCAATAATGTTTGGACAATTGAATGCTAATGTCTGGTGTCCTGAATAATTAACTTAAAGATAGTAATACGTAATGTATTAACCATTGTTACCCTCCTATTATGTTGTTTTGAAAATTTGTTCTTCTTTTGATTTGTTTTGTTTTTTTTCTTCTCTTAAAAAAAAAAAAAAAAAAGAACTCATCAGAAATGCACATTTCTGGACCCCACCCCAGACCAAAGCCCAGGGTCTTTCCACCCCGACACCAGTCTACTCAATGCTGTGCTCACTTCCTACCATGATCAGAATCAGAAACTCTGGGGCTGGGGTCCAGACATCTGTGTTTTAACCAGCCCCACAGGGGGTTCTTGGGTGCAGGTTTCAGAATCATCTGCATAGCAGGAACAGGTGCCCCTCCAGCTGTGGCTACTTTGATGATAATAATGGGGGTACTAATGACAGCAATCACATCAGCTCAGTGCTGGCCGCTCTGTGCCTGTGGAGAGGTTTGAGGGTCACTCGTGGAAAGACTTTTGGCTCCACGTGCTTTCTGTTTCCCCTGAAGCAGACTATTTCAGGACAGAGCCCATCTCTTCGTTCTTTCCTCCTGCCTTTTTCCCATTTCTGCCTCTGGTGGGACTCAGGAAGGTCAAGGTCATCCTAGCTCCTCCACTATCAGCCATGGGGGTTCAGGGCAGCAGCTACTCTGGGGACCTTGTCCCCTCATCTGTAAAATGGGGGTCTGGACTACATGATTTTGGGGGTCTCAACCAGGCAAGACATTCTGTGACTCCCTGATTCTACTAAGCAAAGACACTTTGGGCAAAAGCTGCAGCCAAGGAGTCAGGAGTCATCTTGCACTTTGATGGGGGACAAGGACCTGAGGGTCAGCGAAGTCAGCAGCCTCTGCCTCACCCTGCTGCACCAAAGCTGGCCAGCTCCAAAACTCAGGATCTTCCATCGCATGACACCAGTCTACCCAGTGCTGTGCTGACTTCCTACCAAGGCTAGAAGACTTCTTTGAAAGAGAAGTAAATAACAATAGCTCAGCCAGGCATGGCGGCCCACACCTGGAGTCAGGAGGATTGCCAGCCTGGGCTACATAGTGAGACCCTGTCTCAAAAAGCCAAAAACAAAAGAAAACAAAACAAAACAATACCTCACTCTCAGATGGCACTTACTGCATGCCTGAGACTTTTCTAAGCATTTTACACTTCCTCCCGACCACCCCGTGAGGTAGGTACCATTATTTACCACTGTGGAAGCTGAGGCATAGTGGGTGAATAGAGGACAGGCTCTGTGAGAGAGCTCAGTTCAACAAGGCAGGATGTGGAGTCCACTGAGGGCCACAGAGCAGAGAACTTGGCTGGGTGGCAAGGGGCTCTGGTTCAGGAGGCTGACCGCAAGAAAACAGACTTTGGGCCAGTGAGATAGCTCAGCGGCATAAACGCCTGCCTGGCTAGCACGAGGTCCTGAGTTCGACTCCTGGAACCCACATAAAGGAAAAAAAGGGCTGGTGATATCGCTCAGTGGCACAAGCACTTGCTGGCAAGCGTGAGGTCCTCAGGTTGATACCCGGTACCCACATAAAAAAAAAAAAGAAAAGAAAACAGACTTTTCTGCAACACGAAAATGCAAACGAAGATCCGGGCCTGATGGGAAGAGCCAGCACCCTTTCCAGAAGATGAAACCCAGCACCTCTATGTATATTCAAAGGCCAGGTTGGCATCCTGGTGAAAGAGGCAAAACTAAATGCCAATGTGCTTGGCTGAGCCTCCCAAAAAGCAGGTTTCCAGTCCCTGAAATGCTCCTTGCTCTGCAAAGCAGTACCAGGCAGGATGCAAAGAACAAGCAAAACAACAAATCAACGAGGCATCACAGGACTGCACTGCATGTCACCCAGCATAACCAGGCACACTTTAAACAGTTATTTGTGCACAGTATTTTCAGAGCTACTTGCTGGAGAAGGCTGCAGACAAAGCAAGCAGGAGACCTACTCCTCCGGACACACGCCTTCCCTGGAGACTGCTGCTTTCAGGTTGGGGGGGTGGGGGGACTTTCAGTGTCTGATCTCTAGGGTAGTGCTTCCCTGGTCCCCTAGGTCACTACCCCTGGAAGGGAAAGGACTCAGGAGGAAGTGCTGAAGACTGCAGAAGCCCAGAAGGCTCCACTCCAACACCAGTCATGCTGGGCCCGGAAGGGAGTTAGGGAGAGAAGGACAGACACGTGCGTCTGGGAGGGGTGACTTCTGGGATGGGAGGCATCACTTGATTTGAATGTACCAGAGGGTTGGGTTTTTCCCATCTCCTCCTATTTTGAGGATTTCTGTGTTATGAGGTTTTTATAAGCACCCCAGCCAAAGCTGGGTCCGTGGAGTCGTATTCATGGGGACAGGAGGCATGGAGCTGATACCCACCAGGGTGAGGCTCAGAGAGGCTGTTGTGGAGCACAGCGGACAGCCTGAGGGCTGTGGTCACACACACACATATACATGCATGCACACACACCCTGCCGACGAGTGCTGCATGCGAATCCGCGTCTCACAGGTACTTTCTCACCCAACTACTGCGGAAGCCCTGGCCTCGCTAGGAAATGAGGTGACTATGGGTGTCTGCCCCAGAGGACAAAGCTGGGCTTGGGGCTCCCATCCAGTGGCCATCACACCCAGTCAGCGTATGCTCTAACCACACAAGAAGAGACAAGGACCCAGGAGGGAAGATCTCCTTGGATCCACATGGAGGCTTTCCTTGGACCAGCTCTTTCTTGCCGTGTGAGGCCTCAAGCAAGTTATGCAGTCCCAGCTCAAGGTCTTCCTCCATACAATGAGGATTTAAATTCATCCGAAATCTGTACGTGAATATGCGCAGCAGCAGCATTCATAACATCCAGGAAGTGGAAACAACCTACATGCCCATAAAAGGAAAAACGGATAAACAAAATATGGCACCTCCAAAAAAAATTTGGTACATGAGTATTATTCACCCGTAACAAGAATGCAATTCCAACATAGGCAATACCATGACTGAACTTGAGCACACTCCTTTTTTTTTTTAATTTTGAGACAGAGTCTTACTAAGTTGCTAAATTACCCAAGCTGGGTGCAAACTCATGACCCTCCTGCCTCAGTCTCCCAGAGTGCTGGGATTACAGATATGTGCCATTATGCCCAGCTTGAACTTGAAAATACTGTGCCAGGTGAAAGAAGCCAGTCACAAAAGAATAAAGAGTGTCTGATTTCACTTACGAAAATGTCCAGAACAGATAAACCTATTGAGACAGAAAGTGGTGCTAGGGACTGGGGGGAGACAGGGAAAGGCGGCGTGACTGCCCATGGGTGAAGAATTTCTCTTGGGGATGATGAAAGTGTTTCGAATTCAATGGTGGTGACAGTACACAATCTTCTGAATATACTAAAACCCACTGAATTGTACACTTTAAATATGAATTCTTCTGGTGAGGATAACTTTAAAAAATGAGGACAAGATGATTCGACTGATAGGACTGTTCTGAGCAGGAGCTGAACCATTGGCAAGGTGCTTGGCACAGTGCCTGGCAGAGAGTGTGTGCACAGTAAGCAGGAGATGTTGCAATGAGGGTGCAAAGACACATTAGGTTGTTCAACTGACATTGAAGATGCACTGCATTTACCAGAGAATTCATCACAGAGATGTGTTTCAGCCCCACTGTCCTCTAGTGGAGGAAGAGGACACATGGCAGTGCACTTACAACAACCCTGTGACAAGGGGACAACTGTGTGTGCTAACATGGGACCTAGTTTTTGTTTTGTTGTTTTGTTTTGTTTGCCCTACTAGGAATTGAACCCAGGGCCTTTGCACTGAGCTACGTCCCTAGACCTTTATTTTTTATTTTTGAGACAGAGTCCTAAAAAATTACTGAGTTGCCCATGTTGGGCTTGAACTTGTGATCCTCCTGCCTCAGCCTCCCAGCATGCTGGGATTACAGGCATGTGACACTACACCCAGCTGGGACCTAGATCTTTATTTAAAAATAATAATAAATAAAACTCCCTGCTCCTTCCCGCCAAGCCAATCAACCACATTCAGCCAATGTTTAATTAAAAACAAAAGTAAACTGCATACACAGACTACAATCAAATGATGCACAGCCACCAATTCAATGGTCATTTTAATTTAATCGATGACGCATCACATACATGGAAGGGAATCAAAACAGCAGCCACATGACGCCGACAGTTCAGCCATCAACAGCTTGGAGGGGACCTCAGCTGGTCTGAACTGAAGCCACAGGGCCAAGTTAGGCCTGGGAGAGGCCTGGGCAGTCCCTGGGGTCTTCTAAAAGATCAACAGCAGACAATACTGACTGCATGTCACCCTGTTTATTCCTGACAACCACCTCCCAGAGAGGGAGATTATTAGGCCCCATCTGCAGACAGGAAGTTAAGGCCCAGATTGATTAAAACATTGCTTAAAGTTGCACAGTAAGGAAAGGGTGGGGCTTGACTTCCTCTTGAGGACCCTGCCCTACAGAGTGGGGATCAGGATTCTGATCTGCAGCTGCCCTTCACTCATCAAGTGACCTTGGACAGGTCACTCTTGGGCCCTCAAGCTTCTTCTCTATAAAATGTTCAATGTCCCCAGTGAAGGTAATTGCTCCCACCCTGGAGTCCCCAGTTACATTTTTGCTAGCTCTGTGGCTCCTGTCCTGTTGTATCTTTTTTACTCCCTAAATAAACACAAGAGTTATTAATATGTATGTCTCGCTCTTCCTGCCAACGTGGAGAGCTCCTCGAGGGAAGGATTAGGTCCCACTGAGATGGGTAGCATGTTAAAGACAGCATGAATGGGCCTAGAGGTGCATGCCTGTAATCCCAGCTACTCAAGAGGCTAAGACAGGAGGACAACTTAGAAAGACCCTGCCCCATAATAAAATTTAAAAGGGCTGGAAGGTAGTGCAGAAGTAGGGCACTTGCCTAGCATGTGTGAGACCCTAGGTTTGATCTCCAGGACCACAGAGGAGTCAAAAAAAAAAAAAAAAACAAAAAACATGAAGACCACAAGAAACCAACAGACTCAAGTTCAAATTCTAGCACAAGACTGGCTGTCTGTGATAACCCAGGCTAATCCTTGGAGCTCATGAAGCCTCAGTTTTTTCCTTTCTTCCAGTACTGCAGAACCCCGGGCCTTTGGATTGAGCTGGGGAGTGGGAGGCCACAGAGACCAGTGCAGGGAGGGTTTGCTGCTGGAGGAAGCACACTTAGCTGAGACAAGAATAAAAAGGTGCAGAGCACACAAAGATCCAGGGAAAGGATAATTCAGGCAGAAATAACAGCAAGTACAATGACCTAATGGGACACCTGCTCGTAACTAGCTCGCTCTTTCTCCTTCCCATTCCATCCTCTGCAGGGCGGTAGGCAGACAGACCCAGCATACAGTGAATAATGTTTGCACAAAAGAACCTGATGGAATAAGAAACCTTCGGGATAAACTATAGCCTGACAAAAATATGCATCTTAGCAAAACATGGTCAACCAAGATGTCAATTAAAAGGATTTAAATTCCCTCTCATCTTCAAGCAGCTGTCTTCAGAAGTGGTCGCAATTCCCTAACCTCTAAAGCAAAGGAGAGATTATTCTTGCATATGTGTTGCCACCTTGCAGCTCACGGTCTGTTGGAGCTGATTCCAGAAAAACTGACTTTGCCAGGGCCCTCTGCCATGTATCTTGGTCCCCAATCGCCTCATCAGCCAGAACTGTGCTTACATTTGTGGAAGTATTTGGTTTTTTTTTTTTTTTTTTTTTTGTGGGTACCGGGGGGACGACCTCGAGTATTTGGTTTTGTTTTGTTTGTTTGTTTGTTTTTTTTGTGGGTACCGGGGGGACGACCTCAGGACCTCGCGCGCCAACAGGCACCCGTGCCGCTGAGCGATATCACCGGCCCCTTTTTCGTATGTGGGATCCGGGAGTCGAACTCGGGCCCTCGCGCTTGCAAGGCAGGCGCTTATGCCGCTGAGCCATCTCACCGGCCCGAGTATTTGGTTTTAATAAACTCCTCAGCCTTGTTAAATGACCTCCCCAAGGCTAATGCTTTTATATTTGAGCAGTGCAAGCTTCTGATGCCACAAAATTATATATTTAGTTATCTCTCTGGGTCTGGGGTAGAATATTTTTAGTTTGGAGCTGCATAATTATCCACGTAGTTTCAAGGAATATCTTTCTCCTCCAAAAATGCCACTCTGAGCAGTGACACTGGGGCCAGGCAGGCAACTCTAGGTCTAGTTACCAGGGCAGGGGCTCTTCCACAGAAATCTCCAATCCCAGCTGGCATGGCGACTGTCCAGTCCCCTGCTGTGAGCTTCTCCACACATGTCCCTCAGGGGCCCGGACTCATCCCCCTACCCACCCCAAATGGCCCAGACTTCCTTATTTTTGTTAAGATGTAACCAGGTTCCAAAGTGCACACCTGGCCACCCTCTTCCCCGCCCTCCTGTGTCCCCTCCTACCCACTCATCCCGGCCCCTGAGGTGCCTCACATCTGCCACCAGCAGCGATCTTCCTAAATGTGGGCTCACACATCCCTCTCCTCCTCAGAAGCCACCCGGGTTCCCCTCACCACCAGATGGAGGACAACGGAGGCAGCTCATGCTCTCATTTCGCTTCCTGAATTCAGAGGCTGCATGTGACCCCAGTGCCTGAAGATTCATGTTTCCATACCACATGCATCTGTTATCTACAAACTGCAACTCTGCCTGGCTCCCAACCATCAAAGCAAGTCTCCACAGGGGTAAGATGGACTATTTCTCCAAGGGCCCAAGTTCAAGTCCCCTCCCCATCCCCTCTTGGTAGGTGTGGCCTTGGAATGTTGCTTAGCCCCTTGGTACCTCAGTTTCTTCATCTGTAAAGTGCCTGAGAAAGCTGGGTGATGATGAGAACACAAGGTTGTCATGAGGATGCAATGAGATGTGTCAGCCATTGGGACAGCCTGGCCCACTGCAAAAGCTCAGGGCTGGAGTTTTACAGACAGGAACCTGGCCCAGTAACTGGGAGGGAGTTAGCACGAGGTCCTGAACCTTAGTTTCCTTCTGGGCCAGAAACAGGGCTCCTACTTTCCCTCCAGCTCACCAAACTCCACCAGCCAGAACCCTGCCCCTGCAGAGCTGGCTACACCAACAGGCACTGGCCCAGCACCTGCCAGATGTGGCCTCCTAGAGCAGTGATCCTGCATTTGCCACTGTCTAGGGACAAATCTAGAGCTCACAGTGGGAGTAAGGAGGGGGCAAGGGGTACTACTGGTGCTGTGGACTGAACGTCTGTGTTCCCCCAAATTCATATGCTGAAACCTATTCCCAAAGGGAATGGCATGGAGGTGGGCCTTTTGGGAGGTGACCAGGTCATGAGGTGGAGCCCTCGTACAGGGAATTAGTGCCCTTTCAAAAGAGACACCAAAGAGATCTCCCTTCTACCCCGGGAGGATGCAGCAATGTTCTGCTATGGCAGCCTGAAAGGACTCAGACAATCAGAGTCTGGAGGTAGGGGCTGCTAAAATCCTACAATGTACAGGGCACTCCTAGCACAAAGAACGATCCAGACCCAAAGCCAACAGAGCCACAACTGAGAGATACCCGCCCATGAATACAATGCCTTCCTTTCAGAGAAGTCCTGAGCTCTCAAGGGAGAGACACTGTCCCCAAGAGTTACAGGAGGGAACAGGTAAAAGGGGCATCTTGGCCTCCAAGGACCCCCTACCCAGAGAGACCACAGCTAGGGATCACATTCTAGGCAGGAAGCTCCCAGTCACCCCTCACATTCTACGATGTGAAACATAGTTGGGAGAGGGCAGTCTCTTTGCAAGGGAACTTGGGATCCCCTCAAGAGAGCAGGAGGTCCTAGGTGCCCCCACCCTGACTGGCCAACCACAGCCCATTGCCCCAGGAGAGACAGACTCCCTCTCCATGCCCTCAGAGCTGGGCTGCACATGGCTGACCCCGAGGACTGCCCAGGACTGGACGCACAGCAAAGACCTCCCCACAGGTGACAGACCAAGGCCACCACCCCATCAGAAAAGCTGTTCCTGCTATGTCCCCTTCCTCAGTAAGACTCTGTGTGTGTGTGCGTGTGTGTGTGTGTGTGAGAGAGAGAGAGAGAGAGAGGGAGAGAGAGAGAAAGCTGCCTCCCCCTCTGCAGACACTGAGTCCCCAGGCAAGGCACACACAGCAGATAACTCAATTTGTGTTTGCTGAAAAATGATTAAGATAGACACACTACTAATTTCTCTCAGTTCATTGAAAAGAAAGGTTTGTGCTAATATTGTTTGGACAATTGAATGCCACTATCTTGTACTCTGAGTAACTAATTTAAAGATAACAATACTCAATGTATTAACCATTGGTACCCTATTGTGTTATTTTGAAAGTTTGTTCTATTTTTTTTTTCTCTTTAAAATAAAAAGAAAATAATATGAGCCAGCAGCAATTTCTCAACCAAAATAGGAGAAGGTTCTGATTTAGTGAGTATATATTCAGTGCTTCCTGCAAACTGTATTTCCTGAGTACCCCTGTTCAAAAGAGCAGTTGCCGCACACTTGTAATTCCAGCACTCTGGGAAGATGAGGCAGGATTGTAAATTTGATCCCAACCTGAGCAATTTAGTGAGTTAGTGAGACCCTTTCTTAAAAAAAAAAAAAGAAGAAGAAGGTTGCAAGATCAGGAACCTGCAGGGGTCAGACTGCAGAATAAACACAGGCAACCAGCTGGATGGGAGTAGATGTCCTTGTCAGGACCGGGCACTCACATCCTGCACCAGCCTGGTCAGGGCTCAGGTTCCTATGAACAGCTGGGCCAGTGACAGGGCGCCATCTGCTGGTAAGGACAAGTCCGAAGCACTTGCAGGTGAACTGCTGGGGTGGGGAGGGGCATCCCTTCTTTCACTGCCCTAGGTCTCCCAACCTCCCCAGCCTCATCATTGCTCTGTCCCTCATTCCTCTGTCTCTCCCTCTCCCTCTCTCTCATACAAACACACACACACACACACACACACACATACACACGCACACACACATCTTCTCTCCCTCTCCCTCTCATATACACACACCCTCTCTCCCCCTCTCTCTCATACACACACACACACACACACACACACACACACACACACACACACACATTCATAAACACCCAAAAGCTTGCCAAAGCACAGAATAACCCAATGATTCTCCAATTCAAGGCAGGGAAGAAGAACACAAAGTTCACAGCCAGGCATGGCGGTATAGGACTGTAATCCCAGCAACTCGGGAGGCTGAGGCAAGAGGATTGAAATTTTGAGCCCGGACTCAGCCATTTAGCAAGAGCCTGTCTCAAAAATAAAATAAAAAGGACTGAGAGATATCTCAGTGGTAGAGCACCCCTGAGTTTGATTCCTCAGTATCACAAAAGGAAGAAGAAGAAGAGGAGGGAGGAGACAGGATGAAAGTTCCCTCCCCTGAGAGTCTACTTTTAAAGCTCTAGAGACAGATCCATGAATATGTATGTTTAACCAATACCCAGATGATTCTGATAAAAGGAAATCTCTGTGACCTTGGGTTAGGCAAAGATTTCTTCGATCCATTTATAAAAGAAAAAATGATAAATTGGACTTTATCAAAAGTAAAAGTGTCTGTCCTCAAAAGACAGTGCTAAGAGGATGAAAGATAAGGCAGTGGCTGGAAACTGTCTTAGCAAAACACATATTTGATAAAGAACTCACATCCAGAATCTATAAGGAATCTTTAAAACCTGCCAAGAGGGCTGAGGACAGAGCTCAGTGGCCGAGCACTTGCCTGGCAAACACAGTGCTCTGGTTTCAACCCCCAGTTCAAACAGGGGGGAAAAAAAAAAGAGAAAACACATTTCTTTCTATTGGATGAAAGATTTGAATAGACATTTTATCAAAGACAGATGGATGGCAAAGAAACACATGAAAAGATGTTCGACATCACCTGTCATCAAAGAACAGTAAATTAAACTATGAAAACATGCCACTGCACATCTGAAAGAACATATGAAATTAAAAAACATAATGAGAGCCAGACACAGTGGTGCCTACCTGTAATCCCAGCTACTCGAGAGGCTGAGGCAAAAGTGCAAGTTTGAGGCCAGCCTGGGCAATTTAATGAGGCCCTGTTTCAAAATAAAAAATAAAAGGGGCTGGGGATGGAGCTCAGCAGTAGATGCTCAGGGTTCAACCCCTAGTACCAGGGGCGAGAAAAATCCTGTATATGAATAATTACAGGCTTTATTTATGATGAAAAAAATGGAATCATCCAAGTGCCTCCTAACAGATGAATGGCTAAACAGATCATGGTAAATGTATATGATTTAATACCATTCAGCAAAGAAAGGAATGAGCTACTGTTTCACACAAACCATGGATGAATCTCCAACACAGTATGCTAAAGTACAAGAAGCAAGGCTCAAAGGTTATATGCCGTATGACGCCGTGATATGGTTTAGATCTAGAACATTTCCCAAAACTCTCAGGAGGTCAGAGACAGGGCTTTCGGAAGGTGACTGGATCATGGGGGTGTTCTACTCACCGGTGGATTCATCCACTAATGAGCGCAGCAGCTGAGTGTGCTCTTAGGAGCGGGGCCTGGTCAGAGACGGGTCACGGGGGTGTGACCTGGAAGGGTCACCTCCCTTCCCAGCTCTTTCCTTTGCTCCCTGCTTCCTGCTCACCATGACATGACCAGCTTTCCTCTGCCAGACCCTTCCACCATGTCCCTCCTGCCTTGGAGCCGGACGACTATGGACTGAATACTCTAAAAACCACAGCCAAAATAAACCTCTCCTCCTTTCGGTTGTGGGTGTTGGGTACTTTGTGCCAGCAACAAGAAAATGACTAAGAAACTCCATTTGCATGCTTTCCTGGAACAGGCAGAACCACAGGGATGGGAAATAGATCAGTGGCTACCGGGTACTGAACAGCAGGGGAGGGTTTGGCTGCAAAGGTCCATGAGAGAAATTTCTCAAACAATAGAAAAGTTCTGAATCTCGTGGTGATGCTTACACGATCATAAGAATTTGTCAAAACTCACAGAACTGCAGACTAAAAAGAATATATTTTATTTATATAAATGATACCTTGATAAAATACATAGTTACCTCCTGGTATCCATGGAGGATTGCTTGCAGGATTCCCCACAGATACTAAAATCCTAGGATGCTCAAATAATGTAGTACTTGCACACAATCCACATACATCCTCGTGTGTACTTTAAATTAGCTCTAGATTATTTATTTATTTTTTATTTATTTATTTTTTGTGGGTACCGGGGGTCGAACTCAGGACCTCACACTTGCCAGGCAGGCACTTATGCCACTGAGCTATCTCACCAGCCCCATCTCTAGATTATTTATAACACCTAATACAATGTAAATGCTATGAAAATTGCTGTTACATTGTATTATTTAGGTCCCCAGCCCCCTGTTAGCAACACAGCCACACAGCAGGAGGGAGAACAAGTAAAGCCTCATCTGTATTTACAGTCACTCCCAGTCACTCGCATTAGCAGAGAGCTTTTGATTGCACAGAGAACATAATAAATCAGTCGCTTGCAGACTCATATCGAAACCCTGTCAGTGAGTGGCAAGTGACAATTAAGCTGCATCTGGTAACAGGCTTTCTAGTGCCAAGTGAGCTGATGTGCTTCAATTGTACAGCTGCATCTGGTGGCAGGCATTAAGTCAGAATCCGATACTTATTTTAGTTTGCATGTGACCCGCCCTTTATGTTCTTCACCACTTCCGCCCACACCTCTTTCCCACACAGTTGTCTCAGTCACAGTTTGGGAACCACACAAGCTAACCCTAGCTAAAATGAGTACAAAACAAACATCACTGGAGAGGCACTTGGAAAGGGGGTGAGACACACTGATGATACAACAGAAGACTCTAAGATTGTCAACAAAAGAAACCTGCATTTAAAGGAGAACACCAAGAGTTCTACTTAAATTATGGGTTCATTGCAACAGGAGATTCACATCCTCCAAGCCCCTTGTGTATAATACATGGGGACTGGTTATCCAACAAAGCCTTGCAACCTTCGAAACTGCTTCGCCACATGGACACCAAGCACTCTGCATTAAAAGACAAGACTGTGGAGTTTTTTTAAAAGAAATAAACACGAGGGCCGGAGATATAGTTCAGCGGCACAGTGCCTGCCTGGCAAGCGTGAGGTCGTGAGTTCAATTCCTGGGACCAAAAACAAAAAAAAGAAAAAAAGAAAAAGAAATAAACACAAACCTGAAGAACAGAAGCAATGATGAAGGCCACCACTTCATCAAATGCGTCAGCACTGAGAGCATCACTCTTATGTCTGACCACATTGCTAAAGCTAAGAACCCCTTTACCCCCACCTGCTGTGAAGAACATTTGTCATGAACTTTCAGGAGGCTGCAATTCAAAAGGGGGCACATGTTCTTCTTGTGGCCAGCACCCTAACTAGATAAACTGATGAAATGGCAGAGGATATTGTGCACAATTGTTAGAGAGGATTAATGCATCACAGTGGTACACAGTCCAAGTCGATGAGTCTACTGAAGTCAACAAGGCCACAGCGCTTGTTTTGTGTGACATACTTTCCAGGAGGATGTGTGTGAGGATATGTTATGTGCACTTTTGTTGCCAACCAAACTGTAGAACTATTCAAGTCTCTGAATGACTATGCATCATGAAAACTAATTGGTCATTCTGTGTCAGTATCTGCACAGACAGAATGGCTGCCATGACTGGATGGCACCCTGGTTTCACTATGTGAGTCAAAGAGGTCACTTCTGAGTGTGAGTCTAACACACTGTCATACACAGGGAAATGCCAGCTAGCCAAAAGATTTCACCTGAACTTAACAACATTTTGTAGGATATGATTTAAATTATCAACCACATTAAAGCACGCCCTTAACTCATGTCTGTACATGCAACTGTGAGGAGATAGACACACAGCACACGTCTTCTCTCCTACACAAAAGTAAGATGGCTTTTCAAAGATAAATCACTGGGTAGAGTTTTTGAGTTACAAGAACCACTTGAGATTTCTTTTGGAAAAACAATTACCACTGGCAGCATATTTCAGTGACTTCAGAACAGGTTGCAAAACTTGCTTACTCATGTGACATATTCAACCTGCTCAACAAACTCAATCTGGCACTTCAAGGGAGAGTGACAACTGTGTTCAAGTCAGCAGATAAAGGGGATGCATTCAAAGCAAAATTGGAATTATAGGCGCAACAAGTGAACATTGGGACTTTTGACATGTTTCCAACATTAGCAGAGATTTTGAAAGAGCCTGAGCCAGGGCCTTCTTTCTCCCAGCTGGTGCATGATCATTTATCTCAGCTTGCAAAGGAGTCTGAGTGCTACTTTCCAACCACAAAGATCCCAGAACTGGGAAGAACTGGTTCTGCAGCCCATTTCTGAATAAGCCAGGTGAACCAACTTTGTCTATGTTAGAAGAAGATCCACCGCTTGAAATCACAAATGACATTCTGGATTAAAAGCAAGGCAGAATATCCTGAGATTGCCACAAAAGCACTGAAAAGCTTGCTTTCATGTCCAACATCCTATCTTTGTGAAGCAGGATTTGCTGCAGTGACAGCAACCAAAGTGAGATTACAGAGTAGACTGGACATAAGCAACACGCTTCTGATGTCATTGTCTCCCATCGCCCCCAGATGGGACCATCTAGTTATATAGGAAGACAAGCTCAGGGCTCCCACTGATTCTGTATGATGGTGAGTTGTATTTTTATCTCATAATATATTACAATGTAAAAATAATAGAAATAAAGTACACAATAAATGTAATGCACTTGAATCATCCTGAAAATACCACCCTTCCCTCCGACCAAGTCTGTGGCAAAATTGTCTTCCTGGAAATGGCTCCTGGTGCCAAAAGGGTTGGGGACCACTGACTTAGAGAATAATAGCAAGAAAGAAAGTCTGTACATGTTCAGTACAGGCACAATTTTTTTTTCCAAATATTTTCTATCCTTGGTTGGTTAAATTCAAGAATGTCTTCTATTCACTTAGCCCTTGGAGTTTCTAGACCTTTAGAGAGAAATGATCATTTAAATCCCAAGTAAGAACAGGCCTGTGACGCTGGGCATGGTGCCACACACCTGTAATCCCAGCACTCGGGAGGCTGAGGTAGGAGGATCGCAGAGAATTTGAGGCCAGCCTGGGCTACACAGTGAGTTCAAGACCAGCCTGAACTGCATAGTGAGACCATGATTCAAAAAAAAAGAACAGGCCTGTGATATTTCCTATCCTCGGTTGGTTGAATCCAAGGATGCTGAACCTGCAGATATGAAGCACTGGCTGTGAAAAAGTTCAAGGCACAGGGGACTCCTCCAGGAAGCTTGCTAAAATGCAAGCCTTCCGTCCTACCCTCAGACATTCTATTTTCAAAGCTCTCTAGTAGTCTGCAAACATGCATTGTAACCAGAAGCCCTTCAATACTGGTGCTGGTCACCTGGGACCCACCTTTCAGGAAATACGGCAGGAGTGGGGGACATCTGACTTGTGGAGACCAGCCTACCACCCGCTACCCCTGGGCCACTCTAACAATGATGCTGATACTAGGTACAAAGGTGAGTATTAGCCTCTGGTTCTTCTCCTCTTATCAAGGATTAGGGCAGGCCCGCCATGGTTCCAAGAAGGAGAGGGAGGCAAGCATAAGGGGCAGGAGGGAGCTCTGAGCTGCTTTCAGGACTCTTATTTAATCTCATCTTCTATCCCACAGTGGGTGCAGTAGAATATATGGGGAAGCCCCAGATGAATTCTAACTCCCCCCCGAAACAGCTGGGTCACCAGCAAGTCACTTGTATGCTCTGTCCAGCTCCAGCATCTGTACAACAGAGGAAAACTCCCACTTGCACGGCAGAAGAGACAGGTTGAATACCCTCACAGGCGTGTGGTGGCACACACCTGTAACCCCAGCTACTCAGGAGGCTGAGGCAGGAGGATTGCAAGTTTGAAGCTAGTCTGGGCAACTTAGTGAGACCCTCTCTCAAAATAAAAAATAAAACATGTGAAATAAAAATAAAATAAACAAGACACAGAAGAATAAAGTTACTCAGGTTTTATATGGTAAAAATAGGTAAATAAAAAGAGCTGGGGGAGTAGCTCAGTTGTAGAGAACCCTGGGTTCCATCCCCAGTACCACACACACACACACACACACACACACACACACACACACACACACAAATTGAGCTTTAGTTTCTCCAACTTTTGTATAACATCACCTATGCTATAAGGTTGTTATGATAATTAAACGACTCAAAACTGACAAGGCATTTGGAATAATGCCTGGCATTTAATAACAGCAAGGCAGGGGCCAAAAGCCAAGAGGAATTAAAAGACAGGATGGTAGGTGGCTGCTAATGCTCTGCTAACCTGGGCTGGTGGGACAGTCCGGGTCACCAAAGGGCCCAGAGGGAGTGGAGTGTGATGCTGCACACCTGTAATACCAGCATCCTAAGAGGCTGAAGCAGGAGGCTATTAAATTCAAGCCCAGCCCAGACATCTTAGAGAGACCTTATCTCAAAATAAAAAATAAAAAAAGGCTGGTGATGTAGCTCAGTGCTAAGGCCCTGGGTTCAGTCCTCAGTGCTGGGTGGGTAGGGTTGCCCAAGAACCTAACTAGGCTTGCTCAAGGTGGGAAGCTACGGCCAAGACTCCGCAGAAAGCCGGGATTTGGGACTACTTTTTGCAACAGGGAAAATCTACTTTTTCATGATTAGAAAGCTGTTTTGTCTTTGCCTGTGCACCAAATTTAAAACAAAAATCTCCCCACAGCTTCTGAAATCACAAATCTGTTCTTATTTGGGGCTTAAGTCGTCTCTTCTTTGAAGGTCCAGAAACCCAAGGGCTGAGAAGTGAACAGAAGCATCCTTCTAGGGTTGGTCACAGGTGACAGCAGCAAGCATGACCCCTTAGAGACACAGCCCCTCAGGCCTGGACACAGATGAGGGTGCTGGACAGACGCACAGGGTCCACAGCCACACGAGGTTCACCCAGAGCACCTGCGAGTGCTCTTCTTTTTTTACTAAGAGGCAAAAGATCTACTGAATCTGCAGAGAACCCAGAGTATATCAATCAGATTTATCTACCTATCCACTTGTTTATTTAACACAGGGTCTCACTGTGTTGCCCAGCCTGGTCTCCAACTCCTGAGTTCAAGCAATCCTCCTGCCTCAGCCTCCCAAGTAGCTGGAACTACAGGTATGCACCATTGCATCTAGCTTATATCAGACTTTTAAAAGAACCAAATAGAATTTTTGAAAGTAAAAATATAGTGCTAAAAATTAAGAATTCAATGGGTGCCTCAACAGATTAGACCCAAAGAAGTGAACAGTGAAATGAAAGGTAAGTCTGAGGAAATCTCTCAGAAGTGGCTCAGAGAGAGGAGATACCAAAGAGAGTGGAAGCACAGAACGGGAGGGCCCAAGAGGGATTCCAGAAAAACGAGACTTTAGGGATAGGCAAGAATAACATGCCGAGAGCTGATGTCTAGGAAATTTCTAGAAATAAACACACAGGAGCTCTCAGAGCCAGGAAGTACAAAAGAATCTAGGAAGGAATAAAAAGTACTACATGTGCCAGCCTGACACTGCAGACCCATGTGGGCTAGGCCCCTGCCACCTGGCCCGTGCCCCTCTGTGGCCGCCATGCTTCCACGCACCCAGGCCTTCCCACACCATGGTCCTCTGCAGCACTGACCACTCAGCACACAGCAGATCCCAGAGTTTCTGCCCTGGAGAGAAGCAGGGGCTCGTGTGGCCCCAAGACCACTGGCTGGAGGGAGGGGAGGTCAGGCTGAGGCCCCTGAGAAGCCAGAGAGGCCCAGATGGGCATGAGGCCTTCAAAGAGGAAGAGCCAACCTGGGGAGCCAAGGCACAGCGGAGGGGAGCACCTGGCTCAGGGGACAGGAAGAGCAGCACAGTGCTCTTTGGAAGCGTCTAGGAGACAATGTTGGGAAAGGTGAGGGGCTGAGAGAAGAGCAGCTCAAGCTAGGGGCCTTCCAATGCCAGAGGGAAGGAGCCATTTTTGAGGGGACAGATCCTGGAGCAGGGCAAGCGGGTCTACAGCTCTGGTTACAGGCACAGGAGGCGTGATTCCCGCTCTGGCTGTAGCCAGGAAGCTCTGCAGTTCAGCTCCACCCGGGAGGCTGGAGAAGCAGGCTGGGCTGGCCAGGGCCACCTACCTGTGTGCCCACCAGAGGCCAGGGGAGCTCCCACTTTGCAGGAACATGGCTGTGGCTTTGGGCAGCCCTCTCAGCAGGGCTGCACACATGGGAAGGGAACCTCGCAGAAGGGGAGAGGCCAGAGAGGCCCCCAGCTCTCCTAGTGGATGGGCTTAGAGAATGAGCTGCCCCAACTTGTGTTTTATCTGCATCTTCTACAGTAGCAGGTGGTGGGACTGAGGGTGTAGCTCAGTGCTTAGCATGAGTGAGGCCCTAGGTTCAATCCCCAGCACCAAAATAAAAAAGAAAGAATATAGTAGCAGGTGGTTCTTTCCCTAAAACCTATTCTCATTTAGTTTTCTGAATATTATGTTCATCACGGAACATTTAAAAAATGCAGAATAGTATTTTCTAATTCCCATTTGCATCCTGTTTTATTCCCCTCCATTTTTCTCTTCTACACATATACATATGTTTAATGTAATTGGTGTCTTACTGTATTACAGATTGGGATCCTTGTTTTTTCCAATTCATTTACATACGAGAATGTGCTGGTGTTTACTCAACCAGAGAATGAAATGTTGTGCACCATTGTTAACAGCTACACAAATGACACTGTACAGCTTGACAAAATGCATGTAAGCCATTTTCTAGTGCTGAATGTTTAAGCTGCTGATGATTGTTTACTATTTTACAGGAGAACCATATTGAGTTACATTGCCTGTCTTTCAAGGCCCAGTTCGAGTACCGCCTCCTCTAGAAAGCTTTCTCAGACTATTTCAACACCCCGCAACATCTCCCTCCCGCGAACTATGATAACCTATGGTTATCTGACATAGCTTAGCACGTAGCCGTGTGTCACCCCCTGCTCTCTGTCTCATGGGTGTTCTGTCTCAGGTGCAGAACTCTACTGCACGTATCACTGGGAGCTCCCCGGCACCTTGCATACAGCAGGCACTTAATATGTGCTGGCTCCTAGAGCCCAGACCGCTTAGACTATATGAGCCTGGTCAGCTCTACTTTGCAGAGCCAGGACTGTAGGAGCCCACAGAGGCCTGGTCTGATATTTTGCTTCTTTTCTGGTCACTGTAAAAAGGTCCCTTACTGTCCAATCCTAACTCTAAAGGCTCAGTCTCTGCCACACAAAAGCCTTGAACTTTGGCCAGGACCACTGAGACTAGACACTGTCCCAAGGGGACTAGAGCTTCATGACACACGTGACTGGTGATCACCCATCACCCACTTCTATACCAGGTCCACATGGTGGGGCGAGGCTGGTGTCAGACAGCTGGGGCTCCAATCCCAGGCACTGCAGTGGTCCAGCAGGGCAGCCGAAGCCTGGCTTGACTTCCTCAGTGGGCACAGACCCAGGATAGCACAGAGGAGTTGGTGCAGGAAGCCCTACCCTGGCAACCCAATACCCTTCCCCTGAGAAGGCTGCCTACTCTTCCCTTCCCAGAAATGCCCACCTGGCCCATGGGGGCATGAGTTTGTAATCTCTGGTCCACAGAGGCTCAAGTCCAGACTCCCCAGCATGGTCTTCCAGGCTGTCTGCCTGCTGGCCCACCCCTCACCGCCTCTGCCATGCCGCAGCGACAACCAGGCAGGAGCCTCTCCCCAGCTCAGGTGCATCCCCTCGACAGACACCTGTGTCCTTTCTGCTGCCTCCTCCCCAGTGAGCCCCGCCTCCACTCCTCTGCTGCTCCTTCATTCTTACCCCACCTGGATGAGATGAAACCACATACGTCCCTTTGCCCTATGACATCTTAAGATAAGAGTAGGTGACACACCATGGATATTTGTCACTTTGTACTAAACTTCCCAGTCAAAACCAGGCCCAGCAGAGGCCCGGCTGGTTCACACCTGGAGGAGGTGGGTTTTGGCCATGGAGGATTTAGGCCCCGCCTCCAGCTTTTAGGGATGAGAAAAAATTAAAAATAATAGCTGCCATTTACAGAGCTCCCTGCAGGTCATGTACCTTAGTCATGACCATTACTCCTAACCACCCTGATGAGGCAAGAGGCAATTACTGTCCTCATCCGAAGGTGAAGAAACAGAGGGTCAGGCAGGTTAAGAAGTCTGCTTAGGCACCAGCCTAGGAGGTGGCAGAATGGAGATACATACCCAGGCCCCTATGACCCTGGTTGCCTGTCAACCACAGTATCAGTATGGCAGAGAGTCCTGAACAGTGATGTAAACACAGCCATATTTGTGACCAGTGCAAGAATCGAGACTCTTTTACTGAGGGCCACAGCCAACAGCTCACCAGCCTAAGGATCCCCACAACTTCCCTCCAAAACCAGCAGCAATCTTCAAGTCCATTCACTGGCAGAGGAGACGCCTCTCTTGCCTTGGCTAAGTGTAGCAAACACCTCCATATGGTAACACAGTACCTGACACCGCCCTGGGCTCTGGAATGGGGCAGGGAGGAAGGCACTAAAGATTACAGGGTCCTTGTCCTCTGGAGACACTGAGTGGGTGCTACAGAGGAGGAAGGGAGCAAGAGACGAATGGGCTAGGGCTGAGGGCTTCCTGGAAGAGGCAGTGACCAAGCCCATCCTGAAGACCAAGTGTCTCTCAGCTTCCTGGGCCACTAGCCCCTGACTCGGGAGTCTGCAATCTAGATGCACCTGATGGCTGGCTGCTCAGAGAAATGCTCTACCTTCCCAGCCTTAGGGCCTCTGCTCCAGCAGTAACTATCATGGAAATGCTCCTTTGCCAGACACACACACCCCTACCTGCCTGCAGAATTCCTCTCTGCCTGCCACAGGCCACCTGTCCATCTCAACATCACCTCCAAGGGAGACTGTGCTCTCATCCTCTGGGTCCCCACAGCATGTCCGTGGCTCTCAGCGCTTACATTCCAAGGATGAGACACACACACGTGCATCATTCGTGCACACCAGCGCACACACAGGGAGCATCACTGTCCCCCCTGCTGCACTTTGTCATAAATAGCTGCTGAACTCAATCAAGGCGGGATGCTTTGCTTAAATGCTTAGAGTCTCGGCATAACCACCAGGCTAAAATGTTGAGTGTTTCAAAGCAAAAGACACATATGACACGATCCAGGTGAAATAGTACAAGGTAAAGGCGCTTCTTGGCTGGGTGAACCCCAAAACCCACTCTACCTTCACCCTTCCATTTCCTCATCTAATGACTGAGACCAGAATATAAAAAAAAATAAATAAATAAATAAATAAATAAATAAATAAATAAATACAGACCGAGACCAGCCACACCTGGCAGGCACTACTCACTACAGGGAAATTGTGACAATTCAACAAGATGACAATCGGGAGGCACCGACATGGCCAGGGCCAGCCTGGCACTGCAGCTGGTCCAAGAGCACACATATCCTGTCATCTCTGCTCAAAGGCAGGCAGACAGGCTCCATCGCTTGGTGTTTTCCAAAACTCTTTGGGGCAGAGCAAGAAGTATTCCTTACACTGGGGCCCAGAATACAGAAAGTACACAGAGTTGCCACCATTGCAATAGAAGTCCCACGAAACACTTGTCCTCGTGATAAGCGTACACTGATGTCTCTTTCATCTCTTTCTATGTCATTTCAGACCTGACCACAAACCACTATCAGGGTGCCTGGAAAAGGCCTGCCCTCACTTACCCAGTGTGTCAGAGCCACTCTCCACCGTCTCGTTGACCTTCCTCGCAACTCTGGCCACGGCCTCACCCATCTTCTTCAGCATGCAGACTTGGGTGTCCTGCTGCCAGCTCCCAGGCTGGTCTGCTGTTCACAATGGTGCCTGTGCCTGGCGAAAACACAAGGCCATCAAGCACCCACCTGCCAGCCGGAGTCGACCCCCAGAATCCTCCTCTCCAGACACCCAGGCCGCCAGGAAGCCCACAGGGAGGGGTTCAGGCACTCACCTCCTTTTGGGGGACCCAGAGCCCAGGCCACATCCAGCTTGGCCTTTGCAGGGGATGATCTGCCTGTCACAGGGCGAGGGCAGCTGGGCAGCTGCTTTTCTGTATGACCTCACCAGACACAGGGCCCCTGGCTTAACCAGTGGCCAGGCAGGTGTGAGGACTCAGGTGTGCGCTGGCCTGTGACTCAACAGGCGGGGTGTTGGGGAGGAGGCGAGATACAGCCAACTGCAGGGAAAGGCACATCCCAGAGCCTCTGAGTCAGTGACCTATCCATACAACTCCTCCAGCTCCCCTGTTCTCCCCACCCGCATCTGCCAGGCTCCTCTTCCATGGCAGGAAGTAGGGACACCCAGGCAAACTGGAGCCCAAGGTCTGGCAGGTGAGAAGTCTCTAGGAATTCCCTTCCCATGTGCCAAGAGTGAGGGACAGTTACAGCATTGGCCTGCAGAGCTGATTCTCAGCTTGATGCTGGAGCTAGCTGCAAGAAACAGGGGAGGGTCCGGAAATGAGAAAAGGAAACTGGATCACTAGGGAGAAAAGGCTTGAAGAGGAGCAAGGAAGACAAAATTTTAAGGTGTTAGAATTACAAGGTAGTAAGACATAAAAACACAGAAATGTCCCCAACTCCCTATTTATTACAGAGAAGGAAATAAGACATAAGGTGGCTAAGCGACCTGGCCAAGGTGAAAGGGCGTAAGGGAGTTTGAAGTGAGCTGAGATCAGCTGTACACTCAGTGTTCCCTGGTTTACAGAAGTCACCCACACCACCAGCAGCAGCACCCTGGGGAGAGGAAAGAACTGACGCCAAGGTCAATGCCCTCCAACCGTGACCCAGGCCCAAGCCCTGCTTCACAGGCAGCTGAAGTTGCTCCAGGGAACTGGCTTTAAAGGCCGAGGCAGAACAGGAAAGGCAGAGAGGAGGGGCACGAGCACAGTGCTCAGAGGCACTGCAGACACCAGGAAAGAGTGCCCATGGGCTCAGGGGCTGGGCAGGCACCCGCAGAGGCAGTGGTGCGCCACACGTGGGTGTTTCGCCGAGGAGGCTGGCCCTGCAGGTCCGAGACCACGCTGCAGTGGGAAGAGACTGCATCTGGAAATGGGCCCAATGCCCGGCTCTCCATTCAGCAGCTGAGAAGCCTTGACAGTTTCCTAACTTCTCTGAGCCCAGTCCTTGATCTGAGCAGGAGATCTAGTGACAGCTGGCTGAGTTCATATGACTGATCAAAACATACACACCCACCTAGGTCAGAGTCCAGGACACACAAATACTCAACAAATGCCACGGAGAGGACACAGCAGCACATGTGCAGTCTACCACCTGTGTGACTCTGAACAAACAACTCTGGACTCATCCTTAAGGAATAAGTAGAATCCCCATCTCTCTACCCTCAGAAAGTCACCCCTAACTGCCCCGGCCCTGGTGTTCTCTCCTCCCTCTGAGGTTCAGTAGCACTCGGTGACTTAGCATAAGTCACTTGGGTTGTTTATGAGCTTTAATGCACTCATACGCACGTGCACACACAGCACACCCACACACACCTCCCCCAACGGGCTACAAGCAGATCTATCCTGCGCTTTGCCCCTGCCCTCTGCATCACACCAGACACAGGTGCTTAGCATCCCCCGCGGGGATAATGATGGTCAACAGACATCACTTGGGTTTCAAAGCTAAGCACCAGTCAAAGGCCCCTTACAACAAATCAAAGACCCAGTCTAAATGGGAAAGGGTCATCAATTCAAATGCCTTCAAGTGCCAAATGTGCAAAGTGCGTAAGATAGGACGGGGAGGACAGCAGGGAACAGGAAAGCAAAACGAGCCCAACACCTTCTCCATGCTGACTTTATGGGGAAACTGAGGGTGCAAGAGGGGAAGTGAATGGGTTAGACAGAAACAAAGAACCCAGGTCTCCTAATTCCCAACCCAGGACTCTTCCCACCACACAGTGCCCCCTCCTTTCCTCACCTCCAATACTGATCATCAATAATCAGAAGCATTTATTGGGCATCTATTAGGATAGGGCATAAGAATGAAGGAGAAAAGAAATACAGAACATAGCTTGACTATGATTCAGATGAAGAACTTTCTGAAGAACAGCACTGAAGCCATCCCGGCCTCACAGCAGAGAGGGAGGGGAAAGAAATCAACAAAGTGTCCCCCATCTGTGCTACCTTGGTGGGACAGGCTAGGCTGACTTCAGTCCATCAGACATTATGCCTGCAATTCTACTAGCTGCCACCAGGTGGGGAGGTACCTTCAGCCATTGAAGAAAACCAGTCCCATTAAAATCCCACCCAACAGGTGGCAGAGGCCTAAGGTGTGAGTGGGAGAGGACACAGGAGCATGAACAGGAACAGCATGTAAGGCCTGGATGTCAGAAGAGTTCACTAGGACGAGGGGCTCCGTACCTTCCAGAGGATGCTGTGGGTACAACACAGAGGTGCCCTAGATCCCCAAAAGGTGATCCAAAACCATCACTTAAAATGTTACTGGTAGCTGCCTAAAATCACACTTGCTGCATGGATAAGAACCCACCCTTCCTTCACTTAAAACTACTTCTTCCCCTCTCAAGGGGGAATTGCTCCACAGAGTCCAGCTCACAGTCCCTCTCGTAGGCCAGTTGACAAAAGCCTGCCCTTTTCTACACAGGCAGGGTTGTGAGAGGGAAGGACAGTGGGGTCACATGTTACATAGGGCCCAATATAAGAGGGGTAAGAGGGGTTCAGACTGAGGGAAGAACAAACTTGGGACATCAGGGGGCTGGAGTGGGCTCCTAGGGTCCCAAAAAGGTACCAACAAGATCACCTAACTTCAGCTGGGTGTGGTGGTTTATAATCCCAGCTACTAAGGAGGCTGAGGCAGGAGGGTAACAGGTTCTAGGCCAGCCCTAGAAACTCAATGAAACCCTGCCTCAAAATAAGATAAAAAGGGCTATGGGTGTAGCTCAGTGGAAGAGTCCCTGCAAGCACAAGATCCTGGATTCAATGCCCAGTAGAAGGAAAGAAGGAAGAAAGGCAGGAAGGAGGGAGAAAGAAAAAGAGAGGAGGGAAGGAAATTTTAAGACAAGATCATCTGACTAGATTCATTGCTCCTTTCACCCCAAGCCTATTTGGAAAAAAAAAACCCAAGAAATTTATTTAAGGCTGGGCATGGTGGCTGTTTTGTAATCCCAGCACTCAGGACACTGAGACAGGAAAATTGCCATGAGTTTGAGGCCAGCCTGAACTACATAACAAGACCCTGTCTCAAAAAGAAATAATAATAATAATAATAATAATAATAATAATAATTTATTTAAAGAGAAAGGCTGGGGGGATAAAGAAAGTTGTTTTCTTTTTTGTTGTTGTTTTGAATTCTTTTTGAGAAAAACAAAAAAGTCCAAATCAAACAAGTGACAGAGTCATGGTCCCACCTGGGACTGAGTACAGACCCCCCCCCACGTAGGCTGCCCTGGGGGTGAAGGCTCCTGTCTATTAAACAATTTAAGTCACCATATTGTCTACTAGTTGCAAGTCAGTACCATCTGAACAGTGGGTCCCCGGGCAGTCCCTCCAGGAACCAGAATCCAACCACAGGGCCCCAGGACAACCCCGCTGGGCTCCTTGATACATCTGGTCAACCCCATGTGCAGAGTGGTGACGGCCAAGAGTCAGAGAACATTCTAAAGGGGAGAGACAGGAACCATGACCCACACGGGTCTGATCTGGGCTTAGGCACTCCAGCTAGATGGCATCTCGGGTCCCAGGCACGGTAGGAGGGCAGGGGGCTTAGGAAATATCAAGAAAAAAAACTCCAAATCCCAGAGACCCTTCAACATGGGGTCTAGGCCCACACACTGCTGCTGCCCCCTGACCCTCATGCACCCCACTTCCTCTTTTCCCAGAGTGTGCATAGTGGTCCAGCAAATGCTTAAATCTATCATCTCCCAGGTTCCTCCTATACCGCCCGCACTGCAGAGGAAAGGGGCAGAGACAGGCTATGGGCCAGATCAAGCTTTCCCCTGGGAAGCAGAATGAACGGGAGGCTGGCACAGCAGTGACACCAGGCCTAGATGGCCATGGCAGCATGTGACTGGGGGCCTCCCTGTCAAACTGTCCTCTGAGGAGAGCAGAGTTTTGAAAAGTTATGTGCTGTGAAGCAGCCTCATTCATAAAATGGAAATACCACCTTCCTCAACCGCATGGCTGTGAAGAGTAACAGGTACATCACTCCTGAGGAAGGACTTTGCAGACTATGAAGGCTTCCCACATGAAGGGACCACCAATAAACACGTGATCAAACAAGTGCAGACAGGAAGTCTGGCTATAACTGAAGGCCCAAAAGGAAGTTATCCTGCTCGGCGGGAGCTGGCAATGCTCCCTCCTGTTCAGCCAAATCAGGACCTGGATTCAAAGCTGGGTCGGGGGTTAAGCCCTGACCACGGCCCTCTGGCCCTTACCAGCAAGAACACTGCCTTATCTGCAATCCCCAGTTCTCTGCAGAGGAGCTGCTGCGACACCCTGTCCGCACCAGCTGCTCCTATATTTAGTTACCGGTGTGGTCAGTCGGGAACTTTAGAGCCTGGCAGCGGCTCCGCGCGGCAACCCGAGCCTCCGAGCTGTGCTTGCAAGCTGCCCCCAAGGCTGCGGCTGGCCAGGCCTCTCGACCATGCCAAGCCGGGAGGTATGGGGCGGTGAGCTTCCTCCGACCCCAGCACCCCCAATTAGGCCCACTCGAGGCCAGAGCAGGGTTGACCCACTTTCCCACCCAGGAGGGGAAAGAGCCCGCTGGGTCGCGAGCAGGAACGGCCGGCGCCCTGTTTTTGCACCCTGGGATTTGAGGAGCCGCGAACGAGCTCCTTAAATGCGCTTCTTGGCAAGCGCCCCCCAGAACTGTGGCGTGGGCAGGGCCAGAGTTCCGGCGCCTGCCCCCCAGGGGTCCCCCTCACCCCCACGCCCACAGCCAGTGGCTCCTGCCGCCGGTCCCCGCTGCCTGGCAGGCGGGGACTGAGGAGAATAAAGCCGGTAGAAGAGGGTATGCTGGTGACCGCAGGGGCCGGGGGCTCCCCACGCTGCCCAGGGGCCCTTTCCTGGGCGCGCGCCTGCAACTCCCCAAAGCGGAAGCAAAAACCCCGAAAGTGTGGTTTCGGGGACAAAATACACCAGCAGCCTCACCCAGCACTGGCGCCGCCCCCCTCGGGGAAAGGCGGCCCCCGGCCCACAGCGCTGCCCCCGGCTGCCCGCTCCCGAGCCAAGGACCCCGTCGCGCCGCTCGGCCTGGGCCGCGGAGCCGCTGGAGCGCGGCAGCTCGGTTCCACCTGGGGGAGGGGAGGGGACGCCGCAAACACCGGGACACTCCGCTCCGCCTCTCCCCCGGCCCCTGAAACGCCAGGCCGCAGAACACGTTTACTGTGCAGGGCACGAAGCGTGTCCGCTTTCGGCTCCACTTACGGCGACAATGCCTCCTAGCGCCCTGCGCTGCGTACTCCCGCTCCCTCGGCCACCGGCGGCGCCCCATGCGTGTTCCCAGACTGCGGGAAGGGGCGAGGGGGGGCCGAAGGCGCTACCTCAGGGCCGCTCGACCAATTGCCGTGCCCGAATGGGGCCGGGGCGGGGTGGGCCCAAGAGCGCAACCAATCAGCGAGCCGCTCCTCACGCGCGCTCCCGAAATCAGAGAGGAACCGCTTTGTGCGCGGCTTCTAAAGGAAGAACGTTGGGAATTGGGGGTGTAGAGCTGAACCTGCGCAGCGTTCCAGGATCCTGGGGGCTGAGGGTCCGGTTTGGTTTTCCGGAGGAAATGGAGCTGAATTAGTCAGATTGGGGGTACTTTGAAAAATGTAAGATGGAGCGTGGAGAACTTTTCATGTGGTACACTGGGACGGCCATTCAGATGTTTATAGAAATTCTCGAGAGTCCAATGTTCCCATCTGTAAAATAGGAATTGAAGTAGGCTGGGTGTGGTGCCGCTGCCCTGAAATCCTAGCACTCAGGAGGCTGAGGCAGGGGGATTACAGTGATCTTGAGGCCAGCCTGGGCTACATAGTGAGTTCAAGGCCAGCCTGAACTTAAAAGCAAGACCCTGTCTCAAAATATAAAATAAAAAAAAAGGCTAGAGATGTAAGTCAGTATGAAGGTTCTGGGTTCAACCCTTAGGACCAACCAACCAGCAAATAAATCTTAAAACTCCCAAACAAAACAAAACAAAGCTTCCACAACACACCTTTCTCCAGGCCTATGCGTATTTAATGTATATCCGTGTTTAAAAAGCCTCTAACAGGTTTGTCACTGTCGACGATTGAGGCGGGCTCTCTGCCATGTGACTTTGCTGTCCTCGGGAAATTTTTTCTTTTTTTTTTAAGACAGGGTCTTACTAAATTGCCCGGGCTAGGCTTGGACTTCCAATGCTTCTGCCTCAGCCTCCCAGAGTGCTGGGATTACAGGCGTGCGCCACCACGTCTAGCTTTTACCTCTCTGGTTTCGGGAGCGCGCGTGAGGAGCGGCTCTCTGATTGGTTGCGCTCTTGGGCCCACCCCGCCCCGGCCCCCATTCGGGCACGGCAATTGGTCGAGCGGCCCTGAGGTCTCGCCTTCGGCCCCCCGCGCCCCTTCCCGCAGTCTGGGAACTCGCATGGGGCGCCGCCGGTGGCCGAGGGAGCGGGAGTACGCAGCGCAGGGCGCTAGGAGGCATAGATTTAGAGCACCTGCAGTTGAGTACGACCCGACACTGCAGTCTGGGGTGGACTTTTCATGTAGCATCGTGATGGTGTTCAAAGTTGCAGATCTTGTAGCATTGGGTTATTTCCTTAGGTTGCTATAACAGATTGCCACAGACTGGGAACTTTAAATCAGCAGTAACCTGTTCTCTCACATTTCCCAAAGCCCGAAACGTGTGGGCAACAAAGACCATTCCTTTGCGGAGGAGTTGAGCATTCCTCGGCCTGCAGATCCACCACCCCTGTCTCTGCCTCCATCACCACACCATGGCCTCCTGCTTCTCTGTGTCTCTCTTCTAAGAACTCCAGCTGTATTGGGTTAGGTTCCTCCCTCGTCCTCTGTAGCCTCTTCCAAACTAATCCCATCTGCCATGACTCTATTTCGAAACAAGGTCACATTCTGAGGTGCTAAAGGTTAGGCTCTGAAAATATTGTTTCTGGGGGACTGATGCCACCCATCACATTAATCAAGGCCCTAAGGGGATGTGTGTTCCTTGGGAGACTGCCCAAGCCTCCAGAGGCCAGGTTGGGCTACGAAGTGAGTTCAAGGCCAGCCTGAACTGCATAGTGAGACCCTGTCTCAAACAAAAAAGAAAAAAATCTATTGTGTGTGGTGTAAATGAAACACTTGGGAATTCTGTGTTTATACTTGGGTCCCAAACCAAGATCTCTCATTTGGAATAATTCCAAATTTGACAAAAATATCCAAAGACTTCTGGGTATGTCTTTCAAAACTGAATGTGTTACAGGCAAGGAAGGCCCTGGTGCCTTAAAGGACACGAGATGAGTCAGACACACTCTGCCCTCAGGGAGTTACCAGTTGAATGGAATCCCCAGAAGCCAACTTGTGCCTTCCAGGAAGACAATGGAGGCTTCTCCCAACCTGCCACTACCTCCTTCTGGGATATATACCAAGCACCAGATATAAGGAACAAATAGGTAGAGGCACGTTCTTCCCAGGCTGTCTTGCTACTCTGAGCGAAACAGACAACACTACCTCCATTTCACTTCAAACCAGCCTTAGGGGGTTGTGGCTTAGTGGTAGAGCTCTTGCCTAGTGTGTACGAAGCAATTGCCAGAAATGCAAAACAAGTAGCCTTACATTTGTGGCCAACTTCTGTGTGTGGATATTTTCTCTCCCCTGCTGAGCCACACGGGGCTTCTGTGCACATCCTAAGGACTCAGCAAATGCTGCTGACTGCTGACTGATGGCCCTACCTGGGTTTCCCACGTTCATGCTTTAGCACACCCAGCCCCCTATCCCAGGAAGTTCATCCTGGCCCTTCCAAGTCCATGCGGACAAAACTCCTCGCCTGCTAAAGGGCCACTGATTCTTTGCCTACTGTGCCTGCCTCTCAGAGCACTTACTGCTGACTCAGGACTGCACCATCTCTGCCCAAGTGTTTGCCATCATTCCAAACACCAGAGCTTGATACACAGTAAGTGCTCATGTCAGTCAGATTTGTGCATAATAAAACACCCCAAGACTTAGAAGCAGCTTAAAACAGCAACTACTTATTTAGTTCATGGTTTCTGGGGTCATTGTTTTAGGCTGGGGCTAATCGGGAAGCTCTTCTGGTCTCAGATGGACTTCCCAATGCTCTGGGGTCAGTTGCCAGGCAGCCAGCAACCTGTACTTCTATCTGTCAACTGAGGCAGGTGGGCAGTGGAGCAAGGCTGTTTACTTCATGGTGGCGGGAGGCAGAACAGGGGACCAGGGCCAGAGAAGAATGGGTGCAAGGGACCAAAATATTCAAGGTCACACTTCTGGGGCCTACCCAGACACACGCCAGAGCATTCTTTACTAATCTGCTAGGCATTTCTCAATCCAGTGAAGTTGATATATCAGGATTAAGGGTCACATCTGCTTTGCACAGAGCAATACACATTGTGACTGAATCCTCTCAGAATTGTCACTATTTACTGAGCAGTCACGGTGTGCATGATATTGTGGGGTTATTCACTGAGCACTCGTGGAGACAGGAAACTGAGCTCAATTCTCTCCCCATCTCTGGCCCTGGTCCCCGTTCTACCTCCCACCACGAGGTAAACATCCTTGCTCCGCTGCACCCTCCCACTATGATGGTCCTGCCTTGGAGGCAGCTGACCCTGGACACCTGTGCCTCCCTGTGCCTTCACCTGGGGCCACACCTCTGCCCAGAGCTGGGTTACCCACATCCAGGAATTTGGGTGGGGGGGGGTCCCTCTAAGTCACTGCCATCCTAAAGCAGAAAGCAGTTCAAGAGGATTCCTTCTTTTTTTTTGAGACAGAGTCTCACTACCTGGTTCAAGCTGGCCTTGAACTCACTATGGAGCCCAGGCTGGCCTCAAACTCATGGCGATCCTCCTGCCTCAGCCTCCTGAGTGCTGGGATCACAGACGTGAGCTACCATGACCAGCAAGAGAATTCCTTCTTGAAGTCCCTTTTCAAGAAGATGCAGCCTGGTGCAGGGTGCCCACCATGAGCCCCCTGCTAGACACTTCAGGCTTTGCAAAATGAGCAAGAAACAGTAAATCACCCTCAAGGCGGCACTTCTGCTGCACTGTGGAAAGTAAGATGTATCCAAAAGTGACTTAAAAAAAAAAAGTATTTCCCAAGCTTCAGCCATTGTCAGGCTCCTCCCAGAGTTTTACTGGATCTCAGCCCCATCCGGTGGTGAACTCTTACTGCCACAGGCTCAGAGAGCCTGCTCAGTCTGCACATCTTCCCCGACTCGGGATGCAGCGCCACCACCTGGGTTCCTTGAAATAGACGTGGTGGGGCATTGATATCATAGAAATCAGCACACCCCACAACTCGGACCCACACCCCAGCAAGGGTTTGCCAGCATCTTCTATCTACCTTCTTTTCTTCCTTCTTCTCTTGGTACTGGAGATTGAACTTGGGGCCTTCACACTGAGCTACGTCCCCAAACCTTTTTGTTTATTTGTTGTTTTAAGACAGGTTCTCGGGGCCGGTGAGATGGCTCAGCGGCTTAAGCGCCTGCCTGGCAAGCGCGAGGTCCTGAGTTCGACTCCCGGATCCCATATACGAAAAAGGGGCCGGTGATATCACTCAGCGGCACGGGCGCCTGCTGGCGCGTGAGGTCCTGAGGTCGACCCCCCGGTACCCACAAAAAAAAAAAAAAAAAAAGACAGGTTCTCTCTGTGTCTTTCAAACTGGCCTTGAACTCACTAAGTAGCCCAGGCTGGCCTTGAGCTTATGATCCTCCTGCCCCCCTGAGATTATAGGCATGTACCACCACTCCCAGCTTCCTCAACCCTCTAAAAAGTTTTCTTTTTTCTTTTGAGACAGGGTCTTTTTTTTTTTTTTTTTTTTTGAGACAGGGTCTCACTATGTAGTTCAGGCTGGTCTTGAACTCATGGCTATCCTCCTGCCTAAGCCTCCCAAGTGCTGGGATTACAGGTGTGCACAACCACACCCAGCCAGAGATAGGGTCTTTTTCCTATCAATTGACTTACTTTTTAACTTTAAGATGTTTATTTTGAAAAGAAACATTACACCACTGCGGCAAAGGGAAACTTTATATTGTTGCAGAATCCAAGAGATCAGAGGGACCAATGGGGAAAATGAGAATTTATGTCCAGGATTTTAGATGCACATTGACCTGGCTGAACTCACATCCAAAATGCTAGGCATTAGAACAAAGGAAAGGTCTAGGCTTATATATTTGGCTGAGGGGTCTTTAGAAATGGGGGGGGCAAGTGAGGGTACAGAAGCAAGACAAAGCAATTAATAGCTTATCTTTGAAAGAAAACAGAGCCTTATGAATCCTGCAAGAACAAGATGACATAAACTCTGTTTACAGGACGTAGTTCCCAATCTTAGCTGTTCCAGAACAAGAAGTTATAGCTACAGGGGAGGAATGGGGGAGTTTGAGGGAGATTGCTCTTTAAGTCCCACTTCATTCCCCCCTTTGATGCTTTCTGTAATATGTTTTAATACAGAGCATCACTATCATTAACATCTACCTTGTTACAGGTGAGGGTTGGCTCCCTATTGGGCAGAGGGAGAATTGTAACAAAAAGGAAAACAGACTTATGTTGTCACTGTATCTCCATGTTGATTGTCAAGCTTCAGCCATGCGTAGACCGGTCAGCTTCTGGGGTGACTAGAGCAGGGCTGCTGTCTTGGGTGGCGGCCCAATCTCGTTGCAGGATCAGCTGCTTCGGGTGGTCTGGATCTTGCTGGCTGGTCCACCTGTCTTGAGCCATTGGCTTCTGTCGACTGTGGTGGATCTAAGGGACAGTTCCTGTAACTTTAACAGCAGTAGGGGTAGACAAGATTACAGTGTGAGGCCCATCCCATACAAGCCCCAGAATTGTTGGATTTTATTTTTTTTAAACCAACACAAAATCCCCAGGTTTAAATGGGTGTATTGGGTCTGTTAGGTTTATGGGCATTTTCTCCTGTACCCAACCATGAATATTTTGCATAGCTATTTCCAAAGCTTGCATCTGTCTCCTCAGAGGCAATTTCCCTAGTTTACAGAGATTTCCTTTAATTTGACCTACGATTGGAGGCAGCCGGTCAAATAGAGTTTTATAAGGGGAATATCCCATTTGTTTGGTGGGGGTGCACCAGACTCGGAGGAGGACTATGGGCAGGACTTGGTTCCATCTCAAGTGGTTTTCTTGGCAATATGTTCTCACCAATTGTTTGAGTGTCCAGTTCGTGTGCTCCATTTTTCCTGAGCTCTGTGGCCCGTAAGCTGTGTGAAGCTTCCATTTTATCTTTAACATTTGTGTGAGCTCCAGGACCATCTCAGCTACGAATGCTGGGCCATTGTTTGACACGAAGGTCAGGGGCAGTCCAAAGCTTGGGATGATGTCTCTTAACAGTACCTTGGTCACCTTTTGTGTCCTTTCTGTTCAGGTGGGGAAAGTTTTTAGCCATCCTGAGAAGGTGCTGGCAAGCATCAACATATATTAATCGATAGCCTTCTGCTTGCTTGAGGCAGTTCAGAGCTCACATCGAGAACTTCCATCGTTTTTCCTTAATATAATTTCCAGATTTCTGGGCTAATCATGTCTTTTTATTTGGAGAGTAATTTGGGGTCTCTGGGAGAGGAAGCTCCGGAATGAGGGGCATAGCTAGGGTCCCCCTTTGTGGAGCTGTCATAGTGGCCCACTTTGCTTCCCTGTCTGTCTTTTGGGTTCCTCTGGCTTCTAATGTTCCAGTCCTCTGGTGCCCCCTACAGTGTATAGCAGCCAGTTTTCTTGGGGCCCACATAGCATCTAGGAGTTATAAAATCTTTTATGTACTTCATCTCTTTTCCCCCAGCCATTAGGAACCCTATTTTTTATATTTGGAACCAGCAGAGATGTTCACCTTTTTGTCGTTTGTCAACAAAAGAGCCCTTGTCAAGGCTGTTAGTTTTGCCTGCTGGGCTGAGGTTCTGGTAGGCAGAGGCTGGGCCTCTACCACAGAGTCAAGTCGCCATCGCATATCCTGTCTGTTGGACCCTTTTTAGTATAACCATACAGTCGTGGGGGGTGGGGAGGCCTCCAGGTTCTACTGGGAGCAAGGTAGCTAGGTTAAGAGTGTTTATTGTCTCTAGAGCTATGCAAGGATTTTTACGTAAGAGCCCCTGAGACTGAGTCATCCTCGGATTTGACAACCAATGGTGTCCTCTCTGGTCCATTAAGGTTATAACTGAGTGTGGTATCCAAATGGTCAGTTGTTGTCCCAAGGTCAGCTTGTTAGCTTTCTGCATCAGCAGGGCAGTGGCAGCAAGTGTCTTGAAGCGTGGGGGCCATCCTAGGGCCACAGAGTGTAACTGTTTTGACAAATGTGCTGTCAGACGATGTCAGGCTCCCATGACCTGGGTTAAGACTCCTATGGCCATTTTTTTGTTTATGGACATATAAGAAGGAAGGCTTTGTTATATCTGACAGTCCTAAGGCTGGGGCCTGAGTCAGGGCCTTTTTAATTTGTTTAAATGTTTTCTCCTGGTCAGATTTCCAGAGGAGGAGCTCTTTTTTCCCCTCTTTGGTGGCTTATCTGAATCAATGGCCTTTAGCTGTCAGCTCTCCAGCCTTCTCATGAGCACATTTAGCTTTTGTCTGCTGTTGTGTCTGTCGTTTTGTTTTTTCCCACAGCTGGGCCATTGTTATATGTCTTCTCTGAAGGGTGTGATTTAGCTGTGTAGTCTTTTTTGCAAATGAGGCACGCTTGCCTTGTAGCTTTGCCTCTGCTTTACATTGAGTTGTCTCTAGGGTTACCTGTACTTGGAGTGTTTGTTCTGTCTCTGTCTGCCACAGCTGCCTCTGTCTCCTTGGCCTCCAGTTGTAGTTATTCCAGTGACTGTAGAGCCTTCTGTTTTTTGAGTTGTCTCAGCTTCAGCCTTGATGTGTAGGGCCAGTTTTGCGTCTGCTTGATGCTTGTGTTGGCGCTCCTCTGGCATTTGTCTCTATAAGCGCTTAGCCTTCTTGTGTGCTTGTTGCTTTTGGGTTTTGTCTCCTCTGTCCATGTACATGGATTCTGTAGTTCATCCCCAGCCCTACCATGCTGGCGCCCGGTTGTCTCCAGCCATGGGTGTACCACGTGGGTCTCCTTTCTGATGTGCAGCTTGTTGTGTTTGGTTGGCTTCACCTGTTGGGTCTTGGCTTGGATCTTTATCTCCGAACTCTGCCACAGATGTTATAGCTCTTCCTGGATACTGTGTTTTCGTATGTTTACTGTTCTTTCTGCCGTGTCACCTCCTCTGGTGTGTGTCCTTGTAGTTTTTGTGCTTCTAGCTCTGCTTGTAGTTTGCCCTGGGCATGTGTCTCTGTCAACTGTTTTAGTCACTTTATTTGTTGCCTTACATTTGGCATGTTTTTGGGCCTCCTTGGCGGCTCGCCAAGTTGCCTCTGTCTCGTCATGTAGTTATTCTAGCATGTCCATGCATTTTCTCCTTTGTCTGTAGTCACTTCTGGGAAGCCTTTTGGGCCAGCTATTGCTGTTGAGTTGACGTTGTTCTGTTTGCTTCCACGGGCGCTGGGCCTCTTTTACCTTGACTTCCTCCAGCACAGTCCTGAGCTGTCTTGTGGCTTTTTTCTCAGTTGTCAGGCTCATTCTTATACGTTTTTTTGACCTCATGGTACCACTGCTTTTTCCTCCACTGTTGCTGCCAAGCAGCCCCCAGGTCTGCCTGTTACTTGTTGCACAGTGTGTTCTTGGCATTGCTATAGATGTGTCCCAGCTTCAGTTTTTTTTTTTTCCAAAGAGAAAAAAAATAAAACAAAATTTCAAAACAAGATAATAGGAGGGTAACAATGGCTAATACATTGCTTATTGTTATCTTTAAATTACTCAGAGTACAAGATATGGGCATTTAATTGTGCAAACAATATTAGCACAAACCTTGTTTTGCAATGAACTAAGAGAACTTAGTTGTATAACTATCTTAACTATCTTTTATACATATATCTATATATATATACATTTTTCTTTTTGCTTTTCCCTTCCTTCTTTTCTCCATTCCCCCATCCCAGCTTTTCTTTCCTTTTGATCAGTTCCAGTTTTAGCTCTGTCTTGTCAACAGTAGCTTTCTCAAAGCTCACCTTCAGTGCAAGGATCTTTTTTATTCATCACCGTTGCCTCAAGGTGTTTTCCATTGGCCCCTTTTGTCACTTGAGTTTACTCTTTGATGTCCTGCACAGCTGGGTGAGGCGCCCCTCAATGTCACCCTTGTGCTGTGCTGTCTTTCCTTTATCCCTGTGGCCCAAAGGTAATTTGGGCTTGTAGTTTTGGAGTAGGTCCCTTGTTAGCAGGGGAATTGGAGAGTTTGGAAGATACAGGAACTTACGTTGGACCTCTTTTTTTTTTGATTATATATCTCTCAGACCAGAAAATGGCCTCTTTTGGGGACTCCAGTGGCTCTAATGATAGTCACATGGTTTTTGGATAACAGCCCAATGGGCTGTGTCATTACCGAGTGTTCAGTTCTACCATCTACCAGAAAGTCCATGAATTGGCTCTCTACTCTTCACTGTGACCATGGGCTTCTGGGTGCCTAAGGGGATGGAGCCTGGTCTGGCTTAGTCCTGGTAACCTTTAGTTCCTGTCAGTCCATATGAGGCTAGCATCTAGTTTTTTCCTGAGGGGTGACAGCCTTTTGCAGGCAGCCTCCTAGTTTGGGAATTTTTATCATCTCTGTTATCATTTTTGGCATTTATTTTTCCAGTGTTCATATTTTACATCACACACATTGATCCCAATCTAGTTTTGGTCAACTGGCAGATCCTAGCTTGGTTTGATTCCTGTTTTGTCTTTGCCTCTTAGTGATTTCTGTTTTTTTCCTCTGTGAGTGCTGCTGTAACAGATCTGTTTTTTTGAGCATCCTATCAGCTTTTTTTTTTTTTAATTCAAAAAAAAATTTTTATATGCAGGTACCGGGAGTTGAACTCAGGACCTCATGCTTGCCGGGCAGGTGCTTATGCTGCTGAGCTATATCACCGGCCCAGCCTATCAGCTTTTTGTTTGGCCTCCTGGTCACGAGTTAAGTACACTTTGGTAGTCACCTCTGAAAGCTGGGTCGCATTCATGCCAGCAAAAGCCTCTAGTTTTTGTCAATAAGCAGCTAGACAGGGCTGAAGCCATGTGGGTCTAGTCTGAACTATATTTAGCCATGAGTCAATGTAGGGAAACTGATCCTAATGTCCTGGTGGTCTTCTGTTCCTAGTTACCATCCTATATATACACTCAATTGTTTTTTGTCATTCCCCCCCACCCTGGCTGACCATTTACCATCAAAGGAGGGCCAATCTATTTTATAAAGAGTTCTTAACCTTTGTGGGGGGGATCAGCTCTAGCCTCTTTTAATGTTAGCCAACATACATTTTTTGGGTTTTGTCTTGTTTTTTTTTTTTTTTTGGTCTTGTTTTTTGTTTGTTTGTTTGTTTTTGCTTTTTTTGAAATAGGGTCTCACTATGTAGTGCACGCTGGCCTTGAACCCATTTATGTATCCCAAGCTGGCCTTGAACTCACAGTGATCCTTCTGCCTCATCCTCCAGGGTGCTGGGATTGCAGACATGGGCCACCATGCCTGGCCAATATACATTTTAATCAGGTGGGTTTTGATGCTTTTTCTCCCATATCTACTCTGTTGTGATACAAATCACTTTCTTAAGCATTTTTGTTTTACTTCTTTTTTTTTTTATGTAGGTACCGGGAGTCGAACTCAGGACCTCGCGCTTGCCAGGCAGGTGCTTATGCCACTGATCTATATCACTGGCCCCGATTTTGATTTGATCATTTTCCTTGTGGGAATTTTTAGAAGAAATAACCTGGGCCGGTGAGACGGCTCAGCGGCTTAAGCGCCTGCCTTGCAAGCGCGAAGGCCCGAGTTCGACTCCCGGAACCCACATACGAAAAAGGGGCCGGTGATATCGCTCAGCGGCACGGGTGCCTGTTGGTGCGCGAGGTCCTGAGGTCGTCCCCCCGGTACCCACAAAAAAAAAAAAAAAAAAAAAAAAGAAATAACCTGAGCTCCACCAAATTAATAAGTAACTATATATTTTTTTTTTCAATAAACTATTTCCACAAGCTTTTCCTCAATGTACATAAGCTTTCCAATCTTACGATTACCTCTCTTTTTGTCTCTTTAGCAGGACAAAACTTTCATCATACAAAATCCTCTCATATCAGAAGTATATCTCTTATATTTATAGCTTTCTTAATACTTTTCTCTCTCACCATAAACTTTTTATAACAAACTTGACTGCAGCCCCTTTGATTTTAAAATGTCCTTTTTTTTTTCTTTCTCAGGTTGTTACTTTGTAAATTTGACTGACTGCCAGCAGGCCTCTGAGTAACCTTGAATCAGTGTTTTTATCTTAAACCAACAGAAAGCAGAGAAAAGAGCAAATTAACCCTGTAATTGCAAATTTAAGAATTTGCAATGCACAAGAAATGTTTTACATTTTAAATTAGCAAAAGTTGACTTAAATTGGAAACCAAAAGTAGATTTACCAATTAGCTAAAATTTGTAATTTGATTCCTCCTGTAAACCCTGCATAGACCCAATAGGACTTTGGCCATTCAGCCCCAGGGTAGAGCTGTTCTGGCTTTCAGACACTTGCAGGCAGCACCAGGCTGGTGACACTGAGCAAAAGCTGGCCTTGCTCCCAGCTCCCAAAGCCAGAAGGAGACCGCAGGCACTGTCTTGCTCTGAGCTCACTTTGAAATGAAAAGATGCCCTCTGCTTGCTGTCATCACTCCATTTCACAGGGTGCTCCTTTATTTTTACTCTATCAGCCTGCCTGTGGTGCCCTGCCTGTATATCCAAGTGCACTAAAGCTAAGCAGCTTTTTCATGTCTTTGCCCATTATGGTGCAAAACATTTTCTCAATTTCTTTTGTTTTTAGACCAATTAGACTGCTTTCCTCCCCCAGTCACCAGCTGAGCCCAGGCAACCCTGGACTCATATACTTCATTTTGCTCACACACACACACACACACACACACACACACACACACACACTTATATATCTCCCCTTTTCCAGTTGTTTTCATCCAGGTGTCGGATTCTCTAGTCCCTCCTGTTGTGGGCCACTCCTGCAATTCTGACACTCTCTGCGAGCTTTTCTTTCCATGGGCCACTCCCTCATCCATTTGGGATTGTAGGTTTCATCTGACCCAATCCACATAGGATTACTAGGTACATCCCCACCCCAGAAGGTGATCAGGCTCCCCTTCTGTCCTAATGGGATGGGTTTTCCCCTTTGGGCCCCCAAAACCTTACCACAGTCCTGTAGCACGCTGTTGTTCCAAAATCATCCTGAATCCCCTCAGGTTCCATTTGTGCTGACAGGGGAGAGGTCTGCAGGCTGTGGGAAGACTGATATACTCTCTGAGCTGAAGTTTCAACCAGTGGCACCGGCGATCTTAGGACTCCTGCAGCTTGGGTCCTCTAGGGGCCTGAAGGCAAAGGAGGCAGCAAGTCTGTTATCTCCAGTCCCTTTGTGGTCACCAGAAATGTTGCAGAATCCAAGCGATCAGAGAAACCAAAGGGGAAAAAGAAGGATTTATTTCCAGGATTTTAGATGCACATTGACCTGGCTGAACTCACATCCAAAATGCTGGGCATTAGACCAAAGGAAAGGTTCTAGTTTTATACATTTGGCTGAGGGGGTCTTTAGAAATGGGGGGGGGGGGGCAAGCGAGGGTACAGAAGCAAGACAAAGCAATTAATAACCTACCTTTGAAAGAAAACAGAGCCTTATGAATCTTGCAAGAACAAGATGACATAAACTCTGTTTACAGGACATAGTTCCCAAACTTATCTGTTTGGGAACAAGAAATTATAGCTACAGGGGAAGAGTGGGGGAGTTCTAGGGAGACTGTTCTTTAAGTCCTGTGTCAATATGAGCTGTAAGAGATTAAAAGTAACCCCCTCAACATAAATAAAATGAAAGTGAAACAATGTTTTTGTACCGGGGGTCGACCTCAGAACCTCGCACGCCAGCAGGCGCCCGTGTCACTGAGCGATATCACCGGCCCTTTTCTCGTATGTGGGTTCCGGGAGTGGAACTCGGGCCCTCGCGCTTGCCAGGCAGGTGCTTATGCCGCTGAGCCATCTCACCGGCCCCATGAGAAAATGTTTTAAATTCTAGTAAATTGTTCCTGCCCCATAAAATGTTGTGACTGAAGCTTCTTTGTTACAAAAAGGAATCCAGCAAGTGGTAGGGAGATGGCAAAGACACACAAGTGTTTTGGTACATTTGAAATGATTGCCATGCACCAGGCCCTGGGTTCAATCCCCAGCACTGAAGGGAGAAGACAGAGAGAGAGAGAAAAGAAAGGAAGGAAGGAAGGAAGCTCCAGGTGCAGTGGTGTGGGCCTGTTGTCCCAGTACTTGGGAAGCTAAGGTTGGAAGATCACTTAAGTCCAGGAGTTCAAGCTTGGGCAGCCCAGCTGGGGCAACATAGTGAGCGTGGGGCTGTTGTAGAATTCTGATATCAAACCGAACCGAAGACTCTGCACCAAGGAGTTGGAAGGCAACTTTTATTAATGTTGGTGGTCTGGTGGGATCTAGGTCCAAATCACCAGCCCTGGCTCAGAGCAAACCAAAGACTTATATATGTTTATAAGTAGAAAGTGTAAGAGCCAATAACAGGTTATTTTATAATTGGTTGTATACATTTAGGTCATTAGTTGTTAGGCAGTTTTGTTCTGGGCAGGTTTTGTTAGGGGGGAGTTGTTTATCATAAGGTGGGAAAGTCTAGGGAGGGAGCTGGTGCTGAGCGGGTGAGTAAAATCAAGCATATCTTTGGCTGGGCCAGTCTGTCCTTGGAAGAAAGTCCTTGAAACAAGATACATTTACAGGCTGGGTAGTGCAGCTGGGCTAAGTTATCTCTGAGTTGTAAAAACGACATAGCGTTTTATGGCTGACTGCATCTGATAGTCTAACCATGAGATGGGCTGAGCCTGCACAACCCGTCTTAACATAGTGTCAGGCTGTTAACCCCAAAACTTCTGTCACAGGGCCAGCAGTGTGGTTTGAAAGAGATTTGCAAAGGAACAACTCTTTCACATGAAAGCTCCAAGAAGACAGCTGTCAATTTAGGAAAGAGTGTCCCATTGCGACAGAGAAATAAGAGTTCAGTAGTATCGAATAAAGAGTTTCAATGACAGATTGCTCCCAGTATGCCCCCCCAAGTGCAGGAAAAGATGGTACTTAAATAAACCTTGAAGGGTGGGCTGAATTTCAATAGATACAGAAGGCCAAGAAATAGGTGGGAATGAAAAGGAATAAGGAAAGAGAGACCATCTCCAGAGGAGGGCTTAGCTGAGCCAAGTCTTAGCAGCCTGAAATCACAGCATTCATGGCAACATTAAGCATCCACCTGTGGCTGAAGCTTACGGGATCAGCGAGCAGCAGGAATGATACGCCCTTGATGCCAGGAAAGTGAGCCAGTGCTGGGTCTATGTGGAGGTTCGGTTAGTTTTTGCTGTACAACAAATCATCCCAAACTTTAGTGGTTGACAACAACGAATGGGCTATTTCTTACCATTCTGGAGGTCAGCTCTGTAAGGATTGGGCTGCCTTTTCAGGCGGTGGGCCCCTGGCCATGGCAGGGTGGTCCAAGCAGCCTTGGTTATATGTCTGGCAGCAAGCAGGCTGTTGGTCTAGGGACCTCTGCAGGGACAGACTGTGATCTTGTTCCACTCCAGGAGGCCAGCTGGGGCCAAAGGCAAGGCCCGAGCAAAAACACTTTGCAAGCACACATTTGCTGTTTTCACTGCATTAGCCACATCATAGCCAAGCCCAGAGTCAGCAGGGAAGACTCACCCAAGGGTGTATATGCAGGGAGGAGTAAGCAAATAGAGGGCTGTTATGGTCCCCCAAAAGTTCATGTGCTGAAGGCTTGGTCCCCTATTGGAAAGTGATGGCACTAGTTGATGCCACTATTGGAAGGCGATGGAAATTTCAGGAGTGGGGCCTAGTTGCAGGAAGTGAGTCATCGGGAGCCAGCCTTGGAGGGGCAAATTGGGACCCCTACCCCTTCTATCTGCTTCTTGGCCTTGAGGTGAGCAGCTCTGCCCCTCCACTGCTACCTGCTGGGCTCTTGTGCCTCACCACAGGCCCAAAGCAAGGGACCACGGACTGAAGCCTCCGCTATTATAAGTCTTTCCTTCTTAAAAGTTGATTATTGCAGGTATTTTTTTTACAGCAACAGAAAGGTGACTAACAGCTTTAAGAGAGCATAACTGAAACAATTTCCCATAGCAGGCAATGGAGAGCTTTTTAGAATCTTTGAGCTGGGTGTGGTGGTGCACACCTGTAAACCCAGCTACTTGGGAGGCTGAGACAGGAGGATTGCAAGTTCAAGGCTAGGCCTGGGCAATCCTGTGTCAAAAAATAAAATAAAATAAAATAAATACATAAATAATAAAATAAAATAAAATGGCTGGGGTTGTAGCTCAGTGGTAGAGCACTTGCCTAGTATGTTCAGGGCCCCGAGTTCAAGTCCCAGCACTTTGAGAAAAAGAAAGGGACAGGGAAGAGAAGAAAACTTTGTTTTCTGTTTTTGGAGCCAGGTTCTCACTATATAGTCCAGGCTGGCCTTTAACTCCTGCTTCAGCCTTGGGATTACAGAGGTGCACTACCATGCCCATCTTGGATAGCAAAGAAAAGCTTTGAGCAAGAGAGTGATGTAATTAGAGATGTGATTTGGAATAAAGGAGCAGAACATAGAATAACTTGAAATAACAACAATAATATTTATACCTAAAATAAAACCATCTTTTTTTTGTCTTTCCATATATATATGTTTTGTTTTGTTTTTGTCTTTTTTTTTATGTGAGTACCAGGAGTCAAACTCAGGACCTTGTGCCTGCCAGGCAGGCGTTTATGTCACTTAACCATCTCACCAGCCCTGTTTTTGTCTTTTTGAGACAGGGTTTCACTATGCAGTTCAGGCTGGTCTTGAACTCCATTTGTAGTCCAGGCTGGCCTCAAACTCTCCAAGATCCTCCTGCCTCAGCCTCCCGAGTGCTGGGATTACAGGCATGCACCACCACATCCGGCTCCATATTCATTTTAATGATCTATGAGTCATGCTATCCCATGGTGTGGGTATTCAAGAGCAAAGGTTGGATTAGAGAAGACTGGCAAGGGAGGCCAGGCTTAGGCAGCAGTTCCCAGATTTTGTCTTCATGGACCAGTACAATTCTAAAAGAATTGGATTATCAACATAGGATTGACAGGTTTTTACTATAATAAAGAAACAAACCCAGCGAAGTATGCCAAGGCATCTACTAACATTACAGGGTTTTTGTTTGGGTTTTGTTTGTTTTGAAATGCGGTCTTACTATTCTGATCTTGACACCTGGCTCAAATGATCATCCTACCTCAGCCTCTTGAGTAGCTGGGGCTACAGGCATGTGCCACTGCAGCTGGCCCTGTTTCTTTCTCTATTTTTAGAATAAATTAAAATTTTAAGAGGATATAGACAAGATATAATATAGACATAATGTACAAACAGGGCATGGTGGTGCACACCTGTAGTCCCAGCACCATAGGAGGCTGAGGCAGGAGGATTGCCAATTCAAGCCTAGCCTGGGCAACTTAGTGAAATCTTGTCTCAAAATAAAAAATAAAAAATCACTTGGGATATAGCTCAATGCAAAGGCCCTAGGTTCAAGCCTCAGTACTACCAAAAAAAAGTATGGAATAAACTTATCCAGGTTGTTCTTATTTTCCTCATCCCACCATGGGCTGATGACAGTTTCTTCATGTGATGATATTGTTTGGCTTGTGAGCATTTGAGAGCCACCATCATGGGGTACCTACCATTAGTCATGGCCTTGAGCAGCCTGCTGCTCCATTGCTGGGCATGGCATGAGGTCCCTCCACTGCTTGAGGGACTCGGGTGCTGGCAGCTGTGGGCTGGAAAGTTCTGGGAAGAGTGTTAATGCTGCCATAGGGGGCAAGGATACCTTGTATGATGACAGCCCTGTGAGCAATGGGGAACTGGCTATTTAGGTATAGAAGAAAAGGTGGTGGAGGACTTGAAAGCCATATTAACATGCATGAGGGGCTTTTGTATATATCCTCGTACATCTTATGTTATCCTTGTTGTGCCAGAGGGCAGAACTGGACCTATTCAAGGAAGTCGCTGACTGACCCATTTCAATTTAATGTGAATGAAAGCTTTGGCAATCAGATTTTTCTAGTAAGGTTAACAAACTACCTAAAGATGAGACTGCTTCCTCTGGAAGAGCTCAAATCAGATCTAAATAACAGTTGATTAGGGATTTGGAGAAGAGTGTTCAGGACTGAGTCAGAGGTTGGACTAAGGTCACAGTTTGCTAATGCTGCCAAGCCTCAATAGCACTAACAAAACCTTTTTAAAAAAAAATACTGATTCCTGGACCTCAACTTAGCCATGTAGGAACAGAATCATTATGAACAGGCTGAAGAATCTGAGTTGACATCGGCTCCCTGGAAATCCTGAGTCAAGTTTTATCTGCTCCGTGGGAAACAATTCAAATGAAGTGAACTCCAACATCTTAAAGCGTCTGGGATAAAAGCGTCTATAAAATTTGTAAAGAAGTAGAATTTTGAGATTTGCTAAATAAAAGCTCCCTGAAAGACCATTACATATAAACATGGGTAAGGTGAGTGAAGACTAATTCCATGGAACCTTTTTGAAATTGAGAGTCTAAAATACAATACATTTTTCAGGTAGGCACCAAATTATCCTACAGAATTTTCATGATGGTTGTTTTGACATTTCTTTCATCAGACACTCTACTTACATCAATACATGTGATTTTCCAGGAAAAAAAATCCCTCCTAACCGAAACACCATTCCAGATCCAGTACACTTAAATATATCACTCTCATTGGAAGTACTATCAGCATAGTCTTTGCAACTAGCCCAAAGCATATATTTAAGAAGTTTTTATAAATTGTTTTTGATGTTCATTATGTTTACTTCTTATGCCACACTGTTATGTGATGAAAACAGCATTGTGCTTTATGCAAGAATGGAAATCTCAAAATAATCACTATAATGTTTCTAAGACTTATGGGAGAATAAACTAGGATGGTCCACAGATATTAAGATGAAATTCACAATGTTGGATTTATAAATGTTTAGAGCATCCCAGACTAGAAGACAAGCCCAAACCACCATTAGAAGAATGACATATGATATTGCCCAAAACATATTCTTAAAGTTTTGTCTCAACCCTCAGTCTGAATAGTGAGGATGGATCTTCAGTTCAGCCCAGCCAGCACAAGTTGATTGTGCAATTTTCCATTGTATTTATTGTACAGATTATGTACATTTTAGAAGATTCCTTTAGTGCTACACTGTTGTACTTTTTGTACAGTTTGAGGGTGTGCAAATTCCACGAAGTCATCAATGAGAACAGGCCATGCTCCTTCTTCGTAATTAGACATATCATTTGCAATCATTGTACTGAAGTCTAAAAGAAGATTCCAAGCATCTTTTGGTATTGATCGTTTATGATGTTCCAATTAGAATTTATTCCTTAGGTGTAAAAATTTAAATCTTCCATTAAGTACTAAATTGAGTAGGTAATGGCCATTTCTAGATCTAATCCTTTTTGTCCTGGATTCTTTGCAAAATTAAAAGTAAACTGGTAAAAATAAAAAAAAAAAAGAAGTAGAATTTTATTATGGTATCAGTATTTGAATATAACACAAGACACTTTATTATTGGTTACTTAACATTTATATGTGGGACTGGGGCTGGGGCTCAGTGGTAGAGAACTTGTTTTGCACGCAGGAGGCCCTGGGTCAACCCCCAGCACTGCAAAGATAAAATAAATTTATGTGTGAAACAACCAGTTATCTGAACATCAGTACAAGCTAAAAGCACTCAACTGTTCTTAAAGCAAAGTCTACTTTGAACTTGAAGGCAAAATTGGCTTCACCTGAGGCAAAGGAGTCACGGGTCTAATTATGAAACATAGGCGTGTAAAACTGCCAAGCAGATGACCTGCCTGTGCCAAAATGCTTTGTTTACAAGATCAGTGACTCATTCCTCCCCACCTCAAATCACATATGGTTTCATATGCCACTGTATACATGTGTATTCTTATGAAAGGGAATGTTTATTAAGCCTTTTATTGTTTTGAAATAATTTTTCTTTTTCACAAATGTTTCATTCCTGTTATAGCTGAGTGACCGTTTCAGTAATTTAATTACTAGGGAAGAATGGCAGAGTGGTGAAAAAAACCATTACTTTTCCTACCAGGCACTTTACCTATTCAAACTCTATACACACACACACACACACACACACACACAACCTCATTTTAAAGATGAGGGAATTAAGGCACAGAGGCCTTATCAAAGGTCACACCACTACTAAGTGGTAGAACCAGAATTCTAACTCTATAGCCTACACATGTAACACACAGCCATGCAAGGCCCCATGGGAACCTCTCAGTGGTCTATGAAAGGAAGACACAGCCTGATTTAAGGCCATTGTAGAAAGAGCAGGAAAAGGGACAGATTGCTGACATACTTCTCAAATAGACTCTGGGACTTGGACACTGATGTAGGGATAAAAAGAAAAACATGGGGGAGAGATGTTAGGCATGGGGACACATGCAGGGATTAAGCCAGCAGGAGGACTCACAGATCTAGAGATGAATAAAGAGGAGGAGGCGCTAAGATATGTCGTTGGGGCTGAAGTTAAGCAGAGCTGTTGCACATAGTCATGGGGGTAGGGATCGGGAGCCCCAAAGAGAGCAGAGCTGGAGTTTCATAGGTCAGAGGTGTGAGGTGAAAGCACAGGCAAAGCTAGGCATAGCGACACATGCCTATAATCCCAGCACTCAGGAGGCTGAGATAGGAGGATCTCTGCAAGTTTGAGGCCAGGTTGGGCTACATAGTGAACTCAAGGGCAGCCTGAATTGCATAGCAAAACCCTGTCTCCAAACAAAACAAAACAAAACAAAACAAAACAAAACAAAACAAAACAAAACAAGGCCTCGGCAAGGTGAAGAATCTCCGGGGAGCAGGGGGAAAAACTGACAGACAGACGGCACAATGTGAAGCAGCAGGTTGGCGCAGGGAGACTGGAGGTACGTCTGAAGGTGGGAGTTGAGGTGAGAGGGGAAGTTAGTGGAGGGCCGGGCTGGTCCCAGAGGGCTAAATAGCTTCACCGGTGCACCTGAGCCACCACTGGGAGGTAAAGAGAAGGAGGAGGACTGAGAAAGGCTACTTGTTTGGTCATTCAAAAGTTACTGATGACCAGGCCCAGTGGTGCACATCTGCAATCCCAGCTACTCAGAAGGCTAAGGCAGGAGGATAGCAACTTTGAGGCCAGCCTGGACAATTTAGCCAGAAACTGTCTCAAAATAAAAAATAAAATAAATAAATAAAATAAAATAAAAGAGCTGGGATGTAGCTTAGTGTTAGACCACTTGCCTGGCATGCATGAGGCCCTTAGTTTAATCCCCAGTACCATAAAATTGGAAAGAGAAAGGAAGGAAGGAAAGAAAGGATGATTAACACTACTAGGGACAGGCCCAGATGACAATAACAAGACAGCAACATTCACGACAACACACAATCCTTGGGATGCGCCAGGCCTGGCTGTAAGCACCTTACACGCATTACCTGTGTAACCCTCACAGCAGCCGTGCCACTTTCCCTAGCCTGCTGAGGAACCCTTAGGCTCTAACCACAGCAGAAGGAAGATATGACTTGTGACCATTTAGATCCTTCCCCCAAGCAGAGCTCTTCGTGGGTTTCTCCTTCCTGCTCTAAATCTTTCTTCTTATATTTTAGATGTTTTATTAGTACATGTTTGCACTATATAATGTTTACATTCCTTGTGTGGAGTTGGTATATGCCCATAACACTTTTTTTTTTTTTGTCTTTTTGAGACAGTGTTCCCCTATGTAGTCCAAACTGGCCTTGAACGCACTATGTAGCCCAGGTTGGCCTTGAACTCATGGTGATCCTCCTGCCTCAGCCTTCTGAGTGCTGGGATTACAGGCGTGCACCACCATGCCTGGCCCCATAACACATTTTAATTCCTTTTCTCATCCCCTTTTCCTCCCCACTCTTCTCTCTTCCATCTTTTTTTTTTTTTTTTTTGTGGGTACCGGGGGTCGACCTCAGGACCTCGCGCGCCAGCAGGTGCCCGTGCCGCTGAGCGATATCACCGGCCCTTTTTTCGTATGTGGGTTCCAGGAGTCGAACTCGGGCCCTCACGCTTGCCAGGCAGGCGCATACACCACTGAGCCATCTCACCGGCCCTCTCTTCCATCTTTTGATCCCCTCGCCATTTGAGAAAGCTCTATCTCCCTACTTCTTACTATCTCTCTTTTATTTTGCTCTTCATTTATATTTTGTGTTTCTCATATAAGAGAAACCATGAGATATTTAAGCTTGTGTGTCTGATTCATTCCACTTAATATTATGGTTTTGAGATGCATCCATTTTCCTACCAATGATTCAAGTTTATCCTTCTTTATGGAAGAGTAGTACAGAAACCCAATGGCACAAGAAACAGTACCAAGGGCCAGTGAGATGGCTAAGCGGCGTAAGCGCCTGCCTGGCAAGCGCGAGGTCCTGAGTTTGACTCCCGGTACCCACATTTTAAAAAAAAAAAGAAATAGTACCAAGAATTGACAAATGGGATGATATCTAATTTAAAAGCTTCTGCACAGCAAAGAAAACAACAAAGATCGAAGAGACAGCCTACAGAATGGGAAAATAATTTTGCCAGCTATTCCTCAGACAGAGGACAAACATCTAGAATAGATAAAGAACTCAAAAATATAAGACCTTCCCTCCAAAATAAACCTTTCTAGGTGTGGCAGTCTCTTTCTGTCCTCCTGTGAAGCCTGTGTTTTCCCTAGCAAGGTCTCTCCATCCAAGATAGCTCCTGCTTGTCATAGCGGTCTACCTCATGCAGGAGGGTGCAGTCACGTACCCACAAAGCAGCCGCTAACCACAGTGGCTGATACCAGCATTTCCTATAAAGAGAATATACTGGAAAACAACAGCGAAGATTCACATGTGAGAAGGGCATCATTCAATGAACATTTTGTTAAGTTTTTTACAAATGTATGTATGTACTAGATCATGCGACAAATATGTTTGTTTTTTTTGTTTGTTTGTTTTGTTTTTTAGTTTGTTTGTTCTTTTTACTGTGGGTCAGTATCAAAAATGCTGGTGAGGGCCGATGAGATAACTCAGTGGCATAAGCACCTGCCCGGCAAGCGCGAGGTCCTGAGTTCGACTCCCAGAACCCATATAAAGGAAAAAAAAGGGCCAGTGATGTCGCTCAGTGGCACAAGTGCTTGCCCAGCCAGCGCGAGGTCCTGAGGTCGACTCCTGGTACCCACATTAAAAAAAAAAAAAAAAAAAATGCTGGTGAGCCACTGCAGTAATGCTCTCAAAGTTCCTTCCAGCTTTTGAATCAGTGCGCATAGATATTCAGAGACCACTAGGTGGAATGATGGGTTCGCAGTTGTGCAAGTGGGTGGATAAGTGTGTGAATGGGAGGTGTAGACGGCTGATGGATGGCTATGGGGTAGGTGGGTGGATCGATGAAATACAACTCTTCCAAAATGATATATTGAACCAATCTAGCCCAAAATAAGTTCTCACTGATCCAAATAACAGAAAAGAAAAGAAAAAAGAAAAGAAAAGAAAAGAAAAGAAAAGAAAAGAAAAGAAAAGAAAGAAAGGAAGAAAGAAAGAAAGATGGTTGTTGAAACTTTTAATATGGTATTAGAGACAGACGTTAGAGCAACACACAGGTACATCTTTATTATTACAGTTTGTGAGAAGTGCCTTGCAGGAAAGTACAGGGGGAGAAAGTAACAAGAAAGTCTGAGTTAGACTGTGTCCTTAGGGGAGGCCTCTTGATGGATGGAGGCCTAAAGAAAGTGGATGAGTGAGCCAGGGGAAGAGGGGAAGAAAGTGTCCCAGGCAGAGGAAAGAGCAGGTGCGGAGCCCCTGAAGCTGCGGAGAGCTGGTGTTTGCAAGGAACCAAGCTCAGGTCTAGAAGGCCAGTGCACGGGGAAGGAGAGAAGCGCAGGAGCAGGGGGTGAGCAGGAGTCAGACTGGGCTGGTCCTGATAACCCCGTGTGTCCCAGTGCAACTGGAGGTCAGCAGGGGTTTGAACAGAGGAATAGCAATGATTTACCTTTTAAGTTTCCTCTGTTTGCAAAGTGGAGGTTGGACGTGCCAGGGTTCGAATCCCATCTACTCTACTCCATCCACAAGTGCATCGTAGAGGTTAAGCTACTTCCGAGACTGAGACTCATTTGGAGTAGAAAAGTAAAATTTGGATGGGTTTCTCTCCTCCACTGCACAGTGCTGTTAAGCCATCACCCCAACATACCCTTGGGGAAGACGGCACCCCCAGCAATGTGTTTCAGCCCATCTGTAGATTCAAATAAGCCCGGACCTGCCAGCTTAGACCACACATAATGGGTCACATTTGAAAAAGAGGACAGTTTTAAATTTTTGTAAATAATATTTTCCTCCCCAACTACAAAAATGCCATATGCGGTATACAGAAAATTTGTAAAACATAAAAAAGGGTAGCTGGGCATAGTGGTGCATACCTCTAATCCTAGCACTCAAGAGGCTGAGGCAGGAGGATTGCTGTGAATTTGAGGCCAGCCTAGGCTACAGAGTGAGTTCAAGTCTAGTCTGAACTACATAGTAAGAGCCTGTCTCAAAAAACCAAAAAATAGAAAATTAAAATGAAAAAAAGACAATGTGAAAAATAACCTGTAATCCTACCTTCCAAAGGCAACCACTGTTACGATTTGGATATATTCCTTACAGTTACATATTTATATACATTTTTATGGAAACGATCATTTTGCGTGTATGGCCTAGAGACATGTTTGCATGTTTCCACAGGAAGAATTCCCGATAGTAGAGTCAAAGACTTCTCTAGTAGTTAGATCAAAGAGCAAGCATATTTTAAAGTCTTCTAATGAAAATGCCAGCAGCTCCTGGCAGGGCTGGGACTAGGGAGAGGTCCCAGAGCCTCCCAGGATACAGAATTTCAGGAGGGACTGCTTCTTCAGTGCACTTGTAGGAGCACTCCTTGGTCTACCTCCCTTTTCAGCTCTGGGTCCTACGAAAAGCTGAAAGCCACATGTAGGCTAGCTATGAGGCTTGGGAATGAAGCTTAAGGAAGATTTGTCAGGGTAGAGAGTATTTTCCTGACGGCGTGAGAGGACACCTGTGTCCGCCCATACACAGGACATAATTGCTTTATTCTCAGGGAGTATATCAATTAGGGGACAGCTAAGCTGCTATAACAAAGACCCCACAATCCTGTAGCTTTTAAGTAAAATAGTTTGCTCCTGTTCAGGAAACAAGTGATCCTGGGAGGTCGACAGCACTGCTCCAAAGCCAGGATGGCCAACCACACTGTCATGTCCACTGTGAGCCATCTGTCTCCAGGTACAAGGCTGCAGACTACTTTTGAGCTCGCAGGACCAGAGCAAGCCACTTGCCTTGAAGAGCTGACACAGTGTTGCTTATCCCTTTCATTGACATTCTGAGGCCCTAATTTAGTCCTAGGAGAGTTCCTAGCTGTAAGTGAGGCTGGGAAATGTAGTCTATGGCTGAGTAGTGAGTCATACGCCCAGTTAAAACTTGTAGATGTTATTACTAAAATAAAGAGGGGGAATCTGGACACTGGGTTGGGGGGAATTAGCAGTCTCTACCAAAGGGAGGGATTTGGGGCACAGGAAGGAGCCTGGAGCGTCCAGGAAAATGATGAATCTAGTGGTTTGACCTAACACAATTGTCTCAGTTTCTGCACAGGTGAAGGGAATTGCATGTGCAAAGGCCCTGTGTTGGCAGGGAGCCCGGCTCACTGGAGGAATAGGATACAGAGGTGAGAAGGAGGAGAACAGGAGTAAGGGTGGACCATGCAGGGCCCTATTCAAGATTTCAAGAGGAATGGAAGCCACAGAAGACCGGAAGACAGGGTGCTAATGCAACCCAAAATACACAGCCAGTCCTCACTGCCCCGGGGCATCAGAGTCCAATTAAGTGTGGATGGGTAAATTACACCACCCCAATCCAGCCAGAAGATATGGTGCCAAGGCAGGAGGGCCCCACAGCCAGACAGGAGCTCCATGTGGTCTGCTTTGGCTCGTTCCAGAGCTAGGAGCTGAGTAAATGCTTTCGAACAGGGTAGTTGATAGATAGATGGAAGTCAGGTAGCTTGTCCAGTGCTGCACGGAAAGTCAGACCCTCAGTCATGGAGTCAATCCTCCACTCTGAGCCTCCACGTGCCCACCCGATCACCATAAAAGGATTTCCATTGAGTCCTGCACAGTGTAATCACAGCCACTCAGGAGGCTGAGGCAGGAGGGTAGCAAATTTGATGCCAGCCTGGGCAACTTAGTGAAACCCTGAAGTGGGAGAGGCAGGGGATGTAGCTCAATGATAGAGAGCCCCTAGATTCAATCCTGGGGGGGGTTCCCATTGAAAACCTGGGGCCTCCACCCCAAAGAGGGTGGAAGCATCTGAGGCACAGAACCTCTTGCTTCTAACTGGCCAGCATCACCCTTGGCTCGAAGGCTGTGTACATAGTGTGCTTTGCCTGTGGGCTGTGACAGACACAGGGCATGGCAGGGCACTCCCTGTCTACATGACTCCATTTCCATTTCAGAAGCGCTCTCTGCTTGGAGCTCCAGCTCTCAAATCCAGCACATCCCACCAGATGTGGGTGGCCTTGAGCTTACTATCCAGACGATGTCCTCCCCTCGCAGGCCAGGGGTAACGCAGGGAGAGTTGTACCCAGGAAGGATCTTCTACTAAGTACCAGGATGGAGAGGAAGACAAGAATGACTGGTGGTGGGGCTAGGGGTGTAGCTCTGTGATAGGGCGCACGACTAGCATGTGAGAGGCCCTGGGTTCCATCCCCAGCACCACAAAAAAAAAAAAAAAAAAAAAAAAAAAGAGGGGCTTTGAACAATCCATATTTCATTTTGTGAAGTCTACAATGATACAAGGCCTCCAAAGGGGTAAATCCTGACCCAAGCACTGCCCTCTCTGGCCTAACGGGTCAGACCCCCTGCTATCCCACCTGGTCCTCTTGGATCCAGTTTGGTGCCCTGATGTCAATCAGTCCTGATCCCCCTCAGCCAAACCTTGGCTGCCCCTGATGTTGAACCCTCAGAAGAGCACACTCTGATGAGGATTATGCCTCCTCTTTTTCATGGTCATGCAGTAAGCTGGGGGTGGAGCCAGCATTTCAACCATGGCACACCTGACACCAAAACCTGTGTGCTGTGGACCCCACCCAGCCAAGATGAGAGGCTGGAGACCATTTATAGAGATATAAGGGGTCACCTTGAGCGCACTGGCTTTCTGAGGCTTCTCCTCTACTATAAAAATAGGCATGATAATTCTTCCTGTGTGGCAGTTGGGCCGTAGAGATAAGATCTCTAAGAAGGCATCTAGCACAGCACCTGGCCAGCCTGCGTGTGTACAGGTGTTATCTCTTATGACTATCACCTTCTCAGCAGTCTATCTCCTGTTCTCAGGAGCTGAGGAAATGGACTCGGCTTTACTCCAATGAGCTCAGCAGATGCGATGACAAATGGTGGGTGCCTGAGGGACAACTTCCTCTCTTTAGGAATGAGGCGGCTAGGAGCAGGTGCAGGGCAGGTCCAGGGCAGGGGCACGGGGCCACCATCCAGCAGCATGAGCTCTTGGGCCAGCTCCACCAGGTCTGGGCTATATAACCCCAGAGAAGCCAGCTACCTCTTTTGAGCCTCAGTTTCCCCATCTGTAAAATGTAGATAAAAATATTGAGTGGCCTGCTTTTGTCACAGGGCTGTGGCTCAGCTGAGATAATGGTTGTGAAAGTGCTTGGTGGAGTGGAAAAGTGTTACCCAGATGTGAAGGACCATTATCCCCATGACGATACAGATCTATCATGGGTGGATGCATTGCAGAGGGTGGGGACCAGCCTTCCTTGGGAACAGGGTAGCAGGTGAGTTAGACAGAAGAGTGGGGCAGTTAAGGTAGTGAGACACCAGGGTTGATGACTACAGAAAGGCCACCCTGGGCCGGAACACTAGGCCATTTCAATGTTTTGAAACCCCAGTTACACTAATAAATTTTTTTTAATTCCAAGACAGGATTGCCCACATGTGGTATATTTTGCATGTTTGATCCTGGAAATACATGAGGTATGGATCTATAGGGTTATAACTGCTTGGCAGCTATCTAGATAACCTCATTCAGAGATAATACCCAACTTGTTCCTTTGAAGTCACTACAGGCCTTCCTTGTCTCCCATCATAGTCTTTGGGGGAGGGACAGGAAATACATTTCCTCTAAATTCTCATGCTGATAAGCAAACTGGCATATCCATAAGCAGAATACTACTCAACCATGAAAAGGAATGTATTACTGATATAAGCCTCATATTATCTGAGCAAAGAAGCTAGATATAAAATAGCACATACACTACGATTCCATTCAGGTAAAGTTTTAAAACAGACTAAAACCAATCAGTAGTGATGGAAAACAGACCAGGGATTGTCTGAGACCAGGGATTAGGAGAGGATGTGTATGTGGCTGATTGCAAAGGGGTACAAAAAACACTGGGGTGTGATGAAACTGTTTTGTACCTTGATTGTGGTGGTGTTGCACCCAAAGATATAAAGATTTGTCGAAGTATACCCACAGGTATATCTGAAAGGGGTACATTTTGGCATGTGCAAATTATACCATAACCCTGCCAATAAACAAAACTTCTCACCTGAATAGGAAAACCGAAAGGTCTCTTGGCCACTCCCAGACTTCTCTGCCCATGATTTGGACTGTTTCTCTCAGATGCAGAAGCTTTGCTCAAGTGACCGCAGTGTATGGTGTGCATGCGAGCTCACAGCGAGGGAAATGAGGGCCCTGCTGGAAGAAGAAAGCCAAGGGGAGCCACCCAAACTGAATGGAATAGGAGCATGTGTTAGGCAGGAAAATGTAGGGAGTCACCAGGGACCATCCTGTTTATTGCTATATTTCCCACCCCACACACAGTGACTGGCACACAGTAGGTGGTCATTAAATATTGGTGTAGTTGACAGTACAAGCAAAGGCAGGGTTCTGCAAACTACTGCGATAGGCCAAGTCTGGCCAGCCACCCCTTTTTGTGAATAACATGTTACTGGATCTATGCTTACAAGAATTCTACCACTGAGCTACCTCCCATCTTTTGTGGAAGAAACATAGATTGGTGCCTGCAATACCTTTCTAACTCCTTCTGGTTCTAACTTCCTTATAGGGCAAGGGCTAGAAAGCTAAACAAACAACATTTTCCCATGACCCCTTGTAGCAATGTGTTCTGAGTTACACCAATGAGATGCCCTCACACAAGACTTGAATTCGGAACTGAGTTAAGTGGGAGATGGGTAGTGTTGACCCCAGTATCTGCTTGCTGGAAGGACCTAGCAGGCTCTATGTGGCTTTGACGCTGATCTCTGAGATGTAACTAGGGTAGGGCTGGCAGTTGGGATGGTAGCTGCCTGTTCCCCAACCTCCTGATTGCGTGTGGTTTGGGCAGCAACTCCCCAAGAGGGTCGTTCCACAAGGGTGTGAAGGACATTTCTGGAGACCCAGCCTAGAGCCCATTTCTCTGTTTACTCAGGTTATTTTAAGCATTTACCTTTCTGAAGAAACTTTTTCTGTTATTACAATTGACTCCTGCCTGCTACGGTATTTAAAAACGTGTATTATGTTAAGGTGAACATTTGTGTTTACTTCTGTTCTCCCATTAAACCTCTCTGAAATGAGAATAGAGGAATTTTCTTAAAGGTATTAACACATAAGGACTAAGTAGCAGGAAAGGGTATGGCAGTGGACCAAGATGGAAACAAAATTTTGGAAAATGGAAAGCAGAGACAAATGCTAGGTGACTTAGTAGACTGGAGAAAGGGAAGGAGCAGCTAAAAAGAGAAAGGCCACTACCTGCCCAGGACTCCAGGAAGATGCAGGATTCAGAGACTCCAGATATGTGATCTGAGCAGCATTGACCAGCAAATGATAAAACAGACACTGATACTTGGGGGTCCCCCAGTAAAGTGGCCTGGCCTGCTTGGATCTGATTATAGAGACAAGCCCTCTCACTCTACCCTCTGGGGTCCCACAGAAGGGGAGGAAAATTTGTAAGTCATCTATCTGATGGAGCTCTAGTATTTTGAATATATAACGAACTCTTAAAATTCAAGGCCAGGGGCTGGTGACATAGCTCAGCGGCATCAGCGCCTGCCTGGCAAGCGCGAGGTCCTGAGTTCAACTCCTGGTACCCACCATATTAAAAAAAAAGGGCCGGTGAGATGGCTCAGCGGGGGCCGGTGAGATGGCTCAGCGGGGGCCGGTGAGATGGCTCAGCGGCGTAAGCGCCTGCCTTGCAAGCGCGAGGGCCCGAGTTCGACTCCCGGATCCCACATACGAAAAAGGGGCCGGTGATATCGCTCAGTGGCACGGGCGCCTCCTGGCGCGCGAAGTCCTGAGGTCGTCCCCCCGGTACCCACCAAAAAAAAAAAATAAATAAAAAAAAAAAATAAAAAAAAAAAAATTCAAGGCCAGGTGTGGTGGTGCATGCCTCTAATCCCAGCACTCAAGAGTATAACAGGCAGGAGGATCCCTGCATGTTCAAGGCCAGCCTGGGCTATATAGTGAGTTGAAGGCTGGCCTGAACTACATAGCAAGACCATGTCTCAAAAACAAACAAAAAAGAAAATTCAATAACAACAAGTCCAATGTTAATGGCTTGTGTTGATATGTCCCCCCAAAGCCTCATGCAGTCATGAGGGGTGGGCTTTTCAGTGGTGACTAAATCTAGAGTTTGTGATTGATTCATGGTCCAATGCTGGGATTAAGGGTGTGAGTGCTACACCTGCCCTAGGGTGAATAGCTTCCATACAATATAAGGGACAGAAAGAGGCTTGTCCCCTCTCTTGTTGCTTGTCCTGTCTTCTACTGCCATGAACTGTTGCCCTTCTGCCATGTGTATTCTGCCTTGGAGCCAGCTGATTACGGACTGAAATCTCCAAGACCTGTGAGCTAAATAAACCTTTCCTCCTTTAACTTTGGGTGTCGGGTATTTTGTCTTAGCAACAAGAAAAGTAACTAAGACAGAATTTGGTACCAGAGAAGTGGGGTTGTTGCTGTGACTATACCTGACAATGTGGTTCAGGAGCCTTTGGGAAAGGCCTGCAAAAAGGTTTGTTTGGAATGATTTAGAGATGCTGGCTGAAAAAGTAGAGCTGCAACACCTTAGGCTGTACTGTATGGATTCTGGTCAGAGCTCAGAAGACCAGAAGGCTGATAGAAATCATGCTGGTAAAGACCAGGCTCCATGCTGGGCATGGTGGTGCATGTCTGTAATCCCAGCACTCAGGAGGCTGAGGCAGGAGGATCGCTGTGTGTTTGAGGCCAGCCTGGGCTACAAAGTGAGTTCAAGGCCAGCTTGGATTACACAGCAAGAGCCTGTCTCAAAAAGACAAAAATAAAAATATATATATAAAAAATAAAGGGCTGGTGATATAGCTCAGCGGCATAAGCGCCTACCTGGCAAGCGCAAGGTTCTGAGTTCGACTCCTGGTACCCACATATAAAAAAATAAAAAATAAAAAATAAAAATAAAGACCAGGCTCCAGAGGTTTCAGCTGGGAAGGACTGCACGGGCTGCTGGACTCCAGATGATGTGTGTTATGGCTTGGCAGAAAGTCTGTCTGCATTTTGCTCATGTCTGGAGACTAAGATTTGCCTGAGACTAAGATTAAGGGTGGAGGACTAACTAATCTTGCAGAAGAAATTTCAAGGCAGTTTAATGTTGAAGTGGTGGCATGGCTTCTATTGGGGGGCGTTTAGCCAGATTTATGTTGAGAATCAAGAGCAAAGAGCCCAGCAGAATGATTTAAAATGTTCTGAGTTTGGCCAGAAAGGAAGCTCCAGTAAAGCCATAGACTGCAAAGATAGAGCAAAGGAGATCTTGATTGCTGAGAAGGAACAGGAAAATAAAAAAAGATGGCCTGAGGGCATCACAAGAAGCAGCAGGACTCCACCCTTTGCAGTCTCAGAGGAAAGACTTTGCTTTGACAAGAGAGCCCCAGAGCACCACATTCCAGAATGGCAGTGGCCTAGGAAATCTGTTCCCTGGAATTGGATTCAGAGTGCTCAGAGATCCAGGCACTCAACCCCTACAGCCAAGAAAGAGGGAAGCCTGGCTACTGTTCCAGCTGGCAACAGACCTTGGCATCGTCCATGTGGCACTGGTTTTAGGTGCATGCAGAATGAAGAGTTGTGGGGTCAGGAAGGCTTCCACCCAGATTTCAGAAGGCCTGGGAGGCCAGGAAGTGGGCCCCTGAGAGGGCAGTGTGTGTAGCTGTGAGTGTGAAGCCAAAGGTACAGTGGAACCCCTAGAAGTTTGGAGAAGCCAAGAATATGGATCATCTGAGGAAAACTGCAAGGAGGGAGCTTCTCTCCCCAGAGAGAAGCCATGGGAGCTACAACCACTGGAAGTGCCATAGGGGTGGAGCCACCCAAGCACTTTGGAGTTCACATCTTGCCACAGATTGCCTTAGATGCTGCACATGGAACAACAGGACTTAATGTTTGCCCTGCTAGAATTTGGACTTTGGTCCCATTCCTGAGTATCCCCGTTTGTAACTTTTGGAATGGAAATATCTATCTTGTGCCACTGAATGCTAGAAGTGTTTAACTTTCTTTTCATTTGTACAGGTGCTCACAGCTAAGAGTTTGCCTTAAATCTCAGAGGAGACTTGGGACTTGGGCTTTTCAGCAATGCTGAAACCGTTAGGACTTCGGCAACTCTTAGAGATGGACTAAATGCCTTTTGGGTAAATGAATGTACATGAGTCTTTGTGAGGCCAGGGGCAGAATGTTATGGTTTGTATCTAAATGTCCCCCCAAAGCCTCATGCAGTCATGAGGGGCAGGCTTTTCAGAGGTGGCTGAATCTAAAGTTTGTGATTGATTTATGGTCCAATGCTGGGATTAAGGGTGTGAGTGCTACACTCACCCTATGGTGGGTAGCCTCCATACAATATAAGGAAGAGAAAGAGTCTTGTCTCATTTGCTTGTTGCTTTTGGTGTTTTCCACTGCTATAAACTGTTGCCCCTCTGCCATGTGCCACTCTGTCTTGGAGCCAGCCAACTATGTACTGAAACCTCTACAGACTTTCCTCTCTTAACTTGTGGGTGTTGGGTATTTTGACTCAGCAACAAGAAAAGTTACTAAGACATCCAATAACTCAATTTCAAAACAAACGAATGACTGGGTATGGTGGCATACACCTATAATTCCAGCTATTCAGGAATATGAGGCATTGTGAGTTTGAGGCCAGCCTGGGTTACATAGTGAGACCCTGCCTCAAACAAAACAAAACCAAAAAGAAGAACAAAACAGAAAATGAGCAAATTATTTGAACACACATTTTTTCAATGAAGATATCTTGGGTCTGCTAGACTGACTGTTAATCTGTATTTATGATTTTTTTTTTTTTTTTTGGTGTTGGGAATTGAACTCATGACCTTGCACTTGCCAGGCAGGCGATGTGCCGCTGAGCTATATCCCCAGCCCTGCATTTATGATAATTAACTTGACAAAAACTTCAAAATAAATAAATACATCTGATGCTGGCAAAAAAAGAAGATACCTTGGAAGCCAGGTATAATGCTAGCATTCTGGAGGCTGAGACAGGAGGATTGCAAGTTGGAGCCCAGTTTGAGCAACTTAATTTTAAAAGGGCTAGGGATGTACAAGTAGCTCAGTGAAAAGGCCTTAGGTTCAATCACCAAGGCCACAAAAAGAGGAGAAAAAAAGATATACCTGGGAATGGCCAATAGGCACATGAAGGTGCCCCACATTATTAATCATTAGGGAAATGCAAATCAAAAGCACAAAGAGTTACCACTTAACAACGCCTATGGCAGCTAAAAGAAAAGACAGGCATTAAGTCAGGTGTTGCAGCAGACATCTATAATCCTAGTACTTGGGAGGCTGAGGCAGGAGGATTACAAGTTCAAGGCCAACTTGGACTACATAGAGAGACCTGTCTCAAAAAAACAAAACAAAACAAAACAAAGAAAGGTATTAACAAGTGTTGGTCATAAATGTGGAGAAAATAGAACCCTCATACACAGCTGGAGGGAATGTAAGATGGTGCAGCCACTGCCAAGATGAATAAATGAGAGATGATTCCCGAGCTCCCCAAACTTGGAGATTACACTCTGCTTCGGGCTTCATTTATTTCATTTCATCCCATCTCTAGCCCTGCCTTCTGCATCTAACTTTTTCCACCATCTGTACCCTTTGCTTTGGCCAGAAAGCTACCCTTGCTCTTCCCAGAGCACTAGAAATCTCTCTTTCGAGACACATCAGAGAGGGGCACATTCTGTAAAGCACATGCTTGGTAAACTCCCCGCACATGTAAACCAGCATCTTGCCTTTTCCTTCCACCAAAAACGCTTCTTTCTCTTGGCACATCTGGAGCCTAGGGGTCTTTCAGGGTTAAATTCTGTGTCTGCCTCTGTGAACCCTGGTGGCTCCAGTCTGCAGGGTGGGCAGAGGACTTTTCTTTTTTAATTCTGGGGTACTCACCACAAAAACACATCGCACCATGCTCTGTCCCAACCTGTAATGTGTGAGTTCTTTTGTCTGTGTCTTCCTTAAGCATCTGTTTGGCTTGCTGAGCAGTGACAGAGTCACTGTTTTCCTTGGGCTAAACGCTCAGTCTCTCTTGGCCTCAATTTCCTCCTTTGCAGGTCTGGTGCTGGTCCTGCTCGTGATCCTCTTCCCAGTCCCACCTTGGGCAAGCTGTGGGCTGAGGCATCCCTTGGGTGCAGACCCCCTCTTCCAACTACACACCTGTGTGAGGCTGACTTTCCTTCATATACCTGAACCAAAACACATCACGACAGGCTGAATGCAGAGACAGATATAAAAATCTAGCTGTCTTCTATTCAGCCAAATGTTAAAGTATTTGCAAAGAGGTACAACAGCCGGGCATGGTGGGAACGCCTGCAATCCCAGTACTTGGGAAGCTGAGGCAGGAAAATAGTTGTGAGTTTCAAGCCAGATTGAACTACAAAGCAAGACCTTGTCTCAAAAAAAACAAAAAATAATATAAAATTTTTAAAAAGTAAAACAACAGTGCTGTTTTCATTAATTTTTTTTTTGCTTTGGAAAAATGTACTGAGTTTTTTTTTTTTTTTTTTTTTTTTTTTGTGGGTACCAGGGGGACGACCTCAGGACCTCGCGCGCCAACAGGCACCCGTGCCACTGAGCGATATCACCGGCCCCTTTTTCGTATGTGGGATCCGGGAGTCGAACTCGGGCCCTCGCGCTTGCAAGGCAGGCGCTTACGCCACTGAGCCATCTCACCGGCCCTGTACTGAGTTTTAATAAAAATACATTGTTGAGGATTGCACGCAGGGCCTTTGCACTGAGCTACATATCCCTAGCCCTTTTATTATTTTTTATTTTGAGGTAGCGTTTTGCTAAGCCATTAAATTGCCCAGTACAGGTTCAAACCTGCGATTCTCCTGCCTCAGCCTCCCACCATGGTGAGATTACAGGCATGTGTCACCATGCCTGGCTCTAAATTACTTTTAATGAGTATGCACTTTTAATAGATATAAATGAATAGGAAGTTTAAGTTAGTCAAAGGAAAGTAGTGTTGATTGAAACACACACAGACACACAGACACACAGACACACGCACACGCGCGCGCGCGCGCGCGCGCGCACACGCACACACACACACACACACACACACACACACACACACACAAAGTTTTGCCAGTCTCACTGACACAGGTTCCTCAGAAGCCTCTCTCGCCTGCTAGGGGTACGGTCAGCCTCGCTCCATGAGAGACCACGCCCCGTAACGTCACTTCCGGTAGACCTGCTTTCCCCAAACACCTCTTGGCTCCCTCCTTCCCCCGCTTCCGGTCTTCGTCGTCGCCGCTGCTGCCGCTGCTACTACTGCTACTGGGGCTGGTGGCGGAGGTCTGAGAATCGGGCGGCGGCGGCGGCGGCGGCGGCGGCGGCGGCCGAGAGGGCGGCGACGGGAGGGAAGGAGCAGGACGAGGGAGCGAGAGGAGGCGAGCGAGGAGCGGGCGGAGCGCGCCCTTCCGCCCTCCTGAGGTGCCGGAGCCTCCCGGGCCCCGCAGCCGCCGCCGCCCGCCCGCCCGCCCGCCCGCCGGCCGGACAAAGCCGAGAGCCCGCGCTGGAGCCATGTCCTCATCCGCTGGCAGCGGCCACCAGCCCAGCCAGAGCCGCGCCATCCCCACCCGCACCGTGCCCATCAGCGACGCCGCGCAGCTACCTCATGACTATTGCACCACACCCGGGGGGACGCTGTTCTCCACCACGCCGGGAGGTGAGCGCCAGCCCCGCCCCAGCCCGCGGCGCCCCTCAGGAACGTGGAGGTCCCGCGGCCCTGGGCGCCCGCCTCGCGGCCGGGTCACGCCCTTGCCCCGGATCCCCCCTCCGCTGCCGCCTCGGGCGCGTCCGCTGCACCCTGCTTTCCCGCCCCGTCTTGCAATGGTGTATTTGTGTACATTGGTGCTTGGTTGTAGAGCGTCTATCGAGCCTTCCTATTCTTAGAAAGGGAGTTGGAGAGAGGAATGAGCCCTGAGACCGTGTGATGACATGTTTTGCTGCTTTTAGAACGTCAGGAAGGCGGAATGCCTTGCCCAGCGTTGTCCTGCTTTGACAGCATTGTTTACTTTGCTGGACGAGGCCCCATGAGTGCTCGTGCAGTAGCCAAGCGGAAGGAGGGGAGGGGTAGGGTGCTGGCAGCCTTAAGGGTAGGGTTTCGGTGGTCGCCTTGGGAGACGGATCGCAAGGAGCTTTGTCGAGCAGGATAGTTGATCCTGGGGAAGGACTGGTAGAGACAGGCCGCGCAGAGGGAGGTTCTTGAGCATTGCTTTTGAAAGGCCGACCGGGAACTGTTTACAAGCAACACTGGGATAGAGTTGAAGCGTGTTGAATTGATCTCTGGGTGAAGGGAGCTCAAAGGTTGTCCCTTGGCCGGGCTATTCTCTAGAGGGAGGAGATTGGAAGGCGATTTTGTTGGCCTTACTGAACGGAACGAGGCTTACTTTTTAACTGTAGAACTTTGCCTTCTTTGGGTGACTGAGCAGACAGCCTCTTGATGGAGGGTGGGGACTTCTCTGGCAAACTTTGCAATCTACTGGATTCCTGGCCTCTTTCCTGAGGGCAGGGCTCCTGAGTTGTACTACAACCAATCCCTTGCAGTTAGGCCTGGGCCAGCCTTGGATCTATTGCACAATAGCAAGGCCTGTAGAATAAGGGGAAGTCCTTGGCAACACTGAGGGATAAAAATCTGAGAGAGCGCTTGACAGGATCCAGCCATAGGACTCTAGGGGAAAGGTGGCTGCCTTGTAAGACTAAAATGACCCAAGCAAGCGAGGTTCATCGCTCGCTATGTATGGAGAGCCAGGTTCAAGGAAGTGTGAAACAAGTTCACTACAGAACAGCGAGTTCCTAGCCAGGGGAGTTTACTTCATTGAAGAAACCCGCCTCCTATCTGGCCTGTTCCAGATCAGCCCCTGTATTGGAGTATGCTTTTTTTTTTTTAATTAAGTTTATTAGTACATTTTAGGTGTACATAATGATCACATTCATCATAGGAAATTTGTACCTGTACATGATGTAACTTGATTCTTTTTTTCTCCCATTCCCCTGCCCTTCCTTCAACCCCTCTTCCCCTCCTTATTTACAAAAGCCATGTTTCCATTTTTTCCTTCTTTTCTCTTTTTTTGCTTTTCCCTTCCTTTCCCCCTCCCCCCTCCCCTTCCCTAGTTCCCCTTCCCATTCGAACATTTTCTTCCTATTTTATAATACATATTACATATTTTGGTCCTTACTCTTTAGGTTTCTCATACCAGAGAAACAATGTGGTATTTACACATGTATGTCCGACTTATTTCACTTAAGAGTATGGTCTCAAGATGCATCCATTTATCTAGAAATGTCTGAAGCTTATCCTTCTTCATGGCGGAGTAGTACTCCATTGTAGTAAAAAAAAAAAGAAACATCTTTTTTATCCATTCATTGGTTGATGGGCATTTGGGCTGTTTCCAAGATTTAGCTATTACAGACTGTGCCACTATAAACCTGGGTGTGCATATATTGCTGTGGCATGATGCTTTTAATTCTTTTGGGAAGATACCAAGAAGGGGAATAGCTGGGTTGAATGGAACCTCTAGTCCTAGTTTTTTGAGAAATTTCCACACTGATTTCCACAGTGTGTGCACCAGTGGGAGCATGCTTTTCAATTATGAGAAAATTTGGCAGACAAGAATCTGCCTCAGAGTTGTTTTTAACTTGAACTGGTAGCTTTTAAGAAATGGGTAGTATTTTCTAAGGTGATGGAAAGGGATTATAACTTATTCCAGAGTTCTCTGAGGTGTGGTCAGTAAATTCCCATGCTTCTAGCAGTTTGGAACACATCACTGATACAACGGCATTAATTTATTTGGGGAGGAAGCTAAACCTTTAGTTATATGTTAATCTTATTCTCCGGAGAAGAGTCACAAAGGGAAACCTTTGGTATATTTCAAACAGCAGGCTGTCATGCTTTCAAAATAAGGACTTAGCCTTTAAATGCTGCTTTAAAGATAGAAGCCTGTCTCATAGTCTGGATTCATTCTTAAAATGCTTGGGAAGATTCTCCCAGAAATACTGATTCATTCACCCTCCCAACACACACACAATCACCGCTGCTTGATCAAATGTCCCTTAATCTGCCCACACATAACCGATAGTTTTTTTTAAAGATTTAAATACTTGTCATTTTCTTATCTATAATATTTAGCCTGTATTTATTACAGCCTTTTTTTTTTTTTTTTTTTTTTTTTTTTTGAGATAGGATCTCACTATGTAGTCTAGGCTGGCCTTGAATTTGAGGTGATCCTCCTGCCTCAGTCTCCCAAGTGCTGGGATTACAAGTGTGGGCCACTGTGCCCACCCAGCTAGCCTGCATTTATTGGTAGAGCCCATTGTAGTAATCTTTGGATTTTTTGTTTTTTGTTTGTTTTTGAGACAGGATCTCACTATGTGGTTTAAACTGGTCTTGAACTCACTACGTAGCTCAAACTGGCCTTGAATTCACTACGTAGCTCAAACTGGCCTTGAACTCGGAAACCTCCTGCCTCAGCCTCCCTAGTGTTAGGTTTACAGATTTGGGATTACAGACATGTGCCACCACACCTGGCTTGATCTTTGAATTTTTAACACAGGAAGGCTTAATGTTTATAAGAATATAGCACTGTTGCACTTGTTTAGGTGTACTGTACTTACTCTGCCGTCCTCTTTGGAAATTTTCTGCCCTCTGATGCTTTGTTTCATATCCTGACTTCTCTCTCTCCCTCTCACCATGTAATTTTATTTCCCAGAGCTGGGTTGAAGTTATTCGGTCACCTCCAGATATCTGATTAATGTAGTTACGTATCTGTAGTGAATTTTATAGGTCCAGTGCAGTGCTCTGTATAAAACAGGACACCAGACAAAAGTAGGAAATGCTCTGAATGGGCTTAAAATCATGATTTGAAGGGATGGGGTGGTGCGGATAAGATTCTTAGTTCAGGAGCTATATAGAGTTATTAAATGCTGACTTACATCTTTCAGACTTGAAGACATTTAGGAAAAGATGAGAGTTAGTAGGCTTATATTGGAAATCTCTATGTAGTGAGAAGAGAAGGGAGTGCGTTTCCTGCCTCAGACTTCTGGAAACCTGGAGTGCCACTTGTGCCAGAGCAGCACATTCCAGAATAACAGTTGATATACTGAATGCCCTAAATGATCAGACTGGGCGGGGAAGAGCACAGCCTGGCCAACCTAGGATTTCTCTGTCCTTGAGAATCCTTTATTTGGAGATTCCAGGAGCCCACCCTGAACGTTTCTCAAAATTGCCTTTCTGTGGTTTGGGAAATGAAAGGTGGGTGAAATGCATTTGCTATAACATCTTGGATTTATTGTGTTGCTAGAAGACTACCTGTTCTCACTAAGGAAGAGGAAATTTTTGTTGTTTCATTTTTGCCTATCTGCCCATGGAAGAGTGGGGGATATTAGTTCTTCTACAGAGATGCTTTGTCTAGCCTCAGTGGAAAGTAAGGCTACTAGTGCTGGCTTCACTTTTGTAACAACATTCTGGTTAGCTGGAAGGATCCTAATGGTTTCATTTTATAATTGAAAGGAATTGGGAAATTAACTTGTTGGTATCATACAGCCAATTGCAGTGGTACCTCAGTTCACGAACCTGATTCTTTCCACGATTCTGGTCGCAAACCAAGTTGGACTAGAACTGAATCAAATTCAGTGGTTAGGTTCAATGTTGACTTTATGGGGAAATTTGATTCAGTTCTTGTCTAGTTCATTTTGGGACCAAGATTGTGGAGAGAATTGAGGTACCACTGTAATGTGAGGGAGGTACCTCAAATTCAGTATCCTAATCACTATTCAGTTTTTTCCGCCAATATCTTAAGATACTTATCTTACTAGGAAAGGCAGTTGTGAGCATTCAAAGAGATCTGCTACCCCTGGAAAATAATCCCCTTAGAGTGAGCTATATAAAAACAAGTGTTTGGGGAGAGACCTGGTTGTTTTTGTTTTTGTTTTTTGAGACAGGGTTTCACTATGTAGTCCAAGTTGGCCTCGAGTTCCTTATGTACCCTAGGCTGGCTTCAAACTTGTGATCCTTTTGCCTCAGCCTCCCTAGTATTGAATGTTGGTATTATGCCCACCTGATATCTGCTTTTTGATCTGCTTGCTTGCCTGCTTTTTCTTTCATTCTTTTTTGCGTGTGGTGTTTTGTTTTGTTTTTTGTTACTTTTTTTTTTTTTTGGTGGGTACTGGGTGTCGACCTCAGGACCTCGCGCACCATCAGGTGCCCGTGCCGCTGAGCGATTTCACCAGCCCTTTTTTCGTATGTGGGTTCCAGGAATCGAACTCAGGACCTCATACTTGCCAGGGAGGCACTGCGCCCCTGAGCTATATCCCCAGCCTGTTTTATGGTGGATGCATGTTTGCTGGGGAGGGACTAGATTCTGAGCCTGGAGAAGGCAACTGTCTTCATGCTCGGGTCAGTGCTGTATGGCAGGAAGCACCTCTGCCTGCCCAGAGTCACGTGCAATGGGATTAGGGGAGGCAGCTCCTGCATGTGGTGGAACAGGCGAGACAGACCTGTTCCCAGTTCCCTCTGCTCCCCTAAGTCTGTGGTACGAGATGGGAAGGAGAAGTGAGGAACCTGTAACCTGGCAGTACCAGGGCTGTTCATTCAGCAGGAGCCTTTCAAAGGTTGGGGCTTAAAGACAGTTTTTGTATAGGAAGGATTTTGTGTGCTTTGGAGATACTGTAGGCATGATTAATAGTGTTTATGTGTGAAGATTTGCAGATCAGACAGCAAAGTTACTGTGGAGAAAGCTGTGTCCTGTGGTGAGAGGAAGGGAGCCTGAGCTGGACAGTTTGTCCCTGAATGGCAGGTGATTCTCCTGACACCCAAGTCTTGAGGTGAGCAAATCAATATTTGGAAGAGTTTTGCTGCTCTATTTATAATAGAACAAAAATTCTGTTGAGACTGCAGTAAATAGGAAAGTCCTAGGGCAGTATTTTCAAATTTATTCATTGTTTTACCTTTTTCTTTTTTTTCCTCCAATATTCGGCGTGCAACCCTGGGCCTCCTGCATGCTGGGGAAGCACTCTACTACTGACTATATCTGTAGCCCCTTTACATTATTATTCTCTCTCTTTCTTTCTTTCTTTCTTTCTTTCTTTCTTTCTTTCTTTTCTTTTCTTTCTTTCTTTCTTTCTTTCTTTCTTTCTTTCTTTCTTTCTTTCTTTTATTTTTTTCTTTTTATTTACTTTGAGTCATGGTTTTGCTGAGGTTGGCTGCAAACTTGGGATCCTACTGTCTCAGCCTCCTGAGTGGCTGGGATATAGGCTTATGCCACTGTGCAAGGCTTATTTGCTTTTGGAAGGACCCTTAATATCTGTTTCTTAACTCTTAGCAGCTACCCTTTGATAAATGTCTCTCTCTCTTTTTTTTTTTTTTTTTTTTTTTTTTTTTTTTGAGACAGGGTCTTACTATGTAGTGTAGGCTGGCCTCGAATTCATGGTGATCCTCTTGCCTCAGCCTCCCAAGTGCTGGGATTACAGGCGTGTGCCACCACGCCCGGAGTGTGTCTCATTTTTAAAGATCCCCTTCACCTGTTTCTCTGGCCACATCTTAAAAGCCAAAAGCTCAGAAATCTTTGAATGTTTACATCTAAGTAAATAGTTGTTTTTGATCTCTAGGAAAAGTGCCTTGAAATACAGAAATGGTTCATTTCATTGAGTAAAGAAGGAAAAACTTCTACAAGCAAGGATAAACTGGAAAATACAATTCAGTTGTGAATTTGTTGGAATTTCCTGTATACAAGATTATATCTATGAATAAAGAGAGAGAGTCTTTCTAATCTATCTGGATGCCTGTTGTTTATCTTGTCTAATATCCTGGCCAGGACCTTCACTGTGGTGTAGAATAGATGTGGCAACACACAGAGAAAGGACATCTTTACCTTATTCTTTGGGGCAAACCAGCCAGTCTTTTACCATTAAGTAAGATTTTAGCTGTGGGTTTTCATAGTAGCCCTTTAGTAGGTTGAGGAATTCCCTTCTAACTTGCTGGGTGTTTTTTTTTGTTGTTGTTGTTGTTTTATGTGGGTACCAGAAGTCGAACTCAGGACCTCGTGCTTGCCAGGCAGGCCCTTATGCTGCTGAGCTATCTCACTGGCCCTGTTTTTTGTTTTGTTTTGTTTTGTTTGTTTGTTTAATCATGAAAGGGTTTTAATTTCTAGGGTTTTTTTTTGTTTTGGCACTGGGAATTGGACCTCTCTCAGGCATGCTAGATATACCCTCTGCCACTGAGCTACATCCTCTGCCTTTTAAATTTTTATTTATTTATTTTGCAGTTCTAAAGATTGAAAGCAGTGTTTTGTACTAGGCTAAATCCTGGCCCTTTTTAAATTTTGAGATAGGGTCTCACTAAGTTGCCTGAGCTGGGCTCATACTTCTGGACCTCTTATCTCAGCCAGTTGCTAGGATTAAGATGTACACTACCACATCCACTCAGGGTACTAGATTTGATTGATTAACTGTGGGGCTGGGGATCAAACCCAGGCCCCTACATATACTTGGCAAGCACACTACCATTGAGCTACCCTTTGGCCCTAGATTTTTTTTTTTTCTGTATTGAGATAATCATGTGATTTTTTTATTATGTTGATATATGTTACATTAATGGATTTTCAGATGTTAATTCAGCTTTGCGTTCCTTGGATAAATCTTACTTGGTCTGTTTTTTAAAAAAAAATATGTTGCTGAATTCAGTTTGTTAGTATTTTTTGAGGAGTTTTGTATCTGTAGTCATAAAGGATATTAGTCTATATTTTTCTTGTGATATCTTCTGTTTTGGTACCTCGTCTTATTTTAGTTTAGTTTAGTTTTAGAAATGCAGAAGTGCTATTTACTGATTATAGCAGAAGTGCTATTTACTGATGAAATAGACCATTCCTCTATAGATTCTCAGAGGTATTTACAGAAGGTGAGGTGGCCGGATGTGGTGGCACATACCCGTAATCCCACCTATAATCAGGAGGCTGAGGCAGGAGGATTGCTGTGAGTTCAAGGCCAGCCTGGATTACATAGTGAGTTCAAGATCGACCTGAACTAATGTGAGACCCTGTCTCAAAAAACCAAAACCAAAAAAAAAACAACCCAACAACAACAACAACAAAAAAGTGAAGTTTAGGATTCATCTTAAAATGTCATGATTAATCACTAGGCCATCAGAGGAACTCATCTTGGCACTAGAAACTGTTTATGTTAGGTGATGGGGTGCTTCTACATTGAAGTGAAATCGGGCCGGTGAGATAGCTCAGTGGCATAAGCGCCTGCCTGGCAAGCGTGAGGTCCTGAGTTCGACTCCTGGTACCCACAAATGAAAAAAGGGCTGGTGATATCACTCAGCGGCACAGGCGCCTGCTGGCACATGAGGTCCTGAGTTTGACCCCCGGTACCCACAAAAAAAAAAAAAAAAAAAAGGAAAGAAATGAAATCACTCTCTTGTCTGGGAAATTACTAGAACTTTATGAATAGGCAGCAGATAAAAATAGTAACCTAGGGCTGGTGAGATAGCTCAGCGGTATAAGCGCCTGCCTGGCAAGCACAAGGTCCTGAGTTCAACTCCCGGAATCCACATAAAGGAAAAAAAAGGGGCGGTGATATCGCTCAGTGGCACAAGTGCTTGCTGGCAAGTGCGAGGTCCTGAGGTCAACTCTTGGTACCCACATTACAAAAAAAAAAGAAAAAGAAAAGTATCCTAGGCCAGTAATATATAATAGGATTACTTCAAGCTTCTTCTATGAGTAAAAGTGGAAGATGCTGATAGATATCTGTTGTTTTTATTTTTTAAATAAGTACTCTAAAGGAATGAACTTGAAGGAAGCAAATAACCTGAATGGAAGCCAGGTTAGAATCTGAGTTTCCTCCATACCATTAGCAGTGATCTTTAATTAATTATTAGCATTATAGATGGAGACTTGAAAACATCTGTGAAATCTAATTCAAAGAATTGATTCAGAATGCAGTCATCAACTTGTCAGATCCAACCTGCATTTTGTTGGAATGAGAGCTAGGCATTGCTGTGGAGAAAATGTATTTCCAGGTGTGTGTTCAAGCCCAAACAGCAGTGGGCATATTTGATATGTTTTTATTTTGATTCAGATTTCCTGATGTTCTGTGGTAGACAGACTTAGTAGGCATTTATTTAAGGTTGGTTGTGGACCTGGTACTTATCTCCATTTCTACTCCCCGGAGAAACCATTCTAAAGTAATACTTGACACCCACAACTTGCAGGAAGAAAGATAGATTTTGGCATATAGTTTCAGTGGGCTCATTGCAGGAGCTGCCAGCTCCAAGACAAAAAGAGCATTGATGAAAGAAATTAAAGAAGACCTAAATAAATGGAAAGATATTTGATATTCATAGATCACAAGGTGTAATATTTAAGAGGGCGATATTCCCTTAATTGATATATCTATTCAGTACAGTGCCCTTCAGAATTCCAGATGGCTGCTTTGGGGAGCTGACTCTAAAATTCATAAGGAACTTTAAGGGACTTAAAATAGCCAAAACAATCTTTGAAAAGAAACGTGAAAATTGAAGGACTTATATTTATGGATTTCAAATCTTGTTGCAGATCAAGACAGTGTGTACTAGCATATGGACAGATATATGGGTCAATGGAATAAAATTGAGAGTCCAGAAATAAACTCTCGGGATTATGACTTGTTGCACTTCAGTAAGGTTGCCAAAACAGTTTGGTGGGGGAAAGAAGAGTCTTTTCAGCAAATAGTGCTGGTACAACTGAATATCCACAACTGAAGTTGAACCCCATAGCACAAAAACCAAAATGTAACAGGTAAAACTATAAGGTTCTTATAGAAGAAAACAGGCACGAATGTTTATGGCCTTGAATTAGGCAACGGTTTCTTAGGTATGACACCAGAAGCATAAGCAACAACAGGAAAAAACAGAAATTGGACTTCAGAATCAAAGTTTAAAACTTCCGTGCTTCAAAGAACACTAAGGAAAAAAGTCCACAGAATAGGAGAAAATATAATCATATATGATAGGGGTTTTGTACCCAGAATGTATAAAGAATGATTACAACTCAATAAAAGGCTCATTTAAAATGGCGAAGGGGGGCCGGTGAGATGTCTCAGCAGCATAAGCGCCTGCCTGGCAAGCACGACGTCCTGAGTTCGACTCCCAGTACCCACATAAAGGAAAAAAAGGGGCCGGTGATATCGCTCAGCAGCACAAGTGCTTGCTGGCAAGCGCGAGGCCCTGAGGTCGACTCCCGGTACCCACATAAAAATAGTAATAATAAAACAATAAAATGGCAAAGGGCCGGGAATATAGCTCTGTGGCACAGTGCTTGCCTGGCAAGCGTGAGGTCGTGAGTTCAATTCCCAGTACCAAAGAATAAATAAATAAATAATAAATAAATAAATAAATAAATAAAATGGCAAAGGATTTGCATAGATATTTCTCTGAAGAAATGTATGTTGAGATGAGCAGCAAACACATGAAAAGAGCATACTTAACATAATTAGCCATCAGGGAAATTTGTATTATAATCAAACTGCAGTGAGAAAACTACCTCATTTCCACTAGAATGGCTACAATCAGAAAGATAATACCAAGTATTCCCTACAACAGCTACAATATATGGAATTAGAATCCTCACACAGTGGACTGGAATGTAGAATGGTGCAGCCACCTTGGAAAGTAGTCCAGCAGCTCCCTGAAAGGTTAAATGTAAAGTCTTCGTATGATTCAGCAATTACACTCTTAGGTATATGCCCAAGAGAATGGATAGCCATACAAAAACATATAGATGAGGGGCTTTCAGCTCTGAAGCCCCCTACCACCTCAGGTAGCTGTCTACCTGTCTTTTCAATCTTTTTCCCCAAATAAATAGTCCTTTGTTATACTTGAAGGGAAAAAAAAAAGTGTTTAAATCAGCATTTATTCATAATAGCCAAAGAGTGTAAACAGCCTATATATCCATCAGCTACGGAATTTACAAACAAATGTGCTAAATACAGTAGTCCCCCCTTATCTGTAGGTGATACATTTCAGATGTTCTGTGGATGCTTGAAACTCTGGATAATACTGAATCCTAAATACTGTGTTTATTTTTTTTTTTTTTTTTTTTGTGGGTACCGGGGGGTCGACCTCAGGACCTCGCGCGCCAGCAGGCGCCCGTGCCGCTGAGCGATATCACCGGCCCCTTTTTCGTATGTGGGATCCGGGAGTCGAACTCGGGCCCTTGCGCTTGCCGGGCAGGCGCTTAAGCCGCTGAGCCATCTCACCGGCCCCTAAATACTGTGTTTATTCCTGTACACGCACACCTGAGATAAAGCTTCATTTGTAAATTAGACACAGTAAGAGATTGCCAGCAACAATAATAAAACAACTGTAACAATACACTGTAATAAAAGTAAATTTATGAATTATTTCTGGAATTTTCCCTTTAATTGTAACCATAGAAAGCAAGAGAGATGAAGTCCGACGAAGGGGGACTAGTGTACAATGAGGTTTGGCAAGGAAAAGAAATGAAGTACATGAATGTAATTATAATAATACATTAGAAGAGAGGATTATTTTCAATCACCATCAAGAAATGATAAATTTGCCAAATTTGGCGATGCATACCTGTAACCCAGGCTACTTGGTAGGCTGAGAGGATGATTGCAAGTTCAAGGCCAGCCTAGGCGATTTGGCAAGGCCCTGACCAAAAATATTGTGGATTAGCTCATGGTAGGGCATGCCCTGGTTCAATCCCCAGTACCACAAAATGATGATGATGGTGATGGTGAAAGAACTGATAAAAGTTTAGGGTGATATATATGCTGATTACCCTGAGTTGATTGCCACCCAGTATATACGTGGATCAAAACATACACTGTACTTCATAAGTATATATAAATGTGTTAATAAAAAAAAAGTAAAATGAAGTACAGATATTCCTCAACTTGCTATAGGGTTGTGCCTTTTAACTCACCAAATGTCATAGCATGGCAGCGTGTAGGAAATGGGCTGTTTACTCTCTTGATCATGTGCCTGTCTGGAAACTGTAGTTGCCCAGCATCACAAGAGTATCATGCTTTGTATTACTAGCTCTGGTAAAGATCAAATTCTAAGTATGGTTTCCACTGAATTCTTAAGGTTTTATACTGTCATAGGTGAAAAAATCGTAAGTGGAGCCATCACACATCAGGGACCACTTGTGCTGATACATGCTACCATATAAATGAACCTTGAAAACCTGTAAGTGAAACAGTCACAAAATACAGTTCCGTTTATGTGCAACATCCAGAACAGTCCAGGTATAGAAAGGAAAAGTAGACTAGTGGTTTCCTAGGGCTGGAGGAAGGGAAATTTTGTGGGGATAATGAGGATGTTCTAAAATTATGGTAGTGGTTGTACAATTCTGTAAGTATACTTCTAAAACTATTGCATTATATACTTTAAGTAAATAAATTATACGTTACTTCTACCTCAACAAAGTTATTTTTTAAAACCTGTATCTTGTTAGCCCCACAAAGTCCTAGCTGTTCTTCAGAGTTCCTCTACGTCTCCCATGTCTGCGTAGAATCTGTAGTGCCTGTTTCCTTGTTGGTTCTGTTACAGGGAAGTAACTCCCAACCTGTTAGATGTCAGATGTGCCAAGTTCTTGTCTCCTGATATCAAAGAACAGATTCAAGGACCAAGAGGAATAGGAAAGGTTTATAGAGAGAAAGCTCCCGAGAGGCAGGAGGGGTCTTGAAAGTGGGATGCCACTGAGCTCTCTTGTCTAGGAGGTTTTTATACAGCAGAACAAGGTACATAGCAAGAGTATGGAGAAGTACAAAAGCATTTCTAGAAGAGGTAGGAGTGAGGATGGTAGTGTTCCGGTCACTGTGTATGTGTTTGTTAGGTTGTTTCTACATGCTTGGTGTTCACATTTATTGGACCAGACAGTGCTTGAGCTGTTGGTTATCTCTGGGGAGGCTGGAAGGCCTGGCCATCGTGTCTCCCTCTTGGGACCACGTTTCTATCTACTCAGCCCTCCACCACAGGCTGGTTTGCCTCATCTTCTTCGGACTCTGTCTTGCAGAGAGCTAAGTTTAGGTAGAGACTGAGGCCACTATCTGCAGTAGTTCAACTCTTTAGTACATACAACTTACAAAGCTTGCTTCTTTCTGTCTTGTGCTTCTTCACTGCATACCTGTTTCCAAACGTGGTGTCCTGCAGAAATGAGAATAAGCTTGCTTCACTTGCAAGTTGAATATTGGTTAGACCATGTCACAGTGAAGCTTTATCCTTCTGAAATCCAGCCATGAACAAAAGCGGAGGTGACACACAAATGTGCGAAGTCCATCCACTAAAACTCCTTCTCTTTATTCTTGGAAAACTGTGAGGCCCCCTTTCAGCATATTTGCCACTATTTTGCATAGAAGTCTACTAAGCAGAATGCTGATTTCCAAACCTAACAAATAAGAAACATCAAGTTAGGATGGGTGTGAAGGGTGCGCCATGCATGGAGTCATATCTCCTCAAAATCCATCTGTTGAAGCTCTGACTTACACCTGATGGTGTTAGGAAGTAGGACCTTTGGAAGGTAATTAGGTTTTGATGAGGGTGGGGCCCTCGTGATGGGATTAGTGCTCTTACAAGTAGAGACCCTGGAAAGCTTGCCTCCCCCCACCTGTCATGTGAGGACATCCCTCACCAGGAACCATCCATGTTGTCACCTTAATCTTGGACTCTCACCTCCAGAACTGTGTCAGCTTCCATCACTGCAATTTGGTATTCTGTTACAGCAGGTTGAGCTGACTGAGGCAGGGAGAAAAGTTAGCTCTTAGCCTAATAAGAAGGAGATGAGGAAACTGGCTTGGAAGAGCTTCCCCATAGGAATTCTGTAGTGATGATTACCTGTACAGAGCATAGTGGAATAGGACCTGAGACTTCTTATGTCACTGCATAGTGTAATAAATGATTTCCATGAAGATTGTTCTGATTCATCAAGAACGGGTTGAATTTTTCACAGTTGTTTCCGAAAACAACAAAATGTATACATTAAAAATGTGTAGTTTAAAAAAGAAAATGTGTAGTTTTAAGGTTGGATACATTGGCACATGCCTGTAATCCCAGCACCGAGGAGGCAGGAGGATCACCATGAGTTGTGAGCCATCCCGGGCTACATACCAAGACCCTATCTCAAAAAAGAAATGAAAACAAAAGCAAAATAAATATGTGTAATTTTGTATATTGATTATACTTCAGTAAAGCTGTTATAAAAAAAAAGAACAGGTGAGAAAACAGTTGGTAAAAATTTTAAATCCATGTTAGAAATACTTCCATCTAAAATAATTGAAACTGTTCACCTGAAAGTCAGACTAAGTTTTCTGCTGTCCAGATGCTTTGTTCCTCATAATTTACAGAAGCCTTTTTGAGTTGTTGCTGTATTTTGTTTTTCAAAGTAAAAAAGGTTAATACCAGGTAAATTTCCACTTTCATTGTCCTAAAATTTTACCTGAAATAGTTCATAGGATTTGTGTCATCTTTAAACCAGGAACAAATGATTTCCAACTTTTCCAAGTATTCTTTCTTTTTTTTTTTTTTTGTGGGTACCGGGGGTCTACCTCAGGACCTTGTGCGCCAGTGCCGCTGAGCGATATCACCGGCCCTTTTTTCATATGTGGGTTCCGGGAGTCGAACTTGGGCCCTTGCGCTTGCCAGGCAGGCGCTTATGCCGCTGAGCCATCTCACCGGCCGCTCCAAGTGTTCTTAATCTGCAAAGCTTTTCTGCTTAGATCCTGGTGTTGAGTGTAGTCACAAATGGGCTGTGGGAGTTCAAGGCCAGCCTGGGCTGCACAGCGAGACCCTGTCTCAAAAAAACAAACAAATGGGCCATGGGCCTTTGTGCCTAAATCTTCCTAGCAGTAAGAACAGGAAGAGAGTTTCTTTTACAATATTATATAACCTACCTTTCCACATAATTTCTAAAACTATTTCCCTGTCGTATAAGGTGAATATGAGGTTTAAGTAATTTATAAAAATGTATAGGTGTGCAGGCCTTGTCCAACGAGAAACTACTCAAAAAACAACCCCCCTCCATCCATTTGTGTAACCCTCAGTAGGGGGCAGTGACACCACCTCCATCACCCTCGTCCTTCCCCACCTCCAGTAAAAACAGCTCTTTAGGGCAAATGTCCATGGCGCCTGTTGAGTAAACTGCTTGCCCTACCACCTGCCTCTTACCTTATTGCTTTATAATAGATAAATGGCAGTGACCTTTGCAGTTCTTTGTTTTCAGACAGCTGACTCCCACTCTTTGGAGATAAGATTGTGGTAGTGTGGAAAGAGGGCTGGACAAGGAAAACAAATGTTAAAAATGACTTGGGGAACTTAAAAAATACAGATTTCTGGATTCTTGCAGGAATTCTGATTCAGTTAGAATCTTTTTAACGAGCATCCCAAATGATTCTGATGCAGATACCTGAAGATCACAACTCCCCAAATACTGTCCTAGTAATTTCTAAATCTAACACAGTATTTTTACTAATTTACTGTGGAGAGACTGAAAGCCACATATTTTATTTTCATTCCTCATAAACTGAATATATGACTGTGTAGAACAGTTGTGGAAATAGTAAGAAAGAAAGTTGCTACCCTTTGATTTGAAAGCCTTAAAGATATTTTTGTTTTGGACTACCTTCATGTGCTAATAGATGCCTGCCTGAGGACATTTTTGTGGTTTATTTGCATTCTGGGACAATTAAGTCCTTCTTTCCCATTGTCTAGAAAATATGTTTAGTATTTAATTCTGATTGTTAAGGGGGGGTAGCCTTTTTATTGCCCTTGTCTCACTTAAGGCATTAGCTTTACTGTTTTCCATTTCATCAGAAGGAAATGACTTAGTGGCATTCATGCAGAAGTGTCAGATACTGCTGTAGACATTAACCCCAAGAAAATCACTGAGTTTGTAAACTCTTCCTAGCTAGTTAGTTTAATATTGACATTTGTTTAGATTAAGTATTTATTTCTTACCTGCTTTGGGAAGACTGACATTTCCATCCTTGCCGTAAATGCTTTATTTTTTTCCCACTTCCTTGAATTTTAGATAAGTTAACTTGTTCCTCCATTTCCTGGGGTGTAGCCATTGTCATGTTGTTTGAAGAAATCAGCCTGAATCAGGCCCCCCCTTATTTTAGTATGCCCCAGTCAGAGATTCTAAAATCGATTTAATATGTAGATTCTACTTCTTTAAACTGAGTAGCTTTGTACATAATTTTACTTAGACAGGTTTTTCCTGAGTTAAACCCATTGTGAGTGGAAAGCTCCAACTGTTTCTTTGTTATTTAGGCAGGGTTGGCAGATATGCTGTGCTACTTACTCCCCTTTCTACTGTCACCCCCTTCAGCAGATATCACTAAGCCATCACTTTCTTTTTTTGGTACCGCAAATCAAACAGGACCTTGCGTTTGGCAGGCAGGTGCTGTGTCGCTGAGCTATATCCTGGCCCCCATCATTTTCTTTCTTAGTGAACTGGGTCTTAGAATCAGGAGCAGGGCTCCAGCCATCTGCTACATTTGGCTCACAATCAGGCATCACTAATTGTTGCATAGTTTTATATCTTATTTATAGCTACTAGTAACTTGACCAGCGACAAAAGGATGGGTAGTGGGTGTCCTGCCCCCCTCCCAGGTTTCTTGAGGTATGATCAGCAAAAAAAATTGTATAAATTTAAGGCGTACAGCTTGATAACTTATGTACGTATGTATAGTGAAACAATTACCACAGTCGAGTTTGTTAACACTTGCGTCATCTCATAGTTATCTTCTGTGTGTGTGGTGAGAGCATTTAAGATCGACGCAGCAAACTGCAAGCATATAATACAGTATTTTTAATTATAGTTACCATGATGTACATTAAATCACCGGAACTTAGTCACCTGATAACTGAAAGCTTTTTTCTTTTTATTTTATGAAAAAACAAATTGTCATATCCAAACAATAAGAATAATAATAGTTATTACACTGTTTATCTTCAAAGTAGTTACTCAGTACAAGACATAAACCAAAAGATTCTTACAAAAGAGAAACAAATAATAGCACAACTTTCTTTTCAACAAATTAAGATAATCTTTTAGTATAAATGAAACAAATTAGAATATGTATTGAAATATTTCTAAAACAGTGGAATATGTAATTTGGGGAAGTATTCAAACTTCTCCCTACTTCCTATGTATATTTTCTATTTTGCACTCTGCGTGTGTGTGTGTGTGTGTGTGTGTTTCGTTGAAGAGAAACCATGGAGTATTTGAGCTTGTATGTCTGACTTATTTCACTTATCCTTCTGTACTCAAGTTGCATCCATTTACCTATGAATGCCTCAAGTTTGCCTTTTATTATGGCAGTGTAATGCTGCATTGTATATAAATACCACATTTCCCTTATCTGTTCATCTGTTGGTGGACATGTGTGCTGTTTCCAATACTAGCAATTCTAAATTGTGCTGCTATAAACATGGGTATGCATGTATCCCTGTAATATGATGATTTTAACTCTTTAGGGTAGATAGCTAGGAAGGGAATAGCTGGTCATATGGAATTTCTACTTTTAGTTTTTCTGAGGAGTCACCACAGATTTCCATAGTGGTTGTACTAGTTTACATCCCCACCAGCAGTGTAGTAAAGTTCCCTTTTCCCCATATCTTCGCCAATATTTGTTATTAGATTTTTTTTGATGATAGGCATTCTTTTTTGGGTAAAATGATACCTCAGTGTAGTTCTAATTTTCATTTCTCTGATGGCCAGTGATGACGAGCATTTTTTCATGTATTTTTTGGCCACTTCTGAGAAGTGTCTGTTCATTTTGGTTACCCATGTTTTGATAGGGTCTTTTATTTGGGGGGGTCTAATTTTTTATATATTTTATATATATATATATATATAATATATATTTTATATATATGTATTTTATATATATCAAGAATATATTTTCATACATTCTTGATATTAGTCCTCTGTCCATGGAATAGCTGGCAAAATTTTTTCCTATTCTGTAGATTGTCTGTTCACTTTGTTGATTGTTTTATTTGCTGTGTAAAAGCTTTTTATTTGATATGATCCCATTTATTGATTCTTGGTATTATTTCTTGTGCCATTGAGGTTCTGTTTAGAAAGTCTTTGCCTACACCTATGTCTTCAAGAGTTGTACCTATTTTATCTTCCAGCAGATTGTTTCTGTTTTAACATTTAGGTCTTTGATCCATTTTGATTTTAGTTTAGTTCATGGTAAGATATATGGGTCTAGACTCAGCCTTCTGCACGTGGATATCCTATTTTTCTAGCAACATTTATTAAAGAGCCTATCTTTCCTCCAGTGAATGTTTTTGGCTCCTATGTCAAAGATCAAATAGCTGTGTGTACCTGGGGCTATTTCTGCTTCTGTTCTGCTCCATTTATCCACATGCCTGCTTTTGTGCCAGTACCAGGCTGTTTTAATCACTGTAGCTTTGTAGTATAACTTCAAGTCTGGGATTGTGATGCCACCAGCTTTGCTCCTGTTACCCAGGATTGGTTTTGCTATTCTAGGTCTCTTCTGATTCCATATAAATTTTAGGATTGTTTTCTCTAGCTCTGTGAGAAATGATGTTGGCATTTTGATTGGTATTGCATTAAATCTGTGTATCAGTTTTGTTTTTTTTTTTTTTTTTGGTGGGTACCGGGGGGTCAACCTCAGGACCTCGTGCGCCAGCAGGCACCCGTGCCGCTGAGCGATATCACCGGCCCCTTTTTTTGTATGTGGGATCCGGGAGTCGAACTCGGGCCCTCGCGCTTGCCAGGCAGGCGCTTACGCCGCTGAGCCATCTCACCGGCCAGTTTTGGAAGTATAGCCATTTTGATTATGTTGGTTCTGTCTATCCAGGAACAGGTGTTACGTTTTCATTTTCTCTCTTTTTTTTTTTTTTTTTTGTGGGTACCGGGGGTCGAACTCAGGACCTCGCGCGCCAGCAGGCGCCTGCGCCGTTGAGCGATATCACCAGCCCTTTTTTCGTATGTGGGTACCGAGAGTCAAACTCAGGACCTCGTGCTTGCCAGGCAGGCGTTTATGCCGCTGAGCTATCTCACCGGCCCTCACTTCCTTAATTAGGTTAATACCTAAGTATTTAATTTTTTATGCTATTGTGAATGGTATAACTGAAAGCTCTTATCTTTTGATCAGCCTCTTCTTACTTCCCCCACTCCTGAGATCTACTATTCTACACTCTTTCTATGATTTTGACTTTTTTAGATTCCTCGTTCAAGTGAAATCTTGGTGTTTTTATCTTCCTATTTGGCTAGTTTCACTTAGCAAAGGTTAATCCATATTCTCACAAATGGCAGGATTTCCTTTTTATGGCTGAATAATATTCTTGTATATATGTGTATACTACCCTTCTCCATCTCTGTGTCCATATCTGGTTGTACTCCCCCATCACGTTTTCTTTATCCATTCATCAGCTCATCAACTGACAGATACAGTGTTAAGTTGTTTCCATGGCTCTGCTGTGAGATATTGCTTTCATTTCCTTTGGATATATAGCCAGAAGAATTGATGGATCATATGGAAGTTCTGGTTTGGTTTGGTTTGGTTTGGTTTGGTTTGGTTTGGTTTGATTTGATTTGATTTATGTTAGGGCCTTGCTAGTTTTAAAATTTTTAAGGAACTGCCATACTTTTTACCATGGTAGCTTTATCATTTACTTTCCTACCAGTGATACACCTTTGCAACATCGTGGCCATCATTTATCTCCTGTGGGTCATTTTGTTTTTTTGATACTGAAAATTGAGCCCAGGGCCTCACACTGATGTGCATCTCCAGCCACCTTTGGTGACAGCCATCCTAACAGATGTGTGGTGATAGCTCACTGTGGCTTTAGTTTTCATTCCCCTGATGATTAGTGATGTTGAGTACTTTACATACCTGTTGGCCACTTATACGCAGCAGGTTTTTATAACTGTCAGGTTATTGTTTATAAAACATACCAGTAGCTCTTACTGAGAAGCAGATTGTTTGGTAGAATAAAGAATTCTACCATAACTCTGATATCTGAGGATATCAGTCTCAGTGCTTCTGTGGAAAGCCTTTAACCTAAAGGTGGCTATTTTTTCATACACGTGTTTATTCCTTCATTTAAAAAATGTTTTGGGGGCCGGGGATATAGCTGAGCGGCACAAGCACCTGGCTGGCAAGAGCAAGGTCCTGAGTTTGATTCCCGGTACCACAAAAACAAAAACAAAAAATGTTTTTGCCTGGATATAGCTCAGCAGCACAGTGCCTGCCTGGCAAGTGCAAGGCCCTGCGTTCAATTTCCAGAACCAAAAAAAAAAAAGCCAGGGTTAGTGGCATTCATCTTTAATCCCAGCACTCGCAAGGCTGAGGCAGGAGAAATGAGGCGAGTTCCAGGCTAACCTGGGCTACATGTGAATTCAAGGCCAGCCTGAACTACATAGCAAGACCCTGTCTCAAAAAAAAAAAAAAAAAATTTTTTTTTTTTTTTTTTCTCTTTGGCTGAGGCAGGAGGATTGCTGTGAGTTCGAGGCCAGTCTGGGCTACATAGTGAGACCCTGTCTCAAAAAACAAATGAACAAAAATATGTTTGAAGATTTTAATGTTAGGACACAGGTCAGATATAAATAAGACAGCCATGGCATAACGAACCTGAAAGTCTGCAGAGAGTCTGATAAACAGGACAGTAGATGAAACATATTGAATGAGATGGGGAGAAAGAGAGCTTAAGAGGGGGAGGGAAAGTGGCTTCATAGAGGAAATTATGTTGGAGCTGAGTGTTGAAAGAGGAGCAAAAGGAATTTCCCACCAGAAGAAGAAGAAAGGGCAGGAGGTTAGAGTTTATCCTGTTGATGCAAATTGTAAAAACCTTAAGGGTTAGGATTAGATGGAATTTAAATTAAATTTTTGAGTAGTAGTATGTGTTGGTAGCCCCTTACTTTTATTTTATTTTGTTTTGTTTTGTTTTATTTTTTTCGTACTGGGAATTGAACTCAGGACCTTGCGCTTGCCAGGCAAGCACTGTGCCACTGAGCTTTATCCTTAGCCCCCTTACTGTATTTTAAACTCTTCTTCACCCTGTCTTCCAGGAACCCGAATCATTTATGATCGAAAGTTTCTGTTGGATCGTCGCAATTCTCCCATGGCTCAAACTCCACCCTGCCATCTGCCCAACATCCCGGGAGTTACTAGCCCTGGCACCTTAATCGAAGACTCCAAAGTAGAAGTAAACAATTTGAACAACTTGAACAATCATGACAGGAAGCATGCAGTTGGTAAGGGGATGCTGGTTATTGGGGACAAAGGGGTAGCTCTGGGAATTTGAATGTCATTTTGCTGTATATGGAAGAAATATTGATGCATTGCATACAACTGATGTCTGGTTTTACATTTGTAAGGTTTTTCCTTTCTTCCCCAGAGTTTTATTGAAATGCTTTAGGAGCCCAGAGTCCTAAATCATAATTAAATCTGGTTGGTAGGGGAAAACGATCCAAACCAAATAAATCTCACAGCTCACATTTCCATCACCCTCAGAAAATAGGCCTATTTTCTCACAAGAATGTCCTTGTTGTGGTATGAGGATAGCAGTATGGTTTGTTTCCCCTATTTTCCAGAAGTACGTATAATATTTACATAAACATTTCTTATACAGACATACGGTTTTATTACTAGTGAGGCTTCTTTATCTCTGTGGAAGCAGAATGCTGGTGTGGAAATGCCTGCTCTCCCTAGGCATGAGCCAGCATTCTGCTTTCTCCAGTTCCAATTGTGTTTTGGTTTTGTTTTGTTTTGTTTTGTTTGCACTACCGGAGCTTGAACCCAGGGCCTTACGAATGCTAGGCAAGCACTCTACCACTGAGCTACATCCCCAACCCTTTTTAAAAATTTTATTTTGAGATAGGATCTTGCTAAGATTCCCAGGCTGGCCTTTAACTTGCTGTCCTCCTGCCTTAGCCTCCCATGAAGCTGGGACCAGTTGATTGTATGAAAGTGTGGGGTTGGAGCAGGGCTTGAGTCCAAGCCTCCAGAGCAGTGTGCTTATCTGGTGGGTGGCAGAGAGCTTCTCAGAGCTGCTGTGTGGTCAGCCTGGGGACAGGGGCTCTAGGGCTCTGGGGAAGTTCATTTGTGTCCTTTTCCCAAGTGCTGTTCTCTGCAGGTGATGTGACTGACATTATTTTTCAGATGAAAAGATCAGCAAAAAAGCAAAACAGTGTTTTAAGGCAGAGAACGAGAGAGACAATGAGTTATTTTTTTACTATTGTGTATAAGGAATGACACTTAAAACTGTTTTGTTTTTCCTTTTTGTGCTAAACTTCATTTTCTTTTTCCTAAGCAGGGGATGATTCTCAGTTTGAGATGGACATCTGACCTCCTGCAAGAATGAGAGGAAAGCAGCAGCCCAGATACTCGTGTGGACCTGATGTGGCCACCAGGACCAACAGTGGAAAGACAGAGGCAGAACCAGCAGCCCCCGGTGCCATTCCCACCTCCCCTCTTCCTCTGGTGCCAAATGCTAGGAAGATGAGCTGCGTCTGGCTGTTTCTTCTCTTGTTCCCTGTCCCCTGCCCAGCTAGACAGATTAGTCTGAATGCCCTAGGGGCACTTCTGTAGAGCTAAGCTGTCTGTTGAGGAAAACAGTTAAACTGCCTTCCCTGGTCTTGTCTTTATTGAGAATCTCCCTATTCCTCCTCAAATTTATCTCAAATCTAGTATCAGTCTACCAACAACTGCCTGCCTAGAAAGTCTGGGGAAGGGATACAGAGGTTTGGGCAGGTTCATCATTCATGTTCTTTACTCTGTCTCTCCTCCTTGTATCCCACTCATGGTTCAGTGCTGGGTTTGGGGCCTTTAAAACCAGCAGGGGGAAATGATAAAAAGAAAGCTGCTGTCCCTTTTACCTTGAGGTATTTGTCCTTAGGGACAGAGCAGCACAATTTATGCAACTCTGGTAGCATTGCCCTATGACACCGTTTGGAAATCTGCGTCCCCTCTTTCCCTTGGGAGGAATGTCTTCTGTATGTGGTATTGTAGTTTCTCTTCCTATTCCTTTACTTGGCACATTTGTACAGATATTTTTAAACTCATCCCTCAGTAACCTTTGTTCTTCTGCCTTCTCTGCCTGCATCTTATTGCTGCAGAATCCTCTCCTACTAGGAGCTGTCCAGGTGATTTTGTCTGCTCCCAGAGCAGAGCGATAGAAAGTAACAGAGGCACTTTGCCTTCCACTTGATGGGTAAAGCCTGGTCCTAGATTCTGCCGGACAGTACCTAAAATCTGTTGAGCAGCTTGAGTACCCAGTCCCAGTCAGTTTTAAAAATCCATTGAACATTGTGCTATTTGTTGTCTCGGCTTGCAGTTTCTTGTATTTTGAATTTAAAGTTGACTTTTAGAAATGTTCTTAGAAAAGAACTACATTTTTTACCTGTTTGGATCTGCTTCGTTTGGCTACTGGGATAGATAAGCATGGATTTAAAAATGTGTTCCTCCCAGATTTCTTGCCATTCCCACTGTACTCTGAATCCTCCTTTCCTTTCTTCCCCCCTTCCTTCTCTCCCTGCCTTTCTTTCCTTCCCTTTCCTCTGCCAGGTCATTTTTCAAATCTACATCAAAGATACCACAAGTGTTGGTATCTGATAGTATCTGTCACTTATCTGAAGAGTGACATTTTATTTTTAAAATGACTACAGACCTATTTTTAGATATGTTTTCAATACAATTTTGAACAGCAACTTTTTAACCGAACATCTTCCAGTGTCGGGAAGGTAAGAGATTTCCGTGGCTGAGTCTGCTGTTCAGTGTCACTGTCCTTTGTGGTCCCATGCCCACCCACCCCCAAGTTCCTTCTGAGTTCTTTCCTTTCCCCTTGAGTTTTGGATGTGTGTGTTTGGAGTTTGTAGTGGGTGTTTTGTAAAACTGGACCATTCTGCCTTGCTGTGGGTTGTTCAGGAAAGCCTCATTCTTATCCTTTTGTTCTTCCATTCACCCTTCTCCCCACCCCACTCTTCCTGGTACTGCTGACTGGCACGGTAACAAGGGCTCCCCTGTAGAAAGACAGACATTGTCCCCTCAGGGGAAGACAAGTAGAGCAGCCACTGGTGTCCTAGAAATTTCTGGTTGGATTCTTACTAAGAGATTCCAAGGTGAGAGTAATAGGCCCGTTGGCTAAGAAATAAGAACAAAAGCTGTTTTTCTTTTGAATTATGAGAAGAAACTATGTGCGAAGACATTTTAGAAAGAGAAGGTGTTTGCAGAACTTTGTTTTATCTTTTGCTACAAAATGTGAATAGTTCAGAGTGAAAACCTTTTGTGATGGTTGATGTCTCTCAGGAATAAGCTGAATCTCCAGTGTTTTGGGGGTGCTTTGAGTCTCACAATCAGTAAAAAGAAAATATTTTGTTTCATGTATCCCTCTTATTTTAATTAAACTTCAAATTTTGCTTTACGTAGTCTTGGAAAAACATAAGTTGTGCTGTCATTTACCTAAGAAGCTTGCTCAGACCTTTGTACCCTGGATTTTGGTTCTTTGGGAGCGAAGCTTCTCGTTCTTCATATACTGGCAGTGGCATCCTGTGGAATCTGACTCCCAACTAGTGGCCGGCAGGCTGTGAGTGAGCCGCAGAGTGTACTCTTCTTGGCGTTTGTTGCTTGCTGTCTGTAAAAACTTGGCTTCCTCGCTGAGCTGCAGTGGATAGAGTTTGAGTAGTAGCAAGGTGCCATCTGTAATCACAGGCCGTGTTTTTAATATTTCTTGGGAGTGTCGACTGCATAATGCACGAGCTGTCCAAACCCTGTCCAGACTCTGCCGCGACTTCCTCACTGCTTGGCGCAGTTCTTTCCTGGGGGCCACCGCTGCCAGCATACCTTGTCCTCAGTAAATCAGCATTGTAAAATAATTGCACAACACAGATAAGCTTCCAACAGGTGACACCTTTACGTCATGCCTCGTAGAATAGTTTTCAGAGCAAGCCAGAGTCTGGTAAGTGGTTTACCTTGGGGTGATTAGAGGGAACCCCACAGGTGAAGCCCTGTGTGAATAACATATCCTGGCTTTTTCTTAGGATGGGAGTACCTCCCTCTGTCTGAGGTTACCATCTGAGTGAGACAGTTCTTAAAAAATCTTAGTGACCATTATGTTTTATGAAGCAAATATATTTCTGTACTTCTGGGGATAATCAGTCTTCAAGAGAAATTACCTCCCTCCAGATTGTAACAGGAGATAATACAATGTCATGGTTCTGCCTTCTTTACAGTGTAGTTCACTGAGTTCCTTAGCTCTCATGTTCTATTCAAATATGTGTCTTACTAAGAGCACAGGAGTAGAGAAGCTGGCTTTTAGGAATTAGTCTTCCAAGCCAGAGAATTTTCCTTCTATCTGTATTAGTTATCTATTGCTGTGTAACAGATTACCTCCAAATTTAATGTCTTAAAATAGCAAACAGTATCTGTCAGTTTCTGAAGGGTAGATTGGGAGCAGCTTTGGAGGATGGTTCTAGCATGGGGTTTCATGAAATTTCAATATGAAGGCAGAGGCTGCTGTCATCTGGAGCTGGAGAATCTACTTCCAAACTCCCTCAGTGGCTGTTGGCAGGGTGCCTCAGTTTCTCCCCATGTAGATCTCAACTCTGGCAACATGAGTATCCTCACACCGTGGTAGTTGGCTTTCTCCTGAGTGAGTGACCCCCGAGAAGGAGGCAGACAAGGAGAAAGTCACAGTGCCTTAAAACCACCACACTCCCAAAAGAGGATGAAAACAGGTCAAAAAAAAAGGTAGATTCAAACAAATGATAAGCTGAAAGATAAATTGCTATTAAAACCAGTTGCCTAAGATGTGTATCCTCAAACTGGGGTAGGAGACAAACTTTCTCCCTTTCCTCAAAGCTACCTCTCTTAGTCTGGAGAAGAGACAAGAAACCAGTTTTCTGGAGAACTATAGTACCTGGCCATCTGCCTGATTACCAGCAGCTCAAGGATGTCTGCAGGGCACCAACTGGGTGTTTCCCGGACTCGTTTACACCATTACTGTCCCATAACTGGCAGTGAAAGGAAAGTGGGCCCTTCCAGCTGAGCCACTAGAGCAGTCTTAATTGAAGGGAGACAAAGAGGAAGTAGGAGTGAGGTTATTGAGCTGCAGAAAAGCAAGCAGAAAAGAAAAAAGAAGAGCAAGCAGTTCAGATTCAGGGTGAGATAGCTGGCGGTGTCAGGAAACCAGGTCCCCACCTGAGTCAGAGCTGAGCACCTGCGCTCAGCTGCACCAGCTTACAGACTTGGTCAGGTTGCTCGCCAAGAAGCAGCTTCTCCATAAGCTCAGGAACACCTGAGGATGATAAATGTCTGCCGTGCTGATTGCCTGTTATGTCCAGGGTGCGCTGAACTCTGTGTGCCCAGCTTGTCCTGGGCTTCTTGATGGAAGTGCTTTCTTAAAAGGAACCAGGAGAAACCTAGAGGCTGCTTCTCAGTTCAACACATTCTTGGCAGATGCCTGCTGTTTCTGGCGCTTGTTCCTACCCAGTCTTGAGCAATTTCAGGTATCTTAAAGATGGCAGTTCTTGTTTGATTTTTATCCTTTGCCCCCCCTAGCATTTTCTTCCCTGTAGCCATGCTTGCTTTAGCGTGTACTTGAATAAAAAACATCACTGCTGAGGCAGTCAGAAAGAAAGGTGCTCCTTCTGGAAGTAGAGTACTGTCTCTAAAGTATCTTTCAGTGAACTTTGTTTTCTTCCTGACTTGACTTGGAGTTAAAATCAGTGGTCTTTTAGATTGTTGGTGTTTGTATTGTCATTTGGGTTATTGGCTCTTTGGGTCACTCAGACCTTACATTCCCAGTGCAGACACTGAGGTCCACATGTCCATCAGAATGCAGCGAGGCCCAGTTCACACCACAGCCAGTGTACAGAGTGCCAGCTTTGAGTGGAGGAAGCTGGTATAAGGGCTCAGCATGTTGGCAGCAGTGTCCCAGGGGTGCAGTCTGTCCCTCCTGTCCATATCTTGAAGCCAGGGTCCTGAGCCCCTTGCATTCTCCTCTGGGGAGGAGGCCTTGCTGTCTGTCTGTCTGTCTGATTCAATACTGTCTCTTCTCAGCATGTTTTCTGGACTACACACACACGAGTAGCTATTTATTAACATGCGAAACCCAATCACTTACCCATCCTTAACATCTGGGAGAAGGTATTATTTGTTGTAAAACTTTTGTGAGGGCATCTTCTTTCTGAACTTCGAGGAGGGAATAGTTACCTCTTAGCTTTTGGTAAAGAATGAAATCAGATTTTTTTGTCCCTGGGGATGGAATCCAGGGCCTCAGGTATGCTAAGCAGGCACTGTACCACTGTGCTACATCCCCAGACCTCGAAATCAGATCCTAATGCAGGTCTGTCACCAATCTTTAGAATGCTTGCACTCCAAGTGCACTTTCTGTTCCAGGAATTGTTTACCATTTTAGTGCAGTTTCCTTGAGGCTCGTTCACAGCAGTTTCTAACTGAAGACTAAAAGGGTGATTGATAGAGACTCATTTTTCCAATTAACTGTTCATGACACCTATCCCACCCTCTGGAATTTAAACTCTTCTCTAGGCGGGTCCTGGAAGTCGATATTTTTTGGCAAAGCTTAGGTTCTGAAGTCTTGAGTCTGCTTGTTAACCTCTGCCTGCAGCCCTGGCAGACCATACTGGATATCAGCGATGCCGTGGGAAGTGTACTGAGCTGAGAGGCTTCCCAGGGTCCTTACACACTCACTCTGCCGCCTGGCAGAGAGGCGATGCAGTGTTTGGTCCTCACTTGGCCATGTTGAGGTTTCTAAAGGGAGCTCTTGCTAGTGCTTAAAACCAAACTTCTGCACACGTCAAGCAGAACTCCATGCGTCCAGCACAGAACATCCATTCTTGTCACACTGTTCCCCTTTCCTCTCCATCTTAGTCTTTAAAAAGAAAAAACCCAAGCCCAGGCCAAGGGGCACTGTCACTGGGTTGCAGGGGAGGGGCTCTTGGGGAACCCCCTGCTCCTTCCAGGTGGCTGCACAGTCACAAGTCCCTCAGCAGTGCCTTCATGTCATCTGCAGAGGGACCCATCTCTGTCCACCTGGGGGAGGAGGCCCTCGCAGCCCCAGGGTACACCTTAAACAGGTGTCTTGAACAGCTCAAGGACACCCATGTGTCCATTTTAAGCATCTTTTAAAAATATTTTATATTAAAAAGCCCTCCCTGTCTAGTGCCACCAGTTCCAACAACGCTGAATGGAAAAGTGGAGACCACCAGCACTTTGCTCAGTCTTGCCCTCTTCTCCCTGATGTGCTGTCCCTTCACCCCTCATCCGTTCTCTATCGCCAGTGGACAGTGGAGGGCACATGCAGTCCTGTGTGATCCCATGACCAGTTTTTGTTTTTTTAATTGTCTTTCCAAACCAGCAGGTATTTGGAAATTAGAGAAAAAATTCACCAATGGTTGCTGTTAACAGTTAATAAAAGATTTGAGTATCAACTTGGTGTCTTTTTGTTTTGTGGTGTTGGGGCGGAACTCAGCATCTGTACCACTAAGCTACGCTCCCAGCCTCAGCTTGTTGTGTTAATGGAGTGGGGAGGGTCTCCCCATATAGTTCAAGCTGGCCCTGAACTCACTGTTAGGCCAGGCTGGCCTCAAACTCACTGCAATCCCCATCTCAGCCTTGTATTAATTTTTTTAATTTAAAGTTCCAAGTGAACTCCTCTTATTATTTCACATCTGGGGAGTCTTGGCTTGTGGAGGAGATAGGCCGAGCTAGTCGGCTGCTTTGTGTGTAACAGAGCACTTAATGAGTAGGTCCGGTCCCGTAAATGCGAGATGATACAGGCCTTTCCTCGGGAGCAAGGGCCCGACCTGTGGACTGTGCCAGGTGCACCCACAAAGCCCTCTAGGTGCCGCTTTCCTCTCTGCGGAGGGGCTGTCATGGCCCTTGAGGTGCTTGTTAGACACCCCTCATGTCATGTCTTCAGCTGTGCTGTGCTGTGTGGATGTCAGATTCCTGGTCATGAGGAATCCAGCATTTCAGGCATTAGTACTGAGAACAAGGACCCTGTTCCGCCAGGCTGGCGGTTGTGGACAAAGGCCCACAGAAGAAAACTGGTCTGCAAGTCCTCCCATCGGGACAGTACAGAGGTGGGAGACACTGGCTTTGGAGTCAGTGCCAGCTGTGCCACTTAGAAGCCGGTTTCCTACAGGATTCTTGGGTCTCTGAGCCACAGTTTTAGCAAAGATGGGGCTAGTAACTCTTGTAGGTTGTCATGAGGCTCAGGGAATGTCCAGTGCCTGATACAGGAAGAGGTCAGTCAACAGTGTTTCGCGTCAGAGGACTCAAGCCCTGCCAGCTGGCATGGAAAGCCAGAGGCTGCTTAGCATGGCTGTGCAGCCAGCACCCAGGCAGGGGCCACTAGGGGGACCAAAGGATCTCTAAGGAGAGATGGCGCCAAAATAACCTGGAAAGCACTTTCCTACATCCGGTACCCTGCCCCAAAGCTAATTAGGAAGAGGAATAAAAATAAAGGCTTTTCGGGGCCGGTGAGAGAGTTCAGCGGCATAAGCGTCTGCCTGGCAAGTGCGAGGTCCTGAGTTTGACTTCCGGTACCCACATACAAAGGGAAAAAGGGCCGGTGATATCGCTCAGCGGCACAGGCGCCTGCTGGCACGTGAGGTCCTGAGTTCGACCCCTGGTACCCACAAAAAAAAAAAAAAAAAGCTTTTCAATATGGAGATAAACAATGGGTTATTGTGCTGAGGGCCAGGGCCGTTTCTCTGTCTTTCTTTTTCCGTCTCTGTCTCTTTGTGTCTCTGTCTCTGTCTCTCATTACCCAGGTTGAGTTCAGACTTGTGATCTCCTGCCTCAGCCTCCCAGAGTGCTGGAATTAACAGTCATGTGCCACCATGCCCAGCCCAGCTTCTGCTTCTCTTACAATGTCTCTTTTTCTCTACTCCTACCAGCCACACTCACTTCCCTAGTAATGCACCCGGTTTTTCCCACTCACAATTTCTAAATTGGCTGCTCTAGGAACAGTAGCTCTTTGCTTTGAGGTCAAGTTAAAATAACTTTTATTACAGCCACAAGCTCAGGCAGGGCCATGCTGAGGCAGTTACTTCCTCTGACTTGCAAAACCTTCAGCCAGCTGTCTGCTCAGAGCAGGGAGCTGCTTGCTAGGCTGGGGTAGATTGGCTTTACTCCACATACCAGGCAGCAACTAGATACCAGGCAGGAGCTGCTGGTACAGCAAGCACCAGTTTTCAGAAGGGTCAGCAACGCGTGGAGTTTTGCTGCTTCATGCCTCCCTCTTGTGTTTGACATGAGGCAAGGCCTTGCTGCCAGCAGGGTTGGTCTGTTCTGAGTCAACAGAGAAGCTAACTGTAAACACTCCAAGTTGTAGCTGTAAATAGGTTGACCTTCCACTTTGCTAGCCCTAGCCATATAAGAACATTAATTACTGCCAGGAACTTCAGGTCGGTGGTAGGGTTTGAATATTTGGCTGTAAAGGCCAAGGGCTTGATCCAAAGCTTGGTGAGCCAAAACCCGTGGATGCTATTCAGGATGGTGCTCCTAGGGCTCAGAAAATCAGCTCAGCTCTGGTGTGGCGGGGCCGGGAGGCGTCTCTGCAGTCTCCTTTAGGAGAGGGAATGCAACAAGCTGACCTAAGGCTGCCTGTGCTACTGTTCTCAAGTACAGTCACATGCAGAATCCTGTTGTGGTCCTGAACTGTGCCTAGTAGTTCCATTTCCAGTCCAGGAAATGAGCAGCTGGATCAGCTTTGTTCCTGAATCAAGGCCTGGAAGTTTCAGAAGCCCAAGCCCAGCTCTCACAAACCCAGTCCCTGGTTGGGCCAGGATTACCACCTGACACCTCGGAGGCTGTGGCTGAGTCACCCTCAGCTCAGCGGGGTCCCACACAACTGGGATCATTCTAAGGTTGGGGCGCCAAGTGAGTGGGCTTCCTGGGAAGCATGGGTAGATAACAAGATATCACATGGATTAGCATTCTCCATAAAATGGCCTGCTCGCTCCAAACAGAAACAGCCTTGCTTTGGCAATGCTCAACGAAGTGAAGCTGATGAAAGTGGCACCTTTGGGGCTTCCGCATTCAGAAAGTGAATGCTCGTGTTCAGATTCGTGGTGGCATTTTCCTATGGGAAAGCTTGGGCTCCTTTTTGTTTCCTGCCATGGGGGATCTGGAATTAGGCGTTTTAGGGACCCAGAGTTTAAAAAAAAACAAAAACAAAACTAACAAAATTTGGACAAAAAGGGATATAGCTGAGTGTGGTGTTACATGCCTGTAATCCCAGCACTTGGGAGGCTGGGGCAGGAGGATTGCAGTGAGTTTGAGGCCAGCCTGGGCTACATAGCGAGACCCTGTCTCAAGAAACTAAAATACATAATTTTTTTTTTTAAAAGAAAGGATATGCCAGGGACTGGGTTTATCAGGCCTTACCAATTTTAGGAGGAGATTGGGAATAAGGCTCTAAGAAAAATCTATGTTTTTTTTTTTTTTTTTTTTTTTGAGACCAGGGTCTTGCTATGTAGTTCAGGCTGGCCTTGAACTCACTACGTGGCTCAGGCTGGCCTTAAATTCATGGCAAACCTTTACCCTGAGCCTTGAGTGCTGGGATTACAGGTGTGGGCCCCACGCCCAGCAGCTCATGAGCACTGCCAACAGTCTTGTGTTCTGCAATGCTGGGAATCGAACCTAGGGGCTCATCCATGCTACACAGGCGCTCTACAGCTGAGCTGCAACCCCAGCCCCGAGAGCTATTTCATATGAATGCGTTCGGATTTACCGTCTCTCACTACACAAGAGGAGGCTGAGCAGTGAATCCTCACCTGTGGCCTTCACCCCTGCTGGTTAGGAACCTTGGGGCCCTCATTAACAGCACACATTGAGACTCAGGTCAATTGTCACCATGTTTAATAGATCTGGGTTGTATCTGCCAAGCAGACTGACTTGGGGACATCTGAGGGCCCCAGCAAATGTAGTCCAGTGTGGCCAGTCCTCTTGGACAAGTTCCTCCCTCTCCTGTCAAAGGCACCAGCTGCCCCAGGAGAACTAGACAATGACTCTATTGTTTATGTGATTCATTAGCAGAGACCCCTCCAGGGAGCCTCTGGACAGGGACAACAGATTGCCACTGGCCAGCAGAAAAGAAGTGGGGGCCTTGGTTAACCCAGCCCCAGGCAACAACAGCCAAATGACTAGGTTTTGATCTCATAAATTGATGCTTAAATTTGGGAAGGAGACGGCGTGTCACAGACCACTTTTGAGAATACACAAAAACTATAGATGGCTTTGCCCCACCTCAAAAATAAATGCACATATGCCCCAACTTTTGCACACAATTTCAAGTTTTAAAAATTAAAAAAAAAAAAAAAATATCGTAAAGAACTCTTGCACTTGTGCTTTTGCTCACCACTGTCTTCAGTGAGGGGGAAGCTTGGCAAGCCTAACAAGCTTCCTCCTGCCCGCCTTCCCGAGGGCGCCTTGGGCTTGGTGGACCCATCAGAGCCCTTCACTGCAGAAGGGGCAGCCCTTCCTCCTTGGCACTGGCGCGTAGAGCCACTTCTCCCCTCTGTTTCTCCTCCCTGGATAGATGCTACCGTGTCTCCTGGGAGCTTCCCAAACTAGTGGAGAGCAGGAAAATCTGGTGTTCCTCTGGGATCTGTCAAAGGCAGCCGCACTCCTCCACAATCATGTCTTTGTGGTGCTCGAGGAGCACCCTGCCGTTGTCCACATACAGCATGCTCAGTGGCTTGGTCTTCACCGGCGCGCAGCAGGTGGAAGGGACTCGGTGGGGCTGGTACCGTTTCAGCAGACTCTGTAAAGGAGAGGCAGGAGGTAAAGAGTAAAACATTACAGAGTTAAAAGGCAGTTTCTGGGTACAAAAACAGAAGAAAGTTGCTTTTATAGGAGAACCAGCCGCCAATATAGCATCAATTCCAACATCAAAAGAACTTTAACTGTGCTGCGTCTAAACAGGGAGATTCTAAAAGTTACTTGTGAGCTGGGGGTGTGGCTCCATGCAGAACACTTGCCTAGCATGTGTGAGGTCCTGCACCCTAAAAAAAAGTCATACGGTGTGGTGACAAATACCTATAATCTCAGCTACCCAGAAAGCTAAGATAGGAGAACAAAAGTTCAAGGCCAGCCTGGGCAACTGAGTCCCTATCTCAAAACATAAAAAGGTCCAGGGACATAGTTTGGTGGTAATGTACCCCTGAGTTCAATCCCTAGTACTGAAAAAAAAGAGTTGTCCATGTTTGGGGAGAACAGTAGCTAATTTATATGTCCTATTGCTCTACTGTAGAGTGAATACCAGTTTTAAATGAGTCCAAGAAACTCCTGGTTTAGTTCTAGAAATATGTAGCAGAATACAGAGCCATGTAGAAATTCTTGCGGAATGTGCTTTGTTGGCTACACAAGGGCAGAGTGAATAAGAAGAAAGGTAATAGCCCTTGGCATTTGGGAACTAGCCTTATCCCTGTGATCTAGAAAGTCTTTTCAGATCAGAGGGTCAGACTGGCGACTGGACTGCCTGGGTCTGATGGTTCCCTTGGCTGCGCTACAGGTGGGTGGGTGGGGTGGGGGTGCCCAGGTGGGTGCAGGAAGGCTTTTGCCCAGGACAGGTCCTCTGGAGCCCCGGCCTACAGTGGCTCCCTTGCTTATGCTCCCCAGATCCCTGAAACTGCTGGAGGCTTGGCACACAGGAAGGACTGCAGGTCTCAGAGATCTCATTCCAGGCTTCATGGAGTAGAATGAAAACACTTTGGTCCCATGTGACCTTTAAGAGCAGGGCAAGGTCCCCTCTAACATCAAGGCCACTATGTTAGGCTCTAAGTTCTCTCCAATGTATTCCCTTTCCTAGCTCATCAATCCCATTCCTCTCCCTCCAGCACCTCCTAGACAAGTGGTGGCGAACCTATGCCACGCATGCTGCAGCAAGTTGTTTGTTATCACTGAAAGTTCTCAAGGGTTCGCCATCATTGCCATGGGCTGTTCAGTGGCATCTGGTGGCAGCCTCTGGCCTTGTTGTCTCCTGTGAAATAGGTAGTTGGCTACAAGTTTAGGTCATGAAAGTACATTGGCTAAAACAGTATTATTGCAATCATGGCCTGATAAACAGCCCCCATTCTATCAGTGAATTACAGACTTCAAGTAATGAAAACACAACATCAAACATGCCTGCTACCTGCCCCCTACTACACGGGCTGCATGCATACTATCTCATGGGCCCTACAGTGTCCCTTCCCATTTTACAGGCAGGAAAACTGAAGCTTGAGAGAATAAGCAATTTAAAATCATGCAGCTAATAAATAGGAGTCAAACCCAGACCTGTCCATCCTACAGTCCAGATTCTAACTTCTTTTCCTAGAAAGTCATGGCTAGAGAGGAGCTGAGACCCTCTATTCTACTCACAGGCCCTTGGGAGGCTGAGGCAGGACAATCATGAGTTTGAGACCAGCCTAGGCTACATGGTGAGGTTAAGCCCAGCCTGGAACACATAGCGAGACCTTTTGTTCAAGGCCACCCATGAGCCTCCATTAAGACACTGTGATGGGTCATCGCCTGGGACCTCACACAGGATGTGGCACATTGTAGGTCCTGTGGCTTTCAGGTCACGCCCCCCACCCACCCCAGGCCTTGGCGACCCACCTGGATGTATGCGTGGTTGGTGGGGTGGAACTCCTCGCCCACGGGGTTGGGACACTCGCCCTCGCAGCGATAGGCATTGTACTGCTTGGGGTAGATGATCCAGGAGCCCCATCCAATCAGGTTGAAGTCAACCTGGAACTTGACCTTGCGACACAGCCGGCTTCTGTCTGGCAAGTGATGCCGACGTTGCCTCCTGGCCCTCTCCTGGGACAGCTGTCCCTCCTGGGCCCTCCAGGAGCTCTCAGCTTCCCACAGCAAAGTGGCACCACCCAGCCGCCTCTGCTCCCTGGACAGGTTGGAGTAGAGCATGAGGAGCACGTCAGTGACAGTGACAGTGACAGGTAGGCTGGGGGAGCGCTGCCAGCACCCTCTGGCCACACTGGACATCTGCTCCTCCAGTGCCCCAGGGTCCTTCAGCCATTTGGAGAGCGGCCTGGTCACCTCTAGGACCATGCTGCCTGAGGAAAAGGTAACCTGGGACAGTGTGACAGTGAACAGCTCCATCTGAAGACGCTCCAGGCAGGCGCCTGGGTGCTGGTGTGTGTCTGGCTTGGGCTGGTGGAAAATCTGAATAGTGAGCAGGCCCTCGGCAGGGAGGTCCACAGGGCCGGCCAGCTGCAGCCGGAGCTCAGCCCACGCCAGATCCTCTTGCTGGCTCAGGAAGGAGAAGTCAAAAGCGAAGGTCCAATTCTGCCCATCCACCTCCACATCTAGGGGAAAAAACCAGGAAGGAAGCAGGGTGAGAATGGCTCACCCACTTGGTCACCTATCAGTCACCCCAGCTCATGTTGCAGCCTGTACTTTGTATCAACCATTTCTCATCGTCATCTCCTCTGAGAAGTCAATAACGTTACAAGCCCATTTTAGAGATGAGGAAAATTGAGGCTCAGACAGGTTGAAGGACACCCCCATAATGTCCATCTTGTAAAGCAACAGAGCCAAGAGTCAAATTGTGATTCTCCTGCCTCAGCCTCTCAGAGTGCTGGGATTACAGGTATGTACTACATGCCCAACTAATTCCTAAATTTTATCAAACTCTTTCCTTTTCTCTGCAGTGGGAATAAGAATGCACTACCCACCCCTGCATTATCACAGGGACCCAGGGACATAAAGATGTTTGAAGGTTTATTGCTAAATAAAAACCAGGGATTTTTCATTAGAGGGAGTCTAACCTACTCATGAGTCAATCCTGATAGTGAATTTCTCTGGGAAATCCAGCCTGTATTACAAAGGGTAAGTTGTGTCCATCCATACTACCCCCCCACGCCAGCCTCCAGCTGCTTCTCTCAGCCTATCTCCAACTGTCCTTTTTCACTTAATTCCCACTTCCCTCCTCATTAGCACCTGCAGGGGGCCATAACCGGCCCCTGGCTAGCAACTCTCCCCAGAGGTGTGGGGAGGACCCCTATAGCCTGCGTTCCCATCATTCCCCCTACTGTACAACCTGGCCATTTGGGGGTTTGGTGGAACACTGTGGCAACCCCTGGCCACCTGTACCTGCAGGCCTGTGATTTAAAAATATTTTATCTCAAGTGCATGCAAATGGCCTTCTAGAGGAAGGCACTTTTTTTTTTTTTTTTTTTTTTTTTTTTTTTACTGGGGATTGAACTCAGAGCCTTTACACTGAGCTACATCCCTGCCCATTTTTTGTTTTGAGTCAGGATCTTGCTAAATCACTAAATTGCCCAGGCTGGGCTTGAACTTGTGATCCTCCTGCCTCAACCTCCCAGACTGCTGGGATTACAGCTAAGAGGATGGACCTTCTGATTAACAGTTAAGAGCAGGGACCCCAAAGCCCCCCCCCATGGTTTAAATCCTGCCAATTGCTATTTCAGATTGATCCAATTACTTCCTTTTCTGGGCCCTCAGTTTCCCTCCTTGTAAAAGAAGGCAGATGGTAACAGTGTACACCTCACAGGGGTATCATGACTAACTGACACAACCACCAAAGCTGAATAAATGTTGGCCATCTTCAACCCCCTCATTATTGCCTAGTCCCAAAAGTTAGCATGACGGTGTCTGGCCAGGCGGTGAGAGCCCTGGACAGGAGCACAGTTATCTGGACAGGCAGTGTGCAGGGGCTTCCTGTGGCACAGCCCAGATTTGGCTCTGGTTCATCTTAGTTAGAATAGGGGTTCCTAAAGTTGCAGCAGTCACAAACATACAAGGAAAAAACACATCTACCCAACTAACGTAACAAATAAGACTGCAGTGGAGACAGAGAAGGGGTCTAAGGACACCCTGAAGCCCACCCATGTGATGAATTCGGACTTGGCCACACAGGGCTCAGGGATACCTTAACCCACCTCCAATTCCAAAGGCAAAAGAAGTTGGGGATTGGGACATGGGGCTCCTCACCACCGACGGAGGTGAACCTCCACAGAAAAAGTGTCAATAAATTTCCATTAGCTGCTTCTCATGTGACAAATGTTTTAGAGCCCTGCCTCCTTGAACTCTCCCCAGCGCTATCACAATTTGCAGAGGAGGAAAGGGAAGGTCCAAGGTGAAAGTAAAACAGTAACCCGCAGATGCAAACCCAACCTGGCTGGGCAAGTTCCCACCTCAAGGTTTCCTGGCAGCCCAGAAGTCCGCCCTAGAGAGAAGGGGGCAGGCTCAGACCGCCCTTCTCGGCCTCCCTCCCAGCAGGCTCCTCTTGCTGCTCTCACAAAATAGAGCAATTCACAACCCTTCAAGGTGGCCAGAGCAGTAAACATTGTTATGCCTATCCACACACACAAAAGCAGAAGAGAGCGGTCCCCTAATTTATAAAAGAAAAGCCAGATAGGTGAGGTGAAATGTGTCCGGGTCACACAAGGAATCGAGGCGCAGGGTTTGAGGGACCAGAATCCAGTTTTCCAGATTCCCCGGTCTGTCGGATCACTGCACAAACCTTCAAGAACCTTCCCGGAGGAAGTGAACTGGAAAGCTGTGCCCTTCCCCCTTCCCACACCCCACCACCCGCAGCGCGCTCTGGTCTGCGCTCGGGTCTTCAACCAGAGAGGCGGGGCACACTAACACATTTCCCAACGCCCAGGCTTCTAGGATGTCCCGTCTGGACGGTCCCCAGATGACCCTGTCGGAGAGGGTCAGCGACCATCTCACTCCAGACCGGCCGGGAAGCTAGGAGTCCCGCCCCCGGCCTCGAGGAGCCGCAGGCGGCGGGTCAGATCAGATCAGCGGATGTGGATTGCGCCGGGCCCCGGGGAGGGCCGTCTGGCCCCCGCAGGTCGAGGGAGGCGCGGGCCCGCAGCGGCTGCCCAGGTGGCGGGATGTGGATTGCGCCAGGAAAGGGGATTCTAGGCCAGGGCTCGCTGTCCTCCACACCACTTGCCCGCCGCGCCCGGTGCCCAGAACGCGCCGCCTGGTCCTCGGGAGCCACACCCTCAGGTCACTTTGGTCCCCGACACACACCCTGTCCACATTGAGGCCCCGAACTCAACAATTCCAGTCCGAGCTCGAGGACCCGAGGCATCCTCAATTTTCTTCCTCAGAACTCCCATCCCTCGTCTCGTATCTGTGAGCCCTAATCCCTGCCAAGCCTCAGCCTGCGATACTCCCGACGCCAGACCCCGGGGCCCACGCACCCTCCCTCGCAATTAGAAAGAGGAAATTCGACAAGATAAAACAATTATAGCAATAATGACTTTTAATTAGTACTCTGCTGGTTTCTGTGCAGGGTTTGATGAACGCTGTCACCCGGGCCTCTCAGGTCTTCTTACAAGGGAGGTGATGCTACCTGTTCTCCAGGTGAGCGAACGAGGCGCCCAGGTAAGCAACTAAGTCTGCCGAAGAAGCCCTGGGGCGATCGGACCCCACCCTCCCCTCCCCACTCCAGGACCCAGGAAGCGGGGTCCCCTCCCACTCGGCGCCCCGCCCCGCACCTGCCCACGCGCAGACACCTGGGGAGCCAGACCCTGGACGCGCCCTGGGAGCCCAAGACCGAAGCGTCCCGAGGGCACCTAGCCGCAGCCGGCGCACTTCCGCAGGCCGGTGCCGGGAGCGGGGCGCTGCCTACCTTGCGCCTGCAGGCTGCGGATGATGTCGGCCCGGGGCAGAGGGTCGCGGTAGAGGCTCAGCATGTACGCCAGAGGCGACGGCGACGAGGGCTGCCCTTGAGTCCATAAGGGCACGCTGGCCACCGTCTCGGCGCCCGCCTGGAGCAGAGCCCACCCTGCGTGCAGGAGTAGGACCGGGAGGCGGTGGGCGCACATGGTGGGTTAAGTGGACCCGGTAGCGGTGCCTCCGCCCCTTATATTCTGGGCCACCGCCCCGCCCCCGCCCTCCCGGGAAGCTTTCAGAACCTATGACCCCCCCCCACTCTGGAGGTGGCGGGGCGCAGAGGGGGGGCCCCCCTGCGAGCGTGCGCGAGATCTGACGGGAAGGATCATCTGACCTTGATGGGAAGGAGGTCTGCCCACTGCAAGAGGCCTTAGATGCAGGGACGGGTCTGGGCGCCCTGGCACCCTGCTCCTCTAAACAGGAAAGGCCTTGTTGCTGGGACACAGCAGGCTACTCTGCGCTCGGCAGTGTGGCTTCCCTACTGCCTCACCTGGACCCCTGCCCGGTCCTCTTCTTCCCCTCCACATGGACTCGGGGCTCATCGAGAGGCAAGTAGGGCTGTGGGGCGAACCTCAGCTCTCAGGCAGGCAGGTGGTGGCCCGGGACGCTTTGGGTGTAGCCACTGTCCCCATTGTACTCTGGAGCATCCCTGGCCTTCTCGGGCTGGGTCTGTCTAGAGGGCCAGCCTCGGGGAAACTACAGGGTCCTGGGTACTCGCAGCAACCAAGGTGAGCTCCACAGGAAGCCCATGGGGACAAGTGCCAGCTCCAAATACGGAAGTGCTGTCTTGGGGAAGTAGGGAGGGAGGAACCCGGACGGACTTCTCCATCTGAAAAGGGAGTGAGTGGCAAAAGCTGGAGCCTGGGGTGTAGCTGACCTGGGAGGGGTTGGGGGACAGGAAGGAGGGTGTTGATCCTGGTGGCAGCAGGCTGTTCCCCCAACCTGTAGACTTCACCCCAGTGACCACATCCTGTGATCCCTGCCTGCGGTGGCAGAGCTAGGGACACCTGGATTCAGCTCAACCTCTCCCTGCCTTCTCCTAGGCCCTGCTCTCCTTATCTGCACAAGAGTGATCTTGGCTCCCTTCTTAGGAAGGTCAGGGCTGGAATTACCTTTAAAGAAATGTAAATTCCTGCCCCAAAGTCTGGCCCCTTCTGTTTTCCAATGCTGGAGGGCTTTCTTCTCCACTGATCCCCACCCCCTTCCTCTTCTGTCCTTGACTGGCCCATTAGTGGCTGGCTAACATTTACTGAACAGTTACTACACACAGAGCACAGCGCTAAGTGCTTTACATACCTCCGCTCTTTCACAAGATGCCTCCAGCTAGAAAGAACCACCAAGGGCCGGTGAGATGGCTCAGCGGCGTAAGCGCCTGCCTTGCAAGCGCGAGGGCCCGAGTTCGACTCCCGGAACCCACATACGAAAAAGGGGCCGGTGATATCGCTCAGCGGCACGGGTGCCTGTTGGCGCGCGAGGTCCTGAGGTCGACCCCCCGGTACCCACAAAAAAAAAAAAAAAGAAAGAACCACCAACTAGCTCAGAGCTGAGCAGGTGTTAGAAAGTGGAAGGAGGCCCCAACCTGTGTCCTCTGGAAGGGGGGTGTCTGACCCAGCAGGAAGGCGTCTTGCCTAGGAGACCTGGGTTGCAGATCACCATGGGCCCTGGTCAACTGCATACCTGTTAGCGCCTTAAAGCCGGGACTGTCGTGTTCATCATGCCCTCTGCAGTACATCATGGTCAGGACACAAATCTAAGTCCATAAATCAGTGCATGGCATGGTGTCCAGACTTGCCAGAGGATAAGCATCTTCAGGCACATTTTTAAAACTATTGATTCCTGAGTCTTAGCCAGACTTTCAGAATTAGAACTTTTGAGAGAGGGTGTGGTAATCTATCTACATATTTAGCAGGCACCCCAGTGAGGCTTTTCACAAGACTTTGGAAACCTAGGTGGGCTAGGTAGGATTCTAGACGCAGGTTTTTTTTTTTTTTTTGGTACCGGGAATCGAACTCACAACCTCACGCTTGCCGGGCAGGCACTGTGCCGCTGAGCTACATCCCTGGCCCTCTAGTTGCAGTTTGAAACATGCCTCTAAATTTATTTTCCACCTATGTAAAACCTAGCTGGTGATATTTCCTCCCATACAGATTAAGTGAAATGAATGTAAAAACACTTTGCAAGCTCTACAACCTGATATAATTATGAAGGCTTATATAGTAGTATTATTATTGGTATCCCATGGTTTCCACTGCCCTAGCCCAGGGTGCTCACTGGCTACTGGTTAGAAGCCCCAGCCTCCTGCATCAGCCCCCCACCAAGGCAGCAGGCACCCCCAACACAGGCACATGATGGATGGTGGTTAGTGCTGTGGCAGCCTTCACCCTGTGCATGAGCACCAAGAATGGTGTTACAGGGAGGTACAAGGAGGAGACAGAGTCAATTCCAGAACCCAGAGATCCCAAACTGCCACATGTCCTAGAATCTAGGGAGTCCCTCTGTGAACACATACGATCAGCACAGGGCAGCCTCATTCACCAAAACTGAGGAAGGGGAAAAAAAAGATAATATATCTACTTTCCATACTGGGCTAGAGGCTTCTTAAAATTAAACATCCTGCATCCCTTTTACTATGTGGCACATAGTAGGTGCTCAGTCAAAAAAAGTGATAGTAACACTCTCGAAAGCTGAGGCAGGAGAATCCCTAGTTTGAGCTCAGCCTCGGCTCTCGGCAATTTAACAATCTCAAAATTTGTAAAAAGAAAAAAAAGATTGGCAGGTGTAGCTCAGTGCAAAGGCCCTGGGTTCAATCCCCAGTATTCCACCCAACACACACACACAAAGATAATGACAATAGCTTATATTGGAGGGTGACTGCATCAGGCATTCTGCTTATCATCACCACTACTTCAGAAATGAGTAAAGAGAAGCTCAAAAGGAACAAGATAACTTGCTTGGGGTCACAAATATACCAGAGGAAACAGCCGGTACACAAAGGGCCTATCTGCTTGTCACCCTAACCTATGCTTTTGGCTCCTAGTGCTTTCCCATAAAAGAAGGGAGCCATGGACTAAGATTTTTTTTTTTTAAAGCTCTCAAAGTCTTGCATTTCCCAGGGTCTGCTGCTGCAGACAGAACTCACTTCTGATGTGTATTGGCCCAGAGCCTGGTGAGGGCCTGGGATTTCTCTGTGAGCAGCACGAGGGACTAGACTGTTTGGCAAAGCTCATCCATCTCTGAACTCATCCATCTCCAAACTCTGCAGAAGAATCAAAGCTCTGGAGCCTCTTCAGAACAGAGGCTGTTCATCCTTCTCATTTTAAAGGACATGAGTTTGTCCAGGGTCTGCTTCCTGTGTCCTTTTCCCAGGTGGGGAATGGCACCTTCGCACTTCCCCTGCCCCAGACAAACTGACCGACAGATCACCTGACCTGGGAGATAACCTTTGAGGCCCCCGCAGCTGGCTGGAGGGTGGACAAAGTCCCTTGAAGTTCTCAGTGCTTTCCCTCAGGCTGCTGGGGACCAGCAGTGAGTAGCAGGCTGAGTGCTTGGATTTTGAGCTCAGGCCTCCAGGAGATGGGGTCTGGGTCCTTCTTTTTCCCGTACCAGTACCTTAAGGTACACTAGGTCAATCACTGCCTCGAAGCTTCTCCTTGCTTGGCTGGAAAATGGAGATAGATAATAACATCTGATTACCAGGAAGAATGTGTAAATAGTAAAGTGTGTGTAAAGAGCAGAATGCAGGCTAGGGGTATAGCTCTTGCTAACATGCATGTGTCCCTGGGTTTGATTCCCAGTAAGGTAGAAAAATAAAAGGATGGTGTATGTAGCATTTATTCATTCATTCATTCACCGAACAAACCTGCTTATCCAGTGAATCTCTGGTGCATTAACTCAGGCTAGGCTGCAGTGATGGTGAGCCTATGGCACGCATGCTGCAATGAACCATATGATTGAAAGCTCTGAAAGGTTCACCGTCACTGGACCAGGGTCTCAGGGATCAAGGACATATACTTAATGAGCATTTCCTATCTGCCAGCTTTGACATTGGCTGCCTTCACATATAGTTAGCCCTCTATATCCAAGGGTTCTGCATGTGTGGGTTCAGCCAACCTTGGATAGAAACTGTTTGGGACTGGGGACATTGGGTCTGTACTGAACACGTGCATTTTGTCTTGTCATTATTCCCTAAGCAATACAGCGTAACAACTATTTACCCAGCATTTACATTGCATTAGGTGTTATAAGTGGTCCAGAAATGCTTTAACATGTATGGGAGGTAGTACATGGGTTATATTCAAACACTGTGCCATTTTATGTGAGAGACTTAAGCATCTACAGATTTTGGTACCCAAAGGGGCTCCTAGAACCCATCCCCATGGATACTCAGGGATAACTATGTGTCAGCCAAATGGAAGCCACAGAGGAGGAGTTAAATAGCAATGGCTTTATGAGGTGGAGGACATCTGCCTCATCTCATCCCTCCATGGGTGGCACAGCTCCTGGCACACAGGGACTGAAGAAGTGTTTGCCAGATGATTGAATGAACACTCTCGCCCTTCATGATTTCTACTGATTCCACTGTACTTCCCAGGGAAACTCCTGTGAATCTGGCAACACAGTTTAAAAGTCTCCTCCTCTGCAACCCCCTACTCCCAGTGTTCTGGCTTGTATCTGGATGGTCCTCCCCCCACCAAACGTCATGCAGTCATAGGTGGGGCTTTTCAGAGGTGGCTGCATCTAGAGTGTGTGATGCTGGGATTAAGCGTGTGATGCTGGGATCAAGGGTGTGTGATTACTAAATTAGTCCACTGATGGGTTTGGCATAGTTCTGGGTAGGATTAAGGGTGCCTTTCCCTGGGTGTGAATGCTACCCAGCCCAAGGGTGGGAAATCTGGATAGAATATAAGGGACAGAAAGAGGGCTAGTGTCATTACTTGCTGCTTGCTGCTTTTGCTGTCTTTTGCCTGCCATGAACTGTTTCTCCTCTGTGGTGCCCCTCTGTAATGCCACCCTACCTTGGAGCCAGCCGATTATGGACTGAAACCTCTACAAACTGTAAGCTAAAATAAACCTTTCCCCCTTTAACTTTAGGCGTCAGGGATTTGGTCTCAGCAACAAGAAAAGTTACTAAGACACCCAGCTATTCAGCAAAGTCCTCTTCTTTCTACGTTTAGCAGCACAGAGCAACTGTCCAAACTCCCTCTGGTGACAGCCATGAAACAGTGATTGCCCTAGAAGCAGGAAAAACTGATTATTTCTCTCTGAAGCCCCCAGCCTCTGGTTCATAATCAACCATTGCTTGCTGGGACCTGCATCCCAAGGGAATGAACCCAATGCTGTGGATGGCAGAGGTGGTACAAGCCCAGGCTTCTGGCTTGCACCTTCAGGGGGACGTACTCACCTCCCTGTTCCCCACACTGCAGGTCTTGAGGGCTGACACCCAGAACTGTGAGGTGCTGTCCACGTGACTGCAGGCACACGTGGCTGTCTGTGATCTGGGGGCAGAGATGAGTCCCAATCTCCCCTCTGAACCCTTCGTGCCCCACGTGCATGCCAGCTCCACAGAGACACTTGCCCGGCCCTGAAGCTCACAGCTGTTCTTCCTTTGCTCTGAATGACTCTGCCCCCTCTTTATTCGCAGAGTCCAGCTCAAGGGTCTCCTTCCAGGAAGCCTCCTTGGAGGTCTCCCTCCTTCAGGCTCTGATCCCAGCTCTCCTTTGTTTATGAGATGAGGTCCTTGAGCCCCCCAGGAGCAGCCTGATGCCTGGTTTGTTCTGTGCTCCCCAAAATGTTGAGCAAAGGGCTGAGCTCAAAGTTCCAAGAAAATGGAACTGCAGGCTGTGCCTGCAGCCGGCCTCGACTGATAGCAGTATTTTGTCTGCCCCAGCCGTGTTTTTAAAAGTTCTTATTAAATTGTCAACAATAAACATTCTTGAGATTTTGTACAACAGAGATTTTATTGGGGGGAGGATTGCTTTACTGGAGAAATGGAAAGTTCCGGGCCCTCATCTCAATATGGTGAACATTCTCCGAAGCTGACCAGTCACTACCTTCTAGTGTCTCGTAGTCTCCACTGCTTCTTAATTTATCACACCCATTTGCCTGGCCCTAAAGACAGATGAGTTTGGAGCTGTAGGATATGTTAGATGAAGAGAGATACCCAGGAATCCGGAAACGCAGACTTGGGAGTGCTTGAGACCACGGTTATAGGCAGCTGGCTCAGGCTGGGTGCAGAGAAGCACTGTTATTTGCTAAGCGCACAACCCAGTGTGCTTGCGTTATCACCCTACCCCTCCTATCAGCTCCACGAAGGACGCTGGTGTCTACTTCCATGTTACAAGTGAGGAAGCAGAGGCAGAGAGGGTTAACAGCCTGCCAAGGTGGAACACTCAGCAGGGGGCAGTATGCCACGGGCCTTAAGTCGTTCGGAACTGGAAACCCAGAGTGGATGATGTCACGGCCACATATACTCACTTAGCACCTTCCTGGCACAGAGAGCCCTTTACCATTCACCCTACCTAAGCTGACCTCCTGTTGTTCATTTTTTTCCCCTAGTGGCATTTCCATAGTCAGAAATTAACTTAAAAAAAAAATACTGTTTGTGTTGGTTTTATTTCATTTTGTTTTTTTGAGACAGGGTCTTGTTATGTAGTCCAGGCTGTCTTCACACTTGTGACCCTCCCCCCGCCCCCGTCTCAGCCTCCCAAGCTCTGAGACTATGGTGTGTGCCACTGTGCCCAACTCTGGTACTATTTTCTATCTGTCCCTGGATTCTAAGCTAGATTTCCTGTGTGTTCAGTTTATCAACAGACCCCCAGGTCTTAGCATAGTTCTTTTTTGGTATTGGGCCTTCTAGATGAGCTACATCCCCAGATCTTTTTTAAATTTGTGAGACAGCAACTCACTAAGCCACTAAGTTGCCCAGGCTAGGCTCAAACTTGCCATCCTCCTGCCTCAGCCTCCCAGAAGGCTGGGATCACAGGTGTGCACTACCATACCCAGCTTAGCACAGTCCTTGACACATACAAGTACCCAGTGTGTCAAATGAATACATGTAACCCAGTGCCTGCACAAGGGGACACAGAGGTGAGGACGGGGCAGGCTTGGTTGGTCCAGCAGCCACCAAAAGGAGATAAGCCCTAGATCACCACCTTCATCTGGATTTAGGATCTTCATTTCACACCCCTGAGCAGATGGTGGGGGACACGTGTCTTGCCATGCCAGTGTCTCCACACCAGCTCCTGCACATTATTGCGGCTGCTGTGTGCATTGTTGACACCATGCTCTTCCTTCCATCCTCTTGTGATCCTCAAAGGAGCTGTGGCCTGAGCTGGGCTGGTGCCACCCTGGGATCTGTCCAGCCCTAGAGCCAGGCCCATCAGCCTCTGCAGCTCAGGCTCTTCCAGCTCCTGGTCCCCTCCTGGGAGGAGCCCAGTCTGGATTCCTGATTCCCACAGGGTCAGGAGGTGACGGCTGGCTGGCCTGGGAACCCCAAGGAATGGGAGGGTTTTGTGAAACAAACAAAGAGACCACCAGCAGCATGCCTCTCCTCCCACCCTGGAAGCTGCGCTGTGGTTCCCACAGCCCAGCCAGCCACCCCTGCCTCTGCTTCCCACCGCCCTCAGCCCCTTGGGGGGGTCACTGTGCTGAGGCTGAGCAGCAGTTTCGATGACCCAGCTCCACTCTGGGCTTGGCGCTGGAGAACCTGTGTGAGTGTGTTTGTGTGTGCGTGTGCACACTTACTACTAATAAAGGGATCCTAAAGTCATAATGCACTTCTTTTAATGTACTTTTAATCTTTAATAACTTCAAAAGTGTTGGGTGTGGTGGCACATACCTGTAATCCCAGCATTTGGGAGGCTGAGGCAGAAGGATCACCAGAAGTTCGAGGCAACCTGGGCCACATAGTGAGTTCAAAACCAGCCTGCATTACAGAGCCAGACCCTGTCTCAAAAAAAAAAAAAAAAAAAAAACAAGCCGGGCATGGCACACACCTGTAAGCCCAGCACTCAGGAGGCTGAGGCAGGAGGATCACTGTGAGTTCAAGTCCAGCCTGCACTACATAGTGAGACCCTGTCTCAGGAAAAACCCAAAGCAAACAAAAAAACTTCAAAAGTATAAATGATAGAAACTTAACACGGCCATCCTTTAATAATTTTTGATTTAAATTTATTTTATGCCTATTCATTATTGTTGTTATTACTAATTTTGGTGGTACTAGGGATTGAACCCAGGAGCTTCACACTGAACTGTATCCCCAATCCTTTTTTATTTTATTTTTTGTGGGTACGGGGGGGTCGACCTCAGGACCTCGCGCCGCTGAGCGATATCACCAGCTCTTTTTTCGTATGCGGGTTCTGGGAGTCAAACTCAGGCCCTCGTGCTTGCCAGGCAGGCACTTATGCCGCTGAGCCATCTCACCAGCCCCCTCCTTTTTTTATTTTGAGACAAGATCTCACTAAGTTACCCAGCTGGGCTTCAATTTGTAATCCTTTTGCCTCAGCTTCCCAAAGATTACCGAGATGTGCCACACCTGATTTAGCTTTATGATTTTTGAATAATTCATTTTAGTTTATTTTTGTTTCAGTCAACATTCACTATCTTCAAAAAGCATTAAGAGGCCTGGCGTGGGGGCGGGTGAGATGGCTCAGCGGCATAAGTGCCTGCCTGGCAAGCGCGAGGGCCCATGTTCGACTCCCAGAACCCACATTCGAAAAAAGGGCCGGTGATATCGCTCATCGGCACGGGCACCTGCTGGCACGCGAGGTCCTGAGGTCGACACCCCGGTACCCACAAATAAAAAAGAGGCCAGGCGTGATGGCACAGGCCTGTAATTCCAGCCCTTGGGAGGCTAAGGCAGGAGGATAGCCGGAAATTCAAGGCTTGCCTGAGCTACGAAGTGAGTTCAAAGGCAACCTGAATTGCATAGTGAAACCTTGTCTCAAAAAGACAAAAAAAAAAAAATAAAAAATTAAGAGAGCTTGGCATGTAGCCTAGTGGTAGAGCACTTGCTTGGCACGCTCAAGGCTCAGGGTTTAATCCCACACCAAAAAATAGTTTCAAGAGGGATAAATGCGCTTATCATCTTGAGCACAGTGATGGTTGTGCACGTATGCCAAAACTTAGCAAAACACACGTTTTAAAATTCGCAGCTGTGGGCCAGTGAGATGGCTCAGCGGCATAAGCGCCTGCCTGGCAAGCACGAGGGCCCGAGTTTGACTCCCGGATCCCACATACAAAAAAAGGGCCGGTGATATCGCTCAGTGGCACGGGTGCCTGCTGGCACGTGAAGTCCTGAGGTCGACCCCTGGTACCCACAAGGAAAAAAAAAAAAAATCGCAGCTATATGTCTGTTACATCTTTCCAAAACTGTGACAATGAATTTAAATATAATAACCCCCCTTTTTTTCTTTGGCGGTGCGGGGGACAAACCCAGACCCTCTTATATGCTAGGCAAGTACTCTGCTACTAAGCAATCCCCACTCCTAAATAAACGTTTAAAATGTAAATATTATTATTCAAAATTCATAAAACTAATAATGGCAAAGAACTTTCAATAATTAAACTTCGATGTCCTTTCTCTTTAAGCTTAAAAGTGCTTATCTAAGACTTGGGGTTAGCAAAGCCTGGGTCAGCAATCCTTACCCCTCCAGGGAGTCCCATTAGGTAAATTGGGACACGGACCATAATCTCTTCTCTCTCTCTGGGATTCTAACTATCTATGAGGTAGATGTTTCTGTTGTCCTCTTTCTAAAGATGAAGGATCTGAGGTCCAGAGAGGCTGGGTGTCTTGCCAAAGGTCACACAATTGATAGCAGTGCTGGAGTTGGGGCCCAGCAGTCTGACTCCAAAGCCTACACTTGGGGTGACTCAGGAGGGGTGGAGCCACTTGCACCTCATACTGTGCAAGTCCTGTGGCAGGATCGCCCCCTACCCCTGCCGTGCAACCCCCACTCACATCAAAGGGCCCCAGGCTTCAAAGGCAGCTTGGAGGGAGATGCACATACGGGCTGGCTGGGAATGCGGGGAAGCCTGAGAGAGCTAATAGGATTAACCTGAGAGCCACGTGACAGGAAGGCTCCTCACCGAGCAGACAATTCACCGGAAGTGAGATACATTCTCACCACCAACCACCCTCAGAGCCTTCCACTCTAGGGCTGCTAACAAACCTTGGACACTTGGGATTCAGGGATGAGAAGGAGCTGCACCTAGCCTGTGTCCATTCCATAGGTGGAAAAACTTGTTAGCTGCCAGCTGTTACCAAATGTGTGCCACACAGAGTGCCGAGTGAACCGGGTACAGCGCAACCATGTCACATGCACACCCCCAGGAGCTCCTTTCTGGTTGTATTCTGTATGTATAGCTATTCCCACTTCACTGATGGAAAAACTGAGGCTCAGGTGGCTTAAATATCTGTGCAAGGTCAAGCCGGTATGAAACGGCTGAGCTAGAGTCAGAGCCCAGGCCTGCTTTGATTCTAACCTCTATTCCCTGCCATGACAGTCAGGCAGGGACAAATAGCTAAGACACTGGCATGTCCTGATCCTTTCCCTTGACTCTGGGTGTGAGGGGAAGTTCTGGGGCTGTTTGTTCACTCATCACCCACACATCTTCAGGGAATGCAGCATTAATACTTTCTACAGCTTCAGGGGGTGGGGGATGGGTAATCCAGCGCCAAGATAATGTCCCCATGACTGGACTGTAGATGTTATGAAACTGCGTCATCGCCCCCTTCTTCCCGTGTCCATCTCCCAAGGCCCAATCATTCCCCCACCAGCCTGTCCTCCCAGCCCCTACCCCCAGGCTGCCCTTCCAGAGCCAGAGAGGACCTGGCCTATGAGCTCCATGGGAAGCTCCCAGCTTGGGGCCAGGCCTGCCAGCTTGGCCTCCCTCCCAGCAACACCCAGCCCAGCACTCAGCTCCCAGGACCCTTGCCCTCCAACTCCACCCCTCAGCAACCCCCTTTGGTCCTCCCTGTGGACTGTGCCCCTCAGGACCCTGTCTCCTTCCCCGCTGCTGGCACAGTCTAAGGCCCCATGACCTTTCTCTGCCTGTTCCTGCCCCAGGTCCTGAGCTGTCTGTTGACACAGGGTGGGAATGGCTGGTCACAGCAATTTAGAGGCACCTGCCCTGACTGGAAGTTTTTTCCTTGGAAAATCCAGCCAAGGCAACTTTGAGGGCAGAGGTGGGGGCATGGGAGGCAGTTGAATCCTACCAGTTAGGTGTGGGGTATGAGGGGCTGGGAGAGCTGGGACCTCCTCCCAGCCAGACCATGACCAGCACACGACTTTGTGCAGCCGCGGTTTCCGTGTGTGGGAAAACGCCCAGCTCTGTCCCTGTACTTGTTTGTGCTCTGTGGCCATCTGAGGCCAGTAGGTGGAAGTGTTTCCTAACATTCAGGCCCTGCATATGTGGGTTTTCCCCTAGTTCTTGCATGGTTGTTTTTCAGTGCTGGGGATCCACCCCAGGGCCTAGAATGATAGGCAAGCACTCTACTGCTGCGTACACCTCCAGTCCCTGTGTTGTGATTTTCCAAATACAAATTAATGCATTCATTCACTGTAGAACATTTTCAGAGTAAAACAGTACACAGAGGAAGAGAGAAATCCCTTATAACCCTGTGAGCTTGAAGTGACCATAGCTAACATTTTGGGGTACATCTATCCTGTTTTCCTGCTTTAGGTACTTACGCTCACATTTTTTTTTTTTTTTTCCAACACTGGGGGATCGAACCCAAGGGCATTCTACTACTGAGAGCTACATCCCCAGCTTTTTGTGTTTTTTATTTTGAGACAGGATTTCATTAAATTTCTCAGGAGGGACTCGAACGAACCTGCAATCCTCCTTTTCTCTCAGCTTCCCTGAGTGCAACACTGTGCCTGCCTTTTGCGCCCCCCCTTTTTAAAGAATCACACTGTGCATAGGTCACAGCTTCTTTCGTGAAACCTGAACATATTTCCAGGCCAATATACATCCTTCTCCATCACCATTTAAAAGTAAATGCTGCTTGTTCTTCAGAAAGCCCGCTAGGTTTCTCCAGCCCCGCCAGCCTCCCTCAGGGTCCTTGTACCACACCCCTCTCCCCACAGACCTCCAGAAGACAGACACATCCTTGGGACCCCAGCACTCAGCACCCATGTACACAATAGGTGCCCAATAAATGAGGCGGGAAGGGCACTTTTCTGGAGTATTGTCATGGGGAGGTGGCCGAAGCAAAAGGACATGGAGTCGAAGTCTGCCTTTAGCGTGCTGCCTGCCCTGGGCTGCGCTTCTTGTTTACAGTGCAGAGAATTTAATGGAATGTGGGGGGGCCGTGCCCACTACCCGCTGCGCCCTGGCCTGGCTCCTGGCACAACGGCGGCGCCGGCGGAGGCTGCTGGAACGGCCGGACCCGGGCAGCCGGGGAGGTGAGTGCGCCGCGCGCACGGGGCGGAGGGCGACCGGGCCAGGCGACCGCGAGCAGCGCGCACGGCGGGCGAGGAGACCGAGACCGAGGCCGGTGAGTGCTCTCGGCCTGGCAAGGGGACGGGGGCGTGTGGAGTGGGGGCGCGATGTGGGCCCCGCCTGAGCGCCCGGCAGTCTGAGCTCCCTGGGGTCCCGCTGCCGGCTTCGGACCCCAGCCCCGCGCGCCTGGGTACTTGGCGGGCGCGCCAGCCCCCGCGAGGGTTGCTGCGGGCTTGCCCGTCGCCGCCTGTGTCCCCTCCGGTCTGTCCGCTGTTGTCATTGCTGGCTGCTGGTGGAGAGCGGTGGGAGGCTCCTGCTGTTAAACTGCGGAGCGCCTTCGAAAGCGGCGCCTGGGGGTGAAGTTCTAGTTGAGGGCCATCTGCAGGCCCCGCGCGGTGCTGGGCGGCGACTCGCCAGGGTCCTCGTCTTTCTTGCAGGTCGCCGTGCGCCCCCAGGCTCAGGCGGAAATCTCCTCTCTGCGCCCCCACCCGCCCCAAGGCCCCTGCCACAGTTGTCCCAAGCTCTAGGGGACCCACACTTGCGATACACCCTCTGCACAGTCACCTCTCTAGTGCTGAAGCGACCCCACTGTCACATGGGTACTGCCTGCCCTTCAGAGAACAGAGGCTGGGGCTCAGAGAGGAGGTCCCTTGCCTGAGGTCCTGGCAGCCAGACGCCTTGTATTTTTGTTCTTTTCCTTTAAAAGCCCTTCCCCCAACAGTAGGAGGCCCAGGTCCTAACCGGTGCTCTGAGAGATTGAGGCAGAAGGATCACAAGTTCAAGCCCAGCCTGGGCAATTTAGCCACTTAGCCAGACCCTGTGAAAAAAGGAAAGAAAGAAAGAAAGAAAGAAAGAAAGAAAGAAAAGGAAAGAAAGAAAGAGAGAGAGAGAGAAAGAAAGAAAAGGGCTGGAGATGTAGCTCAGTGCAAAGCCCCTGGATTCAATCCTGTCCTAGGGAAGGAAAAAAAAAAAAAGCTTTTAGAAGCATCCTTGTAGGTGGTGTGCCCTTCAAAATACGTGTGTGTAAGCCAGGCGTGATGGTGCACACCTGTCATCCCAGCACTCTGGAAGGCTGAGGCAGGAGGCTCGCAAGTTTGAGCCCAGCCTGGGTAACTTAGTGAGATGCTGTCTCAAAAAATAAAAAAAAGGGCCGGTGAGATAGCTCAGCGGCATAAGTGCCTGCCTGGCAAGCTCAAGGTCCTGAGTTTGACCCCCAGTACCCACAAAAATAAATAAATAAATAAATAAATAATAAAAATTTTTTTAAAAGGCTGAGGATATAGCTCACTGTGAAGATCCTGGGTTCAATCCCCAGTATTGCAAATATAAGTTCGTATGCCTGTTTAAGTGGATTACGCATGCTGGTGAAGAGCTGCCAGTTCTCTCTTTCATTTTACAGTGGGGAAACTGAGGCCCAGAGAAAGGAATGATGGGCTTACCCGTTACACTGTGAGTTAGTGTCTGAAAGGGGACATTGCTGACTCTTGAGGCCCAGGGAGGGCACAGAAAGAAGGAACATTTATTAAGCACCTGCTGTATACCAGGTCCTCCATAGGTATTATGTCATTTGCTACAGTCCTCAAAGTAACACTGCTGGTGATTATGCCAAGTCTAAGGAATATGCAGGCTGCAGTCAGGACTCTGGCAGGTCTGTCTGTGTCCAAAGCCTGAGCCCCTCCATGACCTTTCACTGCCATCCAGGGAGCGGTGAAAGCCACATGTGCCAGGCTGCAGAGGCGGAATGAAGACTTTGCGGGGACCCTTTCAGGATGGGGCAGGACAGTGGTAGAAGGTCCTGATCATGGCTGTGAATCCCTGCCGGGCTCCCTAGCCTGGATTCCATCCAGGACTGCTCAGGGTTGGATCAGCTCCTGGCCCGGAGCCCAGCCTCTTGGCCCATTTGTGGGCCCTGGGGCGGCCGGCCTCTTTGTAGCATGGCACCAGCTGGTGCTGACCCAGGCTGGAATTGAACGGAGGCTCCTGGCTCACACGGACCTGACAGCCTCTCACCCATGGCTGCCCCTGGGGCCACAGCTGGCTCAGAACAGACACCAGGGCCCCCAGGACTTCTTGGGGAGGCTTTTTTTTTTCTTTTTGGGGGCAATTATTTTCCCCAGTTTTACACATTATCCTTTTTTAAAAATTGTGGTAAAATATATATAACATAAACGTTAACACTTTAGCCTTTTTACATTAAACGCTGCAGTGCATTGGCTGCATTCACATTGTTGCACAGCCAGCACCACCATCGCCTCCAGAGCTTTTCCATCTTCTCAAACTGAAGCTTTGCAGCCACTGCACACTAACTTGGGGAGGCTTGTTTGTTTGGGTTTTTTTGACGATGGGTCTTGCTGTGTAGTTCAGGCTGGTCTTGAATTCACTATGTAGCCCATGCTAGCCTCAAACTCACAACGATCCTCCAGCCTCAGCCTCCTCCAGTGCTGCAGTTACAAGCATGCGCCACCACGCCTGTCTGGGAGGGTTATTTAATAGTGTCTTTTGTATGTGTGGGTGAGGGGAAGAGGGCGGGGCTTTCCTATGTCTCCCCCACCCCTGCCCATCAGGCTCCCTCCTTCTTTCCCTCCTGGCTCCGACTGCCCTCCCCACCTCTCCCTCCCAATCCAGAACAAGTGCCATTCTACCCGTGTCACTGCCTGCTGTCCCCCGCTGCCCAGCGCTGCAGCCTCCAAGACTTGGAGCCAGGCATGGTGTGCACATCTGTAATCCCAGCACTCTGGAGGCTGAGGTAGGAGGGTCACTGTGAGTTTGAAGCCAGCCTGGATTACATAGTGAGTTCAAGCCCACCCTGAAGTACAACTGCCAGACCCTGTCTCGCACCCCCCCACACAAAGCAAAACAAAACAAAACCCAACAAAGACTTGAAGAGCAGGTCATCCCTGACAGACTGGGAGGTGGCTGGGGGTCTCAGAAGGGGACTTGCCCACAGCACTCTCAGTGTAAAATGCCAACTAGGTGTGAGGTCAGAGCCAGGAGACCAGCTTCTGGGTGCGAGGGTCTAGCTGGGCTGAAAGGAAGAAAGGTTTCATTCTCTCCTGGGGCTCTTGGGAAAGTCCCCTCTGCCCAGGGGCACCTGGAGGTGGAATAACAGCTGAGGCCTGTAGGTCCCGGAGGTCCCCACCAGCCTTTGAAAGTCCAGCAATTTCAGCTGGAAGCTGGGAAGCAGGGTATGCAATGACATTTCTCAAATATTTGAACTGCAGCCTCCTGGGGAAAGGTGGTCCCAGGCTGTGTGTGTGTGTGTGTGTATGTGTGTGTGTGCAACAGGACTAAATGGGGAGTGAAGGAGGTGACTGGGAAGTGGATGTCAGAGTCACATGAGAAGCAGGACAAAGGCCATCCTAACACCCAGCAAGGTTGTGCAGAAAAGTGGGCTGCCCTCAGGGGACTGAGCTCCCCAGCCCGGGGAGGATTTAAGTCAGTTTCATGGCTGAGCATAAGGGCTTGGGGTTCGGAAGGTTCCTCAACTGCTCCATGCCTCTTTACTTGTAGAACAAGGATCAGTGGACTCTGCCTTGGGGGTTTTGTGAGGAATGAGGGGATCATGGTGAAGTCTGACTTGGTACCCAGCACTTGGAAAGGATGGGAGATGCTGGGGCAAGGTGGGGAGTTAGGTTAAATTCTCACCCTCCACCATTCAGCCATGAGCATTCATGAAAGGGGTCCCATGGGGTCATTCTGAGGGTGCCCCTGAGTTGTGTGAAGTTTGTCACCAGCCACCAAATGGGCAGTTTGTCCACCCTCCTTGTACCACAGATGGGGCCAGGCACAGTGGTACATGCCTATATTCCCAGCTTTTTGGGAGGCTGAGGTAGTAGAATTACAAATTTAAAGTCAGCCTGGGCAACTTAGTGAAACCCTGTCTCAAAATAAAATCAAAAAGGGCAGAAGATGGAGCTCAGTGATAGAGTAACCCCTGGGTACACACACACACACACACACACACACACACACACACACACGGAGTATCTTGTGTTTATGTACAAAGCAGAGGTGATTATCTCATTTTGCAGATGAGACTGAGGCCTAGGGAGGGTCCTTGACCTGCACAGTGTGGGTGTGAGGCAGAAACTAAGTTGGGATTCGGGTCCTGGCCCTTATCAAGGTTTCCTCATTTCTGGGCAGGAATGCCCAGATATTAAGATGTGTTATGTATGTGTACCAACTCCCCACAATGAATATAATCATTACATACTGCAAACATGTACTAATAAAAATATTAAAAATTAAAAAGAAGTCCAGAATGGACACCAGGAAGGTTGTTTGTTTTTGTTTTTTGAGACGGGGTCTTGCTATATAGTTCAGGCTGGCTTCTAACTCATGGTGATCCTCCTGCCTCAGCCTACTGAGTGCTGGGATTACAGGTGTGCACCACCATGTCCTGCTTAGCACCACGGAGGTTTGGACAGAAGCTTCCTTTCTCTAGAGCCCAGGTGTGGAGCGCTGTCCCCTTTTTGCCCCAAAAGGAGCCCTCCTCAAGACCTCTTATGGGCATGTTTTCCTCGACAGAGCACTGTTGGTTTCAGTGTCAGGGGAGCCAGGAATGGAGGAGGCAGAAGCTCGAGGGAGAGACACTGTGTCACAGTTCACACACATTCATTCCCTGACACCTCCCCCTGGGCCCACGAGGCTGCCCTTATTCTCCTTCAGCAGCTGGGGAAACTGAGGCTCAGCAGACGAGCTAACCTCCCACAGGGCACTCGGTTGCTGTGTGCCAGAGCTGGCATTTGAACCGGGCAGCCTGACTTCTTCACCTACAGGGGGTGAAGGTACCCCCACCCAATCATTGCTTCCAGCCCCAGAAGCACCTGGAGTTGGGGGGCTGCCTGTGCTCCCCCTTAGCCGTGGCCAGCAAGTCCTTGAGTAGGCACTGACCCAGCCCGGCCAGTGAGCCGGGAACACTGCCCCACTGGGGCCAGCAGCTAGGAGTCAGATTAGCCCTGGGCAGCTGGAAGTGACGTTGGGGTCACCTGGTGTGATGGGTCCTAAACATTAGACACTGGACTGCTGTCTTAGACCCCAGCCCTCCTTCAGGTGACTCAAATGCACACACAGGCAGGCTGCAGGATGCCTGTCCAGCCCTGGCTCCAGGTTTACTCCTGACTGGGTGGCCTGGGGGTGCCCGGCAGGACCTTTCTGGCAGAGCTCAGTGACCCCCCCAGTTCAGGTGAATGTGCCGTCGTGCCTTGGGGTGTGTTCGGAGATGAGCAGGCTGATGAGCTGGGAGCTCTCCGTGATTCCCTGTGATTCCAGACAGAGCTGCCCGTGCCTCTGCTGGGCCCTACAGATTAGCAAAGGGAGGCTGGGGATGGTGCCTGTCCCTTCTGATTAGCCTGGCTTGCAGCCACTGGGTCAGAGAAAGAGTTGGGGATTCAGTAATGAGGTCCTTGTCCCTGGGGATAGTCGAGCAGAGGAAGGTGACTTTACCCCTTGGGGACTTTGTCCAGGGATCCCTCCATGTCACGCGGGGTGCATTAGCTGAGGGCAGACTTTGTTTCTGTAGCCTGCATTTTTCCCTTCCCTGTGTTCTGATGCCAGGTGGGAGTCAAGGTGTGATGTCTGCGGTTTCTCTTGAAGACTCCAGCCAGGAAAGCAAGAGAGGGAGGAAAAGGCAGGTGACCATGTGTTCAAATCTCGATAGCTGTTGTGTCTGGATGATGGGTATGTGGACTTGATTATATTATACTTTATATTTGCACACATATAAAATGGTCAAAATTAAAATGATTCAATTATTTGAATAGGTCATGAATTCATGGGGTAAAAGAAATCAGCTGTACAAAAGAATTGTGGGAGGTACACCTTTTCCCAGCCTCCAGATTCCCCAGTTCCTTCCTGGGCTAAACTTTCTTGCTAGCTGCTTCCAGGCTCTTCCAGAGGTCGATTGTTTATTTGTTTGAGATAGGGTCTTGCTATGTATTTTAGGCTAGCCTTGAACTCACTGTGTACTCTAGGCTGGCCTCAAACTCCAGGCAATCCTCCTGCCTCAGCCTCTTGAATGCTAGAATTACAGGTGTGCACCACCACACCCAGCTCTAGAGGTTGATCGTCATGCATGAGCCTTTGGGTGCAAACATGATTTAATTTTTTTGTTTGTTTTTTGAGACAGGGTCTTAATATGTAGTCTAGGTTAGCCTCTTGGAAATCCTCCTGCCTCAGCCTCCCGAATGCTGGGATTACAGGTGTTCATCACCACGCCTGGCTCCTGATTTAATTTTGTATTATTTGAAAATAGCTAACACGTGCACATAGAACAAAATTCAAAGGCACAGACAGTATACAGCAAAGTTTCTTTCCTGTCTGAAGCCCCACCACCCAGTCCTCTGCCTAGAGGCACTGATGGTACCCCTGGCTTCCCTGCCCTTCAGAGGCATCCAAGATCACTCAAGCATGTGAGTGTGTGACATACACACCTCTCCCCAGCTGCTCAGAGTGGGAATAGTGGACACCATGCTGCATTTCCCGCCTGGACCTCCCCCCTCCCCTTTCTCTTCCCTCAGCCGTGGAGCTGAGTAGCTTTCTGTATCCAGGGCCCATCAACATTCTCAGTGTCTGTGAGCCCTTTCTCTTGGGTTTTCCTTTGCTCTCTGTCCCTTTCATCCCACTCCTCTTCCTCATGGGCACCCCTGCTAGCGTGATGAATAAATATTTTCACATACTGTACCTGTCCCCCCTGTTAAACCCTGATGGCATGCTGTATGTCGGCGTTGTGATCAGTAGTATTAGAGTGAGCCCAGCTCCGTCTACTGCTTTTATTCCTGGATACAGCATTTCCAAGCTGCCCCGCATCCTGTTGTGCCTGTGCCTGGGTGGCTCCGAGTGTTAGGCAGGATCTGTGTTCGGCATCCCTGGGATACATCCGCTCCCCTGGAAAAGAACACCCCACTCACGGGGTCCCTGTCCAGACCCTGCACCACACCCCAGAGATAATTTCCCATCAGGCCTCCTACACCTGCCTCATGCTTTACCTGAGCCAGCAGTATTTCCAGCTTCGGGGGTTCTGTGGCTTATCTAGCCAGTCCTCTCTCTGTCCCTGGACCTTTTGGTTTTCCCGTCTTTCACTGTGGAAAACTATAACTAGCCCAGTCCTGTTGTCAGTTTGCACACGTGCTTGCACATCTCCAGGCCCAGGTCCTAGAAACGAGCTGCCAGGCAGAGGGTCTGTCCCCTGGGTGCTTGGGTACACGCTGCCCAAAGGCATGAGTGTCTCTTCCCACCCACATCAAAGCTGTCTTCTGGCACTAAGGGCTTTTGAAGCTCAGCAGTGGGGAAGCCTGGTGGGGTTGGCATTGAGGCTGGAATCCAGGAGCTGAGCCCAGGCCAGTGACTTTTCCAAGGCTCTGCATTGGCCTCTGTGTGTCCCAGGATCCAGAGTCCAGGACTTTCCCTGAAAGGCCAGGGGCCCTCAAACTCCCCTGGACTCTTCCTGGTAACGTGTGCCCACTGATCCAGGAGGGTTTGTCCCAGGAGCTCTGTTCTCGGGTGCTGGGCACTTGTCCCATGCGGGCCCCTGGGAGGCTGTGTCAGGCTGGGCCTCCGTGGCTCCCTTGACCCCCTCTGCCCCTCTACCCCCACAGCATCTTCATAAATGGCTCTGTCAGAGTGAGGCATCTTTGGGAGCCTGGAGTGGGGTTGCCTGGAGACAACTGGGCAACAGATCCGGGTTATTTAAAGGAGAGAAGAGGTGGGATAGGAGGGGTGACAGCCTGTTTATTCGGGGATGGATGGTCTCCCTGCTGCGGGGTTTCACAGCCCCTCCACCCTCTTCATTCTTCCCTGTGTCCAGGGCCTAGGACTCTGCAGTGAGACGTAGCACAAGGCCGCTGAGCCCCTGCCCACCAGCAGCAGGGGCGGAGCACTCTCTGCTTGCTCCAAAGGGACACTGAGTATGTGCTGGCTGGGGGCAGGGGCCTGCGGGTGAGTGCCACCTCAGAGGGGGCTCTGCCGATACTTTTAATAGCCACAACACTACTCTATATCAAGCTTCCTTTCAGACAGCTATTTGTCAAGGGCTTTAAATGTATTAGTTCATTTAACCTCACAACTCTGTGAGAGTAGGTATGATGATTCCCATCATACAGATGTCAAAACTGAGACCTGGGGAGGGTAAGTCTCTTGCTTGAGGTCACACAGCTAAGTGGCAGGAGCTGAATTAAAACTCAGGTCAGTCTGATGCAGAAGCCTGAACAAACCACCCCTTGTTGCTGACATTGGCAGGGCCCTCACAGGGAGTTTGCATCATCTCAAACTGCCCTGGAAGTTCCAGCACCCCTGCTGTGGTCCCACCCTCTTGCTGCAGGAAGCTGGATGCTCTACAAGGATCAGGTTACCTGTCTGCCTCTCTCACAGCTCTGTGAGCACCTTGAGGCCAGGGCAGGGCCTTGCTCATCTCTGTGCCCCAACCAAGACCAGGCACGGTGGTGCACACATGCAATCCCAGCCCTTGGGAGGCTGAGGCAGGAGGATTTCGGGTTAAAGGTCAGCTTGGACTACATAGTAAGACCCTGTCTTAAAAGAAAGATTGTTGCAGGTTCCCTCAGACTGGGATCAGCTGTGTAGCTGTGGCCCTCATTCTCTCCCCAACAGTCATGTGGGAACCAGAAGTGACCCTTTGTCTCAGTGTGTCTTCCTCCTGTACCCCACTCCCTGTAACACCTGATTGCCTTTTTCCCTGTTGTGTGCCTGGGCACTCTTCAGCCGGACCCAGAGTGGTGCTGGGGAGGAAGGACAGCAGGTTTTGGTTCCTGGTCTCAGGGACCTCATTGTTCTGGCAGCATTTTCAAACTCCAGTGCACAGGCAAAATCAATGGAGTGAGCTGCAGTCAGCAATGACAAACAGAAATAGGACAGGACAGATCAGTTTCAGAATGCAGCCACTGCAGCGGGGCTCAGCATCGATGTGAGGACATGTACATTCAACTGTCTGTGTAGCTGGTCTCACTGTAAAATATATTGTTTATGTCAGGTCTTGGTCAAAAAAGTTTGAGGATTTGGGGTGTGGTTCAGTTGTATTGAGAGTGCTTGGTACTCAAGGCCGTGGGTTCAATCCTTAGCACCAGCACCATCAAAAAAACAAGAAACGAAAACCAAAAACCTCTAAAGTTGTCTTTCTTTTTAAGAACTGGAGACTTGCCAGGTATGGTGGCTCACAACTGTAATCTCAGTGCTCAGGAGGCTAAGGCAGGAGGATTGTCATGAGTTCAAGGCCAGCCTGAACTACACAGCAAGACCTTGTCTCAAAAAACAAAAAAAACAAACAAAAAACTGGAGACTTAACTTGGAGCTTTTGTACTGAGCTATATCCCCAGCCTTTTAATTTTTTTTTTTTTTTTAAATTTTGAGACAGTTCTTACTAAATTGCCAAATTGCCCAGGCTGTATTTTGAGACAGGGTTTTACTAAGTTGCTAGATTGCCCAGACTGGACTCAAATTTGTGATCCTCCTGCCTCAGCCTCCCAGAGTGCTGGGATTACAGTCTTGCACCACTGCGCCTGGCTTGACCCTAAAGTTTGAAGGCTGTGGGTGAATCTGGGAAGTGGGAGATATGATCCCAGGACTTAGATCAAAAAGAGTATATGAACAGTACCGTTACTAAACCTGCTGATAACGACGATGTCAGTTACTGAACAGCTACCCCATGCTGGGCAGGGGTGTTCCAATCCCAGAGTCTGCTAGGGAAGTGAGGGTAGGAGTCCAGAGTGCACAGACACCCCATGGCCAGGGAGAGAGGAGTCCAGGGAAGACTGGCTGGAGGAGGGAGCCCTGAACTCAGCCTCAAGAAACCCCTCTCCCTTAGCAGGCTCAGGGCTGGGTCCCAGAGTGAGCTGTGGTGGCAAAGTAATGACAGTAACAGCTGCCATCAGTAAGCCCTGGCTGAGTGCCAGGCACGCCTTCAATCCTCCAAGGAGTCCCAGGAAGCAAGACCTGCTCTCCAGGCCATTTCGGAATAGTGGAGAGGGAGGAAAAGATGCTAACGTGCAGGGTTAGGGTTGTGCAGCCAGACAGCTGGAGCCCATCCTCAGCCCCTTCCTTGCACACGGAAAGGGGTCTGAGTACACTCTGGGGCTGGATCCCGGAGCCGGGGTGCTGGCCAGAAAGGGAGGACGGCCAGGGCAGACAAGGGATCCCGGGGTCCATCTGGGTGGGGCCCCTGGCAGGGACAAGTTACAGAGGCTCAGAGGCCACCAGCTCAGGGGACCTGCAGGCCCCAAGACACTGGAGGGGCCTATGTGCCGGCACTTGGCAGTAGCGTGGTCCCACGGAGCGAAGCCGGGCATCACCAGTCCCTTGGGCCCTGTGTCCCCAGCCTGTGGTGGGCTTGGTGGGGAGTGGGGAGCTGAGGAGAGCAGCAGGGCCCGTTTCCTGTCTTCTGTCAAGACTCATCTTTGCTGGTTTGAACCCAGCTCCGCTGCCTTCCGTCCCTGGCGCCTACCGGGAAGTAAGTCTCAGGTGGAGCGTTCCCATGTGGGAGCCTGGGGTCTCCACAGCTGGTGTTTCTGCCACTTAGGACGGGGGCGGGGCTGTGGTTGGCCCCAGGCCGCGCTCTTGGGTGTGTGAGTACTGGGGTTACTCATTATTCTCTACTACTTTCGGTGTGTGCTACAAGCCCCATGCACACACATTCTAACTTACGTTCCACACTCACTCCCACTGGGCTCTTGCACACACATGCAGTCCCTCGTCCACATCCTTGCACCACCTGGGATCCCTGGCCTCCTTTAGGTGATCAGTAGCGTGTGGGTGCTTGCATGTGTGGGATGTAGATGGTGGGCGTGCTTGCAGTGGGGGCTGAGTGATTTGGGGTGGGTCCCGAGCCCTTTGCTTTCTGGGGTCCTGTTCTGGGACCCATGGAACCCTTTCAGGGTAGTTTGGGCTGTGATCTGAGCTCCTCAATTCTTTTTTTTTTTTTTTGTGGGTACCGGGGGGTCGACCTCAGGACCTCGTGCACCAGCAGGCACCCGTGCCGCTGAGTGATATCACCGGCCCCTTTTTTCGTATGTGGGATCCGGGAGTCGAACTCGGGCCCTTGCGCTTGCATGGCAGGCAGGCGCTTATGACGCTGAGCCATCTCACCGGCCCTGAGCTCCTCAATTCTTAGGAACTTCCCCTGTAGCTTGAGAGGCTCAGATTGGCTCCCTGCAGGGTCCCACTCCACTGACCCTCACTTTCTGCCTGGGGCCAGGAGAGAGGACAGCATGCTGGCCCTGGGATACCCTAGCAGCTCTGTCGGCTTCTCTTCCTCCACAATCAGCAGCCCCTCCCCAGCCCAGGTTAGTGACTCTGGTTTTGAAGACTTTTTGGTGGCTGTAGGGACTGTCCCCTGCTCCCAGCCCCATGGTCAGGGCTGCAGCACTTGCTGCTGTGAGCAGGGACTTGGCAGACCCTCTGGGGGGCTGGAGAAGATGCTGGTGAGGCAGGAATACATCCTTAGGCCCAGGGGAACCAGGTGGGCAATCTGATGGGGTGAGATACTGGGGTGTGGCAAGAAGAGGAAGGAAGGGAACCATGCCCCGCAATGAAGCCCTTCATCTGCATCAGGTGCCGGGCTCACTCACCAGATCAAACACCTCTGAAGGAGGATGGGGCTGTCTGTCTCATAGATGAAGAACTTAGAGATCAGACAGCCAAGCTGAGCCTCGCTCTGCTGGCCTCTGAGGGTTGGATCTACTTTTCAAGGTTCCTTCCGACTTTCTCTGCTCTTTTCTTCCCGCGTTTGGGTGGGGCAGGAGGAGCCCTGAGTTGAGGTAGAGTCTTCCCTGGACCTCAGTTTCCTCATCCATTAACAGGGACGATGAAAGTACCGTACTCACCTCTTAAAATCAGCCAGGCGAAGCACTTGAGACCTGCGTGCTAAGGACCTGGTAAGAACTCCACCGATGGGTCCTTCCCACTCGTCTTTGGTCATTCTTAGGGGCTGCCTGGCGCCTCCCAGGCCCCAGCTCCCATCCCTGCCTTTGGAGAGAGGTGGGGTCTGCCGCCGCCGCTGTATCTGATTGGAGTGAGGCAGATAGTGGCAGGTGAGCAGAGAGGGTTTCCCCCGGTGCGGAGCAGAGCGAGGAAGGAAGTGACTCACCCAGCACAACAAAGCCCAACTCCCCGAGAGGAAGCGGCGGCGAGAGGGTGAACGCACGTGGGTGCCCGCGGGGGCGCTCGAGCCGGCGGCGTAGGCCGAGGGGCGCTGGGTGGCCCCGCTGGGTGCCAGCCAGAGCGGCACGGGGGGCGGGGCAGCCCCAGGGGTACATCACCCCTTGGGAGCACCCGGTGGGGGCGGAGGGACCACTTCCCATCCAAAATTCCTGCAGCGCTGTCCCCCTTTCGCCTCTAGGGCCCGAGGGGCGCATTTCCCTGAGAGTCCAGTGCTTTAGAGAAACCCACGATGGAGCGCACATTCTGCCCCTTAGGTGTTCGTCCTTGGGCGCCTTGGGGCGGCTGAAGCCCAGAGAGGGCAATGGCTTAGTTCAGGTCGCACAGCATAGCGTGGCTGGTTCCAGAGCCTGGTTGTCTTCTTGGTTCCGCCGAGGCTCGGCCTAGCTTTCAAAAGTAGAGAGGAGCGAGGAAACCCCCAGCCCGCCCATCTCCCGGGGAGCTGGGGCCAGCGAGGGGGTGTGGCGCCGACAGCCTTTGCTCCTTTCTCCAGCCAGAGAGGCTGGCTGTCGGGCTTGGGCATCTTCCATAACTAGCCGGGCTAATGACCAGGGAAAAGGAACTGGCTTCCCGGGCAGTCTCCCTCGCCCCAATGTTTTCCTCTTCTTGGAGGGTGGAGGGCGGAGGGAGGAAGCGCGCCGAGGGAGGTGGAGCCCGCCGCTCGGGCGCGCCGGGGATCGCTGCTCCGGGATGCCGATCTGAATCGGCCGGGGTGAGTGTGTCTTTAAATCCGCGTCCCCCGCCATCTAAGCGGAGGGGCCGGGGCTCCAGCGGCCCGGCTTGGCGGGCGCGGTGATTGGCGGCCGGGCCGGGTCCGCCCTCGGCGTGGGGGACGCGGGCGCTGGGCGCGGGCGGCGCGCAGTAGCCGGGGCGCGCACTGGCCCGGCGAGCGGCTTCCAGCGCTCTCTTGCCTTTCGTGATCAGCCCGGCCTGGCCGCCTCCGGAGCCTCCTCGGCCCGTGGATGGGCTGGGGAAGTTGGCAGGAGCTACGCGGAGCCTGCGCCGGGCGCGCACCACCGCCGCCTACCTCGGCGCCCGCAGCTCGGGCGCAGCGCGTCGGCCGCTGGAGCGTGGATGTCTCCCGGAGCCGCGGGCTGGCAGGTACCGACGCGTCTTCGCCCGGCGCCTGCCAGGGGAGGGCAGATCGAGGATGTTTCCCAGTCTGGGGCTATTGCGACCATCCGCTCCCATCTCCAGGAGAGTGGAGGTCCTAGGCCCCCACCCAAACCCGCTGGGCTTGGTGCCTCTGATGCCCCACTTACTAAAGGGCGAGCAGTTTTTGGGTCGGTTTTTGCGTAGGACTGAGGAATCGCCCCCCTGCCTCGAGAGGTCCCTCGGTTTGGGGTCGACATGGGCTGGCGACACCCCACCCTTCATTGCTGGGCCTATGAGCGCGACCAGAGGGCTGGGCTTCCTGCAAAGTTGGGGGGAGGGAAGCCATCTCGTGACCCGGAGATGGTTCCCCAGGCTCATGCCTAGGGGGGCTTGAGGCCCACAGACCTGGGAAGAGTACAGAGGTCCCAGTGCACACAGGGTTTGATTTTTGGCCCCGTCTGGGGCTCTTCCTCTGGGGATCTGGGTCTCCGAGGAGGGCTCGTTTTTCATCAGAGGGTTTTCCCGAAGGGGTAGTGACCGGCCACAAAGTGTGGTCAGTGAGAAACCTGCAGTGCCCTACTCCTCACAGTGGCCAGGATGGCTGAGCATGCGCTTGTCCTGAGGAGTCAGAGACAGTAAGAAAACCTCCCACCCCCAGGAAGCTTCAGGGCATCTCTGGTCCCACTCCAAGTCCAGGCAGGCACTCCTTGGCTTGTCCACAGAGCACCCAGAACCCAGACACCCAGCACCTGCCAGATGCCAGGCTCTGGGCCATACTGGGGAGGGTGTGGGTATTGGGAGGGCTTGGAGAGTTTGTCTTCACTTGGCTCAGCCTTGCAGGGGAAGACAACGCAGAAACACGCAGAAAGTTCTCTGTGATGGAGTTTCCGTACCAGTTCTGGACTGCTAATAGTGGGGTAACTGCCTTGTGGGTGATTCAGGCCTCGAGACATTGGGGAAATTGAAGTCCAGTTCTCATGCATCCATGCCCATGCGCTCCAGCATTCTGGCTGCAGACCCCCACGGGCAGGGGACAGCAGGAAGGCTAGGGAGGTCCTTCTGCCTGTATATATGCCACACCCCCTCTTGCAGACTTTTTTTTTCTTGAGACAGGGTCTCGCTATGCAATTTAGGATGGGTTCGAACTCTTGGCGATCCTCCTGCCTCAGCCTCCCGAGTGCTGGGATTACAGGCATGCACCACCACACCCAGCTTCCTGTTGCAGACTTTTTGTTTTGGGTTCCCAAAGACTATTTGGTTTTTCTGGTCAGGCTGAGCACAAGACTCTCAAAGCAGTCTTGGGACTCCTGAGGTTTAGGGTTTAGGGCCACTGTTGTGGGAAGCTCAGAGGCAAGTGGGAGGAAGTCCTCACTTCCTTTCTGAAGAGCCTGCATCGCTGGAGGTTGGGAGGCCGGGAGACACTGGGCCAGACGTGGTTTCCTGTGCATGCAGACAGGCTGCGGGTAGAGATGTGCTGGGGTGGGTGGGCTGGGTCCACAGGCAGCCCGGCCTCACCTCTGTGGGTTCTGCTGGATCTGGGGCTCTGTTCCCCGTATTGTTCCTGGCAGTTTTTCACTTTTCTGGAGCACTTTGTGGAGGTAGCAGTGTGCTACGCCCATGGCCTTGGGCCATGTTCTGGGTGTGGGAGTTGCTGAGCTCACCCACAGTCTTTGGCTGGCACTGTGGTAACTTGGTGAGCACACCCACCTGCCTCAAGCAGGTGGCACCCGCAGAGTGGTCACCCAGCACAGGGGGAGACGCCCGTGTGGGCAGAGACCTGTGCACGTGCTCAGGGTTGTAGCTGTGCAGGCAGAGATAGAGGAACTGAGCACATGCGTACATGAGAGTAGGCAGAGGAGACCGTGGGGTGAGCAGACAACCCCAGGACACGTGCAGGGACCGGCTTGTGTGACCGTGTCCATAGGGACCACAGTGAGACACAGACACATATATGGACAGGTCTACACTGTTGCTGGGATTTGAATCTACCCAGCTGGGAGGTAGAAGTGTAAGTAGGCAGATATACGGGGACCCAACAGAGTACAGACAGGGATGTGAGTTGACATTTGCAGACGCAAGACATGAGGCCACACAGAAGTGGCTTCAGTACTGAGGCAGACATGGAACTGGCTGTGGGCTCCCAGGGGAGGCACCTGCACCTGCCAGAGGCACCTGGCAGCACGGCAGGGACTGGTCAGCCCTGGAGACTGAGCCGTAGTCTGAGGCATTCAGTGCTCCATGTGACAGCATGGTGGTGGGACAGGTGCTCTGTGGCGTGGCTTCATTTCTAGGCTCCCACTTAGGGTTTGAGGACCCTGCAGGCTCAGTATCCTGTTATCTGAGTGTCACTTGACCTTGATCTAGACTATAAGGCACTTGCAGGAGCTTCTTGAACCTTTGATTCTCACCTCCCCTGGGTCCCTGGGAGCTCCCTGAAGTGAGGCTGTATGGCCCAGGGGTGGTGCTCCAACTGTTCTTTGCCCCCCCCCCCCAGCATAGGGGGATTTTCCTCTTGAACCCAGGCCTGCAGGTCTCTGGCAGGGCTGGGGTGACCCCTGGAGACATGCAGATGGGTCTGTGATGGGAGCCACTGTCCTCTGGTGTGGACTTGCCTGGGCTTGGTTGGAGCAGGGGTCCCTACCTTCTGGCTGTGGTCCGTCTCCTCTGCCCAGCCTGGCAGCTGGGAGCCAGCCTGCATTCCAGATTCAGTTTGACACATCTCTAAAGTGCCGCATCTCTAAAGTAGGGCCAGTAACTCCAGCCCCTGGGGAGGTTGAAGGGTTACACGGAGAAAATCAGTGGAAGGCACGTAGCACCTGACCAACACTCAGTGCCTGGCCCACATGGGGGTGGAGGGTTCTGAGCAGGAGCCTCCCCTGCAGCCAGGACTCTGCAGAGCTTGAGGCAGGTGGCCCAGGTGCCTGGGCAGGGTCCTGGGGCAGGCCGGGCACCTCTCATTGAAGGCTGGAATGCTTTGTCCGTTCACCCTGGCCACCACCCCTCAGCCCTGGGGTACCTCCAGGCAGGGTCAGGAAGTGGCAGGCAGGGTGTGTGGAAGCTCAGGCCTGCTGCCTGCTGGGCCTCTGGGAGGGGAGCCAGTGGTTTGCTAAGAATAGCCCCAAATCGTGGCTCTGGCCTTCCAGTGGGCAGCCGGGCGGCTCCTGTCCCAGACCAGGGTGCTTGCAGATGGCCTTTTTTTCTGTAGCTGGCATGGGTGCCGGGGTGGGCCTGGGACCTGCAGGCTCTGCTCCCTTCTAGGACTTTGATGCGACCTGGGCACAGAGAAGGCCAGTGAGCACTGGCCCTGGTAACCCCCGAGGGCCTCTGCCATCTCGGGCTTGTCTTTTTTTTTTTTTTTTTGTGGGTACCGGGGGGTCGACCTCAGGACCTCACGCGCCAGCAGGTGCCCGTGCCGCTGAGCGATATCACCGGCCCCTTTTTCGTATGTGGGTTCCAGGAGTCGAACTTGGGCCCTCGCGCTTGCCGGGCAGGCGCTTAAGCCGCTGAGCCATCTCACCGGTTGGGCTTGTCTTGACAGCTGTGCCCCGACCAACTTTTTCCTCCCGGGAGACCTGTCGTGATTAAGAGGTTGGCTCCAGAAGCAGATGGTCAGGGTCTGAGTTCTCGCCTGCTGTCTCACTAGCTGCGTGGCTCCAGGCATCGCACCAAGCCTCTCTGTGGCTACACTTCCTTGCGTCCGGATAGCGATAGGCACTCCCTTGTAAGTCTGTCACAAGGACGAGAGGAGGGGGTGTGTGAAGAGCCTGGGTTACTGTCTGGCTCCTGGGATGGCTCAGTACACATTAGGTGCCATGGTTACTGTCACGATCGGTGTTTTCTCAGCAGAGGAGAGGTCTCTGGTACCAGGGTGCTGTATGGGAGAGAAGGACCAGGGTGGCATCTTGATTTTGGGCTCTTAGCCCTTGGTTTGACACGAGGTGCAGCAGTGGATTAGACTCTGCCCCTGCCAGGAGGTGAGTGAGGCTCGTACCTATGTTATGCCATTGTGCACTGGTGCCGGACAGGGGACTGCCTGTGGTTGGAGCTGGAGGGAGGGAGCAGCTGCTCTGGGGGGAGCTTTGGGGAAGGGCTAGGGGGCAGGGAGTGGGCTGGAGCTGGGGCACCATGATGAGAGACAGGGCCTCTGGACTTAGTGTATGCCGGGGAGGATGTGGGTTGGCTGAGAAAGGGCTGCCAAGACTCAGGCTTGGGGACATGCAGGGGAGTGTGGTGGGTGTCCCAGATCACCTGGGACCTTGGTGGCCTCTGCATTCCCTGGTACCGCCCTTGTACTGTCTGCCTGCCTTTCCCAGAGTGGGATACTTGGGCGTATTGGGAGATTCAGTTTGGAGAGCACAGAGAGGAACTTCTCCCCTTTTCCTTCTCCTTCCTGGACCCGGGGAACCTCCTGAAAGAGTTAACCCCTCTCCCGCTGAACACAAGAAGCCACCCTGTGCTGCCCGAGCCTCCTCACTCCATCAGAGCCCCAGGGCCCCTCAGGCAGGGCCTGGCTGACTCACCCAGCCTTGGACAGAGTGGTACTTAGCTTCACTCTGATACAGTCTCCTTGGGGTCAGGTGCGGCTCCATGGTGGCTCTGAGGTGGCTCTGCCTGGCTCTCCGAGGCCTGTAGGGAATCTCTGGTTTCCAGAATTCCCTGAGAGGAGGGTCTACCCTGGAGATCAGGCCCTGGCATTGCAGAGCCCCTGGGGGAGGTGTGGGGCAGTTGCTCCTCCATGGGGCTGTGAACCAGGCCTGTGGTATTGGGGAAGAAGCCCTGGGCTGGCAGTTCACTGCCCTCTCTGAACCCATTTTTCTCATCTGCAAATTGGGCATAATTTCCCACTCTCTGCCCCCAAAATTTTTTTTTTAAATTGATGAAATTCATGTAACAAAACAAACCATTTCAAAGTGCACAATTCAGTGGCATTCAGTATATTTGCTGTGTGCAGCCACCATTTCTGTCAAATTCCAAACTACTATTTTCAGTCTGGGGATATAGCTCAGTGGCACAGCACCTGCCTGGCAAGCACGAGGTCCTGAGTTTGATTTCTGGTACCAAAAAACAAAACAAAACTATTTTCTTTTGTAGTGCTAGAGAGTGAACCCAGGGATGCTCTACCACTGAGCTATACCCGAGCCCTATTTATTTATTTGATTAATATTATTTTGATACAGGGTCTTGCTAAGTTGCCCAGGCTGACCTTGAACTTGTAATCCTCCTGCCTCAGCCTCCCAAGTAGCTGGAATTATAGGTGTGCACCACCATACCCAGCTCCAAAATATTTAAAAAAAAATTTTTTTTTTTGGAAACAGTCTCGCTATGCAGTTCAGGCTGTCCTTGACTCACTATGTAGCCTAGGCTGGCCTCGAACTCCTGGTGATCCTCCTGCCTCAGCCTCCAGAGTGCTGGGATTACAGGCCTGTGCCACCACGCTCAGCATTCAAAATGCTTTTATCACCCTGAAAGAAAACCCTGTACCTGTTAAGCAGTTACTCCCCATTCCTTCTTCTGCGTTTTTTCAAAAACACAGTTTTATTGAGGAGTACACACCCTAAAGTCCACTCATTTAAATGTGTAAGTTAGTGAGTGTTGTTGGTAAATGTTGTGGGCTTGTGGCCACCACGAGTCTGAGAACATTTCTGGCATGAACAGGGTGCCTCGCACCCCACTGCAGTGGTCACCACGCCCAACCCTGGCCCCAGGCCCATTCATCTGCTTTCTGTCCGTGTGATTTTGTTTATTGTAGATTTCCACATACATGGAATCATAGAATAGGTAGTGTTTTTGGTGGCTGGTGGTGGCTTCTTCCTCCTCTTCCTCCTCTTCTTTTTTTTTTTTTTTTTTTTTTGTTGAGACAGGGTCTCACTCAGTAGTTTTTTTTTTTTTGTGGGTACCAGGGGGTCGACCTCAGGACCTCGTGCGCCAGGAGGCGCCTGTGCCGCTGAGCGATATCACCGGCCCCTTTTTCGTATGTGGGTTCCGGGAGTCGAACTCGGGCCCTCGCGCTTGCCGGGCAGGCGCTTAAGCCGCTGAGCTATCTCACCGGCCCCTCACTCAGTAGTTTTTGAGACAGGGTTTCACTGTGTAGTTCGTGCTGACCTTGAACTCACTTTGTAGCCCAGGCTGGCCTTGAACTCATGGCAGTCCTCCTGCCTCAGCCTCACAAGTGCTGGGATTCCTTCTTTTTTTGTACCTGGGATTGAACCCAGGCATCCTCTGCCCCTGAGCTTTGTTCCTAGACATTTTTGTTTTTATTTTGAGACACGGTCTTCCCAAATTGCCCAGGCCGTCCTTGAATTTGTAGTCTTCCTGCCTCATCCTCCCAAGTAGCTGGGATTACAGGCATGTACCACCACACATAGCAGTGTCTGGCTTATTTGTTCAGTGTGATGTTTTTGAGAATCACCCATGTCATTGCATGTTTCAGTTGGTTCATTCCTTTTTTACTGCTGAGTAGTATTCCACTGTATGGACCGTGTTATGGTAAAAACATAAAATAATTATCTTCACAAAAGATTAAAGTAGCAGCTTCAGAAAGAGAGAGTAAAATGTAAACTCCCTTTTCCTGTCCCGATAGCCTCTCTCCTCAGAGGTCATGCCATGACCAGTTTGCCCAGTATCTCTTGGTAATTTTCCTGTAGCTCTACATGAATTAGTGTAAATTTGAATTGGGGATGTACATGAGATCACAGTTAGCAGGTCCAGGTACTATTCCTCTGTGCTTGCGGGGAGGGAGGGCACCCTGGGCGTATGAGCAGGCCTCTGGCTCTCCCTGCCCTGAGCTGGGGCTCAGCTTTGGGGGAGATGGAACAGAGGCTTCTGGAGGTGGTTGGTTGAGGGCAGGTTTCTGGGAGGGGAGGGGGCGTTGGAAGGGAAGGGATGAGCCTTCGTGTCCTCCCACCGTGGGGGCAGCGGGTCTGCGTGGACGTGTGCCTTTCTGCTGGCTTTGCCCCTGCCCCAGCCGCAGCCCCACGTAGCCGGGACTTGCTCTTTCTGTCTGAAGTGTCCTGGAAGGAACAGCCCCGGGAGGGGGTGATTGCCTGGGACTCTGTGGGGAGAAAGGAGGGTGGTGCTGGATGCTTTCTGGAGGCCCCAGGTGTTCTTGTCTAGGCCGTGCTCTGTGCCCGGGGCTCAGTGACAGCACCCCTGTCCAGCAGGTGGGTGGAGGGGAGGGGCTGCCTGTGCTCCCGGCTCTGCCCCACCTTCGCCATGCTTGTTCCCTGATGTTGCCATCTGGGTGTACATGCAGCCTGGTCCCCGCATGCACACGCCTGGGGATTGTTCCCATGCCACCGTCTCTTGGTATTTTTTCCTAACACTGTTGTATTTAACACTGCTGTAGGAAGTGAGTTCCAAGAGATAGGAATTGTGTGTCGTGCAGGTTCAGGGCGGCCACCTGCTTCCCGGGGTGGGGTTGTCTTGTGACCCAGGACGTCATCTCAGGCTCAGAGAGGGAGAAGAGCATGCTTGGGAGAGAGGCCATTTCCCTGCGACCTTCCAGCTTAGGGCTGCTCCAGTGTGGAAATAGGGGCGATACTCCTCTCTGCCAGCTTTATTGAGACAGAATTCACCCGTTTAAAATGTAGAGTTCAATAGGCTTTAGTATTTTCAAAGAATTGTGCAGTTACCACCAAAATTTAATTTTACAACATTTATATCACCCCCAAAGATACGCTGTACCTATTAATACTCACTCCCCACCCCCAGCCCACTCATGCTTTCTGACCTATAGATTTGCCAGTCCTGTACATTTCATATAAATGCAGTCCCACGGTATGTGTTCTTTTTTTTTTTTTTTTTTTGTGGGTACCGGGGTCGACCTCCGGACCTTGCGCGCCAGCAGGCACCCGTGCTGCTGAGCAATATCACCGGCCCTTTTTTCGTATGTGGGTTCCGGGAGTCGAACTCGGGCCCTTGTGCTTGCCAGGCAGGCGCTTATGCCGCTGAGCCATCTCACCAGCCCCACAGTATGTGTTCTTGGTGGACTTCTTTTAAAAAGAAAAAATCCTCACTTGTTGATTTATGTATTGGAATATAACTTGTATATATGACTAGGCGTAAGTGCCTTAAACTTAGGTTTTTTTTTTTTTTTTTTTTGTGGGTACCGGGGGGTCGACCTCAGGACCTCGCGCACCAACAGGCGCCCGTGCCGCTGAGCGATATCACCGGCCCCTTTTTCGTATGTGGGATCCGGGAGTCGAACTCGGGCCCTCGCGCTTGCAAGGCAGGCGCTTACGCCACTGAGCCATCTCACCGGCCCCAAAACTTAGGTTTTTTTTTGTGTTTTTTTTTTTGAGACAGGGTCTTACTATGTAGCCCAGTTAAGTGATCACTCGTAGTGATCCTCTTGCCTCAGCCTCCCAAGTGCTGAGATTACAGGTGTGCACCACCACACCTGGCTAGACTTAATTTTTATTTGCCTGTAAATCAAACACGAGGGGCCTGGGAGAGTAGCTCTGTTGGAAGAACATTTGCATAGCCTCCGTGAAGGCCCTGGATTGGTTCCCAGCACTGCAAAAATAAAAATACATGAAATACAAAGGACACCAGAAAGCCAACAAATACTGACTATGTGAGTAGAGGGGCACTTAGTGCAGCCATCTTGCACCACCCCACCCCTTGTCCTGTGACCTCCCACTGTGGAGATGGCACTAATGATGTTGGGCTGATGGGATGCGTGAGGCGGGGAGCCTCTCAGGTAAGGTCGGAGTGCCCGCGAGTGCCCCTGACTGTCTGTTTCGTAGGCTCCACTCGATACAGGGAGAGCTGGCTTGTTGATAGCAGATAAGGGCAGAATAGTGGCACTATTGAAGCCTCTTGTCGTGGTTCTCAAATCCACTTCTTGTGGGAGTCAGGAATTTGGACAAACAGTGGCGGGCTTTGCCGGGTTCACACAGACGTCCCCAGTGCTGGCAGGGTCCCGACTGCTGACAGGCTGCCCTTTGAACTGGCATCCAGGCCCCTGTGGGGTGCGAGGTGTCCCACTTCTCCTTCCCTACCCCCTATTTTCTGATTTGAGCCATAACCTTTCTTTGTTTGTGCTATGTGTGGTGATGTCATTTGGCCTTCCAGGGGCAGAAGCTGGATCGTAAACACCGGAGGAGACTCTGGCCCCAAACTTCACGGCAGTGCTTGCCCAGGAGACATCGTCACCGTGACCAGGACCACCGTGCTACTTTTTGTTTTGTTTTATTGGTCTGTTTTTGGAAGCTCAGACATAAATTAAGCATTTCACTTTATTATTATTATTCACAGTACTGAGGATTGAATCCAGGGAGTACTGAGCTGTATCCCCAACCCTTTTTAAAAATTAAAAAAATTTGAGAGAGGGTCTTGCTAAATTGCCCAGGCTGGCCTCAAATTTGCAATCTTCCTGCCTCAGCCTCCTGTGTACTGGGATTATAGGTATGTGACACCATGCTCAGCTCTGTTTTTGGGTGTTGGAGATTCAATGCAGGACTTCACATATGCTAACCAGAAGCGCTGCCACAACCCAGCCCCAAATGAAGCATTTTAAAGTTACAATCCACTAGCCACCATCACTTCTATCTTGTTCCGAAACACTTTTATCACTCCACAAGGACACTGTACTCATGGAGGAATCTCTCCTAATTTCTCTGTTCTTAGCCCCTGGCAGCTCATACTTTGCATTGTCTGTGTGGCTTTGCCTCTCCTGGGTAGTTGGTCTAAGTGGAGTCATGTAGTGTGTGCCTTTTTGTATCTGTTTTTGTGCTTAGGATCGAACCCAGGACCTTTGCATTGACCTTTGCCCTGACCCCAGCCCTTTTTAAAATTTATTTATTTATTTTTATTTTTATTTATCTATTTATTTATTTATTTTTTGTGGTTACGGGGTGTCGACCTCAGGACCTCGCGTGCCAGCAGGCACCCATGCCGCTGAGTGATATCACCGGCCCTTTTTTCGTATGTGGGTACTGGGAGTCGAACTCAGGACCTCGCGCTTGCCAGGCAGGCGCTTATGCTGCTGAGCCATCTCACTGGCCCTTATTTTTATTTTTTATTTATTTTTTATTTTTTTATATGCAGGTACTGGGAGTCGAACTCAGGACCTCGTGCTTGCCAGGCAGGTGCTTATGCCGCTGAGCGATATCACTGGCCCAAAAATTTTTTTATTTTGAGACAGGCTCTTGCTAAGTACCCTAGTTGCTCAGGCAGGGGTTGAACTTGCAGTCCTCCTGCCTTAGCCTCCCAGAGTGCTGGGATCACAGGTGCATGCCACCACACCTGGCTTGTGTCTGGCTTTTTTCACTTAGCATAATGCTTCAAGATTATCCACGTCGTAGCTCTCTGTCGTGTTGTGCTTATTCATGGATCAGTTGCTGGACGTTTGGGATGTTCCCACCCTCTGGCTGTTGTGAGAAGTGTCGTGTTGCTGCTGTGAACATGCATGTGCATGAGTTTGTGTACACGCTTGTTCCCAGTGCTTCTGAGCGTCTTTTTAGGAGTGCGTTTGGTGGATCACAGGTTTTGCTCACTTTTTGAGTTTGATGTTCTGGAATTTGTGATGCTGGCTGCACAACTTTGTGAATATACTGAAAACCATTGAATTGTTTGTTTATTTGTTTATTTATTTATTTTTGAGACAGGGTCTTGCTCTGTAGTTCAGGCTGGCCTTGAACTCACTGTGTACCCAGGCTGGCCTCAAACTTGTAGTGATCCTCCTGTTTAGCCTCTGGAGTCCTGGGATGACAGGCATAGGCCACCATGACTGGCTGAATTGTATACTTAAAGACTGAATTTTGTAAATGAATTATATCTGTTTTTTTTTTTTTTTTTTTTTAAGAGCCAACAGATTCTTAGCACACTTCCATGGAGCCTGGCTCCAGTCATGCCTTCAGGTCTGGAAACCCAGTCTTGTGTCACAGCCTGGGAACCGGCTGTGGACCCTGAGCCTCACCCCGTAGTCTGTGTTTGGGGGTGGCAGGTGGGAGCTGTAGATCCCAAATGGGTTCACTGCCGCCTGCTCTGCAGGGGCTCTTTCAGGCCCTTCTGCCTCTAGATAGAGGTGCTTCCTCATTTCCTCAGTTTCCCTCCCAAGAAGGAGGCTGTGAGGAGCCCGTGGTGCGTCAGAGTCCGTGCCAATGCGCTCTCCAGACCTCCTTTCTCCTGTCTTTCCTGTTGCTCTCCGGAGTGACCCGTGTGGACCTCTTTCTATGCGGGGACAGCGGGACCTGCTACTTTTGTCTGCGATTGTGGCGGGATGGCAACCACTGCCTCCCGTCTGCCTGTTCCGTCCTTGCTGCACACCCGCGGCTCCTTCCGTGTGTCCCGTTGGGTTGGTGGCCACCCCACCCCTCCAGTGCACAGAGCAGACACCTCCATGTTGCCCAGCCCCTCCGTTTCTCCCTCACTTCAGAAGCGGTGGCTCAGGGGTCTTGTTGGTCAGCTTCAGGATGGGCCTGGTTAAGCCCTTTCCCCTCGCTGTCCTGGGTGCTGGCCCGCGGCACCTGGTGTCACTTGCTTTGCTGCAGTGGACTCCTAGCAGGTCTGTGGCTTCTGCCCTGTCCCTTGCCACCTCCTCTAACACTGGGTTTTGGGTGACCTTGTTGAAACGTAAGTCAGTGTGGGGCACTCCTCTGTCCAATGCCCTCACTGACTCCGTTTACTCATGGTGGCAGCCAGGATCCATCAGGCACCTTCCAGGACATCCTCGCCCGATACCCAGCACATGCACATGGTGGCCACCTCCGGGCCCCTTCCGCACACCAGGGCCACCTCACCCGGACCTTTGCACGAATTTCCCCTCTGTCTGGGATGCTTTTCCTCCAGTGGGCCTTACAGCCCGCTGCATCACTTTCTTCCATACTCACTCCAGTGGGAGGCCTCCCTGTATACTCTGCCTAAAATTTCACACCTCTTCCCTGTCCCTCCTTACACGCGATGCAGTTTACCGATTTATCTGGCTGATTGCTGTCTCCTGCCGGCACAGCACGTCCCATGTGTTCTGTGTGGCTGCTCCTTGGACGGTGCCTCCCAGAGCAAGGGCTCAGAGACGTTTGTACAAAGGCTGCAGGAAGAGGGAACGTGTTAGCCCATTTAGAGGCTTGGGAAGGAGCCTCAGAAAGGTGGACTGGAAGCCAGGCATGGTGGTGCACGAGCCCATAATGCCAGCACTCGGGAGGCTGAGGCAGAAGGATCACACGTTCAAATCCAGCCTGCGCAATTTAGCAAGACCTTGTCTCAAAATAACAAACAAACACACATAAAGGGGCTGGGATTGTAGCTCAGGGCAAAGGCCCAGGGTTCAATCTGTAAGAGTAAACAAGTAGATTGGAGGGAGATGGGAAGGGCACAAGCCTTTTCTTTGTAGATCTTCGATTTGCAACAGTCTGTACAAATTACTTTTTTTTTTTTTTTGTGGGTACCGGGGGGTCGACCTCAGGACCTCGCGTGCCAGCACGCACCCGTGCCTCTGAGCGATATCACCAGCCCCTTTTTTCGTATGTGGGATCCGGGAGTCGAACTCGGGCCCTCGCACTTGCCGGGCAGGCGCTTAAGCCGCTGAGCCATCTCACCGGCCCCAAATTACTTTTGTAATTAAAAAAAAAAAAAAGTCCAGTAAACAGCAATTTAAAAAAAGTCAAAAAAGAAAGAAAACATTGGTTGTCTGAGGAAGTGTGCAGATTGGACCTGGTCCTTCGACTCCAAGCTGTGTCCCTGCCTCACCACACATAGTGGCTCCAGACCGCTTCCCTGTGGTCCTCAGGGTAGGAGTTTTTTTTTTTTTGTGGGTACCGGGGGGTCGACCTCAGGACCTCGCGTGCCAGCAGGTGCCTGTGCCTGAGCGATATCACTGGCCCCTTTTTTCGTATGTGGGTTCCGGGAGTCGAACTCGGGCCCTCGCGCTTGCAAGGCAGGCGCTTACGCCGCTGAGCCATCTCACCGGCCCCATCAGGGTAGGAGTTTTTAGCTGTTACTATTTTCTTTTGTTAATGGAGATATAATCGACAGGTGGCAAATTAGGCTGTAGCTGGATGAAGTGTTACAGGTGTGTTACCTGCACCCTCCCCACCACCAAGATTTAGAACATTTCTGGTGGCCCAGAAGGTTCAGCCCCTTGCCAGTTCCCTAACCTTCTCATCCCTGAAAAGATTCCCTGGCCTTGAGTTTGTATAAATGGGTTAATGTGTTCAAGCAGTTTTGTCCTGGCTTCTTTCATCCCATAGGAACTCTGAGCCACCCTTGTGGCTGTAGGTACTTGTGGCTTGCGCTTTTCATTGCTGTGTAATATTCCAGTGCACAGCCATATACTTGGGATTTTGGATTTTTAAAAATATTTTCATACACATGGAGTATCTAGTGGATGGGACACAAGTCTCAGTAGGAAATGCATTTGTTTCATATTCGCCTTGTATACATGGCCAGTAGGTATTGTTATACAATATTTTTTAGTGCATCTGCATTTTGACGGAGCCCTGTTACCTGAGGTCAGGTGTGAAATTTTCCATTTGTGGTGTCATTTGCTGCTCACAGAGTTCTGAATTTTGGAGCATTTGGGTTTTGAGTTTTCAGATTAGGATGCTCAACCTGAACCACAGTTCGCTTTGTCTGCTTTCCTGCAGGTGGGCTTCTGTTTCTAGTTTTGGACGATCGGGAATAAAGCTGCTGTGAACACTCTTGTGTCTCGATGGAGGAGGACACTCACTCCCTGAGGACACGTGCCCTGGAGTGGATTGCTGTGTGATGGTAGAATCCTCGTTTTATCTTTAATTTTTTTGGTTTTGAGACAGGGTCTCCCTATGAGTCCAGGCTGACCTTGAACTCCCAGCGATCCTCCTGCCTCAGCCTCCTGAGTGCTGGGATTACAGGTGTGCACTCCCACACCTGGCAGACTCTTCATTTTAATGAGAAGGAAACTGGTGGTCCTGGAGGGTCTGCGAGGAAACGACTTCCCTGCGGTCACACAGGGACTCAGTGTTGCTTGGCTCATCTGCCCCCAGTCTTGCCCTCCCCCGCTCAGCTGCAGGCTGGTAGTGTCAGGGCTGCAGGGGCCTCTGCAGGGCCATGTTCCCGGTCTCATGGCTCTGGATGTGCCCACGCAGCAGCCACCTCCTCCTTGCCACCTCTGTGCCCATCCCTGGCCTCAGTGATTGTGGCTGGACTGCAGTTTGCCTTCCGGGGTGGGTGTGGGAGAGACAGGGGGCGCCGTTGCTTATTGGACATGGGGCCGGGTGGGCAGGTTGTACACCCTCAGCCCAGGACCGAGGGCTGTGCGGGGGCCCACAGGTCTGAATGGTGCTGTGCTCCCTGTGCTCACCTGGGCTCTGGGTGGGTGCAGGCATGTGCGGCCGTCGGGCCCAGGCCTGGCTGCAGCATGGGGCTGTGCGCCCCAGCGGTTAGGGTACCTTGTCTGGAAGTCCACCAGGATCCCCCAGGCACCTATGTGTCTCCTTCCCCAGCTGCCCCAGCCCCCTGCATGGTGGTGCCTTAGCTCTGCCCCTATCTTGCCAACCTCTAGGGCCTGAACTCTTTATTCATGGGGACAGACATGAACATGGACGTTGGAAACATTTTAAAACGCTTTTGTGTGTGTGTGTATGTGTGTGTGTGTGTTCCTTCAGATCGAACCCAGCATCCTTTGTCACTGAGTTACATCCCCAGCTCTTTATTTTTTACTTAGAGACAGAGTCTCACTGAGTTGCCCAGGACTGTCTCAAACTTGCAATCCTCCTGCCTCAGCCTCAGGATACTAGCTGGGATTACAAGTATGTGCCACCATGCCTGGTTCCTTAATTAAAAAAAAATCATGATAAAATATTATTTAAAATTTACCATTTTAGCCATTGTTAAGTGTTTAATTTATTGGCATTAAGTACATTCACAGCTGGGTATGTTGTGGTGCACACCTCTAATCCTAGCACTCTGGGAGGCCGAGACAGGAAGATTGCAAATGGGAGCCCAGCCTGGGCAATTCAGCGATTTAGTGAGATCCTGTCTCCAAATTAAAAATAAAACAATTAAAAGAGTTGGGGATGTAGCCCAGTGTAATGGCTGGGTTCAATCTTCAGTACTCCCACCCAAAACAAAACAAAACAAAACAGGACAAAACAAAACAAAACACCTTTCACATTGTGCAGTCATCGTCCCCATCCAGAATCTTTTTATCTTTCCAGGCTGAAGTTCCCAACCTGCCAGACACCAACTCCCGCCACCTTACTGCAGCCTGTACCCCCGCTGGCTTCTCGCTCTCTGACTCTGGCTACTCTGGGGGCCTGGTGGAAGCGGAACCATACAGTATTTGTCCTTTGGCTTCTGGAACACTTAGCGTGATATCCTCACGGCTCGTCTGTGTTGTGGCCTGGCTCAGAGCTTCCTTCCTTTTCAAGGCTGTCATTGTTCTTTGGGGCACATTCTACAGGCATCTTCCATTCAGAATGGAGCAAGAGGTCAGCCTGCTAGAGGGAGGGCATCAGTAACACTGACGGGTGTTACCCAGTACCAGCCCTTTCCCTGCGTGGCCTCCCCTAATCCCTGTGAAGTCAGGATCGACATCTGGAACTGATTGGTGCTGTGGCAGGGGCAGTGGGCCCCTCATCCCAGGCCAGACTGGTGCTGGAAGCTGGGCAGGGGTCTGCAGGGATGTGGCCTCTGCCCCAGCAAGGCCGGCAGGGGCGGCCACACGGCCGGATGTCCCTCTTGGCAGAGCTTTCCCTCTGAACAGAGCTACTAGGAACTTCGGGGTGGAGGGGACAGATGCACAGGAAGAGGAAGAAATGGGAAAACATTTTCTTCCCTTCCCAGTCTTGAGCCCTGGTGTGCATCCCTGCTGCTCGCTGTGTCCAAGGGTCCTGGGTAGTGTAGCCCTACCCCCGCCAGGGACCATGCGGAGGCCTGGGAGCTGTGCTGGGGAGGTTGAGGTCAGAGGGCTCTGGTTTATTTTGGTTGGGGGTAGGACTGGCATTTGGCGCCGCCCAGTTTTTTTTTTTTTTTTTTTTTTTTTTTGAGACAGGGTTATACTATGTAGTTCAGGCTTTCCTTGAACTCTCAGTGATCCTCCTGCTTCAGCTTCCCGAGTGCTGGGATTATAGGTGTGGGCCACCACACCCGGCTTCAAGTTAGAATCTTGGTCATGAGATGTGGGCCACACCAGAGCCTCTTTGAGGGCCAGATCATCCGTGCTGTGTGGTCCACAGGGTACTTGGAGAAATGACACAGCAGCAAGCATTTGTCCAGCACCAGCCATGGGTGCTCTGAGGGTCGACGGGGTTATCCTAGTCTGTCCTCACCCTCAGATGTGGGCTTGGGTATTAGCTTTTTCTTTGCAGTGGTGGGGTTGAACCAGGGCCCTGACATGCTAGGCAAGTGCTCTGGCTCTGAGCTATACCCCAGCCCAGTGGTTGTTACCTTCTGTGACAGACCTTGTGGCACAGAAAGGCTGGGGGTTTGGTCAGGGTCACACAGCTGGGGGCCTCCTAAGCGCTTTAGCACTTCCTCGGGGGCTCTGCGCTGTGTGCAGCATTTGTCTCTGTGCTGTTCCCTCTCGGGGGAATGCCTTTCCCTCCCTTCCTGTCTGCCAAATGGTGCTCAGCCTTTCAGGCCCAGCTCTGTTGCCTTTGCTTCCAGGAAGCTTTCCCTGCATTGCACAGGGCAGTGGGACAGGTGCTGGAGTCCCTGCCTACTGCCAGCCTCAGTTTCCTCATCTGTGCAATGGGGACAGTGGCACTGCAGGAGAGAAGAATGCCTGGCTTGTGTGGAGCTGGCCCAGCCTGGAGAAACCCGGCTCCCCAGTGTTAAAAATCACTCGGTGCCAGCGGCAGAAGGAGGAGGATACAGTGTGAAATGAAGTCACTTCCCTGCCCAAGGGTCCGCCCTGTGCCTGGCCTTCAGGGGTAAATCCTGTTTTCTCCTTGGCCTCTGTGTGCCCTTGCACGTGCTCCTGGCTCCCTCGACCCTTCCCTCTGCTCACAGCTGTGGGGCCCCAATGGAAAGCTGGTAGGTCACGCTGCCACTCATCCAGCGAGCTGCCTTCCAGCCGGGATGAGCCAGCTGCCTCTCCTGCCTCTGCTTTCCACAGCACAAGGAGAAGGATGGGTGCGGGGCCTGAGGAAGCTGCCTGAGGTCAGGGGCAGAGTTTGGGGACACTGAGGCCCATGAAGGGGTAGACTTCCTGCAGATCACACTCTAGTTGTGGGGAGCACTCTGGGGCCTCCCCAGGTTCATTTTTGGGGGGAATCAGGTCTCACAGGCCAGTGGTGTGAGGTGAGGAAGTTGCTGGGTCTCTGTGGGCTTCGTTGTGCTGGGGAAGCTGGGGCTGCCTGCCTGTAAGAGAGGATGACCTACCTGCTCAGGCCGGGGTGGCATGATGGCATGACCTTGTTTTTTGTTGTTGTAATTTTTTTTTTTTTTTTTTTTTTTTTTTGTGGGTACCGGGGGGACGACCTCAGGACCTCGTGCGCCAACAGGCACCCGTGCCGCTGAGCGATATCACCGGCCCCTTTTTCGTATGTGGGATCCGGGAGTCGAACTCGGGCCTTCGCGCTTGCAAGGCAGGCGCTTAAGCCGCTGAGCCGTCTCACCGGCCTTTTGTTTGTTTTTTGAGACAGGGTCTCACCATGTAGTTCAGGCTGGCCTCGAACTCACTATGTAGCCCAAGCTGGCCTCTAATTCATGGCGGCGATTCTCCTGCCTCAGCCTCTCGAGTGCTGGGACTATAGGTGAGTGCCACCATGCCCAGCTCTGGTATGACCTTGTTTAACCCTCCCATCCTACAGGGGAGCAAGGCTCAGGGGTCCAGGCCCTGGCCAGGACTTGGTGCAGAACCGTACTGTCAGACCACCCGGGTTTTTTGGAGCCATGGGGAGGTGGTTGGTGGTGTATCTGTGTTACTTTAGGAAGATGAGAAAAATTACCTGTTATCCCACTGCTCAGAGATAATCACAGTTCACCGTGAATGCCTGAGATTTACCCGCCAGATGCATTTCATGTGTGTGCATGCATGTGTGTGTACACAGTTTGTTTACGAGAGGCCTCCTCATCTCCTTACCTCTTTGTGTGCGTGTTGAACCCAGAGCCTCATTCACGCTAGGCAAACGTTCCACTACTTAGCCACCAGTCCAGCCTTTTTTTTATTTTATTTTACTACAGGTTTTCTCTAAGCTGCCTAGGCCAGTGGTGGTGAACCTATGGCGCATGTGTTATTTGTTTTTCTCTTAAGACAAAAGATGTTAATGTATGAGTTGTTTTTTCTAAACTAAAACCTCAGTATTCAGGTGTAATTGCAGTGCTGGCAGCTACTGTTCCTACATCCAGTGTGTTACTTTGTGCTAGTTTGATTCAAGTGTATGTAGAAAATCCAGCTTCATGGAGGTTCCTGGTGGGAAAGGGGAATATGTTTCACTGGCCTGAGGATAGCTCCTTTGTTACTATATAACTACATAAAACTTTGGCAAGTGGTAGATTCTTAGCAGTTAGTTGCAGCTTGGAATCTGGAAACATAATAATGATCGTTTTATACTTTGTTACGTTGAACTCCATTGGCGGGGTGTTGTATTTTGAGTGACTGATGTGATTTTGTGACATCAGTGTTTTTACATTGACTCTGCCTACAAAATCACATCAAAGATGGGCCGGTGAGACGGCTCAGCGGCGTAAGCGCCTGCCCGGCAAGCGCGAGGGCCCGAGTTCGACTCCCGGAACCCACATACGAAAAAGGGGCCGGTGATATCGCTCAGCGGCACGGGCGCCTGCTGGCGCGCGAGGTCCTGAGGTCGACCCCCCGGTACCCACAAAAAAAAAAAAAAAGAAAAAAATCACATCAAAGAGTCACTCAAAATACAGCACAGGCCCCATTGTGTATCTGCTGGGTGTTCTCTCAAATGACAGCTGAGCCCCCTGGGCCAAAAAGGCCAGTTCAGTGCCTCTTGGAACTGAGTTTCTTCCAGACCTGGTCATGCCCCGGGGAGCAGTGAAGGTGCATCCAGAACTTCCCACTTCTTCTCTCAGGGTATCCAACGCTGGGGTTCGGTGAGAGGAGTCATTCATACCCTTCGTGACACTTGTGCATTTCGTCACTCCTAATGCGTGTTTGTGCAGCACACAGTGAGACCAGTCCTGTTTGGACCACTTGTGGCTGAGACTCTGGCAGTGTCCCCATTGTGGCTTTTGTACCATCACCTGTCAGCCCTGTGAGAAGGAACAGCAGGGTCCCATCATGAGAACTGTGACTCTGTGGCCCCTTGAAGGAAGGTGTTGGGGACCCCAGAGGCCTGCAGAGCATGGTTTCAGCACCATGGACTTGGATGGTAGATGCTGGCTTTGTCTTCCCCAGAGGTCCCATGTGTGTCACCTGCTGCCATTATTATTCTTCCCCTAACAAACCTGAAAGGAAGAGCTTGGTGTAGGGACCGGAGATGACAGCCATTCAGGGTGAAGAACTCATCACTTGTGATTTCAGATCCTGCTTGGAGTGCTAATGTCATTTGGTCCTCAGGAGCGAGTGAAGGGCTCAGGGACTTAGTAGATGTCCCATTTTTCTTGCCCCTCTGAGTGACAGGGATGGCGTGGGCCTGACTCAATGGAAGAGACTCAGGGGTTCTGTCCAGTGACTGTCCCCGATGGGTGGGCCCTGCTTCCCTGGAGACCCACAGGGTCACTGTCTTAGTTACTTTTTTTCTCATTGCTGAGACAAAATACCTGACACCCAAAGTTAAGGGAGGAAAGGTTTATGTAGCTCACAGTTTGTAGAGGGTTCAGTTGATAATCAGCTGGCTCCAAGGCAGGGTGGCACATGGCAAGAGGGCAACAGTTCATGGTGGAGGAAGACAACAAAATAGAGAGAAAGAGACAAGCCTCTTTCTGTCCCTTATACTGTATCCAGTCTACCGGGATTAGGGCGGTGCCAATCCAATCAGTGGACTGATCTGGCAATCACCCAGCCTTAATCCCAGCACCCTTAATCCCAGCATTGCTCTATGAATCAGTCACGCACTCTAGATCCAGCCACCTCTGAAAAAGCCCTATGACCGCATGAGGCTTTGGGGGGGACATAGCCTCTGGACTCCACATCACTTCCTTATTAGTTTTCTCAGCTGTGTGGGACTCAGGATCAGCACCCCCTGCCCCCCTCATTTTCTTTTTTTTGAGACAAGGACTGATTATGTAGTTCAGCCAGGCCTTGAACTCACTATGTAGCCCAGGTTGGTCTTGAACTCATGATACTCCTCCTGTCTCAGCCTCCCAAGTGCTGGGATTACAGGCATGCCCCCCACCCCCATTTTCTACAAGGTGGTGGCAACATGGTGGCCATTAGTGGACTGGCATTGTTGCCTGGGCCCTGGGCCAAGACTCTGCCTTGTGTTGTCTTGAACTTTCCTAGAACTATATACTACCAACGCCGTAGAGACTGAAAATGCTATTCCTACAATTTTACAAAGTTGATCCTTTTTTTCTTCTTCTTTTAAAATCTTCCCAGTTTTTTTATTCAAGTGGCTGTTTTGTGCTGGTGCCCCAGGCAGGCTGTAGGGTGCCACTGAAGCCTGGAGGGCACCAGAGCTGGGGCCGGGTGGGGAGGGGAGGGGAGGGGAGCAAGGCCTCTGGGGCAGGAGAGCTCTTCCCTGGTCAGGGTCTTCCGGGAGCTGGGAGGCCATGCCTGGTGAGGCAGGGGACCGAGGGTGGGAGGCATCCGGTCCCTGGCCTGCTGCCCACTTTGTGACTGCGGGCAGGTCTCTGCCACTTCGACCTCAGTTTCCTCCTCTGTAAAAGGAGAGGAACAGACTGGACTCTCAGCCGTGCCACTGGTTCCTAGACACACGCTGGTGCTCAGGGAGTGGGGTGGGATTCTGTATTGTGTGTGCCTGTTTGTTTGTGTGTATGTTAGGAGTTAGTGGATGAGGCCCAGAGCAAGTGACCGCCTGGTCTGAGCCCCACCCTGGATATAGACCTGAACGATTTGTTGTTGTTGTTGTTTGTTTGTTTTTGGTACTGGGGATCGAACCCAGGGACATTTTACCACTGAGCTACATCCCCGCATCCTCTCCCTTTTTCTTTTGAGACAGTGTCTTGCTAAGTTGCCCAGGCTGGACTTGTGCTTGGCAATCCTCCTGCCTCAGCCTCCTGAGTACTAGCTGGGATTATAGGTGTGCCACCGCCACATGGAAGTTTTATGCTGCCAGGCCCACCCCACAGAAGGGAACCCTGCAGCATGGTGACTTCCTCCAAGTGGTTCTGAAGCTGAGGCAGATGTTTCCTGCAGCTGGCCATGTGCACCCTCACCCCAAGATGGACAGGCCTATTTTTAGCTCCATTGTTCCCTGTCTTAGGCATTTGACTACCAGGACCTGGATTCAGCATGTTCTCTCCTTCTGCAGGGCCCTGCTGTGGGTCTCCCAGTGTCTGCTGGGCAGCTGGGGTGGTTTCAGGGAGAAATGGGGGCTTCTGGGCCAGTGGACTAGGAAGAGCCAGGGCTATGCTGAGTGCAGAGCTCCAGCCTCAGTGTTTCCAGCTCCTGGGTGGGATGGCAGCCCGCGCCTGTGCTGAGTGCGGGGCTGCTCTGAGCTGCAGTGAGACAGTGAGCGAATGGGAGTTCACTCGGCAGTGACACTTGGAGACTGCACGAGCTGTGGATTTGGGGCTGGAGGAGGTTAGGATGCGGGGAGGCGATGGGCAGCCTGCTCTTAGCAAACTCCAGGCTGGGGCAGGGCTGGGGGAGCACAGGCTGAGCATGGGAAGGGGGTGGGGACAGCATCCGCTGGCTCTGATGGATGGGTGGGGTGCCAGTGGGGCATGGGGGCTGACACTCCTCATGTGGAACCCGGGAACATGGGGTGTGAAGGCTGGAAAGGAGGGGCCTCAGGTGTCCTGGGAGGCCCTTGAGGACGTGAGTGGCTTTGGCCAGCGGCTCTGGAGCCTCCTGTTTGTCGGGCTTCCTCTGTTCTTGGCTGTCGGTGCTTTTTGTTTGTTTGGAGACGGGGTCTTGCTGTGTAGTTCAGAGTGGTCTTGAACTTGCCGTGATCCTCCTGCGTCAGCCTCCCAAGTGCTGGGATTCCAGGTGTGCAGCACCACACTGGCCAAAACATTCATTTTGCACAAAGGATTTGGCTGCTAACACAGTGGAAAACCACTTGTCTTTTCCATCCCCTCACTTTCCATGTGGGAGCCAACTGTTGCCAGAGAGGGCTGGGCTGACCTTGATGCCTCTCTGAAGGTCGGGGTGGAGGGAAATTCCACCCTAGCTTCTTCAGCTCCTCTTCATGGGGTGCCCACACGGTCTCAATTTGCTTGAGTGTGGGGTCTGTGGAGGCCCATGGGGTGGCGAGGGTGGGAAGGGGCCTTGAATGCTGGGCAAGGGGGTTTAGACTGGAGGCTGCAGGGGCAGCTGCGATGCCACAGATGCCAGAGAGGGCTCGGAGTTCTCCCCAGCTGCTTGAAATGCTGCCCCAGGTTCCTGCGAGGTCACCCGTGGGGTTGGAGTTAGTTCCTGCTGGCCCTCTGGGGTGTAGGCCTGGGAGCTGACAGGGTGGGGTCTCAGACTGCACTTTTTTCTGCTGATTGCAATGAGTCCGGACTCTCTTCCCCATTCCCCCAAGGGTCCATCGCGCTGCACCTTCTAGCGCTCCAGGTCTGGTTCCGAAGGCCCTGAAGACACAGCAGCAGCTCTGTCGTTCAGACAGGGGACACTTGTGCACTCTCTCTGCCTTTTTGGAGCAGTGGAGGCCACAGTGCCTAACGATGTTTAGCTGCTTGGAACTCTCTAGAGCTCTACAGCTGCCACCACTCCTGGTCTTTGGATCCTGGAGTTGATCTGCCAGAACACAGACCCACAGTGCAACCTGCCCTCAACAGCAGAGGAGTTTGATGTTCTTCTGCAAGAGGGGAAGAAATAAGTTCTTGCTGAGAGTGGTGACGCATACTTGGAATCCCAGCACTTGGGAGGCTGAGGCAGGAAGATCTCCCTGAGTTCGAGGCCAGCCTGGGTTATTTAGTGAGTTCAAGGCCAGCCTGAAGTGTATAGTGAGACCCTGTCTCAAAAATTTAAAGAAGTCCTGTGGCCATGTGGTATGTGGTCACCAAGCGTTAAACCTAAAAATAACAGTGTGCATTAGTCAGGATTAGATTTGGCTGCAAGTAACAGGAAAAGTTAAATTACAGTGGTTTACACAAGAGGGAAGTTTATTTCTGTGTTCTAAGCCCAGGGCTTTGCACACCAGACCTAGCGTTGTGGCTCTGCTCTATGGTTTCCTTGGGGAACTTGATCTCCACCATTCTTAGGATGTGGCTGTATGTGCTCATGGTTCAAGATGGCTGCGAAACTTCTGTCATCACATCTGTGTTCCAGGCAACAGGGTGAAAGAAGGGAGAAAACGATCTCATAAGGAAGGATTCTGGGACTTGGTGTGTGACACTACCCCTTGTGTCCTGTTAGCTAGAATTCAGCCTTGTGGCCCTGAGTCTGGTCTGCTGAGTGCTGATGGTGAGGCATGGGCTTGCTCAGGGCAAGGCTGAGACCAGGAGCCCCATGCCTGGATCTCAGGGGCCAGGGAGGCTGGGTGCTTGTGCACCCTGGCCCAGTGGACCCCAGGAGCCCTGGAGAGATCCAGGCCTGCTGTTGTAATCCTTGGATTCTTCAGATGCCAGAGATACAGATTTTGATTGACATACTGATCAGAGTGGGAAATGCAGAACTGTAAGGATCAAAGAAATGGCCCACATGACCCCTCCTGGGCCTGCTTCCTCCTTCCAGTGTAGATGTGTTCTGAGTCCCCAGGGGCAGGTCCAGGAGGGATCCATGGGAAACCAGCTTCTCCTAGGACAGCTTAACCAAAAAAACAAACAACCAGAAAACCCCCCAGAAAACCCTTTTTAATTTTTTTTTTTTTTTTTTTTTTGGGACAGGGTCTCACTAAGTTGCCCAAGCTGGGCTCAAACTTTCAATCCTCTTGCCTCAGCCTCCCAGAGTGCTGGGAAGACAGGCATGCACTACCACGCCTGGCTAATACAATTGTTTTTTAAACTTTATTATTATTATTTTTTATTTATTTATTTTTTTTTGTGGGTACCGGGGGGTCGACCTCAGGACCTCGCACGCCAGTAGGCGCCTGGCCCCTTTTTTGTATGTGGGTTCCGGGAGTCGAACTCGGGCCCTCGCGCTTGCCAGGCAGGTGCTTAAGCCGCTGAGCCATCTCACCGGCCCCCTAAACTTTATTTTTGAACTGTTATTTAACTCCTTGTTTTTAACTTGAGAAACTTCAACCCAACAGACAGGTTCAAAGAGTGCAGTGAGCAGTGCGCCTCTGACTGTGGCTGACATTTCCTGCTCTCTCTAAACCATCGAAGTCTCCGCATCAGAGGTGCTGCCTCTTCCACGGGGCTCCTGATCTGCCTCCAGGTGTAAACTGACTCCTCCCAGTGCACGCTTTGCATTTGGGGTTTCCTAGTTGTCCTCAGAAGCCCATGATGGCCTTTGCCACCTCCGCTTCTAGGCTTGTGGGAACGAAGCTTTGCTGATCCCCGCATGCCGAGGCCGCCCTGGGAGTGCTGGGGGGGCTCCCACATTCTGGCACCTATGGGCTGTGCCAGGGAGGTGGCCAGCACTGGCCACTAGGCCACCACTGCTGTTGTGGTGCTGTGTGTCACTCTGGGAGCCATCCTATGCCCAGCACCCTTTCCAGGGAAGGCTGTGCCCGCCACCTGCTGTTCCCAGCGCAGGGGCCCAGCTGCACTCTGACCCACTCCCGCCTACGGGCCCCCTCTGCTGGCAGCTGTCTCTCCTTCCCTCCCTTGTCCCCTCGCTGCTCCAAGCCTACCCAGACTCCCAGACTGGACACCTCAGGCTGTGACATCGATGACATTGCTTTCTGGCCAGCACTTGGACCCCCTCAGTTTTGCAAGCTGAAACCTGGAATTCAGCCCCACTGCTGCCCCATTTCCAAATGGCCTCCATCTTTTCGACTTTCAAACTCTCTTTGTGTTTGGAAAGAATAAACACATTTCAAAAACATAATTTATCAGGTAGAGGGTCTCCTTCCATCCCAGCTCCCGGAGGGCTTTAATTTAGTTGTGTTGTTGTTGTTATGAAATGGGGTCTTGGTAAGTTGCCCGGGCTGGTCTCAAACTTGTGGTCCTCCTGCCTCAGCCTCCTTGGTAGCTGAGGTTATAGGTACATGCTGCCACTGTGCTCAGCTTAATTTAAGTTTTTTTTTGGTACTGGGACTCAAACTCAGGACCTCGCGTGCCAGCAGGCGCCCGTGCCACTGAGCGATATCACCGGCCCTTTTTTCGTATGTGGGTACCGGGAGTCGAACTCAGGACCTCACGCTTGCCAGGCAGGCGCTTATGCCGCTGAGCTATCTCACCAGCCCTAGTTTAGTTTTTTTTTTTTTTTTTTTTTTGTGGGTACCGGGGGTCGACCTCAGGACCTCGCGCGCCAACAGGCACCCGTGCCGCTGAGCGATATCACCGGCCCCTTTTTCGTATGTGGGATCCGGGAGCCTAATTTAGTTTTTAAACTGATCTCTTCCTAGTTTTAAAGAGGAGGCTGGGGGGTGGAGGTTGTGAAGGGACAGGCCTGGGGACCCTAGGAGGTGAAGGGAGTGGGAGGGGTGGGTGACCCTGCCTCTACTGAGCTGTGTCACCTGGCGAGAGCTGGGCAGGGTGGAGGTGAAGGGATGGAGAGACGCTGCCCTGCTCTCTCGAACTTGATTCCTTCCGGTAGCAGTTATGGGTCCTGCTTCTCCTGCTCAGGAGCTGGTCTGTTGGCTGGAAGGACACAGGCATGGCCTTTGCCAGGAATAGTGTGCAGCACAAGGGAAAGGAGGACCCCACTTTTGTGATGCTCACCCAGGCTGTTGGGATTTGGAGGCAGAGAGCGTGTGAAGTCAGGGAGGGCTTCCTGGAGGAGTTGGGCTTTAGCCTCTGTGTCGTGTAGAACCTGGGTAGGCAGGGAAGGCGGCATCCAGGAGAAGAGCTTCCCGAGGAGGAGGGGCCTGGTGTGTGGGAGGAACACGGAGGACTCCGCCGGGGCTGGAGGGTCACAGTAGGGGAGTGTGGGCGTAGGCCGGGGTGAGGGTCTGCGTGCCACCTCAGGGTGGTGGGAGGAAGTGACATGATCTTGTGTGGGTTGTCACAGCGTCCTTCCGCAGCTGCATGGGGACTGGATTGTGGGGTCGGGAGAGAAGGAGAGTCTGGTGGGGGCTGTGTCATTGGTCAGGCCTGGTGGCCTGGTGGCCAGGACTGGGTGGGGGTAGAGGGAGGGCGAGAACTGACCTGTTCTGTGGGGTGGGGGACCTGCCCTGTCCCAGAACCGAGCTGGCGTCACCTGGCTGGGTCCTGAGGAAGCCGGGAGCAGACGGCAGCCTCCCTCAGTGGTTCCCGACAAAGTGCAGTGAGGAGAGGGCTCACCGTGCGTTCAAAGCAGGGCCACCTGCCACCCTGCTGTTTGTCTGGGGTGAGAGCCAGTGGACTTCCTCCTCTGGGCCATTGACAGGTGTAGACCCTGCTCCGCATCCTGGCTGTGCAGGTGCAGTTCTGTAGCAGCCCAGGTTGCTGGGAGGGCGCTTGGGGAAGGCAGTGTGTTGGGCTGTCTCGGAGTTGCTTTACACACATTCACTTACTTCCTCCTCATGTAGTCCAAGAAGGAAGTGCTGTTATGGTCTCCAGTCTGTAGTGGGGAAACTGAAGCTTGGACAGGTTGACCCTAGGTTGCATGACTGATGGGCAATGGCAATAGGAGTCAGCCAGTTTTTGGCCAGAGCCATGTGTCACATAGAGCAGGAACCACTGCATGCCCTGCCAGGTGTGGGGACTTCGGAGTCCCCGCTGTGCAAGCTCTGCCTTTGCTCGTTAGTTGGGGTGACAGTGCCAGCCATGGGAGGCTCCTCCCACCACAGCAGATGTCTGTTAGGTTTTTACTTGCAGCAGCTTTGGGTTCAGCTCTGAGGACCTCTAACTGTCTGAAGGCTGCTGTCGGGGCCGCGGAGGGCTGGGGGCTCAGAGCAGCGCTGGCCTGTAGAAACGGAACTCAAGCCGCAGCGTCTCTTTCTTTCCCTTCCTCCCTCCTTTCTCTTTCTTTCTTTCGCTTCTGTCTTTCTGTCAGAAATTGTCTTTCTGTCTGTCTTCCTCTCCCTCTTTCTCTTCTTTCTGTCGAAAATTGTCTTCCTTCTTTCCTTCCTTCCTTTCTTTGAGATAGGGTCTCACTATGTAGTTCAGATTGGCCTTGAACTCACTAATCCAGGTTGGCCTCGAACTCACAGGGATTCTCCTGCCTCAGCCTTCCAAGTGCTGGGATTACGGGTGTGCACCACCACACCTGGCAAAGTATGTGTTTACTTTGGTGAGAAGCTGCACAACTGTTTTCCAAAGTAGCTGTACGATCTTCCACGTCCCCAGCAGTGCACGGGAGTCCCTGGTGCCAGTGCTTGGTATTGACCATCTTTAAAAATGGTCCTGAGTGTCTTTTATGTGCTTAATTGATATTCACATGTATCTTTTAATCTTTTGGCCATCTTTAACTTGTTTTTGTGAATTGGCTGTGGAGGTGTAAGAGTTGGCACCCCTTCTGTGGTTCAGGTTAAATGGGATGGTGTGTGACATGCGCCTGGCAGCTGGGACGTCCATCCCAAGGCCCTCCTTTGCCATGTGCTCTACCGTGGTGTGAGGCTTTGCCATGGGTGCCAAAGCAGTGGGACCTATGAGTGTGGGCTGAAACCTGCAACTCTTTGAGCCGAAATAAGTCTTTCCTATGGGGCGTGGGGTGGGGATTGAACCCAGAGTCTTCACATGGAGCTACGTCCTGAGCTCCTTTTTCAGGGTCTCAGTAGCTAAGTAGCCCAGGCTGGGCTCTAACTTGCGATCTTCCTGCCTCAGCCTACCAGAGTCCTGGGATTATAGGTGTGTGCTACTGTGGCTGAATCTTTCCTCCTTTTAAACTGATTCTTTCAGTTACAGTATTTTGTTAGAGTAGCATAATGCTGACTAACATGGGCATCATTGTTTATACACCAACCAGGCTCACGGACCTCCCTCTTACAGTCTTGTCTCACCCTAGTCCACCACCCCTAGGGTCCCCCAGGAGCGGACTGGGCACCGGGGAGCCCGCCAAGCCCTCCTGCCTTGCCGACCACTGTCCTTGGTAGTGGACAGCAGGGCTGCAACCACTAGGGTGGCTGATTTCAGGACCCAGATACCCCTGAAGCTGGAAGGGGCTTCAGATCAGCTCATCCTTCACTGTCATTTTACGGCTGGAACACTGAGGCCCAGAGAGGAGAAGGAAGCTGCCTGGGACCCCACAGCATGTGGCTGGCAGGACGAAGGCTCCTGAGCTGGCGAGACTCCCTCTGCCTGGGTCTGAGGGGTTTTAGAGTCTTAGGGGCTTACAGAGTGAGAAGCCCAGGACTGCACCCCCACAAATATGTTGGAGATGGGTTCAGTTTTCACAGGGTATTGTGCTTCCCCCACCCCTAGTGGCTTGTTCTGCTCCTGCAGCTGTGCACATCTGTATTGTCTCCTGGATGCCCTTCCAGGGCACTGGCTGGTGCTTGTCATTGCCTGTGAGCCCTGGCGAGGTGAGGGGGCCGAGATGTGAGGCAGACGAGGGGGGATGATAGGCAGAGGTGTCAGGCTGACCCGAGCTCTCTGGCACCTGTCTGGGGCCTGGCCTTGGCCCTACAGCTGTGGCCTCCTGTGGGCCCTTCCTGCTCCCTGTGCCCCAGGCTCAAGGCTGTTCCCCCCCTCCCCGGGTGTGGGCTGCTGGGAGGGGCCTGGGAAACTTCGGCTGTGCTCTTTGGGGGCTGGCAGCTGGGGGGCCTGGTGAGATGGAGAGAAAGCGCCCGCTCTGCTGTTGCCAGCTGGGGTCCCCTGTGAGCCTCTCTCCCTCTCTGAACCACCTGTTTTTCTGTTTGGGAACATAGAGGCTCATTTTTTCCACCTTTGACAAAGAACAAAACAAAAAAGGTGGCAGGGGTGGGCCTGGGGACTGGGCAGGGTGCGAAGTGCTGGAACACAAAGTGTGTGTGTTGGCAGCGTCAGTCATGAGGCTCCTGGGAGTTTTCAAGGATGACAGGGCTGATGGGGAACTTTGCAGCGGGAGAGGAACCTCTTCCAGCAGTGGTGTGAGCAGGTTCTGGAAGGGCAGTGAGCTGATAGTAGTCACTCTTTCTCTGAGAGGCCTCAGGGTGAGAGGTGGGAAGGAGCCCGAGTACATAGGCAGGGGGAGACCTGGGGAATAGTCCGCTGGGGGCCAGAGGGCTGCCATTCAGGGTACAGTGAGCTCAGCCTGCGGACTGCACTGATCCTGGCTTCCTGCTGACCTTGGGACCCCACCGTCCCCTGCTGGTCATGGGAGGGAGGTGGGTGTGGACAAGGATGGCCGGGAGCAGATTGTCCCCACTGCAGGCACCTGGGAGGTGTTTATGTTCTCATGCACAGAGCAGAGCCATCACCCAGGGTGCAGGGGGCTGGGGGGCAGGCGGGGCAGGTTGCCCCTCTCCTCCTGGATGGTCAGTGCTCTGTGGGGTCATGTGGAATTCCCGGCTCCCCCCTTCCCTTCATGCCTGGCTCTCAGAGCCACTCCCTCCCCCAGCACCTCAAAGTCATCCCGGCCCTCTTCTCCACACATGCGTTTACGTATTTTCTTTAAATAGGTTTTAACTTTATTACCCTATGTTCAGAGAAGAAAAATCAGAAAATACAGGCAAGCGGTGAACTAAAAGTTGTCTGTGATCTCTCTTGGAGATGGCTCATTGAGCACTCTGAGGTGACTCCTTGGACACAGTGAGGGCAGTATGGTTGCAGGTCTGTGCCTTGCAGCTGCTGCAGCTGTTCCCGTTCGCAGGGTGGCTTTGGGCTTCAGTCTACGGGGTCCGTTCCACAGCAGCTTGGAGCGGTCAGCACATGCCCTGCTGGCAGCTGGAGGCTTTTTCCAGTGCTGTGTTCTTAGGAACAACATCCGCCACCAACATGACGTGGTGGTCCATCCTTCAGCATGTCCTGAATGAGGAATAAGCTCTGCAGGGGGATTGCTAAAGCCTAAGGACACCCAGCCTCCTCCTGGATCCCATGAACGATGCTGATGTCGAGCTCGATGGTATTTTCTTTCGGTGCCTGGTTTGCTGACAGTTCACCTTTGCTAGATGTCTCTGTCCTCGTTTTATTACGGTCCTGTTTTTGGCAGGGGTTGCTGTTTGTGTCTCTCTCTGTCCATGACTCCCCCAAAGCATCAGCAGGAGGCCAGGCACATGGCAGCCACCCTGTGAGCCTTTCTGAATCCAGGGTGGTGGCATCAAGCCTGCTGTGTTTGGAGTCACAGTGCTGGCTGCTGCTTGCCGTCCGTGGCAGGTCAGCGTGGGGTGGGTCCCTTCCTTGGGTGGCTTCTTCCACCCCCACCTGCACTGCACGTCTTCTCTCCCTGCAGGTCTTGGGTCCTGAGGCTGCCGGCTGACTATGGGTACGACAGCCAGCACAGCCCAGCAGACAGTCTCGGCGGGTGCCCCCCTTGAGGGTCTCCAGGGTGGCAGCACAATGGACAGCCGGCATTCATTCAGCGTCCATGCCTTCCAGACCATGAGCCTGCACAACAGCAAGGCCAAGTCCATCATCCCCAACAAGGTGGCCCCTGTCGTGATCACGTGAGTGGCAGGGGGAGTGTGGCCATGGCCCTGGGGACTCGAATGGAGGTGCAGTAGTATACACACTCAGTGCTTACAGATGGCTTTTGCTGTTCCAAAAATGAAGGCTCAGGCCCAGAGACACTAAGCAGTGTTTACGTGGTCACACAGCAAGCTGGATCTCTGTTACGAGCCTCTGAGCCCACGCTGCTTACCACAGTGCCAGTGAGCATGGAGAAGGGGAAGTGGCAGGAGGGACACCCTTGTGAAAATGATTCTTGATCGAACATTTTTTTTTTTTTTTGTGGGTACCGGGGGGTCGACCTCAGGACCTCGCACGCCAACAGGCGCCCGTGCCGCTGAGCGATATCACCGGCCCCTTTCTCGTATGTGGGATCCGGGAGTCGAACTTGGGCCCTCGCGCTTGCAAGGCAGGCGCTTACGCCGCTGAGCCATCTCACCGGCCCTTGATCAAACATTTTTAAAGGAAGCATATTGCATATACTTAGGTACATGGAATTTAGATCTTTTTGCTTTCAGAGCCCGCCATTGTGGCTCAAAGCTGAGATTAATACTAAGTTGTTTAAAGGCCTTGGGCTGAAGAAACTGGAAGTTGCTAGTTGATGTTCCTACATGGAACAGTCCCTGACGGGTGGAGGATTTGTTCTAGCAGCCACTTTGCAGAGACCTGGACACAGAGCAGCAGCCAGAGCAAGAGGGTCCTGCAGGGCCCTGAAACCCTGTCTGTGCTGTGGAGCTGCCTGAAGGAGCTGGGAGCTGGACAGGGAGATGGAGGGGACATTGGATCTGTTCCCTGGGGAGTCAGGGAGCCCAGCACTTTCCATGACCTCTGCCTCTGGCAGGAAGAAGGACTCGGTGAACTGTGAATTCAATATGCGGTACGCACACAAGTTTGGCAGAGCTGTAGAAGATGGGCTAGGCCAGAGGGGGTGGGGATGATGAAGCTTGTCTGCTCACCTGGGGCCGGGGAAAGGGCAGTCATAAAGAAGTGTGGTGCTCTGGAGAAGAGGGGGAAAAGAAGTGTCACATGAGAGAGACTTGCTATGGAGTCTGTTTTAACAGACAACAGAAGTAGGTTTGGGCCTGGGGACAGCATAGACAACACATGTCCAGGGCCTGGCTGCAACTCTGCTCTGCTCTGTGGTCCTGAACGAGTACCTTTTCCCTATCTGGGCCTCAGTTTGCTTATCAACATAAACAGAGGTAACATTAACAATATTTTTCCAAGTGGTGTGGCTCAGAACAGTTGCTGGCCAGCTGTGAAGATCCATTTCAAAGTGTTGTGTGCATAGCCTGGAGCCATATCTACAGCTGGGGTGCAGATTGTTTGAGGTGGAAGGGACCTTAGAGATGGTCCAGTAGTTGGATCAGCACACTGCATGCCACAGGCCAATCTGGCCCCTCACCTGTTAATATAAATAAAGTTTTATTGGAACAATGCCATTCACACAACCTATCTGTGGAATGCTTAGCATTCCAACAGCAGAATTCAGTGACTGACAGAGGTCACATGTGGCCCCAGTAGCCTGAAACATTCACTGTCAGGTCCTTTGCGGGAAGGGTTTGTGGAACCCTGATCTAATGCTTTTTAGATTGGGTGCAAAAACTGATTTAGAATGAAAATTGGGTTTCAAGGTGAGATTTGCCCACTGTGTGTCCACAGAGCTAGAGTGGATTGTTCCGGGCACAATCTGAGGGAGGAACCATTCAGTGACGTTTTAGCAGGATCCAGGATAGGCCACCATAACAGCAGAACCCCCGATAGGATGCCTTAATCAGGACAGAAGCTTCTCTCTCACTTTAGTGTCCAGGCTGTTATGGCAGCCCCGTGACCAGCCCCACTGCTACTCTGGCTGCCCAGTGCCTGTGCCTTCCATCTTGTGGTCTGAGATGGCTGTGCTACTTCTGCTGTCACTTCTGGATTTGGGCCATGGAGAAAAAGACAGAAGACAAACTGGCAGGCATTCTCTTTGCGGGTGGCCCAGAATTTGCTCATATCGTGTTCCCTCACATCTCATTGGCTGAGGCTCGGTCACATGATCAGAGGCAAGGGGTGACTTGGTTCCCCTTCCCCTAATCATGGCTATCTTGGGTTCTGTGTCTGAAGAAGTGGGGAGTGGCTACTGGTGGATGAGGGTCAGTCTCTGCCACAAATGGGCAGCCATGTGAGCGGATGGGTGGCCTTGCTGTGGGCTTTGGTGAGGGTGGAAGAGACTCTAACATGGAAGATGTCTGACTTGGTTTCCTCTGTGGCCTGGCAGGTACAACTGCAAGGAGGAGTTCCAGATCCATGATGAGCTGCTCAAGGCCCATTACACACTGGGCCGGCTCTCAGATGCCACCCCCGAGCACTACCTGGTGCAGGTGAGGCCAGATCACGCCCTTGCAACCTCAGCCCTCCTCCTGACCTTCTTCCTCAGGGGTCCCCTCCCTCACCTTCCCTCTGTCTCTCTCATTACCTTACCCCTTCTTAAAGTGCAGTGCAACTCACTCTCCCCTGCACCCCTGGGCTCTTCCTCTCTGGTTTCCTGGGCCCATCCCTCTTGTCCCTGCCTTTATTCCCCATCTGTCCCCTGCCTGGCCCCAGCCTACCTTTGCTTCCCTCCTTGGGCACCAGGGGGAACAGAGATGGGCTGATGGCCCCAGGGACCCCGGCCTCTCCTCCCTCCAGGCTGGGAGTCTCCATCTTGTTCTCTTTCCAAGTTTCGGACCTCTTCCTTAGCTAACTTTTTTTTTCCAGATGTCTCCTAGGAAGTATTAAGTCCCTGAGGGCTCATAGTTTTAAGTCTACCTTATTTACTACTGCAATCCCTGGACCTAGAACAGTGTTGGAAGCAAGCAGCTGCTAAATAAATATATTTGGTGAATGGGTGACTCCATGAATAATAAAAACCATTAAGCTGAACTTGGTGAAAGAGGCCTGGGAGCTTCTGGCCCATCTGGGAATTGGGGTCCCACTTCCTGTCTGTCAGGCAGGGTGGCTGTGGCCTGCTGGAGGCAGGGGTGCACCAGATGACCTAGGGCAACTTTTTGGCCAGCAGTGAGCTCTTCCTCTGCCCTCTCTGTTTGCTTGATTAGCTGGACAGTGTTTCCCTCTTTTCTCTGTGGTCACTGCATCCATTCACCCTGCCTGGCATCCTTAGAACCAGCTGGGCATAGGAGGGGGCCAGCACAGTTGTCCTTGGCCTCATTCCTGGTGACCCCTGCTGTCACCTCTCCTCCTCCTCCTTCCATGCACCCCCAACCCCCTTCACCAGGAGCGAGAGACCTTTGCCTTCCTCTAGGGGGAGCTGCAGGCACACCCTAGGCCAGTCCTGCCTCCCTGCTTTTCAAGGCCTGGCTTGGGAGCCGCCTCCTGCAGGAAGCCTTCTCTGATTCCCCCTCAGGAGGAGTCACTTTTTCTTTTTCAGCACTTTGTGAATCCACGCCCATCACAGCTGTCTGGTTTTTGTCAGCTTAATCCGTGAGCCTGCAGGGAACTCGAGGGAAGGATCATGTTTCTCTCCCCTAGTTCCCTATGCCCTGTCCTCTGGAGCCCAGGACAGAGTCCCTTCTGTGGAAGATGCCTGGGTCATCTGAGTGACCCCCTGTGGCTCTCCCCTGCCAGGGCCGCTACTTCCTGGTGCGGGATGTTACTGAGAAGATGGATGTGCTGGGAACCTCGGGGAGCTGCGGGGTCCTCAACTTCCGGCAGGCACGGGGTGGGCTCGCCGTGTTTGGCATGGGACAGCCCAGCCTCTCGGGGTTCAAGCAGGTCCTCCAGAAACTCCAGAAGGATGGACACAAGGTAAGCATGCCCCTGCCCAGGCCAGTTGCCCAAATCTGGTCAGAGGCTTGGGAGGTGCCTGGCCATAATCTGGGGAGGGCAGGTGGTGGCCTGGATCAGGCCTTGCTGGGCCTTGACTTCCAGGATGTCACTGTGGGTGGCATGGTTGGGGATTCTGGCAAATGTTTACTGCCTTGTCCAGGGTGGACATGGGAGTGGAGGTCAGGAGCTCCTTGTACACCCAGTATGAGACCTCAAGAAAGTGAGGTGGGTGATAGCACCAGTGGCACAAGGGGCCAACTTGTAACTCAAGAGACTGTTGTCTTACAATCCCAGCACTCTGGGAGGCTGAGGCAGGAGGATCACAAGCTCTAGCCCAGCCTGGACAATTTAATGACTTAGTGAGACCCTGTCTCAAAAACAAAAACAAAAACAAAAACAAAAACAAAAACAAAAAAGGCTGGAGATGCAGCTCAGTGTGAAAGCCCTAGCTTCAGTCCCTAGTGCCACACACACACACACACACACACACATACACACATATGCACACAAAAATAAATAAAATAAAATAAAAAGGAAGGAAGGACGCCAAATGATGATCACAGCTAACACTTAAACCCTCATGTTGACCTTATAAGGGAGGAGCTGCTGGTTTCGTTTACAGAGGAGAAAACTGAGGCTCTGCAAGGATAAGTGACTTGATCAAGGTCATGCAGCTCATGAGGGCTTCCCAGGACCCAAACCCTGCAGCTGACCCCAAGCACCTGCTTTCATGGACTCCCCTTGCTTGCCTGAGTGAGGTGGAGGACGTTGTTGTCTCCAAGACAAGGGCTGAAGGGGCGCTGTGACTACAGGATGCTGGGGCAGTGCCTCACACTTGACCTGGGGTTCAGGTGAGGAGGCCTAGCGTGGACCAGGACAGGGCAGGCTGTGTGCAGGTCCCATCTGCCTGCCTGAGTCAGCAGCTCCTCAAGGACAGGCTTTACCACATAAATTGCCCTACTTGTCAGTTGTCAGTGAACGAACGATTGCATGGAGGTTGTGGTAGTCAGCTTTCCATCACTGTGACAAAATAACTAGAAAATCAACGTAAAGGAGGGTCATTTTATTTTGGATTATGGTTTCAGAGGTTTCAGTCCATGGTCGGCAAGTTCCATTGCTGTGGACTGGAAGCAAGGCAGAACATCATGGTGGATGGGGGTGTGGAGGAAACCTGCCTTCCTTCTGGGAGCTGGGAAGCAGAGAGGAAAGGATCCTGAGAGGAAAGGGCCAGGGACAGAATACACCTTCAAAGCCACACCTCCCAGTGACCTACTTCATTCAGTGAGGCACACTGCCTGTAGCCCATTCAGCCAATGACTCATAAATGGATTAATCCACTTGGTGAATTTAGTGCTCTAATGATCCAATCACCTTTCCAGAGCCCATCAGCAACCACACCTTCAACACTATGAGCCTTCTGGGCAACACTGGATTCGTAACAGTGATGGCACCTATTCATTTCTTGAGCTGATTTTTATCAAGCACTTGATTAATCTGGGGCTCTGTGCTGAGAATTGTGTGTGCATGAAAATGGCCAGGATGTGATTCTACCTTGGAGAGGGGTGTTCATCTAAGAAGAAAAGATGCATTCACTGATAGATAATGTTAAAGCAGGAACTATTGTCAGGATAAAGGACGTGGCCCTGAGAGGAGAGATGGTTCCTGGTGGCTGGGGGGATCAAGAGCAGGTGGCATTTGGACTGAGGTGTTTCTTGGGTAGCATCCAGGTTGCAGGGACCAGGTCAAGTGCTGGGCCCTGGAGGAGGGAAGCACTGGCTGGGCACAGCTGGATGGAGGGCGGTGGCTTTGCCTGGTAGTGGTGACAGCTTCCTTCCCCAGGAGTGCATCATCTTCTGTGTGCGGGAAGAGCCTGTGCTGTTCCTGCGTGCAGAGAAGGACTTTGTGTCCTACACGCCCCGAGACAAGCACAGCCTTCACGAGAACCTCCAGGGCCTGGGTCCTGGGGTCCAGGTGGAGAGCTTGGAGCTGGCCATCCGGAAAGAGGTGAGGGCCGGCGGGGTGGCTGGGAGCTGAGGCCCCAGCTTGCAGAGCAGCTCTACAGATGGACACGCTTACTGGGCCAGCCCTGCTGCCTGTCACTGCCCACACACTGCCCTGCTTGGGTGAGAGGCTGCCTCAAAGCTGGCTCCAAGGCCTCCAGAGGACAGACTTCCTGTTGCTTCCCTCCCCGTCCCTGACCCACCCTACTCTTCTTGATGCTCAGTATCTTTATTAGATGGGTTAGGCGGGGTGGGAGAGTGCTAGACTAGAAGGCCCAGGACCCAGATTGCCCCTGTACTGAGGGGCCCTGTCATTCTCGCTGTACTCTGTGGATCCGGCTCTGAGAGTCCTCTGTCCTCCTTTCCTTCCATAACATGGAGGCTTGACAGCATTGCTGAGGCTGGCGACACGCTACGGAAGGGAGTAAATGAGGTGTGGGGGTCACAGCACGTCAGAGACTCCCCTGGGGCAGGAACCAAAGCCCTGCTGTGACCATTGTCTCCCCACCTCCCTTTCAGCCCTCTGCACCCTCTGTCCCCTTCGGCTCCCGCTTGTAGTAGACTGAGCCTCGCCCTGTCCTGGTGGTCAGGTGGCTTCGCACGTTCCTGCTGCCCGCTGGGCAGAGCCCGGCAGCCTGGCCCCCTGGGAGCTGGCTTCCGTCAGGCGAGTGGTCCCCGGCCCCTCCAGGACTCCCAGGCTGGGCCCAGAGAGCACTGTGGCTATGTGATTCCTTCCTGGAGGAAAAGAAATCCATGTGTGGCCTCTGTGTGGCCTGGTCACTCCAGAGCTGGGTCCTGGAGATCTGGTCATGGTCCCCTGACCCCCACACCTTCCTCTAGATCCAAGACTTTGCCCAGCTGAGTGAGAACACCTACTACGTGTACCATGACACAGAGGACCTGCGGGGGGAGCCCCGCGCTGTGGCTGTCAGAGGTGAGGACGACGTGCATGTGACCGAGGAGGTGTACAAGCGGCCCCTCTTCCTCCAGCCCACTTACAGGTACCTGGCGGCTGGCTGGGGTCCCCTCTGGGCTTCTCCCCAGTGGCAGCCTCAGTTTCCCTGTCTGCGGTTGGGCCAGGCTCCCCATCCCATCTCCTGTGGAGGGGGAAGGGGGTTGGGCGCCTGCCTGATGGGCTGCTGCTCACCTCCCCTGGCAGGTACCACCGCCTGCCCCTGCCAGAGCAAGGGGCGCCCCTGGAAGCCCAGTTTGATGCCTTTGTCAGCGTCCTGCGGGTGAGTGGGGCAGAGGCAGTGCGGTGGGAATCGGTGTCCCTGGAGATGCTCAGGGCGGCATGACTTTTTTTCCTTTGGGGAGGCCTTGATCTGGGCAGGCGCGGGGTCTGGTGTGTTGGGTGTGTGGTGGTGTCTGTCTCTGCGTCCCTTTGCGGTATTTGTGCGCTCTATGTCTGTGTGCACCTGTGTGCCGTGTGCATTTGCACATCCTCTAGCAGCAGAGTCCATCCCTGATCCCCAGAGGCCTGGTTTCTGGCCGTTACCACTCCGGACCTGAAGCTCCTCATTTCTTTAGTGATGCTAGTGATTCTTACTCCACAGACTCTACTTGGTATTTACCGAGTCCTAGTGACCTTCCTGTCCCAGGACGCTGTCTTATTTATTCTTATTTTTATTTTTTCGTGGTACTGGAGATTGAACCCAGGGCCTTCACATTGAACTACATCCCCAGCTCTTTTTAAAATTTTGAGACAAGGTCTCACTAAGTTGCTAAGTTGTCCGGGTTGGGGTTGAACTTGCGACTGTCCCTTCTCAGCCTCCTGCACTGCTGGGATTATAGGTCTGCGCCACCTCGAGGATGCTGCCTTATTTACTTTGCGTCTCACAGCAGGTGTTCAGGACAGGCCCCGTGGCCTCTGAGTAGCTCTCACTTGCAGACCCCACACACAGTGTCCTCACACACCTGCCCAGGGAGGTCCTCCAAGGCCCGGCCAGAGCCAGCGCCTGTGCTCCTGGGACAGGTGGAGTAGATCTGGCTGTGGCTTTGATGCCAGAGGCCGAGCCACTTGTCTGAGCCCAGCTTGCCGCAGACTGTGGGACAGGGTGGGCTGATGTCATGAGCCCCTTCCTCTACTTGGGCCCCAGCCTCAGAGTTTCAGGTCACGACGTTGCCTGATATTCCCAGTCTTTTCCCAGGAGACCCCCAGCCTGCTGCATCTCCGCGATGCCCAGGGCTCTGCCCCCACCCTCCTCTTCAGCTGCCATTCGGGTGTTGGCAGGACCAACCTGGGCATGGTCCTGGGGACCCTGGTGCTGTTTCACCACAGTGGGACCACCTCACAGGCAGAGTGAGTGCTCGGGGACCTGGAGTCCCAGGGGCTGTGGGGATGAGGAGAGGATGGGGTGGCTCTGTCCTGGGGTGATGGGGACACATTCAGGAACCCAGATCTAGAATTGGTAGCTCATTTTTGAGTTTGGCACAGATTGGCTGTGTGACCTGGAGAGAGGCACTTGACCTCTCTGGGCCTCAGTTTCCCTAATGGGGGCAGTGCCCCTTGCTTTCCCCAGTGGGACTCAGAAGGAATCTGTGGTCTGGTGCTTCCCAGGGGGCCATACAGGTGCCAGGGAGCGGGTGGTGAGGCTTTCCCAGAGGCCTTCAGGCGCCCACATTAGCTGCTGCCCGCCTGCCTTGTCAGGCCTGGCCCCCCACAGACCAAGCCCCTGCCCATGGAGCAGTTCCAGGTGGTCCAGAGCTTTCTGCACACGGTGCCCCAGGGACGGAAGATGGTGGAGGAGGTGAGTGAGGGGCTGGGTGGGGACAGTGGAGGGGACGGTCCCTCCTGTCACTGGTAGGGATATCATTCCTCTTTCTCCGTGATGCTCTCCTTCTGCTGTCTGCCAGTTCTTCACTTTCCTTTTCTTTTCTCTGCCACCATCTTTCCTTGACCCTCCACTCTCTGTCTCCTGTTTCCCTCCTTGCTGCCCTGTCCCTGGGCCCAGGTGGACAGAGCCATCGCTGCCTGTGCTGAGTTGCATGATCTGAGGGAGGTGGCCCTGGAGAACCAGAGGAAGCTGGAAGGCGTCCGGCCGGAGAGCCAAGCGCAGGTGAGGCTGGGAGGTCAGCGCGAGAGCTGCTGCCGCCTTGCGTGAGCCCTGCAGCCTGGATACGTTAGGGCTGTGGCTGAGTTCTTCAGCTGGACTTGTCCTGGCTGCTGCTGCTCCCACAAGAAGAGCAGCTTCCAGAGGAAGGAGAAGTAGGGTGCTGGGCGTGCAAGAAGGACAGGGAAAAGGGGAAGTTTACTTTCGCTGTCCACTTCACTTGGTGGCAGAATAAACAGGATGGAGGAAGGGGCTGCTGGATGGGATTGCAGGGCCCCTCGATTCAGATGTTTCACAGATCACTCATGGTTCCCGTGGTAGTCAAGTTTCCTGGGACTGCAACGAGATATTGGAGATAATGAACCTGTACAGAGAAAAGGTTTGTTTTGACTCATAGTTTTGGAGGGTCTTGTTCAGGAACAGTTGGCCCTGTTGTCTTGGGGAAAGGGCACATCATGGCAGCTGTGTGCAGTAGAGCAGAACCACTCACCTTGTGGCTGAGAAGCAAAAAAGAGAGGAAGAGAAAGAGGTTGAGGTCCTGCTATCCCCTTGGGGGTTCACTTCCACTGAACTAAGGACCTTTCACCCCCCAACACCCTCAGGTCCCACTGTCTCCTAAGAGCGCTGCCTTGGGACCAAACCCTTATTTAATTTTCATGATCCCTACTATAGCAGCTGTCGGTCCAGTGCACCGCTCTGGCAGAGTGAGGGGCTCTGCACTCTGGGCAGATGCTGTCCCCAGCTCTAGAGGTTGAGGTTGGCTTGACAGCGTCTGCACACAGTGTGTGGAAAGAAGTGAAGCCCACAGAGCCTCTTCCAACTCTTTTTAAAAATATCCTTTAAAAGCAATATTCTGTGATGGAAAATTGAGAATTTAGAGCAGAAAGGAAAAGAAATTGCCCATAATCCCAGCACAGCTGTGCGAGCATCTGGAGCTGGTTTGCTTTGTCTTGTGTGTTTATGCTTCTCTGGTGGAGGCTGCCCCAGCACACTGTTCACATCCTGCTTGTTTTAACTTCACAGCAGCAGCTGTTCCCATGTGGATGCCTGATTTTTGTCACTGAGATTTCTAACGGTCGTGTAACTTAAACCCCTGACACAGTTCAGCCAGCACCAGCCTGATAGGTGAAGAGCGGGGCCTGGGCCAGCTGCTTGGGTTCTGGCCCTCGCCCTGCTGTGTCTAGGCGTGTGGACTTGGGAACCGCTGTGGCACTCTGTGCCTTCATTTCCCCAGTTGTGAAGTGGGGCCAATAATAAGTAGTTTGTAGGGCTGCTGTGGAGCTCGGTGGGATAAGATCCATGGCATGCTTAGGAGAGAGCCCCGGACAGGTGTCGCTGCGGTTGCACTGCTGTGAATTACTAAGCACACCCCTCTTGATGACAGCTGAGTTGCTTATCCTCATCAGTATAAATACTTTTTGCTTCGAGCAACTTCATGAAAATGAAGGCTTCTGTATTTTCGGGGTTTTCCCTCTTAGTCCAGATTAGAGGTCAGCAGAGCAGGGCTTAAGAGCCACACCCAGGCCACCACCTGTCCTTGGAAGTGAGTTTTGTGGGAGCACGGCCTTGCCTGTGCACTGTGCACTCACGTGCTGGCTCTCCTGTGGCAGAGGCGTGTGGGCTGCACACCTGGCACATTCACTGCCGGCCTTGTATAGGAAGCGCTTGCCAATCCCTGGGATTCCTCAAGTTGGTGTCCAACTTCGTCAGAGGGCATGACCCCCTTTTGGGCCAAGTTGAATCTTACTTGCCCTCAAAAGGCTGCTGGCCCTGCAGGAGGACCATGGGAGCTGAGGGTTGAGGAAGGGCCTGGGGAGTTTGCTCTGACACCCACTACCCAGAGGATTGCAGGGCGCAAGGAGGAGAGAGGGACTAGCCCTGTTTGCCATTGGCTGTGTGACGTGGAGGAAGTCACTGCATTTCTCTGAACTTTCCTTTCTGTTCTGTAAATTAGGGGTAGTATTAACGCCCCCTCCCCCCAGCACCATTGTGAGGGTTTCTGATTTCCAGTGGGCCGGGGGGGGGGGTCCCTCGTTCCTACAGGAGAGGGTTTCCCTTCAGAAAGGGAAAGAGTTTGCACACTTGCTTCCTAACACAGAGGGTGCAGAAAGTGGCATGGGGGTGGCTTTGGGGCAAAGCAAGGGAGTCTCCACTCCCCCATCTGCCCAGGGGTGGGGCGGGGTGACAGTCCCTGCACCAGAGCTGGAGCACCTGATGTCACCAGAAATCTCCCTGCATCACTGATTAACCATGGCAACAGGGTAGAGTTGGATGTTTGGAAGAAGAGGGGGCACTGTGTTCTAGGATTTCCCAGACTGGAGTCCTACCCTTCCAGGCATGGAGGGGGACTGCCTGTGAAGCCCCATGTTTTAACTCCCTATCCTCCTTCCCCCTTTCTCAGGAAAGCAGTGGGCAGCGTGCTGCCCGGCAGAGGGCGCTGCGGAGCCTGGAGCGCTACTTCCACCTGATCCTGTTCAGCTACTATCTGCATGAGCAGGTGGGGCTGGGGGGCACAGACCTGCACCTCCTCCTCGGGCTCCTCCAGGCCTCCCCACACCCCATGGTGACTGTAGATAGGGACCCCATGGAGCCGGGAGGAGAGTAGGGATAAGTGTTGGCCCGCAAGGAAGCGGGTGTGGGTGAGTTGGGAGAGACAAGGAAAGACCCAGATAGAGAGTGGGCCCTGAGCAGCACTTGTCTGGCGGGCCCCCCCCGTCCCCGTTCCCTTAGCAAGGGGAGCAGATGTCCTGTTCTTTTCTCACCCACCCCCTCTGGCCTGCCCTGGACCATGCTGGTCTCTTGGGGCTCTTCTCCATGGGGCGGTCAGGGAGAATTCAAAATGGTCCCCCACCCCTGAACACCCCATCTCTCTCTGCCTCTGGCTGCAGTACCCCCTGGCCTTTGCCCTCAGTTTCAGCCGGTGGCTGTGTGCTCACCCCAAGCTGTACCGCCTCCCTGTGACGCTGAGCTCAGGGGGGCCCGTGACCCCCAGGGACCTCCTTGCCCAGGTCTCCCTGGTGAGTATGACCGGTGGTCTGGGAAGCAGGGGTAGGCATGGTTGGGCCTGGGGATCCCTGAGCCCTGGATTCCTGTGGGTTGGGCAGGGGTGGTCAGGTCCACCTGTGGCAGATGTCATAGTCAGGCCCCAAGAAGCCTCTGTGGCTTTGGCCACCATTCTAGTATCTCCTCTTCCACCTCAAACTCAAGCACTTTGGTAGGGAGTCAGGAGACCTGAGCTGTGGCATCTTTGCCTCCAGCTTTTCATCTGTGAGCCTCAGCCTCCTCCTCTCTCTGGGGTGCTGATGGGGCTCTGTTTACTGTAGAGTGCTGGTCCCACCCTCACTGGCACGTTCCGAACCCTCTGTGGCTGCGTTGGCTGCTGTGGGTCCCAGACTCATTGCTCTTCCTGCAGGAGGCAGATGATCTTGTCTCCCCGGATGCGCTCAGCACCATCAGAGAGATGGATGTGGCCAACTTCCGGCGTGTGCCCCGCATGCCCATCTATGGCATGGCCCAGCCTAGTGCCAAGGTGACTGCACCTGGGGTAGGGGGCATGCAGGAGGGAGGGGTAGGGCTGGGCGCTTTCCCTGATGGTTCATCTGTCCCCTAGGCCCTGGGCAGCATCCTGACCTACCTGACTGATGCCAAAAGAAAGCTGCAGCGGGTGGTCTGGGTCAACCTGCGGGAGGACGCTGTGCTGGAGTGTGATGGTCACACCCACAGCCTGCGGCTGCCTGGGCCCCCTATGGCCCCCACCCAGCTGGAGGTGAGACGTCCTGCCCTTGCCTTGGAGGCTGTCTGGATGTGGCCTGGCAGGGTCTCCGGGGGGGTCCCATGCTCCTGCTGGACGGATGGGAAACTGAGGCCTGGAGAGGGGCAGTCTGAGGGGCTCCTCCTCCAGTACTCTGTTGCTGTCCCGACTTTGGGGGATTATGACCCCGAGGCTCTGTGGGGCAGATGGGCCTGGACGCCAGGACTGGTCATGGCTACAGTAGGCTCTGGCCTTTCAGAGCCAGTCTAGGGGCTGCCTCAGTGGCCTCTGCCCTCATACCCCCCTTGCCCAGGCCATGGAGGCCCAGCTGAAGGCCCACCTGAACATGCCGCCCCCCGACACGAAGGGCCCACCGCTCCCCAGGTTCCAGACGTGCCTCACCATGCAGGATGTCTTCAGGCAGCACTGTGGGACCTGCCCTGGCCTCACCTACCACCGCATCACCCTGCCGGACTTCTGCGCCCCTCGAGAGGAGGTGAGTGGGGAGGGCGGGAGGCTCCCCTGCCTCCCCTTGGCCTAGGCTTAGGGAGGGGAGACCAGCCCAGCTGTGCCATGGGGCTGGGGGGACCGTGGCACACTGTGGCCCAAGAGGTTCATTCCCATCCATTCCAGCTGTACGTGTGTGTGTGTGTGTGTGCGTGCTGTACAGCTGTGCTGGGGGAACGAGTGTGGAGTGTGGGTGCATCATGGAGTGCACACATAGATGTGATGAGCATGTTTCACAGGTTTGTGATGCCAGTGTTGTCTACGGGCCTGCATGTGGAAAGGACGCCTTGAGAGGGTTGCGTGGTGTGTGGGTTGTGGGGAGGCTGTTGTGGCATGCCGGTATGTGATTGAGGTGTTTTCATATGGTGGCTGTATGTTTGCGACAGACACATCCTTCCAGCTGTCTATAGTTTGTGTCTTGAAGGCACGTGGATGCCTCGGTGTGGTGCGTGTGCCAGGTGTGTGGTGCATGGGGGTCTCTTGTGCTTGTGCATGCTCTTTGTAACTGTGCACCGGGCTTGTGTTCCCTGCCTGTGGTGTGCTGCCCCCTGGTGGCTAAGCCTTGTTGCAGCGGCTATCTACGCTCATGCCCTGTCCTCATGCAGGGATGCAGGGACACAGCACATGGCTGGCCTACACTTGTGTGTCCCACCAGGTGGAGGGGGCAGCTCAGGCCCGTGTGTGCTGTCCATTCACATGTCCAGTCCCCGGTGCCTGGGTAGGGAGAGATACGATACCCCGGACTCAGACTGTGGCCTTGCCCCCAGGACTTTGACCAGCTGCTGGACACCCTGCGGGTTGCCCTTGCCAAGGACCCTGGCACTGGCTTTGTGTTCAGCTGCCTCAGCGGCCAGGGCCGGACCACGACTGCCATGGTGGTGGCTGTGCTGACCTTCTGGTGCATCCGAGTATGTGTGGCTCCGGCATGAGGACAGGGATCTGCCCAGGCAGGGTGGGCACTGGGGCCTCGGGGACACTGGATAGTGGGAGGGTGTGGGTGGCAGAGGCAGCGCCTCTAGGGCACTGGCCCACAGCTGTCCTCCCCAGGGCTGCCCCGAGGTGGGCGAGGAAGAGCTCGTGAGTGTGCCTGATGCCAAGTTCACCAAGGGCGAGTTTCAGGTGAGTGTGTCCTGGGGGGGTAGGGTGTGCCTGGGGAGGAGGGCAGAGCTGGAGTCCCCAGAGCTCTTCCGAACAGAGATGCCCCTTCCATCTCGTTATCAGTGCTTCCTGTTCCTGTTTCACAGAGGAGCAAGCCAGGGCTGGCTCTGGAGCCCTGATCGATGGCCACAGGAGATGGGAGCTGGACGCTCATCCCCCTTCCCCTGGCCTGGCTGCTGGGTGCCCTGGGGTAATGTTGACAGCTACCTCACAGGCACCTGCCTTTCAGGTTCATTCACCAGGTGTCACTCACTGTTGTAGTCAGGGTTTGCAAGGGAAACAATACAGGACACATAATTTATAGGATTATTTTATAGTAGTCACCCAAAGAGTCAAATACAGAAAGAGTGCAGGAAATCTGTCCTCACACTAACGACCCAAAGAATCTTGCTGAGCGTCTGGATTCCACAACAATGTCCTGCATGAGTCCTGCATGAAGACCTAGAGCCCATGGCCATGCCCTCACGAGTCCAACTGGAGGCCCAGAACCCATAACGATGTCTCACGCAAGTCTGTTTCACGGATCTGTGCCGGGAGGCCCAAAGGTCAGTGGTGGAAGCTAGAAAGTCTGCGCCAGCGGGATGAAGGACCTGTGCCAGCAGGCTGAGGGATCTGCCCCGGAGCCAGGAAGCGACACTCAGAGTAAGGACCAGAGCTCCCCTGAAAGGCGCCACAGCCATCCTCAGTGACAACGAGGTCTCGAGCTCCTCTGACGATGAGAACAGCCAAGTTCCTATCAGGAAGGCCAGCGCGACAAGCTCCTCGAGGAGAACCGACAGCACCACCTCTTCCTCTCCATTTCTCCTTTTTATGTTGTTGGCAACCGTCCTCAGGTGGGCCCTCCACACCAGGCACCACGCTGATTCAGTTCAGCTGGGTGTTACAAGTTGACCAGCAGTTGTCAATCCGCCACACTCACTTACCATCATCTCCGATACCCTGTGAGGAGGTGGCACATCCCTGCAGAGTTGGCATGTGGCTGTCTGGCAGTAACATCAGGGTTGACTGCTGCCCACCTGTCCACCTGTGCCATGTGTCCCTGGCATCCCCTCCCTGCATCCTGCTGCCCTGACCTCCATATGGCTCCTCAGACTAAAAGCAGTCCTCCTGCCTCAGCCTCCTGAGTACTGGGATTACAGGCGTGCGTCCTTCTAACTCATCTTGCAAAACAGAGATCCTGTACCCATTAAAAAATAACTCCCATTCAGCCTTCCTCCCAGTTCCTGGTGACCACAGTCATCACTTCTGAGGGCCCAGGGTGTGCCTGGGTGAGCCCAGAATGGGGGAGGGTGGCATCTGAGTGCACTTGCAGCATAAATTAGACCCTTACCCTATACCATACACAAAAACTAATTCAAAATGGATCAGACATCTGAATGTAAGGGCTAAACCTACAAAAATGTTAGAATGAGATATCGAAGAAGAGCTCCATGACTTTGGACTTGGCAGTGATTTCTTGGATATAAGACCAAAAACACAGGCAAATCCAATTCCTTCCAAAGTAAAGATGTGAGAGTATGCAGGGGAGGTGGGAGGGCCAGGGGCCAAGAGTGCAGAAGAGGCTTTTTGGGGAGGGGCAGGAGCTGGACAAGGCTGTGATTGGTTGGAACCGAGAGGGGGGCTGAGGGTGAGGGCCCAGATTCTGAGGACCCTGCAGGGCCACACTGTGTGTTTGATCTTCACCTTGAGGCCAACGGGGCAGCAGAGGAGGTTGTAATGAGACCGTGGGTCCAGGGGCTCCAGCAGCAGTCGCGCGGAGTGAAGGGGCTGGGAAGCAGGGGGCAGTGGCATGGAAGGTCTTGGGGGCCACTGGACATGGGGCAGGGAGGACACTCAGGAGGACCCCAGGACTCTGGCTCTGTGGTGGTGAAAGGCACAGGGATGCAGAATTCAGGGAGAGGAGCAGCTTCACTCCAGAGGCTAGGAGGTGGCTTTCAAGATTTCACAGGTTCCCTCTTGGGGACCTGCACAGAGCCTAGGCCTGGGGTGTGGACCAGGTGGCCCCTCCCACTCCCACACCCCAAGCTGGATCAGCCACTAGTGGCCTGCAGGCTGATGGCTTCTTGCTTCCCACCTGGCTGCCACCCCGTGCCTGCTGGCCTTCAGAGAAGGCAGGGGTGGGGACAGCCCTCCCTGGGCGGGGCCGGGTGTGCACGCACGGGGAACCTGTCATCCGGGTATCTGTCTCTTCCCAGCCTGGTGGATGATGCCCAGCAGGGGCCGTAGACAGCCCATGCCCAGAGGGCACAGATGTGAAGGCCAGGTTAGGATGAAAAGGTGCCTGTGGGCTGTGGGCTATGCAAAGGAGAGGGTGTGGGAGGGCGCAGGAGCAAGGCGATACGGGGGTCTCTAGACCCAGGGAAGGTTTGGATATTACACGGAGTGCGAGGTAGCCACAGGGAGACAGACACCCAGGAATGACACAAGTGGCATGCTCAGGCTTATACTTTCCTAAGGCCTGTCTGACCCCAGGGAGGGTGAGGTGGGGGCCCCGTTGGGGCTGTGGGGATTGCAATGTAGACAGATTCAGAGGGGCATGGTGGGAGGATTGGGGGAAGAGCTCTGCCCGGGTGGCCACACAGGCCTCTGTTTTCCCAGGGGCGCTCATATCAGATGGGTGGTGTCCATGCTGGGTTGCCTAGGGCTGGGGCTCCCCACAGTGTCTGGGGCTGCCACGGGGTGGGAGGAGGGCTGGGAGGGCCCCAGCATGGCCTTGTCACACATCTCATCTCCCCAGCCCTGGCATGTGGCTCCTTGTATAGAGCTTGGGTGAGGGTTCATCTGAAGTCAGCCTTCTACTGAAGAAAGAATAAGCACCTCACAGCCCCTCAGTTTGTGGGGTGGTTTTCATATCCCACAACACAAAGTGTACGAGATGGCAATTGGAATCACAGTCATGCATTTATTGTGTCTTGAACACTTTAAGTCACTCCCATGTTGTGTAGTAGAAGTGTTCGCAATCCTTGCATCTGGGTCCCGCAGCAGGACCGCGTACCCTCTGACACCTTGGGTCAAGAGGCTGTTTTCCTGGTAATTTTGGTAGAGTGCTGTGAAAGATTGGAAACGCGAGTGTGCAGCATATGTGATAATAGATTATGAATTGAACGGAACCTAGGGAACAGTTTATCCACACTCGGCAGTATTAGCCCATGACAGCCTCTTTGGGGAAGATTTGCCTCCTGATTTGAGGCTTGGAAGTCACTGGAACAGCTGAAGAAGAATCGCAGTATGTAGTTGTTTAGATTTTCAGCTGTACATTAAGAATTGTGTGCAACTGGAAATGTCAGTGTGTCGCCAGTAAAATCTCAGGGATGAAAGAAACAAAAAGAGCTTTGGGGGTCCAGCCTGAGAGAGGTCCAGGAACTCCCTTCCCCCTTGCTGCTCCCCAGGGGCTTCCTGGGCACTCATCCCCCTCCTCTGGCTCTAGGTAGTGATGAAGGTGGTGCAGCTGCTGCCTGATGGGCACCGCATGAAGAGGGAGGTGGATGCAGCGCTGGACACAGTCAGCGAGACCATGACGCCCATGCACTACCACCTGCGGGAAATCATCATCTGCACCTACCGCCAGGTGAGCCCCATCCTGCCCAGGTGCATTCCAGGTGTGCACTGCCCAGGCTGTGGTTGGGCCTCTCCATTGCTCTTGGTAACTTTCCACCTCCAGGAAATAGAGGTGATCCCTGAAATGGAACTATTCCTAGCCCAAGCCACTTCTGATTCTGCTTGGGATGTGTGCAAGTGTGATGCAAAATGTGCTTCATACCTGCTGTGGCCCTGGGACCAAGCAAGGAAGTGGCCAATCTCAGGTATGAACACCTGAGAGCCCCGTGGTACCAGGTGGTACCCTCTAGTTGGTGGATCATGGGAACCCAGGGTCCTGGGCAGGAGGCAGGTGGGTTGCTGGGGCCTCAGGCTCGGACCAGCTGATTGCCAGCCGGCAGGGATATAATTCTGTGTCGAACAGGTGATGCTGCTACGTCCGCAGGACAGAGGGAGTGCTCCCAGGGTGCCGAGAGAGGGCAGTGTGTGCCCACCTGTGTTCTCTGCTGCTGGCCAGTGATTCTTGGGACAGCTTTGCCTGTGGTCCTTGCAGGAAGGCAGCGGCCTGCCCTCAGCCAGCCCATGCTCTGTGGGCAGAGTGTTGCCTGAGTTGTGACAGAGTGGTGCCTGGCTGGAGTCGGGCAAGGCATGTGGGCCAGACGGTGTCCAAGATCAGAGGTCAGCTGGGAGGGGAGTTTGTCTACTAAAAGGCGTCCGTATGTGGAGAGTGGAAGGTGACTTGGAGCTTTGTGTTCTGGGAAAGATAGTTTTGTTTCTCCAGAGTCTGTAGCGGACGGTGTTCCACTCACAGTGCTCTTGTATGCTGCCACCAGGTGGCAGCACGGAGCCAAGAGAGTAGAGAACTGAGGCTTCCTGTTGTCTGCAGCCTGAGGCCCAGGAAGTGGAAAAGGTGCTTCAAAGCACCATAGCCCCTGCCAGGCTGGCCAGGCCCTAGCAGAGCCCCCTTCTCTGCATCCCACAGCTGACAGGCCCTCCCTTCCTCTGGGCTCTGCAGCCCTGGATGTCCAGTGTGCAGTGCATAGTGTGGAGCAGGAGCGCTGCAGACCTGAGCTGGGGTGTGTGTGTGTGTGTGTGTGTCCCGTGGAGCTGGCCTGGAACAGTCCTGATAGAGTGAGAGCAGGGAGGCCGTCCAGGCAGGAGGGGCCGCAGGAACGAAGGCCAGGAGGCTGAAGGTGCAGAGTGAGTTTGGAGGGAGTGAAGATGGCCTGGTACCTGCAGTTTCATCAGAGGGCATCAAAGATGAGGTTGGAGGGTCAGCCGGCCCTACTCCATCAGCAGAGGAGGGGAGGGAGGGAGGGTGGTGTGGCTGGAGCTGTGGCTGCTCTGTCTTCTGAGTATAGAGTGTTTTAGTGAGAAAGGAGGAGGCCGAACCAGTTGAGGACTCCCACTGCCCCCACCACTCTATTTTTTTTTGTACTGGGAATCGAACTCAGGACCTTGCACTTGCCAGCCAGGTGCTGCGCCGCTGAGCTATATCTCCAGCCCCCACCCACTCTATTTTCAAGGCCAGTGTGGTGCAGACTTTTGCTCCCATGGGTCCAGAGGCCAAATTTGAGTCAGTACCCAGTATGGCCACCAGGTGGCCCCAGGAGCTGAGTTTGGGTCAAACTTAAGTGCAAAGGGCCTGAGATAGCTTCTAGTGCCGTGTTCTCACCTTCCCTGCCCATGAGGTTAACTTGGGTGCTTCAGTGCATCCCCTGCCTAGTTCCATTCCCAGAGTCTGATCCAGGAGTCTGCTGTAGGGCCAGTGCATGAGTCTTTTTTTTAAAGCTGCCTTAGCTGGGTGTGGTGGTGCACTCCTGGAATCCCAGCAGTTGGGAGGCTGAGGCAGGAGGATCACTGTGAGTTCAAGGCCAGCCTGGGCTCCATAGTGAGTTCAAGGCCAGCCTGAACTACCCAGCGAGACCCTGTCTCAAAAAATGGAAAAAAAAAACTGCCTAGGTGATGCTAGTGCCCTTCCAAGGTTGAGAACCACAGACCTATGCAAGGGTCCCCAGCTTCAGTGAGCCTGAGACTCCTCTGGCAGACTTGGTATGGCTGAGCCCACAGCAGCACTCCTTATGCCAGGTCTGGATACTGTTGGATCCCACATGCTGATGCTCTTGGCTGGGGGCCCATGGTGCTAGTGTCTCATCCTCTCTCTTTTTTTTTTTTTTTTTTTTTTTTGGCTGTAAACAGCAGGCTCCTTTAACAGGTGTTTATTGTTTAGAATGAAATGGAATGAGAACCCCACTCTTCTCTTTGTCAGTTAGCACATAGTGCAGCATTATATTCATCCTCTCTCTTTGTGTTATAACAGCTTCATTGAGACGAAACTCACATTCCACACAATGCACTTATTCAGAGTATACAGGGCTAGCTGGACATGGTGGTGCACACCTGTAATCCCAGCACTGGGGAGGCTGAGGCAGGAGGATTGCCATGAATTTGAGACCAGCTGGGTTACACAGTGAATTCAAGGCCAGCCTGAACTACATAGTAAGACCCTGTCCCAAAACCAAAAAACAACAAACAAGCAAAAAAGTATACAGGGCTGGGGGCGTTGCTTAATTGTAGAGTGCTTGCCTAGCATATGTGAGATCCTGGCTCTGATCCCAATAATACAAAAAAAAAAAAAAGTATATAGTTCCATGGGTTTTAGTACATTCACAGAGTGGTACAGCCATCACTACCATCAAGTTTAAAACATTTTCATCACTCCCAAAAGAAACCTCATGTCTGTTGGCAGTCATTTCCCTTCCCCCGGCCTCTGACAACTACAAATCTCTTTTCCGTCTCCATGGATTTGCCTGTTCTATTTGGGTTTTTATGGAGACTGCAGGACATAGTGAATCATTTCATGTAAGTGGAATCATATATATGTGGTCCTTGGCATTGTGTTTTAAAGATTGATCTGTTGGGGGTTCTTCAATACTTCGTCCCTTTTTATTGCTGACTAATAATCTGCTGTGTGGACATAACCCGTTATGTTCGGCTGCTCCCTAGCGCAGGGACATTTGGGTGATTCCCATTTCTTGGCCGTTAGCGAGAGGCGGTGGTGAACCTTTGTGTCCATGTTATGTGTGGTCCTGTTTTCACTTCCCTTGGGGTCTGCCTGTGTGATAGGAAATGCATCACCTGGCATTGCTTGTGTGTGCTCAAACCACCACAGTCCACACAAGACCTCTGTGACCTCAGCGGATGTGGGGGCTCCTCCCCACCTGCTACACAAGCTATGCTGCAGCAGCCAGCGAGGGCTGGGGGTCCCTTACTCCAGTTCAGTTCTGGCCTTGTCCACCTGGAGGTGGCGTCCTATCTCCCCAGGTTGGGGGTTCTGTCCCCAAAATAGCACCCCTCACCCTTCAGGTGGCAGCAGCAAGCCCTGGGTGGTTTTTACCCATGCTTCTGATCAACAGGCTCTAAATGAGGGCCCCCATAATCTCCTCCTCAGGTTCAGTTAATTTGCTTAAGCTGCTCATAGGACTCAGGGAAACACTTAGCTTACTGGCTTGTCATAAAGGATATTTCAAAGGATGCTGAAGAGGAGATGTGCAGGGCGAGGTCTGGGAGGAGGGGTGCAGAGCCTCCAGGCCCTCTCCGGGTGTATCACCCACAGGAGGGCCCCTTTCCCCCGGACTCTGTAAACCCTGTGCTCTTGGGCTTTTATGGTGACTTCATTGCACAGGCGCGATTGCTGATAGGTGGGGGGACACCCAGTGAGGCCCATCTGTCCAGCGTTCTCCCTGGACTCTGCAGCTTTCCTCCCTCCAGGAAACAGGAGCTATTGGATGAAAACCAAAAACTATACGATACATCATAACATGTCAACCTAGGAGTAGAATTGCTGGATCACATGGCAGTTTTAAGTTTAACCTTTTGAGAATTTGCTTTCCAATTTGTTTTCCAAAGTGGCTGCCCCATTTTCCATTCCCACCAGCAGTGCTTGGAGGTTTTCCTTTCTCTACATCCTTGCCGACCCTGGTTTCCATCTTTCTTTTTGGTTCTTGCCACATTATTGGGTGCAAAATGGTAATGCATCATGGTTTTGGTTTGCATTTCCCTCTTGACTAATCATGTACAGCATCTTTGTATGAGCTTGTTGGCCATTTTTGTATCTTTATGGGAGAATTGTGTATTATCCATTGGGAGAGTTGCCCATTTTTAATTGTTCTTTTTATTATGGATTCATAGGCACTCTATATGGTCTAGATGTTCTTACGTTTTCTGGACATGTAGCCGTCAGATCTTTCTTTATTTGAGTGTGTATGTAAAGGCAACATGGCATGGAATTTATCGTGCCTAGGTGCAGGCAGACTGAGGGTGAAAGGACCATCTGTAAGGAGCATCAGAGCTTTCATTTGCAAAATTTCTCCCCATTCTGTGAGTGATCATCACTTTCTTGATAATGTCATTTGATGCACAGAAGATTTTGATTTTGAGAAAGTCCAACATCTTTCTTTGTTGCTTGCACTTTTGGTGTGGTGCCTTATCTAAGGCCAGGGAGATTTAGGCCTTTGTTTTAGTGGTGGCCAATTTTATGTATCAACTTGGCTCAGCTACAATACCCAGATATATAGTCAAACATCAGCCTGGATATTTCTGTTAAAGTAGTTTTTAGTTGAGATTAATACTTAAGTTAGTCAGCTTTGAGTAAAGCAGATTATCCTCTATCATGCGGGTGGGTCTTATCCAGTCACATAATTTTTGTCCTTTATTTTATTGGTCTACAGCATATTACATTAATTTGATTTTCAGATGTTAAACCAACCTTGCATTCCTGGGATAAATGTGTCTTAAGTCATGATGTCAGTACTTTCTCACGTTGCTGGATTTGGTTTGCTTGTACTTTATTGAGCATTTTTGTATTTATATTTATAAACAATAGTGGCCTATATTTTTATTTCTCACAGTGCCTGTGTTTGATGAAAATATTTTTATACTAGGGGTTTTTGAACCTTCTCTGGGATAGCACAGGAATGAGAGAGGAGGCTTGGCGATTTGAGTACCTGGGATTAAGGTTCTTCCAAAAGCATTGGCTGCCCGGGTTATTTGCCTGTACCATGGGATGATAATGGCCCTGGTGCACTGGGTGTGGAGGGGAGGAGGAAGGGTTGAATACCTCACACTCCTGTGACTGTCATTCTGCCCATTAGAGTGAGGAGTAGTGGTGGGTAAAGTCACAGTCATGCTGGTGTCCAGACCAGAAGGTTCTGCCTGGCCCCTGCCCTAGATCAGAGGATGGTTCTGTGTGTGGCCCAGAGCACAGCACAGTGTCCCCAACACTCCCCCAGGATGCTGTCATCTCCCCCTCCCCCCAGCTGGGGGCTCAGCAAGAAGGAAGTGACTGATTTTCCAACCAGGCGGGGGCTTCATGTTCCCAGGAGGCACTGCTTGTTCGCTGCTATAGCCCAGGTTCAGGTCTCAGCCAAGGCTATCTTGGGGCTTAAGTACCCTAGGAAGCCAGGCAGGATAAAGCCCCAGTGTCCTTGGGGCTGACCTCTGTTGATGTCCTTTTGGTCTGTGAACGTCACCAGCATTGACCTTCTGCTGTGGGGCCTTCTCTCTGCGGTGCACTGGATGGTTTTGCTCCTACCACAGCTGTCTGGCCCGGGCTTGGGGAGGACAGCAGACCTCGCATTGGGGTGGGGCATTTAGAGGTCCTCTTCTTGAGGCTTTCCACTTAATTCAGGCACCCCCATTAGCAAGGAGGGACAGGAACTCTGTTTCACAGTTCTGGTGATAGGTGACTTAGCAGCATGGATTAGAGCTCAGCCAGCCACAGACTCGTGGAATGCAGCTGGAGAATGGGCAGGGACTGAGAGGCTCCTCATCCAATCCTTGGGATTCCACAGACCAATCTTAAGAAAAGGGGAGGCCCTTTCTAGGGTTGCCAATGTGTAATTTTGTTTAAGAAGTCTATTTTAAAGAGAGGAGAGAAACAAAAATTAAAAACCCCAACCTAATATGGTTGGCATTTCATAAAGGAGAGTCTATTTTAATGGCAGAAAAGTTAGAAGGGATATCATCTCAGATAGAAGACAGCCTTGAAAAGATTTCTAATTTCCTGTGGCCCCCCCAAGGGCCTGGGTTTGAGAATCACAGCTTTTGGTAACCAGGTTGCTGGGTGCTTTAGGCAGAAAGGCAGAATGCCTCTTCCAAGGTCCCCCACATGTCCTGGCCTGTCCTAGCCTGTCCTGGCATGGCCCTGTGTCCTGCCCTGAGGTCAGGGTGATCTGAGTTATCCCAGCTGCTTCCAGGATAGGGGCCTCTGGCCAGCTCTGTGCACACATGTGCGGAAGGGGGCTCTGTCGAGCATCTCTAAAATGTGAAAACACAGTTTCTCTGAACTGAACACGTGGGATCAGAGTGGACATTGGAATGGACTTTATTGTGGCTGACATGGCCCACGCCAAGCCACAGGCAGATGGGAAGGAGGAGGCTAGATCGTCCCAAGCTGACAGGTGGAGGAATGCGGACATGGGTGTCGGAGGGAACTGGGCTCTGACACAGCATCTTCTGCCTCTGACAACCTGTGTCCCCACCTGCCAGGCCGGACCCCCATTTCCTCCCAAGGGCTTGTATGTTGGGGGACCGTATGCACAGGGCTTGGCTGGCTCAGGATATGCTATTGGGCCAGTGTCCTCTACTTTACCCTCCTAGCTTCACAGTGCCCTTGGGAGCCTCAAGTTCCAGTGTTACTCAGAGAGAGTCCTGCCCTTCTGTTTATAGATGAGGAAATGGGGCCCGGAGAGGGAGGGCGGCTTGCTCAAGGTCCTGCATGAGTTGGGATGAGAAGCAAAGGCCCTCACTCCCAGGCCCATGTATGTCCTCCCCATCCACATTACCCTTGACCTGAGAGTCTCACTAAGGTGTCGCCCTAGTGAGCTGTGGGGGTTTGCTGAGGCTCCAGAAAGGCAGCGGGCCCCTCCCTGGTGGACTGCTCCTCTGGAAATTGGCAGTTGTGTCTGGCTGTTTATTTCAACCCTTGCTCTCTGGTTTCAAATTAGAAGTCCCCAGGTGACCTCCAGGGGAGTCTGCAGTTAATCTGCACAGAGCAGGTCAGGGTGCTGGGTGTGCAGGGGCTGCAGTCAGCTTGTTTGGACACAAGTGGCTACTTGTGTTCTTGCCCTGCACCCCTAGGCCACCCAAGTGGTGGATTTCCCTTTCCTGGACCCCTGTCAGCTTCATCAGTCAGTCGACATTTTAATAATAAGCAGTTAAGAAACCAGCTCCTTGCGCTGCTGCTGTACCTGGGTGCCAGCAGGGTGGAGAGGTTTGTACCTCCGTGCATGTGTGTCTATTGTTTCTGTGAAGGGCCTTTGCGGCATCACAGTTGCTGTTCATAGAACACGGAGCCAAGTGGGAATGCCTCAGTTTCTCATGCTGTCCCTGAACATATGGGGCCCTTCTGAGGGTTTCCTGCTGATGATGGAGACATCATAGTACACGTTGCTTTTTCATCCACGTGGGTTATTTCTGAAGGCCAGTTCTTAGAAGCAGAATCATCAACTGAGTTGAAAAGTAGAAACTTAGGAAAAAAATTGGAATTTTTCAAGTGGAAAACCTCAAAGTGGAGCACAGACTTGCATGAGCCCCATGCGCCCACCTCCCAGCCTTGGAAGCCCCAGCCAAAGCCAGTTTGACTTCGCCTAGAGCCAACCTCCTCCTGGGTCACTCCGTAGTGAGTGCCGGTCCTCTAGGCGCTTCCTCCACAACTATTTCAGCACATACCCATAAAGAAGGTAATCACAGCTCCAGTATCACACCTGAAATAACTAACAGTCATTTCTTGTCATCAGAATCTAGTCTGTGTTTAGATTTACTCATTGCTCTCATGCATTCTTCTTGCCCTTGGTTCAGAATCCAAATAAGAGCCACCTGGCACATGGTACTGATTGGTCTGGGGATGGAACCCAGGGCTTTCTGCATGCCAGGGAAGCATCCTACCACTGAGCAACTCCCCCAGCCCAAGTCTCCTTTAATCTTTTTTCCTCCTGAGTTATATTTTTTTGTCCTACAGAGCTAATCTTGCCAGTTGTGTCCCCAGGGTTAAGTTGGCCTGCATCTCCTATAAAGTGCTGGAGTCATTGCTTGGTCACGTTCTGGCTCAGCCTTTGGCCAGAATAGTTATGGGTGGTGTCGTGTGCTGCCATCCGGGCCTGGAGGTCCTGTCACCTCCCTTGCTGTGGCATCTGTGGCATGCATTGCTTGGATTCCTTCTGTCACTTGCAATTTGCGGAATAGTGATCTGCCAGTTCCTCATTCCCTCTGCATTAATTAATGGCAGCATTTTGAGAAACAGAGACCTCCCTGCAGTGCAGTAGGTCCACAAGGCAGATGCTTGAGTCTTTCTTTGATTTCCTGTCACATTGGACAGAGGCTGTGTTGGTTTGGAGGTGCTTGTCTGAACCCCAGGGGAAAGGCATTGGATTGCCTGACAATCCTCCAGCCTTGGCTGCAGTTGGAGTCTCTGAGGAGGGTCTGGGTGACTGGAGCAGGTGGGCAGGGAGGAAGGTGAGGCTGGGAGTTGCTAGAGACCAGTACTGGCAGCCAGGGGCTCCAGGCCCACATGGTCCTACCACCTTCACAACCCAGAACCAGCCCAAGAGGTGGTGGCACTAAACCTGCACATTATTTTCCATTGTGAAGGCTGCCCCTTGTGTGACAGTCTTGGCTCTTCTCAGCCTGTCTCAAGCTACTTGGCTTTGGGGGCTGCAGCCCACAATTGTACCTCTTCCATGTTCCAGGGTGTTGGTGAGAATGCTCAGAAATTTTTTTTTTTTTTTTTTTGTGGGTAGCGGGGGTCGACCTCAGGACCTCGCACGCCAGCAGGCACCCGTGCCGCTGAGCGAAATCACCAGCCCCTTTTTCTGTATATGGGTTCCGGGAGTCGAACTTGGGCCCTCGTGCTTGCCAGGCAGGTGCTTATGCCGCTGAGCTATCTCACCGGCCCTCAGAAAATTTTAAGAACTTCCTCAAACAGAAAAATGAAAGGAAGGAAGAAAACCTTTTGAACTAAGGTACTTGATGAGGTTGGGGTGGATGCAAGAAGGCCAGGCCCAGGATGAGGAGACCCCAAGATGGCCACCAGCCACACGGTGACACCATCCAGCAAATCAGTTGTTTCCTGTTGGGCTTGGACAGGGAAAATATTTGTGACAGAAATCAAGGTCAGGGCTCCTAGAGGAAGCCCTGCTAGAAGCATTAATGCCAGTGGCACTTTTCCTCGGCCTTGGCTAGTGATGTTAATTCTTAGTGCTCTGTATTTTAAACAGTCTACTGTGTCTCCCAGCCTCTTTCCTGAGTGAGTTTGGAGAAAAGCTGAAGTAAAAATAGTCACACTAACAGAAGCAGCATGTCCTTTTGTCTCAGATTGAGAATTTGTAAATATAGTGTTATGGCAAGCAGAAACACTGAAACAACACCCAGGATTTGGAGGCAGATTTATTTACATTGATGGGCACTGATCGAGATCATTCCCAAAATATCAGGCCCTTATCTCTGGTGGTCTAGGACTTATATGGGATACGCAAGCAGGAAGTACAGAGGCAGAATGGCTTGTCAACTTGGGATTTGTTTTTACAATATGCATCATAGTGACCAGCTATGCATCATAGTGACCAGCTGTTTCTAGGAGACAGAAGCAACTGGAACTGGAACAGGAACTATTACCTGGGCAACTAAGAAACTGAAGTATACTGGCTGAGGGTGCCATTTTCTGTTACATTTCCCCCCTCTTTTAGTTTCCCCAGCAAATCTTTGCTGGGCATATTACATGTGATCTTCTGAGACAAGGCCCGACTAGAAGCAGTAACATTAGGGCTGTCAGTGACCCTAGGATGGGCCCTAGCCAAGGTCCCCAAGATTGTCTTATTACAGAGTTTTTTCCTAAGTTGTTTTTAGGAAGAGACATAATTTAGGCCTGTATGTTCTGTAACATTACTTTGGCAAGGTAGTGAGGGAGTTAATCTGATCTAGGAGAGGGCCCAATGTATCTTGGATGCTCAGTAAATCTTGGTCAAGTGTTTGATTGATTGTTCTATTCTCTTGGGGCAACTGTCTATAGAGTTCAAGGCAAAAACCAGCTAGCAGGGGGTGGGGAAGGAAGGACTGGGGTAAGCAGCCTGAAAAGGCACAAAAATCAAGGGGAATAGGTATGGAGCAATCCTGTGACTGGTATCCTCAGGCTTCAGCCATGCCTGGACTGGTCAGCATCTGGAATGACCGGAGGAGGGCTTTGAGTGCATAGTCTCTTCAGAGTGAGCCCCGGAGGAGCTGTCCAGGTAAATTTTTTTAGCAATCGTGTGGATGGGCTCTTCTAACTCTGGAATGGTGGATCTAAAGCTGGATTTCTGAAACTTGTAAAAGTAGTTAATATGTACCTGGGTTATATGTGTGTGCAGGAGTATCTACAGGTATAGCTGGTCTTTTAGCTAAACTTTTGTGGAGCTAGTTACAAGCTGTTTCTGTAGGGTTATGTTTTATTTTCTCAACTTTTTAGAGCTTGTGGCCTGTATGCCGTATGTAGTTTTTACTTAATCTTTTAATAGTTCTGCCAGTTTTGACTTATCTCTGCTACGAATGCAGGCCCATTATCACTGCCAGTGGTCAAGAGTAGGCCATATCTAGGGATAGCAGGACCCTACAAACTTCTGTTGACTTGGCCAGCCTGAGTAGGTGCAGACAGGCACTAAGTCATGCCGGGTGGAGGTCAGGGCCAGTGACAGAGATGCTGAAGCCTGAGCTGGCTGCAGGGGTACAGGTGCTAGTGCTGTGGCTTGAGCTTGCAGAACAAATGGTGGGGGCAGGTCTGGCTCTGATCTTCCGGGAGTGCTGGGTAATGTTTTTCTGGCTGGGGTTGATGTTTCAGTCAGTTGGATCCCTAGAGGGGGCTTAGGCCTCTGTATCGAATTATTTTGCATTGGTGGCAGTTTTCCGAACAGCAGCAGAAAGCAGTAGCAGGAGAGCTTTGGCCAAAATAGCTTTGTCCAAGGTGACCACAGCATATCCAGTACAGCATATGGCACCTGGACAGTTAGGTCTTGGCCTAAGGTGAGCTTGTCAGCTTTCTTGATCAGATGAACAGTGGCTGTTAGAGCATGGAGGCAAAGGGGGAGGCAGCCCTTAGCGACTGCATCCAAGTATTTGCACAGGTAGGCCACTGGGTGCTCCCAGGGACTGATAGTCTGAGTAAGCATCATTGTTTTTGTGAAATCAAGGATCCAGATTCTGTAGAAGCCAGCAGCTCCAAGAAATTTGTGGAGTTTCTTGTAACCAGTTTCTGCCAGATATTACAGCAGAGCTTTTGTGTCTTTCCAGCAGGCAGCTTGGGTGTCATTAATCAGAAGTGCAGTGATATTTTGTGCTGGGAAACTAGTGAGGTCAGCTGTTAGGGCTTCTCCAAAGAGGGTAAACAAATTTTTGAACCTCTGGGAGGTTGAGTCCAGGTCAGCCGACTTTTGAGTTCAGAACTGGGATATTTCCATTTAAAGGTGAAGAGGGGCTGGCTGACAGGAGCCAATGGAAGGCAGAAGAAGACATTCTTTAGGTCCAGGCAGGTGTACCAGCAGGCTGTGGGTGGCAGAAGACTGAGGCAATGTATATGGAGGGCGATTGTGGCAGCATTGGCAGCTCAGAGATCTTGAACTGGCTTTACGGTCAGGAGAGGTGTATTTTAGCAGTTTGACAGTCTATAGATATTTTGCAGTTTTAAAGCCTCATTTTTTTTTTTTCCCCCACAGGGGACCCTGATGGAGCTGGAAGGTACAGAGAAATAGGCTGTCCTGGAGCCAAATCTGTTGCTAGGACCTCCCCCAAAATAGTGGAAGAGTTCCCAAACCCTTGTGGCAGTTGAGTAACAGTCCAAAAAGGGTGTATGGGTTGGGAACCTCAGAATGCAAGGTGATGGCTACATTGTTGATGGCATGGAGATCTTGGCCAAGGTGATGGTAACTTTTTGACAGAGGGAACTTTTGAAGGCAGAGAGTTCTGTTCCATTGTCTACGAGGAAGGTCACAGGTTTGCCCCTGACTTTTGTAATGACCACAGGCTCTCAGGGGCCCAATTTGATAGAGCTCGGTCTGTCCTGTCCATCCAGGCCCGACAGGGTGAGGAGAGGTTCAGGTTGAGGTGGGCCTGGATAGTCAGGTTTTTTTGTGTCTTGCAGATGGAGGGGACATTTATTTTTGTGTCCATAGCCCTTATACCAGAGGGTATGGTCTTCTATCAGACTAGATTTTCTTATGGACATCAGGTGCTTTTCTTTTATCACGTTTCTGGGTAACAGTGGTTGATGGGCTTTTTGTCCCCAGCCCTTTGATGTCTTTGAGAAACGCTTGACTGATTTTATGCTTCTAGGCAGGGTGACCTTTGGGAAAGACCATGGCAACCCATTTGCCAGGGCTGACAGTCCATTTTTTCCTCAGTCAAAATGTGAAACTCAGAAGGAATTGCTGACAGTCACCTCAGGTGGGCGTTAGATGACACCATCTGACCAGGATAGAAGTAGAAGTCTCCAGAGGGACAGCCTCTGTGGCTGAATGCAGGCAATGGCTAGCTGGAACCAGTTCAATTGGCTGGAAGTAGATGAGTCGGGAGTGGGGAGTGAAGCTATAGGTGTTGTCAGCAACTGTGGTGGCCAATGAGGGTGCCAAGGTGGAATTCTCAGGAAGAATGGGCCTCTTTTTTCTTTTTTTTTTCTGAGATGCAGGGAGTGGTTTGGTTTCATTTTTAACTTCGTAAAAGCCCTTTTTCCTGCAGTCAGGGACTGTGGGTTTTGACTAATTCCCGTCTCTGACTTCCTACATGTGTGTTGTGTACCCTTGAATGATGGTGCAACAGACAAAGGGTGGGTGCCTCTCAGAGACCATTCAGATGTCCACCTGGCCGCACCCCTCGCAAGCACTTAGGCGTGACTTAGCTAAGGAGGGTTTGAGGCCTCTGTTATGCCGTATGTTGATTGCCACGGAACCGCAGGTGAGGGCCCAATCAGACATTGCGACCAGTGCTTTCCAGTCTTCGTGCACAGACAGAGCAGCCTATGTCTCACGCTGTTCATTCCACTTACTCACACATTCATTCAGCAGGCACTCAGAGGTTAAACATTCCAACCCCCTTCCCTTGAGGGTGGTCCTGACTATCGAGAGTTGATCAGACTCCCCTTCTGCTTGAGTTAAGCAGGACTGACAGACAGACAAACTGGGTGGGGTACTCCCGGGGGTCTTACCAGATTCAGGCAGGCAGGCAGGCAGACAAATGGACTGCGTCCTCCTCCCTTTTGGGTCTGATGTGAGCTGCTTGAGTGGGGAGCCAGGAATCCTCCTCCAGACCTCCGAGGGGACTTGAGAAATCCTGAGGGTATGCCTTCCCGTTGGGACCTGGAGAGGTCCCTGCTTCATCTGTGAGGGCCATGACTGGTGACCAAAGAGGTCAGCACAGTAGGTCTTCCTGGCTGATGCACCAGATGCTATGGCAAGCAGAAACACCAAAATGACACCCAGGATTTGGAGGCAGATTTATTTGTGTTGACGGGTGCTGATTGGGATCATTCACAAAATATCAGGCCCTGATCTCTGGTGGTCTAGGGCTTATATGGGATAAGCAAGCAGGAAGTACAGAGGCAGAATGGCTTGTCAATTGGGGATTGGTTCTTACAATATGCATCCTAGTAACCAGCTATGCATCACAGTGACCAGCCGTTTCTGAGAGACAGAAGCAACCGGAACTGAAACAGGAACTATTACCTGGGCAACTAAGAAACTGAAATGTACTGGCTGGGGCGGGGGGCATTTTCTGTTACAATCGTACTGCGTGAACTTTGAGTAGTGCTTTTTGAGTTTTCTAAGAACTATGTTTTCTTTTGCTGTGTCTTCTTTGGTCCTCAGAGGTGAAGAGATCAGGGTAGGTTTTGTAAGACCCATTTGACTGAGGAAGAAGCTGAGGCCTAAGGAAGTTTTGTGCCTGACTGGAGGCAGGACCAGAACCTGTCTCCCAACACTTCGGTCTGAATTTGTTTCCTCGCCGGAGGCAGCCTTGGCCTAAGGGGAAATTCTGCAGTAGCAGAAAGAGGAAGGGCTGTTGAGGAAGTCCTGGCTGCTACTGTGCCCACTGCCTGGGTGCTGAGTGGGCTCCACAAACTGAAGACCTGTTGGGGGTTCAGCACAGCTACCCAAGGACTAATGTCATTTCCTAAGGAAACCATGAAGCGAGACAGCTCTGGCAGCGAGCTTTGGGTGGGTCTTTCTCAGCCTCCCAAAGACCCTGGCCTGGCCTGTGTAATTAGAGCAGCACTGGAATGCCGCCAACTATCACATAAAATGTGACTGAAGGAAGGGCCACTTCCTCTGGCTCTTTCATATCCAGCCCAGAAGAGAGCCCAGAATAGCATTGGCAAGTTGGCCTGACTGTGGGAATGGAGTGTGTGTGTGCGTGTGTGTTTGTGTGTACATGTGTGCTATTGCACTAGTGTGTGTATGTGTGTGTTCAGGGCACATGCTGTTGGCAGCTAAGACCCTGGCCGCTAAGGCCCCTCACTTCTCTTCCCATTGCTGGCTAAGCTGGAGCCATTTCCTCCCCGCTGGGGACTTTTCTGTTCTAGTTAATGACAGACCTCTCTGAGCACCTCCAGTGTACAGGCATGGCTCTTTCCTCCCCTCCCCTCCTGCCCCCTCCCCTCCCCTTTTCTCTCCTTTCCTTTCCTTTCTTCTGTTCTTCTTCCTTTCTTTCTTCCTTTTTTTTTTTTTTTTTTGTGGTACTAGGGATTGAACCCAGGACTTCTCACACACTAGGCAAGCATTCTACCACTGAGCTACATCCCCAACCTTTTTTAAATGTTAAGATAGGCCTTGCTAAGTTGTCTAGGCCAGCCTTGAATTTGCAGTTCTCCTGCCTCAGCCTCCCTCATAGCTGGGACTACAGGTATGTACCACCACATCTGGCTTCTAGGTGAGCACCATCGAACTTGGAGTTTTCAATGATTTGGGGGCTTTCAGCCTCAACTCCAGCTCACCCGCCCCGCACATCTGTCTAGTGTGACCACCTCTGTGCTTGCTGTTGTTACCATTTGGTGTGGCTGTTCCGGGGTGCTGTTTCTGGCCCGTCTGGGTCTCTGTCTTCCCATCTGTCACCCAAGGTTGTTACCCCTGCTCTGTGTGCCTTGAGGGTGGTGGTGAGGACCAGTCCTGGCACTTCAGTGGACGGAAGTGGGTGGGAAGGATGTGGTGGGCAGGTGGCCATGTGTAGTGGCAGGGGGCTTTGTGAGGGGTGGGGCTGTGTTTGGGCAGGAATGGCAGTACCTGGCTCAGAGGGGCTGTCAAATGGGGTTTGTGGGATGAGTGGCAGGCTGAGAGGCCAGGCTTAGTTCCTTCACACATTGTAAGTGCTGAACAGGACATGGTGGCTTTGGAAAATCGGTTGCCCTCATGACCTGCCCTGCCTTCCAGGTCAGGTACAGAAAGTCCCCTGTGCTCAGGCCTGATGCCAGGCTGGCGTGAGGAGGGGTTCGCAGGGCCTTGGAGGAAGTGCGGTGGCTTGCTTGGCGGCCCTGTCTGCCAGGGAGAGGGTGATACTGCAGTGGGCAAAGGGTGGGATCTGAGCTCTGGGACCCACCCCTCAGCCTCTGGCCATCTCTGAGCTCGACCCTGCAGCTGGAAGCAGAGGCCACCAGGTCATGTTGCCTGCCACTCAGTGGGGCACAGAGAAGCACCTGGAACGGGGAGCTTGGATGGCTTGGATGGACACCGACCTCAGCCTGGCCTCATTTGCTCCTGTTTCTCCCCTGGGGCTCTCTTTCCCTCCAGCCTGGGCCTTGTCCAGGACTTTAAGGGCATGGACCATCACCCGGCTGTTCCTAGCAAGAGTGAACAGGAGGCCTGGTTCCTGCTGAGGCTCGCCCTTGGCTCCTTGGGTGACTGTGGCAGAACTGTCACCCGTTTGACCTCGGCCTCCATTTCTGGAAAGCAAAGGGGTGGATATAGGTAACCCTTGGTGTCCTGCGAGGCTGGAATTAATGATCGCACTAATCACTCAGACTCAACAGTTTATCACACAGCTACTGAGTGCCATGCACTGTGCTAGGCCCCACAAACAAAAGACACAGTGCCTGAATCTGGGCTGTGGTGACACAATGAATACAAGGCAAGTGAGGGTCATGGTGTCAGATTGTGGGTCTGTGGGAGGGAGTGAAGCAGTGAGGAGACGATGGGAAGGGGTGGGATGAGGGGTTGCAGTGTTAAATAGGGTGGTCAGTGTAGACAATAAGGAGGGAAGGGAGGGAGCCACGCTGGCATCTGGGGAAGCACATTCCAGGCAAAGGGTACAGCAGGTGCAAAGGCCCTGCACTGGGTGATGCCTGTGTGGGAATGATGCCTGGGGGCAGAAGGAGGGAGGGGGAGGTAAGGGGAGGTTGGAGGCTGTGGGCTGGGAAGCAGACCTGGCAGGCCAAGTCAGGATTGCTTAGGTTCGGCATCTGCTCTAAGCATCAGGGGAGTCAGGGCAGAGTTTTGAGCAGAGGCGCTGACTTTTCCTCCTGTTCTCTGGGGCCATATTGCGAATAGACAGCAGGAGTTGGAGTTGGGCTGTCACTGAGGTGAGGGTGGCTTGGACCAGGGAGGCAAGAGGTGGGGAGCCTCTGGAAGTGTTTCAAAGTGGAGCTGTGGGTTTCTCTGATTGAGTGGATGTGGGGTTGAGGAGGGAGGGCTCAGGGTTTGGCCTGAGGAACCAGAAGGATGGATCTGCCACTAGAATGGGGCAGCAGGTTTGGGACCCCATCAGTGAGTGTGGGAGGCCTGGCTGATGTCCACTGGAGTGCGTGTGCAGGCAGCTGTGGAGGGGTGTGTGGGGTTCCAGCCTCTGTCTAGAATCTAGATTCTGGGTGCTACTGGGAGCTAGGTGTAGGAGATGACCTAGGGGTCCATTGCTCTGCACGAGGTGTGCACCTGCTGCCCACCCAGTTTTAATGCAAGCTCTTGGGGCACTGGGGAGAAGCAGGGTGATAAACCTGGCTATAACCTGGTGCCTGCCCTGGGCTTATCCTTGTTTAGGGAGACAGATCATGGTGTGGCGGGGCCATTGGGAACCTCAGGATAGAGCACACTGCAGTGCTGAATGATGACGTTCAGCCCCAGAGCAGAGGAGGCCCAGGGGCTGAAGGGCGTGGGCTGGAGTGCCCAGAGCAGGCATCCAGAGAGAGGGGACTTGTCCCAGGCCTGGGGGTCAAGCTGGACATGGCCAGGCCAGGTGGAAAGGAAGGGTGCTGAGGCAGGAGGAACAGAGGCAGGGAAGCGTGAGGCTCGGAAGGGCCGGGTATGAATGGTGAAAGAGGCCAGGGTCCTGGGAAGAACTTGGATAGTGGAGTTCTGTCCCAGCTCAGGAAGCCGTGCCTTTGGATATTTACTTAACCTTGCTGAACCTCGTCTGCAGAATGAGATGTTCCATCAGATCCGGATGTGATGCGCTCAGCCTGGCACACACATTCTCCGTAGCCATAGCCAGGGAGGCTCTCTGCTTGTGCCTCAGTGGGCCTTTCTGGAGAGTGCCACTGGCAACCCTGGGCTGGCATCCATGCCAGGCAGATAGAGGTGTGAGAGGCTTGAAGTGTCCTGAGCCCTGGCTGCCGCTCCTGGCCCCTCTTCTATTTTAGGGCTCAGTCCGCAGCTAATGACAGCCTGGCCCGCCAAGTCACTCAAAAACAGCTCCACTATTTTTATGCACAGGAGGTGGCCGGCCTGCCCTCCTCCCAGGCAGGGTGAGAATGGGATGTTTTTAAGGAAACCAGGGCTTGATAGGAAGGTGGGTCTTTGTCTCAAATCACAGCCCTGGGATGGGGCAGGATGTGCTGGGCAGGGGTGCCTCCTGGAGGTGCCAGGCGTGCTCTTTACACCGTGGTCTGAATTTAGAGATAATTCTGCCCTTACCAGTAGGGCTCAGAAGGACTCCCTCTGCCTCTCCATCCCCAAATCCTCATCCTAAGCCCTGTCATGTCTCTTGGCACAGGCAGGGCTCCATCCCCATGGGAATGGGCCACAGAGGGGACCATGCTGGTGTGGCCGGTGCCAGGGCTGAGTGAAAGCTAAGGGCTCTTCATGCCCACGGGACATTTCTCCTGAGCTCCTTAATTGAAAGTGGTTTAAAATGGCACTCTGTGGGACCCTGGGTGATGTTCACTCCTTCTTTCTAAGAAAATATTTCTAAATAGGCTCCAGGGCTTTGACTGCAGATTGGGAAAGGACAGAAGAAAATCTTTTTATTTTCCTTTTTCTTTTGGCCATTGCCTAATATTCTAAGTGAAGCTGATGGCTTCACGACAGCAGAGTAAAGCCTTAGCTTGGCTCCCACCCTCCCCCTCCACCCCTTCCCTCCACCCACAAGCTCCTCCCTGTTTGTCTGCTTCGGGTGGGGGACCTTGGGATGCCCCTTATTCTTGACCATCTTCCTGCCTCCCATGTACCCTCCTACTCTCAGGGCACGTGTGGTCTCCTGCCCTTCCTGACCCACCTGGCCTGTCACCTCCCTCTGCCGCCCTTCCTCCACCTGTAATACAGCTCCTTTGCCAGCATCACAGCCTGGGAGCGCAGGACTATAAACTTGGAGACTGAGAATTAACAGCAGAACCAGGACCAGAACCCATCTCCTGGGTTTTGTTGTCATCAGGGTCCCCTCACCGCTCCTGGCACAGCTCACTGTCCGCCTTTCAGCCCTGCCTCCATCCCCAGGACCCCCAGAGCTCCTTCAGGATGGGGGGCAGCTTATCCAGCTGCCTTCCGCTCATACAGCCCCAGGAGCTTTGCTCTAAAGGCAGAAGTGGGGGGCCAGGGATCCCAGATCCTGTACAGGCCACTCCAGTTTTGATTCTTTTATTTGCGGTGCTGGGGATAGAACCCAAGGCCTTGCCCATGCTAGGCAAGAGCCCTACTGCTGAGCTACACCCCAGCCCCATCTCCGACTCTTAGGGCTCTGGGCCATGTCAACACTGGCCGGGGGGGGCTCACTCCAGAGTTTTCTCCCAGCAGCTGAGGAGGAGACACACAGAGGCAGCCTTGAGTGCCTTCCAGCTGCAGCCCGGCTATTGGGAGACCAGCTCTCCTGGCTCCTGGAGCTCACTGTGCCCTCCCACAGAGTTCCCAACTCTCTAAGGCTCTCTCCTCGTGGGGTGAGGGGTGGGGGCTATGTGGGCAGCACATCCACGATGGGTTACGGGAGCGAAGTCTGGCATGGTGGCAGAATAACCTATGGAGGAGGCCTTGTCGCCCAGCCAGCCCTCCTGGGTGTGAATCTCCCCTGACTTAAGCCATGGTGCTCAACCCTGGCCACCAGCCTCTAATGAGCCCCCAGCCTCCTCATCTGATTGGTCTGGGGTTGACCCCGGCCTCTGTTTTAAAGCTCCCAGTGCTTCTCATGGATAGGAAGGTCGTGAACCCAGTCTCCCAATCTGAGGGTTAATTTCCTAGTGGCACTGGTGGCTTCCATAATTGAGTCCCTGTTTCCCTTCTTGTCCCTCACATTCTCCTCCCAGCCAGGCCAGCTGGTCACAGCCCACACATCTTGGGCACTGTCCTGACCGCTGCGCTGCCCCACTTGGCACACATTTCTGCTGTCAGGTCCACCAGGCCTTTATGACCCCTGAACACACACCCTCTGGGAAAACTACTTCTAGTGGCCTTTGTGGTCCTCCCCCTGCATATGGCCTGGACCATTCCCACAGAAGGGGTTGGGGTTGCTTGCTGCAAAGGCCGAGTCCCACATCCCCTCACCTGGCTGGGCACCTGGGCTCCCCCGGTCCACCTACTTCATCTCTTGCTGTGCCTTGGCCCTGGGGCCTTTCTCATTTACCTGTCCTCAGCCTTGGAGAGGGTGAGGGTGGGGGTCCCAGGGCCATCTGCTCACCCCTTCATCTCTGATTCTGACTGTTTGCAAAACAGGCAAGGTCAGATAGGGTACAGGAGGCCTTCTCCTTTGTTGTAGTCAGGGTTTGCAAGGGAAACAATACAAGACACATAATTTATAGGATTATTTTATAGTAGTGGCCTAAGAGTCATATACAAAAAGAGTGCAGGGAATCTGTCCACACACTAACGACCCAAAGAATCCAGCTGAGGGTCTGGATCCCATGGCAATGTCCTGCACGAGTCCAGCTGAAGACCTAGAGCCTATGGCAATGCCTCATGCAAGTCTGTATCAAGGATCTGCACTGGGAAGGCCCAAAGGTTAGTGGTGGAAGCTAGAAAGTTTGTGCCAATGGGATGAAGGATCTGTGCTAGCAGGCTGAGGGATCTGCACCAGAGCCAGGAAACGATGCTCAAAGTAAGGACCAGAGCTCCCCTGAAAAGTACCACAGCCATCCTCAGTGACAGTGAGGTCCCAAGCTCCTCTGGTGATGAGAACAGCCAAGTTCCTATCAGGAAAGCCAGTGTTACAGGCTCCTCCAGTAGTACCAACAGCACCACCTCTTCCTCTCCAGTTCTCTTTTTATGCTGTTGGCAACAATCCTCAGGTGGGCCCTCCACGCCCAGCACCACGCTGATTCAGTTCAGCTGGGTTTACAAGTTGGCCACCAGTTGTCAATCCACCACAATCCACTCCTGGTCAACTTGATAACCAGACACATTTCCTTAAACCATAGTCTCTAGTGGCAGATTTGTGAAAAGTTAACATGTCTTGGTCTATTCAGATTTACATTAATATAACAATTGCATATATACAATTCTTATTGCACTCATTTCTGCACCAAAAACAAAATATTCAAAAGGGTGATCAAAATTCAAGGTTAAAACCACAATACTTTAACTAATTAACCTGATTACAAACATATATCTAAACACTACCTTAAAATCATATTTAAGAGAGCTATTACAATCACAATCCTCGCTTCCCATTAACTTTTAACAACAGGGCTTGACAAGACTAAAAAATAGGGATCTCCTGCAATTCAAATACACTCTTCCCTTCAGGTGAAAGACTTCAGTTCATTTTTCCATTGTCCTGTTCTTCCCAACAACCAAGTTCTCCTCTGTTTCATCCTCGCAATCCAAAGCTCCATGGAGCCTTCCCTCTGGCCAAATGCTTCAAATCACCTTGTGGCTCTTTACTCTTAGTTTCAAACATAGATCTGGCCAAACTTCTCAACAGTAATCATGCCACTGTCCCAACAGTAGACTACATTGAAATTTTTCTGCCACCCAGGTAATAGCTCTAAACACAAGCAAAATACAGAACAACTTCCTGCCAGAGCACAATATACTACCTGGGATCCAGCAGCCAAATGCAGTCCTTCTCAATAGAAGCCTCCTGAGCTTCATCTTAATTGGCAACATTTCCATCAGTACTCTGATTTTCCAGGCTCTGACCAGAGTCTCCAATGTAGTTTACAGCATATAGGGGCTGCCTCTAGGCCAGTCTCTCCAAAACCTTTCCAAATTAATTCTCAAGGCTCTTAAGCCACATGGCCAGGCAACGTCACAGCAGTGACCCCACTCCTGGTACCAATTTTGTTGTAGTCAGGGTTTGCAAGGGAAAGATATAATACAGAACACATAATTTATAGGGTTATTTTATAGTAATCATCTAAGAGTCAAATATAAAAAGAGTGCAGAAAATCTGTCCACACACTAAAGACCCAGAGAATCCAGCTGAGGGCCTGGATCCCACGGCAATGTCCTGCACAAGTTCAGCTGGAGGCCTAGAGCCCATGGCAATGCCCTCATGAGTCCAACTGGAGGCCTAGAGCCCACGACAATGTCTCGTGCAAGTCTGTTTCATGGATCTGTGCTGGGAAGGTCCAGAGGTTAGTGGTGGAAGCTAGAAAGTCTGTGCCAATGGGATGAAGGATCTGTGCTAGCAGGCTGAGGTATCTGCACCAGAGCCAGGAAACGATGCTCAAAGTAAGGACCAGAGCTCCCCTGAGAGGTACCATAGCCATCCTCAGTGACAGCGAGGTCCCGAGCTCCTCTGATAACAGCCAAGTTCTTATCAGGAAAGCCAGTGTGACAAACTCCTCGAGGAGAACCAACAGCACCACCTCTTCCTCTCCAGTTCTCCTTTTTATGCTGTTGGCAACAGTCCTCAGGTGGGCCCTCCACACCCAGCACCACGCTGATTCAGTTCAGCTGGGTTTACAAGTTGACCACCAGTTGCCAATCCACAACATCCTTCCTAGTCAGGGATGAGCCGACCCTCCCGGTGAGCCCAGGCTGAGAGGGGAGAGGAGGAGGCCGATGCTGCCTCCACAAGTCAGAGCCTGCTAGGGACAGCTGCACCAGGTCATGTGTGAGTCAGCCCTCCCAGCCCTCCGTGAGGGAGGCCACAGGGACAGGGAGGAGCTCAAGGCTTCCCTCTAGCCTGGGAGTACTGGGGCCACAGAGATGTCCCCTCAAAGGTTATCAAGAGTTGGCAAAGGGTCTTCCCTAGCAGTTACACCTAGGTACTTTTTCCTGCCCCCTGAAGGGCCCCTCCACACTCGGGGGCCGTGGAGCTTTTCTGTGGAGAGCTTGGCCTTGTCTGGCTGCCCCTTGGGAACGGGACAGCAACCACAGTTCCAGTGAGGAAATGGAGCCCCAGGGCAGTCAAGCACCTGCTTCCTGTCAGTAGGAAGTGGGTGTCTGACCCCTGGAACTGGCGGGCACGATGGTCTTGCCTGCAGCCTGCGGCCCATACTCAGGATAGTGGGGTGTGCGAGTTTGGAGTGATAACTTTGGTAGTCAGGACTCCATGCTGACCCTACCCTGTTCTGTCCTCCAGGCGAAGGCTGCCAAAGATGAGCAGGAGGGGCAGAGGCTGCAGCTTCGCAGCCTGCAGTACCTGGAGCGCTACATCTACCTGATCCTCTTCAACGCCTACCTCCACCTGGAGCAGGCATGCTCCTGGCAGAGGCCCTTCAGTGCCTGGATGTGGGAGGTGAGAGGCGGAGGCTGAGAGTGATGGGCCCCAGGATATGGGCTCACATGGGCCAGGTGGGGGCCTCCCACCTGGTCCCTGTGTGTCCCTGCTGGGACCCAGGTGACAGGTGCTCCTGTGGAGGGGGAACAGTGCTGTTCTTCATGATTGCATTTTGTTCAACTATGGGTCCTCAGCTTGGCATCTGCACTTGGCAGGCCGGCAGATGAGCTGGGCATTGTGGCGCATACCTGTAATCTCAGCATTTGGGAGGGCTGAGGCAGGAAGATTCCAAGTTTGAGCCCAGCCTGGGAAACTTAGGCCCTGTATCAAAATAAAAAATAAAAATTAAAAAAGGGCTGGGGATATAGCTCATTACGAAGGCCCTGATCTGTAAGGGATGCCAGTGCTGGCCTGGGCACTTCATGCCTGTTCTTCTGTCCAACCCTCATCTGTGCCCTGTGAGGGTCGAGGGCAAAGGCTGCAGTGTCCACTCCTACCTCCTCCCAGCTGTGGCTTGGACAAGCTGGTAGTCCCCAGGAGCCTGCTGTCCTCAGCACTGAAGTGGAGATGAAGTTGATAGCATTGGCGTCAGCTCAAGGGTGGTGGGGAGTGGATGAAATGCACATGGTGGCATCTGCCAGGCCCTGTCTGGCTGGAGATGCCTTAGATGTTGTGGCTGCTACTCTCCTGTTTTACAGATGAGGAAAGCGAGCACACAGAGGTTCAGTAACATGCTCAAGGTCATCTTTAGAGCTGGTTCGCTGGTTCCAAAGCACACCTTATTCTGGTCTGAGATGCCAGCCTCACCATTGGACCTCTGGTGCTTCTCTGCTTGGCCTTAGAGAGTGGAGGGAGTGGGTTGCCTGGGGACAGATCTGTCTCTTTATTCTAAGTAGCGGTGGCCTTTTCCCCATCCCCTGGATGGTGGGGAGAAGGTACAGGTTGCTGGTGGCTTGAGTCTGGGGCTTTGTGCTGGATGTCGAGGGGAGGTGCCAGCTCGCTGCTTGGAGCTGAGGCCCAAAGCCCGAACTTGTGTTTGCTCCTGAGTCCCCACCGCCCTTCTGCCTCCCTTGGGCCTAGCTCTGCTGCTCGGGGCAGCCAGGCCAGTGCTCCTGGGTCCCCTTGGGCATCTCTGCACACACGCAGCCCTCCTCCACATGGTCCTGTGAGTGGAGACCGTGATGCTGTGATAAGGAAACAGGCTCGGCGGAGTTAACAGATGAGCCCTCAGATTTGCTGTGGTTGCTGAGCAGGCGAGGGGCACTCTGGGCCCCAGACTCCCCCATGTGCTTCAGAGTCCAGTGAGGGGACCACACATGCTGATGGCCCAGATGATACCCTCCCTCTGCTGAAGCACTGCCCCATCTCTGTCCCCACCCAGGTGGCATCCAAGGCCGGAGTCTATGAGATCCTCAACGAGCTGGGCTTCCCTGAGCTGGAGAGCACGGAGGACCACCCTTTCTCCAGGCTGCGACACCGGTGGCAGGAGCAGAGCCTCGGTGCTGAGCCCTCAGCTGGCAGGGACTTCGTGTAGGGGCTTCTTTCTGCCCCTCCCCAGGTCCTCTTCACTGGGACTGGGCCCAGGGAACTGGCCTTGCTGAAGTGACTCCCAGCTTCCTGGAGCGGCGGGAGGGGCGGGGAGCCTTGTGGGAAGAGCTTTGTCCAGGACCCACAGTGGGCACAGCAACTCAGAGGTGCGTGGACACCTCCAGGAGACCTGGTGTGCGTGCCTTGCAGATGGCTGGTGTTCGGCCTCCCGCAAGTGCATGCCCCAAACTGCCACGCAGCTGATTGTCACTTCTGCCCTTTTCTCCCCTTCTCAGAGGTTCTGATGTCCCAGCCAGTGTCAGTGTCCTTCCCTTGCTTCCTCTGGCTGCCCTGCCTCCCTCTCCCCTTTTGCTCCCTGTGCACTGCCCTAGGGACCCCCGGCTGCCTGAGGTGGGTGGGGGGATTGATTACCTTAAAGGCAGCTTTACCCATTGTCTCTCAGCACCGTCTCCAGCCAGGGAGACTGCAAGGACAACCTCCGTGGCCAGGGGCTGGCCTTGGCCTCTCCTTCCTGTCCCCTGTCCCCTTCCCCTGGGCTGGCAAGATGTGGAGGTCTCTGGGGAGCTGGAAACATCAGGGGACCCTTCTTGGGGATTTAGAAAGTGCTTTTAGAGGCCAACACAGCACTATGGAGAAAGAGCTCAAATTGCCCTGGAGCCTGGGCCAAGGTGCCAGGCAGCCCATCTTCCCTGCTCAGTCACCCAGCCCCCTGTAGCAGGACCCAAAGGATGGCTGAGTCAAGGGTGGTTGTTGGGGTGGTGCTTGTGAGCAGTGGAATGTGAGAGATTGGGCCAAGGGTGGCATGAGGGGGATCCCCTGGGTTCCAGGCCAGACCTGTGGAGGATCGGAGGATGGTTGTGCTGGCTCCCTGGGAGAGCGTAAAGGCCAACCCCACTGAGTTACGGGTCCTAGGATCACTTCTGTCCACATTTGGGAGGGCTGTGGGGAGGGGTGGGGGACAGGCCTTGCAGCCACCCTTTGGGCCAGGGCTGCTGTTTGCTGAAACCCAAGGGTTGGGCAGTGAGGAGCCCATCTGCCCACCTGGCTCCTGGGGTCAGGGAAGCCTTTCTGTTGGGCTCATGTATTTCTGCAGAAAGACAGAAGGATGTAGCCGGGTATGGAGGTGCACATCTGTAATCTCAGCATTCTGAAGGCTGAGGCAGGATGATCACTGAGAATTTGAGGCCAGCCTGGGCTACATAGTGAGTTCAAGGCCAGCCTGAACTATATAGGCTGTCTCAAAAACCCAAAACAAAACAAGAAGACAGAAGGGTGTGTCATTTGTTGATCGTGATATTTGAAAGGGGGAGAAGAAACCTAAGCTGTTCACATCCACCCAGTGTTGGAAAATATCGACCCTCTTAGCTGAATTCTTTTGCGGAACTACTGTATGTCTGCCCCTACCTTTTCAGGTTTGTTTGTATTTGTGTGTGTATTCAAAGGTTTCAGTTTCTTTGCAGACGAGGTCTAGCTGAGGAGTCAGATCAGGGCTGAACTGGGAGGGACCCTTTGTGTTCTCATGCTTGGCCCTGACTTTCAGCTGTGCTGGGACCACTGGCCAATCACGGCACCTCTCTGCCTCAGTTTCCCCATCTGTAAAATGGGAGAATAATACTTGCCTACCTACCTCACAGGGGTGTTGTGAGGAATCATTCATATTTTTTTTTGTTTTTGTATAGAGCTTTTGAGCATTAAAAGCAGCTTAAATGTGAAATGTGCCTGCTGATTTCTGTTTAGTGTGAGACCAACCTTTAGAATTGACACAAGTTGAGTCCTTGCTCCTTCAGGGCACTGAGAAGTGCCTGTAGCACTTCTGAATCTTAGAGATGGAGGGATTTTGCAGACATCTTTCTCCTTTCACATCCCTGATCATGCCTTATCATCTCACACTGGATGCCCAAGGCTGCATGCTGAGCCCCTACTTTAATAAAGTAACATAACAAGCTAATTCTCACTAAAGTGAGGGAGAACTGCTGTATCTGGGGAAAGTATATGGAGCAAAATGGAATTTAGGGCATTTAAAAGTGGATGAACTTCAGAGGCTTCTACTTTCTTCAGCAACACCCATGGGGCCCTCCTGGCTATTCAGGGAAATCAAGGCAGGGATTTCCAAGGTAGGGCTTCTTCACTTACATAATGTTTTACAATTCAATTCCTTTACCCTAGGGCATTTAGCTTACTCTGTTGTTTATAGTCTTTTTTTTTTTCTTTTGAGATAAAATGTTGCTACTAATAAATGTGCAACTCTTAAAGTGTCCCATTTGATGAGTTTTCGCAAATGCAAACATCTGTGTAAGTCAAACATCTATCAAGATATATATAGCTTTACATGGGGTTACTTTTTAATGTAAAAATTTGTAAAGGATGGTTCACAGTGCATCTTTGAACACTGTTTCTGTGCAGGTAGTAATTAGAGACTCTCGGGTTGCATCCTATAGAAAAGGGCTCCAGCTGGCTTCGCCACTAAGTACGGCCAGGAGAGGGACCCTGGTAGCAATGCAGTGGGGCCTTGGCACAGTGGGGACCTTGCACGAGAAGTCTCTCAGGAGCCCCAAAGCCCTCTGTGTCCTCCCTGGAGTGCCCTTCAGAGGTGCTGCCAGGAGGACCTGCTGCAGAGAGCGCCTGACTGGCCTCTGGTGACTGCACCTTCCCATCCAACACCTTCCTGGTGCCAAACCCTGCTCTGCCCTGTCCTCTCCTGGCCCACCTCAGCCAGGCCCTGGGCACGCAGGGGATAGAGGGGGCTTTCTGCCCTCCATCCTGCACCCTGGCAGGGTCTCAAGCTGCCCCAACTTGAGGCTTGGCCTCTACGCTCTCCCTTCGCAGGCTTCACACCCCCACTGTGGTCTGGAGGGCTTCCTGCCGCCCCTGCTTCTTCCTTTGTCTTCAAGGGTGTTCCCCAAATGACCTACTTGCACACCTAACCCCGTCTTGGCACCTGTGGCCCAGAGTGGCACCCGTCCCTCCTGCACCGGCCTCTGTGGGCATCTGCTCTGCTCTGCCGGGTGAAGGTTGGTCTTCTCTGGCTCTGCTCTATGAAAATGACCCCCAGTTTTTACCTACGTATATTAGGGTCCCCCGAAGTTGTCATTCTCTCTCTTGCCCTGCCTGCTCTGCCATCTCAAATAAGGGTCTGCCAGTTCTGCTGACCATGGCCACAGGGCAGGATTTGTGCTGTCTTTGGAGGGGGAGGAGGGAGGAGGACGAGGAGGCTGTTGTGATCTGGGATAGAGGGGGGTGCCCGTTTGGAAGTTTTTCCATATGTGGTTTCGGTTTGTCCTCCTTCAGAAATGTTCCGTTTGGAAGACTCAGATAGCAGGGGAGGAGTGCGCTCCTTCCTCTTTTTTTTTTTTTTTTTAAGACATGGTCTCGCTAAGTCACTAAACTGCCCAGGATAGGCTCAAACTCGCAATCCTCCTGCCTCAGCCTCCAAGAGTGCCGAGATCAATTTTTATTATTTATGTATCTATTTATTTATTTATTTTTTTGTGGGTACCAGGGATCGACCTTAGGACCTCGTGTGCCAGCAGGCGCCCGTGCCGCTGAGCGATATCACCGGCCCTTTTTTTGTATGTGGGTTCCGGGAGTCGAACTCGGGCCCTCGCACTTGCCGGGCAGGCACTTACGCCACTGAGCCATCTCACCAGCCCCTATTTATTTATTGACAGGGTCTCGCTATGTACTTCGGGCTGGCCTTAAACTCAGTATATCGCCCAGGCTGGCCCTGAGCTTGTGGCAGTCCCGCCTACCTCAGCCTCCCAAGTGCTGGGATTGCAGGTGTGCGCCACCACACTCAGCCTGAGATTGACTTCTTAAAATTCTTCTTAGTTTTATGACTCAACATAAAATCTTACACTTGTTTAATTTTATAGTTCTTGGTGACGAATGCCTCAGTGAGGTTGAACTTGTTATGTTTACTGGCCATTTATGTTTTCCGTTTTACAAATCATCTGTATCCTTCGCTGACTTTTTTTCTTCTGGGTGTTTGTCTTTTTTCTTGATTGTTAAGGTGGCAACAGTTTACACTATATGTTGCATTTATTGTTAGTTTTGAAATCTCATCAGATACACATGCTGTTGTAGAGCCTGTCCTCTCTACTCCTGTGTGCCTCAGTCTACCCTGGAATGGACCTATTCCCACATCTATAAGCTTGGCTTATTTTGCTGTGTTCTTTAGTAGAGTGCTTACTTGGTCCGGCACCATATTTGGCTTCCTTTATAGTCATCATCTCATTCAATCCTCCAACAAGACTGCAAAGTAGCTATTATGATCCCCATTTTACAGATTAACACACTGAGACCTGGTGAGGGCCTGGATCCAAGCCCTTGCTCCTGCCAGAAGTGGCTCCTGGAGCTGGCTCTGACTAGGAATCCTCTCTGCCATGTTCTGCAGTGGGGGAGAAAAATGTCAAACCTCCAGAAGAAAGCGTAAGCTGGGGTGATGTAGGGAGGGGGCCGGGGGAGATGTGATTATTTTGAACCTTCTCGCACGTTCTTCCTGTTCTCCGACTCAGTGGCCTTCAAACCCCTATGTTTTTGTGAGGTCCTCTTCACGCCCACACTGAGGGCTGGTTTCCCAGAAGTCACATGGATGTGGCTTCTGTGTGTCTGTGACACTGTCCTTTGAAGTTTCGCTTTGCACCTCCTCTCCATGACTCCTCTGTCACACCACCCACCACAGCCCTCGGCAAGTCTGTGCCACAGCCCCAGTCTACGCTGTCCAGGGCCGCAGCCCTGGTCTACGCTGTCCAGAGCCGTTTCACGCTTCCTTTGAACTCCTGGGCTGCTTCTCGCGGACTTCAGCACCAGCAGCTTATGAAAGCATCCATTTCTCCTCTCCCACCTTGGCAGGGGAGGCCACCAGATTTTTACCTTTTGGCCAATCTGATAAGGAAAAAAAAGTCCTTTATTTTTATCTTAATATGATTTTCCCCAAATTACCAGTGCATTTGGAACATCATTTCATATATTTATCAGCCACTCGAATTTACTTTCTTTATGTATTTGCCCATTTTCCCCCTGGGTTGTCTTTTTATTTATTTATTTACTTCATTTTTTAATTTTTGTTTTTTTGAGGCAGGACCTCACTCGCTAGGTAGTCCAGGTTGGTCTTGAACTCACTGTGTAGCCCAGCTGGCCTCAGACTTGATGTGATCCTCCTGCCCCAGCCTCCTGAGTGCTGGCATTATGGAGGTGAGCCACCGCACCCAGCCTTTAGGTTGTCTTTTTTAAATTAATAGGTTAAAATTTTAATGTAGTCTATTTCATGGATGGATGGATGGGTGGATAGATGGACAATTCTTTCTCCGAGTTCATCTCATCTCACAACTTTATTTTGTCAAAGAGAAGTTGTAGTTAGGATGTAGTCATGTTTACACATTTTGTGTCCTTAAAAGAGGCCTTCCCTGCCCAAAGTTTTATGTGTCTTTCCTGTGTTTTCTTTGAATAACCTTACAGTGTTGTCTTTTACATTTCATTCCTTAATTGATCTAGAGTAAATTTTTGTGAATGACATGAGAAAGACTATAGTTTATTTTTTTCCAAATGGATTTGCAGTCACCCGCCTTGTTTAATGAGTAGCCCCATGTCCCCACAACTCATACTGCAGTGTTTGTCCTATGTTAGGTGCCTCTGTATCCTGGGTCCATATACAGTAGACATGTGGTCATCATTGCCCCAAGCATCAGTCATCCTTCCACTAACCACCCCTGACCCTCCCCATCCTTGGGAAGACAGGGATGGGGTGGAACCAGCCAGCCCCTCCATTGTCCCGATCACTGGGCAAGGTCCACGTCACATGACTCAGGTGGCCAATCGGGCCCAAGGAAAACTTAGTCCAGGCATTTGGGCGAGGGAGGGGACCAGACACAAGGGTTTTAACTATTCTTGTGGAATTTAAGGCCAGGCTAGAAGTGGCTTCAGTTGTCACACAGCCAGGAGGAAAAAGCAGATCTGAGAATGAAGCCAACATCGGCAGGCCAATGGACTTGAGCTGAGAGTTGGCTCTTGATCACAGCTACAGCTAAGTACTCTTGGCCTTCGAGAATTTAACTTAGAAGTTAATGTGCCAAGCTCTTGTGCTTAGCTGAGTCAGCTTGTGCTTTCCACCATTGCAAGGGAGCCACAATCTCTGTACGCTTCATTCTCTTCCACTCATTTTTTCTCCCCAGTACTGGGGATCAAAGCCAAGGGCTACATCCCCAGCCTGCCTATCATCTATCTATATCTATCTATCTATCTATCTATCTATCTATCTATCTATCTATCTATCTATCATATATCTATCTATATTTGTCTGTCTAGTCATCCATCCATCCATCCATCCATTTTATTTTGAGGCAGAGTCTCACTAAGTTGCCCAAGTGGGACTTGAACATGTGATCCTCCTGCCTCAGCCTTCCTCAGTGTGGGGATTATAGGTGTGTGCCACAAGACCTGGCTTTCTTCCATCGTTTCTTTTTCTTTTCAAGTTTATATTATTTCTCATTCCTCTTCTTCTTCTCTCACTTTCCTTCTTTCCTCACTTCCTTTTTCTTCTTTTTGTATTTCTTGATTATTCTCATGTGCTTTCATTTCCAAATAGATTTTAGAATCAACACATCAACTATTTTTTTTTTTTTTTTTTTTTTTTGTGGGTACCGGGGGTCGACCTTAGGACCTCGCGCGCCAGCAGGCGCCGTGCCGCTGAGCGATATCACCGGCCCCTTTTTCGTATGTGGGTTCTGGGAGTCGAACTCGGGCCCTTGCACTTGCCGGGCAGGCGCTTAAGCCGCTGAGCCATCTCACCGGCCCCACATCAACTATTTTTAAAAAAATTCCATTGGTATTTTGATTGGTATCATATTTAATTTATTGGCCAACAGAAAATTGACACTTTTGCAATATTGAGTCTTTCTATTAAAGAATATGCTTTTTTCTTCTATTTATTAAAACTTTTGTGTCTTAATAAAATTTGTCATCCTCTTGAATTTTGTTGTTAAGTTTCCAGCAGCTTTATAAACATGTGAGATAGCTTTCTGTGTTCAACATTTTGGAACAGTTTGAATAACTCATGAATTATCTCTTGCTAGAAGGTTTCATAGAACTCTTAAAATTGGCTCATCATTTTTAAGGGATGCATCTGTCTTAGTTACTTTTCTCATTGCTGAGACAAAATACCTGGTACCTACAAGATCAAGGGGGAAAGATTTATTTCAGCTCATAGTTTGTAGAGGTTTCAGTCCATAGTTAGCTGGTTCCAAGGCAGGGCGGCATGGCAGAGGAGCGTCACAGAGGAGAAACAGTCCATGGCAGGGCAGACAGGAGTCAGTGAAACAGCAAGTGGCCTGCCTTCCTTCTGTCTCTTTATATTCCATCCAGGTGACAAGCCTATTGATTGGTGCCACCCACACCCAGGGTGGTCCTGCCCTCTTCAGTAAATCCATTCAGCCACACCCATAACTATGCTAGTTCAACTAGGGGACTAATCCAGATGTCACACACCCTTAATCCATATTCACACACTCTAGATCCAACTACCTCCAAAAAGCCACATCTATGAGCATGTGAGGATTTTGGGGGATATCTAGATACAAGCCAAACATTTTTTATAAACTTCTCAGTTTCTTCTAAATGTATCAGTCTGTTCAGGCTTTTTACTTTTCCTTGCATCAGTTTTGGTGAAATACCAACATTTTCGTAGAACAACACTCAGACAGATATCTGTCAAGATTTTAAAACTTGTTAATGTAAAATAAATCATACGCAATAGTCTCTTAAATATTCAAAAGCTTCCTGGGCATCTGTAATTGTGTCTCCTTACTCAGTTTTAATGTTTGTGAATGTTGTATGTATTTTTCTTTGTCATCTTTGCCTATTTTACTGTGTATTGTATTTCTGGATGGTGTAGCTGGGACAAACTACACTGTTCTTATTTTGCCTGTTCTGCTCTTGCCTGGTAGATGTGTCCCTGTGGACCAGCCTTTGGGAGCCTGGCTGTACACAGAGAAGCAGGTGCTCAGAGTTTCTGTCCTTGGAGGTGTGATGGGTCCCGCTGAAAGGCTGGAGCTGCTAAGTATAGGTTCTGTTGGATCCCTGGGCGGCATACCCACCCCAGCAGCTGCTCGTGGCCATTTTCTGGGCTTATAAGGCAGGAGTGAATGCAGGTGTGTTTGTGTTTGACACGGGAGGTTATATATTATTCTCTGGGCTAAATTTCTTCCTGAGGGTTTTACCAGCCTGGAAGGGAAGCCCTGGGTAGAGGGAGGACATAGAAGTGGTGAGCCAGTGGGTGTAGGACTACAGTCCCTTCCTCCCCATCGCAAGGGTTGAGGCTGAAGTTCCAGTAACAAATGCCAGGTTAACAAGAGGACAAAATAACAGGCTTATTTAACCAAAGTTTTGTGTGACACAAGAGACATTAGAAATTAAGACGCAAAGGCCCTGGGAAAACTATTTTTACACTTAGGTTCCAAGCAGAATGGACAACCATGTAGAAATGTGATTGGACCAAAATGGTGTGGTTGAAAGCTGGGCTGGCAGCCCAGCCAGGCCTGTGTGCTCAGATGCTTCCTGGCCTCTCTGTGTGGCCCAACATGGGCAGGACCCTCTGGAATGAGGGTCTGAAGGGAGAGGGTGACTTTTGCAGGTTTTATGGGTGACTTTGAGGGGAGGCTTCTCATTTCTATAGCCATCCTTGGGGAAGAGGAGTTCTGGTTCCCATGGCTTGCTTTGGGGGAGAACAAGGCAGGAGGACAGGAGAAGGTCAGCGAGAACTTGTTTCCGAGGCCTTCCAGTCTCCTTTAGTTCGAAGGACTTGTCACACCAAAGCACTGCACTTTGGGGTATCATTTTCTGAATCCCCCCAACAGGGCTATGGAAGCCCTGGGAACAGGAGGGGACATAGGAGTCTGGGTGAGGGGAGCCGTGATACCCTAGGTGGGGGGCTGTGGCCATGCGAGATGACCACTCCATAGGTGGCCAGGTTCCTCCCTCTGTGCCAGACTGTTGCACCAAGCACAGTCCCTCAGGCCTCACTTTGGGTTCCCCATCAGTCCCTGGCTGATTTCCCCAGCCAGGCCTGCTGTCTTCTTAGCTGAGGAAAGGCAGGGACATAGCTCCCTAAAGAGCTTTGCAGGGGAGGATTTGCTGAGGAGGAAGGTGGCATGAGCAGAGGCGGTCTCTATGGGGAGGTGGTTACAGCTTTGTGCAGATGAGGGGCTAAGTCTTTGTGTCCCCACACACTGCCTGCAGTAGCATCCCTGAGTGTCTCCTGGGTGACTTGACACTTAGCCTCTAATATGTACCTGACGAATCCCTCCACCTCTCCCAGCGCCACTCTTGTCTCTAAATGGGGCTGATAATGCTTCTCCTAGATGCCGCCGTTGAGTGGAGCTGGGCCAGAACAGGTGTCCCCCGTCATCAGAGACCATTTACAGTTGGCCAGCTCCCGGGCAGGCCTCCCCACCGGTGAGCACGTACGTGGTCTCAAACTGCTTTCCCACTCACGTGCCCATGCTGCACACGAGGAACTGGAGACACAGGGGAAGCCCCTTGCTCCAGGTCACTCAGCAAGCACGGGACATGTCCCAGCAACACATCTGGCCTGGGGAGGCTTTAGGAATGCCTTCCTCCAGATGGACACTTTTGCTCAGTTTTGTTGATACAACAAAGACAACCCCTAAACAAAAAAAACTTTTAGAAATAGTGAGGAAACAGAATTAGAGGAAGAATGAAGGGGAAATCTAACCATCCAACCCTTTCTAGCAAAGCCCCAGTGTCATTGTCAGACACACGACAATGATGACAAGAATGAGCTACTGTGTGTCAGCAGAGGGGGCCCTGTGGCACCTGCCTATGGCAGAGATGGGAAGCCCAAGGCTGCTTCTGGCCCGTGAACCAATTTACACGGTCTGCTTAATAAGCAAATCTGTGTGGTCGACATGGTTTCCAAAAGCCTTGAAAGCCATTTGGGTTCCTAAGTAAGTTATGTAATTCCTGCTTTCTTGTTTGCTCTGTCAATTGGTTCTGTGAACCTTGTTTTTGTTTTGTTTTTAAAAATCATAAACAGATGGATGTGTTTCGATTGCTGCTCCAGCTTAACCACAGGCCTTTCTGTTTCTTCTTTGCTCAGATTGTCTTAGTGGTTTGTACGGGATCTAGCCAGGGTGGATACCTGTCCCAGGGCCATTCCCTGGGCTCCCTCCAATGGCTTTTTGTAGTCAGCTGGTGGCAAGGGAGGCCTGGGAATGGAAGGGAAGGAATGTGAAGAAGGGAAGGGGCTGATTTAGCCTGCATGGCTTTGAGCAAGCTGCCTCTTGTCCTGCCTGTGGGGTCTTCACTCCCACCGAAAGGGGCAGTGTGACAGAGAGAAGCAGGGTGAGCCTGCTGAGCATGGTGGCCGACACAGAGGGGGAATCGGTCAGTGTTCTCCACTTTCCCTCAGGCACTTGGAATTCCAGGATCCAGCCTTGGCCACGCCTGGTATTGCAGAGGGAACTGGGATCTGCTCAGAGACCACCCCCGGGGAGCTATGTGCAGCCTGTGGGGGTGACTTACAAATGCCCAAGAGAGCAGAGAAGCCAGAAGGGCTGTGAACTGCACAGTACAAAACAGACCAACGTGGAGGAAGGGGCTGGCAAAAGGTAGGTCCCTGAGCAGACCCTTCTGCCCCGGCTGGGAGGATCGCAGCGGTTTTGGGCACCTGGGCACAGCTTCGGTCCTGCAGTAGCTGAGGGGCCACTGGCCGCCCATATCCCTGGCTCTAATTCCACCTCTCTCAGCAGTTAAGGGACTGTGGGGCCTTGGGCATGCTACCAAACCCCTGTGAGCCTCGATTTCCCCATCTGTAAATCAGGCCCTTAGGGAAGTTAAGGAGATCATGCATGTTGATGGTGGACTTGCCCCTTACTGGCTCTTAAGCCATGTAGATTTTTCTATATGAAATGAAAAGGCCCTGATGCACCTTCCTGCCCCTGGCATTTGTGCTGAATCTGCCTCTGAGGCCTGTGTGCCCAAGGCAGGGGCCTTTGCTGGCTCTGGTTGGAAGTCCCAGCCTCCAAAAATGCTTGCTCCCTGGGCTCTGGGTCTCTGGTTGTTTCTGGGTAAGCAGGGATAGGGGGCTGCTCCTCTCTGCAAGGGGGAGTCCCACTCAAGGAGAGGAGATGGGCAGCCTGGGGCCAGAGCTTCCTCTGCAGCCCAGCCCAACTCTTTCTAACTTGCTTTCTCAGGAGCAGGTCTTTTTCTGTCTCTCTGTCTCTCTGTCTCTGTCTGTCTGTCTGTCTGTCTCTTTCTCTCTCTCTCCCATCCCTCTATCTTCCACTTTCTTCTTTCCCCTTATTCCCCCTCCCCATCTCTTTCCTATCCCCTCCCCTCCCTCCGATTCTCATTTTCCACACACCTCTCCCTCCGACATTCTGTTCTCTGTTGTCAGTGGTCTTAATTTACTTTTGTCCAACTAATATTTTTCTGTTTGTGGATGTCTTTCAGAACAGGCTTTATGGGAATGCTGAGATGGTCGCTACCCTCCATGAGCTCATAGTCCTACAAGGAATGGGGCCAGGAACACATGTCAACATTTATTCCTCCATTTAGCAATGTTTATTGAGCACCTGTTATGTGCCAGGCCTGTGCTGGAAGCTGTGCAGTGATAAGACAGAGACCTAGGTGGAAAATCCTGAGGTCCAGTAATAGACTCCCAACCCCCATTCAGCTTTCCATCCTCCCTTCCTGGCCAAGGCTTGCTGATGTCAGGGAGGGTGTAAAGGAAGGGTGTGGGGAGGTTCCTGGGAAGGCCTGGGGTCGCCGTAGTCCTGGCAGGAGTATGAGGAGGTCTCCTCATACTCCACTGTGTCCGAGTCCTGTCCTGAGGGTGGGATGGTGGGCACAGAAAGGCCAGGCTGTGAGAAAGAGTTTGGTGCCTTCTGAAAAGGTTAGACACAGAACTACCATATGACCAGCAATTCCTGCCTTACGTGTACAGTACATCCAAAAGGATCGAAAGCAGGAACTCAGCAGGTCCTGTACACCAGTGTTCACAGCAGTGCGGTTCACCAGAGCCAAAGGGGAAACAACCCAAGTGTCTATTGATGGATGAATGGATAAGCAAAATGTGGTGTCAACATCCAATGGAATATTATTCAGCTAAAAATGAATGGAATTATGATGCATGCAAAACACAGATGGCCCTGGAGAACATCATGTTAAGTGAAAAAGCCAGACACAGAAAGTAAATATTGTGTGATTTTACTTATATGACATACCCAGAATAGGCAAAGTCATGGAGACAGAAAGTAAAATAGAGTTTACCAGGGACCACAGGGAAGGTATTCCTTTTTTTTTTTTTTTTTTTTAATGTGGGTCCCCGGAGTTGAACTCAGGACCTTGCGCTTGCCAGCAGGCGCTTGCGCCACTGAGCCATATCACCGGCCCAGGGAAGTTATTCTTTAAAAGGCACAAAGATTTGTTTTGAGCATGATGAAAATGTTGGGGTCTAGCTAGTGGTGATGGTTACACAACATCGTGAATGCATTCAATGCCGCTGAACTGCACACTTACAATAATATTATGTTACATGTGTTTTTAGCCATGTTTTTTAAAGCAAGTGGCCAAGTGGCCTGGGAAGATGTCTCCCCCAGAGCATCCCCTCAGTGCAGCCACCCTCCTGCCTTGTGTTGAAGATGGTTGAGGAGACTACACAGGAGAGCCCTAGGGAAGTCAGTGTCATGTACAATAGGGACACTGCGGGGTCCCACAGTGGGACTGATGGAGAAGATTTGTGATAAGGTGAGAGAAAATGGGCTGCCTTGTTTCTAAGATGGGGAAATGTGAGTCTGGCTCATAAGGGTGTTGGGAAGATGAGAAGAGCTAAAACCTGTACAGTGCTTAAAACACTACAGTGAGTGCTTCAGAAATGTTAACAGTTAGTACAGTGGCATCTCGGTTCATGAACTTCATTTGTTCCATGATCCTGGGAAGATGGATGCGTTCCTGTCCATGCAGGGAAGATGGCCGCCGCTGGAGTTTGGGAAAGGAAGCAAAATTTTGTTGAATGCTTCTATTTTTGAACCAAATTGTTCTTGAACAGAAGCATTCATGGACCAAGGCATTACTGTATTTACTTCTGCTGCGTGTGAGAGAAAAACAATAAAAGTGAAGGGAGTGAGGTCTCACAGTTGCTTCAACTTGGAAAAGCGCTTCGCAGAGCAGACTCACCCGAAGTCCTAGAGCCCACGTTCTCTCTGCGGAGGGTGAAGGGAGGGGCGTGGTGGCAGCGAGGTTCTCCATTGATTACTGCATCCTGCGGTGGCAGGGGAGTGTGAAGAACAGGAGAAGGACATGCGGGTGTCAGCCTCGGGCCAGCCTGATTCCGTGACTGAGCAGCCTCACAGGAAGTTTGGGTTTCCCAGAGAGAAAGCCAGTGTCCTGCCAGCAAGCTGACGTGGCTGCTCTTTCAAGATGAACCTAGGACCCAGCTGTTGTGATTAACTGAGGTCCAGATGTGCTGTTGAGACCCCGTGGTAAATAACAGACCCTAATTATAGCCCACAGAACAACAGCAGCTGCTCTGCTCTAGACCGGCTGGGGTTGAGGAGTGGCCTGTGGGAAGAGAGAGGAGGAAGAATCCGCTGTCCCACAAGCTCGGGAATGGCGGTGCTCATGAATGGGTGGAGATGGGGCCGTGGGGCCACCCGGCTCTGCTGCTGTGGTGTCAGGATGAGCAGCTCATGGAATCAGGGTGGAGACCCTCTGAGCTGGAAAGCTGCATAGAAATTATTGTTCTAACCTGCTTACTATATGGCTGGGAGCCTGGGGTCTGGAGGAGCAGTTTTATATGGTTGCCACATGTTCAAGAACGCTGTAGAGGCTTGGAGTCAGAATTGGACCAAAGCCAGGGTCCAAAGGATTGAGCTCCATGCCTGGGCCTGAGGTGAATATATGCTTGGGGTTTTTTCATTTGTGGCCCTGGTTGGGTGTCAGTCCTTGACTGCTCTCCAGGGTCCTGTTGGGACTGAGGTTTACCTGTCTCTGCAACTCACCCTAACCCCAACCACCCACAAGAATGTCACCTATGGGCCGGTGAGATGGCTCAGTGGCGTAAGTGCCTGCCTGGCAAGTGCGAGGTCCTGAGTTCGACTCCCCCTGGTACCCACGTTAAAAAAAAAAAAAAAAAAGAATGTCACCTGTGACCAAAGTCTCGACTGCACCAACACCACCCTGTCCCCAAGAGCAGAAGCCCAGGTGGATGTTTTGTCTTACCCTGACCCCAGGAGTGTGGTGGCCAGCTGGGCTGGGGAAGTCATGGCTGGAAAGGACCTCATCGGGGAGGGGAGGGATCCTGTGGTGGGCCTCGCCCCTCAGGGGTCAAAATCAACCTGGGCCAAGTGGGCACCAGCTCTGCCCTAGAGAAAAAGCTGCCCTGGCTAGGACCGACTCAGGAGCCATGAGAGGAAATCAGCACCTTTCATGACAGGCTCTGGGGTGGCCAGCACCTCCACCTGGGTAGCGTGTGACTCCCTCACAGGAAGGGAGTGAGGGAAACCTGTCACATGGACTAAACTCAGCCCAAGGATTTCAAGTGAAACAAACAGAGAAGGGAGTGGTCCTTCTACCTCACCTCACTGGAGACTGAAATGTAGACATGTGGAATCCCCGAGCCACCACCAGGGCTGGGTATTATAAGGAGGCAGGTTCTGAACTAAGGGCTCCATCCAAACCCAAACCAGCTCCCTTGGAGGCAGTGATAGGGCTGCAACCAGAGCAGGGTGTGAGGGGACATGGGGAGGGAACTGGCATCCCTGAGGCCACCAGGACTCTGGAGGTGTAATGCCATGCAGGGTTGCAGTGGGAAGCCGTGGCAAATTCTAATTATAATAACATGAGGATGGTTTATTTATAACAGAGACAGGGGCTGTGAGGGCAGGAGGGATGGGAAGTGTGGTCACTCAGTATTGGCAGCCACAGAGCTGCGACCACCCTAGGTCTGAAGGGGTGAACGGAGGGGTCGTTCCCAGAACTGGGAAGGAGACACACAGAGCCTCCTGGAGAGCAGCAGCCAGCCCACAGCCACCTCTCCAGGACACTGAGGGAGCAGGGACCCTAACCTCTGCACTCCACCGCAATCTCCTGTCCAATGAGAGGTCAGACAGTCCAGCCCCCGGGCCAGGGCAGGATAGGACAGCACAGAGGGTCGTGGAAGGCACCTGGCAGAGGAGGTAGTTTTCAAACAGATGGGGCTCAGGTATGATGAAGTGTCTCAGTGTCCACATGGGGCAGAGATGAAAATGTCACTTTGGGTCTTGAGCGGGTCTGGGGACTTCACTGTAGCTGCCCCTCAACAACTGCGGTCATTGTTTCTCCTTGGTCACCCCATCTCTTCTCCCCTAAGACACCCCTTTCCTGATCCCTGCAGCTATCTCCAAAGCTGTGCTCAAAGTGGGGTGCCCAGGACTCAGACACCTGGCTCTTCCTGCCACTAACTTTAACCACAGTACCTCCCTTCTTCCTCTGTGCCTCAGTTTCCCTGTATGTGAAATCAGGAGGACTATCCAGATGACCTTTCAGGGCCACTCAGATGACCTCCCAGGCCCCCTTCCACAGCAGTAGGAAAGGTCGTGTTCCATTTTTAAACAATCATGAGAAGGGAGTAAAATAAACATTGTCCTCTTGAAGAAACTGAGGCACAGGCAAAGTAGAGACTTGGTGAGTAAGCCCCGCCCACTCCTGCTTGTGCTTTCCCAGAGAGGTGTGGCCCATGCCCATGTTTGTTTTCAACAATCCCAACAGCTGGCATGAAGTTTCAAGGCCTCTTTTGTGTCCTTGTTTGTGTGTGTGGCTGTGAATGCGATTGTGGAAATGCCTAAGAACAGTGGTTTCCACCAGGCTTCTAGACTTGCTAATCCCTCCTGCCCTGCCTGGGGATTTAGTGTCAATACAATGTCACTGCTTGACTTTGAGCCTTTGGGTCCTGCAGGAACCTCAGATCTTAATTTGTAGGCAGTTTTGAAGAGCCCCTCTGATGATGGTCCTGTACAGCCATGACCCTAGCAGCCCTGACGCTTGTCCCCTACTCCATGGGCCTATGCCCCAGGCACATGAAACAAAGCCTACTCCTTTTGATACTGGAACCTGAGACTGGGGCTTACTGCGTGCCACAGTTGGGGGGCCCTCCAAGACCACCTTGTTGGAACCATGGTTTCCCCATGAACTGGAGTGAGAACAGAGCATTCTGGCATGTGTACATGGGTTCTCTCAGAAGTCAGCTTTTCCAAACTGACAGCCCTGGATCAGTGGTGGCCTACATACATATTCTCTTTGGCTTGTACCATGTTTGCCCACGTGGGTTTATTTTCACAGTGAAATTAACTGCCACAGTTAGAAATCAAATTGAGTTTTCTGGTTACTTCAAGAAACGAGAAGACCTGGCATCACTGAGCTTATATTCCTGCCCCAGTGTGTTTGGGCCACAGTGGAACTGCAGCCCCCCGGCCCCAAATGATGAGACAGGTGCTCTCTGTCTGCTACGGCTCCCGCCATGCCTGTGGTCATCCAGCTGGAGCCGAAGACCGCTGCCATTTACCACCAAGCCTGTGCTGCTCTTTCTTAGGTCAGAGGGTTGTGAGCAAAGTAAAATATTTTGGATCTCCACATTTCCAATAAAAGTAGAAGAAATTTATTTTTATTACCTGCCTGCGTGTTTTGCCTGGGTTGCTGATACAGAAGTTTGTCTCCAGGGGTGTGTTTGGTCCCCGTCCTCACCTCTGACACAACACCACCATCATCGTCACTCTTACACCGTATTTATTGGCCTTCTCTCAAGCTGTGTCCACAGTGACACAGGTCATGACAGTCCTTGACTTGTCTGAGAGGCTACATGGGGGACAAAGAGAGAGCGAACAGAGAGATTGGGGCAGAAGGAGTCAGCTCTAATATGATGAGAAACTTGCCAGGCAGGAAAGGATTGCAACAATAAATTTTTAAAAAATAAGAAATACAAAAAGAAAGGGTCGCAAGAGGGAAGGGGCTTAAATGATTAGCTGTAAGCAGCCTGGTGTGGGAGCTTCTGCCTAGAGTTGTGGTCCTTGTAGCCGTGACTGTCAGGATGGAAAATGTAGGAAGGCTGAGGCAGTTTGGTTGGAGAAGCTCAGTGTTGGCCTGTAAACTCAGCCACCTCAGTGAAAAAAGTCTGAGTTGGTTGGGTGTGGTGGTGACTCCTGTAATGCCAGCCACTCAGGAGGCTGAGGCAGGAGGATCACAAGCTCAAGGCCAGCTTTGGCAACTTAGCGAGGCCCCATCTCAAAATAAAATAAGAGCTTGGGAGGTATCTCAGTGGTAGAATTCTTGCTTTGCATGGATGAGGCCCTGAATTCAACCCTCAGTACTGTTTAAAAATAAAAAAGCCTGTTTGCCACCTGGGATGGGAACATGAAGACAAGCCCCGGCTCCCATGGTGAGAACTTCTGTCCGAGCCCGCTGGTCCCCTCAGAGCCCGCTGTAGTTACCACACAGCCCCGCTCCGGTTCCCTGGAGGCTCCCCCAGAAGCCCCTGTGGGATGTATTTCATGCAGGTTGCTCCAGTCAGGTGGGGCAGACACCTGGCATGGTAGTGGAATGTCAGGTCCCCGTGGTTCATGTGGCATTTCTCTTCATGTAAGCCAGATGTCGGAGACCGGTCACAAGAGCCGAGGAGGTCATCATCCCAGCCATTGTCTGCATCCCACACCTGCACCCTCAGAGGCCCTCCTGTGGCCAGGAGCACATCCCCAAAGTCCAGCCGGGTCTGCCATTTGGGGTTGTTATTGTTCCACACAGTGCGGGTCCTCAACGCCTGCTTGCCAAAGAAGACCTTCACGTAGGCGTCTGAAGCAGTGACCCAGTCCCCCCACAGATTCCTAGCTTGGATGATGGTCACCTCCAGCCGGGCCAGGCCCCTATGGCTTGGACAGCAGTCCTTGGTGGTGACTGCTGAGCCATGGCACACACACTGGCATGGGTTGTGGGGGCTTTTCTGCTGCCCTGGCGGACAGGGCCGGCTGCAGTCCTTCCAGCGTGCCCTGCCCATCAGGTACTTGCTCACTGCCTGCTTCAGTGCCTCCCGCCGTGGGTCCTGGTTCCCCACCAGCACATGCAGGGGCTCCAGGCTGTAGTCCACCAGGCCGGGCTTCTTGGGTAGTGAGGTCACCCAGGCTGAGAACTGCTCGGGCCCAGCCTTGCTCCCGAACAACAGGTCATACATTGATTCCTGTTGCCCGCCAACCACTTCAAAGAGGCGCTCGCGGTAGGCTTGGTGGAAGGAGGTCGTTATCTTGTGCTGCTTCTTCTTCTCCTCACAGGCCTTGTATTCAGATGAGGAGCTGGCACGGCTGCTGATGCTGACCTGGGCCTCAACAGTCAGGCAGTCCCCTACCTCGTCGGCTGTGAGCCCCTCCAGGGCCAGCTCGCAGGTGCGCAGGGCGGTGAGGGCCGAGATGCGGCCACCCAGCTGCACACCCCGGATGAAGTGGGTGCCGTAGTTAGAGATGAGCCTGTGGTAGTCAGGCTCAGTGGAGGTGTTTAAGTGGGGGGGCAGTTCCCGGAGGGCCTTCCTGAAATCAGGGTGGAGTGGGGGAGAGTGCACCAGGCGATAACTGCAAGCAGAGAGAAAGAGTAGGTGGGCTCACTGTGGGTAGTATTTTGCCCATTCCGTAACTCCTTCCAGATTGCCCAAGGTCACATGTGAGGGCAGAACAGGACTTGAACCAGGGGGCCTGGCTGCAAAACCCAAGCTCCGGGGTACTGGGCTGGCAGGAAGCCTACCCTGTTGCTTCTTGGGGACCTAGGTACTTTGTGCGGCTATGTCCTCTTTTTCAAAATAGATTTTTAAATTTTTAATTTTCTTTTTGTAAGCAGAGTGACAGCTTTGGAAGATGTGATGTGGCCTTCATCTAGCCATCTGCCCCCTGGATTGGGCCCATGTGCCTGGGCTCCTGACCGCTCTGGTCATGCAGGCAAGAGGTGCCTGGCCTCATTGTGCAGGGAATGTGGCCTCCAAGCTGAGGAAGCAGGGCAGGTGTGGGGTTGGCAGTGGTGACCACGCGCTGCTCAATGTAGGACCTGGGTCCCAGGCTCCCTGGTCATGGCGGCTGGGGTAGTGCTGTGGCTGCTTGACCAGCGTAGCCCTGGTGTACACCAGGCATGAATACTGGTTGAATGAGGCCCATGGGCTTGCTCACATCCCCTCTGTGTGGTTCCTCACTGGGCTGCCCAGATTTGGGCCCTTGAGGATGGAAGAGGCCATGGGGCTGTGATCTGAGAACCAGGACTGTGGTTTCCTCCTGTTGGAAGTAGCCTCTAAGTCCCCATGCTGCCACTCTGGAGTTTCTACACCCCTCTGAGTTCCCACCCCCTTTTCCTGCCGCAGCCCACCTGCCCAGCCTCACCTGTACAGGCGGCACTCCACCTTCTCTGTGCTGAAGCTGTACTGGTCCCGGTGGCTCTTCTCGGCTGCGAAGTTTGCTGCCTGGGAGTGTGAGCCAGCCACGGACATCTGCACGTTGCTGCTGGGGTGGGGAGACACATCCAGCCCTGCCCGCCAGTCATTGGTGATGCTGGAAGCTGCCTCGCCGGCCACGGCCTCCGTGGAGCTGACTTTGGCCTTGGACACATGGCGCTGGCAGCCGGGGCCCTCCGCACGCCAGTGGTCCAGTGCCAGGGGCAACAGCTGCACAGCACCCCCCTGCAGGGCATTTTTACAGAGGGTGCAGGTGCCATCGGGCCGCAGGAACCTCTGGGTGTCCACAGGGAAGGCGTGCGAACGGCGGAGGCTGGTCACGTCCACACCTTCCCCTGCCAGCCACGCACCTGGCACAAAGTTGCGCTTCTGTTTGCACTCTGAAGGCCCAGCCGTGTAGCAGGGGGCAGGGGCTGGTGGGGGCAGCACCAGGAGAATGCCCAGGAAGAGCAGGGGGGCAACCATGGTGCCTGGGAAGCTGTAAGCAGAGGAATGGGGGTTGTCTGACATCTCCACCCCAACTGTGGACTATTGCAAGAAGAGAGACTGAGATTTTCTTAAGTTACCCAATGCCTGAGATAGATTGTTCCTTTCAGGCTTGGTCTACCTTCTACATTGCCCAGAGAGGGTAAGTGTCTTACCTAGAGTTACATAGCAAGGAGGAGTCCCTTGCTATTTAAGACCCACTGGGCATCTAAATTTATGGCTCTGTCCCCAGTATACAACAGCTGCTGCTGAGAAGGGAGCTATGGCCACAGAAGAGATAGAGTAGCCATAGCAGCTTTGGAGAAGGGTCCGGGAGCCCGGGGAAGCCTAGGTCCTGAAGAAGTGTCATTTGGTCCCGGAATTTGCACCCTTTCCTGAACTGATACTTCCCTCTGTAGTTCTAGCTCTGATCTCTCCTGCTGAGCCCTTAATGGAACTGGAAAAGAAACCAGGTGACGCATGGCCCTTACTCTCCCTCTGAGCATCAGCTGAACTCCGCACGGCTGAGGGCTGCCGGCGTGCCCGCACCTTGCTCTGGTGCAGGAGGACCTTCGCATTTGCTCCTTAGACGCCTCTTGGTGCTCAGGTCTTCTCTGGCAGTTCCTACCAAGCTTTGTGCATGTCCCTCGTATTCTAGCTGTGCCCCGCTTACCCAAAGGAGAGACTTGAAGGTGGAATCCAGGCAATATGAGGGCTCCGGAAGGTAAGTAGGACAGAGAGAGTCTTCCTGAGGCCCCACAGTCACCCAGCTTAGGCGGCCAGCACGGTCTGTGACCTTAATTACCCCAGGGAATGCAGCTCCTTCCTGGCCCTCATCTCACCAGCCCAGGAAGCCCATTTGTAGTGGTTGTAGAAGCTCTGATCGTTGGCACTGGAAGGGACCTTGTGGACTCCATGCAAAACCTCTGCATTCATGTATGAGGAAACTGAGGCTCGAGTGGGCATAAGGCTGCCCGGTGAGTTAGCAATGGAGGGTCAGGGCCTTCTGACACCCGGGTCTCTTGTCATAGGGGCGTCACAGCTTTTCCTGCTCCATCATGCCCTACCGCAAAGCAGCAGCCCCACTCCCTTGCAGGGCCCCCAGGTCCCCCCTTTGCCTCTTCCCTACCTGGAGCCTGAGGAGAAGCTGTCAGAGGGCACCCTCGCTCCCCACTGGAGGCTGCTGAAATGGTGGTGTCGGCCCCCAGCACATTTGCATTATTTCTGCTTCCTGCCCGCCCTCAAACTGTGGCCACAGGTCCCACCAGCACCCACCCTGTCATCACCTCCTCTTCCGGCCTGTGACAGCCCTCAGGAAGTAAGCTGTGATGTACAGAGGTACATCTGCCACACTGGGCCACCTGGGACGTGGGACCCCTGGAACAGACAGGGTGAGCACAGGACCCAGCGCCTTTGTACTTGAATTCTGGTATGACTGAGCTGGCGGCTGAGCTGGTCTCCAGGTATCTCCTGCTGCCACCTTCTCAAGTGAGATGTGCCAGGTGCTAGGGCAGGAGCTGAGAGCCACTGGGGTCTAGGCCAGTGCAGTGAGGCACTAGCTGTGTGGCCAGGCAGGATGCTTTAGCCTCTCTGTGCCTCAGTCTCCTCATCCAAAAACGGGGATAATGGTGATGTGGACCCTGGTGTGGTTGTGATGACGAGGTGAGTCAGGCCGTGCAGAGTGTTTGGAACAGCACCCAGCCCTCAGCCAGTGTCAGCGTACGTGACTGTCCTCTCATCACTGAGCAGTGGGTGTCTACTTCCTGCCCATACCTGCACCCCAGGCCTGCCGTGGCCTGAGCCCCAGGTGCTGGTGGGACCAGGGGCCCCTCTTCTCCACCCTCTGCCTTGCGGGGCGTTAGAGTTGGGAGGTTTCCATGGGTGGAGTGACTCATGGACAGCTGTGGGGGGCCAGGTCACACTGTTGTGAGGTGGGGACAAGTGGGTAAGTGGGTGGCCAGTTCCCACCTCCAGCTGCCTCTGTGACAGGAACAAACAGCCACAGACCCCAGACCACGTGTGACCTTGTGTCTCATGGGTCACAACTCAAGGCTCATCCCTTGAATCTATGTCCCCCCATATGCCTGCTGTTACGAGAACAGGGCCTTGCGCTGCCTTCTCAGGACTGGCCCCATCTTCTCCTGTCCCCCCCCCCGCCATGAACAGCAGCCTCCTGACCTCTCTGCTATGTGGGGGTCCTGACAGATGCTGCGGCTTTGGGGAGTTCTGTTCCTGGCCATGCTGGGAAGGCCAGTTTGTGGGACATGGAGCAGAAGTGAGGTTCTTTTTTTTTTTTTTTTTTTTTGTGGGTACCGGGGGGTCGACCTCAGGACCTCGCGCGCCAACAGGCACCCATGCTGCTGAGCGATATCACCGGCCCCTTTTTCGTATGTGGGATCCGGGAGTCGAACTCGGGCCCTCGCGCTTGCAAGGCAGGCGCTTACGCCACTGAGCCATCTCACCGGCCCAGAAGTGAGGTTCTTAAGAGGTTCTAGTCCCAGCTTCTCCAGAAACTTGCAGTGTGACTCTCAGCCGGAGATCCTAACTCTTTCTCAGTGTTTCCTTGTCTACCAAATCAAGAGGAGGGCCCTGAGATCACTGAGAACCCTTCAAATGGAGGATGAGCTATGTGGTCAGTAGCTTTCCAGAGGCTAATGTCTAGGATGTGGCACTGTGGGGTAGGGGCATTAAAGAGCTGGGATGACATCGAGTTGGCACCTGTGTGGCTTGTGTCACCGGTGACAGCTATCCTGTCCGGTTAAAAGTTGGTGCTCCAGATGTGCACGAAGCACTGTTTTTCCTCAAAGACATAAATTACAACAAGTGTGCTATTTGTTCAATTGCCAGACACCATTCATATGGTTTTTTATTTTTTTTTTTTTAAACAGTTTCTATAAACAACAATTCTAATACAACATACCATAACTCCTAGGACACAATTAAAGCAGATCTCTTTTTTTTTTTTTTTTTTTTTTTTTTTTGTGGGTACCGGGGAGTCGACCTCAGGACCTCGCGCGCCAGCAGGCGCCCGTGCTGCTGAGCGATATCACCGGCCCCTTTTTCGTATGTGGGATCCGGGAGTCGAACTCGGGCCCTCGCGCTTGCAAGGCAGGCGCTTAAGCCTCTGAGCCATCTCACCGGCCCCTCATATGGTTTTTAAAAATGACTTTATTGAGTTGTAATTCACAACCATATATTTTTCAAAGCATCCAACTCAGGGGTTTTTAGTATGCTCATAGCATGTTGTCCATCCATCACCACAATAGATTTTATTTTATTTTAGTTGAGATAGGATCTTGCTATGTAGCTCAGGCTGGTCTTGAACTCATGGTAATCCTCCTGCCTCAGCCTCCCCAGTGCTGGGATTACAGACATGGACCACCATACCTGGCTACATAGATTTTAGAACATTTTTATCACTCCCAAAAAGCAACTGTATCCACTGGCCCTGGGTTCTCATTATTCCCCACCTATTTCCTAACCTATTTCCACCTCTAAGGATTTTTCCATTTTGGATGTTTTCATATAAATGGAATCATATAATATGTGACCTTTTATGTCTGGCTTATTTCACTTAACATATTATTTCCAAGGCTCATCCATACTGTAGCACAGAACAGGACTTTATTTCTTCGGTGGCTGAGTAATACTTGATTGTGTAAACATGCCACATTTTGTTTACCCATTGGCAACTGATGAGTTGATGGGCATTTGTGTTGTTTTTTGACTGTTATAAATAATGCTTCTATGAATGTTGTGCATAAGTTTTTTGTTTTGTTTTGTTTTGGTCCTGGGGATCAAACCCAGGGCCTTTGCACTGAGCTACAATCCCTATCCCATTTTAAATACATATATTTAAAATTTTGAGAAAGGGTCTCCTGAAGTGGCTAAGCTGCTCAGGTTGGGCTCAAACTTGCAATCCTCCTGCCTCAGCCTCCCAGAGTTCTGGGATTACAGGTGTGCACCACCATACCAAGCTGTGCACAAGTTTTTGTGTGAGCCTATGTTTTCATTCCTCTTGGGTTTATAACTACAAGTGGAATTGCTGGCTCATGAGGTAAGCCTATGTTTTATTCTTCTAGGAACTGTTTTTCAAAGTGGCTGCACTGTTTTACATCCCCACCAGCAGCATGTAAGGTTCCAGTCTCTCCTCATCCTTTCCTAACTTTATTATTATTATCCTAGTGGGTATGAAATGATATCTCATTGTGGTTTTGAACGCACTTCCCTGGTGGTTAATAAGCCCGAGTTATTTATGCGCTTATGAGCTGTTTGTTTATCTTCTTTGCAGAAATGACTATTCAAGTTCTTTGGCCACTTCTTACTGGGTTCTCTTTTTACTGTTGAGCTGCAATAGCTCTTTACATATTTGGATTCTAGACCTGTCTCAGATATATAATTTGAAAATATTTTCTCCTCTTCTGAATTGTCTTTTCACTCTCTTGATGGTATCCTTTCGAAGCACAAAAATGTTTAATTTTGATGAAGTCCAATTTATCAATTTTTTCTCTTGTTGCTTATAGCTCTAGTGTTCTGTGTGAGAAGCTGCTGCCTAAGCCACAGTGATGAAGACTTACTCCTCTGCAGTCTTCTAACAGTATTACATTTCTAGCTTTTGCGTTTAGATCTATGGTCCATTTGGAGTTAATTTTTGTGTATGGAAAGGCATCCAGTTTCATTTTTCACATGTGGGTAGCCAGATGGTTTTGATAGTTTTTTAAGGTTACAAAATATCTACTCTTGACAGAAAAGCTCCATAGACACTGGCTAAAATTTGAATGTCTGCGTGTCTCCAACATTCATGTTAAAACTGAATCCCCATGCACACCCATGTTTATAGCAGCGCAGTTTATAATAGCTAAATCTTGGATATGCCCTATATTCCCCTCAACAGATGAATGGATAAAAAATGTGGTATTTATACACAATGAAGTATTACTCTGCCATAAGGAAGGATATATTTGAGGTATTTGTAGGTAAATGGATGCACCTTGAGACCATATTATTAAGTGAAATAAATCAGACACACATGCTTAAGCATTGCATGGTTTTTCTTAGATGAGAAACCCAAAATATAAATAAAGAGCAAAATAAGAGATAAATAATAGGAAGTAGGAAGATCTTTTTCAAATGCAAAAGGGATCAAGAGCTAGAAGGAACAGGGAAGGATAGGAAGGGTAGGGGTTGAAAAAATAATAGGGATGTGTTATGTACATGTACTCATGCCCCATGATAAATAAAATCATTATGTACTGCAAACGTGTACTAGTAAAAAACAAAACAAAACAGCCCCCAGTGCAATACCAGTAAGTTGCGGGACCTTTCAGAGGTAAAGGGGATCGGGGCCCTTGTGAAAGGGTTTGAGGGAGTCTCCTAGTTCCCTTTTCCTCTGTTCTTCTGCGAGGGGAGGACACAGCAGCCAGGTGTCATCCGCAGAACACAGCACCAGTCCTCGCAGGATGCTACATCTGCCGGTACTTAGATCTCGGGTTTCCCAGGCTCTAGAGCTGTGAGAAATAAATTTCTAATATTTATGAATGACTCAGTTCCTGTGGCTGAATGTTTTTTCCCCAGGATTCATTTGTTGGAAACTGAATCCTCAGTGTCATGAGTTCATCATGGCATTTGGAGGTAATTAGAATTAAATCAGCTTATCAGGTGGGGCCCTCAGGATGACAACAGTGACTTTTTAAGAGAAGGAGGAGGAGCCCCAGCTAACATGCTCACCTGTCTCACCATGCGCTGTCCTCTGGCACATTCTGATGCAGTAAAAAAGGCCTTTGCCAGATGCTGAGCAGATGTTGGCCCCAGGCTCTTGGACTTCCCCAGATTCCACAGTAGTGAACACATGAACCTCTATTCTTCATAAATTTTCTGGTTTCAGGTGTTTTGTCACAGCAACAGAAAATGGACTAAGACACCAGCCTGAGGTATTCTGTTATAGCATCAGGAAGAGATTAGGATGATACTTTACATAAAAGGCATGCTGGAGCTACTAATCCTGATTGCACCTACTTACATGGACTGGACCTGCTACATAAGTCAGACCATGAACTCTAATCAGGGGCTCCCTCAGCAAACCCAGTGTTTAGATGATAATTAATGCACATATCGTAAAGACCCACATGCAGTCACAGGTACAGTGTTCTTCACCCTGTGACAATTCTGTGGTCCCTTTTCTTCACAGATGTTTGAAACTGAGATGTTCTTCTTCCTTCCCCTTTATATGCGTTACCCACAGTTCTGCTTATTTTTCCTTGGGTCTCCTAAAAAGAGTTGAAGAATCATCCCTCTTTTTCCAGCAGCAGAAGCGTATACAGAGGGTTGCCACTCTGCTTTTGTAGCTGGGTAGATTTTAAATCCGGGGTTTCTGTCTTCAGCAGTCGTGGATCTATTCCATTTTCTCTTTCCTTTCTGGTAGCAGTGTTGGCATGTTACGTTTTTCTAGAAAAAAAAATTTCAGTCTGTCTAACATTTCACACTGTGGGCTTGAAGTTGTTTGCAATGTTTTTGTTCTGTCTTTGTCAAAACATCTAAATCAGTAATGATGCCTCCTTTTTATCACAGATTTTTTTGTGCCTGTTATTTTTGATTCTAGGACAGCCTTGCTGAAGATTTTATGTGTTCTATTAACTTTTCTGAAGAACTAACTGGTCCTTGGCTTTATTGATCCTCTCTATTGCAGCATTATTTTCTATTTTATTAGTTTCATTCTTATATTTTTATTATTTCCTTCCTCTTTCCTGTATTCTTTGGGCTTCTATTATTCTTTTTCTAACTGCTTGAGGTCAATTCATAGGTCCTTAATTTCCAGCTTTTTTCCTTCAGGAAGCATTTAAGTCTATCTTTCTCTCTAAGAATATTTTTATCTCTTAAGTTTTGGCATGTAGTACTTTCACTATTACCTAGTTTCTTCACATTTTCTAAATCTCTTCATGATTTCTTCTTTGGCTTATGAACTATTTAAAAGTGTACTTTAAAATTTTCAAGCACGTGGGCGTTTAAATGCTACCTCTCAGGTCAGCTGCGGTGTAGCCCGAGCACGTGGTCTCTCTGAAGCGCTTTCTTCCACATTTGTGGCAATTTTCTCCGGATTTTGCTGAACTGTTCAGTTTTTGTAAATGCTCCTACATGTTTGATAAGAATATGTTATTTGCTGAGTTTTGGAGGTTCCGTGTTTAAATCTATGGTCTCGATATAATAAGCACAGAATCATGATAAAATCTTCACAATGAAGGTAGACTGTTTGACTTCTTTCTCCCTACCATGACAGTTCTGTCAGTTTTTGTTTTATATAAGTGCTTTACAAAACCAGTTTAGCATTGTTTGGTCTTTCTAGCAAATCAAACAGTTTAGCCTTATGTACTGGACCTATTTCTCCCAAGTAATGTTTTTTGCTAAAATATCTATTTTGTCTGACGTTAACAGAGCTATCCCAACTTGTTTTTACTATTATTTTTAGTTATGGTGAAGTACTGTATACATAACTTAACATTGACCATCCTAACCATTTTTAACCAACTTTCTTCTGATGAGCACTCAGCGAGATAGCCTTCTATCTTACTGCTAACTCTCTGTGTTCTTCTGTCTTAAACGGGTCTCTCCTAAACGTAGTTAGTTGCATTTTGTTTTGTCATCCAGGTAGAGTAGCTATCTATTTAACTATGCATGGAGGCCATCCGTATTTATTGTGGTTTGTTTTCTATCAGTTTGTTTCTACCACCAGGTTTTATGTTTTTTTTTTTTTTTTTTTTTTTTTTAATTTTCCTTCTTTTTCTGTGTCTGCCCTCCTTTTCCTGCCTTCTTTTTGATTGACTGAACTTTAAAAAATTACATTCTTGGGCCGGTGAGATGGCTCAGCGGCGTAAGCGCCTGCCTGGCAAGCGCGAGGGCCCGAGTTTGACTCCCGGAACCCACATACGAAAAAAGGGCCGGTGATATCGCTCAGCAGCACGGGCGCCTGCTGGCGCGCGAGGTCCCTGAGGTTGACCTCTGGTACCCACAAAAAAAAAAAAAAAAAAAAAAAAAATTACATTCTTTTCTCTATACTGGTTTAGGTCATCCACCCTCTAATTCTTTAGTGGTTGCCCATAAAAGTGCTAATATGCATTCTGAACCAAGTCTAAAATTTTTTATGATTGTCCTCCTGCCTAAGGCATGAAGACTTCAGTACCAAAATCATTTTTTCTCATTTTGAGAGTTATTTTTGTCCACTATTTTAGTTCTTATTTTTCCTCTACAAAATCAATTATTTTTACTATAATGTGATACAATGGATATTTGTTTATATTTATCCATATTTACCAATATCTTCGCTCCTACCTTTCTTTGGAAATAATTTTCATTTTTCTAAAAGTGTCTTTAGAAGAACTTCTGCCGAACATCTATGGAAGCTTATGCTCTTGGTTTCTGTTTCTCTAAAACATCTTTATTCCACCCTTGCTCCTGAATCATCGTCTTAGCTGGTTGACACTTTGAAGTCATTACTGGTTAACACCTCTTAGCATTTTGAGTTATCGTACCACAGTGTTGGGCTTACACTAATGCTGTTCTGTGCTATTCCTTCATAGAGAATTTGTCTTTTGGGGTAGGGGATGAAGGGATTGCTTTTAAAATCTTTTTTGTTTCAGTCTTCTGAAATTTTACTACAAATTATAGATCTTTGGATAGATTGTTTTTCGTTTATCCTGTCTTGCATTTGTGATGCTTCTTGAATTTGAGGATTCGCATCATTCAACATTCTGGAAAAACATCATGGCCACAATCACTTTGTACGTTATGTTCCATCTGCTTCATCTACTCTATTTCGCCTTTATGGACACCAGTTAGAAATATTAGGCTTTCTACTCCCTGCTCTGTGCCTGTTGTACTTTTTCTTGTTTTCTACTTTTGTCTCTCTGTACTCAGTTGTCATTATTTTTCTTCAGTTCTCTGTTCCAAGTCACCAATTCTTACTTCAAGTGTGTCTAAACTGCCATTCATTTACCCACTGAATTTTAAAATTAATTAATTCATTTACTAGGGTGCAAAAATGAAAACAATATAAAAAGATATATAGTGAATAATTTCTCTGCCCCTTCCCCCATATACTCTTTCCCAACAGGTGCTGCTATTCTTTTTTTTTTTTTTTTCCCTCTTCTTATTTTCTTTGGCGTCCTGATAGTTTCTTCATACAAATATAAGTATAAATAGTTACTGGTCTGAATAACTTATTTTCTTCTTTTCTCATACAAAAGGAACTGTATTACACATCTTGCTCTGTATACTGATCTTATTATTAAATAATATTGGTTGGAGATCTTTCCTTATTAGTACACAGTTTCCTCACTCTTTTATTTTTTTTCCCCAGCTATCGTGTTGGATTTCCTTGCAAGGATGAACCATACATGACTTATTAGGCCAGTTTCTATTGGTGGGCACTTAGGTTGTTGATAGTCTTTTGCACTTACAATAGTATTGCAATGAATAACCTTGTACCTATGTCGTTTTTGACACATAGAGTCAGATCTGTGGAATAAATTGCAAAGCAGAAGTTGAATTGCTAGGTCACAACCTCACGCATTTTCTAATTTGTATTTTCATTTGGTATAAGTAAGCTTCATAGGGCTGGCATCAATTTTCACTCTTCTGTTACCAGTACAGTATCAGTGTCCTGTATTCCCTCAGTCTTGTACTACTAAGTGTATGGTTAAACTTCCACATTTTTGTTTAGTTAATTTTTACCTTCAATGATTTATTTTTTATTCAAAAACTTTCTGGGTCACTCTTTTCTAAATTTTATAATTATGTGTTCTATTCTTTAAAAACACTCAAGCATACTTATTTTAGATTTTACATCTAGTTCTGCCGTCATATGAAACTTCAATGCAGCCATTCTTTACCTTCTCATACTGGTTGAGTCTCCCCACTTCACTGCTTATGTCCTTGAATGCTTGTAATTTTAAACTGTGAGCTCATTCCTGGCTGCCCTGTGTCTGTGGGAATCCTGTGAAACCTAGGTTGAGAATGCTGCTCCAAAGCAGGTTTGCATTTGCCGTTGCGAGGTGCCTCCCAGTTTTACCAACCCAGATTTATTTATGTTTATTTTCTGGCTCAGCTTGTTCTGAGCCATGCGAGGGGTGTGAATCTGAACCTCAGGTGTAAAGGAAGGTAGGTCTGTGGTTATGCTGAGTCCAGAGAGACTGCGCTTCCATTCAGGTTGGAGACTGAGAAAACCCAGCCTTTTTCTTGACTCCCTCTTCCAGTAACTAGATCCTTTATTAGTCTGTCTTTTCATTGACATTATTAGCCCTTGGAATATCTATTTAGGTTTTATGTAGACTGGTCTCATCTTCATTCCCCAACCTCAAAGCGGCCTTATTGCCTGTTACTCACGTGACCCTCATAACCTTGTAACCCAAGGCTCTGGTCTTCAAGGCAGTCATGTGTCAAGGCATCCATGGCCAATTGGCCTTCTGTAACCTCTAGTTTTTGCTTCTTTGTGTTTAGGGCTTCCTAGGATATTCCTTATTTTTTTCCAATTTCATCTATGCTATTTGTTGTATGTTATTATATTTAATCCAGTCTTTCTAGGTGTCCTGCCACAGGGGAGTTATCCTATAATACTTGATCTTTATTCTTTTATTCAGTAAGTATTTATTGTCTTCCATGTGCTAGATTATCCTATTCTGTTTTATTTCAGAAGACCCTGGGGCCGGTGAGATGGCTCAGTGGCATAAGCACCCGCCTGGCAAGCGCGAGGTCCTGAGTTCGACTCCCGGAACCCACATACGAAAAAGGGCCAGTGATATCGCTCAGCGGCACAGGCGCCTGCTGGTGTGCGAGGTCCTGAGGTCGATCCCCGGTACCCACCAAAAAAAAAAAAAAGAAGACCCTGGTAACCACCAGTTAATTCACAGCCTTAAAGGAAGGAGAAAATTTTTCCTGTTTAGTACCAAAATCTAAGCCCGTGATGAGGATGCCGATGAACAGGTTTGTGGTGGTTACAAATTCATACCAGCGGTATTTCCACATGAGGCCGACCTAAGTCAGGCTGCATGAAGAGAGCAAGTGTAACACTCTTGATGTGAGGTTTACCTTACTACCTAAGCTCTATTCAGTCCATAAAACAGGCATCTAGAATGCTATCGTGCATATTGTGGAAACGAGTAGGAGTAGAATCTCCTGCTGCAGTGGCTGGATGTTTGCCCTGCTATGGTTTAGCTCTTAATCACCTTTCAAAGGCCCATGTGCTGAAGCCTTGCTTCCCAGTCTGTGGCACCGTTGGGAGGTGGTGGAACTTTTAGGAAGTAAAATCTGGTGGGAGGAAGTCAGGTCATTGGGAGGTGAATGAATGATGCTGCCACATGCTCAAAGCAAGAGGGCCAAGCGACTATGGACTGAAAGCTTTGAAACTGTGAGCCAAAATATACCCTTTCCTCCTTAAAGATGATTATCTCAGGTATTTTGTCATAGTGATGGAAAGCAGACAAACAAACTCCCAAAACTCTTACATTGAAATCCTAGCCATCGATATGATGATACTAGCAGTGGAGCCTTTGGGAGGTATTAGGTCATGAAGATGGGGCCCTTGAGAGTGGGATTAGTGCCTTTAAGATCCAAACCATAGCAAGGCAGACAAACATCCAAGCCCCAGAGAGCTCTCCTGTCATTTCTCACCATGTGAGGCTACAAGGACACAGCCATCTGCAGCCCAGAGGAGGGCCCACACTAGAACCCAGCCATGATACACCCTGATGGCAGATGGAAATGAGAAATAATTTCAGTTCTTTTTAGTCACCTCGTCTGTAGGACATTTTTTTATGGCAACCTGAACAGATTAAGAGACCTGTGTTTGTTTTGTTCTTAATGAAAATAATGAGGATTACTGTAAGGAAAGCCTGCTGTAGGAATCTCCCCTTGTGGCACTGGTACTCACAGGAAGTGGAGAGATAGCAGCTTCCCCCACCCTGCTTTCTCCCCTCCTTTCTGGTTTTCCCTTTCAGTTGTCAGAGCCTTTCATCTCCTCTTCTGTTTCCACTTTGTTCTCTACGCTCACCAGATGGCCTTCTCAGGGCACTCATTCGCTTGCTGGTCCCATCACAGCAAAAACGGCAGCCGCAGCCTTCCCAGTTGGCTCCCATCCCCTGTTCTCTTGACTCGGTACAGCACAGACCTTACAGGCTACAAAGACAACTGCATATATTATTTCACCTATGCCTAACAATGTTGTGACATAGGCACAATGTTGTTAGCGCTAAGCTTTTTAGTGAAATAACTGATACCTGGCAAAAAGAAGTACTTGTCCAACTTCACACATCTGTCAAGTGACAGAGCAAGGACTAAACCCAGGACTTCTGGCCTGAAGCCAATGCTCTCTTGACTGCCATGTAGTAAAGCCACATTCCAGGGAAAGTCCAACATCTGGAAAAACTGGATTTCTAACTCATCACTCAGCTCCCAAGTTTGTGATATTTTTATTAAAGAACAGTAGGTCTGTGATTTCTCTGTGAGAGATGTACCTTCCAATGATAGAGTTTAAAAATTTGGTGTGGGTTTCGTAAATGTTCTGAGCATCTGGCTGTCCAGCCATGCTTAGCCATGGCTGGGAGATTTCTGATGGATTACTAGAGGCGAAGGGCTTGTGAAAACGTAAACGCCTCCCTGAGCTCAAACCTGAATGGAAAAAAAAGTTCTGAGTAAGAGTCTGACTAATAACTCCTTGGAAGAAATTGAGCAGTGTCTGAGACTTTTCCATCTGCTTCTCAGCTAGAAAAGTTTTCTCCTAAAGTTCCATATCCCCATGGATTTGACCACCTCGATATATTGTGCACATTCGTCTACCATGTTGCTCACTAATGAAGTCTTTAATGAACACCTACTACACGCCAGGTACTGATGATTATAGAGAGGGCTACAGAGACACATAAGACACGGCTCCATCCTTAAAGTAGCCTCCAATTTATAGAGATTTTAGCACCATGATGGAGCCAGACCGTCTGGTCAAGATCTCTGCTCTACCATTTCCACCTAATAAGCTTGGATGAGTATCTAATCGTGTTAAGCCTCAGTGTCCTTGTATATAAAATGAGACCGGTGATTGCACCTATCCAACAATCCCTGTCACAGAGTGTTGCTGTGGAGATTCACTGAGGTCATGGGTGTAAGAGCTGGGCAAGAGTAAAGGATCTAAATAAAAGTGAAGCCATTGGCATAGAATCATAGAGGTTTGGGATGTGCGGCTTACAAATGAGGAGCTTTAGTGGTCCAGAGAGGAGAGTGCTATGATTTGGGGTTGGGCTCACCCACCAGTGTCACCAGCATCAGATGTTCTTGAAGGGTTGGCAGGTGCAGAGCTGTGGAGGTTTTCAGGGAGGAGGACCAGGTGTAAAAGTGTAGCGATGAAGAGTGAGGCACATTAAGGACAGTGCGTGTGTTAGCTGGATGTGGTTGTGCATTCCTGTAGTCCCAGCTACTCAAAAGGCTGAGGCAGAAGGATCATTTGCGCCTAGGAGCTCAAGGCTAGCTTGGGGAACATAGTGAGACCACCATCTGAAGGAAAATAACCCCGCAAAATGCCATCCCCTCCAAACAAAAGCAAAAGCCAACCAAACAAAAAATAACCAACCAACCAACAATAAAGTATAGCCATGTGTTTCTGGATAGGACTAGTTTGGAGGTGCAAATGGGTGGGTATTAGTAATTATAATTATTGTGAGTATCTCATATTGAAAACACATGTCTGCTAGGCTTTAAATTATACAAACTAATTGCTTTAAATTATGCAAACGAATCCTCCTCACAACCCTTCAGATCTAGGATCAAGCCCCATCCTGAGGAATAACGGCTGGGAGAAGATCTCAAACCGAACAGGACGGTGAGCGCCAAGTAGAAAGATGGGTTTGGGGCCGGTGAGATGGCTCAGCAGCATAAGTGCCTACCTGGCAAGCACGAGGTCCTGAGTTCAACTCCTGGTACCCACATACGAAAAAAGGGCCGGTGATATCACTCAGGGGCTAGGGGGGCGCCTGCTGGCGCGTGACGTCTTGAGTTCGACCCCTGGTACCCACCAAAAAAAAAAAAAAAGAAAGATGGGTTGGGCAGGAGTGGGGAGAGGACCAGAAGAGCAGTTCTGAGTCCCCGGAAGCTGCAAGTTTTTCTCAGTATCACAGAAGAAGGAGCTCTAGAGTCATGCATCTTGGCCAAAAAAAATTCTTGCCCTTTGTCCCCATGGAGTACAGGAAACCTATTTCACTTAAACAGGAGCAGAAGAGAATGACAGAAAAGAAGCCCAGCCTCGTCCAGGGTTCTTACAGAAAAGAGAGCTAATTAGCAATCAGGAAATGAAAGTCTCCAGAAAGACATGCTCCAAATGAAATTTCTAATCTACTATTGCAAAATGAAGCAAACTAACTTTTTAAATGACAATCCCTGAAACAAAAGCATAAGTCAAGATTATAAAAATCAAGAGATGAGATAATCAGACAAAAAAGAAGATCTGAAAAATGTTCACAAAGAACTCAGTAAAGAGAAACCATTTTTCTCTTCTAAAAGGAAAAACCATTTCAGAGATGAAAACAAGACTAGAGTGAATAAATTATATAAATATCATAAGAGAAGTAGAAGATGAAAAGAACAATATTTTAACTCAAACGAGGTAATTGTAGAAAAAAATATTTGAAAGTAATGGAACCACAAAAGGTCCAATTCTCTTGCTGCCTGGTGAAAGAAATAAATTGAGTTACAGAGCGACAGGAGAAAGCGCTTTATGGGCAGGAGGTCTGAGGTAGAAGGAAAGCTTTCACCCAAATTATACATGTCCAGGGCTTGCAGGTGCAAAAGCTTATACGGGTTTTCTGGAGGATCTAGTTTTAGCTGTAGGTGGGTGAGTGCTGGAATAGTTATTGCTTCTTCTTTTTTTTTTTTTTTGTGGGTACCGGGGGTCGACCTCAGGACCTCGTGCGCCAGCAGGTGCCTGTGCCGCTGAGCGATATCACCGGCCCTTTTTTCGTATGTGGGTTCCGGGAGTCGAACTCAGGCCGTCGCGCTTGCCAGGCAGGCGCTTACGCCGCTGAGCCATCTCACCGGCCCGTTATTGCTTCTTGCAGTGATCAGTTCTTTTGATGTGGTTTTGATATTGTCTACAAGTCACAGCGTTCTGATGTTGTTCTTTAATATTTTCCCTTATTCTTCTTTCCAGGCAAGCCTGACTCCATTGGGTAACTGTTTAGGGAATGAGGCAAAACCAAAGCAGTAAGAAGCGAACTCGCTAAGGCTAGGAGTGGGTCGAACCCCATCATTAGCTTCATTGTTAGGTACAGAAGTTGGAGAACTTGGATATAAAAGAGACCCTAAAGAAAAATCCAAGCAAAGGAATGGAATAGATATGGAGTCATAGTGAAATTTGTTTTTGGGCGGGGGTGGCTGTGTGTGCTGGGTGTCAAACTCAGGAACCTGCACGTGCTGGCCAAGTCCTCTAGCACCGAGCTAGGTCCCCAGTCCTCATAGTGAAATCTTTCAGCAGACCTCTTTTCTATAACTGACCGAACAAATAGACAACCAGGAAATGATAGCAGGACATAGAGGCTGGGCCTGAAGTTGTCTAATATGTAACTAAAACTGGATGAAGCTTGGCACCTCCGCCTTCATTTTATATCTGCCTCTTTTATTACCTTAAAACTTTTCCTGTTTAAAATTTAAACTCACATACCATAAAACTTTTTATCTGTCTTTGCATTCATGATGTTGTACAACCATCACCCCTATCTAGTTCCAGAACATTCCATTAACCACAGAAAAACTCTTCATACTTATTAGCAGTCATTCCTCATTCACCCTCCCCTTTTCCCTCCTAGACCTTGGCAACCATAAATCTGTTTTCTCTGTGTGGATTTGCCTATTCTGGACATTCATATAAATGAAATTATGCAATGTATAGGCTTATATTTGGCTTCTTTCATTTAGCTTAATGCATTGAAATTTTATCCATGTTATAGAATTTATCAGGACTTTAGTTATTTTATTTACATTTTAATTTAATTTTGTTTTTTGAGACGGGGTCTTGCTATGTAGTTCAGGCTGGCCTTAAACTTACTATGAGTCCAGGCTGGCCTTGAACTCACAGCGATCCTCCCCCATCAGCCTCCCAAGTACTGGGAGTACAGGCATGAGCCACTGTGCCTAGATAGGATTTTATTTTTATGTCTGAATAGTGTGCCATTTTACGGTTACCTCATCAATTGGTGGATTGTTTCCATTTTTTGGTTAATAGAACAATGGAGCTATGAGTATTCATGTACAAGTTTTGCGTGGGCACATATTTCCATTGTTCTTGGGTATGTTTCTAGGAGTGGAATTATTGGGTTATACGGTAACTCTAGGTTTAAACTTTTGATGAATTGCTGAGTTGTTATCTCAAGCAAAACATCATTTTACATTTCACCCACAGTGTATAAAAACTTGAATTTCTCCACAACCAAGCCAACTGTCTTAGTCTGTTTGGGCTGCTGAAGCACAGTACCCTAAAATGGGTCATTTATAAACAGCAGACATGCAGTGGTGATGGTTCTGGAGGCTTGCAAAAGCAAGATCCAGGTGCCAGCTGGTTCAGTGTCTGGTGAGGCTCATTCTCGGCTCAATAGAGGGCACCTTCCTGCTGCACCCCTATATGGTGGAAGGGGCAAACAAGGCCCTGCCAGCCCCTTTTATAAAGGCACTAATCTTGCTCAGGAGTGCATGTAAATGTACTTAAGAAGCTGGGCCTGCAGGTCCCTTGTGTGTAATTAAAAGCTGGATGAAACTTGGTATCTTTACCTGCATCTTGTACCTGTCTCCTTTATTACCTTAAAACTTTGGGTCGGACCCCTGCTCAGCTCTGCACGCAGCCATGTTAATCACTTAAGGAGTATAGGGTATCTAAAAACTAAGAATACGAGGCTTATTAGCCCTAAGTTTACCTAGCCTACCTCATCCCCTTTTAAAATTGAGGACAGCAGGATAAAAGCAGCTAACTTTCCAGATTTGCAGTGACATCCAATTGCCAGCTTTTACAGCCACGTGTTCCAGGCCCCCAGAGCGATACCTTCAAGCATCCAGTCATTGTCCTAAACCTGTAGTTACTTGGAATCTGGGACAGGCAGAACCTCCCAGACCACTCTAGCAAACGGGAGCAATTACCCCAGGATGAGAATCCCCGACTGCTCCCCAAAGCAGAAGCCATCATCTCAAGCAATGATGATTCTCTTAGAACCTCACAGAACCAGTCCAGCGAGACCAATCAGCCAGACCTCGGCTTCACCAGGATGACCTATGCTGCCAGCTATGCAAACCTCTACCCTTACTATTGTTCCCCTTTCTACAAAACCCCAAGACTTCCATCAGCTCCTTGAAGAGAGATCTTGAATGTTGATTAAGGCTCCTTTCCTGCCCTTCCCTGCTGCTCGGCCCCTTGGTGTTTTGAGATGAGTGGCTGAGCCTGGTCTCTTGAGGACCCCTCCTTCACATATTTTATATATTTTAGATACTAGACCTTTATCAGATATATGATTTACAAAACCTTTTTCCCACTCTGTGGATTGTCTTTGCACTTTCTTACAATGCTCTTTGAAGCAAAAAAGTTTTTAATTTTGCTCCAAAAATGGTAACTCTAGGTTTAACCTTTTGAGGAATTGCCAAACTGTTATACAAAGCAAATGCATCATTTTACATTTCCACCAACAGTGCATGCTAAATAAAGTTCAATTCATTTATTTTCTTTTTTGCTTATGCTTTTGGTGTCATATCTAAGAAATTATTGCCTAACCCAAGGTGGCAAAGATTTATACATAGTTTTCTTCTAAGAGCTTTATGATATTGGTTCTTACCTTTATGTCTTTGATTCATTTTTAGTACGTTTTTTAGTATGGTAGGAGATAGGGGTCTAGATTCATTCTTTTTTTTTTTTTTTTGTGGGTACCGGGGGTCGAACTCAGGACCTCGCGCTTGCCAGGCAGGCGCTTATGCTGCTGAGCTATCTCACCAGCCCTAGATTCATTCTTTTGTGTATGTATAGCCAGCTGTCCCACCACCATTTGTTGAAAAGATGAATTCTTCCCAGTGGAGCGGTCTTTGTCCCCTTTTTGGAAGTCAATTGACCATCAAAGTGTAGATTTACCTTTTGTCTTCTTTTATGAGATTGTTGGTTAGGTGCAGCCAGAAGAGGAGACAGAGGAGAGGCTTAGGGAAACACAAAGACCCTTATAATAATCATAGGCCCTAGAGACAGGAAGTTTAGCCGCATGGGAAGGACACCAGGGGTCACAGGACACAGAAGACAGGAGCAAGGGGAAAGCATTAGACCAGAGCCCTTATTGGGGTTTTCTCAAGAAAAGCCAGGCATGGGCTGGGGATATAACTCAGCAGCACAAGTGCCTGCCTGGCAAGTGCAAGGTCCTGAGTTTGATTCCTGGTACCAGAAAAAAGAAAGAAAAGCCAGGCAGGTAAGGTGAACATGTCAGGATTGGTTATTTTGAATAATTTCAGTGGGCTTTGGGCTCTAGGAATGGTCCCCAGTTGCCTGGGACTTGGCCTTGGGAATGTGAAGGCAGGGGGACATCCCCTTCTGGGATGGATGGTGAAAGAGAGGTTGTCTGGTTGCAGATTGGATAGTTTGCATATGAAAAGCTCACGCCTCTAATCCCAGCACTGGGGCGGTGGAGGCAGGAGGATCACTGTGAGTTTGAGGCCAGCCTGGGCTACATAGTGAATTCAAGACCAGCTGAGAATACATAGTGAGACCTTGTCTCAACCCTCCCCCTGCAATCCCTAAGAGAAAAAAAAAAAACTGACTAGCCCTATGAGTCCCCATGCTGGGGATCAAACTCAGGGCCTTGCATGTATGCCATTTTTACCACTGGGCCACACCCCCAGCCCAGCAAGTCTTCTTTTTAAAAAAGTGTTTTGTTTTGTTTTAATTTTCAGGACATCAAAATATACAGAAAACTAAAGGTACTTATAAAAAGTACAGTTTATTTATGAATTCTCAATTATATTTCATTAACCTATATGTCTATCCTTATCTCAGTACCATAAAGTCTTAGTAACCTGTAGGAGAAAATCAATTTAAACTGCTTCATAACAAAACAAACAAACACCTTCCCATGAAGATAATCTCAGGGCTTAACTGTGGATTTCATCCAAATATTTAGGGAGTAACACTAATCCTACCTGAAGCTTTCCAAGCAATAGAAGAGGAAACGGTTCTCAATTCATTTCATGAGATCAGAGTCATCTTGGCAATGAAAACTTACTGCACCCCACATCAAATAAATTCTAGCTGGCTGTAGAGCTAAATGTGGAAAAAACAAAACAAAACAAAAAATAAACAAATGAACAAAAAAAACCCACAAAGCTTCCAGGAGATAACATGAGATTATCTTTAAGATTGGTGAAGCAAGAACTTATTAAATAGATTTTTTAAAATCTCACAGAGGAAAAACCAATAAATCAGAGTTTATAAGAATTAAGAACTGTTCATGAAAAGATATTGAGAGTGAATCAGCAATCCATAAGGCGGAGAAAGAATTTTCAATAGACAAATGATTCACATCTAGAACATAAACTCCCACAAATCCATAAGAAAAAGGCAGACCAAATTAAACCATTTATGTAACTACTTAGTAATAGCTTTTAAAGGTAAACATTCAAGGATCAAGCAGTTTCATTCCTGGGTAGGTATGTATTCTGCAGAAGTGATTGCTTATGTCCAACACAAGATAAGTACAAGACAGGCACAGTGGTGCCCAAACGGAAACCCAAATGCCCATTAACAGTAGGATGGATGATAATTGGTAACACACACATGTGATGGAATTTTATACAGCCACGAAAACTGATGAACAATCAATACAGGAAACAATTATGGATGGATCTCACATAGAAAATATTCAGTGAACAAAACCAGACATGATAGAATACAAACTATGATTCTGTGTGAAGAGAATTCAAAATAGGGAAAGAATCTGTTGTGATAGAGGTCAGGAGAGTGGTTATCTTGCCAAGAAGAGCAAGGGGTGGGAAGGGCACATGGGATGGGGCTCCTGGGGAGCTGTGGTGCCTTATTGAGCTGGAAAGGGGTTATTGGGTTGCATGTGTGTATTCTTCATATTCTTTGAGCATGTACATAGCATTGATGTGCCTTTCAGTATGCTGTGCTGTATTTCAATAAAGAAGCTTTCCTTCTCTATGGAGATCTGATACTTTAGAGATAGATACTGAACTATTATGATTTGCCTTTAAAAAATCCAGGGAGGGGTGGAGTGCGTGAATGTCTGTGTCTGAGTGTGTGCAGGGGCGGGGGAAGTATATAAATGGAGGTTGGCCACGAGTTAATTATTAAAGCTGGGTTGGGCCGATGAGATAGCTCAGCAGCATAAGCGCCTGCCTGGCAAGCATGAGGTCCTGAGTTCGACTCCCGGTACCCACATACAAAAAACGGGCCAGTGATATCGCTCAGTGGCACGGGTGCCTGCTGGCACACGAGGTCCTGAGGTCGACCCCCAGTACCCACAGAAAAAAAAAAAAAGCTGGGTTATAGCTTATACATGAGCATTTCTTAGACGTTTTGCTTCTCTATATATTTATACATATTTGCACATATATGAGACAGAGAGAGACAGAGAGAGTTTTTCATCAAGTTAAAAGAGCAGAAGTCCCCAAGCACCAGGGCTTAGCAAGGGACAGGGTGGAGGGAAAATCTGCATGCCCATCCATCTTGGAGAGTATGGCAGACCACTGGAAGTGTTGCATGCTGAAAGACCCTAATCCTACTGGGAGAATGTTCTTGAGGATGGGGCCGAGGGCTGGAGTGGCACAGACAGAGAGGGTTGGAGGCAGCTGAAGAGCAGTCCAGGAGTAAGAGAACTCTGTCACAGGGCAAGACCTCCAGCTTTGAGAAGTGGGTCTTGTTTCAATTCCATTGTCAAGCTTCTCTTCTCGCTGGACACAGTCACCCGGAGTCATCTCACCATCTCCTAGGCTTCCAGCATGTCCAGAGGCGGATGACTCTCAGTTCTGTCTCCAGCCCAGAGAGCCCTCAAACCCAAGTGCTCCACGCACGCCAGGTACAGGTTCCCTTGGATGAGTCCCAGAAACCTCAAACTGGTCCCAAATGAATTCATTCCTTTCTGTCTTGATTGTCTCCTCCATTTCACAGTGTGACCATCAGCTTTCCATGACTCTAGTAAATGCCTGAGAAAATCAGCTTATTAAATGAAAAAGTTTATCTTGGCTCACTATTGTGAGGTTTCAGTCTCTGATGGATTGGCCTTGCTGCCGTGGGCCTGTGGGGAGGTGGCACGTCACTGTGGGAATGTGTGGCAGAGCAAAACCGTTCACCCCATGGCTGGGAGGCAAAGCAAGTAAGGAGCGGCTGGAACCCCACAATCCCCTTTAGGCTTCCTATTAGATCTCCACCTCCCAATGGTGCCACCCTGGGGACCAACCCTTCAACACATGGTCATTTGAGGGCCAGTCAAGATCTGAACTCCCACCTACTCCCAATCACCAGGGTGAGAACCAGTGGGATCATCTCTATTTGCTCCTCCTCCTCCTCCTCCTCCGCCCTCCCACCTTAACGTCTGTGTGCTACCCAGGATGTTCACCAACCTCTGAGTTTGTGTCCTCTTCCCTCAACCTGTGGCCTATGTCCTCGTGGGCCCCACCATCTCTCCCTCAGCCTGTTGCACAGCCCCTGTGTGCTTAGATCTTCCCATTAAACAGCTTCCTCTTCTGTCCTACCACCTCCCATGCTCCTGCTATTTAAGGGATAAGTGTGCAACTTGCGAGGAGGGTGAAGTACAGCCAGACATCTAAAGGACAGAGAATTTGCGAGCAAGAGAGCTAGTGGTGGGGAGAGGGTGCATATTGCCCAGATGGGAAGATTAAAAATCCATTTTATTTTTATTTTAAAGAGAAGAAAAAAAAAATAAAACAAAAAAGAACAAAATTTCAATACAACGTAATAGGAAGGTAACAATGGTTAATACGTTACATATTGTTATCTTTAAATTAGTTACTCAGGGTACAAGATATCAGCATTCAATTGTCTAAACATTACTGGCATAAACCTTTCTCTTCAATGAACTAAGCAAAATTAGTAGTGTATCTATCTTAACCATCTTATATATAAATACAATTTTTTTTCTTTTCCCTTCTTTCTTTTCCCCATTGCCCCATCCCAGACTCAGACTCTCTTTCCTTTTGACCAGTTTCTTTCTGATTCACCATATCTATTGTACATTTTGGATCTTATTTACTCTTTCAGTTTCTCACACTAGGGAGACAATACGATGTTTGCACATGTGTGCCCGGTTAATTTCACTTATGAGTATTTTCTCGAGTTGCATCCATTTACCTATAAAAGTCTCCAGTTTATCCTTCTTTATGGCTGAGTAGTACTCCATTGTATAAAAATACCACATCTTTTTTATCCATTCCTCAGTTAATGGGCATTTGGGTTGTTCCAAGATCTGGCTATTACAAAATGTGCTGCTATAAACATGGGTGCACATATATCACTGTGGTACGATGTTTTTAATTCTTCTGGGAAGATACCCAGAAGGGGAATAGCTGGGTCAAATGGGACCCCCAATCCTAGTTTTTTCGGGAATCTCCACATTGATTTCCACAGTGGCTGTACCAGTCAACACTCCCACCAACAGTGGAGAAGGGTTCCTTTTTCCCCACAGCCCCTCCAGCATTTATTAGTTGATTTCTTGATAATAGTCATTCTTTCTGGGGTGAGATGGTATCTCAGTGTTGTTTTAATTTGCATCTCTTGCATGACCACTGATGTTGCAAATTTTTTGGTATATTTATTTGCCATTTGTATTTCTTCATCTGAGAAATGTGTATTCATCTCAGATGCCCATAAAAATCCATTTAAAACATTGCATATTGTAGAGATAGGAGGATTAAAACTCAAATTTGAAAATATTATTTTGAGCATCTACTGGGGGGGATAAACTCTGTGCTAAGCACTTAATGTGAATTATCTCATTTAATCTGAACAGTAGTTAATAAGGTTGTATAGGAAGTGGCAGAGCTAGGATTTAAATGGAGGTTGGCCGAGTCCAGAACCCTTGCTCTTAACCATTGGGTGGCTTCCCGTGGAACACAGTGCCAAGGAGAAGAAATTTTTTTGGTGGTGGTGGTGCTGGGTAGGGGACCCAGGGCTTGGCACATGCTAAGCATGAGATCTACCACTGAGCTACACCCCCAGCCCAAAAAGAGCAATTCTTGCTTGAATTCTGGCTCCTTACTAAACATATTCTGGCCCCATGTCTCATTTTAGAGTTGATAAAAATGAGGCTGAGTGGTCCAGCAGAGCTGGGACTGACGCAGACAGTCTGAGCCCGGAGCTTCCTGGGAGTGGCTGTTCTACATGATGGATGAGGCAGTGGCCAAGGCCCTGTGGATACAACTCCCAGGCCAGGTGCACTTGTTCACGTTCCAACCAGAGGTGCTGAGGACACTCCTGAGCGGCCACTTCTCCATCTGTGCCCAAATTAGTCCTGCCTACTGCAGGGTCAGAGTGCTGGAGCCTGTCATGTGGTGATCCAGGAACTGCAGGGCTCACGGTGCATGAATAAAGGCTGGTGAGGGGTGCTCTGGGCCCCCAGATTCAAGACTAGACCATTGGGTGGAAGAGAGGCCGACTCAATCCTAGGGTAAGAAACAACTGTTTTCAGTTAGAACCATCGAGCACAGAGGATGACATTAGAAGTATGCATGAAGTTTTATAAAAATACACGTGTCTAGACAGTACTTCAGACTAAGTCTCTCTCTTTGAGCATCTCAGGATGCTCTTAGTGTGAGCTTTGTGTGTTGTTGGGATGCTATGCGTATTATGTCTCAGGCCTGTGTTATATATCAAGATGATTTCCCCTGTCAAAAGCATGCTTATTCAACTTTAAGAATCCGATGTAACATTTCACTGACTTCTTTGAAAATAGGCTAATCAGGAGTCTTTAGGACTTTTTATGATACATTTTTTTGGACTTATTTTCTTGTTTGCCAACATAAACTTGCTTGTCAGTTGCACTATTCTTCTTGTTCTTCTAGGATCCAAAGTTGGCTACCTTGGAGGCTAAGCCAGCCACAGCCACCTTCACATGGCCCTTGGCACAGAGACTATGTCCAGCCCTACCTGCCACTCACTGTGGAAGCCATCGGTCATATTCTGGGCCACTTCAGGAGAGCCAGATTTGGCTTTGGTCAGGTAGTGCTGGCAGTGGGAGCCCTGGGACACCAGCAGGTAAGCACTGGGGGCATTGGCTACTTTTATAGAGAGTGTAGGTACCATGGGATCACAGCAGGAAGATGCCCAGGAGGAGTGAACAGGCTGGCACAGAGCTGCAGATGGGGGTGGGATGGTTAGGGAGTGTGAGACAGGTCTCTACAGCTTCGGCCTCCTTTCCTCCTCCCATCACCCCTGGCTTAGCCATACCAGTGCCTCTACAGCATAGCCACTTCCTGTTGGGGACACCCTAGGGCAGGGCTTCCTGGCTACAGTGGAGCGGTGGGAGTGCAGAGCGGCAGAGAACTGCCCATCTCAGGGTACACAGGGGCCTTTTGACAGGAACAGGCTGGATTCTGGAGCCAGTGGGTCTTAGTCATGCTGCAAACCATGACATCCTGGGAGAGAGACTTTCAAGGCTAAGATAGGAAATGTTCTGGGAAAATCAGAAATGAGTTGGTTCCTCCAGGCATACACTTGGCTCATACTCAATCTGACTTCTGACCTCTACCCAGAGACCATCTAGATCTAGATCCTATGGCTCTCCCCGTGTCTGGCCTACTGTGGCCCTACACTACTGAAATCCTGGGTCACGATCACAGAGGATTCAGTCCATGGGCGGCTGGCTCCAATGGAGGAACATCATGGCGGAAGGGCATGGTAGAGTTCTGGGTGCTCTGTGTGTGGGCTCCAGTTCTGGCTCTTTCTCTTCCTGGTCCTGTGATCCTGGGCTGGAGTCTTCATTTCCACACCGCTGAACAGGAGTATCAATACCTATCTGTCCAGCAAATCACAGTCATTGTGAATGTGAAAGGACCTGGTGGGGACATTATTGCCTGCTGACGGTATTGCCACCTTCACCTTCTGCTCCCACTCCAGTGAGAGAAGCTTAGGACACTGAGCTCAGTCTCTCATCACCTGTGTCCTCACCCTACCCCAGCACTGTTCACTGTCTTTGCTGTCAGGCTTTCTGATGGGGGTACATTGTGTGCCATGGAATCCTGTCGGCATCACGGCTTCTATCTGTAGCACTTTGTACAGTTTATATAGAGCTTTTGTACCTATGCAACATCTCATTTGCAAATATCTCAATTTCTCATTTCCTGAGCACAGAATCTACCAAAGCCTACAGACATGGATATCTGAGTATTTTGTGATCCTCATTTAGAGCGATAGCACTAAATGCAGTCAGAATAATTGTGACTATTAATTCTGATATGTTAACTTCACCTAGCAGATGAGTACAGCCCCCTCCTGAGTGTATCTGGGTGGGTCACAGAGGTGTGACCTTGGGTCCCATGTATGGTCCCTTGCCTATTCATCTCTGACACTGTTTCCTTGCTCTGCTTCCTGGCCACCATGAAGTGGGCAGCTTTGCTCTGTCACACCTTTCCACCATGATATTTCTACCTTGGAGCCAGCAGACCATGGACTAAATCTTCTGTGACCATGAACCAAATTAAACCTCTTCTCCTTTAAGTTGTTCGTGTTGGGTATTGTGTCCCAGCAATGGGAAAGCTGACTAATACAATAATAATGACATTTGTTGAGTCCTTACAATGTACGAGATGCTCTGCTAAGCGCTTTGTGTGTATTTAACCCTCACCACTGTCCAATAAACCAGGTCTATGATTTCCCTACTTTACCCATGGGGAAATAGAGGCTGGGGCACTAGAGAAACAATGTCCTTGGTCACAGAGCTAAGTGCTAGGATGTCCAACCTTTGTCAGCATTGTTTACTTTCCTAAACTTTTCCATCCTGCATGTGGCAAGATTCGGCTTCGGTCAGGTAGTGCTGGCAGTGGGAGCCCTGGGACACCAGCAGGAGTCCCCCTGCCAAGGAATCCAGTGTCCATGAGGGGGCTGCAAGCCTGCTGAGGTTGGAGGAAGGATGGGAAAAGAAAGTGGTGAGGGTCAGTAGGGGATCCCTGATGGATGTGGGTATCTTGGACAGGGTATTGGGGAGCCTGGATTGGGCTATCAGAGCTTATTTTCTCCTGCAGTGCAACCCTGGCCAACTCACCACCATCTTCTGCTTTTGGTTTTCTCATCAGGAAAGCCGTTAGGATAGCAGTGGTTGTTGTTCACAGTGCTGTGCTTTATGACAGCTGAGCATATCCTGTGAGTGTGGGGATTAATCTTCGAAAGACCCCTGGTGCGTGGATGCTGTTATTCCTTTAGTGGTACAGAGAAGGAAGGTGAGGCATCTGAAAGATAGAATGACTTGTACCATGTCACCTGGGGGGGTTAGTGTTGTTGTCTAGATTTGAACCTGGGCCAGTTTGATTCCAAAACCCAAGGGTTTAACCTCTGAGCCAGTATGGAATTTGCGGAGCCCTTAGGTTCCCACCAGCTGGATGAACTCAGGATTCCCTGGGTCTCCTCTCTTGCTAGGGCCAGGGAAATAATGAGGGACTCTGGGTCAGGGAAAGGAGTCCCAAGGGTAGGGGTCCTCTGTCATAAATAGCCAAGAGGAATGAGGGACATTGTCCAAGTCAGAGGCTGCCCCACTGGTCTGGGCAGTGGTCCTGGGCATGCCCACCCCTTCCCCAGTCCCCTGCCTTCTCCTTGACCCCAGCTACCTGGCTCTCCCACCTGCCTCCCCTGGATTGTCTCTGATTCTGCTTCCGGATGCTCTTGTCCTATTCAGGGCTCAAGGAAGGAAAGAATTGCTCTGTCTTGCTACAACTTTTGCTTCTCTTTTCAGATTTTTGCAAAAGAGATGGACTTGGAAGATGAAGATCTTGTCTCTTTCCTGAGGGGAAATCTGCTTGTTGTCCCTCTGGGCACTGACTGGGCAGGGTTGCTCATGATCCCTGCCATCCCCTGGGCGACAAAGTCCTTGGTCTCTGACTCAGGAGGAAAGTGGCTTCTGCCAGGAAGCTGGATAAGTGGGATAACATCTCACACTTCTCCAGCGCTTTACAATTTGGGCAGGAGGGCTGGTGCTGATGGAGACAGGACTATCTGGGCCATGGTGGGGGACATATGAAGACCCTTGAACCTGGTAACAGATGATCTAATCACGTGGTGGTTGAGAACAGGGGAGTGAGAGGCCCTCGCTGTCCTTTCTGTTAATGAGGCTGTGGGGCAGGAGGTAGCATGGAAACCAGTTACCTGATTGTCATTTGGCTGTTCACTCTCCCGCAAGTAGAAGAGCCGAGAGGGAGCTCCACATGGGTCCAAACAGCCCAGGAGGCCACAGGGCTGCTGACACCTACAGCAAGGGGACCACCTGTACCACCTCTGCTGCCGACATCTCGTTGCATGACTGATAAACCTAGGCTGGTCTGGCGTTTGGTTTTCTGGACCTTGAAACGGTGCACTTTCCATCATGAGATCGGGCCACCAGGGTGCCTGTCTGGCTCTGCCTCACTGCTGTCTGTAAGCTGGGTCACTGGATGTGTCATCTCTGGAGTGGGGTCATCTGCTTCCGGCTGCTCTCTGGGCCATGGGGCTGGGTGTTGTGGCCCTATTTTGGAAATTCGGCAGTCATTTGCTTCCGAGTGGGAGGAAGCTTCCTCTGGGCCAGTTGGAATGGACTGTGGGAAGCGCATAGCTCAGGGCCCTGGTTTTGCATCTTGTAACGTGCAATCAAGAGGCCTTTTTTTAGCTCAATCCAGATTTGGGTTTTCACACTGTACTTTAATTCATCTTCTTGCAGCTCTCTGAGGCATTCCACCCACAGCCTCTGCTCAGCTACACGGGCCCCACGTAGCCATCTGGTGACTGAGTCAGGACCCTGGGAGGAATTTCTGACCCGTTCCCACCCTACCACCTTCCAGCCTCCCAGTGCTGACTTGGCTAAATGACCTCGAGGCTTTGCCAAAAACATGTCCCCGAGGCCCAGGGGGCTGAAATGTGGTGTGGCTGGAGGGCCCAGCTTCGCTCCGCTGCTCACAGTTATAAAAAGAACAGAGCTGTGATGAAGGGTGACTAACGGTGGCCACTTGGGTCAGCTGTTGGGTGAGGTGATGTTCAACCCCACAGTTTCCCAAGGCTTGTCCCTGGGAGCTGATAGCTTTCCTCTCCGCCAAACCTAGGCTGCAGTGGCCCTTTATGTGGCCTTGGGCACAAGATTTTGTTGGCCATGCACCATGAGGAACCGTTGTGAAGCTCATGGTTTGGTGAGAAACAGCAGGCTGAGTGCTTGCAGGTCCTACAGGAGAGTGTCAATTTGGACTCTGAATTGCTGACTCAAGTCCCAACTCTGCCATTGATAATTCTGTGACTTCACGTTGGTTATTTAACTTCTCTGTTGGTCTTGTCTGTAAAATGGGTTACATGAAAAAGGTAGCAAAATCAATTTGAACTTGACACAGGGCCCTATGGGAAGGAGAAGTTGTCCTTGACTGGGTCTCACTGGGCACATCCAGCTGTCCTGGGAGCAGAGCGGAGCAGAAGTAGCCCTGCCTCGTAACTGCAGTCTGCACTGCCCGCGCTTTGCTCCACAACACATCCTTCTGCTATTACTATGTTGGCAGGAGAGGGTTTTTCCTTGGGGATCCTTTCCTTAGGCCCGGGGCCATTGACCCTTAGTGGCGATGGTCCTTTTGGTGTGCTGTTAGAGCAAGTGCTGCCCTGCGACCCAGAGCCTGGCCTGTAGGTCTCCACGCTAGAGCAAGTGTAGATATTTCCTGTCCTAATCTTATCCCTCTCTATACACCCTTTGTGGAAATGGGCTCAAACTCTTACAGAAATGCTTCAGCGCCCTACAGAAACCGCTTACCCAGCATGGCAGGCTGGGGAGGGTGGTGCAGGGGAGCTGCTCCATACTCTCCAGTGCAACCTATGATAGCAGAGCACCTGCTCTGTCTGTTTCAAGTGTGGTGAGATGAAAGGTGAGCGCGGAATGGCCCCTGCCCTTAAGATATGTATGAGAGAGGGAGCTGGGGAGGTAGTTTGGTGGTAGAGAGCTTGCCTAGCATGTGTAAGGACCTGGGTTTGAGCTCCAGCACCACTACACAAAAAAATTGCGAAAAAGAAATGTACAAGAGCCAGCTGCATGGTGTCACCTGTAGTCTCAGCTACTCAGGAGGCTGAGGTAGGAGGATTGCTTGAGGCCAGGAGTTCAAGGCCAACCTGAACAATATAGTGAGGCTGTCAAGAAAGAAAGAGAAAAGAAGAAGGAAAGAAAGGAAGAAAGAGAAAGAAAGAAAGAAAGAAAGAAAGAAAGAAAGAAAGAAAGAAAGAAAGGGACGTGCTGGAAAGGAAAGAGGGAGGGAAGGAAGAAGAGAAAGAAGGAAGAAAGAGAAAGGAAGGAGGAGGAAAGGAAGAAGAGAAGGAAGGAAAGAAAGAAGGAAAGAAAGAAGAAAAGAAGAAATGCTTTAACAAAAACGTGTGTCTCTTCAGACCATGATAGGAATCTCTGAATGCTATAGTAGGCTTAAGAAACCATAGGGCCGGTGAGATGGCTCAGCGGCATGAGCGCCTGCCCGGCAAGCGCGAGGTCCTGAGGTCGACTCCCGGTACCCACATTAAAAAAAAAAAAAAAAAAGAAAGAAAGAAAGAAACCATAATAAAGAATTAATCTGTGCATTGATTCATCGGTTCATTAAACAAAGCCACTGCCATGTTCCGGGTCCTGTGCTAGGTGGTAAGGGGAGCGGAGACCTTCAGCTTGCAGTTGTTAAGCCAGTGAACAATTCCAGCACGCAGAACCCCAGACAGAGTCTTGCAGCAGAAGAGGAGGCACTGTGTGACTCACCAGTAGGGGAGCAGAGGGGATTTGATGGCTGGGAGGGTTTCATGGAGGAAGTGGCCACTGGGAAAGGATTTGAAGGAGGACTCAGAGCTTGCTTGGTGCATGGGGAAAAGGCCCCTGGGCAGAGGAAACAGCCTGCGCAAAGGCCTGGGGGCTGAGTCACAGATTGTCAGGACCAAGAGGCACTGCAGAGGTGACCTCATCAATCCACTGGTGGTTCAGACGAGGTTATGGGGCAGAGGGTGGAAAGGACAGCTGAGAGCCACCAGCTGGCAGGCAGCAGACTCCAGCAGGAACTTTCTCTTGCTGAGCACACGGCAGACACCATACACAATGCTGTGCTCCCCGCTTGGTGGCTCTCACAGGTGACTCACATGCTCCCTTGTGACTAACTTCAAGTCACCTGAATTTAGTGGGACCAGAGCTGGAAGGGCTGATGCTTTCCATGGAGACAGACATACAGCAGGTGTCTCCTCTAAAGGACACACAGATGACGACTTGGGACTTATGACGGTTTGTGGTAATAAGCTTGTGAAAGCTCTGAACAATGGAAAGTGGGCACTTCCCAGGCACCTGGATCACTCAGTTTGAAAGGGGCTGGTCATCCTAGAAATGACCAAATGTCACCTTGACCAGGCTGCTCTTTGAGTGGGTGTGGAGAAGGAGGGCTTCTCAGTCATTCTGGGGTTTCTGTTTGACAAGGCTAAGAAGGGGGCAAAAATGCCAGTGACATGTGCCTTCCCTGCCTCTGGTTGCCGCAGAGCTTCTGGGCTGCTGACTGTGGCACTGGGTCTTTCTTGGCAGCAGGTGGGTATTACTAGTCTCAGTTCCCAGATACAGAAAACTGAGGCTTGAAGAGGGGTCAGGTCGGAGCACAGCTGGCTTGGGCAAAGAGAGGAAAGCGCCACCTCTGTGGTGTGGTCTCAGGGGCTTACTATCATCATCGCACCGCACCCTACCAGGGTGGGGTGTGTGACAGTACAGAGTGTGACAGTAAAGGGAAACTGTGACATAAAAAGCACTGACAGAGCTTTTGAGAATGCAGTTGGGAGGCCACTAGGAAGCAGGTTTTCTGCATGATTCCAGCTGCCACCGTGACTGCGAACTCTGGTCACACTCGCCCTTGGTCCATGGGCCTCAGGAACAGCTGGACAATTGCACTGCACCCAGTGGCTCAGGTGCATAGCAAGGGCTCTAGGTGTCAATGGTAGACTCTTGCCTAGCACATGTGAGGCCCTGGGTTCTAGCCCCAGTGCTGCAAAAGAAAAGAGAAGAAAAGAAAAGAAAAGAAGAAAAGAAAAGAAAAGAAAAGAAAAGAAAAACAAGAGTTCAAGGCCAGCCATGGACTACATGGTGAGACCCTGTCTCAAAAAAAAAAAAAAAAAAAAAGCCCATCTAGAAGTTATCAGCATCTTGCAGGGTACACTGTGCATGCCTGCAGTCCCAGCTATGTGGGAGGCTGAGGCAGGAGGATTACTTGAGAACGGAGGAGTTTGGGGCCAACCTGGGCAACCTAGGGAGACCTCATTTTATTTTATTTTATTTATTTATTTATTTTAATTTTAAAGAGAAGAAAAAACCCCAAAATTTCAAAACAATATAATAGGAGGGTAACAATGGTTAATACATTATGTATTGTTATCTTTAAATTAGTTACTCAGGGTACAAGATATCAGCATTCAATTGTCCAAACATTACTGGCACAAACCTTTCTCTTCAATGAACTAAGCAAAATTAGTAGTGTATCTATCTTAACTATCTTATATATACATACAATTTTTTCTTTTCCCTTCTTTCTTTTCCCCATTCCCCCATCCCAGTCTCTCTTTCCTTTTGACCAGTTTCTTTCTGATTTACCATATCTATTGTACATTTTGGATCTTATTTACTCTTTCAGTTTCTCACACTAGGGAGACAATACGATGTTTACACATGTGCGTCTGGTTTATTTCTCTTATGAGTATTTTCTTGAGTTGCATCCATTTACCTATAAAGAGACCCCATTTTAAAAGAAAGAAAATAAATAAATAAGTTACAGGGCTCTTGTTTTATGGACATCTCCATGCTGCCTAGACACTCTTTTCTCTATCTTCTTGCAGGCTCTAGCCCCATTCTTTTTCCACATTTCCACAGGCATGGATTGCTCATGTGAGGTCCCACTTCCCTGCCTTCTACAGAACACCCAGAGCTACCTGGATTTCTGACTCCTGAATCCCAATTCCTAAGACCCCCTTTTACTGTTGCAGCTTCTGAATATGACTTGATCGACAATAGAAATAGAATAGTATTCTATTTCTTTCAAAGCCAGATGTTTGTATAGACTGTTTTGTACGGATTTTTAAAATACAGAATATATATTAAGATACATATTTATATCATATACTGATGTATCACATATATGGTTACATGTTAATACCTTATATCATATATAGGTATATATTTATGACTGCATTCTATTTATATATTAATATATACTATATATTTATATAATGCATATTTCACAGTATATCATGCAAATTGCATTTAAATAAAATTTTGCACACATCTAAACTATGACATGAAGATAAATCTATGTTTCAAGAAGATAGAGCACAGCCCTAGGCCCCCTCCTGCTCTATCTTATCAGGTTCACCCTTTTAGCTCTTAAGGCTCAAATGCCCAGCCCTGGTTGGCGGGGATGCCTCATGGGTGGGTGAGGAATTCAGAAAAGGTTTTGTGTCTCCCTGGCTTTCTAAACCCTAGTGCTGCTCCTGGCCTCTCATGGACCCCTCCAGCAGCTTCTGAAAACTTCTGCCTAAGCCAGACTCCTTCACAGGGCCCCTGAGGCCTGAGTTGTGCTCTGTCCTCATCATGGGCCACCTCTTGATCAGCCTTCGGGCCTCGACTGAAGTGACTCTTCCTCCAAGAAGCATCTTACCAGCTCAAAAGCCAGCATGGCCTCCCTCCTCTGCCCTTCCAGTGCTGGGCCTTCCCCACCCCAGCATGTCGCTCACCTGGAACGTCTGACACCTGGTCCGTGACTCCCACTCTGACATGTGGCTGGCCTGCTGTGGTCACCTCTGTGCCTCAGTGTCCAGCACAGAGCTGGGATGCACCCAAGCGTCTGTTAACTGACAAACGCGAGCTAGAAGGTGGCACAGGGAGTGTCTTGGGGGATGAGGGTCCTGAGTGGTTAGGGCCAGCTGAGGAAGACTCGCCAGCTCCATCATTTGGCTGAGTCAGCCACATTGGAAGGTTGGAATCACCTTTGGTTTTCCTCCTTTACTCCTTCCTAAAAGGAGTTCACCTCCTTTACTCCTTCCTGAAAGAACTCAGAGTGGGTGCTTTCTTTAAGATCAGCCATGTGCTGCTGCAGAGGGGCTCCTGGAGCTGGCTGGAGGCTTCTAGAAGTGCAGCAAGGCTTGAGGGAATCCAGCTGCCAGGGGACTCAGGGCCTTTACGACAAGAATGTGGGGAATCCTGTTGCACAAATGTCCTGATTTCTTCAACCAAGAAAATAGAAGAAAAAGAGGGAGAAATTGTTCAGATCAGGGGCTGGTAATTTCTCTGTAAAGATCAAAGGACTGTGTGCGCCATCCTGTCTCTGCAGCAGCTCCTCAACCCCACATTTGCATCATGCAATGAGCCACTGAAGCTGGTGTGGTGGTGCATTCCTTAATACTGCACTCGAGGGCCGGTGAGATGGCTCAGCGGCATAAGCGCCTGCCCGGCAAGCACGAGGGCCCGAGTTCGACTCCCGGAACCCACATACGAAAAAGGGGCCGGTGATATCGCTCAGTGGCATGGGCGCCTGCTAGCGCGCTAGGTCCTGAGGTCGACACCCTGGTACCCACAAAAAAAAAAAAAAAAAATACTGCACTCGAGAGGAGAGGCAGGAGGATCCTGAGCTCAAGGCCAGACTGAGGCACATAACAAGACCTTGCCAATGACTGGGTTCCTGTGAAGTTTATTCACAAAAGCAGATGGCGGGATGGGTTTGGCTCTAGGTACAGTTTCCCCACCAATGGTAGAGAGTGAGATTTCTGAGTCCTATCAGCCAAATACAATTTATGGACCTTGCTTGGATCCTGATTTGAACAAACCAAGTGTGTTCACCACAAAACAAGGCAAAATGTTTTTGTGACAGTTGAGGAAATGTGAACAACGACTGGATGTGAGAAAATTTTAGGGCATTATTGTTAATATCACTAGTGTGACAATGACATGAGTTGCGATGTTGTTTTGATTTTGTATAGAAGAGTCATTATCTGTTAGCTACTGATACTAAATGGGAGGTGATGTCTGGGATTTGTCTTAAGAAAATTCACTGTGTATTGGTCAACTTTCCTGTCACTGGGACAAAATACCAGACAGCCACAATTTAAAGGAAGAGAAGCTCATTTTGGCTCACAGTTTCAGTGGGTTCAGTTCATGGTTGACCGGCTCCAAGGCAAAAACAACATGGTAGAAGGGCTTGGTAGAGAAAAGCTGTCCATGTCTTGGCAGCCAGAAGTAGAGAGTAAGAGAAGGGCAGACACAAGGATAAGAATACACTTTTCCAGGTCACACCCCAAGTGACCCACCCCCTCTGACCAAGTCCCATCTCTGCACATGAGACTTTTGGGGGATGTTTTAGATCTAAGCTATAACGTATGGTATGTAGAAAGAGGATAAAGATGACGTAAAGAGGCCATGTGGTCATAATGACTGAAGCTGGGTGATAGGTAAGTTGTGGTAGCAGGAGCTTCATATTATTCTGACTTCTTTTAAGTATGTTTGAAAAATCTATTTAGTAAAATAAACAGGACAATAAAAAAGAACTCCCTTTTCCGTTGCCTCTGGTCGCCACTGCATCTGGTGAATATGTGATGCCTGGAGCAAAGGCAGTCCTTTTGCAAGTAACGGAGGACAAGCTCGAAGATAGGACTAAGCACCAAGCATGGCAGAGTGTAAAAAGGAAGGCACTGGGATGCTGAATAATTCTGTTGGGCTGTCAGATTACTCAGATCCAGAGCTAGCTTGCTTTGGGATTCCTTTTTATGTGAAATAATAAACCATACTTAATTGATCTATTTATTTTTGGTTATATGTAATTCAAAGGACTGTAACTGATCTAGAGAAAGGAATGGAATGGAGTCCTGGTCCCTCTTAGCTGCAGGATACCACCCATAGCACTGAAGGGGACACCAGGGTTGGAAGAAAGGCTTTGTGAGTATTTCTATCACATCCAAGGGGCCCAGGAAAGGTGGAGGACTCTGTGTTCTGCCTCACCTGTCTCCAACCCCAGAGGCCTGAGCCAGGGCCTGCTCTGGACTTTGGTTAGGAGGATGCTGATGTTGCAATTCATGGTTTCAGGAAAGGAAGCAGCAAACCAGAGCTCAGGAAGGACAGCTGGCCTTTCTAGCCTCCCTCCTCACAAGAACAGGGAGACCTCCTCTGCCTACACCCCTGACACGCAGCAACCACACCAACAACGATCACACCAGGGCGCAAACAGCATTGTTTCTAGCTGATCTCATGTTCAGCTGGCCCCAGGGTATCTGCTGTTCTGTAATGCATGACAGACAAGTCACTGTGGTTAGCTTAACCCGTCTGGGTCTCCTAGATACGGTCGTTAGATACTTGCCAAAAATGTGCAGAGGGGAGGCTGGGGAGAAGGAGGAGGAGGAGGATGTGGAGAAAGGCCATGAGGCACGCTCTTTCTTTGCTCATCTGGATGCTCCTGGAGCTCTGACCAGGCTCCTGGAGCTCTGCCCAGGCTCCTGGAGCTCAGATATGGCTCCAGCCCAGCTTTGGGACTGGGATGGAGAAAAGAGTGGCAGCCTTTAGTTAGGAGCAGCCACAGACTGGTTTGTTCTCACTTTAATTTGGCCCTAATTCTCAAGAATTTGCTCAGAATAGTGTTTTTTTGTTTTTTGTTTTTTTTTTTCCTTCTGATACTAGACATTGAACCCAGGGCTTCATGCATGTTGGGCAAGTGTTCTACCACTGGGATATATCCCCAGCCTTTTCAAACTTGATTTTTAAAACAAAGTCTTGCTAAATTGCCCAAGCTGGGCTTGAACTTGAGATCCTCCTGCCACAGCCTCCAGGATTATGGGCATGTGACATCCTATCTGGCTAAAACAGTGATGCTTAAATTTGAGTATACATCAGAATCCCCTAGAGGGCTTGTTAAAACACAGATTTTTTGCCCACCCCTCAGAGTTTCTGATTCAGTAGGTCTGGAGTGGGGCCTGAGAATTGATGTATCTAACAAATCCCCAACAAACACTAATTCTGTTGGTCAAGGGGATACTGAATTGAGAATCACTGGCTTAGAATTCCGTGTGTGTGTGTGTGTGTGCGTGTGTGGCAATGGGGATTGAACCCAGGACTTCACATGTACTAGGTATGCATTCTACCACTGAGCTCATCCCTAGTCCTTTTTATTTATTTATTTTTGAGATGAGGTTTCACTATGATGGCCAGGCTGGCCTCTAAGTCCTGAGCATGAGTGATCCTCCTGCCTCGGTCTCCCAAGAGCTGGGACTAGAGGTGTGTGTTACTGTCCCCAGCTGCAGAATTTCTATGTAGGATTATGGCTGTCAGTAGCAGGAGGAAGAGACCCAAACTCTTTTTTTCTCTTTCCTCTGGGCTGAGGTGGGAACTAACAAAGAATGGCCAAAGGGCTCATGGTCCCGGGTGGGAGAAATCAATGTGATTTTTTTTTTCTTCTTCTTCTTCTTCTGATACTAGAGATTGAACCCAGGGCCTTTAAGATCACTGGAACCAGGCTACTTGAGCTGTTAGACTGCCCTTGAGCGAGCTCACGGTGTGTCCTCAGTCTGTCTCTCTGTAAAATGACCAGGTGGCACTTTTTCCCAGTTGTTATTGCTTTCTAAAAAAAAAAAAAAGAAAAGAAAAAAAAAGAAAAAAGAAAAGGAAAGGAAAACAAACTGAAGTAGGCGATCTGAGAAGGGGCTGGGGTAAGAGAATCTGGTGGGTGTGTGTGGGCCTGGAGCTGACTTTTATCCCAAGACCAACAGAGCCTTTGGAGGTCTGACAGCAGAGAGGGCCACACTGTGTATGATTGGAGATGTTTCCAGGGGCCAGAGAGCAGGGAAGATATGCATTAGGACAAAACTATGGCAGTGTGCAGAGAAAGGATGCTGGTGGCCTGGAGGAGGTGGGGGCACATTTGAGATAGAAAAGGGTAGCTATATTTGGAAGATCTTTTGGGATTGACTCTACAGGGCTTGGCGGTGACTGACGTGAATGTGAGAGGTGACCAGGGTGGCCCCCGCTGCTGGTTTCCTCACTGGTGGTCTAGAGGCTGATGGTGGCTTTCATCGAGCGGGGTCCAATTCCCATGCCCCTCTCCTGAGTATTTCAGAGGCTTGCAGGTCACTGCTCACAGCAGGGCAAGGACCCTCTGTGTGTGTTTGGGATCCCTCACCTCCTCTAGGTGGTGGTGAATCCTGTAATGTGCTTAGGACAGCAGCTGGCACTCAACAAATGAATATATCTCAACCTTGAACTGGTGAGGGAGCTGGGAAAGGGACCCATGCTTGGTGAATGTTGAACTTTTACAGACGGTAGAGGGAGTGTCTCAGATTTGAAGTTGGGGATCTGGCCCTACTCAAAACCAGTGGTGTGACCAGCGGTGAGTTCCTTATCCACTCTAGACCTCAGTTTACCTAACTGCACATAGAGGTGGAGCACTGGGTTGGAGACTGAGTCAGAGCTCCTGTATTTCTAAGTCACTGGGGCTTTTATCTGTGCTCAAAGGCTGGGGGCCAGGACTACCTTTCTCCTCTGAGTGAGGTCTGGGTCTGCCCTGGCCTCAGCCCATCAGCCCATCTTCCTCCCAGTGGCTACAACAATCCCGGTGCTACACACCTCTGCCTTCACCTTCATGGCTTCTGCGGGTTCTAGTTGCTCTAGCCCTTCCTGCTCCTGCCTGGGATGCACACTCAAGGTGGGCTGGCCACCTCCAGCCAGGACCCTTCTTCTTCTCTCCTTTCCTGTGGCAGCCTGGCTTGGACCACATCTTCCATGGCACCTTCCTCTGGGCCGCTCCTCCTGGGAATTCCCTAGGCCTCCCTGGCAACCCTGGCTCATTCACCCAGGGACACTTCTCTGTCCCTCTCACATGGTCTTCAGGCTTTCTCTTGCACAACCATGTCCTCTGATTGGTAGCACTGGCTCCACCAGTCACCAACATCTTGTATCCCCTTCCCAGGCCTTTGGACTTGGAACTGAGGGTTGGATAAGTGTCGGGAGACCACCAGCCAGAGAGACACCCAAGCTGTTCTCTCTGAGCCAAGTGCCAAGGTGAGAGACGGGCAAACCCAGACCTTGCCTTCCTAGGTGTGTCCCCAGCTGACACTGGTGGCTTTCTTTGCTTTGGCCCTGTCCATTTCCAGGAATGGGGCCACCCAGCCATTTCCTCACGTTCTGGCCCAAACTCTGAGTTATGCCCCTATGTCCCCTCTTCCTAACAAAGCCTCCCTCAGTGGAAAAGAGCTTGGACACACAATACTTGCCAACAAAAGCAACCATTGTAGCCTCAGGGAAGGGGGTGGGGGCAGAGACTCTGGATGAGGTTTTGCTTTCTATTTGCCGAGGCTGGAGGCGGGCTCCAGGGAGAGCCCCCGCCCACTGCTGGTGAGTCAGCACTGGGGTCCCGGCTGTGGTCCGTCCCCCTTGCCTTGCCCTGCACAAGGCAGGAGGAAGGGGATAGAGGGAGGGCTGAGGCCCTGAGTTTTCTCTGGCCTCACAGAAGGGAGGTCTTTGTGCCACATGTCTTCTGTCCCTGCAGCGTTCCCACTGTGCAGCTGGAAAAACTGAGACCCTGTGAAAGGAAGCCAGCGTTTGCAGAGGGCCAGAGCAGAACCCTCCAGCTGGTCAACTCTCAGCCTTTCTCTAAATGCCCCCCACCCCCAAACAAAACTCCACTGGGTCTTGACCTTACAGGCCTTACTGGACCAGGAAGAGGAGAAGAAGGAACTCTATTTTTCCTGCACTTAATATATACCAGTTTGGTGGCGCCATTTCCAAATAACCGGAAGCTCTGATGTTGCTTATCTGTTTCACAAATGAGCAGGCCCTTCAAAGCCTCAGCATCATTTGGAAGATGATTATACAAACAAACCATCCTTTTTTATTCTTCAATTCCCACCTTTGGATTGCTTGAAGTATAGTTTTTTCTTTTCTTTTCTTTTTGCAAATTATTAGGCATGTATTTACAGAGAAGAGCCAGAGCACAGACTTTCTACTGGGCTGTTGGCCCTGACCACTGAACTGGCATCAGTGTGAGGCGTCCACTCTCACACTCAGACTGTTGGTCTTCTCCACTGTGGGCCACAGTAGGGGCTACTGGTGCCAGAGGTGGAGATGGAGGACACTTGTCATTATTCGCACACATTACGTGTGTCTGGACAGCTGGGGCTCCGTCCTTTTCATGCTAGCCCTACTTTTGGCCAGGGCACCGGACAGCCGGTGCAGCTGGTACACTGGGGACCAGGGAGCTGCAGTCTGCAAAATGGGTAGATCCAAGCAGCCAGTGGTTAGTGGGGCATCAAGACCACTAGGAGAGGAAGAGGGAGACGCCGTCTCCCGGGGGCTCACCAACCTCCATTCTCAAATGCATTGGGACACCCCCTTGGCCCCGGCTTTGAACTGGTAACAGAGAGGTAACTCTGTGGCCAAGAGAAGGACCGAGCAGCCTTGGAAAGTGGATCAGGGCTTTGCTCCGGAGAGGAGAGCCCAGGCGTCTGAAGGGACGATCGCCGCGCGCAAAGAGCCTCTGCTAGGCTCCGCGTGGCACTTCCGATCCCGGCCATAAGAGCCGCTCCTGCGGTCCCGCCCCCGCCCCGAGTGCAAGGCGCCCCCAGCGCAGACCCGCGCCCGGCCCCGCCCCGCCCTGTGTGCCCACCCCTGGCCCGCCCCGCCACCCCCTCGCCCAGCGCCCGCCGCGTCCCGAGCGTCAGGGCGCGGGAGGACCGGCCGGCCGGCAGTTGGCACCGCGGGCGTTGGTGCGTCGGAGCCTTGGGCGCTTGGAGCCAGCTGTCCAGGGAGCGGCGCCGTGCGGGGGGCTGCAGCAGGGAGGAGCGGAGGTCGGCGGCGCTCGGGCAAGGCAGCCCGGGGCGCGTCCCAGCCTTGCCTGTGCCTCGGGACTCGGGAGCCTGCCCGGCCCGCGTCCCGCGCGGCCACATGGCTCCGCTCCGCGCGCTGCTGTCCTGCTTGCTGCCCTTATACTGCGCGCTGTGTGCCGCCGCGGGCAGCCAGACCCCAGGTGCGTGCGGGGACTTGTGGGGTCCGGGGTGCACGCCGTCAGAGTGGCCGTAAGGCGCCTGAGCCACCCCGGCAAGCTTCAAGCAGGTGGGAGGAGATGCACTCAGTTGGGGCCCGAGCTGCTGTCTCCTCTTCCTTGTCATTCCTTTCCCTCTCTGTCGCTAGGGGTAGAGAGAACCCGGGGGGGGGGGGGGATTTGGGAACTTCAGTCTCTTCTTAGGGACTGTATTATCTGTCCCTTTGTGTTTCTCTCTTTCTCCTGTGTGTCTTTCTCCTTCAGTGTCTGCCCAGCCTCCAGCGTGGGTTTATATGTGTGGGAGTGTGTGCACGTGTGCACCCAGTGGTCACACACACAGAAGCCGGCTAGCAGGTGATTGCCTCCCACCGCAGAGCACTGGGCGTGTACTCTTCTGCACAGAAACACACTCAGGTCTTTGTTCCCCCAACATAGCATCCTTAGCTGAGAAGATACCCCCTCAGCTTCCAGCATGGTGTTCCCTGGTGGCTTTGAGCATGGACAGGAGGCTCTGGCCATTTCCAGGCTGGGTTCATGTGCCAAAGTGGGATCCCTCTTGCAGCAGTCTTGGGGTCCTCTGCTGTCATGGGTGAAACTAGAGGACAAGAGCATCCCCTTGGGGGCTTTTCAGGACACATCGTTTCAGTTTTATCAGCACTGTGAATTGGGTAGGTGACAGATGCTGCTGAGTGGAAATGGAAATTCCTCCCAAACTCACATCCATGAATCACCAGGCCTGGCAGCCAGGGAGCTGTCATTCCTGCCTGGCCAGGCTGGGCAGAGGGAGAGCAGTGAGGATGGGGCCACTGGCATGCAGCCTGGAGCATGGGCCATGACCTCACACTTAATTCAGCCCAAGTGGGCAGGTCACCCCCGTGTCTCCTCTTATTTTTGAAGATCTATATTTATCCTGCTTGGGGCTGGGCCATGCAAAAATCTCAGCAGCCACTGCTGCTTAAAAAAGTTCTTCTAACCTTGGAAAACAGAACCACATATTCCCTCCCTCTCCTCTCCAGCCCCACCTTTCCCCTTGACACGGTCCCTGCCATCCCCTGGGTTTCTAGGTGTGTTTGTTTTGTCAGCTGCATTCTTGGGAGCTTGGCAAGGAGGGCCCTGCCCCAGGCTGGGCTGGTGACTTCAACTAATCGGGGAGTTTGGGCAGATCTGGCTTTCCCTCTCGTGCCCTAGGAGATTTTAGAGAATTCAGTCCTTTCCTAGGCAGTGCTGGAGGTTGGAGGGCTTGTTGCTAGAGTGACAGGATTCTGTTTGGCATCATTTGTTTCCTTCTGCTAAACTAGAAAGGATCTGAGGGCTACAGGGAGTGATTTATGTCTACAAAGTACCTGCACATCATTCATCCAAATGTAGAAATCCAGGAGCTCAAGAAGCAATGAATGGAAAATGGATGAGCTTAAGCCAAGTGGTCCATAAGAGGATACTCAGGGCTGCCCTTCCCTGCCTGCCCTGTGGGATTTCCAGTGTCCCCTTACGTCTGGACATTAAAGTGACTTTTTTGTTTCCCTCCAACAGAGCCACGCCTCTCTGGAAAGCTCAGTGACTATGCTGTGACCGTGCCCTGCAGCACAGACTTTCAGGGACGCTTCCTCTCCCATGTAGTGTCTGGCCCAGCGGCTGCATCTGCAGGGAGTGTGGTAGTAGACAGGACACCTATCCCACCGTTGCGCTCCAGTCACCTTCGGGTGGCTCGCAGCCCTGTCCTGAGCCCAAACAGAGGGACTTTGCCACCTGGCAAGGTGCAGCGCTACTTCCTCTACTTCAACGTGACTGTTTTTGGGAAGGAGCTGCATTTGCGCCTTCGGCCCAACCGGAGGCTGGTGGTGCCTGGGGCCTCAGTGGAGTGGCATGAGGATTTTCGGGAGCTGTTCCAGCATCCTTTACAGCAGGAGTGTGTGTACACTGGAGGTGTTACCGGAATGCCAGGGGCAGCTGTTGCCATCAGCAACTGTGATGGATTGGTAAGGAATACTACTTAACTCTTGTTAAGCTGTGAGGCCTCCCAGCTCCCTGTTCTCTTGGTTTCTCTCGGCTCCCCTGGGTTTGGGATTCCTATGGGCAAGGTGTGCAATGTGGGCTCAGTTGGGTGCTGTGCTGCCTTGCAGAGGGCACCACCGGCCCTCTCTGGCCACCAGGCTCACACTCTGTCAGGTGTGAAGTGGCTGAGTTGGGACAGTGCCTTTATTTTGCACAACCCCCTCACCATCCAGGGACCCCTGGACCACGAGCTCCTTGGCTGGGATGTGATGAACTCGGGGCTGTGGAAGGCAGGCTCTGGAGTTTTGACAGCTGGGTGTCAAATTGTGGCCACTTGCTAGCCATGAGGATTTGGATAAGTTAACCTCTGTGCTTCTTCCCCTTATGCATTACGTGGGGACTCAGTCATTTTGCACACACTTGCTGTTCTGGATGCTGAGGATATGGCAATACCCGAGGCAGGCGTGGTCCCTGGCCTCACAGAGCTGACACACTGGTCATACTGTGTGACTCACCTCACCAGCCAGTGCATCAGGTGGTTGGCGCATTCCTGGTGTGTGAGCCAGGCTCAGCCAGTGCTAGATGCTGATAGTGTTACCACTGTTGCTACCTGACATCCCTCCTCTTAGTCATCTTTTATCTGTCTCTCCTCCCAAAGCCGGGCCACTCTTCCCTGTCTGCTCCGCGAGGTCCCTCTTCTCGGACCCTCACTGTCCTCCCAGATCTGGGAGGCCTTGGAGGGTTGGCTCCTTTGTTGCAAACCAGGCAGCTGTGGTTGGCTTCTATTTCACTGTCAGCAGGTGTTGGCTCTCACTGCCCCTGCTGCTCCCTGCTAGTGTGTCAGCCCTCGTGAGCTTGCATGGCTGCTCAGTGCCTGCTGGGAGGCTCTTCCCACAGTCTACTTTGGCAGAGATACCAGGTATGAGCTGATATGTCCCACAAAGGGACCTGCTTGTCTCTGTCTGTACCCTTTAGGTTTTGTTTGTTTGTTTGTTTGTTGTGGGTACTGGGAGTCGACCTCAGGACCTCATGCGCCAGCAGGTGCCCATGCTGCTGAGCAATATCACCCGCCCTTTTTTTCGTATGTGGGTACCGGGAGTCGAACTCAGGACCTCGCGCTTGCCAGGCAGGCGCTTATGCCGCTGAGCCATCTCACCGGCCCCCCCCTTTAGGTTTGTGAGAGTGTGACTTGGACAGGGAGGGAGCAGGAATGCTGGGAGCGTTCCTCCCCATCTTCCCAGCCTTTTTTTTTTTTTGTGGGTACTGGGGGGTCGACCTCAGGACCTCGTGCACCAGGAGGCGCCCGTGCCGCTGAGCAATATCACCGGCCCCTTTTTCGTATGTGGGTTTCGGGAGTCGAACTCGGGCCCTCGCGCTTGCCGGGCAGGCGCTTAAGCCGCTGAGCCATCTCACCGGCCCTTCCCAGCCTTATAGGGTATCTTCCTGTCACATATCATGGCAGCCCATGCTTCTCAACCTTTTTCAGTATCAGCCCCCTGAGAAACCATGTTACACATAGTTTCCCTCAATCATCCTCCCTCCCTGTGATTATGCACCCCGCAGTGTGTCAGTGTACCCCAACCCCAGGTATACTAATACCCACTGCTATACCGATATACTGTGTGGATATCTTGGCTTTATATGTAAAAAGAATAATTTTTTTTAACTTCCTCCATCCAGTTTTTATGCCACTGCAGGCAGTAGAGCCACCAAGAGCCATGGTCTAGGCAGTGGCTGGTCCTCAAAGTGGAGCGTGCACAGGAATCACCTAGGCACCCTCTCAGAGGGGCGGAGCCTGTCTCTCCAGGGAAGGGCCTAGCATCTGCACCAAACTCTCCGGGTGATCTGCGGCAAGGGTTCCATACACAGACTTTGAGGAACCCAGGTTGTATATTTGGAGGAGAAGCCTCAGACCTTAGCTGGACTCCAGGGAAAGCCTTTCTGCCAGCCTGCAGTTCTGGCTCTGCAGTTCTCTGGCTAGAGTGATACTGTGTCCCTAGTTTTGGTTGATAATCCAAGTGATGTAAGAAATCATCAGGGATGCAGTGTCTGTGCAAATGGTCAGTTGGAAAATGTTGGTGCAAACCCACAGCTTAGCCAAATGGCATGGTGAACTCCTTGGCATGGTGAACTCCTGAATGGCATGGTGAGCCAGCATCCAAGGGACTGTTAGCTTCTCATGCCCCCATTTCCTGGCTGCCCTCCTAAAGTGGGACATGGGGGAGATGCTAAATCACTATATGCTGGGGGTCTCAAAGAAGACATGCATGGGTGACCATCACCATTAAAACTTCCCCTGTTATCGAACCAGCCTCAGCGGTCTGATGACAAGTTATTGACTGCTACCTGTAGATGCTGCAGGGACTAGGTGGTTTCCGTAAAGGACCCTGACCCAGGGGCTCATGAACCATGATCCTGTGGCTGCATTGTGCAGTGCACTAGGTGACAAGTTGTGCTGTGGTTGCTGGGGCTGGTGATGGTGGAGGAGGGGCTATTTGGGGGCCCTGTGGCCTGGCATGCCTAGGATGATGTTGGTGACTTTTGGTGGCCTCTGAGTACATGCTCTCATGAGCTGTATGACCTTGAGCCTTAGTATACTCATGGATCCAGGGGCTGCACTTGCAGGTCCCTGGCAGATGGAAGTGGATTCTGGATGGCATGTGCCAAAGCTGGGTCAGGTTTTAGCGGCTATCTGTGAATGGTCCTCCAGAGCGTTGTTCTGCATCCTGCACAGAACCGAGGCTCCTGGAGAAGCGTGTGTGCTCCCCAGCTCTTGGCTAGGGACAAGAATGGACTTCACTGTAGTAAACCTCAGGCTGAACTACTGGTCAGCACCAGGGCACTGCTTGGGCCCTCAGCTGTCTCCTGAGTCCAGTCTTAAAGTCCAGTGCCCAGATGCCCTCCCCCACCAGGCCAGGGTGGCACTCCCTGGCTGTCTGTCCCCTGGGGCACTCAGCACACTGCCTGAGGCCTGCCCAGAGGCCTCTCCAGGCAGGGCTTCCTCACTCCTAGCCCAGCCAGGAAGTGCACCGAGTCCCGAGAGGGCAAGGGGCCATTGCATGTCACCCAGAGGAGCTTACCTTTGGACTCAGAAGCTACACCGCAGCATTTCTGGTGACAGGGTTTAACTCTGTGCTTTTCTCTCTAGATTTTAACCCCATTTTCTCAAGGATTGCAAATACCAAGGTCATTCATTCCAAAGTGACTAAAAAAGTATGTACTGAGCACTGGCCATGGGCAAGGTCCACCTGGGAAATCATAGGAAAATGACACCAATAAGATAAGGTATCCGGGTGTCTAACATCCCAGTCTTAGATGGGAATTAACTGCAGTGTCCCAGGTACCCAGTCAGCTGCTCTGTGGAGTGGCAGAAGAAGTGGAAGGCGTCAGGCTCACTATCCCCATTGTAGGTTCCAGTTGCAAATGAGGACTGCATGGCCCCTTTAGACATCACACTTCTGGCTAGAGTCAGGGATAGGCAAAAGCGCTGCAAGTCTTTCCATGTGGGGTGGGGGTGGGGGCTGAGGGGAGAAGGGTTGGGGTCTTCAGACCCTCTTATAACTGAAGGTTTGTTGGCTAGGAGGAAGGCGCTCAGTGACTGGTCCAGCCCTTCTGTGACCTCAAGGCCCAGCCCAGCCCAGTCCTGGCATGCAGCTAGGGCCTGGTACTAACCAGGGAAGGAGGAGTCAATCATAGGTTTATAAGACCTGGCTTCAGAAATAAGTTTCGATTCAAAAATAAGCTCCAGTGTCAGAGCTGGACAGAGTTCCCTGGAGGAGGTGGCAGTGGCTCAAGACTGTTCAAACATCATAAGCAGGAATGCAAGTGCTGGGCCCCTGGCCAGCAGATAGCACGACTGACGCGGCCAGTCTGGAGGATGTTTGGGGCAGGAAATAAGGGGTGTAGTGAGGCTCCGTCCAGCCTGCAGAGTGTTTCCTCCCAGGCTGGGAGCAGCTGGATTGGGACTGTCTCACCCGAGGGTCTCAGACTGGGAATGTGTCTGGGCTGCAGCACTGACCTCTCAATGGGCCACTCTTCAAAGCCACTAATGCTCTGCACCTGGGAGGAATCTGGGTGGAGGCCTGGGGTGGGGCCAGTTCTTTGTGAATCTTGGAGGGATTGTGGGATGCAGGGTCAGCAGAGTGGGGTCCCCACTTCTTGGTGGGGCCGAGCACTCACTGTATCCGTGCAGAGCCCTGGCCACCAGCCTCCTGTGGGGCTTTCTCTTCAGGGAGATGAAGGCCAGCCGTCTCTGCCTTCCTGGCCTCCATGTCCTTCCTGGGACATCTGGTGCTGGGCTGAGGGGGACTTGGCTGCACTGGGCTCCCCCTTTGCCTTTAGTGCCTGTGTGAGTCAGGGCCTGGCGTGGAAGCGGCCACACGTGTAAGATTTGTCACATCTGGTTCCATTTTCCACTCTCTGCAGATCCTGCATTTTTGACGGGTTACTTTGCATAGACCCTGGGAGGCAGCAGGAAGGGGACAGGGCAGGCAAACCCCAGCCCTGCCTCTGCCCACTGACCAAGTCCCAGGAGCTCTCTGAGCTGCAGTCCCTTCGTCTTAAAAATGGGACTGCAGTGGAGCAGGGAGGCCTGAGTTCGACGGCTGAAGGGTAAGGGCTCTAAACCTGGTTATGGTGGTAGCTGCACGATTGTGCATGTACTGGAAACCCGCACACTGCAGGCTTTAGGTAATGATTGGAGCGAGTGCGAACTGTATCTCAGTGAAGCTGTTATGTAAAATGCCAGGGCAGGGCCCAGACAGGCATTGCTAGTAGTCATTAGGCCTCCAGGTGTGGGAAGAGCGGGGCTCCTCCACTCTGGTGCAGACCAGCTGAGTGGCCCTGAGTAAGTTTCTAAATGTCTGTGGGCTTAGGTTCCTCCTCTAGGAGGAGGGGATAGGAGTAACCATCTACAGGGGGTTCAGAGGATTTCATGAGATCCTGTAAAGCATCTGGTTTTATGGTGGGCCCTTGAAAAATGGGGATTATTTCAGAAATCACGAATGGTTACATTTGTTACTTAGTAATTGCCATAGTAATTATTAATTATGATAAATACTGTAATATTGCTGGAGTCCCTTACATTGCAGGGGTACGTAGACTATCAGTGTTATCTGACACGAGTCTGAGTCCTGGAGCCACCACTACTTCCGAGGTTGGCCGGGCCTCCCTTCCCCCCACCTGTCTCCACTGCAGCACTGTCCCATGCAGAACGGGCCAAGCGGTGCTTCCTCAGGGTGCGGAGTTTGCACATGAGCACTGCTCTGTAATAACCCGAGAGGCCTCCTGGCATCGTGGAGTGCAGAGAGATGCCAGTGGAGTAGTCTATTAACAGTCGTAGCTTCTGCTCAGGGCCAGGACCCTGGGCTGCAGGGGTAAAATTTTCCACTCTATTTCTGGCTGACGCACTCTAGCTGGCACGAAGCCATGCAGACCTCAGGTAGCTCCAGCCATGGGTGCTAGTGCTCAGGACTGGATGCAACCTGTGGGTGGCCTAGAGGTGAACACTGAGAAGGAAGAAGGCTCGCTAGGGGAGGGGACATTTGGGCCAGGTTTTCAAGGATGTGTATGAGTTTTTAAAGTCACGGAGAAGCAATTTTAGACACCCTGCAGGGAAAGCAATCCTGTGGCTTCACAAGATTTGGGAAATGGCAAGTCTTCCCAGCTATCCATGGGAGCCAGGGAACTGTGAAAATGTGATTTGGAAAATCTCCACCTCACCATGGAGCCTGGGCTGTGGGGAGCCACAGGAGGTTTGTAAGCAAGAGCCACCTTGGTATTCGGGTGAGGTGACATTCATCTTTCCAGCAGCAGTGCTGGTGCATTGCTGGGCGGTCTGGTTTGCCTGTGGCTTATTGTCTTGGTGCTAAACACCTGTCCTCACCCCAGGGGGTGTTCTTTACTGGCTGAGGGAGTAGGCTGCCCTGGAGGCCCCTCAGGAAGCCCCTGGGTCTGCCCTCTCTTCTGCCCCTGCCTTGTGCAGGCCTGGCCCTGCAACTGTGACTGGGCCCCGCCTAGAGCTCCAGCTGGCCTGACCCCTTACATCTGGACCTGCAGGCTGCTGCCCTCACCTGTCTGTGCGAGAGAGCCTGGGGACAGGGATTCCTGAGCCTTGTGTTTGACCCCTCATTGCTACAGGACTTCCGCCTTGCTACCCTGCCTCTCCAGCCTCATTGTCACCTCCAGCTCTGCGTATCACCTCCTAACCCCACCCCAGCTGGTCTGCTTCTGCTTCACTTCCCAGCCCCCTCCTTTGCTCATGCTGTGCACCCCTCCGGTGGTGTCTTCCCTTTCCCTCACTTGATGCAGCTCCTGTTGCAAACCCCAGTTCCAGGAAATCAGAGACTGTCTTAAATTTGTGCTAGAGGACAAGGCTGGGCCCCTGGGGTGGAAGGACAGGAGGTGGGCATTTCAGATGTCTGCAGGAGTAGGTGGGTGACAGGAGAAAGAATAGAGGAGCTGGGGCTGTGGCCAATAGGAGAGAACCTGCTGGTCTGGTGTTGCAAGAGTATTTTTAGGAGAAATCAGAAATAGGGATTTTATAAACTAAAGTCTTCTAATATTTAAGCCAGTATATGAGCCAAACACAGCAGGGGTGTTTGCTAGAGGCTTTGGGTTGTCAGTGAGTGTCTTAGTCCTTTTGTGCTTCTATAACAAAATACCTGAGACTGGGTAATTTATAAACAACAGTAATTTATTTCTCAGTCTTGGAGGTTGCAAAATCCAAGATCAAGGTTTTAGCAACTCTGGAGTCTGGTGAGGGCTGCTTCCTGCTTCCAAGCTGGTCCTCGTTGCTGTGTCCTCATATGGCAGGAGAAATGGAAAGGAAAGAAAGACAAAAGGGCCTCGCTAGTTCCTTCCAGCCTGTTTATAAGATCTTGAATCCCATTCTTGAAAGTGCCACCCTTGTGACTTAATCACCTCCTAAAAGTCCTTCTGTTAATATGATCATATTGGGGATTAGGTTTAAACATACAAGTTTTGGGGGGCACATTCAAACCACAGCAGGGAGGCAGTATGTGCTAATGATGAGCAGTGACTCCTGCAACTGGCCCACCTGGGTTGAAATCCCACCTCTGCCTTTTGTGTGCTGTGTGACTGCAGGCGGCTCCCTAACCTCTCTGTGCCCCAGGTTCCTTACCTGGAAAGTGGGGATCATAATAGTCGTCAGTTCACAGAATTGTCAGTGTGTAAAGGGCTCCACCCACACTCAGGACTCTTCAGCTGTGGCTATTACGTGATGTGGCTTTATTGGTTGAGTTCACTGGGTCTGAGGCTGGTGGCAGGCAGGAAGGACACCCCATTTGTCTGACTTCCACCCAGTGGGGTTCCTGGGCCTTCAGCCAGGTGGGCAGAGCCCATACCGGCCACAGCCTCCCCCAGGCCTGTTGTTTTGTCAGGGTGCATCTTGCTGCTGTCAAGATGACACCCTTGCCACGAATGTTCCCACCAGTTCCTGGAGGGCAGGGTCTGAGCATGGTCACTTGTGTGTCCCTCCAATCCAGCCTGGGGCCACTCACAGGACCAGCTCCCTTCGGATGCTGGGAGAACCACCGGGGTGAGGGGATGTGCATGCGTGAGATCAGAGGTGACATTAACTGCCATCGGCTCTTTTGGCCCCAGTTAGATGGGGAGGAACAGCTCCTTGACCTCCTGTCTATGGCAAATCATCCATCTACCCCCAGGCCAGAGGTGACAGATATGTCATGAATGTGTCCATTTGCCCTCCTGCAATGCAGCAGGACACTGCAGGTGAGCGGTGGCAGACTGTCCCCGGCCTGGAATCCTTGGCATGGGTTCCAGTCAGCCACCCCGTGGGCTGAGTAGGTGCGGGAGAGAAGCCTGTCTGCACCCCTGCCCTCAGCACTCCCTCTCCCCAGTCTCTGTCCCCAGGGCTCACTCCTGCTCCAAGAGTGTGAGCTGGTTTATCAAGTTTGCTACTTAGATGACCCAGTTCCCAGAGAAACACGGGTCTCTTTCTGGAATTTTAGTTTGCAGTATGTAAACAAGAATCAGACTCCACAAGGAAAGGGAGCTTCCTATGATCCACCTCACCAGGTGACCCCAGAAAGTGGCCTGCTTCTTGCCTGTGGGGATGAGGGCCTGAGGGCTGTGGGTAGAGCAGGGGCCGGCATGGAGACGCCTTGATTCCAGCCAGATCCCTGGAGGGGACAGCTCAGATTTTCTTGGGGGCCGGTGGTGTGGGGAAACTGAGAAACTGTCAGGTATGTGCTGCTGCATAACAAAACAGCCTGAAATGGAGGAACACAAAGCAGCAACACTGTCCTTGCTCCTTGCTTTGTAGGCTGGCTGGCGGTCCCTCTCCCGGCTGCCCCTTGGTTCTCTCCTGTGGCTGCAGCACTGAGGGAACTGGCAGGCTCCGTCTTACATCAGTGTGGGGCTAGCTGTTGGCAGGTGGCCTCGGTGTGGCCTCCTTCTCTTCCTCCAGCAGCAGATTGGCTCCTGCTCAGCATCTCAGGGCAGCGTTCCCGGAGGCGGGAGGTGGAAGCTGCACACCGCACCAATTAAGGCCCAGCCTTGGAGTTGCGTGGTATTGCTTCTGGGCATCCCGTTGGCAAAACAAGCCACAAGACCAGAGGAGAGAGTTTCCCAGGAGAGGGACATGGACTCTGCCTCCTGAGGGGAAGAGCAGCCAAGTCCCATTGCAGGGAGACTGTGTTCAGGGACAGGAGGGATGGTTGCAGCCATCTTTGCAAATAGTATTCTTCCATGTTGTCCTAGGCAAGTGACTTGATCCCTCAGAGCCTCAGTTTCTGCATCTGTAAGGTTTTGGGAACTAGAAATCACACACTGAAAGGGCTGCCACAGTGCCTGGGACAATAAATGGTGGCGTGTACTATTATCACTGCTCATAGTTTAGAGTGAGTCAGGAGGCTGCAGAGGAGAAACAGCAGGTCAGCCTGCAGACCCCTGGGCACCCACTCCTGGGCTCTTCCTCTTGCTTCCCAGAGGGCTGACCTCTGGGCCTCTCTGACTCACTGGAGCCCGGGGCCTGGGTGCTGGTGGTTTTCCAGTCCTGGAGGCGGTCTAGTCTTGCAGTCCTGCCTCCCTCGTCCCCCCACAGCCATGCCTCACTGTCTGCCCTGGATTAATAACTTATTTATGATATGGAATAAAAGCCAGACATCACCTCACTACTGCTGCTATGGAGCAGAGTAGCCTGCCCTTCCATCGAGGGCTTATTTTATTTTTCTTCCTCAGCAGTGTCTTCAAGCAGTGGCTGGAGGGACGATGGCCTCGGGCTGCTCTGTGGTGGGCTGGTGGGTGTGGAGGGGCTGTGCTTGCCCTCCCATCTGCATCCTGGCCTCAGGCAGGGGTGCAGAGCGGCCCAGCCCGGGTCTCAGGGAGCACCCACGGAATTTCCGAGTTCCCCAGGCTGTGCTGTGGAAAGTTCTCAAACCATCTGTGGGCCCCATGTGTGGGCCTTGCCCCGCCTGCAAAGCCCTCCAAAACAGAAACCCTGGATGATGTTCACATGCTGCCTTGTCCTCGGCAGCCTAGGAGCTGCCTGACTCACCCACTTGGGTGACTTTGGCAGTTTCTGTCGTGAACACCTCCACTGGTGAGTCTCAGCTCAGCATAGTCTCCACCCTCTACCCTGACCTTGGCCCGACTGGGGACAGCTATAGCTAGAGAGGCTCTGGGGGCCTCCACGTCCTTCTTCATTTCCAACAAAGGTACCTGAGCTCAGGAGAGGAAGGGGACTCACCCACAGTCACATAGTAGCAGGTTAATGTCACATCACGGTCCACACTCTTACCATCCCAGGGACCTGTCATGAGTCCAAAGAAGAGGAACAAGTATCTGTAAGCAGTGACTCAAGCCTATAAACCACAAGATGTCCCATGACATGCTTGCCATGGTAACAGCTTCAGCATGATGAATGATGAAATCAGTTTGCTCTTGGGGGCCATCCTGGGAGCCCCAGGGCCTACAGGGTAGGATGTTGAGGCTTCTACTGTGTGTGCGGGGGGGAGCTGCTCAGCTTCATTCTATCATTGTCTCCCTAAAGCTGTGGAGGTCAACTAAGAAAACACTGATGCAACGGCCCAGTTAGTGGGATTTGAAGCTCAAATGGAACATTCTGGTGTTTCTTAGACTCAAGTTACCAGGGCTCCTGTTTTCAAAGTATTAGAGGGGCAAAGGACTGCTGTTGACCCCAAGTCTTATCTGCTTTCAGTGACATGGCTGGGGGAACCCTAGACAGGCTTCCTTGGAGAAAGGGCTGGAAGTAAGGTCATCTGTCAGGCATGGCTGGTCCCAGTGCAAACCCTGCTCCCAACAGGTTGCTGAACGTCTTTATCGGTTTTTCTGTGAAACAAAACACATATTTACACCTTTCCTCTGTCCAGGCAAAGCCTGGTCAAGCCACCCCTACATTGGCCTCAGCTTCTCCAGCCTTGCAGACTGCTGGCTAGGGCTGAAGTCCCTGGGTGGGGACACTCTGGGCAAAGCATGCCATCCCTTGTCCCACAGCTACTTGAGGAAAGCCGATCTCTCGTAAGGGCCACATTGCCAAGGGAACCTTTTGAAGGCCTGGCCCCAAGGTGCCTGGTTAAGGTGGTTTTATGACAAAGTGGATAGCTGGTGTGAATCAGTTCTTGTCCCCCTGAAGCTAGTCTGGAAGAGGGACAGGCAGAGATACTTGGTCAGGGACCGAGCATGTGCTAAGAGCTCCCAAGGGCACAGAAGAAGGGATAATGATGGGGTGACATGTGAGGTATGCTGGAAGGGCATTCTGGGGGAGCCCACAGAGGGGGCAAAGGTGTGGAGGCCCTGGGAACATGCATGGGTCCAGGTGTAAAATAGGCCTGTATGGCTCCTGTATGGCAATTTTATTGCTAGTTATTCTGAGAGGGAAACAAAGAGCACGAAAGGAATAATAAGTGCTGTGGGGTGAGATGGCTTCTCTCGCTGAGTGCCCTTGCCCGGAGTCTGTTAACCAGTGGCGGCCAGCACAATCCTTTTAACATCCTCATCCTCCCACGACACACGGTACTCCTCGGCGAGATGCCAGCTGGGCCTGGGCCATCTTTCCTGCTCCTGGGCCTCCCCAATGCCCTCCCCAGGTATTCCTCCCTAGCTCCCTCTGGCCTTTGCTCAAATATCACCTCCTAGTGCCATCTTCCCTGACTCCCGTACTTAAAACGTCCACTTCCGGCTCTCTCTGTTCTGTTTCGTTGCCTGCATGGCTATTTCCATTTGGGATGCTGCGTTCTGCTTACCTATTGCCTGTCTCACCCCTCAGTAGGATGGTAGCTCCATGCAAGGAGGAAATTTTGGCCGTGTCCCCAGCACCTAGGCCTGGGCCCACTCAGTCACTCTGATGAATGAATGAATGAGTGAATGGTGTTGCAGGGAAAGGCAGAGATGCCTGTGAGCCTGTGCAGTGAGTGGGTCTTGGTATGCACACTTGTGTTGTTAATAACTGAGGGGCAGCTTTGGGAGGTGTCAGAGCTGTGGAATTTGGGAACACGTGTGAGTGGTGGGTCCCTGGACAAGACCCAGCAGCATGGCATCTGGCCCCCACCCCTACCCCCTGTGCAGAGGGGACCCATGATGCCTGGAGGGCCAGTGTGCTGTCCGGCCACTGTGGGGCTAGAGCTGGGTGGCACGGGAGCTCAGGGGCCTGGAGCTGTAACCCTCCACTCTCCTGTGCTCACCTCCTCTCTTTAGGAACCTTCTCGGCCACCATCGAATGTCTCATTTGTCACTGCAGACGGGAGTATGTGTGGGGCTCAGCAATAGACATTTACACGCTTGATCTCGCATGGCAGAGACACGGTTGATATACAGCCAAGGCAGTACACATCTGGGCCAGGCTGCTGTAGGGCCGGGTCCCTGGGGAGCCCTGGCTGGGACAGGGATTCCTGGGCTCACTCTTGGGCTGGCTGCATTTTTCCTTGGCACTGCCCCACTGTCTGCTGGCTGGCATCTGAGCATGGGGTTGAGTGTAGGGCCTCTGTGCAGGGAGCCACTCCTTAACTCAGGGCCTGGCAGCCACACCACCTTCTGGCACTCAAAGGCTGCTTCCTGTCTCCTCGTCCTGAAGCCACAGCCACTGCCAGGACTTGGGGCCAAGGAGGGGGCCAGGCAGAGCTCCTGGTCAAGCATGGTGGGCTGTGGTGGTGATGGGGGTTGGAGGAAGGGAGCTTTTGAGCCGTGCAGCTCCTGGGCACCGGGGAATGGAAACTGGGGTGGCTACGGGCCCCGAAAAGTCTGTCCTGACACTGGCTCGGCTCCAGGGCGGGGTGTAGGTGGAAGCACGCTCTGATCACCTGCAGGTGTGAGCCCACCCTGTCTCTGGGGTGTGGGGGCGGGGATAGAATTAAGTGACCACCCTTCCTTTAGGAACCAGCTTTTGAAGACCTGACCCATTTAGTTCTAGATGATGCTGGAGGACAAAGTTAATTACCACCTTCATCATCATGATCACCAAAAACATCAGCGTACAAGCACTACTAATTGCCCTTTTCATCACAGACTTACCACTTGGTTCGCAGTGTCTTTATTGACTTGCCATTGGCCACCTACAGACTACAGCCCCTCAGCCTGCAGATCCTCGCTGTGCTTGGGACAATTGTGGCAAATTATTCTTCACTCCCAGAGGAGGTGTGCCTTGCAGACTGGGGATGGGGCAGCTAGGTTCTGAGACAGCACCGAGGCACAGATCATGTGTGATCTTGATCTCTGGGGTGTGGCCCGGGTGGCAGTAGTTCTGCAAATTCCTGGGTGATTTTAATGAGCATGGAGGCATGAGGACCGACCACCACAGTAGCCTTCTGGGAACACTGTGTTTGACAGTGACACTGGGGTCAGGCCACAGGGGACCAGGAAAGCCTGACCAAGGAAGGAAGGGAAGGAGAAGACTCCCACCCTGCTGTGGGCCAGGCCCCAGAAGCAGCAGTCTCAGTTCTTATTTCACTTCATCCTCCCAAACCTTTGGCTCTGGAGGTGGCAACTGAGGCTTAGAGGGCTCGTGTCATCCAGGATGGAGCCCTGGGTGTCCGACTCCTCAGCGCAGCCTCTATACCACTGGCAGGAAAGTCAAGTGACAGGAAGGGAGGGGATAACAATATGTTTGCGCTTTAGCTTCGGCTGAGGGTCCCTCAAAGGCCCCTGTACTAAGTAAGGGCTTGGTCCCAGTCTGTGGTACTGTTGCGGGGGAGTGGAACTTCTGGCGAGGCAGCTTGGTGGAAGGAAGTGAGGTCATTGGGGGAGTGGCCTTGCCCCTTTCCTTTCTTCCTCATTTCCTCTGTGCTACACCATGATGTTCTGCCTCACCACAAGCCCCCATTAAAATGGAGCCAAGCGACCATGGACTGAAACCTCTGAAACTGAGCCAAAATAAACCTTTTTTGTTTTTAAGTTGATTATCTTGAGGATTTTCTCACAGTGACAGAAACCAAACACAGTCTGCTTCCTCTTTTTAAGCTATTTTAGAGGAGGGGAGATTGTGTAATTATCGCCTGCTTATTGTAGGCAGACTTTCTGTGCAGAATGAGCTTTCCTTTTGAGATAAGGAAATCACAGAAAAGTTAGGTAACACCTACAAGTTTAAAGAGAAGGAAATTGTGTATGGTTTTGCCACCCAGAAACAACTCCTTAACAGCTGGGTATATTTCCACCCCACCTTTTATCTGTACAGTTTTATTTTTCACCTTTAAAATCACCCTTTACCAGATTTTTCCTCCGAGGATGCTCAACCCCTGGTATTTTTCCCCTTTCGGGATACCGTGCCATTTACTGAGCAGGTCAAATCCAGGTCACAGGGAACTAGGAGTTAGGAACAAACCTGTCCATGGTTCCAGAATGTGGCTCCCAGCCCTAAGCCCACCACTCCCTTCCTGAGCCATTGGTGCTCCCAGGCATATTTGAACCATGACAATGACAATGATGGCAGCAAATGTACTTATGTGGACTCGCCTTGCTGTATGGTTGGGACCACTGTATATTACTATCTCAGAGCATGTCCAAAAGAGAGGTGCTGTTATAGTCCCAAAGCACGTGAATGCTAAGTAACTGCCCACAATTACATGATTCGAGAGTGGCAGAGCCAAGATTTGAACCCAGGGACTCTAGGGTCTCTGCATTTACCCACCATACTCACCGTACCCACTATATCGCCTCCTCCCTGAGAAAGATTCTTGCTGGGCCATGCCCAGCAAGACCTCAGCCACCTTTTGCACAGTACCTCCTGGGTCTGTAGAGGTCAGGACCTGGAAACTGAGCCCGAGTGGTCCTCCCAGATAACCATGTCCTGCTGGTAGAGGCTCTTGCTCCTGGTATTTCTTCCACCCTTTGTCCTGTTCTGCAGGTTCTTATTCTGCCCATGTGGGGCATGGCACAGTGGCCCAGCTGAGGGCAAGTCTGGCTGTTTTGGGCCCCGTCCTGAAGGGGCTCTGTGCTCCTGCCCATCCCCAAGGCTGCAGTGTGGGTGAATCAGCTTGCAGACTTTTCTTGGCTTGGGCCAAGGCCCTGGCTGCCCCAGCATCCAGCAGCGCTCCTGTGGTTGGTTCCACATCAGGTTTGAATTACGCGGAATCTCAGCGTCTGCAGGCTTTCATCTGAGCCACGCTGACTCACGCTTGGTGGTAGCCTGTGTGCCTCTCGTCTCCCTGTGTGTGTAGCATCGTTTTTATTAACAGCCTTATTAGATGTAATTCACATAACAATGTAATTCAACCGTGTAAAGTGTACAGTTAAGTGGATATTTATTAAATTTGTGTATGTTTGTGTAACTGTCACCACAGTCAATTTTAGAAGATTTTCATCACCTCACAAAGAAATGTGTGCCCTTTACTTATCTCCTTATCCCAAACTCTGACATCCACTAATCTATTTTCTGTCTCTATAGCATTTGCCATTCTGGATAGTTCATTTAAATGCACCCATGTAGTGTGTGGTCTTTTGTGTCTGGCTGCTCTCACTTGGTGTAATGTTCTCTAGATTCATCCATCTTGTAGTGTGTATCAGTATTTCATTCCTTCTATTGGCTGGATAATATTCCACTGTATGGATATGCTATTCTTTTGTTGATGGGCATTTGGGCTGTTTCCACCTTTTGGCTATTATGAATAATGCTTCTACAAACATCCATCTGTAAATTGTTTTGGTTTTCTGTTTTATTTTGCAACACTGGAAATTGAACTCAGGGATACTTCACGGTGAAGCTACATCCCTAACCCTTTTTAAGATTTCTTATTTTGAGGCAAGGTCTTGCTGAGTTGCCAAGGCAGGGCTTGAACTTGTGATCCTGCCTTAGCCTTTCTAAGAGCTAGGATTATAGGTGCATATAAAAGTTTTTTGTGTGGATATATGTTTTTGTTTTTGTTGGGTATATACTTAGAGGTGGAATTTCTGGGTCACGTAGTAACTCTATTTAATTGCTTGAGGAACTGCCTGACTGTTTTCCAAATGGCTGTACCATTTTATATTCCCACCACCAATTTATGAGGGTTTCAATATTTTCCACATCCTTGTCAACACTTGTTATTATCTGACTTTGATTCTAGCCATCCTAGTGGCTGTGAAGTAGTATTCCATTGTGGTTTTGATTTGCATTTCCTTGGTGACTTTTCATATTGAACATTTTCTTATGTGCTTGTTGGCCATTTGTGTATATTCCTTGCAGAAATGTCTATTCAGATCCTTTGCCAATTTTAAAATTGGGTTATTTGCCTTTTAATTATTGAGTTGCAAGAGTTTTTTTTTTTTTTAATATTCCAGATACAAGTCCCTTACCAGGAGAACAGGGCCTGGTTTCTTGTGTCTTTTGCATTTGCTTTCCCTCCCCGCTCTGCCCCCCCCCCCCCCGCAAAGCCTAGGGTCTAATGGGTGCTTCATACAGACATGAGGACATGTTGAGGGAAGAAGGGATTCAAGCCACCTTGAGGAGTCCAGGCAGGACCTGTGTCCCAGGGTGTGGGGGTCTTTATGGTGGGGCTGCCCCTCACTTGTCATGAATCAGAGAGCTACCTAGAGTGACCCGGTAGAGCATCTGGTCCTAGCAGTTTACATTGGCTTGAGCAACTGGGAGAAAGTGTTGTTTGCAGAGATGGGGAAAGCAAGAGGAGGAGGGCCTGGGAGCCACACCCAGAGCTCTGCTTTAAAGTTTCAGATGCTCAGGGGAGATTGAGGTCTTTATCAGGAGCCTATCAGATAATCCTATAAGGATTCTGGGCTGCAGATGTAAATTGGGAATTATCTACAAACGTAATCTTTTAAGCCAGGATTGTGGAAATGCCCCAGAAGACCGTTTAGTTAGAGGAGATCAGGACAGAGTGATTGCCAGCTTTCGCCACACAGTGGTCCCAGGTAAGCAGCTTCCAGGAAGTGGTGGCTTGAGAAGGCCATTTGGGTTGAGTAGAGAGGCCGCGAGACATGGAGACGATGAGTACAGACAGTACTTCCTGCTGTGGAGGGAAGCGGAGTCCTGGGGCCACAACTGGACAGGGATGAGAAGGAAGGAGTTACAAGAGACAGTATGGTGATGCTAGACAGCGGGGACCAAGAACAGGAGCTGAGTCCTCGAGGAGGTGAGAGGGAGGTGACCCTGAACACAGGTCGGGGCAGCATCCCCAGCTGTGGGAGGGCTGTTCACAGGAAGTAGGTGGGAGCCTTGAAGTATGAGCCTGGGGCAGCCCTGGGAGTCTGGCCCTTTGGGACACTGGGGACAGATGTGTCCTAGGGAAGTGCAGTCCCATGCACATGTGAAGTGTGTGGCCACTAGTTTCAAGTGTGAGCAGTGGACTGTTAGAGTTTAAATATGAAGTGTCCCCCAAAACCTATGCATTGAGGGCTTGATCCCCAATGCAGTAATATTCAGAGGTGGGGTCTAGAGAAGTGACCAGATCTTGAGGGTGCTGACCTCATCAGTGGGTTAATCCATCAGTGAGTTCATAGCTGAATGGGCTTAATAGGCAGCGGGGTCAAGCTGGAGAAGGAGGTCACCCAGACCAGGCCTTTGAAGGGTATATCCTGTCCCTGACTCTTTCCCTTCCTCTCTGCTTCCTGACTGCCACGAAGTGAGTAGCTTTCCTCTGCCATGCTCTTCTACCACAATGTTTCTGCTGTGGAACCCACTTTCCATGGACTAAAAACTCTGAAACCATGAGCCAAAGTAGACCTTTCCTCCTTTAAATTGTGTGTGTTGGGTGTTTTGTCCCAGCAGTGGAAAGCTGACCGACAAAGTGATTGTGTGTTTTGTCTCTATCCGTGTGCAGCCATGACGTGGGTGGATGGTTGGGCTAGACAAGAGTAAGAGGAGCTTCTCTGGGAAGACGGGTTGCGGGGGCAGAGGTGAGTGAGTCATGGGTGTTTGGAAGAGAATTATTGTACATGTAGACCAAAAGGTCCAAGGTGGTAAGAAGGGAACTTGGGACTTTGGGGGTAGGGGTGAGCTGTGGGTCACACTTTGGAGGTCTTAATGAAGTTTAATAAAAGCTGGAGCCAGGTGCCAGGACAGTGGTGGGAAGCACTTGGATATCAGCTCCATTTGTGAATGCATTTTCTGCTCCTTGGATATCTCTTCCGGTGGCCTCCCAGGATTGGTTTGTTGACTCTGTGTACCCTTGCCTCCTCACTTACATGCACATACATGCAAGTTGAGAATAAGCACATGTGTACATGCACATATAATTTTCAAAATAATTTGGCTTAATTACCCACTAAATATTTGGAACCTCAGCTGGATAATAGGCAGCTACTGATGATCAACTAAACTTGCTCAGTTAGGTGCATGGCAGCCGGTCACAAAGTGACTTCTAAGCTGGCACTCACTTCTCCGGGTGCTATGTGACCATGTCTTCTTCAGGTACTTTGGAATTACATCTTGAAACTGGGGGGCTTTCTGCCAGGGGAACCTAGGTTGGAAAACTTCAGAGAGCATGGCCTGGAGGGCTATGGATGAAGAGGCAGAAGTTGTCTTTGCCACCCAAACAGTGTCACCAGCCACACTGGAAAATTCAAACAGTTCTCCCCTGACACCCCCAATCAGCCCCACACCTCCCAGCAGGGCACCTCTGAAGCAGTCACATGAAAGGGTGTTTAGAGCAAGGCTGGGGTGGCTGGGCCTGCCTGCTGGAGAGTTTCCATGTGGAGGGATTGGTCAAGGGCCCATGTGGTGTGTGGCTCCATTAGATATAATCAGTGATTCTGTTTCATTTTTATTGCTTGAAGAACCTTTCTAGTATATATTTCCCACTTGTGTACTGTTTGCAAGAGAATAAGGAGTGGGTGGAAATAGATAGGGCTGACATTTATTTTCCAGCTTACCAGGATTTATTTTCTGCTTTTTTCTTGAATCCAGAAACTTGATTTGATTTTGGAGCTTTAAAATTAGCCACCACTTTTCAGAAATACAAACATCTCATAAATTGAGAGATGGGAATAATTTAGCGAGGAGGCAGGGAGCCAGAAGGTTCTCCTTGCCAGTCTGTCTGCCCCGCATGGTGCCTGGTTTCCTGGCCAGGGCAGAGATTCAGAGGAGCTTGGGCCAAACCTCTCATTGTGCAAAGGAGGAGCCTGAGGTCCCCGGGAAGGGACTGGGCCCATGCTGCCCAGGTGGGTCACACTTTGGAGATCTTAATGAAGTTTAGTAATACCTAGAGCCAGGTGCGAGGGCCCAGCTTGCCTTGCTCTTGTTTCTCTGGGGGGCCCAGACATAATGCATGAAATGGGGTAAGGCCAGTCTCTTCGGAGGTTCTGGGAGTGTCCCCTGGTCCCTTGGTCCCTGGGAGTGTGTGTATGGGCTGTCACAAAGAAAGTTGGAGACTTCTTTCCCACTTTGCTGGGTCTGGTTCTTTTCTGCTAACCAGTTAACAGGGCTGGGAAGGGAAGAGGCAGATTCTTTAACCCTCCTGGGGTAAGGGTGAGGCTGGAGGGCAGGGAGGCTGAGCAGATGCAGGAACCCGAGGTTTCCATTTGGTGGGGCTAAAGGTGAGATCGAGAGGGTTTGTGTGGGGCCAAGGATCCTTGAGGCCTAGGGCTGGAAGGTTGGCTGGGCAGGGGGAGGGACGCTCCCTTTATGGCCATGGGCCGCCCGTCTCCTGGGTTCTCACGTGCAGAGGTGGGACGTGAGCGTCCTTGCTGTGGACAGAGGCCCAGGGAGTCACACAGGGGACCAGGAAAGGAGCGTTTCTTTGCTCCCGGTGGCCCCAAGGACAGAAATGGGCCCATTGGTGACCCAAGCTGATAGGGTGGGTTAGAGCCGCACAGCACTGGGCTCCATTTCTGGTGCTGACCCTGTCTGGGTGACTTCAGTCAAGTTACTTACCCTTTCTGACCTTCTGTTTCCTCATCCATGAAATGGGTCTCATATTACTGCCTGTGTCGTAGAGATATGAAAGTGAAATACTGTAAGATAATATATGTCAATATAAGTTGGCAGGTACTATTATTAATAATAATAGGGAATAAAGTATAGAATGATGCGCTGTATATTTCTGCTTAGTAAATTTTAGGAGTGCTCTACATAGAATATGTTGTACTGTGAGGGTGAGGGAAGGAGTTCTCCATCACTAGCGGCATCCAAGCAAAATTTAGAAGTGCTCTCGCTGGATTTGTTATCAAGATAGGAAGCCTCAGACCGGGACACGCATGATGCTCTTGAGAGGTTCGTGTTCCTTGACTGTGGGCTGGAAGGCAGTACAGCCCAGCCCTACGCCATCCACGTCGTTCTGGAGCCCACATCCTTCCTGAGAGGCCACATGGATCCATCAGCCATGGGGCAGGAAATGCTGGGTTTGAAGGATGCTTTCTGTGCAGTTGATTAACTAAGACCCGGAATAGGCAAGGACCAGGGCTGGGGGTCTGTGTGTGGGAGAGGCCGTCAGGGTCTTCTGCCTCCTGTCTGCAGAATTCCCCTCTGCAGGCTGCTTTCAGTGGTGTGAGGGGCCCAGACCGCCCAGGCCGCGACCCTGGGCCAGCCTGACTGTCTGAGCTGGGCTGGATGGACCAGGCCGAGTGGGCCTCTTGCTTTGCTTGTTCTAGGATGGCTTTCTGGGTAGCAGATGGGTGCAGGAAGGAGGGTAGAATGGATAGGGGCTTGCCTGAGGGTCTCCTCATAAGTGCTCCCAGCCACAGAGCTGCAGTAGCTTTGGGGACCTTTGGCGCTGCATGCTGGGTGGCAGGCTTCCCTTTGAGGGCTCTACCTAGTGATCTGACCATCGCTTCTTGTCCACAGTCAGCCGCTGTCTTTCCCCACACTGTCCTTCCAGCCTCCACACCCTTGCCCAACAGGTCCCTCTACCTGGCCTGCCCTTTCTACCCTACCAACTTCTCCCTTCTTCCTGTGCAGCCACCCCCTTCCTCTGGCTCCAGGTCACATCCTGCATTTGGTCACCCTTGACTCCTCTAGATATGAGCGACTCACAGCCACAGGCTGTCTTGCTTTTCTCTGGCTGTGAGGGTCTAGTAGCTGCTGCCAATCCCAGGGTGACTGTGTGACAGCCTGGACCTACCCCAGCTCTCCCTTAGACTGCGTGTGGGACTATGGAGGAAAAGTCTCCTTATTGTCTCTGGTGGCAGAGTGGAAATGTGCTTGCAGGCATGGGGACATGCGTCTTGTCAGGCAGGATGAAGCTGATGCAGGGGCGACTGAGGGCATTTGGCTCCCTCTTCTGTACCTGCCCCTGCTGAGATTTGTCATGGGGCCAGCGTATTGCCCTTTGGGCCAGGAGGTTAGGATTGAATTTCTAGCCCTTGTGACCAGGAATCTGACCCATGCCTTTTCTTTATGACAGCCCCTGAGACTCCAGGCCACATCCAGCGTTTGGTCACTGTTAACTCCTCTAGATATGAGCGACTCACAGCCACAGGCTGAGTCTTGCTTTTCTGTTTTTCCCTGTGAAGGGCACACAGCAGGTGTAAAGCCAGAACTGACTGAATGAACGAATGACTGTGCTTTGTATAAAGTTCGATGCTGGCTTTTTAACAACTCCACCAGGACTTTACAGACAGACCGTCAACTGACAAAATGGTTTCTCGGGAAGCCACGGACTCATTCCAATAATGCCATTTTCCTCAGGACATTTAGTGGCCTGATTGGGTCTGTGATGAGGTACAGAGGGTCCCCATCTTGGTTTTGGTATAAAATGTTATTTTCTGTTTCACGAACAAATGTGAAGGGACATAAAAATGCTGACTGTTGCTGGAGTAGGTGTTCAATGGTCTTGAAGAAGGTTCCCCAAGATGCCGCCTCAGAACAGGCTGAGCTGAGGAAATGGGAAGAACAGAATTGCATGAAGTGGCTGCTTTAAAATGAGAGTTCAGCTGGGTGTGGTGGCACGTGCCTGTGGTCCTCGTGTCTGGGTGGCTGAGGGAGGAGGTTTGAGTTGCAAAGTTCGAGGCAAGCTCGGGCTACATAGCAAGTTCAAGGCTTACAAAGTGAGAACTTGCCTTGAAAAGGTGGGCAGATTTAAAATGGAAATGGAAAAAGTCCAGTCAACTTATAAAAATGTTTTATCGTTCACTGATTTGTGTTCACAGCTGTACTTCCAGGGCCTGGTACGTTGTAGGCACTCAATAGATATTTGTTGAATCAGTGAACAAATTCAACAAATATTTTATTTATTAAATATTGCCTACTATTTCCCACGCACTATGGGAGGCGGGGTGGCCTTAGCACTTTACAGAGATAAAGTGTGTGTGAGTGCATGCATCTATGCATATGCAGGCACACATGTGTCAGCACACATCTATTTATGTTTTATTGGCCCCTCCGATTATTGCCTTCATTGGTGGCTAATAACACATTTACTGGGCTTGGCCAAGGTTATATTTTTATTTCTAAGGCCAACACCTGATTTTTATTTTAAGTGAGTATTTTGATGCAGGCAAAGAATTAGATTGGGAACAGAGCATGAGTTCCTGGCTCCTTTCTTGTCAGTAGCATTAGCTGACCCTGGGGTCATGCAGTCACATGCTTTAAATCTCGAACAATAACACTTTGTATTAGAGTGGGGGGCAGCGCCCACCGCAGGGGTGTTTAAGCTTTGCCACTAGGATTCATTTCCCCCCCTGTGTGCTGGTAGGTAGAGCCGAGTCCACCTGACGTGTTTGGGTCGGAATGCAGAGCCTGGGTGTGTTCACATCCCTTGTGGCAGTGGCTTTTGTGCCTCCCCTCCATTTACAGCAATGGGACCCCTTTGTTCAAATGAAATTTTATATGGTGCCCCACGGGTACAAGGCACAGAAAATGCGACTGTGTTTCACTTGATTTGGGGAGGCCCGGTGCTCAGCTGCTCCACCCCTCCCCCACTTCTCTGCCTCCCCCCACTTTCTGGCATCCTAGGGCTCTGAAAGCCCAGGCCCTGGAGGAAGAACAGACACACATACATGGACACACGCGTTTGCAGTCACAGATGCCACCCTGCTGTGCACCATGCGTTCACACCTCTCCTGTCTCCCCTCCTGCAGGCGGGCCTCATCCGCACGGACAGCACCGACTACTTCATTGAGCCTCTGGAGCGGGGCCAGCAGGAGAAGGAGGCCGGCGGGAGGACCCATGTGGTGTACCGCCGGGACGCCGTGCAGCAGGACAGGGAAGAGCCTCACCGAGACCTTCACAATGAAGGTAGGCCGGGGGCACCTTTGTCCACACCCTCAGGGTGACTTCTGGCCTTAAGTGCTCAGTGCCTGACCTCGGTCTTCTCATCTGTACAATGGAACTGGGCCACAAGAGCTTCTGTACCAGCAGTGATGTCAGGGGCTGTTGTACCTGGCTGGAAGAGACCACCTGTGTCCTGCACTGTGGTTCTCTGGACTCCAGGTGTCTTTGAGGGGCCCAGTGTTGCTTCTCAAGGCTGTTTCTGAGCTAAGGCAGAGGCAGAATGGCCGCAGTTAGTTCTTCCCCTACACATCAACTCCATGCTGTGGGAGTCACAGGAAGGAGATCCTAAGGATAGGAATTCCGGTGTCAGGGCAGCAGGGTTGGCTGTGTGTCTAGCACACCATCTTCATTCCTGCCTCTGACCTGTCCACCCTGTGACCCAGGCAGGTACCTTAACATCAGCATCATTTTCCTAATCAGTGAAGTGGGACGAGCAGGGTCTCCGTGCCAAGGCTGGAGCAGGCACTGGTGAGAACGCACATAGTAGCTGGCATGATACTTACGGGGTACCCACTGGCATGTTAGGGTGGGAGCCTCCTGGAAGGTAGGATGTGCCTGTGCCCTGATGACCAGCGGGGGAGCCTGCACACCAGCGACACCAGGACCCATGCTTGAGCGAGTGAAAGGGTGTGTGTGGTAGGTGCTGGTCCTGGGCCAGTGGCCAACTTTATAGTCAGATTTAGCTTTGTCATGAAGCCCCTCTGGCTCAGAGGCCATGACGCAGGCCTGGTGGAATCTGGTGGTGAGCAGGCCACACCCTCGTGCCAGGGCCCTGTGGGCTTGGGTGTTGCGTGAAGGAATGCCTGGAAACCAGTTGTCCCCAAAGACAATGACTGCTCTGAAGCTCCAGCTGCTCCACAGTGTCACTCACAAGACAGCGCAGAGGGTGTTGCAGGCCTGGGGCTGGGGAGCGAGGGGCTGGGCCGATGCTCTGAGGACTCCCTTGTGTCTCTTCAGGAGCCAGCTGTTGGGGCCCACAGATCCCTGCACAGTGGCTGGGCAGAGTGATAAGCTCCCTGGTCTCTGTTTTACTTGAGGCCAGTTCTGAACCAAAAGACCATGAATCCCCCTTCTGAGGAGAGGCCTTGGGGAGGTCTGGCTCCAGGACCACAAGTCTAGGCCACACTGTGGCAGCGGGAGCAGTGGGCTGGCAGAGCTGGGGCTCAGACTCAGGGAAACATGGGTTTTCCTCTTCCAGCCTAAGGCTGCTGCCTGAAACTGCTGGGGGCTGGCTGTGGGGTCCAGCCCACCTATTTGTGGTCTCTCCTTGGAAAGACTGGCAATAATCGGAGACTTTCCTGGACACTTGTGGTTCTGAGTGGAGGGAGCAGTGGGCATGAGCCCTGGTTTGGAGAAGTGTCCCAGTGTGCTAATGTTGGTGTGATGAGCTTGAGGGAGGCAGGAAGTCTCCTCCGAGCTCTGCTCTGCTTCTTGCATGAGGGACATCTGCTGAGCCTGCCTGGCACCATGGCCTTTGAGGGCTCTCTCTGCCAGGGCACGCTACCTCTGCCTGTCCCCTCTCATGCAGATGCCTCTTCCCTTGGTCACCTGGACCTTGGGATGCTCTTCGCTGTCCCCTTCCCCTACATAAGTTTTGAGGCCTTGGAGGACAAACCACAAGGTACCATCATCTTTGTGTCACTGCCGTGGCTCCTGTTCTTGTGGGTGTCTGGCTTCTAGGGAGAGGGGAGGATGCATCGGGCTCTATTAGATCCAGCCTCCTAGCTAGTTGCAGTTATAGAGGGGCTGCCTGGATCCTGGCTCCAAGGCAAGGGGGTCCAGTGTACACCATGAACTTGAGGTGTAGCGGACTGTCCCTCAGAGACCTCAGGCGTGGCCGTGGCTGCTGCTTCCTGAAGAGGGCATGTGTGTCACACACATCCAGGCACCACCCTGACACACCAATACGTGTATCACACCCCCTACCTCCACATGCACAAACACACCCATGATCCACACCTGCTCACACCCCCTTTCTCACATGCATCTGCATACACCTCCGTACTCTTGCACACTAACATGCCTATGCACACACCCACACATCACACTCTCCCACACTCCCTACACACATACACAAACGCACACACACGGCAGACCCAGACCATACACATACACTCTCACGCACTCACACACGTCTCCAAGGGGACACATAGCAAACTTAGGCAATTCTGTCCTCAAGGGCATGGTGAGAAATGAAACCACCCAGAGTTCTGAGGTGGCCTTGGCCTTCTTTCTAGCTGCTCTCTGGGTGTCTCTGTCCCTAACGCCACCCTCTTTTTCTACCCAGGCTGCTCTTGGTCGCCTTTCTCCCTCCTGTCCCTCCTGAGGCTGCAGCTGGATGGTCAGGACATGTGTGTCTGTGGCCAGGGCTGCTGCTGTTACTTTTTTTTTTTAAATTGAGATAAAAATGTAGCATTTTAACCACGCTTAAGTACACAATGCAGTGGTTTCTTGCTATGTCCCCACCACCCCTGTCTCATCGAAAAACATTTCCGTTACAGGCTAAGGGCGGCACACACCGGTAATCCCAGCATTTAGGAAGCTGAGGCAGGATCACAAGTTTGAGGCCAGCCTGGGAATTAACAAGACCCTATCTTGCAATAAAACAAAACAACATTTCCATTACTCCCACAAAAATCTCCATATCTGTTGGTTGTTGCTTCTGTCTCCCCCTCCCCAGCTCCCTGGTTACTATTCATCAACTTTCTGTCTCAGAATTTCCTCTTTAGGACATTTCCTATAAATGTATATTATGTGGCTTTTTGTGACTAGATTCTTTCATTCAGTATATTTTCAAGGTTCACCCGTGTTACGGAGTCATTCCTTTTTGTGGCAGAGTAATATTCCATGGTTTGATTGTACTGCCTTTTATTTACCCATCCATCTGTCCTTGCACATTTGGGGTTTCCTGGTCTGGCTGTTAAGATAATGCTGCTCTGAACTGAATGTCTGTGTCCAAGTTTTTATGTGGACATAGGCTTTGGGGCCTCTTGGGTGTGTACCTAGGAGTGGACTTCATGGGTCACATGGTAACTCTAGGTTTAAGTTCTTGGGGGACTGCCAACTGTTTTTGTAAAGCAGCCAAACCATTTTACATTCCTGTGGGGCTTCTTGGGTGGGCTCATCTAAGCCTCCCAGTGCTGCTCCCCACCCTCCCATGCCATGTCTGGTCTGGAGGGTTATCTGCTTCCGGCCTGAAAGACACATAGAAGCCAGTGTGGCTGGGACATCCCCAGGATCTGTGGGTGATGTCAGCTCCACTCATCCTCCATTCCCCACCTGTCTGCTGAGAGGGAAATCAGGGTGGGCCGTGATATGTTGTACCAGAGCAGGGGGACACTTGGGTTTAGAGTCTGGGCTCTTATCATTCACTTGCTGTGTAACCTGGGATGAGTCACTTAACCTCTCTGAGCTTCATTTGGCAAACCTGGCAGGGAAGGCTCTGAGGGGTCAAGTTTAGCATTCTACTTGCGACATTAACTTCCAGGCACGGCTCATGTGTTGGGGTGAGTGTCATTTATTCTCCCCAGTCTGTGGAGGGCGCCCTTGCCCCTTCTCCTCCCCTCTTGGGCCCCTCCCTCTTTTCTCTCCAGTTTGTTTGAGCTGCTGAATTCACCATTAGACACGGGGCAGTCAGGAGCTGTTGCAAGCAAAATGTTTCATATTTTGGAACATTTGTCATTTCAGATTTTTGGATTAGAGATACTGAACTGGCAAAGTCTGTGCAAATATCCTCAAATCTGAAAAACTCTGGTCCCAAGCATTTCAGATAAGGGATCCTCAACTTATAGACATTGCTACCATCTGATTTCGTACCTGTCACCTCCACTGGCCAGTGGACTTGAAAGTGGGGCCCCCTTTATTGCCACACACCATCCACCCACCAAGCACAGGGCCTCCTGCAGCCACCTCCTGATTCATGCTGGGGTGTAGTAGCAGCATCTTTGTGTCCCCAGACCCTGACCCACTATCCGGGGGCCTCCAATAACTGTGGGTGAATGAGTGTGATTACAAACCGGTGCAGCAAGTACCACAACCTCACTGTCTACCCATCCTATTCCAGCCTTCAGCCTGGGCGACCTTCCAAACCTGCTAGGTGTGGTAGGGGACCAGCTGGGTGACACGGAGCGGAAGCGGCGCCACGCCAAGCCGGGCAGCTACAGCATCGAGGTGCTGCTGGCGGTGGACGACTCGGTGGTTCGCTTCCACGGCAGGGAGCATGTGCAGAACTACGTGCTCACCCTCATGAACATCGTGAGTGTCCTGTGCCCTGGGGCGGGGCTGGGTGGCCACGGGTGCTGATTGCTCGGCTGGTGCTTCCCAGGGGGCACATGGGGAGTCACCGCTTGCTCCTGAGTATAGGCACAGTCTTGTCAGCAGTGTGCCAAGGTACAGTAGGCTCAAGCTGGCTTGATAGCCACCCCAGGCTGTGCCCCCCCAGGCCATCAGCGGGAGTTTGGGGACAGTGGCTTGGACACTGTGCTTGGACTCAAGCACAGTCTGGAGCCTCACTTGCCTTGATGTTGAAGGGATGTTCCTGAGTTTCATCCCTGCAGAAAGTGCCCAGTCCCGGCTGGGAGACAGGCAGGGAGCCGACCGTCTCTGAGCGAGTTCTGGAACCCTGGTGTGGGCCTTGGGTGTTCACAGGGACCAGGTAGGCAAGGGAAATGAGGGACAGGGTGCATTCTGGGACTGTGGCGAGGCCCATGCCCTGGCTAACGTGAATGGCTGCCACTTTGGGTGTCCTGCAGAGATGCAGGGTTCTTGTCACAGGAAGGCCATTTCTTTTCAAGAAAAATCAGAAATGTACCTTTGTAAGGGAGGGTTTAAAAAATTATTATGGGGCTGGTGAGATGGCTCAGGGGCGTAAGCGCCGGCCTTGCAAGCGCAAGGGCCTGAGTTCGACTCCCGGATCCCACATACGAAAAAGGGGCCGGTGATATCGCTCAGCGGCACGGGTGCCTGTTGGCGCGCGAGGTCCTGAGGTCGACCCCCCGGTACCCACAAAAAAAAAAAATATTATGGAAAAAAATCTAGATATCTAAGTGAAAATTCCAACTTTTAAATGTTAAAATTAAAAAACTGCTGGGAATGCTAAACCAAACACACCTACAGGCCATAGCTGGCACCTTTGAGCTAAAGGGGCAGAGACCAGGGAGACAGGAAGGAAAAATGGAGAAATCACCCTCTACATGGGCCTCTAGTGGCCATAAAGTTGAGGGCCACTTACTTTAGGGTTAGGATCCTCGGACCTGTTTGAAGAGAGTGAAGAAGGTGGCTGGCCATTTTCTCATACAGGCCAAAAGGTTACTCCATGTGGGCCTGGTCTGTGGCAGAATCAACCTAGTCTAGCATGGGCGGTGTTCAGAGGCTCTAACGGGCCCGGAATTGATTGCGATACTGCACTAAGGGCGATACCAGAGAATCAGCTGAGAGCGCCAGCTCTGACTCTGCCCTCTCCTGCCTTTGTGGCTTTGGGGTTAGTGTTGCTAATCCTCTTGAGTGTCCCCTTCATACTTTTATTTATTTAATCAAAAATTTTGTTTAAAAACTGCTTTTAGGTGCTGTGGATTGAACCAGGGCCTCGTGTATGAGAACCATCTGCTCTACCACTGTGCCACACTCTCAGCCTCTCCATCTGAACTTTTATTTTTATTCCCTTCTTTCTATGTACCTACCTACCTACCATCTATTTTGGTTTTTTGAGACAGGGTCTCACTATGTAGGCCAGGCTGGCTTCAAACTCACAGTAATCTTCCTGCCTCAGCCTCCCAAATGCTGGAATTACAGGTGGGCATACTGGGTGCCCACCATATGCAGCTTCCATCTGCACTTTCAAAACAGGATCAACAGTACTTACCATGAAGGGTTTTGGGGAGAGTTGGATGAGGCACACGGGGCATAGCATGGTCCCTCATATTGCAGATCGCAGAAGCATTCAGGAATTTGTTGATGAAAATGATGTGACTTTAATGGAGTGGTCGTGAGTAGCCATGCCTTTCTCTCTGGGAACTGAGCAGTTGAGAATTATCAGCCCATGGTCACCCACCCCCATGGAAACATCTGTAGAGTATAAAACAGGGGGATGCTGCTGCTGCTGCCCCCTGGGGTCCATAATCTGGCCATACCTCATGCAAGCGGCTACTAGGACAGCAGCCCCTTACTAGCCATGTGACTTGGGCAAGGGGACCTTTGGTTAGGATGCTGTAAGTTGCAACTGATGAAAAGCCAGCCCCAGAATGGGTGTAGCACTCACGCCCATAATTCCAGCACTAGACAACGAATCAATCACAAATGCTAGAAGCCCACCCCCTTGACTGCATGAGGCTTTGGGGGGACATCTAGACACAAACCATGACAGGTTTCTTTAGGCCAGGCCGATGGGCTTTGAGGAGAACAGACAGAGTGAGTTGTGGTGATGTCTGATTATGTAAGCTCCAAGGCTCAGTCATCTTTTGGCAGGAAACTCCCCTGAGGGGATTTCTGTAGCCTTATTTCCTAGAAGTTGCTGCCATTAGTCAGTGAGGGGATCTCTGAGAAGATTTCTTTCTGCATCTGTTGAATTTCAAGTGTCTTCAGCTTAATATAATCTCTGTACCAACTGAGGTTCCGGGTGGCTCCCCTCGTCCAAGAGTGACCCCCTGGGTCCCCAAGAGTGACCCTGGGAGATGCATGTGCCTCCTGCTGTGCTGATCCCTGAGGTTGCTGCTTGGGGTGGGACCCCACCTCTCTGGGTTCTGGGTCACTATGTGCCCTTGGCAAAGCCCCATAGAGCCCCCCTGGGGTGCTCCCAGGGGGTCAGCTCAAGAGAAGGAGGTCTACCTTCCTGAGCTGTGGCAATAAATGAAACATGACTAGGAGGTATAGGGCTGAAGGCACCACAGTTGGGCAGGCGGTGGGGTGGACAGGACTTTGCCAATCAGAATTTGAGAGCTTCCTTTGGAAATAGGAAGGGGTCTTTTGATGGGTCATAAAAGGAAGTAGTTTCTTTACACAGGCCAAAGTGTACTTTTAGAACTTGCCCGGACTGAAATGTGATGAGTTCAGAAGGACGTGCTAAATCCCTCAGATCTGGAGCTGTGAGACTGCCAGGACAGTACAGAGAAGAAGTAGGAAGTTTTTCCTAAGCCCTTGAGGTTCTTGATGTGAACCACACCTGTCTTTCTCAGAGCTCCTCCCCATGTCTGCAGAACTTTACTGCTGAAGGAGGTAAGCCCATGGCCCATTCCAGCTCTATTGGCTAAAGTACCTGTTCTGACTTTTGACCCTTAACCTCTAACCCATGACAGGGGAGGTTAGGGAACCTTGTCAGCTTCCCTGAAGACCATGCCACAAGGATCTGCCCAGAAGACTGCTGTAAGAGTAGTCTGGGTCCTTCCCTTGCCAAAAAGTGGGTGAGGAGGAGCAGGTATCTTCTCTGAGCTTCCCAAGGCTGGAGGTTGGGCCATCTCCTTGTTGCTGGCTTGCTCTGTGAATCAGGAACTGGGGCCTGGCTGGGTACAGTTGAGACAGAACTTCCCAGGAGACCAGGCTCCTGGGGACAGGGGCCTTGCAACCCTGACATGGGCTACGGCTTGAGGAGCTGTCACTTTGCAGACCTCCTGCTGTCGGGATACATAGGCCATGTGGAGCTGTGGCTTCTGGGGCAGAGAGGACAGGCAGCCCAGCTTGCTGTGCTGGAAGTGAGTGGATGGGTGGCCAACAGCCTCTCTGCCCAGGGGACCGGAAGCTCATCCGGTCCGTTGTGCGGGAGTTTTTATCTGGCTGGGACACTTGGATTGTGGATTTCCCTAGGGCACTTTGTGGAGCCAGCTGAGCACCCACCCACCTGTGACCTGCCTGATCCTGCTTTTGGGCCAGGGCTGGCCTGGTGGGATCATTGGGCCCATTGTACTCACATGGGGAGGAGGGGCAGAAGCAGGTGCTGCAGTCATTGGACCGCTGTGAGAGCAATCAGGGCTGTCCTGTCTTCTATTTGCCTTTTGCACCAAAGTGGGGATGCGCTATAAATATTCACAGCTCCAGATAATGGACAAGGACCCCTCCCTCCTTATTCCCCCTTCACCTGCTGGTAGGTCTTGGGTGGACTTGTCTTGCCCTGTGCCTCAGTTTATCCATTTTACCAGGTCACTTCCCTTAAAACTTCCCTTTGACTTCTTCAAATCTCAGGACTAGGAAACCATTGAGTCCTTTAAAACATAAGGGGCAGTTGTTTTTAGTATTTGGTGAGCACCAGTTGTGTGCCTGCTATCACAGACAGACTTTGATTCTGTAAGCTTTGATCTGGCTGTAAAAACAAGCCCCAGTCCCCTGGAATAATTAAGGAATCACTGGGGATAGTGCTGAAAAAGCTTAAAGGAGGCAGCCATGCCTGCAGACTGGAGCAGAGAGGAGGCTCTCTGGAGGGAGTGAGAGTTGAGCCAGCCTTGGTGGACAGGGAGATTGGGCCAGGGGAGGGGGTGCAGGCCGAGTGGGATGGGGTGGGCAGCACTTGGAGCTGTGCAGGCAGGAGCGAGGAGGCACGTGGCTGTGCGGGCAGGTGGCCAAGGCCTGCTGAGCACCTTGGATTTAGCTTCGAGGGAGAGTGTGTGGGACAGTAGCATAGGCTCTTGTGTGGAGAGGCAGGAGGAACAGTTCCTGACATGGAACCCTGGGTGGATTTTGGGGAGGAGAAGATATCCCAGAGGCCAGCTGAGGTTGGGTGGGCCAGTGGAGAGGCCCTGGAGAGAGGGCTGCTGCAGCCATCTGCAGCCATCACAGCATCATCTCAGCACCTGCCTCGCGTCCGCCAGGGAGCTGGCCACTTTACAGGTGGTTCACTGGATCCTCACTGTTCAGCTTTATGTGCCGGGGCAGCTAAGCACTGTGCTGAATGTACACAGCTTGTAAGTGGCAGAGCCCGACTTTGAACCCAGGTCTGTCTCATTCCAAAGTTTATATCCCTCTCCTCACTGCTGCTGTTGCAGAACTTGATGACGGGCAGCTTGGGAGAGGGGGAAGTGAGACCGTGGCTGGCCAGCTGGGCAGTGAGAAGAATGCTGTGGCTTTCTAAGAGTGTTTGCCTGCGAGGGTCTCCCTGGGGAGTTGGGCTCCCAAAGCTTCTCTCCTGGGCATGTTCCTGTTCTTGGCTTGGGGCTGTGCCTGTGCCTGCCAGATGCTGCAGGGGACCTATCCTCACCAGGGTGACATATGTCATCTTTGGTGTGAACCCCTTGGATGTAGGGGTGCAGGGATCTTCCTGGGGCCCGGGGCTGGAGCAGAGGGAGGGGGAAGAGACACAAAGAAGCCCTTTTATCCTTCTTCACGCTGTCAGTCTGTAACCTGAAGCTTCTGGGCTCTGTTTTCTCTGGGACCCCTCTTGGCAGCCCACCTGTCTGGAAGATAGGCCCCCTGCCCACCTCTGCTCCCCACCCTGCCTCACCTGGCCCACAGTGCAAAGGTGCTGGGGCTGGTTTCTGAGGAGACAGTGCCAACCATGGAGTCCTCCCAGCCGTGATCTGCTTCGGAGCCCTTTCCTGTTCTGCCTGTTTGGAAGAGCTTGGTGACCCTCCTAGACCTGGGAGGCTTTGGTGCAGATGGCTTTCAGACTAGGGCCTTGGTGGCCTCAGCTGCAATGGTGACATTCTGTTGGCACATGCCATGTTCAGTACCCATCAGGAAGGCTGATTTGGAGCGATGCAAAAGCTCCTTTCCTGCTGATGGAGAGCGCGCTCTGCCACACCTTTGCTTTTTGGGAGTAGGGTTATCTGCAAAGCGGCTTGTCCTCCCTGATGCTGGAAGAATTCGAATCCTCCTCCTTCCTCTCGTTTTAGTCTTTTTCCTCATCTCTGTCCCCAAAACCTTCCACCACTTTTGCTAACAGCAAAATCTCATTTACTTTAAGGCAGTAGCTTGTTTGTTTTTGTGGTGCTGGGGATCAAGCTCAGGGCCACATGTGTGCTAGGCAGGTGCTCTACGGTGGGCTACACCCCCAGTTCAAGCCAGCAGTTATTATCTGGTGACATTGGCAATACCTAGAGATTATTTTTTGTTATCACAGCTAGAAGAGGTGGGATGCTACTGGCATGTAGTGGGTAGAGGCCAAGGGTGCTGCTCAGCATCCTACAGGGCACAGGACAGACACCACCAAGAATTATCAAATTGTGCATAGCAGAAGGTTGAGGACCACTGCTCTGAGGGATTCGCTGTAGTTTCTGCACATAGGTATTTACATTTTCAGAGTACTGGGCAGGGAGCAGTGCTTACCACAAAAGAGAGGACAAATGCTGCCCCCCTGGCATGAGAGACATAATAATAATCACGCAAAGCTCTCACGGGTGAAGAGAACTTCGTGATCCGCAGCACTCTTCCTTATACAGCATCCTACTTCACATACTGGAGGGGAGACTCCTGAAATGCTATTTCTGGGACGATCTAATGGCCTCCCAAAGTGGAAAGTAGACATTGTAAACCAGCGATGGTGAATCTGTGGCACTCGTGTTACTGTGCTTCTTTTTTTTAAAGGCAAAAGATGCTAATGTAGAGTTGTTTTTTCTAAACTAAAAACTCAACACTCAGGTTTAATTGCAGTGTTGGCACTTTGCCATACTTAAATGGGTTTGGGGTTGCAGTTTGGCACTTGGTCTCTAAAAGGTTCACCATCACTGTTTTAAACTAACAAATGCCATCAACTGAGGACAGGCTCTGTGCCAGGCCCTGCTCCAAATGCTTGATATCTGTCCCTCCCTCCCATCCTCTGCCTCTGCAAGTTGTTTCCTCCACGCCCATCGGTGAGCGAGGTTGCCTCAGAATGGTGAGCTCATTCGCCAGCAGGGGATGGCAGAGTTGGGTATTTCCAGGCCTCCACCCTGCCTCTGTTTACGCACAGGAAGGCCAGCCCAGAGCATAAAGGCTGCTGCATTTTGCAAATAGGTCATGGAGGATAAATGGCGAGCACTGTGGACTCGTGAAAGGGATTCTGTTGGGCTGGGTGGGTCTGTCCCATGCTCTGCACGAACAGCCTAGGTGTTAAGATGGACTGAGCAGCTAGAGCCCAGGGAAATGGCCCGGCCCATACTGCAAGCTCCAGGTAACCCTGAAGACAGCCACTCCTTTTAGAGGCACAGCACTGCTCACTGGTAGCCCACACCAGCCTTTTGAAATACAGGGCCATGGTCGTGAACTTGGGTGAGGGTACCTGTAGTAACAGAAGACAAATCAGGAGACTAAGCATCCTTTCCACTGCCCTGAGAGCAGCTTCAACCTCCAAGACTGTTGAGGCAGGGCCTGCCAGTGTGGCATATGAGGGAGTGCGGTACACTGGTAAGGTTTATATTTCAACCCAGGAGAAATGGGGCCCAGCCCTGGCTACTGCATGCATCAGCACGAGAGCCCAGGAGAGTAGGGATCTCAGGCCACAGGCAGCAGTGTATGACTCATGTACTGTATGTGCACAACACATACACTTTCCACGTGAGGAATACACACGTTTGCATAGAACCGTGTACCTGTGTGTACCATGCCAATTTGGGTGTGCACACCCAAACAAATTCACACATGTGTGAACATTTTCTTAACCTATTACATCAAATCTAAGACCTGTGCCTTCATTGTCAGATGCCCCCTTATTTTATGTACTGTACTTAAGGAAAAAAGTGACACCAATGAAACTCTGATGTAGTACTTTATTATCACTTAGTATTTTTGTGTTTTTTAGAAGAGCCCTTTTGCCTCATGTGGGCTTGGATTTTTTTCCTGTATTGGTCTTGTACACACACAGAGCATGAGAGATTAGGGGTTCCCACACCTTCTCCACATTCGAGTCCTGCCCTCCCTTCTAGTTACTTTCAGCAGAGTCGTCAGAGCGTGTGTAGCTCTGCACAGCACTGTCTGTGCTGTCAGGAGCAGGGCAGTGTGCTTGAGAGCTGCACTGTGACCTCCGCATTTTCATCCAAGCCTTGGAGCCTGTTCTGCAGGGCTTGATGCCAGCACCGGCTGGGTCTTCTGGAAGGTGTTGGGAGGTTTTCAGACAGCAACCAGAACTCGAATTCCTTCTTCAGAGGGGTCGTTGCCTGAGATGAAGCCACCAGCAATCACGAGGAGGCTCCTGCTTGCACTGGCAGTGACAGCCACAACCTAACTGAAAATAGAGGTAATGTACCACTGTCCTCTGAGCGCTTGGAGAGGTGGCCGGCTGTAGACTGTAGGAATGAGGCTGGCCATATATGGGATGAGCCTGGAACATCCCGTAGAGCCTGGAACATCTAGTAATGCTACAAACAAACAGGCAGACAAACAAAAAACAAAGAAACAAAAAGCCCAGACACTATGGAGTGTGTTAAAGGGACATAGGAATCAATAGAGGGAGCTCCCACTTGCCCAAACTGGGACTGTTTGAACAACAAAATGACTCATCATTGAGTTATAGCTCAAAGTACAAAGCAAATATTAATGAGTTCATATGATAAGTAAATGAGTGGGGGAGACAAGACAAATTTCCCGGGCAGAGGAATTCTAACTAGTTTGTGCAGGCCCCTCACTCTGAAGGAGGTGGAGTTTAACCTCTTCTCCTGCAGGCTGTGCAGAGTGACTTTTTTCTAAAGATTTCAGTATGGGAAGTGAGAGAAGGAGAATATCTTTATAGTGAAGAAACCAGACAAACTCTGGCACAGCCAGGTGACATAGCATCAACAGGGATAAGACATGTGACAGCATGAACTCTTGATGTGGCGTGACACCAATATGCTTAACCTTTGTGGTCTTTGCCTCCAAACTCATAACCCCAGTCTAACCATGAGAAAAATATCAGCCACAGGATCGTCTACAAGACACCTGACCAGTACTCCACAAAACCATCGAACCGTCAAACACCAGGGAGGTCTGAGAAACTGTCACAGAAGAAAAACAGACCAGAGAAACCAAAGGAGATGTAAATGCACCCTTGTGGCCTGGGTGAGATCTGGAGCCAAAAGGGCATTAGGGGGAAACTAGGGAAATCTAGTTTCTAGGGAATGGGTGGACCACAGTTACTAGTAATGTGTCCGCACGGGTTCATTAGTTGTGACAAATGCTCCGTGGTAATAGCAGGTGTTGATCATAGGGGACACTGGGTGCAGGGTACCAGGGAAGTCTCTCTACCATTCTGGCATCTTTTCTGCAAATCTCAAGCTGTTCTAAAGTGAAAAAGTTGATTCCAGGTTGAATATCTCTTATTTGAAACGCTTGGGACCAGAAATGTTTTGGAGCGTGGAATGTTGGCATATATGAGCTATCTGTCAGCTATCATGACTCAAGTCTAAACACGAAATTCATTGATGTTTCATATTCACCTTAGACACAGAGCCTGAAGGTAATTTCATACAATATTTTTAGCATACCTGTGTTTTGACCGCGCCCCATCACGTGAGGTCATGGTGAAATTTTCCACTTGTGGCATTATATGGGTGCTAATTTTGGGTTTTGGAATATATCAGATTTCAGATCTTTGGATTAGGGCTGCTTAACGTGCAATTAAAAAGGACAGAGGGCTAGGACTTCCACCTGGGCAGGTTGCTAGGAGGTTCAGCGAGGCGACTCAGAGACACCATGTGGTGTGTGAGCCCCTAATGGCAGTTAGTGTCCCCACTTCTGTGTGAGTACAGGTGGGTTATTACCCCAGGGTCCTGCTCACTCGGCTATGACAGGGGGCATCTCTAGGAGAGAGGGAACTTGCAGCTTCCACAGACTGTCCTTTGTGGGGCTCACCTGCCCCTACTCTGCCAAAGAAAGGCTGGTCTTGGCTTGGCACAGGCTGCCAGCTGTCTTCATGGGCTCCCTGGGACTGGCTTGCCCCCTTCAGCCCCAGCCTGAAGCCCAGCATTCCTGCCTTAGACCCTGAGTCTGGCCCTCCCTTGCTCAGGAAAACAGATGCGGAGCTCCCACACTGAGGGAGCTTGAGCGCAGGGCTTGGAGTGGTTGGGGGACCACAGGGATTTAGGGGTCTGGCCCTGCTGGGTTACAATGGAATGGGAGGTTCTAGTGTCTAGTGATTGATTGATTGATTGATTTGACAAGGTCTTGCTCGATTGCACAGTCTGGGCTTGAATTTACAGTCCTCCTGCCTTAGCCTCCCATAGTGCTGGCATTATAGATGTATAGCTCCATGTCCAGCTCACAGTAGCCATTTTCCTGTTTGTAAACGTGTGTTTCACAGTAAGCAAGAGTTTGGAAGCAAGTTCTAAAAAGCCCAGAGGCATCAGGGTCCAGCCTTTCTTCTGCCTCCTTGCCCCCTGGCGTCTGGGTGGTCCTTGCCTTTCTCACCCTGTCCCAGACTTTGAAAGCATCTTCTCTCCACTTTTGCCCCTCCGTAGGCCACCCACAGAGCATAAGGCTCACTTGAGGGTGAGGACCTTTCCATGTCCCCACCCTCACCAGGGAGCCACAGTTCTACAGTGAGGTCGAGGAGATGGAGCTTGAAGAGCACAGTGTGCTGCTGGGGCTGGTGGGAGTTCAGGATCAGCACTGCCCTGAAGCCCCAGGCCCGGGAGCTGTTTCCCTCTGCTTCCTGCTGAGGCTACAGTCAGCTGAGGCAGGCTGTGGGGCCAGGGCAAGGACCTGCCTGCCTCTTCTGGGCCGGGACTTCTCTTCATCTTCTTTCCCAGGTCAGAGAAAGCCCACCCCAGCCACTCTGGCCCAGAAACTGGTTCTGAACAACAGCTCAGTATAATAGAGGCCACAGAGTCACAGAGAGCTGAGATCAAATCCTCACCTTCCCATTTTCAAATTGGGGGACCTTGGGAAAGTCGCTTAACCCCTCTGAACCTCAGATTTCTCATCTATGAGATGGGAATAATTCTTCTCTCCATAAGGCGATCTCGAGGTTGTATGCAAAGCCCTTGGCACAGTGCCTGGCACAGAGTAGGCATTCAAGGAGCAGCAGCCTCTCCCTCCAACCTCAACTCTCAACCTATCCTCTTCCCCCTCTTTGGCCAAAGTCCTGACCTTTGCTTGTTTTTCTCCTACATACCCAATGGCTATCTCAGGCCAATATGTGCTGTCAAGTCCTAACCTGGGCTTCCTAGCAGAGGTGACCTTGAACTTGGCTCAGAGGTGAGAAGCAAGGAAACCAGACATGTTGTTCTTTCTGCTCTGTGAGTGTGCTTTATGGCCATCCCACCTTGTGCCCAATCACGGGTGGCAGTTCCTGATCCCCCTGTGCTGGCTCCTGGCCTTCCCTCTGGCATTTGGGAAATGTCCATGGGAAACCTGGGTTGACAGGGCCTGGCCCTAGATACACAGCCAGATTGGAGCCTGTCAGGGAGTTCCTGTGAGTGTGTCCCAGAGGGGCTGGGGCCCCGGGTCTCCCTGCTATCCACAACTCCTGGCTGTGGCCCTGTGTGCCAGGAGGACCCTGCAGTTCCGGCCAGCAGAAGCCCTGTCTTGCCACTTCCTTGGCTTGTGCAAAGCCTCGAGGCTGTTTCAGCTGAATCAAAGCCACCGAGGCCCCTGCTCACAGGCTGGGGTTGGTAAGGGTGTGTGCAGATGAGAGGCCCAGAGAAAGACCGGGCCAACCCCACTAACCAGTGTCCTAAACCAGTGATGGCAGCCATTGGAGCAACGGTCACCGGAGGCCTATGAGTGAGGGACAGACATAACTACAGTCATCCCTCTGTATTCATGGGAGATTGAGTCTAAGACCCCACGGATACCAAAATCTATGGACGCTCAAGGCCCCTATTTAACCTGTCTACTCTTTCTGTAAACTTTAAATCATTTCTAGCTTACTTATAATGCCTAATACAATGCAAACACTTTGCAAACTGTCGTTATACCATATTGTTTAGGCAAAAATGGCAAGCAAAACCCTATATGTATTTAATTTTTTGTTTTTAATGAAAGATTTTCAATCCAAAGTTGGTTGGACCCACAGATGCAGTCTGTAGATACTGAGGGCCGACCTTCAGACGGCAGGATTCTGGTGCTAGTTTGCATGTTCCAGCCAACTAGAGGGAGGGAGATGTGCGGAAGGTGCAGCCCTGAGGCATTTCCGAATCCCCCACCAGTGTCCCAGTGACTCCTCTTCTCTGGGGACAAGCAGTGGGTTCACATGAGCATACGTGGGGCATGGACGTGGCGGTGTAGAGTATACCGTACCTGTGAACCCACCATGGTCTGCTTGCAGGGCACACCAGGGAGTCCCTGGCACTGACCACACCCAGCATGGAAGTAAGAACGCATGCCGGTGTTGGAGGCCTCTAGGATAAGTGTGGGGCACACAGGTTGAGGAGGACAGCACTTCTCCACAGTAGAGCCTTTCTTTCCCATGAAGTGTTTGTCTCACTGGGGAGGAGGGAGGGAGCCTGCCGTGGCCTGTCCATCATCCCTTGTGTGAATTGGTGCTGCCTGCCCACATTGGGTGCTCAACTTCGGTCTCCCACTCACTTGAACCCAGACCTGGGCTCTGAGAAAGTCCATGCAGAAGCCTGATGCTGGCTGCTCAGAAGTCTGCACATCCAGACCCTGGGGCAGCTGCCGGGTCTGGGCACTAGGACGAGTGCGCTGGGTCCCGTGGTGCCTGAGGCTTTTGCTGCCACACAACCTGGCTCCTTAGCTGGCCCAGGAGGGGTGTGTGGGCACGGTGCAGGTCTCCAGTTCTCCTCCCCGCCTGACCCTCTGTGTGGGACTCTCACACGCAAGTGGTTGAAAGTGCCATCCTTTCCCTTTGGTGGACAACAGTCCCTTTGTGGGTTGTAGGTTCGTAGCTTTGCTTAGGAGTGGGGAAGAAGTGTTGGCTGAGGGCATGGAGGGAATAGGAGCAGGTGTGCGAGCCCATGCCAGGCCCTGGAGGCCAGTGGGCAGGAGTCAGAACTGGAGGCTGAGCCCTACTTCTGCCCCATCACTGACCGCTGCCTGGGCCTGCAGGCTTGTGCAGCTTGCTCATGGTTCCCAGACATTTACACACAGCAGCCCCAATGACAGCCATAATCATCCGCACTCTGCAGAGAAAGAAACAGCTTTCTAGGGGTTCTCTGCTGTGCTCCAGGTCAGCCAGCTCATAAAAGAGCAGAGCTGGGATTTGAACCTGGGACTCCCAGGAGCTGCTTCACCATTGCTCTGTCCTTACTCTGACTGGCTAAGCAAGTCACTTCTCTGAGTCTCAGGACTGGTTATAGGGGGGATGGCATATCCCATGCAGATATCAGAGATCACACTCAGGACCTTGCACTTGCCAGCAGGTGCTTGTGCCACTGAGCGATATCACCGGCCCTTTTTTTTTTCTTTATGTGGGTACCAGAATTCGAACTCAGGACCTCGCACTTGCCAGGCAGGCGCTTATGCCGCTGAGCTATCTCACCGGCCCGAGAGAGCACGCTCTTAACGATACAGAATATGTTCTATGAAATACAAGCTGTATTCAGTGTGACTTTGGTTTTATAAAATAGCACACATGCATGCATGCACACACACGCACGTGTGGCAGGAAGCTTGTTAATGGTGATGATTATATATTTGGCTAGTAGAAATGAGTTAATTTTCTTTTTAGGGGGTACTTAAAATTTTTTTTACAGTGGAATGTTTTTTATTTTTTAAAAGAGTTATTAAAAACAAAACCTGGAGTGGCCATTGGGACAGTTCAGGACACAGGTGTCCTCAGGAGAGAGTGAGCTCCCTGTCCTTAGGGGCAGACGAGCAGAGGCTGAGTGTGTGACTCTGGTGGATGCAGTCCAGGGCTCCCTGGCCAGGGGAGTGCCTCGGACAGGATCCTTTGATGAATGGTGTGAGGTGCTGCCCACAGGTCCCCGGGTCTGTGAGAGGAGCTTGACCACCCCTCAGCAACATCTGGGAGCCTGTTCAGATGCAGGTCCTGACTCGGGATGTCTGGGTGGGGCCGAGACTCTGCATTCTAACAGGCTCCAGGGTGATGCCACTGCTGGTCCGAGGCCCTGGAGCACTTCCAGCTGGAGAGGGGACCAATGTGGCCTCCCTAGTGCCCAGGCACTATAGGAACAGGCAAGATTACAGTGGTAATTGGAAAAGTACACAGGATGTTAGGACCAGAAGATTGAACCAAGGTCCCCTGAGCCAGGTGACCCTCACCCCACCTCAAGACTTTGACTTCATGGAAAGAGCTTAGGGTGGGGATTCAGTGATTCAAAGCCTAGCTTTGAAGCTTGTTAGGTCTATGTCCCTGGGCAAGCCATTTCACCTCTCTTAGCCTCAGTTTCCACACCTGTAAAGTCGGGATAAGAATGCCTGCTTGATTCAGTCATGGTGGGGTGAAATGTGCCGTATGTTAGGCATCTAGCTCAGAACCTGGCCTTTGTATCCCCTTAAAATGTGTCCCCCTGCAGGTGGATGAGATTTACCACGATGAGTCCCTGGGTGCCCACATGAACATTGCCCTTGTCCGCTTGATCATGGTCGGCTACCGGCAGGTGAGCCCCTGCTGACTGGTCAGCAGGAAGGGTTTGGAGGAACAAGAGCCATGAAGCCACAGTGTGAGACCAGCTACGGTGTGGCCAAAGGGACACGTGTCCAGGAGACTTCAACTCCAAAGTCAGAACCTTGAGCCCATTAGATCTGAAACTCAGGGTGGAGGCATTGGAGGCGGGAAGCAGGAAGTCATGGATTCTTTGGTAGAGGAAGCTGACAGTCCTATGTTCTTGCAAAGGGTGGCCACTCTACCCTGAGGAATCAATAGGTAAATGGGTTTCCAGGGGACAGTGACCAAGATAAGTCATGTCATATTGAGCCTGGAGACCCCGGGCTCTACAATCTCAGAAGGGATCACTTACTCTCCCTAAATGGGGGGGTAACAACCCAACTTACATTTAAGCTGTGAAGATTTGATTGGGCGGTGAATGTAAAGTATGGGAAAATACTCAGAGCAGTGCCTGCTTTGCAGGTTAGTCGAGGGGATTGGAAATACAGTAGCATGTGTCCAAGGCAGTGTCCAAAGCAGGGAAGGCTGTCTGGGCAGGCACTGCAGTTTCCTGGGACTGCAGGTGGGAGGACAGCTGCTGTGGTACCCCGGGCTCTGACCGTTCCTCTCGCCACTCTCCTGGCCTTGCAGTCTCTGAGCCTGATTGAACGTGGGAACCCTGCACGCAGCCTGGAACAGGTGTGTCGCTGGGCACACTCCCAGCAGCGCCAGGACCCCGGCCATGCCGAGCACCATGACCACGTTGTCTTCCTCACACGGCAGAACTTTGGGCCCTCAGGTATGCAAGGTACTGTATTTGTTGTGACCAGGTGTGCGCAGCCTGCAGGATAGAGCTGGGGATTCAGGCTGGGTCTGGAGAAGCATGGGCTTTCTGGGGGGCTCTCCCCAAGGTTGGAAGGGACAGGACCTGCAAGGATAGGCGGGTGAACTTTGGAATGGTTTCTTGGAGACCATGGCAAGTGAAAGGGTCTCCACTCAGGTGCGTGCTGTCTTGATCCAGCTTGCAGGTAGCTATGAGTAGCCAGGTTTGGGGCCCTGTGATCAATGTCCCAGCTGCTCAGAGGCTGGCTGCTTGAAGAGCCCCCAGTGAACTTCAAGATACTATTGCCCACACCATGTTCTGTGTCCTTATTGCAGACTGTGGGTACTTGGGGATGGTTGGGTGGGCTGCAGAAAAGTCCATGCCCCATTCCATGCCTTGATAGCCCAGCTCAGGAACCCAAGATCAGTTCAACACCTGGATTCTCCCAGTTCTCCAGTGCGGACAGTCATAATCTTTGCCTTCCTCCATGCTGTGCTGATCAGAGGGTCGAGGGGAGCATGAAATGTCCATGACAGAGTATGGGCTACTGTAAGCATCTGTAAACATGTGCAGCTTTGATCCCCCCAGTTTTTCACATGGGGAAACTGAAGCACAGAGTGGTGAAGAGGCTTGCCCGTGCCCCACAGCAGACAGATCTGAGACCAAACTGGCTCTCCAGACACCACGGTGAGGGCTATTTTTATTAACGCTAGAAATCGATCAGCAGCCCTGCCCACCCAAAGGGCTTCTCATCTGAATCAATGAAGCTCCAAACATGGTTTACAGACACACACATATACACCCAGACACACACACACACACACACAGACACACACAAATACAGACACATGTGCACACACTACACGCAGACACTGTACATGCATGTACAGCCATGCACACATACCCAGCAGGCACGTGGACACACAGATACACAGACACACGCACACACTTATGCAAGGATGACATGGCGTGGACAGCAAATCCTAGGCCTCCAGGATCAGAGGCCCCAACCTCCTTCCCATAGTGGCCGCATCACACCCCCCCCAGATCACATGAAGCGCAAGACCACTTCAGGAACACTCTACAACAGGGCAGGCTCGCTCTAGTTAACTGTAGGTCCAGGCAGGGAGCACTTCCCACCAGCACCCTTCCTCCCTGCAGCCTTCCCAGCTCAGTCTGCCCTCCCAGCCTGTACCTGGGTGAGGTGTGTATGTGTGTGTGTGTGCATGTATGTGCACGTGTGTGCATGTGTGTGTGCGTGTCTGTCACATTTGTGGTGCTGGGGATTGAACCCAAGACCTCAAGCACCTTAAGGTCACAATCCACTGCTGGGCCCCGCCCCAGCCCTGGGTGGGTTTGAGAAGCAGCCCTGAGGCGTGGGCCTCGCACACAGCGATGCTCGGTGCATGTTGGCTGTGGCCAGTGTACTCCGTGCTAGCCCTGCCGCCCTGCCTCAGTGTCTGTGTGGTCATCTGCACCTTTGCTGGGGTCCCCACCTCTGTAGAGTCATTTCATCTGTCCTCAAGGCCCACCTCTGCCACCCCGTAAGTCATTCCCTGTTCCCCTGGGTCCCGCCGGCCGAAATCATTTTCTTTCCCTGCCCACAGGTCACCCCTGTCCCCACCTTGCTCCCCGAATCTGGCCCCTCAGGCCCACCTCTAATCTGATCACCTGATCTCCCTACCAAATTGGACCTTCCTTAATGCCGTGTTGGGGTGTGCTTTGTGGGGTGGGGGTGGGAGAATTGGCCTGATTCCTCCCTGTTTTCCCCATGGTATCCGGAGAAATCTTTTCTTGTTCTTGGTCTTTCCCCTTTCCCCTTTCACCTTTCTCCATTCCCTTTTCCCCTTCCCTTCCCTTCCCTTCCCTTCCCTTCCCTTCCCTTCCCTTCCCTTCCCTTCCCTTCCCTTCCCTTCCCTTCCCTTTCCTTTCCTTCCTCCCTCCCCTCCCCTCCCCTCCCTTCCCCTTCCTTCCTTCCTTCCTCCCTTCCTTGTTGTTTTTGAGATAGTCCCTCTCTATGTTGTCCAAATTGGTCTCTAACTCTCAGGCTCAAACAATCCTCTTGCCTAAGCCTTCTGAGAAGCTGGGATTAGAGGTGCATGCCACTGTGCCTGGCTCCCCATAGTAGTCAACACAGTGCCACCCCCTACCTCTACATAGAAAGCATTCCAAGCTTGTTTGCTGACTAACTGACTGACTGACTGTAAGACAGGAGGAAGGAAGATGGTGTGGAAGGAGAGTGTGCACAGGCTTGTATCCTGCCTGGAAATTCCACCGCTTGTTTGGAGGAGCAGCCAATAGAGTGTTTGAAGCTGTAGCCATGAGGGAAGCCATCACACCCTAGGACACAGGGGCAGCTAGGCCCAGGGTTGCTGTGCATGGGTAGGACACTGTGAGTGTTGTTCTTCTCCAAAGGCTTCCAACACTGACCAGGTCAGGATGTCCTTGCAGTGGCTGGGCTGGGCTCTGACTTCAGCATGTCCCACCTAACCTGCCTGTGACCTCCCTCTCTCTCCCTCTCTCCCTGGCAGGGTATGCGCCTGTCACTGGCATGTGCCACCCCCTGAGAAGCTGTGCCCTCAACCATGAGGATGGCTTCTCCTCGGCTTTTGTGGTGGCCCATGAGACTGGCCACGTGTAAGTGGCATTGGGAGGGTGGGCAGGGCCAGTGGCTCTGTGGCCGTGGGCTGCGCCATGACCTCTGAGGAGTCCCGGGGTGAAGGGTGTTGCCCGAATCAGGCTCTGGTCCCAGCCTCTCAGGAGAGGCCAGCAGATCTGGCTGCCACTGAGGCCCGGTGTCTCAGATCTGTGGGTTGACAGAGGCCTTACCCTACGGGGGAGGCATCCAAGGAGCCCTTGGCAGTTCTGGGTCTGCCCTATGTGGCCATGAAGACCAGACATGGCCCTGGCTTTGGGTGTGATGGTGTCCCTGTCACAGGCAGGGCCTACTGCCTGGGCGGTCTCCGTCCCTGGCTTCCCTCTGCCCTGAGGCCCTTCTGAGACCCCATCCAGCTCACCTCGGTGCTCTACGCCTGTGGAGGAGCTGGCCCCAGCCCATGGTGAGCAGGCTCACTCAGAGCCCTGGCAGCAGGCCAGGCAAGCCTGGCGGGCAGGCTCTATGGCCGGGAGGTTGTTTACAGTACAGTCATTCATTTGTTTAGCTGTAGGTCTTGAGCACCTATTGTGCGCCACATCCACACTCTAGGAATGGGGCTGAGGCAGAAGTCAGAACAGAGATGCCCTCCCGAAGCCCCGGTCTGTATAGGGGCAGGACTGAGGGACACCAGAGGAGCAGTGGTGGCTCCTCTCCCGGCGCCTCAGTTTCCCCCTGGTGATGGACATGGAGGCTGACCCCAGGGAAATCTTTGGGACCCCTCCCAGCTGTGGGAATTGCTGGAGCCAGAAGTTTGCAGGACAGGGGTGTCCACTCTTCCCGGAGCAGAGGCCCTTTCCTGTGCAGAGAGAAGGTCAAGCTCAGAGGTCCCTGCGTCTGCCTAGGGGTCAAGGCCAGGTGCAGCCACATGGGAGTTTTCAAGAAATTAGGACCACTGGGCTTTGGCATTACATACTAGCCATACAGAGCACAGTTTTGAATTTAAGCTATCACTGGAGTCGTTGCCTGTCACGTGCCAAGCTCTGTGCTGGGTTCTCAGGGTCTGGCACACAGAGGGGCTGCGTGGAAGGGATTGAATCTGAATTCCTGGTTGGGGTAGGGAACAGGGTCTCCTGCTTCAGATCTGCCTGCCTGCCTTCACAAGGCAGACTCCCCAGAATGACTCGGGGCTCCCCTCTGTCCCTCACCCACCCCACCTTGCAGGCTTGGCATGGAACATGATGGGCAGGGCAATGGCTGCGCAGACGAGACCAGCCTGGGCAGCGTCATGGCGCCCCTGGTGCAGGCTGCCTTCCACCGCTTCCACTGGTCCCGCTGCAGCAAGCTGGAGCTCAGCCGCTACCTCCCGTAAGTCACTTCCAACCTTGGCCAGGGACGGGAGGAGCAAGCAGCCTGCTACTCTGAGTAGAGGTCACTCGGCTGGCTGTCACCCTCAAGTCATCACCCAGCCTGGCTTGACTTCCAGCCCCTACTCCCACCACCTGGCCTAGAACAGCCCCAGTAACATCACAGGTGGGGTAGTCCCAGTGTGCCCAGGTGGCCATTTGCATAGAATTCCTGCTAACACCCCAGATTTCCAGGCCCCACCCAAGATGCTCTTGAGAATCTGCTGGAGGTTGGGCCTGGGCAGCTGCATTCATCCAGCACTGCAGGCAGTACTCATGCTGATGGTTAGTGGGCACCAGGCTGGGGCTTGGGTATCTCAGTCTCCCCAGGGCTCCAGAGAAGGGGCATGCCGAGGAGAGCATGTTGGGTTCAGGACAAGTGTTAGATTCAGGAGCTCGAGGCCTGAGAATGGGCAGAATGGATCTGGGTGGGGCAAGTGGAAGAGAGATGGAGTCACTGAGCTCCCAAGGCTGCTGGCTGGGGCAGCCTTCCCAGCATACCCTGTGACATCAGTTGGCTTTGCCTCTTCCCTTGGGGCAAAATGAGTCCTGAATTTGTCATGAATTAACTCTTAGTCTTGGTTAAGAGTGCTTCCCTTTAACATGGTCAAAAATGACCTGGGAACAGTCTACAAACTGAGCTGCTAACCCTAGTCCCTGCCCCTGGCTGCAAACGGAGCCCTCCCTGTCACCGATGGAAACCAAGTCCTGAGCAAGAGGGACACTCGGGCAGCCTGTCCTCCCTGGAGGAAACGCCCCTGCTCAGGGCAGTGGGTACAGGTTCTTTGCTCATCAAAAGCCCTAATCCCTGGGGAGGGACTCCCTGCCATCAGGCTTGCTCACCTCCAGTCTCCACTGCAGGTCTTACGACTGCCTCCTCGATGACCCCTTTGATCCCGCCTGGCCCCAGCCCCCGGAGCTGCCTGGGATTGACTACTCCATGGATGAGCAGTGCCGCTTTGACTTTGGCACTGGATACCAGACCTGCTTGGCAGTGAGTGTCCCTGGGCTCTTCCAAGCTAGGACACAAGGTCCCTGTCCTCCTGTGACCCAGGCTAGTTATTTATGATATACTTTCCACCTGGCCTGCCAGTGGCCTTGGGGATGGACCCACAGGCTTGGAGCCACCATGGGGGGGGTAGTACAGGGAAAACACCTGTGGGGCAGCTGTGTGCAGAGACTCGAACATGGGTTTGCTCTGAGAGAGATGGGATGAGTAGCTCAAGGAGCACAGGGCAGCCGGTGGGATCCTTGCCAGGCCCGTTTCCTGGGGAGTTTACCTGTGAGGCCGTCAGGGTGTCAGACCAGGAGCTGGGCCCAGGGGAGCAGAGTTCCCACCCTCAGGAGGGTTGGGGGACATTTTGGTCCAACACCCCACTCGTGCACATCACCTCTCGGGAGTAGGGGGCTCACTTCCATGTCCCTATCTCCATGCCTGAGGCTGTAGACACAAGTGACAGTAACTGTTTCTGCCCTGCAGGACAGGGTGGGGGACACCCTTGAGCCTGGAGGTCAGCAGAACCAAGCAGTGGTACTGCGGGGCCAGGCTGAGGCTCAGAGAGGGGACATCTCAGGGGAGGGGGCTTCCTGATGGGGCAGGCTTTTGTGACCCAAGTGCTTTATACCCCCCACTGAGGAAATGTAGTACCCCTCTTTCCTCCGTGGAACCCGTGTTTAGTATCATGAGAAGCGCCTGTGTGTGGTTACCTTCCCTGCTCTCCAAGCCACACTGGGACATGTGCTCTGACAAAGCGCTGCTTTGCGGATGGAAGAACAGTGGGTGGGGTTCTAGTGCCCAAATGCTGTGTTAGTGGGATGCTTGTCTGGCTGCTGCAGGGTGCTGAGAGAGGATATTAAGGAAACTGGGACTTTCCTGGAAAGGCCGGTACATACAATGAACAACCTCTGGCCTCACTGAATGTCCACATTAGAGGGAGATGGGGGGTTTCAAACTCTTTTGGCTCCCCTCTGGGCGCCCCCATGTACATGGGGATTTGAAGCATCATGGGCCAGACCTCCCCAGAGCCTCAAACCCTGGTCCCAGCTCATGACAGAGTGGCTTCTGCTGAGGTAGGGAGGGAGGCCAGGAGAGAGAGGACAAAGGGCTTGTGGGCTGTGCTGGCCTCATTTCAGTCCCCTGATCAGGTAGGAGGGCCCTGGGAACCACTGGTACTTGGGGTAGGGTTGAGCTTGTGGATATGTGGGGTTCTGGCTTTCTTAGAGCCCTGGGCCCCAGTATCTGCCACACTGTCCCCTCTCTCTATCACTACCCTTTGCCCCCTGGACAGCTGGTCAGAGCTGGAGAGTCCAGCCCGTGACTCCCTCCCTTTGCCACCAGTTCAGGACCTTTGAGCCCTGCAAGCAGCTGTGGTGCAGCCACCCTGACAACCCCTACTTCTGCAAGACCAAGAAGGGGCCCCCGCTGGATGGAACTGAGTGTGAACCAGGCAAGGTACCGGCAGGATCTGCAGTAGAAGTGCTGTCCTGGGGTGTGGGGCACATTCTGGCATGGGTGCGGGGCCCCGAGGGCCTCTCTGCCTGTGTGTATGTGAAGGGGGACAGCGCAAAAATACAGGTACAGGCCTGGTGTGAGGTTGATCTGCCCACGACCTCACAGTTCCTTCCCTCCTGTGCCACAGCCTTTGCCTCTGCAGTCAGCCAAGTTTAGCGTGATCTCAGAGCCCATGTGGCAGGAATGGTGACTCCCATGTCACAGATGAGAAGAACAAAGCACAGACAGGTTACAGAACTTGTCAGGGCCACACAGGAGTGATTAGTAGACAAGAGATGAAGGGAAGACTTCAGGTGTCCTGCTTGCCTCTCCTTGCACCCCTGTCCCCAGGCTGTTGCACCCCTACTTCAATTATTTCCTGGTCTGTTTTCTCCTTTGTCCACAGTGGGTGCCAGGGCTATGTTTTCAGGGATCTTGTGCCTGGTTCCTGAGCTGAGCCCTGTCCTTGACCACTGTGTGGTGACCTTCAGCCATTCTTTAAACTTCTCCAGTCCTGCTCACTTACTTCTGATCAAGCATCCACCCCACCCCTCCAGGTGGTTCTGAAGTAACTGGGTCACATCAGAGCAAGTGAGAGAGCTGGGAAAAAGCAAGGTGTTAAGAGGTTTTTGCGGCCAAATGTAGTGGTGCAGGCCTGCAGTCTCAGCACCCTGGGAGGCCGAGGCAGGAAGATCTCAAGTTCCAGCCCAGCCTGGGCAACTTAGTGAGACCCTGTCTCAAAATTTAAAAATAACAAAGGACCGGGCATGTAGCTCAGTGCAAAGCCCCTGGGTTCAATCCCAAGTACTGCCCCAAAAGAGAGGGGAAGAGAGAGAGAGAAAGCGGGAGGCAGGGATTTTTTTCAGCATCAGCTGTGAGCCCAGCGTGGAGTGCCTGCCTTCTGCCACATGACCTCTGCCCTCCTGGGCATCTCCTGATTTGTGCCTTACAGATGGATGGGGCTTCCTGTGGCCCTGGGCAGCCCAGTGGGCTCCAAACCTTGTAGCTCCTCTTCCAGGTCTGTCCATTCTGATGTTTCCCTGGGTATTTTTAGAGCCCCAGGTGTCCCCCAGTCAGTTTTGCACACACGGTTAGTCAGTGGTTCTCAATTGTGACTGTGTGTTCAATTCTTTGGGGAGCATTAAAACCCCCAACCTGGAACAGGGAGTGACTGCAGATGACCAGAAATGATCTTTTGGGGGTGGTGGAAATGCTCTAAAATTGGATTGTGGTGAAGGTTGCACAATTCTGAATTTATATATAAAAAATCATTGAATTGTACACTTGAAATGAAGGACTTTATGGCATCTTATAGCTTTCTAGAGCCCTGACCTCTAGAGATTCCCCTCCGGCTCGGGAAGATTGTGTCCTTTATTTCTCCTGGGGCGATGAATGAAATAATTGCACATTTATTATCATCATTAATCTCATCGAATAATATCTGCCTCTGGAGGGCTGCGTGTGCCAGGCATTGAATGCTATGGGTGGGTGCAACTGTCCATATTGTACCTTGAGGGGGCTCAGGAAGGTGAGCCCTGGTCTGAGGTTGCTCAGCTCGAGGCAGGGGTAGGATTCTGCCAGGCTTTCACTTAGCATCTCTTTCTCTGGGCTCCCCGTGGTGTCCTCCAGCTTCGCTGTGTGCCTGCTTGAGCAGCCTCCATAGCAGGCTCCACTGCAGCGGCCCAGGATGACCTCATGCCCTCTGCCCCACCCTAGTGGTGCTTCAAAGGTCACTGCATCTGGAAGCCGCCGGAGCAGACTTACGGCCAGGATGGAGGCTGGAGCCCCTGGTCCAAGTTTGGGTCGTGTTCTCGGTCATGTGGAGGAGGCGTGCGATCCCGCAGTCGCAGCTGTGACAGCCCCCCGTGAGTGTGCTTCCCTGGGGTGGGTGGGGCAGGGGACCCCTCTCTAGAGTGGAAGGACATGGAGAGGAAGGCAGTGGGAGACAGCGTGTGGGAGCAGATGTCCCCCAAATGTCATGTACTCTGTTGGTGAGGACCCAAAGCCTGGGCGGGTCTGATCACGCCACCTGCATTTGCTGGGTGAACGCGTCTGAACCAGTGATACTCAGATGTTCATGTGCAGATGCCCAGAACCTGGGTGGGCCCAAGACTGCCAGTTAAACCAGGCCTCCCATGACCCGGATCCTCCAGCTAAACTTTGAGTAAACACTGATCAACATGTGCTGAACGTGATCCCCAACTTTATCTTCTACTGCATGGGGCAAAACTTCCTTCAGTTTTCTTAATTTACCTCTTTCTAACATCAAAGCCTCTCAGCCCCCACATGAATGTCAGCATCCTGGGGTGACATCTGTTGTTCCCTCCTCATCCCCTCTGTAGGATCCCCTCCCCCAGCGCATGGCTTTGGAACTTGGGAGCCCCTGCTAAAGGAGCTCGCTTAGGATGGCAGACTGGCCAAGGCTGCCTTGCGTGGCAGCTGGCCCCAGGGACCTCCACGCAGACAGGGCCTGGCCCAGCCCCTCCTGGCACTGGGTAGCATGATGAATACTGCAGAATGGCGGCTCACAGGATCACAGAGGCTCTTGCATCCTCGGAAGTAGTAGCCATTCATACTCGGCAGAGATAAGAAGCTCACCACCTACAGAAGCAGCCTGTTCTGTGGTTAGGCTGCTAGACTGGCCTGCTACAAATGGGAGCTGAATAGTCTGCCTTGTAATTTTCATTTGTTGAAGAAACAAAAGTCAAGGTGATAGGAATCCATAGCGACACTCACTTTGCTGAACCACCTTGTGGTCAAGTCTGACAGTTATGCCCTTGATCAAAGCTGTGATTGAGCTTCCCTGTAGTAATAACTTTTATTTTATGACGATCAGATGAAATAATATGTGTGCCCTAGGCACCGTGTCCAGCGCAGGTGGAGCATGTACTAGATGACAGCTGCTGTTATAATTGTTGGTTTTACAAAGTGTAGGGAGCATTTTGTCAGAGCCAGGTGGGATGCTAAGCACTTAGGTGTGTGTGAGTCCCACAGCATCTGCCAGCAGCAGCTACTAACCTTGGAAACATTGTATCAATTAGCACTTGAATACTTGGGGGGGCGGTGTCTCCCCTAGCGCTCTTGGCTTAACAGAGAGAATAGAGTACAGATGGCTTTACAACACCCTTTCTTATCATTCTTCACAGATGCACCAGGAGTGGGTAAAGTAAGAGGTTTTATGGTCTGGCTTTTTAAGGAGAAATTAAGGCATAGCTTAGCCAGGACTTGGATACCCTTCCTTCTGATTCTAAATCCAAGTCTCTTTGACCACTCCTTAGTTCACTATGATATTGAATGGGAGTGGATGCAAAGAGGAGTACTTGAGTCATTTATTAAGTGCCCACTGCATGCCAGACTATGTAACAGTTGAAGGAATAATCAGATGGGTAAGACTCATTTCCAGCCCTGTTGGAGAGGGTTGGCCATTCCCCATGTCTGTCTGTCTGTCTGTTCCACTCACCCACACACACGGGAAGAACTGGTGTCTATCTGAAGATGGAGCAGTCAAGGAGGAGGGGCCTGGAGACTCTGACCTCAGCAGCCACACTGCAGGTCCCTCTCTAGCTCATGAGTTGGTGGAGGCCTTGTGATGCTGCCCCCAGCAGCCTGCCCAGCCCCCAGCCTTCCCAGCCAGCCAGGTCACCAGGTCTCTCTGTGCCAACCCAGCCCAGCCTATGGAGGCCGCTCATGCTCAGGACCCTTGTTTGAGTACCAGATCTGCAACAGCGAGGACTGTCCTGGGCCCTACGAGGACTTCCGGGCCCAGCAGTGTGCCAAGCGCAACTCCTACTACATCCACCAGAATGCCAAGCACCGCTGGGTCCCCTACGAGCCAAATGATGGTGAGTGCCCCACCCCGTGTCTTGGACACCCAGTGGGGCCATGTGAGGCCACCCTCCTGTGCTCCCACCAGTGAAGGTGAGAAGATATCAAGGCATCAAAAAGGACACTCCCTGGCTCATGTTTAGAATGCCAGGATCATCAAGCTGGAAGGGACCTCATGGGCCTGTCATTACAGATTCCTCTGGGCACCCTTGCTGGGAGCGTTCTTCCTTCTGCTTGGACTCCTCCCATTCTGAGGAGCTCGCCACTCCCTTGCTGCTACCTGCCTAGGTGCGCTGGTCAGGACCCTGCCTGACCTCCAGAGTATTGGAGCCCCCCAGGCCCAGGTCCCACCGGGAGTCTGGCTCCTGTGCAGGAAATCCAAGGCCATCTTGGACATTGCAGCTTCAGCCTGGAGTACTGTGTGCTGGAGGCAAGCAGTCACTAGGTGCCCTGTGAGGTCAGGGACCAGGAGCAGGAACAGCTAAGTTCCTTAGGAATGGGCTGCAGGAAAGGCTCACTTTGGAAGCCTTCCAGTCCCATCAGAGCCTGAACAAGCAGCCATGGTGTGGGGAAGGAGCAGGGAGGCCCCGGAGGCAGCTGGACTTTGGGCTTTTCCCAGGACTTACAGATAAATCCCAGGAAGCCAGCTAAGACCCAGCCTTGCTTCATTAAGAAGCACAGCAAGTGTATACATGTTTTCTGGAATCTCCTTTTTAGGACATCAGCAGCCCAGATAGGAGAAAATTTCACTGTCAGAACAGGGAGGGACCTTTTCCCCCTGCCTTACTGTAGCTCCATTCACAACCCAAATCCAGGCCAGCATTCTGCCTCACTTTCACACCGCCATCTGATATGTGTGAACGTGTTCAGATACACCATCCAGCTACTCTGGGGGTGCCTGATGAAGTGTGGTAGAGGTCTGCCACTCAAATTGGACTGCCCAGGTTAGAATCCCACTGAACTGCTCACTGTGTGGCCATGAGCAAGTTCTTGAACTTCTGGTCCTCGGTTTTCTCCTCTGCCATGCTAGAACCCGCATCATTGAGGTGTTGAGAGGGTTACATGAGCTAATTCATGAGGTCTTTAGAGTTGTATATCAAGGGCATGTGAAGGCTTTGGAAAGAGCCAGTACACAGTAAGCACTAAGTGTTGGCTTACTGTGATTCTTACTATTTTGTCACGTGATTTTTCTCAGTAACCAAATGATGTGGCATTTTTCTGATCAGGGATAATGATAATAGAGAACATTAGATCATTTGCCCCAGGTCACACACCTAATCAGTAAGTGCCTCACCAGGGGTTTTAAGTCTTGGGTCCACAAAGAGTGTACCCCTCCTACCCCGAGCTGACCCCAGAGCTTCTTAGCTGGGCTGTGCACCAGTGTCATCCTGGGCCGCCTGCTGTCTGCCAGCCCAGCTGGGGCTCATCGTGGTCCCTCTGCCCACAGATGCCCAGAAGTGTGAGCTGATCTGCCAGTCGGTGGACACGGGTGAGGTGGTGTACATGAACCAAGTGGTCCACGATGGGACACGCTGCAGCTACCGGGACCCGTACAGTGTCTGTGCCCGTGGCGAGTGTGTGGTGGGTGCCATCCAGGGGAAGCTCCACAGTGCTGTCCTCGTTTTCCATAGGAGACAGTATGGCCACATCTGCTGCACTCAGGAAACCCCTGATCCTCTGTACAGCCCTAGGGTGCTGGAAATGGGTCACCTACTGCCCAGCCCATTCCCAGGAGAGAAGGTGGCAGAAATCGACAGCAGGCCAGATTTAGGTTGCGTGGTGAATTTGGGGGAGGGCCCTGTCTTGGGAGGCCTTTTGGGCCAGGGTTCCTTTCCAGGCAGGGCCTGAGGACTAGGAGGGGAGCCTGGGTGGGGTGCTCCTCCCATTCACCTCACCTCTGCCTCAGCCCTTCGGCTGTGACAAGGAGGTGGGGTCCATGAAGGCAGATGACAAGTGCGGAGTTTGTGGCGGTGACAACTCCCACTGCAGGACCGTGAAGGGGACGCTGGGCAAAGCCTCCAAGCAGGCAGGTGAGTGGGCTTGGGCTGCGTGATTCTCGGGTAGCCTCTTCCCTTGATCCAGGCCATGGTTCTGGCAGGGCTGAGGGACCCTGGAGCCTGTCTCATTGTAGGGTTGGTGACTCTGAGAAAGAAGGGATCCTCATGGCCTATTTTATATAAATCCCTACAGTAGCTTAAGTGTGGGAAGAAAGAGGGAGAGAGAAGGTCAGAGGAGAAAGAAGGAGGGGAAGGAGCAGAAGTGAGAGAAGAGGGTCAAGAAGGTGGGGAATCAGAGTGACACATACGTATGCATTCTGTGGGCCTTGTGGTGTCCCATCCCCAGTTTACAGACGGAAAGTTTCTGTGCCTGATGAGATGTTCCTGGGTCCTCGGTGGGGTGGGGTGCAGGGCAGGTGCCCCCTGCTCAGGACATTCCCTGCTGACCCGTGTCCTCCTGTGTGGCAGCAGCTCTCAAACTGGTGCAGATACCAGCGGGTGCCAGACACATCCAGATTGAGACGCTGGAGAAGGCCCCCCACCGCATCGGTGAGTGTGGGTGCCCTGAGGTTCGGGGTGATGGGACAGCCCAGGGCAGGGTTCCAGGGCAGGTGGAATTTCACAGGCTTGAATCATGGACAGAGAACCCTTCTTATTTTTAAATTTATACTGAATGGGTGATTCTCACTTCAGGAGGTCTAAAAGGAGAGCTAGTGAGCAGCCCCCCCCACCTCTGTCCCTCAGGGGCAGTTTCTTCCCCATGGGCAACCACTGTTCAGATTTCTCATGCACTGAGATGGCTTTTAAAGGAAAATCATTGTCACAGAGTGCGTGGGTCAGTTGTTGCTGCATGACTCACCACCCCAGCGTGTAGTGTCTTGGAATAATTGCTAGTTCTATGAGCTGCCTGTGTGGACCCATATAGATGTGGTCAGCTGGTGGGTCTGTTGGTAGCTGGCTGGCCCAGGATGCATGGGGTTAGTACCGGCTGTCAGCTCAGGTCATGAGGGTGACAGAGCCATGTCTCTAACAGGCTAACCAGGGGTTATTCACCTGGTGTCTGTCATGTGGAAGACTGGTGATGTAGCCAGAGCAGAAGTCCTGGGTTCAGTGCCCCATACTGAAACACACAAGCCAGTAGAAATCCAGACTCTTGATGGAAGAAATGGTAAAGTCACCGTGCAAGGGAGTACTGCATCATTGCACATAGGAATGGGAGGAATTGAGGACCATTTCTTAGTCCACCACTTAGGTCCTTCAGTTATCCTCATTTTAATGCTACTTAAACTCGAAGTCCCTAATCCAGGTATGGATTTATGCTTACAAACAACTATGGGGTCAGGACAGGTTAAAAAATTAGAACCCCAAAATGAATTAAATAAAAAATTCCAATTATAAGAATATTAACATGATGTGAGAGATGCTTTCATTGTTTTATTTTTGCTGAAAGCAAATTGGCAGAAGAGGCAAATCCAGAGACATAAAATAGATTCATGGGTGCCAGGAGTTAGGGGAAGGAGATGGGGTGGCTGCTAAAGGGTATTGGGTTTCTCTGGGGGTGATGAAAATGTTATGGAATTGCATAGTGATGACGGCTGAATGTACCAAAACATCACTAAATTGCACTTTAATAGGGAGAATTGTATGTGGTGGATTTTATCTCAATTGCAAACCCTTGAGCGTGGTTTGGAGCAGGGCCTGGTGGGCTGTGGGCAGCAGGCTGGGATCTCCCATGTGGATCTGTGTTCAGATCCCTCCCAGAAGGCATGTGGGCTGCACTGTCACCTTGGCATGATCCCCACTAACTGATTATGCCCCACTGAGTCACCTGCTCCCTCATAAACACTAATACAAAGCATGACCTGTCTTGGCAAATATAAATATGCTGACAGCTGTATTTTAGGTTATTATCAATAAGTCTCCAGGAGAATGTGCCTTGCCTGGATAAGACGTCCGCATTGGTGTCTCTCCTTAGCACAACTGTGATTGGTTCCTAACCTGCTCAGGGAGGCACTGGGAAGGACATGGTACACACAGGCAATACGCACAAGTGGAAACTGAGGCCTGCCATGAATTTAGGACCTGGTGTGCTCTAATTCACCCTTGCAGGTCAGGGGCAGAGCCAGCCTGGGTCCAGGACTCTTGTGTCCTATCCTGGCCCTCTGCTACAGTGAGCATGAGTTCGCAAGACATTAGTTCAGATAATCCCTGCCCGCTGTGCCTGTCAGATTGTGGGGGGCTATGCTGGAATCAGAGCAGGAGGGAGGGGCACTACTCTGACGCTGCTTCTGCTGTCTTCCTCGGGTGAAGATTCCTGAATGTTAGCAGCCAGCCCCTCCCACCTGCTCTGCCTCAGGAAGTCTGGGTCCTTGGTCCCCATAGAAGGGGCACATTCCTTGTGGGCCAAGAGCTGCTTCTTATGGCGGTCAGGGAGGGGCTGCCAGGACAGGGGCAGGTGGAGTGAGACCACGTGGGGAGCCTGCAGGGAGCGGGAGTGGGGGTGACTGGGAGCTGGAAGCTGGAGTTGGCCCGGGTTGTGTGAGTTACATGGGGGGCCCTCTGCACGTGTGGAGTGTGAATGTGTGAGTGCGCATGCGTGTGATGCATGCCTGGGTGTGTGTGTCTGCTGGAGTATGTGCTCTTTGCAGAAGCGTGGAGTGGTGGCAGCCTTGGTAGTGAAGGCTGCAGCACTGCCCACACTGAAACCACACTTTATCATGATCTCATGTAAGTCTTGTGATGACCTATGAAGGACACTGTCATCCCATTTTACAGTTGGGAAAACTGAGGCAGCATGGGGGGCCCTAAGTCACTTCGCATGATGTCTGTGACTCTAGAGCCTGAACTTGTCACCTCTACACCTTGCTATAGAAGCTCCAGGGAGAGCAGCATCCCTGAGGGTGGAGCAATCAAAGCAGGCTTCTTGGAGGAGATTATGTTGAGCTATAACTATAGATGGAAATAGGAAGAAAGGAAGCAGTGAGTGTGGGAGCAATGGTGGACACCAGGGTCCAGAGGCAGGACAAGTGTGTGCGGGAGGCATTGTGTGGACCTGTCTGGTTGGAAGGATTTAGGTGGAAGGAGTGGCAGGCAGACGGGGGAGCCCCAAAGGGCACACTGAGAAGGCCTTTGTTGTCATATTCACCAGTCCTTTTAGTGGGAAGTCGAAATCTGTGTGCCCCTCTCCTCCCACCAGCGGTGAAGAACCAGGTCACCGGCAGCTTCATCCTCAACCCCAAGGGCAAGGAAGCCTCGAGCCAGACCTTTACTGCGCTGGGCCTGGAGTGGGAACATGAGGTGGAAGATGCCAAGGACAGCCTCAAGACCAGTGGGCCCCTGCCCGAAGCCGTTGCTGTCCTGGTGAGCCCCATTCCCAGCAGTAGCCCCTGCTCACCCCTTGTATTGTGCTGACTGCTGCCAAGCCTGCACAGCCTGGTGAAGCCTCCAGTTCCCGTGTCTGCAGGAGGCCAAGGTGCCGGCTGCTGGGCAGCTTCTCATTTGTGCTTAAGAGCTGGCAGCATGGCAGGCAAGGAAGGAAGAGGCTGTCCCCTCTGTCAGACCCAGGAGGCCACATGCAAGAAGTCTGTTCTCTTTCACTCAGGGCGGGAAATGGGGCCTGGGGCAGGCAGGGCTCAGGGTAGTTCCCCAGGTCATTGGGCATCCTCCAGCATCAGCATGCGTCGTGGCATAGTCAGTACATGAGTCCTAAGGTGGCTTTCTCAAGCCTTTAAGGCAGCTGACCTGGAGGTGCCATCTGGTAGTGCCAACCTTCTAAGAAGGGGATAGGGCCATTGTCTTGCTTAGGGCCTATTTCTGCCCACATCCCCTTCCTCAGCCTGGGCCAGGGCTTGTGGAGGGGGGATGGTTAATCCAGCAGACCATATCGAGAGAACTCTGTCCACATGCCTTCAGCTCTGGTTGGCACCATGGAGACCTTGGACAGGCTTTGCTCTTGGTGTTGCCCTCACCAATCAGGGAGGTCCTAGAGGGTGGGCTCTATGGCTACTGTGTTGGCATTTTAATTTCATCCAGCACATATTTTTCTATTCATCTTATATTTGTTGACTGTCTATATATCTGCCACCAGCTGATTTTCAACAAGGGTAGCAAGGTCATTCAAGGGAGATGGTCAACAAATGGTGCTGAGACAACTGGATATTCACATGCAAAAGAATGAAGCTGGATCCCTACCTCACACCTTATACAAATATCAACTCAAATCAAATGACAGACCTAAATATAAGAGCTGAAACCATAGAACTCTTAGAAGAAAACAGAGGGGTAAATCTTTAAGACTTAGATTCTTAGATATACTACCAAAAGCATAAGCAACAAAAGAAGAAATGGATAAATTAGATTTCACCAAAATGGAAAAAGTGCATGAAATCATGCCTTAAGAAATGGGAAGACTACAGGATTGGAGAAAATACTTGCAGATTATGTATCTGACAAGGATCTGGCATCCCTACTGTGTTTCTTGACATCTTCCCAAGTCAGGGAGTGAGCAAAAGAGCCAGGGACATGGGTCCTGCCCTCATTAGGACATAGGTCAATGGGAGGGAAAAGCATTTACAGGCCTGGTACTGACCAGCTGCTCTCAGGTCTGGCACACAACAGGTATTTAGTTTGGGCAACAGAAGTTTGTCATAGGGCACCTCACCCATCCCCAGCCATACTTGGCACTGCCCCCATCCCTGTCCTTAACCCACATCCTTCTCTTTGGCCCCCTCCCCACCCTGCTGCTCTTTTTGGTCCTGTGCCACCTGCTGCCCATCTCCCCTCAGATGCTCCCCCCAGCTGAGGGTAGCCCCCGCGGCAGCCTGGCCTACAAGTACGTCATCCACGAGGACTTGCTGCCCCTCATCGGGAGCAACAACGTGCTCCTGGAGGAGACAGACACCTACGAGTGGGCACTCAAGAGCTGGGCCCCCTGCACCAAGGCCTGCGGAGGAGGTGCCTGCTCTCCTGACCCCCCATTGCCCAGTGGGGCAGCAGTGGTCCTCTGGGGAGGAGAGGCGCCGGGGGGAGGTGGGTGGGGGCCTGGCATTGTCTCCTTTTGACATGTCCGTGTTCATGCCTCTGTTTCCCCTAAAGATCTCCTGTGTGTGGACAAGGGCTAGGAATGGGGTGTGCCTGGGCAGGGCCTCTACCCATGAGAGCTGGCCCACTGGGGACGGGCAGCTGTCTGAAGCCACTTTCAGCCAGTGCTGCACTAGGGAGCAGGAGACAGACCTGATCAAGGCAGGCAGAAAGTGCCTTGGGCAGGAGCGGGGTGCAAAGGCACCAGGGAGGTGGGATTGCCCCCCACAGGCTCTCCACAAGGACCCAGACAGCAGCCCACCCTTCACAGGTATCCAGTTTACCAAGTATGGCTGCCGGCGCAGACGGGACCACCACATGGTGCAGCAGCACCTGTGTGACCCCCGGAAGAGGCCCAAGCCCATCCGACGGCGCTGCAACCAGCACCTGTGCCCCCAGTCTGGGTGAGCGCTCTGGAGCCTGGCCCCTGCTTCTCACTGTCCTGACCCAGGAGGAGGTGCTGCTCACCCTCTCTACCCCGCCCAGCCCAGGAGCCAGGTTTCGGCAGCAGAGCATACCACACTGTAGACTCTGCCACAGGCAGCACCCACTCTCAATGCCCAGCCATGCCCTCTGGGGCTTCTGGGTCACTAATTTCCACTCCTGGAAGGAGGAAGAATCTCCCAGGCATGGCTTTTCCCTAGTGGTACACGGAGCCCAAATATACACAGTGGATTCTGTGCTTGTTGACCCCAGCCCCCAGGCCAGGACACTGTCCACCAAGGACACTTGGCCTGCCAGCCCCAGCTTGGGATTCCCCAGGCTGAGGACACAGGCTCTTCTGAGCACTAGGTCATGTTCTGGGGGTTATTTGGAGGGACTTTCAGGGAGAAGTGAGAGCTATGCCTTGCGATGGACTCTAGGTCAGAGCCGGAATGCACTTGTAATCCAGAGCTGGGGTGGGGGCTGGTGGCCAGCACTGGAGTTTGTGGTGGCCATACTATGCCCAGCCTGGGCTGTGGTATCCAGCCCCTCTTATGCCCACCACAGCTTCATACACACCCTCTGTGCTGTCCCTTTACTCTGCCACTCAGACTTACCCCACAGATGTGACCACAGAGCCTGCATGCAGGGCTGACCACCTGAGATCCTAGAAGTGGGCATCTCCAAGTCTTGGAGTTTTCTTTTTTTAAAGGAAGGAGCTGGCTTTGAAAAAGTGCCTTGAAGAGCCTCCATTTACTGAAAGGTCTTAGGAAACTGAGGCAGAGAAGGACTTGGTTTGGCAGTTGGAAGTTGCTGGGCTGTTAAAATGCTTGCCGGCCACCTGCAGAGCTGCTGGGGAACCAGGCTGGGGTGGGGGGTGATGATGACGTCACCTTTGTCCCTATGGGAGGGGGTATCTGGGAAAGTGTGGCTTTGGTTTGTTTTGTGCACTCACGTGCCTTAGTGCCCAGGACAGTCCTAGCACATGGGAAGCACTCAGATACCTAAGGGATGTGGAAACAATCCTGATCCAAAGAGGGGTCACTCAGCTTAGTGGGGCTACTAGCTTGCCCCACGGTACACTGGGTACCAGGCTTCAATTTTCTATCCTACTTCACTTCAGGAAACAGCAGGAGAGAACTGTGTAACTTTGCTGAGGTCATACAGCTAGGTAGCTGCAGAGCCAAGTGGACAGTTGTCTGGGCCCTGAGCATTCTGATGCCAAACCTTCTCTTTAGCTCTCATCCGTGTCCATCTGGGGGTGGGAGGTGACACCTGGGAGGGTGTATCTGCTTGGTCTACCTCCCCTCCACCTTACGTCCTGACTGTTTCCAGATGGGTGACGGAGGAATGGAGTGCCTGCAGCCGGAGCTGCGGGAAGCTGGGAGTGCAGACTCGGGGTGTACAGTGCCTGCTGCCCCTCTCCAATGGCACCCACAAGGCCATGCCAGCCAAGGCCTGTCCTGGTGCCCGGCCTGAGGCCCGGAGGCCCTGCCTCCGCATTCCCTGCCCAGCCCAATGGCGGACGGGACCCTGGTCCCAGGTGAGTCGTCCTCAGCAGGTGAGAGGCACTCAGAAAGAGGCAGGTCTGGGTGGAGGAAGGTTCAGAGGGATTTTCTGGTGCTCTGGGCAGGCAGAGAGTTTCTGTCTGAGTCTCCCCACATCCCATCTGGGTGTTCTCAGAACCACGTGGCACTGCTCCCACATCTACCATGCATGGCTCTGTGCTAGGCCTTTATGGCCATTCACATCTGCTCTACTCTCGGAGGGCACCAGGAACCAAAGGTAACATCCCTGTATCCCACAGGAGCAAGCTAACGCACATCCTTACCTGCCAGAAATGCTTACATGCCAGGCATTGTACAAAGCATGCCAGGAACCCAGCATCAATCAGGACAGGATTCTACCTGGAGCTTACAGTCCCCTGAGGGAGACATAATAGACACATAAAACAATGACAAAAGTAGCGTTCACAGATCAGCCTGCTGGAGCTGCGCGAGACTGTGGGGATGTGACCAAAGACCGAGAGTAGTCAGGGAGGGCCTGCTTTAAATAGTGCATAATAGAGTATTTTTAAAGAACCAAAACCCCCCACTTGAGGCTGGGGCTGTATGTTGCTCAGTGGTAGAGCACTTGCCCAGTGTGTGTGAGGCCCTGGGTTCTATCTCCAGCATACACGAATAATTAAATGAATGAATGAATGAATAACAAAATATCCTCACTCAACTCAGATTTTACATTCTTCTCCACAACATACAGCTTCATTTACTTTGATACAAAACAGAAAGATTGCTGGTCCTTGAAGTTCCCAGAGATAAACTAACAGAGAGGTGAGGAGGTGGAAGTTAGAGTCCCTTTGAAGCTGGCCAGTGCTCCAGAGCTGGTGCCTGGTCTTTGTGTGACTTTGGTCTGTTATTTGTCCTGGGAGGATGAGCCATGGTTGTCCCGTGGTGGCCCCTTGATCTTGATGTATCACTCAGTGGTCACGTGCCCCAGTATGCAAGCTATTTCCTGTCCACTAGGAGAGGCTGTGGTCAGTGCCTAGAAAGTGACCCAGTAACATTGGGCAAACTTGCTTTGCTGGGGTCCTTGTCCTGCCACCCAGGACCCTCCCTCCTGACCTGCTTATCAGAGGGGGAAGAGTGTCAGGTGCAGGGGACAAGGTGGGTAGCAGCCCTTGCACCTACAGTCTGTTTGTCGCCTGCCCTGTGCACTCATGCCTGTCCCCTGTAAGGAAGAAGAGCTGTAAACTGGCCTCTGTGAGCCAGTGTTGGGTAAATAGAATCACAAGGTCATTGAATGGCAGAGATAGAAGGATCCATAGAGACTCTGTCACTTAGGTCTCTTGGGTTATAGAGTTGGGAACAGAGCCAGGGGGACAGCAGGTGTCACAGTCCAGCTACCGGCCCTTAACAAGGCGTCAAGTAAATTGTCCTGCCCCAGCTCACACCACATCAGGGATCACGACAGGAGGTGCCAGAGTGATACCGAGACTATTTGAGAACCTGGGCACAGAGCAGGCACAGTGGATGCAGGTGGTTGTAGCTAGAATGAGGTCCCAGAAGTCCCCTCCCAAGCCGGGGTTCACTGTTTAGGTTATGGAAGGGCCCAAGGGGCCCTGAGCTTGGGTGGCGGCCCTACCACTGGTGAAGAATCTGAGGATGGACGTGGTATCCAGCGAGGGTGTTTAGAAGCAGTCCTTGCGTGTCAAGTGAAGACATGGTTCCAGCCTTCTGTCCTTGGGCTCTGACTGGACTCTGAGCTCACTGGTCACCCTCTATCTCTCCTCACCCTACCCTGGTCCCCACTCTGCATGACAGTGCTCTGCCTCCTGTGGAAAGGGCGTCCAGCAGCGGCAGGTGGTGTGCAGGACCACCGCCAACAGCCTCAGGCAGTGCGAGGGGGATAAGCCGGACACCATGCAGGTCTGCAGCCTGCCTGCCTGTGAAGGTGAGTGGGGGGGCGGGGAGGCCTGGCCCAGATCCTCTGGCCTTAACCTTGCACCCAGCCCTGTCTTGCATCCAAGCCTTAGAAATCCCAAATACAGGTTGAGTACCCCTAATCCAAAAATCTGAAATCCAAAATTAAAGCTACAGTAGCTCTAATTAGTTAATAACTTTAAATTTTAAAATAATTTTAACAATTAGTCATATCTCTTATAATAGTTATTTAAAATATTTGTATAAAATTATGTTCTTGATATATACAAAATATAAATTTCATGTTTAGACTTGGGTCCCATCCTCTTATCTTATGCTATATATAAAAATATTCCAAAACGTGAAGAGAAATCTAAACTGCGAAATGTTTCGGTCCCGAGCATATTGGATTAGGGTGCTCCCAGTACTGAGGCTGCTTATCCCTCCTCACAGGAAATCTCCAGAACGCCACAGCAACGTCAGAGATCCAGGAGCTCGTGACCCTAGAGGGACAGCAAGTGTCAGAGCCGGGGCCCTTGCCTCCCATGAACAAGATATCACCAAGTAAGTGCAGCTCGAGGACCCCTCCCTGTCCTTGAACCTTTCGGGGGTCTCAGGGTTCCAGACATGACCGTGAAGCAGAACAGACCCAGCATGTGGCCTGGTGGCCCAGCCTCCCCGAGCCTTAGGGTCCCTAGCTGGGAAATGAGGATGCTGCTACATTGGTCCGTGACCTCTTCTCTGCAATTCTAAGATGCTGCAGGCCAAAAGCTTTTTTTTTTTTTTTCCTGAATTTGGTGCACACTTCTTTGGTGACAAAATCTGATCTGGACTAGCACGAGATCATGCATGCTTCTGCTACAGAAACATTGCCATATTTGGTTACAAGGTGATAGTGAGGATGGTCTAGGATATAAATACACAGAGAATTACTTTTATGAGCGCCCAAGACCTGAATTGTGAGTCTTATCTTGTTCTAAACTTTTTAGATAGGCAGTTGTAGACCTGAGTTGCCCTCATAGTGCTGCTGACAGGATCGAATGAGGGCATGCATGTGCTCCTGCCCAGCTCCGCTAAGAGCAACAGAATAGGAGGAACAGTTTCTCTCTGCCTTGTGACCAGAAGCCACCCAGTTCATCCTCCGTCGCTCCATTCACTCGTATGCGAATAAAGGCTTGCGAGCATCTGTTATGCAGCAGGCTATGTGGTCCACCCTCCCTTCCTAGGTTCCTTCTTTCTTTCTCTTTCTCACCTCCCAAGAACCAAGGTCTGGCAAAATGAATAGCAGAAAGATTAGACTCTGACTCCTAGTTAAAGAACCAGGTGCAGCTGTATGATATTGTGCAAATCCCTCAACCTCTCTGCTTCTCTGCTTCTGGGCTGAAGCTCAGGTTGGGCGGGGTCCTGGATACCCTTCTTTTCCTCCCAAAAGTAAACGGTGGAGCCCTGATTCTGGTCCTGGGCTTTTGGTGCCACCTAGAGGCCACCAGCTTTGCATTTTCTCTGATCTGTTCCCCTAAGCCCCCTGCCCCCAACTGTCTTTGGCAAAAACTAGTAGAAAGCCACACTCCTGCCTTCACATTCTGCTTAGAGGGCCCTGCCTGCCTTAATCACAAAATGTGTTCAGATGCTGTTTAAAGTAAAGCAGACTAGTATCACGAGCACCCCTCTATGCCAGCCACTTTATAAATGTCATTTATAATTGTAATGTTACCATCCATTGGTACATGCAGCATTATGTTTATTTTATAGACAAAGAAAACGAGGCTTGGAGAGTTTAGGGGATGTATCCAAGGCCTCACAGTGTTTCAGCCTAGACTTGAATCTCAGTTTACTTGAATCTCAGTTTACTTGCTTGCAAAGTTCGTAGTGGTCCAGATTGTGCTGACTACTGGCAGGACACTGATCTGCTTTTAACCTGGGCACGTTCTCCCTGGACATTGGCCTGAGTGTGGCTGAGTCCCGTTTCCATCCAGAACAGGGTTTTTGAATTTTGCTGCAGGGTATACTTACCCCACGGCCTGGCCACATCCCAGACTTCCCAGATTGCCTGGGGTGTGCTGAAGCTGCCAGGTGATTCTGGAGCAGCCAAGTCTGTAGACAAAACACATAGGGCCCCAGCTCTTGGGTTTTCCCATGTATTTGATCCCCTGGAGGGTTCTGTTGAAACAGTGCTGTCCGCCATCACAAGTTTCTGATGCAGTAGGCCTGGATGGTTTGTGAGCTGGGACCCTGCTGAGATCCGCTTCTCCAGGGGCTCAGTTGCTCTCCCATGTAGAAGGGCTTGCTCTCTGCCAGACGGCCTAAGGCCCTTCTGGGCTAAGCGAAGTAGTGAGTGCAGCAGGGTTGGGGATGGAGCGTGGGCAGATGGTGGGTGGTGGGGCCTGTGTCACCTGGCTGGCAGGCGTTCTCCAGCACTGTCTTTGTGCTATGTGTGCAGCAGAGTCCTGCGTGGGGGACAGGTCCATCTTCTGCCAGATGGAAGTGCTTGATCACCACTGTGCCATCCCTGGTTACCACCGGCTGTGCTGCGAGTCTTGCTCCAAGAGGGCCTCAGGCCCCAAAGCCAGCCTGGACCCTGGCCTGGCCTCTCCACCCACCTCCCCCACTCCTGAGACCCCCTTACCACAACCCAAGGCCACTCCTGACATCACAGAGCCTACCACGGAGTCAGCAGGACTGGATGACCATCAGCATGGCCGACCCACACAGCTCCCAGGGCCACGAGACACGAGGTCTTCAGTCACTCAGCCTCACTCCATCCCACAGACCCTGAGCCCCAGAGCATTTGGGGGCACTTCCCCTACCACGCCCCAGGGACAGCCTTGGGGCTGGACCCCGGCAGCTGTGACAGCCTCTGAGGACCAAGGGCAGCCCAGAGAGGAATCGAGGCATCTGGGCACCAGCCTTCCTTCCACTTCCCCAGTGACATGAGCCTTGCCACACCATCCTGCCAGTCACATTTACACTGTGTGCTGCCCCAGGGACCCAGCTCAGAGGACTCATGTAGCAGGGCAGGGGCAAGCACGGACTTCCTTTTAAATTATTTGCCTTCTCATTCTTGTTTGGGGCTGTGACGCTCTTTCCCCCATGACAGGGGGTGGGAGGAAGAAGATCAGGGAAATCCTGAACTGGAGATACCTCAGCCAGCAGTGCCCAGACTGAACCTCTCAGGGGCTCCTGGAGTCTCTCAGGACCGAGAGTCTGCCAGCGCCCTTCCCCAAACCACCAGGCCCTGGAGAGGTCTGAAGCTCATGCTAGGAGCTGTCAGGGCTGCCTGCTTTCCCAGGATTTGTGGGGACCCCTGTACAGGCCCAGCATGGCAAAGCAGGAAGAAGGAGGTAGGGGCTGCTCCCAGGGCAGGGCTGGGGAAGGACCTGGAATGAACACAATGGCCAGGCTTCCCTGCTGTGGAGTGGGCTAGAGGGCAGGCGAGTTCACCTCAGGCCCAGCTGTCCTCAGCCAAGGGCCTCACTCAGCCCCACAAGCCGAGGTTGGGGGCACAGACCCACTCACCTCTGCTGGCTGGAGTGCGGTGTTCATGGCTACACTTTGCCACTGTGGATATCACTTCTGTTATTGCTGGTGACTCCACGTTACAGACCAGTCGCACACCCAGCCCACAGAGAAGGGGGCTCAGGTCACACTGGCCCCCAAGTCTTCGTCATCAGGGGTTTCCAAACTGGTGCTGGACCCCTGGCTGGATCAGGAATCAGCCCTGCAGGGTGAGGAGTGGGCCAGCCTGGAAGGTGACTGTGGGACACAGGGGAGACATGATTTCTCAGGCTGTGCCGCTCAGCCATTGTCCTTGCTGAAGTCCACTCCTGCTGGAGTCAGGGGTCCTCTCCCACTTGGCTTGAGCCAGGCCAGGGGTATGTGGTGCTCTGAAGATGACAAGGGTGAGAGGCTGGCCTCTGGCCCCAAACTCGGGTGGGGAGGGCACACTGACCCATGGTGCTACAGGGGCTCAGCCAGGCCAGCTGCCCTCCCTGCCACCTCCAATGGGCAGGTAACAGCTGTAGGCCCTCTGGCTCTTGGGAAGTAGCCTGGGCTTCCAGGATGCCTCCAGGGGTCTTCACTCCTGGGGTCTGGAGCGATCTCAGAGCTTTCAGCAGATGAGCCCAGCTCATAGAGCTGCTTGTCAGTCTCCCTTCCTAGGCAGGAGGAAGAGGAGCAATGGGGCCCTGCCCTGCAGCTTCCTTGGGGAGTTGGGGTTCTGGGGCCCCAGGTGTTCTCCCAGGGCTGCTCTCCCCTCTGTAGGTTGCTGGGGCACACAACAAAGCATTCCTGTGAAAACCAGCCTGGCCTGGGCTAAGGAGTGTAAACCTTGTGCCTTGGAGACCCAGGTCTCTGAAATGTTATGTATTTATTAACATTGCTCTTGGTGTTTTGTTTTGGACTCCAAAAAGTGTTGCTGTGTGTGTTTTTCTTTTTTTCTTTGTTTTGGGGAAAGGGGACAATGGAGCCAGAGTTCCAAGGGGTTAGGCTGGGCTATAGCAAGATGATGAGGGATGGGGACTACCAAGGAGCTGTGTGGCTTGCAGGTCACCACCCAAAGGGTAGAGATGCCTGGGAGGTAGTTTTGGGGTCCACAGAGATGAAAGTGTTCTAATTATCAGAGCTTTTCAAACCTCCCTTTGGGAGCTACCCTTCTATAAACAGCTGCCGCTCAGGCCTAGGAGTGCCCATGAGGTGACCCAGTCACACCTCAGGAAGGATGACCCAGGGAGATGCTAGCGCAGGCCTCAGAAGCAGGCTCAGGTTGGTTCAGGCAGGAATTCTGTGGACTCAGGAGCCCAGAATGTAGCCTACAGAGAGGAGGACTGTGGGCCCCGCACAGGTACTTCCTCTTGGCCTGGTGCAGTCTTTGCCATGGAAGTCACACGGACAGAGTGGGGCCCTTTAAGAACCCTGGAAGCCCAGCTTAACAGCAGTCCTGGTACACTGCATGGGGCAATGGTAACACATGGAAAAAAATATGCCCATGTGTCCCTATCTTGTGCCTGTGGCAGACATTGCCAATTTATCATTGCACAGTTCCCCTCTGATCCCAGATTCCCCCTAAGAATCCTCCACATAGTGCTCTGGGCAGTGGACACTGACCACTGCCATTGTCAGGACAAGGAGCAGGGATGTTGTGTCAGTAATTTAAAATTTACACCACTGGAAATCTTCCCCCAATCAGCATCTCAGGCAGAAGCGTAACATCTAGAAGCAGAATCGCAGCACCTGAATCGAGGAGGAGGGACCCAGAAACCAACCCTAGGAACCTCCACAGGGCCAGCATGGGGTGAGACATCTCCAGGGAGCATTCAGGCTATCGCATTCTGTGGGGCCTTTAATCCGTCTGCTCACCTGAAGGAGGATGGAAACAGTAACTTGCCTAGTCTACCTCTGAAAACAGAACATGTGCGCTTTATGATGATGAGAGGCCTCCCAGGAGTGAGGTGGATCACTGGGTTCTTCCTGAATAGGGCTCAGGGGAGCCAGTCAGCTTGGGGGACAAGAGCTACTGCCTGTGCATAGCAGTGGGTTTTGCCAGAGCCACAGGCTGGGTCCTGCCACTTCTCCAGCCTTGCTATGGCTTTCCCACCTCTGCATGTCCATGGTTGTTCAGACTCGGCTTGGGCCATGGGACCCTGAATGCTACAGGAGAGTATCACAGGGGCTAGGATGTGGCTCAGTGGTAGAGCAGTTGCTTAGCATGTACAAGGCCCTGGGTTTGATCCCCACCACTGGAGGGAGAAATTCACTCTACCCTAACAAGAAGCAAAACAAGGAAAGCAAAATGAACAAATTTCTAAACAGTGACAAGCTTCTCTGGAGACAGGACACACAGTGTCTGTCCCACCTTTGGCGAGATGTGGGTGGAGGTGACCACCATAAGAGCAGATAAGAAAGTGCAAGTGAAGTGTTAATAGATGTTTACAGGGGAGCGTGAACTTTAGAATCACTGGCAGCCCTGTGCATGGGGGAGTTTTAAAAAGCAAGACCTAGACAGTTGAATTTGGGCCTGAAACATGAAAGAAAACTATGGATAGCCACTGAGTTTTTGTTCTGTTTTTTTTTTTTCTTTGTTCTTTTTTGTTTGTTTTGTTTGGTACTGAGGATTGATTGCTTCCAGGGGCTTTACACACACACACACACACACACACACAAAGAAAATAAAAAGCAAGACCTATTTACAGCAACATCAAAACCACCAAACACTATGCACTGAAATCTATAAAGCATTATGGAGAAAAATTTAAGAATACCTATGTAAAAGTAGGCCATGCCTCTAAATCAGAAACTTCAGTATTGCTAAGATGTCCGTCCTCCTCCAGAGTGATCATACGCTGGATGTGATCCGCTCATCTTCTTGTCCAGGGAGCCTCGAAAGTGCTCACCATGGCTGTCCTCTGTATGTAATGGGCCCCCTTGGGGCTCCAGCCTGTGTTCTCATTTGGGACTCAACTAGCAAGCCCTGCATGCTCGGTGGGGAGGAGACAAGGGGGCTGGACCTCAAGGAGGGCAGGAGACTCTTTCCTCCAGGGGGCAGCTCAGCCTCCATCTGTTTATGGGAAGCAACCTGGCCCCCATGGGGCAGCTTGGCCTCCAGGATCTTTCTTGTTGCAAACCTCCTCGTGGTGGACCTCCAGGCCTTCCTTGTGAAATACACGGTAAGCAGGGGAGGGGATAGACACGGAGCCTGGGTCATCTGACCCGGAGCTCTGTAGGCTCTTCCTGCAAAGCCTCTGTTCCCTGCCTGCGTTCAAGAGCCTGCATCTTGGGGCAAGGAGTGTGTGTGTTGGGGGTGGGATGGGGAAGAGAAATGGCAGGTAAGAGTGTGACAGGATGTTGCCCAGGGGTGCACCTGCCACTGATTAGAAGTCTCTATGGCCTACCCCCAAATCCTTTTCTCTTTTAAAACTTTATGCGTGAACTATGTGTTTATTATTGACAAAATTTAAAACCTGATGAGAAATAAAATCCATCTTTCTACCTAGCAGTAACCCCCACTTACAGTTTGATAATCCTTCCAGTTGTGTGTGTATATATATATGTATAAATATACCTACTACTACTACCACATATCCACACACACACCACACCACACCACACACACACACTACAGTGGCCATTACAGTGCCTGCCATTAGCAACTTGGTCTCTCCACACCACTACCCTGTGACAATATAGAGGACACCTTTCCATCATGAAATATAGTGAACTACTGTTACAGCAGAAGTGAGGCATGCACTCACAGGAGACTGAGAGTCGAGAAACAAATGAGTTTTTTCTATTGGAGAGGCTGGTGGCCAGCAGGAGTCGAGTCTGCTGACCCCTGAGCCTTTGTTTCATAGTTCCTTAAATACACATTTGGGGGTTTTACAAAAATCCCTTGGTTGCCATAGAGACCACATCTTTCTTTTTTTTTTGTGGGTACCGGGGGGTCGACCTCAGGACCTCGCACGCCAGCAGGCGCTCGTGCCGCTGAGCGATATCACCGGCCCCTTTTTCGTATGTGGGTTCCGGGAGTCGAACTCGGGCCCTCACGCTTGCCAGGCAGGCGCTTAAGCCGCTGAGCCATCTCACTGGCCCAAGACCACATCTTTACTACATCATTTCTTTGGAATGTCACAAAGTCCTTCTCAAAACATCAGGTTAGTTGACACACAGGATGCAGGCAATGGTCAGCCTGACCATTGTTTGCTGTAACTGTTTGTTTCTCCTTTTATGGGTTTTATGGTTAACTGGGAAGGGGTCTGAGGAGTGAGTTTATCTATGGGTTAGTGCCTTAATATCTAACAGGGTTGGGGGTGAGTGCATCTAGGGATTAAATGAAGACAAACTGGCATCTGAAAAAAGAAAATGGAGTCACTTTAGCCATGTCACTACATCTGCATTTCTTTTGTTGTTGTTGTTTTGTTTTGTTTTGCTTTGCTTTGTTTTGAAATATGGCCTTGCTATGTAATTCAAGCTGCCTTGAACTCACTATGCAGCCCAGGCTGCCCTCCAAATTGTGGCGATCCTCCTGCCTCAGCCTTTGGAGTGCTGGGATTATAGGCATGCGCCACCACACCTGGCTACATCTTCATTTCTGATAGCCACACAGTTCCCCACTGTCTGGTTAGATGATCATTTATTTAACCAAATTCTCTAGTCCTATAAACTTAGGTTGTTTCTCAGTTTTGGTGTCATAACAGTGATTTGAGGAAAACCCTTCACACTTACTTGGTTTATCCTAGAAAACATTCCAGGAAGTGCACTAGGGTGCAAAATGTACCCAAACCACATTTTGAAGTCACTCAATGCACATTTCCAAATTGCCTTCCCTAAAGGTCTCTCTGATGATGTAATAATATTGCACCCCAAATATTATAAAGTCTGATTCTTATCATCTTCCCTCAAAACACCTACAGAAAAAGTCCTGGGCATCCAAATAGGTGACACAGAACCTTGTGTGTTTGCTGTGTATGTGGCAAGAATTGACATTAACTCTTGACTCTTGGCAAGAATTGGCCAAGAGCCTGGGACAGTCCAAGGGCCTCTGAATCATCAGTGTCAGCTGACCATCGCACCACGTGGCCAGCAGGCTGCAGAGGCAGAGCAGCGGGCGGGGGCAGGAGATTTGGGTGTGGCCCAGTGTTGCCTGAGAGTCGGGCCATTACGTCCTCACTCTTCTGCAATATGGAGAAAACCGCCCAGGCCCCATATTTTCCTAGGAAGTCTACTTTCCCAACAACCCTTGATACAGGGGATGGAAACATTTACAAAGAGTGGCTCTCATAGTCACTCTCCATATGATCCTCCACCAAGTCTTTCTTCCTTCCCCTTGCCCAAGGGACTGCAGAGCTGGCCACTAGACAACACTAAGCAGTCAGCAGACACTTTCTGCAGTGGTTAGAATTGGATCCCCTACTGCTCATTTCCTGTAACTTGCAGTGCAATAAAAAAAAAAAAAAGTGCTTCACACAGGAACTCTCCTTGCTCTATGACTGGGAGCAAAACACTTCTGAGCTCTCCAGGGCTTAGCTGCTTCCATAAAACGAGAGAGTGAGCTACAAGTTCACTGGGCAATGGTTCCAGCCAAGAAAAAGTGGAAAGCACTTCAGATTGTCCCAGGGCCTGGAAGCCATTGCTGCCTGGGTGCAGAACAGTGAGGTCGCTGGAGAGCTGAGTAAGCTGCATAAAGGAGCTGTGTATGGGTGGGGCTCCTGAACTCAAGGCAAACCTCGTAAACAAGCTGGGGACTGTGGTGCCTGAGAACAAATGCTATATGGACTGAGGATCCAGTGTTTCCATGCCTTCAAGAGAAAACTCAAATACTGATTTTTAAATGTTCACAAAAAATAAATACTCCAAAGGTGAGTATCAGTGGTCTGGGTTTGGCATGTGGCTGCAGCGTGCAGCCTCTGGTCTGCAGAACTGGGCACAGGAGCTGGGCACAGCTGCTGTAGAGACAGAGCCTGCTGGGCTGGGCAGGGCTGGGCGGGGGCAGGGGCCTCCCAGATCTTCTAATAATGAGCGTTTATCCAGGAGGCCCCTCGCCGCCCTTTCTGAGCCTTGGTTTCCAAGTCCAGGGTGGGCAGCTCCAGGTCAGATCACATTAAAGGGCCAGAGTCTTGGAAGGAAAACCCTGCCCTGGCTTTGGCTAGAGCAGCTTGGAGGAGGCACTGCTGGCAGGTCTGGAAGACAGGGAGGCCAGGCGAGGGACCTGGGCTGGGAAGCCAAGAGAACTGGGTTCTGGTAGTGTTATGGTTTAGATCTGGGAGTCCCCCAAAAGCTTCATGTTCAGAGGTTGGGCTTTTGGAAGGTGATTGGATCATAGGGGGCACTTTACTCATAATGGATCCAACCACTAATGAGTTCAGCAGCCTCATTGCAAACGGGTCACTGAGGGCTCCTCCCATCTCTCTCTGCTTCCTGACCCATGATGTGAGCAGCTGTCCTCCACCCAGGCCCTTTTGCCATGCTGTTTCTGCATTTGAGCCATGGACTGAAACTTCTGAAACAGTGAGCCGAGATAAACCTCACCTCCTTTAAGTTATGGTTGTCAGGTATTTTGTCCCAGAGATGAGGAGAGTGTCGAAGACGGGTGGTGTGCCTGAGGGAAGTCACATCTCTCTCTGTGCCTCAGTTTGCTGTGCTCACTAAATGCATGGGTGGCCACTCACTGGCTAGTTACTTAATATCTCTCTGCCTCAGTTTCCTTACCTAAAATAATATAATAATCTTTAATCTCATTGTTTTAAGGATTAAATAAAATAATATGTACAAAATGTTAAGCATGGTTTCAGGGGCGTAGAAAGCATTTAACTTGTGAGTTTTATTCCTGGGAATCCCATGTGATTCTATAGTTTGAACCTGGAAGCACAGACTATCCAACAACGAAGAAGGGGCCTTAGGACTGGGGGTGCAGCTCAGTGGTGGAGTATTTGCCTAGTGCATGAGACCTGGGGTTCAATCCACAGCACCACAGAAGGAGGCAGAGAAGGGGAGAGAGAAAGGGGAGGGGGAAGGAGAAGAAGGGGTCTTTAGTAAACTGAGCAATAGACTGATGCCCAAAGAGGGGGAACTTGTCCAGGGACAGTCAGCTAGCTGGGGACAGGGCCAGGTGCCCACCCATGGCTGATCCCTAGGAGGTTTTAGGAGTGGGCCTCAGAGGTGCATACTGATCATTGGCCTTTCCTCCAAGTGCTGTCCTTGGTCAGGGCTGGACAGCAGTCCACCTCCCTGCATGAGCAGCAAAACTGTCAAACCCTATCACGTTGAGTGGCCCACCTCTATTTAGAAGAGATGAGCAGAGCTGGGAGGGCTGCTACTAAGCACTATCTATGTTCCCCTTCCTACTCACAGGAAGACAGACTGAGCAGTAATTACGCTTAGTTAATGATCTCTAGTAGTGACAAAAGCTTAGCTGAGTGGGCAAAGCAGAGCAGGGCTGCGTGGATATCATACCAATGAATAGAGTCTAATCAATCAAGACATTAGAGCTCAAGCCTGGGGTCTGATAAAAACTGATGTACTGACCTGGTGGAATGCCGCTGGACAAGACAGGGGAGGGAGTGTGTCTTCTAAGAGTCCCACTGAAGTGGCTGGGAGAGCCCCAGGGGGTAGGGTCTGTTCCATACTAGTGATTGTTTTGGAGGCAGGTTGGGAAATGTGAGGATTAACTAGGGACTGGTACCGCTAGGAGGCCAAGGTGGCCACGCACTTGAGTATCCCCAGAATAAGCTAAACTAGCAACGGTGGCTCTAGGGCTTCACTGGGAAGAAAGCAAAAAGGGAGTGATTGTGGCATTTTTATAGCTGCTGGTGGCCTTGGGAAAAACCACATGTCCTGTGAATCTTGCAGGTAACATTGTCCCTATCTGTCTCCCAGCCTAAGGAGGAATGGCAGGGCTAAATTGCTTGTTTACAGTCTCCGGGGTTGATTTTCGTGCTTTTGGTTCTGCTCAGGGTTTTTACTCCTTCACACAGGAGTTAGCAGCTCCTAAAACACAGTCACTCTTATGGCATTTTCGTTGCTATTTGTTTCATTTTGCACAATGAACTGACCCATAGGAAATACAAGCAGCAAGGAACGGGCCACTTATGCAGAACTTGGTCTCATAGCACCAGTAGCACCTGCTTTGTAACGAGTCACCTAGAGGTGGCACAACTTAGGCCAAGCTGGGTGAAGACTCCAGGAATGAACATGTGCCTTGTTCTGAAAAGTGGTGCAGCTTTGGAAGGGTGGCAAAGAGACATCTACAACCCTCACAATTCCTTTCAGTTTGGTGGAAAAAGAACCGTGGATTTGGGAGGCCCAAGAAAGAGATGGGCAATGTGACAGTTGATGCTGGTCTTATGGTAGGGGCAAGGAGCATCTCAGATAGAGAGAGAAACGCTGCCACTATGCACTTTATTTTTCCTTCCTGCTGGCAGGAAGAAAGTATATAAGCAATAATTACCTCATATAAATAATCTCTGGTGGCAAACAAGACCTTAGCTAAATGGAATTCATGAGCTGCTGAGTTACACAAACACAAACAAAAACATGAGCCCCTCAGACCAAAATATCTGATGGGCTTTCCTTATAAAGCTAGAAAACTTCCATCTGGAATGGAATATATTTGTATGCAAAGCAGGAATTTTGTTTTTAAAGACTCACTGACATCTGAATAGATGGTTCTCCAAAGCAGATATGCAAATGGCCAATAAAGTACAAACTGGGACAATATGCCGCATCATACCCAGGAGGATGGCTGCACTTTAAATTGCAGATAATAATGAGGGTTGGCAAGGTGTAGAGAAATCCAAGCCCAGCCAAAAGGTGGAAACAACCCCTATGCCCATCAACTGATGAATGGATAAACAAAATGCGGTCTAGCCATACGATGAAATATTACTCTGCCACTCTGCCATGAAAAGGAGTGAAGTAGTGATACACGCTACAACGCGAACTTTGAAAGTGTTATGCTAAGTGAAAACAGCCAGTGTCAAAGGACTACATATTGCATGATTCCATTTATGTGAAAGACCAGAATAAGCAAATCAATAAAGACAGAAACTAGAGAAATCTTTTTTTCTAGTCTAGTGACTAGATTATTTCACACAACTTAATGTTCTCAAGGTTACTCTTGTGTCAGAATTTCCTGCCTTTTAAAGGCTAAATACTATTTCATTGGATATTCCATGGATATGCCACATTTCTTTTATCCATTTATTTATTGATTATATTGGGTTGTTTTTGCCCACTGCAAATAATGCTGCTATGAGTATAGCTGATTTTTATGTCACATGTCATTAAAGGATCTAGAAAAAGCTAAAGTCATGTAGCTAGAAAGTGAAGTTTCTATATTTAGAATCCAAGTTCTTCAGAATCCGGAGTCCTGCTCTCAGTCACTGACACAAGCCCTGGCTCCTAAATTTGAGCCATGCCCATAACTAAGTCATGAATTTCATTACAACCATTTACCACCTGTACTATTCCTCAATATTTCTTTAAATTTATCTCTTTTTCACCTAAATAGATACAGTTTTGTCTAAGCAGTAATATGCATGCATCATGGTTTTGATGTGTTTTTTCCCATACACATGAAATTAAATATAGATGCATAGATACAAAATGTTCCTTCATGCCACCTAAGTTTATCTATGACACAGGGTATTTTGACCACACCTTGCAAAACATTGATTAGAATGATTTGAATTTGAAGAGGAGAGACCCACACCTGGGACTCTTGGCTTAAGGACGCACAGGGGAGTGTCCCAGTGACCCAGCTCCTGGCTGCTTCTTGTCCATTTACTGGTTCGACAATCAGGTTCTCCTTTACTTAATCAGAAAAGAGTAGGCTGGAAATCCATTTGAAGCAAGGGCAGGGGAAAGGTGTCCCAAGAGCCCATGGAAAACCCTCACTGTGGCACCCACAGCTAGGTCCAGTGTGGCTTGGATAACTCAGCAAGAGGAATCTTGAGTGACATCTTTTCTGATTGTGCAAACTTTAGCTCTGCCCAGGGAGCCACAAAAATCAAGTCTTTCCCCCCTTCCTCTACCCATGTAACTTTCATCTTTGTCAAGCCTCTTTTATCAGCCTTGCTCAGACCACACCCCCTTTCATTTATTTTTCTCGTCCGATTGCATTAGCTAATACTTCCAGAGCATAACGTTAAATAATAATGACTGTAGTGGGCATTGTAATGGTAACCACTTTTCAACTTTCACCACTGACTTTTTCTACATAGTAAATACATATACAGTAAAATATTCACATATTCATAAAGTTGTATCAAGAAGCATCCTTTAATTCTTTAAGTATTTGATCTACTCTGGATGTTTAGGAAGGGGATGCTACAGTTGCAATAATTTGATAGATAAAGAGCTGAAAGAAGTAACTTGCTTAAGGTCATACAAGTAAAAAGAGGCAAATTCAGGATTCAAATCCTGGTAGGAAATGGTCAGAGCTCATCTTTTTCACCCTGTACACATCATAATAGCTTCAATTGGTAGGTACTTTTATTAGTACAATTTTGTAGACAATACTTCGAAAGAGAGTTTGATTTGTCCGAGGAAAAAACAGCTGGTAAATGTATCCTCCTCACGGGTTGACAGGGTGGTCTTACGGTTCACCTCCACTGCACGGTGGGTTCATTTCTTCTGCATATTTTGTGATTTTCTCCAGTCTGTCATCCATTCCATTCCATTGCCTTGGCTTCCTGTCATGTCAGCTCTACTTTTTCTTTCTCTTTTGGTGCAGGGGGTTGAACCCAGGGCCTCATGCATGCTATGCAAATGCTTCAACCCCAAATTTCAACTATACTTCTGACATGAATATTACTCTGCTGCAATTGCTTACTCTGATTTTTCTAGATCCTTTGATGACATAAAAACCAATCACTGTATTTTTGTATAGCTATACTCATAGCAGCATTATTTGCAGGAGGCAAAAGTGGAAACAACCCAGTATCATCAATAAATAAATGGAGAAAAGAAATGTGATATATCCCTACAGTGAAATAATAGTTAGTCTTAAAAGGGAAGGAAATTCTGACACAATGGTAAACCTTGAGAACATTAAGTTCAGTGAAATAATCTAGTCACAAGAAAACAATACTGTTGATTCCACTTATGTGAAGAACTTAGAGTAGCCAAATACATAGGGATGGAAAGGTGGTTGCCAGGGGTTGAGGAGGAAGAAATGGGGTGCAGAGTTCCAGTTTTCCAAGGCAAGTTCTGCCACTGAACTGTCCACTTAAATGTGGTTAAGATGGTAAATTTATCATATATATTTTACCACAATTTAAAACTTGGAAAACCAAAGCAGGCTTTCTGGGGGCAGACTGGTGGCAGGGGAAAGGCTGAGAGGGGCCCAGGTGTCACATGTGGGAGAGAGGCCTAGGACTTTGAAAACGGGGTAGTTTAATCTTGTGAAGCTGTTTGCTGGATTCGCAGCAAAGCCCCATCCAGGCTGAAACCTGCTACAGAGAGAGTTCTGTGTGAATGGGGATTTGGGCAGTGCCAAGGGGACAGAAGTCATCTGAATGAACAGGAGGTGCAGCAGTACCAGAAGCACAGACTGGAGCCACTTGGCCCACGAACTAAGTCTGCCGAGTCACAGATGACCGCGGCTTTGTAAATCCTCCCCCTCCCCTCCCAGCTTTCTATAGATTTCCCAGAGGGCCAAGGCTATCTTCTCTAAATCTCGAAGGACAGACACACTTCAGCTGCCACCTGGGTCATATTTATAAATGCTCCTTTTCTCCTCAATTTAGCTGACTCTTTATACTTTTCAGAAATGTAACCCCATCTTTTGGGGAGGGTTGCTGTGTGAGCCAGGGTTCTAGAGCTAGGCATCTAGGGTTTAAATCTTCGCTCTGCCACTTGTTAACTGTGACTTTGGACAAATTATTTCATCTGTGGCTCAGTTTATTCACCTACCAAATGGGGCAATGATATTAATATCCTAACTCACGGGGCCTTTTGGGAGAATTAAATATGGTGCTGCATAGTTATGTAGAACAATTCACATGGCGCCCATCATCAGCTATTACCTGTCTCTGCCTCAGTCCCTCGCACATACAGGAGCGCGTCTTGGAAAGAATGATCATCCTAAGGAGAATGAAGATTTCCTGACCTCCACTCTAACACACCCAGAGCTCTGTGGGGTTTGGCTCCAGGATGGGCAGAGCCCCTTTCTCAGCTGCACCTCAGTTTACCAGAATGTGAAAATCCAGCTCAGCTCCTGCGGGCACTCGCATCTGGGCTTTCTCCGTGGGAGGGGATGATTCAGGGAGCCCTCCCTCTTCGGAGGGAAACAGCCCCAAGCACAGAGCTCCTTCGGCTAGGAGAACGGGACTGTCCCTTCCGAAGGAAGATGGGGCTTTATTAGCAGACTCTGTGGTAGGCGATCAGGGGCTCTGTGGAGGTGGTGGGGCAGGGACTCCTGGAACTCAGGGGCCACCTGAGAGCGAAGCAGGCGAAGTCACCTAGCTCTGCTTTGGGATCCTCAGCTCTCCGCCGCTGGCTTGGATGCGTTCTCCTCTGGGTCTTTGCTGGAGTGCACCTGGAGGACTTGGGCTTTTCCGATGTACACTGGGGAGGAGGAGAGGCTGTGGAGGGGTGGGCCCTGCCCGGGAGCTTCCCAGCAGGCGGGGCAGACCCCTTCCCCAGAAAGGCCTCCTGCAGATATGTGGGAGCAGACTGGGAGGGAGGCCGAGTCAAGCCCATCCTGCCCTCAGCTTAGCTGGGGACCTGGGACACGTGGATTCCCTTCTCTGAGCCCCGCCCTCCTTTCCTTTCAACATCCAGGGAACGAGTGCTAAGTGCCTACTCTGTGCCAGACACTGCTGGGCCGTGCACCTGTGTTTTAATAAAAAATACTTTAAAAATTAAAGTGTTGTTACTATGTATACTAACTCCATTATGTATTTTACATGTGGCACAAGACAATTTCTCTTCACTCAGTGCTGCCCAAGCAAGTCTGACCCATGGGCACAGGTTGGATGAGCCTACTTTACAGCCTGATGGAGGAGGGTAAGGTCAAACGCTCCTATTTGTCCTCGTCTCTCTCTCCAGTCCACTCCCCTCCCGCAAAGGCACCTGGATGGCTGCGGGGGCCTCCTCCCTGCTCTCCCTCATTCTCCCACTCAGCCATGTCTCCCACAGCAGCCAGGAGACACACACACCACACTCTGCTTATAACCCCCCAGTGCCCCTCATGCCCTCAATGCTAGACCACACCTGGCTTTCCCTGCAGGCTAACTCTGCCCACCTGCCTCGTCTCCCCTCTACCACTATCCCCTACCCATACAGCCTACCCATGGGGCCACCTGGCCTGCTTTTCCACTAACACACTGGGCAGGTGGGGCCTCCGCCTAGAGCTCTCACTCACCTGCAGAGGGCTGGATCCTTTCCGAGGTTCAGCCTCCTGCCCCAAGTCCTCCTCACCCCCACCACACCCACCTGCTTTACTCTCCCTCCTGCACCCCCCAGGTGTTTTTATTTGTTGTCTGTGCACCTCCTCCTAAGATATGAGCCCCATGGTACAGGAACATGTCTGAATTCTTTCCCAACACAAAATAGGTGCTCAGTAAATATTTGCTGAGCAAATGAATAGGTGAATTGAGCAGCTTCCTTAGGTAGGGACCCATCTCCAATTTGCCTCGCCTCCTGCAAGGAATCCAGGGTGTGCCTCATCCCCCCTCGCCCCCCTGCACGACTCCCTGCATGAAACCTCACCTGGTTTTTCGCTTTTGGGCAGAGGTGGAGACTTTGTCTTCTTCTGGGATTGACTACAAACAAATACAGAGAAGAAGCTTGGGATCCAGGTCTGCCAAAGGCAGGAGGTGCAGGTGGGAGGGGTGCAGGTGTCAGCTGCCCACTCCGGGGGAGGTGAGTCACCCAACCTGGATAGCCAGACCACCACTGTCTGTGGCTGGACCCAGGCAGCTCCCGCATCCCCCAGCTGTGATTCTGTGCCTCTGTGGCCACTGGGAACCTAGGCCCTTTTGTACCTGGAGCTGTAAGGATGACCATTGTAGCAGCCCTCTCCTTGGGCCCTTGTTCACACCCTGGCAGACAGGAAGACCTGCCTTGCATTTGAATGGGGAAGACAGGACCCCTTCCCCTGAGTGTCCCTATGAGGCCTCACATTGCCCCAAGCCCTTTCACACACCCCTTGTCCTTTCCCTCTGTGGCTTCAGGAAGCTCGAAGACAGGCTTGTCCCAGGTCACCTTCCTCACTCTGCCCTTCCTCCTCTGGCCTCTCAAGTTGGGAAAGAAAACCAAGTCCAGGTGAGAGCAAGAACCCAGGTCTTCAGCAACCTAAGCCGGCCCACCCCTGCCTCTGCTACCCAAGTCTGCCCACCTCCAGTCACCCCCCAAGCTCCCCACTTCCTGAAGAGTACACCCTCCTGACTCCTGCCTTCACCTGCACTTCTTCCAGGATGGCCTTTTCCCATCCTCTGCTCTGCTCCTTCAAATTCTATCAATGTGCCTGAACTCCACCAGGCATACTTGGGCGATCATTAAGAATACAGACCCCTGCTTCACCCTAGTGCTGGCGGATTAGAATCTCTAGAGGTCCAGTTCAGTGGTAGCTGTGCTCTACCACTGAGCTACACCCCCAGCCCTGGCCTTGCATTTTGAGCAAGCTCCCTGGGTGAGTTTGAGTGCTACTAGATTGGGAGGCCTGCCACCCGCCAGGTGACTTTGGGCAGGTCCTCCAATTGTCCCCGAGCCTCCATGTTCTCATCTGCAGAATGGAAGTAATACTGCCCCTGTGCTTATTAGGCTAGAAACATCTAAGACACCCAGGGGTGTAAGACAGACTTAGTGGGGCTCCATCTTGCCCTTCCTTCACCGAAAGACAGGCTGTACCACCTGCTTTGTGAGAATTTCCCCTTTTTTCTCTGCGGCACTGGGAGTGGAACCCAAGGGTGCTCCACCACTAAGCTACATCCCCAGCCCTTCTGATTTTTTTGATTTTGAAACAGGATCTCACTAAATTGCTCAGGCTGGCGTTGAACATGTGATCTTCCTGCCTCAGCCTCCTGAATAGCTGGAATTATAGATGTTTAGCACCACTCGAGACTCCTAGTTAGTAATGAATCCTTTTTCTTTGTAATTAATCCCTTTCTCCTCCAACCATCTAGGGCAGTTGATACCAGTTACTTTAGCCTGCCTGTGTCACATTCCAATCTACCCGTGTCTTCCCGTAGATCAAGAGCTTCCGAGGGCTGGATGGGGTTCACCTGCCTTCTCTTGTTACAAACCACCCCACTCCCACCAGCGGACAGCAGGACCTACCAGGTCCCTTGGGGAGGAGCTGGGCCTCTTGCTCCAGGACAGGCTCAGTCAGCCCAAGCTCTGGCCAGCTCCACGCTCCCTCCTCTGGACCTCATAGATCTCACCCAGGAGGCTGGGTGCTGACCGTGAGGAAGCAGATCTGGGAACAGAGGGGCAGACGGGGTTGTGGAGCCCACCTGTAGGGTAGCTGAAGCTTCTCTTGAGGCGGCTCTTGAACTTCTTGAAGCTGGTCCAAGAGCATATCTGTCGGAATGGAGTCTAAGGGCTGGGGGAGGAGCTGAGCCACGGCAGTCTGCAGGAGTCCGAGAGCGAGGTCTTTCTCTGGAAGCACAGCCCCGGGCAGTGGACTCAGGCCAGTCCCTTTCTGGGTCTCCCCAGCTTGCCCAGCCCTGGACACAGGCAGCTCTCTCTCTAAACTCCCACATTCTGCCTTGCATCTCTTCTGTCCCATGTCCACCAAGAGCTCAATGCTTCTACACTCCTCTCCCACCACACAACCAAGGTGCACCTTGTTCTCAGCTGCATGCAGCCCACCACACTAGGGCCACCCTCCTCTCCGTCCTCCTGCTCCTCCTCCTGGCTCTCATCACTCCCCACCCTCCCACTGAGACACGACCTCCACCCACTGTCCCACCCACTGTGTTTCCATGTGTGTATTTGTGTGTCCTTGTGCATACATGTATGTGTTCTTGTATTTCCACCTGTGTATGCCTTTCCCACAGTAGTATGTGAGGAACTGTGTTTGCTAAGTTTGATCCTTAAACTTCTCCCACAACACTGGTGCCTAGGCCTGGGGTCAGCTTGAAGGAGGAGACCCCTCCAAGGGGTAGAGCTGCAGAAATCCTGCTGGGGTCTAGGGGAGGATGAAGCAGGACATTGTCCAGCTGGGAAGATTTTCTTTGCGACTCCAAAGAGGAGGAGCTGGATGACCTTAGGGTTGGGAGCAGAGTGACATCGGAGTCCTGCAGAACCAGAGAATGGGGGCAGAACCCTGACAGTGTCCATGCAGAGAGGGGGCCGTGTTCATGTGTTCTCACCCTTAGGGGGTGCGTAGAGCAGCCAGAACTGGATGGCACTCAGCGAATCTGTCTGAAGAATCTGGCATAGGAGCTCTAGGATCTGTGGGCAGGAGAATGGCTGGGTCAGTGAGAGCCCCCGCTATGTTCCATCCAGCAGAGCAGGCAAATGTGGGTTCAGGGGCACCAAGGGGCCTCTCCCCCTGAAGGGGCTCAGGAGCCACATGCTCTGGTTCCCACAAAGGTCCCTGCCCCTACTCTCATGGGACCCTGCAATCTACAGAGGGCTTTCTCTCACAACAGATCCAGAGGAATATTTTTTCATTCTTTCTCCCTTTCTTTCTTTTTCCCTCCCTCCCCTCTTCTTTCCTTCCTATTTCTCCTTCATCCTTCTCTCTCTCTCTCTCTCTCTCTCTCTCTCTCTCTCTCTCTCTCTCTCTTTATCCCTCTCTTTTTCATGAGGGGAATGGAACCCAGAGCCTCACACATGTTAGGCATGCACTCTACCACTGAGCTACACCCCTACCCCCTGGAGGAAGATTTGTGGGGAGTACTGGGGATTGAAGCTAGGGCCTTTGTACTGAGCTACATCCTCATCCTCTATTTATTTACTTATTTATTTTTATTTTAAGACAGGGTCTTCTAAGTTACAAAATTCCCCAGGTTGGGCTCAAACATATGATGCTCCTGCCTCAGCCGCTGTAGTGCTGGCATTACAGACATAGGCTACTACACCTGGCTGGAGGAAGATTCTTAACTTCCCGTCTGGAATGGCAAAGAATCCAGGGCTTTGCTAGAGGAAGACACTTAACAGGGACTGTGTGGTGGAATTAAGCCTCGGCGTCAGATTTGTGGAGGCCTCACCCCTGGAGCCTCTTTGGGCTGGCCTGGGTCCCTCACTGGGAAGGCAAAGTCAGAGCTGGCCAGTCATTCCTCAGAGACACATCAAGTCCCACATATCTGGGTCCTTTTTGTGGGAATTTCAGGTACCCCATAGGCCTCCCCACCCTGGAGCTCCCAGAGTCTGGAGATGTTAGCAAGGAGGAGAGGGAGTCCTGTTGGGCAGCCCACTGGTCAGGACAGGCTGGTTTTGCCAGCTGCCCAGTGGGGGCCTCCTTCCTACTGAGCAGCAAGCACACTGGGCTTCTCCATGTGTCCTCAGCCCTTGCTGTCTTTGCTACTTCGAGGCCCATTTTCCCCTGTGTTCTCCTGTCACGTAACATCAGGAGAAGATCCTACTGTCTGGGATGGGCTAGAGGGGCTTCCTAGGCCAGGTTTCTGATGGTGGCTGTGGCTGTGGCAGGTTGGAGTTGGGGCCTATGGAGGGAGGTGGAGCCCCTGGAGCCCTAGGAAAGTGGGGTTCCCTCAACACTTGGCAGTCGATCTCTCTGGGACCTGTAGGGGCCTGTCAGACCCAGCAGGTCAGCCTGCTCCTTGGCAGAGTGGAAACAAGACTGAGCCTCTCCCCAGGTCTGTGCCTGCCCACCCCCCATCCCCCACCCCCCGAGACCCACCTGCTGCTGTGACTCCCCCAGTCTGCGCCAGTGCCCTGATCCATCCTCTGCATCCAACTTACCTGCCCTCTGCCCCCTCCCCACAGGGCCCGAGAACCTAATTCCAGACACGTTGAGGATGCCCTAAGGGGAGAGAGTACTGGTTCTTGTCCCAGCTATGCTGCTTCTTCGCTGGGGACCTGGGTCACAGAATACCACCCCACAGGGCCTCAGCCTTCTCATCTGTGGGATGGGTATCCTGGGCCCTGGCTCCTCAGGCCGCTTGTCTGGACCCTGGCAAGGCTCCAAAGGCACTGCTGACCTGAAGGAAGGGGTTTCTAAAGGTGCAGGCTGCATGTCTGCCCTTCCCTGGAAGGCTCATATGCATTTTAACAGTGACATAATGTCCTTATCTACCGGAAGGAGGCATGGACTCATCTTAGGCCTCGATGGGGAAACTTGAACACAGAGCAGATGGGCTCTGGGTTCTGCTGGAGCACAGACTGAATTCCTCTCAGGGTGGGAGACCAGGCTGGGACCTGGGGTGTGGCTTTAGAGTGCACTGGGTGGGACCTTCACCTCTGTGCCTCTCAATCCACTTTGCAGCTCCCTTAGTGACTCATCAGATGCTGCAACTGGGATGGACCTTTGATGACAACGTGATCAGCTCCCAGTTGCATAGACCATGGAAATAAGGCCCTTTAGGGAAGAAGACTCACACAGAAAGAGACGGGCTGGCACAGGCTCCCTAGAGGCAGGGATTAGAGCCTGGGTTGCTGATGCCCAGGACAGGGGTTTCCCAACTTACAGACCTCACAGTTGTAGGACCAGTGTCCCCAGGAGAAGCGAAGCCCAAAAGCAGCCTAAAAGGATGCTAGTTGGTAGAGCTGGGAGCAGGGACTGTTACAGCCTCTGCTGCCAGAGCAGGGCTCACCAGCAACTCCTGGTCCTGCAGGAGGGAGGCCTGGGCTCCTGCATCTCTGCTGGAAGGGTGGCTTCGCTGGCCCTGGCGGAAGTTGCGGCGACTGAGAGCTTGGATGGAGGCAGGGATGAGCCTTCCAGTTTCAGCAGAGTACTTTGCTCCCTGGTCCCTTTGAGGCTCCTCCTTCTGCTGGGACAAAAGTGACCAGAGACTCCAGGAGTCAGTGAGAGGGAAGGAGAAGGCAGAGGGGAAATGAGAAGAAGGCCGAGGCACATTTCCAGGGCTCCGCTTCTCACAATCCAGTATCACAGCAATGCCAGGGACACAGGTTGTCACCCAGGACACCACTACCCACTTTTGGATTGAGCCTTCCACTAGAGCACCTTCAACTAGCAAGAGCTCTTCCTCCCCGAACTCAGCATCTATGGTTGAACAATGAATGCCCTGGTGGTCCTTGTTCTTCCACCCATGCAAATCCTCCCTGCTACCCCTCCCCAGCCCATCAGAGATTTGAAAACAGTATCCTGGCCAAGGCCACACTGCCTACCTTCATTCCCAGCTTGGCTGTCCCCAGGATCATCCCTCATAGCCTGGCAGCCTTCCTTCGCCCTGGCCTCTGGGGCCTCCTGCCCTTGCAATTCCAATTAAGCCTTATAGTCTCCTTCTCCCCTTTTTAAAGATGAGAAACTGAGACCAAGGCCGCTTAGCTGCTACCCTGAGTTAGCTGAGAGCAGCGACAGTGGCCAGGTTTCTGTTTTTCCACTCTGGTTGCCCAAGACGAGGGGCAGAAGCAGACTCAGCCACAAGGGCTAGGCCTGTCCAAGACCACCTTCCATTTGCCTCTTGATTATCTTTGCCAATTTACCACCAAATAGTAACTACGAAGTAACCCCCATCCACCCCCATCCCATTATGTATCTAATTATGTATCCATGTCCTCAAGGCCACCTCTGCTAGGAACCCCTCTTGGGTTTCCTGTTCTCACCCTCCTTTGACCCTCACTGACACCCTCCTCCCAGCACCAACAGCGGAGCTTTGAGAAACTTCCTTGCAGAGGGTTGAGTCCTTTTCCTCAATTCCCAGACTCCTTTCTGGCTCTTCACCCACCTCTTTGTTCTTCAGCTCTGTCTCCTTGGTGAAGACAGCCACTCGGGAAGTCAGCTCCTTCAACTCTCTCTTCCAGGCTGCTGGGAGGAGGGGGACAAGATCCTGGGGCTCTGCTCCCCCTCCCTGTAGCACCAGGGCTGGGAGGGCAGGGAAGGTACAGTACCACGTGGAAGACCCCCCCCATTCTTCCAGGTCTTCCTGCTCCAGTCCTAAGGGAGAGGGGGAAGCAGTGCCACGGAGGAAGGGTTATGAAAGGAACATGGGTGGGGTGTGGTCACTTCTCTTCTAAAGGGAGGTGGTGTCGATGTCCTGCCTCAGGCATTCTGGGACATGTTGGTGAGGATCGGGATACTTGTGTTTGGACATGGATCATCTGATCTAGCTTCACCTCCTTTAGGTACCTGGAGCCAGGACTGAGATTTGGTCAATTCACCGCATCCTTATGGACACATTGAATCACTTCTGGATAGGTGATGTGGACTCCATAGCCAGCTGGTCAAACTTCCCTGACCTGTGCTGGCTGCCTGGCCCCTTTCCCAAGAGTTTCCCCTCTGCCCCTACCAACCTGACTTTCCTACTCCCCAGTAGCAGAGCGGGTAGAGCTCGGCAGGACAGAGGCCTCCAGAAGGCTATGCAGCACCGTGGCTGATGGTCTGATTGCTCGGTGCCTGAGCATGCAAGTCACAAAATAGTGCAAATGTCATTCCTATCCGTAGCTATAAACCACATGTTTCTGAGGCCTAGGACCTGAGATGAGGTAGGGAGTAATGCAGAGATGAGGCTAACCAAGGAAATGCGGGGAAAAGTGGGTCATCCTATGGGTCCCACCCACACAAGAGTAATGGCCCTTTTCCTTCTCAGGCACCCACCCAAGTAGGGCAGCTCTAGGGGACAGGTGTGAGCACTCAGGAAGAAGGGTGTGGTACAAATACTCACCAGAAGAGAGCTGGGGGTTCCGATTGGACTGTGGGTCCCCAGTGAGGACAGAGATGGTGGGCATCCCCATCAGACAGTGAGATAAGTGTGTGAACTGAGGCAGGGAGGACACAGAAAACTCGTCCTTGACGACACAGACAGGCTTCCCAGTGAGATCTGTGAAGAGTTGGAGGCTGTGGGAGGGGGGCCTGTCTGAACCTTAGGAGCTCCAGGAGGCCAGAAAGAGGCTGAGGGGCAGGTAACCACCAGTCCATACATCAGCCATCAGAGCCAAGAAGCCCTGTGATTGGTGAGACCTGCCATCACCTTATCCACAGGGCACTGAGAAGTGGACCAAGAAAGGATTTTTTGATCCTATTAACCCCCATCTTGGGGCCCCCAGGGTTCTCCAGTTGCTCAGGCCGAGAACCCCAGAGGGAGCTTTGAGTCTTCTCTTTCTCACACTCCACTTCCCATCATCAAACCCTGTTGGCTCTGTCCCGTAACTATCCCTAGGAAAGGCCCATGCACTCTTCCATGCTTGATGATCCAAGCCATCAAGACAGTGGCCAGGGCGACCTTGCTAAAATATCTCATTTCCGTGTTCTCAACCTTCCAGTGACTCCACCTGACTCTTTGAAGCAGTTTAATGGTGACACTAGTGGCCTGCACATCCCAGCTGATCTGGCCCCATTGCCTCCCTGACAACATCTCCTTCCTCTCCTACCCTCTGGTCCAGCCACACCTTGAACTTCCTTGCTATTTCTCCAGCAGAGCTGGGATGTTCTTGCTCAGGGCCTTTGTATTTGCTCATCCATGTGCCTGGGGCATTATTAGCCCCAATTTGTGCATAGTTCACATACTCAGTTTCTTTAATGTTTTGAAATGAAATGGCCTGAGTTAGAAAGCACAACTCAGCTCTAGGGCAGAGAGGGAAATCATGTAGGGGACCCTGATTCACCCTTGGAGCCTGGACTTCACTCCTGCCCCCATGTCAGACCTGGGTTGGCCACGAGGCAGCCCGGGGACCCTGATTAGACACCATGCTCTCTGGGCCTCAGGCTGGACATGGGCTGGAGGGAACTCATCCTGTCCAATACTCAAGGTCAATTACTGATCACCCTGCCAGACCTGTCCCACCCCAACCAGGCCCTGGTGGACCTGGCCCTACCTTGGATGTGGGTCACATGCTGGGGGTGGGGGTGGTGCCTGGAGAAGAAGGAATGGTGGCTGAGACGGCCAAAGCGGTAGGTGCCAGCAATTTGGGGTTTGGGCTTCCTCAGCACTTCTTGGATCAGCTCCAAATCCACAATGCCTGGGATCTTTCTGTGGCCCACCGTCCCCACGGCTCTGTGGCCTGTTCCCTGACTTCTCAGGTTTCAGCTTGGCCTTTGGACTGAAGGAGAAGGTTTACGGGGGAAGTGAGCTGAGCTTCCGTCTGGCAGCAGTGCCCACCCCAACTCTGATCTGGGTGCTTATCATAGAGCCCGTTCTCAGAGACTCAGAAATCTTCCCAGATTCCACCCCTTCCCCCACCACGGCACCCAAAACTCAGCTCCCCCAGAACCCTTTTCCCAGGGGCACCATCCAGTCCCAGGGAGCCTGTGTCTTCCTAAGATGCCTTCTTAGGTTCTCCAGTCCATCTGTGAGAGCTCAGATAGAATCTCCCAGAACCCAGTTTAGTTTTCTCCCAGAGAACAAATCTGGAACTAGAAAGAGAAGCCTCATACCCACCTAGTCCTCCACATACCTGGGGTGGAGCAAAGGCCCCTTATATGCACCTCCTAGGGGCAGGGGCTGTCCCCAGCAAGTCCTGTCCCCAAGCCCAGCGGTTGGCAGCCCAGAGGAGGCAGCTGTCACCCTCCCCCTCAGGGTGGTCCTGGGCCAGAGCCAAAGCCAATGCAAGACCAGGCAGGCCATTCTTTTCCCATAGGGTCCCTCTCAGGAGACGCAGAACTGACAGGCAGCTGTCAGGGTTGTGACGCTGTGGGGAAGTGTTACACGCTAGCTGGGCTTCTCTGGGGACCAGCAGGTCAGGTTCCCTGTTCCCCACCCCGTCCTGAGGACCTGAGCCTCTGCTCCTGGAGGGAGAGTGGAAGTCAGCCCAGCAAGCATCCGAAGGTCAGGCCATTCCCACTGGGGCCTGGTGCAGACACCTGCCTGGTGGCTGTCTGCATGCCCTTCTCCTGCTGTTCCTGGCTGAAGGGGGTCCCTCTGGAGGGGAATAGGTGGGCTCTGGATATGCTAAGCCAAGAGTGCTGCCCTTGGACCCTGTGTGGATTTCGCTGACCTGGCCCCTGGCTTTCCTATTTGTATCTCTATTCTCCTCTAGGGAATCTGGGACTTAAAGAAAAACTGTAAACTGCCTTCAGAAGCCACAGTTAGCTACCTCCTCTACCCCTAAGTAACAGAGGATGTCACCTCCTAAATTGCCCCCCCATTCCCAGAATGCCTGTGCTCTGTGTTCCTGCCCTGACTCATGTCTTCTCCTTCCCAGGGAGGGTCCCTGCCCGCAGCCTCTGCTAACTTAGCTGAGGACCCACTGGGGGACTGGCTGGTGACAGAGGAGGGTGAAGAAAGGCTGTTTCTCCTGGACCTCCAGGCTACTGAGCTCCCCTAGGCTGCCTCTGTCTTCCTCCCTGTTCTGCTCCCCGCACCCTTGGTCAGCAGGTGAACGTTTAGGGCCTTATCTTGTCAGTGAATGTTCAAAATGGTTTCTAAAGGGTCACCTGAGCCCTGCAGACACAGGCCCAGGAAAAGTAAGACTGAAGACAAGTATCATTTCAATCCATGTACGAATGTTCAGCCAACTGAGTCCTCACCTCCATTTTGAAACGTACAAATGTTGCATCCCATGACCAAGCTGTTGCAAGCTGGCATTTAATAGAGAATGAATGACCGAATGAGCCTGAGGCCTATATTCCTAAATGACAAATTGCTTTACCTGCCTAGACATCTGAAGGCATATGTTTTTGCCACACTTGGTCTGTACATCTGCCCCTGCTGACATACCAGGCCTTCTTCTGTCCTTCTCTCCCTCATGTCTCTCTGGCTGCACTGGGTTTCCTGTCACCACCACTGGTTTGTCCAGCTGGAACCTATGTCCAGTTAATGCCTGCTTGTCCTGCATTCTCAGCTCTGGCTGTCTTTGATTTCTCTGCCTAGGTCAATCACCCTGAGCAAAGAAAGTAACTCTGTCCTTAGATTTTAAAAACTGACTGGAGAAAAAGTCTTTCATTGAGTTTGAAAATCCTTCTGCATAAGAATATATCCATTAATATTGCCCAAAAGAGAAAAACCCTGGTGACAACCCAAATATCTAACGGCAGAACAATGAATAAACAAGCTGTTAACATCCAGGCAATGGCGCGTTTTATTGCTGTGAAAATAAATGAGCCACAACTATATGCAACAACACGGATGAACCTTACAAATATACAGCTAAGTCAAGGAAAGCACGTTTCAGACCATACGGCATGAAATGTCTTTTTAAAAGGAAAGTTCAAAGGCAAGCAAAATGATCATAAACGTGATTGAACAATAATAGCAGAAATTGTGACTATTTCTGGATAGAGGAAAGGCCGGGAGAAGGAGTGCAGAGAGCACAGAGGAGACACATCAGGGGTGATATTCCGGTTCTTGGTGTGGGCGGTGCACTTACTGGTGTTCATTATACTATTAAATAAACTAATTAAGTGAAATGGATGAAAGAAGGCAGATGTTAAAACCAAGATTATGATTAATATAAATCTATGGACCTGCTAAATATATATATAAAATATATATCCAATATATGCATGCATTGCTAGGAATGGTTTGGGAAAGGAAATCAATGTGTTCTGAGAATTAACCCTCAGGGACCCCAGCAATCCCCCAGAGTCAGTCCTTATAAGGTTAGCATGTGAGGGACCAGCCTTCTCTGAGGTCAAGGAAGGGGAGAGACTTGCAGAGGCCACACAACCAGTAATCAGAGCCAAAGCATCTGGCTCACGGCCCCTGATCTTTTCTCTAACAACAATGGGCGGAGATTCCTTTTCAGGAAGCTTCAGCACCCTCAGTGACAGGCTGGGTTCTAGGGCACACAGGGCATTTGGAAGCCCTGAATCCACCCATCTATAGGAAAAGACACTTTTAGAATCGACTTTCAAATACTTTTGACCATGATGACATTAAGAAATTCATTTTTCTATCAGGATCCAATTCACATATATGTGTGTGCTTGTGTGTGCATATAACACTGAAACCAGAGTACCCTGGAGCAGTATTTGCCATACTACATATGATGTGCACAGATGCATGTATCCTAGGTTTTGTTTCCATTTTGCAAATGTTAGACTTGACCCATCAAATTGCTGCAATAAGCCACTCAGGAGTCATGATCCGCAATGCTGGAGAGAGGTCAGCAGTGACCTAGCAGGTCAGGACTGACTTCTCCAGAGTGAGACAGGTGGGACTACTGGGGCCACCTCTGCCCTGCCCTCTGTCCCTGGGCCCCCAGACAGTCAGATCTAAGGGATCTGAAGGATGCCACTGATTCACCACAGGACTTCCCCTTCACCCCTGGCCTTCAGGGCCCTCCCCAGGATCCTGGCCAGGTTCCAGGGGCTAGTTCCTCCCTGGAAAGGTCCTGCACTCACCGAGGAAGGTGCCTGCTACAGCATGTGAGCAGGAAGCCCCTACTGCCTGAGCAGGAAGGTGAGAGAGGACCCTCCAAGGGGCAATCTCCTTGGTGCTGTGGACAAGTCTGGTGCTTTGTGACTGCACTGAGCCCAGTGGTTGCTAGGTTACCCCTTCCCTACAACTCCAGAACTTCTCTCATCACCCCGTACCCCCCCCCCCCACATACCCAGCTCCTCTTTCGCTCTCCTGGAAGTCCTTGCTGAGGACTTTCTCTTGTCCTTCCAAGCTCCTCCTCTACTTCCCATGCAGCACTTTCAATGGGGACCAAAGGAGAGAAGGGTTGGTTTGGCCAGCTGTCAGCAGGCGGAGAGAAAGTCTGGCTAAATTGCTGTTCATGCCAGGTCCCAGCTTCATCAGCCACACCCAGCCTGATATGGGCATGGAGGGGCTCCCCTGGGATCAGTCCTCAGGGGATTGTCTCTTAGAGGAGACCAACCACAAGGTCCAGAGTGTCCCTCCAAACTCACTTGGTGGGTCAGCTGCGTGGGAAGATTCTAGGTTTGCAGTTAGGTAGAGATTCCAAGCAGGGTCTGACACCTCCTAGAAGTGTCACTTTGGAAGATGTCACCTCTGGACTGCCACAGATGTGGAATTCTGGGTTCAGTTCCACATTCCGCTTCTTCCTAGCTGTGTAGCCTCAGCCAACTTATCCAGCGTCTCTGAATCTCAGTTCCCATAGCTCTGAAATGGAGATTATACGTCCACCTATTCTCTATTAGAAATATTGAAGTGAGTTAATACACATTCAAGGGTTTAGAACAGTGTCTGACACCAAAAGCCATTTCTCACTATTACCACCTTGTCTGACCCTATAGCATGAGACCCCTTCATCTACTTCTAGGTTTGTTCTGAAGAACAAGTGAGTTAATGGGCGTGAGGCACCTAGTCGTAAGTCTGGCACACAGGAGATGCTAAAAAAATAATAATAATCATTGTTACTGGTAACTTGACAGAGATAGGATTACATAGTGGGGTGGGCCCTTAGTTCAGAACTACCTTGAGTATTTCACTTTATTTCTCTGAAGCTCAATGTGGATGCCTGTCAAATGGGGATAAGGATGATCCTTGGACCATTGAGCTGGGATGAGATCAGAGGCTGTGAGGGGTGTGCATGGCGTCTGTAACCTCTCAGAAGGCACTCGATGCTGTCCTAGGAATGAGGATAGTGGCCCTCGAAACCAACCGAGGTGGATCTACTTGAGAATCTTTGTTCTTATCACCTCTGGCTTTGCATCAGTGCCTTGAGGCTTCTAGACTGGCTAAGTCCTGGGAAGCAAGCAGAGAAAGATGGGGAGTTAGAGGCGAATTTAAGCCCTTCTAAAGTTCTGCCCCTTCCAGCTGAAAGTGGGCTCAAACCACTATGGTAGCCCAAGGAGGTACCCTCTGAACTTGACCTTCCTCCAAATGCTTCTTCAGCCACATGGGCTGAAATGATCCTTGTCTTCAGTCTTACTTTTCCTGGGCCTGTATCTGCAGGACTCAGGTGACCCTTTAGAAACCAGTTTGAAAATCCCCTTCTGCATGCTTCTAAGCATTCTGGTGACCGTGAAGATAACATAATATTGTGTTTGAAAGATGAGAGGCTTTCTTCCCCATGACCAGCCCTTCCTCATGGCTTTCCACACTGGGGATTTCCCAACATGCTGAGACAGCTGAGACACAAAACCACTCTCACCCTCCCCCTGCTGCCTTTCAAGGCTTCCATTGGATTTAGAGCTGAACGAAGCGTCTGCATGCAGATCGCGGCATGGAAAGGGAAGGAGATGCCTTAAGAAATGTCTTCCTTGCTGGTTTATAGAAGAGCTGGGGAAACCATCAGATTTCCTTGTTTGTGGAGTTCAGAAACAGGAGCAAGATTTGTCTGCCTGGGAATGGTGTGAGGCAGCCCTTTGCCATGACCAACGCCTTAGTTATAAAAGGAGAAATATAAAAGCTTATGACGCACTTCCTGTATGCCGAGCACTGCGCTAATCCCTTCAGACGCAGTATCTCACTCCTATAGACGCGGAAACTGATGAGCAGAGAAATCCTTAGCTATGAGTTATGATTTATTCTCCCATCTGTGTCTTGCTCTTCTGTCTCTAATGCAATTTTTTGAGAAAGATAACATCTTAATTTCAATATAGTCCAGTTGACTAATTGTATTCTTAATAGTGGGTTTTGCGTCCTATTTAAGAGAGCTTTACCTACCCAAGTTTATGGAGATAGTCTCCATATTATTTTTACCTTTCAAATTTAGATCTATGATAAACGAGGAATAGATTTTTGTATACTGTATAGTATAAGGGTCAAGAGTAATAGATTTTTTTTCCCATGTAACTATCCATTTGACCTAGCAGCATTATTTAAAGCATTGTCCTTGTCCTGCTTCTCTGTATTACCATATTTATCAAAGTTCAAGTGTCTGTATGTTTGGGTCTGTGTCTGGACTTCTTATCTATCGTTGCATGGATACTACCTTAATTACTGTAGCTTTAAGTACATCTTGATATCTAGTGGTGTGACACTTTCAGCTTTGTGTTTTAAATTGTCTTGGTTTTTCTAGTTCCTTTGGCTCTCTATATAAACTTTACGTTGGGGACCACAAATTCACAATGGCTAAGTTTGCATACTTCCCTAGGGGGTAAACGGAGGTTTGGGATTATCGGTATCACCCTTTTGAGATTTCCCACTATCTCTTTAGGGGTGGGCCATCCTCTCCCATCCACTAAGACTAACACTAAAACCACTAAGACTAAAGACACTCCAGGGCAAGATCCTTCTTAGCGTAAGACCACCTCCACCCTCTTGAGTCATCTGATAATCCCCTCCTCAAATCCCCTCCTCAATCAATAAATGCCAAGATTCTGGCTGCCTCGTGGCTTTTTGTTCCTTGTGAACAACTGGTCATCCTGGATCCCCACTGTACTGCCATTTTGTCTCTTGCTTTTTCTTTCCACGGTGCGCAGTAACATCTTGAAGGAGATTGGAGGCTCAGTGCAGGGGTCCCTGATAACTTTAGAGTAATTTATCAATATCTACAAAAAATTTTGCTGGAATTTTTAGTAGTAATCAGGTCAATCTTGTATATTTATTTGATGAGAACTGAAATGTTTACTATGTGGAGTCTTTCAATCCATGAGCATGGTATGTCTTTTCATTTCTTTAATTACAGGTGCTGGGGTTTGAATTCAGGGCCTTGAAATGTTTCAGTTTTTTGAGAAGTTGTAAATGGTATTCTATTTTTTATTTTGATGGGCATTGCTAGTATATGGAAATACAATTGATTTTTGTATATTCAGTATCCTGTAACCTTGCTGAACTCATGTATTAGTTCTTGGAGATGTGCTATAGATTCACTGAGATTTTCTATATAGATAATAATATAATCCATGAATGAGGACAGTTTTATTTCTTTCTTTCCAATCTATATGCCTTTTAGTTCTCTTTCTTGCCTTATTACACTGCCCAGAATTTTAAAGGGTGTGTTGAATAAGAATGGTAAGAGTGGGTGTCCTTGCCTTGTTCATCATCTTGGGGAACAAGCATTAAGTCTTAACCACTAAATATGATGTTGTAGTTTTTTTGTAAATGTTCTGTGTCAAATTGAGGAAGTTCCTTTCTATTTCTATTTTCTGAGAGTTTTTGTCATGAATAGGTGTTGAATTTTATCCAGTACTTTTTCTGCATCAACTGATATAATCATGTGTTTTTTTTTCTTTAGCTTGTTAATATCATAGATTACATTGACTTTCAAAAATTGAACCAGATTTGCATCCCTGGAATAAATCCCACTTGGTCATAGTGTATCATTCCTTTAAATATTGCAGAATTATGTTTGCTAATATTTTGTTAAGAATTATTGGGCCGGTGAGATGGCTCAGCGGCTTAAGCGCCTGCCCGGCAAGCGCGAGGGCCCGAGTTCGACTCCCGGATCCCACATACGAAAAAGGGGCCGGTGATATCGCTCAGCGGCACGGGCGCCTGTTGGCGCGCGAGGTCCTGAGGTCGACCCCCCGGTACCCACAAAAGAAAAAAAAAAAAAAAAAAGAATTATTGTATTTACTGTCTTGGTCTGCTTTTCGTATCAGAACAATACAAGCTTTATAAAATGAATTTGGAAGTTTTTTTTCTTTCATTTTCTAGAAGACATTGTATAAAATTAGTGCTAATTCTTTTTAAAATATTTGCTAGACTTCTCCATTGAAACCATCTGACCTGGAGATTTACAGTTTGGGAGTTTAAAAAATTATGAATTCAATTTCTTAATAGTTATATTGCTGCTCTAACAAAAATTTTTCTGTACTGCGGATTAAACCCAGGACCTTAGCAAATTCCTAGACAGAGTCTTGCTAAGTTGCTGAGTTGCCCATACTGGGCTCAAGCTTGTGATCTTCCTGTCTCAGCCTCCCAGAGTGTTGGGATTACAGGTATGTGCCATCATACCTGGCTTCTACTTCATATTGGTGAGTTATAATAGTTGGCGTTTTTCAAGGAGTTGATCCATTTCTCCTAAACTGTCAAGTTTATTTGTGTAAGGCTGTTTGTAATATTCCCGTACTACCTCTTTTTTTTTAATCTCTGTAGACCTGCAATTTCATTCCTTTCATTCCCAGCATTGTTGATTTTCCATTTTTTTTTTTTTTCCTTTGTCAATGTTCTGGATGGAGGGCTGGTGAGATAGCTCAGCAGCATAAGCGCCTGCCTGGCAAGCGCGAGGTCCTGAGTTTGACTCCCAGTACTCACATACAAAAAAAGGGCCGGTGATATCACTCAGCAGCACAGGCCCCTGCTGGCCCATGAGGTCTTGAGTTTGACCCCTGGTACCCACAAAAAAAAAAAAAAAAAGAAAGAAAGAAAGAAAAAAATGTTCTGGATGGAGATTTTTGTCAATTTTATTGGTCTTTTCAAAGAACTAGCTCTTTGTTTTATTAATTTCTTTGTATCTTCTGTTTCATTGTTTTCTATTTTTATCTTCATTATTTCCTTTTTCTGCTTGCTTTGAGATTTCTATTTATTTTGTTCTTTTTCTAGGTCCTTGAGATGAGTGCTTAAATTCTTGACTTGGTATTTTTCCTCTTTTCCAATATATGCATTTGTACATTTAGTTTTCTAAATTTCCCTCCTACTGCTGCTTAGCCGCATCCCACAACCTTTCATATACTATATCTTCATTTTTGTCCAGTTCGAGTATTTTAAAAATTTCTCTTAACACATCACTTTAATCCATGGATTGTTTAGAAGTGGAGTATTTAGTTACTAAATATTTGAATATTTCTCCTTTATTATGCTATTATTTCTTGCTTGCTTCCTCTGAGGTTGGAGAACACACTTTATATTTTAATCAAAATATAAATTATTGAATTATTTTAATTCTTTTAATTTGTTGAGGTTTGTTTCATGGCTCTGGATATTGTATATATTGGTAAACATTCTATGGACCCTGAAAAAGAACATGTGTTCTGTCATTGTTGGGTAAAGTTTTCTGTAAGTGCTGATAAGCTCCTGTTATTTGATATTACTGAGTTCTTATACATTCTTGCTGATTTTCTGGCTGGATCTATCAATTGTGAATATGTCTATTTCTTTTTTCATGTTTATGATTTTTTTCTTTGCCTATTTTATGACTGTTGTTTGGTGCATGCACATTTACAATTGCTATGTCTTTTTAGTGGGGTGGCACTTCCATCATTATATGATGTTCCCTCTCTGGTAATTTTCTTTGCTGTGACGTTTACTTTATCTGATATTAATATAGCCACTTTCTCCTTTTAAATCATATTTATATGATTTATTTTTTTCCCATCCTCTTACTTTCAACCTGTCTATGTTGATATATTTTAAAAGAGTTTCTTGTAGGCCATATATGATTGTGTCCTACTTTTAAATCTACTCTGCTGATTGTTGGTTTTCTTTTCTTTTACAGTACCTCTACATTGCACTATATATCTCCAGCTCTTTGTAAATTTATTTTTAAATTTTGAGACAGAGTCTTAGTAAGTTGTTAGGTTACCCAGGCTAGCCTCAAATTTGTGATCTTCTTGGCTCAGTCTCCCAGAGGGCTGGGATTATAGGTGTACACCATCACACCTAGTTTACATTTTTGTTTCCTTTTTCCTACTTTCTTGGGGATCACTTGGACTCTTTTAGAATTATATTTTTACTTATCTATAGTGTTTCTGAAGGTATCTCTTCGTATAGTTATTGATGGTATTTGTTTTAGGTATTATACATACATAATATATACTTCTTATATAATATATATATATAACTTATCTTTAGTATTCTTGTTTTACCAGTTCAAGTAAAGTACAGAAGCTTAATTACCTTAAATTATTTCATCCTTCCCTGTCAATAGTGTAATTATTTTAAATATTTCTTAAACATACTTTTAGAGCCATAGCAGGCAATGTGGTCATTTAGAAATGTCAAGCGAAGGAAAGCCTATTGTTTTATTAATATTTTAATTTACTGAATTCTTTCTTCATTTCTGATGTTCCAAGGTTTCTTATATTATTTTTCTTTGTTTGTATTTAGAGCAATTCCTTTAGCTATTCTTTTGGAGTAGTCTACTGGTGTCAAATTCTCTTAGTTTTGTGTCACTTGAGAAAGTCTTGATTTTTCCTTTATTCCTTTATTCCTTTAGAATATTTTTACCCAGGTTTAGAATTCTGGGTTAACAGTTTATTCTCCCATGACCTAGAAAATATTGTACCGTTTCCTTCTAACTGGCATGACTTTTGATAAGAAATCTGTTATCAGTCTAGTTGTTTTCTCCTTTTAGGTAAGATCTTCTTTTTCTGTGGCTGTTCTCTAGGTTTTTATATTTGTCTTTAGTTACCAGAAACTTAATATGTCTTGATGTGGATTTTTTTGGTTCATTCTGGTTGATTTGCTTATCTTGTTGAATCTGTAGGTTTAGGTGTCTTCCCAAATCTGGTAAGTTTTTAGTCATTAGTTTATGTTTTCAGTCCTGCTCTCTTTCTCTTATTATTCTTTAACATTATTAACACAAATGTTATATTGTTTGTTATAGTTTCATAGGCAGAAGCTGTTTCTTTTTTCTTTCTTTCTCTCTTTCTTTTTTCGGGGGGAGGTCTAGATTCTGTGTAACAGACTGGATAGTTTCTGTCGTTCTATCATGTAGTTCAGTAATTCTTTCCTTTGATTCCTCCATTCTGCTGTTCAGCCCATCCACTGACCTTTTCATTTCAGTTATTGTATTTTTCAGTCCTAAAATTTCCATTACATTCTTTTTATCTTCTGGGCGTGTTTTTCTCTTGACCCAGAAAGAATTACAAGGTAGAGAGTCAAAAGAGGACTGAGGGCCAGTGATATAGCTCAGTGGCATAAGCGTCTGCCTGGCAAGTTCAAGGTCCTGAGTTTGGTTCCCAGTACCCACATAAAGAGAAAAAAAAACAACAACAAAAAAAAAAAAAAAAAAACAGAGGACTGAAGGAAAGTATTTTATTGTAGCATGAAAGCAAAAAGCAACATTTGTTATCAAATGAAAGCAAACAGCCCCAGGCAAATGTACCCAGGAGAGGACCACAACAGTTGCCAAAGGGACTCTTTCTGTAGAGATTTTTATACACAAAAATGACTATGTCTCAGCCAAGTTGGGATCAACCTATGGAGTTACAAGCAGGAAAGTTTGACTTAGGAGTGGGCCGATGGTATGCAGCAGGCATACTTCTGCAAGCACCATTAATTGTAACTTTAAATAGAACAAAGACTTTTTTTTAGAGAAGTATGAGTATCTCATTTCTAGGCAGGAAAATGAAGTCTTTGTTTGTTGAGACTCCGTTGCCCTGGCCTCAGCCATCGCCCTTCACTGAATCACTCTGACTCTCTCTTTGGCTTACCTTCCTCCCTGGCTGTCTTGGTCAGAACACTTCTCACACTCCCCTTCCCTTATGGGCCAGTGTCACCCTGAGAAATCCTCTCATCTTCCCATAGGGTCCTGCTTGCCCTCAACATCACATTTTACAGAAACTGATTGTTTAGATAACTGTAACTGTTGGCTGCTTCTTCTGAGGTTAGAAAGATGATACCCAAGCCTTAGAAAATGGAACCTAAGCCCAGCCACACCTGTGGAGGGCTTGTGATTCATTCTCCCCAAGTCTGTTATCTTCCTACTTCATTCCCTCCTTGACTATGTTCTTTATCTGATGGTGGAGGAGGGACATGGGTCTTTTGCTATCTCCCTATTTCACCTTCTATTACTTTTCTGAAGTTTTCTACTTTTATCTTTCACTGGCGTTCTTCTCACTGAAGTTTTTTTTTTTTTATTTTTAAAATCATGGCAGCTATCAAATACTGTATCTCTGTCATTTCAGTGTTGGTGTATATTATTGTGTTTTTTCCTAGGTATTTTTCCATACCTTGTATATTTTCTATTTTATTTGTGTAAAGGCTATATTTTTACAATGTTTCTATGAGCTATAATGGCATTTTCTTTTTTGGACCAAATTCTCTCCCCCCCGCCATATATATAAAACTTCAGTGAGAAGAACACCAGGTGGCTGTGGAACGATTCTCTGTGTCTACCCCAAGAAAGCGGGACTATTGAACAGCTGGGGCACATGGAAAAAAAGGAAGCCGGCTCTACGATAAGCTGCAAAGGCATTGTTAGTAATGCCTGAAGTTTGTATTTATGAGGCAGGGACAAGCCCTTTACCTGGGTTGTGTCTCTCAGAGAGTACTGAAACTGTTCCCACATAAAGAAACAAATTAGCCAGGCGTGGTGCCACACACATGTAATCCCAGCTACCTGGCAGTCAGGAAGATAGCAAGTGTGAGGCCAGTCTGGGCAATTTAGTGAGATCCTATCTCAGAATTTAAAAAGTAGCTGGGGATGTGGCTGATTGGTAGAGTGCTTGCCTAGCATGTGCAAGGCCCTGGATTCAATCCCCAATACCATATACACACATATGCACAAAGAATCAAAGTAGGCCTCACGAAGAGAATGAGAATAATCTCTGATTCTAGCAGGGTCCTAGGACATAACATCTTTAAATTGAGAGAGGAGTTTGGGATGTAGCTCAGTAGCACAGTGCTTGTCTAGGATGTACAAGGTCCTGGGTTCATCTCCAACACAAGAACAAGAGGATAGATTTCTGTCTTTCCTTAAGAAATTGAGATGTTGGGCCTCCCCTACCATTCTGGTTGAAATTGTACTTAGTATCCATGACCTCCTTTCCCAAACCCCATCCTCTGCACTCCCTCTGTACATTCTCTGTACTCTGTACTTAATCGCGATTCTCAGTGGGGCAGCTTGGCTCTCTAGGGAACATCCTAGAAATTAAAATATTTTCCATGGTCACAGTGATGGGCGTGATTTCTCTGGCATTTAGTGCTGTGACAGTGAACCATCCTGAGACTGTACATCTTCCATCCTGCCAGAACATTCATGCAGGTGAAAAGCCAGTTCATAGGGGGCCAGTGAGATAGCTCAGCAGCATAAACGCCTGCCTGGCAAGCGCGAGGGTCCGAGTTCAACTCCCAGAACCCACATACGAAAAAAAGGGCCGGTGATATTGCTCAGCGGCATGGGCGCCTGCTGGCGCGCGAGGTCCTGAGGTCAACCTCCGATACCCACAAAAAAAAAAAAAGAAAGAAAAAAGAAAAGCCAGTTCATAGGCATGTGAACCCAAACCTCAATCTGTACTTTGCTTTGCTTCCCTCTTTTCCATAGTCCTTAGCACCTTCTAACTTGCCATACTGTTTACTTATTTACTTTGTTTATTGGTCTCTTTCTGCTAGAATTCCAGCTACCTGGCATAACGTACAAATGTTGCATCCCATGACCAAGCTGTTGCAAGCTGGCATTTAATAGAGAATGAATGACCGAATGAGCCTGAGGCCTATATTCCTAAATGACAAATGGCTTTACCTGCCTAGACATCTGAAGGCATGTGTTTTTGCCACACCTGGTCTGTACATCTGCCCCTGCTGACATACCAGGTCTTCTTCTGTCCTTCTCTCCCTCATGTCTCTCTGGCTGCACTGGGTTTCCTGTCACCACCACTGGTTTGTCCAGCTGGAACCTATGTCCAGTTAATGACTGCTTGTCCTGCATTCTCAGCTCTGGCTGTCTTTGATTTCTCTGCCTAGGTCAATCACCCTGAGCAAAGAAAGTAACTCTGCCCTTAGATTTTAAAAACTGACTGGAGAAAAAGTCTTTCATTGAGTTTTTAAAGACACACAAGGCTTTTCATCCCCTTGCAGAGACGGACGACTCTGGCTCTCCTAATCTCAGAGCTGGCAACACAGGTGCTGCTCAGCCTTCCCAAGCTTCCCTCTAAGCCAACCCAGAAACCAGTTCTGCAGGGCCAGGTAAAGAGAACCGTGGGCCTAGGCTTGTAATTACCTGTTGGACCTCTGTTTACCCAGGACTTAGGTTACACCGGGCCTCTTCATTAGGTCCCATCTGTGTCAACAAGGCAGAGAATGGGCCTGGCCCCCCAGGGCATCCTGGCAACACTGCTTGTCCACACAGAAGGACCAGGACTGTCACTCTCCACAATCAATTCACCCCATGATGGGCAGCCCTTCCTAGGAACCTGGAGCCAGATAGGTGGAGCTACCAAACAGAGTTCTGGGATGTTGAGCCCAAGTAGGCCAGAGAGAATCCTAGACTTGCAGAGGTGGAGAGTATTTTCTTTTCTCTATCCAATTTTGAGGTGAGGAAATTGAGGCCCAGAGAGGGTGAAAGGTACATCCAAAGCCACACAGCACATGTATCTCCAAGCTAGTGCGAGAAATCACAAGTTTCACTACATTTTCTATGTCTGGGCTTTGGGGGCTGGAATATTAGGAGTTCTAGGTTCAGTCTCTGTTAGCTGCAGGACCAAGGCATAGAAATAGATGAAAGTGGATAGAAGTTAGCAGCTCTTATTCAGGAGTGTACAATATACAGATACCCAGGCCTGGTTCCTCACTCAGTCTGCAAGAGAACCCTGACATTTGAGTTTTGAAAATCTCCTTGGAGATCCTGATATTCATTGCCAGATGGCAACCACAGACTGGGAGGACGCTTTAGTCCTTTCTGGTTTAACAAATATTCAGCCGTGGATGCTAAAATGAGGCTTGTGCTGGAGTAGATTCCTATCATTAGTCCAAAATCGCAGTTCTCAGTGGGGCAGATTGGCTCTCTAGGGAACATCCTGGAAAGTAAAATATTTTCCATGGTCACAGTGATGGGCGTGATTTCTCTGGTGTTTAGTGCTGTGACAGTGAACCATCCTGAGACTGTATGTCTTCCATCCTGCCAGAACATTCATGCAGGTGAAAAGCCAGTTCATGGGCACGTGAACCCAAACCTCAACCTCACTTGACATGCAGGAAGTGGTGTTTTGGTTTTGGTAACCGTGGTTTTATCATACAGCTTTCCTGGAGCACAACTACCATGCTGAAAGTTGCATTCAGTTATCTTTGATTGTGTTTGGAATTTGATCGACTTCTTTTTTTTTAAATGTGGGTACCGGGGGTTGAACTCAAGACCTCGCGCTTGCCAGCAAGCACTTGTGCCACTAAGTGATATCACCGGCCCTTTGTTTTCTTTATGTGGGTACTGGGAGTTGAACTCAGGACCTCAAGCTTGCCAGGCAGGCGCTTATGCCGCTGAGCTATCTCACCGGCCCTGATCAACTTCTGATACGCAGTTTTAAAAAATCATATCCCCTGTGGCAAAACTGCTCCAGTAGTTGTAGAGTCACGGAGACACTACCTCCGGTCTGTGTGCATAGCTTTCCCATTCTTGATGGTTATTCGTGATTATATGACGGTTCTGATTTTATCCTGAGTGCTTTGAACTAAAGAACCAAGGTCTCTCTGGCCTTCTCTTGCCCTCCTCTCTCCTTTCCCTCTTATTCCCTTGAAGCACAGGAAAGGGCTTTCTCTGACATTCCCTTATATGCCTAAAGATACATCCTCCAACAAGGGATTGCATTGTCACGTACTCTCCCCCAGCCCCAGCAATCTTATCAATGTGGAAGATTAACTGGGTCGCAGGAAGAAAGGCTAAAGGTGACACTACAGATTTTGTCTCTGGCTGACATCTATTATTTTGAGGACCCCTCCATGCATCTTTATTACCGGAGAGAATTTTTATCTGTATTAGAAAACCCACATTCACCATACATCCCTTCCCCGTCACACCCTGTGTTACCCACTATCCCTCCAGAAGCCCCCAAGCTCTTCCTTTTTATAGCTCAGGATGCCACATACACTTCAATCATCTGCTTTCTTTGGGTCCCACATTTTGTGGGGCTCCAGTGCATAAACACATAATAAATTTATATGGTTTCTCTCCTGTTAATCTATCTGCTGTCAGTGTAATTCATACGTAAATTACTGAAACTTCAGAGAGTTGAGAGAGTGTATTTCCTGCATGATAGTTTATAAGAATCTGATTTCAAGATAGCAAAAGGGAGTTACAAAAATATGTGTCATAGGGCTGGTGAGATGGCTCAGCGGCATAAGTGCCTGCCTGGCAAGCGCGAGGTCCCGAGCGCGACTCCTGGTACCCGCATTAAAAAAAAAAAAAAATGTGTTGTAAACAGGGGTCCTGGTTGGTTTGGGAGTTAAACTGATTTACAAGCAACAAAGCCTATGGGTAAACAGTAGGTCTGCGGTCATTCTCAGACAAACCCTACAAAGGGCCAGGGTGACCTTAGATGGCAGAGGCTCACCTAGAAGGATCAGTCATCTTGTTGGGGACGGGAGCCAGATCTACCACAACAAGGTGACAGCTGGACTGGGCTTATCACAAAGCTTGGAGTGAAAGCTTGGCGCTACTGGGCAGTAGCTCTTCAATGCTTATTATGGGCCAGGCCCCATCGGTGTGGGTACAATTGTAACAGTCCTAGGGGAGATGTTATTAACTCTCATTTTACAAGGGTGGAAGGCCAACTCCAACAGTTAAAACAACTTGCCTGCACCCCGTTCTGCTTTCCTGCGGGCCCATCTGACAAACCCAATATGGCTGAGATGGAGCAATTGGGAAAGTTGAAATTGAAGACAGAAATGCAAGAGAAAAATCTGCTTCCTTCAAAAGAAACAAAGGCATAGGAGAAGGAAGCAGGCAAGTGGGAATAAGGCCAATAGGCACTGTTCATTGGGCAAGCATTGCCTTCTTATTTTCCTTCTTTTAGCTGTTTGACTTTGTAAAATGCAAAGGGTAGATCAAGTTTAAACAACTATATTGCCTTTTCACATCAAAGGATGGAGAACTACTGACAATCAAGGCTGTGCCTGCCTCTCCCATCTGCCTGCCTGGCTGGCAGGGAAGGAAAATAACTCACATGTTGGTGAAGGAAGAAGCTGGGTGAGATGACAAAGAAATTAGGGGGAATATCCAAGCTGGTTCCCAGTGCTTTGTAAGATGTAAAATGTGGATTAATCAGAATGCCATTTTTAAAATTCAAATGATCTTAATTATTGGAGCACACACATTTTAAATACATAAATAAAATGTTTTCGAAATCTGAAAGCAAACATGCTGAAGGGCCACAGTGATCTCTGAGTAGTGGCCATTCTACTTGCTTTCAAAGCTGTTCTGTCATCCCAGTTCCCTGCTGATTTCCTTCTGCCAAAGGAAGTTTGAATTTGTTTGGTTTTTGATAAAATCACTCTGTTTTTGATGTTTCACTGGGAGTGATTGTACAGCCAGTGGTGGGTGCCTCTGGGAAGGGTGGGGCTTCCATGGAAGGAAGTCTCTGTTCTCTGAGGTCATGGCCATTTTGACTTTGGGGACTGGTCCCTGGGATACAGAGTTGGTAAGGCTGTGGGCTCACACAAGCTGCATGAAAACGCAGTGGCTCACTGCCCCTTGGCTCACCGCAGTGAGCCCTGCTTTCTGTTGTGGATGCTTGCACGCCCCAATGGCATTCAGCCTTCTTCCCCCTCAATGGCCAGCTCTGCCACGACCTGCTGGCTGCTGGCACCGCTTGCTGGTTTCCTGCTCCTGTTGGGGCATTCTGGGCTCCCTGTTGAGTGGCTTCCTACAGGGGGCACTCCTTTGGGCCCTTCCTTTCCACAGGGGGTCTGAAGCTGCCAGCTCCTCAGAGCTGCCCATGGCCCTGTCCTGAGGTAAACTTCCAAAGATGGTCCTCAGTTGAGCAAGGGGTGTCAGGAACAGGAGTGGGGACATGAGGGGTTCCTGCATTTTTAGTGTGGGAGGGATGTCACTTGACTTGGCCATAGGTGGGTGCCATTTTAAGCAGAACCAGATTTGTTGGCATGAGTGGTTTTAACAATTGGTAGACACAGGCATGGAAGTGAAATCCTCCCAGTATAAATTAAAGAAGCCATAATGGGGAAGCCACAGAGCATTTTTTTTTATAACCCTCCCAATGCACCACAGCTCTCTGCATTATCAGGACTTTGTCTTCCTCCCTGGTTCCTTGCAGCTACTTCTAATCCCTGCCAATCTTTTATTATCGTGGAAAATGCTATGATGATATGGAAGAACAACTTAGATAGCAGTAGTGCCCCCTCACACATGTATATTTTCTTCTTAACTTTCTTAAACTATCTCAAACAAACATATACTCATAATAAAATTGTGTCTTTTCTACAAATAGGGTGGTTAAATTGTAGATTCTAATTCAGGAGGTCTGGATTGGGGCTCCAAACCCTGCATTTCTAACAAGCTTCCCAATGCTGCCAAAACTGTCTTGGGAAACCACGCTTTGCTTATAGAAGCTCCAGGCAACCTCACCTCTGCCTCCCACTAGCCATCTAAGTCCTGCTGATGTTGTTCCAAAAACAGCAGGACTGGGAGATAGGGGTGGCAAGCCCTGTCTCTCCCTCTCTTTCTCGCTCTTGGTCTCTCTCTGTCACACAAACAGACACAGACACAGACACAGACACACATACACAGACACACAGACACACGCAGACACACACACACAGACACAGACACACACACACACACACACACACACACACACACACACACACACACACACACACACACACACACACGGCTTCAGGGCCTCACAGTTGCAAGCCCAGACCTCCAAGTTGCAAGCTGAGCTCTGCTAGGAATGGCCAGGACTTGCATCCCTCTCTGGGCCTGTTACCTCTCTCATCTTGGGACCCCTGTTTACCAGTTGGGGGATGATGAGATGAGAGTCAGCTGATCTGGGCAAATCAGTATATAAATAGGGCCTTGTCCATTAAGGTGCCTGGCATAGTTCTTGGCAAAGTGAGGGCCAGTCAACACAGCAGAATTGGTTCATGCTTCTGGGAAGAACTAGACTGCCTACCCTGTGTGAGGGTATGGGGAGGAATCGTGGCTCTGCCCTCCAGTCATCTGTGTGCACAGATTCTAGATTAAAGGATGCTAAGGCAGCTAAGGGGACTGAGTGGGGGCCGTTCTGATGAAGAAGTGAAACTTAGTTCCCAGTTATATAAATAGGGGATGGGGAGTGTGTGGAGGGCACGCCCAAGGTGACTCCTGATCAGTAGGTTTTCTAGGAAGTCCCCAAATATCTTCTGACCCCACAACACTGAGAATGCACATTGCTTGTAAACAACACTGGGAGGGGTGAGGGTATGGGGGTGTCAGTGCCTGTTTCAGGGGCTCTGGGTGGCAGAGATGTCCGGGACATCCGATGAGGTGGGGGTGAAGGAGGCCAGAGATAACCTTCTCCAGGGCCTTAAGCATTCCGGCTGTGAAACTGAGACATGCTGACAGAGGAGGGCAGCTGTGCTAACAAGGAATTTCACTTTAAAAACACCAGATAAGGATAATGAGGGTGGTGATGGAACTGGTTACCCTCATTGGTGACATTTCTGTTTGGAGGCTCAGGATTCTGTCTAGGTATTTAAATCCATTTTTAAATTATTGACAAAACGTACTACGGTATGCAGGTCACTGATACAATCATGTTGTCCTCTGTTTCCACTAAATTAGTGTTAAGACATCACAGGGAAGTCATGGAAAACCTATTTGAGAGCCAGTTTTCTTTTAAATCTGGAAATGAAAGGTACCCTTTGTGGCCCTGGTGGGCCTTCTCCCCAGTATTACATGGTTCGCAACATCGCTTGTGAAAATAGGTAGTATTTTGCCCAACACCTGTCATTTCTGCTGGGGTTTTTTCTTCTTTTTTTTTGTAGGGAATGGGGAGGCTGGGATGCTATTTTCACTAAACAAGTTTACAGGCTGCTTTTCTTTCTTTTCCATGTACTTTGATGAAAAAAATCAAGCCTCTGACTCACGAGAGAAACAAATCTCATGGTCACTCATTCAGTCTCAAAACACTCCTCTAGGGACCCAGGCCAGGTGCCTGTTTGGATCAGTTTGATCACCGACTTTTTCGGGAGCTCCAAAGTGACCTACTGTGACCAGAACTTAGTTTCTAAAATTTATTCTTACTAGCACATGTTTGCAGTACATAGTGATGACATTCGTGGTGGGCATTTGGTATACGTACATAACACATCTTAATTCTTGCTTTTTAAGAAAGGTAGTTTGAAAGAGGAGATGGTAATCATCTAGGGTGACTGCAGCCGCAGGCCAGATCGCAGAGACCTTCCGTGGAGGGTCCGCGAGCCCCTGCCTGGCCCGCAGGCGGCGCGGGTGAGCCGCGCGCCGGCCGGAACTTGCGCGCGGCTATAGCCGCGGGGACTCTCACGCCGGCGCTGAGGGCGCCACTTCCGGGAGGGGCGGGGCCGGCGGCAGCACGACCTCCAATCTCTGCAGCGGCGGTGGGGGTGGCGGTGGCTATACGGGGAGCGGCAGTGTTGGCCGCCCGCGGATCAGTCGCGCGCTGAGGAAGAGACGCGGGAGCTGGTGCTGCTCGCGAGGAAGGGCGCCCGCGGGAAGGAGCGGGCCAGCTGGTTCCGGTCTGAGGAGGTGGAAGGGCCGCCGCGGGCTCGGGCGGAGAGTGAAGAGGGCCGGGAGGAGGCGGGTCGGGGCGCCGGCGGCGCGAGGCCCGAGCGGACGGAGTGGGGTTGGAGTCCCAGGCGCCCGGCGCGGTAGGAGTGCGCCTGGCTCGCTGGTCCCAGGGCGGGAGTCGGGGGAGAATGCACCCTGGATCAGTGCCCCGTCGTCCGACTCCGGGCCGGTTAGAGGTCCGGGGGACCTCGGGTCGGGGCCCCCAGCCGGGGGCTGCGGGGCGTGTTCTAGCAGCTATCTGTGTAGATCCCGGCTAGTCCGCCGTGGGAGGGAAACCAGTTGCAGCGGTATTGCGATGTTCTCGTTTGGAGTGGAGCGAGATACAGGTTTTGGGGGTGAAATCTGAGTCTGCCAAGGTGGGGGGCGCACCCCATCTGCTCTGGGGAATCTAGGCGGGCCGTCGGGATAGTTTAAAGCCTTAGAAGTAAACAAACCTGTTTTTCTTTTATAGACCCTGAGAAAAGGAGGAACCGAAGGACATCGGAAGAGGAAGATGTCTAGTACGGACCTTCTGATACTGGTGAGTCTTCCCCAGACGTCTGAAGGCCCTGGTCCGTTAAGGTTTACTTTTAGTCCGAAGGATCTCCATAGCCCGGCGTGGTGACACACTCCTGTAAGCCCAGCGCTGGGCTGTAATCCCAGTACTCAGGAGCCTGAGGCAGGAGGATCACTGCGAGTTCGAGGCCGGCCTGGGCTGCATAGTGAGTGCAAGGCCAACCTGAACTACATAGCGAGACCCTGTCTCAAAAAAAAGACCCCTCTCCCCAAAAAAGGATCTCCTGTGGCAATTACATCTCTGATGCTTGCTTTTGGTAGAGGAGGATTTCTGCCACCATTTCTGGGCGGGGAGGTGTTGATGATCAGGATGCATACACGCTTGAGTTAAATATACAGTACGTAGAACTTAAAAATTAGTCAAGAATGCTTTTCAGAATTCTTACAGGTGGTTTGCATCTCTTCCTTCTCATACCACCAGAGAAGTTTTAAAACTTTAGTATTACATTTTACCACGGTCTGGCATACATTTGTGTATAAGTACTTGTTTTCTAGAGGTATGATTCCCAGTGAGGCAGATATCATGTCTTATTTGTTTAGAAGTGAATAAATACCTGCTGTGGTGCTCTGTCGTAAGTGCTTGACAGATGCTCGTTCAACTAGTCTGAATTTAAGTTTTTTTGTTTCTTGGTTTGGGGATCCTGTTTTCTCTCTTCCTGATGTCTTTATATGTTGTTTTTTTTTTCACCGACTAGGGAGAATACCATTGGCAGGTACACAGTGACATTTTAGATTCTGTGTAGAGTCTTTTGTGTGAAAATTATGGGAAGCCCATAGCTTTTAAATAAAGATACAAAAAAAGTATTTGGGTTTAGTTTTTGTTTAATAAGTCACTTCTCTGAGTCTAATACCTCCTTGTGCAATATCAGTGATTTAAGAACATTTTCTGTCTTTTTCATCTCACTATCCCAGAGGATTGGTTGTTGTCACTGAGAAGTTGGCAAAAACCAGTAGTGTTGCTTTCCTGTACCAGTGCTGACTTCCTATAATTGCAAAACCTGTAAGGTCTGCAGGAAACATAAAGAAAGGGGAGAGTAAGTTGTGATTCCTTTTAGTTTGGGGTGAGGGGTGGGGCAAGGATGATATGAGCTGGTGTGTCAGAGGCAGAGGAATCTTGCTTTATCCATAGAGCCTAATACAAGTTCGTCTAGAAGAGATTGTTTCCCCGGATTTCACAGATTTCCAGTAGGTAATAAATAGCCTTATCTAATTTAAACTTTTTATTATAAGAGCATTCTTGTCAATAAAGAAAAGTAAACAGATCTCCCCCTTTGATTACAACCACCCCCTTGACAATAATTCCATCATCCAGAGATAACCCCTGTTAGCATTTCGGAGAGTTAATGCAAAATGGTTTTATTTTATTTTTTTGGTGCCAGGAATTGAACTCAGGGCCTCGCGCTTGCCAGGCAGGCGCTGTGCCACTGAGCTACATCCCTGGCCCGCAAAATGGTTTTAACAACAGGCAGTTTCTGGTTTTCCTCTTACAGATTTGTGCTTATGTAAATTATAGATCCTGTATTTATTTCTCTACATACAGAGTTGTGTTTCTTTCTTCTGGGGCCTATGAACTTACTTTAACATCCTGAACATTGAATTTATTCAGCATTTTCACTTTGGAATTAGTTTTGTTTTGAAATATTTTTCTTGCTTTTGCTATACCTTTCATCTTCTCACCTCATAATCTAGAATGTTTAGGGGTGTTGCTTTGCTTGTTGCTATAAAGATTCAGTTATAAAGGTGTAGATATGGGTGCCCCTTAACACTCATCATTTTCTGAAGACAACACGGGTTGCATGAAGTTCTTTCACTGGAAAAGCTATTGTCTGTTCCTTGAGAGTTATTTATTTATTTATTTATTTATTTATTTTTGCAGTGCTAGGTATTGAACTGAGGGTGTTGTGCATGCTTCGTGTTTATCGAGCATGTATTACATATTGGGTGCAGAAGTAGATATTCTACTTCTCACTTAATTTTCACAAAAACCTTTTGAAAAATGTGCTGGCATTTTCCTTTAATGGATGAAAAGCTAGACTTATATCAGCTACCATAGCAATTAAGTGGTGGAACCAGGTCTTACCTCAGGTGATCTGACTTCAGATCTGTCTCTCCTATCTCTCTTGTGACACTGTTCTGGGCCATCTTCTGGTAGGGGACTGAGCTTACTGACCATCGTGCTGGATGGGCAGGGTTTGTGTATAATAGAAGGGGTGGAATTGCTCTGACCTCCAGCAGGCACTTTGAAAATGGGGAGTGGGGTGAGGAGAGGGAGTCTTGTCTGATTGTGTAGTCTTGTCTGAAAATGCATGTTTTATTATAAAATGTTGTTTTCCTTTAAAGGGCTTTAGATTGAAATTTTAAAATTTGTCTATAGGTATAGTGTTATAATTTTTAAATTTCATTTCAGAATAGTAAAGGGGCATTAGAAAATACTTGTAAGAAGAGAGTGTTGGGTCTGATAGGCTGACAGCTATGAAAGAAGTGGTGAAGATCACCTGGAGTCCGTAAATAATGAGGCTTGAATGCAGACCAAGGAGCTTAGGAGCTTGGGCAGTGTGTTCCTGATCTCAGTTTTGTACTCATTCGATTAGGGTGGTTTGCCTGGCTTTTTCCATTTGCTCTTATGTGACATGTTACCACTGTCATTCTTCCCACCTGTGTCTCAGAGAGAATAAAAGGAGTGAGTGTGTTCATTTTCTGAGAGCTGTGATGCTTTCAGAGTGAATTCAAATCAGGCAGTTGGGGAGCAGCCTTTGTCTACTTTGGCAACCGTTCTTCCCATCCATACTCTTCTCAGTGCCAGGAGGTCTGATTGCTTTGCAAATTGCCAAGTACTTGTAGTTTTTATAAGTCCACGTCAACACCTCAAGTGGCTTTTCTCTTTCCTACACAAGGATGAATGTTAGTGGGTATTCATAGCCATTCAGGGTTAGCATGGGTGGCAGGTAGTGCTGGGAGGTGTTTGAGTGATCATTGTTTATCTAGGGCAATATTTTGCAACTGGGACCAGTTTTGTTCCTCAGAGACCTTTGGCAATCTCTGCAAACACTTTTGGTCAGGATACTTGAGGAGGCTACTGGTTAGAGGTCAGGAATGCAACCAGACATCCTGCAGGAGAGGTCAGGGCAAATATCCTGCAGTGTGTACAGTCCCCTACAACCCAGAATGATCTGGCTTACAATGTCAGTAGTACTGAGGTTGGGAAACGCTGATCTGTGGTTCTTTAGCATAGATAAATGTGTGTCTGTGTAGTTTGTGCTTTCCTGTGGGTGAGAAATGAGTCTTTTCTTAGAGCTTAATGGGTCTCTTACAGTGTTACTTAGGGTCATCTTGCCCATGGATCAAGCTCTTCTGCTTTGGAGTGTGTATTGGATAATGTCCAGCATGATCTGCAGCAGAGCAAAATTCTTAAGAGATGCTTTCCTTTTCAACATTTCAATAGCACTCTTGATTTGAAACTAGCAAATCTCACTTCGTTTTGGTTTTTGATTCAAAAATTAAATCTTTCCAGGCCTCTGAGCTTTATCTTTGACCTTCAGATCTTTTTCAGGGATGCTTTCTTTCTGATCTCACATGAGAGTTAAGAAATAAACTGAAATATTGATGTTGTTAAAAGCTCATTTCTATTATTTGGCTCTGGTGTCTTGCTCATAGGATTAGCTGGAAGAAAGGGAAAGTGCGTTGGAGATTGGCAGAGAAGACGTTTGAACTTTTGTAAGTGGCCACTGTAGGATGAGCATTATATTTGGCATTGTTCTAATCTTATAAATGGAGCAGAACTGTAATAAATTAGTCTTTAGGGAAGTTACAAATAAAGCCCAAATCCCAGTATTTGGCTTAGCTTTCCAGCCTATGTGTCAGGAATTTTTAGTAGCATTTGCCTTCTTAATTAGGCTTTGCCCAATCTAATATTACGTGCAATTTGTACACATAGGTGGTAGAACTGGGAATCACCCTGGGTTTAAGAATTTTCCACAGGGAATTGATTTGTAGTGAGTCAGTCTATATGTGTAAACATACAGAACCCAATTACTGAGAGAAGAACCAGAGGGTGGGGTGAGGGGAGATAGTAGCCACCTGGGAAGGTGGAATAGGGAAGGCTGACAGTAGTGTGTTGCATACATCAGCCATCTGGCACAGTGTAGCATTGTGATTGAGAATATCAGGGGACCATTACCAAGGCTGGGCAGGGTTAAGAGAGACCAACAGGGGATGATGAAACATCCCAGAGCCAGCAACCGGAGAGCCTTTATTATTCTTAGATCTCAAGGAGAAAGGGAGGGAGTAATTTCTGGAAATTTGCAAGAGTTCACCTGAAGGGTTGATAGCCTGTTGGATTGTAGCCACTGTGACCAGTGGCCCAGCGGGAAGGGAATCAAATACTTTTCCTACCCTCTGATTACCTACTGGAGCTTCCATTTGGTTCATCCCAGCTGGAAACAAGGGGATAAGGGAGCCTGGTAGATTTAATTCACAGAGGGCAGACACATAGTGGAATTGGAAAGAGGATCTGGAGGAGAAAAGGGGAAAACCTAGCATGCTGAAGCTGAGGTCAAATTAGTTTCAAAAGGCACAAATGAGAAGTTGGTGCTTGAGCAGAATCATGGAAATTCTTGGGATGCAATTGTTACAGAAAATGTGTATTCCTACTGGTTGTAACATGAGGAGGATAGATTCTGAGGAGAAATGTTGCCACAGCTCTGGCAAGCGCAGGGTCACTTTATCCCAGTAGTAGTCTTAGAATCTTAATTGCCTTCATGAAGGGCATTGACAAGCTGTAAGTCCGGCTTTCTTGCTGCATAGAAATCCCTTCCACAGTGCTTGTCAGGAGTGACTGCTGAGTGTTTTCTCAGGGAGCTCGCTCTGCTGTTGGAAGGCATGTGCAAGTTTTTCATTTGTTTAAATCTCTGAACGTATTCGTTCAGATTAGGTTTGACTGTGCTTCTATATAATAGAAAAAGATAAAGTAATAGGGGTTTAAAAAAGATAGGAATGTATTTCTTTAGAGTAAGAAAATTGGAGTACGCAATTCCTGGCTGACATGGCCAACCAGGTCTTTGAGGTTCCAGTTTACTTCTGTCTTGTGATTCCACTGCGACTTAGCGTTTCCTCCTGGTCCAGGGTAGCTGCTTTGGGTTTGTGTTTCATTCATCCTGGAGAGGATGGGGAAGAAGGGCTTGCCGTCCTTTTTAATTACAGATGCTCTTGCATGAATTGTGTTGTATATACTGAAGAGTGTGTGAAACATGCACCTACATTTTAAAGACTACTAAAGAAAATCATGTATCTACTGCCTGGGTTAAGAATTAGAACATTTACGCCTAACTACTTATGCCTCACCCTGTCACAAACATCTCCTTTTCTTCTCTCTAGGCATAACCACAGTCCTGTTATAATTATTTCCTTGCCATTTTTGAAAAATAGTGTTACTACCAGCTATGTATGCATCTCTAAGTTTAGTTTTGGTTTTTAACTTGAAGTAGATCAAATTTATGTGTATTTTTTTGTGATTTTCCTGTATCGCTCAATACGTGATATTATCTATGTTTTTGCATAGGGCTTAGTTGATTCATTTTCATTACTGTATAGAATTTCATTGTATGACTAAACTATAGTTTATTTATCCACTTGAATAATAGTGGACATTTGGGTTGTTTCCTGTTCAGGTTTTTTAAAACATTACTGGTAGTGATATTTCTTGTATATGACAAATGATCAGAAGTACAATAGTTGTTCTGATTTATAGTTAGGAGTAGAACTACTGAATTATAAAGGACGTGCACCTCTAACTTTGTTTATTATTATTATTATTATTTTTTTTTTTTTTTATTTTAAAGAGAAGAAAAAACAAAACAAATCAAAAGAAGAACAAATTTTCAAACAAACATAATAGGAGGGTAACAATGGTTAATACATTACGTATTACTATCTTTAAGTTAGTTATTCAGGACACCAGACATTAGCATTCAATTGTCCAAACATTATTGGCACAAACCTTACTCTTCAATGAACTAAGTAAAAATGGTAGTGTATCTATCTTAACCATCTTATATATATATATATACAATTTTTTTCCCTTTCCCTTCTTTCTTTTCCCTATTCCAGTCTCTCTTTCCTTTTGACCAGTTTCTTTTTGATTCACCATGTCTATTGTACATTTTGGATCTTATTTACTCTTTCAGTTTCTCATACCAGAGAGATAATACGATGCTTACACATGTGCTTCTGGTTTATTTCACTTATGAGTATTTTCTCGAGTTGCATCCATTTACCTATAAAAGTCTCCAGTTTATCCTTCTTTATGGCTGAATAGTACTCCATTGTATAAAAATACCACATCTTTCTTATCCATTCCTCAGTTGATGGGCATTTGGGTTGTTTCCAAGATCTGGCTATTACAAATTGTGCTGCTATAAACATGGGTGCACATATATCGCTGTGGTACAATGTTTTTAATTCTTCTGGGAAGATGCCCAGAAGGGGAATAGCTGGGTCAAATGGGACCTCCAACCCTAGTTTTCTGAGGAATCTCCACACTGACTTCCACAGTGGCTGTACCAGTCGACACTCCCACCAACAGTGAAGAAGGGTTCCTTTTTCCCCACAGCCCCTCCAGCATTTGTTATTAGTTGATTTCTTTATAGTAGCCATTCTTTCTGGGGTGAGATGGTATCTCAGTGTTGTTTTAATTTGCATCTCTCGAATGACTAGTGATGTTGCACATTTTTTTGTATATTTATTTGCCATTAGTATTTCTTCATCTGAGAAATGTGTATTCATCTCAGATGCCCATTTTTGGAGTGGGTCTTTAAATTTGGGAGGTCTGATTTTTTTGAGTTCTTTATATGTTCTCGATAGTAATCCTTTGTCTGAGGAACAGCTGGCAAACATTTTTTCCCACATTGTGGGTTGTCTCTTCACTCTGTTGGTGGTTTCTCTTGCTGTGCAAAAGCTTTTTAATAAGATGAGATCCCAGTTATTGATTCTTTGGGATAGTTCCCGTGCGGTTGAGTTTTTATTCATAAAGTCTTTGCCTACACCAATGTCTCCAAGGGTTTTACCTATCCTACCTTCCAGCAGATTTAATGTTTCTGTTTTAATATTTAGATCTCTGATCCATTTTGAATTTAGTTTAGTGCATTGCACCTCTAACTTTGATATATAACCGCCAGACTTTTTCTAAAGAGGTTGATTTAATTTATACTACTATCAACAATATGTGGGAGTTCTTGTTTCTATGTACCTTGCCAAACATATTTATAATGAATAACATATTTATATTGATTTTTTTTTTTAACCAGTCTGGTCGGTGGGTAAATCTAATAGTGGTTTCCATATGCACTTCCTGATTACTGATGAAGTTAGGTACCCTTTTCAATGTTTATTAACCATTTGATTTCCTGTTTTGTGAGTGCCTTTTTAAGACATTTGCCTTAACAATTTTTTTGTCTAGTTCTTCTTATATTAGATTTTGTTATATATGTGCTGAGGTTTTGTTGGTAGGTGCATGCAGATTTAAAATTGTTAAATCTTAGTAAATTGAGCTTTTATTTTTTTATTTTTTTTTGTGGGTATTGGGGGTCGACCTCAGGATCTCGCGCGCCAGCAGGCACCCGTGCCGCTGAGCGATATCGCCGGCCCTTTTTTTGTATGTGGGTTCCGGGAGTCGAACTCGGGCCCTCGCGCTTGCCAGGCAGGCGCTTATGCCGCTGAGCCATCTCACCGGCCCCATAGTAAATTGAGCTTTTAATCTAATAATGTTTCTTCCCTTAATATAATACAGTAAGTCCCTGACTTTATGATCGAGTTCTGTTTCAGGAGAATATTTGTAAGTCGGATTCATTTGTAATTCAGCAAAGTGAGTGTTACACAGTATACCTGTGAAAGTTTGCAACTGGAATGTTTGTAAGCTGGGGACTTACTGTTCAGCTTTTTGTCATAAATAGGCAAATGTAAGTGTTTGATGTGTGAATGAATGAGTTGCTTGTTGTATAGGCAGAATGTGCAGGACAGTCCTAGGCCATAAGTTGCAATTAATTTATTTGTCCTACAGTTGATGAACATTTATGTTTTGGGCTATTGTGAACAAACACACTATGTGAACAATAGTATTTGGGCTATTATGAATGATATTGTTACATTTTTCAACATGTCTTTTGGTAAGCATAAAACATAAATAGATTTGCTGTGTCACAGTGCCAAACAGGTTTCCAGAGTGGTTGTACCAGTTTACATTCCTATAGGGTTTTCTAATATGTAACATTTGGATTTAGTTTTGGGCAACAAATGTTAAATTTCTATTACCTGCACACTAAATGTTGAGAGAGTACTGAGAACTCTTTCCCCAAGTATGTAGGCACTTTGTAAATGTGAAACGCCCTTTTCTGTAATTTCCCCAGAGAGTATACCCTACTACATTCTTGTTTATCTAATCTGTAAACATTAATAAACATTTGATGGTAACAAGCAACCCAGATTATTGAGTATTAAAAGGGCCCTGTGAAGGGTTGAATTTAGAGTTGTAAAACAACATTTGTAGTAGTTAATTCTGAGCCTAAAATCATAGTCCTCTGCAACATTTAAGAATCTAAATGGCCCTCGTGGTGTATTTACACTTTGTACTCAGTATTGGAGAAGCCATGTTCTCTGGAAGCTTTTTCTAAAGCATTTAAATTCACTGTTTTGAATTTTGGTAGATGGATCTAAAATGGAACTGATCAGTCCTTTATTGAGTTCCAGTCTTAATGGCATTTAGTCTATGAGACATTTGAGGCAAATCGAGAATCTCTTTTCAAACTCTAGTGGAAGGCAATCTAGGGCAAATATGAGAATACTGTGGTGGATCTGGTCCTTGTCCAGCTGCTTTGTGGCCAGAGTGGAAGAAAGCCTAATACTGTATTACCCAGACCGTTTTTTTTTTAATGCGGGTACTAGGAGTCGAACTCAGGACCTCGCGCTTGCCAGGCAGGTGCTTATGCCGCTGAGCTATGTCACTGGCCCTACCCGGACCTTTTTGAAAGCATTTTCAAATGCTTTTCCATAAGTCATGACCATAACAGCAATAACAGTCTATTTGGATGACTGAAAATACAGATTTATGGTCTGCAAATAGTGGATAACTGCTTTAATCCTGTTTTTTTTTTTTTTTTTTTTTTTTTTTTTTTTGGTGGGTACCGGGAGTTCGACCTCAGGACCTCGGGCGCCACCAGGCGCCCGTGCCGCTGAGCGATATCACCGGCCCCTTTTTCGTATGTGGGTTCCGGGAGTCGAACTCGGGCCCTCGCGCTTGCCGGGCAGGCGCTTAAGCCACTGAGCCATCTCACCAGCCCTAATCCTGTTTTGTTGGTAGGTGAAAGGGCACTTGCAACCTTCTGATTGATTCAGTAGATTGTTGAAGGTTAAGAGTTGATTTAACGTATTACTTACCAAACTGACTAACAGCTCATTGCTAAGATGTATTTTATTACAACCATCTGCAAGAAAATATAGCACAGGCATGTGAATCAGACTACTGAAAACCTCTCCCAGTTCCTTTGTGACTTCATTTGGATTCTGCAAAGGTTGCTTTGCCTTGGTACTTGCTGAAGAAGGAGAATTTCGTTAGAGAAGGTACATATTTAGTAAGTGTTTATTATGTGCAGTGATTTTCTTGCCTCACCTCATTTAATAGTCACAACCCTTTGAGTAGATGGTGGCACCTTTTTTTTCGTGAACTTTTATTTTTGCATATGAGCAAAATCCAGTTGCATAGCAGTTCACTAATGTATCAGATATCACACAGTTTCCAAGTGAGAGCTCAAAGTCAAAACTTTTGGTTACCAGTGGTGACTTTCCTAGGAGCACACAGCTGCATATATGCCTCTCCAAAAGTCTAAAGGAGAAATGATGATGTATCAGTTCAGGGAGGACTCAGAAGCTGCTGACACTCTCAGATATCCTATGGAGTTGCTAGGTTATAGCATGTACCCAGGAATTGCTAAAGAAAAAAAGAGTGTTTTTACAAAGTTTGATCATCTTAGCAGATAGTAATTCTGTTTATAAATTCTTTAAAAATGTACTTTTAGACAATAATGACCTTTTTTGTCTAGCTTATACACTTGTTCTACAGGTTACTAGGTTACTTCGATACCAGAAACTTTACTCCCTATTTGTGGAATAGCTGTTTCTGCTGCTGTCTTTAGCCCATTTTGGAAACTTTTGGAAGCCTTTTTTTTTTTTTTTTTTTTTTTGGGAAAGCCTGTGAATCCAAAGAATCTTAAGTTACTCTTGGCTGAGAGAGTATTTAGTGAACACAAATGGGATTGCTGAGTGGTGATGCTTTTTTAAGTATACAACTCAGTGAAAAAAAAATATTTTTTTTGGTATTCATAGAGTTGCACAGCCATGACCACAATCATTTTTTGAACCTTTTCACAGAAACCTTGTACTCAGCAGTCATTTCCTTATTTCCCCCAAGACTCCTAGTCTTAGGAAACTACCAATATGCTGTCTATAGATTTATTTCAGGACACTTCATATAAATGTTCATATACTTTCTTTTTAAAAAAATAAAATTTATTAAACCAAAATCTACATACCACACAATTTACAATCTTAAAATATAAGATTCAATAGATCCCAGCACATCGACAGAGTTGTTTCTTATAATTTCTTGTAAATTTCATATAATAAGTGATCTTTCATGATGTGGTCTTTTGTGATGGGCTTTTTTCATTTATAATGTTTTTGAGGAACATCCATGTTGTAGTATGGATCAGAACTTTATTCCTTTTTATTGCAGTTGTAGGGCTTTTCCCGGAGAATTTTAAGTAATGGACATATCCAATGGTGTTCGTATTTTTCTCTCACTTATAGGAGACATAGGTTTTTTTAACTTACTTTACATATTTGTAATACGAAGACTATTTCTGTGATTCATGTTAAGTATTAACTAGGGAATGTGGGCCCCAACAACTGGCCTTTGAGATGTCCTGAATTCTGTAATTTTTTGCAAAATTTTAATGTTTGCAAGCATTTTCTGGAGGCTTGGGGACTGTAAAGATTTCTAGCTTTTGTTAAAAGATAATAAAGTAAAACCATGACTCACACATAGATATACAAAGAACATCTCTTAAAGATTTTATATTTACTTATAGTGAGGAAACCAGGAATTTGTTACAACAAATTCAAAGGAGAAGTCCAAAGAACAGACATATTTATAGATAGGGGATATTGAAATGAATGTGCAAGTGGAGGCAAAACTGGTTTCTTCCATAATGGAGAAGGAAGTCAGCTGAGCCTTTACTGATCTGGCAGCATTTGCTTGTGTATCTAAGAAAATTAGTTGGCTTTGCCACCAATTATCTACTACTTTCAGAGCTGCATAGTTACTTTAGGATTAGAAACCCAGAGAGTATCCTACATAATGCTGATTTCCTCACTTTCAATGGGTTATCAGAATGCCTAAAACTCTTCCAAATGTTAATCGTAAATTAAATCCTTGCATTGATTATTTAGGTTTTTAAAAGCAGCTCTTTTGTAACAGCTTGGAAGGTAGACTTTCTGTAGGGTGTTTATGTAGGTTTGTTTAGCTTGAGGTCAGTCAGAGATCCAATAATAGATCCCTGTTTTATTCTTTTGAACAGGATTATATGTCAGAAATCTCCAAAGAAGTAGCCTTAGCTACTTAGATTGTACGTATATTCACTATTTCTCATCTGGTAGCAGCGTGTCAGTTGTAGGGTGTACAAATGGTTAAAAACTTGGAAAGTCTAGGTTTTTTAACTTCATGACAAAGGTAGAATAATTCTGTTAGTGAGATAAGTGTATGAAAGGAGAAGTTTAGCACACCTCTTCGTCAGTTTTGATACACTCAGAGAAATTAAGGCTTTTCTGTGTGAAAAATACAGGTTTATTTCAATAGATCTGGCTTATTATCCAAAAATTCTTTTTTTTTTTTTTTTTTTTTTTTTGTGGGTGCCGGGCGGTCAACCTCAGGACCTCGCGCGCCAGCAGGCACCCGTGCCGCTGAGCGATATCACCGGCCCCTTTTTCGTATGTGGGTTTCGGGAGTCGAACTCGGGCCCTCGCGCTTGCCGGGCAGGCGCTTATGCCGCTGAGCCATCTCACCGGCCCCAAAAATTCTTATTTCTAGTCTTCAAAGGATGATTGTACTTCTTGCGTACTTTGAAAGATAACCTGTGCATCTTCACAGTGAGTCATTTAGCTATTTATAGTAAAACTCCAGGAGGTCTAGTAAGACGCCATGTGCAGGTTTGTGTAGAAGTTTTTTCCTTTGTCTTACATACTTGCCTTGGGCTGAGAGTGTGTTTAACTAACACATAATTTCTATTAACTTACATCCCTCAGCATGTTCTGCTTTTTGAACTTAGTTTAATGCATTTTACTCTTCTCTTCCAGTTTAAACTTTCTGTAGTACCTTTTTTGGTATATCTAAGAACAGTGATGAGAATTGTTACTTGACAGAATTAGCATCTGTCTTTACTTTATGCCTTGTCATGATTATAATCAATCAACTGAAAAAATTACCTTTCAGCAGCATTTGGCCCCTGAGCTTTTAGGAGCGTAGAAGCTTTGCTTTTCCATGAGTGAACTCTTGACTTGGGAATATTGCATTCTGTCTCCTCTCTGTGGCCAGGGTAGTTTTGGATTTCAGTGATAGAAAGGTACTTTGCCTGAGTACTCCAGTGCTAAGTGTACAGCAGTTACACTTGGAAGTGCTTATGGAGTAGTGCTGAGTGTGCATGTCTGACCTTGGCAAAACACAGCCGAAAGAGAACGTGTGGGGAATGTTAAGATTTTTGAGATGAACTTCTCAGATACTGCACGCGTTGATTCACATAGTGGAGTTTTAGGGGAAGTCCGTGGTTTGCTCTTGAGCTCTTCACAGATGATGATTTAGTCTCTTCAAACGTTTCTGTGTCATGCTGGGTAGAGTGCTGTGTGCCTGTAGTCCCAGCGGTCTGGGAGGCCTGGGTGGGAAGATTACTTAAGCCCACAAGTTAAGACCCATTTGGGCAACACAGCAAGACCCTGTTGCAGGGGGAAGAAAAAATCTGTATCACAGTCGTTACTGGTTGGTGGGAATGGCTGTTTGGTGTTATTGTTCAATTCTGATTTCTTAATGACCCAACAGAGGTTTCCCTTTGCGCTTGTGATTGAGTATTGCTTGCCTGCTCGCTTACTGGCTTCCTTCCCTCCCTCCCTCCCTCCCTCCCTCCCTCCCTCCCTCCTTTCTTTCTTTCTTTCTCTTTCTTTCTTTCTTTCTTTCTTTCTTTCTTTCTTTCTTTCTTTCTTTCTTTCTTTTCTTTTCTTTTCTTTTCTTTCTTTCTTTCTTTGTCTCTCTCTCTCTCTTTCTTTCTCTTTCTCTCTTTCGTTCGTTCTTTCTTTCGTCCTTCCTTCCTTTCTTTCTTTCTTTCTTTTTCTTTCTTTCTTTCTTTCTTTCTTTCTTTCTTTCTTTCTTTCTTTCTCTCTCTCTTTCTCTCTTTCTCTCCTTCTCTCCTCTCCTTCTCTCCTTCTCTCCTTCTCTCCTCTCTCTCTCTCTCTCTCTCTCTCTCTCTTTCTTTCTTTCTTTCTTTCTTTCTTTCTTTCTTTCTTTCTTTCTTTCTTATCCTAGAGATTGAACTCAGGGCCTTTGCACTGAGTTATATCCTTGACTCTTTTTTAAAATTTTTGGAAGGATCTTGGTAAGTTGCCCAGGCTATACTTAAATTGCAGTCTTCCTGTTTGAGTATCCCAGAGTGCTAGAATTTCAGGCGTGTGCCGTCATGCCCACTAAGAAATGAGCTCCTGATGTGGGCTTTGCCTCTAGTTTGAGCTCAGGGAAGGTCCAGTTTGGTATTAGTCTTTGAGCCTTAGTTTCTTTATTATTCAAATGGGGTTGGGCTAGGTGGTCTATAAGGTTCCTTCAAACAGTAACCTTTTAGGCTTTGAGACAACTCTTCCAAAGAACTTCTCAAACTACATTTTTTAGAAAAAATTTATATATGTATATATGATAGGATAGATACATTACTAATTTCGCTTAGTTCATTGAAAAGAAAGGTTTGTGCTAATATTGCTCGGACAATGGAATGCTGATAATCTTGTACCCTGAGTAACTAATTTAAAGCTAACAATACGTAATGTATTAACCATTGTTACCCTCCTATTATGTTGTTTTGAAATTTTGTTCTATTTTTTTCTTCTTTAAAAAAAAAAAACCTGCATTTTTTAATAGTTTCTTAGTTTTTTAGTGTTTCTTTTGGAACCAGATAAATAGTGTAAGTCACTAGCTGAGAAGAGAATGAAGCTCACAGTTTAAGAAAGCTGTTTAACAGCCACCCACACCCCGAAAGTGTTTGGCCTTTGCGCGACGCTGTTCAGATCATTTGGCAATGTTGTCTTTTCTTTTCTTTCTTTTTGTTTTGTTTTGTTTTTGAGACAGGGTCTCACTGTGTACCTCAGGCTGGCCTCGTACTCATGGTGATCCTCAGCCTTGGGAATGCTAGGATTACAGAGCTGCACCACCACACCCAGCCATCCTTGTCTTTCTTCGTTGGGAGAGTAGTGGGACCGATGGTCCCTTAATTTGGCTCTTGGGGCAGGGTAGAAGGGACTGTGAGAATTGGCAGTTTTGGACTTGTTCTCTGATTCGTACCACTGATACAGGTTATGCAGATGCTGTCTTAGGTTTGATTTTGATCATACAAACTTAGGCTTGTTTTGCACGGTGTAAAAATCAATAGCACTGTTGCTGTTGTGGGGAAATAGTAATTACATTAAGTTCTTGCGCCATCTCCATCTAGATGTTTATCTGTAGTCATGATCTAGCTGTGCAATTTTAGATTGTTGGGAACAGTACCACGTGTCCAGGAACATAAATTGGTTCTGCCTAGAACATAAATTGTGAAAAGATAACTTGGGGAACCACTGGGTTGTAATGTTGATACAGAGGAAATACAACTCCCAACCTGCTAGATGTCCAAAATGCCGAGTTCGTGTTCTCTGAGATGGAGGAATGAATTCCAGGAACAGCGGAGGTTAAGAGTAGGAAGACTTTATTGGGAGAAAGAAAGCTTCTGTCTGAGAGGGACAGAAGAGGGCCTGGAAAGTGGGTTGCTCACCAACCCCATGTTTATTGAGCAAAGCCACGAGGTGAGATGGGTTTAGGGTGGGACAGAACTATAATCAATAAGATTACAAATATAGTCGCTTAGGTAATATTGAGCCAGTGGAAAATCATAGGATGGGTGTGAGGTGGGATAAAATTATGGTCAACAAATAAGATTACAATAAGTATAGGTGCTTGGGTAATAGTGATTAAATGGGGATCAAATGGGGAAGCAAGCATGTAGCAAGCACACCTGGGAGGGACAGGACTTTCCTGGAAGGGGTGGGTTAAGGAGGTTTGGGTCCCCCACCCAAGGTGATTGATGTGTATTTAGAATATCAGTCACTGCTGTTCATCCCTAGGGGAAGTATATGGGTGAGTAGCTCCTCTTTCTCTTGAAGTCTGGGCTTCAGTGAATGAGCCTCCAGCCACAGTTGTCTTCTGCATTGATCTCTTGAGGGCTCTGTCTGACTGCCTATAAAATTCTACCTAACTTAGCTATCTATAAGGATGTGATAGGTGATCCTGTGCCTAGGGACACTGAAAATCAAGAATTGAAAGATTATCTAGTACTGCGTCAGGAGGCTTGAATCTATAGGCTTCGCTTGGGCACAAGCCTGTCTGTAAGAGCTTAGGCACACTGTCTCCTGCAGCCTCTGCTTGGAGAGTGAGAATTTTGCACTCGACCTCTAAGGTTCCCTTCAGCCCCTAGATCCTATGCTTCCTCAGGCCTGGAGTATTGATTGCATCAGGACCCAGCCTGGGGTTTGTGTTGTTTTCAAAGCCCAAAGGAGCTGCTTCATCCCTTTTTTTCCCCAGGGAGATAGGCTACATAACCCCACAGAGCCTGATTCTGCAGGGCGCTGCCAGTGTTGTGAGGTGCTTCTTCATTGGGGACTGCATAAGTTGTTTGTAGTAACCCAGAAGGACCTTAGCATGATGCCAAGAGATGTAATTTCTGTGTTCAGCTGGCTACCTACTTAAAAGCTTGCTACAGAGCCATTTTATCTTTGGAGTTAGAGACCTTAGAGATACATTTTCTCTCAAAGTGTCCCTTTTGAATTCAAGGATTCCCACTATTTTGAGGATCAAAGCAATTACCAAGGAAATGTGTTCTGTGAACTTAATTTTAAAATGTTAGGAATGTCTTCATATTTGAATTTTAATGCTTTAGTAAAATTATTTGGTACTTACTGGCTCTTTGCTGTCTCCCTAATGCTAGTTCTGTTATTTTTTTTAATGCTGGAAAGTGTTGGTGATACCCATATTCAGTATCTATATTTTGATACTGGTAGCCTCTAATTTCTGGGTGATTGAGGAGTTGGTACCAGAAGAAAAGCTGATCTCAGTGACCATTCATGCACATTGTCTACTCTTATGGTTTGGTCACAGCTTCAACACTAGCCTGTTCTTCGTGATGATGGAAATCTCACATGCCTTTGATGATGACAGACTCCTCTGGTTTCTCCCAGGTTTTGACCAATACTGCCACTGCTTTGGAGCATTGAGGTTGTTGATAGCAACAGTGGGCTCTTGGGAATGGCACCAAGAAGTACGGTGGTGGAGGAGGGTGGGAGAATTAGCTCTCTGGAGTCTTTTATGTGGGCCCTGATCCTAATCATGAGAGCTCTGCATTCGTGATCTAATCAGCTCCCAAAGCACCCATCTCAATAACATCCACCACCCATCAGTACCATCAGTGGGTAGGTTTTAACGTAGGCGAGCATAACCATGGCAGGTGGAAATGTTTTCAGGAAACACTTATTAATACCTGTCCTCTTAAGCTTTCACACTTTTACTGTTAGCAGTATGTGTGTGTCCAGCAGGAACATAATCACCAAGCCAGTACCGTTATTTTTTTCTCAAAACATCTTCTGCCTTCTTCAGCTTCCCTTTCTTTTCTAGTCTTACCAGAGTGGGTGATTACATCACTTAACCAGTCTCTCACACTTAAACCTAAAAATTTGGAATTATCTGTATTCTTTCTACTACATATTTACCATTAGTAATAAATTACCAAATCCTATTTGTTTCACCTCCAGAAATGTCTTCCAAATCCACGCTATCTTTTTTTTGTCCTCAGTGTCATACTGCTTATGGTTGAAACCAGTTTATTTCTCCCCAGGACTTGCAGCAATTTCTTTAACTAAAATTTTTGCCTCTAATCTCTGTCCTCCTGTAACTCTCATGTCCCACCAAATTATCTTCTTAAAAAATTACTCTTATGCCTAACAATCCATGTCTTTTATTTTATTGTTCTGCAGTTTGCTTCCTTTTGCTTGATATTATGTTTGGGGAATTTTTCCATGTAAAAAGACTTGTCTTTTTATTGTTTCATAATCTGGATACATAAAATATGTGTATTACAGTTTTACCATTCCTCCTGGGATGTTTATTACGTTTTTCTTCTGCCATTACAAGGAATACTGAAATGAACGTCCTTGAACGTGTTGCTTTGTATACATGTGCAAGCATGTAGGTACCGAAAAGTGGAATTTTAGGGGTAAAAATGAATATACTTTAAAAAGTGGAATTTTGGGGGTAAAATTCTCCCCGAAGAGTTTTAATTAGTAGTTTATGCGTGTATGCCTGTGTATTTATGAATGTGTATGTATATGCAGACACCTAGGTGCCTCTCCCATTACGTTATAAGCTCAGTGAGAACAAGGAACCACAATATTTACTTGACTGTTTCCCTAGCTTAGTACTTTAAAAATTTGAGTAAGTAAATGGATAACAGGCCATCAGATGGACTTATTTTTGCAGGGCACTATAGAGAGTTGTAAATATGAATGAGAACTGGCTTGTCTTTTAAGACCTAACCATAAAGGACCATAGTCAGGGAGATGAGAAATAGAGTAGTAGACTGTAAGGCAGGTTGTAATATGCTCTATACAGATTTTATTAGCTGTGAATAGTTGAGGAGAATTTAAGGGATGAGATAAATTTTCATGAACAAGATATTACATAAATTTACAGATGAGAGGATTTTTTTCTTCCTTGTGCTGGGTATCATGAGGGATACATATGATAATAAAATGTGGTCCCTGACTTAAGAGTTTTATAGTCAGTAGAGTAGGGGTTGGCATACTCTATCCTGTGGGCCAAATCCAGCCCTTCACCTGTTTTTAATGGCCTGTGAACTAAGATTTTCACAGTTTTAAAATTGTTTGGGGTGGATGTTTTATGACATGAGAAAATTATATGAAATTCAGATTTCTTTGTGCATAATTAAATTGTGTAGGAATACAATCACATTTATTTACACACTATTGCTATGTTTAAACTAGCAGTAGAGGTGAGTAGCTGTAACAGAGTATTTGGTTCACAGTATCTAAAATATTCACTGTCTGGCTCTTTACAGAACCAGTCTGCCTGCTGCTAGGTTAGAGAGTGGGAAAGATTCAAATAAAGCAGAGAAGGAAAGAAGTGATATTCATATTGAGAGGATTAGTTTGAGTTAAGAGAGGGGTCAGAGAATACTGGCAGTCATAAAAGGCTTAGGGTTGACACGATGATCAAGCTTAGCCTTATTATTTTACAAAACAAGATAAAAAATCGGGTCAAGTCCACATGGCTCATAAATGGCAGTGTTATCCCAGAGTGACTGGCACAGATGCCCTGCTGTGGAGAATGATAAGATTATTGTTGAGGTGTGGCCTTATTAGAATTGATGAACAAACTAAGAACAGGCTTTCTTTCTCTGAATGTAATGTTTCTATTTTTCTCTTGTATTTCTAGAAGGCCTTTGAGCCTTACTTCGAGATTTTGGAAGCATATTCCACAAAAGCCAAGAATTATGTAAACGGGTATTGCACCAAATATGAGCCCTGGCAGCTGATTGCATGGAGTGTCCTGTGGACCCTGCTGGTAGTCTGGGTGTATGGGTTCATCTTCCAGCCCGAGAGTAAGTATACCGTCCCTTCTGTAATGGTAGTGAAGTGTCTGTAGCCTTGATACTCATGGCTGGTGGATTAGACTAATTTCTTGCCTTTTGGTTTGGCTCTTATTTTTAAAATCTTAATGACATTGTCTTCCAGTTTGGGGACTACTACTTATGTTGATTTGACTTTTTTTTTTTTTGCATTTATAGCTTACATAAAAATTCCACAGAAATTAGTCATTGTAAAGACTCATAGATGTCTCAAAGTATGGCTTAAGTCTTTTTCAGTACCAATTTCTCTCCAGAACAGGAATATATTGCTTTCATTTTGAACCATCCTTTTCAATAAAGGTTAGATGAAATTGGAACAGCATTCAGTGGCTCCCATTTGAGTGCCTGTTTAGTCCCAGGCACTGTGCCAGACTCTGGGGCTACCTGCACAAGTAGTCTAAGGTCTGTCTTTTGGAGTACAACTTCTAAGGTGATGCAGAAGATAAGTCTCAGTGATCTGCTTGTAAGTCCTCCTCCCTTCCTCAAGCTTCTCTCCTGTCCACCCATTTCCTTTCCACCCAGAAACCTGACTGCATGTGACTTCCTCTGAGTTACCTTCTCCCTGCAGGCTATGCTTGGTATATTTGATTATACCTAAATCCAAACAGTAGGTGTGGTGATAGATGTTCTCTTAACCCTGCACCCTTTCCCCACTCTCACTAGAGTGAGTTAACTTTCTTGGTATGAAGAACCAATCACATTGTGGGGAATCTAGTCATCTCCCAGTTGCTTGAATTTCTGCAGTGCTTTGCTTGTTTCCCTGATAACATCTTTTTAAGGAGCTCTTTTTCTATATCTTTTCTGCTTTCTTTCTCTTCCCCCAGTAAAGTCCATTTAAAAGCGGCTTAAGCGCCTGCCTTGCAAGTGTGAAGGCCCGAGTTCGACTCCCGGATCCCACATACGAAAAAGGGGCCGGTGATATCGCTCAGCGGCACGGGTGCCTGTTGGCGCGAGAGGTCCTGAGGTCGTCCCCCCGGTACCCACAAAAAAAAAAAAAAAAAAAAAAAAAAAAAAAAAAAAAAAGCCAGATTGTTTTTGTCTCTTGCCATTACAGAGTAATAAACATTGCAAGAAATGACAAGTAAGAAACAAGTTCTAGGCCAGGCGTGGTGGTGCACGCCTGTAATCCCAGCACTCGAGTTCAAGGCCACCCTGGCTGCATAGTGAGTTCAAGGCCACCTTGAACTACACAGGAGACCCTGTCTCAAAAAAAAAAAAAAAAACAAAAAAAAAACAAGTTTCACTGCTTTATAGCTTTTTAATTAAAGTGGAAAAGAGACATAACTGTCCTACCTAAAATAACTGTTCACTGCAGCTTTACAAACCCTGTCCTCAGTTTTCATAAACTCGAACAGATTAGATTGACCTTTCTGCTGTATCTGCCCAGTGGTTTGGATGTAGTTGCAACGTGTGTCGTCTACTCAGCACACAGCTTTCCCAAAAAGTATGCCATTCAGTGAGCAAAGAGCTCATCACCCCCGCAAGGTGAAGTGCCCTTGCCCTGTCTGGAGAACCCCAGGGAGTAACAGTATAGCAGTATTCTTATGTTTCTTCCTTTTATTGTGATAAGATATATATATAACATCAGCCAGGCGTGGTGTTGTGCATCTGTCATCCCAGCACTCAGGGAGGCTGAGGCAAGAGGATCATAAATTCGAGCCTTGTCTGGGCAGCGTAGTGACTTAGGGAGATCCTATCTGAAAAAAATGACTGGCTTCATGTTGGCCACATGAGGAGTGCACTTCACTGTGGAAATGGAAGCAGTGTACTTTTCTTTTGAAAGTTCTGCATTTATGAAACAAGACTAAATTTAGAGATCTCAAAATTTGCATTTATTTGCCATGATGAATATTAACGTTAGGTATTTAATTCCTTACTTTAAAAAAAAGCTAATTAATTTTAGTTGACAAGTAAAAATTGCATATATTTATCATGTATAACATGCTGTTTTGGAATATGTGTACATCATGGAATGGCTAAATTGAGCTAGTTAACATATGCATTACCTCACACAGTTTGCATTTTTCTGGTTAGATACTCACTTTCAGTTCTGCAGCTTACTGTGCCATGCATTTGCTTAGCTGATAGCAGATGCACTGCCATCTTGGGTCCTGGTATGTACTTACCTGCCTTTCTTGTTCAAAAAGGAATATGCTGGCTGTTACTGAGCATTCCATGAGAAAATATTAGTAACAAAATATTAAAAATCTTTGTGGTTGAACTCAAAGCCATTTTAGTAATACATATTTCATTTCAAAATCAGTATGTGTTCCCTGTAGGAAATATAGACAATATAGATAAACCATAAGAACAAAATTAAAATCTCGCTTCCAAAGGCATCTGTATTTAGGTCTAATCTAAATCAGGTTGAACCATAGAAACTGTAGACTTTAGAGGCCTAAAATTGTTGAATATTGACAATTTAATACAGCCGAAGATAAGGAAAACACAGTTTTTATTTCGTAACTTCCAAATTGAATTTCAGATACAGATAAGAATGTCTTTCCTCCAAAGATAAGGGATAATTTTGGTAATCTTGCTGTTTCATCAGTACCTTGCTTGGGTAGGAATATGCTATGAGCTGCTGAATGATCAAGTTACTTTTAGTATATTGCAGTAGAAACATCTGAAATCTGGACTCATGTTAAATTAGAGGGTTATGTAATTCTGGAACAAAGGAAAAGCAAGATCCTGGGCAGAGGTTAGCAGCTTCCACAGGCTTTGTCTCTTCCTGAATTCTGCTCTGTGATTATCAACTCAAAGCTTACTCCTTAATGGTTCAGTATTGAATTTAACCGTAGGGTTGTCCATCGTTCATCAACAGAAATCAGCTTTTTGTGAGGGGAAATAGTCAACTCTCCGTTTCTCATAGGGCTCTTGGGCAGCACCCTTAAGTACCCTGTTTCCCTATAGTCAAATGGGCATGGAAATACCTGACCCAGCTAGTCACAAACAGAATTTACAAACTGCAAGGAGATAATCATTGTTGTTTTTACGTAGGCATTTCTGTTTTAGCTGAACAAATTCATTTTTTAAATTCCTGTGGTTGTGGAGTGGAGAGGGAAGATGAAATGCCCAGATTGCCTTAGGAACACAATATAGGTTCACACTCAGTTCATGCCTGGGATCAAAGCTGGGTCTAGAGTCCTAGAAACTTGTGTGGGACAACAGGCCATTCCTGCTGTGCATTTGAAGCAGCATAGAGTTGTGGACTAAAAAAGGGAAGACTTTAGTTAAATCCTGCTCTGTCACTGATCTGATCTGTGGCCTTGAGCAAGTTTTCCTTGACTGTCAGTTGCCTTTTGTCACTCGGGTAGTGTATAAAGCCGAGACCAATCTCAAAATACTGTTGTCAGAGTCAGTTGAGATTTATTGAATGTGAATGTACTACACAGTCTAGTTAGATACCATGTATTTATAGTTTATCATTATAAATTTTACTTATACTTACATGAAATATAAACTTATTTATATTACACAAATTTTATTTATACCTTTATATTATTTGTGCACTTATTGTAATTGCATTTATAATTATTATAATTGATTCCTGTCAAACACAATTCTCTGTTCTTTTTTTTTTTTTTTGTGGGTACCAGGGGTCAACCGCAGGACCTTGCGTGCCAGCAGGCGCCCGTGACGCTGAGCGATATCACTGGCCCTTTTTTCGTATGTGGGTTCCAGGAGTTGAACTCGGGCCCTCACGCTTGCCAGGCAGGCGCTTATGCCACTGAGCTATCTCATTGGCCCAATTCTCTGTTCTTATACTGCCTGACAGAATGGATTCTGGTGTCCATGATTTTCATGTTCTTTTTAGGTCCAGAAAATGTTGCTAGGATCTGTGTTATGGCTTGTGTCTCAGTGTCCCCCCAAAGCCTCATGTGGTCTTAGGTGGGGCTTTTTCAGAGGTGGCTGGATCTAGAGTGTGTGACACTGGAATTGATTCATGATACAATGTTAGGATCAAGGGCACTAGGATTAAGAGTGAGTATCCTGCCCTAAGTAGCCTGGATAAAATATAAGGGATAGAAAGAGCTGTGGTCGTCCCTTGCTTGGTTTGCTACCTTCTGCCCACCACTCACTGTTTCTTCTCTGTCATGCCACCCTGCCTCAGAGCCAGCTGATTATGGACTGAAACCTCTACAAATTGAGCTAAATGAGCTTTTCCTCCTTTAACTTCGGATGATGAGTATTTTGTCTCAGTAGCGAGAGAAAAGTAACTAAGACAGTCTGTGTTTGATGAGAGATGAGAGCATAGATCCTGAAAAAACTATGGGTTGGTCATTTCTTTAGAAACAAGGATGAGAAGCGTTGGTCATCTGGAAACCATGAGAAGGTTCCTGGAATACATGTATCATTTGACCCAGCAGTTCTGCTACTGCACATTTACTTTTAGATATACTTGTGTGAATGCAGTATGGTGTATGTTGCGAAGTTATTTATTTTAGCATAGATTATAATAGCAAATATTAGAAACAACCTGTAATTTATCAGTAAGGGATAGGTTCTTCAATTATGGTACCTCTAAATAATGAAATGGTGGGAGTGTAGACTGGTGCAACCACTGTGGAAATCAGTGTGGAGATTCCTGAAAAAACTAGGATTGGAGGTCCCATTCGACCCAGCTATTCCTCTTCTGGGTATCTTCCCAGAAGAATTAAAAACAACATACCACAGCAATATATGTGCACCCATGTTTATAGCAACACAATTTGTAATAGCCAGATCTTGGAAACAACTCAAATGCCCATCAACTGAGGAATGGATAAAAAAGATGTGGTATTTTTATACAATGGAGTACTACTCAGCCATAAAGAAGGATAAACTGGAGACTTTTATAGGTAAATGGATGCAACTCAAGATCACACTCATAAGTGAAATCAGACACACACGTGTAAACATCGTATTGTCTCCCTAGTGTGAGAAGCTGAAAGAATAAATAATATCTAAAATGTATAATAGATATTGTAAAATGGGAAGAAACTGTTCAAAAGGAAAGAGAAACTGGGATGGGGGAATGGAGAAAAGAAGGAAGGAAAAAGCAAAAGAAAAAATGTATACATAAAAGATAGTTAAGATAGATATACTACTAATTTCTCATTGAAAAGGGTGTGTGCTGATATTGTTTGGACGGCAGAATGCCAATATCTTGTACTCTGAGTAATTAATTTGAAGATAGCAATACGCAGTGTATTAACCATTGTTGCCCTCCTGTTACGTTGTTTTGAAATTTTGTTCTATTTTTTTCTCTTTAAAAAAAAATTAAATAATGAAATAATCTGTAGATAGTAAAATGAAGGGGGAAACACTGATCTTTCAAGGTAATATTTCTAAGTAGAAAAATAAGGTCTAATACAGAGCTAGACTGTGCTACCTTTTGTATCAAAACGGAGAGAAATAAGAATATATCTTTATTGTTACTTGTGTACACATAAAAAAACTAGAAGAATATGCTAGAAACTAGGTGTGTTTAACCTGGGGGCAGGTTAAGGTCCATGAGATAAATGAAAGAAAGGGGGTAAAGTTACTGCGTGTGTGTTTATTTTTTTAATAAATTCTGGACCATGTAAATATATTACTTATTCAGCAAATTAAAAGGTATTTAAAAAGTAAACAGAATCTTTCTTTGCAGTGTGAAGGGAAGTGAAGTTGTGAGATACAGTGAATAATCTGTTGCCTCGCAAGCAGGTCATATCCATGAAAATACATTTGAATAATAGAACCTTTGTTTCTTGTAGGCTTATGGTCAAGGTTTAAAAAGAAGTTTTTTAAGCTCGTAAGGAAGATGCCCTTTCTTGGTCACAAGGTGAGCAGTTGCTATCTAGGTCTTTCTTCCTCTCTTTATAATCATAATTCTTCCTGTTCGCTAAACTTGCTATTCGAAAAGGAGAGGCTGATCTTGTCTCCACCTCCAGGGGACATTTGGCAGTGTTTGGAGACAGTCTGGGTTGCTGGGACTCCAGTGCATCTGGTGGGTAGAGGCCGGGGTATCTGAAACATCGTACCATATACAGGGCAGCCTTACTGCAGAGCTTTATCTGCTTAAGATGTTAAAAGGGCCAAGGTTGGAGAAACCTTGACTTAACCATTTCTCCAGCATGTGAGGAGAGATCTTTTGGAGTGGAGTAATTTGAAATGAGAAAACTTGACTGAAGCGTTACCATTCTTTAGAACAGTATTTGGCTGTGCTAAATGTGACTATTTTTCTAGGGGTTAAATTGGATTAGCCAACTTTCTGTAAAAGGATAGACAGGAAACATTTTAGGTTGTGCAGGCCGTACTGTGTCTGTTGTAGCAAGAAGAGGACAGGTTGTAAGGAATGAGCCTGACTGTATTCCAGGGAAACCTTATTCTCAAAAACACACAGACTGGATTTGGCCCTTGCTACAGTTTGCTGATCCCAGGTTAGAAATTTAAAGAGATAACAAAGCTATTCTCTTTTTTTTTGCACCTGCTTGCTGTCTTCACTGTTTCGTCTGCTCTCACCCACACTAGATAAGATATCCCTTGTGACCTTCTCATGGTCTTTATTGCAGGCAGGTGAAGATAAACAGGGCAGGTTCCATGCAAGCTCTAAGAAAGCCAGATGAGGCCTTGATGCTGTCATCTCCCCCAGCACCCTGTCCTGCCCCACAGCTTTCCTTTGATTCTTTTCCAGGTTAACTTGCCTTCAAGTTTTCTTTCACTTTTGGCCTCAAGTGTCCTGGGGTGAGCGAAGAAGCCCTACCGTGGGGGACAGACTATCACAAAAGACAGGAGGGCTTCCCCTTCGCATCACTTGCCCGTTTTCTATTCTTATCCCTCTCGCTTTATCCTTCCATTTCAAGATTTTCAGACAAATAAATGTGAACCCATGTGTAAACTTGCAACAGAATTGGAAGATCCTTAGAGATGGCCCTTTATTTTTCAAAAGCGAATTCTGAGGCTTAGAGAAAAAAATTATGTCACTTGTTCACTTATTACCATGTTTATTGAGCACTTGCTTAGTGTCAGACACTTTTCTGGGTGCTGAGGATACAGCGGTAAACAACACCAAGTCCTGCCCATTGTGGAATTTAAGCAGTATTTTAGTAGGAAAGACGAAAACAAACAAATACATAAGAATTTCATTTTGAAATACATGCTTTGAAGAAATTTAAATGGAGTAATGTGATAGAGGCTGTGAGGCAGGAATTGGGGGTGAGAAGGTACTTGCCAAGCTTTCTAATGTTCCTCTCACTGTGAATTTTTTTGGTGTGTTTTCTTTTTTTACAACAGCATAGTCTATGCATGGAAATTCACATTATTTGCTCCAGTTTACGTGGTTGTCATGGGTGCAGCATAAATTTTTGTTTACAACTTTACAAATATCTTCACTTTATAGCATGCCTCCATGTTGCCAAATAGCATGGACTCTGCTGTCTGTTGGTACTGGCGTTGTAGGCCGTTGCAGACATCCTTCAGAGGAGTGGCTTTCCCTGTGGTTTCTCTGTGGTTGGGGGCATATTTAAGACCCTCTTGTATTTTAATTATCCAGAACTAGGGCTGAGAAAACTGAAATAGTTCAGAGTGAGATCTTAGGCATCAAATTTTCACAAATGCATTGCTGAAGCTGTAGCTTTTTGTCAAGTAGCCTTTCTCCTCAAATTTGCCACGCAAGAGTCTCTTACCATAAGCAGTAGCCCCCACTGTCCTGCCTCCCCCCTTACTCTGCTGCACTGATTCCTCCCTCTCCTACCCTGAACTTTTCCTTACCTGACTTTTATTTTCTGTCTCTCTTGCTAAAAATAAGTTTCATGAGATTTTTCCACTGTGCGCCCACTGCCTCAGTTTGTTTTATTAACTGTGTATCCCTGGCCTGCAGTGGTTGTTCAGCAAATATTTGCTAACCGAGTGAGTGAATGAATGAAAGCGAATGGCTCCCAAGTTGTGGTTACAAGGATGAAAAATAACCGTAGCTGATAGATTACAAGTAGCAGAAAGGACCTTGGTTCCTCCTTGCATTTCAGAGTCAGACGGTACAACCCTGTCGACAGCAGCTTAAGGAGAATTAATACATTCACTCTGGCAGCTCTTAATGTTGTGTGTTTGTGCACAGGAACTTGTCTGGGTCCTCCAGATTCCAGGTGTGCACTGTGCATATCGGTCAAAGTTCCTTATCACTTGCATAATGACCAAGGTCCCCTTTACAGCATCGTGGCTGGTTTCATGGCTCTGCTTTTGTTGCTTTCATGTGTACACTGTAGCTGCTGCCAAGGCTGGAATGAGGTCCAGATACTGTGCTCAGATTAGTGCTGACTTCAGCAAATGTAAGTCAAGTAAAGCAGTGCTGATTTCAGCATGGCAGAGAAAAGAGGTGTGAGGAAAATCAGTGCATCTTTGACTGTTAGGAAGTTGACTTTTTTTTTTTTTTTTTTTTTTTTGGTGTGCTAGAGATCAAGTATAGGGCCTTGTATTTGTTAGGCAAGCCCTGTACCACTGAGCTACATTGCCAGCCCCTAAAGTTTGGCATTTTTTAAATTCTCAGAGGCTGTTGCATATGCTGGCTAAATAGTCAGAATATCACATCTCTTTAAGAAATACCATCCCAGTTCAGTAGCCCATGTATAATGCCTAGTGTTGGGCAAATGATCAGATGTCATAACTGGCTTCTCCACTTTCTGAACTATATTATTTTATCTTTTTTCTTACATTTGTAGATTCAGAGCAAGTGTACAAAGATCAAAGAAGACCTTGGGAAGCACTTGCAGTACCTGAAAGTGGATAAAGACTATGTGAAAGCTCTGCCAGCCCAGGGTTTGAGCACAACAGCAGTCCTGGAGAGGCTCAAGGAGTATAGCGCCACAGGTAAGATGCTTGGGGTAGGCATGTACCTGCTCCTCAGTGTGGTTGCTTTTGTCATCCTTTAATATTTTCTTAGGTTAAAAATAACTCATCTCTGGTTCCTGTATGTTCAGGAGGGCCCACTTCCTGTTTCAAGGACTGAATTTCATATTTGAAAAATTTAGATTCATCATTCATTCATTCATTTATTTTTTTCAGACGGGGTCATACTGTGTAGTTCAGGCTGGCCTTGAACTCACTATGTAGCCTAGGCTGGTCTTGAACTTGTGGTGATCATCCTGCCTCAGCCTCCTGAGTGCTGGACTTACAGGAGTGCACCACCATGCCTGGCTCATTATTTGGTAAAGCAACCAAATCTCAGAGACAGTGGAACTTGGTTCCATTTCCTTTTGTAAGCATGAATAAAATAGATACATTTATATTTTTAAGAAGAATCTAAATAGAAATGAAATACAGATTTATGAAATTTGAAATCTCTGTCAAAAAAGTCACTATCATGCCGTCATCCAAAGAGGAACACAGATGATACATATCTAGGTAGATATAGATGGATAGATCTGTTTAGGTCTGTATCTAGAGATATACTACAGATATCTGTATCTATCTCAGAATGTTTTTTTATTTTTTTGAGACAGGGTCTCAATATGTAGTCCAAGCTGGCCTTGAACTCTCTATGGAGCCCAGGCTGGCCGCATAGTGATCCTCCTGCCCCAGCCTCCCAAGTGCTGGGATTATAGGCATGTGGCACCACGCCCAGCTTCTATCCACAGTGTTTTGTATGAGCATATACAGACATATGCATGAGCACCTATGGGAAAGATTAAAAACATCAGATAGCCTAATGTTTAAGAGTATGACCCATGGAATTAGCCTGGCTTCACATCCTGGTTTTGCTGCTTAAAAAGAGTTATTTACCTTCTGTATGCCCCATTTTCTCTATCTCTGCAATCTCTGATTCCCTAAAAGGATGATTAAGAGGATTAAATGAAATTACAGGGCTAGGGATGTGGCTCAGTGGTAGAGTTCTTGCCTTGCATGCACAAGGCCCTGGGTTCCATCCCTAGCACCACCAAAAAAAAAAAATCAGTTGAAATCATACATGGAAATGTATAGTACCTGGCATATGTTGGATGGTACCTAATATTCAATAAATGTTAACTATTGTTGCTGCTATTAATATAAACATATACAGGATTTTTAGATCAAGATCATATTATAAATACTTTTTTTAAAAATAAGCTTTTCAGTTTGGCATAATTTTAGATTTATAGAAAAGTAGCAAAGATGGTATAGAGAGTTCCTGTGTGCCCTTCACTCATCTCCTGATGTTAACAACTTGCTAGCCATGGTACATTTATCAAAGCTAAAAAAATTAACATCGGTATGTAGTATTACCTAAACTATAAAGTCTATTCAATCAGTTTTTCTACAGATACTCTTTTTTGTGTGTGTGGGTACCGGGGGTCGACCTCAGAACCTCACGCGCCAGCAGGCACCCGTGCCGATGAGCAATATCACCGGCCCTTTTCTCGTATGTGGGTTCCGGGAGTCAAACTCAGGACCTCTCACTTAATGTGCAGGCGCTTATGCCGCTGAGCTATCTCACCGGCCCAAGATATTCTTTTTTTTTTCTATTAATATCCAATCCAGGAGAGATACCACATTGCATTTTGACAAACAAAATTTCTAATGAATATGTGTTGAAGAAAGAGTGGAAGTCAATCTGGTAGCAAGCCGGAGACAGCTTTTGCTGCAGATGGCTGTGGGAGTGAGGGAGGTCTGTATATCTGCTCCTCAGCCTTCTGATGTCTTGCTAAACTGAAGAAGATTTTTGCTTTAGGGCCTGTGACTACCATATTTGCATTTTCAGTTTCTGTGTTTCTTGGTAGCTTTCTTACTGCCCACTTTCAGTAGAGCACAGCCATGTTACAGCACAAAGACCCAAGACACCCACATAAGCAGATTGTTGGTATAATGTAGAATCTCTCTGTAGGAATAGCAGGGATGGGATGTGGAAGGTCTGACCCTCTGTTCTCGTCAGGAGCCTTTCTGAGCTTTATCTTAGGGTTGGCTGTGTGCCTGATCTTGAATGCTACGACATATCCTACTGGTCACTGGGGGCTACTTCTGTGTGGGGTTCCCTTCTGTGTGGAAGAAGGAAGGGCCCTGAGACTGGGGTGCGTGTGGCTTTTCCTTCATCATGGCCTGTGCCCTGGCTCCAGCCGTGATGATAGTGTACTGAAATTCCACTCTTTCCTCTTGCTTTTTTCTGTCAGCTCTGCTCACAGTAGTTTCCACACTTCCTATGACTGGATGGAAAGGGAAAGAAGGAAAAGGTCACTTTAAAGCCATGCAGAGAACAGAAAGTAAGTGTAGGTACAAGGAAGTTTTTCTGCTGGGAGGAGACTGCTGAGGACATGGACATCATTATTGCTGGACTGCCTTTGTTGCACCTCAGCGCTGTTAGTATCTTTTCACACTGTTGCTGACACTAAATGACAATCTATTTTATTTTGCGACAGTAGATTTTTATTGAGGTTCTTTCTTGATTTAATATAAGAACTACATTGGGCTTCTACTCAGCTTCTTTTCTTCTGTGCCCAGAGGGTTTTCTCCATATCTCCTCCATATTAGAACATAACTATCCTCCCTGATGACTGAGTGCCCTTGACTTTCTCTGCAGATGGCGTCTGGCAAGAAGGGAAGGCCTCAGGAGCCGTGTACAGCGGGGAGGAGAAGCTTGCAGAGCTGCTCGTGCAGGTGAACGCCGGGGCTTGAGGGATACGTGCAGGCACTTCCCTAGTGTACTTGACCTCACTTCTCCTCCTTCCTTTTGTCGTCAAAACAGCTTACTTAAGGAAAGCTTATTGTCGAATAAAACCACAGAGCTTCAGAAAGGCTCTCTTCATCCTAACATGAGTACATAAGTATAATCTTGTCAGAGACATTTTCGGTCTGGAGAAAAGTCAGATGTTACACTTCCAGGCTTTACGGAGGCCTCATGGAGAAGGCATATTAGTAGGAAACGTAGTCTATCATTTGAGATTTTTAATGGTAGGACCGATTCCGTCTGGTAAGAAGAGACAAGATAGAGACAGTAATAATTTCCGCAGATCACAGGACCTGAGAGATCATTCTCAGTCTTTGTTGACTTTAGAACGGTCTGTAGCTTCCTCCATTTCTGGTCAAATGAAATTGTATGTTTGTGTGTGTGTGTATGTGTGTGTGTGTGTGTGATGTTAAGGATTGAACCCACTGCATTGCACGTGCTAGGCAAGTGCTTTACCACTTTGATTACCCCAGCCCTAAACAAATTAATTAATTAATTGATTGATTTGGAACTGGAATGAAACTCAGGGCTCGCGCTTGCCAGGCAGGCACTGTGCCACTGAGCTATATCCCTGGCCTAACAAATTTATTTTTGAAGCCCAATTCGTCAGGTAAAATTGGGGTTGGACTGATGATACATAAGGCCTTTGTGTTTCACTGTTAATATGAAACTGTGCACACCTTACTTAGGGTTACAGGTTACTTCTGTGTTTAAAGTCTCTTAATAGTCCTCGTTTTCAACAGAGTAAAGCACAGGTTGTGATGTGGCAGGGAATGTGAGTCTCTTCACGAGTCAATTCCCACTTGTTTAACCTCTCCTGTTACCTTCCTATGTGGACACTTAGCTCCGGTCTTTCTTTACTAAATGCCACGCTCCATCTTGTTGCCTTCCTCTCTTCATTCCTCCTGTTCCTTATGATGAATTCCTGTTCATCTCTCAAGGTTCCACTTAACAGACCCTTCCAAGAGCAGTCAGCACCTTGTGTTCTTTCCTCCTTGGGGGTCTCTTAGTGCTGTGCACAGAAATCTAGCCTTGCCCTCAGTAACGATAGCAGCTTTGTGCCAGGCACTCTGATCAGTGTTTTGAGTGCAGTGTGTTGTTTACTTCTAGAACTGTGAGGTAGATTGCACGATTATCCCTCTTTGCATCTGAGGAAACAGAGAGTTATTTGATATACATAGCTAAAAGCAGTAGGCAAAGCTATGACTTCAAATGAGATCTGTTGGTGTCTACTTTTAACTATATTTATACTTCTTCCCTTATCACATTGTAAAATAATTTATTTGCATGTCTGTCTCATCCACTTAAGAAATCTACTTAAAGAAATTTCAATTTTCTTTAAGGTGAAGAACATATATTAACCTTTCTAGCTTTCGAGCTTTGGGCCCAGTACCTTGAAACTTACATTTAGTGCATGAGTCTTTGTCCTATGCACTGTAATAGTAGTCTTATCTCACATCCTCTTGCATTTCTTCACAGGCTTATGGAACTTTTGTGTGGAGTAACCCACTGCATCCAGATATCTTCCCAGGACTACGTAAATTAGAGGCAGAAATTGTGAGGATTGCTTGTTCCTTGTTCAATGGGGGACCAGATTCTTGTGGATGTGTAAGTATATGTGAATAACATCAAATAATCTTACTTTTTAAAGCTTAAAATGGAAGGGCTTATATATTATGGGTTGGGGATGTAGCTTAGTGGTAGAGTGCTTCCCTAGCATGCTCAAGGCCCTGGATTCAGTCCCCAGTTTTTATATACAAAAAAATAAAAGCTGGCTGAGGTGGCTCATGCCTGTCTTTAATCCCAGCTTCTCTGGAGACTGAGGCAGGAGGATCTCAAATTTGAGGTTAGTTTGGGCAACTTAATGAGAACCTGTCTCAAAAATGGCTGGGGATGTACCTCAGTTCTTTCTGGGTTCAGTCCCCAGTACTGCAAATAATTATATGATTATTGTAGAAAGATCTAGGTTGAGTGTGATTTAAAAACTTAAAGTTTTTTTTCTTTAAGTCAGTATTTTTATTCTCGGCAGTGTTTATTTTGTTCCTTGCTGTTCCTGGTGTATGTATTAGTTCTACTTTGGTGCCATTTGCTGCTTTATATTTTTAGGTCTGAGTCTTATTCTGTTGCTTCATTGTTCAGTCTTTGAATTGTTGTTTCCTTGAAAATCTTAAAATTCTCTAGAGCGAAAAACAGTTTTGAGGAATTGCCTTCTGTTCCTTAGCTTGTTTCCTTCTCAGTTGGCCCTTTGTTTTGAATGTTGCACATACCCTCTTTCCCCCTCTTCTTTAGTCTTTTTGCACAGTTACTGTTTTCTTTATCTTGACCCATCCTGGGGTGCCTCTCTCTAAATGGTCTATGTGTTCTGACACATAGTGAGTGACTGCTTGTCTGCCACCATTTGATTAGAGGCAGGATGTAGCTAAAGCTTTGTTCTGTCCGTTGTAGAATTTCTGAGTTTGTTCTGAGGTTAAACTTTTCTCTCTGCCCAGTTAAAATAGAACAATACATTTTGAACTTTGATTCATCCTGTATTCCTGAAGTTTTCACTCATAGGGGCAGGTCTGATGTTCTGTCTTCCCATTTTGCTGATTTTCCTTAGCAACCATGTCCTCCACTCACCAATCACAAGAGGAAGAAGAAAAGGAAATCCCTTCTGTTTGCTTTTCTGAAGAGGCCTGTTAATGAGAATTCTCAGGATTTTTCCGATTCCCCATTCCTGTTTTCCACAGTCAGTCAGGAATTGTTTTACTGTGCTTCTGCTGCTTATGTGCATTACTGTCTTTTTCTTTTCTTTTCTCTCTCTTCTGTCTTTTCTCTCTCTTTCTTTCTTTCTTTCTTTCCCTCCCTCCCTTCCGCCCTCCCTTCTTTCCTTCTTTCATTTCCCCTCAGTGTTAGGGATTGAATCCAGGGCCTCATGCATGCAAGGCAGTCATTCTACCACTGAGCTCCCAGCCCATTCCCTCCCTTCCTCCCTCCCTTTCTTCCTTCCTGTTTATTGAGACATGATTGTGCTAAGTTGCCTAGGCTCTCCTTGAACTTGAAATCCTTATGCCTCAGCCTCCCAAATAACTGGGATTACAGGTTTGTACCACTAAACCTGGCTTTCTCACCTCTCCCTCCCTTCCTTTATCCCTCCTTCCCTCCCTCCCCCATCTTCCCTCCCCTCTGCCCTCTTGTCCTATTGTCCCCTTCCCCCTTTATCCTCTTCTCCTCCCGTCCCCTCCCCTGTCCCCCCTTCTCTTTCCTTTTCTTGATTTCCAATATTTGAAGTTTATTGCATTAGATTATCTCTTTTTCTTTATTTGGTGGTGGTTATTACAGGTTTTGAGTCTTTCTGTTTGTTTAGTTTTTATTCATTCTCTGAGCTATTAAGGGAAGGGAACTCTGTGAAGAAGTTGCAGTCTTCCATCTTAACATGGAAACCCAACCCGAGAGGCTTTTTGAGTTGCCATAATTCAGTTATGTCTCTGCTGTTATGACTTCCTTAATGGCCGTGGCAGGGACAGGAAAGGTTAGAGTCTGATTCCTAGTCTCTTATAATATTTAGAATTCCATAAGAGAACTAATTAGCTCTGGTATTATTTGAATCTCTCTCTCCCCTTTTTCCTGTCTCCGTCTCTCCTTTTCTCCTCCTTGAGGATCTGTTTCAATTTCTGTCTCTCTGAAGCTGCTTTTGGTGAAGACAGAGTTCAGCATTCAGAAGTAGGATGCGAGAAGATTAGACTATTCCTGACTAAGGGTCTTATTAAGCATTTCTCATTCTTTGTTTTTCAATCTTAAACTGTCTTTCCTATTATTAATTTCATTTGCCTCAGTTACAGTGGATGAGAGGCAACAATGCACTAAAAGAAACTAGTTCTCATGTGGAACATTCTTGGCTTGTACAAATGCCAGCAGGTACAAGAAGATCTGAAAGAAAATTCTTACTTTCTGAAATACATGTGTTTGAGAGTTCATATGTGTGTTGGAAAAACTCAAGTAACATGACAAGTAGTTAACTGAAGGTGCCATTTTCTTCACAATTTCTGTTTTTCCTTGGGCATAAGGGTGCAGAGAAATGGAAGAGTTTCAGCATTTTTATTTTTTATTTTATTTTATTTTTTTGTGGGTACCGGGGTCGACCTCAGGACCTCGCGCGCCAGCAGGCGCCCGTGCCGCTGAGCGATGTCACCGGCCCTTTTTTCGTATGTGGGATCCGGGAGTCGAACTTAGGACCTCGCGCTTGCCAGGCAGGCGCTTATGCCGCTGAGCCATCTCACCGGCCCCTCAGCATTTTTAAACACAGAATTTAGGATCAAAATTTAAAATTAGCGGTAGAATTTAGGTATTCCTATTTTTATAGTCAAAAGTACAGTGGTGTTTGCCCAGTATAAAAATAATGATGTTGATTTGATTATTGGCCTGAAAGTAGGGAAATAGGGCACATGAAGTGAGTGACCAGGGCTTTGGAAATACTTCGCTTAGGTCATTCCCAGACCTTAGTAAGAGACTGCTGAGCTGGAGACTAGGCTTTGCGGTTTCTTCAGGGCTTCCTTCACAGCTGGCTCGGCTCCTCACGTGACCTTCTGAGGTCTTATGCGAGACCACAGGCCGTGCTGATTTGTAGAGCTGATCTCAGCTGTAAGCACTTTGTCTTTCCCAACACAGAAATGCAGACTTACAAACAAGTTACTTTGTGGATGAAGGTCACATGTTTCATGACAATTTCCTGAGTCAAAACTTGACTGAACTTTTCTGAGTAATCTTCCATGTAACTCCTGACTGCTGTGATTCTGTGTCCAATGATATTTTTGTCCTGTATTTGGACATGAGGAAAGTTTAATAACCATTGTCTCTCATTCCATCTCATTTTATGCTTCACTAAATACCAAAACATAAAATGTTTTACTTTTTATCACCAGATATTAATAGGGGACACTGAAGAATTGCTTAGGCACTTGTTTTTCTCATCTTTGAAAAGAAAAACCTACTATTATTTGAATCTTCGGAAATGGGAAATTTAAAAGGATGTCCTATTAACTCAGGGTTGATAGCCTTTTGGTTGCTTTGGAATTAATTCATTCTTAGATCTTATAAGAATATAGCCAGGTGGCTATGACAGTTTGTGTTGGTTATGGTTTACTGATCAAGTCAGACAGCAAGAAATGTTGATTTAGGGTCTCTTAGTTGTCAGCTGCTAGGCTAAGTGCTAGGAATATTGTCACAAACAGATCAGCCTCTACTTCTGTGAGTGTCATCTAGGGAGGAAAAGAGGATGACTGAAAAGACTTCTGTGTCTTTGTTTGAACTCTGTCAGAGAAATTTGTCTTAGAAATTTGTGTAAGGCTAGGCCTACATTTAGAAAAACTTTTACTTCATTTAAAAAATAAGAATTTTTGTTTTGCTTGCAGATAAGTAAGGTAACCAACTTCTAGGTAGAAACTTCTGCTTTTTTCTGGCTTTCAAACTTGTCAAAACCACAAGTTCACTTTGGAAAGTCTGAATGTCTCTCTCTGATCTAATGTTTTACACAATTTACTAGAATTATAACTTCACAATTTCACATTCTTTGACATGCATTGAGTTTTTAAAACAAAATCTGTCCTGGACTGGGGATGTAGCTCAATAGCTCAGCATGCCCCAGCACTGAAAACAAAAGTCAGTAACCCTGCTACTTTTGAGTGGTATAAAATTCTAACTGAAAATTGATGAATACAGAAATGTGTATGGATTGTGAACAGATTGGATCTGAGCAAATGTGCCTCTGTCCAGACAGTGCTGATGCCCTGTTCATTCTTCTTTAGTTATCGTTATTCTTCTGAACTAAGACTGGGCTTAGCAACAAATCCAAGTTTTCCTTCTGGAAGACAGAGCAGTATCTGCCCTGCAGCATACATCGAAGTCCTCATTTCTCTCAGTTTCAAACATTGTCAAGATCAAAGCAGGCAGTACATGCTGATATCTGTCCCTAACTCGCCACTGTAAATGGTATCTCTTCTTTATTTTAGGTGACCTCCGGGGGGACAGAAAGCATCCTGATGGCCTGCAAAGCTTATCGGGACCTGGCATTAGAGAAGGGGATCAAAACTCCAGAAATGTATGTGTGACCGTTTCCCACTTTGAGATTGTCCATTTGGGGTACTGCTGTGTGGAACTGGGCCTAATAATGTTTCCCTGCTTCTTCTCTTTCTCAGCAGTTGCTGTTCTCTTTCTCCCTGCCCTGGTCCTTCTGCCCTTCTTAACCTTTTACTTTGGCAGAATTCTAAATGGATAAACCAGTTATCCTTATGGATCGTTTCCAATCCTGCAAATTTATATGTGGTGTATACTACAAGCAGAAATGAGATTCTCTTTCCAGAAGTGACAGAGTTAGAGGACTATGTCTTTGTATCCTGTGATTTTTTTCTTGTTTTTTTGTTTTTTTTGAGACAGGGTCTTGCTTTATAGTACAGGCTGGCCTTGAACTCACTGTGTAGCCCAGGGTGGCCTTGAACTGGAGGCGATTCTCCTGCCACAGCCTCCCGACTGCTGGGGTTACGGGTGTGCACCACTATGCCTGACTTGTGATTTTTTAAAAAATTATTATAAGTTATCTGGAGCCTAAGGAAAACTGCAGTTATCTTTAATTCAGTGCGTTTCTTAAATGTTGTATGCTACATTGGCGTGTTCCCTGCGAAAATTTCAGTCTGAGGCCTGTTTTAAGGAGGGAAAATTTAAAAAATCTCTTTGAGATTTGAGATTGTTGCTACCTATGGGCATAATTTTGGTAGTTGGTTGCATTTTTTTCTCTAGACCATCTCCTGTACAGTGTGCTTACACTACACCTTTTGGGTTAATGTTTTTCTACAGTAGTCAGTGACTAAGGTGTTTTCTTTTCTTTTTTTTTTTTTAGTTACTCATGGCCTCAGGCTATGACTCATACTTAGCATATAAGAAGAAATCATTCTACCATTCTTGCCTTGTATGTAAATGTTTGGTGCTTGGAACTTTATAGAGATTTTTTTCTTTCAAAAGAAACAGAGTAGTGAGAAGGGTGGAATAATTGAGGAAAGTCTGAAAGCAAGTATGTACCTGTGACACGGTTTCCTCTTTCCACAGTATTGAAATACTTTTTCCAAGTGTGTAGGAGAATAGGGATTTTAGTCTTGTAGACTCATGATATTCCAGAGTTAGGGGCCCATTGACCTGATGCCTGACTGCTGCATTAATGTCCCTGCCAAGCAGCCCCACATTCCTGTTGGAACAGGTATTGTGTCAGGAAGCTTACACTGCTGTGACCCATTCCCCTGTCCCTGAACTTTATGCTGTCGGGGCCTCATTTATGCTTTGGATCCCTCCATATTGAATTACTTCGAAGTTCTCATTCTTGTTGCCATTTGATTTCCTAAGTAGTAGGGAGAAGGTTTCTATAGGAAGTTAGCTGGCCTCTTTTTATTTACAGTTAGAAAAAATGATGTAAACACTTACAATAATTTGAGGAAAAATAATCAGAAGTGTACTCCTGAAGGTTTAGATTAGCTACCAACTTTTTACTTTCTTGAATGCACTTTTGGTCTGAGTTCATTATTCTCCTCCTCCCTGTCATCTAGAGTGGCTCCCGTAAGTGCCCATGCTGCATTTGACAAAGCAGCCAATTATTTTGGGATGAGGATGGTTCGGGTCCCTCTGAACAAGATGATGGAGGTGGACGTTCGGGTAGGTCCTCTGGAGGTGGAGAGATGGAATGTGTGTCATATTGACTCCCTTTCAGGTCACATGTGGGTGCCCTCTACTATCATAGAATGTAGCAACCAGATCATTTAGCTTCTGACTTGGGATGTTAAAGACCTGTTTTTTACTTTCAGTACCATCACTTCCCCTCCATTTATAAAATGAGCACTAATGAACTTGCTCTAAGACTCAGCTGTGGTTTTGATTGATCTGAATTAATACCATTGTCATCATCATAGTAATTGTTTTTACGCCTCACATTTCTGCAGAAGAATTTCATAGTTTCAGAGTGTTACCAGAATCACATTTGAACCTTAAGACAGTGCATGGAGGTTGTCAAACCTGTTAACATTGTTGCATTTCACAGAGGAGGTTAAGCCATTCACTTAGGGTCTCAGTGCTAGTAGGCTGGGACTTACATTCGGCTCTTTTGCCACTTAGCTCAATACTGCCTCCTCACACGCAGTGGTTGTATTGTTCTTATTTTCTGCTCTCAGTTTCCACAAATGAGCCTGTCTGGAGCATCTGTGTCCTGCCCCATGGTGGGAGGCAGACCTCTCCTAGGCTGCTGTGATAGAGGTGGCACTAGTGGACCTGGAACTCTTAAGTTAGTGGCCCTAACTGCTCTGAGGCAGCAGAAGGGAAGAATAACTGTGACCTAGATTCTCATTTTTTTTCCTTTGAACTTAAATCCCTAGGCAATGAGAAGAGCCATCTCCAGGAACACTGCTATGCTTGTCTGCTCTGCGCCACAGTTTCCTCATGGTGTGATAGATCCTATCCCAGAAGTGGCCAAGGTGATGAGAGAATTGGGCCACTGTGTCAGTCAGAATGAGATTTTAAAATAGAATCTAATGGTGCAGTACTTGGCAAGTAGGAGCAGTTTTGAATTCTAGGTTTAACCATAGCAGTGATGAATAGCTCTCATCAGCCCTATCCTTGCAGCTCTGTTTAGAGCCTTTGAAAGTCACTAGCTTCTGCTTTGGGAGGGAGATAATATGAACCCAGGGCTTGTCCCTTAACTAGATATTCTGAAATGGTATTGACTTCTAGATTCAGATCAGGAAGTACTGTGCATTTAGGAATGCGCCATCCGCAGGAGGCTCCACGCCACCTCTTCCCCACCCCTCGCAGAGACTTGCAGGACCTTTCCCTCTGCCATAGGCTGCCTGCGGCAGAGCTCTGATCACTTCCCGCTTGATGGTGCAGGGAATTCGAGGTCATGCACATTTAAATAAACTAGATATCATAATATAGATGGATTATTTTGAAGGCTTAACACATGGGAGATACAGTACAGAATAGCTTTGTGGTGATAGCCAGCATTTCCACCCATGTCCTGCCGAGTGTTTATTATAGGGCTGGCTAAATGAAATTCTCTTTTGTCTTTTGTTTTTTGAAACTAGCTGGCTGTCAAATACAGAATACCTTTTCATGTAGATGCTTGTCTGGGGGGTTTCCTCATCGTCTTTATGGAGAAAGCAGGATACCCATTGGAGAAACCTTTCGATTTCCGGGTACAAGGTGTGACCAGCATTTCAGCCGATACCCATAAGGTGAGCTAAGGAGGAGATAAAATGCTGACAGTTGATTATTTTAATTATCACCCACAAAATAAGTTGGCTAAAGCATTACCTTTCACCCAAAGTATAAAATTAAATCTGGCTTTTTACTCCCACCTCATCAGCTATTCAGTTGATGGGATATAGTGGTAAAAGTGAAAAGCAGTAGTGAAAAGGAGGCTATTAACTTTGTCTCATTGGCTGTGAAAATCTCCCTATCACGCTGACAGTGTTTACCTGGAGTCTGCCAGCCTAAGCTCTTTATGACAAAGTATCCTAAAGCTTGAGCTTATTGGAGGTGGCTAGGGAAAAGGTGAGGGTTGATCTCGGAATGCGAAGAGGGCAGCTCTTAATACCACCACTTCTGTGCTGCTGGGGCCCCTGTGCCTGAGTGACGAAGTGTGTTGGTAGCAGAGTCCTTTGGGAAAGGAAGCCCCTGTGCTCAGGCTTACAATGTTTGAAATGTCCGTGCCTGCCACCCTTGGTGGACTGAAGTCTAGATCAGTTGGAAACTCTTGAAAATATATCCATATGAAGAAGTAGTACTAGAAGCCTTAGGAATGCATGCCTCATTTTGTTTTGGGGATACTGGGTATTGAATGCATGTCCTTTGCATTGACGCATATCCCCAGCCTGTTTTTCATTTTGTGACAGGATCTTGCTAAGTTGCTTAGACTAGGCTTGAATTTATGATCCTCTTGCCTCAGCTGCTCAGAGTGCTGGGATTACAGGCATGCACTACCGTGCTTGGCTAGGTGCACCTTGTTTGATTGTATTTTCCAAATTTCTTTTAAGTTAGAGCAAAGACTTGTTTTTTAAGCTCTAAATGATCTGCAGTAAATTTTTATTCAGAATCTGTTTTGCCTTACCACCCAGACAGCTCCTACGCCCTTTTCCCTTAATCATCCATGTCCGTGTGGGTCTAGGAATGAAATTGTAGTTCCATGTTAGCTTCAGTTAGAGTTAATTAGGAGGGCCCATTTTCTGTGAAGAAACCAATTGCACAGTATATCTTCAGGCTGGATTAAGGCGTTTTTGGATTCTCAGCACCATTATATTCTTATAAAGATGTGTAACTGAGCAGAAAAGATGGGAGGGGATCAGACTGTGATGTTAGTTGCTCCAGGTGGCTTGGATTCCATTCTTGCCAGGCTTCCAGTAGAGATTATCTTTGTTTCTACCCTGACTTTACCACCCCAGAGAAAGATTTTTTTTTGTGTGTGTACCAGGGGTCAACCTCAGGACCTCGCGCACCAGCAGGCGCCCATGCCGCTGAGCGATATCACCGGCCCTTTTTCGTATGTGGGTTCTGGGAGTCGAACTCGGGCCCTCGCGCTTGTCAGGCAGGTGCTTACGCTTCTGAGCCATCTCACTGGCCTGAGAAAGATTTTAAATAAGGGAAAGTCTCACATTGGATGAGAGAGGAAGGAAACCATTAACTGAGCAAGATGCTGTTCTTCCCTGGGCCTCAGACTCCTTACCCATGACAGAGAATCTAAACTCTGTCCCTTAAGTTCCTTCTGCTCTTGAACACTAATTTGAGCCCTTAATGTGAGTGGGAAACATCACCAAGATCTAATAAGTAAGTGGTGTGCTCTGGGCCAGGGCCTGCCAGGCACAGCCACATTCTCACCTGTTTGCTTCTCCCCCAGTATGGCTATGCCCCTAAAGGCTCGTCAGTGGTGTTGTACAGTGACAAGAAATACAGGAATTACCAGTTCTTCATTAGCACAGATTGGCCGGGTGGCATCTACGCTTCCCCAAGCATTGCAGGCTCACGGCCTGGTGGCATCATTGCAGCTTGTTGGGCCGCCCTGATGCACTTCGGCGAGAATGGCTATGTTGAAGCTACCAAACAGATCATCAAAACTGCTCGCTTCCTCAGATCTGAGTATGTATGGAAGTCAGGGGTTCTGCTTTGTCTTTTGCTTTTTCCGCTAGTCAGCCTTTCAGGGCAGCTGCTTGGCTACACAGTTATAACCCCAGCCCATTTGCTATCTCTTGAGACCAGGGGTTTAGGACAGTGGCTTAGGAGTTGGTGCAGGCAGGAGGAGAAGGTTCCCTTCTCTGCGAGGGCCTCAGGAGTTGGGTAGACGGGTAGAAGCCAGTGGTTTTGATTCATTAGGTCTAGCTGGGGTTTGGGCCTTGGGATATTTCTGATGTCTGTCCATGTTTCTGATCTCCCTAAGAACTGTGATTCCCGGCCTAGCTTTCTTAGTGTAGAAGATGAGAAGACTAAAACCTCAGAGGGCTAGATTGCTTATAAGGAAGACGTCAGTTGGTTAAAGAGATGTTGAGCAGATGAACATAATGTGGCTGAATGCCTTTCTGTTTGTGTGTTTTCAGACTGGAAAATATCAAAGGCATCTTCATTTTCGGGGATCCTCAGGTGTCAGTTATATCTCTGGGCTCCCATGATTTTGACATCTACCGGCTATCTAACTTGATGACTGCTAAGGGGTGGACCTTGAACCAGTTGCAGTTCCCACCCAGGTATGCTCGAAGGACCCCTTCTTTTCCTTCTGTCCCTGGCTTTTGCAGAACTCGGGGAGCAAGGTAACCCGATGCACAGAGTTCACCTGGTAGAACCCAGCTCTTCAGTAGCAATTGTATTTGTAGGATTTCTTTCTTGCTACCTGAAATAATTAGATGTAAAGGGCAATACCATTAGCTTTCACCTCTGGCAGAATGAGGTGTCAGCCTCCTGAGAAAAGTGCTTATCTATGAGGTTTCTCCCCCATTCTCTATCTTCTGTAACTCTCCAATCCATCTTGTACACAGCCGTCAAATTGCTTGTATAAGGTACATATTACCTGGGTAATATTTAACTCAGAACCCTCAAGAAGGTGCCTGAGGATTTAGGCCTGCTACTGGGTTTTTCAGTCTGCTTTTCTAACTGCATCTTCTAAGGTGTCTTTAAATCCTTCGCTGCAGTGGAGTGGGCCAGTTCAGTGTCTTTTATATAACAGATTACCTTTTCATAGGTTGCTACTATTGCCAGCCCCATCTGGACTTTCCCTTTCCCTCTTCACAGTCCTCTATATTCCATCTTCTCTCCAGGGTGAGTTTGTTTCTTCACTGCCTTCAAGGTCCCAGCCGTATATCCTGTCCCCATGAGGGCTTATCATCTAAGATAAAAGCATCCCATTGGTGATCACATGGTTGAAGCAATTGTGATTGGCAGTTATAAGGGGTGGGACAAAAAACCAGCTGTGTTTATTCTCTTAGGATGGTTCCTGATCATGCTAAGAAGCCCTAATACCAGCCCATGCTTCACAAAACCAAGTACAGTATTGGAGAGTCCTGATTCCAAGAACAGTAACAGTAGAAATAATCTGAAGAGGCAGCCAGTAAATTGGGGACTGCTTTATTTTAAAACACTTTTTCTGCTTTCAAGCTTCATCTGTCTTTCTTTTTCCATAGTATTCATATCTGCATCACATTAGTACATACGCGGAAGCGAGTAGCAATCCAGTTCTTAAAGGATGTCCGGGAATCTGTCACCCAAATCATGAAGAATTGTAAAGCAAAGGTCACAGGAATGGTAAAGACACTTGGCGATTTTTTTTTCCTCCTTGGAAATTGAGATGTTGGTGTTGGAGTTTGAAAGAATCAGACAGTTGGAGGCTGTTCTTGCCTGAGCCCATTATCTGCGAACCTCTCTTCTTGTTGGTTCATTGTTGCCATTGACCCCTGCCTCACCCATTCCTAGGGTTGACAAGCATGTCAAATGAGATCTACTATATATAAGCACCCTGTGAAATTGAAACTGCTGTACAAAAGTAGGTGGTAGTATCCATTTGAAAAGAAATTTTTGACATAGAAAAGACTGTAAACATGTTTTTTCAGGGTTTTTTCCCTGGCAAATTTCATAGAATAGTTCCTTTATATAGAAAGGCAGACTGGAAAGTACCTATAAAAACTGCTACTGCCAGCTGTTTTTCTAATAGGATAAGACCTGGAGGGGGAGTGGGCAGGGGGTGTTGCACTTAGAAAGCTAGGACTGGGGGAAAAGGGGATCATAACCACAGCTTTATCCTTGTTTCTGTACTTGTCATCACTAATGTATCCTTGATTGGCTTTGTAGGGTGCCATCTATGGCATGTCCCAGGCAATCGTAGACAGGAACCTGGTTGCGGAAATCTCCTCGGTCTTCTTGGACAGCTTGTACAGTACGGACGCTGTAACCCAGGGCAGCCAGATGAATGGTTCTCCAAAACCCCGCTGAGCTCGGGCCTTTTCAGAAGTTCCAGAGGACTCCTGGCCTTCAGAAAGTTCTCTGGGTATGGAGCAGGCCACCCACAACTTCGACATCTGGCCTTGCTCCTTAGAGCACAAAGATAGGCATAAGACAGTTCAAGCCTCAGGATTCTTGTTCCTCCTTTTGTTACCTTTTGTGGTTTTAAATTTGAAGACCCTGAAGGATTTTATTGTATAATGAACCTACCCTTGTTATAAATGTAGCAGTAGGAATTGTTTTAACCATTTCCTTCTCTAACTTCTCTAGTTTTTTTCCTTCACTTAATCATTGTGTGGTGGCTCTGACCTGGAGGGAAGCTGTGCGATCACAGAGGGTTTGTTACCTCGGCAGAAGCTTTAGCTAGCCAGGTGGAAGGCATTGATGTAACAGTGTTTCCCAGGTGGGTGTTCGGCGCATCCTAGGTGGGAGGCTTTCTCAGCCCCATGCTTAGAGGGGGTCAGTTGTCTCTGGCAGAGTCGCTTTCACTGCAGCTTGCTCTGTTTTTCCAGGGCACAGGTTGGCCATGTTGTACCTGTGATTTGGGGGAGCAGGTCTGCTGGATAGCCCATGCTGGGGTTTAATAGTGCTCCACTGGGCCTCCTCTGTGCTTGCAGGCCCCATTTGATACTCAGTTGCCACTGTCTTTGGAGATGCTTATTTGTTTTTTTTGTTTTTTGGGGGTTTTTTTGGTACCAGGAATCAAAGGAGACACTTATTTGAAGTGATGCTCCCATTATCTTGTTGTTTCTATAGAATAGGATGAGAACATGGTTATCAGAGGATCCAGGACTTTCTGACTGTAGTGCTGCCTCCTTGAATTGGGCCGTGGCCAGAGCACACCTAACCCTCTCTGGACTTATGATGAAGAGACACCAGACCCTTTTCTTTACTTCCTGAATGTCAGCATAGGTGCGTGTCCAGTTTCAATTATGTGTCACCAGAGTTGGTAGCAGTCCTCTGCTTCCCATTGCCTTAAGTCATGTGATGAGAGTATGTTCATTGAAGGAAGAGCTCAGAGCACCTCCACAAGTTGCCTTCACTTACCCTAGGCGGGTATGAGGAGAGTGCAGGGAACATTCTCCCTCCATTTGTGCTTTCTTCCTGCCCATTTCCCTTTGCTCAACTTCCAAAGGTACTTCGGCAGTTTACCCTCAGGTACTGGACACTCCTTAGCCCTAGCTAAAAGGGGGAAATGTAGGATTAGGTAAACATTTGGGAATTGGATAGTATGGTGGCGAGCAGACACTGTGGCCCCGGGCCTGGGATTCCTTCGTAAGACCAGCTGCTCAGAGTGGTGCAGGGACAGGACAAAATCCTGCACCAACTTCCTACTCTCTTCTCCATTTCTGGGGGCCCTAATCTGGGCCAAGCCACTGTCCTGCTCTAGTGACGTACCATGTGCCTTTCTCCTAACAGTGAGCTCTTCCTGATCTGGCCCCCGGGGAAGTAGACAGACTTTGAGGTTTGTGTAGGTTGGAGAGAACTTAGAACAAGTGAGAAGGAACTTTGCTCTGCTCCCTTCCCCTTCTCAGGGACTCCTGAATATGCAGCCTCTACAGATGCTGTCATCTGGCTCCCTCACTGGGAATACTGGCTGGGAGACCATGGCCACCACGCTTTCCCTCAGGGCCTTGTCCTTGCAGAGCTCATGTGGGACGTGCATGCATGCATGTGTGCATCCCTCCTGTTTGCTCTGCGTTGTGTTGTGGGGTTCAGGAATGGTTGATGTATGTGTATGTCAGGGAAAGGCCTTTAGGACACAGGAATCTTATGCTTCCTTCAGTTGCTGGACTCTCCTTGAGAGAGAAGCTGCCCTCTAAACTATGAAAAAATTGTCTCTGGTCTCCAGTGCATCGTGTTGGAGGAGGCCTAGAAACCCAGAGCCACCAGCAGGTACTACTATGGCTGCCAGCTGCTAAAATAGAAGCCTGTGCCCTACAGTCTCCCCAGGACCAGATCCTGAGCCACTTACTTCCTCTATGCAGTGACTGAATTAGTGCCAGGAGCTGATGGTGTTTTCAAAGGGATCTATTATAGCCACATTAATTTCTGATTAAGAGCCTTGGTTTGACTTAACACTTCTGTAGGCTTTTTATTTTATGTGTATTTGTGTGTGAAAGCACAAAGTACCTATTCTGTGGCAGATAGGTAGGGTGTCTTAATGGTATCATGTTGCTAACAGATGTCAGATTGGCCTCTGCACCCCGTTTTGTACTTGGAAAATGGTACTTGCCTCTTTTAAATCTTTTCTCTAACCTCCCCCTCCCTGTCTGCATGCTCCTTTCCTAATTGCAGCAATAATCCCTTAAAAAGCAATTAAATAATCAAATGTCCCAAACTGTACTCACTGTGGATGGTTGCATTCATTTACTTGGGCTGCTGATGAGAGATCACCCCCTGCTGGGGAGATCACTGTGCGTGGCCATTGATGCCAGAGCCGAGAGACCCAAGCCATCTGCAATCCAGTTAATCTCCAAGCATGTTAGTAGGTAGCCGATCAGTCTCTCTCTACACCAGGAGTGGTCATCGTGGCTGTTTTGGGGCAGACTGGAATTCAGGGCAGAAAAAATGCCCTGTCTTATATTTTCTGCCATCTTCTGCTTGCAACTTACTGATGGATTAAGCCATCTGGGTGGTCTCTAGCCAGCCTGGCATGTGGCTTTGTCTGACCAAAGGACACTGACTTCAAGCTTAGTATTTGGGTGGGGCCTGGTAGAGCTCCTCAGATGATCTTCACATGTGTAACTGCTGGGCGTCTTGTTTTATTTTGAATAAGAAAGCAGAGGCTCCCCTCTGCTAGTCAGGATATGAGAGCTGTCATGCAGGTAACCTGCTTTTCATTCCGGCTTTCAGCCCTTTCAGGTTTTGCTAGAAAATAGGCAAGGAATAATGTCTTTGTTGTGTTTCCTGCCAGATGGCCTGGTACCCTAAACACCTGCACACCCTGAGAAAAAGAGGCCAGCATGTGCTTGTACTGGAAGGCTGGGCTGACCTGACAGGTAGCACTTGGTGCTGGTGCTGCCCCTTCTGCTGTAAGCCCCTTCATCTTCTCTGGGGGCTCTTGGTGCCACTGAGCAACATTCAGCTGGACCCAGCTTGACAGAAGTAATGACCGAGACCTAATTTAATAGCTACCAGCTTTAGCCCAGGTGGGCAAAAGTCAGGCTTGGACAGCCTTTTCTTGATTTGAAGCCTTAATGGCCTTACTTCCACTTAGGCCTTTGTCCCTGTCATAATCTTCTCTCTGCTTAATCTCCTTCCCAATAATTGCAGTTATTTGGATTAATTTTAGAATAAAGCTATTTGTTTTTTAAAAGTGTCACTCATGTCTTTGCCCCACATGAAAGTATCTCATACAAATGCCAAAGCTGTCCTTGTTCAGTCCTTGACCCATGATAAGCAGCAGAGGCAGAAAGGCAACATGGCACAGTCCTTACCTCCATGTCTGGTGTCTTCTGTCGTAATCCTCAGTTTTTAGATCAAAGCACTGTAGAAGTGGAGCAGGTAAGAGAGCACTGAGTCTTGTTGGACTTGAAGGCTAAACTGTAGAGAAATTGCCATCAGTGTAAGTATATATGGACCAGGCTGGAGTCCTGCCAAACCTCGACAATATGCTTCTCTCTCAACCATCGACCTCTGCCTCTTTTTTAAGGCCTCTGAGGGATCACCTCAGCCAAGCTAGCTGGGTTGTGGCCTTGCAAAATGCCTGCTCCAGGTGAATGTGCCATTGCACATTCAGGCTAAAGGTCATCAGTGAGAGCTGCTGGGAGAAGCGCTTCCTGTCTGCCTGGGGCACATGTGAGGTAGCGTGTGTGTGGCACGCATGCGGGATAGAGCAGAGATTGCTCTCTGCACCCCCTTCTCAGTCACAGCACATCTGTGGGAGGAAGGTGTCTGTCCTAGAGCTGCTGGTTGATGGCCAAGCTGTGCAAACCAGTGTGTGACTGCTCAGATGGTATGAAGCCTGCCAGCCCCCACCTGTGCTTCTGTTCTCTCTCTGTTTACAGAGCAAAAGCAGGTGAGCCCAAGACCTGTGATAAGATTCTGAGAACTGCAGACACCATCAGGATTAGAAATCTCCCCTTTGAGGTTTAGGCCAGTGTATTAGTCAGGGTTTTCCAGAGAAATAGCCAATACATACATCGAGGAAGAGGGGATTGTTATAAGGAATGGGCTCTTGTGACCAGGCCCAAGATCTGTCTGCACTTGGCAAGCTGGAGACCCAGGAGAGCTGATGGTGTAGTTCCAGTCCAGGCGCCTGCAGCCTCCAGACCCATAAAGTACAGGTGTCTTAATTTGAATCTGAAGGCTGGAATAAAAGGATTGCCTAGCTCAGGGCAGTCAGGCAGTTGTGTGCTGTTTGAGGGAGGGCCAGCTTTTTGTTCTATACAGGCCTTCAACTGATTGGATGAGGCCTACCAACATTAGGGAGGGCAATCTGCTTTACTAGGTACCAATTCACATGTTAATCTCATCCAGAAATAGCCACTGACACAACCAGAATAATGTTTGACCAAATGTCTAGACACCTAGAGCCCAGTCAAGTTGATACATAAAATTAGTTGTAACTGCACCAGATATGGTGGTGAATGTCTGTAATGCCAGCACTTGGGAGGCTGAGGCAGGAGGATCACTGCAAGTTTGAGGGCTGCCTCTCAAGAATCCTAGTCAGGTCTTTGAGGCATAACTCAGAATCTCCCTTGTCACACAAGTCCCTGTTTCCTAAGATCATTTCTTATCCTGCTATCTGCATTAACTTAGTTTATCCTGTCTAATAATAGCTAATGGTTTTCCCGTTGGATTCGCAGATAATAAGGACCCTGAAGGCAAGCTGTTCAGCTCCCTCCCTTCCCCCCACTACCTGGAATAATGCCTTGTACAGAGTAAGTGATTTCATTTAAATGCGTGTTGGCCAGAGTGTAGCTTAGTAGCTGAGTGTCTACCTAGCATGTGCAAGGCCGTGGGTCCAAACCTTAGTAACACACACACACACACACACACACACACACCAAAACGCTAATTAAATGCCTGTTGACCCCAATTCTAATTGACCTGTGGGAAAGAAATTTCTTGAGCTTGAGACCAGTGATATAGTTTTATTGTTGACATCAAAGCACATGTTTCTGAGACATGGGATGGGATTTGCTTTAGGGTCTTAGGTTCTAAGACAGGACTTTATTTCACCCTTCACATCTGCTCGGGAAATGAATTGGGGCAAGACCCAGCCCAGAAAGAACACCATTGCAAAGAACACCATTAGGGTTGCCAGGAAGTTGCAAAGAAGGGAGCAACTTATTCAAAGCAGTGAAAATAACAAAGCTCCAGGGATGAAGAGAGTGGCTTGGGGAAAAGGGCTCAGTTCCTGGTGTTGGCAGTGACGCTGGCCATCTTTCTGCAGCAAAGACTCATCCCTAAATGGAGGCAGCAGGGTCAACATGGCAGTTCTAACTGCAGCAAGTTGGGGGGCGGGGGGCCTCTCAGTTCCCTCCCTGTGTCCAGTTCAGCCACCCCACCCCTAGGAATGTGAAGAAGGGTGGGGACTATGTCATGGACACTGCCACTTGTTCGATGAAGCTGGCCAGGTTTATGTCCCGTTCTGAAATCCCCGCACATTCATGGGTGCTCAGGGTGATGTGCACCTGAAATAAAACCAGAAGTTTAGGGCCTGCCGACTCTACCGACTTCGCTTAAGAGCGGTGGAGAATCACTAGCTATTGGGATGTGCTCCAGTGAGGGCTCTGGAATAGCAGATGGTCACTGACAGTAGCCGATTGCTGGGATCTCTCTGGGGAATGATAGCCGGTCACAACAGTTGCTCCTGGGGGCAGTAGCTGGTCACTACTATGGTACTCTCCAGGGAACAGCAGCTGGTTACCACCATCTGTCCTGGGGACTGTGTACCTGACAGGTCTGTATCTACTCTGCCTCCCCTTGATGTGACTTCAGATGTCAGGAGCAGCCTAAAAGCTAAAGGCAAACCCAAAAACCACTGCTGACTGCTAATCGCTGTCGATTCACAGACACCCTCTTCCCCCTTAACATTTAATGCATGTGGCAGGCATTTAATGACTATTCCTCAATTCACTGAACAGACAATCTGTTTGTTATGCATAGATACTCTGAGTTCCCAGTTTATTCCTATTTCATTCTTCCCTACCTCTGGAAAGATTAAAGCCATTTAGAACTATTAGCAGTAAGTGTGTCCTATTCCCACAGCATTGCCCGTCTTGGTTTTTGACTTCATAGTGTCTACTTTCAATACACATACTCAAAGTTTTTAAATTTGCATTTCCTTAGTTTGTAGTGAGACTGCCAGTTTGGGAGGGGTGTTTATGTTGAACGAGAGGGTAAGGCGGGCCCACAGTCAGAGGCTTCCGGTCGCCGTTCTCACAGCCCCACTCACCTTGTTGTATACATTAAACCATTCGGGATGGTGGTCCAACTTCTCAGCCTGCAGGGCCACTCTGGTCATGAAGCCAAAAGCCTGTTTGAGTGAAGCAAGACCCAGCTTAGAGTTCTGAGAGAAGAGATGCCCGGGTACCTTTTTATGGCCACTATAAGCCCCAAACACAGGAGGATAGACTTGCTTTCTATGGGGGACAGTCCCTGGTTCTAGTCCTTTCCCCAGGGTACTTCCTGTCCTCAGGCTGGAGTTCGAGGTTGTCTCTGCAGCAGAAAGGATGTCTCATTAGGATCACTAGCAAGGTGAAGAGCACAGGAGGTTAAAGTCTTTCCAGCCTTTTGGGCTAGCTATTAAAATGTCATTTGATGTACACCTGTTTGTTACCTGAACTGTGTCCTCTGAGGATTGTTTTCTAAAAGCTCCAGGTAGGGAAGGCCCCAGGCCCATCTTCCTCACACTTCCCAGTTATGCAGGCAGGGAATTGAATTTCTCACATACCACCACATAGACTGGATTAGTGTGGTCAGCCGGGCTTGGCCACTAGGACTTGAAGCAGGGGAACAAGTCTGCATGGTGTCCACCACCCCAGGCTGGAACGCTGTCCCCTCCCCTCACATACCCTGTTGAAATCTTTGAAGTGGAACTGCTTGAAGATGGCATCGCGGCCTTCCAGCTCGTTCCATCCCACAGCCCTCAGGTTGGGCAGCAGCTGGTCCCTCTCTTCAGCACTCAGCCTGTGGGCTTTGCCAGCCTAGAAGAGGAAAAGCACCTGGGCCTCAGGGCATTTCCTTTTATAGGTCAAAACAGGGTCCCAGACCCTTGGGGGAATTTAGCCAGCCTGGGCTGCTGTGACAGTCACAGGTGATCTATCAAAGGGCAGTGGCTCTTTAAGCAATAGACCTGGAGCTCCCAGGGTGCTGCCCTGCCTGGGAGGTGGGGACTCGACTTGTTCACCAATAGGCTCTCAAGTTTTGGGTTTTACACTCCCCTCGGAGAAAGAAAATCTTGAAGCGTAATGCCAATCACTGGGAGAGAAGTCCCACCAAAGCCTCACAGAGGGCCCCCAGCTAAGATCAATGAGGGAGTAAAAGCAAAGTCCAGCCCGGATCAAACGTATTACAACTCAACCTTACAGGAAAAGTTGCAAGCATCCAAGCTCCCTCTGCCTATGATCTAGTGCATCCTGTCCACCCCACGCCTAACTGCTGACGAGAAGCCGACGCCTCGAGCGGCAACACGACCTGTTTGGTGTTATCTCGCTCACCCGACAGCGACACACAGGCAGCTTCTCAGCGTGGTCTGTGCGTATGCGTCCAGCATTTAAAGCAGGTTTCCTGGTGGCTGAGCCACACTGCTGTTGACAGCCACTGGCACTACCTCCCCTATGTCCTCAATCGCAGCCACTGCCCCGAGCTGCCAGGCCTAGGTTGTTGGACTTTCTGTCTCCTGGCAGGTTGGGGAGCTGGGCAGTAACTGGTCCAAGGGCAACTGGCAGCCCCAGTGCCCCATGCTATTTACCTGCAGTGCCAAGTGCCCTTAAGGCAGCCAAAAGTAGCAAAGTTCTGGCTGTGTGTGGACCCTCAGGAGTCAAGGGTCCCCCTATCCTCTGAGGGAATCCAGGTGGAGGAGGTGAAGGGACAGACTCCAGAGCCTGGAGACAGAAGCACATCAGGGCAATGGGGACATAGTGCTGAATTTAAAACCAATCAGGTCTGGGAGAGAGCATGCAGGAGGCGAATTTAGTCTATAAAGCAGCCCACAGAATGGACGCCCTGGGGTGAGTAGCAGGACTGTGGCGCTTGTCTCTCTTGCTTTGTGGGTAGAGGGACAAGAACCTCTGCCTTACAGATCCTCAAGAGGTGCCCAGGGGATACTTTAGTGAGCAGCATAGTATTAAGTAAATGTCATTTGCATTTCTAAAATCACAAGAGGCTTGTGAGGGCCTGCAGCATGGGGTGGCAGAAGCACTGCTGTGCTCTTCAAAGTCGTCTTTCCCTCCTGAGAACCAGCGCTCACTCTCTGAACTGAGGGGGCTTAGTCCCTCTCCAGTCCTGAGTCCTGGCTGTGGGTGGCTGCAAAGGTGGCAGCAGAGATCCACAGCACTGCTCAACACACAGGTCTCTTTCCAGAGTTGGCCAGTTCCGGTGGCTGCCAGGTCTTTGTATCCAGGCAACCACCTGTCAGCCAAAGCGTCAGAACCACTGTTTATTTTCTTGGCTCTGCAAAGGACGGGTGGGTACAGGTGAGCTGGGGGGGGGCTCCCCTTTCTCTTTAGCATCTTTTAGAGCCTCCCGTGTCCCACGGCATGGGGCTGACCGACAAACCTTCTGAGGTCTGGAGTCAGAGGGGAAAGGGCCCTGTTTGCTCAGTAAATCACGGTCAGGCCCAGGCCCAGGCCCAGACCCGCTGCGTGCGGAGAGGTTACTCATTACCAAAGGCCGCATCTTTGGGGCTTCAGTGCCCCTCCCTGAGCCCTGGATGTCCAAATTCCCTCCTGTCGCTGACTGCTCCCAACCACGCGCCGGGGCCTGAAAGAAATGGCTGTCTGCTGAAGCCTCCCGGCCTAGCGGGCGGCAGCTGGGCCTGGAGGGACGATCCGGAGCCATCAGCGGCCCGCTGCGGGGTAGGCTCCATCGAGGCGCAGAGGTGGGGTCTAAAGACCAGGACAGCATTAGGGTGCAGAGGGTGGGGTGCCAGCCAGACCCCGCACCCAAGCGCAATCCGGAGGGGGCAGTGACCAGCACCCCCGGCGACTCACTCATTGGCCTCCCACCCTCCGCCCCACACCGTGCAGATCGCTGAGCCCGCCCCCGCGCGGCGCCCGAGCGAGTCCCGGCCCAGGAACCAGGCGCAGCGCGGGCTCCCGCCTGGCCAGGCCCGCCAGCCACCGCCCTCTCCGGCCCCGGGTGTCCGGCGGGCGCTGTAGGCCAAGCCGCGGGGGCTGCACTGCGGGTTCAGTGGGACCCCCTCACCTCCCTCTCGCTGCGCCCTGCTGCCGGGCGCCCGACCCCGCTCACCATGTCTGCGCTCGCGGGCAGCAGGTGGCGGCGCGGGGCGAGCTCCTCAGAGCGCACCGGGCCGCTCCGGGGCGGGGCTGTGCTCGGGCCGCCCCCGCTGTCCTCCCCGGCTAATGATTAACTGCGGCCAGCGCTCTGGTCCCCGCCTTCCAGCACTTTCGTCGTCACCTAGAGCCGCCTTGCGTGCGGGAGCCGGGCTGGAGCTTGCTGGCTGCCGCTGCACACATATGCCTGGCCGCTTCCCCGCTGGGGGACTCTGGGCGCCGGACCACAGGACCTTTTCTTTTTAAAAAGCATTCAGATATAACTGACATAGAGTAAATCGCACATATTTAGAGGGTGCAATTTGACATACGTTTTCCCCGTGAAACCATTCACCACGGCCAAGATTATGAACATATCCATCAACCCTAAAATCCTCCTTGTCACTTCATAATCTTTCCCTCCATGGGTTCTTCTCCCATGCAACAAGGGATCTGCTCTGAGTTACTGCCGAGCAGTTTGGATTTTCTAGGATTTTATGTAGATGGGACTATATAGTATATATTCAGTGTATTTGGAGGTTTGTCCATGGTTTCAATATCAATAGTGTCCTGCTTCTGTGGCTAAATAAAATGTGTCTACTAGTATTAATTTGTGTGGATATTACCACAGGTTGTTCCAGCAATTCATTGTTGATGGACATTATTTTTTTTTAAGCTTTTTATTTAAAAACCAAAACAAAACCCAAATCAAAATATTTCCCTTTGGAGGCTATTTTTTTGTCGTTTAAAAATTTTATTACACAAATCTCTCCCATTTCCACGTGTCAGAGGAAAGATGTTCTTGTTCTTTCTAAAACCAATAGTGGAGAATTTTTAGAAAACAAAAAGTCCAACTAGCTTCCCTCCTTCCCTGGCCCAAAATAATTCTAATGTGTCAAGTGAGACAGAGTTAAGACTCACCCCATGATGCTTACATTTAATTTAAAATTTTTAGCACAACATTGGAGGTTGACTCTAAATCAGCAACAAAAAATATATATTCACAATATTTTCCCATAAAACAAAAAACATAATGAAATCCTTTGAACATAATGACTTTAGGAGTTTTATTTATGGAGCAGTTATTTTTTTAATCACCAAATGATTTTTATAATATATATATATATATTTATATATAATTTTCTTCCTTTCCTTTGTGATTTTTTTGCCCCCATGCTTGGAAAGATGGAGGCAGAGGTCTGGTTCTTCAGTCTGAGGAGGGCAGGCTCTCCTGGCTATTCTGCAGCTAAGAGCAGATGCAAGAAGGTGATGGAACTTCGGGGTTCCTCTGCCCCCAGATACTTCTCAATGTGGACCAACTCTCGCCTCTAAAAACCATTTTCTCCTCAGTCCCAATGAAAAGTAAAACCCAACAAGGGCATTAGTCCATCTACTGTGATGGACATTCTTTTTTTTTTTTTTTAATGTGGGTACCAGGAGTCGAACTCAGGACCTTGCGCTTACCAGTAGGCGCTTGTGCTGCTGAGCGATATCACTGGCCCTTTTTTTTCCCTTTATGTGGGTACTGGGAGTCAAACTCAGGACCTCGCGCTTGCCAGGCAGGCGCTTATGCTGCTGAGCCATATCACCGGCCTCCTGTGATGGACATTCTTGACTGTTGCTTCCAGTTACATAAATAAAGCTTTGGGAGCATCCATGTACAAGACCGAGTGTGGGCACTTTTTTGTCACCAGGGAAGCTGGATCTGATGCTTTGGAAACTGGCCCCTCTTCTCCTGGTCCCAGGTTCTCTGTGCCATTGAAGAAAGAATTCATTCAAGACACATAGACAGCCGTGCAGAGGTAAAGGTAGACTTTATTGTAAAGCAGATCCTGAGAGAGTTAGGTGTTCAGGTGAGAAGGTGGGCAGTGTCACAAAGACATCTACCCCAACTGTGAATCCAGGTATCTTTTATGTTTTTAAGGGTTACTCCCCGGGCTCAGAGATCTAAAGTAATTATAATGCTTATCGATATTTTTCTTAGAAGTACTTTGGAATTGCAAAATATCTTCCTGTCTTTTTTAGATAGTCAGTGTTCCCTCAGGGATCTTATGTAAGAAATTTTGGAAAGATAAATTCGAATGAAATCAGATCTCAGCCCAAGGTAGGAGGGTCTTTAAAGAATGTTTCCTTTTCAGATATCACTGGGCCAGAGGCTATGGTTACCAGGAATACTGCGTACCGTGTTCTAGAAATAGAGGCCCTGTGCTTCAAGTCGAGACCTAATGAATGATTATAAATGTATTATACTCTGAGGTCTTTGTTCCTGCATTGAACTATAACTGGCACAGCACGGTACTTTGGACCCCCACTCCCACTCCCACCCACTCTGTGCCTGAGGTCTGCTAGGGTCTAACTACCTGCCTACTCTTTCATTTTTCTTGAGTCAATACTAGAAATTTCTGGGTCAAATGGCAGGTACATGCTTATAACATTTAGGAAACACCCACAAGTAGTTGTATCTTATTTAATTTTTAAATTTATTTTGTACTGGGGATTGAATTCAAGTCTTGCACTCTGAGTTACAGCCCCAGCTTTATTTATTTTCTATTTTGAGACAAGGCCTCCCTAAGTTGCTAAATTCTCCAATTTAAACTTTGGGTCTTCCTGCCTTAGCCTCCCAGAGTGCTGGAATTATAGGCCACTGCACACAGTTGGTTGTACCATTTTACATTCCCACCCACAGTATGTGAGTTCCAGTGCTACATTTTCAACACTGGCTGTAGTCAGCCTTTTTCATTTTAATTCTACCTGGTGTGAAGTGGTATTTCCTTATGGTTTTGAGTTTCCTTAATGTCTAATGATGTTGAACATCTTTTCATGTGTTTATTTGCCATAAGTATTTTTTAGTGAATTGCCTCTTTGAATTTCCTGCTCTCTAAAAATTGAGTGTGTCCCTCTCCCGCTTCTAATTTTTATGGGACTGAGGATTAAACCCAGGGGCTTTGCACTAAGCTACATCCCTAGCCCTTTTTAAATTTTATTTTGAGACGGGGTCTTGCTAGGTTGCCCAGGCTTGCAATCCTCTTGCCTCAGTTTCCCAAGTCACTGTCACTGTAGGCCTGGTTTATTTGTTTTCTTATTGAGTTTGAGAGGTTTTTATTCTGTATACAGGACCATTATCAAATATATGATTTGCAGATATTCTTTGCATTCTTTTACTGTTTTTCAAACAGAAAATGTTCTTAATTTTGTTGAAATGTTTCTTTTGTTTGTGGATTGGTGTTTTAGTGTTGTAACTAAGAAATGTCTGCCTGACCTAGTCACAAAGATTTTCTCCAATGTTTTCTGATGTTTTATAGTCTTTGGTTTTTTTTATTTGTTTGTTCATTTGTTTGTTTTTGTTTTTTTAGTCTTTGGTTTTATATATAGGTCTATGATCTATTTTGAGTGAAAATTTTAATAAGTTTCAAGTTATAGACCCAAATTCACTTTTTGCGTGTGAATAGTCACGGAATTGTTTTGTATCATTGTTTAAAAAATTCATATGATGGTATATGTATGGGTTTATTTCTGGGCTGTCTCTTCTGTTTTACAGACCTATTTGTCCATCTTGACATCAATACTACACTCTCTTGATTAGTGCAGCTTTACAGCAAGTCTTAGAGTCAGGTAATATAAGTCCTCTAACATATCAGGGTTTCTTCTTCTACCTCCAGTAACATCATCTCTAATGTGTTAATATTTACTTTTGTTTGTATATGTTTTTGCAAGATGTGTTCTTGTTTGTTCTACATGTATTTTTAAAATGTATGTGAGTAGATTTGTATTACATATGGCATTTTTTTATAAAACAACACTTCAGCTGGGCTTAGTGCATGCTTGTAATCCAGTACTCTGGGTGGCTGAGGCAGAGGGATGGCAAGTTTGAGTCCATGGGCAACTGAGTGAGATCGGGTCTCGAAATAAAAAATGTATAAAAAGGACTAGGAATATAACTAGGGTGAAGATAGGGGTTCAATCTCCAGTACCACAAAACAAATCAAACAAACCCTAAGCAACAACAACAACAATAAAAAGCCCCAGCACTTCCTGGAGAATCACCACCAACCCACATCCTCCTGTACATACCTAATCTGTGAACTAAGTGTTCTAAGTGCTGCTTGGTGTTCCATGATGAGAATCTACCGTGGTCTATAGTTCTCCCAATGTCAGCCACTCAGGCTTTCTCCCACTCCTTGCTACCGTCACCATCACCACTGTCACCTCCCAAGCACGTGAGCAGGTGGTCTTGTGTGTGCACACACGTGTACTCACAGCAAAACTACAGAGAATGATGCTGCACTGACCAGCTGCTCCAGTAGTTCCCTGTCCTGTGGTACGTTTCCTAGACAGTTTAAGCACATGCATAACCTACTTAAAGCCAGTAGTTACCCCTCATGAGTATGTGTAATTCCACGTGTTGTCCAGAATGGCTGCCCCAGGCCTTTTGCACCTGCACTGTGTGAGGTGTCTTATTTCCCGGTGCCCCTCACACACGTACTCGCACTGGTATCGTCTGCTTTTTTGTTTTTTGTTAGGCTAATAGCTATAAAATGAGAGCTCGCTGATTTATTCTGCATTTTTTTTTGATTGCTAATGATTTTGAGTACTTCCTCCTATGCTTGTTAGCATCTGGGGCTTACTGTTTTTAAATTGCTTTTTAATACCCTTTGCCAAATTTTTAGAATTTATAGTTCACTTTTTTTAGTCGATTCTGTGGAAGTTTATATCTAGATATTAATTGCCTATCACTTTTAGATGTTGCAAATATCTCCTCCCATCTTGCCATCTGTATACTAAGTTCATCCATGATGTCCTTTTATGGGTAGAAATCTTATATTTTGGTTATAAGATTTATCTCTTTTTTCTTTTGCTTTGATAATGTTGTCCTTTTGAAGATTTACTTGACCAAATCCTCTCAGCCCTGCTAAAAGTACAGTATTCTCTTTTAACTTCTGTTGACTTCATAGTTAGATTTATGATCTAAATATGAAAGGTCCCTCTCTATATGTAGTGTCGGGCGGATGTTAGCCAGTCTCCAAGTCTCCAAGTAGGCTTCTAGTGATTTTTGACTTCTAGGGTTCACACCCTGGGTCATTCTCACCCATGTTTAACCTGCATGACCTCCATAACCAATTGAACATGGTAGAAATGTCACCATGCAACTTCCAAGATAAGGTCAAAGCAAGGTCACCATTGCCAGCCATGAAAGAGCAGCTTCTTGGCTATCCAGACTTGCCAGGCTTTCCACTGACTTTAGACCCGCAGACATCTGACTGTGGTCCCGAGGGAAATTCCAGGCAAGCCCACTCAACTTACAGGACCGTGAGAAATTTATTTTAAATCACCAAATGGTGGTGTAGTTTGTTCTGTAGCAATAGATAGCAGAAATTTAAAAACTGGCAGGAAGTAGGATGTTGCCATAAGAACAACCTAAAACATGTGGTGTTAGATGGCAAAGGGCGACGGGAGAAAATGGAGGGAAGGATTGAGGGAGAAGAATTCCCACTTCCACCTAGGATGTAGAAAGCTGCAAAGAGGAGCGCTCCCACACTAACAACAAGGAAAAATACAGATGGAGTCACCCCTCATTATGCATGGGAGACCAGTGTCAGGACCTCTTTGGATACTGAAACCCACAGATGCTTACATCCCTTATGCAAAATGGTGTAGTATTGGCATAAAACTTTTGCATACCCTCCATACACTTTAATCATTGCTAAGTTACTTCTAATGCTGGATGTAATGTAAATGCAATATAAATAGTTGTCATACTGTATTGATTGGGGAATAATGACAAGACAAACTCTGTACGTGTTCAGTATAGATGCAAGTATTTTTCCAAATATTTTGACCCATGGTTGGTTGAATCAGTGTATGTGCAATCCACAGACACAAAAGACTGACTGTCCTACAAAACCATCCCCTTTCCTGAGCTCACCAGGGAGCTGAGGTCACTGGGCAGCCAGGAAACTTGAACTCCACGGGGAGGGTGGGGAGGCCCTCCCAGGGGGAGGCAGGTTGTGCCCACAGCTTGCTCAGCAGCACTCGGGAACAAGGGGCAGCCTTCATAAGAGAGGCTGGGAAGAAATCAGTTCAGTTTTCACAAACTGTTGGAAGCCTTGTGTGAGCTGGCCTCACAGTCTGGAACAGCAGGCAAGTATGTGCATACTGACTGGCTTTTGTCCACTCAAGAAGGTGGCAAGGGGCTGGTGATATAGCTCAGCAGCATAAGCACCTGCCTGGCAAGTGCGAGGTCCTGAGTTCAACTCCTGGTACCCGCATATAAAAAAAAAAAAAAAAAAAAAAAGAAGGTGGCAAGGCGAGAGAGGAGAGAGGCTCCTGGGAAGGTCCAGGCTGGAGGGGATTGGCTGCTGCTGCTGTGGGAAAACAACAGGCTCCATCCTCCTATCCTGACCCCAGTGCCCCGGAGCCAAGATTTTTTTCTTCCTTTTTTAATGAGCTGCTTGGGGAAGCACAAAGGAAGAGGCCAACAAACCCTGCCACTCCCAGGGCATAGAAGCATGTCTGGTAGGATAAAAAGCCCTCTGGCCTAGGGCAGGTGCAGGAAGCAGTTCTGCACCCTGCATCCTATGCCAATTCCATCAGAAGCCGGAACCACTGGGGAAGAGCTGGAGACACCTGTGGGCCTGCCTGGCTGTAAGTCTGAGTCATCCTGGGGAGGATAAGCAGGAGGCTGAGCAAGCTCCAGTGCCCATGGTAACGCTACCTGCACCAACCCAGTGCTGTGTAGCAGGCCCAGTGGCAAGAGGACAGGGAATATGCAGAGATACCCACTTCCCACGGACCATCGAGGAAACCTCCAGAGTGACCAGAAAAGAGGCCACCTGAAAACATCATGTGCTAATAAGGACGCTGAGTGGCTGGAATGCTTGCTCATTGCTGGTGGACACACAGATTGGTTTAGCCACTTTGGAAAACGATTTGACGATTTCTTATGAAGTTAAATGTATGCTTACCTTACATATCAGCAACCCCCTCCAAGAGAACTAGAAACACATCCACACAGAAACCTGTGAACTGAGGTTTATGACGGCAACACTTGGAAACAATCCACACGTCCGCAACGGGTGAATAATAAACAATCGGTACATTGCGATAGTAGGCAGCAAGGTGAAGGAACAGGTTACTGCTTCCTTCAACGACATGGATGGATCTCCGAAACATTATCCTGAGGACAAAGGCCAGACCCAAAACGACATATACTGCATTATTCTTTTTATAGCACATTTTAAAAACCAAAAACCAACCAACCAACCAATCAACCAGTATTTCATGCCTATATATTGTACTCCGACTAACTATTATAAAGATAACAATATGCAATGTATTAATTATTTTTACTCTTCTACTAGCCTATTTTTAATTTTTTATTTTTGGTACTAGGAATAGAACTCAGGACATTGCGCTTACCAGGCAGGCCCTTGTGCCGCTGAGCTATATCCCCAGCCCCTACTAGCCTGTTTCAACACTCTGTTTTATTTTTATTTCTTTTCTCTTAAAAATAAATAAATAAATAAACAAAAACAAAACCAAAAAAAACTATAGGGAGAGAAAAGGTAAGTAACTGCAAGAACCCGGAAAGGGTGGGAGGGAGGGGGACTATTCTGTATCTTGACTGTGGTGTGGTCACAAAACTGGCTGTGTCTGTCATAAAAAATGAATAGGTAGCCGGGCGTGGTGGCACATGCCTGTAATCCCAGCACTCGGGAGGCTGAGGCAGGAGGATCGCTGCGAGTTAGAGGCCAGCCTAGGCTACAAAGTGAGTTCAAGGCCAGCCTGAACTACATAGTGAAACCAGTTTCAAAAAGACAAAAAAAGCCGGTGAGATGGCTCAGCGGCATAAGCGCCTGCCTTGCAAGCGCGAGGGCCCGAGTTCGACTCCCGGAACCCACATATGAAAAAGGGGCCGGTGATATCGTTCAGCGGCACGGGTGCCTGTTGGCGCGCGAGGTCCTGAGGTCGACCCCCCGGTACCCACAAAAAAAAAAAAAAAGACAAAAAAAAATGAATAGGTAAATTATGTCTCAATAAACCTGACTAAAAGTAGAAAATGAATTTATGATATTAAATCTCAGGATAACTGTTACCATTGGGAATTGGTGACAGAAAAAGGGTATGAGTGGGCTTCTGAAATTTTCCATTCCTCCATCCATCCACATATTAGGTATGCGTGTCAATTGGATTATGGAAATTCTTTAATCTGTACCCCTATGAATTATGTATTGCTTTGTAGGTATTATATATATATATATATATATTTTCCCCTGCAGTACCAGGGATTGAACCCAGGGGGCACTGAACCACATCCTCAGCCCTTTTTCTTTTCTTTTACTTTGAGAGAGCTCTTACTAAATTTCTTAGGCGGGCCTTGAACTTGTAATCCTCCTGCCTCAGCTTCCTGAGTGACGGGGATTACAGGTGTGTGCCACTATGCTGGTCTGCATGAAAATTTTTAAAAGAAGAAAATAAGGAGGTTATTATTGGAAGAAAGATTCAGGAACACTTGTTCCTTTAGTATCCTGGAAGAGACAAAGGGCTTCTGTGAAATTCTAAGCCTCTAGCAGTCTATGATAAAATTGAGAAGAGACGGAACACAAGCTAACAAATGAGTTCAGTCTGAACAGAATGCAGAGGAACTGTAGAAGGCCCAGGTCAGTCTTCCCAGCTGGTAAAAATAATTCTCAGAGAATGGCTTTATGATAAAGATCAAGATGAAACTATAAGACACCTTGTTGTGACCTTGCAACAAGTTAAGGCTTTGTCTCATAGGAGCTTTCAAGTAAAAGATAGGACTTCTAAGAATCTTCATGAGGCAACTTAGACCAACTGCGCCAGATGGGAGGACTGTTAAAAATCTGAAGTATACTGTGACATGCTGACTCTCAACCAAGGTGGAGAAAGGCCTCTCTTAAAGAGATTTTTGTCAAATAGAATAAGCCTCTGTAAGATCCATGGGAACTTCATAAAAATTTTAATAGAATTTTATTGGTACTGGTGCTACTAACTTGAACTGAAGATGATAGAAACCTTTCAAAATGAAGGGGGTCCACGGGCCTCTCCCCTTCTAGGGAGAGAAATCAGACTGTTGAAGCTACTGCATTTCAAACATGGACATAGCTTCTCAAAAAGAAAAAAATAAGTCAGATTTTGGATATAAGAGCACAGCTTTCTGCAGCAAGATCTACAGAGACTGACTCCCAGGGAGCAGGGCTGGGCCAGCGTCCAGTAACCAGCGACCTGCGCCCTTCGGATTTCAGAACGGCTGTGTCCTAATGAGCACTCTGGACTCTCCATGTCCCATCTTTCCAAAGGGAGTATTTATTGCACTTACCTTCTTCCCATCATTGCATACTGGATGTGGAGACAAAGTGGTTTAACTACAGCAATGGCACTGGTGACAGTGAAAAGCCTTGTTGTCTTCCTATAGGAAGTGTCACTGCTGCTCTGAGTACCTTTTGCCCCTGTGGGGTTTGCCTTGATTCTGAGTCACATTTACTAGGGTGGAATTCAGAGATATAGAACTAACAGGTACTCTGGGGCCCCCTGCTGGGCAGAAGCAGCCTCAGCCCCTCTTTCGACGCCTGCTAGGGTGTGCCGGCTTATGCTGCAGCAAGTTACCCTAAATCTCTGGCTCAACACAGAAAGTTTCTTTCCTTCTTTTACAGTGTGGCCAATTCAAGTGACAGGGGACTCTGTCCACTGCAGTTAGACAAGAGCCAAGACTGGAGGTTCCTTCTCTTGCATGTTTGCATGACCACTGCCAATGCGGGGTGGGAAAGTGGTGGGTCAACGTCAGACCTGAAGCTTTAACTTACGTGGCTGTGCCCATCTCCACAGACAGCTGTGGAGTGTAGGTCTACCACATGTCTGGAAAGCAGGGTACTGGAACTCTGTATGTGATGAACTAGAGGAAGGAGCTGCGCAGGGCCAACTACCCCTAGGAAGAAGCTCCTGGTGGAGCCGGAAGCTGGCCCAGGTGGAAAGAGAGCTCACCACTAGGCTACACAGCCCAGGGCTGGAGCAGGGCTGAGCAAGGCTCTAGGGCGTGGTCAGGTTAAGGAAAACCACTGTGGTCCAAGGGACTTCTGAGGTCCCTAGTTGAGTGTGGAGGTTAGTGATACCCAGACTGATTTGGGTCACCTCCTGATTGTCGCATTCTACCCCTAGAATTTCATCCCTCCATTAAAATGCCTCTTCTGAGGTGTAGGGGCAGATCCAGGATTTTGTATAAACCTGATGCTTCTGCAGTTTTGGAGCCTCTCTTTGTGAAAAAAGAACCCATGCTGCAAAACAATTCTAAGTACCAATGTAAATACTTATTCAGAAGGAGAAAGGAAGGCACAATGAACTGCAAATTTAAAAGAACTCACCTGATATCTATCTATAACAGTTTTCATTTCCTACCATACTGGTTATGTTTTGACAGCCTCTTACTGTAATAATGGTTTCGGATCAGCATTTTCTAAAGAGAAAATAGGAAGATAAATTTGGATACCATGCTAGAAGAAAGACATTATTATTATTATCAATAGTATGGATGAATCAACTGTGACCTCACACACAATGTGCTTGCTGGTTAGACCTGACAGAGAATGAAATTCTGGTATGCAATTAAAAGAAAAAATTACAGTGTGCTGTAATTGAATATGTTGTATTATTGAGAATATTCCTAGCAGGGAGAGAACAACTCTTTTGACTAGGTATTAATTAAAAGGAAATCACTTACCAGTATTCTATATCTGCTGAGTGGGAGAAATCGCAGGGATGCTGGCTCTGTACATACTAAGCCTTGTTTCTATTCTATTACTCACATACTCTTCTGCCAGCGGCCACGGGACATATCCTGTAAGTGGAAATATTCCTGGAAGGCATTCCTATAACCAGAAGGGCTAGCAATAACTTATCTTGATATGATAATGACTAAGAATCACACAAATGTGTTCTCCTAAGCCCAAATGAAATATATTTCCAACTCAAGTGTCCCTTAGCCAGATTCCCAAGCACACCCATCATCTACTCTGACTCCACCCAGGGGAAAAGGCACTTCTCTGAGTCCCCCACAGTGTCTGGCACTCTGCCCTGTACTTTATACCTCTCACCAAATGCTTCCCAGATCCATGCGTGTGTTGTTTGGTAGCTGAGATGGCCACTAGGCACTGTATCCATACAGTGTTCCGTATCGGAGGAGCCCTGTTTCACGAATGACAACTGTGACACTATACCATTTATGTAGTGCTAAACTTTGTCAGGTACTGAGCTAAAAAAGCAAAACATTTAAAAAGTAAAAAGAATGGGACCATATGGTAAGGTGTAAGTAACCCCAACCCCCCACCAGGCTGGGTTCCCACCCACGAGTCCAATGGGTCTACACTGAGGTCTGCCTCTACTGCTTGCTTAGTCCGGGAATCTTGAAGTTAGTTACCTTTGGGGACATCGGTTTCCTGCCCCGTAAAATAGAGCTAATAATTATAGCTGCTGTGTGGGGTTGTTGCAGTGACTAAATGAGGTATTCTACATCGAGTGCCTGGCATCGCCACCTGTCCTCTCCAGCCCATGCAGAAGGTCACCTTCACAGCATGCTTTTCTGCCTCTGTGCCTGGGGACATCCTCTGCCCTGAGAAGACAGGCTGCAGGGCACCAGGCATTAGTAGCAACACTCAAACACTGGCCATCGCCCGGGGGTCCTCAGCAGGACTACCTGGTCACCTGCAGGACTGAGGACTTCCTGGGCCCTCCTCCCTCCCCCACTAAGCTGTCTCCTTCTCAGCATCTTTGCATTTTCCTTCTCCTCCTTCTCCTTGCTTCAAAGTTGTTCTTTCCTCATGGATTTATAAAACAATAGCCTTTTGTTTATTATCTATGTTGTAAATATTTTCTCCAAGTTTAATTTGCTTTTTAGCTTAATAACACAGAGAAATGTTTAATTCTCAGGTAGCTAAATCTGTCTGACTTTTTCTTTACATTTCTAGATTCATTCTGACTCAGGAAGGCCCTCCTCACCCCACAATTCACAAATATTTGTCTCCATTGCCTTCAAATACCTTTACAGTTGCTAAAAGCTGGTAAAGTGCTAGGGGTGTAGTATAGTAGTAGAGCGCTTATCTAGCATGTGAAAGGTCCTGGGTTTGACCCCTGGTATCACAAAGAGGAGAAGAGGAAGAGGAAGAAGAAGGGGAATTCTCTCTGGAATTTACTTTTGGCATTATTATTCTATTTTCCAAATGGATAAACTATCATCCCATGCTATTTCTCTGTTGACCTGAAATGCTACTTTTCTAACACACTCCCTCCCATAATCATCATAGCTTGGTTTCTGCATTCTTTATTCTGTCCTTTTGATCTGTTCAGCTACACCTTGTTTTAATTTCTCTAGCCTTATAGTTCGTTTTGATATCTGGTAGGTCAAGTTTCATCTCATCCTTCTTCAAAATGTTCTTGCCAAATCTTGCTTGTTTACTCTTTCAGATGAGCTTTAAAGTCAGCTTGTCAAGTTCTATAAAAATCCCTTTAGGAATCTGATTGGGAATGCATTGAATTTATAGATTTAATTTGGGAAGAATTGACATCTTCATATTATCAAGTTTCCCCCTCTTGGAGCAAGATATATCACTGCATTTACACTGGCCTTCTTTATGTCCTTCAGTAAAATTTTATCGTGTTCCTCATATAGGACTCGGACATTTCTCGTTAAGTTTATTCTGAGGCTTTTATAGCATGGGCTGGCACTGGGCATGGGGTGCTTTTCCCATTACATTTCTAATTGGCCTTTGTCAGGTATATGGGAGAGTTGCGGGTTTTGATACGTGATCTTGCCTCCAGTCTGCGAATGAACTTCTATTTAGTTGTACTGTTTGTCAGTGGATTAGAAGAACTTTGACCCAGTCATGCCTGTCCTGCATGGAAGGGCATCTTTGAAGAGCAGGGCATTCCTGGTGGCAGTTGTTGAATCCACCAACTCTGTTAGGGCTGCTGCATGGGGCAGAGCCTTTGAGCTTCCACGAGTCCATTTCCATGTACTGTCCCTCCAGACAAATCCCTTCCTTGCCTCCCTCCTTCCTGCTTCAAGTGTACTTTGATCACCACATGCCAAGCACCATGTCATATGCAGGGATGTGGACAAGGAGACGGCGACATTCACAGGTTTAAGGCTTCTCATTCTTGGGATGCAAGTGGTGTTACTTACAAGATTCTCAAATTCAAATGTGATAGAGCCCTCTGTCCCCAAAATGGCTGGAAATGCAATCTGTGTCTGGGGCCTCTTCTCTACACTTCCTGAGATGGCTCATGGGCCCCAAGGGAGGGCTGCCACTCTCATAGAGCCAAGAGTCTAGCGGTGGCCTCTTGCCGGCTGCTGTCCTTGCTTTCGTGGCCCATAGTGCCACTGTCAGTGTGGGCCTTCCACTGATTGTCATGTTTCCACTCTGGAAGCTTCTTCCCAGGGCTCCTGCATGGAGGTGGCAGCTCTACCAGCATCCAGCCTTGTGTGAGGGGACCCAAAGGAGGTCTCTGTCCTCAGCAAAGGAGGCTGCTCCTCAGGGACCCTCTCTGTACTTTTCCCAAGGATGTGTGGCCTCAGAGCCAGGAGCAAGCACAGTGAGTGGGTCAGGCCCCTGCCTGGTGGGCCCCGAATGGCCACTCCCTAGGCCCACAGAGCCATTCTAGAGCATTGGCTCTCCTCCTGCCACCCCCAATGCCAGTGGCTTCCCCCGACACCTCTCAAGGTATATGATTACTCAGCAGAAGAGCCAAGGGCAGTGGTTCTCAATCAGGGTGACAGTTGGCAATGTTTGGAGACATTTTTGGTTTTCACAACTGGGGATGGGGGTGCCACTTTCATCTAGTGTGTACCAACCAAGGGTACTGCTTAACATCCTACAGTACATGGGGCAGTGCCCCGCAAAAACATCATCCAGCCCCAGTTACCTCAAATACTGGATGAGAAAGCCAGGGTAGCTGGCCCTGCCTAATGGAAATCTAACAGGAGCTCCAAATGCCAGCTATGTACAGACTTTAAATATTCCAATAGCTACACTGAAAAACCACAAAAGGAAACATGAAATTATTTTTACTTTAGTCTCTTATTTAACCCAATATGTCCCAAAATGTTATCCTTTTAGCATATGATCACTATAAAACTGAGATATATTACTTTTTTTTTAAAGAGTGTGGTTTTGAAATCCAGTATGTATCTTATGACTATGATACATCTCAATTTGGACACTAACTTTTCATCAGAAATACTTGGCTCTGTATTTAGATTTCATAAAATATGTGGCTGAAAAAGTAGATTTGCACATCCAAGTTACTTGAGCATCAGCATTCAGGTACAAATTAAGATTAATCAAAATTAAGCACAATTCTTGGGTCACAAGGCCACATCTCCAGTGCTAGTGGTCACCCGTGACTACGGCTGCTGCATTGGGCAGCATGGGTCTGCACATCAGAAATCAGAAGCCTCGGCTTCTTCCGTAGGGAGGAAAAGCTGCCAAGTCTTCCTCTCTAACGAGTCGGCCCGTGGTCCTGAGGGCAGTGGGGGCTTAAGCAAGGCGTTGTGGTAGAAGCTGGACATCCGTGTTCAGTTCTTCATGGCCCCTGGCTGAGAGCCAGTGTCTTCTCTTGGGGACCTCCTGCCTAGGGAAGGAGATGATCACACCAACACTGCAGGTGACAAGTGCTGTCACCGAGGGCACAGGGCCAGGCTGTAGCAGAAACCCTCCACGTGGGTGCTGGTGAGGGGCTCCCTGGGTAGGGGGTGTTTAATGCACATGCAAAGGTTCACTGGGAGGTGGCTAGGCAGAGATGGGTGTGTGGGAGTAAGGGGGGGTGGTGTCACCCCAGGAGAGAGGGGAGCCTGAGAAAGGCTGCCAGGTCTGATGGTGTGGTATGTCCCAGGAAGGTGAGCCCTTTGAGAACTCAAGGAGGCTGAGGAAGCAGGTGGTGACAGGCTCTGCGGGCTTCTGTTACGGGCTTCCCCCTGCAGCCCCCTGACCTAGTCTCTAGCTCTGATCCAGGCAGGAGGACCTTGAACCCCGCACTGGAGACTCTCACTTTGCCTCCAGCCATCCATGCAACACTTCTTTCCACCAACAGGGGGCATGAGGCCCTCAGGAAATGATAACAGTCTCAGGGACAGAGCTGAACGAAGCCAGGCCAGTAGTTGGTTGTTGAACTGGAGAGAAGGTCCGTGGGGATCATCACACAAGTATCTTTACTTTTGTGTGCTTAGAGTTTTCTATAAGAAAGTGGTGGGATGGGCCGGTGAGATGGCTCAGCGGCTTAAGCGCCTGCCCGGCAAGCGCGAGGGCCCGAGTTCAACTCCCGGAACCCACATACGAAAAAGGGGCCGGTGATATCGCTCAGCGGCACGGGCGCCTGCTGGCACGTAAGGTCCTGAGGTCGACCCCCTGGTACCCACAAAAAAAAAAAAAAAAAAAAAAAAGAAAGTGGTGGGGCCGGTGAGATGGCTCAGCGGCATAAGCACGTGCCTGGCAAGCGCGAGGTCCTGAATTCGACTCCTGGTACCCACATACAGAAAAAAAAAAAAAAGGGCTGGTGATATCGCTTAGTCCAGGGGAAGTCCTGAGTTAGGTGAGACCTTTCAAAGATCTATGGGTGTTTTCTGAGCTTCAGTGTCCCAGGCTTCAGGGATTGTGGGGGCTCCTCAGAGGCAGGGGGTAATCTGTCAGTGCAGTGGCCAGAGAAGAAGGACCAGCTTCTCAGAGGAGATGATTCTCGAACTGAACTGACAGGGAAGTTGTCCTCTCCAGCGATAGGGTCATGGGCCATGCCACTCGAGGTGAGGGGCAGAGCAGGGAGCAAGGAGGTATGGCCCAGTCTGAGGGTCTGCTTGCTGGCAGGGTCCTGCATCCAGAAATGCAAAGGACAGGGGTGGGGTGGGCATGGGTCACAGAGGGCCCTGGTGCCACCCCAGGAGCTCCATCCTGGTGCAAGAGGAGAATCCAGCAGAATTCCCTTTAACATGTACACACAAACTTTGTATTGTGAAACTTTCACAGTGCATCTAAATATGGAGACAAATTCGTGCATCCCCAGGTACTTGTCACCTAGCGCTGACCCCCACCACACTGTTGCTTTTTATCCACTCTCCCTCTGTATTTAAAATCATCACTTTCTTTTTTCTTTTTTTTGTGGGTACCGGGGGTCGAACTCAGGACCTCGCGTGCCAGCAGGCGCCTGTGCCACTGAGCGATATCACCGGCCCTTTTTTTTATTTTTGTATGTGGGTACCGGCAGTTGAACTCAGGACCTTGCGCTTGCCAGGCAGGCGCGTATGCTGCTGAGCCATCTCACCGGCCCCACCACTTTCTTATAGAAAACTCGAAGGACACAAAAGTAAAGATACTTGTGTGATGATCCCCACAGACCTTCTCTCCAGTTCAACAACCAACAAATGGCCAGGCTTCGTTCAGCTCTGTCCCTCGCCAACTCCTCCCCACTCTTGAGCCACTTTGAATCAAACCACTATCATATCATGTGGGTACATTTTTGTCTGTATCTCTAAAACCTAGGAACCTCCCAAAATAAAACCATAATTGGATCACCATGATCACACAACTTCACCCCAAATCCAGGTGAGGATGAGCCCAGGACCAGATGAGTGTTGCAGGAAGACCAGCCTGGCAGAGCCCGGGAGGAAGGAGAAGGAGGGGGGCGGAGGGAGGGCACCCACCCGGTGGATCTGGGGGAGGGTTTGGAAGAAAAGCAAGGAGGACTTGAGCTTGACTATGGCAGAGCCAGGAAGGTAGGGGATGTGGGAAACTTACCAAGCAGGCTGCAGTGTTGTCTTAATTCATCCTCATGAGGTCCCAGGAAGGAGCTTTTATCATCTGCCTGGTGACTGATGAGCAGCCAATGGCTCAGATTGAACCTCTCAGAGCCACACAGCAAAAATCACAGAGCCAGGTTGTAGAGCTGGGATTCAAATTCAAGTCTGGAAGTTTCCAAAGCCCTGGCTCCTGATCACAGGAGCACAGCCTGGGGCATTCAGCCTGGGGGGTGCAGAAGGGGGAACTCAGCCTGTGGAGCTCAGCTCCAGGGCTGCAGAATGGGGAGCTCAGCCTAGGGAGGAGGGGAAAGGGCAGGGTTGTTAGGCAGCAGCTGTGACCAAACTTGGTGCCAGCTTGGATGTGAAGGGCAGGGAAGGAGCTGTCTGCCCCAACTTCCTCTTGGCTGCTTGGATTATTCCATGGGCGCCCACGGGCAGTGGAGGTGACAGTGGTGGGGGCAGGGACCCCTTTCCTACCCTGTAGCCAAGAACACACAGGATTCCAGCCAACTTTACGCACAGCTTTTGTGTTACCTCCCTCTCCCTACCTTTCCTAACCTGATCCCACCCGAGGCCCCACCCATGCAGGCTGAAGGCAAGGACAGGACCATCCTGGTGAATGGGGCACCAGCAAAGTGGATGTGCCCTAGTAGGGTCTGCTGTAGAGACAGGGCTTACATATGCATCACCCAGGATGGGGTTCTGAGCACAAAATCTAACTTTGGTGGGGTGACCCCTTCAACCTGGGCTGATCTGGCTGCTTGGGTTCCTTGGTGTAATACTTCCTTAGAGGGAATTCACATTTCCCCATCCACTATCTCTCTTTGGTCCCCCCAAAGGAGTTCCACATCTGTCCTCAGGGCGGGTGGTGGAGCTGGCCAGTCCCCTGGGTGTTGGCGGGCTGGATGGAGCCCCTTCTTCCTGGGGTTTGTCTGCTTGCCTGGCTGAGACTGCTGGGGTGGGGAGGTCTTCTCAGAGGAGCCCTGTGGGACATCAGTGTGGGGACAGATTTGTAGCAGAGGGGAGTGGGCATGCTGACTCCCTGCTAGCTCAGGGTACAGATATGGAGCCAGAGGTGGTGGGACTTTCGGGACTGGGATGTCCCAGCAAGTCCACAGAGGGTCTTAGGCCCTCGGGTGACCTGGTGCAAGCCTTGGCCCCTCTGGGCCTGGGATTTTCCATCTGTCATGTGAGGCCCATGGTGTGGTAATGAGGCTCCAGAGAGATCCACCTCTGTGAACACCATGGGCAGACTCTGAAGTGCTGTGCCCAGTGGTGGGAAGGCTGCTAGCTTATCCCCCATTGCTTCTGAGATTTGGACCACAGCTGGATCATTGTTACTTCCTTCCTAAAGTCAGAGGCCCCCATCCCTATTCTGCCCAAGACCCTGTAAAGCCATCCTCTGGGAGTTGCAGCCCTGTGTCCCCCAGGGGCATATTCCAGAGGAGAAGGGAATGAGAGTGCCCTCCCCATTACACAGTGGCTTTGAAGGAAGATGGACATGGATTAAGTGGCTTCTCTCCATAGCTCAGTTGACCCCAAGGGGCTGGGGATGGACATTTATCAGTGCCTGAGTCAGACTCCTGCACACCCCAAACCATGGCTCCTCAGAGAACCCTCTAGATTTAGACTGGTTTGGGGATGTGCAGAGAACCATGGCTCCAGGGCCAGAGGACTTTGGGATCTGTCCCATTCCAGTGACCAGGAGGCAGTGACCAGGGGACAAAGGACTTGCCCGCAGTCTCTGCCAGCTGGAGGTCAAGTGGCCAGGGTGTCCCTCTCCCTCTGCAGGGCCCAGACACAGAGGGGTAGGAGGGTGGGAGGAGACCCTCCCTCTGATGCCCTGAGGGCTCTGGGGGGCTGACCTCGACTCTTAGAGACTCCTGTGACTCAGGGGCCGAGGGGATGTCAAGGCTTACTGTGCCCAGCCCCGTCCTCAGGGGCCAACTGGGGAACAGGGCACAGGGGATGTACCACCATATCTGTCAGGCCACAGAGAATCCCTCCATGAGTGCCACCGCCCTCTCCTTCTCAGCTTCTTGGGGGCCAAGGGAGGGACAGGGCCACCTGGTACCTCTGGAAGTGGGGTCCCAGAGCAGGGCAGGGCAGCCCTGGCTTTATAGAAAGGCATAATAGGACAAGAGCTTCCTGCCCTCAGGGGTCTGAGATCCACCTTGGTGCTCCCCCTAGAGCCTTCCCAATGCAGCGGGAGTGGAGGGCACAGCTTGGTGGGGAATCCAGAGGCCTGGATTCAGGTCCTCAACCTGCCCACTGCTGTGTGATCTTCAGTAAGTCACTTCATTTCTCTGAGTCCACACAACACTAACAGTTCCACTAGCCATGCCTTGGTTAAGTGGGGTCAAATCTGAAAAGAAACCCCCGGACAACTAAGCAGTGGGCCTATCCTGTGATGGCCAGAGAGAGGGGATAGATTACCAAGTCTCCAGACAGTCTCCTGGGCCCCAGGAGACTATGAATATTAGTCCTGCTGATTTGCTGTGTGGCCCTGCATAAGTGGCCTAACCTCTCTGGGCCTCATAAAAATGGAGACAAATGATTCTCTCTGCTGTGGTACCGACCTCCTGGCAACAAGGAGAAGCTAAATGAGAACAGCTTCAGACACTTGGAAGAAAAGCCATCCATAAACCTAAGATTATTAACAACATCCAATAATCGTGCTGGTGGCTGACAATCACGAGCCTTGAAGTCGGGCGGGGGCGCGGCCTGTGCAGCACAGTGGCAGCTCCTCGCTGTTTTTCCTTGGGGCTCAGAGCTGAGAACCCTCAAAGGCGGTTGATGTGGGGCTTTGCCTCTGCAAATCAACCACTAATTAGCTCCTCCACAGCGTGCCCAGGAGGTGCCAGGAGGGCGTGGGGTGGGAAGAGCACTCCTGCAGGGGCGGCCACCCCGTGGGCAGGGCTGGGCGGGGCTGGGAACTCCCTGTTCTCCTGGTTCTCAGCGCCCACTTCTGCCCTGTCCTGAGCGTCCGGGCAGCTAAGATTCCCTTTCTGGCCTCAGTTTCTCCATCAGAGCTGCCAGTGCAGGGAGGTGGCCAGGCACTGAGGATGTGTGACCCGAACCCTGGGTCTTTCTTTCTTGCCCACCCACCCTTTCTTCTCTGTCCTCCTGGACACACACCGCGTTGGCATGGGAAGGACACTCAGCACCCCCTGATCTTTAATTCTGAGGCTGAGGAGGCCCACGGGGTGTGTGGGCTGTCGCCAGGTCCTCTTGCGGTGTCCAGGAGTCAGCTGGTGCGTCCTGCGTCTCTCGGACCCTCTGTCTTCATCTGCACATGGTTGCGCCTCCTACCCTGGCCCAACCCTGAGCCACACATGCACAACACATGGCCTGGGGCGGGTACATTATTCTGCTGTCCTCCCCAGGCTGGGCTGGGTAGGCCCCTCAGGCAGCCAGCGTGGGGTCCCGGCCAGGAGAGCAACTGCCGCTTCGCTGTAATCTTCCCTCTCCGCGCGGCCTTCCGGGACTTTCCTCTGGTCCGGGCCGCGTTGCCTCCTCTCTTTAGACAACTGCTCTCATTCTGTCTTCCTCTCCCTGCACAGCCTATTTTTAACTTGCGGCCTTGGGGGAGGGGAGGAAGGGCGGCCAGCACGGGTTTTCTCCTCCCTCCTTTTTCTTTGTCTCTCCTCTTTCCCATCCTCCTCTGCGCTTGTCCTTGCCCTCCCCAGCTCTGTCCCACCCTCCCCAGGCTCCTCGTGCCCTCCTGTCCTGCCTGCCTCTCCTCCCTGCTCCTCTCATCCTCTCTGCCTCTGTCCTTGTCCCTCTCCCCTTTCTCTCTATTCCTTTCCTGAGGTCACCTCCCAGACCCATCTGTCCAGATGGTCCCCTTGCCCCCCTGTGGCAGCAGTTGGTCTGCAGTGCCCGCTTTTGCCACAGTCAGACCATCGGTGGCTTAATGGATTCTTTGGGGCAGCAGCCTAGTCATTTCTTGGTGTCCATGACACCAGAGAGAGGTCCTTCCACAGTGCTAGACAGATATTTGTGGGTGCCCCTACCCTGTTCCTTCCTTTAGCTCTGGGTATTGGCAGTGACGCGGCCAGCCATGGGGCTGCCTGCTCAGCGCCCTTCCATCTTCTTTGAGGCTCTTCCCTGACCCCACCCCCCACCCCAAACTGGGTTCAGTCCCTGTTGTTCGATGGGGCATACACACCCCCTGGCTTTAGGGATGTGCTTGTGATCAGGCCTGGTCAGAGCCAACCCCACCTAGGTTTTGGCTGGATGGAAAAGGCATCTTTCTTCTTGGTTGGGAGGAACCAACCTTTCCTTTCAGAGCTGCCTGGGCATCTTGGCTACTGGGGGTTTGGGGAGGTTGCTTGAGGAAGAGGTCGAAGTCAAGGTCAACAGGGAGGAAAGTAAACCTAGTGGTAGAAGCAGGTTCCAAGACCTTACCTGAGTACCTGGGCCCAACTGTTCCTGATCTTGACGTTTAGTTGTATGAACTGACATTTTTTCTCTTACATTACCGAAGTTGTTATTTGACACCAGTAAGACTGCAGGCTGCCCTGCCAGGGATCAGTTGGGTTTGCTTTCCCAGTCCAGCCTCTCCCACCTCACTGCCCTACCCTCCTCCCTTCCTTTGGCCAAGAATTCTCCAACCCCCAGCCCTGAGTGTGCTCCTGGATGTCAGATCTGCGTTATCAGCTGCCCCAGACATTCTTTTTTTTTTGTGGGTACCGGGGGTCGACCTCAGGACCTTGCGCGCGCCGGCAGGCGCCTGTGCCCCTGAGCGATATCACCGGCCCCTTTTTCCATATGTGGGTTCCGGGAGTCGAACTCAGGCCCTCGCGCTTGCCAGGCAGGCGTGTATGCCGCTGAGCCATCTCACCGGCCCGCCCCAGACATTCTTGATGGCAGACCTTGTGGAGACACTCAAAATCCGTGTTCCAAACTAAATTTATCCCCTGTCCTTTGTCTTCCTGAGTTTTCTGATATGGGGATCAATGCTTTTTTCATCACTTCCAACCATTCATCCATCCATGCATCGGTGTCCTCCTCCCTTTTTTTTTTTTTTTTAACAACAATGACGCTAAGAATACCCATTGTTTATGGAGGGCTTACTTCATCCTAGCTACAGTTCTAAACAATTTGTACACAGTAACTCAATCCTCCAAACTGACCTATGCAATAGGGGATGGAGGCCTAGAGAGCTAAGTAATTCAGTATGTGAAGAGCCAGGCATCCTTGCTGCTCAGAAACCTGGGAACTGTCCTCCTGGTCCAACTCTTCCTTACCTATCTGATATCGCATCCAACTGTCTGCCTCCAAAGCCCCTCTCAGATTGGCCCGTTTCTCTCAGGTTTTTCTGAGGTTACAGCAGCAGCCACTAGTCTCCAAGGTCCTGTACCCTTATTCTGCTCAGTCAGGCCCTACCTTGGTAGGTAACCCTCTCAGAGAGCCCATTGCATGCGTGGCAGGTGACCTTGTTGGGAACACGTCCACATACCTGGTCTTTTGCCACCATAGCCCAGAGCTCAGCTCAGCACCCAGCTCAGACCAGGCACTTAGCAAATGTTACAGAATGACAAAAAGCAGGGAGACAGCTTAGAACTGCCCGGGGATCCTGAGCACATTGGAGCTGGCCAGTGGCTTTCAGGAGGAGGTGTCCCCTGTACACCGAATGTCTCCAGTCCTGGGGTGCTCACTTCCTAAGTCGACTCCATCGTGGGATGACTCCAGCAGTCTCGGCAGAAGTTTCTTTTTTTTTTGTGGGTACCGGGGGGTCGACCTCAGGACCTTGCACGCCAGCAGACAGCAGAAGTTTCTGCTCACAGTGAACCACAGTCGAATGTCTGAGGGTCTCTGCTCAGCTAAACACCTCATCCAGTGCCCTGGGGCAGGTGGGCTGAACCCCCCCACCCCTTTGAGCTCTGATGATGCATGGATAGAGAATATCTGGAGCTGGGGAGAACGGGGGTGTGACTCTGTGTGGTCCCATCCCTCACCCTAGGTGGTTGCCCCTGTGGAGGGTGGCATTTGCAGAGACACCACTGGAAGCTGAGGGCGGGGGCCATTTGGGGGTGACCAGAGACTTGGAATCCACCTTGTAGTCTGGCAGGACCAGTGCTCCCTCTGGATCTGCAGGAGACACACCCGAGGCAGGGCAGGCCTGGGAGGCCCTGGTGCTACTCTGCGGCCACGCTGTCCTGACCCTAGAATCAGCAGCACTGACTTTGGGCCTGGGGAGCTGCCAGAATGCAGAGCAGAGCTGGGCTCCTGGGGAGGGGCTGACATGAGGGGAGGGGTGCGCATTCTCTTGTGTGCTCCTGCAAGGCATGCGGGGTGGGTCCACCAACGCCCTAAAAGAACCCTGAGAGGCCAGTGTGGCACCATGGGGCACACTCAGACCTCTCTTCCAGAGGTGCCATGGCTGAGCGTCTGTCCCGGCTGTGCCCCTGTGGAGGCAGCTGCAGCATTTACACCCCACTCTGCCTCCCCCTGGCTGCCCTGGCCTGTGGCTGAGCTGAGGGCTCCTGGACTCCCCTAGTGTCGTTTTGCTAGAGTCCCCCCTCTGCCTGGCTGAGATGCTCTCAGGACTTTGCTGGCTCTGCGGCTGGTCCTCTCCATCCCTTTCTGGCCCCATCCTTGAGCTGGTGTCAGATGGCATCATAATCGGCAAGCTCCCCCTGCCTTCTCCTTCAGCCTTCATGGGACTATCTTGGAGGGCCCCATGTGACCCCCTGGGAGGCCTGAGGAAGGGCAGTCCTGTGGTGATCTGAGGGCTCCCCAACCACCCACAGCAATAACAGGTATGTTGGGCGGAAGACACAGCCCAGAGAAAGATGGAGCCATCCAGGACACCTCCAAGTCCAGCGTTTGGGGGCTCTTGAGGACAGTGCTTGGAAGGCTTTTGTCCCATACTCAGCTCTGGGGTTTGACTCAACCTCACTTAAGGCCTTTGGGCTCCTTGTTGGCACATGTGTTTGAGTTTGGGGTTTTGCCTGTGATCCCTGCAGGCCAAAGTTCTACCTGGTTTACCTGGATTACAACCTTCCCCAAACCCCTAGTCTCTGTGGGGTTAGCAGGAAGTCAGTGCAGGAGGCCTCTGGACACCATCTGGCCCCACCGCTTCTGTTTACAGAGAGGCTAGGAGTATCTTTCCTGAAGTACACAGTAGGTCTAAAGCAAGTGGGGTGGGACCGTGGCTTGTCACCTGGTTGGTGACTCCCTATGGCCTCCAGGGGCCATGTGAGGGCCAGAGCACACCCTGGGGATGGGCTTGGCATGGCCTCTCCAACCCCCGACCTGCCCTCAGGCACTGTTGGAGCCCCCCAGCCTGGCTCAGCCACTCCTTCCAGCTCTGTGGACCCTCCCTGGTGCTCCCAGGCCCCTTGAGCTTTCCTGTCTCGCTGCCCTCCTGGAGGGCCCTCTGCTCCTGCCAGTGATGTGGGACTCGTCTATGCCAGGGCTTCACCCATGTCAGCCCAGTGAACCTGCCCTGGTTGCTTAACACGAAGCCCAACTTCTTGTCTGGCACTTGGCATAGCTTGGCCTGGAGTGGTGGCCTTTGCTTCCTGAGTGTCTCATGCCTCAGAACTAACCCGTGTGCAGCTTGAAGGCAGTGGGTGCAGCTCCTACTGCAGCCCCAGCCCATGTGGCCAGCTCTCTAACCGCGAAAGGAGAGAAGAAAAGTGCACAGGCTTTGGAGTCAGACAGACCTGGGTTTGAAGTACAGCCTGGCCAGTGCAGTCACTCATGTCTCTGTGCCTCAGTTTCCTAGGGAGTTGCATGGGGGAATTAAAATCCACTTTGGAAATAGGAGAATGACTGAGAACGGTGTGCGGCAAAGCCTGGGACAGCAGTGGCTCTGCGGCTCTCCTCTCTTCGCTTGTTCTTTCCCCACCTCAGGCGCTATCTCAGGGCTCAGCACCCCGAGTTACTTAAAATCCAGACATAATCCCAGCACTCTGGAAGGCTGAGGCAGGAGGATTACAAATTTGAAACCAGCCTGGGCAATTTAGTGACGTAGCAAAACTGTCTCAAAATAAAAAAGGGCTGGAGACGTAGCTCAGTGCGAAGGCCCTGGATTCCACCCCCAGTACCATAAAACAAAACAACAACAAAAACAACACCCAGCCTTGGAATGTGAGGAAGCAGTGGAGGAGGCTCTCTGGGGAGACAGCTCAGAAACGGGAATCAACAATTCAGCACTTGCTTTCCAATGAGAAACTGCAGGGTGCGGGGCGGGGGAGAGGGAAGGAAAAGGCAGAGAGAGACCCAGAGGAATGGAGGCTGAAAGAGAGGGGGTCAGAGATCCAAGAAGAAAAACAGGGGGACCAAAGAACTGGAAGAGAAGGGGGAAAAAAGATGGAGAGAAATTCAGACAGTTTAGAGCAGCAGGCTCAGGAGAGAGGAGCAAAAGTTCAGAAAGTGGAGAGAGGAGAGAGAAGAGAGATATTGATTGATTCCACGGCCCCCGTGTGTGGCCGGGTCCCCTGTTCCCTGACTGAGCAACTCCACCCTGCAGATGGGGGACTTCCTTTGGGTAAGGGCCTCTCCAGGATGCCATTTTCCTGGGCAAAGGCCTCATCTGCTTGTGACCCCCGTGAGTGCCAACCTGGAGTCCTGTGACCCAGAGCCAGCAGCTGAAGCCCGACCTCTTGCACACAGAATGCAGCTGGGAAGGAAAGTGTGGAAGCGCTCACCTGTCTGTGTGCAGGTGTAGCTGCTGGACCCTGAGCCTACACCCTGCACCCAGCATGGGCTGTTCTATGTTTGGTCTCTGCTGTAGGCCCCTCTCCCTGTGGGCTGCCCCGGACCATGGCTGTGCCGGCCAGACACAGCATAAACGTCTATGAAGCTGAGCTAATGCAGATGGCTTATGCATCCCGGGCACCCGCTCCATGACTCGGAGAACAGGCAGTGACATGTCCTTTTAACTAGGCTGCAAATTTCTGTGTCACCCAGGAGGGTGATAGCCATGGCCTGTGCCACCTCACTTAATCCCAGATCCCTCAGGGGCCTCCCCAGGCTGCAAGTGGGCACAGAAGGCCACAGGGTGCAGCTCAACTGATGAAGCTGGGGGAGGAATGAAGCTGGCTTTGGGCTTTGGTCCCCTCCTTCCGCCATTCCCTCCCTTCTTCCCTCACTCTCTCCACTCTTCCAAATATCTTCCCCTTCTGGCTGTGGATCCCACTGTCCTTGACTGTGCTCTGACAATTTTCCTTTTCAGATCTCTGCTCACCCAGACACCCTCTCCTTTCCCCTCAACTATCCAGATGCTTCCTTCCAGGCCTAGGCCAAGATGTCTGCTTCCAGAAATCCTCTTATGGTTGTCCAACTAAACTTTTAGGCTTCCCAGGGAAGGTGGGGTCCAACTGTCTTGCTAACCATAGTGGTCAGGCTGGTGGCTGCCTGGAGCACCTGACAGGTTCTGTATTTACCCTGGCTCATCAGAGAAGAGTCTGGAAACTGATTGGTGATGTCTGCCAGGAAGAGGCTTATGATTGATTAGTGATGTCTGCAGGGTCTTTTTGTTTTCCACTCTTTTCTTTACCCTCTGCCTGCCCAGCAGAGACAGCCCCACTGGCAGGCAGCCGGCCTCATGCTTCCTGTGTCCCTCTTCATGCTAGGCACACAAGAAGACTCAGTAAACTGGAGTCACATGGAGGGACAGAGAGTAAGAGGAAGGAACTGGGGTGGGGCAGGGATTGGGGGGGAGGAGTTGTTTCCTCACAATCCCACAGGCAGGAAGTGGTAGGAAGAGTCTGCTGGGGACAGAGGTGGCAGTGCTGCTGCCCTGACCTGAGGGGAGTCTTGCAGCCCAGGTGAGCAGGGCCCCGGGTCCAGCCTGGCAGCAGTGTTCCTTGGCTGCCTCCCATATCCCTGACCCCCAAAACACCCCTCTTTTCCATCCGAGGCTCTGAAAGCATCATCCATGCATTTTCTTCCCACATGCAGGATCCACACCTGTCATTAATCTCGCCCTACCCATGGGAAATGGGTGGAGTTCATGGCCATCCAGCAGGTTGGTGGTGGCTGGAGCTGCACTGGCTCCAAACATGGTTGACCACGGCCCCTGGCTGGGTCCTAATGCGATGCCCAAGCTGGAGAGTTACTTATGGCAATGGATTCTGAGCCCCTTGGGATCCAGATGGAGAAAATGAGGCCCAGAGAGAGTCAGGAGATAGTGCCAGGCCCTGAGTGTCTCCTGATGGACAGGATTCCTGACAGCCAGGTCCTCAAAGAGCCCAGCATAGAGGGAGAGCCAGGGCTGCTTTTTAGGGATCTTGCTGGGGCCAAAAGCACTGAAAAAAAAAGCCATGGCAGGATCCTCTGGTAGCTGCCCTGGGCCAGCCTGGCACTAATACATGCTTTTCTTTCCCTCAAAGTGGGATGCTTTGGGGTCTCACCCATCCTGTGTAAGGAAAGCAAGACTCAGGTGCAAGGGAGGTCATGCAGCATAAAGGCCATCACACAGATGATGATACCCTGGGCCACTTGCTCTTCAGACCCCCAACATCCTCATCCTCATACTGAGATGCAATCAAGGCATCTCTGCAGTCAAATTCTCACTATGATGTAAATGACTGATAGCAGAGCTATTCCTACAGCCAAGCTGGGGCAGGGGAGGAGGAGCACCTGAAAGAAGGAACAGTATGCTAGAGGGTGATGCATGGAAAGGGCTGTGGTGTGGGCCAGAGAGGGGCCTGGGGAGCTGAACACCCAACTGGCCCCTCCAGGTTGCCTCCTCTTCCTCCTCCTCCTCCTGTTCCTCTCCCTCCTCCTCCTCCTCCTTGGCCTTGCTGCTTCCCATCCTCCTGCTTTGCCATAGCTGTTAATTCAGTCCTTCCTCAGTGTGGTGCGTCGTAAAGTGCTGGCGCTTGGCCAGGTCTGCATTGGTGGTTTATTGATTTAATTAAGCAGGGGCTGTATGCAGTGCCCCCCTGCTCAGTGGGAGGCCATGCAGAGGCTGGGCTGGGCATTTGCAGGGCACCTGGCTGACATTAAAGATCTAAGCAGGCCACTGACTTCAGGGGCAGCCTATTTAGGGATGTGTGATTCTTGTGACCTTTGTCCCTCTATCCCTCTTGGATTCTAGCAGAAGAGCCATCAAAGGTGGTAGTGAGAACTTAATCATCGCTTGGCACCTTTGCCATGAAGGCAGCCTGTGGAGATGGGTGGAGGGGCCCAGGAGCCCTGGCCTTTGGGCTGTCCCTGACCCTGTCCCCACCCTGGGTCTCTGCTCAGCAGGGTCCCTCCTGGAGCTCCTTGAGGTCCTTCATCTACCTCAGTGATGGAGTCATGGTTCTGGAGTTCTGTGCTCTCCGGATAAGATCGTGGGTGGAGCAGGCTTGCTGCATCCAAAAGGAGGCCGGAGTGACTTTAGGCGACTCCACACTCCTTGCCCACTCTCAGATGGGGCAGCGCTGGCCTAGGAGGCAGAGGCTGGGGCTGCTGTCCTGTCTCAGTCCCAGGGGCTCTAGCCTGGGCTCTCCCTACTCTCTGGGCCTCTGCCTTTCTGGGCATGAGCACGAGGTCATCTCAGGCCCTTCCAGCTGCCACCATCTTTCCTCTCGTGACTGGGAGAGGTGTGAAAGGAGGGCCAGGCTGGTCAGCAGGGGCCAGGCTGTACTCCCCTTCCTTTTTTCACACTTTTAGCCATCAGCACCAGGGTGGGCAAAATCAACTTGCTTGCTGGGCCTGGGCTGGGGACCAAGCTATCCTTGAGGGCCAGGAGAGCAGGCAGGAGGTGACAGTGGCAGGGACCCAGCCTATAAGTCTTGTGATAGCGGTGTTTGTCTCCTGAGTTCACAGCTGCTGCTGAGCACCTGCTCCGTCTCCCACCTCGGCCTCCCCCGCTGGCGCCGCCCTTTCTGCATGCTTCTGTGTGTCTGTCTTCTTCCCTGCTCTGCCCTGGCCATTTTTACTTTTTCTCAGACTCTCTCTGTATCTCTACTGTCTTCTTAGTGTCTGTCAGCAATGGCCACCTGGGCCTGTCCTCTGGATAGTGAGCCCCTAGTGTGATGTGACCGTTCACAGGGTCAGGTACTGGCTGGGTCTGGCCACCATGCTCAGCTCTCTGACCTCGGTTTGCTCATCTGTGAAATAGGGTGAAGAAGGCCTCCTTCATGGGCTCCGCAAGAGGACATCAGAAGGGCTCAGCCAGGGGCCCAGCTGTTCCTGTGGAACCCTCAGGGGGCAGGGAGCTCACCCTCCCCACCCAGGCTGGGAAGGGGGTGCAGGGGTGCCATTCTAGAGGATCCTTGGGGTATAGGAATGCTTCTGTGCCCGGGGGTCCCAACCTCGGCCTGTTCCCTCCTGCTGGAAGCCCCCACACCCGCCCACATGGCCCTGTCTTCCTCTGGCCTCCTGCAGCACAGCTGGCCACACTCACACCTGGCACCTGTTTCCTTTGTATTTGCTGCATACCTGGGAGGTTGCAAAAGCGTCCTGTTGTCCTGTCCCTCTTGGCCTCTCTACTCCAGTCTCTACCTTCATCTGGAGGGATTTTTGACTTGCGTTGCTCAAACCTGAAGTGCACAGCTCGAAAGGCTTTTCCATGCATGGAACCCCTGAAGAGGCCCTGATGGATCAAGTTATGGGACAACCTCCACAGCCCAGGAAATTCCCTTGTGCCTTGCCAGCCAATCATTTCCCCAGAGGGAACTCCTAGTCAGAAACAAACCCAGAGTTAGCATCATCTATCCTTGGGTTTCATACACATGGAACCACTGGGCACATACTCATTCCTGTCTGCCTTCTTTCCTTCAGCATCCTCCACGAGACCCATCCTTATGGTTGCATGTATCTGTACGTTGTTCTTTTTCGTTGCTGTGTAGTACTTCATTGAATAAATGGATCATTATTTATTTATCCACTGTACAGGAGATGGACATTGGAGTCGCTTTCAGTTTCCAGCTATTAATAATAAAGCTTCAATTACCATTTTTTTATTTTAAAGAGAAGAAAAAAAAACCAAAAAAGAATAAAATTTCAAAACAACATAATAGGAGGGTAACAATGGTTAATACATTATGTATTGTTATCTTTAAATCAGTTACTCAGGGTACAAGATATCAGCGTTCAATTGTCCATACATTACTGGCACAAACCTTACTCTTCAATGAACTAAGCAAAATTAGTAGTGTCTCTGTCTTAACCATCTTATATATAAATACAATTTTTTTCTTTTCCCTTCTTTCTCTTCCCCATTCCCCCATCCTAGTCTCTCTTTCCTTTTGACCAGTTTATTTTGATTCACCATATCTATTGTACATTTTGGATCTTATTTACTCTTTCAGTTTCTCACACTAGGGAGACAATACGATGTTTACACATGTGTGTCCGGTTAATTTCACTTATGAGTATTTTCTCAAGTTGCATCCATTTACCTATAAAAGTCTCCAGTTTATCCTTCTTTATGGCTGAGTAGTACTCCATTGTGTAAAAATACCACATCTTTCTTATCCATTCCTCGGTTAATGGGCATTTGGGTTGTTTCCAAGATCTGGCTACTACAATTGTGCTGCTATAAACATGGGTGCACATATATCACTGTGGTACGATGTTTTTAATTCTTCTGGGAAGATGCCTAGAAGGGGAATAGCTGGGTCAAATGGGACCTCCAATACTAGTTTTTTGAGGAATCTCCACACTGATTTAAACAGTGGCTGTACCAGTCGACACTCCCACCAACAGTAGAGAAGGGCTCCTTTTTCCCCACAGCCCCTCCAGCATTTGTTATTAGTTGATTTCTTGATAATAGCCATTCTTTCTGGGGTGAGATGGTATCTCAATGTTGTTTTAATTTGCATCTCTCGAATGACTAGTGATGTTGCACATTTTTTAATATATTTATTTGCCTTTTGTATTTCCTCATCTGAGAAATGTGTATTCATCTCAGATGCCCATTTTTGGATTGGGTTTTTAAATTTGGGAGGTCTGGTTTTTTTTGAGTTCTTTGTGTGTTCTCAATAGTAATCCTTTGTCTGAGGAACAGCTGGCAAACATTTTTTCCCATGTTATGGGTTGTCTCTTCACTCTGTTGGTGGTTTCTCTTGCTGTGCAAAAAGCTTTTTAATAAGATGAGATCCCAGTTGTTGATTCTTTGTGATAGTTCCTGTGCAGTTGAGGTTTTATTCATAAAATCTTTGCCTACACCTATGTCTTCAAGGGTTGTACCTATCCTACCTTCCAGTAGATTTAATGTTTCTGCTTTAATATTTAGAGCTCTGATCCATTTTGAATTTAGTTTAGTGCATGGTGAAAGATATGGGTCTAGTTTTAATCTTCAGCATGTGCAGAGCCAGTTTTTCCAGCACCATTTATTAAAGAGGCTCTTTCTTCCAGTAAATGTGTTTGCCACCTTTGTCAAATATAAGGTGGCTTAGTATGCCTGGAGTTGTTTCAGCATCTTCTAATCTGTTCCATTGATCTTCGGGTCTGTTTTTTTTTTGCCAATACCACACTGTTTTTTATCACAGTAGATTTATAGTATAATTTCAAGTCAGGGATTGTGATGCCCCCTGCCTTGCCTTTGTTGCCCAGAATTGCCTTTGCTATTCTAGGTCTCTTCTGATTCCAAATGAATTTTAGGATTGTTTTCTCTAATTCTGTGAGATATGCTATTGGAATTTTGATTGGAATTGCATTAAATCTGTATAACAATTTTGGAAGTATGGCCATTTTCACTACATTGGTTCTTCCTATCTAGGAGCAAGGGATATCTTTCCATTTTCTGATATCCTCTTCAATCTCCTTTTTCAGAGTACTGTAGTTTTCAGTGTATAGGTCTTTCACATCCTTTGTGAGGTTGCTTCCTAGGTATTTCATTTTTTTAGATGTTATTGGGAAAGGTATTGATTCCCTAATTTCTCTTTCAGTAAGTTTGTTATTTATGTACAGAAAGGCTATTGATTTTTGAGTATTGACTTTGTATCCAGCTATACTACTGAATTTCCTTATTAAATCGAGCAATTTTTTAGTGGAGTTTTTGGGGTCTTCTATGTAGAGTATCATGTCATCTGCAAATAATGATAATTTAACTTCTTCCCTTCCAATCATTCCTTTTATTTCTTGCTCTAGTCTAATTGCTCTGGCTAAAGTTTCCAGGACTATGTTGAATAAGAGTGAGGGCAGTGGACATCCTTGTCTTGTTCCTGATTTTAGAGAGAAGGCTTTCAGTTTTTGTCCATTTAGTATGATATTGGCTGTTGGTTTGTCATAGATAGCTTTTATCAGATTGAGATAAAGACCATCTATTCCAATTTTCTATAGGGTTTTTATCATGAATAGGTGCTGGACTTTGTCAAAAGCTTTTTCTGCATCTATTGAGATGATCATATGATTTTTGTCTTTGGTTCTGTTAATATGGTGTATTATATTTATTGATTTACGTATGTTGGACCATCCCTACATCCCTGGTATAAATCCCACTTGGTCATGGTGTATAATCTTCTTGATGATTTGCTGCATTCTGTTTGCCAGTATCTTATTGAGGATTTTTGCATCTATGTTCATTAGGGAGATTGGCCTGTAGTTCTCTTTCTTAGTTGGATCCTTCTCTGGTTTTGGTATCAGGGTAATGCTTGCTTCCAGGAATGAATTTGGGAGTATTGCTTCCCTTTCAATCTCATTAAAAAGTTTGAGAAGTAGTGGTGTTAGGTCTTCTCTAAATTTCTTGTAGAATTCGGCAGTGAATCCATCAAGGCCTCGGCTTTTCTTTGTTGGGAGGTTTTTAATTACATCTTCGATTTCATTGGTTGATATTGGTTTATTTAGGATTTTTATATCTTCTTGATTCAGCTTTGGTATCAATGACCACTTTTGAACATGTCCTTTGGTAGTTATTGTTTTCTTTCCTCTTGGGTGAATACCTTCAAGTGGAATTGCTAGATCATTATTTAGGCATGTGCTTAACGTCAACAAATATTACCAAACAGTTTCCCAAGTGGTTAGGCTAATTAACACTCCCACCAGCTATGTATGAGAGTTCTGGTGGCTCCTTGTTCTTGCCAACACTTGGCGATATCATTCCTTTTCAATTTTAGCATCATTGGTGGGAGTATAATGGTATCCCATTGTGGTTTTAATTTGCATTTCCCTAATCATCGGGTGTTGAGAACATTTCATCTACTGATTAGACAGCTGGATCTCAGTTTGTGTAGAGTGTCTGTTCATGTCGGGCTGGAGCTTTTAAAATTGGATTGTCTGATGTTTTTTTCTTGGAGTTTCTTCTCTCTCCTTCTTTTGCATATTCTGGATTTGAGTCACTTCCTGGCTAGGTGCATTGGAAATGTGCTTTTCTAGTTTCAACTCCCACTTTCTTGCCCTCTCCAAACTGTTCACCCTTCCTAAGGGCTCCCTGGGCCCATGGCATGGGTGCCCTCCGCCAGGTGGGATCTCTCCTCCTCTCCATGTCACTGGGACTTGCATTTCAAGACCCAAATCAAACTCCACGCCTCCGAGTCAGCCCTTCCTGCCCACTGCCACACGCTTGATACTCCCCGCATTTTGTACACAGTGGTGCTGGTAGCCCATGGGATTTGATAAAATCATGCTGAAAGGCATCTTGGAGGATTTGGTGTGCACCTCTGGGGCAGAGATACTCTTCTCTGTTGCCTCTTTCATGTGCCTCCCTTGATGCTGGACCTCTGTCCCCTGTCGTGGTGGGTTTTCTTTTTCTTTTTTTTTTTTTTTTTTATGGTTTTACCTGTTTATTTTATTTTATTTTATTATTTTTTTTTGTATTTTAAAGAGAAGAAAAAAACAAAACAAATCAAAAGAAGAACAAATTTTCAAAACAACATAATAGGAGGGTAACAATGGTTAATACATTACGTATTACTATCTTTAAGTTAGTTATTCAGGACACCAGACATTAGCATTCAATTGTCCAAACATTATTGGCACAAACCTTACTCTTCAATGAACTAAGTAAAAATGGTAGTGTATCTATCTTAACCATCTTATATATATATATACAATTTTTTTCCCTTTCCCTTCTTTCTTTTCCGTGGTGGGTTTTCAATGGTAGGGACGTGAGGTGTGGCCTAGTTTGCCTGGGGCAGTTTGAGCTTCCGCCTGGTGACTCAATGTGGTCCTTTTTCCCCTCCTGGATGCCCAGAGGGGAGAGGAGCTGGAGATGGGGACCGGGTGACCGATCAGGAAGAGAACATTCATTTCTCGGACATCTTGGGTGCTGACCGGCTTCCAGGCTGCTGTGGGCTGTCAGATAAATCCCTCAGCTTCTGTGCCTCAGTTTCCTCTTCTGTGAAATAGGGAGAAAAGGTCTTCCCTCGCCTACATCTCATTGGACAGTTATAAGAGTGAAAGAGATGCTGGAGAGCAGGACATGCACATGGACAGAGAAGCTGTTCTTGTCCTCCTGAGGCCCTGGACTGTGAGGGTGGATGTCAGGTATCCCTGCCCCATGAGGTCCTATCACCTGTGGGGGACTGAAGGGCCCTGGAGAGGGACGTTGAGTGTTTGCAGATGGGACACAGAAATGGTCCAGTGGGGGAACCTGGCTGAATATTAACATCAGCAAGGTAGTAGCTAAATGTTCTTTTCTGAATGTTGAAAATACTTCACAAGTAAAAATTTTTTCTTTATGGAAGTCTACTGGACAAATAAAAATTGTATGTACAATTGTGTCTTTAGTTGTGCTATTGTGGCTGCCTTGATGTGCTGAGTCAAAACATTTACCTTTCATGGTCATCTTCACTCTTGGGAAGAGCCAGAAGTGGCACAGGGCTGGCCCTGGTGACTGAGGACACACTGTCATGTTTTTTACCAGCCTGCCTTCCCATGGGATGGTAGCAGTATTCATTGTAGTTTTTGATTATACTTTGCAAAGACATGAAAGAGAACTTCCGGAATTATTTCAGAAAGTGGCAAAAATGATGTGAAAAGTGTGCTCAAAGTGAGGGGGACCATTCTGAGGGAGATTAATGGCAATGTGTCTTTTACTGTAATACTTTTTAAAATTTAAATATTCACCATGTATTTTAATCACTGCTTGTACACCCTGCCAAATGGTGACCACAGTCAACCTAATTAACATATCCATCACCTCTCATAGTCCTCATTCCTTTTTGTGGTGAGAACATTTAAGATACACTCACCTAGCGACCTTAAAGGACTACGTATATACAATACATTATTATTAGCTACGGTCACTGTGCTGTACAACACATCCCTAGAACTGACTCATTGTGTCTAATCCTTTTGACCTACATCTCAGTTTAATTTTAAAAAAGCACACACTGGGCTCCTTCGACGCTCTGGGTGCTTGTGGGGAGCCCCTCCTTCTGCTCATTCAGACACAGCTGATGGAGGAACCCTGAGCCTGTGCAGGACATTGCTGCCTGCCCCTGTCTGCTTAGGACCTGCCTCCTGGTCCCTATGGGAATTAGTTTTGCAGACGCTCTTGGATGACAGCTGGCTGAGAACAGGTATGCAAGGATTGAGGGCTGACGGAGCACCTGGGGCTCCGCCTGAGGAGGAAGTGACAGGGCAAGCTTGTCAGACCTCCAGGGTCAGTGAGGGGCACCCAGGGGTCGAGGCCCTCCAGTCTCTCCTTGTACAAATGGGCAGACTGAGACCTAGAGGCGCAAGGGAGTCGGTCAAAGGCATGTAGAAGAGTCTGGGGCTGGTCTCCCTGCTGACCTCATTTCCCACTTGCCCCATTCCTGCCAGGGGCCAGGAGGCTGGTCCTGTCTTCTTGGGTTTCATTAGCCCGAAGCTGTCTGTCTCATGAACCTCCATGCTTGGGCTGACCTCTGGGTCTTAGACCTGGAACCCAAACCCGAAGGTCTGTGGCATCCCCAGAGTACCCCAGGATGCTGAGGGAGTCAGTTATGCACATCTCTTCCCAGCTCTGGGTTCAGGGACTCAAGTTGGTAGCCTGAAGTCAGCTGCAGATGCCACGAGCCAGAGCCTTTCCCTGACACTGGATAAGGGACACTTCTCAGCACACTGCTACCCCCACCCCACCAGGGCAGCTCCATGACATGTTTTATTCACGGGGCTCTGGTGAGTCTCCAACAGAAGGGCTCTTTTGCTTTGAAAAATCATTGTCTTGGACCAATCCATTTGTTTCAATCAATCCTGGGTGTGCCAAGGAAAGCTCTGCATTGTGGGCTAACCTGCACTAACTGGTGCGTTTTGGACTGACCTCTGGGTTCTTATTATGCTGGACTAGCAAGTATTCCACGCTAACCCAAGTATTCTGGGATGCCTAGTTGCTGGGTGAACCCGGGCTCACGTATGTGCTCTGTATTACGGTATGAGTTCCAGGCCAACCTGGGCCAACCCACCCATGCATTCTGAGATAACTTGTGTGTTATGACTTGGTCCTAGGTCTGCACCTCCTAGGGACTTGTTCCAGGCTGATCTGCAGGACTTGGGGGAGCCTGCCTCTTCCTCTGGCAGAAAGACAAGGAAGAGCTCCGCTCCCTCTGAGTTCTATGTGGTGGGAAAGAGAGCCTCAGATTTCCTTCTGATAAACAGGAACAACCAGAAGCTACTGAGGGTTGTTTGGGAGTTTCCATCTCCTCTTCCAGGGAGCCTTCCCCGATTACCCCCATGGACCTGGGAGTCAGCCTGGGAATGCCCAGGGACTCCAGCCCCCTCAGAAGCTGTTCCCTGGGAGCCCTGTGACAAACCCAAATCATGCCCTGGATGTACAAAGCAGCCTGTGTGAGAGGCTGGTCCTGTTCTGGCCAGCAAGACAGCTGAGGCCCTTGGATACACCCCCTGCCCCTGGGAGGCCAGCTCTGTCATCAAAGCCATGCCAACGACCCTTCTGCATGGTCAGGGATGCCTGGGGTCTCCACACCTGACCCTGGGCAGGAAGACCCTCGGAGCCCCTGGTGCACCGTAGTGGAGCTTCAGTATTTGCCACTATGGATTCTGCTTATGGTGAATTTATCCTGCTCACATCCCACTCCCTGTTGGCCCAGAATTAGGGGTGAGTGGGCGGGCCTCTCCTGAAGGAGGGGCTGAGCACCCCACCCCACCTGATCGGAGCAGGGCCCACCCTTCCAAGGCTCCAGGCAGCTCCCTGGACAGACTCCATTGCTGCCAGTGCCCGCAAGGCTGTAAGGTCTGACCTGCTGACCCCCGGCCTCTGCTCACGGCACCCCTCCTGACTGGGTCCTCTTTCTCCCACTTGTGCTTCCTACTATGATGCCCTCTCTCAGTCTCTCCTACCTTCCTTTCATCCAGGCAGTGCAGTCACCTTCTAGAGCTTACGCTGCTTGCTCGCCCCTTGGGGAACGTGTGTTCCCTCCAACCACGGGGCTCGCCCTGCTGCTCGCTTTCGTGACTCCTGTGTCTCCTTTGTCTCCTTTGTAGCTGAATCTCCATTCCGTGCAGTAATGAACTGCAGCATTGGCTGTCTGATATCAACCTCCCTTAGCCCTGTCCTGCCTCCTGGGAGCGCTGTGGCAGTGGGAGCCCTGTCTGTCCTGGAATGAATGAATGGGAAGAAAGACTGATGGCCAGGGTAGAAGCAGGGAGGCCTGGGGTTTGGCTCAGGTGAGTGAGGGTGGGCACAGGAGCTCTGCTTCTCCCTAACCAGGTGCCCCGGGTGGTGAATGTGAATGGGTGGCCTCGGGTGACCAGGGCACCGTGGGGATGGTGGTGAGGGGTGGTCACACCACGGGGTTGTACGGAAGACAATGCCAGCAGGCTTCACGGGCTTTCAGATCAGCTGTGGGGGAACAAGACAGAGTTTTGGCTTGAACACCTGGAGAGAAAGAGTCTTCTTTTTTGTCAAGCGAGGTGAAAATCCTAACATTACAGAACAAGAGGGTTTTGTGGGCGCTGACCTGGGCGCCGCACATACTGTTCTCATTCGGCCACTAGGTGGCAGTCGTCGCCTGGCTGCCCCGCCCGCCCGCTGCCCTGGGACAGGGCCTGGAGAACTTTCCCATTTGCGGGAGCCCGCTCGGAGCTGCCGGATCCCAGCATTCCGTTTCTGCGTCGAATCTTCTCTCCTTACTGTTCCACCTGCTCATGTACACTTGGAGGCTCCAGGGGCTTCAGGGCCCTTAGGGAGGCCACGAATGATAAACCGTCCTCCACACTGGCGGCTTCTCTCTGGGGCACCTCTGTGCATAAGGCGCAGGGACACCGTGCATGGAGTTGCCAGATGCAGCAAATAAGCGCAGCATTTGAGACACAATTATACATCATTAACCTGAAATTCACATTTATCTAGCAACCCTGTCCCTGGGGCGCTGATTCTCATGGGGCACAAGGCCAGTCAGTCAGACCCTCCCCAGCACGCAGCACAGGCGCCAGCCCAGGCTCTCAGGGCCTCAGCTTATGGGCACCTTCCCTGGATACCTGAGCGCCCGCCTGTCTGTCAGTCTCCCCAAGGACAGGCTGGGATCTGAGGGTACAGAGACCACGCCATTGTCCTCACTTTCTCCTGGGCGCAGCCCACCGCTCCCTCTGGAGCCCCTGGGGGATCCGGCGGCACAACCCTCTGGAACCCACAGATCCTGGCTGCTTGGGAGCAGTGTCCTGTGCCTGCGTCCCACAGGGCACTCTGGCACATGTAAGACATTTTACTTACATCCCCTGCCGGACCATAGGTGCCCGGAGGGCTGGGCTGGCTCTGAATCCCTTAGGGCAGTGGCAGTGGGCCTCACTAGGGTCAGGCATGCAGCGGCAGGAGCAGGAAGGCAGGGAGGGGAGCTGGAAACTTGGCCGGGGAGTTCAGAGGCCCCCAGAACTCAGCAGGGCAGAGGAGAGGACTTCAGCCACGTGGAGATGCTGTCCATCTCTCCCCCCTATTCCTCGGAGAGTGGGTGGAGGACCCGAAAGTTCAGCTCTGGGACACTTCCTGGAGCGCAGGCAGCCTCACCCTCACTGGATCCCAGAGAGAGGCAGTGAACAACCCAAGGCTGCACAGCATCTGAGCTTGTTCCTGGACACCCTCTGAGCTCTGAGCTGCCTCTGGCTCTTGTGCTCCATGACACCCTGTCCCTAGCAGGCCCTAAAACAGGCCTGTGAAGGAGTCTTGGGTCCTGAGGACAGGCAGCACCCACTCCCTGCTAGGGAAGAAGATTCATGAGGCAGGTGAGTTAGTTTAAAGGGACCTGCAGTCTTTTTATCACCTTGATGGCCACCATGGATTTTGTTTCAGGGAGTATCTGTAAGACTTTAATTAAATCAGGAACTCAGGCCCAGCCAGCCTCCTGACTGCTTATCAGCTTCTTAAGGCCATGATTCATTACCCAGGATTATTTTTTTCATCCCTGAAATAATCTTTAAAGGCCTTCTATCAGGGAGATTAAAGCCATAAGTCACACACACCCACGTGGATGCTTTGTTTTCTCTGCACATGGGCGGTGTGGAGCCACTCAGACGACTGGGCCAGGGGAGCCACCGGGCCTCCTGGCAGCTGGGGGTCCCCCTGCTGCTGGGGATCCAGTTGATGGGCCCCCCTGTCTGGGCGGAAGTTGGGCTAGAGAGGTAGGTGCTGGGCTGCTTGGGGGGGTGAGCAAGGAAGCTTTGCACTATGATTTGTCTTCTTTCATTCGATCACATCGGTGGACCCTTCTCTGGCTTCTCTGGGCCACTCCCTGGTCTGGTGCTGGCAAGACAAACAGATACCTTTCATGGATACAGACAGGTGAGCAATGATACCACTCTTCTTTCTGGTTCTGAAGTCAGAGAAGCAAGGCTTTCTTTTCTGACAGGAGCCAAGATTGCTCTCTGGGGGTTTTGGCCTCTGAGCTCCTTCTGACTCTCCCCTGATCCAGCTTCCTACAGGGCACAGTGGGTGGTCTCAGTCTGGGTCCCCAGGCCCTTGAAGATGAATGAAGCCCCCAGTCCAGCCTCTAATGGGGACAAGGGAAACCAGCGTTGAAGAGAGAGAAGGGTGGGCTTCCTGGAAGAGGAGGTGTAGGCACTCAGGTCTGGAGCCCCACCTGCCTTTCTCTGGCTCCAGAAGGGACAAAGTGGACCCTACACCCAAGGCTTCAGTGCCTGCCTTGCCTCTTTTGGGGTAACAATGAAGTGTTAGGGCCCAGCCCTTCAAGCTGTGGGAGCCCTGTGCCCCCTGCCAAGTTCATTCAGTCACTAGGCACAGTGCAAGTGCTCATGCCTTGGAGACGTCAATGTGTTTGTCACTTTGAGTCACCGTTGCTGGCAGGGACAGCGTTTCTTCTGGGATTGTGGCTGCTGTGCTCCTGGGGGAGTCCCACGGGATGGTGAGTCTGCCTGGGGACTCAGAACCCCGCTGCTCCTTCCAGATTAGGGTCAGGAGTGGGTGTTGATCTGCAAGGGCGGTGTGTGTGTGTGTGTGTGTGTGTGTGTGTGTGTGTAGACACAATCCCAGGCATGGTTGGACGTGGGCAGAGATGGGGTGAGGAAAGCTAGGGATGAGACCCAGCCCTCTGCCCCCCTAGGGGACTGTGTCTGACCCTCTGCCGGCCACTTTTTCCTGCTCTCACCTCCCTCTAGGCCTCCGTAGCTTCCCTCTGCCCCACAGCACCTGGAAACATCTGCCTGACTCGGCAGATGGGGTCTGGGAGAAACCCTCCACTGGAGCTGATCCTGCAGGGACTTGGTGGCTTAGGCTCCCTTTGGGCAGGGCTGTAGCTGTGGGGGCCTCATGCCCAGCACAGAGCAGAGCTATAACGAATGTTTGCAGAAGGAATAAGGGAGCTGAAGGAGGGTGACCGGCCTCACTGGAGGACTTCAGCAATCCTGGCTCCCGTTGAGAAAGGAGACATGGGGATTCTGAGAGAGGCTGCTTTAGGTCCCCGATGACCCAGTGTGGCCTGACCTGGGGAGACACGCATCGCCCAGCTCCTTTCTGCACAAACACAGAGGACTGCATGGTGCACAGGACCGAAGGCGCCAGTCTTACTGGCCAGGAGGCTATCACATCTGTCACCCGCTCCCTTCTCTAGAGGCCACCTGTGTGGGCTGGGCATGAGCACACAGGAGGGCCCCTCCCCTGCTGGGCTTCCCGTATGTTTCCACGGTGTAGATGAGACACTGCTGCAGTCCAGGGTGACGGTCCGTGACCTCCTTCACACCGTTTCCTGGCCAGGTCGAGGACATTTATATTTATATTGATTAGTGTCACCCACAAAGACTACATTTTCTGAAACAAAATTCAGAAATACATGCAGAATTTTTCAAATCCAGGCCACCCTGGTTTTCTATACCATCTGTTCCCAATACTCATGTGTGTGTGTGTGTGTGTGTGTGTGTGTGTGTGTGTGTGTGTAAGGAAGAATGCAAAGCCCAGGATTTTATTAGGCAGTGATTGAGTTTAGGGGGCTGTGGGCTGACCTGTGACTCATTAGGGAGTTGGGGTGAGGGCTGCCCATGGAGAGGCAATTGGCTTGTGGACCCCAAAGGGCAGAGGCCTTTGCTTATAGTAACAACTTCTGCTAATCCAATTCTCAGTGAACCCTGGACTTGGTGCTGGAGGTACTGTTTGTGGCTTTGGAACCCTACAGGGATCTTGTCCTGTCATTGCCGCCATCCCATTTTGCAGATGGAGGCACAGAAGTGCCAGGGCATATCATTCATTTACTAATGCATCCATCAATCGTACACTGGGCTGGGAGCTGGCGGAAACCCTGCCTGGCTGGGACCAGACGTGGCCTGCACTGGGCTGCAGACTGTCCTCTGCCTGCATCACCGCTGCTCAGAGGTGGCACTAAACGGGGACTTGATAAAGCCCAAGGACTGCCAGAGTTTAGGTCCAAGGAGACGGCAGTGCAGGAAACGGGCTCCTGATAGGCTGGGCTGGACCTGTTGAGAATCCAGTCTTGGGCTGGTCCCAGCCCCAAGCCACCCGCCTCACCGTCTCTGCTCCCACAAGATCATCCCTGAAAACACAAAGCCTTTGCCGTTCTTCTGCCTCCCCTGGGCCCTCGGTCCCCCAAATCCTCAGCAGCCCAAGCCCTCGTCCTGCCTTGATGACAGCAGCTGAGGCTCTCGAGACTCCTCCTGGCATCTTTTTTTCTTTTTTTTTTTGTGGGTACCGGGGGTGGACCTCAGGACCTTGTGCGCCAGCAGGCACCCGTGCTGCTGAGCAATATCACCAGCCCTTTTTTCGTATGTGGGTTCCGGGAGTCGAACTCTGGACCTCGCGCTTGCTAGGCAGGCGCTTATGCCGCTGAGCCATCTCACCGGCCCCTGGCATCTTGTATCATATGAGGGTAGCAGGAGCAGAAGCGGCACAGATGACTGAGCAATGAACTGCACACTTGGATCAGGCTCCACCTTCCCAGCAGAGAGACGCTCTTGTTAGGACCCCGCTTTCAGCGGAGGAGACTGTCCTCAAGGTGTCTCTGTGGCAGTGTGGGGTCCCAGCAGGCGTGTCCTTCGCTGGACCCAGGAGGCAAGAGAGCCAAAAAGCATAGGGGCTGGAGGCTGAGACAGCAAACTTTTCAAGCCAGTCTTGGGGTTGAACCATCAACTGCTTCAAGCCTCAGTTTCCTCTTCTGTACAGTGAGAGCTCCCCTTTCCATCACTGTGGTGGGAATTAGTGTGCTGATGTCTTGAAAATTCCTCACAGCACAGCAGGATGAAGGAGCCCATGAGGAAGAGAGGGGAGACAGTGACCTCCTCTAGGAGACCAGGTACGAAGCTCCGTTCCTGTCCATTCTGTCCTGTCCCGGAGGGAAGGGAAGCCCAAAGTGCCATTCACTTGGCAGGAGATTGGGAGGTAGGGTTGGGTGGCCTCAGACCAGCCAACTCCCTGAGCCTCAGTTTCTTCCTTTATGAAAGAGGACAGGCTGATCCACTATTGTCCGCATCTGTGAAGCCTCCCACTGAGGGGCCGAGGCTGCAGGTCTGCAGGTCCTGGTGAGGAGGATGCGCTGCCAGAGGCAGCTCCCAGCTGCGGCATGGTTCACCCTCCTGGGAGATCCCTGCAGCCTCCACCAACTGCTCCCTCTGCCTCCTGGGCTCCAGCCCTGGCTGCTCCAGGGACCCAATCTCGGCTTGTGCTTTGCTGTTTGAGTCCCCGGGATCCAGTGCGATGGCTCCTGGGATCCACAACACCACCAGCTTGCTAGGTGACGGCTCTGACCTCACAGCTTCCTTTGGAAACGATCAGGATTGTTGGAAGACCCAGAGCAACAGTACACGGGCATGGCGCTGGCAGGCAGACCCCAGTGGATGTGGAAGGACCAGCAGGCCACCCTTCCCGCTGACTCCTCAGCCCAGGTCCCTGCCCTCCTTTGGAGTCAGTTTCTTTGTCTGTTGAATGAGGAGACTGGAACTTCGAGGGTGGCAATGTGTGAGACCAACCCGGGGGCCACCCCACACTCAGGCCAAAGCAGGCATTGCTAAATGACCAGAAGCAGCCTCAGAATCCTTCTTAAACCTAGGCGTGGTGACACACGCCTGTAATCACAGAACTCTGGGAGGCTGAGGCAGGAGGATTGCAAGTTTGAGCTCAGCCTAAGTGACATAGAGACTTAGTGAGACCCTGTCTCAAAATAAAAAATAAAAAAGGGCTGGGGCTGTAGCTCAGTGTGAAAGCCCTGGGCTCAACACCCAGTACCACAAAGAGAGAGAGAGGGAAAAAAAGAGCCCTTTTAAATTCAGAATTCAGGGAACCTTGACCATCAGTTCGTGGAGGGCTTGAACTGCTGGACAGGAGCTGAGCGCACAGGCCCCATGTGCTGCTGCTGAGTTTACCCAGGCCATTAGCCAGGTCCCCAACATCAAATGAATTCCATAATTTGTAAATGCAGCTGAGTGGCTTTTATAGAAGAATGTCGGGAAGTGATAAAAAATATCTTCGATAGATTTACAGAGCAGCTGAACGCCAGCATCTTGCTTCCCTCCTGCTTTCTCCCAAGCCGCACACGGCCAGAGCAGAGGCCCAAGAAGGCTTTTGTGGCTGACAGCCAGGCCTTTCTTTGGCTTTTACAAGACAGGTTTATAGTGTGCAGGAGACTGAGAAGCGGGGCAGCGGGGGGGAGGGAGCTGCCTCCGTAGGGCCCAGGCAGGGGTGCGGCAGCTCTGAGCATGAATCCTGGGGGAACAGCCCCTGTCCCTCTCCAGGGCCTTCCTGCCAACCCCACTGCAGGGGGGCTTCAGGAGCCTGGGGGACCTCCAGGGTGGGGCTACTAGCTAGGTCCTGCATCTTAACTCACAGTGTGACCTGGGGCCCTGTTCCCTTCTTTAGGCCTCAGTTTCCCCATCTGTAGTGCAATGGTTTTCAACCCCCCTCTGAGCATCAGAATAAACTAGGAAACCTTGAACTGAAGCTCTTCCCTGACCAGGCCAACAGGGACCTGATTCAGTAGCTCGGGGGTGGGGTCCCCTGTGACTCTAGCAGGCAGCGGGGGGCTGAGGACCACTTCTGTGGAGAAAGGGCCTCCAAGAGGCAGGGGCCAGTTGGCTGGTGAGGTGGGAGGCTGTGGTGCCGCCTGGGGTCCCACCCTCTTGCCTGAAACCCCATCTGCTGGACATAGTCACCTGGGCCCAGTACAGCGAGGGCCAGGGAAACCTGTCCAGCCCCCTGGCCACACAGCAGGCTCAGAATCAGCTGTGAGTGTGTGGCGTAGCACTGGGGCCCGGGACCCTACCCCATGTGCCTTCTTTTCCTTTTCTCTGTGTTCGATCCACGGCCAACCCCTCAGAGATGACTTTCCGGATGTGATTAGGATCTGTGACACCATCTATCCCTCCCGCCATGTCTCGCTTCAGCCTCCATGGCCTCTCCCCAGGTGACAAAGTCACCTCCTTCTTATCCCTGCTCCCATCTCTGCCTCCCAGAGTCTCTGTTTCCCCTCGGGCCAGAGTGAGCATTGGCAAACACATGTCAGACCCCATGGCTCCCCAAATGCTGCCATTGCACTGAGGTCACTCTCCCTATCCACCTTGCCCTCCAAGGTTGCCCCACTCTGTCCCCTCTCATGAAGGGGCCTGATGGACTTAGACAGAGGCCTGAGGGTGTGCAACAGGGAAAAGGGAGAGGGCAGCAGGGTGAAGGGGCCACATCATGAGCAGAGCCCACTCTGCTCATTGCCATCACTTTGAGGGTGGGCATCGCTGGCTGGAAAAGGCTGGCCTGAGATGCCACAGTGGGTATGAACATAGCCTGCAAGGGTCTGAAGGCAGTGACAGGAAAGAAAGTGCAGGCATTGTGCCTGAGATCTCTTGGAGGGGACAGAGATGGGGAAAGCATGAGGACTTTCAGGGCTCACAAATACCACCCATGGGACAAGCTGGTGTGGTGATGAGCTCCCAGAGCTGGGGAGAACAAGCCAGGGGTAAGTGGGGAATCTAGGGTGCCCCAAGACTCCCCCACCTTCTCAGTTCCATCCTGGCCTTGACACACGCAGAAGCCATTGGGAGGGCCTGCCAAGAGGGTAAAAAGTAGGGGATCCCACTTGGGGAGGCTGAGGCAGGAGGATCGTGAGTTCAAGCCCAGACTGCAACATAGCAACCTAGAAAGACCCTATCTCAAAATATAAATAAATAAATAAGTAAAAAAGGGTGAGGCTCTGGGTCAGTGTGAAGGCCCTGGGTTCAATCTCCGGTACTCCCAAAATAAGGAAAAAAAAAAAAAAAAAAAGAAGAAGAAGAGGTGCCCTGCTTTGCCTGGGGCTAAACTGTTTCCAGGAATGTGGGATTTTGGGTGCTGATGCTAGGAAAGTCTCTGGCAAATGGGGATGAGTCAGTCCCTCAACAAGAGTGTCTTGTGGGAACGTACCCCGCCTGAGCTGGGGTAGCTCTGGTCTTCACTGTGACTCCCATATTTCAACCCCACTGCCAGGAACACGGCTGCAGAGCTGTGAGGGGTGGATGTGGAGCCCGGGCTAGGGATTCTCCTCGACAACCGGCCAGGCCAGCTGGAGGCCTCTCCTCTGCTCCCCTGATCTGAACCTCTCCTTTCCATCCTGTAAGAGGGGACGTGTGGCTGGGTGGCTGGAGAGGAAGTGTGAGTAGTTATCCTGTGACACAGACCCTCGGTCCCTCCATCCTGTCTGGCCGAGGCTGGCTTCCAGCCTCACCCCCAATGCAGGTGGGTACAAAAGGAGGGGGTGAGGTGGCTGGGGTGGGGTGCGGCCCTATGCAGGGGTGTGGAGGGATGAGGGGTTCTTGTTGCTCCTGTGCCAGCTTGCTGGGCCTCAGCAAGGAGAATCTGAAGAGGGCTGGCAGGTCGAGGGGTGCTGAGTGGGGCCTCCTCCTACTCATGGCCCCCTGAGACGCAGGCTCAGTCTCCAAGGGTGCTGGATGGGGCTGGGGCCCAAAGCCCACCACAGCTGAGCGTCAGTAAGGCTAAAGAGGCAGCCTCAGCCTAGAAGCCAGGAAACTTGGGTTCCATGTTGACCTCCTCCCAGGGAGGCCAGCACCAGAGCCTCAGTGTCCTCATGTGGCAGCAAGCCCTCTATTCCTGACAATTGCTGAGTGGCCCAGATGGCAGGAGTGAATTTCTAGCACCTGGGAGGAGTGCAGGAGCTGGTTCTTACCAAGCAGATCTGTCACAGGACAGGCTTGTACTCAGCTTTCCAAGAGGGCGGCCCCTGCCGAGCTCTTTCACACACGCACCCTGAGCAATGTGTAGACTTCCTCATGGTACACACGCACACACACGCACCTTCAAACACCTCCACCCACCTTCGTACACCTGCAGCCACCTTCATCCACACAACCAGACACCCCAGTGCACTGTCACAGCCTCACTCACCTTCCTAACCTCACACCTACACCTTGTGCGCATGCACACACACACCCCCCCCGGGAATGAGCAAAGAGAGATGATACGTCAGGATGGAGAGTTGCCCGAGAGGCTTACTAGGGTCATTGGTAGGACTCAGGCCGGGGAGCAGCAGGCAGGGGCCCTGCCCTGGGGTGGAGGAGGCCTGAGCTCCCGCTGTGGTCCTGCCCCAGCTCTTGTCTCCTCTGAGCAGCCTGCCGGGAACCAGTGGGTCCCGATTGTGGGCAGTGGCCAGCTCTCTTGAGTCCACTGGCCTGACACAGAGCTGAGCTGTAGAGCTCTTCAAAATGCAGGTGGAAATGAGGTAGGGAGAGTGAAGGTGACTAGCTCAAGGTCACCCAGAAACCAGGAAGGAAACCAGATCTCCCAGGGAAGCTGGGAGATGGGCTAGGAACATGGAGCCTCCATCAGAAGCAACTTGTTTGTTCAGTTCCAACCAGCCCTCTCCACCTTGGCCTCAACCACCCTCCCTGGGCCTCAGTTTCCCCCTTTGTCAGCAATGGAGTCTGTCCAGGCCACGCTTCTCAGCCTTTTCCCTGCCTCTGTATCCCTGAGAGGTCTTCAGCTTCACTCTCAGCTCCATCAGGGCCTCAGCTGGCCAGGACTTCTATGCGTCCTGATGACAGGGGACTGAGTTCTGGGCCACAGCAGGCCATCCTGATGGCCCCCAGAGCGGGGGTGTGACCCTGTGAATGTCCCTGTGCCTCCTGACCCCTCGTGTGCTCCTGTCTGGTGGCCAGCATCCTGTGCGCTCTCTCACAGGGGAGGGATGTCTCCCGTTCCGTCATCCCCACCACCAGTACAGCCCTTGGTGCCAGGCTGCTTGCCTGTATGGGTCACACATGTCTGCCCCATCCAATCAGTGCCATCTGACTAGTGTGGGTGGGACCACTGCAGCCGGAGGGGCACAGGAACTTGGCAGCGCCCTGAGTGACAGGGCAGTGCCTGGGGCTGTTGGGCAAGGCTTCCTGGGAGAGGGGGAGTCAGGCTTGATCTTGAAGGAGAAGCAGATGTCAGTGCATGGCGAACATTCTGTTCACACCCGGGAACAGCCCACCTAGAGGGTCCAGGGTGCAGATCTGGGGGGGTCCAGCCTGAAGGAGTCACAGAAGGAGGGAGTCTGAGTGGATCTGTTGGGCTGTGGGTACCTGAGACTACGATGTGGGTCACTCTCCTGGGAGTTAGACCCCCCTTGTCTGGCTCCACACTCCCCATCTGGTGGCTGCAGGTAGCTTTCTTCTCTGACCCTGTTTCCTAGTTTGAAATTTCATGGTCGAGGTTATGGCAGAATCAGGATTCCTCCCTCAAGGAAGCCCCAGCGCAGAGAGACCCAGCGCGGGGTCTCAGGTCAGCACAGGCCCCATGATGCCGGTTGGCTCCACTTGGCCTGTGTTCTACACACTAACTGGCCTCGCCCAGAACTTACACTTTAAGCCCTGGAGTCCTTCTCAGTGGCTGGGTGGCAGTGTGTCTCCAGGGTTCCCAGGAACCCCTCCTCACTCTGACTCTGCTAGACACAGCCTCTGATGATCGGCCTGGGAATGTCACGAGGCTGGGAGATATGGCCCATCCAAGAGAAGCCCTGCCAGGCTCCTAAAGAGTTTCCACAGGTAGAGACACGGGGGAGAGCTGAGCTGTGGGATTCCAGAGAGCAGGTGAAGTCGGCCCCGGGGGGACTGAGGCCCAGTCACTCTAGCATCTGCTTGGGGGACATAGGTGACTTCACATGAGACAGCAGTGGGAGTAGCAGGTGCCAGAACTCTGGTGCAAGCTCTTGCTGCCCAAACAGGTGACATTGGACCTGCTGAGCTCAGAACGAGGCCTGAGAAAAAACGCTGACAAACTGCGTATGTCTCCTGGAGAGGAGTGGGCAGTGCCCGGGCTGCAGAGCCAGGCAGGGGCAGGAGGATGAATGACATTAGCTGTGAGGGATCATGCTGGTTTTCCTCAAGGGTCTGAAGGGTCTTTCCAGCGGAAGACAAAGTGCACCTGCCCCAGGTGATTTCTGAAGACAGCGCTAGCCTGAGGAGGGGAGGGGCGGGAAACACTTCTCCGTGCAAAAGAGGAAGAAGTTTCTAGGTTACCATCTCCTAGTGGTTACTGTGCGTGTCTCAATGCCAGCAGCGAGCTGGGAAAGGATGGTGCCTTGGCACATGCCTTCCACATCCAAATACCCAAGAACACTTGGCTCAAAGGATTCCCAAGAAAATGTCACAGGTCCTTGCTTTTGGGGTTGGCAGTATTGTTGGGAGCGTTGACTCAGACAAAACACACAGAGGGAAATGGGCAGGGAGCGTGATGAAGTGCAGGTGGGTTCTACCGTTCTGGAAGAAATTGGTCTCAGTTAAAGCTGCCAGGCTGCTGCGTAGACAGTGAGCCGCCTGTCCTTGGAGGAAAGCAATGGAGAGTGGATCACCTTGGGCAGAGACTCTAGAACAGGGATTCCAGTTTCAGGTATGGGGAGGGGTTTGAGAGTGAATGCTTGACCTCTGCGGTTCCTTAGCATCCAGGGTTCCTTGGCAGAGAAAAACATCTGCAGAACTCTAAGTGGCACACAAGGTCGCCGAGGACGGAGCAGAGATCCGAATATAGCTGGCGGGAGGAAGGCGGCAGCGGGCGAGGGGAAAGTAGGTCCTTGGAACAAATGAGGTGGGGCACAAAACTAATGAGGCTGGAAAAGGGCTGAGCTCAGGGACTCATTTTTAAAAACTATCGCTTAGCAAGAAAAATGAGGGGCAGAAATTTGGGCAATGGAGACATTACGGAGACTATGAAAGTAGCTGTCAACAGTCGGCCGATTGCTCTCTCAGAGAACAAGGGAGAGATTCAGATCAGCAGATGTGGAGTGACCCCTGCATGCCATCCCACCAGGAAGACAGGAGTTGGTTGATGCAGTGTTGGTGACAGCAGTGGGGGCGGCCACCTCTGCCCATGCCTCAAAGGCTGCCCAGCCCTGTAGCTGGCAGTTCTGCCCCCATGCCCAGGCCCTGCCCTCTGACTTGCTCACCTGCTCCCTCTCACCTCTGTGCACCCTAGTTCCCCACTTGGCCACTTTGCTCCTTTGGGCCCTCCTGGGTCAGTCCTCACCTCTGCAGGAAGCCTTCTCTGACAGGCTCATTGCCCATACCTCGTTCCTCTGTGCTGAGTGTTTGGGGGCCACGCCACTCACTCAGCACTTGGATCGATGTGTACTTTCAGGAGTTTGAGCAGCCCGTCTGTAGGGGGCCTGTCCCAGATGACCCCAAGGCTCTTTCTCCTGGGCCACTGTGGTGCCAGGAATGACAGGGGTTGCCAGTGTCACTTCCTGGGCTCTGCCCTTGGCTCACTGGGAACAGTAGAGGCCCTGCCCACCCTGCTCTGCCCTAGGGCAGTTGGCCTTGTCCATGCCGGGCTCTCTGTGGCCAAGAGCTGCCTGGGGACAGAGGCTGGGTTAGATTCCTTTCTGGTCTGCCCCAGCCTCTTGTCTGACACTGTGGGCATGTGGAGAGCATGGATGGATGGACAGACGGACAGATGGATGGATGGATTCTGTATACCTGCATGCCCTCTGGCAAAGGGTGCAATCAGCTATGTAGGAATGATTCTATCCTTCACTGGGTGGTAAGGTGGAGGGAGAGGAGGAGGAGGAGGAAATAGAAGGTGAGGGGATGGAGGGAGGGGAGGGATCAGATGCTTGTCGCTCAGACCAGAGCTGCTAAGTCTCTGGAGAAGAGGAAGGCCCTGTCCTACACCCTCCCAGGACAAGGTCCTCCCTTGGTTCTCAGCTCTCAGCCAGACTCTCCCAGATCTTGTGTTGGGGGCCATTCAAAGAGTCTGTCTTGTGTCTGAGGAGGTGGGAAAGGACCTGCACTTGAACCTCAGGGTCCTGCTTGCTGTATGGGGCTGGGGACAACTGCTACCAGCCTGTGCTCCAGCCAGAGAAGCAGCCTATGAAGCCCTCCGGAGGTGCAGTCTCAAAGGCCAGCCATCCTGTTCCGAGCCCAACGGGGTGCCCCTCTGTGCTGTGGCCCTGGGCCCTGGTGCGCAGCAGCTCTGAGCTGAGCAGAGCCTCTCCAGGCACTGGCTCCACCCCAGCCCAGGTCCAAGAGGAAGGGGAGGGAGTTGGAGCCCAGGAGCTGGCGTGCAAGCCCCAAACATGTGCTTATCCATCGGAGACCTGGCTGCAGATTGTCCTGCCTCAGCAACCAGGCCTGCATCTCCTGGGGATCTGAGGATGCTGAATTTGGCAAAGCCCACTTTGGAAAACCCTAAGTGGTGTCATGGTCCAGGCTCTGAGAGTCCTCCCACCCTGCCTCATTACCTAGTTGGGTCCACTGGTGCCACCTTCATGGTAGAGAAGGACTCGGAGGCTCAGAGAGGCAAGGGGAGCCATCCAGTATCACAGCACAGGAGAAGGACAGAAAAGAAAGTGCCCCCATGCCCTGAGCTTCCTCAAGGCAGTGGCATGCCTCTTCTGCAACAGCCCCCCACCCCCTCCCCTGAAACCCTGCAACCCTGTCCCCCCACCCCTTAGGTAATCCTGGGACCACTGTCCTCCCCAGTGTGTGGGAGAGAGTAGGGGGTGCTGAGCTGAACTGTTCCTGTGTCCTGCCCACCGCGATGGAGAATGAGATGGACAGCTCCCTGCTCCAGTGTGCTGGCCACCCGGAAAGCTGTGGGGGAATCTGAAACCCAGAGGCCACTTCACACCTTGCCTGGTAATTGCCAGATTGATTTTGGATCCCAGGCTCCAGCAGGACCCAAAAATCAATCCCCTCCACTCCTGGCTCTGGACTCGAACTCGGAGGCATTCTTAAAGCTGCAGCTGTCCCAGCTGCTCTGATTGAGCTCTCTTGTGGAAGGGCAGGCTTCGGGTTCCAAAGCCCACCCAGGTCTGGGGGGCTGGGACCCCCTTCCAGATCTATTGTGTAAGAAGAATTGCCCCTTAAGGGGAAAGTGGCAGCCTGGAGAGCATGGTGAGAGGGACATTAAGAAGGCTGTCATTCCCAAGTCCCCACACTGCCCAAATGCCCCAATATCCTTAATTCCACCATTGGGAAGTCATTCCTTTGGATGAATTCATGCTGATGGTCCCAGCTTCCGAGCAGGAGAAGGAAGGCTCACGCAGCTGCAATGCACCGGCTCCTGTGGATGGAGCGTAGGAGTCCTGAGGAATCAGAAGAGCTCTGTGAGTGGTGGGGAGGAGAAGGCAGGAGTCAGCAGGCCATGGGGAAGGGAGCAGCCCCTTGGGTTGACATGGCCTTTGGTTCATTTTCCCCAAAGCACCTTGAGACAGACCCAGAAAGCCCAGAGACAGACCCTGGTGATGGCCACAGGTGTGAGAGTCTCCAGGACCCAGGTTACTTGGGACATACGGCTGGTCTAGAGAGGCATGGAGCTATCTTCCAACGTCTGCCTTGGGTAGAGTGAGGGTTCTGTCTTTGCAGGTATGTAAGCAGAGATGGGAAGGATTTCAGGCGAAGGAATTTGGGGTACTACATCTGTGAGGCTCTGATGATGGAAGGCTGGCTCTGTGGCAGGGACAGGAGGATGGGGACTCCAAGTGCACGAGCACCCTCCTGTCCCCAGCCTGAGCCTAGGCTTGCGAGAAGCACGGCAGGCAGCTCCGTCTCTTAGGACACACAGCGGCTCATACAGAACAGGGCTGTGCCTTGGGTCTGCCACCTTCAGCTCCAATTTTCTGCTACCTCCCCCCCCCAGCCCTCCAGGCAGAAGGGGCCAGGCTCTGCTTGGAGTCTTCAGTTTGAGGGATGGAGGGGACTTCCAGGAGAGCTGGAAGGGACAGCTACCCTCTCCAAGAGCACCTGAGGTCAAGCACTCCACAATTTCAGGAAGTTAAGACTGGGGCTCCCATGATCTGCTGACATTCTGGGCTAGGGCACTGGGCCCAGCCTCTCTGACCTCCTGTTGGGCTCCGGGTTCCCTGCATGTGGGAGGTGCTAGTGGGCAGTTCTGCTGCTGTTCAGCCCGGCTCCTTTCCCCAGCCGTTCCATCATGGCTGCAGAAATGTGATCTCTGGGCCAGGTCACTGTGGGTCAGCATGTGCTTGGGGACAGGATGACATCACTGCCCACCCCTGCCCATGTAGACTGGATTACTAATGCAGCACTTGGTGTTCCCACAGCCAGCAACAACAGCTTCTTCCTGGTGGCACACAGCACAGAGAGATCCTGGGTCGGCTCCCCACCCCCAGTAGCCATGACAGCTCCTTTCAGGATGTCTTCGCTTCGCCAGCAGCGTGTGCGTGCATGTGTGCGTATATGTGTTGGGGAGGGAGTGAGGCAGCTACTGTGAAACGCCTGCTGCAGTTATCAGGGAATAAGTCTTTGCCCATGGGCCCTGTAGGAGCAGGGGCTGTGTCTGTTTTGCCAACCTGTGCCTGCCATTTGATAGGTGCTCAGTATTTAGTGACTGAAAGCCTGAGAGAAGGAATGAGGAACTGCCGCCCCCCCAGCCCAGGAAAACAAGGATAGAAAACTCCTCTCTGCCCAGAAGGAGAAAAGGGACTCTCTCGGGGGACCGTCTTGGTCCTTGTTTGGCCGTAGCTTTGCTGTGTGGCCCTTGGTGAGTGACTGGATGTCTCTGTGCACAGAACTCTGGGAGTGGCTAATGCCACCTCAGTGCTGAGAGGATAGTGGGGTGCTCCTTTCTGTGGACAGTGCTCGAGGTGAGAACATCCGGGGAATCAGGGTCTCTGCCACTCCCAGGACAGGTCTGGGCCACGGCTGGTGTTGGGATGGCAGGGTGGGCTGGGCTGGGCCTGGCCAGAGGCTGAGGTTGGGGCTGATTCAGGGAATGGCTGGGGCTCCCCCAGCACCCCCATGAAGAACTGGAGCTGGCAGAGGCTGCATCAGAGGGGACCCTTGGGTCAGAACCAGAGGAGTTCCTTCAAAGGGAGCAGCTGGGAATGTGGTACTGGCCGGGCTGTATTTACTATCTATGCCAGTCATTGAAGTGGGTGGATCCTGGAGGTTTTTGAGGTTGACTGTCATGCGAGTGTTCTCTTTGTACCCAAGGTGTCGTGGGGGAAGATCTAGCACCCATTTCATGCAGTATGTGTTATAAGGGGAAACACAGGAGGATGGACCAGCCAGCCCCGACTCTGGCAGCTGGAAGAAGAGATCATCCCCCTTCCCACCTGTGCACAGCACTCTACAGTTTATAAAACTCCTTTCTAGTCAGCATCTTTTAATCCTCTCTGCAGCTCTGAGAAACAGGCATGACAAGAATTGATGCCCATTATACAGACGAGGAAAACAGAGGCCCATAGAAGAAACTTGTCCAGGGATGCTCTGGAGCTGGAGGCAAAGCTGGGAGGTCAGAGCTTCTGACCTCCCACCTGGTACTCCACCCTACAGTTGTGTGCCTGGCACTCTGTCCCCAGACCAGCCCTGGGAGCTCACACCCACAGCCTTGCTGCCCATGATGCCCCACACAGGTTAACCAGCTGATCCTTCCCTGCAGCCTTTGCCAAGTCTGTCCAAGTCACCTCAGTCATCGGCGAGTCACATTGCTGACATCAGAACTGCATAAAATTAATTTATTTAGTTAAGGGAGGTGTTAATTAAGAGTTCTCATGTATTGTGTTTTTGCAGACAGCTCTTGGGGGCTTCTGAGTTGTCAGTGCTGGTGACAGCAAAAGCTAATGGTATCACAAGTTACTAATAAGGCAGTTCGACCGGGGGAGGGCTGGGTCTGTTGCGGGGGCGGAAGAAGGGAATGGGTGATGCCCTATTCCCTGCCCCTCCTTGCCCCTCAGGGGGTCTCCTCAGCAGACTGACCCAATCACAGGTTTTTTTGGGGGGGATCTGGGGTCCATTACCAGGCTCTGTGGTGCTCAGGGTTTTTGTGGGGGGAGGGTGGTGGGGAACAGACTGTGGGCCTCGGAGATCTTGCTGGACCAGTGCCCACTCTGTTCTGTGCTGGCCACGTCCCCCAGCTCCTATGCTTGTCCGGGGAGTGTGGGCTCTCACACACAGGATGCTCGTTCTTTACTTGCTTCCTTGCTTGCTGCCCATACTCCAGCCCCGAACATCTTGGGGTACAGGTTGTGACTGGTTTAGCCATGGATTTCCAAGCCTGGTGCAGAGTTTAAAGTTTTGCTGGAGGTCAGCAGGCATTTGCAGAATGAATGAGAGGTCACCTGTCTCCCAGTTAGTGTCTAGGTCTTGTTTTACTTGCTGGGAGACCTTGAGGTTTGGGATGGTGTTGGTGGGAGAGAGAGGGCAGGTGGCTCCAGGGCTCCCCTAGTCCTCCAATCCCTTTGGCCTTGCAACCCTGTAGACTTTGGGGTGCATAGGTCTTTGATGATGAGGCAGATGGAAGGCTTCCCAGGTAGGGTGGTGCATAGGGAGACCCCGTTAAACTCTTCACTGGGACCCACCATAGGACGGGGTGGAGAAAGAAGAAATTTTAAACAACTATTCGCTAAACAACAATGGCCAATTATGACAATGACAAGAACACAGCCAAGGGCTGGGGCTTGCAGCTCTGTCCCTGACAGGCTCCCCCTGACCTTGGCAGGATGATTGCCCTCTGTGCCCCAGTTTGCCCATCTGTGAAATGGAGTGGCTGGGATGAAATTGGCTGAAGTTCCTCTACTGCCTGAGGTGTTCCTCATCTCCCATGCCCTGCTCATTCCCCTGAGGGACTGCCATTTACAGGGAGCACCATCTGTGCTCCAGGTGGTATGCCAGGCCCCTTTTGATTACTGTCTTGAGTGCCTACAGCTTCCCTGGGAAAGAGCTAGTCTTGATCCCCCTATTACAACTGGGAAAACCAAGGTTCAGATGGGAAAACAGGGGTGAAGTAATTTGCCCACCCACCCCCAGCCAGCTGGATTTAAACCGAGGTGCTCTTCCCAGAGTATCAGTCATCTCTGTTGGTTACCTGGGCTGGGGTGGGAGTAGAGGAAACTTGGTTTAGAAGTTGGCACCTAACCAGGCAGAGGGGTAGGGGACAGAGCACCTCACTGGGATTTCTGGGCCCATCCATGAAAGCCTAAAGTCATAGTAGAACAAAGCATACTTCACACCACGAAGCCCAGCAGCTCCCTGCCTGCATTTCCTCTCTTGTATCAGAGAAAGGTGGTCATTCAGTCAGTCTACAGATTTGAGAGAGTGGGCTTGCAACTCAGAAGATGAATTGGACTGGCCTTTGCCCCCAAGAAGCTGACCATGTTGGGAGATGTGGCCCCAGTGGGCCCTATGGTGGTCACAGGGGCTGTGAAAGAGGCAAGCTCAGGTCAGACAGGACTCTTTGGTGGGAGTGATACTTTTTCCAGAGGGTGTGGTCACTTCCCTTAAGGATGTAGCTGTTGTGCTGAGAGTCTTGGAAGGTGAGCAGATATTTGGCAGTAGAAGGGCAGTTGTGGGGTGGGCCTGCCAGGTGGAGGGAGTGTGGGCAGAGCCCCAGAGTGTTGGGGACAGGGATGTGGGCAGGGATAAGGCATGAGGGGCACCGCACACCAGCTGAAAGACAGATTGAACATTATCCAAAGGGCAGTGGGGAGCCATTCGAGCCAGAAATGGCAGATCATCCGCTGCACCCCCGCTCTGGGTCCTAAGGTCACTGCTGATAGCAGGGAGGGGGTTAGCTGGGGTTCCTGCAGAAGCCCGCCAGAGAGGAAGGCAGCAGGGGCACTGTTGTCAGTTACTATGGGGGTGAGTGGAGCTTAGTTCTGTGGCAAAGCTCTGAGAGGGTACAGAGCATGTGCCTGGCGCTGGCCCATCTATGGAGCTAGGGAGCCAGGTTCGTGTGTCATCTCCCATCAGATGTGGGTTGAAGGCTGCTCCCAGGAAGCATTAGTTCCTGGCCTCCCCTACATAGTCAGCGAAGTGTGCCCTGCAGTCAAAGACCTCAGGCAAAGAGGGGAAGATGCAGGCTGTTGGCAGTCAGGCTAGGGTGCCCTGAAATGGTAAGAAGAGGGTGGGGCAGAGCAGGGAGACCTTCCAAAAAGGAGGGCAGATGTTGGTCAGCTTCTGTAGAGCTTCAGTGACCAACCACCTGGATGAATGCAGCCTGAGGTCTGCAGCTGATGGAAGGATTGCCCCATCTGCACTTTTGCCAAGACCTTAGCCGGGGGGCCTGACCTCAAAATGGGAGGGCTTGAAGAATTTGGTCCTAAGCTGGATACGGATCTGAGTGGCTGATTGCCACTGATAAGCTGTGTCCTTGGGTATGTTAGTTATTATCCTTGAACTTCATTCTTCCTCTCTGACAAAAGGGGAGATAATAGTACCTACATGATGGGGTTGTTTTGATCAATAAATGAGATAATGCACTGAATTATTTAGCCTAGCTTTGGATATATTATGTGCCCAATAAATGTTTATTATCATCATTATGATTTTATTATTATTATTCTTCCAGTGATACAAAAAAAAGGCAGGAGCTAGGTGTAGCCTTGAAGAAAACATTGCCAGCTTATCAGCCCAGAGGCATTTTCAGTGGCTTGTTCTGTCCTTGAGAGTTGAAGGAGAGGCGCACGTAGCATTTCTCGACTTTGTGAGCTCAAATTAAACCATAACAAGTGACTTGGTGAAGATCACTTCTTTGTCTATGACACCTGCCTCTCTATCTTAGTCTGTTTTCTGCTGCTATAACAGAATGCCACAGACTGGGTAATTTATAAAGACCAGAAGTTTATTGGGCTCACAATTCAGGAGGCTGGGATGTCCAATCGCAGGGCGCTGGCCTCTTTTGATGGCTACCTGGCTGCTTCATAGTGAAGTAGAGGGTGTCCCATGATGACACAGAGCATATGGGCCCACTCAGGTCTCGTCTTCTTATGAAGCCACTAACCCATCATGGGGCCTCACTCTCACGACCTCATTTTTATGGTTTAGATCTATAATGTCTCCCAAAATTCTCATGTGTTCTGAGCTGGGGCTTTGCAAGGTGACTGGATAGTGGGGGTGCTATCCTCATCAGTGGATTCATTCATTGATGAATTCATAGCTGAATGTGCTATTAGGAGGTGGGGCCTGGTTGAAAGAGGTAGGTCATTGAGGGCGTGTCCTGGAAGGGGGTGTTCTTGCCACCTGGCTCCTCCTCTTTCCTGGCTGCCATGGGGTGAGCTGCTTTCCTCCATCATGTCCTTGCCTTGGAGCCAGATAACTATGGACAGAATCCTCTGAAACCATGAGCCAAATAAACCCTTTCCTCCTTTAAGACATAGGTATTCGGTATTTGGACCCAGCAAGGGGAAAGCGACTAATATACTCATCTAATCCTAATTACCTCCCAAAGACCCCCACATCCAAATATCAACATATAAATTTGCAGATTAAGTTTCCAGCATGTGAACATTGGGAGGATACATACAAATCATGGCATTCCCCATGAACTCAAAGGTCATCTTCAGACATTATCCGCTCATAGTTGTGTGATCTTCGGACTATCCTTGAAATAAGCTTTGAAGTTGTGAGCAGGGGAAGCATCACTGGGCAAGGAGCCTGGATTTCAATTCAGGCTGTGGTGGGAATGTCAGATTCCTCTTCTGGAATGTGATCAAACCGCATGGTTCCAGTCTCTTCCTAGGGCTTTCATGAGGCTCAAATAAGATCATGGGAAAAAGGGACCGTGAATGTAGAACTACTTTGAAAACTACAAATTACCCTCCAGAATCCTCACCAATGGCACAGTGCTGGGGTTAGTCAGGTGACTTGACTTCTGTATCCTGAGCCTCTTCCAAAGGATCTGAGTAGCCATGGCCACCAAAGAGCCTTACGTGTCACTGTGCTTCATCAAGGATGCCTCAGGACAAGCAGAAGAAACAGTATGTGGAGAACCCTGGTCCTTGGAAGGAATTCTGGGAGTTCTTGCTCAAGGACATCAGCAGGAGAGGTGCGAGGAGGGAAGGAGGGCAGAAGAAGATGGGGTTGGTTGTTAATAAACCAGGAGTTGTAGTGGTTGCCTGAATCATTGTAACCACTTGGAGACAACTTTCTTCACTTTCTTGTGGATGCAGGTGCATCTCCAGATGTCGCTAAAGGGTCTCCTGGCCACATTCAGCTGGCAAGGCCCAGAGAAGCTGGCTCCGGCCAACTTGGCAAAGCCAGTTGTCTCTTAGAGGTCTTGTGGCATTCCTTTGTCCCTGACCACAGACTGACACACTCTGTAGCTCGTGATTCCAGCCATATTGAATGCAGCTCTGAAGCCCCATGTCAATGACCACTCTTAGTTGGTGTGTTTACACAAAATCATCAAAGGCTAGAGAGGTTGTAGGCCTGGGGCTGGCGGTCCATGAAAAGGGTGTCTATTCACACCTGCAGCTCGGAATCTAGAACCTATAATCAAGCAAACCATTTCACTACTACTCACAGAGGGAAAGTCAGGGCCTTGGTGGGGGAGGCAGGACAGAGTACACAGCCCATATTGGGATGTCTAGGTGGGACATATTCTCTAGAAGAGGCTAACAATTCCCCATAATGTCTGGGTGGACAGGACCAGGCTGATGATTGTACCAAATGGACAAATCCCCACATCTTTCTTGGGCTCCACTTACAGTACAGTGGCCCTTGTGGGGCTGGTTCCACACTGAGGGCATTTCTCTGTAACTTCTTGATTGGAGAGAGCCCAAATATAGGATGGGGATCTTATTACTATGTAGAACACTTCAGCTGTGAGAGAAAAACCTGCACTGGGCATCCCAGGGCTCAGACATGATTAGTTTTTTGGCCGGAAAAAGCAGTATTGAGCTCTTACTTAGATTCAGCTCTTGGTTTTAAATTTTAATCTAAATTCAGGGAACTGGTCAAACTGATTCTCTAGGATCTTATTGTATTTTTCAAAGCAAAATCCTCTCAAAGATTGACTCTGCTTGTGATTTAAGGGAAAACCTCAAGTTTTGCAGCTTTCCAGTTTTCCCTCAGTGCTTCATATCCATTTAACACTCTGAGTCCAGAATGTGCTTCGTGAACAGAGATCACTGCAGGAGGCCAGTTTAGAAAGACAAGGGTCATAGCAGCCAGAGGTTTAGAGGAAGGGAAATTGGGAGAGGAGAGACAGGTGTGTAGAGGGGGAGAGAGAGAGGGAATTGGTAAACCAAAGAATAAGATACCAAGTAGGTAATTTGGTGGACTAGGAGAGAGGGAGAGGAGAGAATTGAGAGGAGAAAGATGAAAGATGGGAAAAAGTGGGGAAGGAGAGAGAAAGCAAAGTGAGATGTGACAGCAGGATGCTAGGGCAGAGAGAGAGAGGGAGGCAGAGGAGAGGGAGAGGAAGAAGGGGGTGTAGGGGTGGTAAGGTGGAAAGAAGGTGGGAGTGGGGGGGTCTGAGGGTCCCCACGTCCCAAGTCCTTTTCTCCACAAAGCATCTGCACAGCAAATAAATAAAGTACAGCTGGGCTTTTTTCTCTTCTTAATTGACATCTTTGAATCTGTCCCCACTTGACAAATCAGGCCACTTATTATTAGCGATGACAGGGATAAATATCACAGGCATTCATTTTACATCTGGGCCCCCTGATAATAGAAGTCAAAACATCAGCCCCTCTCCCCACTGTTCCCTCCCTCCCCCGACCTCAGCACAGAAACTGGGTGTCCAGGAGCTGTCCATGGCTCTCATGGTGCTGAAACATCTACAAATACCTTCCTCGTTGGAAGTCAATGGGCGGGAGTTGTCCACGATCGTTGGTGCTGAAAGCCTGATTCAACCCCCACTCCCATCTCCTGTAACTCCAAGGAGGAAGCTGGGGTGGCTGGAAGCTGTTCATGACCTATGTACTGCTGAAAGCAACTACTATCTCCAGGGCTGGAATGGCGAGGGTGCATCTCCTCTCCTATAGGACACAGTTACTTCTGTGACTTAAATTTGCCACATCTGATGGTGGTTCTGAAAAACCTGGATGACTTTAATCACATCCTTTCCTCCCTTTGGATCTCAGGATGCCCACCTGCAACATGAAGTGTTGGATTAGATGTTCTCTCAGGGACTTCTAAGCTCAAGGCTTTTCTGTTACCAAAAGTCCTTAATAGATTCTCTCTGCTTATAGGATCAAGGTACCAGCCCTTGAAGGTCTATTCTGTCCTCTCTTCACATCCTTATTGCCCTCATTCCAGCTAGATGAGCCTTCATTCTAGTCCCAGACATACTCTTCTTTCTTGCCCCTGAGCTTTCCGTTCCTATTGCCCTACTTTCACCTCTGTCTCTTACTCCTAAACTCTGAGAAAACTGGCCATCTTGTCCCTCGGTGCATAATGTCCTTACCCTAAGTGTGCTTCCAGCTTGTTATGCCAGAGTCTTGAGACCTGGCCCATGGCTCAACTCTACAATTCCCCTTGAAATGTTCCCCGGGGTAGCGATCATGCTCCAAGTCATGATCAGTGTTCATTAGAGTTTCTTATGAGCAGGTAGGGGCATGGATGAGTACTTGTTTGTTTTGGCCCATCAATCTCTTAATAAAACCATGAATTGCTTTTCAAGACTGTCTGTGAAGGATATAGTACCATATTCTCAGAACCCCAGAACTACTCCTGTGGAAATTCATATCAGAGATCAAAGGGCTTGGAGATGATCTGGAGTCTAGACTGATTCTTCTCCTCCTCCTCCTCCTCCTCCTCCTTCTTCTTCTTTTCTTCAGACATGGTCTTGCTATGTAGTTCAGGGTGGCCTTGAACGTGTGGCGATCCTCTTGCCTCAGCCTCCTGAGTGCTGAGAATACAAGTGTGCACCACCACACCTGATTGACTCTGCATTTAAAGATGGGAAAACCAGGCTTCTCTAAAAAGGGAAAGCAATCTCACAAGCTCACATAGTGCAGAAGGGAGTCCCTTTGTGTCCCAGCTCCCAGTCCTATGCTCTTCCTTCTCCTGCTAGAGTTGTTTGCTTTTTTTTTTTTTTTTGGTGGGTACCGGGGGGTCGACCTCAGGACCTCGCGCGCCAGCAGGCGCCCGTGCCGCTGAGCGATATCACCGGCCCCTTTTTCGTATGTGGGATCCGGGAGTCGAACTCGGGCCTTCGCGGTTGCCGGGCAGGCGCTTAAGCCGCTGAGCCATCTCACCGGCCCGAGTTGTTTGCATTTTAATAGACACATGGAGGGTAGGTGCCTCAGTGACCCCTCTAACTGTGGGGACTTCTGGCATGGTGACTGGTGGTGAGGGAGCATTTGGCAATGAACCCTGAGAGGCTGGATCCTCCTGCCTTGGAAAAAGTGGGTATAGCCTCAGGCAGAAGAACTGTATAGGGAGCGGAGATGTTGCGGTGGCCTTTAGGGACTTACCTCTGGATTCTGAGCTCTCCCTGGCTAAGGGGGTGGGAGAACTTCATTTGTCTTTGCATCAGGGGATGGATGGCTCCGGAGGAGCTAATGAAGCCATCTTCCCACCTACACGCCAGGACGGTGACAGATGGCTCTTGGGAAGAAGGCAGGTGTTGGCACATGGCCCATTGGGCAGGATAGAGAACAGTACATCCCTCAATGTCACTGTGGGTCACAGTGACTACTGGGTCCCTCAGGAGGGAGTGTGTGAGCTCTGGGTGCAGTGACAAGGATCCCAGGGAGAGCCGATGGCTCTCATAGACCCCTTATGTGACAGGCAGGCAGAATGCCAAAGTTAGAAGTGCTACAACAACCATCTAGTCCAGTTTGCTAATTGTTCAAGTGGAGATACACAGATCCAGCAAGAGACAGTGAATTCACTAAGGTTGCACAGTGAGATATGGGTGGAGATTCCTGAAGAGGTCCTGGGTGGTCGAGAGAGAGAGAGAGAGAGCGAGAGAGAGAGAGAGCGAGAGAAAAGACAGAGGCCTCAGGGTGTAGCACTGTATCACCGTTCACTTGTTGTGGAAGGGGGGGTGTGTTCCCAGCTTCTTGCTTGCTATTAGAGACTTTGATGACCTACCCGTATCTTCTCTTCCTCCTCACCCTGCAGCCCGTACCATCTGCTCACCTGTCCCAACCTTCGAGCCTTTGCTCTGGCCCCTGCCATTCCTTTGTCTGATAACCTACGGGAGGGAAGTGTCTGAATGCCCTTTGTAGTAACCCATGTTACTTGGCATTCTGACCTCACTACCTCTGCAAGTTCTTCACCCAAGTGTTGCTCCCTTCCTACATGGCATAATCAGTACCCCCATTCCAAGATTATTCAGGGAACTCACCAACAACTATCTTTTCCATGGCAGCATTCCTGACCTTATTAGAAGTGCTACAGCTAGCAGCCTGGCTTCCTGGTATGTGGGGGGCTTGTCAGATCTTAAGAAGGGGAAAGGGATGGAGGGAGAAAAGTGAATGAATCTTTAGCCTCTGTTCCAAACTTACTGCACTTTTGCCTTGACTGGCCACTGAGACTTTTGCTTCCCACTGCTCCAGGTGGTCCATCTGCGCAGGGAAAGGACTGGTATCAGAGGATAAGTGGGTATTTTGTATTCAACCACTTACCCATGTCAATAAATATTAATTGAGGCACTGTGGTAGGTGCTGGGACTAAAGTAAGTGAGGAAGACATGGTTGCTGCCTTCAAGGGACTTTCAGAGACCCAAGCTCCTGCATCGCTGGGTCTCTGGCTTCTGGAGGGACATACATTGGCAAGAGAGCCATGTTGAGAGTCTACCTTTAGAGCTCCGGGTCCAGATTTGTGCCTTGGAGCTCTTCCTCCTTTCCATGAGGCTCACTCAGACCAGTCCACAACATTCTCGAGGGCATGCCCGCCCTCCACTCCTTTCGAAGTGACCACCATCCCCCTCGCAGTGCCCTGTCTTTAGCTTCCACCTGTTAGTTCTTCTCCTCTACCACCACTCCTGCTATTCACCATTTCTAGGAAATAGAATGAAAGAACAGTGCCAAAAACCCTGACCTGTACAGCCTCGTGGATGAGAGGATGGGAAGGAAAACCCACCCCTAATTTCTAGGTATCACACACAACTACATGGAGACATCTGGTCAACCTAGGGTCAAGCTCTCAAGAGTTTGGGGGAAGAAAGTGCCCTTGTATGGATACAATCACAGCTTTCTGCCTCCCACCCTCACTTCATCCTCCTCATCTTCAGCCCACCAAGGCCAGATTTGTCTTGCAAAGTGGCATCATTACAAATACATCAGCCTCCTCTGAATGCCTGTACCCGCTCCTGCCAGCCCATCCAGGCTCAATTACATCTGAGGCTGTCTGAGGTAATTAAGTGACATTAGGATGCACTCCCCCCGTAATGCAGTGTTCAAAGCCCTGGGCTCCCATGTCCCAGGAGCTGCCACTGCTGCACAGAGGCCATGTCTGCCTAATGTGCCGCACTGTGATTGTGGCTAATTATTCCACAGACAGGCCTCATTAGTGGCTGGTTTGGGCTGCAAGGTGGGGAGCAGATAGTCTTCCCTGCCTCCTCTGAGCTTACCTGGTCAGAGCCTGGCCTCCCTTTGCCCTGGACAGCTCAGCTTTCCTGGCTCTACTGTTCAGGAGCAATCATAAAAGGGCAAGGGCATTCATAAAAGAGAAATCATCCAGGGGCCGGTGAGATGGCTCAGTGGCCTACGCGTCTGCCTGGCAAGCGCGAGGGCCCGAGTTCGACTCCCAGATCCCACATACGAAAAAAGGGGCCGGTGATATCGCTCAGCGGCACGGACGCCTGCTGGCGCGCGAGGTCCTGAGGTCGACCCCTGGTACCCACAAAAAAAAAAAAAAAAAAAGAGAAATCATCTGGTTGATCAAAGTCATAGACTGAGCTGTAGTCCCTTCTGTAATTTTCTGATTGCTTTATTCAACTAGTAGGAAGCCAAGGCCCAGAGTGGCTTACTCACTTGCCTGAGGTAACACAGCACAAGTGAAATGTGTCACCTTTGCTAACCTGCCAGGCTTGGAGAGGTGGTGATTCAAGACTAAGTGGAATTATGCACAGCTAGGATCCAATGGATCCAGTAGGGCTCATGAGTACCGCAGAGGAGAGCTGGATGGCACATTCTCTCAAAGACACCATACTCTCCCTCACTCTACTCTTTACAACCCTTTTCCCAGCAGGCTTTTCTGCTGTGGCCCTCTACCTGCCGCCTTGTTCCTGGCTGCCCCCGGAGGTCTGGCCTCCCCCAAGCCTGAGCCAATGCCCCTCCCATTTCCTCCATGACCACCCATATTCCCATCTTGGGAGTTAGCATCCCTTCTGGTCTCCCCGCAGCAGCACAAATGCCTGCCTACCCATAGATGGCCTCTGGTATGAGTTGATAGAGTGAAGATCTAGAGAGTATATCAACAGCTCTAAGCCCGCTGGGGATAGCCCACACCTGGAGTCTCTTTGTCCTTTCCCACATCCTATGGCTCATCCTGGCCAATAGAATGTAAGCAGAGTACATGTGTCACATCCAGAATAGGTGACTAAGTCTCTGGGGTGCTTTCCCACCACTCTCTTCCCCTGGATGTCACCTGGGGAATGCCAGGGTAATCTTGAGCTGCAAGGTAGTGCAGTCACAGATTGAATGAACTCTCCCTGAGCTCAGTTCCTTTGCTATAAAACCACAGAAGTGGATCAATTCATGGGGTTCCAACCATGCTCTATGAATCTTAGTGTTCCCTGGAGCTGCCTCAGAGATGCTGATGGGTGTAGAAGAAACAGGGCTCCACACCCCTCTCCCAGCTCCAAGACTGCAGCTGTGCAGCTTCTACATAAGACCCCACAGGATCCCTGCTGCACCCTCCTAGTCCTGATGCCTGGACCCACAGTTCCATTTCAGAGATGCTGACTGACCCTTATTCATTAGCCTTCGTTAGTGTCAGCCTCATTTGGGGGCCTGCTGGCAACTCAGAGTAATCCAAGGCATGGTCTCTGCCTTCAGTCTCCTAAAGAAGACAAAACCACAAATATCTTCTTCAGGAAGTTTGTCACCTTCTGTCACTGTGACAAAATACCTGATATAGACAATTTAAAGGATGAAAGGTTTATTTTGGCTTACAGTTTCAGTCCATGGTCACTTGACACCATTGCTTCTGGGCCCACAATAGGCAGAAACACCCTGGCAGGAAATATGTGGTGGTGCAAGAAAGTGGCTCAACTCATGGTGGCCAGGAAGGGAAGAAAGACAGAGACAAAGACAGATAGAGACAGACAGACAGAAAGAGACAGAGAGACAGAGAGAGAGGAGGAAGTGAAGGAAAAAGATACAGTCTCCAAGAGCATGCCTCCAGGACCTACTTCCTCCAACTGGTTTCCACCATCTCCCAACAATGCCATGCAATTACGAACCATCAATGGATTTTTCCACGGATGAGGTCTGAGCCCTCATGATCCCATCATTTCCTAAACTCCCCACCCCTGACGTTGCTGCATTGGGAACCAAGTCATCAACATGTGAGTCTTTGGGGACACATCATCTCCAAATTATAATAATCACAGTCGGGTGGTCTTTGGGTTTAGGTTCATTTATTACTTATTTTACATAAAGTGCCCCCCTGCTTCTGGAAGCACTTGAGAGTTTGCCAGTTTTGCAGAGCTGAGGTGTGGCTGGGGGGAAAACCCTTTTATCTGTTCGCTGGGCTGAGTGGAGTGGCCCCAGGGGAGATGAGATTAGGGAAGTTTCTGTCCATTTATAAGGATGTGGATAAAGCAGCCCTTGGGTATGTCCAGGGCAATAAGTGACTGTTCTCTAACTGAACTGCCACCATCAGGGACAGCTTTCCTTCTGGTAGCACCAGGGCCCTGGAGAGAGGTACCAGTGTTCCCAGAGCCAGCACACACCACAGAGAAGGTGGCTTTGGCCTTTTAGCCACTGACCTAGAGATGCAAACTCTGGGGCTGGTGAGCAAGCCCTGCAGACTTTCTGGGTGCGACCAACCAGGCCCAACCCTCACCTAAGATTCTTCCCATAAGTTTCTCGAATGGATCATTTGTAGCACCGCGAGTGAGCTGGGTATTAAAAGACGAGAGAGATCCCTGGGAGTAGGAATCAATACGGTGGCGGTCCAGTGATTTATTTCTGCATAGCAAACTACTACAACTCTTAATGACTTAAGAACAACCATTTATTATTATTACGGCTCATTATATTGCAGGCAGTGGTTCAGACAAGAGGCAGTGGGGATGGCTTGTCTTTGCTCCATGGTGGCTGTGGTCTTGGTTGGTATGACTCAAAGGCAGGGAGCTGGCACTGGTCAGGCACCTCTGTCTCCATAGGGTCCCTCCATGTGGTCACTGCAGCTTTGTGCACAGGATGGCAGCCTCAACAGAGACTTTGGTCTTCCATGAGAGCTCATGGTGCCAAAGAGCCATGGGGAGCTGCCAACACTTTTAAAGCCTGGGCCTGGACTTGGCCCGACCTCACTTCCATAGCCCTCTTTGGTTACAGTGATCACTGTCCAGCACAATTTGAAGGAGGCGAAACCCACCCACCCATTGGAAGCAGGGGGAACCCACCCATCTTCAATCTGTCTGAGACTCTGTGGCCCTGTATCATCCACCACAAATGATGGACCCAATTTTCTACTGCTTCTGTAACAAATAGCCTCAGATTTAACAGTGTGAAGCCACACCCTTTCATTACCTCATGAATCTGGAGGTTAGAAGTCCAGGCAGAGTAGTACTGTTTCCTGGATGCCACGAGCTGAGCAGCTTTCCTCTGCCGTGTCCTTCTGCTGCCAAGTCTCTGCCTTGGAGCCAGCCCACCATGGACTGCAACCTCTGAAACCATGAGCTAAAATAAACCTTTCCTCCTTTAAGTTATGAATCTCAGGTATTTTGTTCCAACAATGGGAAAGGTGTCTAATACAGGAACGCATCCCCCAGTTTAGGGCTGGCCCTGACTCTGAGGAAGTGAGAAGTTTCCTTCACTTTGTGACTGATGGGGACAAAAAGTCTGTGAATTTCACACCATCTCCTCACTTTCCAGACTACCAAGCAGCAGAAACCCACAGCACTCCCATCTTGGGGTTGAGCTTCATGTTCAGAAGAGGCAGTTTCCTGAGGAGGACAGTGTGAAGACTCCTAGCAGGAACTAGCGGGTCAGACAGTCTTACTTCTCCAAGGATGGAGAGAGGCCACCAGGACAAGCATTTTTTAAAGATGCAGCAGAGAGAGTGCTCTGAGCCTTACCATCTTCATCAAGCTGTCTTGCTGTCACTCACCTGGCTTCCATCCTACTACTCGTTCCTCTGCTGCCCAGCATCCTTGTCTTCTGTCTGGTTTTTCAGAGGCCCCCTTGGAAAGCAGAGAGCCTGGTGGGAAGGAAGTAAAGTCGTGCAGTTTCAAGGGCTGGCCTGGCTGGATTAGGGTGGAATCTGCAGAGGCCAGATTGGCACCCACCCTTACTGCTTTCTTCATCCCTGAGGGCTGAGTCTAGTTCTGCTGTAACAAGCACTAAAGAGCAGATGACTGGATACTGTCATCCCAAGACTGCTATGGCTCCATAGCATAAATTAAGCTCCTCAACACTTCTCTCAGAGGGGCAACCACCCAGTCTAATTCAGCACAAACTTTACTCTGCCAGCAAGCTCAGGCCCCCCACCATTTATACCCATCAAACCCACAGGCTCTGTCCAAACCAACCCAGCCCACTTCAGCTAATTAGAGGTAATGGCATTTCCCTGGCTGGTGGGCACTGGGAAAGGTTAAATACACTGTAGCTTGGCAAGGGGGCATGGCCAGGAGCCTGGAAGCCACCAAGATCCCCTGGGCCTTCTGCTGGGGTGACCCTGCCCCTTGGGGGTAGGGGAGGGCCTATAAGGTTTTAGTAACCCCTCTGAACACACTCATGCACAGCATAATTTCTCTGGGGACTCTATCTCTGCCTCATGCCTCAGCAGGGGACAGGTTGGTGCAGAGCGTGCACACATTGCTCTCTCTCCACCTGGCTGGAAGGTGGATAGACCATGTGTGGTCATCACACTTGGGACACCCTTACATGTCCAGCCTGGGAAGCAAGTTACAGAGAGCGACACAGGACAGGCACTAGAGTCACAGAGACAGAACCAGAGTCCTCGAGAGACACAGAGGCAGGTGACCAGACACAAGGGACAGAGAGATGAGGTGGGGAGGCAAGAGAGAAGGAACCATGGAAGAGGAGGAAAGCAGGATGGGGTGGCTGGGGAAGGAGCCCCAGCAGAGCTTGTGTTTAACTGTGGGACTCCAAGTGTGGCCATGCGTCCTTGGGCGGTTCTCAGGCCACTCCCTGACTAGGAGGAGAATGTCCCTGATCCCTCCCAGCTGGCCAGGGCCGGAGTGAGGCACCGAGTGGCTCCAGGTAGTACCAAGCCCTCCAGGGCAGGGCATCTCCAGGGCACCAGGGGAACTACAGGGAAGCAGGAACGGAGGGAGAGACGGAGGGAGGAAGGGATTCTGCTGATGCCCAGGGTGCTTTCTTCACTTGAAAGGAGCAGCAATTGTGCTCATTACCACCTGCTGTCTCCACTCATAGTCATGATCAGGAGGTGTGCGTGTGTGCGTGTGTGTGTGTACGCTCATGGCCCATGCACTGATGGACATGTGTGACTGCACGTGTTTTGTGACAGAGGGTGTAAATGAGAAAGGTGTGTATGTATGTGCATCTTGCACATGTATCTTTGGGTTAAGTGTGTACATGGGTGGTTGTAGGTGAGCAAAGTGAGTGTACATGAGTGTGCATGAGCATGGTGGTGGGTACATGTGTGTGCATGCCTGTGTGTGCCTGTGCATGTCTCTGTGTGCTTGTATGTGCCCCTGAATGTGTACATGTATGTGTGCTTGTGTGTGCATGTCTGTGCCTGTCAGTGTGTACCTGTGTGTGACTGTGTGTGCCCATCAGTGTGTGCCCGGGAGTGTGCGCCTGAGCAGCTGCTGGAAAAGGCAGCTGCAGACAAATGTGCCGCTCCAGCCTGCCGTGTGTGGGCCTGGCAAACGGGCACCTGTCACACAGCGGCCGCACATGCCTTGGTGAACAAATGAACACCCTCTGGAGGTCACAGTGTGCGAGGCTCAGAGCTGTCAGCTCCTGGTCGGGAGCTGTCAGGGATGCTGATTGGGTTTTCTGGTCCCCCAAGGGCTCTTTTTTGAGGACAGATTTAACTCCATTTCCCTGATGAGGGGCAGGGGATCTCCCAAGGGGCTGGGGCAGCGTGGGAATCAGGATAGTGTCCTCCTGGCTGCTCTGTCAGTGCCCTCACCCTGCCTGCCCTGGGCACAGAGAGCCGCCACAAGGGTCCGCTGATGCTGAGGGTGATGATTATTATTTGTCTTGGGTGAGAGTGGCTGTGGGCAGTCTGTGCCTCCAGGGAAAACACACCAAGTGTTCCTTGTCTCCATCCCTCCACACACCTGCTCTGCAGCTCCTTGCTTCCCTTGCACTCGGATTATGAGCCTATCTGGGAGACCTGAGCTGGCCCTTGCCCTCCTGGTCCTCAGTTTCCGCACCTGCAAATGGGCCTGGTGCCAGAGACTAACCGGAATGACCGGTGGTGATGCCTGTGGTTCGTAGAAAGTGCTCCATAAATGATGGTTCATAAGAGAAGAGCCCAAGCTCTTCCCCAGCAGCAGGGTGAGGCCTGCAGGGGTATGGGGGTATCTGATCCTCATACAGCTCTTCCCCTGGTGTCCCTCAAGGCCCAGAGCCATCTGGGAAATATCTCTGAGCCTGCTCCTTCCTGCGCAGCTCGCTTGCTGCTTCTGCCTCTGAACTTCAGCACCCCTGGCCTTACTGGAGCCTGAGTGCATCCTATCCACCTTTCAGGTTGTAGTGAGACCCTCTCCCCCATCGACACGGGCAGGCAGGTCCTGGCCTAGGAGGATGTGACATCCTGTGGGACATGCCCTCTCTCAGGGTCTCACCCAGGGCATCTGTTTTCCTTCTCTGGGTGGTCTTGGTCCACCCTTCTCCCCACAGGACTAGTTTTCCCGTCTGTAAAATGACGAGGTCACTCCTCACAACTCAGATCCTGTGTGTGCATGTGACTCCTCTGAACAGCACAGAACAGGCAGTGGGCAGTGGATTCCTTTGTCTTCCCGCTCACCGGGGCGAGGCTGGTTGATCTGCTAAAGCCAGGCCTGGAGGGGAAGGCAGGGGCTGGAGCCGGCCCTGGGCCTAAGCGGTGCTTCCGAGCTTCAGTTTCATCCATCACATGGGAATAGTGATGTGTATGCTGCTCACCCCGCAGGATCAGGCCAGGCTTGGGCGGGCTGGGGTGTGAACATTGCTGAAGAATGAAGGCATCACAGAAGATCAGCAGGTCATTAACTGGTCACGCGGGAGGTGGGTGGGGTGACAAGTGGGAATGAGGGTGCTGGACCTACAAGGCCTGGATTCAGAGGAGGCTCTGCTGCTGCAGCCCGGCCTCCTTCGATGGCTTCTCGGTGTGCACTGGGGAAGTCACAGTAGGAATCACGTGGATTATAGTGTACAGGGGACCCGAGGCAGCAGGTACCTGAGAGCCTTAATGTGGACCTGGCTTCATCAGCCCACAGAAGCTCCGGCACTTGCTGGGGCCCAGTGCACATCTCTGACCCTCAGCACCCCCCATCTGAGGCCCCACTGCCTCCTCTGCCCTTCCCTCCCTCTCAGACCAACATCTAGGCTCCCTGTCCATGGGGCACCTCCCACCTGGCCAGCCCTCCCATCTGAGTTGCCAAAAGCCAAACCATTATTCAGAAATAACCACTTACTGAGCACCTACTGTGTACCAAATCTTGTTCCAGGCTCCGTTCCAGGGGCAATAGTGAGGTAGAAGGGCCCTGTCCTCTTGGAGCTGCTGCCCAGCCTGGGGAGGTCATGGCAGAACTGAGCAGCATGTAGGTCAGTGTGCTAGGAATGGGGGACACCTCCCTGAAGGACGGACCTTCCTGAGCCTGTGCCCCAGAGAACAGGGAGTCCCAGGCGGTCAGAGGTCTCCTCTCCCTGTGTCTACCTGTGCTCTGCAGAGCCCTGGGGACAGGAGGGGCCCCGGCTGTCCACTCCTGCTGCAGCCGGGTATGTTGCACCCTGAAACACTCCACACTGTTGGATGAAGAGAGTGCTGCAGTTACACAAGGCCAGGAAGCCTGCACAAGTCCACCCCTCCACAGCTGGTCAGCTGAGACCCAAGCACAGTTGCTCAGTGTCACCCAGAAGTGTGAGTCATCTGACTCCCGGGGCAGTGCTCTTCCCACAGCATTCACAGCCTCCACATTTTTGGTGGACTGCATTCCCCAGCTGTTGCCTGAGTGGTCCCAGTCTAGCCTCTGAACAGTGCATCAAACCCTGAGCACCCCAGACTCTATCGGACACCTCCCCCTCCCAACCCCTACTGTCAATTGATTAATAACGACGTATTTGAGATGGTGGGGTGAATTAATTTCTGAATTGCACCATTAGTGAGTAATTAATTTCTTTGCTCTGGGAAACGAAGATATCCCTGACGAGCATGTTATCTAAATCTGTAAGAGCGAAGAAGCGCTGAACAGGCAATTCTATCAATGCAAACTCTGATTCCTCCTCCATTTTTCCCTCTCTTATGTGAGGACTTTATCCTCTTTCCATTCCCCCAATTTTCAGTAGGGCAGCATCTATTTTTCCAAGGAGAGTTGGGGGCCCCTGCAGAGAGGGAGAGATGCCTCTCAATACCTTCGGCAGTAATCAAAAGATCCTGTGTGCTTACTGCAGCCAAATAATGTCCTTATTGGATGCTGTTTAGGAATATGGTTGCCATGGAAACACGGGATCTCAACCTGCCAGGTTTGGACGCCAAGCCTGGAACACTCATTCTTCTGCAAGCTGCTGGAGCCGTGGGGGTGATGGGAGGAGAGGGGACCGAGCTTGGGAGTCTTGGTCCAGACTTCCATGCTGGCCTCCCATCAGACCGTGGCTGCTTCCATTAGAAAGTCCTCTAAGATTAGCGCCTTCCCATGCTTAACCTACTCTTCCCCCGTCGTAGCTGGCACATTTCCCAGCCGGCCTGACTCTCCACGGCCGTATTCCCCAACCCCTGGCCTGTCTAATGTTCCTCTCCATGTGACTCTGGGCAAGTCACTTAGCCTTTCTGTGCCCCATTTCCTCATCTCTAATGGGGATTATTGTCCCTTTTTTAGGCTGATTATGAGAATTTAATGAGATTATGAATGGAAAGTGCTTAGTGCAGTGTTGGGCCTGAGGGAAAGCTTGGTCAATGAGAGATATCAGTACCTTGGCAAGTGGGGAAACAAGAGCAAAAATTGGAGTCTGCATGGATTTGGATCTGTGGCCTGCCTCTGGCCGGCTGTGTCTCTGGCAAGTCACAGTGTCTCTGATCCTTGGTTTGTCTTTCAGGTGGGATGATCATGTGACCTCTCAGCAGACAGCACAGTCCCTGTTTACACTAGTTTTCCCAGCATGCTTAGTAACAGCACACAGAAGACACTTGGTGGGTACTTGTTACTCCAGGCGCTGGGCTCAGAGGAGGTCCCAGTCCATCTGTCTCTTGCTACTGATGTTGCAGCAGCCCCAGTGTCTGGGTTGGTTTGGAAGTCATCTCATTAGCTCTGATTCCAGGTCCCCCGGGGCAATGTCTTGCAGGCCTCTGCTCTGAGGTCAGAGGTGGAGGGGCAAAAGACAGAGAAAGGCTGCTGGCCCCCTGCCTGGCTCCACACACCACCGCTGGTGGGACACCAGGCCACTCTGACCCAGCTCAGCCCCAATTAGTGCCCTGAGACAGAGTCTGGCAGTGACCTCCAGGCTTCTGGCCTCTCTGCACACCCATCCCACTCAGGTCCTGGTGACAACCCTGACCCAGGGGGCCCAGCTGGGCTGGAGTCTCTGGCCTCACCCTGGCTCATTAGTGCCTTTGGACCAAGGACGTTCAGATGTGTGTCAGCCTCACAACAATACTTATCCTTTGGCTGCTAGCAGTCTCCAGTTGAGGCTTCTATGGAGCCTTTGAAGACCAGAGGTGGTCCTCATGTGGTGGGCCACATGTCACCACCTGGCACCTCAGGCTCTTCATCTATAAAATGGGTAAAATAATCCCTACCCAGTTTATTGTTGGGATGAGGTGCACCAGAAGGGCTTTCTGTAAGCTCTAGAGTGACGTGCACCTGGTGAGAGGTATGTCGTGCTGAGTGAACATCTGTGAAGCCAGGCCTGAAACTGTACTTGTTTCTTTTTCAACTCTTGGCTTCTGTTAAGGATGGTTATGTTTCCATGGAAACCACATAACTCTGCCATTCACACATGTGTGGGCAGAGAGGCCACTCTCAGGTCAGGTCGAGCAAGCTTAAGTGCTTGTCTTGGTCCTGCTGTTGGCCTGCTAGGGGCCATTGAGCCAGGTGCCTCAGTTTCCCCACCTATTAGAGGGCATGGTGAGGCCAGCTCTGCCTCCTTTCTGGGTTCCTGTGAGTAACTGGACAGGATGAAGCTGCTCATTTGCTCAGCAGATAGAAACCAAGAGCACAAGCAAGTCCTCCCTGGGGCCAGGGCCCAGGCAGCTTTGCTCCCTCCTGGCCCTGGGGACGCTGGCCAAGTGATCCCATCTCTCTGTGCCTCAGTTTCCTCTTAGGCCAAGTGGCACTGCAGTATCTACCCCATACACTGTGAGGATTCACAGCAGGTTGTGTGAACCATCTGTCGCAGAGTCAGGGCTCTGCATGTGATTACTGGCACCCTTTTTCACACGGACAAGGGTAAAACAGTACCAAAATGAGGGACATTGTTCTCCTTGTGCAAGGCTGCACATAGAGGCTGTTTTGGATTTGGTGCCCTTGTTAGGAAGCACAGAACTCCTGGGTCCAAAGCTTGACCTTGGTCCTTAAGGAACTTCATGATGTCCTGCCTCAGTGGGCCCAGCTGAGGGGCAGGGGCTGAAGGGATGAGACCAGGAAGAAAGGGGGATAGAGGAGTTCTTGACTTGCCATTAGCTTTGTGTTCTCTCCTCCTCACACCCCAAGAATAATCCTCCCCAGGGAAGTGGACCCCAATCCAGAAGTAGACAGCGAGCTGGGTGGGACACTGCCCAGAGTCAGCGACTACTTTTGTTGTTGCTCTGAGGGTGGTGATTTCCTAGGGGGTCCTGGGATCCTGGGAATTTCCCCAAGGGACACATTCCACTTTCAGCTGTAGTCCTCAGACCCTCATAAGTCCCTGCCCTTGGGGCCCGTGATGGAAAAGAAGGGACGGGGCAGAACAGGGCCTGTGACCTGTGGTCTGCCTGAGGTGTGATGCAGGGACTGGAACTAACCAAGTTGGTCACAAGCAGATTAAAGACGGGCAGGGGCTCCTTAGGATGTGATGCTAGAGGCTTGGGTGAGTGGGGGCTGCTTGAGGGAGTCACAGAATCAGAGGATCTCAGTAACTGCTGCTCCTTCTCTCCCAGACACCCTGCAGACTCCTGGAGCTGGAAGCTGGCACCAGGCGAGGGGAGAAGGTCCCAGAGAAGCAGGCCCCAGGATCTCAGGCTAAGCAGCCATTGCAGGAGGCCCTGGATGAGCCAGCGTGCTGCTGGGGAGAGCCTGGGCTTTCGGGGCTGGGATCCCTGTGCAATTTAGAAACCTCTCATTGCAGAGCTATAGGACTTTGGACACTCAGTCAAGTCACTTGACCTCTCTGCACCTCAGTTTCCTCATCTGTGATCTGGCTGGCAATAGTGACATCATAGGACCATGGTGAGTGTGAGATGAAATCATGTGTGCAAAATGGTGCCCAGCCCAGAGCAACTGCCAAATAAACACTAGCTCCACTCCTGGGAGAAGTGTGAGAAGTTAACAAAATGATTCTTACTAGAGTACCCAAATCATTTTTTGCCACAAAAGGGTCAAACCTTGTTGATTTCAGCCCTTTGGGATTGGAAGGATAAACCAGGCCTAAGGATCCAAGGAAACCTAGGTTGGAGGGAAGAAGTGGGAAGAGCAGAAGGAGGCCATCTGAGTGGGAGAGGACTTGCTTGGCCATTTCCTGGTCATGCCCAGGTTTCTTCCCAGATGTTAGAAGAGAAGGAGTCTCCTGCTGGCAGAGGTGTGAAAGGACTATGATAAAGGTCACTCTCTAGCCATGTCAGGGGACTGAGACTGGACTTACTTTTCTCTACAAACACAGAGAGAACCGCACATAATATATGAAACAAGTGTTTTCAGACATCGATCTTGACTGTGATTCTGAGATGAGAACAAAGATGGTGGACTCTGTGGTCATCCCAGGCTGGAGACACTATTCAGACTGGACTGTGGGGAGGATGAATCTAGAGAGAGCTTAGTGGGCTCTCTCGGTTGAGGTAATGGGTTGGCACTTGAGAAGGCTGAGAAGATGAAATTTGTGGGGTGGGAATTGGAGAAAAGAAAGCTATGCAGAAAGAAAGTGCTTCAGAAATCTCTATAGGAATCCCTCAGCTTTTGTTTTAAATACTAAGATGTGTCTAATTAGCGTGAAACTCCATAAGGCTAGCAAAGAATAAGCAAGGAGCTCTGAACTGAGAAATTCCCAAAGTTTACATGGGCTTGAAGGCTCAGTCAGAATGGAGCTCACAGAAGAGTCACACCTTAGCAATAGGGCTAAACAAGCTCAGAGTAAAGGTAACTCTAAGCTCACCTCAACCAAACCTAAAAGCAAAACATCAAAGTATCAAACTGGTCTGTGAGTAAGTTAACTGCGTACTAATACAAAGTGCTACACTTTTGAAGGACTAAAACAAGATTGAGCCCTCTACAACGCTGCTATGGTTTGGATGAGTGCCTGCCAAAGGCCCATGTGCAAAAGACTTGATTGGCAGCCTGTGGCCCTCTTGGGAGGCAGAGCCTAGCAGGAGGAATTTAGGTGACTGGGGATGTGCCCTTGGAGGGGATATTGGGACTTGTGGTGGTCAGGACGGGGTTTCTGTTGACTGACTTTGGGATCCGCCCCAGGGACTGGTGGAGCGCACTTCTAGGTGTGTCTGGGTAGGTTATGGAGACATGGCCTTGAGGCCCCTTGCCCCTTTTTCTCTGGTGCTCTTCCCTGCTCTGTTTCCCAGCCACCATAAACTAAGCATCTTTGCTCCACTGTAATGTTTCTGCCTTGGAGGCAGCTAACAATGGACCAAATATCCTAAAACTGCAAGCCAAATGATCCTTGCCTCCTTTCAGTTGCTGGTGTTGGGTACTTCATCGTCCAGTGATGGGAATCACTGACTAATACAGGACCCACCTCCATTTATACAGGGCATTTTTTGCTACGTGTAAAATCCTAACAGAATGCACCAAAAAGTTACTAAAACTGACACATGAATTTGACAAGGTTTCCAGATAAAAGAGCAGTATACAAAATTCAGTTGTATTTCTATGCACTAGCAATGAACAGCTGGAAATTTTAATTTAAAAAATCCATATACAACAGTATAAAACATGAAATATTTAGAGATCCATCTAACAAAATATATGCAAGATTTCTGTGCTAAGAACATAAAATTAATGAGAGAAATTAAAGAAGACCTAGATAAATGGAGAAATACAACACATTCATGGGCTGTAAGACTCAGTATTATAAGAGATTAATTCTCCCCATTTGATCTATAGATTTAATGACATCCTAATAAAATTCAAGCATATTTGTTATAGATATTATCAGGATGATTCTAAAATATATGGAAATACAAAGAACTTAAATAGCCAAAACTATTTTGAAAAAAGAACAGAGTTGGAAAATTCACACTACCAGTTTCAAGGCTTACCAAATGGCTACTGTAATCAAGATGCACATATAAATGTGACAAAATGCAGAGATCAGAATTAGGGGCCGGTGAGATGGCTCAGCGGCATAAGCGCCTGCCTGGCAAGCACTAGGTCCTGAGTTCGACTCCTGGAACCCACATATTAAAAAAGGGCCGGTGATATCGCTCAGCGGCACAGGCGCCTGCTGGTGCATGAGGTCCTGAGGTCAACCCCCGGTACCCACAAAAAAAAAAAAAAAAAAAAAAAGATCAGAATTAAACTACACATATGTGGCCAACTAGTTTTTGGAGAAGGTGCCAGGTAATTTAATAGAGGGAAGATTGTTTTTTCAATAAATTATGCTGAAACAATTGGTCATCTATAGCAAACAAACAACCCTAAACTTTGACTCTTATCTCACACAATACACATTTTCCCCCAAATTGATCATAAGATTAAATGTAGTATGTAAAACTCTAACAATGTGAGAGAAAATATTTATGAACTTAGGTTAGACAACAGCTTATTAGACTAGGCATAAAGCGCACAAACAATTAAAAATAAATTTAATAAAGTATAACTCATGAAAAATTTAAACTTCTGGACTTGGAAAGACCAGTAAGAAAGGGAAAAGAGGGCTATAGATTTACAGGAGCATTTGTAAAATGATAAAAGGATTTGCATATAGAATATATAATGGAATTTTACAACTGAATAACAGGAAATAAATCAACCCAATTTTTAAAATGGGCAACATATTTGGGCATTCACCAAAAAAAAAAAAGACACAGATGTCAAGTATATCCATAAAAGATGTTCAACGTCATTCATTACTGAGGGACTTCAAACCAAACTATAATGAAATATACTTTTCATTATACATACACTTATTGAAACAGCAAACATAAAATAACAACAAGCATTGGGGAGGATGCAGAGTAACTGGAACTCTGTACAGTGTCAGTGGGATGCAAAATGGTACAAATACTTTAGAAAACAATCAGTTTAGGGCCGGTGAGATGGCTCAGCGGCTTAAGCGCCTGCCCGGCAAGCGCGAGGGCCCGAGTTCGACTCCCGGATCCCACATATGAAAAAGGGGCCGGTGATATCGCTCAGCGGCACGGGCGCCTGCTGGTGCGCGAGGTCCTAAGGTCGACCCCCCGGTACCCACAAAAAAAAAAAAAAAAAAAACAATCAGTTTAAAAACCCGTTAAATAATATGTCATATGACCCAGCGATTCCACTTCTAGGTACTTATGCAAGAAAAATGCAGAACAAATGTGTAAAAGAACCTCCACATAAATGTTTAGATCAGTTTTATTCCTAGTCACTGAAACTGGAAAGAATAGAAGCACAGCTAAGCAAGCAGTGGTATATTCATATAATGAAATAGTATTCAGCAATATGAAGGCGTGAGCTACTAATGCACACAACATGTGTACATCCAAATGGTCATTATGCTGACCAATAGAAGAAAAACCCCAAAGAGTACACACCATAGGATTCTATTTATATGAATTTCCATGACAAGCATGGTCGGTATACAACTATGGTTGATATACAATTCATCCCCCAAGGCTCATACATTGGAGGCTTGGTCCCCAGTGCAGCGATGTTCAGAGGTGGGGGTTTGGGAAAGTGATTGGAACATGAGGGTTCTAATTGTATCAATGAATTAATGATGAGTTCATAGTTCAATGGGCTTCTTAGGAGGTGAGATCTAATTGGATGAAGCAGATCATTGACAGTGTGATTTTAAAGGTTGCGTTTGGCCCCTGCCATTTCCTCGCTGGCTCTCACACTCTCTTTGCCTCCTGTCTGCCATGAGGTGAGCAGCTTTGCTCTGTCACATTCTTCCGCTATGATGCTCTGCCTCACCATGGGCCCAGGAGCAATGGTGCCAGCTGACCATGGACTGAAGTCTCTGAAACTAAGAGCCAAAATAAACCTTTCCTCTAAGCTGATATTCTCTGGCATTTTGTCACAGCAATGCAAAGCTGCCTAACACAGGCAGAAACAAATCTTTGGTGACAGAAACTGGATCATTGGCCACCTGCAGCCAAGGTTGAGGTGGATAACTACAAAGAGGCCCAAAGAAACTTGGAGGTTAAGGTAATTGTTCTGTCTTAACTATGATTTTGACCTTTGTTAAACTAATGAGTCGTTCACTTAAAGTGGATACCCTTTATTGGACAAGGATTCTACTTCAATAAAGTTGATTAATGTAAGAGGAAAAGGAGCAGCCATGGGTGGGGCTATCAAGGGCTAGGCACTGTGCTAGCTGCTTTAAAATACATCCTCCTAGACACTATCAGCATTTTCCTACAGCTGAGAAAACAGGGAGGCACAGAGCTGGAGACTTGCCCAAAAGCACGCATCTGGGAATGGTGGAGCTGGACTGCAAGCCTCTCTCTTTCATGACCCAATACTTCGTGTTCCGGACTGCGAAGTGTCTTTACTTGGGAAGGAGGAGACACTGAATTTTAGATTCCCTGCAATACTGGATGGTGGAATCTTCTGACCCAGAGATGACAGAAACAAGGCCCAGCCAGGTGCTGCAAGCGAATCCGTCTTGCACAGGCAAAGCTGTATTGGTTGAATTGGGGTTTCAGCATTGGCCAAGGGAGGGATCACACTGCTCATAGAACAAAGAGAACAGCAGGCTGTTATTGATTTGTTGGGGTGGGCTAGAGTCTGGTAATTTCCTTTGGCTGGCGGCACAGTTCCAAAAGACATTTCTTCTTGTGACCATCAGGTGATCAACTTGTCCTAGAAGCTGCTGAATTTTCACATACCTGGTGTCATACACAAAATGTCCCAGCCTTGTGGTCCGTGACCAAAGATAGGGCTGAAGGACTTCAGGGGCTGAAGAAGCACAGGGGTGGGGGCAGAAAAGAGAGAGGAGAGAAAGAAAAAGAAAATGCGTATTGATGCCAGTGTGCAATATGCCAACTTAACCCTGTATCATATGGACTTGGACAAAACATTTTTTTTTTTTTTTTTTTTTTTTGTGGGTACCGGGGTCGACCTTAGGACCTTGTGCGCTAGCAGGCACCCGTGCCGCTGAGCAATATCACCGGCCCCTTTTTTGTATGTGGGTTACCGGAGTCGAACTGGGACCCTCGCGCTTGCAAGGCAGGCGCTTACACTGCTGAGCCATCTCACCGGCCCCAAAACATTTTTTTTAAGTGATTAACAAGTCTACATGCAAAGCTGAGTAGAATCTGATTCAAGGGTTAAGACAGCCGAGGGGACAGAGAGACACAATATGAAGACAGAGGTGCCGAGCCTTTTGTCCCATTTCAGTCACCCGTCAGACATCTGCAGCCTCAAGTGGAGAGTGTGTTTCAGCAAAAGTGGCCTTCAGGTGGCGGGGAAGTGACCCAGGCAACTGTTACTATAACCTCCACATCAGAAGTGCCGTCTATAGCAAAGCTAGCGGGAAGTTAATCACGTATGACCCAGCTGTGTGACCTCCAAGATTAGTGATTTTTAAGTTGCCCAAGAGCAAGTGAGTCTGGCAGGCTTATTTAGGCTTTTCCTGGGAAGCAATTCCTTGTTTTGTACAAATCTTTTGCTTCTGTGGTTTTACTGGGGTCTCATGGTGGGCCCGTTGAAAAGAGCACAGGGGTGGAGAAGCAACAAGCCACGTTACAAAAGGGAATCATTTACTGTGCCCAGGGCTTTACTTCATCATCTCAGTCTTCTGTCCCACCATGGTGGTCCCTAACAGTCTCATCTGTCCCTCACAGATGCACAAGTAGAAAAGACAGTATCATCATGCCCCAGAGCCTTGTGCCATGTCCAGACAGCGACACCAACATGGCAGAATGGGAGAGGATGAGGTCTCAGGCAGGGATTCAGGCAAGTGGAGCACCCACTTTCCTGCAGAAGCTTAGGGCACATATCGTTGCTTTGTGACTTGGTTTCCCCATCTTTAAAATGTCATTCTCCACTATAGGACTTCTGCCCTAACTTGGGCACTGTTGTCCTCTCCATCTTTTCTCTCCCCCAGTGACCTCTTTACCCTGTAACTGCCTACTGGAACCAAAGGCGAGGAGGAGAAGGGAAGAATCCCTTCTGTCTTGTGTTTGTAAGCCTCTGGAGTGCCCGCCTGGGTGACAGTAAGAGATAATGACAGGACTTGGCTCAAGGTGCTGCCTAGTGACTGTGATTGAGTCATTATGCTCAGCCACAGAAGCCTGAGGCTGGCTCATGGGACGGCAACAATGAAGGTCTTCAAATTGAGCCTCCAGCCAATGCTGGAACCCCTTTGAGAACATGCCAGATGTGCCTCCTCTTGATCACCTTTAGAGACAGGGAGCTCATTCCCTCGTGCAGCAGCTTGTTCCATGATCAAATGGTAGACAAAATGGGTAGTTAGGGTTTCCTTGATGTATCTGTAAGGATCCCAGCAGGAAACAGCTTTGAGGAGGAGGTAATGAAGAGACTATTTGCAGATGTGTGGGAGGGTGTGTTTACCCTGAAAGTCAGGGAATGCCTGAGCTGGTACCACCAAGAGTGCTGGATGGGGAGGTTTGTGGTTCCTTCACAGGCGATAACAGCCAGAGAGATCTCCAAGAGAGCTGCAGTTGAGTTTGTGTTTTATCAAGGTCACTTTAGACAGTGTCAAGGAGAGCTAGTTGGGGAGCAGGAGTGGGAGCAGAGGAGGCAAAGAGGCCATGGGGGGCAGCTTCAGCAGTTCAGATGAACGATGGAGGGGAGAGGACCGGTTGAGATGGGCGAGAAGGAGAGGACCGTGTGGGAGCTTCTGGGGGGAAAGCACGGAGTGCGTGGATGTACTGATGCGCCTCTTGCCCTCCCGAGTCCCATCCAGCAATCAGCTGGGAATTCCTTCCATGGGACCCTCTCCCTGAGGGGGCCAGTTCTCCAGACCATTGCAGAGGTGGGTAAACTGAGGCAGAGACATGGGATAGGAACCCAAGGAACTGGTCAGGAACTAGAAGACTGAGTCTCAGTTCGCTAACCTTTCCACCATGTTCAGGACGTTCCCACAAGGCAAAGGAAAAGCAGGTGGGGAAAGGGCAGAGATGAGCTCTTCCTCCCAGGCCTGGTGAAGGGCCCCACCCCAAGCCATCTGCTGCTCCGCCCCGGGCCTGAGCTTTTGCTGCAGACTGTGCCATCTTCACCTCTGGGAAGACAGGCTGAAGATGACTGTTCCTCTGGTGGGGTGAAGGGGGGTGGTGGAGGGGAGGTTGGAAGGTTGCATTCAGAGTCAGGAGGCTGAGTCCGGGTCCTGGTTCCTCCACCCCCTTGCTGGGTGACCCTGGTGGCTTCCTCTGTCCTTGGGCCTCAGGTCTCCACCTACTGATATGGGGCAGCCCTGGTGGATCCTGAGGACTTGCCTCCCACAATCCTTACCTGGGCCTCCTTTGCAGGGTGGGCTGTGGATGATTAAAAGGATGATGGATGGGAAGGGTCTTGAGGAGCCCGGACACCAGACAAGTGTGAGAGGAAATTAGTAGTCACCGTCTATTTAGCACGTGATCCGGCAGGCTCAGGATTTATTACGGGCATCATTTTTATTAATGACCTTAATAATGATGCCGACAACACCATCTGCTGCTCGTACCACGCTTTTGTTTTCATTTGGAGCACACTCCCTCTGTGATCCTCGTGCCTTTGTGAGTGCAGCATTTTACATCCCGGTGCACAAATGGGTAAAACGAGGCAGAGAGCTGCTGTGTCTGATAAGCCAAGGTCAACAAACAAGTCAGGGATATGGTCGGGCTCTGCCAGTTCCAACCCAAAACTTCTAGCCAGAGACCAGACTGTAGCTTCTGTCCCTTCTCATGAGAAACGTCTTTTCTTGTGTGTTCCCAAGCATCGGGGCTTAACCTAGACTGGGAGGCTGATGTGCTTGGGTTGGAACCACCTTCTCCACCTGCTGGCTGTGTGGCTCTGGGTAGCTTGCTCCCTCTCAGCCTCAGTTTCCCCACCTGCACATGGGGTGCCTAGACATCCCCGTGTGGTATTAAGGGTTGAGGACTTTGGTGGAAGTATCAGCTCAGGGTCTGGCACATTGTCCAGGTCGGAATTCTGCAGGTGGTGGGGGAGGATTGACTTTTCTCACTTGGACTGAGTTGGAAGGTCACTTATGACCTCCAAAGCCTACTTGCCAAAAGCTGCCCTTGCACATGCGAGCAGGAGAAGCAGATATTCTGTGCATGCGTGCGTGTGTGTGTCTGTGTGCTGTCTTGCTGAGGCCAGAGGTAGAGTCATTCCACCATATTGGGGGTCATGGCAGACTGATGAGAACTTCCAAGGCTGACCCTTTTCTCTCCAGCCTCTGCAGCCCCCAGCCTGCAGGCCGAGCTGGTTCCCAGGAAGAGGAGGAGGCTCACCCCTCACTGGGCACCTGAGCCAGAGGCATCCCTGGCTGCCCACCTGAGCATTGCAGAATTCAGCTCCTGGCTTCTGCTGCTCTGATCTCATCTCCTCCCACTCCTTATCTGCCCTGCGCACTGCTGGCCAGGGTGCCCGTCCCTGCCTGTGGCCCTTCTGTGCTCCCTCTGCGTTCTGGGTGGAGGCTCTGCCTGGAGTGACCCCTAACAGCCCCTCCTGGCCTCTGATCTTGGCCTCTCCAGTGTGGCCGATGCATCAGCGTGCTGGCCCTGGAGGGTCTCGAGGTTCCATCCTCTCCCTATTCTCCTTTTATCTCACCACAATTGTCAGTGTTGCTGAGAGAATTTTCTACCCTCTACCCAGGCTGAATAATTTCCTGCTCCCTGTTTTGTGGTCTTTGGCCCTCTGACTTCTATAGCATCCACATGTCCAACTCCAAGCTCAGCATAGCAGGGAACGCTGGGACTCCACTTGGGCTCACTCTTCCCAGTCCCTGTGTATCTTTCAGGGGTAGTGCTGGCCCCACTCCCTCCAGGAAGCCCACAGGGCTTACTCTCTCCCCTGGCTGCTGCAACCCAAACTATCTGGGGCTCTTAAGCTGGTAGGGACTGACTTGTCTAACCCCTCACTTGATACATGAATTTATAGAGGACCGGAGAGGAACATGACTTACCAAAGCCACAAGACTGATTACCTGGTGACTGGAGACAATGATGCAGTTTTAAAAAATCTTGGGTTTTCAATTTTTTTGAAAAATTTTTTAGCAACTTTGAGGACAAGGGAAAGAAAATGAACGACCTCACAAAATGTGGTAATAGACATCAAAACTCTTTTTAAAAAGAATGCATCCTTTCAACCCTCAGGAGGCAATTTGAAATGGGTGCAAAGATTTATATCCAAGAATGCTCATCATAGCCTTATTTATGAGGGTGAGAATCTGGAAATAGCTTAAAGGTCCAACACAGAGATTGGTTAAATAAATTATGGGGCATCCATGTGATGGAATACCATACAGCCATTAAAAATGATGGCCCCAGTGAAAGAATATTTAATGACATGGGGGAAATGTTCCTAAGATATTAAAGGGAAAAAAGGAGGTTTACAAAATAACATGTTCTGTATGCTTCTGACTTTGCTAAAACAATGATTAAAAAAAGAAATCCCAAGGCCGCTAAGGTTATTTATGATATTGTTTCACTGCCTCTAAGACATCAGCCCTATTAATTCCTCTTTCCCTGTGGCTTAGCGGAAAGCATGGGAATTTAATGTCTGGAGGCCCAATTCTGAGTCTAGTCTGGGACACTTTTTAATTAGGTGGCCTTGGAACTTTGGGCCTCAGTTTTCTTCTTCTGTAAGATGGGGATAAGGGTCCTCTAGTGGAATGATGTTGATGGATGTCAAATGTGAGCAAAGATGGTGTGTGTGTTTGTGTGTGTGTGTGTGTGTCTGTAAGGTCTTGGCGAGGCAGCAGAGCTGCAAAGGTAGTGAGGACAATGAGTACTTACTCCCTGATTAAACCGAGGACTTCATGAGGGTCACACGAGTTTGATATTCCTTCCTGTCACTCTATACCCTCAGGTCCCTCCCACTCCTCTGGCTGCCTCCACCTAGCCAGGGTTGGCTTGTGTCACCTGCAGGGGGAGGGAACTCACAGTGGGTGATGCTATGTTCAGGGGAAGGGTCCAGCATGCCCCCAGCACTCGACCTCCCAGCCCCTGCAGGGCCACAGAGTGGCCACTGTCCACGCAGACAGCCACGAGAAGACCACAGTCCTTCAGCACCCAGTCTGACCTTAGCATTCCTCTCTGACTCCCCTGGTGCTACTGGGCTGCAGGGGACTTGCCGGCCATCTGCGGGGCCTTGGGCAGCCTGCTGTGTGCAGTGCAGGATAAGCCAGCCACACCTCCTCTCCAAGTTTTGCTGCCTTTGGTTCGATCAGTTTCTTGGGGTCCCTCACGGGCCCCTCCTGGGAGGGAAGCCAGCCTCACTGAGGGAGGCGACCTGTTGAGTCTAGCAGTCACTGAAGCAGAACAGGACCTGAAGCCTGGGCCCTCCACTAGCCCCTCAGCGCCTGGAGAGACCTGTAGGCAGCTGAGTCAGAAACTCGGGGTTTGAGGACACTTGGGGCGCGGCCCTGGTACATTCTCATTTTCCCCCTACTACCCATTCTCTTTCTGCCCACAGTTTGTATGTTTTGACTCTGGGCAAGCTCCAGGCCAGATAGAAGCTTCATTGTTTCTTCTCTTCGCTTTTCTTCGTCGGTAGTAGATGGACAGATTAGTCTTTCCATTGCACAAGAAGAATCCAATAAAGGGGTCCAGTGTGGTGAAGAGACGCATAGAAGATGCTGTTGGGCCTTGCCAAGGCCCCTCTGTTGAGGGGTGCCCACTCCCCATCTGCTGTCTGAGGCTCTGTGCTCACAACTTTGGGGACTTCTCTGAGGCAACCACGGCTGCCACTTCTGGGGAGCCTGAGCACCGAGAAGGCAGCAGTTCCTCCTTGTCTCAACACTGTGTCTCCTGTCTGTGACTTACTGATGGCAGGGCACAGAAGCTTGGCTGTGCCCGAAGCAGGACGACTTTACTGTGCCATGATTGCCTCTTCAGCTTTCTTCCTATCCTGCTCTGCTCCCTGCTAAAGGATTTCCTGCAGAAGTGTTCTGGTGGTAAATCTCCTGCCCCAAATCCTTGCCTCAGGCTCTGCTCCCAGGGCCCATGACATGAGACAGGCGGGGAACCCTGACATGGCTTTTCTAAATATAACACACTAACACTACATGTGGAAGTTCTGCACTTAAATAGAACAGCTTCCAAGCATGTTATTTTTAGAGATAGAAGGTGAGCGTACCAGCAAGTCTATTACAGGCTGGACTGAAAGCAAGATCCAGAAACACTCTAGACCAATGTGGCGTTCATCCTTTGCAGAGGTGCCCAGCTATGGAGATAAGTCTGAAGGTGTACACACTGCATACCAAGGAAACGCCCACTGAACTCTGGTGCAGGGTGTCCAGGTGGCCTCTACTGGACTCCAGCACAGGCACAGAAAGAGCGGGCTGAGCCTGACACAGCCTCCAATAGCCTCTCACTCAGCTGGCACTCCAGGGGCTCTGTCCAGATCTTGTTCCTAGAACCCACAGAGGATCCTCTGTCACTAGGAATGCCTGATAGCTCAGGCAGCACTACATGAAATCATTTCACCCTGGTCCCTTCCCATCATCTTTCAATCCCCATCCTCCTCCAGGAAGCCCACCAGGAGTGCTCACCCAGCCTTGACTGTTGGCATCAGCTGGCTCAGGGATATACAGGCAGGAAAAAAGGTGCCTGGGGGTTGGGACATCTTTGGACCCCCCTGTGTGCACCAGTGAGCAGATATAGAAAATAGATGCCGAAGAAATGCATACTTTCAGGGCAGAAGGCTTGGACCATCAGCATCTGAATTCCTAGTCACCCTCAGGTCAATGTAGATGTCACTCTTTGTTAGTCACCATCCTGTGACCATGTGTTCCTGGTCCATTATTCTGAGAGCTGGCATATCTTAAGTCTCCATATTCACCTGCATACAGTCAGGAAATGAGTGGAATCTAAGCTGACCAACCAGACATAATCCCGGGACTGTGGATTCCCTGGGGATGAAGCTGGGTGGATGAGGTGGGTAGAGGTGGTGTCTTGCAGCTCTGGTGGGAGGCCCCATGAGCTGAGTTCTTGCAGGAAATGGGGAATGGGGTGCACTCCTATGGGTATTGGGGGGATTTGATGAGGACCATTTTGTCAGCGCAAGAGCAGGATTAAGGCCAACCAAGGAAGATGCTGTCATCTGTCATCACTCCAGCCTGAGGGGCAGAGGGTGGGAGTGGCCACACACCTGTACAGGGGGCTGTAGGAGGATTACTCAGTGACCACAGTAGAGGAGTCAGGCAATAACACATGCCTTACCTCTCTGTCAACCACTTTGTCCTCAGGAGTGAGGGGGACACTCTCTAGCACAAGGTCATTGCTGGCTTGCTCGTTTCTGATATTCCCAAGCCTGGTTAGTCTCCTCCTGTGGATCCCTTATGTTCCCCTTATAGCCTTCTAGGAGAGTTTATTTGCTCAAGTTAACTAGAGATGGATTCTGTTGCTTACAACCACAACTCTAAAAGGCACCATGCTACTATCATCTCATAACAGGAAACTGAGGCTCAAGGCTTTTGACCTGCCCAAGGTCAGGTCGTACAGGTGGGAGAGGGTCTGCATGCATGGAGTCAGGGTGCAAGGGGGGTGAAGCTGCTCCTCCCAGTGCAGAAAGCTCTTGCCCACCACAGACCATGAAGAAGCATAGAGCAGCTGGCCTGGCCCAGGTCTGGCTGGCAGGGGAACACCAGGTTCTCTGGTCACCCTCAGAAAGAGTGTATGGGTTCTGCCCTGTGTTGTCTTTGGGTCTAGCTGACTGCTTATCTTCCTGTTGTAACTGAGGTCTAATTGCTGTAGTCTGCCAGCAGCAGGGAGAAAGAGTCCTGTGAAATGAAACGTGACCTCCTCTGTTCATGGGACAGGATAGAGCAGGGCTTGGGTTGGGAAGGTGACCAGGACAGTGCGACTGCAGAAATAGAGAAGCTGAAGTGGTCTCAAGTGGGACTAGAACTGAAGACTGGCTGTGAGCTACAGGGAGAAATTTTTGAGGTTGGAAAACCAGGGACAGGAAGGGGCTTCCGTGGGCCCAGGCTGGTCTTTTGGAGGCAGACCTGAGGCTCAGAGGGCAGGAATGCGCTACAAGCTGTGACCTCCTCCCACACAGCCCCCAGCCTCGCTGCTGCCACCAGCCCACCACCCCCATCAATCACTTGGTAAAATCCCTGGCTTTCTTGCATAAGCAATGGGTGCTGTGTTGGGAATCACCTAAGTTATAATCTAATTACACAATAATTACGTTGGGATGGCTTTGTAACTACAGCATTAATTAACTGTGATAGCCCCCATAAATTACGCAGAGGATGAGGTGGAGGAGGGTGGGTAGAGTCCAGAGGGGTGGGAAAGTGGGGGAGAAGCTGTTAGCAGTCTTGGAGTCAGGAGGCCCAGGGGAATGATGGGGGTAGGGGATCCCTAACCTACTCCACTGACCCCCAAAGCACAGTCTTCAGATGGGCATGATTTTCAAGGTCATTTGCCCCAAGCTTGCCACCTCAATCCTGTGCTTAAGACATAACATTGGGGTCAGGAAACTACAATATTACCATCCCCCTCCAAGGCAGGCAAAGGAGGGAATGTGACTTCCCTGAACTTCAGCTGTCACGCTCGGAAAAGCAGGATCAGCCAGCTCAGAGGACGCTGGGGACACGAATTGGAAGCGAGTAGATGTCTCTAGCCCAGAGCCCACAGGAAGAAATAGAATGTGTGTCTCAGAGGTGAGCCACACACATGATTTTATATTTCCTAGTGGCCCATTAAACAGAAAAAAAGAAACAGGAGAAATTAATTTTAATAATATATCTTATTTAATCTAATATACCCAAAATATTAGTTGAAAATGTAGTCATTATTTTAAAAGTATTAGAGATAGTTCATACTTTTTATATGAAGTCTTTGGAGTCGGGAGCATATTTCACAGTTACTAAGCACATCACAGTCAAGGGCCAGCAGCCACGTGTGGCTGCACGGGACCATGCGGATGAATGACAGTGGATGCACCGTCACTGCTCTCTCCAGAGTCTGTCACTGTGTTGGCCCTCTTCGCAGTGACCATCTTTCACATGTGGTGATGGTGAAGGCAGGGTGTAGTGGGGTGCCAGCTGCGTCCTTCCTGGATGCTTCAGAGCCATTAGGACAAAGCTCAGCCTCAGGGGTCACCCACAGGGCTCTGTCTGACCAGCCTCTGACCTCTTCTTCTTTCTCACCCCTTGCCACTCTCAACAACCCCTGCAGTACCTGCTGTTCCTTCTGCCTGGAATGCTTTCCCAGCCTTCTCATGCATGCGGCTCCATCTCTCTCTGGGTCTCCTCTCAATTTCCCTCTTCAGAGAGGGCTTCTCTAGCTTCCTGTTTATCACTCCTCCTCCGCTGCCACCCCCAGCCACTCTCTCTTCAACTGCTTTGCTGTTCTTAACAGTTCCTGAAAAGAACTTGTTCTTTTCAAAAAAACACAACAAAATAAAACTCTTAGCGGGCATGGTGGTCCATGTCTGTAATCCCAGCGCCCTGGGAGGCTGAGGCAGGATGATTGAGAATTTGAACCCAGTCTTGGGCAATTTAGTGACTTAGCAAGACCTTGTCTCAGAATAAATAATTAAAAAAGGGGTCCAAGGATGTAGCTCAGTGCAAAGGCCCTGAGTTCAATTCCTAGTACCACAAAATAGAAACCAACTCTTCATCAGTAGGCTCCAACCCCATGAGAGCACAGCGCTGGTCCCTGGCATTTAGAGGTGTCCCGAGTACCTGGAACAGTGTCTGGTGCTCAGGAAGTGTCTGTCCACTGTTTGTGTGGTCACTCTGCCATGGGTGCCTTCTGGGTGGTCCGTGTACTGACCAGGCAGAGGGGAGCCTGGTCTGAGCAGAGAGGAGGAGAGTGGGTCTGTCCCCTTCCTGTTCTGGGTGCCGTGCCTCTATATCTGCAGCCTGAGGTCCCACACACTTCAGGCTCCTCACCAGGCTAATGCCTGGCAGCTGGATTCTAAGTCTGGCTGTTGCCACCTCCTGCTCTGGGCCTGGTGCTGGGGTTGCAGATATTAGGGGTCCCAGAAGTGGCAAGAGGTAGAAAGTGAGGAGCAAGCACAGACCGGATGGGAGATGAGGGTTCTGGGAAGAGCTCCCAAGAGCTGCTGTGAGCGGGGCAGGGAGTTCAGGGCTGTGGGGAGTGGTGACAGCCGGGTACATGGAGCCATTGCCCTTCCCACCTGTGTCCCTGCCTCCATGCACACAGCCTCTGCCTTCCCTCAGTGCCCAGTTGGGACTGAGGTGGCCCTTCCACGTCCCCAAGGAACTCTTGTCCAAGGGGAGCCAGAGGTTTCTATGGAGATGGAAAAGCGGTGACAGCAGATAAACCCTTAGTCACCAGGGTGACTGCAATGAGAGACCAATAGGACCCAGTGAGGGCTGGAATGTGGTGCAGCCCCTGTGGGTGGGGCTTGCACAACCACCTTTGAGATACAGGTGTGCGCCACCTGCCAAACTGCACATATACACTCCGTGACCTGGCAGCCTGCTCCTCTCATGTCTCCAGCAGAAGTGTATGCATATGGTCAGTGGGACTGTGGTCAGAGCAGTGTGATACACAGCCATCAAGAAGATGTCCCCAGGGCCAGTGATATAGCTTAGCAGGCATAATCACCTGCCTGGCAAGCGCAAGGTCCTGAGTTTGACTCCCGGTACCCACATATAAAAAAAAAGAAGATGTCCCAGGATGTCCCTTCCAGGGAGAGCAGGGAAGAAATCATGGACTATTTATCCAATGGAATGAAAGGTGTAGCTGTGTGCAACAACATGGCTGAGTTTTAATTCCAAATGTCAAGGGAGAGGAGCCAGACCTGGAAGCACACTTCTGTACAACTCCTTTTACATGAGGTTTAAAACAGGCTGGATGGATGTGGCTGCTTTGTGGGTGGAGCTACCGGGAGGGGCGAGAGGCAGTTCTAGGGTCTGGAGTAGCACTGTCCCATCTGTAAGGCCACCCACAGTGTCTCCCTCTGTGAGGGTGCCTCGAGCTGCAGCATGCAGCTGTCTTTATACGCTATGCTGCAGCAGCAAAGTGAGGCGAGACTGCTCTAGCTAGGTAAGTCTTTTCTCCCTGGCGTGTCCTCTGATGGTCTGTCCTTATCTCCACTGTCCCCATCAACATCACTTGCCTGAGTATTTTCTTCCTGAGCCTGCTCAGCCCTCCTCTGTCCCCCAGCACCTGGCACTCTCCGCCCTCCAGTCATGTAGAGGACACTGGCCCAGCCAAAGCTCCTGCTCCAACCTTGCACTTAAACTCATGGCAGGCACAACTCCTGTGACCAGGACCTGGCTCTGTGGGAAGAGGTCAGTGACCACATTTTGTGACATATTCCTTGGGGTCTCACTCCTAACCACAAGAGGCAGTCCAGTATATATATTGGACCAAATAAATACAGTGCTGTTCCCAAGAGGAATTCTCAGGGCAATGGCTGAGAGTGAGTTCTGTGATCTATAGAAGGGCAGACAAAGGCCGGGGGGAGGGTGTGGGCACAGCGTTGGCCGCTATGAGACCAGAGCCAGGGTCACTCCATCCACCTGCTGCTTCCTCTTCTCAGGCCTGGGTCAGGCTGTGTGGCCGGAGGCCGTGGCTGCTGCTGTTTGCTTCCTGGGGCTTGGCATACTGGACAGAAAACCACATCCGGCCTCATTTGTTTGAGGAGCTGAGCCTGCAGACACATACTGTAAATCTCCGGCAATGTGGACACATAGCCACACAAGAAAGCTGGCTGAAGGGCACCCAGCCAGACACTGGTACCCCAGATGCCAGCCTATTCATTCAGACTCTAAACCCCAGGAAGTTTCCAGGCTGCAGGTAGCACCACATTTCATAGCAAACAGCAAGCCTTTCCCTCATGGGGACTTACTAGCCCAGAACTGGAAAGAAATCAGGAGGAGAGGGAATGAACTTAGCACACATATTAGCCCTGGGATTAAAAACGGCACCTTCTTCTTAACTCCTCATCACAGGTTGCTAAGTTTTCTGTGGGCCCCTAGCAGTACCTCGCTGCTAGCTATGTATCAACCAGCCTTCTGGGAAGTGGGGCAGGGAAACCCCACTTTGCAGTGTTTGCTGATTTCTGTCATGGCATGAACACTCCCACTGTGGCCTGTTTCCAGCTATCAACCTAATGACAATTGGTTTTCAAGGTGGCTGAACCTAGGACAGCTGGCTTTCCTGCACAGCTTTCCTCGGGCAGCAAGTCCAGGTGGCAGGGTTTGGATTTTGTCTGTGAGGCCATTGTAAAACACACAGCTGTTGTAAGATGATATTCCTGTAGGTGTTAAGATGTGCTGTGGTCCCCGTTGCTTCTCCCAGGGCACTTGGGCTAATTTTGCCCAAAATGTGAAGGGGTTATGGATAAGGCTGAACTGAGAGCACAGGGTATTCTTGTTCAGAAAAAAATGCAGCAGAATTGGAGGCTAAAGGCCCCTTAGTGGTCATCATATCAAAAGCCCCTCTTTAAGATGTTAAATTAAGACAGTGTATTTTTTTAAACATGCAATATTGACTTTAACAGCTTACATCACAAAATGTATTACCATTGATAATTCCCATGAATTACCCCACCGGATCCCTAGGGACATGTTGGAGCTTGACCAGCCCAGCTCATGGGTGAGGTAGAGGACCATGTACTTCATCAGCCAAGGGAGGGGAGCTTTGAGACTCAGGGGTGGTTCTTGCTATACCAGGGCAGCAGGGGCAAACTGAGTCCTTCCCAGACACCCCACTAACCTGCTCAAGTCACAGCTGAAGGTAGGACCTGTGCTTCTTTGGGCTTTACAGGGGAGCAGTGTCCTCTGGTGATGCATGTTCCCTTGCATCGAAAGACCCCTCTGCACTCATTTACAAGGGGTGTGGACACTTTGCCCCAAGTGCATCCAACTTTTTGGAGCCTTACCTGAGATTCACTGATGAAAGAGTGAAGGCTCAGAGGCTTTGTGGTAAAGATGGCAGCATGGTTGTGGGGATGTGGGGGGCAGATCCCTCCTGCTCACCATCTGCTATCCATATAGAAAGATTCCTCTATAGACACTGGGGCCCAAACAAGGTGGCCTGATTTTGCCAAGTTCCCTTGTGGTGTAGCATAAATTGTGGCTGGATGGGGAAGGGAGAGGCTACCGTTCTCTCTCTCTCTCTCTCTCTCTCTCTCTCTCTTTCTCTCCATGGATGCAAAACCACCTGGCCTGGCCACCTGATTTGCAATAGAGGAAGCAGTTCCAGGAAGCAACCTCTCTCAAGCCATCATTTGCCTCCTGCTTTGTACCAGGTGGGGAAGGGCGGAACATCCTTACTGTGACCAGGAACAGACCACGCCCGTCTGGCCACTTTGCGCACATTCATTTTGGTACCCAGTCCTCATCATAGAGGTGATATCAACCAGGTGCCCCAGTGCATCCTCCTGGAAGCCTTCCTGGAACCCTTCCCATATGGGAAGAATAAACTTCCTTCTCTGCAGTCTTGATGCCTTGATTATAGCTTGCCGGAGAGAGGAGCCCTCGTAGGGAGTCTTCCAAGATTCCTGTGCAGAAGAGATGCACAGCAAATCTAGAGCAGATCAGCAGGTTAGCAGAGCAAGCCTAAGACTCAGCATGACACACACCTGGAAGATCCCACCTTTCATTACAGTTCATTTATCAAGCACTTCCTATATGCAAGACATGGTCTTAAGATATCACAACAATCCTAGGGCAGTGGGTAGTATTCTTTTCCCCCATTTCTCGGACAGGGAAACTGAGGCTTAAGGGAATTAAATACTTTCCTCCACCTCATAGCATGGGAAAGAACACAGTATAAATGTGTAGGATGCAAAGTCAGATAACTTGCGTTTATAGTCCAGTGCCACCATCGGGGGCAATTAAACTTTCCGTGCCTCAGTTTCCCCTCGAGTCAAGTGGGACTACTAATAATTCCTTTCCCATTCCCAGGAGGAAAAGCTTGCCTCTTCCGGGGTCTTGTGAGGATCAAAGAGGATAATGGATGTGGGTGCCCTCTGTAAATTGCAGGGTGGTGTACAAATGTCAGGCATGAATGCTTGTTGTCTCTGAGGCTCACTCTTACAGCCCCTCTGGTCCTCAGAAGACACGGTTCTTCCAAAAAACCAATCCCCTTGGATAAAAACTGGCATTTCCTAATCCCTCCAAGCACACAGGCAATTTGATGTCCACAAAAGACTTCTTAGGAGAATTCGATGACCTGATGAAAAAGAAAGTTGCAGGTGCCTCTCTCAGAAAACACTGGCTGGGGGGCCCTGTCTTTGGTAAGGCAGTCCCAGAGGCTATCATTTTCCTCCACTATTCTTGGGAAAATATTTTAAAATTGCTAAATAATGGATAGATTTGAAAATGTAGACTGGCATAAACATGAAGTTTAAAATGTCCTATAATACCCCCTACCCAGAGAGAAGCGCTCCAAGCTTGGGGTGAAGTTTCCCAGCAGTTATGGTACTAGGTAGAGCTAGACACCCAGAAATTCCCAGATCACAGCCCCAACCCACCACCTCGTACAGAGTTCTGATGGAGGAAGTCGGACGCAAGAAAATGTGGCCAAGGGCCGGTGAGATGGCTCAGCGGCATAAGCGCCTGCCTGGCAAGCGTGAGGGCCCGAGTTCGACTCTCGGAACCCACATACGAAAAAAGGGCCAGTGATATCGCTCAATGGCACGGGCGCCTGCTGGCACGCTAGGTCCTGAGGTCGACCCCAGTACCTACAAAAAAAAAAAAAAAAAAGAAAGAAAATGTGGCCGAGTGGGATTAAAAATGTCACTCTACAAATAAATTAATAAATAAATGCAGAACTCCTCTAAGAGTTAGGATGGAGAGACCAGCCCAGGCCGGAAGCCCGTGTGAGGCTTTCTGCCCCTGCCCTACAAAATTTTAGCTACATTTTGGGGCATGGCCACCCCACCATCCACAGCTGGGGCAGGTGTGGAGGAAGTGGGACAGAAGAGGTTTCAGCTTGTGGCTTTACAGTGCAGTGACCTTACCCACTTCTGAAAGTGGCTCCAAATATCAGGGTTCCCAATTACAACTCTTCTTGCTTCTGAGGATGCAAAAGCAAGTGGTGGGGAGAGGGTGGGAGTTGCTTCTCCCAGGAGTAACCATGGTTAACACTTTGATAGCCATCTAATCTCTATTTTAATTATTTTCCACAAACCTATATTTCTATATCATTTCCTTTTAAATGTGTAATTAATTTTATTTTTACAGGTTAATATGTGCACATAGTAAATAATTCAAGTGGTACAAAATAGAACAGAATGGAAGTGAATTCTCCCCCTGACCCTGTCTCCCAGCTTTCATTCTCCTCCAAAGGGCCTACTGTCTCTCCCACTTTCTTGAGTCTTCCTAAAGATGCTCTAAAGCTGGGACATGTCCAGACATGGCTCTGCATGGATTCCAGTGTGCAGGTACCAGGTTCTGACTGGTCCTGCCTTGTTGGGCAACCAGGCATTTATCGACAACACTCAGTGGACTTAGATTTTTTTTTTTTTCTGGTACTGAGAATAGAACCCAGGACTTCACATATGCTAGGCAAGACCTGTACCACTGAGCTACACCCCCAGCCCTTCGATGGACTTCAGGAGGCACATCGTTGGGGCATTCTGTGGCTAAACACCGCGGGCTGCGGCCCTTGGGTTGCTGAGCACACACAGTCTAAAGAACGTCATATCTCACTGTTCAGTGACTGTCATACCTCAATGCACCATTAGGATGGTCTTTTTCTGACCCTCTGGATGATGCTGGATTTAGTGAACATTTGCCGATTTAGTGTGCTATACATGACATTTACTATTGTTTGAATTTGCATGTCTTGGATTATAGTAAAGTTGATGATCTATTAAACTTTTCTTCTAGTTTATTAGCTACTCGAATCTGTAAATTCCTCGTTTGTCCCTTCCCAGTGATTTGAAGATTTTTTTTGTTTTGTTTTTTTGTTTTTTTTGGCTTGCCAGGCAGGCGCTGTGCTGCTGAGCTATATCCTTGGCCCCTGAATCATTCTTTCATAGGAAGACTGTTAACCCTTTGTCTCACACGAGGTGCACATATTTTATCTAGTTTGTCATTGACTGTGTTACAGTGTTCCTGGGAAGAATGTAATAAGATTTATGAGTATATCAAAATCTGATAGCCAGTGGTGCCCTCCCCTTCTCTGAGAATTAAACAGGACAATGGAACTGAAGGGAGACAGATGGACGGCTGGTTTGACGAAGGACCTCAGTTAGAGGGCTGCCCGGACTGTAAAGGCAGGGACTCTTTCTGGGCTCCCAGCTGGACCCTCCCCAGCCCTTCCCCTCCCTCCACTGTGTCCCATGCTCACCTTGGTGACTGGTCTTGTGGTCATGTGTGTAGAGTATTGAGCCCAGCAACTGGCTCACAATATGTGCTTAATAAGTAGTAGCTGTTGTGGATTCATCCATTCATGCCGTAAGTTTTTCTTGAGCATCAGTTATGCACCAGGTACTGTACTAGGCCCTTTGGACCTGGTGTGAGCAGGACAGACACAAGTCCCTGTCCTCTGGCAGGGCTGATAACTTTCTGAAGTCGAGAAGGGAGAGAATCGTTACTGCCATTTGTGGCTGAAGAGAACTGGGCAAGGATTTAGAGGTCACTGAGATCAGTGGCCACGTAGGGAAACAGAGGCCCATCTTGCCAAAGTAGCAGAGCTAGTCACTAGGGAAGGCTGAATTAGAATTGGGCTGAATAAAGGTCAAGGGCACCTTCCTGGCACCCTTTTATACAGGAAGGTGAATGCATGTTATGGATTAAACCATCTAACACCACCTGCCTGGCAGGGAACGGTCAGATGCCAGCTGTCTAGGGATGAAGGGACAGTCCTGCTCTTGAGGGACTGCAGGACACATAGACCTTGGTTCCTCTGAACTTGGAGGTGTCTCCCCATCCACTATCTGACTTCTGGGAGTGGAGAGGGAGAGAAGCAGGACTCCAGTGCGCGCAGAGGCCCAGCTCGCCCTGACCATGTCACCGCCCACCGCCATGCTGGATTTGCGCTCTGCATCTGGCGCGTTTCCATCCCTTTCATGCTTAGGTGGGCTCTGGCCTTTGGTACCACATGAAAGCACTCTGGAGGTCCTGTCCTTCCCTCTTGGGATGTTCAGATACCTGGCCTGCTTGGCCTAAGCATTCAAGGCATCCTCGGCATCTGGAGATCGGACAGCCCCAGGAAGTGTTCAGCCAGTACCTGAGTAATTAATTAATTAAAATAATGACAACAGTGTTTAGTGAGGAGTCTTTGGCATTTTGGAGGGAAAATTCCCCTCTTCTGTGAAGATTCCAGTCTCCTCTGATACTGGTGGGGGTGGGGGGGATGGGATGGGCAGGGGCGATTCATGGGGGCCTGTGGGATCCAAGCCCCACAACTGACAGCACCCTGGACCTAGGGAGTGGGCCCCTGACACCCCTCTTCTCTGCTGTGGAGTGCAGGATACCCTGTCTTCTATCTCCATCATGATATAATAACAACAACAACCATCATTTTTTATTGAGTGTCTACTATGTACCAGGTACTGTTCATACCTGAGCTCTCAAGTTGGCAGAAAAACAATCCAGTTCATCCCCATTTTACAGCTGGGAAAGCAGAGCCCCAGCAGGTGCAGTAATTTGCTCAAAGTCACTCCAGCTCAGCATCAGTGCCCAAGTCAGTCTACCTCTGAGACCCATACTCCATGAAGCCTCGGTGGCTGCATGAGCAACTGGTTCCCAACATTGTGGGAGAGTGGGCTTTTAGCAGGGGTCCCATGGGAGTGTGCTCTGCACCCATTTCCTGGGAGGCCCAAGAGGGAGCGGTGTTGGGAGGAGACTTGCTTTACCTGAAACCTCTAGGACCAAATCAGGTTGCCTGCTTTCTGGGCTAAGGATGCCATGGCTCTTTTGAGTTAGAGCTGCCTGATCACTGAGGTGTTGTGGACTTTCTGGGCACATCTAAGATGACCTGGCATGCTCCCTGCTGCCCTGCTCTGCCTAGGAATCCCCTGAGGCCCAGGAGGGGTTCATGAATCCCTGACCCAAGGAACGGCAGTGCTCGGGAGGGGCAGGCAAGCTGTCCCACGAGCCTGGTCTACTGCATGCTGCTTCCTCCTTGGTCTTGCTTTGTGCAGGGGTAATCACCACGAACTCGAGGAACACAACCGATATGATTTAGCAGGCCGGAAGTTTCTGCACACCTCCTGCCTCACGCCTGACATGTGCAGGCCACACTAGGGTCTCTTGACCAGGCTCCATTTGTTATGGTGACACAGATGGAACAGGGCCATTTTTCAAAACAGACAAGGACCCCTGCCTCACGGGCTTCACTATCACAGCCACATCTTCCCCGGGACTGGGCTTGGACCCTCTCAGCCTCTCACAGGAAGGAAAGATGTGGTGGAGAAAACCAAGGTGTCTAATACAGTTGTCTGCTTCACGACACAGAGGCAGAACTCAAATTGGTCATTTTCAACATATGACTTTGGAAGTAAGGGGTACAAACATTCAGATCACATCTTCTGCCTCTGCCAAATTCGTATCTTAACTCATCCCAGCATCAACTCAAAAGTCCAAAGTCCAGAGTCTCATCTGATCGTCACCTAACTCAGATATGGATAAGACTTAAAGTACCTCCCTCCGGAGGTAAATTTCCCTCCAGCTATGAACCTGTGACATCAAACACAGTAAATGCTTCCAAAACACAATGGTGGGAAGGGTACAGGATGGGCATTCCCATTCTGAGGGGAGAAATAGGAAGGGAAAAGGAATAACTGGTGTTAAGTCCACTTAAGTCTTGAGAGGAATTTTCTTTGACTCAATGCTCCACCTCTGGACACCCTGGGTTGAGGGTTGGGCCCCCAAGGCTTCAGCGGCCCTGCCAGCCTTCGTGATGTTGCTGGGCACGGCCCACAATAAAGCCCTCCTGGGTTGGAATCACGTGGCTGTGGCTGTCCCAGGCTGCAGCTACACAATGACAGCTTTTTGGGTCTTGGGTCTCAGGAGTGGTGGCTTTACTGGGCACTGCACTAGTAGAGACTTTCCGTGGTCACCCTGCACTTGTGGCTCTACGCTGGTTGGCCCCCAGTGCTCTCTGGGCATCTCTTTTAGCCCATTTTCTGTTGTTATAACTGAGTACCTCAGATGGATAATCCATAAAAAAGTACATTTCTTTCTTACACTTCTAGAGGCTGGGAAGTCCAAGGTCAAGGGGGCACAGTAGGTGAGCACCTTCTTGCTGTGGGGACCTGTGCAGTGTCCTGAAGGCGCACATCCAAGACACAGTGCCAGCTGGCTTTGTAAGACATCTACTCTCCAGATAACCCCTGGCCCGTGGTCACACCTGTGAAATTTCTTTAATGGCAAAGGTAATAAGTCAGAGACTCAGTGGCATAAAGCCAAGGGCAAGACTGCATTCCCCCAGACAGAGGGACCCCAAGAGACCTTCAGTTGCTCGCACGATAGTGTCCCTGACAAGGTTTCTGCAGGTGTGAGAACCTTCTGCTGTTGTTGCTAAAGTGTTTTCCAGCCCTCTCACTTGGGCTCTGCTGATGGTCCTGAGGCCTTTCCTGTGGGCCCGTCTGCCTCACTGGTATCCCTAGCTTTGCCTTTGCTGCCTTTGTCTGGCGGACAGCTCAAGGAGCACAGCCATTCTCCATAAATGCCCTTTGGGGAGGTCAGGCTGCTACAATTTGCCCCCACCCAGCTGGCTTCAAAGCCAGTGGTTCCCTGCTCCAGGTTCCTGCTGCCCCATGTGGGGACAGGCAACAAGTCCTCATAGGAGGGGCCCAGTCACCCTCTGGCTGCCCCTGCCCCCCCCCCCCGCCATGTGGCCTTGAGCTGGTGCTGCTCTTTTTGTGCCCACAGAGAGGAAAACCTGTCCTACTTCTAGTACATTTGCATCTCAAAGGAAGAGCAGGCAGAACAGGGCAATCCCCTCTGGGCAGGGCTTGGAGGTGGCAGTCCTGTGCCCCTAGCCAGAGGACCATGGGGAGGGCACCCTTGTCTTTGCCTGGCAGCCCTGGATGGAGCCCCTGTTACAGCTGGACCACGTTTCCCCTGACCAGGTCTATCTAATTCTCCAGCTGTCCCCACTGCACTTGGGAAGTCAAAGAGAGGCATAAGAAGAGAGAAGATGTCTCTCTGTGCTCTGTCTCCTGGAGAGCTCAAAGCCAGCAGAGGGACGGGCCTCCTTACCTTCTCTTTGAGCCAACATCCCAGAGTGCTCTGCTGCCCATTCCCCTTGTGGCCACTGGCCCAGGCCACCTCCCCCAGATCCATCCCCACCAGGCTCTCCATGGGTTCAGTGAGCCCAGGAAGGCTGGTGCCCAAGACTGGGGTTATTGGCAACCCCACAGCTCCATCTTTGCCTGGTTCTGCACCAATCCAGAACCAGTGCCCCTATTATCGCCTGTAGGCTCTCGAGTGACAGGTAGGGGATTGAACCTGATGCTCCATTAGGAAATCTTCTGGTGCATATGGGGAAGCTGAGGCCCCAAGAAGGGCCGGTGACATGGCAGCAGAGGTCACATAGGAGAGAGATTTGGCATGGAGGTCCACAAACTGGGTTAATGTTTTTTTTTTTTTTTTTTTTTGTGGGTACCGGGGGGTCGACCTCAGGACCTCGCGCGCCAGCAGGCGCCCGTGCCGCTGAGCGATATCACCGGCCCCTTTTTCGTATGTGGGTTCCGGGAGTCGAACTCGGGCCCTCGCGCTTGCCAGGCAGGCGCTTAAGCCGCTGAGCCATCTCACCGGCCCAGACTGGGTTAATGTTGAGCCCTACTGTGCACTGCCTTCTGCCCTCTGGGCCATTGCAGTCTCAGATCTGCTGAATACCTGGCACAGGGCTAAGTCTGATGTGACTTGTTTGCACCGTCCCTGCAAGCTGTCCAGTGCTCTACTCACTGCAGCTGAACAGACGGTCTGAAATTCAGGACTCTGGACTCATAGAACAGTGTTCCTCCATCAGCACTGGAGGCCCTGGATGAGTTTCAGGGCTTCAGACCAGGAGATGAGGAATGGGGTCAGGAAGGAGGCCTTAGGGGTTTGTGGGAGGCAAGGTCAGATGCTCCCCAGGTAACAGGCCTCGGGAGGGTGCCAAGCAGGCCTAGCCCAGGGCAGCATGGGAGCGGATGAGGCTGGAGTCCCCTCCATGGCTCTGGATGCCTCCCAGAGCTCCAGCCATGTGCCAGCATGGGGCTTGGTCACTGCCACCTGTATCTCCACAGCCAGCCTGGGCATTTCTTACTGCGCCCCACCATAGCAGGGGTCCCTGTTCTGCCTTTGGTACAGGAAGGTTGGGGTGCGGCAGTGAAGAGTAGCTCAACTGCATTCAGTGAATATTTGCTCTATGTTTTCGAGGCACAGGAACTGCACTAGGTGCTGGGGACCTCTCCCAAATGCCCTAAGGGGACACACTGGCTCCTGGAGCAGGAACAACAAAGGAGAGTTCCAAGTGCCAGTGAGCTAGGGCCCCATCAGCCATGGGAGATGTGACAGAGGGATCACACCTAATCTGTGAGCTTAAGAGCTTCCTAGGAATAGCACGTGTATAGAATCCATAGGATGACAGCCATGCAGGCAGAGACGGCCCAGGTCCTGACACCTGGCCAAGCAGCTGCACCCCTCAGTGTATTTGTGAAGCTGAGAACTGGAAGCCAGATGCGTCTGAAGGCAGTGCAGACTTACCAGGCCAAGTTGCTGGTCTTGGTCATCAAGCAAGTCTGGGCCATGGCTGAGATGTGCTTGCCTGTCACGGCCTGGCATGGGACAGAGCTGGGCGAGCTGTAGGACTGCAGCCTCTCCTGAAGGAGATTCTCAGGGCTCGTCCAGCAAGGGGAGGGCCAGCCTTCCACTCTCCACTGGCCATTGTTCTCCTGAAAATTAAGTCATCCCACTGGGCCCCTTAAGCTTTTTTTTGGAGCTGCCTGTTCCCAAGGCCTTAGCCAGACGGCAGCTGGAAGTCTGTTAATATTCACTGAATCTCTCCAGGGCGGCTGGGAACCCGCCTTTTAATTGTCTCATCTCCATCTATCCCTTTATCCAGAAGGAGACTAAGAGACGAGAACAATCAGTTATCTCATTATAGATCAGGCCCCCGAAAGGGAAGCTGCTGTCCAGGGCTTTCTGCCCCATTGAGGGAGGGGCCGGCAGGGGAGGAACAAGCTCCACCGGCTGGGGGAGGAGGTTTGCTCATGGCAGGGGGAGTCCAAATGGTTAGGAGCTGGGGATGGACATAGTTGGAGATGGCTGGAGAGGCAAAAGGAGGTCAGAAAACACGAATGCGTGGGCGCCAAACCACTCTGCCTTTCATTGGTCCAGAGAGAAAAAAGAACACAACTGGAATTTAGAGATTCTCTTGCCATCCATCTATCTGTTCAACCATCTATCCACCTTTCCATCTGTCTGTCTGTCCAACTACCCATTCATTCATCCATTATCCATCTACCCATTCATCCACTCACCCAACCTTCGGTCCACCCATCCTTCCAGTGGGCCGGGGAGAAACCCGCATTGTTAAGCCTGTCATACATCTTTTTCCTTCTTAAAAAGGAAAAGCAATTTCCTTTTTCTCATGGCATTATGTCTTTACAACTCTTTGGTCCCATTTGGCAAAAGGAGAAAATGAGGCCCAGAGTGGAACAGGGACTTAGTCAAGGTCAGACAGGGCAGTTCCCAGGACGCAGGCTCAGTATGGAGGCTCTGGGTGCTGTGCTACACAAAGGCTGAAGGCACGTGGAGCTGAAATCCAGTCCTTGGGCCGGTAGCTATGTCAGCTTGGAGGAAGGGGACCTTTTCTTCACAGAGGGACTAGCGTCCTGTCAAACTAAGACCTCGTCTCAAAAGTAGCCTTTTCCAGTTCCCGGGAGGAAGCTGTGTGGCCCTGAGCTGACCCTCAACTGGAGGAGGGCCGTGGAGAGGTCTGGACACGAGCCCTGGCCAGGAGGGAGGACCTGGGCCCCACCAGTACCCAGGGAGGGCGCAGGCCCCAGGCACACAGCTGAGCCAGCCTGGGGCAGCAGCTGTTTGATTTACCCTAGTCGGTTGTTCTCTTTTTTTTTTTTTTTTTTTGTGGGTACCGGGGGGTCGACCTCAGGACCTCGCGCGCCTGCAGGCGCCCATGCTGCTGAGCGATATCACCTGCCCCTTTTTCGTATGTGGGTTCCGGGAGTCGAACTCGGGCCCTCGCGCTTGCAGGGCAGGCGCTTAAGCCGCTGAGCCATCTCACCGGCCCCCTTGGTTGTTCTCTTTTGGGTGCTTGTGTTTGGATTCTATTTTTTTTAATCAACTTTATCAAAGCACAATTTATATACAATAAAGTGCACTCATAAAAATGTGCAGTTCTATGAGTTTTAACTAGTGTATACACTCATGCAAGCACCACCACAGTCAAGATACAAACATCTCTATTGCCCGGAAAGTTCCCTCCTGCGTTTCTGCTGGCAGAATCACTTATCCCAGTACAACACCAGAAAACGACCTCTGATCTACTTTCTACCACGAATGACTGGAGGCCCCTTGGTTTTGGTGAATGTAAATGTCACTATCGCACACATCTGTGTATGTGGCTGTGCACAGATTTTCTGTGTACATGGCACACATTTTCATTTCTGTTTCATTTCATTGGGGTTGACACCTAGGAGGGGAACAGCTTGGTCAAGCACAATCCTATGTTCAGACTCATGAGAAATTATTAGGCCTTTTCTGAAATGGTGGGGCCACTTAACTCTGTCACCAGCCAAGTGCGAGAGTTCCAGCTGGCCCATGTCCTAGCCAACACATGGTGTTGTCAACTCTTTCATGGTTCCATTCTGGTGGAGTCTCTTTGGGAGGGTTTATTTTGAGACCTACCCTTTGTTTTGCCTGCTCCTCCCTCTTGAAGAAAGAAAGAAAGAAAAAGAATTCAGGGAGCTGTAGGGGTGAAATCACTTTAATGACAATCAGCACCGGAACTGGCAGGAGTTCCTGATAGGCACACTGGCCGTCATGTCCTCTCTTCAGTACCATAAGATGGTGATTATCGTGTCCACATGCAAATGTGGGACCTGAGGTCAGCCAGGCCAAGAGGCAGCAGGTCTGTGTGACTCCAAATCCTGTGCTCATAACTTCAGTTGGGACCGCCCTGCTGCAAAGTCACCCCGTCCTGGGATGACTGTCACCACAGTCAGCAGGCAGATGTTGGCTGGGATGTGCATACGTCCTGTGCTCCCGCCACCGCTCCTGCAGCTCTTCTGGGCGCTCAGGTCCCTGGGGCTCTGACGCCACTTCTGTCTCTCCATTATTCTGAGAGGCCTCCCCGGATCCTATTACTGCGCTGCTGCTATTATTTATTCATCCATGGAGCCGCAGCCTGTGCAGGGCACTTACCTTGATGTCCCTGACAGGGGTCGGGGGTTTTCAGAGTGTATTAATCGCCAGCTGCACTGGCGGGAGCTTCATCCCTCAAGGGAGAGGAGATCATGTTCCTGGGCCGGTTGGCCGTCCTTCCCGTGCAGGAATTGCTGCCTGGCATCTTGGAACTATACAAGTCCCTCTGCAGGCAGAGAAACTGGAGCTCGGAGAGGGAGGGCCTTCCCCAAGTCCCACATCTCACTGATGGCTGTCTTGGACTCTCCATATTCTATGCACAGTGACAGTCATGCCATACAAAGGGATGGGGCTGTGCGGTTTGTATCCATCCTCCTGTGTGATGCTCATAGCAGCCCCTCCAGAGCAATGGGGACTTTTAGTCGGACAGATGGATAGATAGGTGGGTGGAGAGGATAGAGACATAGATACAGAAAGTGCAACTCGCAGTCAGGGGTGATAAATTAATTGCTAAGGTGGGCAGGGATCTACCAAAGCCTGGCCCCAGCACAGCACCTTAGCTTTGGCCAGAAAATGCAAGGTGTGTATCTTGGTCTTTCTCATTCCCTCTGATCCTCTATGAACAAAAGGGGTCTCTCGGTGGCTGGCATAGAACTCCTGGGGGGCTTGGAAAGAACTCTTGCCCCTACCCACCCACTGATGGCCCTTGCGCTGTCACCCCCAGGAGCTCAGGGGGAGATGGCTCATGGGCCACTGGCTGCAAACCTGGTGGACACACTGGTACGGAATCTGGGATTGGAGATGGCTCTGGCATGCACGGGAAGCAGATCGAGCTGTAGACAGAACTTCCTTGGAATGTGGGGACACATGTCAGCATCTGGGAGCTTGGGGGCCTTTCTGGCTTTCAAAGGGAATCTCCCCTGAGCCCCCGCTCACAGAAATCTTGCCCCATCAGAGAGCCCCTCTGACTAACAATCAGGTAACAACAGAGGGGATTCACCCCAGTGAGGCCATGTTTCTGTGCTAGAGCCTTCCATGGCTCTCTATTGCCCTCTGTGAAAGGAATAGTGAATCCTGGCCGGTTGAAGGCAGCTTTCACCACTCCCTTTCATATAGGGACGGGAAATCTGGCATTGAGGAGCACTTGGGCATAGAAGACTCTGTGAAGAGTCTTTTTTGTTAAATACCATTCTACAGGAGTTGAACTCAGAGAGGAAAGATGATTGACCCAAAGCCACACTGCTGGGAAGTGTCCAAGCCAGGAGTCATCCATATTCTTGGGTCCAAAGCCCTTGCTCTTAACCCAGTGGAAGAACGCTGTGTGGGAAAAGGAACAGCTCTGTCTAGGGTGGCCCCAGGGCAAAGCTCAGAGTGCAGAGTGGATGTTAGAGGCAGCAGAGAAATAGGACCTTCCATTCTGCATGAGCTGTCCCGGATGGAACAGGCTGCATGTGAGGGAGGCAGGAAGGGGCTTTGTCCCCTTTATCCTCCCCCATGCAGGGTGAGGGTCCGGCCCAGACTCTGCTCAGAGCTGGTGGTGTGTTTGGACGATTTCTCCTGGAGGAGTTATTTCCTGCAGATCTAGGCCAGCCCAGCCAGGGGCAGTGTGAGCTGTCTTTCAGTCCAGCTGCCAAAGCCCATGGCTGAGCCTGATGCAGGGCTGAGGACCCGAGACACAAGCATGAGTTTGGAGCTGGAGGACCCTTGCCTTGAAACCTTGTGTCCTGGCTTCTGGTGGCCCAGAGAGGGGAGGTCCTGATAGGGACCTTGAGGCAGTGGTCTCAAAGCTTAGGACTCTGCAGACCCAAGCTAAGGGTCTGATGCCAGGCTGCCCGTGTGTTCCTGATGAGTGTCCCTTCCCTCTCTGGGCCACCAGATGTCTGATTGCTGTCATGGCAAAAGTTGAGGAGTGGGGGTGGTGGAGAGGTGCACACAGTAGGCTCACCAGAGCTTGGTGAAGCATTGAGATGGCCTGGTTTATGGGGACCCCATAGGTGCCCCATTTCCTTACCTTTCACCATGTGCAGATGGGCAGAAATCCAGGCTGTTATCAGGGCCACTGGGGTGGGGGTGCTAGCCTGTCTCATCCTGATACTATAGGCCTCTGTTTCCCTGGGCCCCGTGGGGACACCTCCCCCTCCACAGCTGGGTGGTCCTGAGCCTCATTTTCCCCCTCAGCAGGGATAAGACCCTTTCTGGGCTCAGACACACTCCAGGGCCTGAGGCCATCTTCACCTCTAGCCTCTGCTGGCCCATCCCTGAGAAGGAAGTGAGTGGTGTGGCCCTGGCCTAGAGGGGCTGCTCTCAGCTGCGGAGATGGGGCACATCTCACTGGGGGCTTCGGAGAGCCTGGGCTAGGTGCAGGAATTTACCTTAACAAGAAACTTCCTGGGGAGGTGTAGATGGAACAGGCAGGCAAGGTCACGGTCAGTGTGTGCAGAGCTGCCGGGCCACAACCGGAGCAGGGCAGGCAGTGTGCCAGCACTGGAACTATGTAATTGTGACCCCAAACCAGCAAGCAACTGGCCAAAGCAGCCCGTTCCTGCCTTCCCGGAGTTTATGGTGCCCCCGAGATAGACATTAACCAAATACCCAACACTGCAGCGCTTTACTGGGGGTGGCGATTATCCCATGTGCAGGTGCGAGCAGGGTGGCGAAGGACCTGGAAGGGCTATGGGACTGGGCTCATGAAGATGCAGTGGGGGCTGGGAAGGGGCTGGCATGAGTGATGAACTGTCTCACTACTGGCACTGAGGCATTGGAGACCCACCCTCCTCTCCTCCACACAAATCACCAGGGACTCAGAGCAGGAGAATGCTGAATTGCCTTAGATTACATTTCAGCCTCCTGGAAGAACGGGGGCTTATGGCAGAAATTAAGTTCAGTTACAGAAAAATAGAATCACATTTGTGTGTGCGTGTCACTGACTATTTTCAATCCAGAATCTCCATGAAGGAGATATATGGGGCGCCATGGATCTGACCTTGATGGGGAAGTTAAGGAAGGCTTCCTGAAGGAGATGAGCCTTGTCCTGAGTGCTGAAGGAAGAGTAGGAAATGATAGGGAAGGGAATAGCATTCCAGGCATGGGAACTGAAGGTGCAAAGTCCCTGTGGCAGGAGGGAGCTTGGTAGAGGGAGCAACGAGGAGCTTCCTCCCATTGTGTATCTTGCTGGAGTCAGGATCGCAGCCAACACGGCTCCGGGTAATTAATATAGGGACCCCAGGGACCAGGGCTTTCAGAACACTCCCATCCTTGGTCTTTCATCTGCCCAGACTATTTTTGCAAATCCTGGGACTTCTGACACCAACACAGACTCAGAGCACAAGCAGCAGAGGAAAATCCCATGTGACATCTTTATTGTCCTGCTAGGGAAACCAAGGTCAGAGCAGGCAAGTGGTTTCCCAAGGTCACCCAGCCTCCATGGCAGGACAACCACAGCAGAGCCAAGGCCCTGCCCTATAGGGATAAGTGTCCTGCCATCAGAGAAGAGGACAGGTTTCAGCAGTGCCCTAGTCCTTTCTTAGGCCAGAAGTTTATAAAGTCAGAGTCAGGAGGACACAGTGGCCACTGGGTGGAGATGGGCCAACCAAAAAGCACACCCACCCAGCTGTGTCATCACAACCCTCCAGCCATTGCAGCCACCCCTTCGACAGCCAAGAGGGCAGAAAGGGATGGGCAGTTAAGCTGTGTCTGGTGCGTCTCCTCCATCAGAACCAAGCCTATGCCTGGGCGCCCAGGTTCCCACAGAGTCTGGCCCCTTTGGGTTATTGAGGAACCGCAGAACGCTGAGTGTCAGCAGGATGCAAGCAACTCAGGAGCTTGGGCCACAGCCTGCCACCCCTTGTGCTGGGAGCCAGTCCTTGTTCCCCCTCCAACACCTTTGCCCTCCTGCAGCCCACGGACCAGGTGACCTGGCTGGGGAGAGGAGTGGAGCAGGGTGACACTAACATGAGCCCCTGGGCTTGCCAGGTAATTATGCATTAGGAGCTAATATTAATACAGGCTCCAGAAAAGGGGTTTTAACACCACCAGATTATTGCACATGAGGGAAATATCAGGGCCCCAAACTGTCTCCATCCTTTGCCCTTCATCTCTAAGCAATCTGCTGCTTTTATTAATTCTGACTTGAGTTTCCCATGCTGGGAGGGAGAGAAGCATGGAGGGGAGCAAGGTACAGGGAGAGGAGGAGAGTGACAATTTGGAAAAGACTTGAGTCTTCCTCCACTTTCCACTCCCTCCACTTCTGCACATCCTCGAAGTATCCCCAGGTCAGGAGCCTACAGCTCTGCCCAGCCCAGCTGCACCCCCTCTCTCACTCTTCTTCCTCTTTTCCTCTTTCAGTCCCCCTTCTCACCCAGCCCTTACAGTCTGCATTTTTTACCTATCAGAACCCCACTCCAGTGGCCCCAAGCCCTTAAGCGATGCTGAGAATTCATTACCAGAATTTTTTTTTCCAAAAATGAAGCAAGCAAAAGGAATATTGGGAAAAAAAATCTAAGTGTCCATTGAGAGGAGTTTGTTTTCTAAATTATGGTACAACCATACACTATGCATAATGAAATAGAATGATAATTTATAAGGTGTATTGTTGAGAGAAAAAAATCAAGGTGAAGAACAGCATGCTTAAAGTTACCTATTGTGTAGAAGCACACACGCAGATGCACACATACACTCTTGTGTAAAAAGGCAATACGACCTAATTCATTAGAAGATTCTTCTGAAGTCAAAAGAAGATAATTTTGTGAAGTGGTTGGCATCATGTCTGTTACATAGTAAGTGCTTAATTAATAGTTGCTGCTATAACTTGACATTTGACTCCAAGGTTTGTTCCCATTCAACCATGATGGCTCTCTGGAAAAGGACATTAACATAAATCACATTTGAGAAGAATGTGGGTTACACACAAGAAGAGGCCACCATAAGTTTCAGGGGAACAGCAGGAAATCTTGTGCCAGTAAAGTGCCTCAAGTCCTCCTGCTGCAGCCCTGGAGGGTGCCCACAGGAGGAAGCCCCAGGAATCCAGAACTTTGGAAAGGCAGAGCTCAATGCACAAGGAGCAAGACTAAAACTGATTTCCTGGGGAGGTGGTGATCTCACTGTTACATCAGACACCTCAGTAGAGGCAGCTACCACTCAGGCAGCTGAACACCAAATACTTGTGTAGTGTGGAGATGAAACAATCGTGCTAACATGGTTCTAAAAGTTTGTAATCATGAATGCAAACTTTTAAGTCTTTCAGAATCCCCTAGAGCTTGTGGGAATGCAGAGCTCCAGGCCCTGGGCATGACAGAGTAAGTATATTCATCGTATTTCTCCCACTGAACACAATGAAACCTGAGCAGACTGCACGAAGCCGCTAGTTGATACTGGAAAGTAAATAAGAAACAGATGGATGGGAAAAGACAAAAATTTGAATGATCATCAAAACAAGATTTAAATAGGAGCCAGTGCCTTATAACAGGATATTCAAAATATTGAGGATACAATCCAAAATTATCCTACACAGGAAGAATCAGGGAAATTGCAACACACAGGTGTTGACACCTCAGTGGCGCAGGTGTCGGAGTTATTTTATGAAGACTTTTAAGGCAGTTTCTATACAAATGCATACACATTCTTGAAACACATGAAAAAATGGAAAGCCTCCATGAAGAAATAGAAGAGTTTCCTCAACAGGGGCACCACTGCTATTCAGGGATGGGTAATTTATTGTATGTGTCCCATGTATTGAAGGATATTTATCAGCAGCCTTGGTCTCTACCCACCAGATGCCAGAAACACCCCACCCAGCCAGTTGTGAGAGCCAAAAAATGCCTGCAGACACTGCCAAATGTTTCCTAAGCGACAAAATTGCTCCCCTCCCCAGTTGAGGGACATAGAAATAGAACATATAAACAAAAACAAAATGTGTATTTTAGAATTGAAAAACACAGTAACTAAATTAAAAATTCACTAAATGTACTCAGTAAGTAACTGGAGATGACAGAAGAAAAAATTCAGAGAATTTAATGATAGAGCAAAATAGAAATTATCTAATTTGAATACAGAGAGGGAAAGAAGACTGATAAAATTAATAGAAGCTTGAAGATTGTGAGGTAACTAAAGGTTTCCCATTCATGTCATCAGAGTCTCAGATGGAGAAGAGTGCTGTGCTGAAAAAAAATTTGAGGAAATAATAGTTAAGAATATCTAAACTTGGTAAAAGATATCAATTTACAGATCCAAAAAGTTCAGTGAATCTCAAAAGGGATAAATCCAAAGAAATCCATGGCCACCCATATCATCATCAATCTTCTGAAAAAAGTAAAAAATGAAATTTCAGCCTTTCAGCATTTGTGGTGTACAGCTTAAAGTAGTATGTATAGGGAAATGTATAGCATTAAATTCTTGATTAGAATAAAGAAATATTCAAACCAATAATGTAAGTTTCCACTTTAAGAAACTAGAAAAAGAGTGGAGGAAAGGAAGGTAATAGGAAAAAAACAATATAGATAATAACAAAAAATCAATTAAAATGAAAACAAAAAATAATAGAGAAATAAATAATCCCAAAAGCTGATTCCCTGAGAAAGTCAGTAAAATCTATGAACTGCTAGCAAGTCTGATGGAAAAAAAGAAACAAATTATCAAGTCATGTGTGAAAAAAGACCTTGTGAACATTAAAGGGACAATAAAGGGAATACTATATGTGAACAATTCTATGCACATAAGTTCTACAACTTAGATGAAATGGACACCTACCTCAAAAACAGAAAATTACCAAATCTTACCCAAGATGTAATAAATAAATTGAATGGCTCTATAACTGTTAATGATCTGGAATTTATAGTTTTAAATCTTTGGAAAAATAATCTCTAGGCCTAGATAGTTTTAGTACAAAACCCTAAGAGATATTTAAGAAATGACACCATTGATACATAATTTGTCCCAGAAAATAGAAGAGGGAGGGATGTTTCCCATCTCTTTACAAAGCCCATGTTACCTCAATATCAAAACCAGATGGAGGGGCCGGTGAGATGGCTCAGCGGTGTAAGCACCTGCTGGCAAGCGCAAGGGCCCGAGTTCGACTCTCGGAACCCACATACGAAAAAAGGGCCGGTGATATCGCTCAGCGGCACGGGCACCTGTTGGCGCACGAGGTCCTGAGGTCAACCCCCAGTACCCACAAAAAAAAAAAAAAAAAAAAAAAGATGGAAGCATTACAAGAAAAATCACTTCAGACTCATAATGTTTCTCATGAACACAGACACAAAAATCTTCAACAGAATATTAGCACTTTGAATATAGAAGTATAATTTTTAAAACTGCCACAACCAAGTGGGTTTTCTGGGGACATAAGGCTGATTCAGCATGTAAAAATCAATCAATGAATTCCACCATATTAGGAAATTAAAGAAAAACTACATGATCACATCAATTGACATAGAAAAATATTCGACAAAATTCAACATCCATTCATGATAAAAACTCTCAGCAAACTAAGAATAGAAGGAAATTTCCTCAGGGTGACAAAAGGCATCTATGAAAAAACTTACATCTGACATCATTCCTGGTAGTGAAAGGTTGAATGCTAAAAGCTTTCCACCTAAAATGCAGAGCCGGGCAGATTTGTCTACCCTGACAACTCCTACTAAACATTGTTTGAAAGTCCTAGCCAGTCCATAGGCAAGAAGAAATGAAAAACATACAGACTATAAAAAACAATAGTGTCCCTATTCTCAGATGTTAAGATTACAATTATGATTTATATCTAAAGTGTTCCCCCAAAGCCTTATGTGTTTGTAGGTGGTTGGACCCCGGGGGCGCTACACTCATTAATAGATTAAGCCACTGATGAGTTTGTAGTTGACTTTCTGTTAAGAGGTGGGGTCGGGCTGGTGAGATAGCTCAGCGGCATAAGCGCCTGCCTGGCAAGCGCGAGGTCCTGAGATCGACTCCCGGTACCCACATACAAAGGAAAAAAGGGCCAGTGATATGGCTCAGTGGCACAAACGCTTGCTGGCAAGTGAGAGGTCCTGAGTTCGACCCCTGGTACCCACATTAAAAAAAAAAAAAGGTGGGGTCTAGTTAGAGGAGGGTCACTGGGGGTATGACCTGGAAGGATATATCTCCCTCTGTGGCTCCTCATCTTCTCTCTCTGCTTCCTGGCCACCATGAGGTGAGCAGTTTTTCATCTGCCTGCTCCTCGGCCATGCTGTTTCCACCTTGCAGCTGATCAAGTATGGACTGAAACTGTGAGTCAAAAAAAAAAAACCTCTCCTCCTTCAGATTTCAGGTGTTGAATATTTTGTCTCAGTGGCAAGAAAATGATTAAGACAATTACATAAGGAGAAAACCCCAATGAAGTGACAGAAAATCTACAATAAATAAGTAAATTTAGCAAGGTCTCAAGATACAGCATTGACATGCAGAAACCCATCCTTTTCTATAAGCTAGTAATGTACAATTAGAAGGAGAAACTTAAAGAAGGAGTAACATTCATAATAGCTCAAAAAAAAATGAATTAGTTGGGTTAAATCTAAAAAAAATATGTTTAGGACTGAATAAAAAGATAAAATTTTTAAAAAGATGAAATAAGCCAGTAGTGGTAGTGCACACCTGTAATCCCAGCATTCAGGAGGCTGAGGCAGGAGGATTGCTGCGAGTTTGCGGCCAGCCTGGGTTACATGGTGAGTTCAAGGCCAGCCTGAACTGTATAGCAAAACCCTGTTTCAAAAAGACAAAAAAATAAAAAATAAAACAAAGAAAGATCTAATAGATAGATATTTATTAAATACAATATCTAACTGTATTTTTTAGTTAGAAGATGCAATATGGTGAAGATGTCAATACTGACCAAATGGATCAATAGATTTATTATAACTCCTATCAAAATATTAGCATAATTTTAATATAAATATAGGCAAGTTGATTTTAAAATGTATATAGAAAGGCAGTGGGGCCAGAGATATAGCTCAGTGGCACAGCGCCTGCCTGGCAAGTGTGAGGTCATGAGCTCCATTCCCGGTACCAAAAAAAAAAAAAAAAAAAAAAAAAAAAGACAGGCAATGGAGCTAGAATAATTAAAACTATTTTGGAGAAGAAGAATAAAGTTGTGGGAATTATATTACTTGATTTTAAGTCTTGCTATAAAGCTACAGTAATCAAGACAGTGTGTTATTGGCAAAAGAATAGCCACATAGAGTAATGAAACAGACTTGAGAGGTTAGAATAGACTCACAGAAATATGGCCAATAGCTTTTTGACAAAAGTGTGAAAATGATTCAATAGAGAAGGGATAGTCTTCTCAGCAAATGATGTTATAATAATTGGACACTTAATCTGAACAGCACAGTTCTATAAAAATTAACTCAAATGAATCACATCTAAATGTAGAACATAATCTTTTAAAAAAAAAATCATGGGAGAAAATGCTTGTCATCCAGAACTTTCACTCAGCACAATGCCTTTGAGAGTCATCCAAAGAGCTCTTAAAACATGATCTAGAAAAAACAACTTGGACTCCATCAAAATTTAGATGGCACTGTGAAAAGCATGACAAGACACACTATAGACTGGAAGACACGACACACAGTACCAAAAGACTGGTATCCAGAATATACAAAGAGCTCTTAAGAGTGAATAAACTGGGTGTGGTGGGGCACATCTGTAATTTCAGCTACACAGGAGGCTGAGGCAGGAAGACTGCAAGTTTGAAGCCAGTTTGGTCAACTTAGTGTGACCGTCTCAAAAAAAAGAAAAAGAAAAGAAAAAGAAAAAGAAAGAAATGACTGGCAGTATAGCTCAGTTGTAAAGCACTTACCTAGCATGCATGAGGCTGTGGGTTCAGTCTCCAGTACTGACCTTCCCAAAATTCAATAGTAATAAAACAAACAACTAGAAATGGACAAACACATCCCAAAGATGATATAAAGATAGAAAACAAGGGCCTAAAAAGATGTCCAGTATCTTCAGCCATTAGAGAAATGCAAATTAAAAGTACATACCTATTAGAATAAAATAATAACAATAATAAATAACAACTAAGTCAATCATGGCAAGGGTGTAAAACAGTTTCTAATGAGAATGCATAAGAGTGCAGCCACTGCAGAGGTTGGCTTGGCGTTTTCATATAAAGTTAAACAGACAACTACCATTTGACCCAGCAATTCAACTCCTGGGACAGGAGAAATAAAAACTAAGTTTCACAGAAAAAAATATGTAAGTACTCACAGAAGCTCTAATTCATAATTGCCCCAAACTGGAGACAATGCAAATAGCCTTCAGTGGGTGAATGGATAAAAAAAAATCCATACAGTGGAGTACTAGTCAGCAATAAAAAGGAACAACTATTCAAACATCATGTAACAATTTGTAGGATTACACTGAGTGAAAGAAGTCAGTATCAGCAGGTCACATTCTGAATTATTTCATGTATATGACATTGTTGAAAAGACAAAACTATTCTGTTGGAGAGCAGATCAGTGGTTGCCATGGGGATGTCACTAGAAAGGGACAGCTTGAGGGAGTTTGGGGAATGACAGAGCTGTTCTGTATCCTGATTGTGGTGGTGTTTACACGTCTATATATACGTTAGAATTTGTAAAATAGTTATATATATATATATATATATATATATATATATATATCAAATTATCAAGTTGTACAACTTAAATATATGCATTTTAATTGCCAACTATGCTTCAACAAAGCTGGAAAAAGTCATGGAACTATATGCCAATTTTATTGTATAATAATTTAAAAGTAAAATAAAGTTTTAAAAAACTTCCCAGGTGGGCCAAGCAAAACAGTTGATGGCTGCATTCTGGGTATCGTCAGTCTTCCCTATCTATGGATTCCTTATCCTCAGTTTGACCAAGTGTGGATAGAAAATATTTGGAAAAATAGTGTCTATATTGAACATGTGCAGAATTTTTTCCTTGTTATTTCCTAAATAATATGGTATAACACCTGTTCACACAGCATTGGCATCCACTCAGCATAAGTAATCTAGAGATGGTTTAAAGTGTGTGGGATGATATGTTTAGGTTACATGCAAATATCATGCCATTTTCTACAGAGGACTTGAATCTCTGCAGATTTTGGCATCCACAGATGCCCTGGAACCCATCCCCCAACCAAGGGACAATTGTACTAAATTGTTCACCCATTGCTTAGCAACAAAGCTTAGGCCTTTCCACCAGTGCACTATGAGCTCCCAAATCAGAACAGAAGCTTCTTGAAAGTAGGGGCCAGGGTTCTGGCTCCTCTGGGGCTCCACAGACACCCCCAGATCATCTCTCCTTTCCTTTTTTTCTCTTTTCTTCTTATTTACTTCTCTTCTCTGTCTGTTTCTCTCTTCCTTCCTTGTTTTCCTTTATGGAAGTCCTCTGTAAGATCATGGCTGCCGAAGAGCTCATCCTGGGTCCTAGACTGGGTCCCCTCCCACGGCCCCCTGACCTGCAGTGACCTGCGGGTGGGCAGTGGGACACAGCCATGGTAGGAGGTGATAAATGTGTCCATATCTTCTTGCTTGGCAGCCTCTTTGGAGACGGTATGTGCACTGCCATACTGCAAGTCAGCACAAGGGCCAGTACTAGAAGCCAGCATCTTGAACTTGGGGCCACCCCACTAGCACTCCCAGCGGTTTGCTCCACCCCGCCCCTCCAGGCTCCAGGCCAGTATTTAAGGATGTCTTCCTTGTTGAACAGGAATCACCTTCGTGCAGATGGCGCCCTTCCCACCATCACGCTTCGACTTCACATACACAGGGCTGGAGAGCCTCAAAACCATGCCACCACAAAATGGTTTCTCTTCTTTCCTTGAAGTCACCAGCCCCTTCCCCATGCACCCCATCCATGCTGTCCCCGAAGTCAGAAAACCAGAGTGCCCCTGGCTGCCTGCCCATCTCTCTCTCTTTTTTTAAATTTTATTTTAAAGAGAAGAAAAAACAAAACAAAACAAATCAAAAAAGAACAAATTTTCAAAACAACATAATAGGAGGGTAACAATGGTTAATGCATTACGTATTGTTATCTTTAAGTTAGTTATTCAGGATACCAGATATTAGCATTCAATTGTCCAAACATTATTGGCACAAACCTTACTCTTCAATGAACTAAGTAAAATTAGTAGTGTATCTATCTTAACCATCTTATATATAAACACAATTTTTTTTTCCTTTCCCTTCTTTCTTTTCCCTATTCCCCCATCGCAGTCTCTCTTTCCTTTTGACCAGTTTCTTTTTGATTCACCATGTCTATTCTACATTTTGGATCTTATTTACTCTTTCAGTTTCTCATACTAGAGAGACAATACGATGCTTACACATGTGCGCCCAGTTTATTTCACTTATGAGTATTTTCTAGAGTTGCATCCATTTACCTATAAAAGTCTCCAGTTTATCCTTCTTTATGGCTGAGTAGTACTCCATTGTATAAAAATACCACATCTTTCTTATCCATTCCTCAGTTGATGTTGCCCATCTCTCTTCACAGCCAGCTCTGCCCTGGAAGAGACCTCGAAAGCATCTCATTTTCTTTTTTTTTTTTTAATTTTTATTTTAATGAATTAATTATTTATTTATTTTAGCATCTTGTTTTCTGCATCTCTCAGCCACTGGCAAGGTCCAGTCCTCACTCTCTCTCACTGGCCCTGGCCTCAGGCCCACTCTCCACACGACCACTCAAGCATGGGTACATGATGTGCCTAACCATACTGCAAACCTGCCTGAGCTCCCAGTATGTAGAAAGAAAATGCCCAAACACCTCCACCAGGCCAGCACAGTCTCTGCTGCCTGTGCCAGCTGTTGCTCCAGCCTCGCCGTCTCCCCATGCGCCCGCCCATTCCTGATGGGGCCTGTACACACTTCGACTAAGGTGCTCCCCTCCAGCTGCTGCTTGGCTGGTCAGCCCCAGTGTAGTAGAGCAAATAGTAGCCTCCAGAAGATCTCCACACCCTACCCTGGCACTGTGTATGTGGCCTTATTTGGAGAAAGCGTCTTTGCAGATGTCATTAAGTTAAGGATCTTGAGATGTGGCTATCATCCTTGATTACCTGGGTGGGCCCTAAGCCCAGCGATAAGTGTCCTTCTAAGAGTGAGGCAGAGGGGAGACTCAACAGCGAGGAGGGGGCAATATGATCTCACAGGCAGAGATTGTAGTGATGTGGCCACAACTGAAATTGCCAGCTGCCACCAGATGCTGGAATGGGCAAGGAACAGAGATTCTTCCCTAGGATCTTGAAGGAAGCATAGTCTTGCCAATGCCAGGAATTCAGCTTCCTGGCCTCCAGAACTGTGAGAAAGTATATTTCTCTTATTTTAAGCCACTGAGTTTGTGATCGTTTGTGACAGCAGCTGTAGGAAAGACACATTTGGATGTTACCTTCTCTGTAACACCTTTTCTAGCCTCCTGGGTAGACTCACTCCCTCTCTGTGGTTGCACTTGTCCCACTGGGTGGGTGGAGGGTACACAGGCAGCTGGGCATAGCTTCAGAGCCGGGCTGTCACTGCAAGGGAAGGATAAGCAAGGCATTCTATGCATGTGCAGGGGACAGTTTGACACAACTGAACACACTAGACATTTGTATATCCTACCGGATATGATGCCCACTGGCTAGCCACCACACAGAGGAATGTTTGCACAGGGCCACCAAGAGAAATACATAAGACACAGGGAGATAAATTTTTGCAAAAGGTAAAGGGATCAAGAGATGGAGGGAAGGGGGAGGGAAGCGAGGGAAAAGGATACAAAAAGATTAAAATGTGTTATGTACGTGTACATACTCCCCATGATACTCCCAATAACAATTTAAACCAGCCCATTGTTCATTTTCAGAATGGATAAATAGTAGTAAATTCACACACTAGAATACTATTCAGCAGTGAAAAATAAAGGCGCTATTGCTGCATATGTGGATACATCTAGAAAATACACATTGGAGCCAAAATAGTATTGCAGGGAAAGGTACGCAGAGGTGTTGCAGAAGCCAGTACTGAACCAAATGGAAGACTCTGCACCCAGGAGTTAGAAGGCAACTTTTATTTAACGCTGGCGGGCTGGTGGTAACTAGATTATTCCAAATTACCAGCATCCCCTCAGAGTAAAGCAGAAACTCATATAGGGTTTGTGAGCAGGGAATACAGAGCTGATAGCAGGTTACTCTACAACTGGTTACATACATTTGGTCATAAGTTGTTAGGCAGTTTGTGCTGGGCAAGCTTAGTTTAGGGGGAGTTGTTTATCATAAGGTGGGAAAGTCTAGGGAGAAGGCTGGGACTGAGTAGGTGAGTAAAGTCAAGCGTGTCCTTGGCTGGGCCAGTCTGTCCTGGGAAGAAAGTCCTTGAAACAAGATACAGGCTGAGTAGTGCAGCTGGGCCAAGTTATCTATGAGTTGCAGCTAGCGTGCCAGGTCAAGGCTAGCTGAGTCTAATGGTCTAACAAGGAGACAGGCTAGGCTAGCATAGCTTGTCTTAGCATGGTATCAGGCTGTTAGTTTTAAAATTCTGTCACAGAGGAATGTCACTGACGGAAAGAACAAGAGCAGGAGATGAATGGTTTAAGGTACACACATGTGCGGTGCCACCATAAAGAAAGTGAAGAGGCTAAAGAGCCTACCCGGAGACAGTGGTCATCTCTGCAGGGAGGGAAGGAGGGCTGGACTAACGGAGGCAAAGCTTGTCAAATGTCAGTGTGCATGTGGAAACAAACTCTAGCATTTGGTGTCCCTTCAGCGGGCCCTGGGCAGCAGCTGAGAGTCTGCATTTTCTCCAAGCTTCCAGGAGAGGCTGATGCCACGTGTCCAGGCCACACTGCAGGTAGTGAGGCTAAGCAAGACAGGGAGGGTCTAGACAGGATGCCTGACCCTTGCCGGGGATCAGAATCACAATGGGGCTTCTCAAAACTAAACAGACCCTGCTCCAGATCAGCTCTGTGTGCAGCCCTGGGGGGAGCCCAGGCCAGGGCATCTGCCCAGGTGGTTGGACAGTGCAGCAGGCAGAGGCTGTGCATCTGGTGATGGTACATGGGTGTCCGTTTTATTTTCACACTCTAGGGCTTTCATGTGTGTCTGCCATGTCCTGTTATATGTATGAGGCACACACACACACACACACACACACACACACACACACACACACACACACACACAGAGAAATAAAATGAAAAGGGAGAGCTAAGTGGAAAAGCCAAGCAGGGAGAGAAGGAGTCAGGAGAGGGGAAAAAGCAAGGAACCGAAAAGGATCCTAAAATACCTCCATCCATCAGTGAGGATGCCTGTCGGCCGTGAGGCTGTCAGTGGGCACAGCAGGCAGCAGCCACGCTGTTGGTCAGTCCGTCAGCCATCTGTCAGTGGCCAGGTCGGCCAGGCAGCGGCTCAGTGGCTAAGCAGCGGTCTGTCCATCAGCCAGCAAGTCAGTCTGGCTGTCACCACGCAGGCCTGTCTTCTTCCAAGCAGACAGCACATGGGCTTATTAGTATGGTGGTCAGTGGCTCAGTCAGGTTTTCTGTCAGCGCTGTCAGGCAGTTAGTTATTATGAACCCAACCCTACTGACAGTCATTGCCATAAGGATTGGTGTGAAAGGCCTGTCAGTGCCTGGAGTGGTCACTCATCTGCATATCAATCAGTGAGCCAGGAGTGAGGGAATCAGTCAGACAGGTAGCTTGTGATAGAACAGCCAGGCAGGAACCAGCCCGTCAGAGAGCCTTTCTCTATGTCAGCCAGTTAGTCAGCAAGACAACCTTCAGTCAGACAACCCATGAGTCTGTTGGTCGGGTGCAACATCAGTCAGACTATTAATTGGCTTGGCACCATGTCACTGAATTAGCGAGTCAGCGAACAGTCTTCAGTCACTCTGTGTGTGTTTAATCAAACCCTTCCTGAGTCAACCAGCCATCGAGATGGCCCGCCAACCCCTGGGCCTGCCGGTCAGATGCTGCTGGGTCACCCCATCACTGCAGCCGTCAGTTGGTCCATCAGCAGGTAGCTGTGTGCCAGGCCGCTGGCCAGATGGACAGCCACAGGAGCAGTTCCGCATCTGCGCTGGGCAGAGGACTTGGGGAGAACTCAGCAGCAGGTCTGTTGCTATTATTATCTCAGAAACCTCTCAAGACTCCGGAAGGTGGAAAGGGCCATCAACAGCCCTCCCTTGCCCCCTCCTTCCCACCTTTCTCCATTAATGAGGTTCCTGCCACAGAAAAGGGGCGCTTCCTGGAGGCCGGAACTGGAGGAGGGGCAGATGTTGGTAGATGGTTCCCGTCAGTCCTGGTCTGAGGAGTAGGGTGAGAACAGGGCCTGGCCCTGTCCTTCCCTTGGGGCCCCCACGTTCTCCCACCCAAACCCCAAAGTCTAAGCTGCCCTCCTCTGGACAAGCAGGAAGGAAGGATATAGCTGAAGCTGACACAAGGAGAGATGGATTTTACATCAGCTCTTTATTTCATCAGCAGAGACTCGGTTACTGTCTAACTGTGGTATTATGAATGCTCCTTTACTCGTTCCTACTTAACGCTTCAACCCTCCTGAAAGGTGATGTCATCTCCTTTCCTAGATGAGGCCCTGGGGCTTGAGAGAAAGCACATGGCTAAGACTCATCCAACCCAGGCTCCAATGTCCCCATGCTTCACAGTACATGGCTACCTCTCTGGGGCTGCCCAGGGCTCTCTGCTCCCAGCCTCACAATCCCCTTCTTTTCCATGGGGCCAGAGGAGCGAGATCTGCTGTCTTTCATGCTCTTCGCTCTCTGCTAGAAAGCAGCTGTCTCCTGTGCTCACTTTTGGTGCTCATTATGCCTAGAGCCAGCCAGGAGACTGGGGGAGGGCTGGGTAAGGCATTCCTTGGCTTGGGTCTGTAGTAATTGGCCCACTCTTTTATAAGTGCCTGGACTTACAAAGCTGGAAGGGATCTTGAAGCTTGTTTGGTCTGCATCCAGGCTCATTGGAGGCAGAATCCCTCCTACAGCCATGCAGCCAGCACCCGATCAGTACTTACACATTCCCAGTGACAGAGAGTTCGCTACCTCTCAAAGGAGCCATTTCTGTTGTGAGGCCATGTTGGCTGTGGGGGACCACCTGGATGGCTGTCCTTGAGAAAAGAGCAACTATCTCCATCTTGGCTGAACCTGGACCTAATTCCACCTATTGATATGTACAGAGCTGGCTAGGACTTTTCCTTATCTCTTTAATTGGCTTTAGGCAGTGCAAATAGGTCCAGCCAAGGTCCTGATGTGTAGTCTTTAAAGCAAGGCGACAGGCCTGTGTTTTCCCACTCCTTTGCTTCCAATACATGGTTGAGCCTGGCGGGATGGAGAGCCGTGCTCCACGCTGTCGCTGTCGTCGGCTGGGATCGAGCCTCGAGAAAGAGGCTATGACTTCCCAGGGCATAAAAGATTACACATCAGAGCTGAAGCACTGACCCCAAAACATTAGATACTATCTTGAATTGTGTTATGCAGATTACTCCTTCTGCATATCCTTCCCTCTGCATTTGCAAAGGTGATTTTCAGGCCTAGCCCAGCTTATGAGACTCAAGTACTTCCCGCCACTCTCACAGTCACTCATCCCCAAGCCACTCCCCTCCTTCAGAATTAATAAAACCTGGGTTCGGCCCTGGGTCGTGGCCTTTGTTCCAGTAGCCACCATCTTGGCTGGACTTAGGACCTCTTGGCTCCCCACAACTATAAATATGCCTTAGTGTCTTTATTCTCACCGTGGATTGCATTGGATGTGGTAGATTGGAATTAACTCGGTAGAATTCCAATAACTTCCTTTTGGGTTTACAAATCTAACTTCCTGGACCATGACGAGGACCAGGAAGGGGAAGGGCTCTCTATAGTTGGCCCTTAGAAATACCCTCCACATCGTAAGCCCACACCTTCACATCTCAGTCCTGTGTACTGGTGCCGCCTAGATCCAGCCTTGTATTTCTCAGGACAACTGACCTGCTACGCAGACTTGGGGTAAGACAAAAGGATTTCCTGTTTGTTCGGTTTTCTGTAAGGGAAAAGGCAGCATGCTGAAAAACAGTGGAAAGAGCAGTGATCTTGGGTCAGGGGGGTAGATCTACTGCATTAAAGGCCTCTCTATTTTTCACTCTTTGCTCTATCTGTGGTGTTAAGTGCCCTCCAACCTTCAGTTGCTTTGGCCAGTTTGGTAACAAACAATGCAAGAAGGGGCTTATAAGGACGGTCTGGTGTCTCTACTTCCTCTCTTGGGCCTTGGCCATCTCCAGGAGAACAGCATTTTGTGGAGTGGTTTGTTATGCAGAACTGAGTCACTTAGAAATGTCCAATGTATGGTCCTGGTGGCGTCCCTGCAAAGCCCATAATCTCATGTGGGGGGCTACAGCTTAGAGGTAGCACCCTTGCCCAGCATAAGCAAGGCCCTAAGTCTCAGTGTCTGTTAAGTGGAGCTGGTACACTCTGCCTTTCCTCCTCCTAAGGAGACAGTCAAAAGCGATCATAGATGGGGAAGTGCAATGCTAATTGGGAAGAGCAAAGTGAGGGCTGGGCCCGGGAGGGCCCAGGGACGGGGCTGGATGGCTGTGACCTGTGGCCACAGGTCAGGCTCTGCTCGAGAGGGCATGCAGTGTATTAACCCAGTTCAGCTCCAGCTCAGAAGCCAGGCTGGAGTGATGGGCTGACTGACTGGAGACTTATTTACAAACACAGCCCTTTCGCCTTCACTTCCTTGGAAAGCCCCATTGGTGGCATATAAATGAGAATCAATAGGCCAGTTATTAAACCGTAAATATCCCTCCCTCAGGCACAGGGGCTAAAAGCACTGAGCTCTCACCCAAGAGCAGCAGAGCTGACAGCCCGGGCTCTGGGCCTCTCAGCTGAGGGAGTGCAGAGAGCCTCAGGTGGGGGGTACCTCGGCCCTCAGCCCAGCCAGCCTCCCCAGCAACAGAGGAGACACTGCTGTTACCTTTCTGGGTGGGAAGGAGGCCGATCCGATCATTCAAGGAGCCCTCAGCCACCACACAGCATCTACAGTGTAGGAGGGGAGGAAAGTGACATTGGTGGGGGCCCAACCTCTCTCCTACCTGGCTGCGACTCCGTGCGCAAGTCAGAAAGTGGCTGAGAAATCTCCTATCCATGCACAGAGACTGCCCAGGCCCCCAAAGAGAGGGTGATACAGCCAAAGGCATATGCCCAGAAGCGGACGGAATCTAGACTTGAACCCAGGTGTGTAGCCTCAAGTCTGTGCTATCAACTAAGACAGGAGAGGAAATGCCATACAGATGTAGGCTTGGGGACAGTGACTTTGGGAATGATAATGATGATTGTGATGATGGTGTTGCCACTTTCTAGAGCTCTTTCTGTAGACCATGACCTGGGTTGGGTATTTTAAATCTTCCACGTGATTAAATTTGCCAGCAGCCCCTTTGGGCACCTGGGTCTGTGGAGACCCACAGCCTCCTGCCTCTTTCCATATATGTGAAAGGAGTGGCCGGTGACAGGTAGGCGGTGGCGAGTTCTTGGTTGGGAGGGGCTTGGACACCAGGCTGAGGTACTGGGACTCTACCCTGAGGGCCATGAGGAGCCACAGAAGGTTTGTGAGCCGTTCACAGTCTAAACAGAGATGTTTCCCAACTTTCTTCTTACCGTACAGTCAGAGCTTGAGGAACCCAGAGGGGCAATATTTCTGAGTCAGGCTCAGGGGCTTCCAGGGAGGAGGTGGCTTTCAGAACTTTCCCACCTGTCTGTAGTTCCTCTTGGCTGCTTGGCCTTTCCTTCCAGGCTGTCTTGGAGCACTGAGTACCTTGGATTTATTTCTATTTGCCAGCCTCCTGCTCTAAGTTCACATGATGGCATCCAGCCACCTCTGGGGTCACGTGTCCCAGAGACACAGCAGTGGAGGGAGCACAGCCAGGAGTCCTTTCCCAGCCTCCCCCCACCTAGGGAAGGCCCAGAATCCCAGGACCAGGAATTATCCATCCAGGCTACACATTCAGATCACCTGCGGAACACTCACGCCACCAATGCCAAGTCCCACCATGGCCATTGAATGAGTCCTGCTCTCCTAGTAAGACTCAAACATGGACACACAAACATACATTTACTGGCTGCTGGGTGATTCTACTGGAGACCAGGGCTGGAAGTCACGGGGATCGTATACCCAGGCCAGCCCTGGAACCCATGTGGCCATGATCTCTGGTGAACAGGGTCAGCTGGCACTGGCTGGCCAGGTCTGGCTCAGCCTTGCTTTATGGGGTCCTATAGGAAGATTGGCAGTGTTGCCAGTTCCTACCACCTTCAGCATCCTTGTTGCGATCAAGTCTCTGAAGTCAGATTGGGCCCTGGGCTGGGACAGCCCATGAGCAGTTTGGGCTCAGGCAGGACCCCTTCTTGTTACTCCATATCCCATGGATAATGGCTGACACCACTATGCCCAATGTCTTGGCTGCTTAATGGTTCTGGTCCCTGGCACCACCAGCCTTGTATTTCCCACAGTTTATGCTCCCTCTGCTTCCTGTGAACAATGGCTGAGTCATCTTTGCTTAAGACAGAAAATGAAGAGCAAAGAGCTGCAGGACCATAAGCCCAAGGCCCAGGCAGCCAGGTTCAAGCCCAGGGTCTGTACTATAGTTTGGATCTGGAATGTCCCCCAAAGGTGCATGTGTTAAAGGCTTAGTCCCCAGCTTGGTACTGTTGGGAGGTTTCCACTTTAAGAGGCACAGTCTAGAGGGAGATCTTTGAGGCTCTAGGGTTGTGCCCTCAAAGGGGATTGTGGGATCCTGGTCTCTTCCTCCTTCTCTCTTTTGCTTCCTGGCCATGAAGGGAGCAGCTTTGCTCCTCCATGCTCTCTTGCCATGATGTCCTGCCTATCTGCCCAAAGCAACAGGGTCACTAAGCATGGATTGAAACCTCCAAAACTGTGAGTCAAAATTAACCTTTTCTCTTATTAAGTTGGCAGTCTCAGGTATTTGTTATAGAAATGGGAAGCTGACTGACACCATCTACTTCTTGCTAGTTGTGTGCCTGTGTTCACCCTCCCTGGTCCTCAGCTTCCCTGTTGTTGAAACAGTGGGGATGATAAAAATAAAAGCACCTCCATTATGAAGATGCCAAGAGGCTCAGATGAGCTGATTTTTGACAAACTCTCTGAAGAGCGGCTGTCACATAGAAAACACTCAGGGTGAGTAGTGATTTTTATCCTCATCCTGCCAAAGGCAAGTTGCCCTGGATAGCAGTGGCCACTAGGTTGTTTTCCTACCTTAGATCTGAACCCTTTTTCTAGATTTGGAGGATTTTCCATTCCTACCTGTTGCCAGAGAAGCTGAAAATCTAGCTTCTCACTTTCCCAGTCTCCATTGCAGCTAAAATGCAGATCCGTTACCTGAGGTCTGCCAATTAGATGGGCCATGCTGCACATCAGCAGGACCCCAGAGAAGCCAGGCTGGTGGTGAGTGTCCGGGCAGGGCCCCAGGGGGCAGCAATGGACAATCTATGGCCTGGGAGGTGGAGCAGTGGGTGGCCTCCTGTGCTTAGTGGCAGTGTCCTCCCCACACTGATCTGACATGTAGTCTGGGCACTGTGATTTCCAGCCCTTTCCAGTGACTCTCTGAGTTGCCAGTATCCACTCAGCAAATGCTACTTCTGCTCAATCTGCTTTCACTTCTGCTTCCTGCGTGAATGGCTTTGCTTTATGCCAAGAGGGCCGAGTCTCCTAGGGACCTGCCACCGGACTTAGTCACTGTGAGATCCCTACAGACCAAGCTGCTGCCTGGAGACACTGGAGCCAGGACTCACGCCACTGAGGGTGTGCATACGAAGGATGCAGACAGCTGGTCCTCTGGCTTTGGCTCCAAAGCACTGGTCCCAGGCCTGAGGTGGCTGGGAAGAGCTCTGACAGAAAAGGATGGCTTCTGATTTAAATGCACCCAGCGAGGAGCCATAGTACATTCTCGCTTGCAGACAGAGGCCTAGGAACCAGCTGGCCAGGAAACAGGATTCCTGCTTGCCCCCACCAGGCAAGACCACATTATCAATTGGATGTAATTAGAGACTCTCACTTTTACACTGAGCTTCCTATTTTCACCTCTTTATCTCATCTCTGCCCATCCCAGAGGGCACCTGGAGCTGAGAGGTGCACACTGGCTTTCCCAAGTCCCTCAGCAATGGGTGGTAGAGACTGGTCTCCTAGCCAGGTGTTATGTCAGTGCTCGATGGGACCTTTGAGGAAACAGACTCAAAACGGAGGTGGTCAAGGGAATACTTCATGAGGAGGCAGATTTTGAAGGTGTAGCAAAAACAAATAAAAAACTCAAAAATGCTCTTTATGACTTTGGGATGGGATACCCTGCCATGGGAGAGAGTGAGTTCTCTGTTACTGGAGGTGTGCAAGGAGAGGTAGGTTATGTATTAGGGCCTAAGTTTCCCACACTAACTGAGACATGTGGTTACATGGAGGTGGGGGCTCCTGAGAAGGTGCTGGTTCTTTTGTGATCTCGTTGTTTCTCTCCTTGGAGGCAGTTAGCCAAGAGCACAGAGACACGCACGTGAAGTGGTCCAGTGTCACATGCTGCCAGCAGACTTCGCACTGCCTCAGAGGGTACAGCAGACCCCAGAGCTATGAAGTCCTGCTCCACTATACACACTCGCATGTACACACCCTGCTTTATAGACACAGGAAACTGAGGCCTGGAGAGGGGAAACCAGGGTTCTTGAGCCAGGTGGAAGCAGAGGCAGGATGGGAATCCATCTTTGACCCTCGGTTTAGAGCACTGGTCCTGAATGGGGTTTCCATGCAGCAGCCTCCGCGTGCCCTGGAAACTTGGTAGGAAGGCAAATTCTCGGGCCCAGCTGACTCTGAAAGGCTGGGGCAGGGCCCACAGTCCCGGCTTTCTCAAGTCCTCTGGGCGTTCTGATGTCTGCTCAAAGTTGAGAGCCACTGACAGTGTTTTGGGGAATTTTTAGTTATTGTTGATTGGGTTGGGTTTGGTTTTGGTTTTGGTGTTGCTTTGTTTTGTTTTGCAGCACTGGGGGTCAAATCTAGGGCCCGCTGAATACTAGGCAAGTGCTCCACCACTGAGCCACATCCCTGACATTTGTGCTTTTTATGTTACAGCATTAACTGACCTGAAGCCAAGGGCTAGGAAGTTCTTCCTGTGATCTTCCTGGTGTTGTCCATCCACTCTAAGCCATCCAGGTAATGGCTTGTAGACTGGCTTACAGACTACACTTTTGTTCTTAATGGGGTTAACATCTCCAAGCTCAGGATGGCAAAGTTACTGAGCAGCGTGCTGGCTTCACTAGTGTTAGAACTCATGGCTCCCACGTTTCCAGCCTGGGATCAAGTGGCTCACTTGGGCCTGGTTCCTCCTGCTCCACCCATGTTACATCACAGGGCCTCCAACCCCATGGAAGACCCTGGGCCACGGCACTCTGACCAGCCAGCAACAGGCTTTTCTCTAAGAACCCTGGCTATTCTGGGGAGGGAGGGCTGGCTTGGTTTATTTATTGCTATCATTAATTAGTTGTGTTGGGGATGAAAGACAGGTCCCCGGAGAAGGCCAGTGCATTAGAGCCCATTATTCCATCATTGCTCTGGGCTTGCTGGCGAGAAGCACAGCCCTCTTTGCTGTCAGCCCCTCACAATTAATTAGCCCGCAGCCCAAGAGGCAGCCCGTGCCCCCTGTGGGTGGGGAAGGGCTCTCTTCTGGCATCTGATGTCCTCCAGGGCTCCTCTGTCCCAATTCCAGTTGGAAGGTGTTGGACAAGCCCTCCTGGGTGGGGGCAACTGCCATAGCAGGGTGCAGGAAGAGGTGGGGATTCCAGGCCAGGTCACACCCCTGTCCTGAGACTGCTGTTGAATGCAGCCTGTGATGCGCCAGACACCAGGCTAAGTGCTTTGAGCACACACTTAATTCTCACAAATGTGCTAGGAGGCACATCTTTATATGAAGAAATGGAGGCTGGGGGCAAGGGGCTTTCCCCAGGACCACACACAGTGACAGAGCAGGTGTCACCCTGGGTCTGTCGCATCTGCTCAGGAAGCTGGGGGCCTGGTTCCCCAACAGGGAAAGAAGGTCAAGCCATGGATAATGAAGCAGAGATGATGGACTATGGGATGTGGTCAAAAGGTCCTCCACTGAACATGGAATTAGAAGCCAGGAGTTCAGGTCCATATGTGAACTGAGTGACCATCGGTAAGTCCTCAGTCTACCCATCAGTGAAAAGATTAGGTCCAGAGACACGAGCTCTTCTCTAGAAAGGCAGAAGAGCCTAGTGCTTCAAGCGAGGTGGCCTTTGGGGAGTTAGTTACTTAACCCCCTGAGCCTCAGTTTCCTGTTTGAAAAGCAGAGGTAGAAATGCCAGCCTCGTGGAGTCTGTATAAGGACTAAATGAGATAGTATGCGTCTGACATTTAGGATGGCCAATAAGTATGATGAAGAGGAGGACTGGGAAGAACTTAGTCTCAGGCCAGTTTTGCCATGGGTCTTGATCAAGTTAATCCAGTAATCACAGAACTGCTCTGCACTGTGTGTTCATTACGGCTGGTGGCCTTGCGAGAGGAAAGTATGGCTAAGGTTCTGAAAGGGCCCTTCTGCTTCCCTGCTCAAGACTTGGATTCCAGGCCTGCTCATGCCTCCTGCTCGGTAACCTTGGGCACGTTGCCCACGTGGCCTGCCTCATTGCAGGCCTTCATCTTCCCATCTATAACAGAGGCAGGTTGGTCCAGGCCAGCAGGGACACAGACTCCGACCCCCACTCTCTCCTCACACGGGCAGGAGTGGCCACTCCTGAAGGCCGTCACTGGCCTTCACTATGGCTGACTCAGGCTTTGCCCAGAGGTGGGGGCCAGGCTGCCTGCCCGAAGGTGCTAAGAAGTTAATTAAACCCTTGAGAAGCCATTTGTTAGGAGGAGAGCAATGGTATATTCAATACCAACCAAGGGTTAGTGCAAAGTAATGAGTCTTTCTTTAGCTGTGAATAATGAGTTCCCTCCCCTCGCCAGCATCCCCAACTCTGAAGGATGGTCCTGGGGAAGCCATGGCTCATCTTAATGGCCAGCGTGCGACGAGCCCAGCAGGCCGGCCTCCAGCGCTCAGCATCTCCACCAGAGACACCAGCTTCTCTCGCTTTGCTGTTTTTTCTAACTCTTCTCCAGGGGAGACCGGAGGCCCAGCAGAGATCTGGGGACCTGTCTCCCTGTCTCTCTCTCTCTGTCTCAGTCTCTCTGACTCTCTGTGTGTGTGTGTGTGTGTGTGTGTGTCTTTCTTTGTCTCTCTCTTTCTCTCTCTGTCTCTCTCTGTGTCTCTGTCTCTGTCTCTGTCTCTCCCCCCGTCTCTCTCTCCCCCTGTCTCTGTCTCCTCTTTTCTTTCACCCTAGCTGCCAGGGAAAAGTTCAGGGCCACCATGTTGTACACCCACAGCACTCACACTGTATGTAGTCAGCAGCGCTGCCATGTGAGGCTCAGAAACAGTTTGGAAGGGGAAGGCGAATGAGAAGTGAGGGTTTGGTTATCACTGGCCCAAGTGGGTGCTAATCCATCCTATTTCTGCTAAACTCCCCCTCCCCGTCAGGGCCACATGCCCAACCTACAGAGGGCAACCTGCCTTGAGCAGCAAGACAGGCGGCGGGGGTGGTGTCCCAGCCTGGTCCAGGCCCAGGATGTGGTGTGCACACAGCTAACTCCAACTCCTCTGAGCTTTGTTCTTCCCCAGCTGTTTCTGTAAAGAGTGAGGCTGGTCTAGCTGTGCATCCCACGTGGGACTTGGGGACAAAGGAGACCTTATCAAGGTCCATGGGGAGTGTGGCATGGCACCCAGCTCAAGGAGCAGCATGGTCCTGGTCTTGTGCACCTACACCCAGGAGCATCTAACTTTGGGCAGCTTCCAGGATGGGTCCCTTCTGATTCTGCTGCTCACCCCAGGTGACCATCCATCTGTCTGTTCATCTCTTTGTGGGCACCCCTGCTCAAGACAAAATTCTGGCATTCAGAGGCGGTTTCAACCTACTTCCAACCTGTACCTGAGGGAGCATGGTCACAGCTGATAAATAGGGAGCCCTGCGGCCTCCCCCTCACCAGGTGGTCCTTGCTTTGTCTCTTTTGTGATAACACAAAAAGAGGCCAGCTGGGGGAGGGAAGGATTCCATGGCCTAGCAGGTGTTTGTCTCCATACTGGCAGCCATCGTGGGGGAAGTGGCAGGAGGGGCGGGGTGCAATCATTCACTGGCAGAGCTGGGGACAAGGCACCTTGATTAGGCCTCTGAGATAATCGCCACACACCTGAGCTGGCACCCCCAGGAATCTCCCCACCTGGCAGCCTCCCCTTTGTCTGCCTGGGGAGTCTCCAGATTCAAAGCTTGAGACTGTAGCTGATACATTGGGTGGGAGCCAGGCACTGGAACCCGAGAACCAAGTAATGGGTTGGGGGGGCTTTAGGGGCCAAGGGCTCCTAGAGCTGCGGGAGCCAGGCTCCCTTGCCACCCAGTAGATGAGCCATTTGCAGAGGTGGAAGCCCACGTCCTCTGCTTCTCTAGGCCAGAAAGTGAACCAGTAGTCAGGAGCAGAGAGGACCAATTGGGGAGAGTAGGGAGAACGGGTAGTGTGTGTGTGTGTGTGTGTGTGTGTGTGTGTGTGTGTGCATATACACACTTATACATGGATCTTATACCACAATCTTTATACACGGTCAAGGTGAGGATGGGAAAAGACGGTCAATCCACTGGATGGTCCTCTTCTTTTGCCTCTCCCCAAGGTCACCTGGCTCCAGGAGATGATTCCCATGTCTCTCTTCTGGAGGGAATTCTTTGCCTAGGGGTGCACACTTGGCCTTTCAGGGAGCAGGACAATGTTCCAGGGGTTGACAGAGCTCACACCATGCAGAATGAGATCAGGTGGGTAAATACTGGGCATCTCCACCCCTTGAGGAGTGGAGCGGTTCTGCAGTGTGATCCACTCAGTCATCTGGAAGGTTAAAAGCAGAAGCGAGCCAGAGCCCACACTGCTTCCTGCCTTTGCTCCCTTCCCCCTCACCTCATGCCCTGCACAAGCTTCCTGGGCTCAGCTTTCAAATGAACAACTTGCATCCAGGCCCAGGGCTGCTTGTGTGGGTCCCCAAGTAAAGACTGGGTGACAGCGTGGGTGGGTAGGGTCCTCCTGGTGCCCTGCACAGGGGCAAGGGGCAGGGAAGGGCAGAGAAACAAAGCCTCTCAGGGGCCACGTGGCTGCACGTCTTCCCTGAGCAAAGAGGGTCCCAAATTCCCTTACTGCAGTTGGTGACAGATGAGACCCTTGCCTTCCTGGGCACACACTGGAGCCCACTGGGAGCCTGCAGTGTGGCCATGGGGCTTGGGGTGTTTGGGACTCCTGGCTGGGGACACACATGAGTGTGGACAATGGTGAATGTGGGCAGGTGGGCATCTGTATATATGTAAATGTGGCATTGTGTGTTTCAGAATCAGGATCAAGGGGTTTCTGGCTTCGAGGCTCTGGCCTTGGCCCTGACTCCTCTGCAGGGCCCAGAGCTGATCAGCAGCAGGGCAGGGCACCGCCCCTAAAAGTGGAGGCTGGAGTGGAGCCATGCTTAGTGCAGAGGGAAGACAAGACCACTCCAGCCTCCTGTGATCAAGTGGGGACATGGGTGCAGGGTGTCACAGAGTGCTCCATGCTACCACATGGCTCTGGCTCTGCCCCAAGGAAGGATCTATGTGAGGGGTGTTTAACACAGCATGGATTTGGAACCCATCTCTAAGAGCCCCAGGCCCACAAGCTGCAGAACCAGAGCATCTAGGAGAAGCCTGGTCCCATCCTGCCCACTCCCTTTCACATTCCACCCCCAAAGCCCTGACTTCTCACTAAAAACAGAACAGCAAACTTGGTGGGGGATGCTGTCTGCCCACAAGAGGGGCTGGCAAGTAGCCAGCTTTTTTCCAGCGTGAACAGTCTTCCAGGGTCACGTTTAAGGGAGGCCCCAGCCTCCTTGGGGCTGACATCCCTGTCCCAGGGACCTCCAGGTGCAAGGCCCTGGGGAGGTCAGCTTGGCCCAGCCTGGTGTTTCATGTGAGGAAGGCGAGGCTCATAGAGGGAAAGCCATCTCCCCAGGGTCCCACAGCATGGCAGAAAGGCCAGGATTAGAACTGGTACCAGGTTTGCCAGAACCACCAGCTCTGCAGAGGAACTTTGTACTCTCCTGGCCCTCTTGGCCCATTGCTCAGATTCTACACTGACCAGGAGCCACAAGCAGGGTGGCAGTGTCCCCACTGCAAGTGGCCCCAGGGCTCTGAGACAGCTCCAGGGAGTGGCTCCTGCCCATCGTGCCAGCCAGACCTGCTGGCCCTGTCTGACACCAGGAAGTCCCAATCTCATGGGCATCTGAGGGATCACCCCAGATCGGCCCGAATGAAGCCAGCCCTGCCTGGCTGCCACCTCACCAGCCCTCTGACAATGGCCTTCTAAATTCATGGCCCCACCCCTGCCCACAGCTTGTCAATGTTATTTGGAAATAGGGTCTTTGCAGATGTAATCCTGTGTCCTGGTAAGAAGAAGGAAATGTGGATGGAACAGAGACACATGGAAGGGGGTGGGGCATCATGGGACACTGAAGTGATGCAGCTCAAGCCAAGGACTATAAAGATGACCAGCAGCCACCAGAAGCTAGTAGGGACAAGGCAGGATTCTCCTCTAGACCCTTTGGAGGACACAGCCCCTGCCCACACTTTGGTTTCAGACTCCTGGCCTCCAAACTGTGGGAGGTTTCACTTGTGCTGTTACCCCACTCTGGTAATTTGTCATGGCGGCCCCAGGAAACTCACACCCATCTTCTCTGCACAGCTGGAGTCCCTTGTCTGTCCCAGCCCATCGTGGGCTTTAGCCACACCAGCCTCTCACCCCAGAACTGGATCTCAGCTCCCTTATTTGCTCCTTCTTGGGCCTTAAGCTCTGCTTCTGAGTTCTCCCAGCCCCACTGGCTGATCCTTCACCTTGGAGCCCAAAAGAGCTGGGCACTTCCCACCCTAAACAGCTCCCACCACCCTTGGGCCAGCTCCCCTTCCCCTGTCCCTCCTTGTGAGGCTGAATCAGGCCTGTCCTCCAATCCCTGCGTCATCTCCAGCAGGTACCCTGTACCATCAGTCTCACATGGCCTGCAGGCTGGGTGGGAACCCTTGGACTGGATGACCCCAAAACCCTGGGCAGCACTTCTAGCTTGTCACATGCTGCATTGTTACCATTTGTTTATTTAAGAATCTCTGCCACTGGATGTAACTCTGGGTGTGAAGGTCATTCTGCGCTCTCCAGGACAGTGTGGAAGAGAACACAAAGATGATTTCCACCCAGCCCTTTCCTTTGAGGTGGGAAAACTGAGGCCAGAGAGTAGAACTTGCCCAGAATCATGCAGCCAACAGGGATCAAACCACAGGTTTTCCTCAGTGGAAACCACATTTAGGAGTGGTCCTTTTGGTTTTCCCAGGAGAGGAAGCCACTTCCTGAGTCCCTCCAGCCTCACAGCACCTATGGGATTAGGTGGGTGGGCCCCCGAGAGCTGGAGAGGGAGACCTCGCTCCTAACGGAGGTGTGACAGTAAGCTGGTCAGGCTGGGCGGGAGTGGGTGTGTACCATACCTGGGCAGGACTGGGAGCTCATGGGTGGAAAGTCCTCTCTGGGGCTGATGGGCTCTCGCACACTCCCTGGACTGCCTCTATACCTGCCTCAGTTTCCAATCTCATATCGGCTTCAACATATCACTTAGACTCCTCAGTTTCCCCTGCTGTAAGTAACGGGGGTGGGGAGAGGCCCCTGGAGCCAACCACAACACAGGCTCACTCACAGTGCTTTCCTTGCTTGTAGTCTCAGCCCCCACAGATTTGCCTACCCCCATCATGGCTTGGGTGTCCCCTGCTCCCTGGGGCAGAGTGGAGGGCTGGCGACCACAGGAGAGCTGGATGACCTCTTGGGCCTGGCACAGATCAAATGGACCTCATTTCTATCTCGCAGGGCTGGTGTGGGGTGGCCATGAGGTACTACCTCCCTACTATGACTTCCTGCCACCTGCCAAGATTTTCTCTGGCTTTGGTGGCATCAGTGTCCTGGGTGCATCTGCAGCCCGGTGATTCTCAGCCGTGTGTTATGGGACCAGCTCAGGCCACTGTACGGTACTGCCAAGCATCCCAGACTTCACTGGCATCTGGGACAGCTTGAGACCACAGCTTTGGTGCTCAGAAATAGCCATATACCTTTTTCCGGGATCCCGCCCTGCAGGAGCAGGTGATCCTGGTGAAGGACATGGGTGGCTGCTCCTACGTGCCACCCTCCACAATGCGTAGCCCCTTCCAGGAGCCCATCAATTTCTTCTGTCCCCATGTGGGAGGATGAGGGATGCAGGGAGATGAAAGGCCTGTCCCACTGTCCACCTAGTTGGCTCTGCCAGGCTAGGCAATTTTGCTGATGTCACCTCTTTAGAGATATTAAATATTGATAATGCGATAAATTTCCCCTGCACCTTCTGTGACTCATGTCTCGGTGTGTACCTGATGGAAGACAAGTAGGCTGGGGGGCTCCATGTAGGTGACAGGCATCCATTCTCCAGGCACTCGTGGACTGGTGCTGAAAGGGGCTGGGAGGTCATCTGGTCTATCTCTGATGGCTGCCAGAGCCTGAGATGAACAGAATTCATGGAAGGAGAAATCATCCATCTAGCTCCCCACCGTGATCAATCACCTCTCTTAGGAATTTCTTCTCCAAGTCTGACCATGATCCATACTGACCAGGAGCTTGATAGGCAAGCCCTATAGCTCGACACCCAGATGACCCCAGAACTTCATTTCTAGGGAGAAGAGCACCTAAAGAGGCTCAGAAGTGTCCCTTGGAGCACTTTCTGACTATCCATTTGCTGTGTGACCTTGGGAAATGCATAACATCTCCGAACCTCAACGTCCTCATCTATGAAATGGACAGCATCTCTGCCCAGCAGACTTCCAGCACTTGGGAACAGGGCTTTGGCTTCCCTGGCAGAGTCTTGGGTGGAGGGAGGAGCCCTGGGCTGGCTGTGCTCTGCAGTAAACAACTCGATCAGATGAGACAATAAATGTGCAAGGGCTTTGCAAATGTAAATTGCTTTGTAAACACAGAACGTTGTGTAAATGTTAGGGGTAATTATATGCTTCAGGAATTAGGCAAACTTCCTCAGAAGGGGGAAGTTTCCCAATTTGTTCTTTTACCTCAGCGCTGGATGCCTGTGCTCAGTTTTTTTTGGGGGGGAGCCCCCCAGAGCCCAGATTGGTGGTGTTTCTCCCCTCCTCCCTTCCTCTCCTCCTCCCCTCCTCCTGTGGGCTTCAAGCCAGCCAGACTCGGTCCCCTGATTAAAAAGGCTCAAGAGTGGTGAGCTTATCAGTTACGGGGAATCAATAGGCCTTTTCTTTATATTTTTCAATTAAAAGAGCTGACAGAGAAAAGAGAAAAACTCAAGTGCCCTGGCCGTCAATAGTTGTTGGGGAGGGGAAGAGCGGGGTCAGTGGGCTGGGCCGTCCGTCTGTCAAGGCCAGCTCTGCTGCCTGGGCCCAGCTGCTCTGGGGACCCTCTGGATGTGCCCAGCAGAGGGCAGAGGGTGGGCTGTACAGCTCCCAGGGGCTCCCTGGGACTTCCTGTCTGCAGCGCTGCCTCCCAGCTCTTCACCTGCTAGGGCAGGACTCTAGGCAGATGAGAGAAGGCCCTTGGTCACAGAGACGTCTCATCAGAGGCCTGACTTGCTGCTCCCAAGATATCCAGTCTGCAGAGTCCCCTCAGGTGGGGGGCTGTGAGCACAGGTAGGCAGAAGTTTCCAAGGTGACCACTGTCTGTGCCCTTCCAGGTCCCTTCTCAGGCCCTGCCTCTCCCCCAGCTGCTGTGAGCGCTGGCTGCTCATGCCCTGCCCTGACCCCTGCACTCCTAGAAGTGGGAATGAAAGGCTGGCATTCTTGCCTAGAGGGGCTCAGCATGATGCAGAATCACCCATGGGGGTGAGGCTGGTGGACTTCAGCCACTCCAACATCTTTGCCTAGCTTTGCTTTTTTGTCCTAATCTGCTTTCCTCACCCTGTACAGGGCTCGCCTGACAGCATCCCCCAGTCTCCTACGTGGTGCCCAAGAGACCTGCCCCTGGCTCTGCTGCTTCTGGAAGAACCTGACCCATTCAGTCATTCACTCATAGATATTGATTGAGCAGCTACTCTCTGCCAGGGGCTGGATCCTGGTGATACGCATGTGAGATGACCCCTAGGGAAGACGCGAGCCCTATGGTTCCAGCAAGACCAAACCACGGCTCCCCTGGCTCTCTCTGTAGTTCAGCAGCATGCCCTGCATTGATGCCCCTACTTCCAGTGTTGACATTCTAACCCTGGAGGTGATGGTAATCGGAGATGTGGCCTTTGGGCAGTGATTAGGTCACAAGGACAGAATCTTCATGAACGAACTGGTACTCTTATAAAACAGACCATAGAGAGCTTGTCCCTTCTACCATGACAGAAAGTAGTAATGAGAAGTCGCCATCAATGAGGTGCAGGCTCTCACCAGGCCCCAAATCTGCTGGCACCTTGACCTTGGTCTTCCCAGCCCCCAAAACTGTGAGCAGTAAATTTCTGTTGTGCATCAGGGGTACCTGGGCCATGGCATTTGTCACAGCGTTTGTCCCAGCAACCCAAATGGACCAGCACAATGGCTTCTCCCCCTTCCTGTCTCATGTATGCTCATGTATTTCCTGGGATTTTGCCTCCTGAGCACACGACCTGTACCCATATCCATGCCCTGGGCTCTGCATTTGTGAGAACCCAAAGGAAGACAAACAGTGGAACAGAGGGATCTGGAGGTGGGTCCAGGACATATTTTGCAAGCTGGGGATAGGACAGACTGTGGATTTGCTGCAGAGGATGAGGAAAAGGAGGACTCGAGGGTCACCATGAAGGTTGGAGTCTGAAAGTCAAGGTTTACTGAAGTTGAGGCTAGGAGCAGAATAGGAGCACAGCGGGGACACTCGAGAGATTGCTATGGGCCATGTGGATTCACAATGCCTGTGTGACCTCGAAGTAGAGATTCATTCCCAGAAGGCAGAGATGTGAGTCTGGAGCTTGGGTCAGAGGTGGAGGCTTTGGACATCAATCTGAGTCAGTCACCAGCTCAAAATGGTACTTAAGCCTCGGGCCTGGGCAAGAGTGCCTGGGAGAGAGAAGAGCTGTCCAAGGCGAGCAGGGTGAGCAGAAGAGGAACCTCTTTGTCTGCAGGGCTAAGCTAGGAGTTGAAGGAGAGCTGAATGTACATGCCCAGCATTCCTAAACTCATAATACATCCTAGGGATCCTTGGAGTAGTCCTTAGGGGCAGGAGATGGGCCAGTTTGCTGTGTAGAGTTGCACAAGTTAGGCACTGCTCAACCGCAGATGGTTCAATTACCAAGCATACGATGTGACAGGTACCACTAGAGTCATGCAGTCTACAGCCTTCACAGGCATCGTCAGCTCTTTGCAAGGACAGAGAGAGTATGAGCCATAGAGAGGAGCCTCCAAGAGCCCGGCAGAGGTGGAGAGTGTAGCCATTGGGGCAGTCAGAGAAGGCTCTCCCAAAGGAAGGAGCATTTGCCCTGGGTCCAAAGGATGGGGAGCCACTCCATCCCTTGAATTTGGGAGTGGTCCCTCCTGGAGGCAGGAGATTGCATGGCATGTTTGAGATTGTCAAGGAGAGTGAGAAGAGTTACAGAAAGACTGTTCTGGGCCAGAAGCTGGAGGCCTCTGCGTGACATACCAGGGAGATGCTCAGGGTCACCTGACTCTCTCCAGGTCACCCTGGTCAGACCAGGTACTGCTTGGGCCACCAGAGTGCAGTCTCCTTTGCACCTCACCTCTCCCTGTGCTCATCACAGGCCCCTCTGCACACCACCTCCCCAACTCTGTGCTCATCTCAGGCAGCTCCTCAACCCTTCCAGGAAGGGGTGGAGCTGCTCCTCCAGCCACCCCTGGTCCCCAGAAGCAAAGAGCCCTCCTGCCTCCACTCCCCAAGCCCCAACTCTCAGTGGCTCTGAGCCTGGAGTGGGAGAGATGGAGGACCTGGATATCAGCACAGAGTGGGGACAGCGGTGAGTAGTGTCCTTGTTGGTGAACCCCAGAAGGAAGCGGCCAGGGGCTGAGCCTCCTGGGATGGCCTCCCAAGCTGTAGCCTGACATTGGGAGAACGCCTGGCACTGTGTGCCGGCTCCGAGCTAGGCTCCAGATTTCACGATCCTCTGTGCACGCTGACTCACTCCACACTCATGCCACTCACATGCACACTCACACATACATTTATACGTGTATGTGCTTACACACATACATACTCATGCACATACAGACTTACACACATGTGCACTTGCACACACATATACACACATGCTGGTATAGTCACTACAAAGACCTGCCGCTCTCTACAGTGTCACCTTCTGTCTTTTCTTGGCCTGGAGACCCTCCCTCTTCCTCCCTCCAGTCTCAATTTAAGTGTCCCTTTCTCCAATGCCCTCTCTGTTGCTCCAGTCCAAGCAGGTGCTCTCCTCTGGGTCCTCTCTGGCACAGTTCCTGGCTCTGTGTCTGTCCTGGCTCGTGCATGACGAGGGCAGATGTCATGTCTCTCTTGATCCCCGCAGCATCTCCAGGGCCTTGTACACAGCAAGTGCTCAATATACGCTACAGGAAAGGAGCAAGGAACAAATGTCACTGCCTGTGAAATTCTGGTGTTTTTCTTTCTACAAGGCAACACCTCCTGGCAGTCCCAGTTCATCCCCTCCCCAGCTACCCCTCCCCTGCATGATCTCATCCTTAGTGTCCCCCTGTGACCAGCTGCCGAAGGCCAGGCTACCCAGGGGCTCTTCCTGAAATGGTAGGACAAACAGACCCCAAATCCAGGAGACTCTGACCTGCGCAGAGCCGAGTCTGGCTACTACCACAGCTCCCAGGCAATAATGCCACGTCTCCCTCTTTTTGTACTCTTGCCTTCCTGCTTCTTTGCCCTGTCCAAAACTGGTTCCAAGAGAAACTCAGCCAGCCCAGGCTGTGGCTTCCCTTGGCCTCTCCTCCATCTGCAGCCCTGCCCAAGGCAGGCAGACTGGCCTGAGCTTACAGGGCCCCTTGCTGATGGCTCTGCCCTTCTCCTGGCAGGTCCTCCTTCATTAGGGGTGGTGTGGTCAGGCAGGGCCTGCAGCACTGTGGGAGCCTTGCTAGGAGCTCTCTTGAGGCTCTGCAAATTGCAGCCTGCTCGACTAGCACTGCAGCTGCAGAGGGCCGTCTAAGGCTGAGGCTGCTTTGGTTTGGGACACACTTGGTCACTGGCAGGGCACTGGCCAGCAGCAGCCCAGAGAAGGTGTGCTTGTATCTATTTCACATGGGCGTTTGAGCAGCTCCCATGCACCCAGGCCTCCTGAGTGCCAGGCACAGGGGATGGGACAGCTGCCCTTCACCCAAGGACTTTCTCCGTGCAGGAAAGGAGGTCCGGGCACTCACGAGGCCTGCTACCTAGCTAGTGCTCAGCCAACACGAGGTGGTGGCTAAGAGCTGAGATGTGCTGCTATTGGCTTGGTGGGGGCCCAGGCAGTGGGGAGCCTGGGCAGCAAGGAGCCTTTCCGGAGGAGGTGACTCTGGAGCTGCTTGAAAGGATTCAACCCTGTGCGGAGCAGTGGGAGGGGGGTGGGAAGTAGCTACTGCTTGGGGAGCATCCCTGCTGTGTGGAACTGGGGTCCGGGCAGCATGTGAGTGTGAAAGCTAGTGTGATATGTGCTTTATCAGTGTGTGAGTGTGCACAGGTAGAACTGTGCATGTGAGAGCAAATGTGAGTGTGTGTATATGTGAGTGTGAAAGTCAGGGTATGTGCATGAGTGTGAGCATCTATGCTTGTGCAAATGAATTGTGAGCCCACGAGGGTGTAGGGCAGTGAGTGTCCATTTGCATTACTCATACACCAACACCTCCACTGTGAGTGTTTTTGTAATCGCTGTGATTTGTTGGATTTTTGGCTGGGTGTCCAATTCTCCACAAGACACAAAGGAAATGAATTTCATACCCCAGGGACCAGCCCAGATAAACGAGTGCACACTGTGGTCAGTGGTTACAGAGCAACAGACGTGAGGGAGTTGACTATCAGGAGCAATGGCTCCTCTGGGTGGGGGGCGCCCCAAATGGGGGCCAGAAGCTCCCTATGTGACCTTGGCCTGGCTCCTAGGCCTCTCTGGGCTGGACACGCACTCAGTGAGGGAAGTACATAGAGAAACATGTCTGATGGGAGAGAGGATTTTCCCCAACCTGCATCCTCAGCCTGTCCAGATAGGTGCATCCCCCAACACACACACAGGCTGCGTGTCTCCCAGGGAGGGCCTGGGAGCCCATCCTAAGGATCTGCTCCAGCAGGTTTTTGGGGGCTGGGACTGGGTACACAGAGCATGAGCTTGGAAGCCAGACTGCCACTGACAGCAATGGTAACTGAGGGCCCATCTTCCCAGAGAAAGCTCCGAGTGGGAACTACCACCTTATATCCATTATCTCACATCATTTGTCTCACAGTGGCCCAGTGAGGAAGGTCTGATGAGTCCCATTTTACAGGCAAGAAAACTGAGGCTCTGTGGCATCCTCCAAGTGAGTGATCGCTGACCACCCTGTTTGCATCCCTGAAGGCGTCTAGAGTCTGTTGAAAGACAGTGACAACTCCAGCTCCTGGGTTTGTTTTGGGGTGAAGGAGACACTGTGGGAAGAGGCCCAGCACAGTACCTGGCTCTTGGTGCACATGTTACTAATAGCCCTGTCAAGAGCTAGGCCCTGAGAGGGAGAAGGAGGCCCAGGCTGTAGAGGATCCACTCTCCAGCCGACCTCACACCAGCCCTCCTGATCTGATCTACATAAGAAAGGCTAGGCCCTAGTGAGGCTGGGGCCATTTCATTGATGGCAAAGAGGCCCTAGGCTTCCAGAACAAGGCCTGAATTGGGTCCCTCTCCAGGGTACTGAACACAGGTGGAAGGAAGCAGCCTTGTGTCTGGAGACCTCACCTCCCCACCAACTTTCTGGGCACTGCATGGAGCAAAAATCCCCACCTCCCCTTCCCTCGGGACACTGAGGACCTGGATGCAAAGGGAGGTGGCAAAGTGGGGGTTTAATTGGCCAGGCCTGGTGTGGCCTGATAAGCAGCTGCCCATGTTCCTGGGGAAGGGGGGGTGTGAGTGTGGAAGTGTGCTTGTGCTTGTGCATCTGATCATGGGGCTGCATGCCCTGGGCTCTGCATGATCTCTGAGCAGGCCTGAGGCTGCCATCTCTCCTATGGTGAGGCCCTGTTGGTCAGGCCTCCTCCCTCTGACCTGGAGACTTGGTCATTCTTCAGTTACCATGCACTGAGAACCACATGCCCCCAGCCCTGGCCCAGTACCAAGGCCTGTCCTTGACTTTGAAAGAACACCTGGATGAATCCTAGCCCCATTCAGGGCTCTGGCTGTCAGGACTCAGACAGAGGCTTCTTCCCTCCTGGAATGGTGCTATGGATGTGTGGGCATTTGGAAATGTGGGAGACTCTGTTCAAGGATGTCCTTGAAAACTACAGGATAAAAAATATTTGAATGGAGCAAACATGACCGTTTCAACAAATGATGCTGTAGAAAGACAAATCTGGACAGTCACCCTAAACCCCTCAAAAAATTAGCTCAGAGTGGATTACAGACCTAAATGTAAAATGCAAGACCATAAAACTCCTAGAAGATAACATAGGGAAAACCCTAGATGACCTTGAGTGTAGCAAGGACTTTTTAGATACGACATCAAAAGTACAATCCATGAAAGAAATAATTGATAAGCAGCACTTCATTAAAATTAAAAGTTTCTGCTCTATAAAACTCACTGCTGGGCCGGTGAGATAGCTCAGTGGCACAAGCGCCTGCCTGGCAAGCACGAGGTCCTGAGTTCGACTCCCGGTACCCACATAAAAAAAAAAACTCACTGCCAAGAGAATGAGAAGACCAGCCACATCCTGGGAAAATATTCACAAATGACATATCTGATAAAAAATTATTATCCAAAACATATAGAGTACTCTTAGCATTCAACAATAAGAAAATTTACTCTTAGCATTCAACAATAACAAAATTTACAAATGGGCAAAAGACCTGAACAGGCACCTCACCAAAGAAGATAAACAAATGGCAAAGAAGCACCATATACCCTTAGGGGATTGCAAATTAAACCCACAATGAGATACCATTTGTTATGACTTGTATCCAGATACATCCCTCCAAATCCTCTGTGCTCATAGGTGGGGCTTTTGGGAGGTGGCTGGATCATGGGTGTGTGAATATGGATTAAGGGTGTGTAATAACTAAATTACTCCACTAACTGGTTTAGCACAGTTCTGGGTGTGGATAATGGAAAGGCCCACTCCGGGTGTGGGTGGCACCAACTAATAGGCTTATAGCCTGGATGGGATAAAAGGGAAAGGGAAGCTCATTGCTTGTTGCTTCCTACCTGCTCTGCCATGGCCTGTTTCTCCTCTGCCATGGCCCCTCTGCCACCCTTCCTTGGAGGCAGCTGACTATGGACTGAAACCTCTACAGTAAACATTTTTAAAAATAAAACCTTTTTTCCTTTAACTTGTGGGTGTCAAGTATTTTGTTTCAGGAACAAGGAAGTAACTAAGACACCACTGCTCCCCTATTAGAATGGCCAAACACCAGGACTAAATGCTGGCGAGGATGTGGAGCAACAAGAGCTCTTGTTCATTGCTGGTGGAAATGCAAAATGATATGGCCACTTTGGAAGAGAGGTTGGCAGTTTCTACAAATCAAACACATAACTAGCCATACAATCTAACCATTATTCTCCTTAATATTTACCCAAATGAAATTATGCCCATACAAAAACCTGCATATATTTATAGTAGTATTATTCATAGTTGCCAAACTTTTAAGCAGCCCAAATGTTCTTCAGTAGGTGAATGGTTAAACTATTCCACTAGGACAGTGGAATATTATTCAGCACTAAAAAGGAACTAGCTATCGAGAAATAGCTGTTTAATGGAGAAAACTTAACTGCATATTACTAAATGAAAGCAGCCAATCTGAAAGGCTACATACTATATAATCCCACCTGTACTTTATTCTGAAAAAGGCAAAACTATGGAGATAGTAAAAAGATTGGGGGAGGGATGGATGAACAGACCCTGTAGACACTGCAATTGTGGTACACGTCATTATTTGTCACAGAATATGCAACCCCAAGAGTAACTCTTGATGTAGAGAATGGACTCTGGGTGATTCTGATGTGTCAATATTGTAGGTTCATTGACTGTAATAAATGGATTTGAGATAAGGGGCTGTGCATGTAGAGGAGCAAGGGTATTTAGGAAACTTTGGTATCTTCTGCTCAATTTCACTGTGAATATAAACTGTGCTAAAGATAAAGTTTGTTTTTAAATATGTGCATGAAAAATAAATCCATCCAACAAAACCCTAATAACTTTCCCACTGACTGATCATTGGAATTCTGTCCTTCTGGTTGATGTGGTTGTTATTATTACTAACTAATCATCATTGAGTACCTGCCAGGTACTATGCTAAGCACTTGAGTCCGATTATCTCATGATCCTCATGACAGCCCCTCAAGGGAAGAACTAAGACCCATTTTACAGATGAAACAACTGAGACCCAGAGAGCTGAGCCCACTTGCCCATAGTCACACAGGTGTTGGGGATGGACCCAGGTTTTGAATCACAGTCCACCCGGATCCTGCACCAGAACACTTGGTGCCAACAGAGCAGTAAGAATTCACAAGAACAGCCACTGCAGTCTTCATCACTCTTGCACCTGCTTGCATTGTCCGTTTTATAAGCGGGAAACTAGCCAGAGAGGCAAGGCACTGTCGCTGCCTTAGCTCGTTTGTGATCACACCCTTGCTTCTGGGGCTCTCTCCCCAGTCTCTGGAGTTTCAGAAGCTTCATAAGAGTGAAGGAAAATGTCAAGAATACTAAATTTATAATTGAGTAAAACTTGGGGAGAATCATTAAATCATGGTTTAATATTTCCCAAATGGTTTGTCGGCATTTTAAAGACATACCAAATTCTTTGGCTTGCATATCCTGAGTGTGCAGATGAAAAGTTGGATGTTGGTACCAGAGGCCAAGTGGAGCGCAGCACTATAATACCAGTGCTGTAGACTGGAACCCAGGGCAACCTCCCTCACCTTGGCAATGACCTTGAAAAGTCATTCTATGGCTAGGGCTCAAGTGGGACATGGACATCCTCCTGGGTTCACATAAATGTGTCCAACTGCAAAGTCATAAGGACACCTGACTACACTTGATGTTGATTCATTTCCGGGTAGCAAGTTCCAGATATTTTTTGGTATAAAAGTTGTATTAAAAAATGTAGGGGGCCGGGGAGATGGCTCAGCAGCATAAGCGCCTGCCTGGCAAGTGCGAGGTCCTGAATTCAACTCCTGGTACCCACATACGAAAAAAGGGCCGGTGATATCGCTCAGTGGCACGGGTGCCTGCTGGCACATGAGGTCCTGAGTTTGACCCCTGGTACCCACAAAAAAAAAAAAAAATGTATCCAGTCTATGATTTCTAAATGTCATTTGCCAATAAGAGGAGCCAGGACTCCTTGGAGAAATGGTGGCTTTGAGAACTGGGCTGAGAGACTGTGCTCGATAAACCTGCAGCATTTTGTGGTGCCAGAACGAAAGTTGGTACCAAAAAAGGAAAAGAGCAACACAATGATCAGCTTATACCCAAAAATAAAAAAGATGGAGACCGTGTCAACAGAAAAGAGTGGGCGAACTATAAGAGCTTCCAATGGCCAAAGCTGGAACAATTTGAGCAGCACAATTGATAACAAAGGTATTGAAGTCCAACAAATAAGTAGAAGGAACAAGAGAAATAGCAAAGCGCCATTAGGACACCACAGTAAGAACTGCTCCAGGCAGGACGTGATGATGGATGTTCTAAGTGGTGAATGAAACTTAAGGAGAAGCAGGATACTTGCATAGCCTCCAAGAGTCTCCCCTGAATTTATTAATCATTGCAGTAGTTTACACATCTGTCCATAAACTCACAGATGCAGAAGTAGAGGTGAAGCTTCATTCTTCTCAACTATGGGCCGGACTTAACAACTCGCTCCTAAGAATAGACTACAGGGACACAAAAATAGCAAAGCTGCAGTGGAGAAACCTAGCAGGTGCCACCTTAAGCAAGCCACCAAGGGCACATCAGCAGGGATCCTCCCCTTTTGTGTACCCTGATGTGTTGTGATGGAAGCCCACAGTGTTTCACCAGTAGAAACGTGGGGGAGATTGGAAGCTGTGAAAGGCGTCAATATTGTACACCCTAGGGGAGCTGGGCGGAGCATGGAAATCTCTGTGCTATCTCTGAACTCTTTTGGAAACTTAGTTATTTAAAAGTAAAACATTTTGAAGAAACGTGTGCCTTGTTCTGGGTTCAGGATGCTCAAAATATTGAAGTACTGACCTTAAGTGAAGAGAAGGATGTGAAAAGTCAAGGCTATTTTGAAAACAGAAAGTCCAATCTTTAGTTTCCTCTGTGGTGTACATTGCACTGTATAACTCTATATCACCGAAATGGGCCCCTGCTGCACGTCGTTTTATCGTCTTCTTGGTTAGTAACAACCTCACTGTGAGAGACCCATGAGGTTTATCATCACCATTGCCAGGGAGCAGAGATGAGAGGGAGTCTTCTAGACCTTCTGGAATTTTCCCTGTCCCTGTGAAAGTTCTGTGGTCTCCCCACCCTCCCAATGTTGCCCCAGCCCCTATAACACAGGGACAGCAGGACAGAGGTCCCCTGGACCTCAGCACTGCATTACACAAGACAAAATCCTGGAAATGCTATCCAGCAGCCGTCCTAAGACTTCCAGAAAGAACTCTGCCCTGAAGCCAGGAGACCTGGGTTCTAGTCCCAGAGGTGGAGTCCTAGGCAAGCATGTGACCTTCCCCAAGCCCGTTTCTTCATCTGTGAAACAGGGAGAAGACTCTAGGCTTTGCCTCTTTTCCAAGATTCCTGGATGGTTCAAAGGAGGCCACCCGCAGGAAGTGTGAGGATAACTTGGCACTGGCTGGGCATCGAGTAGCAGGGCACAAAACCTGGTTTGCCCCTTCCTGCCTGGACAACACCTCCCAGCTTCCTCACCTACAAATGGGACTGGCATCAGGATCAACTTCATGGATAATGAAGGAGACCTAATGTGTGAATGACGCTGAGTGTGGTGGCTGGGATAGGGTGGTCTCATCGGTGACACATACAGTGATGGCCATGATGGGCATTAACTGAGCCCACCCAGAGCAAACTGGCTGATCTGTGTGATACCAGGGCTGCAAACCTTCCCTCACCAAAACAGCCTAAGTTGGCACAGCCTGAGATCCACTAACAGCCAGTTACTAGCTGTCTAGCCTCTCCTGGCCCCAGCCCCAGCTCCGGTGGGCATCACAAATTTGCCCAGGACTGGGAGGGGCAGAGCTGGGGGAGCGACAGGCCTCCTCCAGCCTCCCTGGAGACATCACAGGCTTAGAGGGGGCTGTTTGACACATGTCGGATAAAATAAGAAAAAATAAATAACAATGTTTATAAGAAGATTATCAAGAAGGCAGCAAAATTTCTCTGGGGAGTCCTTGGCAGCATCTGGGAGTGACAGCTCCCATTGCCTTATCAGAGGCGTAATGAGTTGCCAGGATTTAGGGTCATTAAAAATCCTCCCTGGCCGGGACGCCTCCCTCACTCATTGCCTTTGATGGTGAAGTCAGGAGGCCTGGTGGGGGCCCAGCCTTCCTGCCCCCACTGCGTGTCGGCCCCTGGCTGTCCCTATCAGAGGTGAGATATTGGGGCCCAACTTGGCAGAAGTAATGTAACCTGACGGCCCAATTTGTGCCCTTGCCCTCTTGGGCAGAGAACCTGTCTCTCTGTGTGGATTAGGCTATGTTTTATCTCAGCTTCTTCAGAGACAAAGGGGCCTGGGGGCTCTGCGTCATGGCCACAGATCCTGACTGCCAATCTCATCCAATGCCTTGCTTTGCACATGGGGAAACTGAGGTCGGGGAGGGGCAGAAGGCACAGGCTGTGGCTGCGGGCTGGGGCAGAGCCAGGCTTTGAACCTGGATCTGTTATTCCCAGTCCTGCACTGGGTGCATGTTCTTGGGTCCCTGCATTTGTATAGCAGGGATAGACTGGAGGGGAGCGACAAAGAGAATGCACACACGTCCCCACCCAGTGACAGCAAACATGGAGAGATCTTCCATGATACTCCGTCACCAGGGGAGACAGGAGTTGCTCAGGAATGAGGCAGGCACAGCCGTGACCCAGGTTGAGCAGGAGGGTGGGTGTAGATGCCAGTGTCCTCAGGCCACACACACACACCCTAGCAAGACACCCAAGCCTGTCCCCGTCCCTCCAGCCTTTATCACCCTCTTTGTCATGAAGCTTATCTTCAAGAGGTTCAGAGCACTTGTAATGTATTGATTTTCTCAACCACTCACCAACCCCACATCCCTTGAAGGATGACAAGTTTGCACCGAGGAAGGCTGTGGATGGCCCCCTGCTCGGCACCACTGGCCCACGCGGTGCCTTTGTGCTCCAGGCAGATCCAGTGCCAGGCGGGGGAGCACGGCTTGGTGAGCAGAATGAGGCTGGATTCCAGCCGCATCGCTGTCTCTTAGCCAAGCACCCTTGTAACAGCGAACGACCTGCCCAACTAAATGTGGCAGCTGTGCTGTCACACTGTGTAAGATGGTTCTGAAGGCCCTTTCAGCCAGAAGAGGGCCCCTGCTAAAATGGTGAAGCCATTGTCATCCCTTCCCTGGACTGCACTGAAGAAGGTGAGGCACCACTCCACTTTACAAGCAGGAAAGGCAGAGCTCCTGCCTGCCAGGTCATGTCCACCTTCTCCGGCTGTCTCTGCCTGTAGCCTGCCACCTCTCCTCTTTGCCTCTGCTGCTATAATTTCTCAGCCATTTCTACTGGGCAGGATTTTAAATCACATGACAGCTTTAGTCCGACTTATCCAGCTAGAGCCAGGAGGACAGAGAAGCAGAGCGGAGGAGGAGACATGCTGGGTCCCACAGAGACAAGACCTGTGCTGAGGTCCTGACCCAGAGCCCTGCTCCCAAAGCAGCTCCTGGGGCCCCTCGTGGGCAGGGACCAGGGAAGACATAACTCAGCAGAAATATGTCTGTTCCAATATCTTCTGGTCCAGCTCTAATGCCTCTGCATCTCTTTCTTCACCTTTGCCCAGCCCTGCAGCATCTGGAGCTAGAGTGCCCAGAGACTCCAACCTGGGCCTTGGGTTTTGGGGTAAAGGGACGCGTGGGGCTCAGAGCAGGCAGGTGCAAGGGCAGAATCCCAGCCCAGCACTAGCGCCTGCTGCCTGCCTTTCAGCTCAGGACTGGGACCTCTGTCCGGCAGCCTGCTCCGTGGCAGACCCAGGCCCCTCTGCGGGACCCCAAATCCAATACAAACCAGGCTCAGGGGAGACTGCAGGACTGTGGATCCAGGCCTGGTGGGCAGAGTTTCCTTTCTGCAGCTGTGACTCACAAGCTCTGGATCTCCAGTGACTTGGGGGAGCTGTGTGGCCCTCAGTCCTGGCTCACACCACCATGAGGGGCTCTGAGTCTCACTCACCCACAACAGCAGAGTACCGGCACTGGCACATAGTGTACGTCTGAAAAGTAAATTAGAGTCAATTCAAGGCCAACCTGGAAAGCTTCCTTTCTCAATTGCTCAAATCCCCATTGTAACACAGGAGACCCAGGTAAGTAACAATAATAAATAATAGCAAGTATTTATGGGGCTGATCATAGGTGCCAGACTCTGCTGAGTGCTCTATTTGCAGGGTCCTTGTGGTTTCTCTGACAACACTAAAGGTGAGGACCTCTCTCACCCCACTTTACAGATGAGTCTCAGAGGATTCCAGGAGTTACTGTGCAGAAGGCCTGTGCTTCACTGCCCTCTCCCTTTCACCCCCACCAGGGCCTCAAGGCACTTTCTTCCACCAGCACCCACTGGGAGTTGCTTGTCCAGACCAACATGAGGAAACTGTGGCTGGTCTCCCTGCAGCCCAGTGCCTCCTCCCCTTTGTCCCAGAGAGGACCCCAGCCCCCAGTGTCTCTGAGGGCCTGGGAAGAGGAGAAAAGAAATAGAAAAAATAGAACTAGGAAACGTTTGGTTTTTCTCAGCAAAGCAGCTCATTTCTTTAGGCAAATGAGCTGGGGAGGGAATGTCACCGCTGGAAACCAGGAGTGATTAATTACAAAGGAAATGAGTGGCTAGCAAGACTCGGGCTGGTGAGCGGAGGTTGGCTCTGGGCTGGCTCTGCTGCATGACTGAACCCTGAGCAAGCACTGGCTGAGCCCAAGGGGTCCCTGCACCCTCAGGGGTGCACCCTGAGGTAGAAGGAGGAGAGGGCATGGTGTCTGGCCTCCAAGAATGACAGCTCCATGTGGGACAGGAGACTGGGTCACACAGAGGAGGAGACCCCAGCTGGGTCCAGGGAGCAGCCAGGGGGGCTCACAGGGAACCAAGGGGCTCCCTCCCTTGGCTCCTCCAAGGCAGTCTCAGCCCATGGGTGTCCCCTTGCTGCTCACACTGGTGCTCAGGCCACCTTCTCCAGGTGTCCTCAACTTTCCACCTTGCTTCACCCCATTCAGTGCCACCAGAGGAGTCTATCCCATGTCCTAGTTCTTCATAGCCAGGTAGTACACACAGGCCACATGGGGCAAAAGCAAGATCCTGGATAGCCCACAGGTGACACAAGGAATTCAACCAGGCCTGTTGTCCTTGCTAGGGTCCCAGCTGTGGTGTCCAGGTCACAAAATGCAGGAGCAGAGGTTTCATAGAGTTGTCATGTCTTGTTTGAAGACCAAGGGCCAGAGAAGGGCTGTGCCTGTTCCCCAACCACACAGCACATGTGTGGTAGACACAGGACTGGATATGTTCTCCTAATTCCCACCAGGACTCTGTGCATATCCTTCTAGAGTGACAGGCTGAGTCCCGTAGAGGGCTATCTGCCTCCTGGGCCTTGGTTATTGCATCTGTCTGTGGGTGTCCACCATGAATGTCCCCTAAGGGGGGGCCTGTCTGACAGAGTTTTCTTCCCCAACTGCCTCTCCCCACAGGAGCAATGGGTTCCTCTCCAGTTCTCTGTGGCATCCTGGCCAGTGCAGGGTTAAATCCAGCAGCTTCTCCCTCCTTCCCTCCTCACTCATGACAAGCTTGTCCGCATATGATGGGACCCTGGCTAAGAAGAGTGTTGGCTGCTCCTGCTCTGCTCGGACCAATGCACTGCCTTGATATTGGGGTTTGCTGTCTGCAGCTCCAGGCCCAGGAACCTAGGGCCTCCTCCTGAGTCCCACCAAGCCACAAGCCTGTGAGCCAGCAGCCCATCTCTGAAGCCCAAACAGGGCCCAACGGAGAAGCAAAGGAGGGCTCAGCGTCCCAGAAAAGCCTGTCTTGAGCTCTGTTTCCATGACACCACTGAGCACGCCCTGTGCATGCCAGGCCATCTAGGGCCCTATAAGCGGGAATTCAGTGCCTCAGCTGAGGCATTTGAGTCAGAGAAGGGAGAAGGCTCCCCTGGGGCCCCACAGCTGCTCAACAGAACAGCCAGGATTTGATCCCAGGGTTGTTCCTTTCCTGGGGGTGACACAAAGTCCCTTCTCTGCTTTCCTCCCTGCTCAGCTTCAGTCTTAGTGTCCTTTTTTGGTCATAACCTAGCCCCCACCCTTGACTGCTACAGATGTAAACTGAGGCACACAGTGGTTAAATGACTCATTCAGGGCTGCCCAGCTATAACTGGGAGAGCCAGGATGCAAAGGTGGGTGGCCTGCGATTGAGTCTCAGCCCTTGGCTGCCTCTTACCCTACAGCACTGCCCTGATGATCCTCCTGGTTGCTGCCGATCAAGCCTCCTCCCCCTAACTCCTGCTTGGCCTGCAGCTGCCTCCTGAGGGTAAGAGAAGGCGCACGTGGCATCCCAGCAGGAAACACAGTGAGGAAGGGAGGAAGGAAGGAAGGAAGGAAGGAAAGAAGGAAGGAAGGAGGAAGGGACTCATCCTGTTGTGCCGCATCCTCATTCCTGGGCCCCGAGGCCCCTGGGCTCCCGGGGGGGGGGGGAGGTGGAGCAGCTCCCATGTCTGCTGGATCCTCTGGCCTCCTTTGCTGCTGCGGGTTCAGCTCTGGCTCCCTGCGCCCCAGCATTCAGTCGGCTCCATTCCAAGTTCTGTTATTAATTCCCTCACTCTCCGGCAAGAGAACTTTAATTAGCCAGGCCGATTTATCTATATAAATACAAATGGATGGCGCTCCACAGTGGGGCGGGGAAGTAAAAGGGGAGCTGGGCCAGCGGGTTGCCTAGGGCAGAGGAAGTGACAGCTGAGCCTTCCCAGCAACCAAAAATATGACTTTAATATCGTGCGCACTTGTGCGTGTGCGTGTGCATGTGTGCATGTTCTGGGGCCGCTGATGGCACCGACACGGCAGTGGCTGCAGGCGTGGCGCGCTGTCACTGTGATGGGGACGTGTTTCCAGAGCTGGGCTGCCTCTACTCTTCGGCTCCTCTCCTAGGAACGACACTGATGTGCCCCTTCTCTTCTGAACCTCCTCTCACTCATGGCTCCCCAGGAAGGCGGGACATGAGACAAAGTCACTGTGTGCAAAAGGCCACATTTGGACTTCCAGGACAGCTGGGGACAGGAGAATGGGTCCGCTGACATCTCAACTCCCACTCAGCCCTGGGATATTCGGGGCTGGAGAGTGGGTCTTGAGGATGCACCTCTGCGTCGCTTACACACAGGCCCCAGAGGTCAAATCTTTCTCACTGAGTGTCTGAGGTAGTGGGAGAGGGGCGGTTGGGAACACAGACTGCCTGTCTCTGCCACTTGCAGCTGCACAACCTCAGTTATTTTCCTGCGCTGTGCCTCAGTTTACTCATCTGTAAAGTGGAACATGATCAGGGTCTCACACTTAAATGCTCATAGTGGTGCCCACAACTCTGCCCTGTCGCTGCTGCCTGACTGAGGGAGATGCACTCTCAACTGTGGCACATGGTGACGGGTGGGGAGAGCAGTATTTCCTGTGATAGCAGCTGACATTTCCTTATCGTGGGCTACGCTCCCTTCAGAGCACTTTCTCTCTATCCTCTCAGTGTCAAAAAGGGGCCTCCGTCCTGGTGAGACTCTCGTCTAACTGGGAGATAGGATCCACGTGACAAAAGACTGGAGGAGAAGTTGGGCGGCCCAGGATGGCTCCCTGGACAAGGCTGGCTGTGGTGCCCTCTATCCCCTCCAGTAGGCAGGGCATGACTTGGGCCCTCTGCGAGAGGCAGGAAGGAGCCGAGGGAAGACCCTTCCAACCTCAGCACTTCCCCGCAGCAGCAGCTGCCTGTGGAGGGAGCGTGTTTTTTGTCACAGGAGGCAAGTGACTCATCCTGGGGGACAGGATGGAGACTGTGTGGAGGGGATTTCTGACGTGAGTGTGATAGGAGGAGAGGACAGGATGCGACCTGTGGGTCCCTCCTCATTCTGGGAGTCTAACTGTCCAGCCCTCCTCACAGGCATGTACACCCTCCCCATCCCCAATGCATTCTATAAGAACACGACACAGGCACCTTGTCAGAGAGGCAGCTGCTAGTGGCAAAAGTCCTGCAAATTGAAGAGTCTTGGTACTGGTGTGTTGAAGGGGGGACCTTGCCATGAACAGAAACCCCTCCCTCCCCAAGTGTCCTGGAGAACCAGGCAGGTCCTGTCTGTGGGCTGCTGGATCAGGCCTCTGCCCATCTCCCTCCAGACTGGGACCCTGTGGCCACTGTACCAAGCACCCCACCCCCAACACACATTGGCCACCTCCTTCTGCTTGATGCACCAAACACCCATCCCTCCCCGAGGCCAGACCCTGCCTGAGGCCAGACCCTGCCTGAGGCCAGACCCTGCCGAGAGATAAATTCTCACTAATCCCAGCAGCTGGGAACCAGGGAGTCTCCCTAGGACAAAGCAAGCCTGGGGCTGGGGGATTGTGCCCTGTCCCATCTCCCAGCTCTTCCCTATCACACCGGCCCCAGTGACCCAGTGTCCCAACTGCTGTTGGAGGCGACAGCTGAGTCATGCTCCTCACAGTTCCTCCCTTTCTGTTCTAAGCCTTTGTCTGCTAAAGCCAGGGACCAGTGGGAAACATCTTAAGCTGGGGCAGGGAGGCCTAGAAGTCCCCACTGTCCCTTGCTGGCTGTGTGGCGTGGATCAGGCCCTGCATGAGCAGCCTTCCAGCTCAGGCCTCTTAGATTACAAACAGATCCCCCAAAAAGCAAAGAGAGGGAGCCACCATCACAGGTCTGGACCTATTTCCTCCAGGGAGTCAATGCGTTCAGGCAAGATTTGGCTCCATGAAGTTTTGGACTCCAGTTCAGATTTCTCCTAAAGCTCCCAAGACTTCCTTGGTCCTAAATGGGACAGAATGACTGAGTGTCTGATGCTCCATGTCCTCACCGCCAGCATGTCCTCACGACCCCTTGGCACCAGAGCTGGTCACCAGGAGCAGAGGGGTGCATGTTCCTCCCAGCATTTGCAGGGTCCCATGCTCCTAAGCCACCCTTCCTCCCACATATCGGTCTCAGCCAGTTGTGCCCTCCCCAAGAGGCTGTCCCCGGCCACCAGGTCAGAAGCAGCCACCCCCACTCATGTCCCAGCTCCACTTTCTTCTTTCTTTGTCTTCACAGCACCCATGTCTCTCAGAAACCTCTCAGCCTGGGTCTGGTGGTCACATCTGTTTTCCCAGATCAGAAAGAAGGCTGCTCATCTTCTCACTGCCATGGCCCAGCCCCTGACCTCCCGACCCATTTAAACCTGGAATATTATGCAAATAAATGAAGATGCGAGTGGCCATGTAGATGGGCCCTGAGAGATGGCCTGGTGCAGCATGTAGAGGAAGACAGTTTGGGCCACTGGAAGGCAGCCAGGACACCCCAGGAAACAGCTGGGCCTGCTGGGGCTGGAGGCCTGGGGCTGGCGCCTCCTGTTTGTCAGCCCATGTGGCAATGGTCTGGTCCCCTGAGCCCTCAGCCAATAGGAGAGCAAGGTAAGAACAGCCTAGGAGGAAGGATGGGCCAGATATAACTTTGGGACAATGAAAATGCGAAAGCCACAGGAAGAGGTAGAGGGGACAGGAAAGGTCTGAAGGACCATCACTCATCGTCAGCAGGACCAGCCATCCAGGTGGCTCTTCAGGGCCAGCTCATCCTTCCTGTTGTCTCTCAGCAAGGGATGGATGGCAGGAAAACCCCTCCTGCCCAGCCCAGGGCCTCAACCCTGGAACCACAGGGCTGGTGGGGCCCATGGAATCCTACTATTCATTGTGCCTGGCCAGAAAGTGAAGCACAGATTGAGCTGGAAAGTTGCCCAAGGTCACAAAGCAGAAGTGACCAGGGCTCAGCTATCCCTGATACCTGAGAAAAGTTCTCCCCACGCCCCAGCCCATTGCAGGGGTGTTTGCATCAACACCACCAACCCCACCCGCCAGCCAGCTCCCTGTCAGCCCCAGCAGAGCTCTGCTTGGGCGTCAGCCACCTATTCTAGGCAGCGCTCGCTGTCCAGGGCCTGGTGTCTGATAGTCAAAGCCTAAAAATAAAAAGACAGATTGTCCATTTCGGCTGTAATTACTCCCTAAAAAGACCCAGTGGGGAGAAAGAAAGAAAAGAAGAGAAGGAAAAATCCCAAAGCTGAATATCCATCACAGGCAGACAGACACCAGGAGCGGGAGGGTCTGTGGGCATCACAGAGGGGCTCTGGGCTTCGTGTCCCCAAAACCCCTCACCAACTCACTGAACAAGCAGGCCCTGGCTACTACCACCAGCCCTTTGGACTAGATGGAGACAGGAGGCCATGAGGGTGATCTGAGCCAGCTCAGTGGCTCCCAGCTGGGGAGCCATCACAATGGCAGCCTTCTCTTGGAACTCTGTTTTCTCACCTGTGCAATGGGTGAGAATTTGCTCCTTCAACAACCAAGTATTAAGCCTACTGCGTGCTGGAGATTTGTTGGAAACAGGAAAGTCAAGTTCTCTGTTCCATAGAAGTCCATCTGTGCGTGTGGGGAGCAGGGTTACATCCTTGGGTGACTGGGGGGAGCAACTAGGTGTGAGGGGCAGCCAGCAGGGGTGTGAAGGAGGGGAGTAACGTGCCCTGACTCTAGTCTACAAAGGGGACTCTGGCCACTGAGTGAACAGAGGTAATGGAGGGACAAAACAGAGGCTATTCCAGCAGTCCGTAAGGGAGATGACAGTGGCCTGGGCAGGGACAATGGCAGTGGCCATAGAACAAGGAGGATGGTTGGAGTCCTCTAGGTGTCTGGACTGAGTGATGACAGGGTGAAAAGTTTGCTGTATTCTGAGGTGATGGGTGCAGGAAGAGTTCTGTTTTGGCCATGATGGTTTTAGATGCCTACTTAGGCGCTCATCTGCATAAATAAAGCAGGCAGGTACAGATAATCCCTGATTTATGATGGTTCGATGTTTTATGATGGTGCAAAAGCAATATGCATTCACTAGAAACTGTATGCTAAATTTTGAGTTTGGAGCTTTTTCCAGGGATGGCGATGAGTGTTACGATACACTCTTGAGATGCTGGGCACTGGCAGGGAGCTGTAGTCCCAGTCAGCAGCCTGATCACTGGGGGAAAACAACCTGCAGTCTGGTTTGCTGCACCGCTAAGCCACACTGTTTGGCAGGTTAGGTACACTACACGCATTATTATTATTTCTTTTTTTTTTTCAGTTCTGGGGAATCAAACCCAGGATCTTGTGCATGCTAAGCAAGTGCTCTACTACTGGGTGATATCCCCAGTCCTTAAATGCATTTTCAACTTACTGTATTTTCAGTTTACAATGGATTTATTGGGATGTGGCCCACTGGGGGTCAGCAAGCACCTGTATTATAGAAACAAATGTGGAGCCAAGTGTCCAGGATAAGTTGACAAATGCAAATGGAAGCCATGAGCAAGGGGTTTGTCTTCAAAACCATGGAACTATATGAGATGACCTAGGTAGAGACAGGATAGAAAAGCTCAGGCTGGGGCTGGGGCTCCCCAACAGTGTAAGGCTGGGCAGTGGAGAGTCCACAAAGGCGACCCAAGAGGCAATGATGAAGGAGATGGGGAGACAGGGAAAAGATTGTCCTGGAAGGAGGGAAATACCAACAAGACCAGCTATTGCTGGACATCAGAACAGATGAGGACACACTGGGACCTGAGTCAGGTAACTCACAGGTGTTGGTGATCTCGTCAAAGCCAGCAAGCCATGTAGTGGGGGAGGGGAGAACAGTTGGGGGATGGTGGACCAGAGACGGCTGACAGCTGCTAAGTGTCAGCTGCTCAGATGGTCCACTGCTCAGATAGCTGAAGGGGAGCGCAGGTCAGTGGGGGTAGGAGTGATCAGTAGGTGGGACAAATAGAGCACCCTGAGGCCCCGGGAATGATGGATTCATAAGGAAGAGACTTGCAGTGCAGGAGAGAAAGGACAGCGCTGGAGCCAAGGTTGGGAGGACCGGGGGTGACAAGGAAGGTTTCCCCATCGGGGCACACTGTGAAGCACTGGGGATGGAGGAGAGTATCAGTCCTGGGCTGGCCAGGAACCACATTGGATTGACTGTGGAATGGCCCACAGCTGGAGGTGGCTGTCATGCTGTGTCCTGGGGGCAGCTGGGACTGAATGGAGTGGGGCCACTCCTGCTGTACTTGGGAGCCTGTCTGCCATGGGTCCTCTGGACCTGGCAGGACACAGGGCTAGTCCAGGGCCCGGGGCTGGTTCTCTGAGAGCTGAGGGAGGGCTGAGGGTGACAGGAACAGCAGAAGCAGGTCACCCTAGGGCCAGGGTTCCAGGACACCTGTGGTATGTGTGCCTGGCTTGTTCACCTTGAGATTTGTCCCTCAGTCTTTACTGGCTTGGCATTGCTGTCTACTGCAGGGACCGACTCCTGCAGGCCATGTCTCCCAGGCCTCAAGCTCAGAAGTCTTCCAAGCAGGGAGGCCAATGGGAGGAGTTTGAGTGTGGAGGAAGGGAAGCATGGGCTGTTTCTCCATGCCCTCTCTGCTGTGGGCATGTGTCCCCAGCAATATCTTCTCTGTCCCTGCAGCTCTCACAGTGCATGCCCAGGAGACTGCACCTCTCCAGCTCAGGGCAGGGGCCTGGTGCCCTTGCTAATCTCTGCATTGCTGTCTGTTCCATTGACCTTCTCAGCTGCTCCAGCATCTGGAAGCCAATTCCCTGCACTTAGTCCCCTTGCTGTATGAACCAGAAGCCCTTTCCTTTCGAATGGCTTCACAGCCAGGTGGGAAGCTGGCCTCTGATCTGTCCTGAGGATGAAACGAGGTCCTGGATGCAAACAGACAGGCAGCACTGGGCTCGACATATCCAAAGCAAGGACAAATGGGCACTGGAGGGACACAGGAGTTCAGGTTCGTTCATTTCATATCTCTCTAGTACCTCTTCTATGTGTCCCTCCTCGCAGCTCCCCCACAGGACTCCAGGAATGTCGGTTGAGTGCAAGACACCGGGCCTTCCCCTGCCTTGGTTTCCCATTTTGTATACTGGAGAATTTGCTGTCTCTATCTCTCCAGATGCAGCTAGACTTCAGTGATTGGTACAGAGGAGGTCAAGCCTGGGAAGTAAACAAGAGCAACTGGGAAGGGGGTGCTCTGAGCCATTCTACATGCACAGCATGAGGGCCCCCTGGAGTGGTGCAGAGCTGCAGAGCTGGGCCTGGGTTCTCTCCAAGCTGCCCAGAGGGCACATGCTCTTGCTGTGGACCCAGCCCTAAGCCATGAAGATTGCACACCATCCCCCCTGCCCCTCACAGGTGGCCACCTGAGGTCAAGGCAGACTGCGCTCACACCCCGATCCCCAGGCCCGCCGCTGAACACACAGTGGCAAGTAGGGGATGTTTAGAGCCCCAACATTTATCAGCCCACCCTGGCACAGACCTGGTCCCCTGGGCTGAACCCTCCTGCACCCCACACCTAGCAGTGCCAGACTCACCAGTCCCTCCCTCAGCAGAGCCATGAGGCCTCTAGAGCTGGACTAGAGGCTACTGAGCCTGGACCCCAGCAAGCCTTGGAGGAGAACCCCGAGGCCCAGAACATTTGTCATGGAGCTGGCCTGGCCCTGAAGGTCCATACTGCCTCAGCAAAGGCCAGCTCTGGGTCACCTTCTGAGAGCCACACTTCTGTCATTCAGACAAGTACTCCTGATGAAGCCCATGTAAATGAGTAATAAATAGGTAATATAGGTAGTCATGACAGCAAAGGTGACCACCATCCACCATTTCCCATACACCTAACAATGTGCTGTCCTCCATCGAGCTCTCTGCACATGATGTCTTAACCCTCACTAGACTCTATCAACAGGTCCTAGTACCAGCTCTGTTCTCCGGATGAGGAGATCGAGGCTCCGGGAGGTTGAGAGCTTTGGTGTGACAACACAGTCCGTGAGCTGCCGGATTCCAAGCTGTGTCTGCTGGGTTCTGACTGCTTCCCATGCTGTAGGGGAGCCTGGCTTGCGAGCTGCAGCCACTACAGGGTCCTTATCTTCATCAATAACCACTCTTTCTAAGTACCGGTAGCCAGGCATGGTGGTGCATGCCTGCAATCCCAGCACTCAGGAAGCTGAGGCAGGAGGATCACCATGAGTTCAAGGCCAGCCTGGGCTACACAAAAAGATGCTGTCTCATAAAAAAAAAAAAAAAAAAAAAAAAAAAGGCACCTGCCCTGTGCCAAACCTAACACTGGAGTGACAGTGGTCATTACAATCCAGTCTCAGTATCAAGTGACTATAAAATCTCTGGGGCAAAGCCACACAGGTTGGTTTATGAATAAAGAAATTGGTGGTATTCTACTCACATCAACTCACTGGTTAACCTTTAACATGTCACTTCCTTGGCCCCTTCCCCTCCCCTGTCTGTGAATTGGCCCTCAGAGGCCTGAGCTAATGAGCTAATGGCCGGACAGGGCTCTGGGAAGCGGGTTAAGTGCTCTCCGTGCAAGACCCCATTAAAGCCATTATCTGCTGGCTGGGCAGGCATCAGTTTTGCAAGTGGACTCAGAGTGACCACAGATGGGCACCCCATGGAGGGCTGTGGGTACAGGAGAGGGGCACCCCGTTTTCAAAGCAGTTTTCACCTTGAGGCCCACCTGACATGTTCCAGGTCAACCTCCCCAGGCCTCAGTCCCAGCCTCAGCATGCCAGCCCTCCAAAGACAAGGACAATGTGTCTAAGCTCAGGCCAACCCCCCCAGTCTGTTCACTAATGCCCTCTAATGGGCCCATTTAGCAGCCCTGTCTCGGCTGTCACCGTAGCAGCTAATTGCTGCTCCTCCTCCAAGTGTATGAGCCTCTGCAATCAGCCGCCCATACCAGCCTCTGCAGCCATGGAGATTCCACAGCCCTGCTCAGGCAGCCCGGGCTCCACACACCCTCACAGCCAGGCCCTTAGGAGGGAAGGCAGGGCCTGTGACAGGGGGCTGGGGGCCTAGGGATATAGGACAGACTCCCCACCAAGGCTCCCCCTGCAAAACCAGGGAGGCAGAAGGCCATGCTTTCAGCCATACCATGGACTCGAGAATTCTTGGCTGCCCTGACCTCAATTTTACCCTGCCTTCCCCCAAGGACAATAAGAAGATGGAGCCCCATCGGTCAGAGGGACTGAGGTTCCACACCCATAGGTCAGGGAGGCAAACATATGAACTGATCCCCAGCTAGGACAATCCTGGGAGCCAGTGTCTTGGTCACTTCTCGAGGGTTGGCTTTGGCTGCCACAGGGTTTGTTGACTGATTAGATGGATAGACTTCCTGCTCACCCCCTGACCAAGTTAGGTTATGGGGGCTGCCCTCGAAGGGGGACCCCAACCCCCCTTTGCCATACATTACCACCATTATATGCTTCCTCACCCCAGGCCCAAAGCAACAGAGCCAACCATGAACTGAAACCTCTGAAACACGAGCCAAAATAAACCTTTCTTCCTTATAAATTGTTCATCTCAGGAATTTGTCACAGCAACAGAACTCTAACCCTGCCACATACCCTCATCATCTTCACTTGATGAAGGCCATGGTCTTGCCCTTCCTTCCCATACTTCAATGCCCCAGAGGGACACAGAGCTGGGCCTGGGTCATCCTGCAAGGTCAGAGCTGGCTCAGGCTTTCAGACCCCCAAGCCAGGTCCAGGCCTCCCCCAAATGACAGGAAGATGGGCAGCCATCAGGAGCACCCTGAACACCTCAGGGCAGCCTCCCTAAGTGTACCCTAAGTCCATCTGCTTTCTATAGTCCATGTCCTGGAGACACTGGGCCAGGATCACTCAATCTGAAAAATCCATGGGGTGGGGGCAGGTTCTGCCCACCTTAGGACCTGTGATTCAAAGTAGAAGCAAATCCCAGCACCCCTCCATCAGATTCGCTAAGACCCCTCCTCACTGAGAGCCCAGGCCAGGCTCGATCCCCAGAATCACATCCTCAGGCCTCACTGGCAAAGCCTGACAACACTCCCCAGGGAACCAATCCCTCCAGGTGCCTGAGCAGGGCCATGTGGCCACCAGAGCCACTGTGCCCATCCCAGCCTGAGCAGAATGTCCTCCTCCTCCACCATGTGCTGGCTCCTCCCCTTCCTTACATCCCTCTGAGGCAGATCTTGTCTCCCCGTGAATCAATTATTAATTTGCTCCAGCTACATTAAGCTGCCTCTTGGCTCCTTTGCCACTGTGCACCCCGCAACAGTGGGGCCAGAGTGCCTGGAGCAGAGTCCAGGAAAAGTCAGACCTCCTGCCCTGCAGACAACCCAAGTGCGCACATCCTGCACTGAAGGACCCTCAAGATCATCAGGTCCAACAGATGTGCAAACTGAGGCCCAGGGAGGGAAAGGTGCTTGCCAAGGGCACACAAAGGTCCCTGTCCAGCTGCTCCCAGGGCACTGATCTTCAGGCTGCCACATGGTTCTGCCCCTCTCTTCTCTGCCTGCAGCCTCTGTCCTGCTCCAACTGGCACAAATGTATCTAAGAGATGGCCCACAAGTTGAGGGGGGTCAAGTGGGCCTTCCAAGGTTAGAAGAAAGTGATATAGGAAGCAAAGGTTGTACCTTGATGCCCAAGAAATAGGGCATCTACCTGAACAGTCTCCCTATCCTGTTCATTTTAGGGGTCCCTCCTAGCAAAATCTTCTCTGATCAATAAGTTAGGAAACATGTACACCCTTCTCAGGGAGCCAGGAGATGCCTCAGGGCACAGTAAAAGCTCTGAGAGGGTCCACAGGGAAGAAACCTGTGCAACTGTACCAGAGTGCCCCAAATTATTTGATAGTGCAACGGTCAGGACTTGCTGGGTATTACAGACCCCAGGTCTTACCAGATTATGCAGAATCTGGAAAGTCAAGATGAGGTCCCCACCCTGTTCCTACACACACACACACACACACACACACACACACACCTAGAAAGTGGCAAGGTGGAGCTGCTTGGGTAATGACCATAAGGGGAGAGAAGCTCAACGAGTGAGGTTAGGCTCCCTGGTGTGCCCCCCTGCCCCCAACCTCACTAAGTCACTCAACTAGACAGGCAGCTTAATGGGGTGGAAAGTGCTGGAGCTTGGGGACCCCACAAACCTGGTCTGATTCGCCATCTTGGTTTACCAACCATGCTAGTCCTACCACATAGTGACCATCTATGAACCCTGCTCAACATCCATCCCACACATTGTGTTGCATAATCCCTATTTGGGGATTTCTGGATCCAAAGCTCACACCAGTAACAGGGTGATCTGCTACCCCTTGGAATAAATCAGTGCCATCTCCCTGAGCCTCGATGTCCAGCTGCCTAAGGGAGAACAGGCTGCATCCTTCTCAGGCTTGTTATGAAGATAGTACCTCCACGTGGTGCCTGGTGCAAGAGTAAGACTTGAGTAAGTGGGAGGTTTCTTTCACCCTTCTTTTGGAGCCTATCTGTGAAAATAGAATGAAGTCTTTTTTATAGCATGAGACATGATCTTTTTTCCCATCCTACTTACAAATCTAGATGCAACAGAGTGAAGTCCTTACCTCTGTCTCCTGCAACAAAATGGATTGTGCTTCTTGGGTGGCACTGTTGGGAGCCCCAGAGCATGTAGAAGGCAGGTCGCAGGGGTGGATGTCAACCCATCCCCAGGTCTGCAGCCACCAAGGCAGCCTTGGAAAAAGCTCGGTTCTAAAACACATTTTAACATCCCTGACTCCTCCCCAAGTACAAAGCCAAGTTTTTTTTTTTTTTTTTTTGTGGGTACCGGGGGTCGACCTCAGGACCTCGGGCCAGCAGGCACCTGTGCTGCTGAGCGATATCACCAGCCCTTTTTTTGTATGTGGGTTCCGGGAATGGAACTCAGGCCTTCGCGCTTGCCAGGCAGGCGCTTATGCCGCTGAGCCATCTCACCGGCCCAAAAGCCAAGTTTTGAAACCCAAGTGGTCAGATTGCAGTAAATATGGTTAGAATCCATAGCATGTAATGGTTTATAAATTGTGGCTCATAATTCAGCCAGTGCCTGGGTCACGGGCTCTCTCACTGCCGCCTGCAAGAGTCCCTGGTGGAGTAATAAATTGGAAATCGGGGACACCCTGCTAACTAAATTTCACTTGTCAGGTTTAAGTTTTCATGCTGGGTGTTAAGTTCACACAAATATTACAAAGTCTGTGTGTGTGCATGCGTGTATTAATATATATATTGCTGTATATATAAATAAAGTACCCTGCTGTTAATGCAATTCCCTTGGAACACAAAAGCTTTTCAGACAAGAGCCTCATCTTTCCAGCCTTACAGAGGTTTTGGTAGGTGAGTCCCCTGTCCTCACTCCCCAGATTTAGGACTCTCCCACGGTGTAATCAGGAGCCTTGCCCAGGGAGGTTGGAGAAGCTCACACTCTAGGAAGCCACTTTCTTAGGCACAGTACAGTGCCACAGGTAGGCTGAGCATGGCAAGGGGACCTCAGGGCTCTCCAGTCCCACAGATTTATTCCAGCTACTTCAGGATGCCTCTAGCTACTAGATCAGAAATAGAGACCCAGACTCTGTAGCAGGCTGCCTGGGGAGCGTCCATGAAGGCCACCATAACTTAAGAGCCTCCAGCTCAGCCCTCATCCTGGGGAGACCAGAAACACGATGCCGAGCTGGTGACTTGACTGGTGGAGAGGCCTCTGGGGAAGATCGTCTCTGAGGGTAGCTTGGCTGCTCCTGAATCAAGGTGTTTCGGCTTTCCTTTTGTAATTATTTGATCCCGTGAGTGTGTGTGAGTGTAAGTGTGTGTGTGTGTGTGTGTGTGTGAGAGAGAGACATGTTTGGTGACCTTGGGAAAGTCGTCTGACCTCTCAGAGCCTCTGTGTAAGAGAAAGGGCATTAATAGGGAGTTGTAACTATGGGTTGCCAATGATAGGGCCCAGCCCTTGGAGGAGGAGGAGAGCCAATGTGTAGGGGATTCAGCCCCTAGCGGGCAAGGGCAGCTGTCCCAGGGCCTGGAGAGGGGGGAGATACCATTCCTGCCCTAGCCCATCAATCCTACCTGACATGAGGAACAGCCCTGCCTGGGTGGTGGGGAGGGAACAAGTCTGTGTTCATTCTGGATAATGGGAAGTGTCATTGGTAAATGAAGAATCTTCTAATTACCCAGATGTCCCTGGGAAGATTTGCGAGGCTGCAGGCAGTGGCTAAGGCCCTGGTTCTGGGGGCAGGGAAGTAGAGGGTGGCAGGCTGGTTGTATAGGCTCTGGGCTCTGGGCTCTGGGTTGCAGGATTAGGCCTGACCCCTGTGAACAGAGCCCCAACACAGGGAAAGAGCCACAGACCGTGGTCCAGGGCTGGGGCTGGGGGCCTGTGGTACCTCACGTGCAAAAGGTGGGCTGGGCCCAGGCTAGGCCAGGCTGGAATCAGGACTAGGGTTCTTGAACTCTCTCTGCTTCCAAAGAACAAACTGGCCTTTAGCAATGACTTTTTCCTCTCTAAGCCTCAGTGTCCTTACCTGCCAATGGGAATAAATGTCGAGGGGACCTCAGGGCTCTCCGGTCCCACAGACTTGTTCCAGATACTCCAGATGCCTCTAGCTAATAGGTCAGGAACAGAGACTCAGGCTCTGCAGCAGGCTGCCTGGGAAGCGCCCATGAAGGCCGCCATAGCTTATGAGCTCCCAGCTGAGCCCTCGTCCTGGGGAGATCACAGAACTGCCTTGCCAAACAATGGGTGAAGGCACCAGGACTCAAAAACACAGACTAGAAACCATCCCACCAGACTGCCAAGGGCACATGGACAGACCACCCGAGGTATCAGCTGGACTCGATCGTGTACATTCTGCTGTTACTGGGGTACTTTGTTTTTCCCAAGAGGGCTCTGGAATCCTTAGGATGATATCTGAGGTCCCCTGGAAACCTTGTGAGCCCCTGTAGGGCTAAGATGAGGCCACTCAAGGTCCTGTTTTCTGACTGTGGTTTTTGACTAGTGTGTCCCTGTGACAGTTTAAATATGAAGTGTCTCCCTAAAACTTGTGTTTTGAGGGCTTGATCCACAAAGCAACAGTGTTCAGAGGTGGGGCTTAGAAAGGTGATTGGATCGTGGAGGTGTCAACCTCATTAATAGATAAATCCACTGAGGAGTTCTGAGGTGAATATGCTGTTAGGCGGTGTTGGAAGAAGTAGGTCACTGGGCTTGTAACCTGGAAGGGTATAATCTTGTCCTCAACCTCTTCCTCTCTTTCTGGCTCTTCTGCTTTCTTTGCTTCTAGGTCACCATGTGTTCCTTGGAACTATAGACTGAAACCTCTGAAACCATAAGCTAAAATAAACCTTGTCTCCTTCAAGCTGTGCATGTAAGAGCCTTGGTGGGGGGGTGGCGGAGAGGGATCTAGTGGAGGCCTTCTCTGTGAGACTTCATTTGTAATCATTTAGCTCTTGGATCCTTGAGACATCACTATTAATTGGATCTTCTGTGATGATGACCATTGTCACTGTTCCCATTTGAGAGGTGACAAAAATGGAAGAACACAAAGACCAATGACACACCCAGGGCTACACAGCAGTGCCCATGTCTCTCACTGTCCTCTGAGCCCTTATGGCCTCACCCTCCAAATCTACCATCAATGTCTCCTCTCTCCTCAGGAGTGGCTGTCAAAGTACAGAATGCTCACTGACATGGCCAGGAAAACTGAGGTTTGGGGCAGGACTGTCTTGGACAAGCGTGAGCCCCTGTGACCACTGTCCCTGTCTGCATCTCTGCCCAGCATTTTCCACCTTCTGTCCTGTGTCCTCGCCCTTCAGCTCTGCATCCCCTGCCCAGGCAGAGCGATCCAGGAAGACCCAGTGCCGAGAAAGAATGACAACAAACAACTGCCTGGGAGAGATAATCCGCTAGGAAAACGTGCCTGCTGTTCTCATTATACAGGAGACCAAATTGGGTTTAAATTGGAATTAATTGGATGCCCCTTTATCCACGCCATCTATCTCGTACTCGCCAACCCTCTGGACAAGGGAGATGGCAGGAAGAGGAATCTCATCTTCTCTGCCACTGAACATGCATCCCTGAAGGCCCCTGGCCCAGCCCCCAGCCCCTAATCCCTTTAAACGTTTCAAGGAGCACAGACAATGGAAACTGGGGGGGCCTGGACCCCTCCCTCTGCCCACCTCACCAGAGGGGGATGGAAGGGGATTAGAGGACTGTGGGAAGTGAGGGGGTGCACCCTAAGGGACCAGAGCCTGCAAAAATCAGGCGGGGCTGAGGCAGCTCTGAAACGTGGTTTGGAAGGTTGTAGTGGGCTGGGCGATGACAGTCTGTACACAAAGCAAGACCAGCCTGGAGGAAGTTGGGGAGGAGGGGATCTCAGGGTGAGGCCACTGGAGAGAGAAATGAGGTCTTCTAGCAAGCAAAATATGTGCTGATTCTACAATCAATGCCTAGCTTCTTGTAACCAAAAGGTGAGCAATACTCCACCCAGAAACATCTGTGACCCCATGGTGTTGGGCAGACCCTTTCCTACGCGATTAAAGAATTCCCTACTTCCACTTCAGCTAGACTGGGCCTTCAAGGCCTTTGTCATACAAACACCCTGAGCCAGTCAAAGCAATTGCTGCTTTTAGGGGTCTCAAGTGGGCCATAGGCCAGACCTCATTTGGCCTGCCCACCATTTGGTTTGAGTCTTTTGTTTTGAATGGCCTTAGCTGTGTGCAGCCCTCTCTCCGTTTGTCCATCCAGGCTCCAAAATTTCATTTTGCACCTAGCCTTCTCCACCCATTTACATTGTCTTCCTGGCACAATTAGTGCATGAGTTTGCAGTTCTCCAAGGCTTATCCAAGCTGTGTGCTGTGCCAAGTGGATCTCTGTGCTGCCCACTGGACACCACCTCCTCCCGCCCCTCCTGTAGTACACCCACCATACGTGTGCATTGCCATTAGTGGCCCATTTCTGGGAATCCATCATCTCTGGCCCTCAGACCACAGGCTCTCTGTGCACCTCTCCAACCCCATCAGCAATGTCCCCTGGGCACTTGCTGTTCCCCCTGGGGTCATGTTATTCCCTAGATTTCTCAAACATATCTGAAAATGAATCACTCTGTACTCCAAAGGTAAGTACCCCAGGATGAGGACACAGTATATGCTGAGAGACCCACTGGTGCCTACCCGATTGAAATTGACAGGGTCCTTTTGTGTGTTGAGCTGTGTGCAGGACATTGAGGGGATTATGGGCAGGAAGATGCCCCAGGTGATCTTGTACTTTCTGGGTCAGCAGACTTCTGCCATGAGCCTCACACATTGTCTCCTGTTAAGTCCTTCCCATCTTACCATTCATCTGCTACAGTATTTCACTCTGCTGCCAACTGTTTCCAGGTCTATGTGACCCCCTAGGTCACATAGACACACATGCACACGTCCCCTCAAACCCCATCCATCACACCTAGAACTCGCCCTCTCCAGAGATATCCCACATTAAGAAATCTATTCCTAATACATGTACCCAGAGTGCCCCCTCCTCTTATACCTAAAACTCCCACCTCATAGCCATTACACCATGTGCATGCTGGACCCTTGGACCCAGCTCATCACCTTTCCCTTGTTTGGGACATATCATCCCTCTTCTCACTCCTGGAGCTATGCACTCCACACCAGCAACCCTTCCTTCTCCCTCCATTCCAACCTCAATCTGGCTCCTATACCGCCTATAGTCCACTGCCCAAACCCCAAACCACAACCCCTGGGCTGCTAGCCTCCCCTCACACTACAGGACCCCAAAAGTTCTGCGTGCCTCCTACCCCTAGTAGTGGTTCCTCTGACCCTCATTCCCCCTCTTCCCCAGGGGAAAAATGCTCTCTGGCTCAGAGTTGTACAAGTCTGAGTACACGCATGTACAGGGAGATGTTAGGGCTCATTTCCACCCGGGAGAGATTTTCCTTCTTCTCTTTGAATGAAGTAAATATTTGCTTAATTTCCTAATTCTGAACATGATTCTTGGAGCATTTTAGGCAGGCTGAGCTTTGGACAGATTCTGGGAGATGTGAGCTCCTGGTTGACAGGAGAAGCAGAGGGACTGGGGTACTCGGGATTTTTCAGCTTCTGGGTATTGTTGCTGTACAGGTATCTCACCCTCTCTGGTCAGAGACTCCCTCATAAAAACAAAACAAAGCTCTCGAATTAATGAGTCTATGAGAATTAGAAAGTAACTGGAATCCTCATACCCAGAGAGAGAAGCCCACATTGGGTTGAGAGGTGATGCAAACACAGGCTCAGGCATTTGGAAGCCAGAAGATAAGAGGCAGATGACAGCTGGTATATGGTCCTTAAAGTTTCAGTGCACACCAGTGAGGCTGGGGAGAAGACCCCAGGGCAGCTGGTGACTAGACATGGGAGAGGTTCTCTGAGGGAAGTTCAACTGATAAAGCAAAGTCTACCAACCAGCTGTGCATCCAGAAAATTTTTATTGAGCATCTCTCTTTCATTGGGCTTTGTGTGAAAAGGCTGGGATAGAGAGATGAGGCTGCTGTAATCCTGCCCAGAGCTGAGAGAGGAGGCAGAGGACCTGGACAGTGTAGGGTTGTGGACCAGTGGGAGCCTAAAAGGTCAGTAAAGGCTCCAGAGAAGAGGGGTCATTGGGACTGAGCATGGGGGACCGAGGAGGACTTTGCCAAGCAGAGGAGGGAAGGCAGTGAAGGGGGGAGGTACAGCATACAGGAAGGCACGGAGGAGGGACCAAGCATGGCTGGTTGGCAAGAGGCCACATTAGGGAGTTTGGACTTGACACTTAAGCACAATGGGAACCCTCCAACCTGTGTGGAGGATCAATTAGCAGATGTAATGCGGAGGTAGAGAGGCCCATTAGAATCTGTTGCTGTGATTCAGAGGTGAAGGTTTGATCCAAGACAATGGTGGTGGTGGTGGATGAGGAGGAAGAGGAAAGTAGTGAATGAACACACTTCTGAACTAGCCTTGGTGACTCAGAGGCTGTGGGGTGCAGAGTGAGTTGAAGATGACTCAGAGGCTTCCAGCCCTGGCAATCAAGTGGCAAGAATACACTCAGCATTTTTCTAAAACACATGAATGAAATCAGCCATGTTTCATACTGGCCAAGAATACACAACCTCCCCCATCCAAGCCTCAGCCTCTCTTCCAGACACATGGGTACTTATGAACAGTGTGTTGACTGGGTGAGGGCCTCAACACTCCCCTAACTTCCCAGAAGGAAAATGTTAATCATGGAAAAATGATAGAATTGCTAAAAGGACAAGAAGTGAGAATTGGGAAGTGAGAGGTCTAATTCTATTTCCTCTGCAACAGTTTTTAAACCTTCCATTGAAAAATTAAATATCAAAAAGTGTGAATCCTTGGAAATGCTACACAAAGGGCAAATCAAAGTAGGGGAACTGCCTTGCCTCGGAGCTGCAGGATCCTTCAGCACCGCGGACAGAGACACGAAGGACTGAGGCTGACAATTTCGTTAGGAAACACTGTGGGCCTTGAAGGTACCTGTGAGCCACCTACAATCTCATGCAAGTATAAAAGGTTGCAGCATTAGAAACTCAGTTTTGTTGAATTTAATATTTTCTCCATCCTTACGAGAGGATAATTTCAAGGCTGACTCTACCACTACACTGGAGAACAAACTCTCATCTCTGTGTCCATGCCGCTCACCTCCCCTGGGTAAGGTAAAAAAGCTCCTCCAAGTTCAAGGTTTGAGTCACGTCTTTTGGGAATGTCAATCCAATTGAGAAGGAGGAAGGAGGGTGAAATAGAAACAGAGAAAAAGCCAGTATGAGAGTGCATTACTGAGCTACACCCCATCACAGTAAACCAGGGCTGGTCCCACTGGGACCTTCAAAGGAGGACATGGAATACCTCTTGGAATTTCTGACCTGCTTCTCCACAGAGAGAAGGAAGTTACACATTGACTCCTGCTCCTTCCCCATTGGCCACGGGTTGCCCCCAGCAGGTGATGACTACCCCATCCCATCCTTCCAGGCTGCCCATGCTCATGCCTTGACACTCTTTCTGGTGTTGTACACTGTGGTATCAGAAAAGCCCAGGCACAGAAAGCAAAAGTCACACTTCTGTGTATTTGGGAAGTTGTGCACTTGAGGTAAGATATTGTCTGGAAACCATCATGGAAATGCACACTGCAGTTATGGCTGGAATCAGAACAAGGTGAGAGGCTGCTTAGTGGGTTCTTGGACTTCCAATATCTTCCTTTCGCTGAAGAGTGGCTCACTGGTGAGGGAGGAGGGTGGTGTGGACCATGGACAAAGAATCTGGCAGTGCAGATAGAAGTGAGTTACGGAGACATGAAGATGGAAGACTTGGCCCATATTTTGGAGAATGAGCTAGCAGGACGATGGAAAGTGGTGAGGGAAAATTGGAATCAAGAATGATGCATGCAGGTCCTCAGCCTTAGTCACCAAGTGGATGGTAGAAGCCCTGCTGTGGAGTCTCCAAGTAAATGTGAAGGAGAAGCATGGCCAATGAGGAAGGAGGTTCATGGAAACCAAGAGAAGAGGAGCTCCAAAGACAGAGGTCAACTGCCAAGAAAATGTGGAGGCTAAATAACAACCCCCAAAACACATCCCTAGAACTTTTCTTGACATATTACTTTATATGGCAAGAAAGGACTTTGAAGGTATGCTGAAATTAAAGGCCTTGGATTGGGTAGTGTTCCCTAGATTGTCTGTGTGGGCTATAAACGCAATCACATGTACCATCACAAGGATGAGGGGGAGGGAGATTTGGCATAGATGGGAGAAGGGAGAGCCACGTGGCCACCATGGTGGAGGTATTAGAATATGTGGCCACAGACCAAGGGATGTCTAGAGCCACCAGAAGCTGGGAGAGACAGGAACAGATACTGCCCTCAAACCTCCTGAGAAGTCTTACTAATACCTTGGTTTTGGGGCAGTGGAACTAATTTCAGACTTCTGGCCTCTAGAACTTCAAGGGGAAGTGGTGGTGATGTATCACAGCCACCACAGGAAGCTAATATGGATTTGTACTGGGGTTTGGTAACACAGAAGTCATTGGGAACCAGCAGGACTGGATGTAGAAAATGAAGGAAAGGGAAGAACCAAGGGCGATACTAGAGTTTTCTGGCTTAAGTGAGTGGATGACAACATCATTTACTAAGACAAAGAATAGGTTTTGGGGAGCAGGACTGAAAGTTCCACTTTGGCCATGTTAAGCTTCAGAGGAATATTAGGCATCCTTGCTGCCAAGAACAGTTCAGCCAGGTGACATCCAGTCCCAACCATCCCTCTAGGGCCTTGCAAAAGCCATGGGAACAATGCCTCCTGGTCATGTCAGGAACAAGAACTAGACTTATGCTTTAAGCTTTATTCAGTGCTTGCTGAATGGCCACTCATGCCCAGAAAATCCTTCCCTGTGCCAGCATGAGCACAGCTCTTACCAGGGCTATCCCCAGGCAGATCCAGAAATAGCAGTTGGTGCCAGGGTGTCACAACAAATGCCAGACCAGCTAACCTGAAGCTAGAAATGTAGAAACACACACCAGAAGGGAGTCCGTATCTGCCACGGACATTAACAAAACAATGAATTGGTGTTTTGAGGGAGAAAAGTGAATGCCAAGAGGGTGACCACACGTGTCCAGAAGACACATAGGCTGTAGGGGAACCACAGAGGCCAGAGGTGAAGCACGAGGCAGACTGTGTGCTGTTGGACCACCACAAGCCCTCCCTGTCAGGGGACAGCCCTGCTTCCCATGCCTGGTAGGGGCCTGAGAGCCCCAGCTCCAAGACCCCAGAACTGCTGCTCTCTTGCCTCAGACCTGCACATGAATTCCCTCTGCGGAGGAAGCTGGAACTGCAAAGGACTTCCCTGTCTCTGGAGCCATCCCCATGCACCTGAGCTGTCCTAGAAACTCACTATCGAGGGCTCGAGGAGGCTCAAAGGTCCCTGGCACCTGAATGCACAAGGATCCAGGAACGTGCACTGCGCACCAGCTCTCCTGTTTCCAGCTCCAGCTCTTCCCTCCATGTAACACACAAGATGGGGGCTCCTTATGTGCTCTCATCTGCCTTCAGGAACCAGGAGGGGAACCAGATGGCTAGAAAACTACCATCGGGCCACAAGATCTGCTAAGCATCAACTGTGGGCCTGGATTTGAGCTGGGGGTGGGGCGGCTTGGGAAGTCGGTGTGTGCCAGAAGTAGAAACCAGCAGATCAAGGGGCAGGGAGGCGTGTGACAGTGTGTGCCGGCCACCTGGGGCTTCCAAGGTGATTTCATACCCACCCGTACCCTTTCTATATTAGTTGGCTAAGCGGCCTCTCCTTGTTCCCATTTTACAGATGAGAACACTAAAGCTCAGGAAGAAGGGACCCACCCAAGGTGACTGGCTCTTTACCCCCTGGTCCAGCATCCCTCTATTTATAACTTGCTACCCCTGGGAAAGAGACAGACCTGATCAGTATCCCTGCTCCCTCCTAAAAGCCTCCCCAAATTTTGCCAAGTCTTCTACCACAGTACTTTTCAAGATTCCAAGCGCAGAACTGATTCAGTAGGTCTGGATGGAGTTTGAGATCCACATTTCCAGCAAGCCCCAGCTGACGCTAGGGCTGCCAAACTGTAGAACACCCTCCGAGCAGCCAGGCCCTCCTCCCTCTCCCCAGTCCCACACATCCATCTTAGCTGGCCCAGCCAGGGGACCGGAGCCTGGGTAGGGAAGGTGGAAGGTACTCAGTGCCACCATGCCTGGCCAATAGTTCAGATGCTTGATCTTGCCTCACCCGCCTTAAAAAGGCTCACAGGTTGCATCAGAGGCTGCTCTGACCCCTGAACTTTCTCTGCCTCCATCAAATGCCAATTCTTAAATCTTCTTTAGCTTTGATGCAGGGGAAGAGTTTCTGGGTGCAAGACACCGTTTCCAGCATCTGATCAGCCACAACCTCACTTAGTCCTGTTATTCACCAGTACATTTACCCACTCACCCCGTACACAGGTGTTGTCCCCTCTCAGGACCTTAGTCTCTTCCCCTCCATAAAGGAAGGGAGTCAGCCTGGATCAGTGGTCTCTACCCTGGCTGCACATTGCAATTACCAGAGGAGCTGATTTGCTTTACTGATATGTAATTTATATACAGTAAGATGTACCGATTTTAAGTGCACAGTTTTATGGGTCTTGACAAATACATACCCATCACCCCAGTCAACGCAGAACATTTCCGTCACCCCCTTGCCGTCAACAGCCCCTCCCAACTCCAGCCCCTCAAGGCCACTGGTGAGATTTCTGACATTATAGTGTACACTTCAGAAATTTTGTATAAATGGAACCATATAAAATGTAGTCTTTGTATCTGGTTTTGTCAACAAAGAAGGATGAGATTGGGAGTCATCCAGGCTGGGGTTTGTGGGCAGCTGGCTCCTCTCAACTGCTGACTGCTAGTCTGTTGCATGGGTAGGCCACAGTTTAACCCCTCACCAGTCGATGAACATCTGGGTTTGTTTTAGTTGCTTATCATGAACATTCAAGTAAATTCTTTCTGTGAACAACAATTTGTTTTTATTTCTCTGAGATAAATAGGTAAGAGTAGGATTCCTGGGTCATGTTAGGGAATGTTTTATTGACAGGTAACTACCAAGCTGTTTCCAGAGTAGTCATACTGTAGCAGAAGATGCCCCCCCAACCCAGCCAGTATACTTCAGTTTGTTAGTTGCCCAGGTAACAGTTCTGGTTACAGTTCCTGTTACTTTTGTTTCTTAGAAACAGCTGGTCACTGTGATGCATAGCTGGTCACTATGATGTATATTGTAAGAACCAGTCCCCAATTGACAAGCCATTCTGCCTCTGTACTTCCTGCTTGCTTATCCCACATAAGCCCTAGACCACCAGTGATCAGGGCCTGGTATTTTGGGAATGATCCCAATCAGTGCCCGTTGATGTAAATAACTCTGCCTCCAAATCCTGGGTGTTGTTTCGGTGTTTCTGTTTGCCGTTGCAATACCATTTTACACTCCCACCAGCAGTGTGTGAGAGTTCCAGATCTTTGTCAACATTTGATATTGTCAGATTTTATCATTTTAGCCACCCCTAGTGAGTATGTAAAAGTATAGCATTGTGATTTCTTTTGTAGTTCTCTGATTACTAATCATGTGAAGCACCTTTTCAAGTATTTAATTTATACGTGTATCTTTGAAGAGTTCATATTTTTACATGCTTTATTGAATTGCTTGCTATATTATTTGGTTGTTTTATATACCCAAGATATAAATCTTTTATAAATATTTCACAAAATTTTTTCCAGTCTATAGCTTGCCTTTTTTTTTTTTATCATTTATTTTCGAAGAACATAAGGTGTGGTTTTCTAGCATTGGTGAAATTCACTTTATTAATTTTTTCTTTTATGGTATTTGCTTTTTCAAAATCATAGATTTAGTGAATCCCTGATGAACTCAAGATCACCATGATTTTCTCCTATATTTTAATCATAGAAATTTAGAGCTCTACCTCCCATATTTTGGTCTATGATTCATCTTGAATTAAGTGTGTGTGTGTGTGTGTGTGTGTGGTGTGAGACAAAGGTTGAAGTTTTGTTGTTTTGTTTTTTCCAATGAACATCCAGATTCTCAGTATTATTTGTCAAAAAGATTATCTCCCCCCAGTGGATTACCTTGGTGCCTTTGTGAAAAATCAGCTGACTATTTTTAGGGCAGTTATCCTTTTTGGGTCTATTTGTGGAATTCCTATTCTACGCCATCAGGCTAAATACCTATAATTGTGCCAGTGTCATACTGTCTTGCTTATTGTAGCTTATGAGTAAATCTTGAAACTTTGTATATGGTCTCCAAGCTTGCTTCCTTTCACAAACTTATTTGGGCTATGCAAAATCCTTCACATTTCCCTGTGAATTTTATTTATTTATTTATTTATTTATTTATTTATTTATTTTTATGTGGGTACTGGGAGTCAACCTCAGGGACTCGCGCTTGCCAGCAAGCACTTTTGCTGCTAAGCGATATCACTGGCCCTTTTTTCCTTTATGTGGGTACCGGGAGTCAAACTCAGGACCTCACGCTTGCCAGGCAGGCACTTATGCTGCTGAGCTATCTCACCAGCCCTCCACGTGAATTTTAGAACAGGCTTGTCAATTTCTTCAAATATCCTGCTAGGATTTTGACAGCAAAAGCATTAAATCTTAATATTATTAAGACTTCTGGTTCATGGATATAACAAAGGTAACTATATTTTCAATTCCTCTGAGTCATACTTTGTAGTTTTGGTATATAGGGTTTGTACATATTGTGTTGTATTTTTAAAATTTTATTTTAAAGTATTTCATATTTTTCTTCCGATTCATAATGATATTTTAAAATTTGAATTTCTAATTATTTATTTCCTGTATCCAAAAATACAACTGATTTTTATATATTAACCTTGAATCTCATTACCATGCCAACCTCACTAATCAATCCTAATAGAATTTTCGTTGATCTAGTAGGATTTTCTACAAAGATGGACGATCATATAATTTGCATAAAAAAGACAATTTTATTTTTTTTCTTTCCAGCCTGTGAGCCTTTTTTTTTTTCCTTGTCTACTTGCACTGACCAGACCTCTTGTGTTGTTCAGTAGAAATGATGAGAATGGAAAGCTTCCCCCTTTCTAATCTTAGGGGGAAATATGTGATTTTTCATTAGGTGTGATGTTAGCTGTCTGTTTTTCATAGACACCCTTTGTCAGGCTGAGGAAGTTCCCATCTACTCCTAGTCTGCTGAGGCTGTTTCTAATTTTTGGTTTTGGTTTGTGTTTTAAACCATGAATGAGTTCTCAATGTTTTCTAATGCCTTTTCTGCATCTATTCAAATACATTTTTTTCTGTTTTGGTCTATTAAACTGGTGAGACCCATTGATTTTTTTTTTTTATGTGGGTACCGGGAATCGAACTCAGGACCTCACGCTTGCCAGCAGGCACTTGTGCCACTGAGCGATATCACCGGCCCTTTTTTTCCTTTATGTGGATACTGGGAGTCAAACTCAGGACCTCGCGCTTGCCAGGCAGGCACTTATGCCGCTGAACCGTATCACCAGCCCAATACTTTTTTTTTTTTTTTCAATGTGGGTACCAGGAACTGAACTCAAGACCTCATGCTTGCCAGGCAAGAGCTTATGCCACTGAGCTATATCACCAGCCCTGACCTATGGACTTTTGATTAAACTAATATACCTCTTACTCATGGTATATTAATTTTCTCATATATTTCCAGATTCATTTCATGATACTTTATTAAGGTATTTTGCTTTTTGTTGGTGTGAGATATTGGACTGTTGCTTTTCCTTCCTATATGCCTTTGGTTTTGGTACCAGAGTATTGCTTACCTCATAAAAGGAATTAAAAAAACAGTTCCTCCTCTCCTGTGTTCTGGAAGAGTTTCTGTAGAATTTGTATTATTTTATTCTTAGATTTCTGATATAATTAACCAGTTAAGCCATCTGAGGCCTCTCATTTTATTTACAGGAATGTTTTAGACTACAAAATCAGTTTTTATAAACATGGATGTGATCTCTAAATCAGGAGCAAAACAAAAATCTCACCACTTGTTTATGGCACCGTGGTGGAGAGTCTATACACAGAAATTAGGCAAGAAAATAATAATAAAGCCACCCATATGGGAACATTAGATGAAAAACTATTTCTATCTTTAGAAACCTCTATATAAACACAAACATGCATACACACACAGACACACACTATTAGAGCTAATAAATGACATTAGGAAACATGTAGGATATAAGATCTATTTGTAGCAATCATGTTTCTGCATGCTAGCAAAGAATTATCAGAAAATAAAACAATAATCCCATCTACAATAACATCAAAAGGAACAAAGTACTTAATAAGTTTAGCTAAAGAAGTGAAAGACTTACATGACGAAACATTGTTTAAAAATATCAAAGATCTAAATAGATGAAAAGACATCCCATGTTCATGGATTGGAATACTTAACATTGTTAAGATGACAGGGGGTCCCATATTGGACAAGCCAATACTAAAATTCATGTGAAAATGTTAAGACTCAAAACAGCAAAAGCAAAGTAGAACAAAGCTGGAAGACTTATACTTTTTTATTCCAAAACTTGTAACACTACAGTACTTAAGGCAGTATGGTATTGCCATATAGATAGGCATGTAGAGAACAATGAAATATAATTGAGAATTCAGAAATAAACCTATATATCTATGGTCAGTTAATTTTTCAACAAAGATACAAGCATCATTTGATGGGGAAGGAACAGATTTTTCAACATAGAGTGCTGGAACAACTAGATATCCACAGGCAAAATGATGGATGGGCCACATTTCAGGCCAAACACAATAAAATTAACTCAAAATGTGTTAAAAACATAAATGTGGCCGGGCATGGTGGTGCACACCTATAATCCCAGCACTCGGGAGGCTGAGGAAGGAGGATTGCTGCAAGTTTAAGGCCAGCCTGGGCTACATAGTGAGTTCAGGACAAGCCTGGACTACATAGTGAGACCCTGTCTCAAAGAACAACAAAAAACCCATAAATGTGAGGGCTAAAACTATAAAACTCTTAGGAGGGAACATAGGTATGGATCTTCTTGACCTTGGATTAAAGAATGATTTCTTAGATGTGATATCAAAAGCACAAATAACTAAAGAAAAAAAAGACAAGTAGAATTTCACCAAAATGATAAACTTTTGTGCATCAAAATATACTACATAGAAAATGAAAAAAAAAAAAAAACCCACCAAATGAAAGGAAGGATTTTCAAATAAATATGCGATATATCTGGTAAGGGCCTGGTATCCAGAATAAAGAACCGTTACAACTCAAAAATAAAAAGACAATTCCATCATCTAAATAGGTAAATCACTTCAATAGACATTTTTTTAAAGATATACAAATGGCCAATTAGCATATGAAAAGATTCTCAACATCATTAGGATATGAACATCAAAGTTATAATGAGATATCAGTTCCCACATATTAGGATAGCTATAAGAAACAAAAAGTAGAAATAATGATAGGATGTGGAGAAACTGGCACTCTGATTCATTGCAGGTAAGAGTGTAGAATGGTTCTGGTGCTTTGGAAAACAGTTTCTCAAGGAGTTAAACATCTGTTACCAAGTGACCAAGAAATTCCACTCTTAGGTACATAGCCAAGGGAAGTAAAACATGTTTACCCAAAACTTTGTTAAGGAATGTTGGCAGCAGTATTATTCATAATAGTAAAAAAGTGGAAACCACCTAAATGTTTATCAATTAATGAACAAAAAATGTGGTGCATCCATGCAATGGAATATTATGCTACCATAGTCAAGAATGAATTACTGACACATGCTACAACGTGGTATGAATCTTGAAAGATCACACTAAGTGAAAAAGACATAAAAATATAAATCACATGATTCCATTTATATAGAATGTTGAAAATGTCCATTAAACAGAAAGCAGATTAGTGACATCGGGGGTTAGAGGAGGAGCAAATGGGGAATAACTGTTAATGGATATGAGGTTTCTTTCTTAGGGTGACATAAATGTTGGAACCAGACAAAAATGATGGGTTTTATAATCTTCTAATAAGCTTAAAAACATTGAAATGTGCTTTTTTTTTTTTTTGTGGGTACTGGGGGTCAACCTCAGGACCTCGCGCGCGCCGCTGAGTGATATCACCGGCCCTTTTTTCGTATGTGGGTTCCAGGAGTCGAACTCAGGCCCTCGCACTTGCCAGGCAGGCGCTTATGCCGCTAAGCCATCTCACCGGCCCTGAAATGTGCATTTGAAGGTGGCAAATTTTATGTTATATGAGATTCATGAATTACATCTCAACTAAAAATAGACAAATGCCTACTCAGAATAAAACTGGTTATTTGCATCTTTCAATTTTTTTGTCCATTGCATCTAAGTTGTCCAATTTTACATTTGTGTTTTTTTTTTTTTTTTTTTTTTGTGGGTACCGGGGGGTCGACTTCAGGACCTGGCGTGCCAGCAGGCGCCCATGCTGCTGAGCGATATCACCGGCCCCTTTTTCGTATGTGGGTTCCGGGAGTCGAACTCAGGCCCTCGCACTTGCCGGGTAGGCGCTTAAGCCGCTGAGCCATCTCACCAGCCCAGTTGTCCAATTTTATTGACCCATATATTACCAATTTATTTATTGACTGGTTTATTATCCTTCTAATATCTGTAAAGCCTATTGTCACAGTTCCTCCTTCAGTCTTGATTTTGACAATCTGTATCTTTTCTCTCCTTTATTTTTTCCTCATTAGTATGGCTACAGGTTTGTCAGTTTTTTCAATATTTTCAAAGAACAATCTTTGGGGTTCATAGTCTCTCTTTCTCTTTATCTCTGTCTCTCTCTGTCTCTCTCTGTCTCTCTCTCTTCTTCCCTCCCTTCCCTTTCCCTGTTCTTCCTCCCTGCCTCTCTCTCTCCCTTTCTCCCCTCAAATCCTCTCTTTGCTTGCTATTTTTTAAAAAGCTATCCTCCTGTCTCTGTTATTTTTCTCCCATTTACTTTTGATTTAATTTGCTTTTCTGTTTCTAATTTCTTGAGGTACACTTCACGAAATTGATTTAAAATCTTTTTTCTTCCTCAATAAATTTCCTCTAAGCACTGCTTGAGACACATCCCACAAATTTTCATATGCTTTTTCATTTTATTTCAGTGCAAAATACCTTTTGATTTCCCTTGTGCTTTTTGTTTTCTTTGGTCCATTGTTTATTTAGGAGTATGTCATTTAACTACCAATTATTTAGGGATTTTCCAGATATCTTGCTGTTATTGATTACCAATTAATTTCTGTTGTGTTCACTGAACATACTTTATGTGATTTTGGTCTTCTCAGTTTTATTTTATGGTCCAGAATATGCTCTGTCTGGGTAAATGTTTTATGAGGACTTAAAAACAATGTGCATTCTGATGTTGTTGGGTGCAGTGTTCTATAAATGTCAATTAGGTAAAGTTGATTAAAAGTATTGGTAAATTCTTCTCCATTCTTACTGACTTTTTTGTACTTGTCCTTTCAATTACTGAGAGAAGAATATTGAGATTTCCAACTGCAACAATAGATTTGTCTGTTTATTTTTAGTTCTATCTTTAGCTTTTGTTGTATATATTTTGAAGCTCTTATATTTTGTGCATGCACATTTAAGATTTAAGGTCCTTTTGATTAATTGGCCCATTTGTCATCATGAAACATCTCTCCTTATCCTTGGTCATATTCCTGACTCTGAAATCCACTTCATATGACAGAACCACAGCAGCATTCTTTGGGTTAAGATTTGTATTGTACATACTTATCAGTCTTTTTACTTTTAACCTAGCTATGTATTTATACATAAAATAGGCTTCTAATAGACAACATATATTCTTAAAATTTCTTCCTCTTAATTGGAATGCTTTGATCTTTTTAGATTTTATTTATACCACTGGTTTAAATTTACACTCTTGCTGTTTTTTTTTCCCTTATGTTTCCTATATGGTTTTTTGTTGTTCCTTTTATTAGCTTTGCTTTATTTTGTGTTAGTTGCTCTAGGATTTGCATTAGATATGTTCAACTTATCTCAGTCTATCTTAAAGTAATATTATACTATTTCACTTGCACTGTTAAAACCCTATAAATAGTATGTACTTTCATTTCTCCTCTCCTTTGGGTACTGTTGTCACATATGTTACTTCTACATCTTTTAAAGCCTAAACACATTATTATTCTATCTTGCAATAGTTAATGTGAATCCAAGAAAGAGTAAAAGGAACCAGACTTACACTCCCATGCAAAACAGTAAAAAACAAAAACAAACAAACAAAAAAACACCCAGTACTTACATGCACTGGACATCAGGCAGTGAAGGAGAATGATCCCTGAGAAACAGGAAACGAGACAGGCAAGCTCTTCAGTTGCTGCAGCTCATCCCATGCAGGATTTGGCACAGGGAGAAGCAAACCAGGCAGAGCATGAAATGCTCCCTAAGTTCAGGGCACAGTGCTAGGCATCTGGGAAGATGCAGGTGCTAGCATTTCCAAGTCAGGACACAAAGGGGAAAATGTAGCACAGAGAGTGAGTCCTAGATATCTGTGCAGCAACCCTCCCCTACCATATTCAGCACAGTACTGATCAGTAAACACATGTGAGAAAGCTATTAACAGCTAGAGGAAAACAATATGAAAAGATTAAAGAACAGTACCTGTGTTAGTCGCTTTCCCAATGCTCGGTCAAAATGCCAGACACTTGCAACTGAAAAAAAGAGAGGTTTATTTTGGCTCAAGGTTTCAATGGATTCAGTCCATGGCCAGCTATCTCCAAGGCAGAGACAGCATAGCAGATGATATGGTGGAGGAAGCAAAGAAAGAAGAGGGAGGCAGGGACGAGAATACTCCCTTCCAGATCATGCCCACAGTGACCTGTCTTTTCCAATCAGGCCCCACCTCCAAACATGAGACACTTGGGGGATGTTTTAAATCTAAACCACAATAATGCCACAATAATGCTTACCAAAGCTAGGATGGTGCCTCCTTTTCCCATGCACCAGATTGGAAAAACCAAAAATTCATGGCTGGTTGGGTAGAGTATTCAAGAAGGTCTTATCTCTACCTCAGTAGTGAAAAATAATTAACCCTAGTAGTAACTACTCAAGATTTGCCTAACATCATAATAGCAAGATTCAAAATAATTTATCTACACAATCCTAGGAGGGAAATAAATAAGAATACTTACAGGAATATTTAAAAATCCAGGGCAATAAAGTAAAATTTATCATGTTTACATCCAACCAAAGATCTCTAGGCACACAGAGAAGCAGGAAAACATAAACCATATTGTGGAGAGTAACCAATCAACTTAAACAGTCTCAGAATTCACAGCAGATGTTAGAATTGGCAGACAGGGACACTGAAACAGTTATGGTAATTATATCCCATACATTCAAAAAGTTAAGGAAAAGTATGGGTGATAAGTTTTTGTAAAAACCAACTTAAATACCTAGAGATGAAAATTACAGTGTCTGACATGAAAAGTCTTGGAGTCTGAAATGGGATTAATGACAGATTAGGCATGGCAAAGAAAATATTAGTGAATGTAAAGGCATAGCAATAGCAAAATGAAACTCACAGAGAAAAACACATCTTTAAAATTATAAGAGCATCATTGAATTGTGGAACTTCAAGCGACCTAATGTGTAAGTAACTAGAACCTCCAAAGGAGAAGAAGGTAGGGAGTGGAAGGAACAGAGAAAATATTTGTGGACATATGAGCCAAAAAAAATTTTAGATGTGATAAAACCAATTAATCCACAAACCCAAGAAGTCTAAGTGTAAAAAACATGAAGAAAATGACACCAAGTCACATTATAGTCACACTGCTCAAAACTAGTGATAGAGAAAAATCTTTGAAGTAGCTACAAGAAAAAAAGATACTGCCTACAGAGGGGGAAAAAATAAGTGTAATATTGAAGATTGCTGCCTGAATGGTGAAAGCAAAAAGGCTGTAGAAATGTTGAAAAAAAAGTCAACCTAGAATTCCATGCCTAATGAAAATCTCTTTTTTTAAAGTAAAAAAAGAAGAAGACATCTTCAGACATTAAAAATCTGAAAGAATACAACACTAGCAATTTGTACTCCAAGAAATGTCACAGGACATCCTTCAGGCAGAAGAACTATGACACCAGATGGAAACAGTGATCTATACAAAGGAATAAAGAACACTGGAAAGGGTAATGACCTGAGTAGAAGTATTTCAAAATTTTTATTATTTGAATGTCTTTAAAAGATAATAAACTATTTCAACAATGTAGTAACTATATATTATGTAAAATATATTACAATAATAGCATAAAGTCCAGGAAGGGAGAAATAGTAGTGTACTATTGCAAGATGATAGATAGATAGATAGATAGATAGATAGATAGATAGATAGATAGATGATAGATAGATTGATTGATTGATTGATAGAAAGAAAGAACTGTGATATTGCTTGAAGGTAGACTGTGAGAAGTTAAGAATTAGTCGTACACTGTAAACACTAAAACAATATAATAAAAGGTTATACCATAGCTAATAAACTAGTCAAAGATAAAATGAACTCATAAAATAGTAAATAAATTCAAAAAAGAGTAAAAAGCAGATGGAATACTTAGAAAATAAATAGCAAAATGATAGATTTAAATATAACCATACCGGTATAGTGGTATCTCGGTTCACAAACTTAGTTCTCTCCATTATTCTGGATACAAACCAAACAGGATGAGAACTGAATCAAATTTCCCCATGAGGTCAGCATTGAACCTAACCATTGAATTTGATTCAGTTTTTGTCCAACTCAATTTGTGACCAGAATCATGGAAAAAATCAAGTTTGTGAACTGAGTACCACTGTAATTACATTAAATGCATATGGGCTAAATACTCCAATTAAAAGGCAGAGATTGTTAGACAGGATGAAAAATCAAAACCAAATTATCTGCTGGGGCCAGTGATATAGCTCAGTGGAATAAGCACCTGCCTGGCAAGCGCGAGGTCCTAAGTTCAGTTCCCGGTACCCACATAAAGAAAAAAAAAGAAAAAGAAAAAAAAAAAAAATTATCCGCTGCCTACAAGAAATGCATATTATATGGACACGATTGTGTTAAAAATAAAAGAATTTTAAAAGATATACTACGGTAACACTAATCAAAAGAAAACTTCAGTGACTCTTTTAATAACATACAATAGACTTCAGAGCCAAGACTATTACCTGGTTTAAAGTCATTTCAGGGGCCAGGGATATAGCTCAGTGGTGCAGCACCTGCCTGGCAAGCACAAGGTCCTGAGTTCGATTCCCGGTACCAAAAAAAATAGTCATTTCACTGATAAAGGGATGAATTAAGTAGTATTATGCTATTAACAATAGCTTCAAAACAAATGAAGCAAAAACTGGTAAAACTGGAAGGAGAAATACAGAAACCCACAATTATAATTGCAACAGTCAATATGCCTCACTCTGTAATCAACAGGACAAGTAGGCAGAAAACCATTGAGAACATAACAGACATTCACAGTATTATCAGCAAAGTGGGTCTGAACGACACTTACAGAATGCTCCACCCAGCAGCAGCACGATACCAACTCTTTCCAAGTGCGCAGACCGTTTACCAAGATAGGCAACGTTCTGAGTCACTAAGCAAGCCACAGTTAATTTAAAATGCCTCAAGTCATATAAAACATGTTCTTTCATCACAATAAAACTAAATTAGAAATCAATAACAAAAAGATATCTGGGGCTGGTGAGATAGCTCAGCAGCATAAGCACCTGCCTGGTAAGCACAAGGTCCTGAGTTCGACTCCCAGTACCCACATACAAAAAAAGGGCCAATGATATTGCTCAGTGGCACAGGCACCTGCTGGTGCACGAGGTCCTGAGGTCGACCCCTGGTACCCACAAAAAAAAAAAAAAAGATATCTGGAAAATGCCCAAGTATTTGGAAACTACATAAAATAGTGCTAAATAATCTTTGAGTCAAAAAATAAATCAAAAGTGAATTGAACAAACAAAAGTGAGATGACTCTTCCTTGCCTTTCAGAGAAGATAATAAAAAGATGACATCCAGTACTGATGGGGAAAGGAGAAAGTAGGCACTGTCCAGTGAAAAACTGTCTAATTCTTAGGAGTAATTTGGTGGTATTGAAGCAACAAAATAAACCCTTGGGCACAGTAAACTATTACCCTTTGTGGGTTAGCATATTGCTTCTCTACCCTTATCATGCTTTTCCAACAAACCCATTGTGAAACTCTGATAGAACCACAAAACCAGAATATTTGCACAGAACGAGGAAATCATTACCAAGGGAAAACCTAAATAAATGCTCTAGTTGCACTTGCTCTTAGTTGATTTAAAAGATCACTAATTTTGGAGGTCACACAGCTGGGTCCTATGTGATTAGTCTCCCACTACCTTTCCTGTAACAACGCCTCTGATGTGTGCATTACGGTAACAGTCACTTGGCTTACTTATCAGATAAAGGCTGCTTTTGCAGAGAACGAGAACTCTTCACTTCGTCCTGCAGATGTGTGATGGATGACTGGGATGAAAAGGCACGGCACCTCTGTCTTCATATTGTATCTGTCTTCTTTGCTGCCTTAACCTTTGGGTCAGATTGTACCCAGCTGTGCATATAGACATGTTGATTGCTACTGGAGCTGATAAGTGTTTTCTTTTTCTTTATCTCTTCTTTTTCCTACTTCTACTCTTGTGCTTTTTCAGCAGTCCTGTCATAGGAATGTGATATACAGAATGATGGTGCCAGCTACACAAAAATTCAGCAGCCTCCAGGACAAACTGACTGTAGCCACCAGGTCCAACTCTTGGGCAGAAAGAAACACCTTTTGGATTTTGCCCCTGGCCAGTGGAAACTTACTGGACTTCCACACACTCCAGAAAATCAATAAAAACTTGTGGATCCCTATATTGTAGGGGCAGCCTGATCCCCTCTATCGGTGCTAGCTCTCTTCAGCTGAAGCCCTCCAACTCAAGTCTTACCTGTGCATGTGCTTGCAATACTTGACTGTCTTGTTCCTACAGTATTTGAGTCAAAAGATCCAGTAACAGTATGTATCAAAAATTTAAAACAATCCTGCCCTCTGGCCCAGCAGTTTCACTTCCGGAAATCCGTATTCCAGCAAGGTTGCAGAAAATAGTAGGTGCAAGTTTTTTCTATATCACAATTTTCTCATCTATAAAGAGGGAATAATAGTACCTATCTCATAGACTACTGAGTATTAAATAAGTTAATATTTATTAAGTCCTTAGGACACTGTAACTGCAAATGGTAAGTACTGTGTGTAAGTTAAATTATTTGATTCTTATCAAAAAATTGGCAACTGAAATGAGTAGACACTTTTCAGAAGAAGTATAAATGACCAATAAATACACACAAAAATGTTCAACATCTCTGGCCATTAGAGAAATGCAAATTAAAACAACACTGAAGGGGCCGGTGAGATGGCTCAGCGGCGTAAGCGCCTGCCTTGCAAGCGCGAGGGCCCGAGTTCGACTCCCAGAACCCACATACAAAAAAGGGGCCGGTGATATCGCTCAGCGGCACGGGTGCCTGTTGGCACACGAGGTCCTGAGGTCGACCCCCCGGTACCCACAAAAAACAAAAACAAAAAAACAAAACAAAAAATAAAAATAAAACAACACTAAAATTCCACCCTACTCCAGAAAAAATAGCATCATCAAGAAATCCAATAATAGCAAATGCTGGTGAGGCTGTGGGGAAAAGGAACAATTCTACATTTTTGGTAGGAATGTAAACTGGCACAACCATTATGGAAATCAGTATGGAGATTCCTCCAAAAAATTAAACTAGAAATTCCTAGCTATTCCTCTTCTAGGTATCTTCCCAAAAAAGTTAAAGACATCATACTAAAGTGATATATGCATACCCATGCTTATAGCAGCACAACTAACAGTAGCTAAATATTGGAAGTGGCCTGTACATTCATCAACAGATGAAAAGATAGAGAAAATATGGTATTTATACACTATAGAGTACTACTCTGCCATAAAGGATAAACGTGACTGGGGATGTAGCTCAGTGTGAAGTCCCTGGGTTCAATCCTTAACATTGCAAATTTAAAATAAAAATTAAATTAAATTTCAAAAAAAAAAAGGATAAACTTGAATCATTTGTAGGAAAATGGATGCATCTTGAGACCATAATATTAAGTAAAATAAATGATACATAAGCTTTCTCTTATAGGAGAAACCCAAAATATAAATAAAAAGCAAAATAAAAGATAGATAATAGGAAATAGGGAGATAGATCTTTTGCAAAAGGGAAGGGGACTGAGAGATGGAGGGAGCGGGGAGTGGGTAGGGGATAAAAAGGAATTAAGATGTGTTACATACATGCACAACTCTCCACGAGGAATGTGGTCATTGTGTACTCCAATCATGTACTAATAAAAAATAAAAATTGAAAAAATTATTGCTTTTTAAAAAAACAAAGTAATAGGTACATAGATGTTCATAGCTGTGTTACAATAGTAAAAAATAGGAAAATTATCATCCATCAGTAAACAGTTGGATAAATACGGCATATGGCACATACAGGGTGAAAGGCTCTATTCTAATATACTGAAGAAAATTATCAACCCCCTCAACTTATTATTTGAGCCCATGTTTCCGCAAATGTTTGTTTCCCTAGGCTCTGGATAGCTTGTACCATGTGTCCATTTATTTTGGAGGGAGAAGCAGGAAGCTGGTTTTTAACTTTCACCCACATTGACTATCCCTGAACCCTCCCTCATAAAGCTGGGCCAGAAAAAGGAGGCCCTAGCTGCCAACGCTCCCTTACCTCTGCACAGCTCTGCCTCTGGGGCAGCCTGCTGGGAACCCTGGGTTTGTCACAGTGCCTGACATACAGGACATGCTGTTCTTGTGTGAGCTGTGCACCAACTATGGCACTGTCCCTTAAGCAAAGGTTAGATACCAGTGTTGTCATGGGTGGAGACCCCGAGGGTCTTCCCTGCATTGCTTCCTTGTTTCTCTGGCATAACATCCAGGTTATGAGGTTGAAGATGCAACCTCAGCTGGATGCTCCCGGCCAGCAGCAGCAGTCACACACTGTGTGGATAAATAGTATGGGTCCATATCAACTTCCTAGGCTGCTATTGCAAGGACCAAAGCCTTAGTGGCTTAAAACAACAGCAATGTGTCATCTCATCAGTTCTAGATGCCAGAAGCTCGAAAGGTGTCAACAAGACCATGGTCTCTCTGACAGCTCTAGGAGAGAAACTGCCTCTGACTCTTTGAGTTGCCAGTGCTTGCCTGCAATTAGTGGCCTCCCCCGTAGATCAGCACTCTAGTCACACACTGTCTCCTTTCTGTGTATCTCCACGAGTCCCCTCTGTTCCTGCACCCAATGTTCCCCATTACAAGGACACCAGTCACATTGGACGACAGCCCAACAATCTCATTTCTAATGATCTCCCTTTAACTTGGTTACTGTAGCTCTGAAAAGACCCTATTTCCAAACAAAGTCACACACTGAGACACTAAAGATTCAAACATGAACATATCTTTGGGGAGGGAGGACACTATTCAACCCAAAACAATACCTTCGATATGCTATGAATAAGATGGCACTTTCCCTCTGTGGCCTTCCTCTCAAAGAGCATAACCCCATTGGAGTCATGAGAAAACATCACACAAACCCTGACGGAGTAGAGGGGCTGCCTCCAAAATACCTGACCAAACTTCTTGAAACTGTCAAGGCCAGCACAGCCAAGGTCTGCAACTGTCACATCCTGAGGAGCCAGAGGAGACGAGACAGCTAAGCGCAGTGTGGTCTCCTGGATGGGATCCTGAGACAGGAAAAGGACATTAGAGAACACTAAGAAAATCTAACAACAATGTATCGATACCATTGCAGCAAACATAGTAACACAACATGTTAACAATAGGGAAAATCGGGTGCAGGGTATATGGGAACTCTGTGTACTACTCAATTTGTCTGTAAACCTAAAACTGTTCTAAAAATAGTCTATTGCAAAGAGAGGGTTTGACAGCATATCAGAATTCGTAGGATGTTGCTAAAGCTGGCTCAGAGAAGCTTATAGCAATAAACACTTATATTGGAAAAGGGAGAATGTTCTCAAATCAATAACTTTAGCTTCCACTGGAAAGAAATTGGAAAAAGTTGAACAAATAAAATCCAAAGAAGGCAAAAAGGGGGAAAAACCATTAAAGTGGAAATCCATGAAACACACAACAGAAAAACAATAGAAAATGTCAATGAAACAAAAAGTTGGTTCTTTTAAAAAATCTATGAAATTGTTGAACCCTAGCAACACTAATTAGGAAAAAAGAGAGAATACATAAATGACCAATATCAATAACCATGGAGTTTTTTGGTTTTTGTCTTTTTGGTGGGTACCGGGGGTCAACCTCAGGACCTTGCGTGCCAGTAGGCACCCGTGCCGCTGAGCGATATCACTGGCCCTTTTTTCGTATGTGGGTACCGGGAGTCAAACTCAGGATCTCACGCTTGCCAGGCAGGTGCTTATGCCGCTGAGCTATCTCACTGGCCCCCAATCATGGAGTTGATATCACCACAAATTCCAAAAGTATTAAAAACACGATAAGAACATATTATGAAAAAGTATATGCCGATAAAGTTAACCATGTGGAAAAACAGACAAATTCTTTCAAAGACAAATTATGGGGCCGGTGAGACGGCTCAGCGGCTTAAGCGCCTGCCTTGCAAGCGCGAAGGCCTGAGTTCGACTCCCGGAACCCACATACGAAAAAGGGGCCGGTGATATCGCTCAGCGGCACGGGTGCCTGTTGGTGCGCGAGGTCCTGAGGTCGTCCCCCCGGTACCCACAAAAAAAAAAAAAGACAAATTATGAAATATCACTTGAGAGGAAATAGATATCCTGAATAGCCCTGTATCTATGAAAGAAATTGAATTGTTTCCCATAAAGAAGACTCCAGACCCACATGGGCTCATGAATGAGCTCTGCCAGGCATTTATGGGAAAAACAATATCATTTCTACTGAAACTTTTTCAGGAAACAGGAGAAGAGGGGACATTTCTCAACTCATTATGAGGCAAACATTACCCTGATGCCAAAGTCAAAGACATTATAAGAAAGGAAGGAAAGATTTTCACTTTATCACTTTTTGTTTGATCACATTTAATTGCAATGTCTTCTATTACAGTTTTCACGTCTCTTCTGATTTAGCTTCGTTGAGCTTTTTGGATATGTGATTTCGTTTCATCAAATTTGAAAAAGTTTTAGTCATTATTTGTTCAAAAATTTCTTCTGTTTTTGTGGCTCACATTGCTTGAAACTGCCCCAGAGCTCTATATATTTTTTCTGCTTTTCCCCAGCTTCCTGTGTGCTTCGTTTTGGATGGTTTGTATTGCTAGGTCTCAAGTTCACTGTCTTTTCTTCTGCACTATCTAATCTATGGTTAGTTTTATTCAGTATATTTCTAATTTCAGGTATTAGACTTTTTCATCTCTAAAAGTTTCATTTTATGTCTTCCATATTCTCTTCATTATATTCACGTTTTCCTCTATCTTCTTGAATATACAGAGCATGTCAACATACTTGTTTTTTTTTTTATTAGTACACATTTGCAGTACAAGTTGTCCACATTCATCTTAGGGAGTGGGTACAAGTACTTAACATATCTTGATTCTTTTTATTTCCCTTCCCTGCTTCACCCACCTCCCTCCATCTCTAGATTTTTATTTTTCATTATTATTATTTTTTAGTTCACCTTTGTGACATACAATGATTAATTCCATTGTGGGTAGTTGGTGCATGTATCTGGTGCATCTTAAATCTTTTTATATCCCTTTCCCCTCTCCCTCCCTCAGTCTTTAGTTTGCAAAATATCTATCTTCCTGTTTCCTCTTTTCAGTCTTTTAGTTTGCTCATTATTTGTACAATGGTGTTTACAGCAGCACAATTCATAATAGCGAAATCTTGGAAGCAGCCAATATGTCCATCAATAGATGAATGGGTAAAGAAAATGTAGTATCTACACATAATGGAATATTACTCAGCTATAAAGAAAGATTGAGACATTTGTAGGAATTTGAGACATTTGTGGGAAAATGGATACACCTTAGAAACATATTTGTTTTAGCATCCTTGTGTACTAACTCAATCAACCTTGTCGTTTTTAGTCTATTTCTATCAAATGAGTTTTCACTTAGAATGGTTCATATTTCCTGCTTCTTTGCATGCCTGGTAGAATATGGCCCCAGGATAATTCTATATTTTAATCCAGTGATGTGAATATACTATCTTATACTCTATAGAAAAAAAAGGCACTCTGGAGAGGTAACAAATTTGATTAATCATTTAACCCTAAAATAGAGACATCATACATGATTATCTGAGTAGGCCCAGTGTAATCACATGAGTGGAAGTAGAAGAGGAAGACGGGAAATTTGAGGCATAAGAAGAATTATTATTACCATGTAAAATACAATGAAATAATTATGCAACTCACCATAAGGCAGAATCAGGGAGAGTCCTGAGCTGGTTTTCCTGTGACTAGATGGTCCCATCTGGGGGTAATGGGAGACAGTGACACCCAAATTGTGTTGCTTATGCCCAGATTAGCCCATAATCTCATTTTGGTTGCTGTCACTGCAGAAAACCCTGCTTTCTAGACTCACTGCATGTAAGTGCTATACCAAAGGTCTTTCCACATGAGGGATATCTATATTTCTTGTAGTCCTTATTAAGGATTACAGTTCGGTGCTTTTGTGGCAGTCTCAGGATATCCTGCCTTGACTTTAATCAAGAATGTATGGGGCCGGTGAGATGGCTCAGCGGTGTAAGCGCCTGCCCGGCAAGCGTGAGGGCCCGAGTTCGACTCCCGGAACCCACATACGAAAAAGGGGCCGGTGATATCGCTCAGCAGCATGGGCGCCTGCTGGTGTGCGAGGTCCTGAGGTCAACCCCTGGTACCCACAAACAAAACAAAACAAAACAAAAGAATGTATGGAGATTTGAAGTTGTCTCAAACATACTTTTAAGGTCACCATCATTTGCAATCTCAAGTAGTTGATCTTCTTCTAGCACGGACAAAGTCAATTCACCTGGGTTATTCACAAATGGGTCATAAATCTATTCCTTCATAGTTCGGGAGACTTTGGTGGTTCAAAAGTAATGCTCAAACTCTTTTGAGACTGAGGTAGGTGATCATATACATCGGGGAGAGAGAAGGCCCCGAATCAGACTGTTTCTAAAAAATCTGCTAATGTTTGAAACATGTCAAAAATCCCAGTGGTCACTCATCACCCCTACAATTCCACTTTGGCTTTGAACACATCCACTTTATCTGCCAGCTTGAACACAGTTGTCATTCTCCCCTGAAGTGACAGATTGATTTCATTGAGCAGGTTGAATATGTCACATGAGTAAACAAGTTTTGCATCCCATTTGTGACACTGACATGTGCTGCCAATGGAAACTGTCTTCCTAAAAGAAGCCTCAGAAGCAGGTCTTGTAACTCAGAACTCTGGCCAGTGATCTACTTTAGAAAGCCACCTTACTTTTGTGTAGAACAGAATATGTGTGCTCTCCATGTCCTTCTCCTCACAGAGCTGTGTAAACAGAAGTAAGTTAAAGGTGTGTATTTTTAATTACATCCTGCAGAATGTTGTTAAGTTCAAGTGACATTTTTTGGCTAGCTAGCATTTCTCTGTGGCTGACATAGTTCATACACCCATATTCAGAAGCAACCTCTTTGACCAAAGAAGTGAAACCAGAAAGGTGTCCAAACATGGCAGCCGCTCTACCTATCCCTATACCAACACAAAATGACCAATTCGGTTTTCTTGATATGTAATCATTTGAAGAGCTGAAAGTTCTGCAGCTGTGGTGTTGGTTGGCAACAAAACTGTACACAACATATCCTCATGCACATCCTCCTGAAAAATATGTCTCACAAAAGCAAGCATTGTTGCCTTGTTATCAACACTGGTAGACTTGTCAACCTGGATTGTATACAATGGTGACTCATTAAACCTCTCTAGCAATTGTGTTGCAATATCTTCTGGTATCTCGTCAATTCATCTGGTTATGGTGTTAGCCAAAAATAAGAATTAGTGCCACCTTTTGAACTGAAGCCTGTCCCAAAAGTCCATGATAAATGTTCTTAGCAGCAGGCAGGATCAACTCTTCACCAATCATAAAGGGCTTCTTAGTTTTAGCAATGTGTTTAGCCACTGAGAATAATGCTCTCGTGCAGACACATTTGATAAAGTGGTCACCTGCAATAATAGCATCTATTCTTCAAGTTCACATTAATTTCTTTTGAAAAACTACGAAGATTCGTCTTTTAATGGAGGGTGCCTGGTCTCCAGGTGACGCAGCAGGTTTGAAGGTTTTGTGGCTTTGTTGGAGAACCACTTGCTAAAGTGGGCTTGGAGGATGTGAGTCACCTGTTGCAATGAATCTGTAATTTAAGTAGGATTCTCAGCGTTTATTCTGAAATGCAGCTTTCTGTGGTTGGCAGTCTTAGAATCTTCTGCTGTCTCATCATTGGGTCTCTCCCCCTTTTCAAAGAGGCTCTCCAGTGACGTTTGGTTTTTACTCATTTTGGCTAGTGACTGAAGCAAGTGCACAGTGTGGGAAAGATGTGCAGATGGAAGTGTTAAAAAATAAATAATGGGTGGGCCACGCATGGACTAAAATAAGTGTCTGATTCTGACTTAACGCCTGCTACCAGACGCAGCTGTACAGTTGAAGCGCATCAACTCTCTTGCCACTAGAAATTCTACTGCCAGATGCAGCTTGTCACTTGTCACTCACTGACGGAGTTTTGATAAGAGTCTGCAACAATTCATTTATTATGTTCTCTGTTCAGTCAAAGCTCTCTGCCAATGTTAACCTATATTTGCAGCCGCTCTTCAGTGCTAGCATCACCGCTTTAGTTCCTCTTCAGATCATCAAGCACTAGGCTTTCAGAAGGATCATGCTAGATCCTCTCACGTGCAGTTCATAGTCGGGTTTGCGTTCCTATGAGAATCTAATGCCACAGGCAGGGGATCTCAGGCAGTACTGCAAATGACGGGAGCAGCTGTAAATACAGATGAGGCTTTGCTCCCTCACTGCCCACCTGCTGTATGGCCCAGTTTCTAACAGGATTGGAGACCCCTGCTGTACTGTATCCAGATGCCTGGATGTTTAAGATGGGATGGTAAATCCAGTTCCTATTACTCCCTCCTGGTAATAGTCTCTGGTACATTTTAAATATTGAAGCAAGGATCCAGTCCAGGTTATTCTATGGGCCAACTTGGACATGGAGTATTCCAAAAGCTCCCTTGGTAATTTTTATAGCGCAGCTAGGGTTGAGAACCATTGACCTGGGTGATCTATAATAACACTTATTTGTAGAAGGAATCTGCCACTAGCTGAGCACTTACCACCTGCTGGGCATTCTGCTAGATATTTTACTTGTCTATCTCCTTTAATCCTCATAACAGCCCTGTGAAGGGGGAGTTGTATGAAGCCAGAGACTCAGGGGGCTTAGCACCTGCCCCAAGTCACCTGCCAGCAGGTGGGATGCCTTGGAATTGAGACACCAGCTAACTGGTTCCAATGCCTCTTTCTGCTTCACACACTGCTGTGCCTTTCTGACCCTGAAATCAAAGCATGGGCTGCTCTGTGCTGGCCTCTGTGGAGAGCAATCAGACCCACGGGCCAGGATGCCCTGGACAGTGGCGGGGCCCCACTCACTTCCCCACAGCCCCAGGGAAAGGCTGTGGGCTGAGAAAATCATTCTCACCTACCCCTCAGCTCAGAGCCCCTCCTGATGCTTCAATTCCCATCTCTGCTCCTGCTGGAAGCTGCAGAGAAGACCACTGTTTGGCCTCTTGGACCCCACTCTTTCCCTGAGGAGGTGGCGCTCCACCACTGTGAAGATGCAGCTGGAGCTATCAGAAGGGGAGGACTATCAAGCGGGATGGCTTCCTGGGGTTCTCCATCCCCACTCAGACTTAGGGCAGGAGGGCCAGGTGGACCAGGAAGGTCATAGGGCAAAGACTCTTTGCTCAGTGCTTTCATTGTGAGGATGGGGAACCACGCCCAGAGTGGCCAAGGGGCTATTCAGACTTGGAGGTTGAGGGACCAAGTTTCCCAGCCACCTGCCCTCCCTTCCTAGGCCTGTGAAGGGGCCCCAGCTGCTCCTAGCTCCCCTGTCAGCGACAGCTCAGCCAGGTGTGGAGGGACCTGCCCAGGGCCCCGCCGTGGGCTGGCACAGGGCTGAGGGGTCTGCTGTAGGGGCTGCTGCTCCTTCCTGGCTCACCCTCCCTTCCAGGGGCCTTGATTGAGGCATGTGGTTCCCTTGGAAACAGAGCCGCTTGTCTCCTGGGGTCAGCAGCACTTAATCTGCCATTACTGCAATTTTGATGCTGGTGGGGGAAGGGACACCAAACTCCCCTCCACATTCCCACACTGCCCCCTCCACTTGCAGCTTCATGCAGCTCACAGTTCCCTCCCCATCCCTCTCAGCTTCCTCACATGTGTGTGCAGGCATGTGCACATGCACGTGCGTGCACACACACACTTTCTCCCAAGCTCAGGGAGCTTCTACTGACTCTGCTTCTAACCCCTGATTGAAAAGGAACAATTGTGTCCCTACCAATTACTTCCCTTTGTGCCCAAGGCTTCCCAAGAACTAGAATTGGAACACCCTCGCTCTCCAAAGGCTATCTCCATACCAGTACAATCAGATTAGGAATGGGGCGGGGGAATCTCCCCAGATAATCCATTTTCTTTATTCTCTACCTCCTAAGAGACTTCAGTGTGTACAAGGGAAGTCAAGGACATGTTGAAGCATTACATGGGACACCATGATGGCTTAAATACTCTGCATTGTAACTCGTCAGCACACACACTGCTCCTGGCAGACTGTGAGCCCTTTAAGGGCTGGCTGCCTGTCTGAATTCCACTGTGGCTCCCTTGTACCCTGGGGCCCAGTAGGTTTGCGCTGAATAAAGTCATCCTGGGCTTCAGAAAGGCAGAGATGAGCACTTTCTGAGCAAAGATGGATAAGGTCCTGCATCCCATGCTCTGATTCTCACCCAGGAAAACAGCTGATGGCAAAGAAGAAAGGAAAGGCTGTTAAAATGTAATGAAGGCTTACAAGGAGGCCAGGCAGTGGAAGGAGACACAGGCAATCCCACAAAGCCAGTGCAAAAGTGGCCCATGCAGCTTGGAAGCTACAGTACAGGGAGAGATGGATTAGGTGCAAAGTGCTCCACCAAGACAATGAAAAACAGTAACAAGAGCTTTTTAGCCACACTCAGAACCTAGAGTCCCTGGAAGGAGGTCTTGATGGTGGAGAGGTAAATAGGACTCTCAAAACTTGTCTACTATCCTTTCCAACAAGAGAAATGATCAAGAGCCACACAGGGGCTCTAGAAAAATACCTCTATGGTCGGGACAAGAGACAAGGTATCAACTTCTCTTTTTAATTATAAAACAAATGTATGCAATCAAAATCATACAGACATTGTTCTTATGAACAAAATTCCTCTACTCCTCCACCAGCCCCACTTGTACCCTCCAGAAGAATTTGTCCGTCTTACTTATCCTTCAGTAGAGATTCTTCATTCTGACTGTGGAGAAGTTCATTTCACAGTTGTGTGACCAGCCACCTAATGACAAATCTTTAGTGTTTCTGATGCTTTTGCAACCTTGCCATGAACATCCACGTGTGAGTTATGTGACCAAATCTCTAAAGGTAAAGGCATATGTTTTTAAATTTTTGATAGATATTAAACTGTCCTTCAAATATACTGCAGCAATTCATATTTTCAACAGCTGCGTATGCAAGTGCCCATTTTCCCACATCTTTGTTAGCATTAGGTTTTATCACTTTAGTTTTGCTAATCTGATGATACAGATTTAATCCCATTATTGCTTTATGCTAATCATGACAGACGGAGTGCTCTCATATGCTTATTGACATTTTATATTTACTTATATAAGCAGCCTATTTATATCTATTACACAATTTTCTTGGGTTGTATATCTTTTCCTTACTGATTTCTAAGGCCAGTTCATCTAATAGATGAAATTAATCTTCTGTCATAGTTGTGGCAAAAATTTTTGTAATTAGCTTTTATTTTGCAGAGGTATTGTCCCTGCACATACCCTTAATATTGTTTCAGTAACTGAACACAGTGGTGTTTTTCTTCATGTTTTCTGGACAGCTAGCTACTCTGAGCGAGTCTATCTTCTGGTATGGACAAGTTAGTTATCTTTGAAACCTCTGGAAGAGCTAGCAGATGTTTGCAGACCCAAAAACAGTTATCCCTGAAAAACCATGGAAATCATAGGAAGAGCAGAAGGAGGCCAATAAACTTCCCAATTTTCCAAAGAGGAGAAGGGCAGATTCCAAAGGCAGATGCCACACTAACTGACCCTGTTACTTCCAAGTAAAATTGTGGAAGTGATCACTAAGCCAGTAGTTTGAGAACTGTCATCAAAGGCCAGCTGGGGACCAGGAGGAAGTCATGTCAAATCCACTCAGTCCCCATCTTTGTGAGGGTCACTGGACACAAGGCAGAAGACTATCACAGACCTAGGGCTTCCGAGTTTCAGCAGGCGTCTGACAAAGGCGCTCAGGACTGTCCTGTGAGCAAGGGTGTCTGCCACATCCATCACTGGTTGAACAACTGTATCAAAAGAGACCTAATTAATGAATCAATACGGACCTGGAGAGGTCTCTGGAGACTACAGGGCTTTCTCTGAACTTGACCACGTCTTGTTTAATGCTTTTATCAGTGGCTCAGATAACAGCACAGCCAGCCACTGTCAGATTTCCCGAGAACACAGGCTGGAAGGGACTGCTAATACAGTGGCGCACTGGAGCTGAGATGAGATAGGAAAAAACATCGACAGCTTGAGATGGGGTGAGGAAAGGTAAATGTAAAATCTGGCACTTTTCGAGGGAAAAGAATGTGAATAAGTAGAACAAGAGAGAGAGAGAGAGAGAGAGAGAGAGAGAGAGAGAGAGAGAGAGAGGAGTTAAAAGCAGTAATTTATGTGGAAAAAGACATGCAAATTCAAGATGTGCCTGGTTGCCAAAGAAAAGCATTAGGTCCCCAGAGGGACTGGCTGTGCTCGGCTCTCTGCCACACTTGTCCTGAGGAACGGTTCCAAAAGCAGGACGTTCACCTAGAGAAGACCCTGGGAAACATGATACTGAGCCTTGCGAGGGGCAGCGAGGGCCTGAGAACGGAGAGGACAGGCGTCTTTGGCTCCAGCCAGTGCAGTTACAAGGGGAAGAACGGAGACTCAGAAAATTCTCATCAATGTGCTGCCTAGGAGTCAGGGTCCCCCCCAAGCTAAGAGCTGCGTGGCCACTTTCTGGCCCAGTTACACTTTGCTATAGCTCTGGGTTCCAAGATTCTGAGAGTCCTATTCAAGGTCACCTAGTTCTCCCAAGGTATCCATGAAGAGCAGGTTCCTGCCCCTCCTCACTTCCCCATGCCTACAGGGGGGATATCGGCTGGCCATGCCCTGAGCTGGCCTTGTCCCTTTAAGGTGGCATCTCTGGGCTGGACTTGGACCACTAAGGTTCCCAGAGGTTGTCAATTGCAACAACCTTCATGTTACAGTCTGAGAAGTGGAGGTCCACGGTGGAGCCTGGGAGACAGTAAAAAACTCAAGGTCACAGCAAGTGGGTAATGTTCTGATGCCCAGCATAGTCACCACTCAGCCTCTTTTCTTCTCTCCCCTCCTCAGGCGGGGGTAGCCCCTGGGGAGAGAACAGCACTGGAGGAAACCCCTGCTCTTCCCAGCCAGTCCCCTGCTCTGAGTGAGGAGATAGTGAAGGTTTTGCCTAGCTCATCGAAAGCTGCCCCTCCTCAAATACTAGGGACACCTGGCAGCTCTTATTCTCCAGTGGGCTTCCCTCAATCTCCATCAGGCCCCCAAGCCCCTAAATGCATGTACAAATGCAGCTTCAAGACTGCTGCCCCTTAGCCCCTCCTGGGTAGAGCTCCTGGAGCCCCACCCCCATCATGCTCTCTGGGCACATGCTGTCCTCCTTACCTCTGTCCTGGGAGTTCCAAGGACACATGAGAACCAATACTGGCCCAGTTACAGAGATCCCACTTCCTGCCTGGTCCCATTCTCAGGGTCCTCTGAGCTCCTAAAGGGGGCTCACAGAACCTCCCTCCAGCAGAGCTTGGACTGTGGGATCTTTGCGGGGGCTAGCTGGGAAGGCGGCTGACTTTTGCAGAAACCTGCTCTTCTGCCCCTTGGACACCACATTCTATGACTGGAGGCCACCTCACACCATATGAGGTCACAGGGTTGTCCACCACTCGCTGAGGTAGCTTATTGCAGGAGCCCATGTCTCACACACCCACCCAAGGCACCCAGGCCTGGACACAGGCCCATCTGCTGCTCAGTCTCCCTTCCAGCACTAGGCTCTAGGCTTGACCTCACAGGTACGTACAAGTATAGTCAGCCCTGAACACTGTTTGCACAGCCAGCTTCCGGTCTTGCATTTAATATGTCCAACACTATCTCCACCTACTTCTTGACATGTTCGACAGTCCCTAGTATCCCCTCAGCTCATCTTTCTCTACCATTTCCACCCCTCCCCCTCCCCCAGCATCTGCTTCCAGCTTCCTGCCCTCCCTCCTATCCTCCCTCTGCCACTGTACCCCTTGTTGCAGGTCCTTGCACATTTCTGGAGTCACTTCCTGGTGGCCCTGTCCCACCTATTTCCTGGAGAGAAAGGTGGGGACTCAGGATGGCTTTTTCTTTCTTCTCTTGCCCTCTAACTTTACCAAACCTCAATTTTTCTTTTAAAAAAAAGTCTCAGATTCTTTCTGCACCCAGCATCTCATATCCTGACACGATATATACTCTTGCCATTCCAAAATCCAAATAATAAGTGATCTACATGGTAAGTGCCTGTTACACACCAGGCCCTGTGTGTAAGAGGCAGTATCTCATTCAGTCCTCTGAAACTCTGGGAGGTAGTAAGGGTTAAAGCCCTGCTTTACCCATGGGAAAACTGAGGCAGTCCTGAGCAGTTACATAACTTGCCCAAGATGAGAGAACTGGCCCTAGGAAAGTGACATGATGGTGACACTCAGGGACCACATTTGAAGCCAGCTCAGGCATCCTGCACGTTGCAGAACTCTGGGCTTCCGGAAGTCTTAATTATGCCAATCAAGATCTGGGTCCTAAAGATCAAAGGGAACTCTTCTCCCTGCCAGCCCCGATCTCAGTCTCCAAGGACCCCACCCACAAAACCACAATATTGCCCGCCCCAGCTTGTCCCAACCCTACAGCAGGGATTGGGGTTGGGCAAGCAGGTCTGTTAAATTATTTTTGTGTTTGTTGAGCTTAAAGTTCAGAAGGTACAGGTAGTCTTTAATAAGAAAAATAGCCTTCTTCCCTTAACCACCCCCGCAGCTGCCCACAGACAGGTTAGTTCAGTGCCCTGAGCTAGTCCATCAGCTGCTGGTTGTCGTCTTCCTAAGTGATACGGTTTTGCTGCTATTTCTTTACTGATCTCAGCCAGTCTTGACTTTGAGAACTCCTGACAGGGTCTGTAAGGCCTTAAAGGAAAAATGCCTTTTCTTGGGGGTGAGGGCCTGAGGGACCAGATTGCCCACTGGCTAATGAGGAGGGGAGACAGGCACAGGGGTTCCAGCTGTACCTTCCAAGCCTGGGGCTCCCTGGGCTCAGGACTTAGCAAGCAGTTGCTCCTCTCAGCTCAGAGGCAGACCCCATGGCTCCGTTTCCAGGCCCTCCTGAGATGTGCTGCCTCTTTTCCCGAGTCTAAAAGCCACTTGACCCCAGTGTCCCCCTCCTCAGGCTCACCACCTTCCCCATCCTTGAGCCCCTTCTGGCTGGGCCACAGAACAGCACATCTCATACTTCTCAGCTTTCCACCGACTTGAATGTAGATCTGGCCTCTTGGGTTGGACATCAAGGCTGTAGAACACAGATGCCAACCTGAAGTCCCACTGGCACCCCCTTTCTAAGCTGTTTGAGTGCTGTTTGGGGGCTCGAAGAGTCAGCCTCGCTTCTGCTGGATACCCCCAACCCACAGCATGGAGGAGACAATGCCAACCGCCCTACCTGGGACAACAGCCCTGCTGCCCAAGATTCAGATCAGAAGGCAATATCTAAAAAGCACCTTTTATAAGCACCCTGTGTGTTACCCATTACCAGTCTTCCAACTTTAAAGGTGAGTGTAATGAGGCTCAGAGAGGCTTTCCAGAAGTCCCACAGCCAGAACACTATGTTTTCCAGTAACTTCCTCATCCCTGGGCCCCGCTCGCCCCACATGCAGGACTGTGAAAGTCTGCCAGGCAGATAGAACAGGAGACAAGCATCCGTGTCCTCCATACACAGGTGAGAAAAGCCAGCTGCTCCCTCAGTCACTGGGAGCTCTGTCAGCAGCCCCTCTGCATGGTCGCATGGCTTTCAATAGCAGGCCCTTGTCCCCAAAAGGCCAGTCCAGCACACCTATAGGAGACACCTTCTAAAGTACCCACTTCTCAGGGCCACACCTGTAGATATTGAATCACTGAATCACAGAAGGATCTTCACAGATGGGGAAACTGAGGTCAGAGTGGGGCAGCAGTTTGCCCAAGGCCAAACTGACTACTGCAGAGTTTGACAACTTGGGCTCCTGCCCTCTAATTGTGGGGTTACCCCCACACCTGCAGAAGGATGCAGTTAAGGAGATGGAAACGTACAGGTACAGAAAACGTACCATGGGCATGTGCTTGGGTGTTGAGATACGCGTGAACACCTAGGGATGTTTCTTCGCTATATGACCAACGTCAAAGGGTGAACTTGGGACACATGGAGGAAAATGGATGCACCTTGAGACCGTAATGTTAAGTGAAATAAATCAGACACAGAAGCTTAAATATCACGTGGTTTCTCTTATATGAGAAACCCAAAATATAAACAAACAGCAAAATAAAAGATGAAAGGATATAGAGAGACAGATCTTTTGTAAATGGAAGGGGGACCACGAGATGAAGGGAGGAGAAAGCACGGGGAAGAGGAGGGGATGAAAAAAGAACTGAGATGTGTTATGTATGTGTAGCAACTCTGCACAAGGCATGTGATCATTATGTACTGTAAAAATGTACTGATAAGAATAAAAATTGAAAAACAAACATTGGGCTGTATGAAGCCCTCAAAGTTTCCTATTGCATTGACAAAAGTTGCAGGGTGATGCATGGCCTGGTTGAGTTTTATTCGTATATACATACCCACGCAAATGTTAATTTCAGACTGCTACAGTAAAATACTACAGACTGGGTGACTTAAAGAACAGATTTCTCACAGTGCCGGAGGCTGGGATGTCCAAGATCAGACGGCAGTGGCCTCTGTTTCCCGCGAGGATCCTCTTCTCAGCGTTACCTGGCTGCTGCTCTCCGCCGGTGTCCCTGGCTTTTTCTCAGTGTGTGCACAGAAGAGCGAGGTCTCTGGTGCCCTTTCTTGTAAGAACACGAATTCTATCAGGTCAGGGCCCCATTTTTCTGATCTCTTTTAACCTTAATTTCTTCCTTTGGGGTTCTGTCTGCACAGTTGGAGTTTGGGCTTCAACATACAAATTCAGCCCCTAACAAATACATTGTGGAATAAGAGAGAATGTGCTTATTTAAGAGAATCCAGTATTTTATCAACCACTCCCTTTATTATTGGACTGTTTCATTTGTTGCAATGTTTGTTATACATTTTAAAACTTAAAAAATATATCAACTGGGCCAGTGATATAGCTCAGCAGCATAAGCACCTGCCTGGCAAGCACAAGGTCCTGAGTTCGACTCCTGGTACCCACATATTAAAAAAAAAAAAGTCAACTGCAAAGTAACAGGAGGGAAGAAAGAACATAAACCTCAAAAGCTCCGCCTCCTGGTCTCACAAACCTGCTTGTCCTCAGCTCACAGACAGCAATCTCGCACCCTTGTCTGAAGAGTGACGATTCAGCCAGACATCTGATGCTTCCAAGTAGCCACACTGGACGCAGCAAACATCCGATGACCTGGGAGGCCCCACCTCCCTCATCTCAACTTGTCACCTATCATGTCCTGGTGAAAAGAACTCCATGCTAATCCATGAGGCTGCAGGTCTGGGAGGGATCTTACCCATGACACTCCCCTCACTCCCACCATGCAGCGGAGGGAGCTCAGTTCAGCCTGTCGCCCTTCCTCAGGTCCCCCTGCCCCTCCAGAGCTAGCAGAACAGGGGAACTGTGTGCTAGGTCCTGGGCCATTTTCTGGAGGCCTAGCCAGCATCAGGCACATCCAGAGCCATGAAGGGAAATCAACGTCCCATTTGTGTCAGGACTCGGGCTCTCCATGTCTTAGAGATGAGCAATCCATAGCCACCACATCTTGTACAGAGGACCCATTTTCTGTGACAGATCCTAAAAGTCCCCAGTGTGACAGGGCCTGCTCTCCATGAGCTGCCTCCAGGGTCTGGAAGGGCATCCCCCACCCCCAAGCCCCAAGCACGCAGGGTAATTTCCACCACTGGGCCTCCCTCTATCACCCCCAGCAGCTCCAGGCAAGCTTGGCAGCTGGACTCCCAGGGAGAGGCTGAATCCATCACTGGGGTTAAAGACGGGCCTGGGGTATGTGTTAAAACAAGAAAACCAATCAGAGCTGAAAATGAGAGGCAGTGAAGGTGTGAAGCAGGGACGGAGACTGCCAGACGGACACTGCGCGCTGACGGCCGTGGATGCTGCCGCACATCTGCCGGCACCCCAATGCCGAGCCCAGCCCCTCTGGGAAGCAGGTGGCACTAGGTACCAAGGCCTGCCTCTCTTAGCCTGGAGCAAGCTGCAGGCCAGAGCTGGGTAAAAAGGAGATGCCTGAGGCAGGAGCATATTCTCTCTCTCTCTCTCTCTCTCTCTCTCTCTCTCTCTGTTTCTCTTTGGTTTTTGCGGGGGGGGGTTGATTTTTTGAGACAGGGTCTCACTAGGTAGTCCAGGCTGGCTCGAGCTCACTGCAATCCTCCTGCCCCAGCATACCGGATGCTGGGATTACATGCGTATGCCACCATTCCCAGCTTCATTTGTCAATTCTTAAGCACTTATCAAAGCTGACACAGACATCTCCTTTTGGGGGTCAACACTCCCTCACCAGGAATGGTCTGAGGCATGGATTCTCCCTCCAAAGCCCTTTCCCTGCTACAGCTGGAGTGGACAGGCAGGTACTGTGGGGGTATCAGGTCCAGGGGACGTGGTCCTAACACCAACCAAGCACATTTTTCTAGGCGTAGGCAGGAAGCTTCCAGGGCCACTTAGAGCTGAGTGTGGCTGAGGGTTAGGGTTGGCACCCAAGGGGCAGTGCAGCAGGAAATAGGACACAGGGAAGGTGGAGATGGGCAGCCAGGGCAGGTTGGGAGCATGGGTGGTGGACAGAGCAAGGAAAACACAAGGAGCAGGAAGAGCCAGGCACACTGAACACAGATTGTGTGGGCACTGGCCAGAGGCTGCACTTGTGGACCTTAGACCCAGGCTGAGCCAGCAGGGTGCTTATGTTCTGAGCCCTCATCTTTGCCCTGCCCAGACCTCCTGACAAGCAAGCAGAGCCAGACAGTCGGTCGTGACCAACAAGGTGGCTGCCAGGTCTTGGTGGGAGAGAGTGGCCGGCCTGGGCTGAGTACTGCCCTGCCTCCCGCTGCCTTGCAGACTCCACTGCTGAACAGAATTGCTCCGCCGGCCTCGGGCTCCCACCAAAGCCCCAGAGAGGCCCAGCAGCCGCTCTATTAACACACAAACTGGTAGCCCGGCCACTGCTGACACTGGGGTTAATTAAATCCATCTCCCCATCAATTCTCATTCAAGTACTATCGACAGCTATTAGATGGGTGACAGAGTGACAAGGAAACAGTAATAGACTTGTCTTAACCCTCACTGAGTGGAGAGGGGCTCTGCTGCTGTCTCCCAGGAGGGTCCGCCCTCCTGCCACAACTGTCCCAGCTCATTCCCCAGGGAGGGATGGGCTGGACTCAGCCCAGGCTGCCCCCCCCAGCTGCAAGCCAGGCTCACCCCACCTCTGTTCACTTTGCAAGCTCTTCCTGGGTGTCTCCTCCAAACTGAGTCTGACTGGCAGAGAAGGACTTGGCAAGACCTGGGTGCCTTTTTCCCTCTAAGTCAAGGCCATCCAAGTCTCCTCTGTCCCAGAGCTTCAGCCTAGACCTGCTCCCATAACCCTGAGGTCCCTGGCACCCATTCCCCCTGCAGCTGGCAGGACAACAGCCTTCCCAGAAATAGTCACATTCTAATGCCTGGACCCTGGGATCAGGTTACCTCACCTGGCAAAAGAGACTTCACAGATGTGACGAGGATCTTGGATAGGATGATTATGCTGATTGTCCAGGTGAACCCAGTGGAATCCCAGAGTCCTTCCAAGTGAGGGAGGAAATGAGAGTGAGAACCAAACACTGGGGGAGGCGGCATTGGCGTGATGTGGCAGAAGACTGGACTTGCCCGCCGCAGCTCGAGGGAGAGGAGCCAAGGCGTGTGGAAGGTCTCTAGACGCAGGAGAAGTTGAGGAAACTTATTCTCCCCTAGGGGCTCCATGAAGGACAAGAGCCCTGCCAACACCTTCATTTTAGTCCAAGTGAGACGCACGTCAGACTTCTAACCTCCAAAATCATAAAGCCATAATCTGTTGTTTTAAGCCACCAAGTCTGAAGTAATTTCTTGCAGCAACAGGATGTTAACACGGCCCGTATGTACATTCTATGTTCTGACCACGTCAGGATACTTTGTAGCTAGGGAAGCCATCCAGTTTCACATCTCTCTGCCTCTGTATGTCTGTACCGTCACCTAGGATGCCACACCTGGCCAGCTGTCGATATCTGGCTTCAAAACTATCCAGCACCTTCTTCTGCAGCACCCTCTCCACAGGACAGCTGCCACTCAGCAGGGTCCACTGCTCATCCTGCAGGAGGGGACTAAGTTGTGCCCAGAACATGCCGAGCTCTGTTGCCCTGCCTCCTTGACACCCTGGAGTTCTAGGCACAGGAAACAGCCCAAGAAGGCATGAAAGTGTGAGACAGCTATTTCTGGAAGCATGGAGACAACCAGGGCTCTGCTGAACAGAACATCTGAATTTCTACTCGGAGCTGTGGGCTGTCAGAGAAAACCACACTGGTGTATGCTCAGAGCAATTGCGCTTGAAATATGGAGAATGGATAGGAAGGGAACAGGAATGGAAGCCCAGAGAGCAATTAGGAAGCTCTTGCAGTGATCTAGAGGAGACATGAGACACAGCAGTAGATAGAGAATTTATATATGACTCTCCACGCCTGGGACTCTGAGGATAATGGTCTTATTCAATTTTTCTCTCCAGGCTTTACCCCACCTGAATCTGGTGCATCAGATTCACACAATGGCTGTTAAGCTCAATCAGGAACCTTGAGGTCATCAATGACATCAATGACAGGGAACGAGCAAAGCACCTACCACTAGAGTGAGCAGGGCAAGCCTAGTGTCCATGGAAACAAGGACAATGATACTGAGCTCCTCCTGCCCATACTGCCACAGCCCCCAGGAGCCGTAGACAGAGGGCTGCAAGGCAAAGAAGAGGACGAGACTGGATTATTCCTCCCTTCTCCTGGAAAATGTACCAGGCCCAGAAGGGTCAGGGACAAGAGCAACAGGGGTTTCGCATAATTCATGGCAGGTTTTCTGCGGGACAAAAGAGTGCTGAGCCCAGTGGTGGCTCCAGAGCACAGGCAGGTGCTGGTGATGAGGAAGGAAATTGTCCTTGGCATGGAGACAACCAAAGCATGTACCCATGGACAGTTCATGAGCAGACCTAACCACAATCCCGCGGTGCCACCCATGCATAAGTATCAAGGTTATAAGGTGAGAATCAGGGGTCTGGGGGAGAGGCTAGATGTTCAGCACATCCAGAAAATGAGACAGCGGCTCAGTCACGGGAAGAGAATAAGTATCCAGAGCACCTCCAGTGTCTTCACCTAGTGGCCACGTCAAACGGATTGCCTATGATGTAAGCAGCAACCGCGTGTGAGAGCCCGTAGCCCACATAATCACTCAGGGCAGAGAACAAACCCCAGCTAGAAATACCCAAAAGGTCCTGGCCCAGAAGCACTTGGAGACACACACTCACCAACATGAGCTATAAGACCAGCCAGCAAAGCTGACTTTAAAGACATCGACTCCTACCAAGACTCGTGCTCAAAGGGGAAGGAAGCCCATAGAATATTTAGATCTACAGCAAAAAACAGAAACTCAATATTCACTGCAATCACTCTATTTCCCCTCTTCCTATACATCCGGAAAGTGTGATGTAACTCTCATTCCAACACGGCCACCCCTGATCCCTGCCAGGGAGAGCACCGAGTTCACTATCTCCGCTCTGACTCGGTAGCAGGCAACATCTGTCTTGCTCTTAGCTCTGCCCCATGGACCCACATCCTTACACAGATCACCTCCATCCTTACCCTTTAGAGAGAAAAGCACTAATTAGAAGGAAGACAAATGCAGAGCGTGAAAAACCTTTATAACAATTTCAAGGCCACAGTTGTTTCTTTTCTCATCTAAAATTCCAGTTTAGCTGATGGAATGGTCCAAACCCTCATCCCAGACAGACACCTTGGGTAGCACTGCTGCTAACCTGCCTCGTATGTTGGGACATTTGCCAGGGATTCCTTGTCTGTACTTCCTCTGCCTCTCTTACTCAGAATGATCTTGTCTGTCATTACCCCACCCGGCATTTTAAGCCCCCTTTGCTGTTCAGAGTCACAGAGGAAGACAACCAGAGTTTGTGTCCACTTCGACTTCAGTGATGGTTAGAACCCACAGTAGACACATTCTTCCTTAAATCACTAGGCCTCTGGGCTGGCAGAAACCAGGAGCAGAAATCAAGGCAACAAGCAGGCCCTCTGTGGTGGCAGTGAGAGGTGTCATACGTGTTTCCATTGTCTGCGTCTGGACCCAAGCAGTCTGGCTGGGAGGAAACACTGTGGCAGCAGGCGCTGACTGGACACCCTCGCCACACCCTCTAGGACAGTTGTCCAGCCTCCCTTAGAAGAGGAGGCGGGTGGCACCATGGTGGAAGCTTCACAACTCTCTTCCAGCTGTTCTGTCAAGCCAGCTGCTTCTGAAAGATGAGCTGCGTGATAATGGAGGACTCCATGGCCTCCAACTTATGGATTCAGCTGTGCAGAGAAAAGAAGTCCTTCGTCAGATGTGGTGCTACATGGAGGACAGTGAACCTGAGCGTTACCTGACTCTTCTGGAGAGTGCAGTACCTTCAAACAAGCCTGTCAGGCAGGGAAGGCATAAACTCAAGTAAGAAGCTGTTGCGGTAATGGCAAGTGGCCAACCCCCTCCCATTATGTAATAGAGTCCAGGCAGGGAACTCACCATCAGGTAGCTGGCTGGCCTGCCGGGTGAAAGGTGCTCCATCCAGGCCCAGTGTCACCGTTGCTGGTAAGTTGGTCTCTCAGCAGCTGTCAGCTCGGCCTTTGTAGGAAATTCAAGTCACAGATCCTACATATGGCCTTAATCCTTGTCCCCATAGCACTTCATTCATGGACTCCTTTAGGTCACCTTGCTCAGCTAAGTTTGCACCCCCTCCAGAGCTGGGTCTTTGGGAGCAATCACACCTTCATTCTAAGACCTCCACCTGTATACTCCTCCCCCAAGATTCTGTCACTAATCACGGAATCTCATTCCCTCCAAATCCATGTCCAACCAGTCACATCTTCATCCTCTGACCACAGATGTACGTTGGTCTTCATTTTAGACCACATGTCCTTCCAGGGAGATAAAATGACTTGCCCAGCATCCCGCCCTTTAAGAAGACCTCCCCCCCCAACTCCCTCTGGTCCCTAAGAGTTTATCTTAAGCAGAGCTGGAGATGCCATAGCAGTCTATGTCCAGCAGACACTCCCATGTGGTCTTAGAAGGACGCACAGTCCCTAGATCTCCCTCAGTGAGTCACAGGGAGAGGCTGAGGGACAGGTTGCAATGTGACAGGTACACAATGTTGGACAACTCCTCATACAATGTACATGTGCTCATAGAGCTGCTTTCGTGATACCATCTTACATAGGACTTCAGCTGTCAAATTGCTGCGTACATCCAAAGACAGCTAGATGCATCAGCTAATCCTCGGTTCATCTAGGCTATGTTCACTTTTCTACAATGAGCAAATAGCGAGCCAAGCACCATCTTTCAAAAACTGTTCTTTGCAGAAGGCAGTCTGGCTTTGTTCCAAAACCATGGGTCCTCCAAGGAGATTCTCCTAGTAGGGCTTACAGAGAGTTCCATCAGCATCCCAGCTTCCTACAGACACACAGGCTTGCCAGCACACGGGAGCTGAGCAGTAGAGCTGCTGCACAATTCTATCCTGTCCCAGCATGAGTCTCCCCTTGCTGAGTGCCACCCAGAGCTGTTAGCCTTCCAAGTTACCACTGAAGAAGCTGGAGTAAGAGTGGCACACGCTGTCTTCAAAAACTGAGTAGGTGCTGTGGTTCTAACCTGCAGACGCAGGGCTCCGTCCCAATTTGACCACTGAAGGTAAGGCTTCGCGTGGCCTGCTCACCCCTCAAGACCTCATGAAAGCTTTGCCACACCTGAGCCTGAACTGGAGTGGCTGCTGGACATTTTATCCTCTGTGATCATTTGTTTTGTTTCCATACACCATGAGAATCTCAGACCTTCACACCAGCTGGATCACTACCGCGCCTTCAGCCCCAACCAGGCCAACATGCCAATCTCATTTTCCTAAAAACATACTTTCCTGCCCCCAGTGCAGCTAGCTGCTTGGGTTCGTGGTCACAGGCAATAGAAACAGTCTTGCCAATTTAAGCAGAAAAAAGAATGCATGACAAGCTGGGGCAGCATGCAGAATTTCTGGGAGAGCTGGAGTCAGAGTCTCGGACATCGCTGCATGGATCTGTCTGGGGAGGACACCTCAGCCCTTCACTGAGCACTAAATGCTGTCACACTGGTGGGATACAGGTGGCCGTTTCCAACAGTGCCTGAAGCTTGGTCTCATTGGAACTGTCACAGTTAGCAGTGACAAGACTGTTATCCACAAATCCTGGATCTTCCGCCTCATTAGCTTTTATTCCAAGTCTGGGGCTTGCTCGTCTAAGCAACGGAGCCTGCAAGAGATTGGGAAAGAGGTTGTCTGACTTCAGTTGCTGTAACCGCCAGGGGTGCTACTCCCAGTAATCTTAGAATAAAGAATGCTGAAACATGGGCAAAGGGACTCTGATACCAGGTACCCCAAGGGGGCCAGCACTGCCGGGTTCATCTATGTAACCCTGACCTCCCTGGATGTGGTTTTTGCTTGCCCATGCAGGATGGGATCCCTGAAGTCTCTCTGCAAAGGGAAAGACACAGCCCACTCTCCAGCCACTCTCAGGCATTTGTAGCTCTTGGGAATGCCTTTGCTCAGAGCCAGCGAGAAAGTATCCCTAATGCCAAACCACAGCCACCAGCAGAAGGCCAGTGTCCAGGCCGAGGCCTGAACTGCAAGGTCACAACCACCAGGTCAGTGCTCTGGGGGAGTGGGGAGAAAATGCCCTTCACATCCTCATTAGGCTAACACTTGGGAACCATAACTGCCATGTTCAGCCCCTCACCCTTGCCTTTTGTGACCACAGCTCTCGGCTTCCTTACCACTGGCCTCCCAGGCTCATCCAGGGTCAGGGGTCTGTAGCACACTGTCCCCTACTTCTGTCCCATCTCTCCTACCTCCAGAGAAGGTGCTCACTGAAAAGTCTTCTCCTCCAGCAATAGCTATAGCAGGATGGCTGTGGGCCTAGCACTCCATGAGACCTCGTGGCCTCCAGGAACGCCTCCATGGACAGGGAGGGGGCACATTCCGCCCAGACTCCCATCTGCCCCCAGCAAACATCCATGTTTGTGACCTTTTTGGTGCTTTGTGTTGGCTTTGGCCCAGATCTCAATGGGCATGAGACTGAAGCATGACAACTTAAGTCTCTCTTCTGCTTACCTCACCCCAGATGTCTTCCTTCTACCTCTGCCAGAATCACTGGGACAGAGGTAAGACAGGGGTCAGAGGAGCTGCTCCTGGATACAGTAAGCCTCCCACTGCAGGGACATGGGTGCTGAGGCTTTCCAGCATTGATTCCAGCACCAAGCACCACTCCTGTGGAGACGAGGACTCCAGCTGCTGACCCAGCCACCCCAAAAGGGATGCTGGATGCCCCTGGAACCTCACAGAGAGCAGAGGACTGCATAGCACAAGTCAGAGCCCACCAACCCAGCATGTGCATAAACCCAAATCCCACTGCATATGGGACTTTTTACCTTGAGAACATCCACGAGTGATCACAAAAATACAGGGAACATGGAGTCAGAGAAAGGGAGAAGCCACTTCTGACGAGCGTGAATCAGGGGCCCTGAGGCTGAAGTCTTGTTTCAACTCCAGGTTCACGGTCTATGTGACGCAGCTTCAGAGTTTTGAGGGTACAGGGTCCATGCAGTGTAATGCAAACACAAGCCCACACAGGCCTGCCAGTTCTCGGAGAAGAGGTAGACGGTCATCTCAGCAGGTCTGTGCAGCGTCAAATGACTTTAGCCATCCTGTGGGCTGGCCTGGTCAGCCTGGACACAGAGGCTCATGCAGGCACTTCTTCAGTTACTTGGGTCTCTAATCCCCTCTCACCCATAGCCTCCATGGAGTGACAAGTCAACCTGCTTGCAAGAAGGCTGGTGGGGGCCAGTGAGATGGCTCAGCAGTGTAAGCGCCTGCCTGGCCCGAGTTTGACTCCCGGATCCCACATACGAAAAAAGGGCCAGTGATATCGCTCAGTGGAATGGGTGCCTGCTGGCGCGCGAGGTCCTGAGGTCAACCCCCAGTACCCACAAAAAAAAGAAGAAGGCTGGTGCTCTGGGGAAGAGGTGAGCAGGAAAGACACCTGCCTTCTGTGTCAGCCCCACGTCAGCTGAGGTCTTCTAGCTGCTCAACAGCCGAGTTGCCATGGAATCTACCACTCATGTCACACTCCATGTTCTGATGTGGTGGTGACCAATCACAGGTTAAAGTCATCCTCTGTGGCCCCTGGGATCTGCTCGTGGAACAGGGGCCTCCATAAAACCCCAGTAGTCTCTGGCTTCAATCCAGCTCAGTCCCCAACACAAGTTCTGGTTCAAATAGACATACATACTGTTGTCTTGAAGCACCTTTGACAAAGCTTCTAGGGAAGTCTTAGTAGTCTTTCCTAGCTGCCAATGTATAAGGCCAGATCAGTTCACCTCATGATTGGTTCTTGGCTTTGGAGAATGGAATCAGGGACAGGCAAGCCCTCCAGCATCCTGGTCTTCAACTCAGGCCCAGCTATGGTACCCTGAATTTCAGGTGTTGCCCCTGGACATTGGACCAAGCTGAAGGGAGAAGTCACAGCAGAAGGCATTTCTAGATGAAAGCTGTCCAAGCTAAGTAAAAGGTCCCACTCCAGGCCCACTGACAGGATTTCAGGAGACACAGACTAGTCCCATGAGGAAGTGGAGAGTCCACAGTGGCCAGGAGAGGTAGCTTGAGATTTCTGTTCAGCTGAGGGTCTGGTCCTAGGAGCCTGTCTATTTTGCCATAGTGCTTAGAAGTACAATTGTCATAAAGGACAGTGATTAGTAGGTTTTGGAGCCAGGGGTCATGAGCTGTCAGACCATACCTAACTGTCCGCATCTTGTCCACAAACCCTCTGGCTCAAGCTTTCATCACCTTAACCATGATTCATGCCAGTGCTGCATTCTGTTTCTTGCCAGGCCAGAACTCAGAGCGAGAGAGAGAACTTAGAACTTACAGTACCAACTATCTTGTGCCATCGGCCTCATCTCTTCTTTCCCCTCTTCCCAATTTCCCCCATCCTCAGAAATTCTACCCAGATCCAGCCAGTCAGATCCCCCAAGATCTAGGTCCCTTGCCACCCCCATCCTTGTGCTTATCACCCACACCCAGCTGACATCCTCTGCTCCTGTTATTTTGGCATATGAGGCCAGGATTATAAGTAAGACTTCAGATTCCCCAGAGCTCTACAGGCCCACCACACTTATCCTGAGGACACCAGCCTGGAAGGCTGTAGGCAAATTAGCTTCTATCTGGACAGAGATCCATGCTTAGCTGCCCCTGGGCTCCCAGCCTCTTTGTCATATACCCAAGACCACCCCCCTTTGAGGACATGGAAAGGAGAGAGAGGGTACAAGACTCGAAGGTCCAAGTACATACTGTGGGTGGAGGGATGTCCATCTATTCTTCCCCTCTTGCACAATACAGTAAGGACACCCTCAGACCCCTAGCTAAGAGCAGCTACCATACCCAGCTCCTAGCGACTGCCTAACTTGATGTCACTAGACACTACTTTCTTTCTCTGCAAATGTAGGGAGTCTGAGACATTGAAGAGAGGATAGTCCCTGTGTGAGCCCAGGATATTTCACATGAGCATGACTGGATGCCCATGAAACCAGACCATGTTTCTCAAAGAGGATTCCTGAGCTTCAGGCCATCACAGGACAGGTGATACTGGCAAGGGAACCATCATGGCTAAGACCAGAGCATCCTAAGAGGCAGCAGCCAGACCAAAGAAGGCTGGAGAGGCAACAGGCAGGATGCAGTCAGGAGCCCAGACTTCAGGCCACAGACAGAGAGATGCCAGGCATTTGGAGCTACCAAAGAGAAGGCATGTGGAAGAGAAGAGCAAAAGGGTCCCTGGAGACATGTGTTGGGGTGGTAGGGAGTTGGGGTGTACCCCGGGATAAAGACACTGGAACACAGGAAGAAAACTGGAGGCACGATACCAGGACCAGAGTGCTTGAAGCAGACAGGGCAGATGAGAACCTGGAGTCCAACCTGGTGCTGGCTTCCAGCAAATTCAGGGGATGCTTGTGGGAGAGGAGACAGGGAAGCAGAGAGGCCAAGGAGAGGGGATCTAAGCCACATGCCTCCTCTGAGTGCCCATTGCCATATACAACATACTTTCAGCAAGAAATATGTGGCCCTGTGACCCTGTGGGTACATTAACTGGACACCCAGCACCAAGCTACCACCACTACTTGGGGCAAGAGGCATGGCCCCAGCAATTCCCAACTCCAGCACAGTGGATCTGGAGGCTGCTATGCAGGGTGCTGCAGCCCCACTCTGCCCCTGGGCCTAGAACAAGCAGACCCCCCCCCAGCTCTCAGCAAACACCACCAACCTGGGAGATGCTCTTCCCTGGGCAGTCAGGCAACTCTGAGTCTCAGTTCTGAGGCAGAGCTGCCCCAGGAAGGCTCTTAGGCAAACCTTAGGCCTTGCATGTGCCTCTGTCATAGCCCAAGACTGTCATTCACCATCTGAAATTTGTCATTCATTATACTGAGCTCTCTAAAGACAAGTACTACTCTCGTTATACTCCAAGCTATGGCAGAGCCAACATCCGCTATCTCTGTAGAGTTATTACAGCAGGTGGTCCCCCAGGAAGCCGCCCTCAAGTTGAAAATCCACCTTTTTAGATTGCATTATACATACATGGCTAACACATGACAGATACCTCAGGTCTTTCTAGACAAAAAGTCTAGAGCAATCTCTGGGGCTACCAGTTCTTAATGGGATTTGAGAAGTCAGGAAAATAAAAACGCCTGGGCGATCGAGTCACACCCAGCCAAGAATGAGCCGTGAAGCAAGTTCTAATCACACGTACCCCTGCCACCCAGAACAGGGCACACGGTGCTAGAAGGAAGCAGAGACCAGGTCTGACCTAGACACACTCAACTGCCTCGTCCCCTTGATTGTGAGGAACGGTACAGACCTTAGCACTCAGGCGAGAGAAGCAAGGCTCTGAGCTTGGAAAAGAGGAGACACCCGCAGCCTACCCCAGGTCACAACGGACCTGTCTCAGGACAGGCCAGTCCCAGCATTCGGATTGGCTAGTGGACCACACGCAAGCAAGGCAGAGCGCCCCGATGCCACGGGCCATAGCCACTGCTGCTCTGGTCTCCGTGGTTGCCTGGAAGGAAGACCTCTGACAGATTCAGAGACCAGGAAGGATGTGTGAAGACAAATCTCCATACCCAGCATTGAGCAGGCCAGCACTCAGGATGCCCATAGCCACAGCCCCAGATGCCATTGCCTGCTGCGGCAACCTCTCAGAGAAGAGCCACTAGGGCAAAAATGGTCTCATATGCATGGTGACTTCCACCTGTCACCCCAAGTGCTAGATGTTCCAGCACAAAAGGACATTCTGGGGCCAACATTCAGAAGAGCCTTCAATACAGATGGATTAAAAGGGAAGTTCTGCCTGTGGGCACAGGGATAAGTCCCTGTCAGGCCAAAGCCCATCAAAGTATGCCAAGCCCACCTTGCCCATGAGAAGAGTCTGCGTGCCCGCAGCCTCCAAGACAGAGGTTATCATTCCCATGGCGTCAATCCTGAGGGCCAGCCTCGGAGCCCCACAGATCCAGGCAGAGTCCAGCCTGGCCCAAGCCACCGCAGGTCTGAAGAGGATCCCAGAAAACCACTTTTAAGAGTTGGCCTCCCACACGTCAGGGTGGCACGCCCCCCTAAGTATGCAGTAGCCACACATCCTCATTCATCTAGGAGACAGACCCTTCTCCAAATCCCTGCCACGCCCATTGCTCAATTAGTGCTGCAGTGTGGACTTCCCACACATTTAGAGGGTGTGGGCTACGCAGCCAGCTATAAGCACCCATTTATTTCAAAGCAGCTGCCTTCCCCAGGCTAGCACCTATAGGAATCTCAGTGAGATCATAAACGCAGGAACCACTAAAGAGCTCCCTAATAGAGAAGCTACTGGGTATCAACTAGGGTCTCATCACCAGGCCTCTGACAGGAGGCAGCCTGCACAAACTCCCTGGGAGAACAAGGGGATCATCACATGAAACGGCTCCTGCTCATCCAGGAGAGGCGAGAAGGTGACCCAGATCTAGGCAAGGACTGTCAACCAATAGAAAGAGATGCAGCTATTGTTCCACCTCCATTAGCTTTGGCTAAGGCCAAAGTGACACACTGAATTTCTTCCTGATCACATGGTATAGAAAGAGGAATCAGACTGTTACTATTTCTACTGGATTACATAGCATCACTAATGGTATCTTCTCATGTGATGTAACATAGAATGTTAACATTAGCTTGACAGATACAAGCTCAAGCCTTTCAGCTAGAATATGTGAAGCATTCAGATGCAAATTCCAGGCTTCAAGACATACAGGATAGAGGGATACTAGGATGCAGCAACCAAATCCATCTGAAAGGTGAGACATCTGTAGAAAAATTTACCTGGCTTCAAAGTACTATGCTACATTACAGGGCAGCCACATACCACTCATACTGCCACGTAGATATAAATTAGTACTGCTAGGACAGAGAGGTCTCCATCTTGACCTGTACTTTAGGGGTTTCTTGAAGCCAAAGTCTCTGCCCTTTCTGGATTAACCCTCACATGCTGGCTCAGCACACTCACTCCCAGGTACCTCGCTGACTCAGGGTCAACTCAGCCAGGCCAATCAGTAGACCTAACACCCAAGCTTAGAGAAGGTATCCAGAATTAGGAATCCTATAATTCAGGACTAAGACTGCCTTAGACAAGGAGGGGGCTCTGTACCCATCTGCATGCCAGGCCCCTGTAAACATGATAAAGCCCAAGAACCCTGGTTCTCAGCCACAAGTCTAGCTTCGCCACAGGAGCTCAAGTCCCCAAGGGCTCACTTGATAAAACTAATTCTCCTGGTTTTCTTGGTCAGCATGAGTCTCCTCTTGTAAGAGCAATGTTATAGAATAGCAAACCTATAAAAATCTTATAGCAGAAATTAAAAATCAATTAGTAGCCTCTGACTATGCTCATGCTGCCTGTCACGTAGTTAGACTCAGTTAGTCTTGACTGTGTGCATCTAGCTGCTTCTCCCAGATAATGCACTAGGTCAACCTGACTGCGTCCAGCTATAATGTCTGTTTTCCTACCCAGAATGATATATTTATAGTTTTCCAGCTTTCTTCAAGGACTTTGGGCCCAGAACAGACTGGCCCAGTCAAGGACACATTTAACTCTACCTGCTCTATTCAAACCTCCTCCCCTCCTTCCCAGAATGTTCCAGCCATATGATAAACAATTCCTTATAAGTAAACCTGCTTAAAGTAAGCCTGCCTGACAACATATGATTTAATTCATATAACCAACCATGTAATAACCTGCTATTGGCTTTGTATTTCCTGGTTGCAAACTGTATTTAAACTAACCTCTAGGCTGACTCTGGGCTGATGATTTGGACCTGGTTTCCATCAGTCTGCTGACGTTAATAACAAGTTGCCTTCCAAACTCCTCTTTTCTAACAAAGGCCAGGAGCCCATTGTTTATATATGGAAAAGAATTTAAGTGGAGTCTTGGACCCCAAGTAGAAGAGTACATGATATTCCATGTTCAAAGGTCTAAAGGAGATGGGCCTTAGCAGGACTAAAGACTTTCCTGGGGAAGACTGGGGCCCAGGCTCAGGTGAGCATAGAACAAGAATGTGGCCACTGATAATCTTAACATGAATGGCTGTGGCTACCACCTTTGCTTTCAGCTGCAGGCAGTTGAGACCTCAGGTAGAGGGTAGTAAAAACAGGCCTTCCATGAAGAAAGGCAGCCTGCAGGAGGCCAGACAGTAAGCAGAAGGGAGGATGCCCACGTTCTGTCTTACAGTTACCAGTTGGAGACAGTCACTCTTTAGAAGAGGAAAAGTAAAGTCCAGCAGCAAAAGGAGAGAGGTTATGAAAAAGTCTGGAGAGAAGCCTTTTTGCATCCAACAACTGAATTCCATGAATCAGTCATGAGGGAGGCTTATGGGCATCTTCCTGGCCCTCCTTCTGGTCAAGGACATCAAAGCAGGTAAGATAGAGACAGGAAAATTTCTACAAGTATATTTATCCTATCATGGAGGCCAAAACCAAGATCACTGGTTGACACACCACCTGAAAAATCTGGAGAAATGCACATGGTTAGCACATACGTGCAAGAATCCTACCACAGCACTATGCCAATAGTTTAAGGTGTTACATGTATGAACTAGACTTAAGACCAGATGTGGAGCAGTGCATTCCATGGGAGAGTGGTTGCATCATCTTCTTTTCATGGTAATAGTTCATGTTCATTATTGAAAAGCCTGTGATAGCCAGGGAATTCTTGAAATATCTATGTTTGTCATATGGTAAAGATGTTTCCAGTATAGGAAGAGTCATCTGTTATTCTTGGGATAGTGATCATCATCACTAGAAAAAGATCCTTGGATGACATCACAAAGACTCATGGAAAGAAAGTTCCATGTGACTGGAAAAAAGACATAGAGGAATGAGGGTCTCAGTACTTATGCAATGGTAGAAGGTAAAGCAGACGATGTTAGGAGAACAGACTCAGGGTAAGGACCCACCAGCCTGAGGGACTGAGCCAAGGAGCATGAAAAAACATTGTTAGGGAGCCCCTGACAGGATGGACCAAGGACAGTGACACCAACCTAACCAAGAAGGTAACAGGTCGGTTATAAGGGGCAGCACTAAGACAGAACAGTCCCAAACCAGCCCGATGGCCCCAGAGGTCCTTGAGACAGAATTTGAGAAAACCAAGACAAATGTAGCCTAAATGGACCCATTGCACAGCATAGCAGGGGGATGTGGGCTGGAGGGACCCCTGGCATGAGAACAGCAGGCTGGGATACAGGCAGAGGACAAAGCTCCCTGCCAGATCTTCACAGGGGGAGAACAGGGCAGGTGCTCAGCAGGAGAGCCAATTGCTCCAAGGAATCCCACAGCAAAGCACCAAGTAGAAGGAAAATAGCAGCCCAGAGGAGGAAGTGGTGTCCTGCAGCCCTCATGACCCCTCCAGGGACAGCCATACAACTGACCACCATAGCCCTATATCTAGTCGTATTGTGTGTCTTACCTTAAGGACAGGGAACAGTCTGTAAGACCAAAGATCTCACTGAGAAAGGGCCAGACCCTGAGCTCAGCAAACCAGAGCCAAACCGTACAAGCCACACACATCCTGCCATGAGTCCAGGGATGGAGGGCCAGACAGAAGGGACAGGATAGCTGGCAACCTGCAGACATGCTCTCCTGGTAGAGAGAGAAAGCCCACACAATGAGGAAGCTCAGACGCTTCATGCAGCTGCTGCCAGGCAGAGTGGTTCCTTCTAAGACAGCGAAAATAGAGTTCTCCAGGAGAAAATGGTCTTGGAGCATCTGGAGATGCACCCTACATGCGGCATCCAATCCTTGCAAGTAAGGTCTCAGTGTGACTCATCCCTTCACACAGGACTGCTGTGACAGCAGGGAACCCCAGAAGGGATGCCAGACTCAGTCCCCCAGCTACAGACTTGTCTCCAGACTCTGCCACACAGGAACACTACATAAGATGCCAAACCTCAAACTCTGCCAATCTTAGAAGCTGTCTAACCACAAGGGAAGCCCATGGCTAGCTTCTAGGCTGTCCACAGTCATGGGAAGTATCTCAGTAGACACTAAATAGGACCTAAAAACAATGGTCCTAGGAAGAGGGTCTAACATAGAGGATAGTGTCCATCCGATCACCAAAAACCAGACCCCTCAGAAACCTCATAGGGCTGATGACCTCCCAGAGCTAGCCAAAAAGTAGGATCCTAGTAAAATACAGGCACATACTACTCTACTTCCAACCACGTTTGAAAGGATATTCAGGGGCCGGTGAGATGGCTCAGCGGCTTAAGCGCCTGCCCGGCAAGCGCGAGGGCCCGAGTTCGACTCCCGGATCCCACATACGAAAAAGGGGCCGGTGATATCGCTCAGCGGCACGGGCGCCTGTTGGCGCGCGAGGTCCTGAGGTCGACCCCCCGGTACCCACAAAAAAAAAAAAAAAAAAGAAAGGATATTCAATGTGAAAACAGGGACTTATGGGGAGGGGTGTATACCTTCTCTCCTATGGTCTTGTCTGAAGAACAATTTCTACAATCCTAAAAGACAAAAATGAAGTTCAGAAATAGAACTAAGTGTGTATCTGCATTTGGCATATGAAGGTGTAATGGCTTGCATCTAGATGTAGACACAAAGCCTCATGCGCTCATAGGTGAGGGTTTTTGGAGCTGGCTGGATCTAGGGTGTGTGATACTGGGATTAAAAGTGTGTGGTACTACATTAGTCCACTGATTGGAATTAACATAGTTCTGGGTGTGGCTGAATGGATTTACTGAAGACAGAAGCCCCATCCTGGGTGTGGGTGGTACGACCCAAAAGGCTTATAGCCTGGATGGGATAAAAGGGAAAGGCAGGCTCACTGCTCCTCCTCTGCTGCCTACTGCCTGCCCTGCCATGGACTGTTTCTCCTCTGCCCTGCCCCTCTGCCGTGCCAGCCTGCCTTAGAGCCAGCCAACTACAAACTGTGAGCCAAGTAAACCTTTCCTCCTTTAACTTTGAGTGTCGGGTATTTAGTCTCAGCAATGAGAAAAGTAACTAAGAGAGAAGGTGATGCTAATAGGTGGGAGATAATTCTCTTAATTCATTCTTAGGGCCATGGGCCAACACTGGGAAAATGTTAGATCACAGCAATGCCACAAACATGCACAGGCAGAAGTCTCTACCATTGGGAAATGACAGATAAGGAAAGTATCTTAAGGGAACTCTCCTGTCATCCTCCCCTCATGTCATGTGCTGGATGGATCATAGGCAAGGCTTCAACAGAGACCTCTGGCTTCCCAATATGTGGTAATGCTTTAACCCTGGGCAATAGCCCAGGAGGCAAAGATGGAAGACAAAAGCATTAAGGTGGTTTCAGTAGCATAGTGGTTATCACGTTCAACTAACACACGAAAGGTCCTCAGTTCAAAACTGGGTGGAAATGGGCTGTAGCTTTTGTTGCTTCTGAGGTTCCTGTTGCAACTTACACATTCCTCTCACATCCTGAATGTGAGCTTGTCAGCTCCTTAGCATGGTGTGATGGCACACAATTGTAATCCCAACATTCAGGAGGCTGAGGCAGGAAAAGCTCCATGAGTTCAAGACCAGCCTGGTCTACATAGAAAGTTCAAGGCCATCCTGAACTACATGGTGAGACCCTACCTCAAAAAGCTAAAAATTAAATAAAACATCAAAGTATATAGCAGCAATCAGGTCTGGGCAGATCCCTAGCCAGAGGCAAAGCCAGGTGGCTCTCATCTATAGAGGACACAGGGATTTCATGATTGCTCCCAGGCATGTCTGGCCTAACTTGGGCCAGAAAACTAACCCACATCCCAACCTGAAGTCTCTAGCCTCAAATGCCATTTTTTCCTAGAAGACACCCATAACTAGGTATGATACCTTTCTGATAAGGTCCCACATCCAGAAATGTCCTTGTTTCTACAGTTCTGAAGATGCTAGAAAGTTTTCACATGAAAGTTAAGGGTCCCAGAGATACTAGGACCTCAAGCCTAGGAGTACCCCAGAGGCCATACAAGTACAACCAAATGACTCACACTTTCCAGGTTGGCACGCTGCGTTGGAGGCTGGACAGGGCCCCTGGAGCTCCCCCTTCCAGCTAGTGTACATCAGGTCTGGAAGGCAGGAAGGAGTCTGTCACTGTAACCTGCCCTACAGCTAAGCTAACCCGATTAGGTCAACAGATCTCAACTTCAGAACTGGGCTCATTCTCATTGACCTCAGCCTGAGGTTTTGGGTATAAGAGGGAAGAGATAGCAAGATGGTACTTTCCTTGGCTGGCCTGTTCTTTGGGCTCCTTGCATTCTAGTCATACAAAGGAGGGCCACTGTTCCTCAGTAGTTATGAACCGGGTTGAGAAACTGATACATCTAGTTCTGGGGAAAGGTCACAATTACAGTCAGAGAAGGAACCGAGAGCATCTGTAAACAGCATGGCTCCAGGATAAACCGGTAAAGGATTTCACAAAATGCTAGGTCCCAAGAGTACAGAACGCATGGTCAGAAAGAGGACAGCTGGGGAACATGCCAACCTGATCAAGAAGAAATCTACAGCCGACCTGAGCTAAGCAGAGCTAAGCAGAGCTAAGCAGAGACAAGGCTTTGTGCTTGGCAGTAAAGTGCAAGTCTGGGGTAGGTGGCTCGGGCTAGGCCGAGGTGAAGACGCCAGAACCACAGCCTCAGCAGCTCACGGGACTTTCTCCAGACAGATCATACTGTAGGACACAAAGCAAGCCTTAAACACAAACAAGTTGAATTTCCTGTATCTTATCGGATCATACCCCCACACGATAAAGGCTCTGTACGACAAACCCATAGCCAACATCATACACAATGGGGGAAACTGAAGGTATGTCCTCTAAAATCAGAAATAAGAATATCTACTCTCACCGCCCCTATTCAGTACAGTCCTTGAAATTCTAACCAGAGTGATTAATCAAGAGAAAGAAAAGGGATAGAAATAGAAGTCAAATTACCCATATTTTTAGACGATATGATCCTATACTTACAGACCTTAAAGACTCTACCAAAAGACCTTCAGATCTGATAAGTTCAACAAAGTACCAGGATACCAAAGTCAACATGAAAAATATCTTTTCTTTATACCAATAATGAACTAGCTGAGAAAGAAATCAGAATTCCATACATGATAACTTTAAAAAAACCTAAGACTCAACCTAACGAAGGAGGTGAGATATCGCTACAGTGAAAACTACCGAACACTGAAGAAAGGAATTAAAGAAGACAGTACAAGATGGAAAGACCTCCCACATTCATGGGTCAGCAGAATGTTGTTACAATGGCCATATTGATACAAATGAGGCATGCCTGACTCTCCCCTTTGTCCTGTGCCAGCCAGAGGGGACAGTGGTTTAGCCAGTGGCTGCCTCTCCCCTCCACCCAACCCCCACACAGAATGGACTGGGACAACTTGCCTCTTGCCTTGGTGTCCTCCCACCAGCTTTGCTATTGGCCATGGTGCCCCTCCCCCACCCCACTCCAGACAGAGCTTCCATCTCTTGAAGGGGTGGGGAGTCACCCTAATGTAGCTAAGATCTGGGAGAGAGGGATATGTATCCATTATTAGCATTCGCAATCTCCCCAAGCCCCAGTAAGCTGTAATGAACACTGCTAACCCTTTGGAAGTTTCCCCGATTTCAGCCCTATTTTTCAGTCATCTGACCCCTGTCAAACAGCTTGTGTCACTCTGCCCTCTCATTGAATGGCTGCCACAACAGCTGTGGCTGTCCTGGATCCCCATACCCACTTGAACCAATCACAGGCCTGCGCTTGTACCAATCAGTAGGTCAAATTTGAACCAATCACCAACCTACACTTGGACCAATAGCAGGCCTGCAGCTGCTATATAAGCAGCACTCCCTTCACATTTCTCAGGTTAGTCTAGGAAGACCCACCCTGTGCTGGCACACAGGTCCTGTTAAAGACTTGCCCCACTTGTAATTTATTTCTCAGATAGTTTTGGCTCCAGAAGTCCTGTAAATCTACTCAGGATTCTTATCCTGAACGGTGTGGACAGAGTAGCCACTTTAAAAGGAAGAGCAACAAACACTAGGTGCTGTTAGCCCTGAAGATCTCCAGAGACCCCCACCTGGCAGAGTCTCCTGATGATATCTGGCACAAGCCAGTGTTGATCAGCAATGGCCGGCAGTAGCAGAGACCAGCACCCAGCGGTGTTGACTGATGGCATCTTGCACAAGCTGGCATTAAACAGTGGTAGCTGGCAATGGCAAAGACCAGCAGCCAGCAGTGTCAAATGACTGTATCCAGCATTAACTGGAGTCAACTGGTAGCATCAGTGCTATTAGCAAGCACACTTTGCCAATTCATGATTTCCATCTGAATGGGCAAAAGAACTCTCAACTGATTGGCAACACTACCAAAAACAATCTGCAGATTCAATGCAATCCAGCAAAATACCAATAGACTCTTTACAGGATTAGAAAAAAACAATCCTAAAATTCAGAAGGAATAAAAAAATACCCAGAAGAGTCAAAGCAATCCTGAACAAAAAGAACAAGGCTGGAGGCATCACAATACTTCATTTCAAATTATACCACAGAGCCACAGCAACAAAAACAGCATTGTACTAGCATAAAAACTAATGCTTAGACCAATGCAATAGAATAGAGGACACAGAAATAAACCTACAGCCATCTGATTCTTTACAAAGGAGACAAAAACATACATTTCTCCTTAACATATGGTGCTGGATAAACTGGTTATCCACATGTTGAAAGTTTGAAACTAGATCCCCATCTCTCACACTATACAAAAATCAACTTAAAATGGATCAAATATCTCAATATAAGACAGGAAACTTTGAAACTTCTAGAAAAAAAATCATAGAGGAAACATTTCAAGATACAGGCCTATGGGCCGGTGAGATGGCTCAGCGGCTTAAGCGCCTGCCCGGCAAGCGCGAGGGCCCGAGTTCGACTCCCGGAACCTACATGCGAAAAAGGGGCCGGTGATATCGCTCAGCGGCACGGGCGCCTGCTGGCGCGCGAGGTCCTGAGGTCGACCCCCCGGTACCCACAAAAAAAAAAAAAAAAAAAGATACAGGCCTACGCAACAACTTCCTGAATAGAACTCCAATAGCTTAGGAAGTAGCAAGAATCGACAGACCGAACTGCCTCACATTAAAATGCTTCTGCACAGCAAAGAAAACAATTAACAGAATGATGACAGTCTACAGAATGAGAGAAAATCTTTGCCAGTTACTCTTTCAGGGGATTACTATCCAGAATATATAAAGAACTAAAAAAAGGTGACTCCAAAATAACCCAGTCAAAAATGGGCAAATAAACTGAACTGAACGGACATCTCAGGAGAAATACAATTGGCTAATAGGTGTGTGGAAAAAACATGCAACATCTTTATCCATTATGGAAATGCAAATCAAAACTACATTGAGGGGGCTGGTGAGATGGCTCAGCAGCGTAAGCGCCTGCCTGGCAAGCGCGAGGGCCCAAGTTCAAATCCTGAAACCGACATACAAATAAAAGGCCGGTGATATCGCTCAGCGGCACGGGCGCCTGCTGGCACACAAGATCCTGAGTCAACCCCCAGTACCCACAAAAAAAAAAAAAAAAAAAAAATCTCCATCTCCATCCTAGTCAGAATGGTTAACAAGAATACAAAGAACAATAAATGATGACAAGGATGGGGAAGGAAACCTTTTACACTGTTGGTGGGAAGGCAAATTAGTACAGCCACTGTGGAAATCAATATGGAGGCTCCCCTAAAAACTAAAGATAGAACTACCATGTGATCCAGCGACACTACCCTTTGGTATATACCCAAGGTAATTAAAGTCAGCAAACTACAGGGATAGCCGCACACTTGTTTATTGCAGGACAACTCATAATAGCCAAGATATGAAGTCAGCCTAGATGCCTGTTGGATGAATAAAGAAAATGTGGCATATGTACATGTACAATGGAGTATTGTTCAGCCATAAAGATTGAAATTGTCATTTGCAGGAAAATGGGTGGAACTGGAGATCATGTTAAACAAAATAAGCCAGACTCAAAGACAGGGATGGCATGTTTTCCTTAATATATGGAATCTTAGGGCCGGGGATATAGCTCAGTGGCATAGCACCTTCCTGGCAAGTGCAAGGTCCTGAGTTCAATTCCCAGTACCAAAAAAAAAAAAAAAAAAAAAAAAAAAAAGAATCTTAAAAATACATGAAAATAAAGGGAGACAGACAAGAGGAAGGGAATACTGGGGAGGAGAAAGGGGGTATAAGGGAGGGAAAGAGGAGATGGTTATGATAAATATGTTCTATACATGTATGAAAATGCCACAATGAAACCCAGTGTTTTGAAAAATGAATATGCACCAGTAAATAAATATTTTTAAAAAAGAAACCTCAGCCTGCCTGGGGCCATTTAGATAAAGATGGTAGAGAAGAAACAGAGGTATATGTGCTGCCCAAAGGTGCCAGATGTCTAAGGAGAAGAGTGGTGGGATGGACCCCAGAATCAGGAGAGAGAAAATTGAGTTCTGCTCAGAAATCACAGCATCCAAGAAAGAGGCAGCGTCAGCATGCCACACAAAGCAGGTCCACAGGAAGCTTCTATGACAAAGGGAGAGAGAAAGCAATAACTCAAAAGCAAAGGGAGATATTTAAAACCATGCAATGCTTCTAGTTATATACAAAACTGGCCACCATGAGCCACAAACCCAAGTGCACAATGCCACACACAGTAATTCAATGTTATGCTCTTAGCAATAGGGGCAGTGCTTAGAAGCTCTGAACTCCAACTAAGGCTGTACACAAGTCTTCTGAAACACGCCTTCCTGATGTGGATGGTGGGGGAGGAGGAACAGATGCCCAAAAATACCATTTCTCAAGCGGAGTTAAAGAAGTTCATTCCTTTGTCACACTCTTTGTCCCAGAGTTACCCTCGATAAGGCTGACTAAGAACCAGCTTCCAAAGTTAGGGAGGGTGAATAGAATTGGGTGTATCTAGTTATCCAGTTGCTAAGGTGTCCCCAGGTAGGGGAGGGCAGCAGCCTTAGATCCCACCTGAGGTCTATGAATGGCTGGCTCACTTGAAACAAGCCAGACCTCTGCTTTCTTCCTACCTAGTCCCTGGAAAGATGGCTTAGGGAAGATCCCAGAATTTCTTGTTCCAAGCAGAGGTGACTTAACTCCCAAGAATCCTAATACTGCCCTCCTTCCTAGTGTCCTGCAGCTTTGCCTCAGTTTTGAGAAGTGGCAAATGTAGGAAAGGAATTTAGCTCTAGCTATTCCCTAGAGAAATTCTCTAATCTCTCTGGGATCCTGGCACATGGTAGCCACCATGGTTTAGTGTTCTTGGGATCTTCTAAGTGCAAACCCAGACTCCATCCTTACGGCCTCATCTAGAGGTTCGGGCCACTGTCTATGAGAAGGCAGGCTCAGAACACCAGGGCTCTGCAGCCAAGTAGACCCTAAGCTCTGCCAGGGATGCCTTGTATATACCACATGCCATTTTCTGGGTTGTATGGTTTGACTTTCCTGGGTCAGATGACAAGTCACAGCATGACCACAGACCAGAGTTCAACAGAGCCTTAGTGTGGCAGTCCCTAGACAAGCAGTAGCCTAGAATGTATTGTTCTACCTAGGACTCAACTCTGGGTTAGGGTTAGACTTAGCAGTCCTTTGAGCTTTAAGTTGAAGGATATCGTTGTGTCATAAATCATCCCCATAAAAACCTTGTTTTTAAGTCTTAACCAATTGTACCTGAAAATATGACTTTATTCGAAGGTCTTTACAGAGGTAATAAAGTTAAAATGAGGTCATTAGACTGATGTAATGTGACTCATGTCCTCAAGAGGAAACATTTGAACACAGACACACGGGGAATGTCGTGTGAAGATGGAGACGGGTGAGGTGATGCTTCTACAGCTAAGGAAGTCAGAAGGCCAGCAGAGCATCCAAACCTAGGCAAGAAGAATAGGGCAGGTTCTCCCTCACAGCCCAGTGACCCTGTGCACAACTTGATCTCATGCTTCTGTCTTCTAGACCGGAGGGACAAATCCGTAAGAGCCACCTAGTTTATGGCACAGTGTGGTAGCAATTCAGCATGCAAGAAGGAAATGACCCCAAAGGGAGGAAGTTCCTGTTATGCTCATCCAGTAAGGAGGACCGTAACAGCAAAGAAAAGCTCTGCTTATGCCTGTAGCTCCCAGCAAAGGCACTGGCTAGACTACTGGTATAGAAAGACGGCAAAGCCAGACCTGAATCTGAATAATTTTTGGCAGACCAGATGCCAGATATCCATTCTATGAGTAATAAAGTGTGGCCTAGATCCCAAGAAAGCATGTTCAAAGATCATGTTCAAAGATCAATGAGATGGATCTTATCAGGACCCAAAGATTTTTGTGGAGATAGAGTAAACATTTCTTGTGGCTAGCCAAGAAAAGACCAGAGAGCAAGGTCCAACTTTCTTGCCACTGCTGGCCACAGCTGCCAGGGCGTTTTTCTCTAGGAATCCAGGATTGGAGGTTCCAGATAGGAGAAAGAACGTGTCTTAGCAGACCAGGAAAGAATCATCTACATACAACTTTCAGACAACATAGAGCAGGACAAGGAGCAGACCATGAGCATCAAGGACATCCAGAACTGCCCACTACAGCTTCTAGTAACTGTAAAGTGAGGTCCCAGCACAGGAGTGAGAAGACAATACTGCCTGGTCTTAGAAAGACTTAGGCCTGAGCTTCACATATGGCCTTGGACCCAGGATAGATTACAGATCCCAGCATGACTCATTCCATCACTCCACAGACCACTGGTGTCAGAGCAAGAAGCCCCTAGCATGGGCTGCAAGCCCAAGCCTCTCGTCTCAAAACTACTCTGGGCCTTCCACTTACAGATATCTAGGCCACACCCACCATGAGGACAAGACATGCATCCTCCACATAACCAACCCAAGGATACCTAAGGGCTGTGCCCACAGTGAGGACCAGAGCTCTTTTCTCAGGATCAACTGAGGAGATTTCACCAGGACTGTGAGACAACTGGGGGCTCTGTGTGGAATAGTAAGGACCTAGATGTGTGACGTTAGTAAGATGGTGGAGTACAAGGTATTAGGCTCCACTCTTCCCCATAGAAAGTTCAGCTAGCCACTCTCCACAAACCACAAAATTCTTGAAAACTCTGATACTTGGAAACAAAGCCCATAAACACACACTAAATAGCACATGAAAGATGAATGAAAGATCATTCATCATAATCAAGTGGGATTCACCTCAATGACAAAAGGATGATTCAAAGTACTTGAATCAATAAGTGTGATACACCTCATTGACAGAATGAAGGACAAAAACCATATAATCATTTCAAAAGATGCAGAGCTTTGACAAAATTTGGCATTTATGATAAAAACACAAATTAGATATAGACGAAATAACCCTAGTAGAATAAAGGTCTACTTAGTAGAATAAAGGTCTACATGTGACAGACCCAAAGCTATCGTCATACTGAATAGGAATAAATGGGAAGTGTTTCCTTTAAAACCTGGAAAAAGACAAGGGCGCTCACTTTCCCCACTTCTATTTCACATAGTACCAGAAGTCCTAGCCAGGGCAGCAAGGCCAGAGAGAAAAATAAAAACACACCTAAGTTGGAAAGGAAGGAAATATCCTTATTTGCCAATGACCTTAAGCCATATATAGAAAACTCTAAACAAGCCACTGGGGGAAAAACTCAGAATTCAGTAAAGTTGCAGGGTACTAAGTTAACATAAAAAGTCAGTAGTATTTCTATATACTTTTTGAGAGGAAAATCTCATTCATATTAACTGTGAAAAAAAACTTAGGAATAAATTCAACCAAGAAAGTAAAATATCTACACTGAAAACCCAAAAACAGACTAGAAATGGTCTATGCAACATTGAAGTGGAAAACCACAAATGGAAAGAGATTCTATGTTCATGGATAAGGCTATTGTTAAAATGTCTATGCTACCCAAAGTGGCCTTCAGATTCAATTCAGTCCCTATCAAGACACCAGTGACATTCTTCACAGGAATAGAAATCTCAAGAATTGTATGGAACCACAAAAGACTGAATGGCCAAAGCAATTCTGAACAAAAAGCACAAAGCTGAAAGCATAATACTTGACCTCAAAATACACTATAAAGATTGGAACTCAAAATGCATGGTTCTGGCATGAAAAACAGACAGACCAATGGAATCCAATACAGAAATAAACCCATAGAGTTAGAGTCAACCTTCAAAGGTTGACTCCAAGAACACAATGGAGAAGAGACAGTTTCCATCTGGGATTCATAACCAGGCACCCTCCCCTCTGCTCTGGGCACTCAGGGGGCTCTAGCGTAGCCTCTGGTGCTCTGTGACCCTCAGATACTAGAAGATCCCTAGGGAGGATGCCGAACACCCAAGAAGCCAGGAAATAAAACTGCTGCCATTCAGGAACGTGACCACTGATTTCCCTAGAGGAGAAGGAATGCCTGGACCCTGCTCACAGAATTTCTTAGAGATAACGATGTTAGAGAATCTTGCCTGAGAAAGAAACCTAGAGGAAGAAGATGACTTGTTCTCGGCAGCTGCAAGAATCAGAGCACCTAAAGTCCTTTCAATCCAAATGTAAAGATTGGACCAAACCACAGGGCCAGAATACTTGCACAGGATGATGGCAACAACTTCGAGAGTAACTCAGCAGTTCTTAGGGTAAGATAACCACGACCACCTGGTGGGCTAAGTCTCACACATGAAGAATCATCCTTTGGAATCAAGCCTCAGCCAAGGAAACTTACTGGACAGTAGCCCATCCCAGCAAACCCCATAAAATTCACTGCTTTATTTGTTCTGGGGGCAGCCTGATCCCCCTTTTCTTGATCATTGGCAGCCATTTACTGAAGCTCCTCTCATCCCCTTTAAAGACTTGCTTGTGTAGCCGGGCATGGTGACGCACACCTATAATTCCAGAGCTTCGAAGGCTGGGGCAGGAGGATTGCCACAAGTTCGAGGCCAGCCTGGGCTACACAGTGAGCTCAAGACCAGCCTGAACTACAGTGGGACCCTGTCTCAAAAAAAAAAAAGAGAGAGAGACTTGCCTATGTATATTTCGGTGGAAAAAAAAGACAGTCTCTTCAATAAACAATACTGGGAAAACTGGATATCCACTCAAAAAAAGTGAGGCTAACCCTTTGGCTCTCATCATATGCCAAAAAAATTAGAAGACTTAAGTGTAAGACCTAAAGATCCAAAACAACAAAACTACTACATGTTAAGTATCCCTTATCCAAAAGGCTTGGGACAAGAAATGTTTTACATGTCAGATTTTGGAATACTTGCATATATAATGAGACATTTGAGGGGATAGGATACGTCTAAACATGGAATTCTCGTTTCAGGTATACCTTATACACATAGCCTGAAGGTAATTTTATGCCATTTTTAGTGTGCCAGTTTTTGTCTGTGACTTGTCACATGAGGTCAAATATAGAATTTTTCCAACTGTGGCATCATGTCAGCAATCACAGTTTTAGGTTTGGACATTATGGGTTTTTGGGTTAGAGGTGGTCAACCTGTAAAAGACATGGGTAAACACTGGGACACTAGAACTGGCAAGGATTTTTTTGGAGAAAAATGGAGCACACAGCAGGGGCTTAAGCTACACCCTTACCTTGAGGCCTACTATGCTGGACCTCGTAGTAACTACCAGCCTCAGCAGGTGGCAAATAGACCTATAGATGATAGATAGATAGATAGATAGATAGATAGATAGATAGATAGATAGATAGATAATACATAGACATAGAGATATAGATATAGAGATACAGAGATATAGATGTAGATACATAGATATATATTATCTAACAACTGGATCCAATTTAAAATCATTCACAGACTTGTCTGTACCCAGGACTTACTCTGAAAGTGTATCTAGTGATGTATGAAGAGTTGTACTGCCTTCTATCAGCATTCTGGAGACAAGCTGGGGACACTTAGAGGACTAATAAAAACAACAACTGGACTGAGAGAAACAGATAAAGTTGGATTTTCTGAAGGCAACTGGTAGATGCTGGGAGAATCAGAACATAGTCTGTGTCAAGATATAGCCCCAAACAAACTGGTGGGCCTAGAAGTCAGACCCAGAAGATGGGGAAGAGACCCATAAAGGTAAAGGTTGGAGGTCCCTGGGGTGAAGTTAAAACACTGAAGACAGACTGGGAGAGAGCCTGCTCATAGGGACCAACACTCCCAAGAGGAAAGCAAGTAGCCTGGGAACCCAAGACCCACATCTGCAAGGCAGCATCATGGTCAAAGTGAAAGCAAAGGACTAGGAGTGAGGAAACGTAGAAGAAAAGAGAAGTGGACAAAGTGATCCTGAAATAATGGGGTACTCTAGAGACAATGCTGTAGGGCCACGTATGCGATGCAGTACCTAGTGGTACTACCCAGCACCCAGGAGAGTCTGAGCGTGGGCCCGGTAGAGAGGCATACATAGCATTCTGACCCACTCAGGGACCCTAGGCACAGATCCCAGCACAGGGGAACAGGACAGATCCTAGGGAGAGCTACGGATACCCAGGAATAAGCAGAGGCCAGTAGGCAGAAGAGGTGCCTGCCCTAAGCCTCCCTGGTGAGAGGGAGGACCGAAGACATTGCCTTGTCACACAGCTGCAGCTGAGACCTGTTAGGCCAGACCAAGGTCCAGGCAGGAGAGGTGGCCAGGAAAACTTTCCCAATTGGAATCCACCAGTAGTAACACCAGCCAAAGTGTAAAACATGGGAACCAAACACGTTTTACTGCAAGCCCCAGATACAAAGCATGCAATTTACCTACAATATATAGGTAATAATGCCAATGGAAATATATCTAGGAACAGAGTTCAATCTGTCCCAGGTGGGCAAAAACACTCACTGGAGAAGGAATTGACCCATGGTCAACCTACAGCCCAACCCCATTGCAAGGGAGGTAGCTTCTATGCCAGCCACTGCAGAGCCAAGGACACTGAGCAGTCCCATTAGAAGGGAGGAGGACCAGGAACAAAGAACCACCCAGCAGACAAGGTTCCAAGGCCAGCAAAAGGCACAGCAAGGAACCAAAGGGTAAGTAGCAAAGGGGCCCACATGCAGCCAGTCCTAGAAGAAAAGAACAGCTGGGAGGGAGACAAGATGTCCAGGAGAAGATGTAAGTACCTGCCTCGTCATTGGAGACAGGACTCTGTCTGCCAGCTTGGCACAGGAACTAAATAGGGCCCTATCTTAGTTATTTTTCTCATTGCTGAGACAAAATAACTGACACCCAAAGTTAAAGGGGAAAGATTTATTTAGCTCATGGTTTGCAGAGGTTTCAGTCCATAATCCACTGGCTCCAAGGTAAGGTGGCACATGGCAAGGGCCAACAGTTCACAGCAGTGGAAGAAAGTAAAAGCAACAAGAGGGGAGACAAGCCTCTTTCTCTCCCTTATAGTGTATGCAGGGTACCTGCCCTATGGCAGGTGTAGCACTCATATCCTTAATCCCAGCATTGGACCATGAATCAATCGCAAATTCTAGAGTCAGCCACTTCTGAAAAGCTCACTGCCCCATGACCACTTGAGGCTTTGGAGGGACATCTGGACACAAACCATAACAGGCCCTATGTGGGTCATCTCCAAACACTGAGGCAGAGAGACAAGCAAAAGCCCTTCATCTGTTCTTAGAACATGTCTTATACCTTCTCTTCCTCAGTCTGCCAAAAGCAGCCCCACCCCTTCTCAGCCACTCCACATCCCTAATATGGGTCCACCTGCTTAAGCAGCCTTGCTAGTTCCCAACATTTGCGGGGAACAGCCTGAATAAGGAAACCAAGAATCCATCACCAGTAGATTGGCTCTCCGATCAACCACACAGAGCACAGCAGTCAACAAGAGTTACTGTTCTCTAAACCATAGTCTCACACAGTTTTAGTAACATCCAGAGACAAAGGCAAGACTACAGTGAGCTGCATTTTCTTGCTGTCAACTGGACTTCTATTCCTAAGTATAATGGGCAGGAGCAGGACTCCAGAGTAATCCAAAGGCTCACCACAATCAGACCAAAACTTGTGACAATGGAACTTGAAGGGCACAGTGGCCTTTGAGCCAACCATACACATTGGCATCACCAAGCAGCTGAGCTGCTCAGATAGACCTGCAAGACAAGAGCTACATCCTCAGAGGATGAAATTCAGAGACTGCCAAGACCTGTGGACACCAATGCCTGCTCTGCCTCTACCCCATCTGTGCACCCAATGTTATGAAGTCAGAAGTCTAAACAACCCTATCGACATGATGCTGCCAAGACCTAGATACTGTAGCATGGCGGAGGGTGGGTATTCAGGAGCATATTTCTGGAAATTTCTCAAGAAGCAAGCTGAGGAAGCTGTTCTCAGAGGAGCTAAATACAGTTGTAATGCTTGGTTTATCCTCAAGTCCCTGGTTACCTTCATGGGCAGAAACTAGGGCAAGTATAAGAAGTGGGGACAGCCTTCCTAGCTCTACATCCGCCAAGGACCAGAGAGAAACTGCACAGCTGGTGGTCAGTAGTAACATGGAGGGCCTCTCCCTGTTGGGGTTGCCAACCTTAAAGGGGAATGAAAGGCTGCCCAGGTGAATTTGAGTCTCAGATAGGCAATATCTTTAATATAAGTGAGTCCAATACATAGGTCCTGCACCTTACCTGGTGACCCAGTGCCCCTTGTAAGCACCTGTGGCTTCATGCTAGACAGACCCAGGAAATCACTAGAAAGTATGCACGGTCTCAGTATCTGCCTGTGATATCCTTGTCCTTATATGGGGGATGAAGTGGTGTTCCTTGAACATGCTCAGGTTACAATAATTTGAAGAAAATTTTCCAAGAAAGCCACATGACACCTTAAGAGAAATGGAGACTTAGATTCAAGTTGAGAGCTAAGGAACCCCAAGGAACCCTGAGGTCCAGTGGCCTCTGGATCCCAAACTTCACCACCATCCTCTGCCTTACCTGCCAACCACAGGTACATAGGTGGATGACAGATAGCACTCTTAAAGGGCTCTGGACTTCAAGGACCCAATAGTGACCACTGCTTTGTGACAAGGAATACAGAGGACACTAAGGAGGAAGCCATTTCTGGAATTGCACTTTGCCACTCAATTCCATTAGAACTGGTCAGATAAGCCCACATTTTAACTGTTCCTTTGAAGTAGGGGCAAATCCAGTAGCTCTTCACTGGGAAGATCGCTAGCTGGATCACCTACAAGGTGATACAATAGAGCCTTCCTTTTAGTTTTCTTCCCTGGAAATGTTTGCTCAGGAGCTGCTCAAAAGGCATGGGGTTCGGAATCACTATACTGTTAGATTTTAAGAAAATTATTGGGACAAATATGCACATTTCTTTTTTTCTTTTTTTTTTTTTTTTGTGGATACCAGGGGTCGAACTCAGGAACTCGCGCGCCAGTAGGCGCCTGTGACATTGAGCGATATCACCGGCCCTTTTTTTGTATGTGGGTAGCAGGAGTCGAACTCAGAACCTTGCGCTTGCCAGGCAGGCGCTTATGCTGCTGAGCTATCTCACCAGCCCAAATATGCACATTTCTAAATCACTGTTCTTAATATCCAAACCAAGATTCATCAAAGTTTCACAAATTTGATTCCAGAATCAAAAGAGGAGACCAATCTCTTGGAATATACTCAACCTACTAACATGGCCTGGATTTCATCTTCTTCCTTTGTAGTCACTCTGCTAGTTTGAGGCTTTCAGATAACTAGTTTACTTTTAATAGTTAATACTTAAGATTAAGTGATCAGCTTAGAAACAAGAAATTAGAAAAACTTAAAGGAAAATAAGCATCATATATTTAGTAATATTCTTATTAAAACAATGTAACCTATTGTAATTAATGCTAGGGGTCTCAAAACTCAACCTCAGAGGCTGAGAAGTTACTCATTCACAAAATTGAATAACAGAGCTGCTTCTGGCTGGACCACCCTTGTACTTGACTCGGCCTCCGTCAACTTCATGGCTCTGCCGTGTTTTAGGTCCTTGGTCTTTGTTATAGATAGGGAAGAGAAAAAGACTGTAGGGCCTACAAGTAGGAGGTATTCCAGATCATATCCTACTGGCTAGAACTCAGCACACAATCACATCTGAATGTGAGATAAAGTAGAATATAGTCTGTTGCCAAAATGAAGTGACTTCAGAGATCAGGACCAACATATCCCTGGTGCTCCAAAGAACCATCCCTCTGCTTCTCTCTAGTGCCAAAATCTTAATTGCTGATATTTCAGTGATTAAAAAAGACTGCTTTTTAAAAAGCCTGACAGCATTCTTTGAGGGCAGGTTTCAGTCTCCTGCTTATTCTTTTATCAGAGGCCACCAATTACTTTTCCAGGCAGCTTTGACCCGTACAAACTAATGCTATTTTACCCACTTGACAAGCTTCTGTATAAGCACTTAGTGCTCTTTGAGTTAACTTTTGAGTACCTGCAATGTCATATATTGTCATTTCTGTAGAACAGTCGCCTCTAAGAGATCTGCTGTATGCTTATCTGACCACTGTGAAGATAGTGTTCCAATCTGCTTTATCACTACATAAAAACCAATAAACCACCCAACGTTTGCTCAAGATATGGGAACTAAGAACTATGCATTTATCCTGGCTTCACTGGTCAGGTATTACCCTCTAAAATGTAAGGATTTGTATCTCCCAGATTAGCTGTGACTGCCAAAGGGTTAAAAAAAGTCGAACTAATGGGCCTAACAAGATGCAGAGTAGAAGCAGTCAGCAGAACACAGCCTCTCTGGGACCTAGAATTGATACCACTGAAAAACAGCTACTCAGCAAGGAGAGAGAAAAGAGTTCTGGGAATCAAGAAAGAGCCCACAGGAAGGACTAAAAAAAATCACAAAGAAACAGAAAAGCAATGTAGAGAAAAGAACAAAGGAGTCCACAATGCCAACCCTGGCTTCCCTGGGAGGAGGAAGCTGATTCTTGAAGCACAGGTGACCCTGGAGAGGGCCAGCAGCCCCAGCTGTAAACAGTGAGCCAGCAGCGCGAGTGAAATGGAAAACCCATGATTATTACAAACCGCAAATGCAGTGTGGGTGTTTACTCTGAAAGGGACTCCTCTCCTACGGCAGGCTAGCTTTGGAGAAGAAACCCACTTCAGCACTCACCCTCTCTAATTAGTATAACTAGGAGCCATCTTGATTTGAAAGGGGGCTTGCTGTGTGAGACTGAGCAGCTCTAGAGATCAGAAGTCACAGAAGAACCACGCTTCAGGGTCCCTGGGGACACTCTGTCTTGGAGACCGGGTAAGAGACAGCCACAAGAGACAGTTGTAAAGAGCAGGAGAGCTAATCATGGACACTCTGAAAAGTTTAAGCAGTGGGAGATTCAGGATGTAGAGGGTGTAGAGGTCAGCAGCACAACCCTCTGGTGTGGAGCCAGGCCAGTGAGTGTGGTTTACTGAGGGGGCTGCATCTGAAAGCGCTGGGATGGAGCTCAGAAAAATGTTTGGTTCCCTTCACTGCCCCATTCTCACAGAGTTCAGTGGTCTGTTTGCTTTCCTCACCCACCAATGTGTTTGGGGAATATGCTTCTGCTTGGTCATTTGCCACATCCTGGGTACATGCTGTGGGGGTGCCTGGAGCAAGTGGGACATCTCACCAACCTACAGGCCACTAAACTAACTGGGCATAGCTGTGGCTTGGGGTTCACAGAAGGACACAAACACCAAAAGCCTCTGGAGTGATTACAGCACTGAGATGGACGATATACCATTGACTGGCCCCACCTAGCAGGAAAGGCAGGCAGCACTCAGCACTTACACAGCAACAGCTTAAGTGTGGGGACATGCCAGGCTCTAGATGTGACTTGCTATCATCTCCCACACCTAGTAGTGTATTCCATATGTCCTAGAGAAAAACTGGACCCATCCAAATACGTTGGCATGGAGCAATTGTTTTGATTCATTTTTCTTTTTGTTTCGTGGGTTTTTTCTTTCTCTTTTTCTTTTTGTTGTTTTGTTTTTCGGTTACTTTTACCTAATTTTATGTATTTATTCTTTACTTGGATTTTTACCTCATTTTCTCATCTTTTTGAGATTTTTCTCCTTTCGTTTTCCCTTTTCCTGCCCCCTCCATTTATTACTTTATTACTTTTAACCTGCTTTATTTTAGCTTCTTATTGCTGCTGTCTTTTCTACTGTTAATGATGGTATAGTTGTTGCTTTTAGTTGGTTTTAATTGGATATCAGTATTTGGTTGTCTTTGTTACTGCAGTTTTTCTCCTAAGTAGTACTGGATATTAAGCCCTCGAAAGGCAGCTGGGGACTACGGTAATACTAATAAGATCCTCACATGAAAGTAGAAGAGATGTCCATCCAATAGATGCACTAATCTCAGTATAGAAAAACAAGGCAACATGAAAAAGAACAAGGCAACGGGACGCCTCCAAACATTCACAACTCATAGGTAGCTGAAGGGGTGATGTTGAAAAGGAGGAAATGCCAGATAAAGAATTCAAAGGACTGGGCCAGTAGCTCAGTGGTATAAACACCTGCCCGGCAAGCGCGAGGTCCTGCGTTTGACTCCCGGAACCCACATAAAGGAGAAAAAGTGATATCACTGAGCAGTACAAGTGCTTGCTGGCAAGCGCGAGGTCCTGGGGTTGACTACTGGTACCCACATAAAAAAAAAAAAAAAAAAGAAAAAGAAAGAAAAGAAAAGAATTTAAAGGACTGTTTTTTTAAATTAATAGCTTCAAACAGGATACATATAAATAGCTGAATGAATTAAAGACAATGTGGGATATGAAGAAACAACTCAGATTCTGAAGAACCACCAAATAGAAATCTTGGAAAATGAAAAGCACAAGTGAAAAACTCGGTGGCAATCCTCACCAATATACTGGATATCAAGCAGAAGATAGAATTTCAGGGCTTGAAGATAAGGTTGATGAATGATCAAACCCATAGACTAATAAAGAAAAAAGAACTTATGAACAAAATATCCAAGAGCTCTAGGGTACATTTAAAAGACCAAACTTCTGAATTTTTGGTGTAGAAAAGAGTGCCAAGATTCAGACTAATGACATAGAAAATCTACTCAATGAAGTAACAAAATTTCCCAAATCTTGGCAATGTTATGGACACCCAGGCACAGGAGGCATTTAGGACCCCCGAAGAGCCATGACCAGAAAAGAACCTCCCTGTGTTCACATTATAGTTAAAAATTCAAAGAGTACAGAACAAGGCAAGAATTTGAATTTAGAGAAGAACATCAATGCTCTTCACACTATTCCATAGAGTGGAAAGGAAAGGAATGCTTCCAAATGCATTCTACCAGTCCACATCATCCAGGTACCAACATTAAACAAAGACACAAGAAAACTATATACACCAATAACCTTGATGAATGCAGATGTAAAATCCTTAATATTTGCAATCCAAATTCAATAATACTTTTTTTTTTTTTTTTTTTTTTTGGGTACCGGGGGTCGACCTCAGGACCTCGCGCGCCAGCAGGCTCCCGTGCCGCTGAGCGATATCACTGGCCCTTTTTTTGTACGTGGGTTACAGGAGTAGAACTCGGGCCCTCGCGCTTGCCAGGCAGGTGCTTATGCTGCTGGGCCATCTCACCGGCCCTCAATAATACATTTTAAAAGATCATACATCATGATCAAGTGGGTTTCCTTCCAGAGATGCAAGGACAATTCAACATATGCAAATCAATAAACATAATAATCACATAAACAGAATCAAAGATTGTTTAAAATCACATCATTATCTCAGTTGATACAGAAAAGGCTTTTGACAAAATTCAACATCCTTTCATGACAAAATCTCTGAAGAAACTAGATAATGAATGATCATATCTTAATAATAATAAAAGATATATAGAGCAAACCCAAAGCCAGTATTCTTTTTTTTAATTTTCTTTTATTTTAAAGAGAAGAAAAAACAAAACAAATCAAAACAAGAACAAATTTTCAAAACAACATAATATGAGGGTAACAATGGTTAATGCATTACGTATTATTATCTTTAAGTTAGTTATTCAGGATACCAGACATTAGCATTCAATTGTCCGAACATTATTGGCACAAACCTTACTCTTCAATGAACTAAGTAAAATTGGTAGTGTATCTATCTTAACCATCTTATATATATATACAATTTTTTTCCCTTTCCCTTCTTTCTTTTCCCTATTCCAGTCTCTCTTTCCTTTTGACCAGTTTCTTTTTGATTCACCGTGTCTATTGTACATTTTGGATCTTATTTACTCTTTCAGTTTCTCATATTAGAGAGACAATACGATGCTTACACATGTGCTTCTGGTTTATTTCACTTATGGGTATTTTCTCGAGTTGCATCCATTTACCTATAAAAGTCTCCAGTTTATCCTTCTTTATGGCTGAATAGTACTCCATTGTATAAAAATACCACATCTTTCTTATCCATTCCTCAGTTGATGGGCATTTGGGTTGTTTCCAAGATCTGGCTATTACAAATTGTGCTGCTATAAACATGGGTGCACATATATCACTGTGGTACAATGTTTTTAATTCTTCTGGGAAGATACCCAGAAGGGGAATAGCTGGGTCAAATGGGACCTCCAACCCTAGTTTTTTGAGGAATCTCCACACTGACTTCCACAGTGTCTGTACCAGTCAACACTCCCACCAACAGTGAAGAAGGGTTCCTTTTTCCCCACAGCCCCTCCAGCATTTATTATTAGTTGATTTCTTGATAATAGCCATTCTTTCTGGGGTGAGATGGTATCTCAGAGTTGTTTTAATTTGCATCTCTCGAATAACTAGTGATGTTGCACATTTTTTTGTATATTTATTTGCCATTAGTATTTCTTCATCTGAGAAATGTGTATTCATCTCAGATGCCCATTTTTGGAGTGGGTCTTTAAATTTGGGAGGTCTGATTTTTTTGAGTTCTTTATATGTTCTCGATAGTAATCCTTTGTCTGAGGAACAGCTGGCAAACATTTTTTCCCACGCTGTGGGTTGTCTTTTCACTCTGTTGGTGGTTTCTCTTGCTGTGCAAAAGCTTTTTAATAAGATGAGATCCCAGTTGTTGATTCTTTGGGGTAGTTCCTGTGCGGTTGAGGTTTTATTCATAAAATCTTTGCCTACACCAATGTCTTCAAGGGTTTTACCTATCCTACCTTCCAGCAGATTTAATGTTTCTGTTTTAATATTTAGATCTCTGATCCATTTTGAATTTAGTTTAGTGCATGGTGAAAGATATGGGTCTAGTTTTAATCTTTGGCATGTGTAGAGCCAGTTTTTCCAGCACCATTTATTAAAGAGGCTATCTTTCTTCCAGCGAATGTGTTTGGCACCTTTGTCAAAGATAAGGTGGCTTAGTATGTCTGGGGTTGTTTCAGCATCTTCTAATCTGTTCCATTGATCTTCAGGTCTGTTTTTTTGCCAGTACCACACTGTTTTTATCACAGTAGCTTTATAGTATAATTTCAAGTAAGGGATTGTGATGCCCCCTGCCTTGCCTTTGTTGCCCAGAATTGCCTTTGCTATTCTAGGTCTCTTCTGATTCCAAATGAATTTTAGGATTGTTTTCTCTAATTCTGTGAGATATCCAAAGCCAGTATTCTGAATGGGGGAAAACTAAAAGCATTTCCTCTAAAATCAGAAATGAGACAAGAATGTCTACTCTCACTACTACTCAGTGCAGTACTTGAAATTTTAGCTAGAGAGATTAGGCAAGAGAAAGAAAAGGGGTACAAATAGAAAAGGAAGAAGTCAAATTATTCATATTTGCAATGATATAATCCTATATTTAGAAGTCCCTCAAAGACTCCACCAAAAGACTTATTTTTTATTTTCTTATTTTTGTTTTTTTTTCAGGGGGGGATGTTTTTGTTCTTTTTAGATAGGGCCTTGCTACGTAGACCAGGCTGGACTCAAACTCACGGCAATCCACCTGCCTCAGCTTCCAAAGTACTAGGATTACAGGCATGCACCATCACACCCGGATCTCCACGAAAAGAATTTTAGAGCTAATAAATTCAGCAAAGTAGCAGTATACAAAAATCAACATTAAAAAACCAATAGCTTTTATATACACCAGTAATGAGCCAGCTGAAAAAGATATCAGAAAAAAATTCCATTCATAATAGCTTCTTCCAAAATACTTAGGAATCAACCTGAACAAGGAAGTGAAAGACTTCTATGATGACAATTACATAAGACTAAATTAAAGACAACAAAAGATGGAAAGACCTACACGTTCTTAGGTTGCCAAAATTAATGCTAAAATGACCATATTACAAAAAACAATCTACAGATTCAATGCAATCCCCAAAATAGCAAAAACATTCTTCACAGAACTAGAAAAAAATCTTAAAATTAATATGGAAGCACAAAACGATTCAGAACAGCCAAAGTAATCTTAAGCAAAAAAACAATAAGCCAAGAAGCATTACAGTACCAAATTTCCAATTATACTATAAAGGTATAGTAACAAAAACAGTATGATATTGGCACAAAAATAGACACATAGATCAATGTGATAGAATAGGACACAGGAACCCATACAGCTACAACCATCTGATTCTGGACAAAGAAACCAAAAATATATGTTGGAGAAAAGTCTCTTTAACAAATAGTGCTGGGAATACTGGATATCCATATGTAAAAAATTTTAAACTAGATCCCTCTCACCCTGTACGAAAATTAATAGCTAAGATATAGAAACAGCCAAGGTGAAAGCAGGTATCCCTACAGTTTTCCTTTAGTAGTTTCAAAATTGTATGTCTTATATCTAGATGTCTGATCCATTTTGAATTTATTTTTGAAAGAACTCTACTCGGTTTTGTTTAGGTGCGAGCAGTATTATCCCTGTGTCTTAGTTACTTTTCTTGTTGCTGAGACAAAATGCCCGACACCCAAAGTTAAAGGAGGAAATGTTTATTTAGCTCACAGTTTATAGAAGTTTCAGTCTATAATATGTTGTCTTCAAGGCAAGGGTCATTGCAGAGGAGAAACAGTCCATGGCTAAGCAGGGCAGACAGAAGGCAGCAAGCAAGTGCCAAGCGACAAGAGATAAAAGCAGCTTCTTTCTGTCCCTTTATATTCTATCTAGGCTACCCACCCTTAGGGCGGATAGCAATCACACCCAGAATTATGCCAAACCAATCAGTGGACTGATTTAGCAATCACACACCCTTAATCTCAGCATCACACATTCTAGATCCAGTCACCTGTGAAAAAGCCCCACATGAGCCTATGACTGCATGAGGCCTTGGGGGGGACATCTAGGTACAAGCTATAGCACCCTATCTTTGAGAAAAGGAGATGCTTAAAGAAAACCAGCAACTATTATTCTATTTCTAAAATTCAGACAGCCTTCTGGCTGTTCCTAGGGCCCTGTGACATGACATAGCCAGTTAGACATCCTTGAAGTCCTTTCCTGAGGATCTTCCCAGAACAAAATTCGGAAGATCGCATTGCTTCTCTGACCTTCAACAGAAGATCAGTACCACCCTTAAGTCAAGGTAAGGTCGATAACAGCTGGGCCCAAGTCAGCTTATCTCCACTAAGCCCACTTACTGTTCCATCCACCTCCAATAATAAGACCTTGATTTTTTGCCTCTTGCTGTGAGCCAAACAAGTCAGGAACTAAGAAACATCTAAGGCAGAATCATATGCACACCTCCAGGAATGTGGAGCAGAGGGCCTACTGGATCAAGCAATATTAGAATCTAGTGCATTGTCATCATCTTTTCCCATCCTTGGCACCCACCTGGCATTTGCAGCCATAGTCAATAGGACCGCAAGAAGGAGAGAATACAGTAAGCGTACCTACTTCCCTTCATTCTCAGGCCACCCAGTTTGTTCTCACAGAAGGATAGGAGCTTCCTGTCATAGGCCTCCAAACCAAGCTGTATGCCCATGCCACTGGAAGGGCTAGCTCTCCACCTGTCACTGACTCTTAAAGTGCAAGTCAGCTGTTTTTAGTCTCTTATCTGAAGGACAGTTCTACTTGCTAAACTTCCTTGTTATTACCTGTCAGGATGAGTGCTCTCACCTGGAGAAAACCTCTAGGAAATACCCTTTTCTTCTACTATGTTGCCAAAGTGTTAAAATAAGTTCTCTATTCTCCATCTCCACGTCTATAGTTGAGCTTCTATTTCCACTATTTTAACAGCTTCTGAGGACACCAAGTTACCTACCTGTTTTGATAAGTGGGACAGGTGTTCCCATCCTGTAGTCACCTTACTATACCAACATTTGCCTTCGAAGGTTTCCCTTTACCACCTTTACCTGTGCTTCTGCCCAGCCATCACGTCAGGGCCCCTCCATGTACACCATTTGGGCACATGGGCAATTCTGAAGTTCCTCGGGGACTGTCCTTTCCAACGGATTCTAAGCTTGTCCCCCTGCCACTGATCTTGCTATTGAGAGCCCTGGGTTGAGCTGTCTAGTCACCTGCTGGACATCTATGCTCATCTGTGCTCAGTGGTCCCAGAGCCAACACAGACTAAGCTTCCCCCAGGCTGAACTGGTGATCTTTCCCACCAATTGGCACCGCTAGTCCTCTAGTGTTCCCTGGCTCTCATAACTGAGTACTTTTGTCCTAGTTGTGATCACTGGGTACTTAGCTGCTTCTATTTGTTCTTCCTTCTCTTGCTAAACTGTTCACCAGGATCTGACACTTCTGCCACCCCAGTCTTAAGTCCACCCCGCATCTTCCTTATCTCCAGTTTTAATCACCATTTCTGATTAACTGGCTCCCTGACTTGTATTCACCCCACTCAGTCCCCACAGAGCTTCATCCAGTCTGCCACCAGAGCGACCTTTAAGAAGCTTGACACCTGCTTGTTTTCAATGGCTACACATCCCTAACATGACCTTAAACTATTGGTAGGAGTCCAGATTTAAGAAAAACCAATCTAGACATCAAGCAGAAATAGGACATAGAATTATAATGCTATAAATGCCTGAAAAAACAGACTTTAGGCTAGCTTCCAAGAATGATTACCACATTAGCACCAGGAATTTTGTCCACCAGGCTGATACCTCGGCCATAACCTAGAACATGGAGAATAAGGAAGCCACTGCTACAACTTCCCTGACCCTCAACAAACTGGTACCAGATATTACGATACCTCTGCAAATAGACACTATACATCCTGACTTGCCAGCAGAAGAGAGCCTCAGTTTGACAAAATGTGATCACACATAACTTTAGAAGTATAGGAAGATAAGAAAAATGGGAAATAAGATTTCCATCTTCTACAAGAGGAAGGTGGCACGGCCAACGAGGTAGATGATCTACTACACTTGTGCTCTGACTTCTCTTTGCATTTTAGCCTCACTTATGCTTCAAGAATCAAGTTATATTGCTCCTACTAATGCGCACATGCACACGTGTGTGCGTGCTCACACACACACAGATAGCACCTTTGTACCCCAGTGATCAAATGGAATTAGGTTAGCTTTTGAGCTCAATGACAAGACCAACCTGGAAGATTGGTCCTTAATAGAAGGACTATTAAGACTTCCAGCCTGGAAGATTAGGACTAAAACTTTCCAAACATCCTATTTTCAGGGCTAAATCAAAGACCAGAAGGTCCTAGTATATCTAGATTGGTCTTCTAGATCCTACCAGCCCAATAGTTGCTCTATGATGCAGGGAAGTAATGGCTTTACTACTCTTTGGAGTGGGAAAGTTGTACAGAAATCTCACCCTAGTGGTTAGGGATGCAAATGTTGTGTTCTGATTGTATCACAACTCTCACATTTTAGATAATTGCCCAGTAGAATATGAAGATTTCAGTTATTCTACATCCTTACCAACACCTGTCATTGTCCATTCTAGTTGTCCTAGTGATTGTGAAGTATTTTCAGATTGCTTATGTCAATCCATTTTGTCCTTCACAGGAAGATGTACCTACCGCTCCCTCATTTCTGTTCATATCCCTGTCCTTACTGTGCTGTTATCAGCCACACCCCTTACTCCTAAAACAGGAGTCCAGCTTAATGCTTTTACTGATAACACTGAAAACAGCTTCTTTTAATACAGATTCAGGAACAAGATTAGTACGTAGCCGTACATTTCTGTCCAAAAACACTTCCAAAAATGAAGCCTACAGTTTCATTGTACACCATCATTGACAGCTAAACATATGCAACTGGTTTTCATCAGCAGGGGCATCAATCACTTGTTCAGAGTTGTTGCAAACCTAGTCTGTTCTTATTAGAACTGTATGACAAATTATGTTCCATCATATTTTGAATTTGGACAATGAACAGTTTTATGGAAGTTCTCTTACAAAAGTACCTCCATAGTGGCCTCAATTTTGTCTCTTGCCCATAGGACCTAAGATATTTACTATCTAGCCCTTCATAGAAAAGCCTTGCTGACCTCTATTTTAAGAGGGTGGGGACATAAGACTTCCAGCCTGCTCTATGTTAGCAATACATCTCATTAAATTTGTATTATCTAATTTTCACTTTTAAATGAGAATAGTAAGACTTTATATAACCTCAGGCAGGATGTTTGTATATAATCATATTTTCAAGCAAGTTCAGTTGTGCTGACATTGATTGTGGTGAATAATAGAAACTGGACAGTGGCTAAATCAGGCTAGAAGGAGTTATGTACCCAAGCTATGACATTTGTACTCAGTTCATAGCCTTCATATGCTATTAATGTGGTCTCCTGCAGCTTCTAAGCTGCAAGCATTTCCAATATAAAGAAAAGTTTCAGGGGCCGGTGAGATGGCTCAGCGGCTTAAGCGCCTGCCCGGCAAGCGCGAGGGCCCGAGTTCGACTCCCGGAACCCACATACGAAAAAGGGGCCGGTGATATCGCTCAGTGGCACGGGCGCCTGCTGGCGTGCGAGGTCCTGAGGTCGTTCCCCCGGTACCCACCAAAAAAAAAAAAAAAAGAAAAGTTTCAGTCACTAAACAGCCTGACATTACTGCATGTGAATAGATAGGCAGGCAGAAGAGATTCCACATCACAGGCCCCACAGACTTATTCAGGAGAACTGCATTTTAAACATAGGTGCAAGCTCCTAAAGTTAGCTGCCATGGGCTATTTATAAATTACCTCACTTGAGAACTGGCAGATTAAGTGGCAGGAGTGAAGAGATGCAAAAAACAACTTATATTCATCTTCAGTCACTAGGTACCTATAAGAACCAATTGATCAAACTTTCTTCAGGCTGCCTGCAGTCTTGATACTTATGGCATTGGTAGCTTGAAAAAGTAGATTAAGTTATTACTTTTCCTTCTGATCAATCTTCAGATTAAAGATCTTATAGCCTGCCACATCCATAAAGATTGACTAAAGAGTAAGATAGGACATAAAACTTTGCTTTCTTCTAAGGAAGAGGGACTTCATTCTTAGATCTTTGTTTTTGTTTTTTTTTTTTTGTTTTTTTTTTGTGGGTACCAGGGGTCGACCTCAGGACCTCTCATGCCAGCAGGCGCCCGTGCCGCTGAGCGATATCACCGGCCCTTTTTTCGTATGTGGGATCTGGGAGTTGAACTCGGGCCCTCGCGCTTGCCAGGCAGGCGCTTACGCCACTGAGCCATCTCACCGGCCCTTTTCTTAGATCTTTGGACACAGAAAAGTATAATCCTCAAGGGTAAGCTTTTGAAAGAATCAGATTTATGCACACCTCACTTCAATGGAGTATACGTCTAAGTACCGCTTACCATATTGAGTAATACTTACGAGTCTATAGCTCTTATAGCCCTAAATACCGGTTAAGTCCTAAAGTGCAACAAGGATATAACCAAAGGATAACGTCTCAAGGTTAGGGAGGTCACTCGGGGTTAGAACATTTGCCTAGGGTGTGCAAGGCCCTGGGTTCCATCCCCAGCACCACATACACACACGCACACAAAATAACTTGTCAAATCAATTAAGTCAGTTTCCAAGACCTATTTGAAACTGGAGAAATTACTCTGAAAATGTCTGAGATTGTTGATAGGTATTAATCTGAGACCCAAGGAAATGAGAAGCCTAGTGTTTCTCTGCAGCATCCCAAGTTAGTAGCTGAGGATTGCATAGCTAAAGAATAGCAGCAGTTCTAACCATTAGAATTTTAGCTTTTTGAACTTTGTTGCTACAATCAATGTAGACTTCAACAGGAAACAAAGGAAATCAGTGGAAAAAGATATTTTTAATGTACTATAAGACAACTTGAAAATGATGATTCTGTATATTTAGCACAAATACTCTTCAAAAATGACAGCAAAGTACAACATCTAGAGCAAAGAAACCCTCAGCAGCAATTTAAGCCAGAAATAAAATCCCAGAAGGAAGATCTGAGAAAAACGAAGAGCAAGAACGCTTAAGACTTCCCACTACAATAATCAAGACTTCATTCTCCAGCAACTGGTAGTACTTCAGGATGGCTCGATCATATTATAGGAACTATTGTTCAATGATTTCCTAGCTTCCACAAACCCAAAATGCAGCCACCCTCTCATCTCCTTTCTCTCCGAGGAACTCTACAGCCACTATTGCAATGGGAATAGGTTTCTCCCAGGGAACACATGAGGGAGACAGCATGCCACCACCAGACAAACCAAGCGGAAGCTGTGAGGTGACCTCATTCACCATCACTCAGAAGGCAGAGTCAGAAACCCTCCTTTTTTTTTTCTTTTTACATGGGTACTGAGAGTTGACCTCAGGATCTCGTGCTTGCCAGCAAGTGCTAGTGCCGCTGAGCGATATCACCGGCCCTTTTTTTCCTTTATGTGGGTTCCAGGAGTCGAACTCAGGACCTTGCCCTTGCCAGGCAAGCGATTGTGCCACTGAGCCATCTCACAGGCCCAGAAACCCTCTTTAGTTTGACTCCAGTTCTTGATTATTTCACCTAGGAGTTGCCGGCATCAACAAAAGAAAAAAAATTCATTTGCCATTCATAATCATACACGTTTGGTTTAAGAACCACTGAGTTAAAAAGTGAAGGAAGAGCAAGTGGAAAGAGAAAGCCTTCAAGCCAAGCCCTGTCCAACCGAAAGGACATAAGACATAGCACTCACTTGCCAACAGAGACCCTGTTCTCCCATGGCTTTGAATCCCCATAATGCACCTCTTCCTGGACCTTTAGAAGCCTGCACTGACAGCCCAGACTGGACACCGTAACCAGGTGCCTGCAGACTGGACAAGCTGGTACTCAGAGTCCCTGCATCTTACAACATGGCCCAAGCCATAAAACCCTGTGGAAGTTTGAGACGAGCATCTTAATACTGATAAATGCAAGTGAAGATGATTCTTCTGTTCACTGTCAGTTGCTAAAGCACAGAGTTCTGCCCCAGCCCAGTCCTGGCAAAGCTTACTGAGGCCTACAGCACAGAAGCAGGCTGAGAACACTAAGAAGACTTCAGTGCCTTATTCTGTAGACTTCAAAACTTGTGTCTCTGGGCCACTCCAGGGTTCAGAGGACCTTCCCGTGCTCCCCTTGCTCACCTTTGATTCCCGCTGGGTGAGCTTCTGTACCCAGGTTCACAGGCCAGAGACATCCCTGTTGCTCTTCCTGAGGGAAAAGCTGCAGAAACCAGAGCCCTTCAAACAGAATCCACTTCAGCCCTCCTCCCCAACACACAATGTCCACGTACACAGAAGTATTGGTTAGCTTTTGTGCCTAAAAAAAGTAGAACTTCAGGAGATTTTGTATATGTTTAGGTATTCCATAGGTCTTAGAAAAAAGAGATAATGTTTGACCCTGAGATTAAATTCTTCATTAACACTAAAAATCAAGTCGTGAGAGACTAAGGGGGAAAAAGGACAAATTTTGGCTTGTTCCCTATTGGCCATATCAGAATTAGGTGGGTACTGGAAGATTTTGTCAGTGGTATACAAAGGAGAGACGACACCTAGAAAATGTAAGGAGTACCTACAAGGTGAAAAAGAATGCCAACAGAATATATGACACACATCAACAGGTAGTTCAGAAAAGGGGAAAAGGAAAATCAAATTATTTACATGCACAGTATCTACTATTTTACTAATTAGAACTACATGTTTCTAGTGGTAATCTCTTACAAAATTAGAAAAACCAGTGTGATATCTGTGTGATAGGGAAGCAGCAGGACCACCTTCCCCTTGGAGTTGTAGAACTTGGTGACCTGAAATATCCCTGTGCCCCACAAGCACATGGTTAGGTAGATCCCTCAGATCTCAAGCACATGAGAGACGTAGAGAGGACCTCAGTCCTTGACAACATGGTCAGACAAGCACAACATGGTGACTGCTCTGAATGGCGTGCTGTGCCGCAAGAAGCAGGTGCCTAGACACATGGCAGCAATGGGACCAAGTCTCAGAAGATTTTAACCAGAAGAAACAGAAACATAAAACTATTTGCGTAGATGAGCACTAATGACTGATCTCTTTAGGGTGAATGTACCAAAGCGCAATGCTCGAGGAAGCTGGGTGAATGGGAACAGAAGACATTAAAACAGGACAACATCAGAAGGGCCTTATGACAAGTCACTTAGTTGTGCCCCCAAACCATTTCTGAAGTCTTAACTCCATGACATCAGGGTAGAGATCAGGAAGTAGGGTGGACACAGATAGGATCCCAGATCCCTCCCCAGGATTGGAGCTTCCCCCAGCCAGCAGCAAAAAGCTGAGGTCAGCCTTTCATGGGAACCGCTTCAGAAGAAGAGCCGCCTCACTTCAGACTGACTCATACAAGCATAGGAGATCCAGTACTTTTGTCCCAAGTTGGGACAGCTCTTAAGAACTGTCCAGTTTCAGAACACCTCACTAGGGTGGCTGAATTCAGTGGAGACTACATCTCAGCTTGCCTCTGCCCAGTCCTGTATCCCTTTCTACTCTTCTACAGGCATTGGCCCAAGAAAATACCTTAAAAAGCTTTCTGCATGTGAATCTCCAGCTTCAAGTCTGCTTCCTAAGGAGCTTGATAGGCAACAGGTGGATTGGAACCTAGCATGCCTCCTCAGCCTCTCAGAGTGGGGCAAGCAGAGCCACTAGCCCAGTAATTACCTCTCGTCACCATAGGGATTTCTACTCCCAGCACGTGAACTTTAATACCCCCCACCCTATCCCATCCCACCAGAGTGAGATGAGAATCCTGGCTGCCCAAAGGTTTCAAGGACACAGCAACCCTCAAGTCCTGCTGCTGGAGTAGCCCTTGACCAAAATATGGGTCAAAAGATGTTCTTGGGCCCAAAACTAGCCCCCAATAAGGTATTTTCATCTAGGCTCAGAGCTCAAGATTTGCAGACAGACCCAGCTTTCCAGGACTACATGCTGCCTGAAATTGGCTGTCTAGTATTTGAGGTTCTCACAATAGCCACACGTGAGAACTTCTACATGAGTCTAGAAAGACATTTTGATGAAATAGCTAAACTAATCTAGATCATACTACTTGGATCCTAGAATTACAAATCCATATGCAACACGGGCAAGAGCTGGCCTTATACCTGTTTATTAACTTACCTCAAACTCAAGTCATTGAATGCCTGGAATTAACATAAAGTCCTCTTACTTGGCGACTGATATCTCAGGAGGACATAAGCTCAGCAAGGGAGCCAGGTCCTTTGAAGAAACTGAGCTGAAGAGGTCTATTCCATCCAAGTCGGAAGCTGTTCTTCCCCTCACTGATGCAATAAGTTCTAATACCAAGGTCAGTAGTAAGAGAACCCATCCAAAGTCTTCTTTAAAAATATAAGTGGAGGCTGGGCGTGGTGGTGCATGCCTGTGATCCCAGCACTTGGGAGGCTGAGGCAGGAGGATTGCCATGAATTGGAGGCCAAAGTAGGCTACATAGTGAGTTCAAGGCCAGCCTGAACTACAAAGAAAGACCCTGTCTCAAAAAAATTTTAAAAACTTAAAAAAAAAAAAAGAGCCAAGGAGCTGGGAACTCCAAAGAACAGGGACTTTAGGAGACAGCTGTCTCATTTGGTCTTAGCTTGCCTCTTCTAACATGGAGTCTCCATTTGATGAATGAGCCAAGTTGAGAGCTGTCATGGCCCCAGCATTCTCAGTATGCTAGGACCAAGATAGAGACCCCATCCCTTTCTGTTTTGAAGGATGAGGGAAGGACCAAAACTTATCTCTTGCTGCACTCAGACTTCACAACAGGTCCTATCACAGACAGACTATAGCTTTGACTCAGAAGGCTCCACCCCTAGAGGGGTCCCAAGACATAGCCTGGAGAGCTTAGGGTCCTTTTGCTACTCATGATGTATTTAAATGAATACTAGCTCTAGTGTGCAAGGAGCTTGAAGTCCTCACTCCCTTCCTCATAAGATACTGAACAATCTCCCACGACTATTAGAGAGTTGTGATCCTAAAGCAAAATACCACAGCTAGAAAATGCAGCCCCAAAATTTAAAGAGGCAAACACAGACTCAAGCAAGATCAGTTCATCTACAGAAGCTGCTAGAGCCAGGAATCCAGAGCCTCTGGTCCCTACAGATACCACTGTATTTAATCCAGCTCCTGGAAAGAAGTACATAAACCTTTACACTAAAGCCTAATAGTCTCAGTTCCTATTACCAAGTAGGTGATGTCCAGCTTTTACTAAAAATTACAAGACACACATAAAGACTTGACAATGGAGCTAAAGAGACAAGCAACTAACAATCAGATGACAGGCCTTAGAGTTATCAAATATGGGATTTAAAATAACAATAAGTAACAGAAAAAAGCAACATGCAAGAAACATACAAGCACAGAGATGGAAAACCTAAGAAAAGAAAGGCTAAAATTCAGACACTAAGAAATGGAGAAGGCTTTGGGTAGGATCAGAAGAACAGACACCACTAAGGAAAGATTATTGAGCTTGAAGCTATAGCAATAGAATATTCCCAAACTAGAATGCAAAGAAAAAAATTAAGCTGACCAGGATTTCCAACATACAGATTTGGCTTCCCAAATTCAAGTGGGTACTCAGAGTTACTCTCCCTCTCCCATAGACTTGGATGCAAAAGTGTTCCCAGAGTGTAGACATGATACCTGGACCACCTATATGTCAGGTTCTCCACCTCCAAGCCATCCCAAAGTCCTATCCATGGGCAAGAAGCCATTTGGAAAATTGACATACTGACCCTTACTTTCTTCTTTCCCAAGTATTATGAGCAAGCTTATCATCTCATCCAGAGGGTCACAGGTCCAGCAAGACTCAAAAACAGAGACTGCTTCATGCCTCAGGTAACTTCCTTTTGATATAGACCAAGAACTTCTGGAATCATGAATAGCTTATCACAGCAGAGAATAAGAATGGGACCAAAGTTTGGAAACAACAATCAAGAGTTTTCCAAATAAAACACAATTCCAGCGACCCAAATAGTCCAGCAAACCTGAAGCCAAAGAGGTTAAAAGTGTAGACACAATTTTTAAAGCCAATGAGTAAGAAACTCCCAGAAACAAGCAGTAAGAAAAACCTGATCTCTCAAAAACAGAAGTCAGAGGAGAGTTGAATCATCATCTTCACTGTACAGAGAGAAGAAATCAACCCAGAGCTGTACACCTGACAAAGATGGGCTTCAGAAATTAAGGTGAAATAGAGATACTCAGACAAAAGCTATGCAAGACACCACCAGACATACTGGCTACTGGAGAAGTTCCTTAGGCAAAAGGTAGTTCATTCCAAGTGGAATGCTACGTCATCTGGAAAGGAAAGGTCACAGTCAGAAGAGAGTTGAGATTCAGAGGAAGCACCTCATGCATGTAACCAAGGCTAAGAAAAAACGTAGCTTAGACACAGCATCCCTGGGACTGACCAACTGCAGTTTCACAGTGGACCTCCTTCTGTGGCCGGTTATCTCATCAGCTACCCAGCCATAACTGGCCTCCTTCTGCCAGGTAGCTCTAGCCCTGAATGTCCAAGCTGACCCCAGAGAAACCCCATATGACTTCCCACAGCCCCTCATCAAAGCATGGGAGGTTTAGCTGTTACAAATCACCAAGATCTGTGCCCAGAGTCCCAGCTGGTGGACTTTAACCCGGGTTCCCTTCCCCAGTAAGTGGAATCTGTCCTCTTCAGCAGGAGACTGCCTGTCTGGCCAGGAAGGCAGCATCTTACACTCACCCATGACCTGACTTGACCCTCAAATTCTTAAGATGAGAAGAAACAACTAGAGAATCAGCAAACTTTAGTATTAAAAGCCCAGACCTTAGCCAAGATTTTTTTTTTTTTTTTTGTAGTCCCAGGGAAATTAAACAAGAAATATTTTTTTAAGTTTGCTCACAGTTCTTGGAGAGGAGGAAAGGGTAGCCCCTAAGATATATGAGACAAGAAGGGACACGGGGTGAGAACATCATCTGTGCTTAGTACAGACAGCCATGGATGGTGACTAGGGTGCCACTTGGTACTCCCAGGTTCTTCTGCACAGAGGCATACTTTGGGTTCATTGATGTCTCCTTTACAAACTTAGGCACAGATGTTGTAGTCTGACCAGAAGCACTCAGGAAAAATCCATAAGAAGTAGTTGGTCTGGCCTGGACCCTTTTCCCCCGGCACAGCAAGACACCAAGTCCCATGAGGCACTTGTTCTCCTTGCTACCCAGGAGTTGTTAACAGAGCAATGAAACCAACAGATAAAGGACTCATCTCCCCTAGTCTCCCAAGGCATTGGACCTGGCCCAAATCCTGCATTTGCTTGGATTTCTTCACATGGATTTGGGGATTTCACAAGGGATCTCCTAGTCCATGTTATTAATTGATTAACTTCTATTCACTGTCACTACCAAATCTAGTGCAGTCAAAATCATAGTCTAGTAGGATATTTTCCTCATTAAACTCTTGAGGCAAGAGTAGAACTGGTTCTAGCTCTTAAAATGCTGATCACAGCCAGGATTAAGCCTAGCTATGACACACTGGAGGAGGAGGAAGTGCCAGGAAACCTTCAGGTTGGGGGCTGCACCTGGTACAAGTGGGTGGCTCTATCCCAGGCAGGAGGCAGCTTGGCACAGCAGTGGAGAAGTAAGGGACCAAGGGAATTGGCCTCCTGCTTGTTCCCAAATCCATTGGGACAGGGCCTACTTCATTCCTGCAGGAATGCACACCTCCTAGGCCAGGTGTCTTCAGGAAGACAACCAGGATCAGGCAGAAAGTCCTGAGCTAGGAAGAATCAGGTGGGAATTGCTTAGAAATTCCTTAACAAGGAAACCACCCCCCACTTACCACCCTTTCCCAGGGCCAGCAAGGTATAGTACATCCTGACGCTGGCCTCCTGTCCCCTCTGCTTAGTAGCAAAAGGGAGGCCCTGCCCCTGGGAAGTGATGCTGGTGGAGAGATAGCTATGGTCTTTTTCCAGATGCTCCACCTGAGGCTTGGTTTCTCTCCTCAACCAACCCCTAGGAATGTGGGGGAGGGGGTAAGGACTAAGATCTGGCCCTCCAAGGCATTTCTGGATAGTAGCCGGCACCCCAAGGAAAACAAGCTCCAGCCAGTGAGATATTAGGTGCATGAGTACTTCAAGTTCATTAATTAGAACAGATTTCAGCAGTAGAAGGGTTAAGACAGGTGGCCAACAGCTTTAAAGGAGGCAGCCATACTAAATTAGTCATGACAACAGTTCAAATAGAGGATGCTACAACTACAGAGGGGAATTGGCTCAATGAAGAAGCAAGGTGGCTTCACTGAAGTAGGGGTTGAGAAAAACTTCCAGAAGGAAAAGCAGAGTAGGCAATATAAGATGGACTACCAATATGGGGACTATATTAGTCACTTTCCCATTGCTGAGACAAAATATCTGACACCCATATCTTAAAGAATGAGAGATTCAATTTGGCTCATGGTTTCAGGAAAATCAGTCCATGGTTTGCTGGCTCCAAGACAGGAGCTTTGTAGCAGAGCAGAGTTGCTCACTTCATGGTAACTGAGAAGCCAAGCTGAGGAACAATGCCAGAGAAAAGGGCCAAGGACTAGATATATACACCAAGGCCATGCCTCCGTGGCCCACCTAGACACACCCAAAAGTATGTGCCACCAATCACATTGTATTTTTGGATAGTTTAGTTGTTTTTGAAGATATTTACAAATTTCTCATGTGAAGAAAATTGGAGACAATTTTGATTAATAAAAGGAGGTTATAGCCAATAGATTGAAGGCTGTGGAAACTCCTCAGTAGACACCATAGGACCAGTATCTTCTACAGCACAGGGGGCAGCAGCAGCCATAACCATAGCCACCATAGCCACCATTGCCACAGCCATAGCCACAGCCTAGGCCACTATAGCCGTAGCCCAGGCCACTATAGTAGTTGCCATAGTAGCACATGGTGTCAGGAGGGGACTGTTCTGTCGAGGATCTGAAAGTAGGTGTCTTGTGTCTGGATGTCAGTGTCAGCCTCATGCCTTTTATACCTCTTGGTGGAGGGTGAGGAAACCATAGGCAGTGCAGCATCACATTATCTCACCAATGAGCTTCAGATGATGACTTAAATACGTGCTTATTGAGAAAACAAAGCCCTCATAACAGAGATGATTTTGCTGCTATGTCAGAAATTCATCATCATTTATGAGCCTTTGACATGAACTCGTGATCTGTTTTCAAGGATCTGGCTCATTCTATATTCAGTTAATTATGCACATATGACCTGACTACATGGTATGATGCAAATCATGAAATCAGCAGAATGTATTCCCTGGGATATGGCACTCCTGAAACCAGGAGTCCCCTCCAGATCCAGCTGGGATGGGCACTTTTCATGCAATCATTTCTCCTTGCCCATGGCAGGGGGCCCAAGAGCCTGTCTGGCTCCCTCAGACATGGATCACTTCAGCACATCACCCAGGACCTGCTGCTAGCCTGGTATTCAAGTAGATGGAGCCACATTCCCCAAAGGTCTGTGGCAAGCAGCCTGGCCCAGGCCCTGCATGAAGGTTTTATGGAGACCTGCTCCTGCGCCTTCTTCCAGATCAGTTGGGCCTCGTCCCCAGAGTTCCTGATTCATTAGGTCTGGCACTAGAGAATTTGCACTTCAGACTTGGCCCCAGGTGGCACCGACATTGCAAGTCTGTGGCCCACACATTGAGAACCATGGTTCTTGAGTCTGCAGAGATGTGAAGGGCGGTGCCGCCCCTGCAGGGAAGCACAGGCAGGGCTGGAGATGGAACCAGCTTTGATAGTTGGGGGTTGATTCCTTGGGGTTGGATAAGAAGCACGGTCTACTTGATTTGCTGGGATTTTCTGCTTGTATATTTGGTTTTTTTAGTACTGGGGATTGAGCCCAGAGCCTTTGGACTAAGCTACATTGCCAGCCCTTTTTATTTATTGTTTTTTATTTTGAGAATGAGTCCTCCTAGTTTGCTAAATTGCCCAGTCTTCCTGCCTCAGCTTCCCAGAGTGCAAGCCACCACACCCTGCTCCGGGTTTTTTAATGTTTTATTTTGGGTTTAATTGACATCCAATAGTCATACATATTTATGGGGTACGGCAAGATGTTTTGATACATGTGTACATATTGTAATGATCAAGGTATTTAATCTATCCATCACCTCAAGCATTTATCATTTCTTTGCAGTGAAAGCATTCACAATCCTTCTAGCTATTTTGAGATATAGTGTTATCAATTATAGTCACGTTGGTGTGCAGTAGGACATCTTTCCCCCATCTGAGCACCATCTACATAGGAACTCTTTCCCCCTTACTTCATACCATTGACCAGCCTCTTCCCATCTCCCCCACCCCCAGCCTCTGGTTACCATACTTCAACTTCTCCTATGAGATCAGCTCTTTCACATCCCGCAAATGAGTGAGAACATGCAGTATGTATGGTCCTGAAGAGTGCTGGGGTCTCTAGGACTCCAGCAATCCCCAGTGTTGTACTATCTCTTGGGAAGTGGAAGCCAGTTCTTGGTGCTTCCCAGATCCAGGTCCCAGCAGTGGGGAAGAAACACAAGAGAGTGTGGGTGTGTTGAGCGCATCCTAGAAATTCCAAGAGCAGGGTTCCAGGCCCAGCTCTGTCTCTAGCTCCCACAGGGTCACGAGCAATTCACTTGTCCTCCTTGAGTCTGGTCTTGCCTGGGTGCTGAGACCAGACCACATTTGTCATGAGCTGAGCAGACATTTATTGAATGCCATCTGTATACCATGCACTGTGCTGGGAGGGAAGAGTCAATGCTGCAGGCCCCTGCTTCAGCCTGGTGGGGAGTGACAGCCAGGGGTCTATAGCAGGGGTGGACGTCAGGGCTACTCTCTGCAGTTCCTTCCAATCTGGGCTAAAGAGAAGAAAGACAGCTGGCAGGGAAGGCTGACCCAGACAATCAGAGGCAGGTAGTCCCCAGCTCTCCGAGGGCAGGGCTGAAAGTTCCCCGTGTCCCACCAAGGCTTATCCCAAGGCAGGCTGTGAGGCCCTGAGAGCCTGATCTGCTTTTATTGTTTATACCAATTTGTAATTTGCCAAGGGTCACATGGAATGGGATGCTGATGCCCCAGGCCGCATCCAGGACCAGTGAAGCAGGATGGCTAGGGCAGGGCCTGGACATCGGGAGGGTCTCTGTGCAGACTCCTCAGATGGCTGGGAATCTGATCTTTCTCAGGAGAAAAAAGATTTCCAAAGAGCCCCCCCCCCGGGGGGAGGGCAGCAGGAGTCCTGGAAAGTAAAGCATCGAATGACTGCAGGAGAGCGAGGAGTGGTGAGAGACAGTGTGGGAAGATGGGGTGAGCCAGTTTTGCAAAGCACCTTCCTTAGCAAACTGAAGGTTTAGGCTTTTACTCATGGTCAGGGAGAGCCACTGAAGGTCTTTGAGAAGGGACGTGATGAAAAGCTGAGTACCATCCACAGCAGCCTCTGCTTCCTCCTGCCTCCTCTCTTTCTCCTAGATTTTATTATTTCCACCATGTGGTGGACCTCAGAGTTAATTCTGCTACAGGATGTAATTCTGGGGGGACAGTGGTGGGCAGGTGAGGGAGGAGGGGTGCCCCAAGCTAAAATGTTAGAGTGACAACTGTCAGATCCCACCCCTGTCCCTTCACAACCAGTGACCATTCCCTGTACAGCCTAGGGCAAGTGGGTTAGCATCTCTGAGCCGCAGTGGTCCAGCATGGCTCCTTGCCCCACCCAGGGCTGCATGGACCGTACAGAAGCAAAGTACATTTAGTACCTTTGACAGAGCCCAGATGAGCAGGAGGCACTGAGGGGCCAGGGAATTGGATGGTTGGAAGAAATTTGAACAAAACCAATTCCTGTTAAGGCCCAAACCTGGGCCGAAGCACAAGGGCAGGTAGAGTAAGCACATCTATTTTTCATGTTCCCAAGCTCAACTGTGAGAAGTGGGAGCAGGGGTGATATGGAATAGAAAACAGATAAAACATTGATAAGAGCCATATTAATATTGCAGGAGAGGCCAGGCCACAGATGTGGAGGAGAGAGGCTGGCCTCCCGGGTGCCCCCTCCCGGCCGGGGCTTATTCAGAAAGATGAACTTGCACACAGCCTCAGAACCAAGGTTCTGTGGCACTGGGGGAAGGCTAGAAGTGTCCTCTTTTGAATTCAGACTCCAGTTTTGCTGGACACATAATGTCACTTCTTTGGGCATCATTAGTGCTAATTCCTCATGTGACCCCTAGTTAGGCTAGAGGTGGACCCTCGCTTGGGTCATGAACACATTGTTCCAATCAGACTGGTGGCATAAAGTGGTAAAAGGACCCAAACATGAAATGAGAAATAAGAGCGGTTTAAGCAAGGAACTCCTTCCAAGTGACCTCCCAGCCCTGGAGGCCCAGCCCTGCCCTGCCTTCCTTCCCTCTGTAGAGCCCTTTCCCCAGGTGGCTCAGCCCCAGGGCAGCCCAGCTGCTGGTCCTGTCTGACCTGTCTGATTCCAGCTCCCATTTGGGACAGGTCTCCCTTTGAGCCCCAGCTCTGGGACAGGCTGCCCCAAGGGGAAATTCTTGTCCCATAATGGGCTCCTGGTGACTACAGAGCTCAGGAGTGAGGCTGCAGCCCTGCCAGAGGGTAAGACTGTAAGGCCACAGTCTCTTCCTCAGCCCTCCCGTCCTCCCCTCTCGATGCTGTATCTACACCCCAACGCTGCTGCTGCAGGGAGCCACAGTCTCAGCTTGGCTTGTTTGCTTTTCTTTTTAAAATTTGTTTTGTAAACAAGTATGTCATGCCAAAAAATCTGGTGGCATAGAGTGCTGTAGGGCAGTCACCTTATTTTAACAATTGCAGTGCTCCTGCCCACTGCTCAGCAAGACCATGGAGTCTCAGTGGGGAAGCCTGGCATGGTCTGCTTTTCAGGTGTGCTTGCTGAGCACTGAATAGGACCCAGGCCCTCCACAGGTGCTGACTGCTGAACGTGCACAGTCACCCTGCAAAACAGGAGCACACAGGGCTCTGAGAGTTGCTGCAGAACCAGGATCGCCACCAGGGCTCAACCATCAGCAGCACTGAGCTCATCTCAGGCCCCAAAGTGCCCCTGGACAATGGCATGGTTTGCTCTGCTGCGCCCCCATCAGGGTGGTGGTGGGGAGCTCAGGAGGGGTGACCTGAGAACTCTGCCATTCCTGGTGATGCACCCCAGCCCTCCAAATATCTCCCCATCCTCTGCAGCCATGGGGGCAATTCCCACTCCAGAGTGCAAGAAAGCCACATGCCAGGACCTTCCAAAACCCACTTTGGGGCAGAGGAGGGTATTGAGGGGTTGAGATTTGGAGTTCCACACACTTAGGCTTGAATTATGGCTCCCACGTTCACTGTATGTGTGACCGTGGGCAAGTGGCTTAATCTTTCTGGGCCTTATGGGGGGGGTTGTTTATTGTTTTCTGTTAAGTGAGGATAATGCTACCTGATGAGCTTGTTTTGAGCCTTCAACATGATAGTGAAGTAATAGCTCAGCAGGTAGAAATCCTGACACTGATGTTGGTGTTAACAGGATAGATTTGCCATGGACAGAAGAAAGATGTGGAGAGCTTGACTCAGACCCAGCCCAGAGGGCCTCATTACCAAAGGCCCAATAAGGGGCAGCCTAGGTGGTCTCACTTGTGCCATGCTTCCAAAGATGGACCCCAAGGGCTGTGGCCTGTAGCCCCTAGTGGGCCCCATCCTTCCATGCTGGGTACACTACGAGCCTTTCCTTCCCCCACCCTGAGCTGCTGGCCTGTGACCCCTGCTGAAAGCCAAGTCCCTGACCGGCTAACACCCCACACTAGCCGTGGAGCAGGAAGGACCTCATCCTCTCTCCCACCCAGTGCTCCTGCTTTGTAGGAGGAAAGTCAAAATCTCACCTAACCTACTGAGGCCAGGACAGACCCAGGCTCCCTGATGCCTGCACCAAAGCTCCTTAAGTCACTCTGTGCTGGCTAGACACGTCCTTTTTTTGGAAAAACACGGAGAAAGCAACTAGTTTGTACAGCACACTCGTGGCTGCCACACACACACTGAATTTGCTTTGCTCGTGGCCCCCTTTAATATTTTAACTTTTAACTCTTATTTAAAATGAGGAAGCTAAGCATGGTGGCACACATCTGTAATCATAGCAATCGGGAGGCTGAGGCAGGAAGAGCACAGCAAGTTTGAGGCCAGCCTGAGCTACACAGCAAGTTCATGGACTGCTTGAACTACATAGGGAGACCTTGTCTCAAAAAAACAGAATAAAAATAAAAATAAGGAGCTTCTGCATGGAAGTCCATATTCCCACTTCTTCCTGCTGGGTAAGGGAATGAGGTAGCCATAGACCTAGAACCCCATGAGGTACTACTTTGTCCAATAGTGACACCGGTTTTAGGATGCACAACTCCAGTTCTCTGCAGTCTCCACCACTCCCCACAGCCTCACACCAGCCAGCCTCAGTCACACTGCAGTGCCTTCCTGTCTTCTAGAGGAAGCCCTGTGTATGTATGTGTCCATCCGTCCATCACCAGCCCTTCCTTATCCAACCCCCAAAATGCCCAGACCAGGCGCTGCCTGGATGGCAGCAACCTCCCAACTTTTAGCCTGTTAGGGTCATCTTGCAAAGTGCTCGCCCAGCTTCCCAGGCAAGATCCCACCTTCTCCCCAGGCTGCATGGAGTGTGGGAGGACAGTGGCGGCGGCTGCAGCCTCTCTACAGGTGAGGACACTGGGCTCACCAGCGGAGTGGTGGGACTAGAATTAAAGGCACAGGTGGCTGCTGCTGTGTGGCCCTGGGGCTGCTCCCTGACCGTGGTTGGTGTTAGAACCTAGAGGCAGGAAAGAGATCGGCGCTGCCCGTGGCCAGGATGAGACCCCCCTGGCCCAGGGAGGAGGCAGCTCTGTGAGGCCCTTGGGGCAGATCCAGCCTCTACCTGCTGCTCTCCCAGCCCTTCTCCTGAGTCGCTGCACGTCCTGTTGAGGGAACTGGCTTGGGCCGGGACCCAGCCCCGCATATATTAGGAGTAACACAATTGTGTGCAGAGCTGTAGAACATTATTGCCCGTGCATTATTGATAGTTATTGTATCGTGCAGGCCATAAATTATTGACAGGTCTGAGAGATGGTGAGGCGGGGCTGCAGCTGGACTGAGGGGTGCACTGGGGCCAGAGCCTGGCAATACCTGTTGGGGAGGAAGGTGCTGGGCAAGTGGGCCAAGGTTGAGGGAGGAGCAACACTATGTTCACTGCAGAGAGGAAGTTGGCGGGAGCGTTTCTCTCTTCCTTCATCCTACTCCTCCATCCTTCCTCGACTGCCCCTTTCCTGACATCATCATCCCTTCCCTCCGTGTCTTCTCCTCTCTCCACCAACTCTTCTCAGGTCCCAGCCTCCCTGCCTCCCTCCTTTCTCCTGTTTCTCATCCTCTTGGACCCAGAAGAGGACTTGTAGTGAGCCACTTGACATCCAATAGAGCCCTGAAAGGGCAACTCCAAGTGCCCAGTCACCTTAGGGCTGGAGGGCCTTTTCCCAAGACGTGGAAAGGCCAGTAGAGAAACAGGTGGGAGGCCAGGGAGAGGGTGGGATCAGGAGTCCTGTCTTTGCCAGTTACATTTGAGCAAGCTGTCAGGCACCCGGGGCAGGTGGCCAGGGGTCTATTATCACACCCATGGCTGATACTCATTGTGTACTTGCTATATGACAAAATTTGGGCATTTTCAATTCATCCCCCCAGCAAGGCCAGGAAGGAGACACTATTACTGCTCTCTGAAGTCAGAGGGGTTAAGATACTTGTCTTAGGTCACACAGCCAGTTACAGCCCAACTGAGATCCCAGCCCAGGGAATCAGGCCCTGAGCTTAACCATCACACTGACTACAGGAATGGCCATCCCCGAGTGGAGAGATTAGGAGGGGGCTTTATTTGCTTTTTTTGCTTATCTCTATTTTCCAAATTTTCTACAATGAATATGCATTGCTTTTGTAATCAGGAAAAACACACATAACAAATTATATTTTTAATAGCATCTCCCCTCATCCCAAGTCCCCAGATGCCTCTAACCTTTCCCACCCCACCTCCTTGGAAGCCCAACGCCGTCCTCCGGCAGGAGGGAGGAGGGACATGTCACAGGGCAGGGGTGACACACGGTGCTGCCCCCTCTCTCCGCCTCATCCAAGTCCAGAGATGAGACTGTGGCACTGGGTGTGCGGCTCCCTCTGGTCTCTCTGCTCCTTTGGCTCCTCAGGGAGGGGGTGGGGGTGGGGAACCACTTTAACTCTATCTGCCCACTGCAGCTGGGCTGGCATCTGGGCCAGGGCCAGGCCAGTACCATGGAAGGGACCCTCCTAGGCCATTCCCAACACTGCCTATGTCCCCCAGAATGCCACCTCCATTTCTGGTACCAGTGCCCCTGGATTAATTAGCGTTGCCAAATTGCGCCCATAAAGACACTGCTTTGCCTTCATTGTCAGAACTCCAGGTAAGAGATTTGCTGATGCCTCCAACTCCTGGATACCCTGGAAATGGGGATGGGGGAAGTGACAGAGGGAGCCAGCACCTGTGATCGGGGAAAGAGGCTCAGAAGGAAGGCCGAGGTCTGCGGCCGATCTGCACACTCTGCTTACCTTCCCAGCTGTGGACAGAGGCACTGTACCCGCCACACTCCCACCAGACCCCAGCCCCACTCACAAGGCTGGTGTCAGAGACTCCAAGTGTCACCAGGAGATGACATTTTCTGTCTTGTGAAGCCAGCTGGCCCAGACTTTCCTGAAGCATTGTTTATATTTGCTTGTGTGCGTGCGTGCATGCACACACACACACACGGAGCCCACACGTAAGAACAGTTCAAATGCCCACTGAAGGGTGCCTGGCTAAGCAAATCATGTGCATCCACTCTGCGGACACCAGTGGGCTCCCTACAAGGGAGAATGATGATCTTTGTATGTTGACCGGGAATAACACTAATGTTATAAGCAGAAAGACAAGTTGTATCCTAGTATAAAGCATATACTCTTTTGTTGTGTTGTGTTGCGTTTTAGTTTTTTTGTAACAGGGTCTTACCATGTAGTCCAGGCTGGCCTTGAGCTCACTATGTAGCCTAGGCTGGCCTCAAAATTTGAGTGATCCTTCTGCCTCATCCTCCAAAGTGCTGAGATTACAGGTGTGCCACCATGCCTGGCTCTATTTTTTTTAATTAGATATTTTGGTCACGTTGATATAAATCAACCTGTCTGACTGATCGTAAATCTGATTAACCAATGCACCCTGAACTGCTAGGAAGTTAGTTATCTGCAGGGGCTGGTTAAGGGCACACCAGAAAGAAATGAACACATCTTGTTTACATAATCTAGAAAAAGAAATGAGATTATAGGTTATTCTTTCTACCTATAATAAGGAAAACTTTAAAAAGAGCTAGATATGGCTGTACATGTGTGCCTCCAGATTCCAGCCACAGCTGTGCAGGAGACATGAGCCAGTCCGCAGCTGGTTATAAATGCCTGGGAGCTCCTGCCCAGGGCAGGTCTGTCTGCAAGCATTGTTGGTCACACCCTTGGCTATCAGAGGTCACTGTGGACTGGTGCCCCGCAGCTCCTTTGCAGGACTGGCCTCTTCTCCAGAAAGATTAGATCATTCATTCAACAGTTACATCAGGCACCTCCTAAGTGCAACCTCTCTCTCTCACTGGCTCCTTCTGCCACATTTCAACTCCCTACCCTAAGAAATTCATGCTGCCTAGAGAGGCTTCTGCCCTGTTCCTCAAGGGAGATGGTCTCTGCCTTCTCCCAGCTTCTAAAGCCCCAATATGTACCAGGCACCACACTGGGTGCCCTATGTCCTCATCTTGACATGGTTGTGTAACTATTTCCTGGGAGGGGACAGACATACAAATACATCCAGGATGGTAGACCTTTCTGATTTGGAAATGTATCTATTGCTTCTGCAATGCAAACCACAGAAGGGCAGATTCAAAGAACTATTGGCAGGTGGCAGCCACTGGGAAGAGTGGGAAAGTGTGTGTCTTCTTAAAAGGATTAGAGACACGGATCCATTCAGTGATCAAGCTTGCAGGACATGCTCCAAGTTCAGGACAGAGCAGAGCAAAAATTTCCCAAAGAGAAAACCTTTGGGATAGAGTGATCCTTCCTTGTTTTGATGGGCGATTGTCAGGGGAGAAGCTGGTGGTGATGTGGGCATCCTTCAATGCCAAGGGTCTCAGATCCTGCCAGATTAAACAGGGCAACTATAGCAAGAGGCCCCAGGGTGTGGCCAGGGAGCTCGGCGGAGGTCAGAGGCGAGAAGAGTGAATAAGGCTGGAGATAAAATTTAAGATCCTAGTCAATGTCTGTGCTGTCCACTGAGCACGTCACACGCAGCCAGAGTCACAGAGGGACTGAACTTCTAATTCTATTTAATTTTAATTCATTTAAATTTAAAACCAGATACTTGATTCGCTTATTAGAAAAAAAAATTTTAATATGTTTAGAACAACGCAGTCACTTTATTGCTGTAAATTTTATGAAATCTAAACACTGTGATCAAATAATTTAGATGAAAATTTAGTGTCCAAATTGAAATGAGATTTGAAGACCTAGCATAAGAAGAATGTAATAACTATGAATAATTTTTATATTGATTACCAGTTGAAAAAATAATATTTGAGGCATATTGAGTTAAATGAAAGATACCAAAATTAATTCCACCTTAATTCCTTTTATTTTTTTAATGTAGCCACTAGAAAATTTTTAATTACCTAGCTGACTTGTTTTAGAAGCTGTAAAACTTGCATGGATCATACCTCTTTGACTTCTAACTCTGATGATGTATGTTTCTTTTTCATTAATCAGAGGAGCTATGTATTTGTTTAATGGACATTTTCAAAGGAGCAGCTTTTGACTGTGAATTTTTGCTTTTGCTTGTGTGGTTTTCATTTCCTTGAGTCCTACCCTCTTCTTTATTATGTTCTACCCGCTTTTGACATTAGGTTTATTTTGCTCATCTTTTTCTATGACTTCACACGTATGTTCATAATTGAGATTGGTCTATAAATTTTCTTTCTCACACTATCCTTGATACATTTTATTATCCATCTCCTGTCAGCCTGATAAAATGTGTTGCACGGTGCTCATTATTTTTTCTATGCCTTGGAAGGTTTGTCACATATTGGAACTATTTCTTTGTTAAAGCACTTGTTAATACATTCAGTAAAAAAAAAAAAACCACATATATGTGACTCGCATTGCATCTCTCCTGGACAATGCTGAGGGTCTCAAATGCTGGCCTAAATTCAGCATTAAAATATGCATTATCCACTAAGCAACTCTGACAAAAGTGGCCCCAGGAAGTCTCCCTGCTCCCCCAGAAGGCATAGGGTCCCTTCTGTATACTTGTCCTCAGACCACCTGTGTTGGCCTCAACATCAAAGGTAGGGGAGGGGTGCTATGATTCTAAGGCTGTGAGTGTGTTTTATTCCAGATGCTCAGTGTTGGAAGGACTGGAGTGTACGAGCTGTTCTGTTTCTAGGCTCTGGTGCCCCACCAGCACCACCTGAGGTGTCAGCAAGCCCCCTCCCCAGAGAAGCTCAGAGGCCAGCCAGGCATGCAAAGCAAGCACGGCTACCCTCTCCACCTCCCTCCCCAGCACCTGCACAGCCCAGGGCAGGTGTCAAACAGCACAGTTCTCTGCAAGCTGGATGCTGGTGGAGGCTCCCAGGGGAGCACAAAGCCGGGACAGCACCTCATATGTGACACCCATCAGACCTATCAGCTTGGATGCTGCAGAAGGAATACACAGGCCAGAGAAACAGGACTCTAGTTCTTATCTTGAAATGCCAGCACAGAGCCTGCCTCAGGCCCTGGGTCTCCTCAGAACTGCCTAGGTCAACACAGATGTGCCAGAGGGGAGAGAGGTTGCAGCCACATCTGCCCCAGGCCCTGGGAGGAACCAGATCAGCTAGCCTGGCCTGTTCCCTTCTCCTTGTCCCTACTTTCTCTGGATACTTCCCAAGTTTTTATCCAGTCCTTGCATTCACCTTCGGCCTGGTCCTTGTCACAGAGAGAGAACCTAGAGAGCAAAATTCTGGACAAAGCGATTTCTAGGGAAGCAGCATTAGACAGGATTTGCTGTGGAGCCTTGGGAGAATCACTTTGCTTCTCTGTGCCTGTTTTCTGAAGTCAAAAGACTCTCCTGGAATCCCCTCTTACTTCCCACACTCAATGTCAGATCTTTATAGAGGGAAAGAAAGAAAAGTCCTGTGCGTTCAGAGATGGGGGAGTTCAGAGCGGCAGTGACCTCACAGACCCATAAGGCAATGGCTACTAGGGGGAGAGCTGGATTTGCAAACCCAGGTGTTAAGTGAAGGCTGTGCTCCGTGCTCCCCGAAGCTCTTCAAACACTCTCCCTTGCTCAGAACACAGGAATAAGCCCATCTGATTGGTTTGTTCAATCAACAAACATCTATTTGGGAAAATGCTCGGTATGATGCCTAAAGCACATGAAACACTTTTTCTCCTCCTCGTCCTCCTTCTGTGCCAGGCAGTGGGTGTGCTCTTCCTCTATAGACCATGTTCTCCTTTGAAGAGATCACCAACCAGTCCGTCCCTGTGCCCAGCCACACGAGGGACAATGCTGCTGATGCCTGCGCAGCCTTTTATAGATACCCTCTAACTGTCACTACACCTTCCCAAAATCTCTGGCCACTCATGTCCCTGGCCCTGAAACCCGTTCTTTTCTCTTTCAGTACTGGAGATGAAACCCAGGGCCTCACACATGCTAGGCAAGTACTCTATCGCTGAGCTACATCCCCAGCACTTTTTATTTTTCATTTTGAAACAAGGTCTTGCTAAGTTGACCAGGTTGGCCTTGAGCTTGGATCCTCCTGCCTCAGCCCCCATGTCACTGGGATTACAGGTGTGCGCCACCACACCTGACTTGGAACCCTTTCTTTAAACAGACCCCACTGTGTAAACCCGCCTGTGTGACGAAGTGGGTGGGGAGCCTGGAATTTTACTCCACAGCCCTCCCACTGCAGCAGTTTCTAAGATATTTCTGGGGAACACTGGGGCTCCCTGGAACACAGCTCAGAAACACTGAGTTGCATAAAAGACTGAAAGTCAGAAGGATTGGACAACATAGCACAGGCCATTGTCTTGCTGGGTGGCCAAAGGCAAATTATTACCCTCTCTGGGCTTCAGGTCCATTTGGGTCCAATGAGGAGTTGGGATGGGTGAGTCTGAAGAGCTGATCACAATCCTGCCATAGAGAAAAGGGGAGAGTTAGGGTGAGTTAGCATGAGCAAGACGGCAGCCCCATCCTTCCCTAAACAGATGGCCTCGGAGCCACCACATCCCTTCAGGTGGCTGTCGCCCTCAGGAGTGAGTCACCACAAACCACGAAGGCTTTGAGGTACCGCCTAGACACTAATTGTCCCAAAATATCTCTTTATGATATTTTGCAGTGTCTAAAATTGTACCATTTGCCTTTGGCTCCCCGCAATCTGTGTGCCGCTAGGATCTTGTTGAAACCAGGTATGAGTCTGTGAGGGGCAGGGCTGGCCCACCGGGTAGGACCTAGTGGACACGACCCACTATCTGCACAGATAGGCTTGGGGTGATAGTTGAGGGCATCTGCAGGGACCAAAGACTGACCTCATCGACTGTGTCACCATGTGCAGTTGATTTCCCAGCAGGGCCAGTCAAGGGCTACCATGCTTCCCCTACAAGCCCACCTCCCTCCCCTGCCCTGTCCCTGCCACCCACCCAGCCACCAAGCTGGGCCCTTCAGCCCATCCACAATCCACACCTGGTACCCTGCCCTGTGCTTTGGGCTCTGTGCAAGGACTCTGCCCCAGGAGAGGATTGACAGTAAATAAGCAAAGCCTTGCAGATTGTCAGGTGGTAGGATCCAGGTGACCTTCAACAGGTCGCTGCTGCTGGATGGAGAGGATATTTTAAGGGAGACCAGAGCAGAGCAGTTGTGTGTGTTCTGGGTTTACCATGCTGGCGCTTGTCCAGGAAGCTAGAAAAGGGCCTGAGAGCCATCCAGTCCAATCCCTCTTCAAACAGTTTGGGAGCCTGAGGCCAGAGGGGAAGGAGCAGCAGCATGGTACAGTGAAAACAGCCTGGGCTGCTCACCTGACCTAGGCCCAAGCCTAGTTGTCACCCACGGGGTGGCCTCAGTGGAGACCCTCAGCCCTCCTGAGCCTCACCTCCCTCAGCTAATAGTGCTGCTGCCACCTCCGAGGGCTTGAGAGTGGGACAGGAATGTGTGCAAAATGCCCAGAGCATAGCAGGAGCCCAGCATACAGCACGCTTATGGCTGCCATTAGCATAAGGGATGACCTGCCTATGTCACACGAGAGGCAAAAGGACAAGCCAGAAGTGGGTCCCAGGCCTTGCAGGGGGCCCTGTCCACCCTGGAAAGATCCAGGCAGCTTTCAGCAGTTTCCAGGTCTGATGATAGGAGAGGGGGGAAAAAAATCAATAGGATGTTACGCAAGCCCAGGATGAGCTATTTTAGAAAGAGAGAAGGCCTGGGGACACGCTGTCTTCCAAGCTGCAGCTCCGTTTCCTAGTGTGTGTTCCCTGAGGTGACTGTAGGGGAAACAGTCACTGACTGGTCAACAGGAAAAGACTGTCCCAGCCCCAGGCACCCTCCACCCAGCCAGAGCACCAGGAAGGAGATGTGTTCCTGCAGCCGGCCTGTGGGCCTGCCAGGGTGGGCTGGGGAGAGTGGAGGCTCAGGGTGCAGCAGGCACCAGCCCGAGCTGGGAAAGAGCCAGGCTTGTGGTCCCTGCTGAGCCTGACTCCGTGCCTCTGACAAGTTGTTGGCGTTAGGGCAAGTCACCCAACCTGTGTGGGCCTCAGTGTCTATATCCAAGGCCACGGGGGAACTGTGAGAATCACATGGGGTCACGGGGCTCAGGAGGGACTCAGAAGAGTTGGCCTCCTGTAGGTCCAAGGCCCCCCTTTGGGAGAAGAAGAAGCAGTCCCTAAGGTGAGAGCAGAATAAGATGGGGAAGTGTGGCCAAGAGGAGGGGAGAGAGCTGGGAGCTTCCTCTCTGGGTGGCAGGGGCAGCTCCAGAGTTTCAGCTCAGGTGGGTAGGGTGGGGGGACACTAAGATGAGGGAGGTCAGAGAGGGCAGCAGGACACTTGGGCATGGCACAGTATATTAGGGTCAACGCAGTATATTAGGTGACATTTCCAGCTGGGGGTGGTGATGCATCCCTATAATCCCAGCATTCTGGGAGGCTGAGGCAGGAGGATTGCAAATTCAAGCCTAGCCTGGGAAATGTTGTGACTTAGTAAGGTCTTTTCTCAAACTAAAAGCTAAAAAGGGGCTAGAGATGTAGGTCAGAGCAAAGGCCCTGAGTTCGATCCCCAGTGCCCCCCCAACAATGTTTAAAAGATGGTATTTTTTAACAATGCTTGTGTGAACATCCCAGGGCTGCCAGAACAAAGTACCCAAGTGGATTAACTTGAAACAACAGAGATTTGCTGCTTGTAGTTTAAGAGGCTCAAAGTCCAAGTTCCAGGTGGGGCAGGGCTGTGCTCCCCCACCGAGTCTCATTGGAAACCTCCCATGCCTCCTCCTAGCTTCTGGGTGTGGCCACAATGCCCCCTGACTCAAAGCTACAGCACTCCAGTCCTCCCTCTTCACCAAGTGCTCACACTGTCTTCCCCATATGTGCCTGTGCCCAAATTTACCCTCCATGTAAGGACACCAGTCACACTGGACTAGAGTCCACCTCCGTGATCTCATCTTGACGTGGTTACATTTTATGTCTACAAAGACACCATTACCAAATAAGGTCACATTCTGAGGTACTAGGGTGTGAGGACTTCAACATGGCTTTTGGGGAAGAGGAAACAAGTCAACCCATAACAGAACTCTTAGTCGTACTTTTCCAGGAGCTTCAGAAGGAATGTCAATTGTCCACATCAAGCCATGTAACCTAGGGTGTTAACTTCACTCTGAGTCACTTTCCTTGTCTCTGAGACACAATACCCAGCACCTTCACAGATGTAAGAAGAGTGCTTTTTGTATCTCCTTTATTAATATGTACTTGTATTACATTAAAATTTAAAAACACAATACCTGATACCTGCAACTTAAAGGAGGAGCTTATGTTTACAGTGCACAGCGGGGAGGGTCCCAAGCAGGTCAGCATGGCACAGGGGCAGGGTGGAGGGAAAGCTGCTCCTGTCATGGCAGCCAGGAAGCAGAGGGCCTGAAGGAGGAGCCAGGGAGGGAAATATACCCTTCCAGGTCATCCCCCCGCCCCGTGACCCATCTCTTCCAACCAGATCCAACTCCCTAACGGCAATTCAGCTGTAACACCCCCGTGATTCAATCACGTTACAAAAGCCCAGTCCCGGAGCACATGAGGCTCTTGGGGGACACCTACATATAAACTTTAGCAAGTGCCATGCATGGCAGGTGAAATTGAGGGAGAATTTAAGCCCTGCAAGCCCCCCCCCTTGTGTTGTCACTGGTTAGAGATAGGGCAACAACAGCTGCTCCAGGGAAGAGGAACTTAGTTTAACAGGAGGGGACTGTGTCAGGCACTGCTCCGTCACAACACCCGGCTTGTCTCTTCTCACTACAGCACCACGAGGTGGGCATAGTCTCTTTCCCACACAGGCCACTGAGGCTGAGATGGGCTGAATCTTGTTCAAAGTCACACAGCCGTCGATGAGAGGAGCTTGTGTCCCGATCCAAGCAATCTGAGTCTACAGCCTCTGGGTTCAACCTCTAAGCCACACTCTTCTGAGAAAGATCTCAGGTGCTGAGCCCTCACCCAGAATTTCCATTCAAACCTTCAATCCACAGTTATTAGAATCTAAAAATAAACCAGAAGACCACCAAGAACAGCAGCCTCTCTCGGCTCGAATAACAAGATAAAAAGCAGCTTGAAGCAGGGGAGGTTGGTATCAAGTTAATCATAGGAGAACTGGGCCTAATCACAGTTGAAACTCACCACCAATCAACTCAGCCTTGGAAGAATCTGATAGACACAGAGGAAAATGTGTATACTCACTGGGAATGGAACAAGCAAATAAAAGCAAAATTCTATTTTAGTCCCTACTTTTTTATAGACTGTATTAGAAAAAAAATTTTTTTTAAATATTTTGACATACATAAAGAAGTAGGAAAATATGCAGTGGTGTGTTGAAGCCAGCACTGTATGCAAGAGCCAGCTATGCCCACCTTTTCCTATCTCTGGGTTCTCTACTCTTCCACTGCATCGGTGGCTTGAACTCAGCCATAGTGGGAAGACTGTACAAGAGAAATTGACCAATGCTGCAAATCAAGCCTGCCACTACCACTGCCACCTCTTCCTCTTCTTGTTCTTGCTTTTGTTCTTCTTCAGAGAACTGGTTGTTGAACATTTATAACATACTGCTGAAAATATGACATATATCAAGAGAAAAACAGCCACTAGAAGCAGACCCATAGATGACATAGTTAGCTGAATATTAGGACTTTAACTATTAAAATATTTTAGAGAATATACATGAAAATGTGGGCATAAAGGGTGAGGAGATGGAGTATTTCAAAAGAGTTGTGCAACCATCATCACTAACCCCCAAATAAATCTCATGTCCTTTAGCAGTCACTCCCTTCCTCTCCCCTTTATAACCTTCCCCAGCCCTATGCAACCTCTAATCTACTTTCTGTCTCTGCAAATATGTGGAGTACTATATTAATGTCAGACAAAGTAGATTTCAGAGCAAAGAACAATACAAAATCAGGAGGCCAAGACAGGAGAATCACAAGTTCAAGGACAGCCTCAGCTACATAGTGAGACTCTGACTGAAAAAAATTTTTTTTAACTGATTTCTTCATATAAGAAAAACGTAAGAGACAAAGGTGGTCATTTCATAATCATAAATAATTTAATTCATCTTGAGAACATAATAAAGTTCCTCACAAATATAAATTTCTAAAGAAACTTTTAGCAAATTTAATCCAATGATATAATTAAAACAGTTCATCCCAGGAATGTGGGATTGGTTTAACATTTAAAAATCAACCAGTGAAGGTTATTATATTAATAAACTAAAATAGAAAACCTACATAATCATCTCAATGAATGCAAAGTATTGCAAAATAATAATTAATAATAATAATAAATAGGAAAATGAGCAAAAGATTTAAAGAAATGCTTCATTAAAGAAGTATGTGAATAGATGCTAAATTTCAGTCATTAGGAAAATGCAAATTAAGACCACAATGATATGTTACTACTACCTGTTAAAATGGCCAAAATTAAAAGTACTGACCATACGGAGCATTGGCAAGAATACGGAGAAAGTGAAGCTCCCACACACTCAGAGGAATGTAAAACAGTACTAACCCTCGGAAAGGGTGTCCTCGTCAGCCTTCTACCACTATAACAAAATACCTGACATTGGATGCTTATGAAGGAATGGAGGGTTATTTAGCTCACAGATTTGGATGCTGAAAGCCCAATATTGCGCATGCTCCGGCCAACACTCCATCATGAATGACGGGAAAGCGGGCAGGAGAAACAGAATACGTCATCAGACAGAAAGTCAGAGGGGGAGGTCTTACTGAAGTTCTCCCCAGAAGTCCCTATAAAAGGAGCAAGCCTGTCCCCTCCCATCCGCAGGCCACACCTCTCAGAGGCCCCACGGCACCTCCCAGTTCCTCCACCAGGGAGATCGAGCCTCCAGTTATGTGAACTTTCAGGAGGACACAAGGAAACCAAACCCAAACCATAGCAGACAACATGTCAATGTCTTAAATTTTTAAAGATATACACTTACTATACAATCCAAGAATTCTGTTTCCTAGATATTTACCCAAGAGAAATAAAAGCATCTCGCCCTATAAGGACTTGTACGCAAGCGTTCATGACAGCTTATTTGCAGTAGCCCCAAACTGAAAGCAACCCTAACGTCTATCAGCAGCTAACTGGACAAACTGTGCTATGTCCATGCAACACTTGACTACTCAGCAAAAGGAAATAAGTAAACCATTGATACACTCAGCAACATAAATGGATCTCGAAAGAAGCATGCTGAGTAAAAGAAACCAAAAAGAAGAATACATAACTGTAGAAACCGCAAACTAAGATGTTGTAACAGAAGGTAGATCAGCGTTTGCTTGGTAGGAACAGAGAGGGTGGTGAAGTACAAGCGAGAGATTACTCTGGCAGAATACTTAGGAGAGAAGGCTCTGTTCACTATCTTGATCATGGTAGTGGTTTCATGCATGTGTGCGTATTCAGAACTCAGCAAATGATAACATGTCAAGTGTGTGCAGCTGATTCTATGTCGATTATATTTCAATCCTAGCCATATGCATTCTTAAGAGTACGTGCCATGGTTCACGTGTACAATGAATATGTAAAGTTCACATGGATCTATTTGCCTTTTCTTTTGAAGTTCAAATGTAACTATGTTTTCTATTTACAATATTGTGTTGTAACATAAAAAATAATTTTATCATGTAAGAAAAATTGCTATATATATATATATATATATATATTTTTTTTTTTTTTTTTTTTTTTTTTTGGAGACAGGATTGCTATGTAGTTCAGACTGGCCTTGAACTCACTCTGTAGCCCAGGCTGTTCTTTTTTTTTTTTTTTTTTTTTTTTGTGGGTACCGGGGGTCGACCTCAGGACCTCGCGCGCCAACATGTGCCCGTGCCACTGAGCCTGAGTGATATCACCCGCCCTTTTTTCGTATGTGGGTACTGGGAGTCGAACTCAGGACCTCGCACTTGCCAGGCAGGCACTTGTGCCACTGAGCTATCTCACTGGCTCCCTCCCAGGCTGTTCTTGAACTCACTCACAGCGACCTTCCTGCCTCAGGCTCCCTAGTGCTGGGATCACAGGCATGATCCACCACACCTGGCTTGTTGTTGCTATATTCCAGACAAGAACTATTTCCAGCATTAGAAGGGGGCATTGTACCTCAAGAAACAGCTGATTTGACAAGAAGATATGCCATTCCTAAGTGTCTATGCTATTAATAACAAAGATCTAAATACCTGAAACAAATATTCACAGAAATGAAAGAAGGAATATTCTATTTGGATATTTAACACTGCATTTTCAATATTTATTAGAGCAAGTAGATTTAAAGGATTGTAAGGATATGGATTTAAACAAAAGTATCAATTTGTTGTTTTCCACTAACAAACTACCTGACATTCAGAATACTAAAAAATTTCAGAATATAATATTTAGATATACATACAAAATACATTATTTACATATGCACACATCAAGACAGACCATATATGTTCCTGCAGAAAACAAATTCTAATAAATTTTGAAAAATTGAAATCATGAAAATTTGTTTCATGACCACACTTGAATAAATTAGGTATTTTCGCACCCTACGGTAAATTAGATATTGATAACAAAAAGATAACCCAAAAATGCCTTTTGGAAAACTAAACAACTCAATTCTAAATAACTCGGTCAAATTAAATGACTTGAGACCTTGTACTCTTTTCCCATATGAGTACTCAGCGCTTTAATTTCCCTCTTGGCACTGCCTTAGCTACTTCTCATAAGAATTGATAGGTTGTATTTTCATTATCATTCAGTTCTAAGATTTGGTTTGGTTTGGTTTGGTTTGGCGGTGGGACCTTCCCACTAAGCTACATCCCCTGCCCATTTCTTATTTTTTATTTGAAAGGGTCTTATTAGTCACTAAGTTGCCAAGGCTGGGCTCAAACTTGTGATCCTCGTGCCTCAGCCTCCCAGAATGCTGGGATTACAGGCCTGTACCACCACACCTGGATAAATTCTAAATATTTTTTAAATTCTTATTTTACGACTTTCTGTTTGACCCACAGATTATTTAAGTAGCTAATTGCCATATGTTAGGAGATTTTCCTGTTATTTTTCTGTTATTGATTTCTAGTTTAATTCCAAAGAACAGACTCCATGATTTCAATTCTTTTAATTTGTTGATATTTATCTTACCACCTAGGATATTCTCTATTTTGTATATTTTCCACGAGCACTAGAAAGCATGTTATTACACTGTTGAGGGGTGGATCATTCTATGAAGATGAGGTCCTACTGACTGATGGTGATTTCAGTTTCTCTCTCTCCTTGTCAATTTTCTGCCTAGTAGTTCTACCAGTGCTGAGAAAGGGATGTGAAAGTCTCCAACTATGATTGCAGATTTGTCTGTTTTTATATCTCCTTCAGCTTTATCAATTTTTGTTCTGTACAGTTTGTGTTGTTTGGTACATATGCATTTAGAATATCTGGTCTTCTTGGTTTATTATCTCTTAATATCAATATTTAATGTCCCTCTTGTCCTTGGTAATTTTTGCTCTGGGGTCTACTTTATTTGATATTAATGTAACCATTTCTGCTTTCTTAAATTAATATTTACACAGTACTTTTTCCCCATTTTTAACTTTGAGCCTACCTGTATTGCTATGTTGAAGTGAGTTTCTTATAACAGTGTATAGTTAGATAATATTTTATCCACTCTGACTATTTCTGTTTCTTGTTATTCAAATTATTTCCACTTAAATAACAATTGAGTCTTAGGTCTACCATTTTGTCATTTGTTTATTCTGTTTCTTGTCCCTGTTTCCTCTCCCCCACCCCTTTGTAGGTTATTTGAATGGATTAAATGCAATTGAAAAGAAAAACATGTCAAGACTCATAGTCTATAAGTAAAGTGCTCCTAAAAAGGAAATATAACCTTAAATGCTTATATTAGATAGTAACAAAGATTTAATATCTATGATCTAAGCATTTATATTAAGAAATAAGAAAAAGGCCAAATTGACCCCAAAATAAGTAGAAGGAAAGAATTAATAGAGTGGAAAACAATAATATAGAAAATAGAAAAATTCGCCAAAGACTAATATGGCTATTTGAAAAATTTGATAAAATTGATAAACCCTTAACCAGATTAAACAAGGGGAGAAAGAGAGAGAGAAAGGGAGGTAGGGAATGCTCAGATTACCAACGTTAGAAACAAGGGTGGGGCCGGTGAGATGGCTCAGCGGCATAAGCGCCTGCCTGGCAAGCGCGAGGGCCGGAGTTTGACTCCCGGAACCCACATACGAAAAAAGGGCCGGTGATATCGCTCAGCGGCACGGGCGCCTGCTGGCGTGCGAGGTCCTGAGGTCGACCCCCGGTACCCACAAAAAAAAAGAAACAAGGGTGGGATACCACTACAGGGTACCGACATTATAAAACTGTACCAATACATATGACAATTTAGATGCAATAGATAAATTCCACCCCAATACAACTTACCAAAACTGGTCCAAGACGAAATAAAAGATATTAATAGCTCAACATGTATTAAAGAATTGAATTCATAGTTAAACCCTGCTCCCAAGGGGCTTCATTGATGGCTTCTATCAGTGGGGCAAGGAAGGAATAATACCAATCTTATACAAACTCTTTTCAAAAGCAAAAAAGGGCAAAATTTTCCTACTCATTTTATTACCTCAACATGACCTGACTACATTAAGACCGTATAAGAACATTGCAAAAAATTACAGTCCAAATCCGCGTGAACATTACCGCAAACATTTTTAGCAAAATAGCAAATTGAGTCCAGAAGTAAACAAAGGAGATAATACATCATGACTAAATTTTTTTTATCCTAGGAGTGAAGGCCAGTTCACACCTGGAAACCTATCCACATAATTCACTACATTAACAGAAGAAGCAAAAGTATAAGGTCACCTCAATAAACACAGAAAAAGCATTTGATAACCCATGCTTTAAAATGCTTTAAAAAGCATTTAAAAACCCATGATATTCCTGGATTTTTAAAAACTCATCAAAGTAGGAACAGAATAGCAGAAAATTTCCTCAATATGATAGCACCTAGCTATAGAAATCCAAAAGCTAACATGTACCGAATAATGGAATTCGAGTACCTCCACGTAAGTTAGAGAACATGTGAAAAATGTCTATTCTGACCATTTTTGCTCAACATTGTATTAAAGATTTTAGTACAATAAGGCAAGAGAAATAAATACAATTCATAAAAATTGGAAATAATGAATAGAATGTTTTTATTCATAGATGATATGCTTGTGTATGTCTAGAGCCCAAAGGAACTGAAAATAAAATAAGTAGTACTAGTTAGTGAACTTAGTAAATTGTAGTAGACAAGGTCAAGATACTGTACAAAATCAATTGTATTATTAAGCTAACAATTTGGAAGATGAGATTTTAAAACAACATTATAATACCATAAAATCAATAAAATACAAATAAATAAGTGTAGTAAAATTGTGCAAGACCTCTACACCAAAAACTATAGCAATCCTGAGGGAAATTAAGAAAATAGAAGGATATGCCTATTTATACTTTCAGAAAATTGAGTATCTCCCCAAATTGATGTATATATTCAATGCCATCTTATCAAAATCCAAAAAATTATTTTGTAAAAATTAACAATCTGATTCTGAAAGTAATGGAAATGTTGATGATTTAGAAGTGTCAAAGTAATACTGAAAGCAACAAACAGGGTTAGAAGCCAAAGTTTAACTCAAAGCCTTCAGTAATAAAGATGCTGTGATAGTGGCATAAGGGTAGACAAGTAAGTTAATGAAACAAAATAAACTGATTCAACATGGAAAGGAATGTCTTCAAAAAGATGCTGCTGCACCCACAGGTTAATCAGATGGAAAAAAGCCTATACCTCATAATATACAGGAAAAATAATTAGAAATGGATAATAAACTTAAACATAAGGCTAATTACCATGAATCTTCTAGAAAGAAACACAGAATAATATCTTCATGACACAAAATTCAGTAACCACAATTCAAAAGCTTAAAGAATTGATCTTTATCAAAATTTAAAACTCTGGCTCTTTAAAAGACACTATTAAGAAAACAAAAAAACAGACCATGGACTAGGAGAAAATATTAGTGATACTGAACAGATAGCTGACAAAGGATGTATATTCAGAATATTTAAGGAACGCCTATAAGTCGATAATAAAAAATAGACAACTTAATAACATTTGGACAATAGCTTTGATCAGACTCTTCACTCAAAAAACAGTATCAATTGACTAACAAAAACACAAAGATGTTCAGCACCGCTAGCCATCCGAGAAGCACCAAATAAACTCAAGTGAGATGTCAACTCATATACACTGGCCAACACGAAAAAGATGGACACCGCCGAACGATGGCAAAGATGAGCAACAGCGCAGGTGGTAGGGGTATGAAAAGGAAGTGTGACTCTGGAGAGAGTTCTGGCAATCTTCTATGAAGCTAAACACACACTGACCTGATGACCTAGCAATTTCACTCATAGTTATTCCTTGCAGAGAAATGAAAACATGTGCCTACTATTATATTTTTCAAGAATATTCATAATGGCTTTGTTCGTGCTGGCTACAATGGGGAACAATCCAAATGTTTACAAGGAGAGAATGGATTTTTTTAAAAAAGCTATTCATTTCACTTGCCCATTTTTTGACTGGGTCTTTTATTTTGGGTGATTTACTTTTTCAAGTCCTTTTTATATTCTAGATATTAGACACTTTTCAGAAGAAGAAATACAATAGCCAGTAAACACATGAAAAATATTTAACATCTCTGGCCATTAGAGAAATGCAAATTAAAACAACACTAAGATTTCATCTTATACCAGAAAGAATGGCAATCAACAAGAGATCAAATAATAACAAATGCTGGCATGGCTGCGATGAAAGCGGAACCCTTCTACATTTGTGGGAATGTAAACTAGTACAACCATTATGAAAATCAAAATGGAGATTTCTCAGAGAACTAAAAATATAAATTCCCTCTGACCCACCTATTATCCTTCTGCTAAAGACATTATATTACAGTGATACATGCATACCAGTATTTATAGCGGTACAATTAATAATAGATAAACCCTGGAACAGCCTATATGTCCATCAACAGACAAATGGATAAAGAAAATGTGGTATCTATACATGATGGAATATTACTTGGATATAAAGAAGGATAAATTTGAGGCATTTGCAGGAAAATAGATATACCTGTAAAACATAATGTTAAATGAAATAAATTAGACACACAAGCATAAATACCATATGACTTTTCTCATTTGAACAATGCAAAGTACAAATAAAGAGCAAAATAAAAGATTGATAGAAGGAAACAGGGAAAGAGATCTTTTGCAGATGGGAAGGAGTCCAAGAGACTGAGAGGGAGCAGAGGAGGAGGAAGTGACATAAAAAGATTTAAGATGTATCTTGTACACCTACCAAATACCCACAACAAATGAAAACATTATATGTTGCAAACATGAACTCCTAAATAATAGTAACAATAATGAAAATGGGGACAGGGGATCTAGAGACAGAGGGAGAGACGTGGGTGGGGAGGGCGAGGGAAATTAAAAAAAGCAAGGATGTGCTGTGTACACCCTTCCTCTCCTGGACCCTGACCTTCTCCCTCAGGGCTCCCCCAGCTCTCCAGGCATCCCCAGCCTGCGGCATCTGTCCAGGTCCTGATTCCTGCATGCGACATTGGGTGATGATGCTCTAGGCATTGGGCATCAGAATTTGTTTTATAACACTCTTAATATGAAATAGAAGTTTTCTCTTGTTGAAAAAATCACATCATACAACTCACTGAGCTAATTGAAAGAAAAGATAAAATTTTGACAATCTCAGCCATGTTCAGAGAACAGGCATCTGTGCAGACACACAGACCGCGGCTGTGAGCCCGGCTTAAAGATGCTCGCAAAGATAAAGTGGCAGTGCATCCAGAGGCAGACGATGAAAAGCGAGACAGGCCCAGCTTCATAGACCTGGAAGGAGTGGATTTTATGGCAAAAGAACAAAGCTGAGGGAAAACTAAATATTGAGACATGGACAATTTGACTGTTAAATTTTGGGGAGGGGGTGTTGAGACAGAGTCTCACTATGTAGTTCAAGCTGGCCTTGAACTCACGGTGATCCTCCCGTCTCAGCCTCCCGAGTGCTGGGATTACAGGCGTGCATCACCACACTTGGCTTACTGCTGAAATTTCAACAAGGATCATAGGATCATAGGAGTACGTCCAACATGGTCCTTCACTAAAGGCTCAAAATTCAGCAGAAAGATAAATTTTCACCCTCTGTCCCCCCCCACACACTACTTTGCTATAGGGTTTCTTCGTTCTGCCTTTTCTTCCAAAATGCGCTCAGTGCTGCTGATCTGCACATTTGAAATGGTTAAGGCTTGTTACGTGTGCATTATCAAAACTATAAAAAAGGTCTTTACAGCCAACACATGGAAAGGATAGTTCACGATATGAGGATCTTTTTTCCTCCTGCCCTTTCAAAAAGGATGCATGAATCACCTCAAGATTTCTTCCCACTGGAGGAGTTCTCTGGCATTTATCCTGAAAATAATAGTGAGTTATCTTCAGTGCTGGCTCAGACTTCAAAAGAACCTACAACAGTACTGAAAATCCAGAACCACAAATTCTCTCTTCCAAATTTGTTTTGAATCCTCTCCCCTCTCCCGTGTCTCTTTATCTGTGATTCTGGGAATTGAATTCAGGGCTTTCACACCAAACTACTTCCCCAGCCCTTTTATTTTTTCTTTTTTAAGACAGTCTCACTAATTTGCTAAATTGTCCAGGCTGAGTTCAACTTGCAATCCTCCTGCCTCAGCCTCCCCATGTGCCAGGAGTACAGGTGTATGCCACCATGCCCAGCAGCTAAATTAGCTCTCTTTTTTTAGTTTAAAGAACTGCTATCACTTAAGTGATTATACTTTTAGGTAAATAAAAGGCTTACAGAATCGCAATTCTCAAAATAGTGTTTTGTAAAAAAAGTTAATTTAAATGTGAATAGTAGTGAGTGAATTATGTATAGCCTCTTGTATTCTCTGGGTAGTATAAATATTGTGTGTAGTTTGATTAACAGACCCTTATTACATAAATAATATTGGAAGCACCATGGAAGCAACACTGAAATTGGGCATATTGGAAATGGCAAAGGAAAGTTATATGTGTCAGGAGCTGTGTTTTTATAGCTTTAAGACAAATGTGAAGTGCCCTGATGTTTTTATTACATGAAGGAACTTGGGAGTCACCTGAACATTTAAACTGGACTGTTTTTAACAGCCACACATGAGCAAGTTTAAAAGAGCTATCTTAAGAAATAATAAAATAAAACAAAATAAAATAAAAAATAAAAGGTCTATCTTGGGGGGGTTATTTTTGTTTTTCAGTTTGTTTTGTTTTTGTTTTGAGACAAGAGTCTCACCATGTAGTGCAGGCTGGCCTCGAACTCTCAGTGATTCTCCTGCCTCAGTCTCCCCCAGTGCTAGAATTACAGGTATGCGCCACCACACCCAGCTATTTCATGGTTTTTAAACCTTGCTAGATTGTATCTTCTCCTCTCACCTCACTCCTCAGTAGACAACTTCCCACCTCTGGCACAGACAGGACCTGGGCAAGGCTGGTAGTGTGGGCTGTTCGTAAGAACAGAGCTTAAAGCTTAGCATCTGTTCCCACCAGCTGACCTTCAACAAATCCTTCTCCCTTTTGGAACTTTTGTTTTCATTACAATGCATGTGATTAACACCTACCTCCAAGAACAGACTGAGACAATTGATGAAAACTGTGTCCCTAAGATAAAAGAATTACACAAAGGGAATTGAGAGCGGCAATGCGTTCACTCGTGTTTGTTAGACACGTGGGCTCTGGAACCAGCTGCCTGGGTTTGAATCTGATCTCCATCTCTTGCTAAGCAGGAAACCCAGGTCTCAGTTTTCCCATTTTAAAAATGGGGATTCATGAGCCCAATGATCTCCCACCTCCTGGGTTACCACGGAGACAGCAGGCTTACTCCTGCGGAGCTCTCATGTGGAGTCTGGCTGGCTGTCATTGCTCTGCCTGCACCAGCCAGCATCGTTATTTTCTAAGACGGTGACCAATGTTGCAGGCACCAGTCTGTCCTGTGTCCATAGCATGTACTGGGAAGTCACTGAGGACCTCTCATTCACCATGCCCAAACCCCAAGTCCCCACCTGTCCCCAGCACATCCTCCTCCTTGTTGCAACACCCAACCCCCATCCAAATCCCCACACTTCATGGGACAAAATCAGGACACCCCTTTTCCCTCTCTGGGACCCCCAAGTCTGCCCCCTGAGGCCCTAGGCCAGGGCTCATTACCCAGGTCCATGCATTGGCCAACTTGCTGACTGTCCCCCTCAGTCTGCCCTGACACTCAACCCCAAAGATGCTCCCCAGCTCTGTCAGCACCCATGACTCCCCACTTTCTACCAAACCAGCTCTCATCTCTCACACAGCTGGGCCAGCTGCGGCTGGTGTGTTTCTCTCCTGCCTTCCCCGCCTCTTCTTCCTGTAGTATCTGGTTATGCTATTTCGATGGAAGGACCAAAATCTGGCAGCTTCCTCACCACACCATCGCCTTCCTGCCCCGGGGCCTTTGCTCATGCTGCTGCCCGCAATCCCTCCTCAGTTCTCTCCCTGGTTATGGTTTCCTTCTCACCCTGGGTCTGGTTCCTGCTGCCCCCTCTTCAGGGCAGTTTGACCCCCCCCCAAGCTATACTGAGGTGTGCCAGCTCAGACGATAAGTAGATTGTCCAAGACAGTCAGGATTTGCACCCAGATCTGCCTGGCCCTGAGGCTTTTGTGATCAAGTTCTTGCCAGCCTGAGTACCCCAGGGAAGGTCTCCTTCAGGGGAAAAGAGACAATGGAGGAACAAGTGAGGGAGGAGGGTTGTCTCAGAATTTAGCAGAGGTTAAGAGTCCAGGTATAATGACACAGGCCACATATTACATGATTCTATTTACAAGAAACGTCCAGAATAGGCAAATCCATAGAAACAGAAAGTAGATTAGTGGTTGCCAGGGGCTGGAGAAGAGGAGAATGGGGAGCGACTGCCTAATAGAATGGGGTTTCTTTGGGGGGTAATGAAAATCTTTTCAAATTAGATAGCGGTGATGATTGCACGACAACACGAATATACTAAAAACCACAGAATTGTGCACTTTAAAGTGGTTAAAATGGAAAATTTATGCAACATTTACATAAAATATGTAAATTTCGTCTCATTTTTTAAAAACACGAGTACCAGCTTGAGATGCACTCTGCCTGGCTGGGATTCCCCGCTGCACCGTGCGCTAGCTGGGTGGGTCCGTGGGCGAGTCACGGCTCCGTGCCTCGTTCCCTGCCTCGGCGGAAGGGGGAAATGACAGCACCTGTCACATAGGTTGTCAGCATGGAAGGAACTTAGGACAGCGCCTGGCACGCGGACAGTGCTCGGCGTCGGCTATGATAATGCCATTCCGGAGAGATGGCAAAACCGTTCAGGACTTCAACCGTCAGTTCCTCCCTTGCACAGCGTCTCTTGAGTCTGGCTCTGGGCGAGCCAGGGCAGGGATAGTGCGCTCTATCCCAAACCTTCCCGCTCAAGGTCCTGTACACCCAGTCGTCTGAAAGTCCCTTTGCCTTGACTACCCAAGAAGAAACCCTCTGCCAGGCGACCCCGGGCGGGGTCGTGCGCGCTCGGTCCCCCCGCCACCCCACCCCACCCCCGGCCCAGAGCCTTGGCATCAAGACTGCTGCAGCTCCGGGGGTGGCGTTGGCTGCAGCGCGCCGCCTAGTGGCACCTGAGAGCAAGCGATCCGCCAGGAGGGAGGCGCCCAGCGCAGCAGCCAGCCACCCCCGCAGGGGGCCTCTACAACTGCTTTTAAAACCGTAATTGTTACAAAGTAGGTACCTTTTATTCGGCTAGATTAGAGGATCTATGCGTATTCCTTTTAACTCCACAAGTAGTTATTATTTCCACTTTACAATGGAGGAAAGTGATAACTTGGAAGGTTCTGTAAGTGGCCCAAGATCTCGAAGCAGGGCAAGTACCAGCAGCCCTAGGGACCAGGTCACATCATGGGCTGCACACCGGCTTCCAGATCTCTGCTTCCTCCACACACTTCTGGTTCGGGTGAAATGAGAGGCGCCCCTCGAAACCTCTGCAGCCTCCACTGAGGGTCAGACCTGGCTCTAGGACTGATCTCAAAGTAGGCACAAAGCCTGCCAGGCCTGCAGCCTCAGGCCCTTAGGCCCTCAAGAAATGGGGAGTCTCGACCAGTATCCCCTCTTCCCCCAGTGTCATTAATGTATCTACCCAACCAGTATCGACTGCATCTCTGCCAGAAACTTAGCACTGATTATATCACGGCAAACAGGAAAGACAAGGCTCCTGCCTTGGAGAGGCTCTTGAGGGGTCTTCTTGCTTAATTCACAGCAGCGCCCCTTGCAGTGAGTCTGATGCACTGCGTGGGTTCCAGTGAAGCTACTCCAAAACTGCCTGTTCTTCACCCATGCCGGGGGAGGAGTGGTTCAAGGCGCAGCACTCAGACATCTGGGCTGGTGAGAAACCACACCTGCAGTGGTTTAACAGCAGCAGGTGACTAGAGAAGAGCATTGCCCGGGAGACAGGAGTGTGAGAGTGTTATCAAGACATTCCCGAAGTGCCGACCCCCCACTCACACATAGACACACACACACACCCTGACACAGGAGTCCCCAAGGAACAGCAGGGCCCCAGACCTCCCCAGAGCATACAGGAAGCATGGGGGGTTTTAGGCTGAAGAGGGAAGTAGGGCAGAATAGACCACCTTCCTTTTGAGCAACCCCCTACACTTTCCTCCAGGCAGGAATTTAAACTAAGCCATGACACCTGGCACTTGGGCTAGCTTAGCTTGGCCGGCTGGGTACATGTTCCTGCCTAAACAGCAAAGTTCTAAGGACTGGAACTTTTTAGAAAATTCTCCAATACCTCACCGGCAGGGGTTGGGGAGAATAGGAGCCTGAGCCTGTAGTCCCTGCATGCCCACACTCTGCTGAGGTCCCTCCTCAGCACTCTAGCACAGTGCCCTTGACCATGTGCATCTGTCCAGGGGGTGACGGTCAGGTGCAAGTCTTGGTAACTGTGCCGGTGCATGTGTTTGCTTTTTTAGTCCATGGGTGTCGTCTCTGTGGTTGCCTATCTGTGTACATGTGACATTCCTAGGAGAGAGGATCACTCTGCACCTGTGTGCCCCTGTTGTGTGTGCACTGTATGTACCTTTGCAGATATGCATGGGGTGTGCCTGTAACTATGTCTAGGGGTGTGTGTCTGCCTGTGGGCTTGTGGTTTGTGGATGGGTGGAACTGGCTGGGTGTGATCAGCTATTGACTCATCGACTGCCTTGGCCTGGGCTGTTCCAGGCCTGGCTAAAAATAACCCACTTACCTTTGCATATCAAGACCTTTCTAGGTTGGCCAAAGTCCTTCTCAAAGGAGCCCCACTCCACCCATACCCACCCTCATGATGCTGGGTGTCCAGGCAGTGGGAGGTGGGGAGGTAACTGACTACGTGCACCACCTCCCTTAGATGCTCCAGGACCCAACCTAGGGGGGTACAGGAAGGTGTCCTAGTTGTACTGCTTTTGTTCCCCTCTGGGGACCCAGCTGGAACTGTGCAGAGGTGAGGCTCTCCTTGCTTCTCTGCCCTCGCCCTACCAATCTGGTCCCTTTCTAGCCACAGGTCTGGCCTCCAAGGCCTTCTCCAATCTGTGGGACACCTCTGGAGACACTTGGCCCTACTGCACCTCCCCCTCTTCCCTGGCTCCTGAGTCTGGCTGTCCCCTTCTCTGATTTCTGTCACCCCTTCCTGAAGCAGCTGGTGGCACCTGTATTTGAGGAGTGATTCTAGATACCAGCTCTGAACAGAAGAAAAGCCTAAGTAGTGGGCAGATCTGGGGAAGGAGACCTTCCCTCTGGGGTGCCAGTCCCTTTGCACAGCCAATTCAGCCCCAGGGAAGCTGCGAAGGAGGAGGCTCCCCAGAGCAGAGTTTCCTTTCAGTCCCATACCCCTATGCCCTTTCATTCGGTCACTCATTCACTCAAAGCTGGGTGATTTGGGCAAATGGCTTTACATCTCTGTGTCTCAGTTCCTTCATCTGTAAAATGGAGATATAAATGGCAACTACTTTAGAGAGTTGTGAAAATTAACTGAGATGATGCATATTAAGTGCTTAGCCCTGTGCCTGGCTCACTGGAGGTCTCTGCCTATGTTCCCTGATCCACTCCTTGTGTTCTCTCTGGATTTCAGTCCTTAGGCGCCACCATCCTACAAATCTCACCTGGCCCCTCAGGCTCCTGGGCCCACCCCTGGGTGGTCAGGACTTTCACCCAGGAATCACACTGGCTGGGAGAGGAGAATCTTGGAAAGAGAGACTGCCTACATGTACACTACTGTCTCTCTCTCTATATATATGTATATCCATTCAATTCCACACTTCCTTATGGAAACAGTAAGTATCATTATTCCCCATTTTACGGATGATAATTAGGAGGCCAGCATTAGAATGGTTAAGTAATGCTGGGGGCAGTGGCACATGCCTGCAATCCCAGCTACTCGGGGGCTGCAGCAGGAGGATTGCAAGTTTGAGCTCAGCTGGGTTACTTAGTGAGATTTGACTCAAAATAAAATATGAAAAGGATAGGGATGTAGCTCCGTGGTAAAGCGCCTCTGGGTTCGTTCCATCCCCAGTAAATTAAAAAAAAAAAAAAAAAAAAGTTAGTAGCTTGTTCAAGGTTACACAGGTAAGGGGCAGAGCCTAAGTTTGCACTGAGTGGAAAACAGACCCTCCCTTCTCCCACTGTCACTTAGGGAGCTGGTTTATAAATCCGGGCTTCAGAGATCAGGAGGGCTCCCAGGGGTCACGAAACCAGGATGATCCTCATTCACGCTCAAGTCCACCCAACTGTGAACCCTGCAACCAGCAGGGTATCTGAGATTACCTCACTTAGGAAGCCTTTACGGGAAAGACCCCCACATTTAGAAAGCACAGAGCACGCCCCAAATGAGAGTCCTGCATTTAATCAGAGGCGAAGGCTGACACAGCCGTGCCAAAAGAGGGCGCAACGTAGAGTACATCGGCTTCGTTTATGGAAACTAAAATTGACTGGAGTCCGCTTCCAGCCAATTTCCAGAGGCCGGGTTTTCCAACTCACTGGGCCCAGCGTTCTTCGAGGTCCCCCCGTGAGGTACCCCAGCTCATCACTGGCTGCGCCCAGAAGGCTGTCGGGGCCCCCTTCGAAGAGCCCCACAGGCCCCGCCCCCGCCCACCAGGCCCCGCCCCGTGCTCGCATGGTCCCGCCCCTCCCGGCCAGCGGACTCAGTCCGGCGAGCGCGCAGCGGCGCTGGCATTGTGGCAGGCGGCGGGGGCCGGCAAGGGCGCCGGAGCCGCGGGGAGCGGCTGGGCGCGGGGAGGCGCGCACCCGGACTCGGACGGCACGGCGCCGGCCGCTGCGAGCGCCCCTGAGCGCACTCGCCTTCGGTCGCGCAACTTCGGAGGCAGGGCGCAGGAGCACGGGGAGCGCAGAGTAGGGGTGCACCGGAGCCTGGCTCCAGAGCGGGCACCGGGCATCCACCGCGTTCCGAGCGCCGGGCGGCCCTCCGCGCAGCCTGGCTGCCGCTGCCCCCACGGAGGGCACGGGCTGGCGCGGCCGGGCGCCGGGGAGGACGGCGAGGAGGAGGCGGCGGCGGCGGAGACGGCGGCGGCGAGGCTGGGGCCAGGGAGAGAGCCCCGGGGGAGAGGCGCCGGAGCCTGGCCGCGGGAGCATGTGGGCCCGGAGCGGTGCGCGGAGCGCGCTTCTGGTGGCGTTGCTACTCTGCTGGGACCCGAGGCTGAGCCAAGCAGGTAGGAAGCGCTCCGGCCTGGGGTCAGGGGATGCGAGGATCCTGCGCCTCGCTGCAGCGCTCAACCCCGAAGTTAAGGCGGTGTCGTTGCGCGCCGAGAAAGCAGCAGGACGCCCAAGTTAGAAGGCAGATTTCTCTGCCCCACCAAAGTGGGCGATGGCGCCGCCGCCTCGCTGGGGGCTCTGGCCGCGGGGGCCGAGTGGAGTAAGCCCGAAGCTACTCTCCTCTACGGGTGCCTGAGTCGGGGTCTGAGCCTCCGCGAGGAGCCACCTCCAGAGGACCCGTGGCTCCCGGCGTGCCTGGCGACAACAGGACCGAAAAGAACTGTCGCTCTCTGAGCCAGGTGTGCGCTCGCTCCTGTTCCCTGCAACTTCCTAGTTCGGGTCCCGGCCAGCACAGGCTCCTGCGCGCCGCCCCGACCGCACTCTGCAGACGCAAGGGAGGGAGCCAGGGACCTTCGGAGCCCGGGAGGCGCGGGTTCCGCGCCGGCAGCTGAAGGCCGGGTTGCAGGGCTTTGGCTATCGATGGGGGAGGGGCTGAATCCCGCGCACGCAGTTTTTCTGAGATCCCGGTGCCCAAAGGTTACAAGATGTTTTTTTTTTCTAGGTGTTGGTGTGTATGTTGGAAGAGGGCGGGGATACGTAGTGCTCCTGCCTACTTCCTTTTAAATGGGTCACTGACATTCTCGCTGTCCGGGGATTGACCAGGTGCCCTGGCTTCTGTACATCACCTTTTGTGGGCCCAGGAAGAGGCCTTGAGGGGCTTGGTGGGCTCCTAATATAAAGTCCCTAACCCATCTCTCGCGCCCTGGTTGTATGTGTGTCTCACTCGCCCTGTAGCTGGACGCTAAGTCAGCTGTGTCCCTCCGGGAAGTTGGTGGACGAGCTGGAGCCAACCTCACTGGTACCCGAACCCAAGCATGTGGTCTGGCTGCTGCCGCTGAGAGGCCACCCTGTGGGGTGGGGGCAAAGGGGGACAGCCTGCACGAAGACCTCTCTCAGAATCCGGTAGGAAAACTGGGGCAGAAAGTGGACTGGAGATGACGCAGCTGCCCCCTCCCACCTTCCGCCGCGATGTTGGCATCCGCTCTCCCCCCACAATAACCAAAGATCCCTCACTCTGAAATTTATGATTCCCACGGCCAGGAGCGAGGGCTTGATTTTAGCACATCCTCCACTTTTTATTTTTCCAAGTCCTGTGCTGTAAAGTTACAACACTCAATCATTTGATCCAAGTTAATTATGATTTGGGCAGACTCTGGTATTTAAAGCAGTGTTTTGAAGTTGGAAGGTAATGAGGGGAAAGGGGGGAGGTAAGCTGCTGAATGACCAGCCTTGTTTTAAAGGGTGCAGTTACATGTGGGAGGTGCTGGACTGGGGTGTTGGTTTCTGCTTTGAGGGTGTTTGAGAAGGTGATTGAAGGGTATGGTGAAGTCTCTGTAAATGCCACATCAGCAGGGTTGTATCTTGGGAAGCTGTTTTTGTACCAGCAGGGCAGTGGAATCAGGAATAAATACCAAGGTTAGGGAGGGTGGGGGACTCAGCTAGGAGAAAGACAGGACTGGTGGGCCTGGAGTTCTCTGGCTGGATGGGCTGGGCCCGGAAGCCTGGGGGTGGCCTGCTTTTGCTGCTTAACAAAGCATCCAACCCCCATCTTCCCCAGAAGAAACCCCAGGCCCAAGGCTTTAATGGATTTGGGCACGAACCGGTGCCCAGCCAGAAATGGCCTCTAATACTGGGCTTTGATTTCTCACTAGCAAGCAGAAGCAGTGCTGGAATTGTGCTCATTACTTAGCACGGCAGGGGCTGCCTGCCCACCAGCCTGGAGAGGGACCAACTGGCGGGGTTGGCCTGAGCCTTCTTTTTGCCCGAATGTGCCTCCCTTAGAAATCTGCCTTGGGGGGGAGAACGTGCCCCTTCCTCCCACACAACCTTTCTTCTCCAATGCCATGGGCACAGAGCATCTTTCCGAATTTTTGGGGTTTTTTTCCAGTGGATCCATCATGAATCCCATTTCACTGATGTGGAAAACCAAGGCCAAAGTAATGGCTTTACCCAAATCTTGCCTTCACTTGACACCAATCCAGACTTGTATGCAGGCCTCCTGTCCAGCCAGGTGTTTCAAGCTACTCTGGACCCTTCCTCCAATCCCTGTCCATCCCCTACCCCAAGTTCCTGTCAAGCTGAGGCAGGAGAAGCTGTCCCTACCTAGAGCTTTCCTGGGGTGTCCAGACTCCTGTGAAGTGGGGACACCTCTCTCCTCTTCCCTCTACCCCATCCCCGGAATGTGGCAATGAGCTTCCTTTACAGCACTGAGAATTTTTCTAAGCCACAAAGTTTGATGATGGAGAAGTCAAAACTAGAACCATAAAACCCCAGACCCTTAAAAAGATGTCAGCAAGTGACTGGCCAGGGGAGGCCCCTTCAAAAGCTCTGGCTGACCCTGGGAATCCATCTGCTCCCCCACTCAGCCTTTCCTGGAGCTTTTAATGAGCCCTTCTTGGTCTCTGGCTGGGATGGTGGAGAAGGAACAGAGGTGTCATGATAATGCTTCTTTTTCTTTTTAAGGTGCGATTAAAATCAGCGTTTTCCTAGCATCTCTGCTTGGTGTGTGTATGCCAGTGTGGTGTGGTGACTTGTCCTCATCTCCCTCTACACTATAGCAAATAGCCATCTCACTTAAATGGAAAATCAAGTATCTTAATGGCCTTTCTCATTAACATGAAAGTACCACTGCAGAGGAGGAATTTCTCTGTAATCTCTCTCCTCCGGATCTGTCCCCTCCTGGCTCCCCAACAGGGAATTCTGTAGGACCAAACAATTCCCGTTTCCAATCCGCTTATCTAACTGCTGAAACTTTGAGACAGGCTTTTCCACTTTCGCAAGGTCACTGGGAGACTCTGGTAAGAGTGAGGACTTGAACTCCATCTTCATAAACTTCAGTCTGGTGCTTGGAGGGGGGTGGGTCTTCAAATTGAGGCACCACCTCAGGTAGGCAGCTGAAAATATGGTTGATGGTTGCTTTGGTAGCCAGGTTAGACTGGGACTTGCAGCAGGATGGGGAAAGTGGGTCAGTTTGCAAACCAGAAGAGAAAGCCAGGCAGGACAGAGATCTGGAGTGACATCCTGAAACCTGGCTAGTGGTCAAAGGTGGTTTCAAGCCCCCAGCCCCACCCTGACCTCTTAGCAATTTCCCTGACCTGGAGAAGGGAAGACAGATTGCAAACCAAGCTCCCTTGGGCTGCAAGGGCTAAATGTTAACATTGTAGGGCTCTGCACCTGTTTGTACAGCTGGGGACAGAATGTTTTTACCTTTTAGGATCCCAGGCCTTCCGCAGCCCACGTGGCTGTGGAGTTTGTCCTGGACTGAAGGTGTTGTGGCCCCCTTCCTGGCTGTTGCCTGAGATAAGCTTGGCCTCCCAACTCCCCTTGCCTCAGCCAGAGATTGCTTCTGAGGGTTGTAGGCTGTCCAGGCCTTTGGAGATGGGCATGAGGCAAACTGGATCCTTTCCATCCCAAGTCCTTAGAACAAAGTTAGTGATTCTGAAAGGACAGTACTGGAGGCTCTCTAGGCCTGCTGGCTACAATAGAGTCTTTTGAACCTCAGTGCTGGATCAAGGTGGAAAGATGACTTGTGGCCCCCTGAGTCCTGCAGTAAAGGACGAAGGGTCTGGGTCCTAGGCTGGATTGGTGGCCCTGGGCCCAGAAAAACTGCTGCCCTGGCAGATGCCCACCCCCCGCGGGGGTGTGGAGGTTGCCACCCAGGCCTGAGCTGGCACTTTTGCTGGCCTTCTCCTCCTCCTCCTCACCAGTTTCCTAAACAGCTTCCACAAATGGAGTCATTAAAGCTGTGAAGGCAAAATGAAACCAAACAAGTGCGTTCTGTGCTTTTCTTTCTTTTTTAAAGAAATAAATTAAAAATACTGTAATTAGAATAATACAAGGAGAAGGCCTTCTGTAGTGGGCAAGGAAGGAATGGTGCTTCCCACCCTGCTTGGCTCCTGGAGCTGAGGCTGGGATGCCACTTCCTGACCCCTTTGGGCCTGCCTGCCTGGGTGACTGGGAAACTCACCCATCCTACCACCCCCCGCAGCCCAAGGCATTTTGGCGAGCCCACCCACTCTGGGTGGAAAAGACTGGCATCCTGAACTGGAGTTGGTGGCGTGATAGATTGGAACTCTGGCACAGAGCAACCCCAGCCACCGCTCCTCCTCTGCGGACAAGCCCAGGCAGCTTGCAAAGCCACAGGTCCCCATGGCGCCCCTTTCTCTGGGCTCCTGGTCTTTGGTGATGCTAATGGTGATGCTAGCAAAAAATGTTTGCTAAAGTGCAGGCATAAATCAGTGCCCCCCCACCCCCCTTTTTCCCCCTCTTCCTTCTCTCCAAAAGCGCTGGGTTGCTAGAAGCTCCTGGATGCATTCTTTTGGACAAAGCCGCCTGATTAGCATCTCCGTAGCTTAGGGGCTGAATTTAGCACTGCCTCACCGGTGTGGTGAGTGCCTCACCTGGAGTTGGTGTGCGAGGTGGCCCTGCTCCCCGCCCTCCTGACCCCCTCGTCCCCCTCTTCCCTCTCTTCTTCCTTGCCACCTCCCTCCCCAGCCGAGCTAAATCGGTCTGCAGGAGCCCCGGGAGTTCTAACGCTACCGCCTCCCACCTCGTTTGTGAGCGTGCAGCTTAGCGCACTGAGAAGCTCGCCGAGCCCCCTGCTTCTCACCTCCCGGAACAGGCTGCCCCCGGCGGGCACCTCGCAACTTTCCCTGCGCCCAGCGCTCACTCCTGGGGAGAGCAGTCCTGTGGGTGTGAGCATGTGTACCAAGGAGTGTTTGTGTAGGGGGTGTGCATTAGGAGGTGGGAGAGAAGGGTGGGTGGTGGGTACTGCAACTCGTGGGGTGTTTTAGGTGTGCAGAAGGATGGGTTGTGTTGAGGTTTGTGGCTGTTGTAGGAGGATGTGTGTGTTTGGGTGTGTGTGGGTGTGTGCATTGTCGTATGGTCCAGGTGGTGGTGTTTGTATATAAATAGGTGTATGTAATGGGGGACAGTGAGTCACCCCGGGGAAGCGCCTGCTTTGTAAGCTGCTGGGGATTCCTCTTCACAGGGACCCTGGCCCCTTGCCCTTTGCACTAAGGAGACCTGGGTTTGATCTGCATGCACCTGCCCAGGCTGTCTGTAAGCAGGGTGTGGCCGGCAACCGTCCTACTGTTAGGAGGGCAGGAGCACCTTCCCCTGTTGAGGGCCTTGGGACAGGTCACCTTGAAGTGGGTCCCAGGGTCAGCTTGAAGAGGAACAAGGACAGTGGGCCTGAACCTAGCTCAGGAGCTTGGGCTGCTGCTCCTAGGTCAGGGGGTCCCATCCTGGGCCTCCATAGTCTGCTCCCATGTTACCCAGAGCCATGGGAGGTCTGCGCTGTGACCTGGGTCCTTGTGCTGCTGCTCCTCTCCCTAGGAAGGGAGCAGGGGTGGGTGAGGCATCCTCTTGAATTTGCTGGAGGGGGGCCTGCAGAGCCCAACTGAGGGGCTGCCTGATGGAGAGTGGTAGGGGCAGGCAGGGCAGGGGCCTGAGGCTCTGGGTGGAAGCAATTAAAAGAAAGGAGACACAAGTATACACACGCACATGCACACACACACACACACATACACACACCGGATTCTGCTTCGGGGATCACAGAAGGGTTTCCCAGCCTTCCCAGCTCTGTCCACACTGAGGACCAACTCCAGGGTAAGATGTGTGGTCCAGAGGCAGGGAGACCTACAAGAAAGTCACAGCCCCACCAATGCATGTGCCACTTTACAGCCTGTAGAGTCCTTTTATGGCGGGGCTGGCTCACTTTGTCCCGCAGGGCCCCTTGGTGAAGTGGATGCACCCTTGGGAAGCTGGAGACTTCCCCTTGGGAAGCGGGACTGCTCTGGGCTCAACCCTTAAGTCCACCACCATGGGCTGCACTGACGAGCACTCCAGAAGTGTTAAGTGGCATTCCAAGAGTCTCAGAGGCAATCTGAAGACAGCTGCCAGTGTGGGAAGGAGCAGAGTGCAGCTGAGAGTGAAGCTCCTGAGCCGGGGCTTCCTGGCGCCAGCGAGCCAGGCGCAGCTCCTTTCTCTTTCCCAAAACGTTTCCTGGAGAGGATGGGGTAGGAGCTTGCAGGCTCCCTGGGGCATGTGGGCATCATGTCACCCCCAACTCTCACTCATCAGGAGTGAGGGCCTGCCAGCATTCCAACTGGTTGCTAACTCAGGGTGGGCACCAATCCTTGGGGAACTACCCCTGGCCCCATTTCTATCCCCCAGCATCCTAGTTCCACTGAATGGGTTGGCCTTGGGGCTTTGCCCCCTAACTCTCCGTGACTGCAGGGCTAGGGCCCCAGCAGGGGCTGGGGATGAAAAGCACCCATCAGTGGAAGAAGCCCGGCACACACCTGCGAAGCACCACGTGGGGCGGTATTTCTCACCTCTGCCTTGCTCCCCCAGAACTCAGAGTGGGGAAGAAGGCAAGGAAGGACTCCATGCCCAGTCACTACAGGAGCCAGTCAGAGGCCAGGGCTCCTTGGCCATCAACCTCGGAGCCCCAGGCCCCAAACACACCCCTATTCACAGACCCGGCAGGGGGGCAGGGCCAGGCCAGCTGGAATTGTGAGAAGGTTAACATAGGCTCCCAGTGTGGCCACTTACTAACTTGGTCCCTTGGGTGACTCACCTAACTGCGCTATGCCTCGGTTTCCTCATCTGCAAAATGAGAGTAATCATGACATCCTCATAGGATCTTTTGAGGCTTAGATGAGCTAATGTACAATAAAGCCCTTAGCACAGTGCCTGGCACTCGGTGGCCGCTGTTGGTGTACAGTCGGCTCAAGAGAAGCCTTAACAGGCAGAGTCAGAGTTGACTAAGAGTTAAGACCGGTCCTTGCCCTTCCTCTGCTGTGTGACCTTGGACCAGTGCCTTTCCCTCTCTGAGTCAGGGTTGGTTGGTCTCTCTCCCTATCTGGAAATTTCCAGGTGAGGTGGGAGGCTGATCCTTAATGGCTATGGGGTTTTCTGTCAGGTTCTACCCAAAGAGGCCCCAGCAACCAGCAAGAGATAGAGGTAGCCAAGGCCCAGAACCATTCTTGTTTACAGAGGCCCCTCCGGAAAGTCAATATATCGACTGGAATGCCCTTGTGCACATTATGGGCCCTGAGTGAGAGAGAGAGAGAGAGAGAGTGTGTGTGTGTGTGTGTGTGTGTGTGTGAAGTCATAAATCACCCTTCAGGACCTCAGTCCCCTTTTCCTGTTCCCTACACATCTCCTGCCTCAAAGACCGAGCCCCAGGAGGCAGAGAAGGACCCCACCCACTGGCAAGGCAGCCTGCGTTCTAGGCCCCCACCCCTGTATCCCACCAGGGCTTAGGGGCCTTGGGAAGGGTGTCATGGGGACAGACTGCCCAGATCACTCACTTCTCAGCGTGGGAGCTGAGGAACCCTGGTCGTCCCAGATATCAGAACAGCGGCCCAGCCCTGCACATGCATTCACTGAGCTCGTGCCAGCTCAGGGGGGCAGAGGTGGGCAAAGCTTTGTCCTAACCCTTGAAGAATTGATGGGCTTCGTGTCACTTTTTAAAGTATGAGCCTTGTGCCAGGCCTGCGATGCTGGGGCCCAAGGGGAGGGCATAGTGGTGTAACAGAGAGGAACCCGTTCAAAAACAACCCAAGATATATATGTTCTTGGAGGGGTCCAGGCCTGTTTAGAGGACACACTGTATAGTCAGAGCATGCGGGTTCAAATCCAAGTACCTGCCATCTGGCCGTGTGTCCTAGAGCAAGTTACTTATCCTCACTCAGCTTTCTTTTCTTCGTATGTGGGATTTTTTTTTTTTTTTTTGTGGGTACCGGGGGTTGACCTCAGGACCTTGGGTGCCAGTAGGCGCCCGTGCTGCTGAGCGATATCACCGGCCCTTTTTTCGTATGTGGGATCCGGGAGTCGAACTTGGGCCCTCGCGCTTGCCAGGCAGGCGCTTACACCGCTGAGCCATCTCACCGGCCCTTTTTTCGTATGTGGGATTTTGAAGTAGTTAATAGCACCAATCTCATCAGATTGATGTAGGATAAATATGATAGTGCATAAAAGTGCTTTGCACATCCTAAAGTGCCAGTAACATTCACCATCAACGTCGATGCCTAGTATTGGTTGGCATGACAGGAAATGCCTGTGATGTTACTCTTGTGGATCTGGGTGGTCAGGGAATACTTCCTGGAGGAGAAAAGGATGGAGCTTGAGTGGTCCTTGAAAGATAAGCAGAGATGGGGCAGGAGAGGGCAGGTGCTCCTTGAAAACAGGACTTGTGGGGCCAGGGGTCTCTTCTCAGTACCCAAATAGCCCGAAGCTTTAGAATCAATGACTTGAATCTTCCCATGCCTGAACCAGGGGGCCCCAGTTCTCTGCATCCCAGCTTCCCTCCCTGGAGAAGGGACAGTATGATCAGAGCCAACACAGGCGTGGGGCTTCACTAATTTCCAGTGCCTTCCTCCTTTTCCTGCTGTGGCCCACCCATCTGGCTGACCCCTAGTGGGGCCTGGGCCTTTTGTCTCTGAGCAAGAGAACAAGGGAACAGAGAGTTCCTGGTAGCAGCATCCAGGTCAGTCAGAGAGGCAGGGAAAGAGCCAGGAAGAGGAAAGAGGCTGCTCTGCTCTTGGTGCCCATCCTGTCAGCCTGGCCCCACAGTGGGTGGAGCTTCTCCTGCTGCCATCCCTGGAGCCTGAAGCCCCTGGAGGCCCCAAGTGGCGTCTGGAGGCATTACTGGCATCAGGAGACAGAGCTGAAGGAAGGCAGCCCTGTAATGTGATCAGAGGCGCCCAGCCAGCCAGCCGGGGGCCTGGGCACCCATGGAGATGCGGAGCTTACAAGAAGTGGAGTCAGAAATTCCAGGAAAGTTGTTCCCGGCCCCGCCCCCACCCGCCTTTGGTCATTCTGGGTCACAGCAAGGCAGATGAGGGTGGAGACCAAGGAAGCAAAGCCCTCATAGGGAGCACTCTAGCATCCCTCCCCTTGTCCTTGTCACATGCCAGGGTCCCCGGAGGCAGGGTCAGCAGTGGGAGGAGATGGAGAGCAGCAGGGACACTAAGTAACTAGGGAGGCTCGGTCCGATGTGCTCACTTGTGTGTCCCTGGCACCAACGCGGTGCTCAGCACATGTAGGATATGTGAATGGAGAACCCAGGCTCAGGCCTCACTTACCCAGGATCGAGGTGTGATTTGTCCCTATCGTGTGTGGACTTGCTGGTGTGGATGAGTAACCAAAGGATTAGGAGGGTCCCGTTCTTTTGCTGTGTCCCCTCCTGCTTTCCTGTTCCTCTCACTGGCCCACGCTTGTTCCTGCTGCCTTTCTCTGAGCACTTACTATTGCCAAACACAGCGGAAGGCAGAGCCAAATCCTCAGTGGTCAGAGCCCCTTCCCTAAGGCAGTGGAGCCACAGGAATTAATCCAGTTTTGCACTCCAATGCCCTGGTGTGAGGAAAGTGGACCGTGACATGTGCTGGGCCGGTGTGCTTTGCACTTACCTGCATGGTGGCCCGCATAAGGCACGTGGTCCAGGCCCCTTTAAATGTTTGTTTCCTGTTCTCATGCCTAAGCCCACTGATCACACCTATTGGCCCCAGAGAATGCCCCTTACATGGACACAGGTATGCAGCCTGCGAGCAGGTGTGCGCCAAGAAGGTACATCTGCAGGCTGGTGGCCAGGGGCTGACTCCAGGCCCCTACCCTCCATAGCAACTGCCGCCAGCTTCTTGGCAGTAGCTGGGCATAGTGCAGGAGAGTGGATCTGGCCACAGGGCCTGGCTGCACAAGCGCTCCCTGGCACCACGTCCAGCACTAACATTCACGGAGCATCCCTGGGAGATTAAACATCCCGAGGCTGAGGCAGCGCTAAGCCTGGCCCAGCTTCTTCCTTCACAGCTGGGTGACCACTGGCCCCTGCCAGGAGTCCCTGCCATAGGCTGATCTGGAATTCCTGCCTGGCAGCCCAGGACCACCAGAGCTGGGCACCGTGAACCCCACTGCAAATATGATCTGGCCTCACATTTTCCAGCTGGTCCATCCCTCTTCTGGGCAGACAGACTTGCATGTATGCATGCACACATGTGGGCACACACACATGCATACACACATATACATGCATGAAGGAAGAAAGGGAAGGAGGGAAGGAAGGACAGAAAAAGCGCTGAACTAAGAATTAGAAAGCCTGAACTCTAATCCCAGCTATGCAACTCATCTGCTGGGTGGTATTGGGCCAGTCCTTTGCCCTCTCTTATGCTTTTGTCCAAATAAAAACAGGGTCCACCCTGGAATTACAAAGTCTGGGTTCAAACTCTGGCTCCATTGCTAACTGCAAATCCCTGAGCTTGCATCTTACTGTAAAGGAGGCCCCTGATTGGCTGGTGGGGAGATTAAATGAGCTGGACAAAGTCAGTAAATGTCAGTTTCCTACCCTGGAAGAGAATCTGCCCATAAATCGTGGATTACCCTCCCTCACTTCCTTCCTTCCTTCCTTCCTTCTTTCCTTTCTTCCTTCCTTCCTTCCTTCCACTTGTAATGGGGAGTACTGGACATAAGGTAAACAGGGCATCCCGGGGGGTCCTGAGATTCCTCCCAGCCGTCCAAATCCACATCAGACCTGGCTGTGGATGGCCCATGAGGTGACTTGGTGACTATCTGGGTGAGGACTTAGAGGCTGGAAGCTTCAGTTCTAAAGCCAAGCCTGCCCCTATGTGATGGGCAAATCACTCACTTGCTTTGAGCTTCAATATACCTATCAGGAAAAGGAACAAACGAAGCAGAATGCCAGGCAGGGCCAAGTGAGAAAGCACCAGAGAGCTGCTTTGGCATCCATTCTCCAAACCCTGAAAGGCTGCAATCTGTGACCCCAGGGGCTGTGCAGTGCCTCCTAAGCATGGTGGCTGGGGAACAGCAAGGAAGGACCCATGTTCCGTTTCCAGGCTGGAACCTGCCTTCTGCCCGCCAGTGTCTGGGTCCTGGCCTCTCCCTGTGCCTGGTCAGCCTTGGCTATAGAGCCAAATGACAGAAAGTTTGGGTCACTTCCCATCCCTCTCCGTGCCTCACCACATGTCCAGCACTCCAGAGCAGAGATGCCCGGGTGCCACGTCAGGGACAGTTAGTGTCAGTGCCCGCTCGAATGCAGGCTGGACCATCACACCATCTGCCACGCCTGCCAGAGGTTCTATAAGCCGAGGCAGGTGGTGTGTTCTTAGAAATTGGGGCAGGCAGGATGGTCAGGCTCAGGGTTCTCTCCTCTGCTCCCATCTCCTCCCAGCCCACCTCGCCCTGGGATGGACTTCATTCTCCACATTGCATGTGCATGTCCAGACCCTGAGAAGGAAAGGCTGAGGAGGGAAAGGGACCAGGTGGCCTCGAGGACTGCTCACTTCCCTGCCACCAGGCTCTAAGACGTCTCACTGATGGCTGCCTGCTGATGGCCCCTTGCAGGCTCACACCAGTTCTCTGCTGAGCCTGGGCTGGGAAGTAGGGGCAGGGTCCCTTTCCTACCCGTCTAATTTTCACCTGTCTTCCCCTTCCCACTTCTGAGCAACACTGCCCACATATCATTAGTCTATGGAATCCTTGACACCCAAGATCTAATCCTGTCTTCTTCGTTTGCTAGCAGTGTGCTGGTGACTAGGTGATGCCTCCATTGTGGTCTCAGTTTCTGTATCTGAGAAATGGGAATAATGAATACTGCTTCACATGGCCATCTAAGGACAATCATATCACTCATGTGGAGGACAGAGAAAAGGTTCCATAATGCTGGCTGTGATCATTGGTGTTCAGTTGCATTCTGTCTTTCATTTTAAAATAATGCATCCTCATCAAATCTGACTTATTCTAGGCATGCAAGTTTGGTTCAAAATTAACCCATTAAGGATCTAAGCCAGGTGGTACAGGCCTGTAATTCTAGCACTCTGGAAGGGAGACAAAAGGATTGCAGGTTCAAGCCCAGCATGAACAACTTACTGAGATGTTGTCTTGAAAGTGGGGAAGGCTGGGGGTGCAGAGGTTCTGGGTTCAGTCCCAAGTACCCCTCATGATTTACCCATTAACATTGATAACGTAGGCCAAATTAGTGTCATACATCGTTATTAATGAACTTAAGGAGACAAAATCATGATTGTTTTCATAGAGGCTGAAAACACTTTGGACAAAATCCTACACCTATTCATGGCATAAACACTCAAGAAAATAGGAATTAAGGGATATATCTTAGCATGATGAGAATATATATGAATTTCCTAGTCCTCAAGGCAGAGTCTTGTTTATGGGGAAGACACTACAGTTGTTTCCATTGAGATCGGTGATAGACAGACCCCACCATCTCTGCTAGAACCATTAGCCAATGCAGTTAAGCAGGAGAAATCAATTAGAAGCATAAGAAGAGGTTAAAGAACAAGTAAAACTATCCCTACCAAAGAGTAAAACATATGATAATGCCCCTGTAATTTAAACCATGTGGCATAGTACATGAATTGGCAAATAGATAACAGAAAGTCCAGAATTAGACCCAAATGTGTATGGAAATGTAGTACATGACAAAGGCAGTTTCTCAGATCACTGTGGTAAAGGCAGACTTTTTAATAAATGGTGCTGGGACAACTGCATGGCCATTCAGAAAAAGGTAAACTTTGATGCATGTCTGACATTGTACAGAGAAATAAACTGCAAACAGGGATCCAACTACTGCATGAAAACACAGGTGATTTCCTCCTTAACCTTGGGTCAGGAAAGGCTTTTGAACAATGATTCAGAAGCCAGAGGCAATAAAATAAAAGGTTGATCATTTTTATTGATACATACAATTTTTAAAATTTTTTTGAAAAAAGAATTGCAAAATACCTTACAGACAAAACACTGGGCTGAGGGTACAGCTCAGCGGTGGCATGCACAAGGCCCTAGCTTCTATCCCCAGTACCAAAGAGTCAATAGACTATGTATTTGGCAAACTGAGAGAAAATATCTTGTAACATATACAAACCATACACAAAGGGCAAAAATGTGTATAAAGTCCTGGTGTATAAATGACTCTCAAATATCAAGGGATCAAAACCTGATAGAAAGATGGCAATAAAGACACAAACAACTCACAAAAAAGATACAACAGTGACTCTCAAACTCATTCATAGTAAAGCATCACTTAACACAAACCTGTGAGCTGGGCATGGTGGTGTACACCTGTAATCCCTGTGGCTCAGGAGGCTGAGGCAGGAGTGTTGCAAGTTCAAGCCTAGCCTGGGTTACATGCAAGAGCCTGTCTCAAAATTTAAAAACAAAAAAATTTTTTTTATATACGGGTATCGGGAGTCAAACTCAGGACCTTGTGCTTGCCAGCCAGGCACTTATGCTGCTGAGCTATATCACCGGCCAAAAAAAATTTTTTTAAAGGGCTGGGAATATAGTTCAGTGCAAAGGCCCTAGGTTCAATCCCTATCACAAATAATTAAAACATGTGATACCATTTCTCACTTATCAGACTGGAAGACATTAAACACCAGGACCATGTGGAAGAACATCTCTGGTCAGAAGGCAAATTGGTCCAGCCTTTTGGATTGGAAATTTGGTGACACCTAACAAAATCACATACAGTGGTGCCTCAGTTCACAAACTTAATTTGTTCCCTGATTTTGGAAAAGATGGCCATGTTTATGGTTGTGTAAGAAAGATGATCACAGTTGTGTTTGTTGCCTGATGTAGAGTTTGCAGACAGAAACAACATTTTGCCAAACACTTTTGTTTGTGAACCAAATTGTTCATAAAGGAAAGCGTTCGTGAACCAAGGCACCACTGTACACACTTACTTTTCAACTCCACAATCCCACTTCTAGCAATCTTCCCTGAAGATATACTTTCTTCAATACAAAAATACAGGTACACAGGGTTACTTATTGCAATATTGAAAATAACCTGAATGCCTTAAGGAAGTAGGTGAATAAACAATGGTACACCCTCAGGAGTACTACACAGCTGAGAAAAGGAAGGCTAAAGCTCTCCTTTAGCAAGGTAGATATGCTCCCTTTTGTGAGAAAGACATGAAAGACACCCCTTTCTTGTTATCTGTTAATGGTTTTGTGTGTGTGTGTGTGCACACGTGCACATGCACACGCACGCACGAAAATGCACACCAGAGATGGAACCCAGGGCCCTGCACCTGCTACGCAAGTGCTCTACCACTGAGCTCCAGCCCCAGCCCTGGTCCTGGCCTCTTGAATACACCCTGCTTCCTCTCAGAGGCTCCACCCCGTTCTGCTCATGGATCCAAGCAGCAAGCCTGGTTCTGGGCCAGGTTCCCTGTGCTGCCCCAGTATGGATGTGGCTTCTGCCTCCATTGGTCCTGAGCTCATCCCTTCAGCCTTCTGGAACCAATTTCCTCTTCTGTAAGATGAGGATTATGAATCCCACACCACTTGCTTCACAGATGGAAGGCGGGACTGACGTGTGACAATTAGTTCACATATGTGGAAAAGGCTTTGCTTACTGTGCGGTATAATTTTATTTGTCATTTACATAGCAGATGTGCAAGTTGCTCTTTGGGCCTTCAATGAGTCCTGCTTTTCCAGTTCCTTGTCACACACACACACACACACCTCCATTCATCACAGAGCCGCGGAAGATGCTGGGGGCTGCTTCACTTACTGTCACCTTGACGGTAAGAGTCCAACCACGTGGCCTCCACCTGTGTGCCAGGTGTATCATAGGCCCTCTAAGGCCTTGACCTGCCTCCCATTTGAGCTTGAGCGCTCAAGGAACAACACCCGGCCTGCTCTCCGCCCGTGTTGGTCATTTTGCACGTGCTGTCCTGTTTGGTCCTTGTGATGATCTTGGGAAGAAAGAAGATTTTGGCAGAAGAGCACAGGGTGGGGGCTTGGGCAAGCGAAGTGACCTGCCCAAATCTCCCAGCCTTTAGTGCCGGTCATGTTTAACTGTATTCCTTCAATGAGCCCACCCCATACCCATTCCCCAAGGCAGGGGCCAGTTACATGCCTCCCTCACGTTCCGGAAAGTGGTAGATGCTTGGTGATTACATGTGGAGTGATTGGGTGCTAAGTGAATGAAGAACTTGGACCTGTGTGGTAAAGTCCAGATTCCTCCACCAGTGTGACTGTGGTCGAATACAGAGCTGCCGGCTGATGGACAGACTGCGCTTTCCCACTGGCCAGTCCCAGCCAGCGTCGCACAGTCCCTTTGCCATTTTAAGTGTGGCTTGAGTGAGTGTGTTCAGTGCAGCCCCAGGGGTGGGTCAGTGAGGCCCAGAGGGGAGGGGCTGAGCCAGACCTCAGGGCCTCCACAGAGCAGGAGGAGCCTTGGCAGGCCGGTGAAAGGTAAGATTCCCAGACGGCCACGCTCCCAGCCTGAGAACTCTGCCTGCCTGTCAATAAGTTGTTCCTTAGACCCTGACAGTGCCCTCCACCCACCTGGATCCTGTGGGCTTGCAGGAGAGGGGGCAGGGTTGGCTGAGGGTCTGGGTCTCCAGGGGTGGGGGCACTGGGACCTTAGAGCAAACCATCCTCCTCCCGCCCATCCTGGCCCACTGGACCAGCGCACTTGCCCATTTCCCAGAGGGCCCTGGTCTCTGCTGGAAAGGGCAGCAGAACAGAAATTCCCTGCTTGGGATATCTTTACCTCACTTCCCTGGGCTTCTTTTCCAAGGCTTCTTCTAGGGAATTATAGTGTTCCTGGGACAGGAGATGCCATCCTCAGAGCTTTTCAGGCACTGCAGCTTGGTAGACTTTAGGTATGGTTAATCTTGCTCGTCAATTGGATTGGCTTGAGAGATGCCTAAGAGATTAAACTGCTGAGTAGTTGGGTCACAGGGCCTCACCTTGGGCACTGTATCCGGTCCCTGCCCCTTCCTCATGGGCTCTTCTGCCCTCTGCTCCCTGGATGCCGTGAGTTGGGCAGCTTTGCTCTGCCGTGCCCTTCCACGCTGCTGTTTATGCCTTGGAGCAGTCAATCATGCACGGAAATTGCGAACCAAAATAAAGCTCTCCTCCTGTAAGCCCCAGATGTCAGGTATTTTGTCCCAGCACCAGAAAGGTGACTGATAAACCCTTCAAAAGGACAAGTGAGGGCACAGTGTCCCCTTGGCTTGGGTGACAGTTGGCATGAGAATCAGCCTCATGGCGTCTCTGGCTTTCCTGCCATCTCCCCGTGTCAGGGTGGTACCTGTGCTCGTGGCACAGAGCACCTCATGCAGAAACACTGTGTGTCAGCTCTGAGCTGCTCACTGGTCCCATGATGTTTCCAGAGTGAGTGTTTCTGCTCCCCTTTTACAGCTGGAGGTGCTGAGGCAGATGTGGGGAGAGGGTGACCAGCCTGAGTTACCTCCTGGGAGTGGTAATGTTGCTGTCTGATTTTTCACCCACATCAGCACTTTGCCACTCTTGCTGCAAGTTGGTGACTGAGAAAGATTAAGAAAAGGAACATTCTAGACTATTCTGGATTATCCTGAGAGGGTACCCTGTTTCCCTTCAGCAGAGGACTAGAGCGTTGGCTCTAGCTCTGACTGGGCAGAGAGAGTAGGGAGGAGTACCTGTTCCCCCCCCCCGGGCGGGAACTCGCCACCTTCTGTGGCGCAGAGAGGGAAGCTGCTGATCCCAGACATTCAGCAAAGCCGAAACCAAGTGGGCCAGACTGCACCACAAAGGTGGAAATCAGGGCTGAGCCAGGGCAGGCTAGTGGCCAAGTTAGAAATCAATTTCAGTAGTTGCTCCACCTAGTGACCTGGTGACCCAGCTTGCCTCTCCTGGGCAGGGACATTCTAAAGACACCCAGCCACCTTGTCTCTGCCCACTCTGTCCTCTGTGCCCATCAGATCTCTGACCCTGAGTACCTGAACCACCCCTCCATGCCCAGAGTGTGTCATATTCCCTCTATGGATGCTCCAGGGGACAGCTGGGGCCAGTCTTCCCTATAAGGGAAATTCCAGATCCCACCAAATTCCAAATTCCATGGCCTTATCTGGCACCATTCTGTCTGGCCTTTGATGGGCTCCCCAGTGTGAGAGGAAAGGCTTTCCCCCAGCCCCACTCCCTGGATGTGTCCCAGGCTTGAACCCTGGCTGGAACACACAGGTTATTTACAGGGAGAGCAACAGGCAACTGGCATTTGGAGGTGGAGCGACAATGGGCTTGACAGCAACCAGTAAGCTCCACGGGGAAGTCCTTGTCCTGTTTAACCCTTTCAGGGCTGAGACGCCATATCCAAGCAGATTGCTTCCCCTCTCTGAGCCTCAGTTTCCCTACCTGTTAAATGAGAGGGGTGGAGTAGTGAGCTCATGTTCCTTACAGCCTTCAGCTCTATGTTGTCTAAAGTTCTCTGAGCCCAATAGCCAGTGGAATTTCCTGAGGGACCGAGGGGGCAGCCGTGACAACCACTGGCCTGTCCCAAGCATTTCTGGTCCAGCCAGGCACCCTTTAACATGAAGCAGTGGCAAACTGGCAAGAGTGTGGGTTCTGTGCTCACGGGGACGAGCTATGCTTCCCACATCAGTGAATGTGCCCCTTCGTGGGGTGCTCTCCCCTTGAACTTGCCATGGCTGGCTCCTTCTTATCCTCCAGGTCTCACTCAAACATCCCCTCCTCAGAGAGCACCTCCCTGACCCCGTGCCTCTTTTACTTCTCTACTACCATCAGGATTGTTATGTGTACCCAAACATACATGTTTGCTGGCTTAGCACTTGGCTCCCCATGCCAGGAGAGCAGGACCTTGACACACACTCCATAATTACCCCTGATGCCCAGAACCGTGCCCTGTACAGAGTGCACCCTTGGTAAATAACCAACATTGTACGTAAGAGTCAGGTTTTGGGGATCTGGGCCAGGCTTGGGCATACAGGCTTTGACAAATCACCCCAGGTAATTCTAGGTCAGTGTTTCTCAACCTTAGCTGAACAATAGATCACCTGGCACATAGGTCTACGTGGAGATTCTGACTCAGTGGGTTTAAGGCCAGGCGTGGGCATTGGGACCTTTCAGTTTTCCATTGCACAGCTAAGGTACAAGATCCCAGAATCAGGTGATGTGCAAGGCCTCCCAGTTTCTGCCATTCTTGGAGAGCCCTACAAAGTTAAGCTACTATATGTTCCATATGGCAAACTTGATTCCCCATCGGGGTGTTTGTCTCACCAAACCCTCCTGTGAAAGTGATACCCTTGTAGGTGAGTGGAGAGTCTCTGGCTCCTCTCTGATGACTTCCCAGGCTGTGGCCCTGGGCACCAACAACCGCAGCACCTCCTTTTTCTGGCAAGACAGCTGAGCTGTGTTGGAACCTGTCTCTTTTCCTCCCCTGATAGGACACAGTTTAAATAAGATCTTCATTTACCAGAAGTTCACACCACAGCTTATGTGTTATATGAGAAGCAGCAATCCTGTGCTCATGGGGGATGCTGTTCTGAGACGCAGTCAGAGGAGGCTGGAGGAGAAGCGATCGCAGGGCGGGTGCATGAGGGAGGAGGAACTCGCGGAATCTGAGCTGGTGGCCCAGCCCCAGCCCTGGCAGTGCCAGGCTCCTCTTGGCTCAGCACGTGGCTGGTGGGGGAGGTACCATTGCTCTGTGAGCTGACCTTAGGCTGCTGGAAGGCTTGGAGCCGGATGGCGTATGACATCACCACAAGTTCCGCCAGTTGGCACCCCCCAGCATTGCTCTGGGTCATTTACATGTCGTCAGCCAGTTAATAAGGGGCTCTTGCCTCTGATTTATTAGTTGCCTCCTGACTTCCTTGGAAGCTGTGACAAGGAAGGGATTTGGTGATCATGGGCAGACATCAGTCCCCATCCTGCCTCTGTTCTGCCCAGCGCAGCCCATGCAGCACGTAAATGAATAAACAAATTCCAGTTGTGCGGGACTTTACAGTTTCCCTGGTGTTTCCTGCAATCCTCCTAGCCAGGTTGTGAGGTGAGTCTGATAACTTTGCTTGTGCAGAGTATTTGGAAACTGAGACACAGGGAGTTTGGGTACCTTGCACACAAAGCTGTGACCTTACACCCAACTCTGCCTGCAGCTGGCTGGGACCAGCAGGCAGGTCAGTGTCACATCTCTAAATGTGGTCTAGGGAGTTTTTATTCCCAGGGCATGTGTCTCTTCTGATGGCCTGAAAGCTGAGAAACCAAGCAAGGATCAAGGACCATTTGCCCTGTGACCTTGAGCTAGCCCGCTTCTGCCTTGGGCCTCTGTTTCCCTGAAGATACCAAGAGTTGGCTTTGGCTTCTTTCGGGAAGGTGGGGCCTCCAGCTTTCCCTTGCGGGTTTTCCAGTGCCTCCTGCCTGTGAGGAGGTGGGGGAAGGGGGCCAGAGCCATCACAGGGTCTGCAGAACAAGGCTGATGTGCCTGTAATAAATACTGAGCTGACAGATGCTAAGCCACATCCCCAACCTATGAATAAATAAAAAGTTGCCCAGAATAACAGCCCGGAAAAGCTGGAGGCTCCAGCCAGCTCTCACCTTTGCCCCTCCCTCTGTCCAGGCCGGTTCACCTAACGCATCTCTCCCCTCCCTCCCCTCCCTGGTCTCTCTCTCCAGCCCCAAAGGTGGCCGCTGTCCCTGCCTGGCTTTAGTTCATGGCTCCACAGTCTACAGAATTCCCCCTACCCACCAGCCCCCCAGCTGCCACAGCAGCTAATGAGGACCAGTCCCTGCAGATGACAGCTAGGGGACAGGCCAGCCAGGCCCTCTGGGCTGGGGCTGGGGCAGAGGGGAGCATGCTTTTAATGCCCAGCCCAGCCAGCCGGAAGTCTGCCCTTCTGTATAAGAACCCCAGCTGGCATTTCCTCCTCTGTCCCACTTGCCTAAGATATGCATTGGTCACTGCTCTTGGGTGAGGCCATCAGGAAATTAGGATCAACGTCCACACAGCTGGCCCAAGGATGCTCCATAACACATGGGCACACTTTTGAGTTTCTTTGATTGATTTGTATGAGTATATGTGTTTCCTGGCTCTCTTCTTGTTATAGTTCCAGTTTCTCAGGGGCAGAGCCCCAGCTGTTAAGTCAAATATAAAGTCACAATGTTAGAGCTGAAAAGATATCGCCCCTGTTTTATAGGAGAGGATGCTGAGGCCAGGGTCGGTGGGGAGTTGAGCACACTTGTCCAAGGTCACATAGCCAGAAAGTGGCAGTGTGGATTCGAACCCAGATCTAGGACCTGTGTCCTTGACTGCCACTTGACACTGCCCTCCTTGGGCTTTTGCTGGGTCTCACACAGGCAAGGCTTTATCCTCGGGATTCAGCCTAGACCCATAGAAGTCCAGGCCAGGGAATCCATACTGTAAGGTCCTGTGATTTATGGACCATCCTGGGGACACAGGGCCCCATCAGGAGACCTACTTTCCACTCTGAGAAGGGCCCCTGCCCTGTCCCAGGCAGAACATGCCCTTCCCAAGTGGCATTTTCTAGATGGTACCTGCCGGAGGATACCAGCAGCTGGTGCAGGTGAGGACTCCAAGCTGGAGCTGGTCAGAAAACTTGGCCAGAGTCTCATGGCTCCAATGGGGCACAGCCAGTTCAGGTCCCTGGTTGGGGGGGGGGCTTGGGCACCTCGGCCCCCTCCCCTGTTCTGTTCGTAGGGGCTCTATACCAGCCTGAACACATGGGGAGACCGGCGCTGAGAGCTGGCTAGAGGGGACAGGACTGGGCATCCGGGTCTCCTCCCCAGTAGGCCAGATTCCTGTCAGTCTGTTCCAGTACCAGCCACCCCTCCCCCATCTCCCCAGGGCCCAGGGGGTCCCCTCCACCCTCCCAGGCTGCCCATGCTGGGCCTGTAGCAGGACTCCCTGCCCCACTGCTGCTGCCTCTGACATTCCGCCCTAAAAGATAAGGATCCTGTCTGGCGCCTGAGTGCTTTTTTTCCTCCTTCTTTTCGAATCTGTTCCCTGATTATCTGCAGACAGCCCCTCACCAGGGGGCCACCAGGGAGGGGGCCCAGACCTCAGAGAAACACAGGAGGGGTGGGACTGAGAGAGGCCCAGCAGCCACCAACCAACCACCCCAACCCCACAGGCCAGGCCTCCTCCACCCAGCGCCATTTGCTAAGCCAGAGCCAAGCCCCCAGCTCAGTGTAGAGCTGAGGACTGTTTTCCCTGGGTCGGACTGATCCATTTCAAGTGGGTATGTGGCCTGGGGGCTGTGCCAGAGTGGGCCAGGATGGGGACAGAGGGTGGGGTCACTTCCGTGGTCAGCATTCCTCAGCACTGAGCCTGGACTATGCCCAGAGGGGATGTGGTAGAGGCTGAGCCAGCCAGACAGGCCACATCCTGTGGGAGACATTGGCCTGTCCCTGGCCAGACAGGGACGGAGGACAGTTAGAGATGAGAATGGGGTCCTTGGGAGCTCCCAGAGCCCAGCCTGCAGCTCTGGGGACTGGTCCCAAGGATGGCCAGGACTGCTTTGGCCCCTGACTTCGGCCTGAAAAGGAGAGGCTGCTGCCCCCAGCTGGCCTGAGACCAGTGTCTCATTTAGGCAGCATACAGACAGAGGGACCAGTTCAGAATGGAAGGGAACAGCCTCTCCCTCAGGCACATTAAAATCTCTTCTTTGTCTCTTGGAGTCTGCATTGTGACCATGCATCAGTGCACCTTGGGAGCCCTAGGTTCAGGACCATGCTCAGCCATAACATGCTGTGTGACTCTGAACAAGTTCCTGTCCCTCTCTGGGCCTGACACATATCAGCTGAGAACATGAAGAGGCAAGATGGGAGCAGGAGGAAACAGTGGAGACATGAGCCCACAGACATCCCGTTTCCCAAGCTTTTCAAATGTCCTGGGGTTGTTGGTTATCTTCATGAGATGTTGGCTTGGAGTAGATGCCACATACATAGGAGTCAAGCCCTGGCCGGGGACCCTGGAACTGGGGAAAGCCAGTGTGAGGAGGTGCAGCAGGTTCCCTCCATGGCAGTTCAGACACTGTGCAGGCTTTGAAAAGGACCCCACACTTTCCCTGCCTCCAACCTCCCCACCCCCTAAAAATCCATTTGGGGAAAGGGAAGTGATGATGCAAGATCGTTTTTTTATGGCTTCCTGGCCCCAGAGCCAGAGCCTGAGGATCAGGTGGTATGGGCTGGATTCCTGGGCCTCCCCGTTGGAGCCTTTCAGCTCGTAAATATGCAGCCTGGGGCTGGGAGGAGCCAGCTGTTAAGCTGTCAGTACAGCACCCACTTAGAAAGTCTTAAAGTGCTTCTCAGAGCCCGACCCAGGGCTCCCCCACCCCACCTTGATCTCCCTGCCCAAGCCCCCACCATAGCCCCCAGCCACTCAGGCATCCTCCCCAACCTCACTGTGAGCTGTGCCAGGATTTCCCCTCTGTTTTGCTTCTTGGGGGAATGGATGGGGAGGCCCAGGCTTAGGAGCCCCTGAAGTTCTGTGGTGGCCTCAAGAGCCCAAGGGGGCCCTGCTTCTGAGAACAGTGGGCCCCTTCCCATGCATAGTCCCCTTCTCTGTGCCTAGATCCAAGAGGACCCAAAACTGCCCCCCAAGGAGCCCACAAAATGCTGCTTGGAAATGAGAAGATGGATGCCCTTGTAGAGAGAGCTCACACTTTCTCTCCTTCAGAGCAGAGATCTCCATAGCTGGGAGGCTGAACGCTTCCCTGAGGAGTGTGGGCGGGGCTCTAAGATGTAGGTGGGGCTCCGAGATGTGGGCGGGGCTCCAGAAAAAGGCAGAAGTGGGGGCAGGTGGGCAAAGGGCTCTGCCCAGAGTGGAGGAAGGCGAGGGCCCCAGGGTGGCTGTGGAGCAGCAGAGGCCAAAGGGAGGTACTTGATCCTTTCAGGTGTGAGAGCCCAGGAGTCCTGTAAGCAGAGGCCCCCTGGAGACCAGGTCCACATTCCCCAAGAACCCCTTTTTCTTGGTCATCCATACTCATGGACAAACTCTGGCAACAGACTGGGTTCAGATCCCACCCTCCCTGCTAATTGGCCAGGTGTCACTGACAAATTATTTAGCTCATCTCAGTTATTCACTCATCTTCAACCACAAAAGGAATTAATAGCAATCAGCCCCATAAAGTGATCATGAAATTTCAATGAGAGTCTACAGAAGGAGCAGTCACCCTCCTTGCTTAAGGGTCTCTGGCATCAGTAGCCTGGATCGGAAACTCGTGTCTGCCTGCCCTTACCATCAGCTCTTACTTAGTGATCGCCCACCTCCCCACACCTCAGTTTCCTCCTCTGTAAAGTGGAGGTAAGAGCAGAGAGACTCCGGTGAATCCATACGTGAAAGCCCCTGGACAAAGCCTGGCACATCCCGCATGCCAGTTACTGTGTTCACTGTTAAAGTGCTTACACACCAGGGCAAAGTAGGTGTGCAGTAGTTTGTGTTGGAAGCCTTCAGTCTCAGCCGCGGCCTCTGTAATGGAAGGAGCAGCTTTATGGAGGATAGGGATGCTCCTTACTGGAACTTCCTAAGTCCTTTTTTCTGTCTTTGGAAACTTTCAGCTAGGTGGGTCTGGAGGTGGAGGGGTGGTAACCTGAACTGGGGAGGTGGGGAGAGGCCATTGTCACCTAGGTAATTGGGGATTGGGAGCCTCTGTGTTCCCACGGGCTGGGAGGGAAGGTGACTTCCATTGCCTTGCCTTGCCTCATTAACTGCACCACAAATAGCCCAGCTCCCTGTGACTCCCTCAGGCAAAAATCTGGGGCCATTCAGAACTGAGTAAATGGGAGTATGATCATTAAAACCAAGAAGGCAGCAGTCCCCAGCCCAGGTGGACAGCCTGCTTCCTATTGGACCCCAGCCTGCCTTCCCGTGAGATGGAGCCACAGGCAGAACTCAGGTAGAACCTTCCAGAGTTTGGTCAAGGCCCACAGAGGCAGAGCTGTGCATGGGTCACTCCAGGGCTGCTCCACCTTTGCAACAGAGGACTTCCTGGCTGCCATCCCCCTCACAATGTCCAGCGTTGCCCATAGACCTAGCAGGAGACATGAGGCCCCTCCATGCTGTCTGCTCTCCTCCCTTCTATGTCTCCTCCCTTCCGTAGTAGGCTCCAGCCGTGGGCACGAGTCTCTCGTGTGTCCCCCATGTCCACCCAGGCTTCAGAGGGAAGGATCTGGGCTTCCTTGTGCTCAGTCCTACAAATTGAGGCCTGCTAACTCTGTGCTCACTTCCCTCTCTTGGGCTGCCCTGGTCTGGTGGTGGGGAGGGCGAGGTCAGGTTTGAGTGGCCTGTCCTCCTGTCACCCTAAGTCCACCCTCTGTCCCTAGGGAGATTGTAACCCAAGGGCATCCAACTGCTCCCCTCCATCAAGTGGGTGCCCAAAGCTTCTCTCCTAGTGGTCTAGAGTTGGACTAACAAGCAGCAGGGTAGTTTGGGGACTATGAGATGGGAATGCTCCCACAAAAACCTGGTTATGGGGAAAGGGTCCCTGCAGGTCCAGAGGCCAGGCACAGGGAATCAATGAGGCAGAGGAGAATGGCAGGGCAGCAGGCTGTGGTCCTAGCAGTGAGGCACTCCTCACACCGATCTCTGGCCGGTCCCTTCATCTCATGCTCCCCATCCCTAGCAGTTCCTACCCTCTGGAGGGCAGTGAGGGTCTGTGGGAAACATGCTGCCAAAGTGCCTGCTGTGCTCTTCCCAGTGCTGATGTTAGCATTGGTGCATAGCAGGACAGAGTCCGGCTGGAGTAGCCCATGCCTCTTGCAAGAGCACAGTGCCCTGGGCAGTGGGCAGCAAGCCCCTGCTGAGTGAGTGGTTCCCAGGTGGAGGCCAGTGCCACCAGGTTCCCGGTGTCCCAAAGCTCAGATTCCTTGGGCCTGTATCCCAGATTTCTGTCCTGTGGGTTCTGTGTGAGCATGCACAGACCTGGACTAGGCAGGACCATGTCAACTCTGGGCACATAAATTGCCAGGCCTGTCCACAGGGAGCTGCCGATCTTGAGGGGACTGGCCTTGAATGTGCGGGAAACTGAGCAGGTACCCTGTGTGGTCATGTGGGGGCAGGACAGACTGGGCTGGGGTTGGGGTAGGGGGCGTGGTAGATTTGGCCCCTGTATGATGAACCTAGGATCCTCACAAAGACAGGCAGGAAGGCTGTCTGGGAAGGAGGATCAGTGCCCCTGAGAACTGGAGGTCCTAGCCATGCCCGTTGGTGCTCATGGCCTGTCTCTGGCAGGTTCAAGCTGTGGGCATGAGGCCAGCAGGTGGGCATGGATGGCAAGGTCTGGAAGGTCTCATCCCCATCTCCTGTCCTGCTTTGTGCTTCTCAGACTCCAGCCTCCCAAGGGGCCCACACAATGGCTTCCTTCCAGGGTCATGGGTGGCCAAAGGCCATCAGCAATGATTTCCTCCAGGCCCGGCAGACACTGTCCTCCCACACCCTGACCACCTCTTCACTACTCCATCATTTCTAAGAGATCCAGAGGAGGATGGGGCAGGGGAAAAGCAGAGGCGTGTTTGAGATTTCTGGCCATCTGTCTGTCTAGCCAGACAGAATGGCTGTGGCTGAGAAGCCAGAACAAGGTTCCTTAGCAGCCCATAGAAGAGACAAGGCAGACTTCAGGGTACCAGTCCCCAGGGGCCAAGAAGGCTTTTGGTGGGGACTCCTGCCTGGAGGGCAAGTCTTGGAGTGGCCTTCTAAGCCTCTCTTAATTTAATAGCATGGGAGTCAGGTTTCTGTGATTTATGTGTTGGTCTGGGTTTGGAGTGGCTGTGAGTCCATCATCCAGGTATGCTGGGAACTGTCCTGTGCACTCTGCCTTAGTCCATTGTAAGCAGGAACTGTGCCCTTCTTTTACAGATGAGGAGTCTGAGGCTCAGAGAAGTCAGGCACCTGGCTGGGGTTTCACATCCTGGACCCAGATCTCCTAAGGCACCTGTGTCTTGAGGCCCAGTTGCCTGTGACTCACATCAGCTAGAGGGGAGGCTGCCTGGCAGCTCTGAAAAGCCTATGTCAAAGGAGCCCCCTCAAGGGACAGTAACTGAGTGGCTGCCACAATACCCCCCACATAGACTCCTACCAAAGCATTTGACACCTCCTTTGCTTCCCTCTGCTGTTCAGCCCTACCCTGTCATGTCAGAGAGCCTGCTTGTGTCACAGAAACTGGTGGCTGATGGTATCCACAGTAGCACGGGTCTGCCTAGGGAACAAGCCAGGGACCACAGTGAGCACTAGGGCCAAGAGCCAGACCTTGGGACTGACCTTGCTGTCCTCCTCTGGAGAGCACCACCTGGGGAGCCTGGGTGCCCCTGCATTGTCTGAGGAGAGGGAGGGCGGGGGGGAAATGTGCTTATCAGCTTATCTCACTGTTCCCAGGGGGACTGGGCCTTGAACTGGCTGGCCTTGAACAAGACAGAAGTCACTGGCACCAAGACAGCAGGCCCATCTCCCCCTTGGCCTGGCACTTCACCCAAGGCAATGCCCAAAACCATTCAGTGCCACCCAAGGACAAGATCACAGGGGTGTCCCTGGGCCATCGGGTGAAGCCAGGTCTGTGGTAGTCAGAAACTCCTAACAATGGGCATAATAACAGTCCAGGTGGCCTTCTGCATATCACAGTGGACACACTCATCGCCTGGCAAGCCTTTCGCTGGCCTAGCGTCCCCCGGTGAGGAGGTGAGAAGCACTGGCTGGCAGTGAAATGCTCACGCGCGGCCCAGTGCCCAGAGAACCTGCAGAGCAGCCGCCCTGCCCACCTGCTTTGCGGAGGCCCAAGGCCTTCCCAGGCATGGAGTGGGTGGGGAGTGATGTCCAGTGGGCCAGTTTGTCTCAGCCTCCTCTGTCCTCCTTCCTGGGTGATGCCCACTGACCAGGTCCTGGGCTTGCTGCTTCACACATGAGTGTACCCCACCTCGCCAGCAGCTGAAATGGTCCCCCTTGTACAGATGAAACTGAGGCTCGGGGTGCCCCAAACACCATGGTCATAAAGTAGTGAAATCCATCATGAGGTGCTTTGAGGTCCCAGAGCAAGTTCCACCGAAAGAGGGGAGCCCAACAAGAGAGAGGAGGGGCCGAACAGCCGAACAGGCAGCTCTGTTATCTGTGTCCTGCGCCATAGGCCAGGATGCCCTCTTCTCCCTTGGGAGTGGGGAGGGTGCCAGGGACTACTGACTGCCTCTCCAGTCCCCTGAGAGGGACAGATACAGCACATGGACACAAGCTCCCCAGGGAATCTCTTTGTAGCTGGAATGCAGTGACCCTGAAGTTCAGGCCTTTGTATGGCTATTGTCCCCTGCATGGCCCTGCTTGTCCCTGCATGGTGTTGTGGCTCTGGCCTGGCAGAGCAAGAGTGCCTGCTGCCCCTTCATGCCACATGTGTTCCTGTGGAGCCCTAGGTCTCAGCTCATGGTCAGTGGTCCCCGGAAGCCCACATGTAAGTACAGGAGGCACCTTGGTGAGGCCTGGGTGAGGGGAGAGTGGGCCACATGTGCTACCTTCTGTGCCCTGGGTTCAGTCCTGTTAGTTGCAGAACACCAGGTGTGCCCCTGCCCTCCAGCAGGTAGGACCATGGAACACCAGATGAGGACCCCAGCTCATCCACTGAGCTGTCTGGGGGCTACTTTGGTGCCAACCAGAAAGTTGGGCTTTGTGCTTAATTTACCATTTATCCACCTTCCTCAAGAGCATCCCTGTGGCGATAGAAATGTTCTCTGCACTGTCCAATACGGCAGCTGCTTAGGGCTATGGACCACTGGAAACATGGCTAGTGCAGGGAAGGAACAAAAGTTCTAATTTCAGTTATACAGTCACACATGGCTAGTGGCCACCACATTGGAGCATATAGCACTGAAGGTTTTTGGAAAGATGTCATCCATCAAGTGCCCAGCAGAGAATAGCCACTCAGCCAGGATTGGTTCCCTTCCCCAATCCCCGAGGCTGTGGTCAAGGTTGAAGAGACTGGGAGGCTTCTCTGCTTGTCCCAAGAAGGCCTTCTGCACCTGGGAGGGAAGAAAGTAACACCTACAATGGTGGTCACCTAAGGTCATAGGGCAGGGACTACTTTTAAAATCTGGACCTCATGATAACATTTGTTGAGTGCTAACCAAACACTAAGCATGGTGTGAAGGGCTTTGTCATGCTCCTTAACTCTCGAGGCCAAGCTTTGTTCTCATTTTATGGTTGAGCACATTGAGGGCCACACTGAGCACGTAGCTCGCCCAGGGTCACAGAGCTAGTGTGTAGTAGCACTGAGGTCTGCATCTGAGTGTCTGTCTCCAGAGTCTGTGCTCTTCGCCCAAACTCACATTGCTATATTCATTTATTCACCACCTACTCTTCTGGGTTCAGTAGTGGGCTAGAAATTTTGGAGAACAGAAATGCATAACAGGGGGTCTCCTTGAAGGACCCCCCCTCACCCTCGCATACCACTTTGCCATACAGAAATAGTGACATGTGCCCCAGTGTCCAACCAACAAGAGCCCCTGAGCTCTGGTCTCCATGGGATGATGGCAGGTCTGTTCATGCAGTGCAGGCCAGTGAGCACGGGAGAAAGTGGCTGCCCACACTGGGAACACTCAGGTTATGTGGCTACACCCAAAACATGGATGCTGAGGTTTGCCACTGTCTCCTAAAATGATACCCAGCACCTTGCCCATCACCTAGCACCACAGAAGGCCTGCAGTATGTATCATCTGGACAGATACCTCTAGTGCTCTCTCCTCGGAGCCAGGCAGAAGGGTCACACCCCGCTTTACAGAGGAGGAAGCCAAGGCGGGAGGCGACGGAGGCCCAGGACAGAGCAAGTTGGCCCTGTGCTCCTAAGGAGCCAGGCTGTCCGAATTTCCCTCAGCTGCTGATCTGGGATCACCAGGGAGCAGGTGGAAGGAAAACACTCAGCCTGCGCACTGAGGGCTGCGAGTCGTAAGTACAGCGGCATCCAGGAGGAGCAGGAGGAGGGAAGGATGCTGACAGCAAGGATATCCGCCTCGCAGAATGTGTGTTCGCAGAGAGCCGAGTCGTGCGGGTTCCCTGGGACTGCCCGTGTGTCTGTGCCTGTGTGTGTGCATGTCGTGAGCTGTGCCATGGACAGGGGTGTGCTGGCGTGGCAGTGTGTAACTGTGGGTGACCATGGCATGTAGGCCGGCTCCAGTTCCCTCCGGCCCTCCCCAACCCACTTCCCTGTTCTCCGTTTTCCAGCAGCCAGATGTCTCCCAGATGTTTCTCACTTCCTGCCTGGCTCCGTGCAGTGCGTGTGTGTGTTTATTTTGGACAGCCCACTAAATAATAACCATTTTAAAAGAAGCTTTTCATAACCTCTTTCCCACGAGGAGTCAGAGTTCAGGAAATAATCCCAACTCTATTCACTATTGTCCCCAGGCTCTCTCCTCTCTGACCCCTACCCCCCACCCTCAGGGACCACTTTTGAAAAGATTTCTCTTTCTCCTATGTGATATGTGCTGTGTCTGTCATGCTGGCTGTCTGGCAAGCTGGGGCTCAGAGCTGCTGGCCCCTTAGAGCTTTGCTAGAGCCTTACATGGAAGCTTGCTAGGAATATGGAGTCCCAGCGCTGCCCCAGACCTGAGCTAGAAGCGTCAGTGTGACAGATCTCAGGGGATCACTACCTGCCTGCAGCTCTGCCTTGTTGCTGGGGCTGGCAGGTAGGGAGGCCTGGGGGTACAGACTAAGAGGCCCTGAGCCTCAGGGTTTGGGGTTTGAACGCTCCTCCTGGGTGGGCTAGGGGAGGAGGCAGCCCAGTAACCTTGGTGGGGTGAGGCAAGGGGGTGGATTCACCCAGAGGATATGCCTCCAACCCTGGCAGGCAGTAGGGCTCAGGCCAGGAGCCATGCCAGCCTGGCTGGCCATGCAGCAGGGTAAAGTTGTTTGGGCCCCGCCTGCTTTTTGGGTTCCTCCAGTCCCTGCCCATCCCCTGCTGCCCCTGAAGATTAGCTGGCTCTCTCTGTCTGCAGATATTCTTGGTACCTGGGGTCCTCCTCCCTGCGGGGCTGGCATGGAGTTTGGTTCTTCTATCCATGAGTGACCCGGCTTGTAGTCCTGACCCCAAGCAAATGAATGGGGCATGATAGCACTCTTCTGTAATCTGAGCTACTGGAGAGGCTGAGGCAGAAGGATCGCAAGTTTGAGCCCCTCCTGGGCAACTTAGCCAGACACTGTCTCAAACTTTTTCAAAGGGCCGGGGATGTAGCTCTGTGTGAAAGCTCTGGGTTCAATCCCCAGGACCCTCACAACCACCAGAAAAGCAGATGGTGCTGGTGCTGCTTATCTCCTGAGGTACCAGAGGAGCCCCAACTGTGACAGTTGTGTAAACCATCCAATGCTCTGCATGTGCTGGATCTTAGGTCTCCTTTCTCCAGTCTCAGCAAGGGAGTGAGGATAGCTTGCAGGCTGCCCCGGGTGGAGGCAGTAGACAGAGACCCAGCCTGGACACTAGCCAGCTGGTGGCTTAGCTGGGGAAACAAGGCTTCCACCTGGGGAAAGTTAGCAGCACCAGTGAGTGCTCCCCCCTACAAGGGTAGAGCGGCAGGGCATCTTGGACAGGGTGGGGGGTGAGGAGAGGAAGGTGTACTGCGGCCCCAGAGAAGGGTTACACTAGGGGAAAGAGGGGACATGGAGAGGTCCCAGCAAGGTGGGGTACCCCAGGGCAGAGGATCGTGAGGTTCCCTCCAGAGGGATGGCTCTGGCTCTCCAGCCAGGAAAAGGTGAGAACTGGTGGGATGGGGCTCAGGATGGTGAGGGTCCCCCCATGGAGGTGGGGCTGCCTGCAGGTGATCTGGGCTCCTTCCCTACAGAAAGTGGCCCAGGCCACGTGTCAGCAGAGTACACTGTATCTAGGTGCCAGGGCCCATTGCAAGGGTGATTAGGCAAGTGACTGGCTAGGGAAGGAAGGGAGGGAGGAATGGGAGGGAGGAGAAGGAAGGGGAGGGGAGGACAGACAGACATCCGGATGGGTGAGTAAATATATGGATGGAAGGAGAAGTGAGAGGTTGAAAGAATGAGTAGAATCATCTCAACACTGTCAGGACCCGCTGACCCCGCCCTTGCCCCAGGGAGATAAACCGCATCTGTCATAGGATAAGGCTAAGCTCCAGACCCAGGGGGCCACCTCCCTCTGGGCAAGCCCTTTACATTCCAGTTTCCCTGTGCTGCCTTGGCCACACTCCCTCTGACTGGGACCCACCCTGTGGGCTGCCCTGGACTCACCTAATTCTCCCCTGCTGTTCAGAGCAGCGTCTCAGCCCTGGCCTTTGCCTGGATTCCGGCACAGACCCAGTGAGACAGTTGATGGTCCTGATTTTCCACCGGGGACGTGTCTGGGCCTAGCAGGTTGTCCAGGAATCTCGCCACCAGACAGTAATTGAGCACCAGCTGTTTGGCAGAGGTTCTTTGAGACAAAGAGTGTAGTAAAGGTCCATCTGTCCCTGCCCCCTAAGGCACCACTGCTGTCTGAGGACAAAGGTCACACACAGGTGGCAGCCTCTCAGGGCAGCCTCCCCAGAACATCCGGGAAGGCATTCTGGATCAGATACGTGTGTGTGTGTGTGTGTGTGTGTGTGTGTGTGTGTGTAAGGAGGCTGTGTGTAAAGAGGGCTTGGGGCCCATAGAGATGGCATTGTTCCACCTGACCACCCCCCCAGGACCTGCACCCCTAAACATCAGATATGCTAGAGAGGAGAAGGGTCAGCAGGCCTGGCTTTTTCTTTCTGGCCCACAGTGGGCTCCACTGTTGGACAGGCCCCCAGATGTTGCACACATATCAGCTGGAGGCCTCACCCTCTGGGCTCTGCAGACCTGACCCTCTGCACTCTAACCTGGCACCTACTCCTCACCTAGGCTGGGCTGTTTCAGAGACCTGATTCTGGGCCTTCCTTGCCTCTGTGTCCCTAGAACCTGACCAGGACATGAGCAGTGACCAAACAGAACCTTGGCATGGCCGGAGTTCTGTGCCATGGAACTAGGAGAAAGCAGGCGGCAGCTTCCGTAGAATTCAGACAGGGCCTAAGGAGAGGTTTGCTTCCTTATCTAGTTTACCCTGGGATAGGAGACCCAAGCAAAATAAGGATGTCTGGTGATTTGAGAGTCTTGCTTGCGTCCTGGTGATGCCCCACCTTCAGACCTCAGGGTGCCTCCCCACCTGGGAGGTCCACCTTAAGACCTCAGGGAAAGGAAGGATGGAGAAGTCCCCTTCTGACTTGCTGCTCTTTTACCTCCTCCTAGTGGCCTTTCTTTTCCCCCTGTGTCACAGAGGGTGGCCTCAATGACACCTCCTAGCACCACCCCCTTTTCTAGCACTGCCTTGCTGGGCTCAGGATTTCTTGGAGAAGGGGATGCTTATTTCTCCCTGGAGCCATGCAAGCACCCAGTCACCAGCTCTCAACTCCTGGTTGCAGCATCTTGGGGGCTCCTTGGATCACAGTATCTTGGAGTCTTCCTGGGTCCTTCCTCCAAGGAGCAGCAGCTGAATGAGGCACCCCTGCCTGAGCCTCAGGTGGGCAGCCTTGCCTCTGGCCTCAGCAGTGCTTACCAAGCAGGAAAGCCCTCCTGGGAGGCTGCGCAACCAGGAGAGAGGGGATGCAGACAGAGCCGGGAGAGAAGGCAGGAAGAGTACCCCCATCCAGGAGCAGCAAGCGCAGGAGATAGGGAGGAGAGGGCTACCTCCCCGCCTTCCCCCTTTCCCCCCTTCCCCTGAGTTAGCACTTTTTTTTCCTGGGTGTTAAACTCAGCTCTTCCCTTTTTCTCCTATTCCTGACTGCCTGTTAAATAATTTAAATATTTGGGCCTAAAGGGCTTCAATTATCCTCTAATTTACATTAGTAATTTATGTATTAGGCAGAATGGACACGCGGTTAGCATAATAGCCCCCAGTAGGACACTGAGATCTGCTGTACTCCACATACATAAGAGGCTCATCATCTTTGTTGTAGAAGTGGCTTCTTCTTTTTTTTTGGTACTGGGACTTGAACTCAGGACCTTGCACTGTGCCACTGAGCTATATCCCCAGCCCATGGCTTCTGTACATGTGTGTCACACAGACCTGTGTACATGCTCACGAGTGCACAGGAGAGGATGTCTGTACCCATGGGGACACTGACACACATGCACAGATATGAAATGCACTCTTAGCCATACCACCTTCTCCACCCACACCTGTGCCACCCCCCTGAGTTTCCACAGGCCCTGCATTTACCTCGGCTGTCCTCGTGGTCCCAAACATAGCTCCCTCTGGCAAAGAGGCTGGTGGTCCTAGTGTGGCATTCAGATGGGCCATTCTGTGTCCTAGTTCTCTGACCCCTCCTCCTGCAGCCATTCAGGAACCCTGCTCCATGCACACATGGCTATGGCCATGTGTCCAGCCTGCTCACCTGCCACAGGCTGGCTCCACCTGCAAACTCCTCCTGGGCTTCTCAAGTATGCTGCCCACCTGGGCCTTGGCACCAGAGCCTGGCAGCTTGGCACCAGAGTTTGACACGGCCTGAGCTCTCCCCGTGACACAGTCCCACTGTCAAAGGGGGATTGCCAGCTCCTGGCTGCCCTGCAAATCCTGGCCTGCTACCCCAGCACCAGCTTGCAAGGGCTGAGGGCTTCCCAGGCAATGGGGACAATAGTGACAGAAAGTGATGTCCCTGTGTATGTGTTTCTGAGCTTGTTCAGCTGAGATGGGCCCCAGCCCTGAAGGCCGGCACCCCAGTTCCACGCTGTCCAGGCAAAGCCATTTGGATCTGGAGCTGTCCCTGGGAGATGTTTCCCAGCTGTCATTCCTAAGTGCAAGAGAGCCCCTAGCATGGTCCCTGGCTCCCCCTCCTCTCGCCATCTCTCCCTCCCAGTCCACAGAGAACAAGGAGGGTGAGGCAGGCAGCACAGTAGGTAATGCGGGCATCCATTGGAGGGTGACTCTTCACACAGAGGAAAACCAAGGCTGTAGGAGGTTGGATCATAAGGCAGAATGCTTAGTGATCTTCTGGAAGGGTCCCTTCTAGGAGTCTGGCTATGGATGCCAGTGCCCACGGGGCCTTTTGGAGCCTGGATTTCCCTCTTCTCACTCTGGTGCTCAGGTTCTGGTCCTGCTGCCTGGATGGGGTGGGGGCAGCTTGGCCCAGGCTCAAGAGACTGGCCCGTGGGAGCCAGGTGCACAATGCCCCACATCCCTGTGCCCTTGGGTATCACTTCTGAGCAGCTCTAAGCAGAGCTGCGCCACTCACCTGCCAAAGGCCTCTTCCACATGGGGGCCCCAGCCCTGTACCCTAAATGCATTAGTGAGGGTAGTTATAGTGCAGCAAACATCAAAACTCTTTTCCTAGGGCCCCCAGGGTTAATCCATTCTGCTGGATCCAAACAGGATGCTCCCTCATGGCTCTGGCCCCTCCTGAATCCCCCTGCCATCCCCAGCCTGCAGCCTTGGTCTCTTCCCTCCTCCTCATCCAGCTGTCCTGGATGGAGGTTTGAGTGCTTCTTCGAGTCCCAGCCTCCTTCTCGACTCTGATAACTCAGCCTCCCTGGACCTGTGCAGCCTGCACCTCCAAAGCTCAAGCAGCAGTGACAGAAATGTGCACCTCAGGTGGTTTTTTGGAAAGCCCAAGGGTAGCTTTCTAGTGCGTCATGTTGAGACAAATTCCAGGGGCCACATCTGGACTCGTTTGCAAAGGTTGACACCAATTAGCGATGTCTGCTGTGGTATGAGGTGGGGACATGGTGGCATTCATTTCAGGTATTTGCTATCACTGATTCAAGGCCAAGTTACAGAGGCTTGTTACTTCTTTATAGTGGTTTCCCAAAGTTTTATCCACCTCCTAGGTCCCAGCACCCCAAAGCAGATTGTAACTTTTCTTATAAGTGGGAATATTCTTCCCTAGCTTCCAGACAGTCTAACATGGGTGTAGAGACACAGTAGAAACCAGGGGGATGTTTATGCTAGAGGTGGGAAAATTTTAAGAGATCACTGAAGGATAGCAAATAGGTTTCCTCTTCCCCACAACTCTAAACAAACAGTAGTGCCTTCCAGGAGTAGTGCTGATCCTGAGACTTCCATTGGGCTCTCAGAGTGTTGCAGTCGATTAACTATGTCTGTCATGGGCTCAGCCATGGCAGCAGTAGTACTGTGCTATTGTTCTTACAGAAATAGGACTCAGAAAAGAGGTAATCAGAAGTACTGGTTGCTTGAATGCTTAGAGAATCCTAGTTCCTCCCAGAGGATCCCCCTAAGGGTCAAAGCAAGGAAGGCAGAGGTTTCTCCAACATACATTCACTTGTGTCTGTATACAGTAGCTCCCCCTTACCCAGGTAGTTCCCGTCCAACATCCCCAGGGAATACCCGAAACTGTGAACAGTACTGAAGTCTATATATCTGTTTTTTTCCCTGTACATACATGCCTTGATAAAGTTTAATTTATAAATTAAGCAACAATGACTTAGAGATCTTGACAACTTTAGCACATGATTTTTGTTTCTTTCCTTATTGAGAACTTCCACCTTTTCACTTAAAGCACAGTTATTGGCTTCTCTTCGTCATATCCAATTGCTGGCTTTACCGCTCTTGCACTTCAGGGCCCTTACTACATAGGCTGAGTTACTTGAACACAGCAATGTGATGCCATGGCAACTCATATAGTAACTGAGACGGATACTAAGTGGCCAATAGGAGGGTAGCATATGCAGTGTGGATACACTGGATATGGAATGATTCACATTCCAGACAGGATGGTGCAAGTGTTCATCACACTGCTTGGTAGGGCATGTAATTTAACTTATGAATTCTTCAGTTCTGTTATTCTTCATTTAATATCTTTAGACTATAGTCAACATGGGTAACTGAAACCATAGAAAGCAAAATCATGGATAAGGGAGTCTACCATACTCATACTGTCACTGAAACATATAAAGCCCTTGTGTACATATAGGTATACACACACACACGTGCGCGCACACAACTTGGCCTTCTCCTCTGACAACCTCATCCTCTTTGGCTGGTCTATGGAACCAAGAAAGCCCAGTCGATGCATCTGTCTGGTTTTAGTCCCTACAGCTATAGTCTTCATAAGTCTTCATGCAGTTTTTAAACTTTTGCCTTTTATCCTTTCATGTGGGAGGTGGTTGGTGCAATAGAAATACTCTGTACATGGTGTTTAAAGGCAAATTGGATTTTCTCCTGACCAGTCCTCTGGATTTGAGACTCACAGGCTGCAGAGCCGTTTACCTCCCCCTGTACGAGAGCAATTTTCCATTTGCCCCACAATGGGAAATGGGAACCATTGTGTCAGGAAGGTGGCCTCCACAATAATAAGCTTGCTTTTTTTTTTTTTTTTTTTTGTGGGTACCGGGGGGTCGACCTCAGGACCTCGCGCGCCAGCAGGCGCCCGTGCCGCTGAGCGATATCACCGGCCCCTTTTTCGTATGTGGGTTCCGGGAGTCGAACTCAGGCCCTCGCGCTTGCCGGGCAGGCGCTTAAGCTGCTGAGCCATCTCACTGGCCCAAGCTTGCTTTTAAACACTGCAAGTGTTTTAAACATCTCAAGATGTTTCCTATACACCTGCAGACACAGTGATTAAAATTGCAGAGTGTACACAGTCCCTACAAAGATCCTGAGCTCTGTCCCTGCCTGACCCCGGCCACACAGCCAGTGCTGGGCAAGTGAAAGAATGAACCAAGATTTAACTCCTGTCCTGGGAGAGCCACACAGCACACCCTGCGGAGCCCAGGCGAGAAGAATTGGGCATGACATTTATTTTCTGTCAAGATTTTTTGTTGCAGTCTGTAGACTGGGGATATGTATTTTCAGCCTCTGTTTCATTGCTTCCCAAATGAACCATACTTCTCTGTAACTCTGCATTGTTTAAGTGGGCCAGTGTGACAGTTTTGTGAAGTAAATGTGCTACGTGCTACCTCCCTTCACCCCACCTTACCAACAAAAAAAAGTGACTTTAAATCCAGGTTAAAGCAAGTATTCTTTATATTACAGTATTTGTCCAAATGTCTGTGCTTTAAAAAGGGGGTGGGGAGGAATTAACACCCTCTTCAGTGGTGTCTGAATCTTGAGTTTTATCTTTCTACATCTCACCCATTCTGAGTTGCTTATTCGCTGTGTGACTCTAGCTGATCTGTTGCGTTCTCTGGGCTTCAGGTTGTCATCTGCCAAATGGGACCACTTTGGGCCTGGGCAGCAGAAACCATGATGGAGAAGCAGGCCATGGAGGGTGGCTCCCTTTGGTGGCTCTGTGCCAGGCTGACACGGTTTGGCCTGCTGACTGGCTGCCCCAGCATCAGCTCCAAGCCCTCAGTCCCACCACCCACTTCTATTACACAGGGCTCTAGATTGTTCAGCTCTTTCTCAAAATTGTACTGTGAAGTTGAGGCCAGTATTGCACAAAAGAGAAAACCGAGGTTCGGAGAGGTGGCCAGTAATGACCACCACTAGCAGTTCCTTAGCTTTTATTACAGGCCAGGCACTGTGCTGGGCCCCACTGTGTCATGAAGGAAACAGGCCTGGAGAGGTACAATGCTGTGCCCACAACCAGACCCCATCATGCAGCTGGCACTGTGGGCTATGGGGAGACACAGCCACTGGTGGCTGTGAAGTGCATTCCAGAGGTGGAAGCAAGTGACTGAGGGGGTGCAGAGACAGCCAGGACCTGACGCCCGGCCTGCAGTCTGTTCTCCAGGGAGGACAGGAGGGGGATACTGGGGGAGAGGAGAGGGTTCCCTTGGGAACACAGGGACAGGAGGAGCAAAGGCAGCACCCAGGTCCTGGAACCCCAGACCCGAAGTCCCCTCTCCCCTACCTACCCCACCCACCCCCACCAGCTGGGAACTGTAGGCCTGTGCTCTTTGCTCCTTACACTTGCTCACTGCAGACTCCAGCTCCAGGGTACTCCCCAAAGACCACCCCAGCCTGATATCAGAGTGCCATAACCCTGCCACCTTAGTCAGTGGCACTCAGAGTTTTGGTATCCTGCCCTTCCCCCAACACCATGCCCAAGAGACCCTGATGCAAGGAGCAGCAAGAGCAAAGCTCCCTAGGTTGAAGTTTTCTTTCCATCTCCTCCTCATCCATTGCCTGGGAAATACCTGTAGCAGGTGGGCAGGCTTGCAGGGTGGCAGGTATCAGTGTGGCAGTCTGCTGTCACTGTTCTCCCTCACTGTTGGTCCAGGGTACAGTGATGATGTGGGGCAGTGTCTGCTGGTGCCTGAGTTCACTCATCCCCAGGACAGCCTAGGGCCCTGCTTCCTGCTCCCTGGGGCCTTGCCAGGCTCCCTGGCACCTAGCTGAAAGCATTTCCAGCAAGTCTGAGCTACTGGCTTCCCCAGGGCTGCCAAGGAAAGGAGGAGGGACAGGAGCGCTGGGCAGGGGCATGAGCATCTCTCTCCCTGGAGACCTCCATAGCCTGGGGACTAGAGGTGGGCACCTCACCCATGGACAGGGGACAGGTGCCAGGCAGCCAGAAAGGCTGGCTCATGGATCCATGGATGTCTCCCAGGAAGCACATGTTCAGGGTGTACCTGCCCATGGTGGGGCTCACTGGGCAGGGGGAAGGGAGTCCCAGGGACCCCTCTCAACTTCAAGAGTGTCTGTTCATGCCACCATATCACTTCAGTTCCATCCTTTTCCCAGATCAGCAGACAGTGGGAAACTGATGCTTGGAGAAGACAGAATTCACTCAAGGTCACTCTGTCTAGTAGTATTGTTGGGAGTAGACCCCAAGATCTGACTCCTGGTTCAGTGCTCTTTTCACTATAGCAGGTGGTTATGCAGATTAATGTAAATTACATGCAAATGCCCATGGCTTCCTAACCCAACATGAGGGAACTCTGCATCCTAGTAAAGCTGACTGGGGAGGTCTCCTCCCTTCACAGATTATTAGATCCCAAAAAGCCCATGGCTATCATCTTATCCATGCCCAACAGCAAGGCCTGGGCCCCAACCAACTGTGGTGATGCGGAGGACTGTAAGGAGGTGGCTCTGGGACCATGGGGGCCTAGTGTCCTGCTGCCAGGGCAGTATAGGGCCAACAATGCCAGGAAACGGCCAGAGGAAGCCTCTGGGATGGGCCCCCAGAGTCTCTGAGATGGCGTGGGGTTGGTGTGAGGAGGTTTTCTCACGAGTCTTGGGAAGGCAGCTCACTGTCCCCAGGCCCCCTGGGTCCCCATCAATAAGCTGGCCTGAATGGAAACACTGGGTTGGGGAGGAAGATTTATTTCCTGGCTTTGGAACTAGCCATTCTCCCTACCCCCACCTTCCTCCTGGCCAGAGAACAATGAGGCATCCCCAAAGGGGCCTTCCTGTGGTGACAGGTGCACGAGCAGAATGGACAGCCCCTCAGTCCCACAGACTCCAGTCCGAGATCCTACATACTCAATAAGCTACATTCTGCTGTGTTCCAGGACAGCAGTCTCCGGGTCACTTGCCAGAAACCCTGGGGCTCTTGAAACAGCACCAGGGCTGGCCTCTCCCCAGTAGCTCTGGGTCCAAGAAATGTTTGGTTGGTTGGTTGGTTGGTTTATACTGTCCAGATAATATTGCCATGTTTCTCCAAATGATGCGAAACAAAGGCCTGAAAAATAATCACCCATCATCCCACCAGGCCCAACCACTCCTTGCATCTTGGTGTATTTCATGTCCGGTGCATGCCTGGCTTTGTTTTATGGTACCATCATAAACTTACATTTCATTTTATGCTCTGGTCTCCACTTAACATTGGTCCATGCCTCTTTCTTCTACAGATTTCGTAGACTTCATAATTGGCACCATTAGTGCCTGAGTGCCATTGTGGATGGACTTTACTCAACCTGTTTGCCCATTGTTGGATATTTCACCCTGGTAAATAACACCGCAGTGAACATCCTCATGCTCAGGGCTTGAGTGAGTTCCTTAGAGCGCTCCAGAAAAGGAAGTCTAGGTTAAAGGCATGCTCTGCTCTGTACATGTTGTCACATTGCTCTGTGGAAATTGGTGCAAGGGGCACCCCAAATTGTCACTCTTAGAAGTCCCAGTTGGTGTGCACAGGCCTGGGAGGTAGTAAAAAGCATTTCCCAGACAGCACAGGCTTCCACGCTTGCCCAGGTCCCACTTATTATGCGGGAAGGGAACATGAATGGGAGACAGGAGGGACTCAGGGTTCTGACTTCCACCCTCCCTAACTTAGAAGCACTGGGCCCCCCGGAGACCTGCCTCCCTGAGCCAGCCACTCCTGGTTCATAATTAGTGCCATCCATCTGCAACCAGATCTGGAGCGAGCGGAAGCCCTTTCAAGTAATTTGCTCTTTTAATATCACCCCTGTGATCTCATTTAATTTTCTCAACCAAACTTTGTTCACAGAGGAAGCCAAAAACTCCTGTGCTCCACCAGCCCTGGCTGAGTTCTGGCTCTTCCCGGAGAGCGGGTCTGATTTCTAGGAGCTCCGCTGAGATTTCTTTTGCCCCTGGCAGCTTGGATCCCCACACAAAAGTTATTGCTGTCCAGCTATGATGGGAAAGTATGGGTAAAAGGTGTGGCTTTAAACGCAGGGGAACAGACTGCCTCTGCCTGCCTGGAGCCCCCTGGGGGAGCGCAACCGTGATTGCGTGGGGCCTGCTCTCTGGCAGACCCTGCTCTGGGCACTTTTTCTTGTGGGCAAGGGTGGAGTCCCAAGTGATCCTTCCATGAATTCTCTGAACTTGGTATGATCGCCGCATTTTACAGATAAGGACACTGAGGCTGTGATCATGGCCACTTCTGGATGGCCAGATGACGCTGTGCAGGGAACTAGGATGCCATAGTCACTGTGTCATACCCAAGTGTCCAGAACAATGGCTGTGTGTCTGGCACACCCTAGCACACCTCCCCTTACGCTGACACTTACATCCCAGCCAGCTCCTCCGGGGAAGGGGCTGGGCTGAGCAGCCACGCTCTCAGGCCATCAGCAGTGGGCTGGGGGTGAGCTGTGTGATTTATGGCCCCTTGTCCCCAGCTCCTGCCCAGCCCATGTACTTACGGGCTAATGGACGCTCCCACAGAGAGAAGTAACTCTGCCAGGAGCTGCTCCGTGATGGGCGGCCACCATTGCCTCCGGGCGAGGACAGGATAGGAGCAGAGGGAACTTGGGCAGAGGCCAGAGACAGAGGCAGAGGCTCTGAGAGAACAGATGGAGCCCAGGCGGGGACTTGAGGCTGTGGAGGGTGGCACTGCCTAGCAGCCCATCCCTGGTCCAGATTCTCCAGGGCCCCAGTAGGGAGTGGAAAGGTGATCCAGGAGCTCAAAGTCCCAGAGGCCCAGCAGCAACTCAGCCTGTATTTTTGGTGTGGGGGTTTTGTTATTTATAGAACATCTGAGTTTCTTACCTAACCCCTCAATGATAGATGGGAAAGCAGGGGCCCAGAGATGGTCAGGGACTTGTCCAAGGTCACACAGCATGTCCATTCTGAGCTGAGACAAGAGCTCAATTCCCTACCTCCCTGGGGTGTCACAGGAACCCTCCAGCCAGCATGACACAGAGTGGGACAGAGAAGAGAAAAGAGACCAAGCAGGGGACATGGAGTGGGGATGCCACCGGATCCAGGGGTTACAGAAGCTTCCTGAGGAGGAGGACATGGACAGCCCCACAGCAGGCCTGTGCAGAGCATCCTACCATGGCAGGTTGAGGGGGCCCTGGGACCACAGCTGATGGTGGCCTGTTCACAGCAGGTGTTTCCTGAAGCTCCATGCTAGCCACTGAGGGGTGTCACTGGCACCTAGATCTCACCTTGTTCCCACCCCAGCTCCTCCACAGCTCAGCGCCATGTGCCTTTCCTGAGCCTCAGGAGAGTTTCCCCATCTGTTCAATGGAACAACTGTGCCCATCTCACCAGGCAGGTGGGAGGTACCGAGAGTGAGTGAGAACCTCAGCTGAGAGTTCTAAGCCTAAGTGAGTAGATCCTCACTCCTCATGGCCAAGGCCCAGGCCTCTCTTTCATTCCCCACCCCTGTAGGTCCCAGACCAGGCACGTAAGTAGCTAGCGCCTCCATGGGGAGCACCACTGGAGAATGGGTAGAAGCAGGGCCACCTCCCCAGCTCCCTTCCTAGCCCCTGGTGGGAAGGTGTCCCAGCTGGGCAGTGAGCTCCCTCCTCCTCACACAGGTGCTCCTCAGAGAATCCATGTGGGTTTGGAAGGTGTTGCCCCTGGCTGGGGGCCCAGCAGCCATCTGGGCCTGACAACTATGAGCCAGGAAACAACTGAGACTGTTGCAAGGCAAAGAGGAGGCTTGTCCCCTCCCTGGAACTGGGCAGAGCATGGCCAGGTGTGCAGGGAACTCTGCCAGGCCACCTGGCCTCAATGGCACCCATGAACATTCAGAGTGCCTGCCATGCCTAGGTGCCAGGCCTGTGGTCTCTCAGGTAGGCGATGCTCTGACACCCACTTTCTAGATGAGAAGACAGAGGCCAGACACTAGGGCTGTTTATTCAAGGCAAACGGTGCTCTCCTGGGAGCTGCTGGTAAGAGTTTTCCTTGTGCTGCCTGCCTAAGGATCCCCCACACAAGATTGCATGGATCCCTCCCTCTTGTTCTCCAGGCTGGGGACTTAACCCCATTTTACAGGTAGAGAAGCTGAGGCAAAATCACCTGCCTAAAATCCCACAGCTCTTGATGCTGAGATTCTGATCTGGATGCGACATGGATATCTTCAGCTCCAGGTAGAGGTAGGGCTCCCTCCTTTCTGTCTAGGCTGCAGGAATCTGTGCAGTGCCTTGTGCTTGTCCCTGTCCCCCTGCTCACCAAGCCAGGACAGGAGGAGGAGACTTGCAGACTGGGGATCCAGGGGTGAAGGCCTAGTGGCCTCACCCATTCTTGCTAATGAGCGTGCAGAGGCTACCCCTGTCCCACCAAGCCCAGCCCTGCAGCCCCTCCAACCATGCTGGCCTTGTCGAGAGCTGTGTGCGGGGCCAGTTGCCACAGGACAGCAGGACAAGCCATGTACGTGGGCAGGATCCTTCCAAAGGAAGGAGGTCCAGAGAGGGAAAGGCCTTGTCCAGAGTCACACAGCTGGGAACATCGCAGGTCATCCTTCTGGAGCTCTTTCAGAGAAAAGGCAAAAGGAACCAAGTATGGCTTTGCCTGGCAAGCTCCCATCCTGGCCTACTGCCCCCCAACCCTGGGTCACCCAGGTCCCATCCCAACATGGCCTTTTCTCTTGGGGCTACTTCCCAGCCCAGCAAAGTACCTAGCATGCAAAGCCTTTCCTCTCTTCCGCTTAAGGACGTCGTCACCTCCCTGTCCGGGAGGAAGCTGAGCCCCAGAGTGGGCAGTCTGTAGGGCGTGTGAGCCCACTCGCACCAAGTTCCACAGGGTGAGCTGGGACAGAAATGGGCAGGGTGGAAGGAGGTGAGGTGTATTAGTTCACTAGGAAAACAGTAATGACTAATCTTAGACTTGGACGGCCCTTTACAGTTTGCAAAAGCTCTTCTGCACCCGAAAGAAGAGTATACTGTTCCCCCGTGCCAAGGTTGGGAAACTGAGACTCAGAGGTGATACAGCTGGCCAAGGGGCACACAGCAGGGTGGTGGTCTATGGAGGGACTTGAACCTAACCCACCTTCAGTATGAGCATCCTGTCAGACGCTGTGCTGATTACTGTCGTGCTGTGACTCTTTACCAACACACCTGGGAGACTCACGTGGGTCACCTCGTTTTACAGAGGAGGAAATGAGGACACAGAGACCTGTGACTGGCCAGGAACACACAGGGAGAAGGGTGGCACAAGGGCCTCAGCCAGCTCAGGGCCTGGCTCACTCCCGACCTGTGGGGCAGCAGCCTGGGCCCCTGCAGATATGGGAGCACATCGTCTTCTAGGAACAACACCCAGAACAGCTCAGTTCGGGTTGAGCTAGAGCATCTGGGACACAAACGACCCAACTGCCAGGCAGGACTTTTGTCACTATCCCTTCTTGTGGAAGAAGGTAGGGACACATGGGGTTAGGGCACACTGGTGCCCATCCCTTTCTGTAACCCAGCACAGGGCTGGCTGGTGCTCCCCACTGCCTTACCCTGAGGGTGGCTTCGTGGCTCCTGCTGGCCAAGTCCAGTGCCCCATTTCCACGCCTGTGACCCAGAGCCCAGCTGAAAAACTCACACTTGAGTGCCCCTTGCTCCTTGCTTGGGCCTCCTGCTGGGCAAGGCAGCAGAGGTGCTGGGGGCCCCTCCCTGAGCCCCAGGGAAGAGGTGGCAGTGGGTGGAGGTGAGAGGGTCAGGCCAGGCCTGGGAGTACAGAGGCCTCTGATGGCACTGGGCGTGGCCCATAGTCCCATTGGCTGGCTGCCCTGTTTCCTAATTAAAGTGCCCTTCTGAAATGCCTTCGGGTCCTGGCCTGGCACTGTGGGCAAGGTAGGCACCTCCCCAAAGTCTCAGGCTTTCTGCCTTCCCTGTAGGGCCTCTGGGCTCGGCCTTTGGCCATGCAGGTGACGCTGGGGACATCAGGCGGTGTCCACCCTGTCCTCATCCCTGCCCTCCAGGAGCAGCTGTCTTCCACACTGCTGTTGAAAGCAGTGAGTGGGCCACACTTGTTAAAGGGCCCTGAGAGCCAGGATCAAAGGCACTATTGAAGAGGTTCATGAGAGCCCGGGGCAGAAGGTGGGAGGAGGAGGAGGTATCACCGGGGTTGAGTCACCACAGGCCAGTTGTGGCGAGTGGGCAGTAGGCAGCTGGGGCCAGGTTTTCAGGCTGGAAGCCCCAGCCAAGAGACTCAAGAAAGGGGAGGTAGGCAGGCAACTGGGCACCATGCAGGGTGCACTGGGGCACCTCCACTGATGAGCAAGCCTGGTCCCCTGCAGCGCTTGTGAAAGTTGCTGCATAGTCCTCGTCGGAGCCACCACTGGGATAGTACCAGGCCCTGGGCTTGAGTCTCCAAGTTTCTCCCGCTCAGAAAGCCCCGATTGAAGGGATTGAGGGTGGCAGGTTGGCAGAACCCAGAGGCTCGTCATTAAGTAATAAGAGTACTCAGTTAATGAGGCAAGTCACCCCAGCTCTCTGAACCCTGTTTTCCCCTTGGTTAGAGTGAGAGTGAATAGGGACCAGTCAGATCAGGGATGGTGGAATCTCTTCCTCATCACTTAACTGGTTGTGGCTGGGTATAGTTCTGTGCTGAGGAATCTGAGGCTCTTCCGGATGTGCCACCATTGATTAGTGATGCCTACCACAGCCTGAGATGGGTAGGTAGCCATGCCTCTGCCCCTAGACTAGATTTCCTGTGTAACCCTTCCACACTGTATCGTTCTGAGATTCTAAGGCCAGCAAGGCCCAGCCTAGGGTGGAAAAGGCCTCCATATGGCTGGCGCCTTTCCTCTGTGGATCCTGAGATGCCAGTAAAAATTCAAGCCTCAACTCTTCCTCTCTCTCCTTTGCTTCACTTCTCTTTTCTTCTCTCCTTTCTCTCCCTGGTGCTGGGGATTGAGCCGGGGCCTCATATATGCTGAGTCATCATTCTACCACTGAACTCTATACTTCAGTCCGAGTTCTTCATTTCTAAAAAGGAGAGAAGGACTCCACCAGGCCTCTCCAGCATCAACCTGCAAACCACATCACTCTCAAGGTTAACTGAGCCTGTGTCCTGGCCTGGACCCGTGCAGCGAAAGGCACCAGGTAGTGCGTACTTCTGTCCTGGAATCCTTCACCGGTGTGGGCCCGGCCAGAGTCCTGGATCTGGACCTTGCTAGCTGTGTGATCTGGGACAAGCTATTTAAGCATGAACCTTGGTTAGTAAATAGGAGTGATGGTGTCTTCTCAGAGGGTCGCTGTGTCCCTTAAATACAACTGCTTTAGCCCATGACCCAGACCTGGCATAGAATACTCAGCCCCTGGCCAGGGCCTCTGATGGAAAGGGTAAGATGAGAAGCCTCAGTTGGTGCCTTTGCCCATTCTGACCTCGCTTTGATGGGAATTTTGAAGAGGGTGGGATGGGGCAAGGTGGGAAGATGGTTCCAAAGCAGCACAGGTCCAGACTGTCAGCTCTCAACTCTCCCAAGACCGCAGCCCCAGCCTGCCTTCTCCATCGACTCTGGTGCCTCCCTTTAACCAGCCCCATAAAAAAGGAGCAGGCAGGAGGGAGTCTGGCTGCAGAGTTTGTAATTTGGCTTGGAGGCGGCTCCTGTTCGTTTTAACCAGGCTGTAATTACGGCTGGCACTCAACACCCCTCATTACCAGAGCCTGAAAGGAGGACTCTAATTATAGCATGCTGGGTCCCGGCTTGAGCAGTTGCAGGGGAGGCCACCGAGTAGGCCTGTGGAGGCCAGGAGGGACCCTGAACTGGCTGGGTGAAGGGGGGTGGGGGGTGCGCCTGCCCTGAGCCCCAGGTGCCTTCCCCAAGGCGCCTCATTCCTCTTGCTTCTGTGGGAAGGGAGGGGCATAGATGAAATGGAGGCCACTGCCTCAGGGAGCAGAGGACCCAGAGGAGCCCAGGAGGGTCATCTGATCATGCAAGAAGCATTTGTTAAGCATCCAGGGTGTGCCAGACTGGTGCTGAGTACGCATTGGAAGACACTCTGGCCAGCGTTAGTGTGCAGGTAGAAGGCACAGTAATGTTCTCTTATTAGTGGAGATCCGAAGATGTCCACATTGGATGGCAGATGGCCACTGTTCCCAGCCTTGGGTGTCCCCTGTTTTGCCCCAGTCACTCCCTGGGCCTTGGTTGGCACAACAGGTACTCTGGGTGCTGCTCCAGAGCCTAGTTCGATTGTGTGGTGCCCAGACAGGTAGTTAAGTGCGGTGTGATTGTCTCTGAGCACCTGTCCTCTGGGACCCCAGGGCCTGGTGGGGGCCGGGGCATTAAACAAGGAAATACAAGGGTGTACCTGTGACTTGAAAAGGTGATGAGGGCAGTAAGGAAGAAACGCCAGGGGCAAACCAGACCCCTGTGTAGGTGGGAGGTTCCAGTCAGGGCAGGGCTCTCAGAGGTACGGGCTGTCACCCCTAAGGTGAGACCTGATGCAGAAGCAGGGTTTCACCAGGTGAGGGCAGCCATCCATCCAGGTGTCCCCATGGGAGGCCTGCATATGGGCAGGTTACACTCTGGGGTGTTGCACTCAGATGGAAACAGCGGGATTTGGCCTCCACATCATCATGCAGAGGGCATTGGGCTGAAAATCTGGACTGGAAGTCCAGGCTCAGCTCTGTGTGAACTCAGGCCAGTCGTACCCTTGCTGGGCCTCAGCTTCCACATCTGCCCAAAGGAAGATGCCTTCCGCCCACAAACCTTCCTCTCTTCCCCAACCCTGAGGATTGTCACAGCAAGCCTGTGACAGCAAATGCCACTTTTGTACACCCCCTGACTGGGTAAAGCCAGGTCAGTGGTGGGGTGCTGTAGAGCTGGGGCTGAGAACTCCAGCCTGTCCAGTCCTTTTCTCTGAGTTGTTAAGAGTCATCCGGAAACAGACACAAAGGGAATTGTCCTGTGCTGGAGTTAGCCCCCAGCCCCCAGCTGAGAACAATCAGGGAGGAAAACCAAGGCCATTTGTCCAGTGCAGAGTGCAGCACAGTGACAGTGGCTGGGAAAACGCCGAGTGTTTCTCAGCTAAAATTAGCCACCCACTAGACCTTTACATCAAGGGCAACCCGAAGCCTCTATTGTTTTGAACTTAGGAACCCTGGGGACTTGGGAGCAGGAGCTCTCAGGAGAAGCAAGGGACTGTCCCCTCTCCCAGGAGCTGGTCACCTGACACTGAGCTGCCCTTGAGCTTCCAGGGTGCCCAAGACGGGGCCAAAGGACAGAGGAACAGACAAGGAGGGCGAGAGTCTGACTGCCCAAGGTCACCGAGTATTGGTGGCTGGCATAGCCTCTGGTTGCCTCATTTGAGACATTCTCCCTTCACCAGTGACACTGAGTGTGTGCCCTGAGCTAAAAGCACAAAGCTAAGGAGTGATATGAGCTAGAAGGAATTGCAGGAAATATAAGAAAATAACTCTCCATCCTCTGTGGTGGGAGTAGCCAGAGTGGGCATCACTCGTTGCTAATGGCACTTCCTACCACTGGGGTCGCACACCTGGTCACCGGGTGACTTTGGGTGACTTTAGGTAAACAGTCAAGGTGGCTATCGATACCTGCCTCACAAAGTTGCGGAAATGATTAAGTGAGATACTCTAGATGATGTAGATAATAACAACGGTGACAATAATGCTGGGCCTCGTATGCGTGAAGCCTTTTGAACTTCCAGTTGCTGCTCTGAGTGCTTTATGTATACTACATGCTTGGTCCTCAACAGAAATAACCACATACAGTGTGACGCCCATTGTGCAGATGAGAACATGGGGACCCAGAGAGGATATGTAATTTGCAAAAATGTAGGTGATAGCCATCATGTTTCTGTATTGCCCGGGCTCTGACTCAGGCTTAGGTGGCACAACCCAGTACCATGCCATCCCTTTCTTTCCTGTGGAAGTCTCCGGCTGAATCACATGAGTGCTGAGAGGAAGGAGCTGATGGGTATGGAACGCTGTCATGTGCACTAAGTGTTGGAGTCTTCTTTGGGGGAGGCAAGAGAGTGGAGCAGTGGACAGGCTAAGCCCCTAGGAATGAGTCAGAAGTGCACCTTTGCTGGGTGTGGTGGCACACACCTGTGATCCCAGCACTTGGGAGGCTGAGTCAGGAGGATCGCTGTGAGTTCAAGGCCAGCCTGGGCTACATAGCAAGACCCTGTCTCAAAAAAAAAAAAAAAAAAGTGCACCTGCATGAGCCCCACCCACACCACTGCATCACATCGGCACCTGGGCGGGTGACAGTCTCTTAGCAGTCTCTCCAGGTGAATTGGGCATGCTGCCTTTCAAGGACAGCCACATAGGGTTAAAGAGCACTGGCTTGGAGTCAGGGAGACCCAGATTCAAATGCTGACAACCCTCCTTATGACCCTGGGCAAGTCATTTAATCTCCCTGTGCCTCAGTTTACTCACCTGCAAACTGGGTATAATAAGAGTACCTGCCTGCAGTGGTTATAGGAAGACTGATTGATAGTGAATGCCAAGGATTGGCACAGCACCTGGGGACTGGTTAGCGCCATGAACAGTGGCCAATATTGGCTACCTGTATCCCCTGCCAGGATTGAGGAGGCCGGGAAGAGGAGCTCTGTGGCCTGGGATGGAAAGCCCATTAATCCCAGAGTGAAACTTGTCCTTCAGGACAACCTGACAGAGCTGGAGGGCAGTTAGCAAAGGTGGCCCTCCCCCAGGCTTCGAGGATGGGGATGGCTGTGGTGAACATCCCCACTCACCACCACCTGGTGCCGTCCGAAAGGAGCCAAAATGCAAGTGGAGAGATGCATGAACCAAGTCATCTACTCCTGCTCATTCTCAGGGGTGGCACAAAGTTGGCCCCAAGGAAGCCAACTGTGGGAACTGTGGAGGTGGAGTCACCCCCAGACCCTGAGCTCAGAGGTCAGGCTCCTCAGCTCCATTCAGGTAGTCTTACAATTTCCAAGGACCTGTCTTTGCTGTCTTCCTGTCCATCTGTGTGATTGATTGATCGATCAACTGATTGATTTTTGTGGGCCTCAAGCATGCTAGGCAAGCACTCTGAGCTGCATCCCCGCTCCTCCTGCATGTTTTTAACAGCTCCATGGAGGTCTCCAGGGACCCTGTGCACTTCTCTTCCGTATTTTCCTCCCTGAGGGGAAGCTCCTGGGGCCAGGTGGGCAGAAAGCAACAGCTCTTGGCCCTGCCTTCCCTGTCCAGCACTGCTTAGAAAGGGTCTGCCCAGCCTTTGGGATCTCCTGGCATCAAGCGAGCACCCCAACGCCTACTCCCAGATATCCCCAGGTCCCCCAAGCCATCCACATGCCTTAGCATCAAGTCACACTTTCCCACCTCTGGCCCCCTAAAGTCTGAGATGGGCACAGTGACATCATGCCCATTCTACAGATAAGCAAATTGAGGACCCAGGAGATAAGGCAGCAGACCCAGAATGACCTCGTGAGCTGGTGGCTGACCCAGGAATGTTGTGATGTTTCCCTTCCACAGCTCCGCTCTTCCATCCTTCCTTTTCCTCCTCTCTGATTTCCTTATTTCTCCCAAGAAGTCCCTGGAAGAGAACTGACAAATCGAGGGCCTATATGTATCAGGCTCATTCCATGAGAGCCCTGCAGTCGGGAGGGGAGCCAGGCTCAGAGGCAAGGACTGCCCCACGCAGAACGCATGCCCTTTGGGTAACCTCGTGCAGCATCTCCAACTCTTTGTCCCTCTGCCCCGCTCCCCCAACCCCGTCTGGCCACGCCTCCCTCACAGTGTAGGTGGCAGGTCCTGCCCGTGCACCCTCCCGCTGGCTGCTCACTTAGAGGATGAAGTGAGCAGACCCAGCCCTGAGCCAAGGAGGCCCAGTGATTACATCAGCAGGTGCAAACAAGCAGGCGGGAGCAGGCGAAGGCATCCCTCAGGGCAGGCAGTGGAGCTCCATCCGCCCCACTCAAGTATGTTTCATTCCCTCCTTCCAGCTTGCATCAGCCTTTTGCAGCTCCATGTCATCACGGATGGACGGGGCAGTGCTGGGAGGTGGAGGGGGGTGCCTGGCTGGCACTTCAAACTCAAAGGACAGCCCTGGAGCTGCTGGCTAAAATGTCAGCCAGCACCCCGCAGCCCTGGAAGTCATGCCCACCATTTCTCACCGTGAGAAGCACGAATGAAAACCAGTGCATGCACGGGACTGCCCAGCTGCCAAAATATTTTCATACTTCTGACCTCAATGTCCCCAACAACCCTAAGAGGCAAAGCAAGTAAAAGTGGTCCCATTTCTCAGAAGGGGAAATTGAAGCCCAGGGTAAGTGGCTTCCCCAGGTTTGCATCATGAATCAATTGACAGCACCCATTTGTTTCAGGCTGAGAAGTGCATGGGGTGGTAGGAGCTGGAGAATGAGGAACTCCTATAATGCTAGACACCTGCTTTCTAGAGGAGGAGGACACTAATTGGGACAAAGCTTGTGGTGTATTTCTGCAGTGATGGAACAGGCAGAGGGACCATAGCTTGACTGTGGGGCTAGGATGGAGGCAGACGCAGCACTGGTCTAAGTCTGGATTCTTAACCTTGAACCTTCCTTCCGATTGAAAGGGCGTTCAGGAAATATCTGATAAATGAATGAATGAATGAATGAATGAATGAATGAATGGAGTCCCTGCCCACCATCTCACTTCCTGATGCACCTGAGCAGCCACCCAGGCCTTCCCCTTGCCCTGTACCACCTGTCTCCTCATCTTCATCAGCCAACAGCTTAGTTGATCATCCCTGCTCAGCACCAGGGGCTTCTCCATGATTGGGATGGTCAAGGGCAAGCACATTGAGCAAGGTGCCAGGATGCCCACATTCCAGTCCTAGCTTTGCCTCCAACCTCCTGTGTGACCTGAGGCAAGTTACTTCTCCCCTCTGGTCTCAGGCACTCCTAGGAGCCTAAGTCTATAAGGCCTGCCCTCCCTGGGGACCCCAGAACCTTAGCTCCAGTCTTGGCCTTGAAAGAGACCACAGATGGCAGCGAGCCCTCCTCTGTTGCTGCTGGAGACTGAATCTATATGGATTCCAAGTCCAGAAAAGTCCAAGGAGAGACCCCTCCCTAGTCACAGACCCTTCCACTCATGCCTCACTGCCAGGTGCTCTCAGGGTGCTTTCTATCTCCCAACCCCCATGACTCCAACTCCACCTCCATCCATCTCACCCCACTCTTCCTCCTCAACGTCCCATTTCACAGATCAGCAAAGCCAGGGTCCAGACACCTTTCCCTTTCCTGCTGTGACTCTCCATATCCTCACCTGATGCTCAGATATCTGGGGCCCTGCAGACACAGATGGGCTGTTTGCCCTTGGACAGATCACTGTGCCCATCTGGCCTCAGGGTCCCCATCTGGGGACTAGTAACCGAGTGACTTCAGTGTCCTTCGCTACAGTAACCAGTATAGACTACTCCAGCCCATCACTGAGGCCTTGTGCCCAGCCTCCCAGCTATCCCTTCACAAGTCCCTCAGTCTTTGGAGGGGAGAGACTTCACAGGAGCTCCTGGACCTCCTTCAGGATGCAGGCTTCTGCCCCAGCTGGCCGCCTTGGCTCAGCTGCTTCCTGTGGCCAGTACAGGAAGTGACATCACAACACGGATGGTCTGTGGAGGGTGTGGGAAAGGACTATGCTAGGGGCCTCTTTTGTCAGGAATAACTCAGTGTCCGTCTGGCTCACCAGCCCTCATTTGTCATCAGTAACGGCCATTGTAACCTCCTCCAAGGGGGGCCCCAACCTCATACCCACAGCCAAAAGGAGCCATGGCCAGATGGAGGAAGGGCTTTGTGAACAGGGAGGGGTCCATGAGCGTGGGACTGTGTGTTTTTAAAACTAATAAAAAATTAGCTTCTCTCCCCCAGCTCTCCACTGAGCCCAGCAGCCACGTGGTGAATGGAAGAGATTTTCCATGCAGTGGGAGGTCAAGTCTGGGGAGAATTAGCCGGTGTCCAGGGGCTAGAGAAAGGCTGTGATTGCTGATGATAAATGTGCCCAGCATGGGACATCTCTGTCCGCACCTCCCACCTGCCCCCCTTCTCCCCTCTCAGTCCTGCATCAGCCAGCCCTGGAGCCACATGGCCCTGCTCAGCTACAGATGCTGGTGGGGGGTTCCCAGGCCTGGGGACAAAGGCCAATAGTGGGGGTGTCAAGGCCTTCCCTGCCAAACCACTGCAGCCTGGTGCTGAGGCCCCTTCCTTCGGCAGCCGGGCTGCCTGGTGATAAGTTTCCATCCCAGGCATGGGAAATAAGAGCGTAAGCATTCACCCATAACCTTGAACCAGAAACTGGCCGCTGGTCTGGCTGGGCTGTTAATTTGCTGTGTGATGTTGCAGTCATCACTTCCCCTCTCTGAGCTTAGAGAATGCAGGGTTCCAGGCCCCCTGTTAGCATCAACATCCTATGCTTCTGGCGTATAGGGGCTGAGGGGACAGTAGATAAAGGAACCTGCCAGCAAGATGTTGCCAGGCTCCCCACGCAGAGCCCAACTAGAGGACAAACTCTCTCTCTCTCTCTTTCTCTCTCTCTCTCTCTCTCACACACACACACACCACCCAGCCAGGTTAGCACATTTATATCTGGCTTTTCAGTTGACCTTTATAGTATCTGGAAGTTGACAGGGCAGGAACTGCTATCCCTCACTGTATAGATGGGGAAACTGAGGCCCTGGGTGGTAAACAACCTTTCTAAGGTCTCCTGGTGCAGTGAGGATTTAAACCAGCTCTGTGCTCCCTGGCCAGCTTGCTTTATAAACACACAGCCAGCTTGCACCCCAAGGTCAAGGTCACTGAAAGGGGCACAAAACTCCTCTGGCTTCCCCAAGAAACAGTGATAATCTCCCCTTCAAGCATGTTTGGGCTGCTTCCTCCTCTTGGATGATCTGGGAAATAGTTTTTATTGTTTATATTCCGCAGCAGTTCCTTTGCCACCTGCGTGTTCTAGTGGTCTGGGCTCTGGCATCTTTCAGCAGGCACAGCTCAGACCCAGCCTCCTCTCAGACAGGTACCCTGACCTGGATGCCATGGGGACAGGAAGGGTATGCTCCCTCTGGGAGCAGCTGCCAAAACTGCAAGCTGATTCAAAGGTTCTTGCCAGAAGTAGAAAGTGTTGCTAGTCAGACTCACTGCTATGGCTTGTGTCTAGATGTCTCCCTAATGCCTCATGAGGTCATAGGTGGGGCCTTTTCAGAGGTGGCTAGATTTAGACTGTGTGACACTAAAATTGATTCATAGTACAATACTAAAATCAAGGGCACTGAGATTAAGGGTGTAAGTGCTACCTGCCCTAAATAGCCTAAATAAGATATAAGAGACAAAAAGAGCTGTGGTGGTCCCTTGTTGCTTTGCTACCTTCTGCCCACCATTAACTGTTTCTCCTCTATGATGCCTGTCTGCCATGCCACCCTGCCTTGGAGCCATCTGGTTGTGGACTAAAACCTCTACAAACTGTAAGCTAAATAAACCTTTCCTCCTTTAACTTTGGGTGTTGGATATTTTGTCTCAGCAACAAGAAAAAAGTAACTAAGACAGAATTTGGTACCCAGAGTGGGGTTGTTGCTGTGGCTATACTTGACCATGTGGTTCAGGAGCCTTTGGGACTGACTTGTGGGAAAAGTTTGAAAAGGTTCAGAGATGCCGGCTGAAAAAGTAGAGCTAGAATGCCTTAGGCTGTACTTGATGAGAGATTCTGGTCAGAGCTCAGAAGACCAAGCTTGGGAGGTTTCTGCTGGAAAGAAAGACTGGATTGGTTGTTAGACTCCAGATGATGTGTGTTATGGCTTGGCAGGAAGTTTGTCTGCATTTTGCTCATGTCCAGAGACTTTGCCTGAGACTGAGATTAAGGGTAGTAGACTAATTAATCTTACAAAAAATATTTCAAGATAGTCTAATGTTGGAACAGTAACATAGCTACTGTTGGGGCTTTTAGCCAGATCCGTGTTAAAGATCAAGAGCAAAGAGGCCAACCAAATGATTTAAAATGTGAGTTTGGGGCCGGTGAGATGGCTCAGCGGCATAAGCACCTGCCTAGCAAGCGCAAGGGCCCAAGTTCAACTCCCAGAACCCACATACTAAAAAGGGGCCAGTGATATCGCTCAGTGGCATGGGTGCCTGCTGGCGCACGAGGTCCTGAGGTCAACCCCTGGTACCCACCAAAAAAAAAAAAAAAAAATGTGAGTTTGGCCAAAAAGAAAGCACTAGTAAAGCTGTAGACTACAAAGATAAAGCCAAAGAAATCCTGATTACTAAATAAATAAATAAGATGGCCTAAAAACATCACACAAAACAGCAGGACACCAGCCTTTACAGCTTCAAAATTACAAAAGTAAAAAAAAATAAATAAAGTAAAATTTTTAAAGCCCCAGAGCACCATGTTTGAAAATGGCAGCAGCCTAAAAAAGTTGTTCCTCAAAATTTGATTCATAGGCACTCAACCCCTACAGCCAAGAGGGAAGCCTGGCTACTATTCCAGCTGGCCGCAGACCTTGGCATCATCCACGTGGTGCTGGTTTTAGATGCATGCAGAATGGAAGAGTTGTGGGGTCAGGAAGGCTTCCACCCAGATTTCAGAAGACGGCCTGGGAGGCCAGGCAATGTGCCCCTGAGAGGGCACTGTGTGTAGCTGTAAGTGTGAAGCTGAATGTTCGGTAGAGACCCCAAAAGTTTTAAAAAGCCAAAAACATAGATAATCTGAAAAAAGCTACAGAAAGCAAATCTGGCCCAAGAGAGAAGCTGTGAAATCCACAACTGCCAGCAGTGCCATAGGAGCAGAGCCACCCAAACCCTTTAGAATTCACAACTTCCCAGAGATTGCCAAAGAAGCTAAAAAATAAAACTGTTAGAAATAATGTTTGGCCTGTTAGATTTCAGTCTTGCTTTGTTTCCAATCCTTGCTATCCCCCTGTTTATAACTTTTAAAATAAAAATGTCTATCTTATGCCATTAAATGTTAAAAGTGTTTAACTTTCTTTTCATTTATACAGGGGCTTGCAGCTAAAAAGTTTGCCTTTAATCTCAGAAGAGACTTTAGACTTAGACTTTTCAGCAGTGCTAAAACTGTTAAGACTTTGGCAACTCTTAGTGATAGACTAAATACCTTTTGCATAGGGATGGACTGTTATGGCTTGTGTCTAGATGTCCCCTCAATGCCTCATGTGGTTATAGGTGGGGCCTTTTCAGAGGTGGCTGGATCTAGAGTGTGTGACGCTAAAATTGTTTCATAGTACAATGCTAAAATCAAGGACACTGAGGTTAAGGGTGTAAGTGCTGCCCATCCTAAATAGCCTAAATAAGATACGAAAGAGAAAAAGAACTCCCTTGTTGCTTTGCTACCTTCTGCGTATCATGAACTGTTTCTCCTCTGCAATGCCTATCTGCCATGCCACCCTGCCTTGGAGCCAGCCAATTATAAACTAAAACCTCTACAAACTGTAGCTAAATAAACCTTTCCCCCTTTAGCTTTGGGTGTCAGATATGTTATCTCAGCAATGAGAAAAAAATAACTAAGACACCTACCTTGTGTGTCAAGGAATGAGGAGCAAAATGGGATTTGTCCCTAAGGAAGCCAGGATAGGAACAAGAGCTGCAAAACTTCGTCTCATAGACAGTATGTAAGAGCAAGGCAGAAGGCCGGGACGGGCAGGCTACAGCTTCCAAGACTGAGAATCTGTCAGGGACGAGAAAGTACACTTTCGGTGTGACCTCAAAGGTGAGGATTATGGTGATGGCTGAGGCATTGGGTAGCACTTTGCAGTTGCAGGTAAGGAAACCCTTTCTAATTGTTGAATCTGTCCCAAGGAGAACCTAAGTAAGAAAGGCACTGTTGAGTGCCCCATCCCTGGAGGTGTGTGACTTAAAGTTGGATGAGGAGGTGACAGGGGGTGTGGGATAAGCTGGCCCTTTAAGTAACCTCCATAGAGACCTCATCCAAGTAGATATGGATAAATTAGAAGGGGTGGTTTGAATCACACCCACAGGAAATCTCACCCAGAGGCCTGCTGGTAATTTTGACCTGAGGCCTGGAATGGGCAGCAGGAGCAGAGCTGGGAGAACCCAACAACAAATGCTTCCTCCTCCTCCTCTTCCTTCTCCTCCTCCTGCACTTCCTCTTCCTCTTCTTCCTCTTCCTTTTTCTCCTTTCTCAGGACCCACTGACTTCCTGCCTTAGGACCACAGAGTGTGCCAAGGTTTTGAGCCAGGACTAGCCATGGTGAGAAAGATGACCCTTCCTTAGGTAGATTTGCTCTATGAAGAAAAAATGGACGCATCAGTACACTTTCACACATGGATAGATGCCCCACAGGGAAATCTGAGAACGTCAAAGCGTTGGGACCAGAGTAGGGCTTGGGAGAGTGGTTTGGCCAGTCTCCTCCTTTTATGGATGTGGCCTCAGGCCAGAGGGGAAGGCCACCCCGCAGTGTCAGTCCCCAGGAATGCAAACTCAGGGCTGCTGCCTTTAGAGGCTGCCTTTGCCTGTGATTCACCCAGCTACATCTGCACGGAGGGGTCCTCTAGCATATCTGGACCATCCACATATGTGGCTTTAAAGGCAAGTTGCATCTTTGCCACTTAGGCCCAAAGGAGTTCTACTGTTAGAGGGAAAAAAAAACAGTGTGGGAAATTTTCCTGCCAGAGGAAGTCCAGGTCCAGCCTGGCAGAGGCCTGGTCTCCCCCAGGGGAGCCCTTCTCAGGGATTTTGTTCTCTGCTGTAAAGATGGAGTCTTGGAAAGAGGTATAGCAACACCAGGGAAGCAGAAAACCAACAGATGTGACTCCAAGCTTGACTGCCTCCTGCTGGGCTGGTGATCGTTCATGTCCCTTGATACCCTCGTCCTCATGGGTAGGGTAGGTGGGATGATATCCACACCTTGGCAGATGCGAGGAGGTGAAGTGTTTAAAGCACACGGAGTGTGCAGAAGTGCCAGTTTCCCCATCTGTAAGTTGAAGAGAATAAAATAGTACTAAAACATGGGTCAGTAATTCCCAAATTCTGTGCCAAGTCACCCCACGGTACTGTGGGATGTTTTCATCGTCCAGGGAAACAGCCAGCTCAAGGTCGCTCACAGTCTCAACACCACATTGCTTCACTTCCCTTTTTTTGGTGCTATATCTTAGCAAAGCTGGGGTTTGGGCACTTGGGGTTAGCCCGGGACAAATAACAAGGGTGGCAGCGTCCACTGTGAATCCACAGTTTGAGAAGTTGTGCCGTGGCCGACAGGCACACGTATCCGCATTAGTAACCTATCATGGCTATTTAGAAATGGAATAAGAACATTTTTTTTGTTTTAATTTATGCTAAGTATTTTTCCAAATGGCTACTAAGTTCCTAGGCTATAAATACTTATGGACCATTTGGATCCAACTCCTTAATGAATTCCTAACTTTGGGACTGTCTTTGAGGTCCTCACATACCATAAAAACAAGTATTGAGATACTGAAGGGACCAAAACGTCCAGGCACCTCTGCAGATACTCTGAGGGGCTAGGATACGTCCTCTAATCAGCGCCTGGCAGTGGACTCCAGAAAGCTCCTTCATTCCCCCTCCAGGCTGGGACTGCAGGGCTGGCTAGGGTCACCCCCAGGGGACACACTGAGGCCCCTCAGCCAAGCTCAGACCCACCCCAAGCCAGGGCCAGAAGTGAGGGCAGGGCTGGGTCAATTCTGCACTTGCTACACCCTCCTCTATGGTGCCATTTTATTTAACTTGCAGCTTTTACTGCACACCTACTGTGTGCCAGCCAGCGGAGGTAGCCTTTGATTCCTTTTCTTGACCTCCTGGCAGTATCTGCCCCAGGATGCCTGGGCATGGGCGCAACCACTGCATAATGAGCCATCTGGGCCACCATACAGAGGCCTGGAAGGGGACACTGGGTCCACATCCCCTCACAGGCCAGGAATGCAGGCTCAAGCTGGTGGAGTGGCCAGTGGGGTGGGGCGGGGCGGGCAGGGCCGCGGCACTAATGGATGTCTAATGTCTGCACTCCTCCCTCCTCCCAGTCTGGGCACTTTATAAATGAGCCGCATTAGGGTTATAAAACAAAGTCATAAACACAGCCCACAGTGCCGCAGGGGCAGGGGGGCGGTGTGGAGAGACGGTAGGAGCAGCCTCTGTGACATGTACCCCGGGGGAGCTGGGTCCCCATTTCCTGGATGGGCTGCCCAAGCATGCGAGGGGCTGGTGAGGCCAGGATGTCTGAGTCTGGAGCTTCAGCCCTGCTGTCCTCCGTCGGAACTGACATGGGTGAGAGGTGGGCAGGGTCTGGCTGGTACCCTGCTGCCCACCTGTCAGGGAGGCCTCTGTGGTCATCCCAGGGTGGGCATGGTGACCCGCTCCCAGTGCTGTGATAGGTCACTGTGTGTCTCAGTGTTCCCAGCCGCTGTTCACTCAGCAGGTGGCCTTGGGCAAGTCGCTGGTGCCACTTGTGTGGTTTTTGATGTCCTCAGCTTTGCAATGAAAACTGCAGTCCCAGTCTTGCTGGCCCTTTCATGAGAGAGGCCATAAACTATAGAGTCCCTGCCAGCATCAGGATGCTATTAGGTTTCTCCGCTGTAGGAACACCCACAACATTACAGCAATCGGGTGAAGAGTCTCGGGCCACCTCCCAAATGCTGATGTCTGTTTCTTGGGTTCAAATTGGCTCGGTCTTTCTCCTGCTAGCTATGTGAGCTTGGGCAAGTGGCTTAACCTCTCTGAACCTCAGTTTCCTTGTCTATAAAATGGGGATTAGCAGAACATACCTTACAAGGTTGTTTGGAAAATTAAATAGCTAAAGGACCAAAGCCGTAACACCTGATGCTTAGTAATCACTCATTCTTTTCATGCAACACTCTGTACCTACTGTGTGCCAGGTCCCCTCCTGGGCATTCATGAGATCCTCAGAGCAGCACAGGGTTCAGGCAGCCTGTCTGGGTCACACAGAACATGCAGAAGAGCTGCTTCTCAGCCCACCTGGCTGGCTTTCCCATCCCTCCCTCTGTTGGTGGGTCTGTCTGTCTGTCCATCTGCGGCTCACGCATGCACTGCCCAGGGCCTGTAGCCAGTGACAATCATGCATCATCCCCGAAGCCACTCAGTCCTGGTCCACAAAGAGAAACCACAGCTGTCCACATTGTGTTCTTTCTGCTCTTGGAAACCTGGGTGTCCTTGGCCCCTTGGCCTGGAGGGGGCTCGCTAGAGCCACGCCTAGCCTCCTGGCTGGAGAACAAGCACGCGGTCCCCACGTAGGTCTCCCGGGCCCCCTTCTGCTTGCCGAGGCAGCACCTGACTGGTAAGACCAGAAGACGTGCCCACCCCACAGCTCCATTCTCTGTTTCCTCTGGAGCAGTGGGCAGAGAAAGACGAGGCCCTGTGGCTCGACCCCAGCCCCCTCGTCGTCTGCATCTGGCATCAAAAGCCAATTTTCCGAAGTGAGTCGTAAGCCAACGGGCGGCCTGGCCTGGTTTCCTCCCACTCAGTGCCAGCAGGGACTGCCCCCTCCCTTCCTGTTTGCCTCACCTCCCGAGGTGCTGCTTGGTCCAGGAACACAGGCGTCCCCATGTGCCCCTCTAGGGGAGGAGACTGCTGTGGTGAAGTCTCCACATCCCCCATGTGGATGTGATGGTGGTGGGAAGAGGCAATGGGCTGGCTGGGTCATCTCAGACCAAGAGCCCAGCTCTGGGTGGAGACCCCAGAACCTGCCCCTACGGGTGCTTTGGCTTCCTCAAGGGGGAGGCCTTCAGGGGACTGAATGTCAGGGAGCCCAGGCCGCTGCTGCCACCCCCAGCCCACTCCCTGCCCCAAGGCCCTGGCTGTCTCTCTGCATCATCGGCCTGGCTGGCTGGGCTGCAAAGGGCAGTGGTGGCTTCGGGGCAGAGATGGCCTGGTTTTAGTGCCAGCTTCAGCCCTGTTTCCAGCCCGTCACATACTGTGACATCACCACGGGAAATGGGAGTGAGGCAGGGCAGGGCAGGAGCAGGGGTCACTGGGGAAGGCCAAGGGGTGTCCTCGTCCTGAGATCTGGCCTCCCTTGATGGCCTCCGTGGCTTCTCCTGCTGTAAGGAGGTAGAATCACACAGCATCACTAGATGTAGTGGTGCATGTTTGTAACCCCAGCACTTGGGAGGCTGAGGCAAGAGGATCGCTGCAAGTTCAAGACCAGCCTGGGCTACATAATGAGTTCAAGTCCAGCCTGGACTATATACTGAGACCCTGTCTCAAAAATAAATAAATAAATAAACAAAACAGAGACGTCATTGGGACAGGTTCTAAATCTCAGTCTCCGAAAAGCAGGACAGGATGGGGAAACTGAGGACTCCAGAGAGCAGATCTTGTCCGTGGTCACAGAGCAGGGCCTCAGCAGGTCTGTCTGTGCAGAGGGCTGCCTGGGGTCTCCCCACCGCGCCTCATGGGTGCTGTGTCCTCCACAGGTGCTGATGCAGCCAGCGAGGTGCTCCCTGACTCCTTCCCCTCAGTGCCCGCAGAGCCGCTGCCCCACTTCCTGCAGGAGCCGCAGGACGCCTACATCGTGAAGAACCGGCCTGTGGAGCTGCACTGCCGTGCCTCCCCCGCCACGCAGATCTATTTCAAGTGCAATGGCGAGTGGGTGGGCCAGAGCGACCACGTCACGCAGGAGGGCCGGGACGAGGCCACCGGTGAGTCCTCCCCCATGGGGCACCCTGGCTCTGCTCTGGGTTCACCTTGGATCCAAATTCCCCAAAGCACCTGCAGGTCTCGGCCTAGCCTTCAGTGACCATGGCCTCTGCCTTCAATAGCACCAAGTCCCTCACTGAGTGCTTGTTCCCTTTGCTGTTTTCTTTCTGTCCTTCTGATTGGATCAGGGAGCAAGTTCAGGTGGGATACTTGAATTCTTCAGCCCTCCCAAGGCTGCTGATCCCCAGTTTAACCAAGAGGAGCAGGCCTCTGTCCCACACCCCATGCCCACACCACCAAACCAGAATTCATTACCATCCTTATTTTATGGGTCTTTTCTGTTTGTGGGGAATGATACTGTTTTCCACTCCCAACCATACCCTTCCTCTAGCCAGGTGTGGTGGCGTATGACTCTAATCCTAGCACTTGAGGAGGCTGAGGCAGGTGGATCACAAGTTCAATTCACTGGGCAATTCAGTGACTGAGCAATACCATCTGAAAGTATAAAATAAAAAAAAGGCTGAGGATGTAGCTCAGTGCAAAGGTCCTGGGTTCAATTCCCTGCACTGCAAAAGGAAGGAAAGAAAGGAGGGATGGGGGGCAAGTGGGTTGTTTTAGGTACCCAAAAAAAGGTTAATACAGGTTGACTATTACTTACTGATATGCTCAGGACCAGACATGTTTCCAGTTTCAGAGTTTTTTGGATTTGGGGTTTGCATAGACTTTACCAATCGAGTATCCCTAATCCAAAAACTCAAAATTCAAAATGCTCCAAAACTTTCAGAGTGTCATGTCAGCACTCAGACATTTTCAGTTTTCTGAGTGTTTCAGATTTTGGTTTTGGGATGCTTGAACCCGTAATACTAAGTAGGTCATCATTCAGGCGGTGCTGGGGTACAGCCGATCCCAAGGTGGGGCCACGCTGGGCACAGCAGGAGGTACACAGCCCTTCCTCCCAGGGTGTGCCCAGCCCCACGGCCATGGTCCTTTTCTTTCTACTCCTTTTCAGCTCTCTTATTTTCCTCTCTTTTGCTTGCCTCCCTTTCTCATCCCAGTGGCCTCTGTATGTCTCTCTCTTTATGTTTGTCTTAAATTGGACGTGGTGGCACACATCTATAATCCAAGCATTAGGATCACCGCAAGTTCGAGACCAGCCTGGGCTACAGAGTGAGCTCGAGGCCAGCCTGGAATACCGAGTGAGACCCTGTCTCAAACAACAACAAAAAATCTTTATGTCTGTCTCCAATCTCTCTCTCTCTCTCTCCACCCCCATATCTCATCCTCTCCTTTCTCCCTCCTTCAATATCTCTTGCCACAAAAAGTCCAAATTTTAGATCCATTCGGACTAAAAACCACACCCCAGAATGTGCTTAAAGCCACTGAACTGTGTACTTAAAAATGGCTAAAATGGCAAGTTACATACATTTCACCACAACTTTAAAATAATTTTAAAAATAGATTTGAAGTGCCATTGTTACCCAGAATCTAAAAATAAAGAAAAGCCAAACTCCCCACCCAGATGCTGTTACTGCCTGTCTGTGTGGCTTTGGGGAGGTCACTCAGCCTCCCTGAGCCACAGTTCCGGGTGAGGATGGAGCAGCACGGAGCCTGCGCAGTGGGCCCCAGCAGGCACTTGATAAGTGCCCATTCCCACTGTCCGCTCTCTGGGCTCCCTGCAGCCTCTTTCTCTCTCTTTCTCTCACAGCCAGTCCTTGCTCCCTGTCCCAAGTCCCCCTGGATCCAATGTCAGCTCTGGGGTCCAGGCAAAGCAAGGGGACCGTGGGCCTCCTAGACCACCATGCTTCATGGTTGTAACAAGGGCCTGCGGTCGTTCGTGACAATATAGTTCCTGCTTCCTGCCACAGACGCACTGGGCTTACCAGGCGTAGGGATGGGGCACTGCTGTCCCTGTTAGCTGCCCATGCTGGTCAGTGGCCTGTACTCCAGGCTCTGTAGCCGTAAGCTCCACTGTCCTGGTGCTTAGCCCTGAAAGCAGAGGAGGACAGCACTGTCAGGACAGGAGAGACAGCCACCCAGCCCCTGCCCCCATGCTCGGGAGGGCATCCTGGTGCTGGGTCCCAGAGCCCCGTTCTCCTCCTGTGCCTTTCCTGGTGGGTGGCCGTGGGGAGGGCATCCAGCTCCCAGGCCAGTGGCTTCCCTCTGTCCTGCTTTCAAGCACCACTGCTCCGTCTTGGGTGGAAACCTGTGAGAGGGACCCTCCCAGGGGCACAGCCCACCTGGGCTGTCCCTTCCCTTTGGTGCCAGACTGGGGCTTGAACCCAGCACCTTCACACTGAGCTACATCTGCGGCCCTATTTGATTTTGAGACAGGGTCTCACTAAGTCGCTGAGTAGCCCAGACTGGACTCAGGCTTGCAATCCTCCTGCCTCTGCCTCCCAAAGCACTGGGGTTACAGGCGTGCACCACCACGCCAGCTCAAGATCCACTTTCAAAGTCATGCCCCAACAAGCTGCTTCCTGCTGTTGGGCCCCACCCACTCAGTAACAAACTCACCGTGGGTTCATCCACTGAGGGCCCAGCACCCCACAATCCTGCCACCTCTGAATACTGAAGCCCTCAGTGCACGAGTCTTTGGGGGATGCCTAGGAGTTCCCCTGAAGACCCTTGACTATCAGGACAGAGATCTAAGCTGGGCAAGACACCGGTGAACTGGTCCCTGCTCTGCTGGCAGCCTGTTAGGGGACTCTGGGCCCGCCACCTGCCCTCTCTGGCCTCAGTTTCTCCAAACAAAAGAAAGGGCTAGATGAGAGCCAAAGTACTTGCTGGAGGCAACTTGTGTCTAGTGTGGCACAGTATTCACCATGAGTGACTTAGAGTTTACCCTGTGTTTTACTATGGTAAGGAAACTGAGGCTCAGAGAGGCTGAGTGACTTACTGAAGGTCACACAGCTGGGGAGTGAGGGTGGGATCGGGATTGAAACCTGGCCAATCTTCTAACCTGGCCCATGTCACAGTGCCACAGTATGCACAGTCCTGCGCTCAGGGGGCTGGACAACCCATGTGCAATGAGAGGATGAGACAGGACTCAATGTGACAAAGGATGGAGCCTTGGGAATTGTGAGATGGAGAAATCAGGGAGGCCTCCTGGAGGAGGAAAAGGAGACCTCAGTCTTCCTCCAAGCTTCAGGGAGGAGCTCTATATGGGTCCACTCCTTTCCTGAGCACAGAGGGCTCTTTCTCGGACAGCTCATCAGAATGTGACCCCTGCCTGGGCTGGGGGACCCAGTGGTCCAACGAGGGAGCCATACCACGTCCAGCCCCTTTCTGGACCAGGCCCAAGCCACAGCCTGGGCAGGACAGTCAGTACTGAGCACATCCAGATCATACAGATAACTGATGGGAGGGGGCACACACCTATAATCCCAGGATGTGGGGAGGCTGAGGCAGGAGGATTGCCATAGGTTCAAGGCCACCCTGAACTGTATGGTGAGATCCTGCCTCAAAAGAACAACAGAAGAAAACGAAAACAGTGGTACTGGGGGCTGTCATGAGCATGATCACCTCAATTGGTAGTGCTGGCCACATTCTGAGAGCTGGAGGGAGTGGCACAGGGTGGAGCTTCCTTCTGGAAGTGAGGCTGAGCCAGGCACTGAGCATGGCTGGCAGTCCAGTGGGCGCAGAGGGATGGGAGTTCCAGTCAGGGGGCTGATGGTCCAGGCAGGGTCCTATGGCTGCATGAGCTGCACAGAGGGGGGTCTGGAAGATGCCCAGTGGGGTTGCAGTGTGACTGTGAGGTGGAGCTGCAGGCCTGGAGGCCCCGCGTCTGATCTGAATGCAAGGGACATGAAGGTGTAACCGGGGGAGTGACAGGTGCGATGTGTGCGTTCTGCAGAGCGCACAGTAGCTGTCAGGTGGCAAATGGCTGGGGGTATGTGGGACTCGAGGGCTCGCGCTGGCCAGTGCTGTGTTCAGGTGAGTGGGCAAGGCAATATGGGCTGCAGTGGGAGCAGAGATGAGAGGAGGGGGTGGGAGGGAGGGACGGCCCAGCCCCCTCGCTGACAGTGCTCTCCTCCCCCAGGCCTGCGGGTGCGAGACGTGCAGATCCAGGTGTCCCGGCAGCGGGTGGAGGAGCTCTTCGGGCTAGAGGACTACTGGTGCCAGTGTGTGGCCTGGAGCTCTGCGGGCACCACCAAGAGTCGCCGGGCCTACGTCCGCATCGCCTGTATGTCTCCCTGACACCACCATCACCGCCACCACCCCTGCCTCCTCTTGTCCATAGATGCCGGAGAGGGAATTCCACAGTGCAGAGCCTCCAGCATCCCTGGCTAAAGATGCCCGCCTCACACACTGGGCACCCCAGTGCAGCTTAGACGGGTTCCTGAATCAGATTTCTAAAGGCCATTTTCACCTATACAAGGAAGCTTGCGGCCTCCTCACACACTGGGCTACTGTGAATGAAGGATCCCAGAGTCAGGGAAGGGACCCATGTTCCCCTAGCTACAGAACAGAACCTGCCCAGGTGAAGGCCAGGTGTCCCAGAACAGCTCCTTGGTGTGCACTGCCCCCTCATGGCCACAATGGGCACTGCAGGTCTCCATTCTGCCCCGACTTGACTGTCCCCTCCTGATGCTCTTACTTCTCCCAGACCTCCGCAAGAATTTTGACCAGGAGCCCCTGGGCAAGGAAGTGCCCCTGGACCACGAGCTCCTGCTGCAGTGTCGCCCACCAGAGGGCGTGCCAGTGGCTGAGGTGAGCAGGATGCTGGGACACCGGGTAAAGTGGACACCAGCGGGCCTGGTACTCACCACCAGGCATGATGCCACAGCCTCCCAGAGCCTCCCTAAGCCACAGACCCGGAGAGCGAGGCTTGGGACTGAGAAGGGCCGGCTGCCTCTACAGGCTCAGCACAGGCCAGATCCCAGCAGGGCCCCAGGTCCTGCCTCCAACACCACCTTCCCCTGCCCAGAACCCAAGGCCCAGCAGGGATGCCCAAGGGTCTCATCATGAGCGTATCTGAGTACACACCACCCCATAGGCTGGTGGCTCCTTCCCCTGGCCACATGGCCTTTGGATCCCTCAGCAGTGTGCTCTGCCTCTCCTTTCTCCATCCTTCCTCGTGTAGCTGGCATATGCCCACATATGCCCCTTCCCATTCATATATACCTGCTCAGGGGTCCAGGAATTGGAGCCAGGCATGGGGGACATGTCAGCTCACCCCTGGGGGCTCAGAGCTGGGGAGAACAGGTTTCTCACATGGGATCAGCCTTGTCTAACCCCAAAACCTCACCCTACAGCTCAGCCCAGGGCCTCCTCTGGAAATGGGGTGCAGACTAGTACCTGCTGTGGTCAGAGTACCAATGTGGGATGGGTCTGAGCATGCCAGTTTTCGTGGCAGCCTGGCAAGGTGGATGACATCACCCCTGAATAGCTGGGAAACAACACTGGGGGTGGCAGGATGCCACCCAGGGAGAGTAGCTAGTGAGTGGAGAGCTGGGATTTGACCCCAGGAGCCATGTTCCTAATCCCCAGCCCGGGTTTGACAGTGAGGACATGGACTGGCAGCTACTGCATGCTTGATAATTACCTGAGCCAACCGTGTGTTCTCCCGCAGCCCTGGGGGCGGGGGCAGATGCTATTGGGTCTCCATCGCACAGTCGTACATCGAGGGCCTCTGTGGTGAGTGCCCCCAAAGCTACCCAGCTGGTAGGCTGTGTTCAGCCACAGTGTGGCCCTGTGGAGGTCCTGCCTGGAGTGCCCCTGCTGTGATGTGGCAAGCCACCATTCTGTCCTTACTCAGCTGTCCTCCCCTCTGTGGTGGGCTCATCCCCCCCAGCTACAGGGAAGGCAGGCCTCAGTCCTCACTTTCCCAGCCACTCCCACAGGTGGAGTGGCTCAAGAATGACGACATCATCGACCCCACTGAAGACACCAACTTCCTGCTCACCATCGACCATAACCTCATCATCCGCCAGGCCCGCCTGTCAGACACGGCCAACTACACCTGTGTGGCAAAGAACATCGTGGCCAAGCGCCGGAGCACCACAGCCACTGTCATCGTCTACGGTGCGGTGCTGGGGTGGGAGTGAGGGGAGGGCCTCGGGCTACACATCTCCCCCACCCCACCCTGCCCTGAAGGCCAGCAGGATCCCCAGTAGGGTGAGAATTGAATTGACTGAGGTCATGCAGGAAAATGTAGATGATTTAGGGTACATTGGGTCCCCAGCCAGGACCACTGCCCCCTTCTTGGGGCCCTTTGGCTGTCTCTGAAGGAGAAGACCCAGCGCTCTGAGGTCAGGTCCCCATTGCACAGGGGAGCCAGATCCTGCTGCCCAGGTCTGAGGGCTGCTCTCCACTGTTCCTTGGCCCAGGGGTGAGAAGGGCAGAGCCACATTTGCAGAGACTAAAAAATGTTATAAGAAGAGCCCCAGCCTGAGTCCTAGGTCCCCATCATGCCCTGGAGGACCCTGATAAATGCTGGCCTTCTCTGAAACTTTGTCACTATGGGGGATCCAGGACAAGACAGTGACCTCCATGTCCTCCTATGCTGACAGTGACAGCACAGGACTGCATGCTGGTGTCCAAATGCCTGCAGCCAAGACAGGGTTTCACCAGTAAGCCAGGTCTCAGCGGAGAGCTATCAGGTGGGGTGGACTGGGAAGCCAGAGGGTTCCAAAGCCAGGCCAACCCGCTGACAGCTGCTATCCCTACAGTGAATGGCGGCTGGTCCAGCTGGACGGAGTGGTCACCCTGCTCTAACCGCTGTGGCCGTGGCTGGCAGAAGCGCACACGGACCTGCACCAACCCTGCCCCACTCAATGGAGGCGCCTTCTGCGAGGGCCAGGCCTTCCAGAAGACCGCGTGCACCACCGTGTGTCCAGGTGAGGGCCACTGACGGTGCTGAGGCAGGACAGCATCCGCCCCCAGCATGGCAGGGCAGGAACTCGTCCCAGGACCCACAGCTGGCAGCTCAGGCTGGCCTAAGCACTCTGGCCTCTGACCCTTTGCTCTCCCCTGGCTGCTGGGGAAATGGAGGCAGAGGCTCTGAGCTGCAGTCTTGTATGGACGCCTCCCCCTACCCCTCCAACCTGGGTTTTTCTGGCCCAGGGTCTGGCCAGTGTCCTGTACATAACTCTTGGCTGTGGAGCCTGATCCTCCTAACAGCCATCTCCCCGCTCTGTCTTCCTCTTCCTATCTGTGAGTCCCCATCTGTGCACATCTGACTGTGCTATGTGCTGGCGTGGTGTTTTTCACTCTGGGCTTGTATCTGTGCACTTATGACTGTGCACTGGGATATGTCTGTGCCAATGACCCGTGTGTCTCTTTGTCCACCGGGTGCATCTGACTGCTTGCTGGCACAGGGCCGTATGGGCACAGAGTGGTTTCTTAGGATGGTGAGCATGTGTCTCAGCGTCCTCTTCCCACCCCACAGCGTGTGTTTGCGCTCGCACATGTCAGCACATTGCTCTCTAACTGTGTGCACCATGCCAACAGTGGACGGGGCATGGACGGAGTGGAGCAAGTGGTCGGCCTGCAGCACTGAGTGCGCCCACTGGCGTAGCCGCGAGTGCATGGCACCCCCACCCCAGAATGGAGGCCGTGACTGCAGTGGGGCGTTGCTGGATTCCAAGAACTGCACTGATGGGCTGTGCATGCAGAGTGAGTCCCCAGAAGTGTGGGGCTCGGGGTAGGGGGCATCTGGAGCCAGGTGAGGGACCCCCACTGCCACCCTGACAGCCCCAGGCTTCAGTGCCTGGCCTGCTGTGGGGCCGCCCTCAGGGCCTCTCCCACCCCATTCCTGTCATCTCATTTACATCGTGTCCCCATCACTTTCTCTGCCATCCTTTTCCTATCATCTGTGTCATTGTCTTTCCCTTTATTTCCCTTCACAGATAAGAGAACTCTAAGCGACCCCAAAAGTCACCGTAAGTCCCCTTTCATGACTCCTTCCTTCGGGTACCCTGGTTCTCCTTGGCTGGCTTTTCCTGGGTGTGGAGAGCAGGGCAGCAAGAATTGATGTTGTCCCCTGTGCCAACCCCTGCACCTGACGCCCCGAGGATGTCTTCCCTCTGCCACAGACAGACAGGCCTTTGGCTGACAAGAAAGGTCCTAGGACTCTCTCATGACCCCCCTGTTACAGGATGGGAAACTGAGTCTCAGAACGGACTCAGCCAGGGACTCAGCCAGGAAGTAACAGGGGCAGGATTTGGACCCAAACATTTTTGTGGACAAGGCTGGTGCTTTTAGCCCTATGCCCTCGGCCTTCCTCTCTGCAACAGGGACAAGGCAGCACCGCATCTGCCCCCCGAATGCCCCACATCGTACCTCACCCCAGCTGCTGAGCCCTGCCTCCTGAGCCATCTGCAGGCCACTGCCCTGCATCAGCTCCCACGGGGGGCCTTGTCCTCAGCCCCAAGGGGCTGCTGCCATTGCAGTAATATCTCAGCAATAAAGCCTCTTCAGCAGGTTGGCCTGTGGTAATTAAACCACAATTTCCAAATAATTCTGGAATCATAAAATCAGCAGTGAGGCCCTCAGCCCAGCTCACTGGGGGACCAGGCTGGTGGCTGATTAGAGAGCATAAATCACTGGGCAAGTGGCCCCCAGTGTGAGCAAGGACATTAAGATGCAGAGCAAAGCTGGAAGAGCCATCTCCCTGCTGGGCCAGGAGCCTTCAGAGAGGCGGGAGCCCAGGCCTGAGGGGGCTCCTCTGAGGGGAACCCAAGAATAAGGGGAATGGGCAGGTGCAATAAGTACACAGACATTCAGAGTAGAGAGCCATGGCCTATGTGCTAGGGGGCTCAGGCTGACCCAAGGGCTTGGAGGACACCAGGCAGGGAAAGCGGGTCTATCTCTCTGAGAGCCCCTCAGGGCTGGAAAGTATGGGTGGGTGCTTCCTGGAGCAGCCATCTTGGCAGCCGCCACCTTGGCTCTCCCTCAGCCTACCAGTATAGTAGCTGCCTGCCGCATGTGGATACTTAAACTCATATTTAACTTAATTTAAACTAAATCAATTTTAAAATTCAGCTCTTCAGTTGCATCAGCCACTTGTATCTAAAGGCTGCATATGGGGTTGCACAGACATAATAGTTTGGCCACCATAGAAAGTTCCATTGACCTTGCCTCTTTGACTTTGCCTGCTTTGACGTCCCTGCTTGGCCATGAGTAATGTCCAGCTGCAGCCTGCTGTGGGGGAGGGGAGCATAGGCACGGGGTTGCCAACCCCATCCTTCTTGCTACCTGATCACCACCTTGCCACCCCATTGCTTGCATCTCACCCCACCCCATCCGCCATCTCCACAACCATCCCTCAGAGCACAGGATGGGAAAAGCTTGGAATGGTTACTCACAAAGATTTCGGGAAGCTGGGACCTTTGGTCCTATAAAAGTGGCTGCAGGCTGGGTATGAGATCCTATAGTTTAAATCTCAGCTGCTGTAGGACAAATTGTCTGGCCCCGGGTTTCTGAGCAGGGAACCTTGAGTTCATTCATGGTATGGACATGTTTGTTCTTTTGCCTCATTGCTACCCCAGGAGGGTGAGTGGGCAGCAGAGCAGGGTTTCGAGACCATTTTTCTAAGGAGGAGACTGGCTCAGAGAGGTCCCGGGCTTGCCCGAGGTCACCACCCTGTTGCAGCAGGGCTCAGACCCCAGTGCAGTGCCAGTCTGCCCCAAGCCCTGGCCCTCCCTAGGACCTCAGCCTTCGCTGGCAGTCTCAGCCCTGGGCCTCATGTATCTTCCTGTCCCTGCAGTTCTGGAAGCCTCAGGTGATGTGGCGCTGTATGCAGGCCTCGTGGTGGCCATCTTCGTGGTAGTGGCGGTCCTCATGGCGGTGGGAGTGGTGCTGTATCGCCGCAACTGCCGCGACTTCGACACTGACATCACTGACTCATCTGCCGCCCTTACTGGAGGCTTCCACCCAGTCAACTTCAAGACCACAAGGCCCGGTAAGGACCTGAGGGTGCCTGGGGTGGCAGGTTGGGCAGGGGCCCCTGGAGGGCACAGCTGGGGCTCCTCTTTCCCAGAGTTTTCGCAGAGTTTGCTCCCAGCTTGCTGCAGCAGGTGGCAAGGGAACCTTCACAGATGGACATTTGAGTGGGACGGGAAGACCCTGCAGGAACAAAGAGGGGCTGGCCAGCGTGGCAGGGCAGAGCGTGACCATCACTCCCTCTGCAGGCGACCCGCAGCTGCTGCACCCTTCCGTGCCTCCCGACCTGACAGCCAGCGCTGGCATCTACCGAGGGCCTGTGTACGCCCTGCAGGACTCAGCTGACAAGATTCCTATGACCAGCTCTCCCTTGCTGGACCCCCTGCCTGGCCTCAAGATCAAGGTCTACAACTCTAGCACCACTGGCCCCAGGCCTGGCTTGCCTGATGGGACCGACCTCCTGGGTGTTCTGCCACCTGGCACTTACCCTGGCGATCTCTCCCGGGACAGCCACTTCCTGCACCTGCGCAGCGCCAGCATCGGGTCCCAGCAGCTCCTGGGCCTGCCCCGAGAGCCTGGCAGCAGTGTCAGCGGCACCTTCGGTTGCCTGGGCGGGAGGCTGAGCATCCCTGGTACAGGTGCGCTGCTTGCCTCTCACCCTGGCTCAGTACATCCTTGCTGGGCAGCCCTCATCCTGTTGCTCAGCGGGGGGAACAAGAAGGGACCATAAGACAGAGAAGTCTAATTAAAGACACAAGTTCAGGCCTGCCTGTGTCTTCCAGAGCAGGGGAACTATGGGCCAGCCACTCTCCAAGCCTCAGTTTCCCTATCTGTTCATCTGGAGAGAATAGCCCCACATAGTCCTGCATTCTTACAAAGCGCTGTCCCAGGTTCTAGGGGCAGGAAGGGCAGGGCTGCCCATCTCGGCTTACAAGCCCAGCAGTTAACAGTGTTCTGGAGTCTTGCCCTGAGATGGGCATGGAGCTGGCACTGAGACCCTCTCTCTCTCTCCCTCCTACTGGCTGGAGACCACCCAGAGCTCAGATGTCATCTGTCCCTGCCCCAAGCCATGCCAACCTCCCATCACTGTTCCCCTAAGCACCAGCCCCATACTTCCTTCAGCCCCCGCCCACTGACCTCCCTCTCCCCTTAGGGGTCAGCCTGCTGGTGCCAAATGGAGCCATTCCCCAGGGCAAGTTCTACGAGATGTACCTGCTTATCAACAAAGCCGAAAATACCCTGTGAGTGGAGACCCCTTCCCTGGCCCAGCTACACCTCCTCTACCCCCTCCCTGTTAAGCCTGGTCCCCCAGGTTAGGGTCCTCTAGGGAAGGCCTTGGTCTTACCATGTCCACATTTAAAACATGCAAAACCAACGCCCTAAGTCATACAACTGAACATCAGTTGACAAACTGGCTACAAGTAGCGCAAAGAGCTAATATCCCCACTATGTAAAAAGCTTTTATAAACTAAGAAAAATAGAATACCTCAGTACAAAAATAGACACAAGATGCGAACAAGTGATTCACACACTGTTTCTCTTATACCAACACACACAGTGACCAGAAGTTTCTGAGGAAACATTCCACCTAATTTGTAGTAAAAAAAAACTAAAGAAAACAGCCAGGAGCTATTGGAGGTTTTTGTTTTGTTTCCTTAAGGATTTGCAAGGATTAGTTTTTCAAATGATGATTTCCTCTTGCTGCCATTAGCCCAGGCCACGGCCCTCCCTGGCATGCTGGGCGGTGTAGATTGTACCAGCTCTCTGGAGGGCAGTCTAGCGGTGTCTCTCAAGACTGATCCAAAAGTGCAGGACCTTTGGAACTGTACCGAGATTTGGCTGTGAGAATGTTATGGCATCAAAGCAAAAATCTGGGGACAACCCATCTCTGCCCCTCCACCCATCCCCGTGACCTCTGCCCTCACACAGGCCACAGGCAGAGCTGGGGGTCAGCTGGAATCTGTGCCTTTGCTGAGTTCTTTGTGTTGCCCCTCACCGCCTCCCCCCTACCCTGTTCCCTGCCCCCAGCCCACTTTCGGAAGGGACCCAGACAGTACTGAGCCCCTCAGTGACCTGCGGGCCCACGGGTCTCCTGCTCTGCCGCCCCGTCATCCTCACCGTGCCCCACTGTGCTGACGTCAGTGCTGGCGACTGGATCTTCCAGCTCAAGACCCAGGCTCACCAGGGCCACTGGGAGGTGAGGAGCAGAGCCGGGGAGGCGAGATACAGCCCCTTTTCCTCCTGGCACAGCCTGGGAGGCTGACTGTCTCCCCTGTCCCTCAGGAGGTGGTGACACTGGACGAAGAGACCCTGAATACCCCCTGCTACTGCCAGCTGGAGGCCAGGTCCTGCCATATTCTATTGGACCAGCTGGGCACCTACGTGTTCACGGGCGAGTCCTACTCCCACTCGGCCGTCAAGCGGCTCCAGTTGGCCATCTTTGCACCTGCGCTCTGCACCTCGCTGGAGTACAGCCTCAGGGTCTACTGCCTGGAGGACACGCCCGTGGCACTGAAGGTAGGTGCCCATACCTGGCACGCTGCAGTTGCACCACCCCCAGCCGGACAGCTGCAGGGTCCCTTCCAGCCTTCCCTCCCCTGCCCAGTTGCATGGGACCCTTACAGCAGAGGTGAGGCCGTGGTTCTTGCCATAATAGGCTCCAGGCCTAAGGTGGGAGACAGACAGGGAAAGCTCTTGGGGACCACTCGTGAGAGTCTGCAGAGGGCTTAGGAAACCTCAGAGGAGGAGCTGAGAAGGCTGACCATGGACCTGAGCCCCAGGGGACAAGTAGGAGCTCAGGGCAGTGAAGAGGGAAGGGCATTTCAGGCAGACAGAGCAACTGCTGCCAAGGCGGGTGTGCTCCTCAGTGTGTGCAGAGTCCCAGGGCTCAGCTTCCCAGGAGCCTTGAAACCTGTCCAGTGGCAAGAGGTAGACCCGGAAGATAGCAGTTGACAGGTGCTTTTCAGAGAGCCTCCGTGGCTGCACTGTGGGGCGGGTGGACAGAGGCAGAGAGACCAGCTGGGAGGCTGGGCCGGGCGCCAGGCAGCAGCCAGTGACTGCAGCCAGGAGAGGGCGCTGGACTGCGTTTAGTGGGTAGAATGGACAGACCAGGGCTGGTGGGATGCGCAAGAGGAGCGCTCGAAGCTGCCAGCCAGGCTATGATGGATGCTGAAGAATGGACAGTGGTGCCCCTAAATGAGGGGGGGACAGTGGCAGGCATGGAGTCATTGGGGCAGAAAAGGAGGAAAGGGAAGGGGACTGGTGATGGCCAACGTGTGGCCCTATGCAAGCACCACCCACCAGCCACAAAGCCCCATCCACCCCTCCATGAAGCCTTGCGGTCCTGTCCATAGCCTCCTCCCACCCTGGGCTTGGTCCCTCCTGGCTCCTTGTCTCCCAGTCCCATGTGACTTGTCTCAGACTTCACAGTGTGGACTGATGCAACATGGGCGAAAGGGCCCTGGGGGAGAAGGAGCGTCTCCTGCTGGGGTCACCTGACCTGAAATTCCAGGAGCCCCACAGTGGGGTGGAGGCTGCTGGGAAACACTCTAGTTGTGGCCTGGATCTCCTGGTACTGGGGCGGCTGGTGTTGGCTGATGTCCACTTTTAGCCAGAAAATGGCATGAAGATCAAGAGGGAAGGAGCCACAAAATTTTTCCTGGTGACATTCTTTGTTTTTTCAGACTCACATCTATTTACCTGTCCATCCATCTTTCCGTTCATCTGTCCATACACTTACGTCTATTTATCCATCCATCCAACATTCTGTTCGTCTATCTGTACACTTATGTGTCCATCATCCATCCAGCCATTTATCTTTCCTTTCAATTGTCCTTCTGTTCACATACCCATCCATTTGTATGTCCATGTGTCTGTGTTTCCATCTATGCAGTTATCCATTCATCTGTCCATTTACACACCCCATCAGTCCTTCTACCCAAACATTCATCTATAAATCCATTCATGTGTCCCACTGTCTCTGCATTCATTCATCTGCTTTTCTGTTCACCCACTCATCTGTCCACATATCCATTCATCTAAAGCACCTACTATATGGGTCAGGTTGATTCTGTGCTCTGTGTTCAGATGGCCCCTTCCCCCTCGCCCCAGCTTCAGCAGAAAGGGGCGCTTGGCCAAATGTGACAGGCTCCCCTTCCCATTGCTCGTCCACAGGAGGTGCTGGAGCTGGAGCGGACGCTGGGTGGCTACCTGGTGGAGGAGCCCAAGCCCCTGCTGTTCAAGGACAGCTACCACAACCTGCGCCTGTCCCTGCATGACATCCCCCATGCTCACTGGCGGAGCAAGCTGCTGGCCAAGTACCAGGTGAGGGCTGAGCCAGGAAGCAGAGGGACCACTGCCCCCATCAGGCCAGGTCCCTGCCTCTGTGCTGAGCCAAGTCCCTCCTGCTGTCTCTGTTACCATCGCTGTCTCCCTCTGGTGCCCGTCCTCCCCAGCCATCCTCAGACATATCCCTGAATTCCGTGCCATCCACAGTCACACTCACTTCTGTCCCTGCCACACTCCTTGTCTCCTGTGCCTATGGGCCTCAAAGAGCCCTCTCCACATGGGTGTACATGCCTGACCGACTGGCTATACTCATCTCTAGTGCCCACATCCTTCTGTCCTACCCTGCATTGTGTGATACCATGGAGTCCCTGAGGCATCCCAGCCCAGATACATGTGCAGCAAACACATTCTCCCCTCTAGTGCCTTCCCCTCTTCCCACTCTCTCTCTCAATGCCCTCCTGGAACCAAGGGCCTGACCTACCCCCAAGGTCCCTGCCTGCCCCACGGCCAGCCTCGCCTGCAGCCCTGACTACCCTCCCACAGGAAATCCCTTTCTGTCACATTTGGAGCGGCAGCCAGAAGGCCCTGCACTGCACCTTCTCCCTGGAGCGGCACAGCCTGGCCTCCTCCGAGCTCACCTGCAAGATCTGCGTGCGGCAGGTGGAGGGGGAAGGCCAGATATTCCAGCTACACACCACGCTGGCTGAGGTGAGGCCTGCAAAACTGTGGGGCTGGGGGCTGCAGCACACAGACCCCATGTTCCTCCTTCATCTGGGCAGAAATGCTGTCCCCTATAAAGACATCGCTCCAGTTGGGGGTGGGACTTGGTCAGTTTTGGCCAACAGCCATCGTTTCCTGAGAGGTATGCAAGTGCATGGCATGTGCTGGGTGATGTAACGTTATTCCTGACCGCTAGGGAGACAGTTGTCCTGACCCCACCTGCAGGATGACACAGTAGGTGTTAGGGAGGACAGTTCTCTGCACAAGGTCACAACAGTGGCAAGACTGGATTTGAACCCAGGTCAGGGGTTCCAAGCTATGGCTCTCAACCCCTTTAAATCCAGATTGAGGTGTAAAAACCCAGGTCACCCAAGGTGACAGTGCCAGATCTTTCTTTTGGTGCAGTATGAAAAGCACTGAAGGCAGGCTTGGTGGCACACACCTATAATCCCAGCACTCAGGAGGCCGAGACAGGAAGATTGCTGTGAGTTCAGGGCCAGCCTGCACTACTTAGAGAGATCCTGAGCACTGAGCCTAGATCTGGACCCAGCTACACCGCTCACTTGCCATGTGATCTTGGGCAAGTCACTTCCCCTTTCTAGACTACATTTTCCCTGTGTGTAACAGTGGGTCAGCGTGAACTGTTTAGACCATGGCTAGGGCTCCTGGGGCCTCCTGACCGTGAGGCTGCATTGATATTTGCCTGGGCAGTGCCTTAGCACAGTGCAGCCCTCGCCCTCAAAGAGGAGGGCGTTGCCCGGGCAGCTGGAGACTCCCAGAGGAGGTGGGCACAACTCAAGCTCCAGGGCACCTGCAGGCCCAGCAGGGAGGCTGGAGGGGCTAACGCCCATCACATGGCCCTCTCACTCTTCCTCCGCCCTTCCAGACACTTGGCAGCTCCCTAGATGCCCTCTGCTCTGCCCCCGGCAGCACCATCACCACCCAGCTGGGCCCCTATGCCTTCAAGATCCCGGCATCCATCCGCCAGAAGATATGCAACAGCCTCGATGCCCCCAACTCACGGGGCAATGACTGGCGGCTGTTGGCGCAGAAACTGTCCATGGACCGGTGAGTGTCCCGGCCCTCAGCCACCCCCCTCACTCCTACTTCAAGTTGGTCAGACGTCCCCAGTCCTGAGCTTCCCATTTATAAGTCTTCTTTGAGGAGTGCCATGCTTGGAGTACTGGCCGGCAAGGAGGCAGGTTGTGACCGCCATGCTCTCTCCCATGGCGTGGGGAAGTGCCCACTGCCCATCTCCTGGGATGGGCTGAGAATCAGGCGCAACCTGGACACCAGTTTGGTGTGGCCACCATCAGCGCCACAGTGGCTGGGCCCAACAGGTGCACCCAAGACGCTTGCTGAGTGGATATACCTTGGTGTAACAGCTTTTGTAGCACTGCAGATGCTCAGAACTCAGGATGGCAGTGATGACACTGTACTTATTGAAAAAATGTGTCATCAACCCGCCTTGAGCAGATGCTGTGAATAAGACATCTTCCTAGAAATGAGTGGGACTTGCAGAGCTGGCTGGGGCTCTGTTCCTGCTATCAGGGCAGAGTTCGTGGGGCAGAACCAGAAGGGAACAGACGTGGGCAGAAGAGAAGAGCATGGCGACTGGGCTTGGACAGTCCCTCCTGGTGTCTGCTCAGGATTGGATCTGGTCCTGCAGTCCTGGGAGGTGACTCACTCCATTCCCATGTTAGAGATGTGGCCGAGGCTCAGAGAAGCACACTGACGTGCCCAGGGCCACCCAGCCTGCAAGCAGAGTTGCTGGGATTCAGACCCAGGACTGCAGGACTCCAGAGCCCACAGCCTCTCCACCCGCAGGCTCCCAGGAGGTGCTGAGCCCTCCCCAATGCCCCTCTTCTTCCCTCTGCCAGGTACCTGAATTACTTTGCCACCAAAGCAAGCCCCACGGGTGTGATCCTGGACCTCTGGGAAGCTCTGCAGCAGGATGACGGGGACCTCAACAGCCTGGCGAGTGCCTTGGAGGAGATGGGCAAGAGTGAGATGCTGGTGGCCATGGCCACTGACGGGGACTGCTGAGTGCCCAAAGTGCGGACTGGCAGGAACAGGCAGGAGGCGGAGCAGGGAGGCCCAGGACGGCCCCCCAATGGGGACATCCAGCCTCAGCTGTCCCCCAGCTTACAGCTGGAGTTGTTCCTCTCCTCCTCTTCCTCCTCCTGCTCCCCACCAGAACCCCAGACCAAGACCAGACCATGACCAGCCTTAGAAAATCCATGTGTTCTGTCACTGGGGGTCCCAAAGACCCTTGTCCCCTGCCGTCTCTCCTAGATCACAGCCTGTGTGACAGCAGCAGTTAGGGACAGGAGGTGGCCCTCCCTCCAGTCCTGCCGCCCTCGCTCTGTGACTTCTGGGTCCCCCTGGTTTTTGTTCTCTTCTCGCTTTCTCCCCCAGCTGTTGGTTTCTCCCTCCTTCACCCCAGCCCCTAAAGCTCTCACACCCTTTCCCTCATGAAGAGTCAAGTACAATTCCAGAAAACTGCTTTCTCCCATCTACAGTGAAAAGGAAAAGGAAGGAAAGAAAAACTTCGGATGCTAGTTAGGCTCAAAGAAAAAGAAAAACACCAAAGCCACAAGGGAAAAGAAAAACCCAGTTTCTTAGGAAACGCAAATGATTTATTATCCAGATATTTGGATAAGTCCTTTTTAAGAAAAAAAAAAAAAAGAAAGAAAGAAAATGAAAAAAAAAAAAAAACAGAAAAAAGAAAAAGAAAACTTTTTTCCTGTGTGTGGATAAGAGTTGGCACGCTCAGGTTCTGGCCAAGAGCGTGCGTGCGTGTGTGTGTGTGTGTGTGTGTGTGTTGGGGGGAGAGACTGAACAAGGCATGCTTTGCTGCTAATGAATCCATCTTGGACTGAATTCTAACAAGGCCTCAGTTTCCCCAGCTGTACAGGGAGCAGATGAGACAGGGTTTTAGCCATGGCACCAAGTTGTCCTCTAAACTCTTAAGCTGAGGCTGAATTCATAAAGCCCATGACCCTGAGGACAGGAGGGTGCCCTTCCCTCCCCCAGCCACAAACAGACACCCCAGGCTCCTCTGTGCTCCTGGGAGTCCAGATGAAGAGGCCATGGGGTGGGAAGTGTGGGCGCCCAGGAGAGAAGTTGGGGGCGGAACTCATGTTTCCAGCTCTGAACCTGCACCCTCCGCCCTCGTGGCCTGGGAGATTGGGAAGTGGCCTTTCTGAATGGGCAGGGTGGCCAGGGTGGAAGAGCTGACACTGCCACCCCAGGATGTTCTGAGGGGCACCTGAGTGGGGAGGGTTGAGTCCCCCCCCTTTGAGCCAGTGGCCATGGCCGGGACCAGGATCTTACAGTGGGCACAGAGGCCTCATCAAAGGCCCGTCCTTGGCACCCAAGGCTGGGAGGTGCCAGACACCCCAGGCTCTGGGCACTGGCCCCAGGGCTTACCCTGCAGCCCCTGAGCAGCCACTGGGACCATCTGGACACACCCTGCTCTTTGAAAGTCTGGTCTCCTATCCCAGCCAGTGTCCCCAGCCTGTCTTCTTTTTGTGGGCTCAGGGGCTCATAGGGTGGGAGTTGGCCAAGGGCAGGGGAGGCCCTGCCTGGAGGTTGGTGGGAAGGCTCCTGCCAGGAGAGCTGTTGATGGAGGCAGACGTGGAGCTCTAGCTCTGCTACGAAACCGCTGTGTGACCTCACACGTACCACTGCCTTCTCTGGGCATTCACATCTGCATCCTTTTCATGCCTAAGAGGCCCCACAGCTGCTGTCTGAAGCCCTTTGGGTTCTGACACGCCTTTTTCTGACCTTCCAAAGGGATCCCTAGTGGGCAGAAGTTGAGGTGGCCTGCAATGCCATGTCCTCTCCTACCGGCCCCAGGACAGGAGCTCCTGGCAGCTTAGGTCCAGCCAGCTGTTTCCCAGGGCCCCGAGCCCAGGACCATTAGCTGGAGCCTGCTGTTGGGGTCGCATTGTCCAGCTCTGTAGGAAAAGCCCAGAAAGCCTTGCCAACTCCACCAACCTGCTGAGGTGCTGCTGCAGGGCAGCAGCAGCTCGCGGTGCCACTGGGACCCTGCAGGCAAGCACACGGGGTTCCGTCTCTCACCTCTGGGTGTGCGTGCATGTGTGTGCACATGTGTGCTTTTATCCTTGGGCACGTCAGGGGTGCCCTCCCCCGGGTGCACACCTGCCCTGCCTGTGTGTGGGGCATGGCCTCTGTGCCCCTGGAGGCCCCGTGCCTGCTTTGCCCACCCTTCGCCCACAGGGTCCGTGTATCTCCTATGTGCCTCTCTGCCTCCTCTCGGGCCCAGCCTTCTGCTTGGGACCCTCCTCATCTCCCAGAGGGCCCAGGGTCCCTGCCCCCAGGCAACTGAGCCCGGTCCTCTCACAGGTCCTCTGAGAGGAGGTGACCAGGAGCTTGGGAGCAGGGGACAGCTCTGGGGAGAAAGGGCTGGACCCTACCTGGGCCATGACATGGTTTTATGTCCCAGGGGTGCAGCACTCCAGGGATGGCCCCAATCCCACCTCTGTCCATTCTGTAAACTACAACCTGTAAATAACGTTTAGCATTCTTATTGTAACAAAATTAATTTTTATGAAATAAATTATATTTCCTAGTCTAATAAAAAAAAAAAATCCAGGCTGTAGTCTGCCATCTTCTTGGCTATCTGTCATTGGGCACCGGAAGTGACCATCCTGCTCTTCTCCAAACTCCGCGAGGCAGGGGACAGGGAGGCCACTGTCGGTTCAGGGCCGTGGGACCCCTGCAGATGATCAAGCTCAGCAGCCTCATTTTACAGAAGTGAAAACCAGCCCAGAGAGGGAAATGGACCTCCCTATGGTCACAGTAAGTTAGAGCCTGGGCCAGGTCTGGATCCGGCCCTGCTCACAAGTCTGCTCTCTGTATGTGAGCGTTGGTGGAATCTATCCCAGACTCGGGCATTCCAGTCTGCCATGGCTAAGCAAAGGGCCAGAGGGGTGACACAGATGAGGCCCTGGATCCCCGTCTGCCTTCGGTTCAGAAGGATCTGTCCTACTGGGGCTGAGGCTGAGGGGGTCAATTCAGAACCCTCCCCTGGGGCAGAAGAATATTGTGCAGGCAGAAAGGGAATGAGGGACACACAGGTTGAGATTGTGTGACTTTGAACCCAGGGCTGCCATGCATGGTTGGGCAGACTGCACGCTCGGTAACACAGTACCCCATACACCCCCCTCACCTAAGAGGGAGTGTGGTGCCATTCCCACAGGCGGTACTGTGTATCATAACGTGTGTGTGTCCCCTGAGGAGTTTCCAGCAGAGGGCAGTAAAGGGTCCTGTTCTAATAAAATCAGTCTTGGTCATCAGTTCCCCCAGCTGGTGAGGGAGCACCTTTTTCTAATTTGCAGTGGCCCCTTCTGCCCTGCGGACCTCAGTCTCTCAGGAGGAGGAAATCCAGACCCGCATTTCCCAGCATGCATTGCCTGCTCTGAGTAGATCCTGCAGTCTCCCAAGCTTGGAGTGCAAGCACCCTTTGGCCCATCACGGGGAGTCACAGTGCCCGTCAGGATGTTAAAGACTCAGAAGTGAAGTGTGAGCAAACTGATCTCTTACCACAGGGGTCCTCGACGTGTCTGGCCATGGGATTCTCACCACCTGGTCAGGTTCGAAGTATGTGGTGCCTGTAGGCCTTGCTAGCTCTGACTTCTGGGACCTGTGGCCTGGGGTCTGTGCCAGGACTCAACGTGGGCATCCCCAACCAGCATATGACCCGGTAGGGGCAAGGCAGGCAGGGCACAGCACACACGCAGGCCACGGCTCACACTGCCCGCCCACTGGGCACCCAGGGACCATAAAGCAGCCACTCTGTGAGGCCTTCCCAGCAGATGAGTACAGGGTGAAGATCTATACAGGAGAGGACAGCTCTGTGTGTGTGTAGGGCAGGTGGCCCAGGGAGGGGTGACAGTTGGGCCTGGGGCAGGCTTCTCACACATAGGTAGGCAGACTGGGGTCCCCAGGACTCCCTCACCCTCTACGTGCCACTGACGTAGGCCAGCCCTCTCCTGCCACCTGGCCCTTGGAAGCGCACCTGAAAACAGGTGGGGGGCCAAGGAGTTGTGGTCTGGAAAGTAGGGGACCTGGGTTCCAGTCCTGATGTTGTGGGAGTCACTGTCTCTGCCTGAGCCTGTTTCCCCATCTAGAGAAAATGGGCTGAGACTTCCTGCCTGGTGTGGTTTGGTAATGGGGGGCAGTGTGTAGGCAGGAGTGTGACCCTCCTCTGTGTCACAGGTCCAGGCCTGGGTGAGAAGGAGCCAGGAGAAGATAGAGCAGGACTGGGTGGCTGCCAGGCAAGATGCCTGAAGCAGGTGGGCAAGGGGATGCAGCTGGCCTGTGTCCCCATCTGGTTGGCAGCAACCTTCAGCCACCATAGTGGCCCAGGAAGGGAGCTTGGATGGAGGCCCTAAGGGCAGAGGTACCCCAACTCCGGCCACAGCTCCAGGTCGGACAGCAAAATTTCCAAAATTTTTGCCCATTTTAATTAAAAATATAATGTGTGGCTACCGTTTAAACATTCAACAGATGCAACAGAACCTGCACAGAGTGCATCCCCCCACACCAGCCCCTCTGGAAAGTCTGTGCTGACACAAAAACCAGGGTGCTGGAAATATTGTAATACCACAGATTTGCTCCAGGGATCTCAGCCCCCGGATGGACACACGGGAGCAGTGTCCCTTTCCCAGTAACTGTGCAGAAATGCACGTCACTGATACCCTCTCCCCGCTGGGCTGCCGGCCCCTGACCCACACCTCCTGGCAACCCTCGGTCTCCTGCGCCCGGCTAGTGTTAATGTAGTCCCAGCACCTTGGGCTCCACTGTGGTCTTTGATGAAAGCCCTCCAGACCCCCAGTGCAGCTCCTCAGGGCTGGGGCTGCTTTCCACGCCCCTCTGCTCCTCCTACCCCTCACTAGGCCTCCTTCCTCCTCTTCTTCATCCTGTGACAGGGAAGCCTCTCTCAGACCGACTCCACCTCCCTACAGGCCTTCCTGGAACTGAGTCCCAGTACTGTTTCTACCATAACCCTGCCCCGCGTGGCAGCCCCAGGGACCGAAGAAGCCTGAGGTCAGGAGCCCCCAGACAGACTGGGGAAGGGCAGGAGTCCACACTTCGCAGGCTCCCTTGCTGTGCAACAGTTTTTTCCCCAATACTGGGGTTGAACCCAGGGCCTCTGCACTGAGCTACATGCTTGGCCTTCTTATTCTGAGACAGGTTCTTGCCAAATCACTAAGTTGTTGGGCTTGAATTCCTGATCCTCTTGCTTCAGCCTCCCAGAGCACTGGGATTACAGGTGAGCGTGCCACACAGCACGCTCAGGACCCACAATCTAGAAAGGAGACAGACAGACGGGCCAGGGCAGCGAGAGCTCAGGGAGGCCCCTGCCACCTCCGGAGATGGTGTCTTCCCAGCTGCACCTCATGTACGAGGCACTTTTAAGTTCACACATTCTTTTATGAAGCTTCATACTGAGATAAGATGCTGATGTCCTCTTAGCAGGTGACAGGCAGATGCGGGGCCGCCATCTGCCAGCGGTACAGCTATGGGTTGCTGCCCATGCAGGGGTGTGTGTGTAAGCTGGTGTCCTGTCGGTGACTCTAGCTTGGTACCCACCACAGGTGCTTCCCTCCTGGCCCCTCCGAGTGATGGTGGCCAAGGCTGCTCCTCTCGCTGCAGCCTCTCCTGCCTGACAGAGACAGGGTCGTTAGGTCACAATTTCCCAGCTCCCAGTGCCCAGGGCAGAGGCCCAGCACCACACTGTGATGACCGCAGCCCCCCAAGGAGGGTCCCATGGGCAGAGCCTATGGCTGAAGACAGCAGGGCTCTTCAGGACCATTCCACAGACTTCTGGAGTGGCAGAGGTGGCCTCGGCTGCCATCTAATCCATCCTCATCTGATGCCAGAATTCTCTCCACCATGGCTTAGACAAGGGCTTTCCTGGCCTTCGCTTGAGTACTTCCAGAGACAGGAAACTCACTGATTCCTAACAGTAACAATAACAGCTGGCTTTATTTTATTTTATTTTTTGGTACTGGGAAGTGACCTTTACACTGAGCTACATATATCCCCAGTCCTTTTATTTCTTTTTATTATTATTATTTTTTGGTGTTTTGTTTTGTTTTTGAGACAGAGTCTCACTATGTAGTTCAAACTGTCCTTGAACTCACTATGTAGCACAAAATGGCCTCAAACTCACAGCAATCCTCCTGCCTCAGCCTCCCACGTGCTGGGATTACAGGTGTATGCCACCACACCCCACTTTTATTTTTTACTTTGAAAAAAAGTCTTGCTAAATCACTAAATTGCCTAGACTGGGCTTGAACTCATGAACTTCCTGACCTTTAAGAGGCAGAACCTAGTGGGAGGAAGTGAGATTACTGGGGTTGTGCCCTTCGAGAATACACTGGAACCTCAGCTCCTTCTTCTTTTGGTCCCCTCCCAGCCGCCACCATGTGAGTAGCTTTGCTCCACTACGCACACCCTGCTGTGATGTTTACCCTCACCATAGGCCCAAAGCAACAAGACCAAGTGACCATGGACTGAAACCTCTATAATCACGAGCCAAGAAAAACCTTTCCTCCTTTTAAATTGTCTGGTATTTTGCCACAGCAACAGAAGGCTAACACACTTTTACTGCAAGGCCTGGTTTGACCCTCGAGTATCAACGGGGACAAGACTGAGCCTTGCACATCATCCCAACCTTTCAAATGTTTGCACATGGCTTCCATGGGCCACCCTTCCTACTGCTGAATGTGTCCAGTGGCTTGGCCCAGCACCACATGCTCTCCGGTGCTCCCTCAGGTTTCTGGTGGCTCAAAATGCAAACCATAACAAAATGACTTCTCTAGAAAACAGCCACCAATTAGAATTCTAGACTCACTGAAAACATACTTCAAAAAACATTTCCAGGGCCGGTGAGATAGCTCAGCAGCATAAGCACCTGCCTGGCAAGCACAAGGTCCTGAGTTCGACTCCCGGTACCCACATACAAAAAAAGGGCTGGTGATATCGCTCAGCGGCATGGGCACCTGCTGGCATGCAAGGTCCTGAGTTTGACCCCCAATACCCACACACACAAAAAAATTTCCACATCAATAAGTTGAGTCCATGGCTGACAGATTGATCTTGAAAGACATACCAAAAGGATGCTTCAGGCTGACAGAAACGGTTATAGAAAGAAGCAAATGTGGGAAAGAATAAGGAGCAATGCAGGGTGCAAATGTGTGAGTGAATAGAAATTAATATGGGCTGTGAAGAAGAGGTGATATCTTGTGAGTTTTAAAATAAAGTATAATTAAATTACATGTGAAAAGTAACACAAAAGTTTGGGCAGGGTAAATGGAATTAACATGTTTTTAGGCACCTGCATTATCTGGGAAAGGGGAGAATTTCCTAATTAATATTAGAATCTAATAGATTATGTGTGGGTAAATATAATATCCAGAGAGTATTAAACATATAAAGGTGAGAAATAAATTTATAAATTCATCAATCCCTCCAAAAAAAAAGCACAAGAAAGGAAAAAAAAATGAACATAGACTAATTGTGCTAATAGGGAAAATGTAGTAGAGTTAAACTCAAATATGTCTGTATACCAATAATTACATAAAGTATAAATGGACACAAGACTCCCAGTAAAAGGTAAAAACAGAATGGATTTGTAAAATATGCCACGTATAAGAAACACACATTACATATAAGGACAGCTGGTAAAATTAGAAGGGTAAAGATACATCTTGGTAAATAAAGCTAGTGTATACAAATCAAAATTTAAATATACATTAGGTCAAAACGTGTACACTTATCACATGAACAGAATAAGGAAAGGAGATCAAGTGCCCCTCATGACAGGTCTAACATGAAATGACCTTGGCTCCCACATCAAGAGGTGACCTATGTCCCTAGAACCTGGGTGGATGCTTGCGACTCTGACGCACAAGAGCAGGAGAGGTGACCTTATGTGACCTCTTAGCTTAGATCATGAAACACCATGTATTTCCTCCTTGCTCTCTTGCGATGTACGATGAGCAGCCGGCATAAAGAAGCCACTCATGCAGGGGACAATAATCCCAGCGGAGGGCCCGGCGGACACTAGCATCACCTGCGGACAGCGTAAGCGAGGAGTCCAGGTGATTCCAGCCCGGAGCCTGAGAGTCCTCCGCATGGGCTGCAGACACCGCGGGGCGCAGACCACGTCCCGTTCCTGATACAGAATCTGTGTCATAATAAACGTTCCGTGCCGCTGCGTTCCAAGCTGTAGTGGACTCGAGCAGAGGAGCTTCTGGAGCACCAGGGATGTTCCGCTTCTTGGTCCAGGTGCTGGTGCTGTGAACGTGTCCAGTATGTGATCATTCATAAACGCTTCGCATAGGACTCGCGCGCTAGCTGACGTGTAAGTTATACCTCCACAAAAAGGTGTGATGCGAGAAAACAAAAGAAGGGACAGAATGCGATGGAAGGCGTGAGGCTGGAAGCATAAGAAAGGGAAAGGTCCCCATCCCGGAGGCAGAGCTGGTGTTGAGTGAGCAGTGAGGCCACCGTCCATTGCCAGCCAGTGAGCACATGCGGTGACAGGGCAGCGACACGAGGTGGCAGCATCGGCCCGCAAACCCTGTGCACGACGGCCTCGCCACCCCCCCAGGCTGGCTGGGGCTGGGGCTGAAGCTGGAGCCTGGGGTGGTAAACACTGCCCCTGGCTCTGAGTTTTGACTGATCACCTGCCTCCCGCTCAGGGGACGGGAGGGGGGCTTGCAGGGCTCTAGTCTGGGAAATTGGGGACACTTTTATGGGATCCCTTGGGTGGCCTCTGGAGGCAGAATGGTGTCACTCTGAATCCTGGCTCTGCTGCCTACTACCTGGTGACTCTGAGCAATGCACTAACCTCTCTGTCCCCTGGTTTCTCATAAGCAAAATGGAGCTGACAAGGGTACCTGCTTGCTGGGGCCGGGCAGTGGATTCAGGGCCATGGTTCTTGACGGAGGTGAAGCCGGAGTGGGGGCTCAGAAAACACTTCTCAAAACTGAACTAAAGCGATAGGTGCCTCAGAAGCAGCTCAGAAACAAAGTTTCTCTCTCTGCCCTTCTGTCCCCTCTTGTGCCACTCCCTGGTCCCTAGGATCCCCCAAAGCCAGCCATAAGCCCTAGACAGGTGACACCCTTCCTTCTTCCTGAAAGGCCCCTATTCCTGTGCCCATGCCCAGAGGAGAAATGCCACCCAGAGCCCCGATGCCCCTGAACACCCAGGCTGTGCCTGTTAGCACTGGATCATAGCTTTTTGTTCAATCTCAGTGCTACATGGCTGTCCGTGCTTGGTTGAAACTAAGTGTAACAATGGATAGTCCCCCCTGCATCTTGGGCCTTCATTTCAGAAGACTTCGTGTAGCACACAACTCTGATTAACTAAATCTGTTCCACTCTCCTCTTGTTGGCCTGTCTTTGTTACAGGAGTGTCAGTGTGACTCCTTCAGTGGGGAGGAAGGGGCTCGCACCTATCCATCCCTACAGCTCCTCAGGTCACCTTGCTTAACAGAACCGGTTCTGTTTATGGGGCACCTGCTGTGTGCCCACCAGTGACTCTCAGTCAGCACTAACACACCTTGCAAATGAGGAAAAAAATAGGACCTGACTTCCTAGGGCTAACCAGGGCCCCAAATTAGGGCTGGCTGGCCCCTGAGTCCAGTCCTGTCCCCCAGGCCAGGAGACCTTCTGGGTCTCCCTGGCCAGCCTTGGCATCACACCCGATGGTTCCCTGGGGCCAGGAACAGCCCTTCCAGGATAGCCAGAAGGCTCCTGTCCAGCACACAGAGCCTTTCAGGGCATTCAAACCCAGGAGGGACAACAGGCTCCTTCAAAAGGCTGCAGGCATAAGATATGAACCTTGGGCCGGTGAGATAGCTCAGCAGCATAAGCGTCTGCCTCGCAAGCGCGAGGTCCTGAGTTCAACTCCTGGTATCCACAAAAAAAATATATATCAACCTAGTAGAAAGTGCGTGGGAGGTATGGAGACTCCTCCCTCCTCCTGACTTCCTTTCTTTCTCTTTTCCCTTCCTCGCTCTCTCCTCCTCCTCCTTTTTCTTTTTCATGTATGTTTAAGAGAAAAGATGCCCGGGCTGGGGCTACTGCTCAGCGATAGAGCATTTGCCTACAGTATGTAAGGCCCTGGTTCCATTCCTAGCACCCCCAAATAAAGGAAAAACCATGAAGATGTCTACTGGGGCACCACGCTTTAGCATCTACAAATCCTCCTCTTCCCTGCTGGTCTAACCATGCTTCCTGGTGGTTGTCATCGGCTCTACTGGGCTCTACTGCAATGTTCCCTGTGTCCCAGCCCCACTTCAGAGACCACTGGGGAACCTTTGGGGGCACAAGTGTGGCTGCTCCATTCCTAGACACTGAGGGGGTCAGAACTGGCTACCCCAAACTAGGACTAATCCACCAGCCCAAACTATGCCTTTTTGGCAGAAGGATCATTTTGAGTTGATCATTGTGAGAAACGCAGACAAAGGAAAAGCTGCAAACAGGACGAGATGATTTTTATGAGAGCCATTTACCTCTATAGAGAAAATCTCCTTCCCATCTCTCCCTCTCCCTCTCCCTCTCCCTTTTCCTCCCCCACCCTCAGCAGAGAGAGACATGGGTCTCACTGTGTAGTTCAGGCTGGCCTTGAACTCATTATGTAGCCCAGCCTGGTCTCAAACTCACAGTGATCCTCCTGCCTCAGGCTCCCGAGAGCTGGAATTACAGGCATGCGCCACACCTGGCTTGACTCTCTCTTTTCTGATAATCTGTGAGGGTAGGTGTTTTTTCACCTGGTCTTGTCATCCAAACAAAGCCCAAGAGTTCCCCCAATGTAGCCCACCCTATAGATTCTCAACTCTGTCACAGACAAGAATTTTCAGGGTGTGTCTGTGAGAGCAGGAGTAGAAAGTCTTCATTAGGCAGAGTTAAAAACACTCTCAAGGAGGATAGAGTATGGGCCCTTGAGGGAGCTCATTATAGTCTGCAGCAGGGAATATTTAGGTGGGGGTGGGTTGTGGAATTTGTGAATCTATACAAAAGACTCCTAGACTCAATTTACAAGTGACCGGTTATGGCCCATTTACGGGGAAAAGGCACAGGCCCAATCTATCGTTTCTGGTGGGGGAGGGGATTGTTTGTCAGTTCTTTGTTTGCAGCACCGGGGTTTGAACCCAGGGCCTTCACAATGAGGTACACCTCCAGCCCTTGTAGGTTTTTGTTTTTTTTTTGAGACAGGGTCTAAATAAGTCTAAATTGCTCAGGCTGGGCTCAAACTTTTAATTCTCCTTGCTTCAGCTTCCCAGCGTCCTGAGTTAATAGGTCTGAACCATCATGCCTGGCTTTTTTTTTTTTTTTTTTTTTTTTTTTTTTTAATGGGTGATCTAAGATGTTTTGCCTAAAAACATTTTTCGAATACTTTTGTTATTGGGTTTGGGGATGCTGGAGTCTCCTTCTAGAGGTGGTTCCTAGGTTCTTCCAGTCCTGAATAAAGAATTGGTCAAGACAAGCACCACTGCCCTTCTTTGAGCCTCAATTTCCTCATCTGTAAAATGGGGTGACAGTCCTATTTCACCGGGTTGTGGGGACCAAATGAGAAAAAGTTCATTAAACAAGGCTAAAATTAAAACTGGGGGACACTTCTCCTCAATTCCCTACCACATTTCAGGAAGAGGGGACATTTCCTTGCTTTATTATAGGCAGGTAGACAGAGCTAGGCCCTCGAAAGGAGTCCATGCAGAAGATACATTACAACTGCGTGGAGGCGCATTCCTTGAAGGCCAGACCTCAAGACAAAAGACAGAATGACTACACCCACATTCTTCCCCCAGAGATGAACAGCAGTGATTGATATTCTAAATAGACATCGATCATCTGGGGTGAGGGACCAAAGCCTCCCTTCCAGGAAAAGTCTCTGTTCAGGTCTGTGTACACTTGCTATGTCACTTACTTCCCCATTTGATCCCCATTTAATCAATATTACCTAAGCGATTATACTCATAATCTTATTGGTTGACCATAGTTTTGTCCCACCTCACACCCACCTTGCAGTTTCCCATTGGGTCAATGTTACCTGAGCGACCATATTTGTAATCTTATTAGTTGATTATAGTTTTGTCCCACCTTAGACCCACCTCACCTCCTGGTTTTGCTCTGTAAACTCCTTTGAGAAGTGGAGTCCCCAGCAACCCATTTGGGACCCCTTTGTCTCTCTTAGGCAGGTTTCTTTTCCCCCAATAAATATTTTCTGCTCTTAACCTCTGTTGTTCCTAGAATTCATTCTTCAATTTTAGAGAACACAAACTGGGCATATTGGCCATCTAGCAGGCTAGCAGGTTGGGAGTTATAATATTTCCCTTATTTGGCTTATTTGGAGGTCTGATATCACCCCTATATCAGTGTCAACATGTTACCCAGTTTTGGGGGTGCTGCAGTCTCATTTTAGAGGTGGTTTCTAGGTTCTTTCTGTCCTGAACAAAGAATTGGTCAAGACACACAGAAAAGGTAAATGAGGTTTTACATTATTAAAGGTAGGAAAAGAAACATGCTCTGCAGAGTGAGTTTGCGCCAACTAAAAGTAGGAAGAAATGCATACTCTCCAGGGCTCGAGCCGACCACTGTGAAAGACAGCACAGTGGCCAAGAGCTCGATGGCGGCCATTTTTTGTGTCTCCAGGCTGATGCCAGGTCTAGGCCGTACTGTCGATATAGGGGAAAGAAACTCCCAACCTGCTAGACGTCCGGTATGAGTTCGAGTTCTCTAAAATCAAAGAATGAATTCTAGGAACAATGGAGGTTAAGAGCAGAATATATTTATTGGTGAAAGAAAGCTTCTGTCTGAGAGAGAGACAGAAGGGGTCCCAAGTGGGTTGCCAAGGACCCTGTCTTTCCTAGGGATTTTTATAGAGCAAAACCATAAGGGGAGGCGGGTCCAAGGTGGGGAAAAATAGGAAATCACAAGGTGGGCATGAGGTGGGACAAAACTATGGTCAACCAATAAGACTATGAGCATAATTCCTCAGGTAAAATTGATTAAACTGGGATCCAATGGGGAAGCTAGTCAAGTGGCAAGTGGGCATGAAACAGCACAGGGGCTTTTCCTGGAGGAGGTGGGTCAGTGGCTCTTCCTGGCTTTCTCAAGGTGATGATACCTATTTAGGATATCACTGTTGCTTATCCTTAGGGGAAGTATGTGGGTGCATTCATTTCATCTTTTGTCTTGAGGTCTGGCCCTCAGTGGAGGTGTCTCTGTCTCCCCCACAGTTGCAATGCATCCCATCTTCTGCACCGGCTCTCTTGAGGGCCTAACCCTGTCTGACTGCCTGTAATATTTCTACTTAACTAGCTGTCTATAACACTATCAAAAACCTGCTCCAGTCTGCAAGAAGAATGGAAGATAGCACTCTCTGAGTGGTTCCATCCGAGGGCTTTGGGAACTGTTTTGCACATGTGTCTGGAACTCTGTGATCAACAGATAACGCTCACTTCCCCAGCCAGTCACCCCCTAATCCCCTGCCTCGACCAGACAGGGCCTGAGAGGCTCCCAAAGGGAGATAAGGAGCCTCACCCACCCTACTCAGAATCAGGTTGCAAGTTCGCTGACTCCTGTCACAGAAAAAAGTGCTGTCAGGACTTAAAAATTTTTTTGAACAGTAGAAGGAGAAAGAAGGAACTTTCAGTTAAAAGGTACACACTCAAAGAAATAAGTGCAGGCCTAAGAGAGAGAGACGCATTATGTCCTGGAGTGGGAACATTTGTGCTTCTCTCGAGGGGGTGGAAACCCCAGGAGAAGGTGCATACCCCCAAGCAGGGTACCAGCCCATATTACAGCCATGAGCCCAGTTTTGTTTTGTTTTTTGAGATGGATAATTAAAGCCTTTTTTTGAATTCTCTCTACTTGTTCCTTTATCATAGGATCAGGTTCCTGCTCTTTATTTTCTCAATTAAGACAGTGTATGGACTCCAGTATTCCTGAGGAACTTTGGGTGTATGGAAGGAAAGGACTCTACATTTCACCAAGGGAACACTACATGGATTGCCTTGGGTGACTGCCAGTGGGTCCAGGAAGTTGCAGTCCTCTGCAAAATGCAATTGTTATAGTTATGATTTCCTTGTCTCCTCCCTACCTTGTATTTCTTCTGTCCTCCCTCACTTGGAACTGGAAATTTGCAGGGAGGGCCTTGGCATCTGTCGCTTCACTTAATCAGCGGACCCTGGGTGTCACAGAGGGCTCCTCATTGTACCACCATCTTTCTGTTCACAAGTGTGGAGTCGAGATTCACCCTGGAAGCTTCCAGCTTCTTCCTATCCTGGGCAGGGGGACTTTCTGACAATTTTGGGTGCTGCTCCCCAAAGTTGCCTGCTGGGGAAGTGTGTTGATGGGTCAGCTTCTAAGCCCCAGCCCTGATCAATGGAATGACTGATAGCATTCATTCATCATTTATTGAACATTTGTTCTGTGTCCAGCACTGGTGAAACAAGGCAGAGAAAGGGAGGGGGAGCCGCAATTCTAGGAAGGGCCCAGGAAGCGGGGTGCAGGCCCAGAGACCCAGAGACTTCTAGGATCAGCCGGGGTTTGGAGGATGCTGGTAATAAAAGGGAGAGCCCAGGTCGGGGAGTGGGGAGGCTCTGAGAAGCTGTCTACACCAGCGAGGGCACAGCTTGAGGGCACCGTGGCACTTCTGCCAGGATGGGCTACCGCAGGCAGCAGCGTCAGGCCCTGCCAAGTCCCCTAGAGCCCAGTTCTGGACCGGTCAATAAATAGGGCCAGGAGTGGAATTAGGAAGGTTCTGACTTCTTTCCCATGTACACACTTGTGAAAATAAAAGGGAGAATCATGACAAATGAGGGCTGAGGATGTAGCTCCGGGGTAAAGCACTTACCTAGTGTACATGAGGACCTAGGTTTGATCCCCAGAACTGTTGTTTTTTTTTTTTTTTTAAAAAGAGCCCTGATAAAAGCAACCCTGAAAGGTTTTCACAATGGAACCAGAAGGCCCATAGGAAGCAGGAGTCACGTGTGATTCTGTGTTTGGGCTGCTGCCAGAATGTAAACTTTGTCTACCCTGACTGCAGGCATGCAGAACAACCAACCAGACAAGTACTTTGTCCCTGGAGGCCCCAGGTGCATATCAAGGGTTAGGAACTCTTGTTCGATGGCTGTTTTCTGAGTGTAACCTTCTTCCATCCCTTGCATAGCCCTGGTTCCTGACTCCAATGCAGGTTCCTTACGGAAGAATCCCTAGGGCTATGTAATAGAAGGACACCCTTGCTCATAGAAGCTCCGCCTTCCCTGCCTTCTTTGGCCCACTATCCGGAGTTGGCTAAATCTGTGGAGGTTTTTGTTTGTTTGCTTTTGTTTTTTGGTTGTTGAGACAGGGTCTTGCTATGTACCCCAGGCTGCCCTTGAACTCATTATGTAGCCTAGGCTGGCAAGCCTCTTGCCTCAGCCTCCCGAATGCTGGGATTAAAGGCGTGCATCACCATGCCCAGTCCCTTGAGTCTGTGTTTCCAACTTGCATTTCCTAAGATCCCAATAAAGCCCCCTTTCCTTCTGCAGGTCCTGGGTCTGGACTGACACCCCCCAGCCTCCGCAACATACACATAGCCGTGGTTGCAGACGGAGGCAAAGGTCAGGTGTGAAGCTGGACTTGCCCACTGTCACCAGCTGCGCTTTGAGTTCCGGGCCTCCCGGAAACCTTTGCCTAGCCCAGGAGACCACGCTCACCCTGGGGGCCGGAGGTCCTGCTCTGGAGCAGGGCGATGGGGGAAGAGGCGCCTGCACCAAGGGGCCCCGGGCAGGGTTCCGGGGGCGCGCAGCCTCGCCATCGACGCCTGTGAGCGGCGAGTGCCAGCCCCAGCCTGTGCCAGCAGGGGGCGCCCAGGACCGCAGGAGGGGTCGAAGCAGAAGCCGCTCGCGAACGGGGAAGAGCCGCGGGGAGGGGCGGGGCGGGAGGAGGAGGAGCCCGACCTGCGGCCTGCCGAACCCGATTCACAGTGGCCTCGCGGCCTGGAGGCTGTGGCGGCGGCGCGGCGGCGACAGTAAGTGCGGGCCGGGCACAGCGGGGCTCCCTGGATCCCCGGCTCCCCGTCCTGGTCACGATCCAGGGCGTCCTGTGCGGCGCCCCCCGCTCCGGGTCTGCAGCTCTACCCCATCCTTCGCGCCCTTGCTCCTCCCTGAGATTGGACCTCGGCGTCCGGACCACGCAGCCCCGAGGATCCCCAGGCGGCTGGCTCCTGGGTCCCAACTGGGAGGCCGATTCTGCTGTGGCCTCTGCTGTCCCCTGGCTTAGCTTCCCCGCTGGGGACATGGAGGCACATGGGAGATTGACTTGGCCAGAGTCGGGAATCTCGTTGGAAACTGTGCCCAGAATTCCCAGCCCACATGGGGGTCTGCAGCCCCAGGTCCCCCGGGGAGGGAGCAAGGCCAGGCAGGGGTGGCCACCCTGGGGAGGCTTGGCGCTTCCTTACCTTTCTTTGTCTTTCTTTTTTTAGTCCAAAAGCCAGCAGCTAGCTTTTATGAAGAGTAATAAGACTTTGCTCACTCCAGTGCCCCAGCCTGTGACCCAGGTTAGAGAAAATTCCTGGCTCCTTCAGAAGCTTGGTCAAGGCTGAATGGTCCTGGACAAATAGACGCAGGAGCTGGGAAGGTGCCCTGGGCGGGTGGGGGCCGAGTCCCCTGGCTGTTGGCCCTTGCGCCCCCCTTCCAGCTGGACCGTTTGCACCTCTTGCAGTTCTGTTCTTCTCCACGGGTCCTGATTACCTTTTACCTTTTCTGACACTAATTCTGGGCATGTCCATGGGTGTGTGTGTGTGCGCACCTGCACACCCTATCTGTTTAGGGTTCACGCTGGTTGATTGAGGCTCAGGAGGGGCTCTGCTTGGCCAAGGGAGTTTAAAATAGACTTCCTGACAGGTACTCTGGGCCCAGGTGTCCTGCAGCCTTGTCCGAGTGCCCCACAGGGGTCACCACATAGGAGGCCGGGATCACGCCCACGACAGGGAGTTGGGGAGCCCCAAGTTGCCCGGCCCGCATTGGCAGTGCACTAGTAGGGCATGGTGTGGTGGGGTACAGAGCCCAGACATTCAGTAAAAGGTGTTGAGTGTGCCTACAGTGCCACCTTCGCCTCTGGTCACAGCTCCCTGGCTCCAAGGCCTTCGGGAACTGGGACCTGGCAGACACAGGGTCAAGTTCCCAGCCTGACCTTCCAGGGAGGTGGAGTCCCATGTGGGCTCCAGACTACCCAGCTGTGTAACTTCACCGTTGCCGCTGGTAGCTGAGTGACCTTGGGTGAGTCACACAGCCTTGCTGAGCCTCAGACCCCTCATCTGAGAAAGGGGTCTTAGAATTATAACTAACAACGCTAGGCTGTTATCAGGCTCAAGTGCTAGGCGTGACCTTGGCGTATGTGAGTTCTGGGCTTACTTTTGGCTATTGGGGTTCTTTCTGTTTGAATGTGGGCCCTGAAAAGCAAGGGCCCTGAAGGCCTCAGTCTTTCTCTCTGAAGAAGGAACAGTAACTTTTGGCTGACACCAAGGGATGCCCTGGTGTTCCCTGACATCGCAAAGGGTGCTGGGCCCAGTCAGGGGTGTTCCTGTCCCGCAGGGCGGAAGGGCCTTCTGGCTTGATGCTCTGAGTCAGCTCAGCCTCCTCTACCAGGCGTGATGTGTGCGTTCACTCATTTACTGGGTCAGGAGAAAGCTGCAGCGGGGGGATCCTGGACTGCCCCATCCTTAGCACCATGGGAGTAGTCCCCATCTGTAAGCTGCTGTCACATCCCGGTGCCATCGAGCGCAGGAAAGTAGGATGTCACCTCAGGGCCAGTGAGCCACGTGACAACCCCGGCTGCTGAGGTTTGTTGACCGGCCACTTCCAGGCTGGGCACCGCAGACAGTGGGAGTCACAGACCATTGTAAAACAGGCCTCCCTGGGTTGATGGACAGGGAGATCAAGGCTCAAAGCGTGGTAACGTGACCAAGGCCACTCAGGGAGTACACACCCAGACTTCTGTTTCAGTGTTTTCTCCTGGGGAGAGATGAACAGACAGAGGCCTGGGCAGGACCTGCAGACCTCAGCCCCACCACCTTCCTACCCTGTGGCTTGTGCTTCGGGCCTCTGTTTCAACCAGTGAAATGAGGAATGGACTCTGCACGGTCATACTGGCTCTGGAGGCAGCTCTAGATGTCATGCGCTTTAAAAAAAATTTTATTTAATTCAAATGCTCTTGTTTTTATTTATAATTTTAATTTTTGTTTTTGAAAAGCTAATAAATTCACATAGTTCAAAATTCAAAGGGCACAAAAAATGAATGAGCAGTGAAGTCCCTCTCCCCATCCCAATCTCCTTCCACTGTTAGAAATGTCTTAGTTGGGCGTGGTGACACATGCCTGTAGTGACACTTGGGAGGCTGAGGCAGGAGGATCCCTGTGAACTCAAGGCCAGCCTGGGCTACATAATTAGTTCAAGGGCAGCCTGCACTACATAGCAAGGCTGAAGAAACCTCTTCAATGTCCTTCCGGAGGTAGTCTGTGCCTGTACTACAGAAGGGGGTGTGTGTGTATATGTGTTCTCTCCCCGACACACCTTTTTTTTTTTTTTTTTGTGGGTACCAGGGGGACGACCTCAGGACCTCGTGCGCCAACAGGCGCCCGTGCCGCTGAGCGATATCACCGGCCCCTTTTTCATATGTGGGTTCCGGGAGTCGAACTCGGGCCCTCGCGCTTGCAAGGCAGGCGCTTACGCCACTGAGCCATCTCACCGGCCCCCGACACACCTTTTTGCACAAATATTTCTATGCACTGTCCTCACTTTTTTGGCATAAAGTTGGACGGAGTTTAGGGATTGTTCTTTGCCCCTGGAGGGTCCTGTTTCATTTTCCAAAGGTCTTAGACTAGGTTTGCGCTCCAAGATTGGGCCGCAGTGTCTTACACCAGCCTGTCCCACACTTGTGTGCTACCCGTCCTGCCCGTGCACGGCTGGGGTGACCTCAGAGGCCACTACACTTCTGACATCCTGTCTTCCTCCACGTCTGAGTTTTGTCTTTCTGATTCTTGAGCCCATGGCCCAGGCTCCCGTGACCTGGCAGCGGGCACCATTTCATTGTAGGGCAGGCGAGTCCCCAGCTGTGCCGGGCTGCACTGTCTGCTCACCTCCCCTGTCTGGGTCTCTCCCTGCCCCAACAGTGGCCTTTGTCCCAGAGGATGACGCGCATCACAGCTCCAACTCCACCTACAGAGCCGCCGGCAGCCCGCTGCGGGCCGACCAGGAGACGCTGCTCGGGAAGCAGCTGGACCGCCCGCCGCCCGGCCTGCAGAGGCCCGAGGACCGCTGCCACGCCGCCTACGCCATCTTCTTTAGCCTGGGCGTTGGTGGCCTGCTGCCGTGGAACTTCTTTATCACCGCCAAGGAGTACTGGGCGTTCAAGCTCCGCAACTGCTCCAGCCCGACCTCGAAGAGGGACGCTGAGGACTCTGACATCCTGGTAAGGGTCCGAATGCGGCTGTGGAGATGAAGCTGTGTGGAGCAGTTGAAAGCGTTCCACGCAGTCCTGAGACCCGCTTTGTGTCAAGCGTGAGGCCCTTGCCTCAGGTGGCAGGGGGGTCGGGTGTGGACACAGTCCCAGCCTCCACATTGCTTACTCTGTAACTGGGGAGGAGGAAGCTAGTGGAGCCCCTGTGTAGAGTAGTATGTCAAACCCAAGACTCCAAAGTCCACGTCTCCGGGAGTTTGAAGGCATGGATTTAATAGCATTAAGTTCAGCTGGGAGTTACAGAAAATTCTGAAAGAGGTGTGGCTAAAGCAAGATGGAAGGTCATTTTTCTCTCTCAAGGCTGGGGCTGGAGAAGTAGCCTACAGTTTCTATGATGTTTTACAGGGTCAGGAACGTAGTTGCTTCAACTGTGTATAACTCTTGTCCAAGGTCACCTCATAGTCTAACATGGCTGTAGGAGCTCCAGCCATTACATCTGTAGGAATAAGGAAGAGGAGGAAATGCCAGTTGTTTTTAAGAACTCTTCCTGGAAATAACACATTGTTTCTGTTCGCATTGCATTGCTCAAAACTCACTAGCTGCATCAGAGGCTGAGAATATAATCTTTAAGGGTTTATCCCAGGGGACCAGTGTCTGCATCCATTTTCTGTAGCCAGTAACACAATACCACAGTCTGGGTGACCTATGAGGAGAGGAGGCTTATTTTGGCTCATGGTTCTGGAGGTGCCAGGTCAAAGGTCGCATCTGGTGATGGCCTTGCCGCAGTCCTGAGGTGGCACAGGGGCGTGTGTGTATATGAGTCTGTCTTATGGAGCCACCAGAATTCAATCCTGGGGCTCCACCCTAATGGCACCATCTCGGCCTAGTCACCCCCAAGGCCCCCCTCTCAGTGCCACATTCGGATTAAGCTTCTCCTCTTAACCCCTCAAGGCAGGGATTACATTTCAACAAGGGAAGCCTTGGGGACACTCAGAGCATCTCTGTACCTAGCACGGGGAAAAATGAAGCCTTGGGGACAAGTAATCTGGTCCCAAGGGAGGTGTCACCGTGACTCACACTGAGTGGATGCGAAGAGTGGGGAGACCTTCCAGAGAGCAGGACCAGCTGCAGAGCAGACTGTGGGTGCCCCTGTGTATGGTGGGGAAGGTGGTCACAGCGTTCAGTCGTCGCCTGGACCTCGCACGTCCAGCAGAGAAGTCTGGACTGTGTTTGTTGCATGGCGCTGAGCCCCCTCCCTTCCCACTCACAGCTGCCCATTTTGCCAGTGACTTTTCCCAGGGGCTGGAGTGAGGTGTTAAAGAAAAAGTTATTCAGACACTTGTAGAACTGCAAGAACTTTAAGACAGTTGCAACGGGGGCGAGATGGAGCTCAAATCTGCAAAGGATCGTGGGACATTCAGCCCGGGAGCAGGGCTGGGGTCAGAGGATGGGAGATGGGTTCTTTTCTTTTTCTTTTCTTTTGTGGGTGGTAGGGATTGAACCCAGGTCCTTTGCACTGAGCTCGATCTCCAGCCCTTGATATTTTTCATTTTGAGAGTCTGACTAAGTTGCCCAGGGTAGGCTTGAATTTGTGATGTTCCTGCCTCATCCTCCCAGAATGCTGGGATTACAGGTATGCGCCGCCACATCCAGATTACAAGATATTTTCTAAGACTTTTGCTCCCCACATTCCACCCCTCTACGGTTCTGACACCCTGGGTGGTGTTCTCTGTCATCCTGGGAATTCACAGATGCCCCCAGAGTCCAGAGCAGGGGTCATTCTGTTTGTGTGGCGAAGACTTCCCTAGGGATGGAGCACTGTGGTTAGAGCCCTGCTACTGCGATGTGGTCCATGGGCCAGGCACCAGGAACTCATGAGTGATGCAGTCCCAGCGCCATCCAGCCCCGAGTCCGGACTCCCGTGCTCCCAGGACTGATGGGCTCGGTGGACTTGGAGAAGCACAGCCTGGGCGAGTCTCCGGGGCCAGACCCTGCCTGTCTCAGTGCTGGGCTCTGTGGCCTCTGTGCCGCCTCGCTTTCCTGGTTGTAAGAGGAAGCTGCCACCGCCGCCTCCTCAGGTTGTTGTGATGATGGAATCCATTCCCGTGTGTCATAAGCTGCTGTATAAACATTATTATTTTGTTTTGTTTTGTTTGAGGCAGGGTCTCACTATGTAGTTCAGGCTGGCCTTGACCATGTTGGCCTCAAACTCATGGCAATCCTTCTGCCTCAGCCTCCCTGGGGCTGGAATTACAGGTGTGTGCCACCATACCCGGCTTTCTATAAACATGATCATGGCTGTGATCATTCAGGGCCCTCCCCACAGTCTCCACCACTCACCGCCCACGTGTATTTCCAGAGGTGCCCGCTTCACTGGGCTGCTTTACCACCTTCTTTTATTTACTGGTGACTCAAGCATCCCAGCTTTGGGCTTCCTGCAGAAGGTCGCTGCCTGTCCGGCTGGCCAGCGCCAAGCTAGTGTGTGTGTGTGTGTGTGTGTGCACCTGACCTGGCCCGCTTCCGTCGGCCGCCCCGCCCCTGGGCACAGGCTGCGCAGGAGGACGAGCCAGCCAGCGTGGCCGGTGTGGTCCTGAAGCTGCCCTCGATGCTAGGGAGCTCGCACAGCCATCCTCCCAGCTGCAGGCACTTAGCATTCCCGGCCCTGCCACAATGGTTTATTGCCTCTTCCCAAGTGCTGGCAGGTGCGGATGTAGTACCTGCGGCTGCCCAGAGCTCCTGGCTCTTGGCATCAGAGATGAGAGACCTGTCACCCCTCGATTCATGGGCCGGCTCCGGGACGCGAGCATGCTGGGCATCGTGCATTTTGCAGGCCATTTTTCTTTGCCTCATTCCTCACGCCTGCCACCCACCTCCCTGGTGCTTCCCCCCTTCCAGATTTCCCTGCACGTGGTGCTAGCCGGCCCTGCGTCCTGAGGGCCACTATGGAGGAAGGAGCGGGAGAGTCAAATGGGGCTGTCTCCTGCTGCCACCTGCAGCTCCGTTGGCCGTTAGCCGAGGGGCTACTTGTTCGTTTCAGTACTTTCATTTTAATATTTTGCTAAGGTGGAAACTGTTGCAGAGTCTGATCCAACAGGACCCACCCCCCCACACACGCATTGTAAATATGTCATTTCCAAGATCACCTCCCACCCCAGCTCATTTCCTTCTGCCCAGAACAAGTTCGGGGATGGTTTAGAAAGCACCCTCTTGCTGGGCTCTCTCATCTCTGTTTTCTGGAATAAGAACCTCAGATAAACCCACCACAGACTGTTGGCCCAGAACCAAAAAAATTAGAGCATAAACAAAGAAGTGGTGCCTTACAGGGAGCTGCAAAGCCCGGTGAGCTACAGCAGGCCAAGTACAGAGAGCAAAAGACAGTGCAGGCAGCTGCCACTTCCTTGGCCCAGCGTGGTGATGGGGGTGTAAAACCAGTGTCCTTTCCCTAATCCTGAAAGACAGGAAACCTATTCCTGGAGATAAAAAGCCAAAGGCTCAGAGAGGTTAAGTAACCTGCCCAAGATCACACAGCTAGGAAGGACTGCAGAGAATTTCATGGAGAATGTAAGTGCATAGATGGTAACATAAGTGGTCACACTCAGCAGTGTGGAGGGGACTGTCCTGGGGACAGGGGCCAGTCCACATCCTGACTCCACCAAACAGTCTTCCGTAGAGAGCACGTCCTTGGTCTGGCCTGCTCTTCCATCCTGCAACCCCAGGTGCCTTACCTCAGGCCCTGAGCACCAAACTGACAGTGTCCTTTGCCCGTGCCTCCTCCTTCGTGGGACCCCCCCTTCCCCAGTGATTCCTGCATGTTGTACTTGCTGCCCTGGGCCAAGACAGCACAGGGAGGCAGGCAGGAGGGCGATGGTGCCTCCCTCCCAGGCCATTCCCTGCCACCAGGTGCCCCCCCCCAGGTTCCTCTATGTGCATTGGAGCCTGTGGGGCTCCTCGCCAGGTCCGCAGGGCCCTGTGTGTCTCCACCAAGTTCTCAGCACACAGCCACGGGTGCCGCGCACCCACCGGGCAGCTATTGCTCTCTGGACTTGGCCTGCTGTAGCTTACGGGGCCTTGCAGCTGTCTGAGGCACCAGATTCAGGTCCCAGATGACCCAGGTTGTGGGGGAGGCAACCTGATAGCTCTTGGGAGACAGAGCACACACCTCTCTCACTGAACATCCTGTGCCCCCAGCACACAGCAGCATGTCACACATGTCTGGCTGTTTATCCCAGGCTATGGGGGAGCCCCCATTACTCCAGTCTGAGATAGGGATGACCAGGCTCCGTACGGAGCTGAAGATCCAGGGGTCACAGTGGCCACCGCCAAAGGAGACCTGATCTTCCAGGGGCTGGCATACACATGAAGTGTGGGGTTCCTGCCATAGGGAAAGAGGTGAGGTTGGCCTGATCCAGCAGCAGAGGGGGAGGCCTAGCTTGGCTCCTCCCCTTATTTACAGCCCCTGGTTCTGGCTCAATCCCCCAGCCCCTGGAAGAGGCTGCTAGCACGTCTGTCTTTGTGACAAAGGGTGGGCATTCCAGTCCAGAGAGGAAGGGCTACAAGTAACCAGAATGAACTAGTGTGGAGAAGAGGAAGCTGAAGAGGGGTCATCAGGGGTCTTGGCAGTGAACTGCTGACATTCCCAAGTCCCTGCTACACGCAGCCCGTGCCCGCCTGCACTCTTCCTTCACTGGCATGTGGTCTGGTAAATTAATATTGCTTTCCCAATATCCAGATGGGGAGACTGAAGCACACCCCAGGTCCTTTGCTAGCAAGTGGCACAAAGACATTTGGTCCAAGCTGGAGTTGGCAGAGCCCGTGCTTGTAACCAGCACGCTCTGACCTGTCCATGAGCCCTGGTGTCCTCAGCCCTGGCTGCATATTGGCGTCACCTTTTAAAAACAACTCTGCCTGCCCTTCCCAGCTAGTTCTGTCATGGTCAGGCTGAGAAGGGGCTGGGTGCAAGTGTGTCCAAGCTTTCTCTGTGAGGCTCCCACACAGCCAGTGGAGAGCCACTGTCCTACACTGTCCTAGCCATTGTCCTAGTGGAGGTAGTGGTCATTCAGCGGGCTTTGGCTACTTCATAAGAAACTTGGGTGAGCCTTCTCACAGAACTTCCTGCAGTACAGGTCAAGTTGTTCAACCTAGCATTGGAGGGGCGAGTGTCTGTCTGGGGGAATCAGAGTGGCCACCCTGCTGGAAGTCCAAGGAATTGGCCTCGTCTCAGCAGAGAGAATGGGACCCTCCAGACCTAGGTAGAGGGTTTGATGCTTGCCTTGATGAACTCCTCAGCATGGCTGTGCTGTCCCCAAACCCGCAGTCCTGGGTGATGACCTGGGGCCTTTTGCCCTCTTCAGGTAGATGCCCCCTTTAGGTGAGGCTGAGGAGCCCCATGCATGCGGCTGGGGAACAGAGGGCTCTGTAGCCCTCTCCTCTTCCTTCCCACTTCCCAGAGGAGCAGTAGGCTCAGCCAGGCCCCCAAGTGGGCGTCCTTACACCAGGGGTGGCGCCCTGGCCTCCACCCTACCATGCTGCTGAGCTGCTGGGAGGCCCTGGACCAGCCCAGGAGCCTCTTTGTGAGGTACGAGGGAGTGGGGGTCACCTGCCCAGGAGTTTTAAGAGTTTTGGGTCATTTATTTTGTAAAAGCTCTGTGTCTGGATCTGTCCTGTCCTCTGGGGCCCCAGGGTAGTGGAGAGGAACCCAGATTCCATAGCAGGACTCCAATCCTTACAGTGCCCCGACCTGCCAGGTGGTTTTGGGGGGACTTTGTGGTCCCAGGCCTTCCATGCTGGCAACAGGGACATGGTGCTTCAGTGTGATGGGGAAGGAAAGGCCTGGAACACCTGCACCGCCCAGCTGCTGCCAGCAAGGACTTCACAGAGTCCCAGCCACATCCATAACCCTCGCAGTGGGTGCTGATTCCTTACTGACTGAACCGGGCTTATCCTGCCATACTAGGTGCCCGAGGCTTTGCTTTTAGGGTCTCTCTTGGTCCTTGCTGCAACCCTAAGTCATCACTGTCTTATGCCCATTTTGCAGAGCACAGAACTAAGGCCAGACAAGGGTAAGTCATTTGCTCCCAGGTACAAAGTAAATGACATCTGAGACAGAGACCTGGGCCTTCTGAGCCCATGTCATCCACCCTTTTGACCCCTGAGGTCTATGTCTGCACTTTTAAATATTTCCTAACCATGAGGCACTTTGCACCTGGTGAGACCTCCATGTCTATAATGAAAGCCACTGTTTCAGGAAGTGGTGTCTACATCTAAAAACAAACCCTCTTTCTGATCGTAGTTGTCAAAGAGGAGCGAGGAACCAGTGGTGGCATTGCTGGTATAAGCCACACAGGATAAGGATGGAGACTTTGCCCTTGGGTTTGACCTTATACAGGCACTTGAAGACCTTGGGGAGCAGCGCCATGGAGGGCACAGCAGCAGCTGGACCAGGGGCTGCGAGAGAGGCTGGAGGAGGGGCAGTAGAGATGGTACCCCTAGAGACCTGTTTTGGGGAGTTTGATTTAAACAGAGGCAGGGCCATGGGGCCAGGGTTGCAGGGAACTGAGGAAGGGTGTGAATTTCCTGTTCTGTTCCTTCAGTATGAGACAAATCACGGGTAGTTTGCAGGCTGATGTGAGGGACCCAGTGGTGAGGGAAAGTGGGAGGAAGAGGAGGGAACCTGGGTGAATGGAGTCTATGAAGAGGCCCGAGGACTCAGGTGCCCTCCTCAGAGGACAGGGACTCAGGAAAGGATACAGACATCACATCTTTAGTAAGAGAAAAGAATGCAGCAAGAGAAAATAAAATTCTCACCACAACCCATCAAATGGGTTTCCTGTCTTTTCATGGGCTGCAATCTGAAATTTAGAAAGTCCACTGTGTTCTCTGCCACCAGCCTCATAGCCATCTTGTTCTGCAGAGGAGGAAAGGGAGGACAATAAGGGATTTGCTGGTGTCACACGGTAGCTCAAGAGCCGGGGCTGCAACCCCAGAGCCTCCAGGTTCCTGGAGCCCTCAGTAGGATTTGTGGCGAGTTTCCAGATCCTCAGCCCTGCCCTGCAGGTGTGTCTCCCAGGTGGTCTGTCCTGGGGACCATTCCAGACATGCAAAGGCCGTGGTGCCCCCAGGGGCCATGTGAGTGCCACGCAGATCCATCTCCAAATGGAAAGATGCGGAGCAGCCCACTTTCTCAGAGCAGAATTCCCAAGAATGGTGCTGGCTGAACACTGCCTTTCATGCCACCAAAGTGTAGCAAGGCGGGTTTCTGCCTGAGCACTGTCACCCCAGAAAAGGAGACAGTGGGGATGGTTTGGGCTCAGGTAGGATGGAGGGGGCTGCCAGTTTCCTGCCACAAGGCATGGGTGGGTGGGTGGCTGCCTGGCACAGAGGGCAGTCACTCCCTCCCTGCCAGCTGCCTGTCACTTGGACTGGCATGGATGACTGCTCCAAACCATTTTTAAAAATTAAAACCAAAAGCGAGTCAGTTTTCTTTATTCCCTCTTCCACCCTCTGATTCTAACTGCAGGTCCAGCCAGCGTGCCATTCCTAATAAATACACCTGTGATGGCTTTTTCTTCTCTTTTTAGCTCTTGCCATATCCTACAGAGGGAAAGAAAAAACCCAGCCTAAAACGCTTAGTCCTGCCTTTGGTGGCCCCGACTGCTCTAATTCTCTTCCTGTTTTCTTCCCGCATGTTCACAACTCCGTCTCCCACCTATGCCACATTCCCCGGCCCTCCCAGGCTATCGATCACTGGCTCTCTGCCTTCGATTTTATTTCTTCCTGCACACATCCTTAGAATCCAGAGGCGATTTCCTCAAAAATTAGAGGATGGCCTGGGCCTGGAGTACTCTGGTATCTTTTTAACATGATTGATCAACATGAGCGTCTAGGGAGCAGAACCCAGATTACAGTCTTTGCTCAGGAAGCCAAGTGGCTTTGTTACTAGGGGTGTCCATTTCTCTTGAATGCCAAAATGAGGATGGCAGACCAGAAGGCTGGAAATAAGGCTTCAGGAAGAGTCTCTGGCTTCTCCTGTTCTTGAACTCACAGCAGTCTTCCTCACAAGTGCTGGGTCTATCGGCGTGTGCCACTACACCCTGCTAAACCCATCTTAGAGAGAAGTTGCCTTGATCATGTCCCTCCAACAGGGACCACGGGGAAGCTCCCATCAGGAGGCCTGGGAACTTTCATTACCCTCTCACAGGGATTCCAAAGGAGGTGTGGAGAAGGGTGGCGGTTGGGGTGGCCTCGCAGCTCTTAGTGAGCCCAGGCTTGGAGATGGCTCAAGAGGCCAAGGTCATGAGGACTCACGCTGCAGAGCTCTGATCGGGCTCCCCATCCGTGGGTGGCAGTGGCTTTGTCTGGCTGGAGTTTTCCAGGTGTACTGTCTGGTTCTGATGCCGGCTTCGTGCTGCCTTTGGTGCCCTGGCCACCCAGTCCCTCCTCTCTGGGCCAGGGCTCCTGTCACACCGGCCCTCCCTCCCTGCTCATGCAGCCCCAGCTCCTTCATGCTCTCAGCCATACTCCCATCCTTCCCTGGACCAACACCCCAGTCACAGGCCTTGGGACCCACAGAAGGGACACAGCCTGCCCATAAGGGGACCCCCCCCAACCCTCTGCTTAACTTTCTGCCTGCCCAGGAATGATATGTGTCCGGGCCCAGGTCAAGGGTGCCACCCCACAACATCCAGGCCCAGAACTCCACTCTCAGAAGGTAGCAAGTTTGCATCGGCAAACTATTCTTGGCTCCAGCCTGCCCACTGCTGCTAATTTCATGCCCCTGTGATCCAGGTAATGCTCTGCTGCCTTGAGCTGCCACCCCCAGACTGGAATCGCTTTTTCTCGCCCCACAGGAGCCCAGCTGCCTCCACCGTGCATTCTGGAAGTGGGGGCCGCACAAAGCTGCCTGGCGGAGCCACTCGGTGGCATTGAGGGCTCCGAGGCTGCCGCGGCTCATAACTAATTTGCTGCACTATTTCAAAGTGTCCAAATGGCATTCTGGGGAGAGGAAGCTTAACTAGGGTCTGCCAGAGATTAAATGGGCTCATTTTGGGGCCTCCCTGCCCAGAGAAACCTCTTTACCTGGACTCTGAGCCCAGAATTAGATTCTTCCAGAAGAGCCGCTTAGCACGGAGCCTTGGTGTGGCAGGGAGGAGGAAATGCTCCCTGTTGGAAATGGGTTGCACATCTGGCCGGCAGGCTTGGCTTGTTTTTCAAATTGCATTTGAAGAGCATCTCTCCCCTTTCCCAGCGATCCCACACTGGGCCAGAGTGTAGCAGATGAAAATGTGTTTCCTTGTCGCCATGGCAAGTGAATCATGTGTCCCCATCCCCTGGCCAGAAGGGGCTTGGTCACTTTCACCTGCCATCTGGGAGCTGCTGGCAGCTCTGGGCTGGGTTTTGAGTCCTCAACCCCACCTCTGGGGACTTTGTGAGGGTTGCACAGTCAGGAGAGAAGCCGGAAGCCTGCCCAGTGCTACCCAGAATCTTGTGTTTATTTTTTATTTTTTGCCATGCTGGGGGATAAAGCCCTCATGAATGCTAGGCAAGTGCTCTGCTTACCACCGAACATACCCATCCATTCCTAGTGGCTGGCAGAGTTGGCAGCTTTTCTCCTAATCTTTTCTTTCTCTTGTTAGCACTGCTCAGATCTATAGGCCTGTGGTCATGCCCAGGGAAATGGGCAGGGACTTTGAGACAAGAGACAGCTAGCACACCTCCTCACTCTGTCTGCTCCTGCAGGCAGAGGGGAGACACATTGAACTCCAGCATCTGCTGCCTTGGGCCGGTCACCTGCACTTCAGGGCTGGGCAGAGGGAAGACGCTGCCCATCAGAGAGAAACACAGCTGGTGTGAATGGGCCCTCGGGTTGGGAGCTGGTCAGTGCTCACTGCTGGGAAGGCATGGATGCTGCCAGCCTGGGCACTGGGGCAAACAGGGAGGCACTGTGGTCCTCGTCATGGAGTCAGCTACTGCAGCCAAGACAAAGAAGCCTCGGCTAGAGTGCAGAGTGGTGGTGCAGGTGGCTCTGCCCTGCGTTGGAAAGTCCCGCCACCAGCACTGTCCAGCCATGCGGCGCTTCTCATGTCTACGATGGGGGCCAGTCCAGCTCTGCCTCATCATTACCCGCTACAGTAAGAGCAAATGGTCTGGGGTCTGCACAGGCCACGTGTGAGCTGCTGTGTTCAGATGTCCTGCAGGGGTTCCATGTCCCCACTTGGGTCACCCTGTGGGTGCCAAGGATGACTATTACCAGAGGCTGAGTGTTGAGCCCCTCCTGAGCCCCAGGTAATTTCAGGGTGCAGACAACCTGGTGAGATCGTGGATGGCAGGAAGGCAGATCAGACACTCAAGGAATGAAATTTCCTCTCCATTCCTCAGAGCTGGGCTTTGCTCCACACTGCCTTTGAGGATTCAGAATGCTGACTATGAGTGCCTCTCTCATTAGCACCCTGGAGGAGGTGGGGGCTGCCTGGAATTCTGCAGCCTTTCCTGCCTGTCCTCTAGCCATGCATGGATTGGGTGGACAGCACAATGGCCCATAAATCAAGTCTGTTTCTTTAAATCAGAACAGGCCACTTGGAAAAATCCCATTTTCCGCAGAGGGTTCGTTGAAGACAGGCTGAGGGGTTTGAGGTGCTCAGCAAGCATGGCCTTCGTTCTCCTAGTGGACAAGTGCACTGGTCTCTGTGTCTGGCAGGAAACTGACCACAGGACCACAGTGAGCTGTCCTTGTCCTCAGGGAGGAACAGGTATTAGTTGAAACAGGAAGGCTGCAGTGTTCAAAAAGACCCCGATGTAGGAGCCCAGCTATCTGAAACCCTGTGTGACAAAATGCTATAAATGTAGTGGCTTAAACAACATACATACATACATCCCACAGTTTCTGCAGGCCAGGAGTTTGGACACACCTTGGCTGGGGCTTCTGCTTAAACCCTCAGGAGGCTGCAAGCCAGGTGTCCACCAGGGCTGCTGTCACAGCCGAGGTGCCACCAGGAAAGGTCACTTCCAAGCTCACTCAGGTGATTGGCAGAATTCAGTGCTTTGTGGTTGTAGAACTGAGAGCTTCAGTTTTTTGAAGACCACTCTCAGTAACTTGGGGGATCACCCCCACTTCCTTGCCACTGTTGGGGGGCATTCTGTGACATGGCATCTTCCTCCCTGAAGGGCACCTGTCACCTTTGCTTTATTTTCTTGGTGGGAAGCCCACTGTGCAAGGATTGCATACTGCGCAGGAGGCAGGGGTCATGGGGCCACCACAAGAGTCCACCCGCCATACTTATTCTGCTGAAACTTTATCTAAAGACAGAAGCAGCAAAAAAAAAAAAAAAAAAAAAAAAAAAAAAAGTAAAATACACATCTTTATATCAGGATAAAGTTTAAGAAAAAAAAAAAAAAACCAAAAAACTGATGGGCTGTGCCACACCTGTGTCACCACCTGTAGCTCCCATCAGTACTGATGGGAATGAAGGCCCAGCCCCAGGTCCAAAGCAGGGAATTGGGCTCAGACAATGGAAAGGGACTTAGAGTCTTATTCAGTTGTCAATATTTAAAAAGCTTTCAACATTAAAAGACATGGTCTTCTGCTTGACTATCGACAAACCAGAACATTTAGTTATCTGGAAAATCCCCATCCCTAAAACATTCAGGGAATCTGAGCCTTCTCGGAAGAAAGAGATTGTCCAGCCCACGTGACAGTCATTCATGGGCTGCTGATTGAGCGACCACAGAATGGAGGGGCCTTGCCAGGGCCCCTCACTCTGCAGCCTTTCATTCTAATTCCTCCACCGCTCCCACCCACCTGCCCCACCTCCCAAGGCCCAGCCGCTGTGCCAGGATGGAATTGACTGCCCCAGCCCAGCCCGGGCTCTGCTGAGTCCATCGGGGTGAACACAATGGGGCACCAAAGGCGGAACACTATTTCTGAAGCTCATGGTTGATGGACCACTGCACAAGCTGCGATTATCATTTTAATTGCAAGGCCGCCCAAAACCTTATATTCAGGGTGCAGGTTTCAAAGGCCACAAAGCCCTCCGCATGCTTAAAAGGGGCTGTGGAAAAGTCTGTGCTTCTGACTCCAAGAGGCGCATTGTGATATCCTTCTTTCTTAGCCTCCAGGTTGCAATCAAACCTGCCCAGAATGGAGAATCTGACTCTATTTCAAGGTTGACAACAGGCCCACTTCCTCTGAGACCTGTGCTCAAACGCCTGGCCATTCCCATCTTCTCGAAGGCATGGCTGTGGCTGCCCTTACCATCCTACCTGGAACCCCTTGGAATTCACCAGGCCCTCTGAGCTGGGGGGGGAAAAAACCCTAGCAGGGAATTCTGACATCTTTTCTCATGGCGTTCAAGCTGTTAGAAGCCTTCACACTCCATCTTACACTCCCAGCAGGACATGCCACTGTCTTAACTGGAGAGAAGCACCTCCTGGGTTCATGAGTGATCCTTCAGTTGGCGGGGTGCTTTAGACAGCGGCAGGTGCTTTGCGTGTGTTGTTGCTTTGGCATCAAAATGTTTACTCTGTTAAGTTAAATTTCTTCAGCTTTCCAGAGTGGAAAACTCACCCAGCTTCTTTCTGTTTGCTTCATGTTTAGAGTTAAATCGTATAACTCATATAAACCCTTACATTTATACATCCTTTGCATGCTTAATACACAGCAGCTCTTATCACAGCTTAGAACCCATTACCCACCTGGGGTTCATGGTTTGAAGTACAGTGACCACAGCCAAGAGAGTCAGCCCTTTGCAGTTGGTTGTTTTGTTTTGCGGTGCTGGGATTTGAACCCTGGTCCTCCTGCATGCTAGGCAGTTGCTTACCACTGAGTCATGCCCCCAGCCCCTCTAGGATCGTTTTTCAAGACAGGTTTACTAACGGATAATGCACACACGGTACAACCCATCCTCAAGGATGGACAGTTCTCAGAGTCTTAACAGACACATCCAAGCCGGGTGTGGTGGCGCACGCCTGTAATCCCAGCACTCGGGAGGCTGAGGCAGGAGAATCGTTGCAAGTTGAGAACAGCCTGGGCTACAAAGTGAGCTCAAGGCCAGCCTTAGCTGCATAGCGAGACCCTGTCTCAAAAAGACAACCCTGCCAAAAAAAAAAACACGTCCAGTTTGCACACAGCCTCTTCGGCTCTGACTCCACCGTGCTGTGATCAGAAAGGTCCTCATCCTTCTGTGGCCCCCACAGCCTTGAGCATGTCCCAGAGGTGCTGCCAGGAAAATGCCTTTTCTTGTCATCTTGGTCAGTCTAGGAGCCGCTTCCTCAAATGACTTTGACCTTCTGTAGCAGCAGTGCTGGGGGAACAAGTCCAGAACTGGGCCTGCATATTTCTACACTGTCTCTTTTGGTTCCGAGAATGTGGATGGGTCCTGACAAACCCAGGTGGGTTTTCCTGCATTTTGACAGTGCGTCAAGATGGCAACTAGGGCAAAGCTGTTCCTTCAGATGTATGTAGAGTCCCCCACCATTGCTGCAGCAATGGGACAGGTAAACTGTGTGGGAGTGTGCCTCTCTGGGGACACAGACAGTGTCTCATCTTTCCTATGACCCCAGTACTCAGCACAGCTAAGTGTTAGCACACCTGACATCGGTGGCTGTTGGTTGAGTGGCAGAGTGAGTGTGTTAGGTTGGAGATGGGGGCGAGACCGTGTGGACTTGGGTGGACTTAGCCATGCTCCTGGTTGGCCAGGGACAGAGGGGGAAACAACAGCAGAGGGGCCTTACCACTCTCCCCAAGTGACCACAGCAGCCTCCCTACTTCTGTGCTTCCAGAACTACTTTGAGAGCTACCTTGCCATCGCCTCCACCGTGCCCTCCCTGCTGTGCCTCGTGGCCAACTTCCTGCTGGTCAACAGGTAGGCCTCCTCAGCCCCAGGTCCGGCTTCCCCTGCCCACCGCAGCTGTACTCCTGCTTCCTCGGTGGCCACCAATTGGGGGACAGCAGCTTGGACCTATCAATGCAAGTCAGGTCATTCCCTTGGGGAGGCCCAGTCAGGAGCTGGATTCTCAGCTTTCGGGCACGCATGGTGACCCAGTAGGCAGCCCGCTGGAAGAGTGTGGGGACACAGGGGCCTTCCTCCCTCCTCCTCTCAAGGGTCCTATCTGGGGATGCCAGGTGGATGGCACAGCTGGGCTGGGGACAAGGCCCATGGGAGCTGTTCTTCTGAGCACCTCAGAGCAACTGGAAGCTGGAGCATCCTGCAGCTCTGGTCTCGCTGCTGCCATGGGTCACCTCACCACCCAGGGCTCAGCTGGCAGCATGTGGGTGCGTCCACCCTCTACAGTGGGGATTTCAGACATTTTGTTGGTAAGGGTAGGGAGAGCCCCATCTGGGTGCACCACAGAAGAAGGAATTATTTGGCAATAGCATGGCCCATAGATCCCATGTGTGACTCTTACCGCCCTTTCTCAATCTGAGTTTGCAGGGCCATAGCCATAGCTACTTTGCCTGCATTTCCCAGGAGCTGCCACTGGGTGATAACAGAGATTTCACTGTGGTCCAGAAACGTGGGCTTCTCTTGGTTCTGGTCCACTGAGACCTCAGTTCACTGATGGGTTTTACTCAGTTCTAATCACTTTGTAAATTGCCAGGACCTTTGGCTGAACAAGATTGTAAGGCAAGTCTGGCCATGGGGAATGTGCTAGGATTGATTAGTGATGCCTGCTCTGGGTACAAGGGAGGAGGAGTGGCACTGGGCCCATACATGCTAAGCATGAACAGAGCCATCTTTCCAAACATATCATGCTATGGAGCTGTTCTATCTATTGTGTATTATGACCCCAAGCAAAGTGGCTTGAAACAATAGCAATAGCTAGTTCCCCTCATGTTCTGAGGGTCAGTGAAGCTTAACTGTGGCTTTGTGTCCCTTGAGCAGTTGCCGCAGCAGCTGGGGCCAGAAACCATACTCCCTACCCCACATCTCTCGCCTGTAGGCCTCAGGGTAACAGGATTGTTCAGACTGTGGCAGGACAGTGAGCACCCAAGACTGGCAGGGGGAACCTTCATGGTTGTGCAACCTGATCTCCAAAGTCACATAGTGTCACTTGCTGCACTCAGCTAATCAAGGCTGTCACAAAGCCCACTCAGTTCCAAGGGGACATAGACAGCTCCCATGGAAGGGGTGTCCAAGAATGTGCCCCTCTGAGAACCAAGGTGCAGCCTGAAAGAGAGGCGAGTGTCTGACGCACTGAAGGCCTTGACGTGCCCGGCTCCCTGGCTCTGGGGTTGCCATCAGTGTCCCACGGGGGAACAGCCTGCGGATACCCCCTTGAAAGGGGAAGGAATGGTGCTAGAAGCAGAGCCACTAGCCCCAGATGGCAGAGCAAGGTCCCAGGCAGCATCCAGCAGGAGGGAGGAAAGGGGCAGCCCTGGTGGTAGGGAAGCCACGGCCTCCCGTCGCACCCTCTGTCCTCCAGCCCACTCATGGTCCTCTCTGTCCAACGGCTTTCGGCTCCAGGGACCACAGAGGAGGTTTGTCTCACTAGGATAGCCCAAGCTCGCATGGATTAGAGCTGTTCCCTTCCAGCTCGGAGTCACCATCTGAATGGCAACAAGGTTGCCATGCCTTAGTTACCCCCTTTCTCTGCCTGGCAACTCAGGAGGGAGTCTGGGACATAACCCATTTTCCCAGGGGAGGTGAGGGGTTGTGCCAAGACCACAGGGCCAAGGCTAGATGGCCTGAGCTTGCATCTCCCCTGGTGCTGTCTCCGTGGTCGGGAGGTCCAGAAGGTGGGAAGCAGCCCAGCGCTGGAGCTCAGAGGTGGCAGTGAAGGTCCACCTTAGGGACCAGGAGGAAGATCACCAGTGACAGTAGCATGCACTTCTGAGCAGTCCTGGCCTGTACAAGTTCATTTCTACCCTCACTCAGCACACCAGGAGGAAGCTGTTGTGACTGCTTGGCTGTGGGAAGACAGGCCTGCAGAGATGCTGGCCCCAGGTGACATAGCCATTAAGGGAGGAGCCAGGATTTGTTTGAACTGTGACACCCCCCTCCCCAGTCTGTGCTTGGAACCTCTGGGCCACCTGCAGTCCCAGTTTTGCAGCCCCCCCCACTCCACCCCTGCCCCAGACCCCAGGCTGTTGGGAAAGAAGGAGGGCATTGTGTGGGAACATGGCTCAGCACGTCCAGGACCTTCTCTAGGAGGGACCAACCGCCCTACACCTGCCTCTGCCCTTGCCTGAGCTACGGGACCAGGCCAAGGGCAGTGTGTGAAACCGCTCCCAGGCCTCTGTCTGTTTCCAGGCTGCAGGAGGACAGTTTGGGGCTAAGCTATTGTTTATTTAATGTGTGAGATTGAAGTGTCTCCTCCTCTCCCTCCCGGAGTACCCTGGCTCTCTCTGACTGGCTCATCCATAATCGCCAAGTGTTTTATTATGTTAAATCTTCAGCATCATAAATACTCATGAGGAGGATTCACATTTTGGAGACATATGAAGAAATCAGTCCCCTGGGGGCCTGAGCCCTTACTGGCAAGGGGGTGGGGACAGCAGCCTGGGTACAGCCAGCAGCCCTTTCCTAGGTTCTTCACAGTGGGGTGGCCTGCCCTAGGCTCACAGACCAGAGCTGCCACCTTGGCCATGCCCTGTCCCCAAGTAGAACCCCACCACCAGCACAAAATGTTCCCCCAAAATCCCAAGAGCATCTCCATCTTGCAGAGAGGGCAGCCAAGTGCCCTGTGGGTGCCGTGGGGGCAGCTTGCACATGGAGCGTTTCAGAAAGCACTAGTGATGGCTGGAGAGAGCACCAGGCATGGTCCCCAGGGCCAGGAGCCCGTGGAAGGTGGTCCTGGTGGCTTAGGCAGCAGGTGATGGGCAGGCTCAGAGACCTGTGCAGATGAGGGAACCTAGGGGGACAGAGGCAGCTGTCCAAACTGCATTGGTTTGTGAAGCCCTGGGTGTTTGGCTTCTCAACCCCCACTCCCCCACTTCCCCATGAAGGGGTCTGAGTCAGATGTCCCCTAGTTTCTGCAAAGCCACCTTCCCATTCAAGCATCGAATTGCTTTATGGTGATCAGCACCTGGGAGAGCTCCCATGATACAGCCACATTCCTGCTGGACCTTTTTGTCACCGTGTCCATGAGAAGGTGGCTGGAGGCAGAGGCCATCCAAGCCTGGCGGCTGTGTGCACTGGATTCCCTGCCATGTGGTGGGAAGCAGGTGGCACCCAGGATGTCTGGGCCAGTGTGAGAAATGGCCCCGCACTGCTGTTGTTTCTTGCTTGTCAGTTTATGTGTCCAGCAAATATTTAGCAGGTGCCCAAGGAACTGATAAAAACTTTGGGGTTTGTCCCCCCAACCTCTGTCTCCACCTGAATTTCTTCAGATTCAGAATCATCAATTGTTGGAGATGTTGATGTTACCTAGTCTGGTCTGTTTCATTTTAGAGATAAGGAGATAGAGGACCAGAGAGGTTTGCTATTTGCCTGAGGTCACTGGCAGCTGAGCTGGGCAGGGCTCTCCTCTCCTAACTAAGGTGATGTGCTTGCTGGCTCTTACCTTGGGGGTGCGTGGGGAGCATGGGGGCCTATTTGACAGGGTTGAGTGTGTAGGATTATCCAGAACATCAGGGCTAAGGCTTGAATGCCAGCACCCTGGGCACCTTACAGTAGCCACTCTGGGACCCTGGGGTCCATCTGCTCCTCTTGGCTGCCCACTAGCCCTGTCCTAGCCAAGGCCCCTTCAGATCCTGGGAAAATGGGTCTTAGTGGGCATCTTAGTGTGAGGCTGACTAGAAACAGACCCTGAAACTAGGGTATAAATGTGAGTAGCTAATGTGGGAGGTGAAGTCGAGAGCCCACAGAAGGCAGAGAGGAAGGGAAGCACCCAGGAGAGGGTGTCTTGTCCTCCCAGCCCACAGAGGGCAGTGCTAATCCTGCAGGGTCTAAGGGAGCTGGTGGGGCACCTGCCCTGGAAGGAGGGATCTGGGGTGTTGGTCCACCAGCCTTCCCATCAGTGGTTGAAGGCTGCACTTAAGAGTTGTTAGTGGGGCTGGTGAGATAGCTCAGCGGCATAAGCGCCTGCCTGGCAAGCGTGAGGTCCTGAGTTCAACTCCCGGAACCCACATACGAGAAAAGGGCTGGTGATATCGCTCAGCGGCACGGGCACCTGCTGGCGCACAAGGTCCTGAGTTTGACCCCCGGTACCCACAAAAAAAAAAAAAAAAGAGTTGTTAGTTACCTATCACCTGCAGCCTGCTTCCTGGACCAGTGTACCCTGAAGTGGTAAGAGGAAGGGCACGTGGCAGAAGACCAGCAGCATCCCTGGAGAGTTTCTGGCAAGTGTTATGCGCCAGTTTGAAACCCTGATGTGGGGTATGCTTGGTAACAGATGGGAAAGACACAAAAGAGGACTTTCTCATTCTGTAATTGAAAGTTAAAGTCAGATCGGCCTTCAGGCATCATTGGATCTAAGGGGTGTCCTCCTGCACTGTCCCTGTGTCTTTGCATTGCCCCATCCCATATGTAGCCTCGCCCCACACAGCTGGCCAAGGGACAGCAAGCAGCCTAGACACACTCAGGAGAGTCGCTGTCCGCCAGTGTCCATGTATCCGTCTTGCAGAAACCCAACTGGTCCTGAGTGGGTCCCGTGCTAATCTCTAACCCATCCAGTGGCCAGAGGCATTGGTTCTGTGACCACCCTGCCAGTTCCTGTGCCACTGTCTGAGGTTGGGCTGCTGCGGGGGACATGGTTGGCACCTTCCCAGGATGAGTTGGCATAGAGGAGACTCCCAGGGCAGGGACGCTGGCAGAAAAAGACCCCACACCCACTTGGCGGTGCCCCTCTGGGTATCGAGTCCTGGTCTGCTCAGGGTGGATGAGGCCCTCCAGGGTGAGGCTGTGCATTCTTCCATCCTCTGCCCCATCTCATCTGCACCCTGAGTGCTTCTTCAGTTCCCTGGACACACACGTGCTCTCCCAAGATGTGTGTGCTCGTATCTGCCCTCTCGTCCTTCCAGTCCACCTTAGCCACCACCTCCAGGTAGCCTCCCCTGACTCCCAGGGTGGGGTTTGTACCCCTCTGGTGTGTCCTTTCTGGAGCACTTAGCACTGTGGACAGCAATGCCTCAGTTGCTCCGTCCTGTGTCCCGCACACCCCATGGTCTTTGACACTCAGTAATTGCTGGGTGCATGATTACAGAATGGGTACCCCATGACCAGAGTGAGCAAGAGGTGGGGACTCAGCATCCTGGGTTCCCCTCCCAGCTCCCTCGGACTCCCCAGGCCCCAGGCTGCCCCCTGCCCCTCACAAACCCTATGCAGCACCACTGAGGATCAGAGGAGGCTCGACCTAGCCTGGGGCCACAAAAGCATTTTGCAAGCCTCTTTTCTCCTCTCCATGCTCCTCATTTCACACCTATTCATGTACATAGATCTCTGTATTTTCTACCTTTCAAGTTTGTCTTTCTTTTTTTAATCCAGAAAAATCTGTGTGTATCTAATCTGGCTTTTCTCTTAGCTATCTGCCCCCCCACACACACACACGCACATGCTGGGTAGCAGGAAAATGAGCTAAATACCCAGTCTGGTTTCCAGCTTAGTCTAATCTGATGATTGAAACAGCCTTGGAGATGGTACTGTCTCTCCTAGAATAAAAATGTGCCTTTTCTGCAAGAGCCTCCTTCCTGCCTTCCTCCCTGGGTGGGTGGGGGCTGGGAGGAGCAGATGGCTGGGGTGTTGGGTGGCATTAGGGGCTTCAGGGGTTCCTGGCCCTGGGCAACACTAGCTTGTGCCACCCAGAATCCTTTATTCTAGAGGAGGCAGTAGAGCATTGTTCTAAGAGCACAGACAGGAGCCAGGCCCTGGGGTCATGGCTGAGTGACCTTGGGCAAGTTCCTTACCCTCTCTGACTGTTGCTTTATTTCCACATCAATGGGCTGTAGGAGAACACCTGCCTGACAGAGGCGCAAGGGAGGGAGTGAGGGAGACGTAGAAAGCACTTAGTAGAGTGCCTGGCACAGGGCACAGGCTAAAGATGATGAAGGCGATGATGATGATGATGGCTTCCCCTCCCCCATAGCCCACTACTGAGTTTTGGGAGGAGGAAGCCCAGGGGGCATTGCTCTGTCTGAGCACTGGACAAAGCCAGCGAAAGTGCAGCACTATGGGAGATAGTGCAGAGGCTTGCCTGGCATCCCTCTCTTGAACCTCACAGCCAGGTGAAAACAGCTGTGTCCACTGCGTGTCACCTCCCCAATCAACTCCTCTCAAGAGGCAGCTTGACTCTGCCCTGTGGTTCAGGTGCAAAGGCTAAAACCACACTTTCCAAGGCCACACGGCTCATGAGCAGGCAGGTAGGAGGGGACATCTAATCACTTGTGGCATCCTCACCCCAGGGTTCCTGTCCGGGTCCGTGTCCTGGCCTCGCTGATCGTCACATTGTCCATCTTTGTGGTGATGACCGTGCTGGTGAAGGTAGACACTTCCTCCTGGACCCGAGGCTTCTTTACTGTCACCATCATCTGTATGGCCATCGTCAGTGGCTCTGCCACTATCTTCAACAGCAGCGTTTTCGGCCTGACAGGCTCCTTCCCCATGAGGAACGCGCAGGCGCTGATATCAGGTGACAGCTGGACACACAGCTACCAGGTTCTTCTGCGGGGCCTGGGGAGGAGCAAAGGGAGTACCTATGGTTTTTCCAGAAAAGGAAATATGTGCTGTGTGCCTTTCAGCTTCCTATGGTTGTTAGAAAAACCACCCCGGACTTTGAGGCTTAGAGCCATTTATTTTGGTCACAGATCTGTGATTTGAGCAGGGACAGCTCTTTTTGGCTCCTCTCCATATGGGCCTTGGCATGGCTACATGGGCTTCCTCGGGCGTGGCATGTTGGTCACAGAACAAGTGTCCCCAAAGACCTAGGCAGAGCTATATTTTCAACTTGGACATGTAGGGTTACTTCCACCACAGCCCTGAGTTCCACTAAACTCGAGACAACACAGACCCACGGTGGAGTCTGAAGAAATCAGGCTGGAAGAACAGTTGGGGAGGGAGCCAGTGTTACAGCCACTTCTGTAAAACCCAGTCTGCCTTCGTGGTGCCATTTCTGAAACCAGCCTTCCTCTCTTTCCTTCCCTCCTCCTCCTTGCGTCCTCCCTTCTGTTCTTCTTCTGTTTTTCCTCCCCTTATCTTTCTCCCCTTGTTTTTCCTCCTTTTCCCTTTTCTGCCTTTTCTTTTTACATCTTATAGAGGAGGTGCCCTGTCCCGGGGACTCAAAGATGACCGAGCATACATCCTCGAAGAGCTGACAGCTGAGGGAGCAATCTCCTTGGTCCCCCAAACTGTGACATTCCTGGAGCTTGCTAACACCCGGCTTGGGCCGACCCCACTAGCTGGAGTTTTGATGAGGATGCTGAGCCTCTTCTAGGCAGCTCGGCTGTTTTGTCTCTTCCACACAACCCCACCAGGTAAATAGGGCCGACTCTGTCAGCATCTGTGTTTTCCCGGGAGACCGTGGCCCCCAAAGCAAGGCAGACGAGTGCTTTGAACATTATCCTGCGGGGGGAGGGTTGCACAAGGAGTCCACCATGCCCCTTAGTTATCAATGCCAGGTAGGATGTCGCAGGCTGACTAGGAACCTTGACAAGCAGATTGCCCCTCCCCACACCACACCAGTGCCAGACATCACTAATAGATATCTATCTTTCCCTCTGAGCCTCTAAATCCTTCTCCACGCAGCACTTGAGGCAATTACTCTCCACGGATCAGAGTCTAGATGTGAGCTGAAGTCTGTTTGCCATTTTTGATATAGGATTAGGTTTCTGGCTCTATCCTGGAAAACTCTTGGGCCCAAAATAAAATAAAAATGAACTCGTTGCTAAGTTTCCTGAATATAGTCAACATGCCCCTAGCAATGCTTCAAGAAAGGTATGTCTGGGCTGAGGGAAGTGTCTATCACACATTAATCCCTTCTGTCACCCCTGGCCTCAAAAAGAGCTCTTATCCTACACCTCCTTCCATTCTGCTGGAGGAGTCTTCCATGTAACTTCAGCCATGCCAACCACCTGGCCAGGAGTCAACCAGTGACCAAACACACCACTTGCTTTGGCAAGTGGCCCTTTTGGTCCCTCCTGCACTGCCCAACCTTCCAGGGCTGAGAGAGTCCTGTGAAATTGTCATAAAGTCCATTTTTACTAAGAAGTGGTAGCCAGACATGGTGGTGCATGCCTGTAATCTCAGCACTCTAGGAGACTGAGGCAGGAGGATTGTGCGTTCAAGTCCAGGCTGGGTGATTTAGCAACTTAGCAAGACCCCTTATCAAAATTTAAATAAATAGATAAATTGGTGGGGAAGTTTAGTACTTAGACCTCGGCATCAGTGCCCAGGATTCCCCACCATTGTCATCCCTGCGCTAGGCCCCTCGTGGGCACGTAACATCCCAGAACATCAGAGGTGTCCTGAGCTCCCAGAGACCCCAGCTCCCCTCGTTTTTTCTGTCCGGAGGAGCCCATCTGTGAATTCTGCACATGTTGGCTTCTGAGAAACAATGCATTTGTTTTGTGCTGGTGTTTTTTTCAAATCCCTCATTTGCATGTATTTCCATAAATGATGAGATAGAAGTAGGGAGTCATGAAGGATGAGCTCCCGGAGGCCTGCTTGGCTGTTGATGATAATATTGTAAATTCTCTCCAAGTGGGAAAGGGAGGGGGCAAATCAATAGGCAGGATGTTCAGATCGCTTCCTCGGGCAGCCACCGCATGTCGTACTGCGCGTCACCCCACTTCTTACAGAACGCCCAGGTGGGGATTACTGCTTCTCAGAAGTGGGCACCCTCTTGGCAAAGAGTTTACCCTGTTGTTGCTGCTTTGATGTAGGAAGAACAGAAATAGCCCAATACCTAATTGGGAATCAGGATTTATTTGGTATTTGGCACTTCTCTGTGCCAGGCACTGTTCTGAGTACTTCACATGTAATAATCCTCTTAATCTTCCTGACAGCCATCAGAGATGGGTACCGTTAACATCCCCATTTTATAGATGAGGAAACAGAGGCACAGAGAGGTGAAGGGGCTTGCTGAAGGTCACACAGCCAGAAGTAATAGAGCTGGGAGTCGGTGCTCTTAATCACCATGCTAATGTATGCATCTTGCCTTCCCTGAAGTCCTAGTTTCTGGCTCCATCCAAGCCAATAGAACTCATACTGGGGAAGCCAGGGGCAATGATCATCCATCAGGGCCAACGACTGTTAATAGGGACCCACAGAGATGTGTCCCTTTCCACCCTGCCCAAGCAATAGCGGGCAGAAAAGTGGTGCCACACACACCCGCTCGCTCTCGGCTGTGGGCAATCCGCCTTCTCTTCTCTTTGAGGCTAGACATCCCGATGGTCTAAAGGGAGCAGCTGTGCTCACTCAGCCCATCAGACGCAGTCCCAGGCACTTCCAGTACTGAGAACCGTGGTCCTGTCCCGTTCCCCATCACCGTGGTCTCGTGATGAGTAGGGTGCACATTGACCCCATTTTTCAGGCAAATAGGCAGAGTCGGGAGAGTGCGTGATCTGCCCGCACAGCGGGACTCCCGAGCCTTGTGACTCTTGGCTGGCATGAGTTGACTCTTCGTGGCTGTGATCATCAAAAAAAAGATACTCTGGCTCCCAGAAGGAACCATGTGATTGTGGCCAGGAAGGGAACCAGCACTTGATGACAGCCTGCTGTGTCCCAGGTCCTTTCCCAATGTCATCTGTCAGTCTTCAAGGCAGCTGTGTGAGCCAGGCATTGTTCTTCCCATTTCACAGATGAGCAGACTGTGGCCCAGAGAAGTCAGGAGAGCACCAGGGTCACAGCCGGCATAAGATGGAGTAAATGTCACGCGTACATCTGTGGGGCTCCTGGCCCCACTGTCCTTCTGCTGGGTCGTGCTGCCTAGCGTATGAAAGGTGTTAGGTAGCTGTGAGAGGTGTGGTGGGCACCTGGTCACACGGGTCACGTGTGAAAGCCCTTGGCAAGAACAGCATCCCTTGGGGGCTGTGTGCTGTGCAAGTGTGCATGTGAGTGTGCATGTGCGTGTGAGTGTGGGGCGTGTGAGCAGCAGTGTGTGGTGAGGCCTCATAGGATAGCTGTGGAGGCCGCAGGCAAAGCTGAGCTGGGACCATCCTGAGCAGCTTTCCAGCGCAGCTGGTGGATGTTTTGTGCCAAGGGCAAAGGAGAGGAACTCCAGAGCTTTCTTTCTTTTTTTTTTTTTTGGTGGGTACCGGGGGTCGACCTCAGGACCTCGCGCGCCAGCAGGCGCCCGTGCCGCTGAGCGATATCACTGGCACTTTTTTCCTATGTGGGTTGCAGGAGTCGAGCTCGTGTCCTCGTGCTTGCCAGGCAGGCGCTGACGCCGCTGAGCCATCTCACTGGCCCTCCAGAGCTTTCTGAAATGTCTTGCCTGCACCCAAGCCTCCAAGAAGGGCAGGAAACAGAGGAGGAGGGGCCAGGCGGGGGCCAGGGAGCAGCCCCACCTCCAAAACCTGAGCACTTGGGCTGGGACCCTTCCTGTCTGCTGTGGCCTCAGGATAATTAGAACTTGGGAGCTTTTTACATGGAAGGGGGCAGTTTTTATTTTGGTTTGAGCAGAGGTCCCACAGCTGCGCCTCCCCACATGCACCCCTGACTCTGTGGTGTCCTCTGCTCCCCGTAGGAGGAGCCATGGGAGGGACTGTCAGCGCTGTGGCCTCACTGGTGGACCTGGCTGCATCCAGTGATGTGAGGGACAGTGCTCTGGCCTTCTTCCTGACGGCAGTCGTCTTCCTGGGGCTCTGCGTGGGGCTGTACCTGCTGCTGCCAAGGCTGGAGTACGCCAGGTGAGGACCCGCTATTGCCCCACTCTGCTCCCCATGCTCAGAGCCCTGCATTCTTCATCACCTCATTGCTTTGATATCCAATTCTTTGTTTATTGCTAGTCCCTGCAGGAGCAGTGTGAGCTCCATGAGGGCAGAATCTCCCCTGAGCTTTGTTCCCCTCTGTCCCAGGGCCTCCAGCTGTGCCTGACTCACAGCACTGGCGGATGTAAGACGATCGGGTCGGATTCCCAAAGCAGTTGAAGTCTGCAAGTTTGAGGACAGGGAAGGCAGGCAGCAGAAATGAGGACTGAGCAATAATAATAATAAACGGGCACAGTGGTGCATACCTATTATCCCAGCACTTTGGGAGGCTGAGACAGGAGGATTGCAAGTTCAAGCCCATCCTGGGCAACTCAGTAACTTACAGAGACCCTGTCTCAAAATAAAAATAAAAAGGGCTGGGGTGAAGGTCAGTATGAAGGCCCTGAGTTCAGCCACTAGTAATGCTAAAAAAAAAAAGAGAGAGAAACAGAAGAAGGAAGGAAGGAAGAAAAGAAAAGAGAAAGAGAAAGAAGGAAAATTCTCATTCTCTGGCCGCACCTGCTGCAGCAGCAAGCTCAGCCACGCTGAGTGTGTCAGATCTCACCACTTCATACTCATGCGCCCTTGTTCCTCATAGGATTGATATTCATTACTATTCCAATGTACAAATTAGAAAACCAAGGATCAAAGCAGTTGAGTTACTTGCCTGAGTCCCACAGCAGGCAGGCAGCAGAGCCAGGATTTGAACACAACTCCAGATCTGTCCTTTTAACCACCCACTGCCCTGTGGGGCTTCTTTCCACCCTCGGGATCCCTTTTCATGCCTTGAGTCTCTCTTTCGCTTTGTCTCTAGTTCCTCCTTTTCCTTTCTTGCTTCCTGCTGCTCTTTTAAAGAAAAAAAAAAAAACTTTGGCTATGTTTCATTCTTTTCAAAATACTTTCTTAGCCATTGTCTGATGGAGAGAATGCAGGAGTTAGCCCCATTTTACAGGTGAGGACACTGAGGCCAGGATTTGGCCAGGTGGTCTGCCTGAGGTCCCTCGGTATGAGCAGCAGGGCTGGGAGGTCTGTCCTGACTCTGCCCTTTTCTGTAGAGATCTATTCTTTGCAGCAGCTCTGAGCTCCACAGTTTACAAAAAATTTTTTGTTTATCCCTTACAACAATTTGTGTCATTATTGTAGTATTTTGCTTCTGTAGATGAGGAAACTGAGGCTCAGGGAGTTACCAGACCTGCTCTTAGGTGGCTCACTGGTGAGTGGCAGGCAGAGATTTGACGTTGGGGCCATTTCTGGAGCTGTATTGCGCAGCCTTCCTTGTGACCTTAGAGTCCTTTCCTCCTGCTTCATTGCTCCTGTCCTTGTGAAGGGCACCATCACGTTGATCCCCAGAACACCCTGCCTCCACTAACCCCTAGAGGGTGGGTTGCTTTCCCCAGGTACAGGGTTGTAAATCTCATCAGCTGGCCTCGGTGGCTTTAGGAGGAAATGCAACTCGCAGTCTCCCAGGCATGGACAGACTCATGAGCCAAAATCCCTGCTATGGTTCCATGACAGCAATCCCGTGATTCCTGAGGTCTTGCTGGCTCACTGGTACCCCCAGACAGCCTGGCACCTTGGCATGCTTATGATTTTTCTTTTTAATTTTGAGACAGGGTCTTGCTATGTAGCCCAAGCTGGCCTCAAACTCGCAATCCTCCTGCCTCAGCCTCCTGAGTACTGTGATTACAGACACATGTCACCACACCCTACATGAAAATATTTTTGAGTCCCTAAATAAATGAGGAGGCAGAGACTCCCCCACTCCTGCCCTTCTCTACATTTTTTTTTATGTACAAAATAATTTATTATAGCATTATCTAGGTCAGCATTATCGCAGTGAGTTTTCTTCTTTATCAGCAATAGTGAATCTAAGATGATTAGGGTAATAGGTTTTCTAAATTAAATATCACTTTTATGTTTACATTTGTTTAAAGGTACACATTAACATTACAGTAATATTTACACAGTTCTGAGACATACTAAGTGATCATTACTTTTTTCTATACAATATTCAACAAAAAGCTACCTCCCCAAAATCGTTGAACAATATGATGACTTAATGGTTAAATTAGTGATAGTTTAAATTCTCATTTTGCTGAGAAATATAAAAAGGCATTTAATAGTTAATGCATAGCTGTAAGAGTAACAGTGCCTCCTTTTTGTTTTCTGCCCTATTATGCACCCTTAAAGCATGCTTCTTAGGATAAACTACTTGTTCTACATTTGTTTTGAGGGTGCTTTGGGTGCATCTCTTGCCAGCAGTATAGCTAACCTGCCCTGGTTGCCTGGGACTTCTAAGCAAAGTAAGACAGCTGGTCACCCCTGTTTCCATTGCATTTGGGCAGGCCGCGCGTTGGAGCCGGGCACATGAAAAGAAACCTCCAGGGCCTGCTGCTCTGTGCAGTTTCTGTTTCTCTGCCGATTAAAACCCAGGCCGAGGGTCCTGGCATTGCAGAAAACTGCTGAGGATGTCAGGTGGCTCCCACAGACAGAGCTGAGCTCCTGGATCTGTGCAGATGAAATATGACTTGAGAGGAGGCCACCGGGCTAGCAGGGGAGGGTAAGGCAAGGCTGTAGACTGGAGGAACACAGGAGGAGGAGCTCGGGCCAGAAGAACTTGGACAGCTTCCGCAGAGCCAGAGTAGCTGAAGGCAAGGACCTGGGGCTGTGGTCAGATATTTGAAAGACATATAAATGCCCTCATGCAGATTAACAGAGCAGGTTACTAGGGTGGGCAAGAGTGGTTCAGAGGAGAGGTAAATTGGTACTTCCTATGCAGACAGCAGTTTATAAATATCTATCAAAATTTTAAAGACGCAAACCTTTTAATCCAGCAATCTCCTCTTCTAGAAATCTGCCTTACCAAAATACTGGGATACATGTGCAAAGATTTATGTATAGGGGAATCCATTGTGCTATTACTGGTAGTAGTGAAAAATTGGAGCCCACCTAAATGTCCATCTACAGGGGAGCAGTTGAGTTGTATATAACACACTGAACCATTATCCAGTAACACAACAGAGAGGGGACATAGGGCCCTGTGTCCCTGGGAAGAAGGACAGCTGCAAGGTAGTATCCTTTATTTACTGATGCAATCAGTAAAACCCAGACTGGGGAGACAGCACAGGACAAAAAGGAAAAAAGAAAATGGAGACTTCCAGGCCAGAAGGCTTATTACATTCATGCATACACGTGGACCTTCTCGGGGTCCTTATTTGAAAAAATCAACTGTATACCAAAAAAATAAATAAATAAATAAAAAAGTTTGTGAGACAAAAGGGAAAAGGAGAATACTGCCTAGATAACTGGTGCTTTTTAAAAATTTGCATATATGTTTAACTCCCACAGTATAAAGAGATAGCATGTGGATTGGAAGTATTCTCAAACCATGTATCCGATAATGGTTTAATATCCAAACTAGATAAGGAACTCAATAGCAAGAAAAGAACCTAATTAAAAAATGGAAAAAAAAAATGGGCAAAGGCCCTAAATAGATACTCCTCAAAAATGACATGCAACTGGCTAACAGATGTGAAAAATGCATTTATATATGCATTTATGGATAATACATGTTATGTATGTGCATTTATGAGAAATACATGCGTGATTTAGCTATGTGTTATTTTATAGTATATTTAGGCATTCTGTCATTCCAGAAAATCTTACATATAGTTTTTGCCCACTTTTGCTTTAGAACCAAAACTCAGAGAGTGTGTGTGTGTGTGTGTGTGTGTGTGTGTGTGTGTTTACACGAGTGTGGGATATTACCTGCCAGGTTGTTAATGGTCAGTACCATTCAGGAATAAGATCAGAGGCAGAAGGGAGTGAGAGTTTTCTTCTGCTGTGTCATTTCTCTGTTATTGCAGTTCACTGCGTCACGCATATTGCTTTTGTGATTTTAAAATTTCATATTTTTAAATGCTATTTAATTTCTACCTCTCCCCCCCTCCAAAACACGTACAGATGAGCCAGGACAGGAGCCTAAGCTCAGTGGGGTCAGGGCTGGTCTCTTCTGTCCCTGCTTTTGGTGTGGCCACCACCACTGATCAAGGGACCAGAGTCCAGCCTGGCAGGCAGGCTGGGGACAGCACGGGTTTTCCTCTGGCCACCCACACCAGCATGTATTATCTCAGGGAGTCTGGGCTGGTGGATGCTCAGGGGCCTTGGCTTTGTGTTCTGGGCACCCACTGCGACTTTGCATTATCTGAGGTCTCCCACTCCTTGTCCCTGGAAGTCCCAAGTGACCTGCTCCATGGTGGCCTCTAACCACACCACTTCCCTCCCTGCAGGTACTACATGAAGCCTGTTGGTCCTGTCCGTGTGTTTTCTGGTGAAGAGGAGCTGTCACAGGAGTGCCCCCATTCTCCTTTGGTGGCCCCCAGACCCCTTGAGTCCCACACACCGCCCCTACGACCCATTTTAAAGAAGACTGCTGGCCTGGGCTTCTGCATTGTCTACCTGTTCTTCATCACCGCCCTCATCTTCCCTGCCATCTCTACCAACATCGAGTCCCTCCACAAGGACTCAGGCTCACCATGGACCACCAAATTCTTCGTGCCCCTCACCACCTTTCTCCTGTTCAACTTCGCCGACCTGTGCGGCCGGCAGGTCACAGCCTGGATCCAGGTGCCGGGCCCCAACAGCAAGGTGCTCCCTGGGCTGTCACTGCTACGCACTGGCCTCATCCCACTTTTTGTGCTGTGTAACTACCAGCCCCGCATCCACCTGACCACGGTGGTCTTCCAGTCTGACGTCTACCCCGTGCTCTTCACCTGCCTGCTGGGGCTGAGCAATGGCTACCTCAGCACCTTGGCTCTCATCTATGGGCCCAAGATTGTGCCCAGGGAGCTGGCTGAGGCCACCGGGGTGGTGATGTCCTTTTACTTATATATGGGCTTGATGCTGGGCTCAGCGTGCTCGGCCCTGCTGGAGCACCTCATCTAGGAGGGGGTGGCAAGAACGTCAATGCTGCGTGAGGCTTTGGGCTCCTAGGAGATGGGGCAGCGAGGCCAAGGGTTCACAGGGCGTGGAGGAAAGGTTAGAGTTTTTCTTGGTGCAGAAAGCATAGCATATTTGGGCCTCCGCCCTCCTAAGATGCCAGTGAGCCATGTCCTTGCCCATCCTGTGCAAGGAGAAACATTCCAGACACTTTAACAGAACTCGTTAGGGACGTATGAAGAAGACAGTTACAAAGAGGGATATCACCTTCGTAGCTGATAGGACACCCTCTGGTGTTTTGAATCTGAGTTGTCACCAGTCCAGAATTCAGTGGTGATACTCTTTATTCCCCCAGAAAGATGGGAGAGATTCTCAGCCCTCCCTTCTCTGATGGGGGCCCCCTGGAGTGGAGGTCCCCCTGGGATGGCCAGTCCTCAGGCCCAAGTCCAAGCCTGCACAGACCCTGGTTCTGTGGTGAGCGGGTGCCCACCAGCCAGACTGGAAAGTCTGGAGAGATGGGCCTTGCTGAGTTCTTCCTGCCCCCTGGAAGCCTCCCTGGGCCAGGGTCTGAGATCATCAGGCCTAGGTTCATTATGGCCTGGTGGGTTACAGCCTGGGCCAGGGCAGGGTCTTCTAACATTTATGTTTACAACCTATCAAGGCCATTGGTTCAAGGGCCCAATAAATCCTGGAGTATTCAGTGTACCCTTACTGTGTCTGTATTGGACAGGGTCTTGGCAAGAAGCAACATACTAAGATTGGGTGATTTGGGGACTTTTTTTTTTTGTTAGTTTTATTTCTATCAGTACACGTTTGCAGTTCATAATGTTTACATTTCTTGTGGGGCATTGGTACATGTGCATAACACATCTTAATTCTTTTTTCATCCCCTTTCCCTCCCCTCCCTCTATCTCTTGGTCTCCTTCCCTTTTGCAAAAGATCTATTTCTTGAGGACATCATAAAAGCAGGTGTAGGAACCCAAAGGGTGGTGTGCACTGTTCAAGAACTCATAACAGTGAGGCTCTTCCTCCCAGGCCCGAAGGCAGAGGTGAACAAGTGACCCTGAAGCCTGAAAATGTGACCTTGTGATCTTGGGGCAGGGAGGGCCATGTCCAGCCTGCTGAGCCCTCAGGAGGAGCTGAAGATACTTTCCTGCCCTGCCTCCTGCTATCCCCTCCGTGTCCTTAAGGACTGAGCAGCAGGTGGTGAAGGTGATAAAAGGGGGTGGCCAGGGAGCCAAGAGGTAAGCAAACTGCAGTCCCAGGTGTCACAGCCCAGCTGGAAACTGGGTTTCCCAGGTTCCCAGTTTACAGGTGTCAGCGGGACTCCGAAGCTTTGCTTGGCAGAACTCAGGGAGCCCTGTTCTGGTTCAGTTCCCGGTAATTGTGAATGTTGGAGTGTGGCTCCCTGGAGAGTCTGCAGCAGCCCTGCCATTTGTGATGACTGACGCGAACAGGAATTTGGATTCTGAGGTGCCTGGAAGGCACCCACAACGGTGTTCCTCAGGGAAAGAGGCTTCTTTGCGACCAGAGAGACGGAACCAGATCAGTCCAGGAGCTCTTCCTCAAGACCACCAGGCGGCCCCCAGAAGTGGCGGCCCCAAGAGCTGTGAAGGAGCCCTGCCCTCTGCGGGAGGCTGCTTCAAGGTGTCCTGTGGACGGCTGATTAAACCGGAAAGCAATGGTAATCCACCCGGTGGCAGCGGCTTAGGTCCCCCACCGTCGCAGTCTGGTTCACACTCTGTCTCCGTGGCTGCAGAATTGAAGCAGACACCCTTGAGAGGTTTTCTCAACTTAATACCTACTAAAAGAAAAAAAGAAACGCTCTTCCCTCCCCTGGCAGGAGCCCAACCCTGCCCTTGCCCCCCCCACGGTGTGGCTAATTTGGGGTGTAGGTCTGGCTGGTGACTCTTCCGGCACATGTCTGTGTTAAAGCAAAACAGCAGTGTGTGAGCTGCCCGCAGGAGACCACTCTGGAGATAACTGGAAGGAGCAGTGGGCGGCTCACGTGCTGTCAGGGCAGGGTAGCCAGAGATGGAGGAGGCGTCCTTGTGAGAGAAGTGATTTGAAGTCAGCATGGAGTGAAGGGGCAAGAGGGTGCAGCCTGGAAAGGATGCTGCACCCGCCTCGCTGGAGGGGGTGCTGCTGTGTTACTTTAGTTGGGCATATTACAAAGGTTCTTTCCCTTCCAGGGAGGGAGGAAGGGATACAAAGTTCATGTCCAGGCAGAGGGGCTCTTTGGCACCCTTTGCTGTGAGCAGCTCATGCCATTTGGCCCCTCTGCTCTGGGCTTGAGTCTCATGTGACCACAGTGAGTTTGTGAAACCAGCTTGAGCCATGGCAAAACTTGCTAAAGGGAAGGGGACTTCGCTGTGTGGGAGGAGGCTGCCCAGAGAAGTTCCCTTTGTCTAGTCATTCTATGATTTCATCCCAAGCGGTGGTTACTAGGCAAGGCCTTGTGTGTTCCTGGACTTGGCACCTTCTCTTCTCCCTTTAATCAACAGAGAAAGCCAGGTCCTCTACAAAAATGCTTGTTCCCCCTGTGCATGGGGACAGAAGGGGCCTGGAGCCTGGGGTGGGTGTCCAAAGCTCCTTCATCCCTGGCCTGTCACCCAGTGCTCCAGGAAGATGAGGGGGTCTGCTGCCTGGGGGAGGACACCATGCAGCCCGGCTTCAGGACCACATGGACACTGTCCTAGAGAGCTCCGAGTGGAAATGGGGGATGGGGGCAAGCCCTGGTGACATTTAATTTGGGTTGAGCCCTGTGCGCATCCCACTCTGCGGGCCTGCAGAGCAGAAGTCTCAGGTACCTATTTTACCACCCTCGTGTCCTGGTAACAGCATGGGCAGTGCCAGCTGTGTCCAAAGCCCAACACCCAAGTCCTGTTGCCCCTCACCCACTGGCTGAGACCAGCCTGGGCCTCAGGCCAGCTTTGACCCTGGGAGGATCCCGGAAGGAATTTCAGTCCCACCAGCAGGTGGAAGGTAGGACTAGTCATGTAGCTACTGGACCCGGGGTCCAGGACGGCTGCTTTACCCAGCTGTTTTGCCCAGATTCCTTGCCATCACTGCCCTGGGCTGGGTGTTTCACCTGCACTATTCCCTCCTCCACAGATGGACACGGCAAGGCTCAGAGAGGTTAAGTAACCTTCCCAAGGTCACCCAGTTACTAACTAGCTTAGACAGGAATTGAGCTGAGGTCTTTAGAAACTCACACGTCCTCACCTGCCCTGCCCTCTGCTGCCCTGGTGGAGCCTGAACTTTTTATTTCTGGACTCCTGTCACCCCTTTCCTCACACCGCGGCCTGGCTGGGGTTTTGGGTGGATGGATTGCTCAGAGCCGTGGCACTCGCCCTGGTCGGAGTGGATCTGACCAGTGCAGCCAGCCAGACCCCTGCTGGATGAGACCCTACAGATCCCAAGCCTGACCCAGACTAGGCCCCTCTCACCACTTCCTGTTGGGCACAGGAACTTGGGCTGCTATCAGACGCAGCCCTGTCCAGTCCTTAGCCTGGCCCCTCTTGGTCCCTTCCCCCCGGATGCCACTGTCTACTGTGCAGGTCACCCAAGCATGGCTAGCTGCTGATGGACCTGCCTTAGGACAGCGGGCTGTGGGGCAGTCTTGAAGGTCAGGAAGCCTTGCTCCCACCCCACCAGGCACAGGCTGAGTCATTCTTGCTGAGTCTCACTTCCTCATCTGTAAAATGGGGATAATAGTAACTTCCAGAGCTGTGATTGTCTGTGTGCCACCGAGATAGCCTGTCACCCAGTGTCATGCCCACTATGCAGCCCACACGGGCCAGGCCTATGCCAGGGCTCACAGCCAGTGACTCAAGGACAAGTGACAGGCTCCAGGTTGTCCTGAGCTTGACCTCAAAGCACACTGACAAAGAAGGCCGTGTTTTCCGTCCTCAACTCCAGACAGCTCACCCACTGGCCCCGCACACCCCACTGAGAACAGTTCCTGCCCTTGGCATGAAGTGCGAGGGGTCCTGGGGTCACTGCGCAGGCATGGACAGTCACAAGCTTCAGTCACCAGACTCAAGTCAAAATGCTGCTTCCATCACCTCACTGGGTCACTTTGGCCACATCCTGCTGATGTCCAGGGCTATAGAAAGATTAAATGAGTCCCAGTAGTGCAGGTGAGAGTATTGGTAAGTCTTACATCCTCAAACTTGGTTTTCTTCTACATTTTGCTGCTGCCCCAGCTTGTCGTGATGCCCAGGTACTTCCCTGTGGCTGACTGTACCCCATACCTGGTGCTCAACACCACCCTTTGCCTGCCTGTGCCACCACCTCCAGTTCTGATGTCCAGGTCCCTTGCCTGAGTCTGCCAGCCCAGCTGTCCCTGACCTGAAGACAGGGCACACTGGACAGAAAGCTGGAAAGCTGAGAACCCAGGTCAGGCTCTGCCACTGATTTTGTCCTTTGAGGAAGCCACTTCATTTTTTTCCCTAAGCCTCAGCCCCAGTGCTCATCCTGTCTCCATCATGAACACAGAACCATAAGCACAGGTGCCCTTTAAAAACTGCCCACGTCCCACTGTGGTAATGAGGCTGGGCTCTAGAGGCGGATGGCCAAGGTTTGCGTCTTCACTGCTTCCTGGCAGTGTGACCACGGGCAAGTTCAGTTTCCACCTCCTGTTTCTCTGCATTGCTGTGGTCCTGGCCTCTCACCTGGTTTCTGTGACACACTTGTAATGCACAGAAGGCACTGAGAGTGAAGCTGCAATAAACTGAAAGCCCCCCACCCCATTCACATGTTGAAATCCTAACACCCAAACTGATGTTAGAGCCCTTATGAAGGGGATCAGTCTAACCCACCCGGCAATATGGCACACAGATGCAAAAGAAAGAAAGAGAACATTCTGCAGTTGAGGAGCTCTTGGATGACCCAGTGTTCTCCGTGGAACAAAAGGCCTCATCTCCAAAACATCACAGCTTTTATTTGTATCAATCAGGGAGGTGGGTAGGGGTAGCAGCAGAGTGCATAGGGAAAAGAAACTTCGTAGCCCTACGGGGTACAGAGGCATCCAATTAGCAATACTCAGATAGTTTTGATGTATGCAAGGCTGGCACCTTTATTGCCAGGAAGGTATCATTCTTTGTGAGTCCCAAGGCCTCAGCTGAGATGTTATCTTAGGTCTTAGCCCAGGAATCTCACAGGCTCCTACTCGAGCCTCCATTCTTTTTTTTTTTTTTTTTTTTTTTTTGTGGGTACCGGGGGGTCGACCTCAGGACCTCGCGTGCCAGCAGGCACCCATGCCTCTGAGCGATATCACCAGCCCCTTTTTCGTATGTGGGATCCGGGAGTCGAACTCGGGCCCTCGCGCTTGCCGGGCAGGCGCTTAAGCCGCTGAGCCATCTCACCGGCCCGAGCCTCCATTCTAAGCATCAACATGGAGGCTACTCTCGCCCGCGTGTTGCCGCTTTGCTATCAAGGAGACTACCGGTGCCTTAGCCAGACGGACTCCACGACATTCTTTTAGCCAAATAAGGAACATTTGTTTCAATATAGTGAGCTCTGCATAGCTCAGTGAATAGGGTGAAGGAGAGGTCTGGGACAGGTCATAGCAAGTGCTTTGTTTCTCAGAAGAGAGCAACATGGCCGTCTGCTCTCTCCTTCTTATAAGGGATCTTATAAAACAGGTTCAAGAGAGCTCCCCCATCCTTCCCACCATATGACAGCAAAGCAAGAGAGTGACCTGGGGAAGACCCTCACCAGTTATGAAATCTGTTGCAGGCTAGATTGTGGACTTCCTGGCCTCCAGAACTGTAAGGAATACAGTGGTAACTTGGTTCACAAAATTAATTTGTTCCACCATTTTGGAAATCTGTGTGGGAAAGATGGCTACAGTTGTGTTTGTCACCCGATGTAGAGTTTGCAAACAAAAAACAAAAATTTCCCAAACTTTTTGTTTGCAAATCCAATTGTTCTGTGTATTTTTATATGGTACCACTGTATATTTTTATTGTTTATAAGCCACTCAGTCTATTGTCTTTGTTAAAGTAGACTGAGCAGCCTAAGACAGAAATAGATACTAGCTGGGGTGCTGTAACAAATGCCTAGAAATGGAGAAGTGGCTTTGCCACTAGGTAGTGGGGAAACGCTGTTACAGTCTCATGGTGTGTGTACAAAAATCCTACCTTGCTGGTGAGTGCTCAGAAAGATAAAAGGAGAGCTGTGAAGAAAGCGCAAGTCTTAGAGAATTCCTAAGGAATGTGGAACAGAATACTGGTAGAAAGACGAGGGCCGGTGAGATGGCTCAGTGGAGTAAGCGCCTGCCTTGCAAGCGCAAGGGCCCGAGTTCGACTCCCGGATCCCACATACGAAAAAGGGGCCGGTGATATCGCTCAGTGGCACGGGTGCCTGTTGGCGCACGAGGTCCTGAGGTCGACCCCCCCGGTACCCACAAAAAAAAAAAAAAAAAAAAAAAAAGAAAGACGAACAGTAAGGGGTGTTCTGAGGAAATCTTGGGCAGAAATAGGAGTAGGTTATTGGACAATGGAAATAAGATGGTCCTTGTTATAAAGTGGCAAAGAATTTGGCTGAGTTTTGTTTATGTTCTGGTGGTTTATGGAAGGTAGAACTTGAGAGTGATGAAACTGGAGATTTGGCTGAAGAAATCTCTCAGTGTGTTGAGGTTATGGCTTGGCTCTTCCTAATAATAAAATTCAAGAGTGAAGAAGATGACATAAAGATGGAATTGCTAAGCAAAAGGAAACAAAGCTTAAAGATCTACAAAACTCTTAGCCTATCACTGTATTGCATACAGTGAGAAACCCTCATTGTGTGGCCATGACTGATCTATAAAGACATTAGCATGGATCAGCCATTTGACCTGGGCTGAGAGGTACACACTTCAACGGCTTTGCAAGTCACTGCTGGCCTCTGAGCAGGAGGAGGGATGGTCCATGTTGCAATAAAGAGAGGTGCCAATCACTGAGCACCTGCTGTGGTCAGGCTATGCTTACCTACAGTAACCCTGTCATCTCCATTTCACAGATGTGGAAACTGAGACTCAGAAGGGCTAAGTCAGGAAGAGGCCTGGGCTGGAATTCAGACCAGATCTCTAAGGTTCCAAACCCCATCATCTTCTCCATTTCCTGCCTTAGAAAGCTGAGGGATGCTTCCTTTTCATCAGTTTAAACAGTTTGCAGATCTAAGGACCCACAGGGCACATGCCAGGTAGATAGGATAGGGATGGGGAAAGGCAGAAACTGGATCAACTTGTCCAGTGTGAATGGCAGTGGTCACCTAGCATGTTCTTAGGCCTCTACAATGTTAGCTTCCTCATGTGACTCTCTATCCAGGCTCGAGGACATCTTGTGCTCCTCATCATGCTGTGAGGTGGGCAGGACAGGGATTGTCCTGCTTGATGAGGAAGCATGATAGGGGACAGTGACCCAGTCCAGAGCTTCTGCTACAGCTCATCTGGTCAGATGAGCTCAGGACAAGAAGCGGTCTGTGCACTGGTTTCAAAGGTGGGGGGATGCCCTTTAGGGAAGCTGGCAAGTCAGCCAGATCTACCCACAGTTTCAGTCCTGGTCAAGTAGGGAGAATCAGTCATGAGCCATGGGATGCAGGAGGTGGTGTTGGGCATGATCAGAAGCCAGGCATTGAAGAGCCTGACAGGCTGGCCGGCAAGCATCACCCCGTGCCCTTTTCTGCAGGCCCATCTACTCAATGTCTGGAGAAATAGAGGAGCTTACTGCCCATTAAGCAGTATGAACCAAGCATGTTGATACAGAATCTTTCTTAATGCATTCAATCACACTCCAAGCAAGTCGTATTATTCCCGCCACAGAGGAGCCAGGCATGCAGCCATACATGGCAGGGCTGAGCTCCCAATGCAGTCTGCCTGCCTCCAGGACTCGGCTCCTGTCCTTCCTAGAAGCAGTGGGGCCCTCAGAATCCCTGAGAGCGCTTAGTAGGTACTGAGGTCTTAGAGGGCTGAACCCACTTCCAGAGATTTCCATTCCACAGGACAGGGTGGGATTTTCATTCCCAACAAACTTCCTGGTGATGCTGCTGTTATCGGCTCAGGAACCTCACTTCCAAGAACAACTGTGCTCCTGAAGACTGATGAGGGGCTGTCAGGAGCTCACACCTGGCAGGGGAGACAGCGAGGGCTTCATCTGCTCCTGTTCCAGCTGAGGGCTCAGCCTGCAAAGTCCTTAAAGGAGCTGATGCATTGCGGATGCTCAGCCAGCCTCCCTTGAACATGATCACAGAATCGGGCAGCCTCTGTACCCCAAGGGCCAAGCACCTCCTCTCCACCAACCCCTACAGTTGGCACTGCCTGTGGCTTTTACTCCTCAAGTGCAACTTTTCCCACCTGCTCCCTTGAGCTGATGCTACCACCATAAATATTCAGGAGGGAGAGGCAGAGGGGCGGGGTGAGAAAAGGTGAGTGGAGGGGCGAGCTTGAGAGGTGGAATGGGAAGGAGCTGTAGTCTCACCCCCTGGCAGGCAGGCCTGTAACTGGGGAGCGCTGGGCGGGCTGCAGGGTCACACCTCCTACCTGTTCTCTGGAGCTCATTAGCTGCAGAGGTGATATTCGCTGTTTTTCATTTTGCTGAGTCTTTGCCAAGACTCAAAAAAGGAAATAAGCCATTACCAAACTGCGACATTTTTGAAACAGAAACTGAATTGATTGCATTTTCTAATAATGTTTTGTGAGCCAAGAATGCAGAAGTTGGGCCTTGCTTTATCAACATTATCTTTCTGGAGAGAGCTGTCTGGCACTTGCCTTCTGCTTCGAAAGCTCCTCAAGAAGGAGGGTGGGGAGGTCAGGTGCCAAAATAGGCCAGGCCTGTTGGTGCCAATGCCAATTGGTATTTAATGGTTGGCCCCTGGTCTCTTTGAAGGATGTCAGATCTCCCTTTCCTTAATTTTTGCTGCCCAAGATCCTCAGGCTCTACCCTGTGGGGTAAGGACCAGTCTTCTCTGTTCTTGAAATAGGGAAGAGTCAGGACACAAGGCTTAGAATCAAGAACTCCGGGCAAGTCACTGACCTCTCTGAGACTCAGCATCTTGGATCTGTTAATCTTGCATGCCTCAACATCCTGGTCATGTCGGTGTCCTCTAAACTGCAAAGGGCATGCAGGATATTAGCTATTGAGATGATTATACTGCCCTCAGATCCATTCACACCCAGTGCCCTGGATAGGAGTCTGCAGGACCAAGAGGACGTGATAGCCTGGAGCTCACAGCCCTTGCCCTTCTGAACCATGTACTGAGTACCTGGTGCAGTGGGGGAATATGTGGGTTGGGATATCCACATGTGCACATGGGAGACCCCTCCAGATGTGGGACTGAGCAGAAGTCAGAGACTCTAGATTCAATCTGACCTTCCAGCTTATTACAGAGGTATGTGTGTCAAGGTAGAAGGAAGCACATCTATTTATTTTTTGTGGGGGAACCAGGAATCAAACTCTGGACCTTGCACTTGCCAGGCAGGCGCTGTCCCACTGAGCTACATCCCCAGCCCCAGGAAGCACATTTTAAACGTGTTGCTGGATTTATAGCTTACGTACTGGGACACATGGTATAAGGGCTTCCATTCATACTCTGGTCCTGGGTCCATATATGTTCTTAGATTTTTATTTATTCATTGCAGTGCTGGGTATCAAACCCAGGGCCCTCACACATGCTAGGCATGTGCTCTATCACTGAGCTACATGCCCAGCCCTTAATAAATGTTTTTCATCACTGTAAGTTTGAATTCTACTTCCTTGGAGCCAAGAAGACCTCTTAGTTTCCTCTTGATCTGTACCTCCCCTCATATCTCCCTCTCCTCTGTCTTCCTAGATAGTCAAAGCTGTGCCTTATTAGGAAATGTAGCCAGGGTAAGTAAAAATTAGGTTTCAGCAGCTCCCTTCCAACATTCTCACCTCCCAGGGCCATGCAGGACAGACCACGGGCAGGATCAGAGGTCGTCCCTGGGCAATGGCTGGCCTCCCTTTTGCGTCTGAGTGGCATCTATATTACTTCACAGTAACAAGACAGAGCTGCATTCTGCTGCCACTGTGAAGACGCCCATGGCATGAGACTAGATGACACTAAGAAAATCTATGGGGGGGCCAGTGATATAGCTCAGTGGCATACACGCCTGCCTGGCAAGTGCAAGGTCCTGAGTTCGTCTCCCGGTACCCGCATATAAAAAAAAAAAGAAAAGAAAAGCCATGGGCTCCATCCTGTGTGAGAGTGGGAGGAGGCTCCAGGAATTTGTTCAGGGAGTAACTCTGCAGGAAGAGTGGTGCTGCCAGGTCTTCCTCGTGCCGTCTCCATCCTGGAAGGGTGCATGCAGGTCCTCAGCTGGCAGATGGAGAGTTTTCCAGCAGGCAGCCAGCAACTTCACGAGTCTGGGCCTCTTCTGATGTAGAACCTGGACCTTCTACCTCTTCCTTGACTTGCTGCTCATGAATCATTATCCACATTTTTAAACATGTAAAAACCTTTCCCACTGCACCCTTCCTACTTGGACACCTTTTGGCTGTGCAAGAAGTGACCCAGAAGTGAGTATGCTGCTTGCCTCTGTGAGTTAAGCTTCCCTTGCCCCAAGAAGTCAGGGAGGAACAACTGTCCCTGCTTGCTTACTGAGGTCCTGGGAAGCAGCAGCAGTAGTAGACAAACAGCTTTTGGTATACATCAAATTCTGCTGACCAGTTCATCTCACCCACACCTGAGAAGGCCATAATGCAAAGCAAGGGAAAGTGGGAGGCTTGTGATGAACCCACTTGGGCAAATCTCCTGCTCCCCACCTGTCTCATAGGCCCTAAGAGAATCAGAGCAAATGCTGGACAGTAGACATGAGTGGGCCAGTGTTTATCCAGGTGTGGAAGGTGAATTACTGGTCCTGTGCCGGGTGACCTCAGGTGCTACTGAACAATGCTAACACTCAGCATGTGGACATTATTCTTTTTTTCAGTTCTTTCAATCCTGATTACCCACAGGAGAAACTTCCAGTTTAGTGCTTGAACTCACTGACATCTTGCCTAATAAAACTCAATATTCTCCCTTTTTTAACAAGGTCAGGCCTCAGTTAAGGTCTTGCCCACTAGAACTGAAAAAATGTGGTTTTTTTGTTTGTTTGTTTGTTTGTTTGTTTAATGACAGAGTCTTGCTAGGTAGTTCAGCCTGGCCTGGAATTTAGGTGATCCTCCTGCCTCAGCCTCCCTAGTGCTGCACTACAGGCATGTGACACCATGGCTGAAAACTATTTGTGTTTCTGAGGTTTTTTTTTTTTTAATCTTATGACAAGTGATACTGGTTTCCATTAATGTAATGATACACGTTTAAAAAAAAATGTAAGTAAAGCAACTGAATTAAAAAATATTCAATTTAAAAACACAAGTGGTTCTTGGATATAGCAGGTATCATTCAAGTTTTATCATGAAACCCAGATAGGATGGTTTCCCCAGAATGGTGTGCCTGACATTTAGAAAGAACATCCATTTAGAACATTTAGCTGTCTTCCCTCAAAACTAGAGCCACAGGCTAGATAAGCTCCCCTTTTAAAATTCAGGACTCCATTAACAAGAGTCCTCCTTTTGTGGTTGGTTTTTCCCTGTTTCCATTATAGTCAAGAAAAGTAAGAACTTCTGAGGTTACTGATTGTTCCTTTTAAGTTTAGGGAAGAAACCTGGCCATTTTTCAGAGGCAAAGGGCTTCAGCCACGAAGCTAGCTATAAATGGTAGAGGGACAGGAGGGGTAAAAACAGAAGTGGAGAGTACTGTAAGTAGGAAGTTGAGGACACAAGTCAGAGCAGCTTGAACATTTATAATGGCTTGAAACTCCGGGGAGTACTGGAAACAAACTCCAAATCGTTCCTGTCTAAGTAGACAGGGCAATGTGTCCCTGACATATTATGTGTTATCCCTAACTTACCTGAGCAAATCATTCCTCTCCTCAATCCTTTCAAGGAGGCTTTTAGCCCGGCGTGGTGGCCTGGGCCTGTGATCCCAGCAGTCGGGAGGTGGAAGCTGGAGGATCCTCCAAATTTGAGGCCAGCTTAGGCTACATAATCAGTTTAAGGCCAGCCTGAACTACATAGGGAGACCCTGTCTTAATAAATAAATAATAAAAAATAAAATCACGAGCTCTGGAGATGCACTACCTGGGGTTGGAAATCTGGCCCTATGAGGCTGAGTAAGACCAAATTAAATTCTTCCTTGAGCCTCAGTCTCCCTAGTTATAAAAATGGGCATAATACCTACCTCTTAGACTTCAACATTAGAATGGTGACGAGGGAAGTAACCAATAAAAATGTCACTTATTATTCACTATTAGTATTAATACCGTAGAGGCACAGAGGTTTCCCGTCATTGCACCCATGGTCGCAGAGCTGAGGCAGGGAGGCGCGGGAGCTACTGCGGGTACGGGCTCCAAACTGTCCGTACAGGGAAGACGTCAAATCCCTGCCTCCGCGGACAGTCTCCCAAGAATTCTGACTGGGCGATGACACCAAGCAAAGCCGTCTTGCCCCGGCACTCCGCCCCCCCCCCCCGGAATCCCCTCCCGCAGCCCAACAGCCAAGCGCCGCAACACAACCCCCCCAGCACGACGTCCGGGGGGGGCGGGCTGCGAGGCATGCCGGGAGCGGGCCGCACAGCCAATCCCTGCGCGGGGTCCGTGGCGGTTACCGGGTAACGTGGCGGACGCCCAGGTGGGGGGCGGAGCTAGTAGGGCCGAGAACCCACAGGTGGCAGCCGAAGGAGGAGGTGACTTGCCAACCAATTCTGGAGGGCGCTGCTTTTCCCGTCTCCAGTTCCCTCACGCTTACCTGGACTTGAAGGAATGAGATCATCGAGCCCCCCCCAACCAAAAAAACCACCTGGGAACAAATAGTGATAAAAATGATGCTCCTATTTGTTGAGGATCTGTGGGCCTGGTTTTTTACAGGGAGTATTTCTTTGGATCATCTGATTTTGTAAGGAAATTACAATTACTTTGTTTTTAGCCGGGCAGTGATCTGCAGGGCTTGAGAACTTGTTAGAAATGCAAATTCGCAGCCCACCCAGCAACCACTGACTTAGAAATGCTGGGGGACAAGGTCCAGCCCTTGGTGTTTAAAAATCTCTCAGGAGTATGGTGCATGTTCAAGTTTGAGAACCACTGTTTCCTGTACTACATTGTACCCCAGAGTGTGAGCTCTAGCTGTCTGCCGTGGCGATTGCTCAATAACATACCTTTCTGGGTCTTTTCCTGTCCTTGTTTCACGTCTTCACTCTTCAGCTGGACCTTCCTGGGATCACCTCCAAAAAACTACTTGCACTTGAATCCTTGCCTCAAATCTGCTTCCAGAGAACACCATGTGAGAGATCTGCAGGGGAGGTGTCGTTGCTCAGAGAGGAGAAGTGGCTGGTGAGGACTGAATGCTAAATGCTTTGCTTTTGTTGCCCGTTTTGCTCTTACAATGCCTTTGGTGGGGAGGGGGTGACCTCTTGAGACAGTTAGGGACCACTATAGTGGGACAGTGGGCTGGGACAAAAAAGTAAGCCCCTGGGCTCAATAAACTATTATATTTTATAGCATGGCATGTTTCAACAGACCCATCTGGAGACCCTGATGAAACCATAAAAGAAATACATTTGCATGAAATGAGAAATTGTTACCAAGGAAAAACCTAAATAAGCCTTCTAGCCTCACTTGCTCTTAATGTGAAAAGTAATTTTGGAGGACACACAGTTGGGCAATACATGATTAACTTCCCACTAGCTTTGCTGTAAAATAACACCTCTGATGTGGAGGTTATGGTAACAGTTGCCTAGGTTACTTCCCAGGGACCTGAAGGCCACTTTTGCTGAAAACATTGACCCTTCACTTGAGCCTAGAGATCTGATGAGTGACTAAAATGGAATACAAAGCTTGGCATATGTCTCATATTGTGTCTGTCCCCTCTGCTGTCTCAACACTTGGATCAGATTCTACCCAGCTCTGTACCTAGACATGTTGAACATTTTAAAATGTTATGTCCAAGACTATAACACAGGGTTAACTTGGCCTATTGCCAACTGGAACTGGTATGTGTTTTGTTTTTTGTTTTTTGCTTTTTTTTTTTTTTCCCCTCTCTCTTCCTTCTTTTCTACCTCACCCTAGTGCTTCTTCAGAAGCCACTAAAACCCACACACCCAGAGTCCTTTGCCCCCATTATAGGGCCCAGACTCACAAGGCTAAGATATTTTGCTCGAGATGACAGCACCAGATACACAAAAATTAAACAACCTCTAAGACAAGTTGACCATGACCACCCTGTGATCCAAATCCATTACAAGAAACATCTTTTGGAACCGTGCCTGGCCAGTGAAAATTATCAGCCTCTAGCCCACCCCCACAAGTTAATAAAGACTTGCTCTCTGTTCTAGGAGCGACAGCTTGGTGACTGTCTCAACAAACTGCTAAATCCCTTCATCTGAGGCCCCAACTCAGCCAAACAAACAAAAAAATCTGCAAGTGTGTGTGCTTGCAGTATTTTCCCGTCTCTTTCTACTGTCCCTGAGTATCATTTCTACGAGGACACAGTCTGGAAGATTTTGGTGGCTTGGGCAAAGGTTTGAATGAGGTCTGCCTGAGTGCAGAGGGTGCTGTGGCTCTTCCTAGGACGGCAGGGAGCTACATGCTCTCTTGTCACTCTTGCTCTTCTCTGGCAGGCAGGATACCCAGAGATAGTAGAAGGAGACTGGGTCAAATATTGCAAGCACACATACTTGTGCACAGGATTAGTACCACCCTCTCCCTTGTTATTTGCTTTGTCCCCTCAAGAGGAATGGCCCTGCCTTCCCTGACCCACAGTACTGTGGCTGGAGATCCCAGCTGCCTGGCTAGTTAACAATTCCTCTCCCAGCCATTCAGGAATGGTGGCCATGTTTACAGATGAGGGGAGACGGGGTGCAGCAGGGGAAACTAGTGAGATCATAGCCTTAGTCTTTGCCTCAGCTGCTGAATTTGGGTGAGTTCTTTTGTGCCTCTGAGAGCCTCGTTTTTCTCATCTGTAAAGCGTGAGTCCTACTCCCCTCCCCAAGGTTGACCTAAGAATGCAGTGCTCATGGCAGATAAGCCAGGTACAGACAGACACTTGCAGCTCATGGGTTCCCCAGACCCCATTCCACCAGAGGCTGCTGGTGCTATCCAAAAGGTAGGACCCTTTCCCCAGGTCACTGGCAGCCGGCCCTTTAAGGAGGAAAGGGAGAGAAAGGGTTACACTGGCCATTACTAGGCTTAGGATGCCCTGTGTCTCACCCTGCCAGAAACTGACTACCTTGCAATAATCCCTCAACACACCATTTACTCTTCTTTGTGGTACTTATTGCAAGGGGTAATCATTTATCTGCCTCTGTGTTTTTTAATAAAAACTTATTACACTGGTCAGGATGGTGCACATCTGTAATTCCAGCTACCCTGGAGACTGGGGCAGGAGGATTGCAAATTCAAGGCCAGCCTGGGAAACTTAGTGAGGCTCTCTCTCAAAAACAATAGAAAATTTTTATTACAGAAAATTTCAAACATTGATGAAAGAAAACAGAATGGTATTGTGGATTCCCCAGACTCATCACCCAGCTTCAACAATGATCAACTCAGTGTCAGTCTTGTGTGTCTACTTTTCCCAGCCTCCATCCCCATTAATGGAGGCATCACATCATTGCTTCCATTAATCCTGGTATGTATCCTGGTATGTATACCATCATGAAAAGATAAGGGCTCCTTTATAAATTATAACCACAAATATATCATAAATATATGTATCCGAACCCAAAGAATGTGCAAAACCCAGAGTGAACCCTGCTGTGAACTGTGGGCTCTGGGTAATAATGACATTTCCATGTGGCTTCATCAGTTGTGACAAATGTACCATTTTGAAGGAGGTTATTGGTAATGGGGGACAATGTGTAGGGGGGCAGGAGATACACAATCTATGTTCAGTTTTGCTGTAATCCTAAAACTACGCTAAAAATAGTCTTTACAAATAGGAAATAACCACAATATTGTTGTTGAACTTAAGAAGTTAACGATAGTTCCTTAGTACTATCTGATTAGTGTTAAGTGTCTCTCTGAGAGTGCTTTCCACATCATTCCAGGCTGTATGTTGGTGCCCAGCCCAGTGCCAGAGACCTGGTGGGTCCTCAGGAACTTTGTGCTGCCCGAATAGCCATGTGGATGAACGAGTTGCTAATGGCCTGCTTTGCTCTGTGCAGATGCTGCCTGTGTTAGCCAGCTTTTCCTCGTTGTGACAAATACCTTAGATAAACAATTTAAAGGAGAAAAGATTTATTTTGGCTCATGGTTTCAGAGGTTTCAGTCCATGGTAAGTTGGCCGTGTTGTGCTAGGCCTGTGGGGAGGCAGAACAATATGGCAGAAGGCTGTGGTGGAAGAGAGCTGCTTGCCTCATGGCTGCCAAGAAGCACAGCAAAAAGGAAAGAGCCAGAGAGGAAGAGGTAGGGACAAAATATGCCCTCCAAAGCTACACCTTCAGTGACCTGCTTCATCTGGTTAGGCCCCACCTCCTAATAAATCCATTCAGCTATGAACACATTGATGGATTAATTCACTTGATGAAGTTGGAGCCTTATGATCCAATGCTTCCCAAAAACCCATCAGCACCTTCAACAATGAGTCCGGGGTGAGGGTCAGGGCACATTTCAGGTCTCAACCATAACACTCACCTGTCCCTTCAACACTAAGTTGCGACTGCTGCCTTGCAGGCCCACAGAGTCCCTGGCCCTGACAGGTGTGAGAAGCACCAGGGAGCTACAAGCCTTTCTCAGTTTCTTCCCCTCCCAACCTGCATCCACTTAAACCCTGAAACCAGCAGCAAGTAACTAATCCTCTCCTGATGGCTGTGGCTGCCCCCTCTGTGTGGCTAATTCCACCCTCCGACTTAATCATCATACTTAGCACTTCCAATGAGGGCTTTTCCTCTTCCCGCCCTGCTCAGGCATTAGCTGATTACTGTAATCTTTCTGGCTCCTGGGGCATCCACCAGGATGACAAAGGAAGAACCAGAGCTTCACTTATCCTCTCAGAGACTCAGTTTCCCCACCCATAAAACTGGAGACATATATCTAGTTGGTATGGGTTATGCAGGCATTAAATAAAATGAACACTTCACACAGCTGTGTAAAATAACTGAGTAAGGTTAGAGTCCAGGGAGATGCAGGTGGACATAGGGACAGGTCCCAGGGTCTGAACAGGATTGCACTGTTGATAGAGGACTGTCAAGTTCTTTATCTCACAGCGAGAGATAGGAAATAGGCCAAGGATAATATCCACATTTCACAGGTGAGGAAACTGAGGCTCTGGGAGATAAACACACGCCTGCAAATGTCAAACGCTGGAGCCATCCCTACTCCAATTCAGATGATCAGGAGGAGCGTGGATAGCATTGCTTTCTGGGGGAGTTGGACCTTTTTCTCAGCTGGAGTTACAAATCTTCTAGATCTTCAAGAATCTAGAAGCAACAGGAATTCTACCTGTTACTCCGTTCTCTTATTGTGCCTGGTATGGGGCTGTATCCCAGTGTACCTGTTTTTAGTTACTGAGAATTTCCATATGAGGGTAGCTGTGAACAGCTGCTGTGGTTGTACACTGTGCAACTCCAGGGACTAGACGCCATTTACCACCACAGAGATATATCAGCAATGAGATTGGTCCCCACCAGGAAAGTGGTGGTGACTCTAGGAGGAGGCAGGGGGCCCTCCCCATGCACTGGTTGGCCCTGGATTAGGAGCACTGTTCCAGGAACCAGGGCTCCTGGCGACTCCCTGACCTGGTGCAGGGGAGCAGGTGTGAGATGGGGAGGCTGTTCCAGCCCTTCTTAGCAGGAGGGTAGGAAAGCCCAGGGAGCTGAGTCTGTTTAAAATTTAAGGAAATCGAGAAACAGGAACAGGACTCTGGCATTTCATATACTACATACAAGCAGTAACTTAATCTTGATCACAAAACTTTCTTGAAAGTCATCATTAACCTGTTTTAAAGATAAGTGAACTGGGGCACACAGAGGTTAATTAACTTGCTCAAAGGTCATATAGCAAGGGAACAGCACTGTTGAGGTTCGAACTCAGTCCTGCCTGACTCCCATCCCCACTCTGTTGTCCCGCATTGTAATCTGCATTTTACGAGGGAAGCAGTGGAGGCCCAGAGAGGGCCAGTGGTTTGCTCAGTCACACAGCCAGCTAGGGGCTGGGAGCAGACAGGACCCAAGAGCAGACTCCCAGTCCTCAAATAACCCATAAGGGCCCCTGACCCAGAGGAGGCTTTCATTTAATATTTGTGTAGAAACAGGGCTGGGGAGAAACCCAGGAATGCTGGGAGTAGGGGAGCTCGGGGTTGGGCAGATGGTGGAGGACAGGTGTGATTAGAGGCCCCAGCCCGCTGCACTTTTGGTCCCCGTTTCTGTAGGAGTTGCCCCTGAACCTTTGCTCCAAAGCGGGCCCCACCCCATGTCCCCAAGGGTGAGGTGCTGTGGCAGTGCTCAGCCTCTAGATGGCACCCCGCACTGCAGATCTGGACTCCAGGTGGGGAATCTGCGCCTGCGGGAGTGTTCCCACAGCTGGCCCAGTCAAGGCCACTGCAGCTGAGGTGTCCACAGAGCTTTCAGGGTGCCCCTGGACAGCTGCTCCCCTCTCTTCCAAGGTGGTCTTTACCAGGCTTTGGCAGTAAGAGCTTGCAGGGCTGGGACTGGGAGCTCAAAGCAAAACTTGGCCCTCCCTGGCCGTGTCCTCCACAGGGCCCTGGTGAGTCTCTCCATAGGGACTTGGGGTCACCTAGCAGTCTCCTGCTGTTGGCCATGGCGAGCTTACTCCACCTCTTTAAGACCCACTTCCCTCCCCTGTGGAGTGGAAGCGGCTTATTTCAGGAAATTGGAAGAATCTGATAGAGTGCCTGGCCCATGGCAGGTGCTCAGCGGACAGGAACCATTAGAACTGTTCCCGGGACAGCCGTGGCTTGAGCCAATGTTCCTTGGCCTGGCTGCTGTCTCTTCTTCATCTTTCTTCCCTCGTGATGCCAGTGAGTCACCACTCAGCTCTGTTATTCACCCCTGTGTGCCCGGCACTCCTTGGGGACAGCAGAAAAGGCTAGGTAAGCAGAGGTTCTGAATCTTGCCATGTGGTTTGGAACCTAGCCCCTCCACCTTCCTGGCAGAGGGGATACAACCTACCCAGGCCCCAGCAACCTCATCTGTGAGACGGGGACAGTGATGACAGCAACACTGTCATTGAGGTGTTCAGATCAAATGATATTATGGATGCAACTCTCCAAAGTTGTAAAAATTGTATTTTTTTAAAGAGAAAAAAAAATAGAACAAAATTTCAAAACAAGATAATAGGAGGGTAACGATGGTTTATACATTGCATATTGTTATCTTTAAATTAGTTACTCAGAGTACAAGATGTCAGTGTTCAATTTTCCAAACAATATTAGCACAAACCTTTCTTTTCAATGAACTAAGAGAAATTAGTAGTATAACTATCATATATATATATTTAATTCCATGGGAAGATACAGAAAAGAATGAAATGGTTTTAGTGCCTCAGAGCAGGAGGTCCCAGGGGGATCTCAAGCTCCTTCCTCACCTTAGGATGACGACACCACTGAGAGTCCGGTGGCTGGGGGACATGGCATTCAGGCTCCTTCAGGCAGAGCATGGTAGGGTCAGTCTGAGGCCTGGTCTTCTGCGCCCCGTATGGGGCACCTGCAGATGCACCTCCATCCTTGTCCTCTGGCACCTTACAATCTGATTGGAAGCAAGACCGACCTACTAGGAAAAGATCACCCAAGATTCTGTGCTGCATGTCCAAATAGGGAAGGTTCTGAGGCTCAGAGGAGGCCAAGGCCCTACGGTCAGGAGGTAGGCAGGGAAGGCTTCTGGAAGGTAGTGGGACTTGAAAAATGGGGTTCTGCAGAGAGGAGGGGTGGACAATGGGCTCTGGCAGTGGAGAGGACTGCGGAAGCCAAGGCCAGGGGGTGGGGAGATCCTAAGAGCAGAATGGTCCATAGGACTGGTAAATCAAAGCACAGTGTGTTTAACCAGCACCCAGGGAGGGACATGCAGGTCTCTTCCCTTTTTTGTCACCTAATAAAGAACACAGAGCATCCTTGCGTCTGCCTCAATGTATCGGCATATTCCACAGGTGGGTGGTGGCTTGGGAGAGAGGAGAGACTGGGTTAAGCCTGAACAGGTACCTTGGCCTGATTTGCAGGGATAGGGACAGTTTGGGGAGCATTGGACGCTACAGTGATACAAAAATGCTTCAGCCTAACTTTTCAGCCCCAGACCTCCCAATTTCAATTATTCACAGCACATATTTACCAATCTGGGCCTGTCCATGTGCCAGCGATACTGTTTGTAACCCCACTTAAATTTTTTTTTTTGTGGGTACCGGGGGGTCGACCTCAGGACCGCGTGCGCCAGCAGGCGCCCGTGCCGCTGAGCGATATCACCGGCCCCTTTTTCGTATGTGGGTTCCGGGAGTCGAACTTGGGCCCTCGCACTTGCCAGGCAGGCACTTAAGCCGCTGAGCCATCTCACCGGCCCCCCACTTAAATTTTAATCCCTTACTTTCAAACTCTTTTTTTTTTTTTTTTTGTGGGTACCGGGGGGGTCGACCTCAGGACCTCGTGCGCCAGCAGGCGCCCGTGCCGCTGAGCGATATCACCTGCCCCTTTTTTCGTATGTGGGTTCCGGGAGTCGAACTCGGGCCCTCGCGCTTGCCGGGCAGGCGCTTAAGCCGCTGAGCCATCTCACCGGCCCTCAAACTCTTAAAGTTAAAGAATTTTTATCACCACCATATATTAAAAAACAGTGCTAACTGAAAAGCAGCTATCAAAGTAAATACAGTGATACTAGAACAATGTTAATAAATGTAGTCAAAATTGCCTGCCGGAGGCTGAGCAGAAGGCCTGATCCTTCCTGGTTGAAGAAAGAGGGATCATCAGGTGTAAGACAGACTCCCACAGATGGAGATGTTCTCCTTTGTGTGTCTATACAGACTACAACAGAATTGGAAAGGGAATAACTTCCTCACCGTGTAAGTCAAAGAGGTGACCTGAATGAGGCTTGTAGCTAGCAGGAAGTAAAAGATGGACCATACCAGATGGAGCCCCACTCTGAAGCCTGTGATTGAAATGGGGATGAGCTCTTTTTATGGGGTGTTTCGACTGCATTAGAAGCCAGAGACAGGGACTGGATGATCACAGCTGCCCCTCTTTTTTAAAGGACATGAGGTGTTTCGGTGCATGACAGTGGGGCCAGGGTGGGGGCTCGGAGCTCAGAGGGAGCAGGTCTTGCTCACTGTCACCCTGTCCAGGCTGTGCACATTCCCGTGGGGACTGCCAGCTCCCCAGACTATGTTCTGCAGTCCCGGCCGGCTCTGTGGGCAGGTGACCTTTGCAGTCACACACGACCCAGTGTTTGGAAGGGCCTGATGGCTCAGTGCTGACACCACATCTTTCTCTGGAATAGACACCAGCAGGCACAAAGAGGGAGGCACATCCTCTGTGTGCCAATGTGAAGAGAGCCACAGGACATATCTTAAGAGAAAAAAAAACAAGTTACAGAACAATATGTGCAGCATGACTCTATTTATAAATACCAATTCTTTAAATTTTTAGCATATACACACATATAAAACACTTCATTATTCCATTTTGCCTCCACTGGTTGGTTAGTGATATATCCAATTACCATTCCTCTAGGGTTAGCCTGGAGATGGAGCTGGCTTGATTTATTATGCTTACTACATAGTCACATTTTTACCCACTTCCTGGATGACACAAGGACCTTAAAACATTCTCACTCATTTGCCCCATTCCTGACTCAAGTGCTATTGTGTCATGGATTTTAATTCTCTCGATTTTAAACATTAGTTTTGTAAAACAGAGATCATTTATATTTACCCACATTTCTCTTTCTATTGCTCTTGCTTCCTTTCTGAATTTCCAAGCTTCCATCTGGGACCACTTTCTTTCTGCCTGAAGCATACCCTTCATATTTATTTTCATATCTGAGCCATTCATATGGTTCAAAAGTCAAAAGTACAGAAGCGCGCCATGATAGATGCCTCTCTCCCATCCCTGCTTCCAGCCAACAACTGGATATTTCCATATGTACACAGAACATTCCTTGGAAGGCAGCACACCAAATTGAGAACATTCGTTGTTGACATGATCCAAAGTTTGTGATGGTGATGGGTTCCTGTCTCCTGTGTGTGCAGAGACAGAGCCAGGACCCACGACAGCAGCCAGGAGACCCAGTTGCTTCTGATCCACAGCCTCCCTGTGACCATGGTGTCCACAGCTTCTCTGTGTCATACATTTGATCCCAGCCACAGCCCCATGGACCATGAGGGGTAAGGTTTCCCAGGGCCAGGAACGCTCATGGCTCCTGTTTTGAAGAGCGCTTACTATGTGCCAGAGATCCTTTACATTCGTTGATTCATTCAACCTTCACGACAGCTGCACTAGTAATGCCACCATCTACAGATGAGGAGATGGAGGCAAAGTTAGGGACCTGGCCAAGAAGCAGAGCCAGGATTCCAACCACGCCCAAACAGTCAGACTCTGGAGCCATATGAGTGTTAAGCCCATTTTACAAGTGTGGAGACTGAGGCCAAAATGGTTAAGCTATGCATTCATAGCCACAGAGTGGGAGGTGCAGAGCAAGAATTCACATTCATGGATTTGGGGTCAAAATCCACTGCACACCCTCAGAGGTTTCCCTCTGCACTTAGAGCTGCTGGAACCTGTGGGGACAGACACCATGTTCCAATGTCTGTGCAGCCGTCAGACCTGAAGCTCTGGTCCCACTACTGCATCCCCACCTTGTCTCCCAGAGCCTCTATAGTGTGGCCAGGGCTGCCCTTGCCCACTGGGGCAGGACCTGCAGGCAGACTATCTGGATTGAGTTTAACCCAGCCTGGGGAGCCTTGGGCACGCTGCTTTCCTACTCCTGTGCTACCTCGGTCTACTCATGTGTCAGTCTGGTTAGTTATACTACCATTTTCACGTGAGGACTGAATGAGCTCATCCGCGCAAAGCATTTGGAACCATGCCTGGCACGAAATCGGCTTTCAGACAACCCTAGCATGATCATAGTAGCAGTAGTGGTAGTTGCTGTGTGATTTGGTGTAGGAGCCGACCCTCTCTGGGCCTCAGGCTTTCCACCTGGGAGCCATCGTGAGGTTTGAGCTACGTGGGCTTGAGCTACTGTAGCTGGTTGGCTGGCAGGCCTTCTCCCTCTGCCCCTACCCTCCAAAGCCCAGCCTGGCCTGTGTTCCTGGAGGTGGCCCCAGGCACGTGCTTGCAGAATGGGGGACATGCATGTGCTCCTGTCCGTGAGCCTGGCACGTGCTTACAGTGCTCACGACTCTCACAGGAGAGGAATTGTCCCTGAGGGGTGGTGGCTGACATGGCTCCAGCTGTCCCTGGGAGAGGCAGCGTGGGGGCTCCATCCTACTTCCTACCAGTGCCCAGGGACCTTGGTGCCAGTCCTTGCCACAGAGTGCCATTCTGCACCCATGCATAATTCATGCGCTCATGTGCCAATCTGTGCCAGCTTTAATTAGCTTCTAACTTTTTGTCATTTATTTTGTTAGAAACACCTTATAAATAAATGATAGGCACGGGGACCTGGGAGTGGGGCAGGCGTGTGAGGAAATGAGGCCAGCTCCGGAGGCCAAGTAGGGGACCCATGAGCTTCTAGGGTTGGGCCCTAGGAGCCCCGTGCCCCTCGGGGTTTCCCAGGGACCCTCCTGCTGTTCAGACTCGTGGCCCCAGCCTACCTCATCGCCTCCCAGCCTTGCTCCATCTCCAGCCGTGCACTGCCACAGCTGCGCCAGGCTCCATGGGCCCACAAACCAAACTTGGAGCACACATGTTGGCTTTATGGTGGCAGCACCGCCCCGGGAGAGGATGAGAGGGTTGGGGATGGTGACAGGAAGCTGCAAACAGCTTTTCACCAGCTGAGGGATGGGAAGAAAGGGGGCTCAGGAAGCAGTGCTTCATGGTGAGGCAGGGAAGGGAGCTGTGACAGAGGACGCCCAGAGGAGAGACGTTTATGTGCATTAAAATAATAGTGGACCCTCATGGGGAGGACAGACGTGCTTGCGAGTGTCGCTCTGTTTTTACAGCTTAGAAGGCACTTCAGTATGTGTTTTTCTCTTTCCACCTGAACAGCAATCTCTGGAGGTGCTCAGAGGGGATAGGAGTGCACGTCACTTGGACAGTTGAGGAAACTGAGGTTTGGACAAGTTATTGAAGGCCCAACTGGGCCTGCATGGTACCAGTAGTGCTCTGCATGGCACTACTTTGCCTCTCTTGCAGTCCCCAGGGAGGGCAGTGGGGCAGAAAGCACCTGGCAGAGGCTGGGATGCCAAGGGACATCTGGTTAGCAGGCCACTGTATCCAAAGCAACAGATTCAGGTGCCCTCCCTCCCTCCCTTTCTTCTTTCCTCTCTCCCCACTTCCTTCTTTTCCTTGCATATTCATTGAAAGCCCCAACAAGCCTGGTGATGCAAAGACACAGTGTGGCCTGGGTGTGTGGCTCGGTGGTATGGCATGTGCTTAGTATTAGTGCAGCCATGGGGTCAATCCCTGGGGAGGGAACCATCGAAGGAAGATACCCCTTGCTCCAGGAAGCCAGCCAGGGCTGCCCTGGGACACTGCACACCCCTCCCTCTCACCATGCTTCCCGTTACTGTGCCAAGCACCCTCCTCCCCCAATCTTGCTGGCATGAGACTCTGGCCCCCCCTGTGCCCACCAGGCCCTTCGTAGGGCAGCCCTCATGCACCTCCTGAGATTCATCCCTTGCCTCTGCTTGGCAAGTGCCTTGGTCCAGCCCTTCTGTCATCCAACGTGGAGTCTCTCAGTCGCCTTTGCCTCAGATGCCCTTGGTGGCTTTCTCTTGAAAGAATACCATCTTTCATGGCCCTTTTTAGCTAACTGCTCTGTGTGAAGTCGCCCCCAATCTCCTTGGCTAGAGTGGCTTGCACCTTGCCAGGGTCTCCTCTGCCATACTGCTGGCCTCAGGATTGGCTCTGTGGCCTAGTGGCTCAGCCTACTGCTGCCTGCTTCTGTCTCTGTCTCTCCAACTGGATCATAGCCTTCTGAGCACCAAACTGATGTCATATGCTTCTCTCTGTCCTCAGCACCCAGCCTAGAGTACTGCGGGCCCTCCAGGAATGGGTCTTAGATGAATGAAAAAAGACACGGTCCCTGTCTTCAAGGGTCTTAACATCAAATATGCCTCTGGACTAATGATGAACTTGAAGTCACAGCAGAGATGCATCTGCAGACCTGGACACATAGTCACATAGGTGTCCTGGATAGGAAAGGAGCCAGTCTATCACTTTTTTCTTTTTAATTTTAGAAAGACATGTGGAGTTGCTCCAGCAATGTTGTCACCCTATACTTCTAGTCACTGAAAGTATTGCCATATGGTCTACACCAGCCAGAATTCTCATGGTTGCCTACAGCAGAAACAATCTCAGGCTAACTGAAGTACACAATTTATCTACTAGTTGGATGGGGGGGGGCAGGTTGCAGAATCAGCCAGAAGTCTATAGGACAGGCCCAGACAATGGCTAAGAACTAAAGAAGGTTGGTGGCCAGGACACACCCAGATCAGGCCCTGGGAGCCCTGGTGCCAGGGCTAAACCATTCTTCACTATTTCTAAACTTTGTGGCTCCCACTGAGGTTCAAAGTTGAGATCAGAGACTCAGGTGGGCTAGCCTGGGTCATGCACTTATACCCTGTGGCCTTAGCTTTTGCAATTAAGGCAACACAGTGTGTTGGTCAGCTTTCCCTCACTGCGGCAAAATACCCAAGATAAACAAGTTACCAGGAATAAAGGTTTCTTTGGGCTCAGAGTTTCAGAGGTTTTAGTCCATGTTCACTTGGTCCCATTGCTTTGGTCTGTGATGAGGCAAAACATCATGGTAGCTGGGAAACAAAAGAGAAGGGGGAAGGGATCTGGGTCCCAATGTTCCCTCCAAGGGCCTCACTTCCTCCACTGAGGCCTCAGCTCTAAATAGGGCTACCACTTCCCAACAAGGCCATCTGCTAGGGACAAATCCTTGAACACAGGAGTTTTGGGGGACATTTTTGATCCCAACCATAGCACAGGGCCTACATACCCTGGGGGCTCCAGACCCCCAGCCCAGGACAGGGCTGGGGTGCTGGGTCCTGTGCAGCAGTCTGTGGATCTCTTTGGCTGTCGCAGTGTCTTCACATCCTGCCCAGGAGAAGGCTGGTAGGCCTCCTCCGCTCCATTATAGACATAAAAACAATGGCAACCATTCTTTGATGTGGCCAAGGCCACAGAAGGTGGAAGCAAGTGCCTTTTTCTTCTCTGGGCCGCTGTCCTGTAATAACTAGGGGCTTGGAGGAGTGGTGGGAGTTTCCTTAGCATAGGGAGGTGGCAGAACTACGGGAACTGTTGATAGAACTGTTCTGAAATGCTTTGAGGAATGGGAGAAAGGTTAAAATTCCAGAGATGAATCTTCTGGAGACAGAAGATGAGAGTTTCTGACATATGGGTTCAGAGGACAGAGGCTGAGCTATTTCTGCAACTCTGAGTCCCCTGTAAATGCCACCATCCTACCTTTGGCTGCTTTATGTGTAGAACAGGAAGGTGCTGTCCACCTCCAGGATCCAAAGCTCCCATGGCTCCCACCCAGGGGTGTGGGGTCCACACGCAACCTCCAGGCCTCGGCACATGCCCATCCATGCTGTTCCCTCCACCCAGAACACCCTTCTGCTCTTGTTGCCCATGCAACTCCCGGTCATGGCAACACACCAGCTCTGATGTCCCCTTGTCCAGGCAGTCTCTCTGGACTCAGCTTTTCCCAAATGAATCATCCTTCTATCCTTCCTTTGCCACACTTCCTTGCTGGATTACAATGGATTTATGTGTCTGCCTCTCGGGGACTGGAAGCACCTCAAAGACAGGCTGGATGCTATTCCTGTCTGAGCCACATCTCTCCTTCATGGACATTGCAGGCTACAAATCCCAAGTTCCTGGGTCTGCTGGCTTCTGGTGGCAGCAGCCTGGTGGGAGATGAGAGAGCTGGGGAGAAGCCAGGGTGTCACCTCTTCATGCTGCACCCTTGTGACAGGACCTGTGTCTGCTGTGACTCCAGCCCCTGCCAGCCAAATCCACATGGTTTCATCTCCCGCAGCAGGACCCCCATCCTCTGCTTCCTCCCTCACCTTCCAGCCTTGGGTATGGCAGCACCTCCTGCTGCTGCTGTGCTCTGGCCCACCTTCTTGTCCCCTTTGAATCTTGTCCCTGGCTTTTCCATTCTGTGTGATCTAGATTTCTTTTGAATTCCCTGTTGTACATTCAGCGGGGTTCTGTTGGCTGGTCGAACCTTGACTGATATCCCAGGTCCTAGCACAATGCTTGGCACAGAGTGGGCACTTGAGAAATGCTTGGGGGAACAAAAGTGGCTGTCAAAGAGGCCTTATGAACAGAAGCATGATGCCCACATCTGAGGAGGTGATGATCTCCCTGAGCTCAGTGCTGTTTTCTTCACATGTGAAATGGCTGCAGAGAGTCTGAGTCTGGGGAGTCGCATAAAAGAAAGGCTTAAAAAGTGGAGAAACCTTGGAGAACTCTTCCTCCTCCTCCTCTTTCTCTTTTGGTTATTGAGACAGGGTCTCATTATGTAGTTCAGGCTGGCCTCAAACTTGTGGTGATCCTCCTGCCTCAGCCTCCTGAGTGCTGGGATTATAGGCATGCACTACCACAACTGGCTTGAAACTTTATTTAATAAAGCTTTATTTACAAAAACAGATGATGGGACAGATTTGACTTACCTCTGGTCTAGAAAATTTCCTGGCATGTAATATTTAACAAGTAAACATTTTCAGTGAACACTGATTCCTCTTGTCTTCTATTACCTTCCAACCCATTCTCCATTTTTCAACTCATGACTCTCTTACCCCTCTGCCTCCACCCAGCCACTTGAAGACTTCACTCTCAGGATGAGGATCAAGACCTAATGAAGGCTCACAAGCCCTGTGCAGGTTGCCCTGCTCCCACTCTGGCTTTATACTCATTATGTGTGCACCCCACCCTCCCTGCACTCCAGTCTCCCTGGCCTGCCTTCCCTATGACAGCTTCTTTCCACCACAGGGCCTTTGCACATGATGTTTCTCCTGCCTAAAATCCCACTCTCTCTGTCATTCATCCTTCAGATCTCAGCCCAGTCTCCTAGGATTTCCTAGGTGCCATTAAAGCCCCCCTCTGGCTATAATTTTGCCTGTGTATGTTTTCCCTATAGAGGAGCTCCAGGAGGCACAAGGCCATACTCCAGGACCTATTTCACTGAGCCAGCACATATGAACAAACAGATGAATGCTATGGAAGGGGAGGACTGGGACCAGAGAGAGTCTATCAGTTCCCGCCTTTGCCCCAGGGACCAGTACCTGATCCTGCCTTTTCACTACAGACGGGGCTGTAGAAAACGCTGTGCTGGGGGTAGAGTGACTTGGGGCCCAGAAAATCTCTGCCCGGAGTCTGGTTCCAGGCAGCTCCTGTCAATACGCTGGCCTGCACAGTGACAAATCCAGAAATGCTGTAACATCAGAAAGAGTTTTCTAATGTTTAGCCTGGGGGAGTGAAGGTCAGGGCAGAGCACAATCCGGGTCAATGACCTGGATGAGAAGTTTCCAAAGTCATGAGGTCCTGGCCCTACAGCTATGCAAACAGCAGCTGGAGGACCCCTTCCTCAGGGGTACTGCAGAAGGGTTGGTGTGGATGAGGGTGAGGGTGCCTAGGCGATCCCAGGGGTCTCTTCCAACCCGGACCCCCCCCCATTTCTAAGCATTTGGAGGCATTCTGAGCTTGAGGGAGGGAGGGAGGGGCGCAAGTGGGAGCAAAGGCAGCTACCTGGAGCCACTCGATGGCTAAGCAACCTCTAAAACCAGGGGTCCGTTCAGCGACTCTGGGAGCAGAGAGGGGGCGCTTAAAGCCAACAGATGGCAAGGCCTCACGCAGGCCGATCGCCCGCTGGCTCTGGCTTCCCGGGAGCGTTTGTTTTAGCGCTCCACCAGCTAGAGGCACCGAGCAGGCTGAGGGCTGGCCGGGCCCCCTAGTCCCCTGCGCGCGCCTTTGCGGGACGGAGGCCCCGCGGGCACCGCGCAGGCACGCACCTGGGGCCGCTTCCGCGGGCTTCATCCCTGGCCCTTTGGGGGATTCGTCGAGTTGCCACAGCAGCCGGTGCCATGACATCGGCATAGGGCAGCTTAGCCAGCACTGAAATATTCATGCCCTGGGCTCCCAACTGGGTTCCGTGCCGCTCCCGGGGGTCTGGAGGGGCCGGACAGCGGCCAGGGATCCCGGTGGCCCATCCGGGTGGGGGACTGCGCGGCAAGACAGTCGGACGGGCGGGGGCTGGGCGAGGCGGAGGTGAGGGCGGGAGCGTCAGGAGGCGGGGTCTGGACGGCGGGGGCCGCGCCGGGCGGAGGGAGCGAGGGAAAGTTGATCGCGGACTTGAGCGGCGGTGGCTGCGGCAGCTCGGAGAGCTGGGCGCGGGCTGCGTGCGCGATGCGCGGCCAAAGGACGCGTCCGACGGCGGTGGGGCGCTGAGCCAGCGAGGCGGAGCGGCCCGGGCCCGGGCATGGAGCGCGAGGCTGCCGAGCCTCCACACGTTCGGGGCGCGCCTCGTCGGAGCCCGCGGCGTACCTGAAGTTGCAGTCAGCGAGGGGCTAGCGGGCGGCCCGAGGGGACCCGGAGCGGCCGACGCGCCGCGGATGAGCCTTCGCTCCGGCGGCGAGACCCGGCAGTGGCCAGAGCCCGAGCAGGCGGCGCACGGGGGTCAATCCAGCGGAGAGCAGAGCCCGAGGCGCGGCGCGGCGCCGCTCCACGCGCGCACACGGTACCCAGAGCCGCGCACCGGCCCTTTCCTCCCCGCTTCCCTAGCCTTCCCCGCGCCACTCGCCTGCCGAGCGGCAAGAAAGTTGGAGTTAAGGGGTGGAGACCGCAGTCGCGGAGCCACTTGTTCCCGGCGCGGCCATTGCCCGCGGCTGATGCCCAGAGCCTCCTTTCCTCGGCGCCCCCGGCCCGGCTCTGCGCCCCGCTCGGAGCCCGCGGCCGGACGCGCGACAACTTTGGTTCCCGGGAACTCCAGTTCCCTCCGCCGTGACCGTTGGAGGACGTGCACTGCTCCCTACGCGCGTATCCGGGACCGCTACCCTTCTGGGGCTTTGGTCTTGGCGCACGAGAGAGGGTGTCTAGGTCTGGGCGGTGGCGGGGGTCTCCAGTTTAAAGAGGGCATTGGGCTTCAGTCAGTCCCCTACTGAGTCCTGGGTCCCCCAATTTGGACCGTGGAGATGGGGTGTGGCGCACCTCCGCCGCAGGGTGGGCAGCGGCACTAGAGGGATCTAAAGTCACGTAGCTCTCCTTGTCCCTCTTCACCTTCTGGTGCCCACGGGAGGCCCGAGGGGACTCCCGAAACCTCCCCCAGTCCTGTCCGGCTGCTGGAAGACGCGCCCCTCGCAGCGCTGGCAGCCTCGTGCGGCTCACGCTGCGCTTACCCGGCCCGGGGCTGGCGCGCTACAGACTGCGAGGGTCGTCCCCAGGGGCTCGCCCCGGCAGTGCTGCCTCTTTCCCCCGGCAGGTGAGCCCGGGACGCCTGCAGAGCCCGCGAGTTCCAGGGTGGCGGCGCGGACAGCCGGCGAGCACTCGTTGCCTCATTTCCCGGAATAGGCGCCTAGGGCCGCGGCTTTGCCTCCGTGCGGGAGCGGAGATCTGTGCCCTCGCCCTCAGCTGCCGCCGCTGCTTCCGCCCCGCTGCGACCCCAGTCCTGGCGCCATCGGGCCCCCTGGGAGGAATTCGCTTTTCCTGGGTTGTAACACGCCCCTACCTCCCCAGTAATACAGAAAGCAGATACCCCTTTTAGGCACGGTTTGCCCCCTGTACCAGAGCTGACACTGATCGTAGCCTTCCAGCTCCTAAACAAGTGCCCCTGCCCCAATCTGGATTTTGAGATAAACTAGAGGGACACGCGAGGATTGTGTGCGTGCGGCGTTCGTGTGTTGCGCACACATATGTATGTTGGGTGGAGTCAGACCCACGGCTAGGGAAGAATTAGGCTATAGGATGGGGGTGGGCTTGAAGAGGCTGTGTGGGGCTAGGTACAAGGTGGTGGTGAGTCCCTACGGTGGGGGAGAGCTGGCTTGAATAAATGCTTGGTTCCCAGAGCAGGGTAGGCAACTGCGGTCAGCGCGTATGGGGATGGGGATGCCAGGTGTCACTCCGTGGAGAAGGAGCTGGGAAGGGGCCCTTGGCTGGGGAATGTCTGTACTTTGTGTTGGTTCCCCAGGGCTGGGGAGGGTAGAAAGCCATGGCAGAGAGCGAGAGTACACCGTGGGCTGAAAGGTGGCACTAGAGAAGTGACTGGTGTGAGCCGGACAGCGCCAGCATCCTGGCCTTTGCTGGGCCCCATGCACATATCTGGCAGGGCCTTCCTGAGCCCCAAAGGGCTGGATTGGAAGGTTATGTTAGCACATGGTTGAGTCCCTCAAGTCTCCCCACTCCAAAAGCCACCTTACTTGTCATTTCACCATTTGAGGTTCATTTCTTTGAGCTCACTATTTTGAAGGGCACCTTTTCTGAAGTGCTGCTTTAAAATGCATCCTTTTCTGAGTGGCGAGGTCTAGTGGAACCTGGCTGCTCTGAGAATGGCCTATGGACCTGCAGCTTCTGCATCACCAGCTGGTAGCCTATTAGGAATGTGGACTCCGGGACCCCACCTAGACGACTCCCAACCCCATCCTAGGTCAGGGTCTGTATCCAACAGGCGTCCTCAGTGAAGTTCACACTGGTTTACAGCACCTTTTAGGTGAGCTTTGCACACGGCTTCTTGGTGCAGTGTTGATGGGGTGGACTGTGGATACGAGCGCAGGGATGAGGACCGATGAAACTTCTTTCCCTGGACACTTGTGCTAGGGTTGGTTTTGCTGTCCATTACGTGCCCCTTGAGGCTATGCCCTGCTGATGCTACAAGGATGTCTGAGTTTGGGGAGCCATTACAAAGATTCAGGGGTCAGCCCAGCTTCCTGCGCAGTCGAAAAATTGCTGTGTGTGCAAGGGCCTGAGGAGGTGTGTGGAGGGGTGGGGTTCTGGAAGCTGGATGTGCTGGCTCTGCCTCTAGGACCTCTGGGGCCTGGTGATGCGCTCCCCCATGGGAAGGAATTGAGCACCTCTCCTCCACCTCCTCTGCCTTTCCAGATGGGTGGAATGGTCCCACGAGAACACCTCTCAGCACCCATGGGAATTATGCAGAGGTGAGCTGCTTAGCAGCCTATTTGGGACAGTGCATGTGGGGAGGCACTAATGAGGCTCCACCCAAAACAGCCAGGAGTGCACATTCCTCTTCTGCCCCAGATCCTGGGGGACCCCAAGCCCCAAGCCGTGAGGATGGTGCCAAGCAATGGCCGGCCACCCTCTGGTCCTCCGGAGAAATAATGGTGGCCCTGAAGCCATCAAGGCTGCTCTGAAATTCAGATCCGAGGCCTGGTGGGCTGATGGGGTCCCAGGTGAAAGGTTATCACCTGGCTCAGGTGCGCACCCCTGCCAGAAATGCAGTGTCTTTCCTGAGGGAGCCTCTGCCAGGAGGGCAGCTCCGCTAGCACACATGGATTGGTCTGGGCATAGGCCTTACAAAGCACAGTGCTAAGGTGGAAGCCTTCTTCCATAGGTCTGAAAATCAGAGGTTCAAAAATACAAAGATTAATAAAGTCTGACAATTTTCTTGAACCTCAGATTTTAAAAAAGATTCGGTGTTCTATTGTGTAAAGATGGTTTTAAAAATTAACTTAATTGCCTTTGAATTCATTGTTTCTTATTCAGTAAACTTAAAAATTTATTTTTGTTTTATTTTATTTTGAGGACTCCCCCTCCCTTGTGCTGGGGATTGAACCCAGGGCCTTGTGCATGCTAGGCAAGCATTCTACCATGGAGCTACATCTCTAACCCCATATTCTGAGCCTTGATTTGGGCTCTTTGTGGCATTGGGGGAATCCTGTTTGTCCAGGAGTAGGTGAGCAGGTGAGACCCGGTTGGATATGGATAGGTGATTTCAGGATGGGTGTAAATACTTTGCCTCCAGTGGAAAGGAAATGGGGATTGGATTGAGAAGAATCCCTCTGCAAGAAATGTGGTCATAGTGATGCTGCGTGGAGTCTCTGCCTCCAGGAAGCCTTCCTGAACTGGTGGTGCCTCCCTTCCTCCCTGTCCCTTCCTGCACGCTTTCACTTCCCTGCATTGCTCTGGCCGCTCGCTGTGTGGCGATTTCCTCCAGGGCTCCAGCTCTACCTTTTTCCTCCTTGTTTCCCCAAGCTGCCACCGTTTTGGAGTTGGTGCTCAGTCACTCTGCCCTGGCCAACTGGGCTTCTGGCAGGTGATCGAGCTGCCACCTCCTCCAGCCCCGACACACTGTTTGCTGTGCCTGTGGCAGTTTTAACTGTTCATGTTGGTTACCGTCAAGGCAGTGGCTCGGGCCATACTGCTAGACTCAGGTCCCAGGCACCCACTCTTGGAGTTGAGATCACAAGCTCAAGTGCTTGGGATGTAGACAAGAGTAAAGAAAGGCCCAGCATGAGACAATATGGGGAGGTGGGGACTGTGCTGCAGAGCACTGTCCCCATAGAAAAGGACTGCTGTAGGCAACACCCATCTATGTGGGAGATGTCGAATCAGCGTTACCCCTGGGAGTGTCAGAACTGGGGCATGAGGGGTACTTCTGGGGTGCTGGAAATTTCTGTAACTTGATCTAGATGTCTACAATGGTGAATGATCATTTTTGCAAAGGAGGCAATTCAGAAAACATTAGAACAGTTATGGGCCCTATTTGTTTGGATTCAATATGCAAATAGTTTTATAGAGCCCCTGTTGGGCAGAAAATACATATTCTTACCCACCTTATTGTCAGTGAGAAACTGGCTGTGTATTTAAGAAGTAGCCACATGGAGATCACTTTCTAGTCTTTCACTGTGAAATGTGATCGGGCCCTGCTATGGGGAGTGGGGAAAGCTGCCGGGGCTGGGCTCCTGGGTAGATCCCCGGATGTGGGCCTTGGGGCTGTGCTCTTGCGGCTCCCTCTGGCTAAGATAGGGAAAGGCTGCCTGGCTCAGTGCATTGCCAAGGGGAGTGGGGACCTCACATGTGCTCCTCAGCTGGGGCCTGCAGGCTGTGTGGCTGAAGGTGACACACAGCTCCACTTTAGCATTCATAATTTTTACCTTCTTTTTTTCCCGTTACTGAGGATTGAACCCAGGGAGTGCTGAGCTACTTTAAAATTTTTATTTTGAGACGGAGTCTTCCTAAGTTGCTCAGGCTGGCCTTGAGCTTGTGATCCTCCTGCCTCAGCCTATTTCTTGAGCAGCTGGGGTTACAAGCATGCATCACCACATCTGGCCATATTTTTTACATATTCTAAAACCCCACCCAGTGTCAGCTATTACTATGATTATAACTCACTCCTTTTGTGATTTTTTTTAGTAAGGCAGCTTGGAGGCAGACAGTCTGGTGTTGTACACCAGTTCTCACACCCTTGAGCTCTGAGGCCTTAGGTCTGGCACACAACTTTGCTCAACTCTTAGTTTTCTCATCTGTTGCATGGGAATAATTTTCAGTTGCCTTGTAGGCTTGTTGTGAGCATTAAGGTAAAAACTCTATAGAAAGCCTAGCACATGGTGCATGTGCAAAATGCAGTAGCTTTTTGATATCCCTTTTTGACTTAGTTGTGTGTGAGGCACATTATATTCTGGCAGAAAGTGAACTCTCCTGATTTTCAGCGCTTGATGATCTATAACAGTGATGGTGAACCTTTTAGAGCTTTCAGTGATAACAAATATCTAGCTGTGGCACGTGTGCCATAGGTTTGCCATCACTGAATCTATAAGTTCATAAATTGACTTCTGCCTGAAAAATGTGTGTGTGTGTATACACTTGTGCATGTGCATGTGTGTGTACAGTGTTGTGGTTTTTCATTTGTAATCATCTACTGATAACATTTAAAAATGCAGCAGTTTCACATTACAATCTAGACTTCGGGCATCTCTAATTAGAATTGGTGACATTGGATCTATGGTCTCAGTAGCAGTTGTTGGTTGGATCTCATTTGCAGCTGTCTGTTTTATTTTATTTAAAGATTCTTTAGTGGAGGGATCTATGCATATAATAAGGGAAAGAATCCTAAATCAAAGTGGTGGACTTTCACATATGAGCACACCTCTGTGACCCTGGATGGTGACATAGAACGCTTCAGTTCCTCACAAGCCCCCTTCTGCCCCTCCCAGGCAGTCTCAACCCACTCCAGAAGTAGTTACTCTCCCACTGTGCTCTGGCTTTTGTCACACATACCTTTTGCCTGCTGCCCCTTTCAGATTTATATGAGCCTGCTGCTCGCAGTTGTCCACATACCCCACAGTTCCTGGTCGCCTGCTGCCTGCTGTTTATCCTTCCTGGCCCCTTCGGCCATATGTGTTTGTGAGTCTACTCAAGGGCTGGAGAGTTCTAGAGACCAGTTAGGACAGTGATGGTGAATCTTTTAGAGCTTTCAGTGATACAGATAGCTTACTGGGGCACATGTGCAATAGGTTTGCCACCACTGAGCTAGGCCTACATTTTACCAGCAATGGGGAAACTGAGGCCCAGAGTTGGGGAGTGAGTCCATTTAGGGCCTCAGATGAATCTGGGCCTGGATGGTGGCCAGGTAAGGGCAGACCACTGTTTCTTCTACCCGTGCATGCCCGCAACCCAGCCCTGGCCCTGTAGCCTGGTCACCCAGGACTTCCAGCACAATGGTCAGCCTGAAGGGGAGGGAGGATTGCATGCCCGTGTCTTCCTGGGTGAATGTCTTCCCCCACACTGGCTGTTAGCAGCACTACTTCCTCCTTAAAGACCATTTTCCGTTTGGAGAGGACCTGAGATGCTGTTTGTGATGAGGGCCCACAGCACCTTGATTGTGTCTGTTTCTGAAAGAAGGCTGTAATTTGGGAGCCAGTGAAAGCGAAGGGGGTAAGGGAAGTAGAGGAAGGAGCAAGTGGGGAAGGAGGAAGAGAGAACAAAAGGGGCAGCGGAGACCCTGCCTGGGGATCCATTTGTGTGTAGTCCTGTCTCCAGGATGTTGGCTTTTCCTGGCTTCCCAGGGATTAGGGCTTGGGTGTACTGAGTTCCCTCCGAGGGGCACCTTTTGTCTCACGCCACTTCTCTTTGCAGAGGAGGGCTTCAGCCATCCTGTCCAGGCTCATGCAGGCCTCCCTTCTCCTCCAGCCCCCAGGTCCCTTCTGCTCTAAGCTATCCTGCCTGGGGAGGAAGCTGTTTTTGTCGCTCTGCCCTGGTATCGTTGCACTGATATCATTGAAGACCCTGAACCTCTCCGCCCCTGTGTAGGGTCTGAGGCTTGGCCCTAGTGGGCTGCATGGCTGCGTTGCCTCTGGAAAGCCAGCACTGATTCAGCAGTGTTGGCAGCTTGCACCCCCACCCTCCTTTGTGCTTCAGGGCCCCATACCTGCTGTTGGGGCCACCCTTCATCCACCCAGTCAGGCACCAAGCCGGTACCAGCCCCTACCTCCTGTCTGGGGCTCGCGGTGAGCATCTGCAATACTGCCTGATAGAAAGTTATGCAAGCCATAGGCGTGGTTTTAAATTTCCTAGTAGCCACTTTAAAAAAAATTAAAAGAAAAAATTGACATTATTTTTCATATTTATTGCTGCCATTTCAACATGTAACCAGTATGGCAAATTTTTGATGTTTTATTTTCATATGAAGTTTCGAGGATCTGGGGTGTGTCTATGTTGACACATCTCAGTTTGGCCTCAGTGTGCACTCCTGACCTGGTGACAGTCCATCCATGCGGTGCCTTCCAAGCACACTTCGGGTGCTCGGCTGTGGATGCTGGTGGCCACTGCGTCAGATCAGAGGAGGCAGACAGTAGATACGCATGTGAGGCTGTTGCAGATGGGCGTGGATGCTGCAGAGAAAGCAGGGGTAGTCGGTGTGCTGGGAGGAAGCTGGGTGGCCAGGGAGGCTGGGAACGTGAGGTCCATCCCGTGGACCCAAGCCTTGGCAGGAAAGGGAGAGGGAGGAAAGGAGGCCTTGTGCCCAGGCAGCCCCCACTCCCTCAGCATGCCAGCTGTCCACACCCATGCTGTCAGTGCATAGGACACCAGGTGCCCACTCTATAGGAGACTGCGGGGCCCACGTGAGGTGGGGCCTCAGTGGCCGGCAGTATTTTAGGAAAAGTGCTTTATCTCTGCTGTATGTGCTTGTTTGCTTCCTGGCCTTCTCTGTGCTCTTTCCATAAGAAGGGTAAGTGTGAGGTTGATCTTCCCCTTGATTTTTGCACTTGGGAGTTTTCCAAGCAGGGAGCTATCCCCTAGGGGAGAGGGCCTGGCCTGTCCACAGCAGAGGGGGGCCTGGGTGCCAAAGGGTCTAAGGGCGTTTAGCAGAGCTGGAGCCCTGTCTTCTTTCCCGGTGGGAGGGGCTGCTGGGGCCTAGAAGTCCTCATAGGCAGATGCCTGGGGCTGGAAAGTGTGAGCCTCCTTTGCTTCTGGCCTCCCCTGGGATTGGGGGATCTGGGGTCCAGGCAGCTTGGTGGGCCCTGGGCAAACTGCACTTGCTCACCCTGTCTGAAGGGGCTGATGCTGCCACTGCTTTGTCTCTGTTGCTAGGCAGGCAGCAGAGCAACTTTCAGGCTGGCTGGACACTTGGATTCTTCAAAAGAATTTAGAAAGCCTGACTGACAAAGAAAAAAAAAATCCCTAGTCCAAATGTTAGCAACTAGTTCAAATTTAACAAATACTTATTGAGTCCTTGCTATGGGTCAGCTGCTGTGCCAGCCCTGTGTGCACAGGTGGCCTCTGCCCTCATGGAACAGATTTCATAGGGAAAACCCTTCAGGTGCACATGGCCCGTGGAGGGCCAGTTGATGGCCTCATCAAACTTAGGATCAGAGCTGACACAGTGATAATGAGAAACTTTTATTAAGCACTTGCTGTGTGCCAGCCTCTGCAGTTAGCATTTTAACTAAAATACCTCATTCTTTTCTCGTAATGACCCTAGGACAGTGACGGTGAACCTTTGAGAGCTTTCAATGATACAAACAGCCTGCTGCGGCAGGCTCACCATAGGTTTGCCACTACTGCTCTAGGATAAAAGGTCTGGTGTCACCCATATTCTACAGATGAGAAATCTGAGGCACAGAGAGGTTTAGCACTCAGCCCAGACTCACACAGCTAGCAGCTGGCGGGGTGGATGTAAGCCAGCAGTGGTCTGCCTCTTTAATCATTACTCTGTTCTGCACTTAGAGGAGGCCCAAGCCAAATGCCTGGCTGTGCACAAAGAAACCACTCAGGAAGGACAAAAGACTCACCTCGGGTCCGTCCCCAGTAGGGTAATGACAGGGCTGGGCCTGTGTCTGGGTCAGCCGCTCTCACCTTCCACCCTGAGAAGGCTGGATGCTACCTGGTCCTTGAGTCCCAGCCAGGCCCCAGCTCCTTCCCATCTGTTGCGGAAGGGGCTTGTGTGCCCTGGCTCCTGTCATTTAATGCCAGCGCCACTTGTCCCCGCTGTTGGCAGGGCTGGCTCATGAGCTACCCGAAGCGCTGCTGGCAGAGTGTGTTGGTCCTAAACTGGCCTCAGGCTGGGCCAGTTCCCGGGGCCTGGGCCTGAGTCCCTTCCTTGGAAAGCCCCATTCTTGGAGTGGGATTGTGTTGGTGTGTGCACGGTAGTGACGAGGCAGTGACACACACGTGAATGACATGTGTGAAGACGTTAGGTGTAGGTCTTGCCTTGAGCCAAGTGCCTGAACTTCACAGAGCTCTGCTTTTCTCATCTATAAAATAGGAAATTAAAAAAAAAAAAAAAAACCTTCAAGCGATCAACCTGTTTATTTTGGGAATTGGCACTCTCACAAGATGTAAGGAAGTACTTGGCAAAATCAATTGTGACGTATGTAAATCATGGCAAATAACTATGTCATATTTATTATCTTGCTATAAATGACTTAGACTAGGTGGGATTCACATGGTATATGCAGGTAGACGTTTAAATAACATAGCAATTTTCAAACCCAAACGACAATGTCTTTTTTTTTTTTCTTTTGTGGGTACCGGGGGTTGACCTCAGGACCTCATGTGCCAGCAGGTGCCTGTGCCGCTGAATGATATTGCAGGCCCTTTTCTCATATGTGGGTACTGGGAGTTGAACTCAGGACCTCGTGCTTGCCAGGCAGGCGCTTATGCCGCTGAGCTATCTCACCGGCCCAATGTCTTTGGTTTTTGGAGGGGGGCAATGCTGGGAATTGAATCCAGGGCCTTTACACTGAGCTACATCCCCTGCCATTTTAAAGTTTTTTTGTTTTGTTTTGTTTTGTTTTGTTTTGTTTTTTATGTTGAGACAGGGTCTCGCTCAATTGTTAAATTGCCCAGGCTGGGCTTTAACTTATGATCCTCCTGCATCAGCCTCCTAGAGAAGCAATTTCTTTTGAATGGCTTGTCACTCTGTGTGCCCACCTGTCAATTTGACATCCAGGTCAACAAATATTAAGCACCTACTGTTTGTGGAACATTGTGCAAGGTGCACTGAGATACACCCATGGCCCTTCTCTTCCATGAACCCTTACACTTACTCAGAGAACCAATTTGGGACAGTCAGATCAGTGTGTGTGTGTGTGTGTGTGTGTGAGTGTGTAAAAGGGAGAGAGTGCTGTAGCTTCTTTTGGAAGTTTCAGCATCCGGTGCCTGACTCAGCCAGGGTCTCCTTTCTTGGCCCTTCCTCACTGATCCCAAAGTTGTTCTCTCCATCACCTGAAGTGCTGCTGGGGTGGAGTCACCGTGGGGGTGGCTGCAGCCTAGGGAGGGGGATGGCATGGTGCCAAGCAAGGGAGTTGCTGTGGGCTGGGTACAGGTGCTGACCTGCCAGGCCGGAAACTGGAGCTCAGGCCGGAAGAAGGGAGCCCATGAATAATACAGCGGGAGGGAGGCTGTTAGCTAGGTGACCTCGTTGCACCTACGTTTTCACAGCGTCTCGGGAGCCACTGTGGGCCCGGGTGTCAGGGGCTAGGGCACAGGGAATGAATGGGAAAGGCTGGGTGGAGAAGCTGCCTTTCCATTTCCCTTTCTGCATTCCTTTCAGTAGCTTAGTGTGGGGTTCAGAGTCCTGACAGCTCCTTTCCTCTCTGCTGCTGAGCCAAGAGAGCTGGGCTTTGTGCGCTTGCCACATATGTATGTCTGTCTGGCTTTGTCTGTCTGGCTGTGTGCACTGTCTACAAAAAGTCCTTCTCTTGTGGCCTGCTCCCAGGCCTGGTTTCCGGTTCTACTGTCCAAACCCAGCCCAGGGCAGGTCTCTTGCACGGCTGTGCTGTGTTACCTCTGCCAAGGTTGCCCCTTCTCTGGGCTATTTCTGGGTGCCATGAAAAAAGAAGGCTCTTGGGCAAGACTGTTTGTCTCCAGAGGCTTTGGCTTCAGATAAAGGGGTACTGTTTGATGTAAGGGGGAATGGGACACCTGACTTTCCCTTCTAATGCTGCGGGGTCCATCATTTCCAGTATCTGTCCCTGGAACCCTGGCAACACCCATCCAGATCTGATACAGAACAGCTGCTCAGGCCCCAGACCTCTCAGACAGGCAGGAAAGTCCCTGGGCCAGATGAGTGCCTCCTCACAGGGCGGTGTGCTTACACTTATTAAGAGCAAGGCAGCTGGACATGGTGGCGTACATCTGTAATCCCAGCACTCAGGAGGCTGAGGCAGGAGGATCACCATGAACTCGAGGCCAGCCTGGGCTACATAGAGAAACCCAGTCTCAAAAAAACTAAAAAAAAAAAAAAGAAAAAAAAAGAGCAAGGCAAAGTAGCTGGGTGTGATGACACACACTGGTAATCCCAGCGTTCGAGAGGTCGAGCTACATAATGAGATCCTGTCTCAAAAAAACCAAAACAGAACAAGACAAAAATGTCAGGGAAAGTAAGATGGGACTGCAGCAGAAGGGGTCCCTGGCAGACCTGAGGAGGAACCAGTTTTATAGTGTGTCCCTGAGGACTGAGCCTGGCTTTACCTTCCAGGGGGCTGTTTCCTGACCCCAGGCTGGAGGTGGGGGTGGATGTAACAGTGTGGGAGTGGGACACGAAGTTGCGGGGGCTGGTATCCACTTTCTCTCTTGTCCAGAGTGTTGTCAACAGAGGCCTGACCCCCTGAGGAGCTCCGAGGCCCTCACACAGGATCGGACAGGGCAGCCCACACTGCAGCCCCACCCCGGGGCAGAGCCTGCTGCTGCCCTCTAGCCTTGGGACTGGGCCTTCAGGAGGTCATCTGCTACGTAGACACTGAAGACACTGTGGCACCACTCACAGGTATAGTGAGTGGCCTGCTGGGCAGGACGCTCTCTTGCCTGCTGCGGGTGGCACCTGGGGAATGTGTCTCATTCTGAAGCCAGACCACCCAGGTCCCCTCAAACCTAGCCCTCCCTCCAGAGAGCTGTGTGGCCTCAGGCAATTTAATGAAACCTCTGTTCTTCAGTTTCCCGATCTGGAGAATGGAACTAGCAGTCCCCAACTTGAAGAGTTACTGGGAGGATCAGATGAACTACCACGCGTAAAATGCTTAGAAAAGGGCCTGCCACATAGTAAATAAATGTTCAACACATGCCATTTTTATTATGATGTTACTGTTAGTCTTAGTTCCTTTATTCGGGAGCTCACAGACTTGCAGGCTGCCTGGGGCGCCAGAGTAACTGTCAAACCTATGAGAAAGACCATGTGGGCTGAAAGGGGGGCAGTCCTGGAAGGCTTTCGGGAGATCCCTGGCCCTGAAGCTGTGGCCCCTCTCTGTCCACTAGCTCTGTGCTTTACGTGGTAGGAGGGTGAGGGAGGCAGGGCAGGCAGTGATCAGCACCAATGCTATCAGTGCCAAGACAACTGGGGCTTTTCAGCCAGCTTTTTCACAGAAGTGTAACGTGCAGAAAAGTGTACAAATCATATGTGCATAGCCTGAGGTATCACCAAGTGACGACTCCCACGTAAGTGCTACCTGGACCAAGAGAAAGCTATGGCTCAATGCCATTTCTCTGTCATTATTCCTCAAAGGTTACTTCTATCCTGGTTTCTAATGCCAAAGATTCATTTTTCTTATATATTTATTTGTTTATTATTATTGTTATTATTCTTTGTGGTGCTAGGGATTGAACCCAGGGCCTTGCACATCTTAGGCAAGTGCTTTCTACCTTTGAGCTACAACCCCAGCCTCTGTGTGTTTGTTTGTTTGTTTATGTGGATAGGCTCTTACTATGTACCTCAGGCTGGCCTTGAACTTGCAGCGAACCTCTTGCTTCAGCCTCCCTAGTGCTGGGATTACAGGCATGTGCCGCCATGCCTGGCTCTGTTTATTTATTTTTAATGGTGCTGGAGTTGAACCCAGGGCAAGTGCTTCATTATTGAGCTATATTCCCAGTCTTAGTTTTTCAATTTATATAAATTGAATCAGGCAGTGTGCTGTCTTTGTGATTTTTCCTCTACTAACCTTGTTTATAAGATTCATCCTTGTGTGCAGTTAACACTTACACATTTTCATTTCTGCCTAGTATTCCACAGTGGGAACATGCTACCATTTACCCATTCTACTGCTGATGGATGGGTGAGTTGCTTCCAGTTTGGGGCTGTCGCGAAGTAGGCTGTTGTGCCTGTCTTTTGGTGCAGTTAACTTGGGATCCCACTGTCCTGGTTTGAGGACGAGCTTCATGGCTTCAGTATGATAGCTTCGCATATGTCGTCGTGGTAGCTGGCAGGGTAACTCCTCTAGTGTTCTTTAAGAATCTGTTTGTTTTTGGGCTCTGTGCATTTCCATATAAATAATAGAATCAGTTTTTGAAATTCTACGAAAATCCTGCTGAGACTTTGATTGAGACTGCATCAAAAATACGTCCATCAATGGGAAGAAAATTGACATCTTTACAATATTGAGTTTTCCAATCCATGAGCAAGACATACACCTCCATTTATCTGGGTCTTAATAAATTTCTTTCAGGAATGCTTTTTAGTTGCCTGTGTAGCAGTCTCATACTTCTTTGATCCGACTTACTCCTGTGCATTTTGTTTTTGACACTATTGCGACATTTAATTTTTCTTGTTTCTAATTATTTGTCATATAGAAATACAATAGATTACATAAAATATTGTTCCATATCCTACCTTTTTTAAATTTAGTTGTTTTTTTAAATTTAGTTGTTTTGATAATTTACCTATAGAACTTTTTGTTTTTTAAACATACACGATTGTGTTTTCTGTAAATAATGTTTTATATCTTCCTTTTCAAAAAGACACACAGTTTTTCTTGTCTTGTTACAATGGTGAGAATTTCCAGCATAATATTGAGTTGAAGTGATGATCATGGCATCCTTATTTTGATTCAGGGATCAAAAGAAAAAGCTTCTAGTATTTTGCCAGTAAGAATGATGTTTGCTGTGGGTTTTTGCAGACATCATTTATCAAATCACAAAATTTTTCTTATAGTATTTCCCACCAAATTGTAGTAAAACACCAATTTGCCATTTAAACCCTTTTAAAATGTACATTTCTGTCACAGTACATATATTCACAACCATCATCACTATTTGTCTCCAACACACTTTGTCATCATCCCTAACAAAAACTCTACCTATTAAAAAATAACTCCCCATTTCTTATCCCACCACCCCTCATAACCTGTATTTTATTTTTCATCACTATGAATTTGCCTATTTTGTGTATCTTGTATAAATGGAATCATACAGTATTTGTCCTTTTGTGTCTGGCTTTTTTACTTAGCATAATGTTTTCAAGGTTTATCAATGTACCAGATATAAGAATTTCATGCCTCTTCATGGCTGAAGAGTATTTTGTTATATGTACATACGAAGTTTTACTTATCTGTTTGGAACACCTGTTGATGGACATCTGCGTCGTTGCCGTCCTCCAGCTGTTGTGGGTAGTGCTGCTGTGATTGTTGGTCTCTGTTTGATTCCTTGCTGGTAACACTTTTGTGTATACACCTAGGAATGGAAATCCTGAGTAATAGGAAAATTCTGTGTCTAACTTTTTGAGGAACTGCCATTCTGTTTTCCATGGCACCTACTGGTAAACCATTTTATGTTCCCACCAGCGTGTACAAGGATTACAATTCCTCTGCAACCTTGCCGACACTTGTGAAGCAGTATATCATTGTGACTTTTCTTTGCATCTGCCCAATGGCTTGTGACATGAAGCATTTTTTCATGCGCTGTTGGCAATTTGTGTATCTTCTGTGGAGATTTCTTTTTTTTTTTTTTTTTTTGTGGGTACCGGGGGTCGACCTCAGGACGTCGTGTGCCAGCAGGCGCCCGTGCCGCTGAGCGATATCACCGGCCCTTTTTCCGTATGTGGGTTCCGGGAGTCGAACTCAGGCCCTCGCGCTTGCCAGGCAGGCGCTTAAGCCTCTGAGCCATCTCACCAGCCCCTTCTGTGGATTTCTATCCAAGTCTTTTGCCTGAATTTGAATTGGGTTGTTTGTTTTGTTGTTGAGTTGGTGAAATTCTTTATATATTCTGAGTATTAATCCTTCAAGATATATGGTTTACAAATATCTCCTCCATTCTGTGTGAATCATTTTCCCTCTGTAGATAGTGTCCTTTGATGCACAAAGAGTTTTAATTTTAATGAAGTCCAAGTATCTTTTTTGTTATTTTTCCCTGTGCTTTTAGGGTTATATACAAGAAATCATTACTATATCCAGTAACATGAAGATTTCCCCCTGTATTTTCTTCTAAGTTTATAGTTTTAATTCTTAAGTTTAGGTCTTTGATCCATTTTGAGTTAATTTCTGTGTATGGTGTAAGGTAAGAGTTCAACTTCATTCTTTTACACGTGGATATATGGTTTTCTCAGCATCACATGTGGAAGACTGTCCTTTTACCATGGAATTGTCCTGACACCCTTTTTGAAAATCAATTGACCCCGTATGAGGTGGTTTATTTCTGAGCTTTGTGTTTCATTCCATTGGTCTGTAGGTCTTTCCTTATGTCATTATTGATTACTGTAGCCTTGTAGTAAGTTTTGAAATCAGAAAGTATGAGTCTTCCAACTTTACTCCCCTCCCCCAAGATTGTTTTGGCTGTTTGGGGGTGCTCTAAGCTTTTATATAAAATCCTAAGATTGATTTTTCTATTTTTCTGAAAAACACCATTGGGATGTTGATAAGGATTGCATTAAATCTGTGGATTGGATTAAATGTCTTGATAGTTTGGGTAGTATTATATCTGAACAATAGTAGAATCTTAGCAATATTAAGTCTTCTAATCCATGAACATGGGATATCTTTCTCCTTATTTATGTCTTCTTTAATTTCTTTTAACAATACTTTGGCATTTTCAGTATAAAGTCATTTGTTTTCTTGATTTAATTTATTCATAAGTATGTTTTTTTTGATGCTATTATAAAAAGAATTATCCCCCTCATTTCCATTTCCGGTTGTTCATTGTTAGTGCATAGGAATACAACTGATTTTGATGTGTTGAATTTGTATCCTACAATTTTGCTGAATCTTTTTTTTTAGGTCAGAAGGCTTTTCTGTGTGTGTGTGTGTGTGTGTACGTGCGCGCATGCACACCTTTGGTTTTCTGCATGTAAGAGCATGTCTTCTATGAACAGAGATAATTTTACTTCTTTATTTCCAATTTTGGTGCCTTTTAGCTCTCTTTCTCGCCTAATTGCTGTAGCTAGAACTTCTGATAGTATGTTAAATAGAAGTAGTAATAGTGGCATCCTTGCTTTGTTCCTGATCTTTGGGGAAAAGCCTTTAGTCCTTTGCCATTGGTTATGATGCTAGTTGTAGGCTTTTCCATATATGACCTGTCCTATTCTTTTTTGCTAAGGATTTTTATGTGTGTATGTAATTTTATTATATGCATTGTTACATCTCTTAGATATAATTTTTCTTTCTTCTGGTAATATGGTGAATTATATTGACTCATTTTCAAAGGGTCACTAATCTTGCATTCTTAGAATGAACCCAGCCATGTCACGATATATATTCTTTTCATAATCCCCTTTCTACCATTGCGAAAGATACAACAGCTCTTGTTTGGCTGCATTTCGCATGGCTTATGGGATTTGCTAATATTCTGCTTGATATTTTTTCCATATGTGCTCATGTGATTTTGTTTTGTTGTAATATCCTTGTCAGATTATAGCATTAAATTCTGTCTGCTTCCTAATACAAACTGGGAATTGTTCCTTCTTTTCCTGTTTTCCTGGAGGAGTTTGGATACAATTTGTGTTTTTTTTCCTTAAATATTTAGAAGAAGTCAATAAAAAATTCATGTGAACTTAGATTTCTTATTGAGAAGATTATAAATTGTAATTTCCTTAGTAGACATAGGCTTTATGTTTTTGTATGTCCTTTTTAGAAAATTGTATTTTAAGAACTTTATCCATTTTATACAAATTTTCAAATGAGTTGACAAAGATATTCCTAGTATCTCCGCAGTTACATTCTTGTAATCTTTATATTGTTCATAAAATCTGCAGTGACAATCTTTCATTGATACTGGATTTTAGGTGAATTGAATTTTGTTTCCAACTCCATTAATTCCTATTCTTATCAGGAATTTTCTTTTCTTTTTTTTTTTTGTGGGTACCGGGGGTCGACCTCAGGACCTCGCGCACCAGCAGGCGCCCGTGCCGCTGAGCGATATCACCGGCCCTTTTTTCGTATGTGGGATCGAAATCTGACATCAAAATCTGACATCAAAACTTATGAATCCCTATAACTGTGCTTAAAGGGAAAAAAAAAAATTTTTATATGTGGGTACCGGGCGTCGAACTCAGGCCCTTGCGCTTGCCAGGCAGGCGCTTACGCCGCTGAGCCATCTCACTGGCCCCAGGAATTTTCATTTTCATTCTCTACTTATTTGCATTGAATTTCTTTAAAAACTTTTTGATATACATACGGAGATCATTGTCATAGTTTTTTCTTATTCTAAAAATCTGAATTTAAGTCTTTAAATTTTCCTTTAAGAAGCTGGTGATGTAGCTCAGCGGCATAAGTGCCTGCCTGGCAAGTGTGAGGTCCTGAGTTCGACTCCCGGTACCCACATATAAAAAAAATTTTTTTCCCTTTAAGCACAGTTATAGGGATTCATAAGTTTTGATGTCAGATTTTCATTATTGTGTGGTTCAACATATTCTCTAATTTCTGTTATAGTTCCTTCTTTGATTTATGGGTTTTTAAGAATAGCATTGCATCATTTCCAAATATTTGGGGATTTTCTAAAATATTTCATGATTATTTTTGAGCTTCTGTCTGCTGTTATAAAAGAGTATACTTTGATTTCGGTTCTTTGTAATGTTTTGAGAGTTACTTTATGGTCCAGCATAGTATGTTTTGGTGAATTTTCCCAGCGTCCCGTGAGAATAATGTTTATTTTGTTATTGTGTGCAGTGTTCAATTTTGTCAATGGGGTCAAATATGTAAATCATATTGTCCAGATGTTACTACCCTTAGATTTGCTTTCTGACTTTTCTGAGAAGTTATTGAGAAAGGTACATTGAAATCTCCTGTTGTTATTGTGGACTTCTCTACTTCTTTCTAATTTTCTTATTTTGGTTATGTATTTTGAAGTTGTGTTGTCAGGGAGGTACAAATTGAGTTGTTTTATCTTCTTACTTTCCTTGTCTTTAGCTGCTTTCCAGGTGGACTTACCCATAGATCATGTTAAAATACCTGTCTTTGAAATATCTTAGTAATATTTATCTGTAGTAATATCTTGAAGCTTTTTTCATAAAATGCAACTTGTCTACTGTTAAATTGCCAGGCCAGCTTCCTTCTGACTTGATTTTGTGTGGCATAACTTTTTTAACTTTTAGATTTCAATGTGTATGTGTCTTTAGATTTAAGGTGTATCTTTTGTAGACAGAATGTAGCTGTTCTAAAATCTAGTCTGTCTTTTTCTTTTGAGTATTTGTTCCATTTACATTTAATGTAATTACTGATATATTTAGGCAATAGCTATTATCTTAATATCTATTTACCCACTTTCTTGTTTGTGCTGAGGACCAAACCTAGGGCCTCGCACATGCTAGGCAAGTGCTTTACCTCTGAGCTGCATTCCCAGCCCCATGCCCATCTGTTTCGTCTTCCTTTTTTTACTACATTATTGTCTTCCTTGGCTGGTTTAATTTTCAGTTTTCCCCTCTATTGCCTTGTTCCTTACCACTCCTTTGTTCTTGTGGTGAACACCCTAGAGATTATAGTTTGTATCCTTAACTTACTAGAGTCATTTTTAAATTATACCTCAAAGTTAGAATTTAAGAACACTTTATCCCCTTTACCTTTAGTGTTATTGGTTGTTATATTTTAATTGTACATGTATTTTACATTCCACAAGATATTATTACTCTTTTTCTTTCAGTCAGTATTCATTTGCCAACATATTTATCCTGTCTGATGTTCTTTGTTCTTCATTATAATTCATCTTTCTGTTGGAATCATTTTTCCATTATCTGAAGGATATTTTTACTGAGTATAGAGTTTTCTTGTTACATGAAAGATGTCATTCAGTTCATTCTTTTCTGGTTTCCATAGCTTCTTTCAAAAAGTCACTTGTTAGTTTTATTAGCACCTTTGAATGTAATGTGAATCTTTTCTCTCTGGCTTCTTAAAAGTTTTTTTTTTTGCCTTTCAATTTCTATAATTATAGATTGATTTATCCTGTTTTGTATGCATAATGTTTATCTAAATTGTGGCCTGATTTTTTTTTTTTTTTTTTTTTTAGACTTTGAGTCTTGCTATGTAGTTCAGTCTGATCTTGAACTCATTATGTAGCCCAGGCTGGCCTCGAATTTGCAGTGATCCTCCTGCCTCAGCCTCCCGAGTACTGGTATTACAGGCATAAGCTACCACTCCTGGCCAGTGTGGCCTGATATTTTTAACCAGTGTCAGAAGATTTTTGGACAATGTGTCTTCAGTTATTGCTCTGGCCCATTGTCTCTGTTCTTTTTTTGAGACCTACACCGCATCTATACTAGACATTTCCACCATGTCTTACGTATTTCTTTCTTTTTTTTTTTTTTTTTTAATATGCAGGTACCGGGAGTCGAACTCAGGATCAGGACCTCGCTCTTGCCAGGCAGGCGCTTATGCTGCTGAGCTATATCACCGGCCCTCTTATGTATCTCTTAAGCTTTTTTTTTGGTTTTTGAGACAGAGTCTCCCTATGTAATTCAGGCTGGTCCTGAACTCACTATGTAGCCCAGAATAGCCTTGAACTTGCAGCAATCCTCCTGCCTCAGCCTCCCAAGTGCTGGGATTATAGGCGTGTACCACCATGCCTGGCTCTTAAACTATTTTTTAAAAATCAATTTTCTTTTGGGGGTGGTGGCTTAGGCCTGGAACCTCACTCAGCACGATGGGAGGCAAAGGCCACAAGTTTAAGCCCAATCTGGGCAACTTAGCTTGACCAGTATTAAAATGAAAAATAAAAAAGGACTGAGGATATAGTTCAGTGCGAAGGGCCTGAATGCAAATCCCAGTGACACACACACACGCACACACACACACACACACACGAAAAATCTGTAGAGGGGAAGCTGGTATTGTGCACCTCCCTCCCCCTGGGCTCTGGGATCCTCAGGTGTGGCTGCCTTTGTAGCCCCAGACTCCACTTAATCCCCACAGCCTCACGAGATGACCGGGATCCTTCAAAGCCCCGAGTGGAAGAGGCTCCCAGAGGGCTGGGTCGGCCTGGGACTTCCTTTCTAGCTCGCTCTGAGCGCCGCCTCTGCCGTCCTGACAGCAGCTGTGCTGACTTCAGCGTCTCTATCCAGCAGAGTCCAGGCAGATATTTTAAAGCCATATTTTCTCGTCTCGTGGAGGTGGTTGGTTTGCCACATGTCACCACCCAGCCAGGCTTTGGATCCAGCATGCTGCTTCCTGGCTGAGTAACCCTGGTGGTGACCTCTCTCTCCCAGTCCCAGTCTCCTCTCTGTGAGTCAGGAGTAGCCGTCAGCACACCCTCCTTATCTGGCAGCTGTGAGAACTGACTAGGGACATCGTGCTTGCCATGCTGCGCATACACTCAACAGAGGGCAGCTGCCACCACCACCACCACCACCATCTCCAGCAGACCAACTTCCACAATGGTGCTTGGGTGGAAGGACAGAGAGCAAGGAGGTGGACAGACACAGATGGAGGAAATGCTACAAATGTAAACTGCAGAAGCCGTTGGCGGGTAAACAGTGCCACTGTACAAGTCCTTCAACCCTTCTGCATGTGTCAAAACTGTCATTTTAAGACAATGAGAGGGGCAGGGGATATAGCTCAGTGGCACAGCGCCTGCCTGGCAAGTGCGAGGTTGTGAGTTCGACTCCTGGTACCAAAAAAAAAAAAAGACAATGAGGGAAAAACAAGGAGACTGAAAAGCCACACAAAGCTTCCAGTGGTTTTTACATCTACATGGCCTTCTTCACAGGAGGCAGTGGCAGTAGGCACAGAGTGGGCAGTGGGTGCCCCTCAGCCACACGGCAGGGCTGCGTCCAGACAGGAATGGTCCCCACATGTCCCTGCCTGGTCTTCTGCCCTCAGCTGTGTTCACCTTGACCTCCTCCCCTTCCCTCCCCTCCCCCAGCCCAGCCTGAGACCCTAGATGCCTGGAGAGGTGGGCAGGGGGCATACGGGAAAAAGCCAAGTAGAATTCTTCACTGGGAACAAATCTCATTTTCCAGAAAGTCCTGACAAAATGAGGCATTAAATTACAATATTTTGGAGAGCGTCGTAATTCTATTGCAGACAGCCTTTCATCATGGAATCTGAAAGCTGGGAAAATACAAAACTCATTAGATTAAAATAAACCACCTACTGCTCTGGAGAAAAGCTTATTTATCAATATCAATTTACTTATGATTACCCTGGCCTGCAATTTGTTATTTTTAAGAATTATGATTTGTGTATTGCTCATACAGATGTGAAAAATTTTTTTTCATAAATTGAGTATTTTTAAAAAGATATCCTTGTCCTTAGTAAAGGTTAGAAGGTGGTTACTGGGGAGAAAGAGAGAAAGAGACAGAGGAGAGGGTCAGAAAATAAATCAAAAGAGACAGAGGTGGTGGATGCTGAGGGATGTGTGTGTGTGAGGGGCTGATTGGGTCCAGATGTGGACACAGTGAGCCAGGACTCACATGAAGCCAGTGGATCTGTTTTTGTTGTTTTGTTTTCCTAGACAGGTTCTCACTATGTAGTTCAGGCTGGCCTTGAACTCACTATGTAGCCCAGGCTGGCCTTGAACTCTTGGTGATCCTCCTGCCTCAGCCTCCTGAGGCGTGCTCCAGCATGCTTGGCAGCCACTGGGTCTTTAAAAGAATACATTGATTGATTGAGAGGAAGGACATCCTAATTAACCAAGCTGTTCAAAGGATGGAATGCATGCTAAGTGGATGGTGACAGCGCCTGTCTGGCAAGGGTGAGGCCCTGCGTTCAAGTCCCGGTACCAAAAAAAAAAAGTAGGTGGTGAGCTCCCTGTCACTGGAGGTAACAAGTTTGGATTGAAGATCTGTGAGGATGCTCACTGTAGAGTACCGCAATTTGATGGGAAGGCAACAATGGTTCTCCTCCATCCCGGGCTCCGTGGCTCTGAATCTGATATCCTGGGTCTGGAAGCGGGGATGAGGTCAAGTAGGAGAGAGCACTGGACTGGGTGTCAGGAGTAATACCAGGAAAGAGCTCAGTCCCTGGAGCCGGAGCCTGCTGCTGTGAGACCTTGGTTGGTCACTGAGCCCAGAGCCACAGGAGCACTTTCTGCAGCCCCCAGGGCTCTTCCAGCCCTAGCCCCTGTCTGGGGTTTCTGTGGTCCCCGTGTGCAGAAGGAAGGGTAGAGGAGGAGCTGGACCCCCCAGCAGCCCTGTCATCGCCCTGCGCCTGAGCAGGTGCTCTTCCTGGTCCAAGGCTCCACTGTTGTCATCCATGTACCAGAGCCGCCATCCTGACCTGGGTCCCACTTCATAGTTGGAAGGTGGAGGCCAGCGAGGAGAGGAAGAGTGTGCCTTTTCTGAGGCTCTGTTCCTTCTGAGAGGTTGGTATCAAGGTACCCCACGAGTCTGTCTTTGGGAAAGGCCTTTTGTGGGTCCCCGCTTTCCCTCTCTCCCTTCTTCCCTCTTTTCCATTTATTCCTTCGTATTTTCAACAAGTATCATTGAGTACCTCCTCTGTTACGATGGCTCTGTGTTAGGCTCTGAGCGACTGAGCAGAGTAAAGTGGAGCCCTGGTGCTAGGGCCCCAGGGGAGTTTGAGGTCCAGGAAATGTGACAGACGTGTGTGCACATATACATATGCCTACACCCGTATACACGCACGCGCACAGTGACAGAGCGCTTCATGGGGGCATCTGTCTGTTGGGCACAGTGGGACAGGGAAGCCAGTTGGAGCCCAGCCAGTGACATCAGGGAAGGCTTCCCAGGGCACTGGTGGCCAAGCCCTGATGAAGAAGAAGGAACTTGCTGTGGATTTTGTGCCTCTGCCGAGCTGGGCCTCAGGGACAACCAAATGACCAGCCGGCGTTTCACATGGGCCACCCCTCCCAGGCTCCTGCAAACCCTTTGCCACCACTGGAGCACATCTGGGCAGAGATGGGATGGAAGGGAGGAAGGAGACACTGGCTACATCTAGGGTCTGGGGAGTGGGATGGGGAGGAATCCCGGGGGCAGGAAGTGACAGTGTTTGAGAGCTCAGCCTAAAACTCACTTCTGCTTTACTTGGTCACACTGGGGTCCAAGTGACGCAGGGGCTGGGGCTTGTACCTCTCATCCTCCCTGAGGCTTCGTTCCACCCTCTGTGAAATGGGGCGGTGTTGCATCTCCAAAGCCCCAGGGGGCCAAGTGGACTGAGAGGCGGGCAGCATGCAGCCAGCAGGACAGGATGGACCGCGCGCCTTCCCTGCTCTGAGGCCACCTGGCTTGTGCCCACCCCATCTGCTCCCCAGGAGCTCAGAATCCAGGTGTGGGACTTGTGAAGGACATGACAAGGAGGACATGCTGGACGTATGCAGTGGCACACTGCTCTCACTGCCACTGTCCTTAATGTCTCCTGAATTCGGTGAGGCACAAGGGGGACACTTGAGTCCACTGATGCGTGCATGTGTCAGACCTACCTGGGGCATTCTCAGTTGTGTCTGCATTTAGTCCCCAGAGCCCCCCTCCCCCTCCTTGGTGCTGCTGTCTCGGTGCAGGGAGGAAACTGAGGCCGAGCGGGCTTTGCACCAGACCTCATGCTCCTGCCCGGTGGAATCTGTCCTTTCTCCCTGTCCAACAGCAAAGTGGCCTTGTGGGACCCAGGTTCTCAATGAGCACCTCACGAAGGACCAAGCCCCCACTGGGTCCCTTTCTATCCTTTTGGGAGCTGTGATATTAATAAGCATAAAAACAATTCGAACAGCATCTCACACAATTACTTGGGGAGGAAGCAGCTGTCACAGGCAATCTGGAAAAGATTTATCACTTAATTCAAAGAGAAAGATACTGACTTCTGTTAGAGGGGGTGCACTTTGCCCTTTCTCTTCCTGTCCCCTGGAATGGGGCCACAAGCCCCAGAAGGAGGTGGGCACCCCTGTACCCACCAGGATCTGAGGTCACCTGGCTGGTGTCTACTCCATCTGTTCCCCAAGAGCTCAGAGTCCAGGTGGGACTTGTAAAGGACATGACGAGGAGGACATGCTGAGAGCGTCTCTCCAGCTGGCTCGTGGGGCTTTTGTCCGCGCCTTCCCTGTAGTACCACTTCTGGCTGCTGGAGCGTCAAGGAACTGCTTTTGTTCACTTGTGCGATTATCATCCATCCACTGTTCGCTGCATACCTACTATGTGCAGGCTCTGGCCACTTGGTCAGCAAAATGGTCCTGTAAACCAGTGCTTGCACTGCAGAGTGTCAAGTGCTGTAAAGTAACATGGGTGACATAGAAGTGGTCTAGACGCAGGGGGGAGGGATTGCTAGCTGTATTTACTCATTTATAATTTATTTTGAGGCACAATTCACATATGATCTTATTTACCTATTAAAATCTCCAATGCAGTGGTTTTAGTACATTCACAGATGTATGCAATTTGTCGGAACATTTCTAACACCTCAGAAAGATGCCCCGTCCCCTGTGGCTTTCACCCCCATCCTCCTGTCTCCCCAGCCCTGAGCAACCATGGATTTACTTCCTGTTGCCAGACAGTTGCCTCTTCTAGATGTTTCATGCAAAAGCACTCATACCTCAAAGTCTTGTGGACTGGTTTGCTTGGTTTCCTGTGATCCTTTCCTGGGTCATCCACACAGTGCTGGATCGACACTTCGTGCCATTTTGTGGCTGGAGACCATTCCATAGAATGTGCCACATTTTCTCTCTCTGTTTGTGCATTGAGGGACATTTGGTTTGTTTTCACCTTTTGACTGTTATGAACGATGCTGCTATACACATTTGTGTAGTCTTCATTTCTCTTGGGGACATACAAAGGGTGATTGAAAAATAGAATATGTTTCAATTAAAAAACACTTATATTGCCAAGAACAATGGAATGAGTGGGTTAGAAGTAAGAGAGTATTTTGAGGGTGTTAATGCAACGTGTCTTTGACACATTTTTTAATGTGAACATTCACCATATTTTTTGATCACATCTCATTGATCAACAGTTTACCACAATTTCTGTCAAATAAAAATATTGTAGTGTGTCCTTATCCACTTTATTCACTGGATCTGGCATTGTGTGACTATTTCTGGCTCTTTCCCAAAGTCAAAATGACCATGAAAGGTAAGCAGTTTTAATCGATTGAGGACATCAAGACAGCCGCAATAGTGCAACTAAAGACACTCACGAAAGAGGACTTCCAGAACTGCTTCAGAAAGTGTCAAGAACAATGGGATAAGTGTGTTCAAAGCAAGGGGGAATGTTTTGAGGGGAATTAATGACAATGTGTCTTTTACTGTGATACAGTTTTAAACATTTAAATATTCACCTGATGTTTTGATCCTACCTGGTATGTAGGGATGGACTTGCATTATATGGTGTTGGGGAACCATCGTCAGACTGTGGTCAAAGTGACTGTGCCTGTTTCTGCCTTCCTACCAGCTGTAGAAGGGCTGGATTTTTTACCTCATCACCAGTGCTTGCTCTGATCCATTCTTTCCATTACAGTTACCCTCATATGAGAGTGGAGGGGGCTTTTGGTGCTCTTGGTTTGAGTTTTCCTGATGACTAATGATGCTGGCCATCTTTTGGTGTGCTTGTTGGCCATTTGTGTATCTCCCCTGGACAACTGTCTATTCAAGGCCTTTGCTCATTATGAACTCAGTTGTTTGTCTTTTTACTATTGAGTTGTAAAAGCTCTTTATGTGTTCTGTATAAGTCTCTTATCAGATATATGATTGGCAAATATTCTCTCCCCCATCTGGATAACATTTGCACTTTGTTGATACTGTCCTTTGAAGCACAAAAGGTTTTAATTTTGGGGAAGGCTAGTACATATTTTTTCTTTTGTTGCTTGAGCTCTTGGTGTAGTATCTAAGAAACTGTTTCCTAATCTAAGGTCATGAACATTTACACCTAATTTCCTCCTAAGAGTGGTCTTAGCTGTTAGCTAAGTAGTCTTAGCTCTTCCATGTAGGTCTTTGATCCATTTTGAGTTAATTTTGTATGTGGAGTGAGATAATCCAGCTTCAACCTTTTGCATCTGGCTGCCCAGTTGTCCCAGTACCATTTGTTGAAAAGACTATTTTTTTCTCAGTTGAATGGTCTTGGCACCCTTGTTGAAAATCAGTTGACCATAGACCCATGATTTTATTTCTGGACTCTCAATTTTGTTCTGTTGATTTATCTGTCTGTCCATATACCAGAATCATAGTCTTGATGGCTAACTTTCTTTTAGAAAGGGATATTTGCTACTTTATTAAAATGCTATTAATAACTTAGATAAAAAGAGGAATGACACAAAACTACCATTTAGAGATATAAGAAAGGTAAAAACACACACTGTCTGGTTTCTATTCAGATACATACATATATGATTTGATTTTTTTCTAACACGGGAGTGGACTGTGCATTTTCTTGTAGCTTGAATTTTCTATTTAGCAATTTGTCATGAACATTTTCCTTGTCGATAAATGTTCTCTGCAAACATGATTTGCAGCGGCTGCCTCCTCCCGTTGCCTGCTGTACAGATGCACTGTAATTTACTCATGTAAACTTCTGTCACTGATTATTGAGTTGCCTTTTTGTTTTCTAAGATAAACAGTGCAGCCACGAACATCTTCAAAACAGAAATCTCCTTGCCACGTTTCTACTTCCTTAGGGAAAATTCCTATCAGTGCAGTTGCTAAGTCAAAGAGTGCGAATGTTTTTAAGGCTATAATTTATCATGCCAGATGTCTTTCCAGAAAGTTGTGCCAGTTTGCAGTGGAAGAGATTTTCACAGAGAAATTACTTCTTGGACTAGACTGACTCAAGAGCAGGAGGGTTGGTGCGTTGCTGCTGAGGGTCCCTCTGGGTTGCTGCGTTCAGGGGGAAAATCTTGACAGATGGCAGAGAAAGTCATCAAGGGAGCCCACACTGCCAGACCTTGCTCGCCCCTGGCTAGGGCTCTGGGTCTGTCCTCCTCCCTGCATCTTAAACAGTAGCTGGGGGACCAGATGACCCCAGGAGAACGCTGTGTACCTGCAGAAGGTGTTGAGACTGAGGAAGCAAGAATGGGGCGTGGTGAGAAAAAACAAGGGTGGTCAGCTGAGGGGGGTGTGATTAGGGTCGGCCTTTAAGGAGGGGACAGTTAAGCTAAGATGGGAGAAAATAGGGTTAGAGCATGGTGCCTGAGGGAACAGCGCAGGGTGGCTGAGCTGCTTTTCAGCCAGGGATGTCCATATGTCCATAGGTCTGTTCGGATGGGGCTGCTCCTTGCTGTGAGCTGTAATCCTGCTGACTGTACGGGTAATTTTTTTTGTGTGTGTAGTAATATGAGATGTGTTATGATCATTTACTTATTTACTGTGACACTGGGCATTGAACCCAGTGCCATCACACTGAGCTACATCCCCAGCCCCTTTTATATTTTTATTTTAAGACAGGTCTTGCTAAGTCACTAAGTTTTTCGGGCAGGACTTGAACTTGTGATCCTCCTGCCTCAGCCTCCAGCATGCTGGGGTTATAGGTGTGTGCTTGTAACCATACCCAACATATTTTTTATTGTGATAAGTGTAGCATATGGCCACTTTAATCATTTTGGAATACACAGTTCTGTGACATTAAGTATATTCATGTTATGCACCCATCACTGCTGTCCATCTCCAGAACTTTGGATCTTGTAAAGCTGAAACTCTATCCACATTAACACTAACCCTTTGTTTCTCCTCTCCCCAACTTCTGTTCACACCCTCTCACTCTTTGCACTTGACTATTCCAAGTACCTTGCACCAGTAGAATCAGTTGCCCTGTTGTGTCTGTTTTGTTTCGCTTAGCTCAAGGCCTTGGGAGACTCATCCATATTGCAGCGTGTGTCAGAATTTTTCACCTTCCTAAGGTGGAAATATTCCACAGTATGGATTTGCCACATTTTACTTGTCTATTCAACTGTCAGTGTATATGCTACTGTGAACATAGGTGTACAAATGTCTGTTCAGGTTTCTACTTTCAGTTTTTCTGTGTCTATGCGCAGAATTCCTAAATCATGGGTCATTTTAGGTTTAATTTTTAAAGAACTGCCATACAATTTTCTATAGTGGCTTTGCCATTTTATATTCCCACCAGCAATGCACAGGTTCCAATTTTCCCACATCCTTGCCGGCTCTTGTTTTATGTAGGTGCGTGTCTTTTGTGATAGTGCTCATCCCGCTGGACGCGAAGTGGTTCTGATTTACATGTCCCGATGGTGGTGATGTTGGCCATCATTTCACATGCTCTTTGGCCCTTTGTGCATCTTCTGTGAAGAAATGTTCATTCAAGTCTTGTCCTTATTTTCAAATTGGATTTTTCTTGCATTTTAGGAGTTCTTTACACATTGTGGCTGTAAATCCCTGTCAGATATGTGATTCTCAAGTATTTTCTGTGAGTTGCCTTTTCACTCAATTGATAGTGGTCTTTGACTTCATGTAAGTTTCTTTGTTTTGTTTTGTTGAAGTCCACTTTATCTATTTTTTCTTTACTTGCCTGTGTTCTTGGTGTCTGATCTAAGAAATTCATTGCCAAATTCCATGTCATGAAGATTTTCCTTTATGCTTTTTATATGGTTACCTGTCTATCTATCTATCTATCTATCTATCTATCTATCTATCTATCATCTAAATTCATAGTGCTAGTCCCAATCAGTTGCCTTGACAAAGTGGCAGAACAAGCTGGCACTAGAGTCATTTATCTTTGCTCACGCGTCTGTGGGTCAGATGGAGGGTCAGCCAGTCTGGGTTGGGATGGCTGAACTTGACCCAAGCCCATGCGTGTGTTCAGTCTGCTTACTCTCCTGGAGTTGGCCTCAGGCAGGTCCTTCTGGGTTGAGTAGAGGGAGCTCAGCAGATAACCCCTCTGCTAACGTGGAGATTGGCTGGAGCATGCCTTTGGCCACAGCAGGTGGCATGACCAAGCTGAGCATGAAGGGTGGGGATACGTTCTCTGTCCACCATAGTCCCCAGCATGGATGTAGATGATAATCCTACTGCAGAGGGTGAAGGGTTGGGGCCGTAGCTTGAGAGGCTGGGAGGGGGCTGCTGAGGCTGGAGTGTGGCGGCCCGGTGGTAAGGAGGAATGTGACAGTTAATGGGTGCACGGGAGATAGTCCTTAACTAGATTAATCAAAAGACGGCATCAGAGACTGATGGCGTGGATGGAGGTGAATTTACTGAGATGGGAAAGGCAGGGAGCAGAACCTCCTTGAGAAGAAACCACGGTAGACTGCTCCCGTGCCTGTTAAGTGTGAGACGGGCTCGAGGGTGAACGGCTGTGCGGGATGAATTGGCTGTGCCTGCAAGGCACACATGGTCATCTGCAGACGGAGGATGTGGACATGTGTCCAGCCAGCCCCCTTGGCTGGGATAGGTGGCCCTGAAAATATGCGAAGGATGAGAGGAGCTGAGGGTCCCCCTTCTGTCAGGGGCTGGGGTGGCTTCGTGGAGGGGGTGGCATTTGGGCTGTGCCTGGACAGTAGGGCTGCACACGCAGGGTGGGGCCAGTGGTTCTCCAGGTGGAGGGAGTCGTCTGGCCATGACTGCAGGGAAGACAGGGTGCCCCCAGGGAAGGCGGCAGCAGGTTCAACAGCGTGACAGGCCTGGGCAGGCGCTGCTGCCTGTTACCCGCTGAATCAATGGAGAGGGGGATGCTGACCTTGACCAACTTTTCTGACTTTGACTCTTGTCTTTGTCCCTAATGTGCAGGGACCCCAGCTATCTGTCTGGAACATATAAGGAGAGAGAGAGCACAGTGATGGGGAGACGCCCTTTCTAGACTGTGGGGTGCTGCACTTGATGCACCACCTTTAGAGGGCAGTTTTTTTGTTAGCAGTTAAGACAAATATACACGTTTCCTGCTCCTAAACACATCACAGATGGAACCGTGTGTGTGTGTGTGTGTGTGTGTGTAGGTGTAGGAACAAAGATCTTCTCTGTGGGTTTGTCAAAGCAAAAGATTAAGACCATCTGCATGTCTGTCAGTCAGCGGAGGGTGGGTTAAATTATGGCCCCTATGTAGTAGAACTCTCTGCAGCTACTAGAAAGAATGAGGCAGCTCTGTGTGCACACCTATGGGGTGCCTCTGGGACATGCTGCCATGTGAGAAAGTGAGGCCTGGCGTGGTGGTGCATAGCTGGAGTTTCAGTTACTTGGGAGGCTGAGGCAGGAAGATCACAAGTTCAAGTCCAGCCTTGACAACTTAGTGAGACCTTCTCTCAAAAAAGGGGGGAGGGGATTTAGCTCAGTGGTAGAGTGCTTACCATGTGCAAGGCCCTGGGTTCAATTCCCACTATTGAAAAATATACATATATTTCATAAATAAGCTAGGAGTAGGATGGCATGCACATCATGGATTTTTTTAGGAGAGAGGGACCTCTATGCTATGTCCCTCTGGAGAGATTGATACCCCCAGGGTGATATCTAGGAAGGAGGAGTGGGGCTCGGGCAGAAGGGGACGCACGTTCTGTCACGCGTTCTTCTGTAGAGTTGTTTACTGTGCCTGTAGATTGCTTCACAGAAGAAGAAAGTGTGTCTTCTGCTGGATGATTCTTTAGCAGAGTAGGTGGAGGACTCAGAGCAACCAGGCTTCACGTGGAAGACGCTGGACAATGCTGGCAGCCCCCTGGGATCTTGGATCTCAGGCCTGTCCTGGCCCTGCCCATCACCCGCTCACCCCCAGTGTCACTTAATGGGAGCTTTGGGGGAAGGAGCCAGGGGAAGGCACAAGAACAGAGTGGCCACGGGGTGGTCTTGTCCCTCTTTCCCATGCGGAGCCTCCCAGCCAGCAGCTGGATAGCGAGGGCTCTGAAGCGTGGTCATCAGTGGCAGACTGTGGCTTGTCCATTAGTGGCCTAATAGTGTTGTCTGCCAGCGCCTACTTGCACGCACGAACTTCTCTGTGTGTAGTGGGGGTGAATAATCCCCAAATTGTATTTGATTTCTGCAGTGTATTTCTGTATTTCTATTCAAAGTTGAATGCATCTGATTTTATGGGAATTTATAACAGTTCAAATGAAATCGTGACACCCTGCTGTGAAAATCTCTCACTCCTCAGAAAGGGAAACTGCTCACATGTCCCTCCTGCCCTGTCCTTCCCCCTGCTCTGTTGTAGGATGCAGGGCCCCTCTGCCCTTGCACCTCCTGCCCAGGCTGCAGGGAGTGGCAGGAGCTGGTGGCTGCGGGGGTCCCACGCAGAGCAGGCCCATTTCCTCTCATGTCCTTTGTGGCCCAGAGATGCTTGATGAACCTACTACAGTTCTGCAAGGAACCGTAGTTTCCTTGGACAAAAAAGTGGGCCAGGAAGGAGGAGCCTCCAGGGTGGGCCACAGGCCTCACCTGGGCAGTGGGCATCTTGTGGGTACATTTCCTGGGGGTCACAGAGCCCAGCATAGGTGTATATGCAACAGCGAATATGATTGTCCTCGGGGACACACTTTCCTTTCCATCTGCTAGTTCTCTGTCCGGAAAGGATGTCACTCAGTGTGGGGCCACCTCCAGACCTGAGCCTGGTGTTAGCCTGTTGGGCCCCTCAGGGTGCCTGCAGGTGGGGCGTGGGGAGTCCTGATCACGGGAGAACTTGCACTGCCTTGTCCCCGAGTGGGAAGCAGGCGGTAGGGCTAATGGGTGGAGAGGCAGTGGCCTTGGACCTGGGACCCACTGCCCCAGACAGAGGGAGCCCCGTGTCTTAGAAGTGTCCACGCGGTGGACAGCAGTGGGCAGGGAAGAACCGTCTAATGAGAGTTGTGCGTCTGTTCAGAGACCGTGGTGAGGTTTTGGTGGGGTGGATGTAAGCCAGGCCGTTCACAGTACAGAGACTGGTGTTTACTGCAGGAAGTGTGGAAAGGGCAGAAGGTAGGTAGAAGATAAAGCCACCATAACCTCACCCGTTGGTGACACCACGGCGTCACATTAACGGTATGTACGCACATCCACCCCACTCCACAAGACCCTCTATTCACAGCCTGTGAGTGTCCTGTGATTGAGACACAGCCCCCTGGAGATCTGGAGGTTCCAGTGTCCTAAAGAACATGGCAGTGGACATCTCTGTGGCTTGGCATCTGTGCACAGCCACCATGGTGTCCTCTGCTGCTGTTCAGAGGTGGACTTGCAGGCCCACGGGGCTCTGCAGGTTTCAAAGGTGGATCGATTCTCTGCCAAGTTGCCTTAGCTCAGGGTGCAGGGTCCCTGCTGACCTTGCCAGTCTGCTGGCCCTCAGTGCCACTGTCCCTCCACACTGGTGACCTCTCTCCCACACTTCCAGCCCAGCCTCGGCCTGCACACCGGGTAAGTGCATCCAGCTGCCTGCTCACCACGACTGCTTGGCTGTTGACAGCCTTGCAAACATGCTGCACCCCAGCTGGATGTCTGCTCCTGTCCCTTGGGTGGCTGCACTGTGGCCTCCTGCCCTGGCTAATGGCAACGCCATCTTCAGGGGCTTGGGCCCAAAGCCTTGGGGCTCCATTCATTCTTGCACAGCCACATCCTCCCTAGCAGGAAATCCTCTCAGCTCTGCTTTGGATATGCCCAGAATTTACCAGGGCTCACACCCCACCCCTACAGGGAGCCCCTATCATCCCTGGCCAGCATCTCTGCAGCATTCTCTGCACCAGGCTGCTACTTCTGACCTGGGTCCTGTGGGACATCCTCAGCACAGCAGCTGGCTGCTTTAAACTTATGTCACTCACGTCTCTTGTTTGCTCATAGTCAGTGGTCTGCAGAATGTCCATAATGGTTCTTATCTGTGTCTGTCTTCCCCACATACCACATTTCAGCCACACTGGCCTGTCACGTTCCTTGAGCACACCAGGTACCCTCCTGCCTCAGGGCCTTTGCACAGGCTGTTCCCTCTGCCTGGTGTGCTCTTCTCCCAGGTGTCTGCACGGCTTGTTCTCCTGCTTCATGTGTCCCCTTCTTAGTGACACTCAGGTCACCCCTCCCCTGATCCTTTCCCCTTTTCTTACTGTGCCCTGTGCTAGCACACTGTGTGACTTACTCCCCGCCCCTGGGCAGGATCTTTACTTTGTTCTTTTTTGAGTCCTTGGGGCCTGGCACACAGTCAGGGCACACATGTGCAGTGTGGCTGACCTGGCCTGGGCCCTGGGTGCAGGAAGCCTCTGCCTGCCTGTCACCAGTCCTCTGGGCCTATGTGGGGGTTCAATGGGATGTTGTGGGGGTGGTGACCCTGCTGTGGGCGCAGCTGCATGGGTGCCAAAACTGGGCCCTCCCCAGAGCATCCTCAGCCCTCTCTTGGCTGTGCCCGTCTGAGCAGTGGACAGAAGATGGGTCGATGTGGGCAGGGTTGCTGCCTGACTCTGGGAGATCGGCTGTCAGCTCCTGCCAGGGACAGGGATGGTGCTGCAGGGAGCAGCAGGGGTGAGGTGGGGAGCGGCAGGATCACCTCGTGATGTAGCATTGTCTTCCTGGTGCCAGTTCCCAGAGTGATGCCTTTGTGATGCTGGCAGCCCAGAAGGGCAGAACCACCAGGAGCCCTGGCTGAGTTCCTTCGTCTTGGCATGGGCAGCCTGGCCTTTCTGCATCATTGGCACACTGGGAATTAAGGAGGTCGGGATTCTCATCCAGGTCCAGCTCCCTGGCCTCTCTGAGTAGATGGAGGGCATCCCCCCCCAGCCCCCCAGCTGGGCCTCCTCCAGGACACATGTCTGAGCTCAGCACAGCTTAGGGCTGAGGCTGGAGCCTAAACATGAGGACCATCAGAATTTGGTTCAAATCCAAACTTGCCTTCTTCTTAGCTGTGTGGTCTTGGGCAAGTTATTGAACCTCTCTGATCCCCAGCATGTAGCGTATACTGTATATCTCAGCACCTGACATCCAGCAGCAGTGCTGTGAATCTTTGACATCTGTGCAGCTGGTCTGAAGCCCTGGGATTCCTCTTTGATAGCCCTGGACAGTGACAGTCTGTGTCACTGTTTGACATCTAGCACGTTTCTGGCCATTCTCATACCCCTCTGCCCCCACAGTGCCCAGCACAGAGTTTGGCATGACGAAGGATGTAGGGAATTAGCAGCCCCCAGTTGGGTTTGGGGGCCTGGTTGTGTCTTTTGGGCAGAATTCAGAGATTTCTGGAAGGTTTTCTGCAAGAGGGCCCTGTAAGCCTGGCACCTGAAAGATTTGGGGCAGCAGATCATGACCCTGCTTGTGGCAGGTCTCTGACATGTCCCAGGCCAGACAGGACAGCCAGCATGGAGGGTGTATCTGTGTCTCCTGATTGGTGGGGAGAGGTGAGGGTTGGTGGGAGCCAGGCCCCATCCCAGGGTGCTGCAGGCTGGCATGGTAGAAGAAACACCCAGCTGTGCCAGGCATGGGCGGAGGGCCCAGGAGGCGAATGAGCAGCTGTGGCTCAGGGCAGAGCAAGGTTGGGCTCTCCCAGGGGATCCCTGCCACTCATTGTGGCCCCAGTGCCAGGGGAACCCAGCAGGCAGAGGAAGCATCCATCACCACACCCAGGCTGGAGTTCAGGGCCGGGGCCTTGGCTGTCTCTGGACCTTGCGTTCCTCTGCATTGTCAGAGAGCCAGGGGAAGAACGGGGTCTGGGACCTCAGGGAAAACCAGTAGCAGGATGGGCCCATTCTGGCCTGGTCACTTGGCTTCGTCCTTTGGAGCCTGTGTCCTGTTGCGCATAGCTAAGGATGGAGACAGCAGAACAGGTTGTCCCGCTTCTGCACAGGGCTGTGTCTGACCACCTTTGACTGACAGATGGGGCTACCAAGGCACATTCTGTGCCTCTGAGAGGAGGAGATGAACAGACATTAAAGGAGGGAAGTCACAGGCCCAGGGTGCCGCTGCCTGAGCTGGCTCTGTGGGATTACACCAGTGTAGGTGCTGGATGCATGGGCTCCCTTCTTGCTGGACGTGCATCCTGCTTATCGTGGGGTGTGTGTTGTGCTCCCCCAGGGAGGGACTGTACCTCAACTTCCATAGGGAAGGAGATAAGGAGCAGAGCATGGTGTGATGGAGAGATCTCAGGCAGACTCCGTTCCAATCTCAGAGGGACCTTTCTGAGCCTCAGTTTCCTCATCTGTAAAACGGGGGCAAGGATATCTACTTCATAGAGATATTTTGCAACACAGCAAAAATAGGGGGTGTGTTCCTTTTCTTCCTTCCTCCTTCCCTGTACTGACACTTCCTGTCACACCCAGTGGGATGGCACGCATTCACTAGCTATTTGTGGATGATGTTCTTAGCAGATGTTTAATTCTTGAGACATCTGGTTTGCAAAGGCAGAGGGCTGGAGATTTTTTTTTCTTAAAGACACTTACTCATTGGGAGATGTCAGATTGTCACTTAATTGCTCTGTGCCTTGGTTTCTCCACTTGTAAATCAGGGATAATGCTAGCAATGCTGGCTACTCCTGTGCGGCATGTGATGGGATAATGCAGGATAACAGATGGGAAGTGGTTCGAACGTTTAGAAAAAGGCATCTTGCTCAACCTTGCTAGTAGTTAGGGAAATGCAAATGAAAACAGCAACACCGTACCATTTTTCATGGATCTGATTGGCAGCTATTTAAAAGAGGGATTACCTCCAGGTGGGCATACAGGTCCTCCTGTACACTGCTGGAGGCACTGAGAATGGCTGTCACCTCCCCAGAAGGCGATGTGGCAATAGCTAATGGGAGTTTATATCCACACGCTGCATTGTACTGTTGGAGAACCAAATTAGAGAGCCAAGTCTCAACGCAGTTCCAGGTAGAGATGTCCATGGTGGCATTGCCTGTGGTGGCAGGAACCTGGAAGTGTCCAAAAACCCATCAGGAGGGTAATCTTCACAGTGAAGCATCCATACTAGGAACCATTATTGGTGTGCAAGAGAAGGAGGCCTTCTATGCACGTTGGCCCAGAGGGCTGACTGTGGACTATCATGACCTAAGAAAAGCAAATGGCTTTTTCTGTTTTTGTTTTTGTTTCTTGAGACAGGGTCTCACTATGTAGTTCAGGCTGGCCTTGAACTCTTGGTGATCCTCCTGCCTCAGCCTCCTGAGTGCTGGGATTATGGGTGTGTGCCACCACGCCCGGCACTTCTGAATTGAATTATTCACCAACATTTAAAAATTGAAGTTATGTAAATGCCCAGTTTTGAAATTTTTGTTGAGAAAAAACAGAAGCACAGGCCACCCTGGGCCCACATTCCCTCTTGGCTGAACCGCGTCAGCAGCTGCCACTTTTGGACAGAGCCTGTGTCCTGAGTGGCTGTCACCCTGGCCTGTGGCCAGTGTCTCCCTCCTCGCGTTTCCTGCCTGGCCCCTATAGGCATTTTGGCTTTTGAACCTCTCTGATGGGTCATTAGACTTAGAGGGGGGAATGCAGAGGGTGAGGGAGGAACCCAGCCTCTGTGAGTCACCTATGTCTGAGGACCTTTACTCTTCCTGCAGCTTCTCATGGTTTATATTAAATGAATATTAGAAGGAACACGAAAGGGCCCCATGGACTGTCATGTGTTGTGTTGGTCAGGAGCCGTCGGTGGGGCCACCTCAATGTCCACTCAGGACATGGGCCGAGAGAGAGTCCCTTCCAGGTGCAGACTGAAAGGATCCAAGGTCTGGGTCTGTTCTGACACTCTCGCCGTGAGATCTTGGCAGGGATGTACACATCTCCCCACACAGACAGCCCTCTCTCCAGGTCCACACACCTCACACTGTCTCTCCAGGTCACTTTGGTCGGGGGGTGCACTGGGAATCGAACCCAGGGTCTTTGCACTGAGCTACGTCCCCTGCCTTGTTTATTTTTATTTTGAGACAGAATCTCACTAAATCACTGAGTTGCCCAGGCTGGGCTGGAACTCATGATCCTCCTGCCTCAGCCTCCCAGAGTGCTGGGATTACAGGCATGTACTGCTACACCTGGCTCCCAGCCTAATACACCCCCTGTGCCTGTTCTGAGATTTGCCAGAGTCTCCTCACTGGGCCAGCCAGCCCTGCCCCACCTCTGCCCAGCCCTGTCACACTCAGGTCATTGCCGCATTATATCCAGGACTGGAACATGGGGAGAGTGAATGACACAGACCCTCTCTTCCTTCCCTGCTCCCTCATCCCCATGGGAGCAGATTCCTCCCCACTTCTCAGGCCCAATTCTCCCTGGTGCTGCAGAGGTAAGGGTGCTTGGCGGCTGCAGAGTCACCCCCACCAGGAGGACGTATCTCACCCCCTTTTTCTTTGTGTCCCCAGGAGCCATGATGGGCCACGTGGCTGCCAGCTGTCCCGTGGTGTGGCTCTTCATTCTGATCTCCGGATGCTGGGGTAAGTCCAGCCCTCCCCTCTCTCCCCAGGCTAGCGGGTGCGCAGGCGCGGCTTGGCTTGTATCCTGAACCCTGGAGACCGCCTTGCTCTGGGTGACAGAAGACACCTTCGCTCTCTGGGTTTCAGTTGCCTTCTGCAACTCGCACTGGGCTGAAAATACCAGCTGTCTGGGGCGCAAGAGAGCATGGGAGGAGTTGAGAAAGACTCTGTGCTCTGTGGCTGTGAACTGTCCTCCTGGGCACAGGGACAGGCCACAATTCTGTTCAGTTTCATGGCTACCTTTTGAGCACCTCCTGTGCCCGATTCTAGAGGATGGAAGATGTCACTCATGCTCCAGGAGCCCCAAATCTGGTGGGGGAGGCCACAGGCAGGGTTTGCTACAGTGCAGGGTACGGGCGAAGGGCGTGGTCACAGGAACATCTGGGAAACCATGAGAAGATGGGAGTACCAGGCTGTGGAGCAGGAAGCCAGAGGGCAGGCTTTTGCTCTGGGCTTTGAAGACTGAGGGAAGTGGGAGGAAGGCACTTCCCATGGGAGGGGACACAGCCTGAGCAACGGTGGGCAGCCAGGAGCTGTTCTTTCTGCAGGGACCCTCCCTCCCCTGCCAGTAGTGCCAGCTTGGGTGCCCACAGAGAAGGCCAGAAGGTTTGGGCACTCCGTGTCCTGTGGCCCTGGACAGTGGGTTTCAAGGAGGAAAGCAGCTCCAGGCAGCTCCAAAGGCACTGAAGGCAGCCCATGACTGCAAGCACATTGTGTGTGGTGTCCCCCAGGGCCGAGGCGGCCCTGGGGAAGAGCTGTGGGCACGGTGCCTGGCGACACAGGCAAACACATTCCTGGGGGTGGGGCACTCCTCCACTCCAGGAAGCGGCAGCCTCATACTTGTTGGAGTCTCGCTAGCATCCTGTGGCCGAGGAAGGTCCCCTCTCCTTGCCTCCACTCTTGGAATGGAGAGTTGGAATGTCTCCTGCGGCGGGAAACTCATTCGCACCCAGGCAGCCTTGGATCGCAGCACAGGTGCAGACTCTCAGAGGCAGAACGGGAGCCTCAGACCCTCTGTCAACCCCCAGGGGAGAATCTGAAGCCTGTAGAGGCCACTGGCCCAAGGTCATCCCTCTGATCCTCCAAGGAGCTTGTAGCAGATTTCCACCTCACCTGCCCTCTCTGTCCCATGCAGGAGGCCTCATCAGGGCAGCTCTGGCCTCTGTTTGGTGGGAGCCAGGACACTTACTCTGGCCTCCCCAGGCACTCCGTGACCTTGGACATTTCTCCCTGCCACCCTGCCCTGTTCCTCTCACTTTCTCCATCTCTTATGAAGACACGAGGATGTGAGATACTGTGAGTGCCACATCCTCGCTGGCCCAGTGGGATGCATCTGTCTCCCTACCCCTACCCTTCACCCTAACTCTAAGCTCTCAGGGGATGCTGGTTCATGCATTCAATGTGCACACAAGAGAGAAGTGCCTGCCTGGTCTCACCCTTTGGATCCTAGTGCCACTTTGTCCATAGGGTCCCCAAGGACAGGTTTCTGAACCTCCCCAAGCTTCAAATTCCTTGTCTCTGGTATAGAACCAGATAGGACTTCCCTTCCTCAGCTGCAAAAATGGCCATGCGAATATGTACATCAAGTGTTTACAATATGCCTGGCACACATTAGGTGCTTAAAGAACACATGTTTAATGTTAGCTCTATTATCAGCAGTCATCTTTCTCTAAGGGGAGAAAAATGGGGTGGAGAAAACAAAAAAGTGAAGTAAGGCCACCCAGCAGCTCTGTTGGAAAATGTGGGTGATCTGCCTTTTGGCATTGCCTCTATATTTGGGATCCCACTGTCATTGCTGGCCACATCCACACTTCCTGGTCCCCACCCAAAGCAGCCAGTGCTGCTCCTTTAGCATGGTGGGTGGTGGCCAGCCTTGGGGACCGAAGCATGGTTTCCTGTACCATCTTCCATCCTGCTCATCTGCCTGTGCTAACCCTTCCCTGTCCCCTGTCCCTCCCAACCTGGTTTCCATATGACTCTGGCCCTGGCTGATGCCTCCTCACATCCCTGGATGTCAGAGATCAGTTGGGTCCACGTGCTGTCAACGCTGTCATCTTCAACCCGTCATCTCCTCTGTGCAGAATACTGCCCTTCACCCTTCTTTTTCCTGGCCACCACATGCTCCTGACACTTGTCATTCTTGAGAACCAGGCTGCCTCAAATCCGGGCTCAGTTGCTTGCCACTGGTCCTCAAGCCTTGAGCCCCCATGCCATGGTTCCCAGTGAAGGGTGTGCTTCCGGTCCTGGCATTCTGGCATCCTCCTCCGGCAGGCACCCTCCCTCACAGGTGGCGCTGTCTGGGCATACTGGAGTGGGTCCCTGGGCAGCTCCAGGCCTCCTGCCTCCTCTATGTGCAAACCCTTGTCATTCCACGTTCCGGCCCCCTCTGAGCCTCTGCTGGCTTGGGCTCCAGGGGAGGGGGCTGGGGAGGGCTGAGGTGCCAGGCATCGCTGACGGTGCTGTGGGCCCAGGTGGGTAAGCACCTGTGGGCCAGGGACAGAGAGGCCGTGTTGGGCCTGGAAGCTGGGATTTTCCTCTCTCTGAGCTCACCTGCTGCCCACCCCTTCTTCCTGTTCATGCAGTCCCACCTCACTAGAGACCTCAAAGCTGATGCAGCAGTTTGGCCTCTGGTGTATGTGGCCTTTGTGTTTTAAAAGTGGTTTTTAAGAGAGTAAGTCACCTCTCTGCCCTCCCTCTCTGCCAGCCCCTCCCAGTCCCCAGTGCCTGCGATGGCAGCCCAAGGCCATCTGGCCACTGAGGGTGACAGGCCTGTTCTGAGAATGCGGTTTCTGCTTGGCATGTGGCTGGCGACACTCGTCCCTGAGTCCTTGCCCAGCGGCCCATGCTGAGCTCTCAGCCACTGATTATTGGCAGGTCCTGTAAAGGAGAGTTCAAATGAGTGATGCCACTCCAGGCAAATGTGTTTTTTCTTGTTAGTTTCCCACCCCACCCCCAAGCCTGCTGCTAAGTTTCTGGACGTCCCAGGCCTTCTGCCTCGGCTCAGCGGCTTCTTGCTTTCTCATTTTGGGAACCCAAGTCCCCCAGCAGGGATCAGAAGCCTCCCCCTCTGGCTGTGAAGGCAGCACCTTTAGTAATGCCAGTATGAATAATACCTACCATTTATTGAGCGCTTGCTGTGTGCCAGGAGGCACGGCACTAAGTGCTTTATGTATGTAATCTCGTTTAATCCTCAGATTAGCTATGAAATAAATCCTAGTATTACTGCTACTTTGTACATGAGTAAACTGAGGCACAGGGAGACTTCAGGGAAGGTGAGGTCCTCAGCCACCGGCCTCTCCCTGAGGGTGCTGTGTTGCTCCTGTGAGGGGGGAGGTGTGTGTGTGGGTGCAGATGGGCACGTGGGGTGGTCAGGGAGGGCGTCCTGGAAGAAGAGACATCTTCGACGAGGTGTGAAGGATGAGTAGGAATTTGGCAAGTGAAGGTGGAAAGGCCAGCAGCCCTGGCCAGGAAGTGAGAGAGAGAGGCCAGAGTGTTGAGGGCCAGGAACAAGCCCAGCCTGGCGGGTGGGACAGGATGGGGAAGGAAGAAAGATGCCCACGCCTCCTGGTTCTGCCTGGTGCCATTCCTCATCCTCCCGATCCCAGCCTCCTTGCCCTCTGGGAGCTGGGCACGTGCTCAGGAGGAGCCCTGGGTCAGCAAAACAAGGGGAAGGCGAGCATCCCCTGCCTGTGTCCAGGGTCCTGCAGGACCCAGCAGGAGTCCCCACAGGGAGCTGGCCTAGCTGTCCCTGGTTGGGACATGCACCCTCACTTGCTTCGTGAAGGCCCCAGGTTCAATGTGGGGGAAAGGCAGAGCCAGCCTGTGCGGGGGGAGTCACACAGTGGGGCTAGTGGTGAGCGGGGCCCCTCATAGATGCCAAGTTCCTCTGCCCATGGCCGAGCCACCCTGACCCTATCCAGACCCTGCCCTCATCGCGAGGCTGTCAGTGTGGCATGTGGGGGGCAGGCCAAGCTTTGAGGTCTGGATGCCACCTGCTCGCTGTGTCAGCAAGTGCTATAGCAATTCACTTCCGGCCTGCAGTCCTCATTTTGCACAGTGCAAGGGGACGGGGATGTGCCTGCCTCCTGTCACTGGGTTGGGTGATGTGGTGGCTGGCACAGAGAATCAGTTCTAGAGATGGCAGGTGCTTCTAAGATATCACTGTGATGGATTTTATGGGGTTGCCTGGCCATTCCTTCACACCACACATGGGTACCGAGGGCTTGGCGAGTGCCAGGCCCTACTCTGGGCACCAGGATCACTGTGGTCGCTGGAGCCCTTGATCTTATGAGCCAGCTGCCTGATAGAAATACAATGTAGCCTGCAAGTGTGAGGTTGGATTTTGCAGCAGCCACATTAGAAACATAAAAAGAAATAGGTAAAATTAATTTCAATGATGGATTTTGCTTAATTGGATGTGTCCCAAATAGTATCATCTCAATGTGTAATCAATATAAAAGATTAATGAGGTATTTAACAGGGTTTTTTTTTTTTTTTTTTTGCACAGTCCTTAAACTTCTCTGTGTATTTTACACTTAGAGCACCTCTCATGTGGCTGGGCGCAGCAGCCACCTGTGGCCATGGCCTGGCTGACTGTGCCACTCTTTCCATTTGCCTCAAGGCAGGCGGTTACCTTCAGGGTCTTGGGAAGTTGACCACAGCACTGGATGCGGCCCTGACTCGGTGTCACCTTAGAGAATGCACAGAGCTGGCTTAGGGGTCCTTGGCTGACTCTTGTCCGTTGACTTCCAGGCCAGGTGAACCGGCTGCCCTTCTTCACCAACCACTTCTTTGACACATACCTTCTGATCAGCGAGGACACACCTGTGGGTGAGTTGGCACATGGGCTGGAGGGTGGCTGAGGTGTGGGGTGACCTACAAGACAAGAGGCTCGTAGAGGTTGAGACCATCTTCCCCCTGTTACTGGAAGCACTTGCATGGTGTTTGTCTGGCGGCTGCTCAGATGCATCCAAGGTGGGGGTGCCCAGTACTTCCTGTGGTGGCCCATCCAACAGAGTGGCATTCTAAACAGCAAGGGCTAATCACACTAAGCCCACGGTGCTCCTTTTCCACTTCCGGCACTAGCTTTGTCCTACAGAATGGCTCATTCATCTCCCACTCCAAGCCCTTGTCGGTGTTTTGCTTTTTTTTTTTTTCTCTTTGAGACAGGGTCTCGCTGTGTAGTTCAGGCTGCCCTTGAACTCACTGTGTAGCCCAGGGTGGCCTCGAACTTGCCGCTATCCTCCTGCCTCAGCCTCCTGAGTGCTGGGATTACAGGCATGTGCCTCCACGCCTGGCTTCTTGTGGATGTTTGAAGATGGCAGCTCTGGCAGAGTTTGTTTTGTGGCCCTTTGTGCTTTTCTGTGATGACTCAGTTTCCTGCATTCAGCATGTCTGGTTTCATCGTCAGAAATAGAAGGTTGGATTGTGGGAACCCAGCCTGCTGCTTCTGATGGGCAAACAGTGGCCTCTAAAAATGTCCCTCACCTACACCCCCATCCTTTCCTGTCCTCTCATTTGCCTTGGTGTCATTGTAGTGAAAGTGCCTGTCACTGGGGGCTTCTTACACTCAGGTCTGCCTGCTCTGTGGGTACAAGGACAGAGGCTGTGAGCCAGAGGCTGCATAAATCAGGTCAGCATGTAACATCTTTTTGGAACATTGCTATACTTGAAAGTGAGGCAAGGGGGCTTGGAGAGAGGATGGCTACTAAGTTCTCTGGCAAATGTCAGGTATTCATTCATGTAAAACCAAATGTGGGCGTGTGGCAGAGTGGACACGCTCTCCTTCAGAGATCTGCTAACACGGGGAGCCCTAATGGGACTGACTCCCCCCTGCTGTTTGTGGGGGACCGTGAGCTGCTCCTGGCATGCTTTCTGGGGGAGAATGTTTTGCAGGGGTCTGGACACAGTAGGTATGTGTCTCACTGGTGTGGTGCATATCCCCATGTTCCAGAAGGGCCTTATTCCTAGGGACAGAGCCTCTGGAAAGTGGCTACTCCTCTGGTGACAGACCAGGGTTGGAAGGATGAGTTTGGGGGTCTGGGCGTGTAGAAACGCTCTCCTGAAGGCTTGGCCACCCTTCTGGTCTGGGAAGTGTACCTGCATGGCTCTTGAGCTCTTTGCTCTCCTCTGGATTGGGTTGGGGATGTTTGCGGGCTCCTGCATTTGTGACACAGCTGTGTCCTTTCTATATGGCTTGTACTGTCACCCAGACTTGACATGCAGCTGGCGCGGGGAGGGCAGGATGGACACCCAGTACATAAGCACAGGGAAGTAAGTGAATGCTTAGCAACTCTGATTTTTGGCTCCTTCTTCAGGTCATTAGGTGTACATGGGTGCCCCTGTCTGCCAGGCTTGGGTGCTGTGGACACAGGGGCAGTGGACAGATGAATAAAGACGTCAGAGTACCGAGAAATAGGGACTGAGCCAGGCATCTGAAGTCCCCTTGGGGGATGGAAGGGAGAAGAGTCGTGTTTCTTCAAGCAAGGCAGGGGCAGAGGGAGAGAGAGCTTTGGGGATGGGTCCTGAAAATGTCCCCTCCCTTGGCTTCACACACGGTTTTGGGGGCTGGCTTTTGTCTCTGTCCTATGTCACCTCTCCCTATAGGAGGTCCTCGGGATGGAGTGCCTGTCCTGGGGCAGGTGGACACCAGAGGCAGACATGTTGGCCACTCACCAACTGGCCCTGGTGCTAGCTGGGGGAGCGAAGGCCCCTCTGAAGTGGGCAGTGCTGGCTGTGTCCCCCAAGCTGTGACCCTGCATGGCTGCACTCAGCCCAGAGTGTGGTGTCCTCAGAGGCCTGTGGTAGAGGGAAAGTGATGGGGATGGGTGTGTCTGGCTTGGCAGGTGCTGATCGTGACAAGTCCTGGGCTAGATGCCCACCAGGGAGCCCCCCAGCAGGCCCTCCTCCTGTTACCTTGGGCTCTGGCTCTCGATTGTCTTTTGCCAACGTCAGCATCAATTGGCCTCTGGGAGCAATGCCCAGGACTCGAGCCCTGTGAAAGCGGCACTTGGCAGTCACAGCAGGGGCATCTGTCTGGTGCCGTGGGGATTGATCCTGGCTCCAGGGGGCTGATAGAGTGAGAGGGGCCTCAATGAACTGGAATACAGTGCTGCTTGTCTCCTGGTGGTGGGTGCGTGCTGAGCTGGCCCAGAGCCCTCCTGGTCTCTTCCTGGCCTTTTTCATAAGGATGGGGGCAGCTTTGGCCAGAAAATCAGGAGCCCAATTTCTGTTCCTTGCTGTGTGACCTTGGGCACAGTGCTGCACCTCTCTGGATTTCTATTTCCCCATCTCACCAGTGAGAGGGCACTGGAAAGATGGGCCCAGTGGGCTGTGCCTTGGGGGCCCTGGTGTTTCCTGGTTCTCAAGTGAGACACCCTGGGTCCTCCACTGGGTGCTGGCAGCCACACAGCCCTGGGCTCTTCAGAGGGTGGCTGTGGACTCGTGGATGTGGCAGGCTCTGTGAGTGCAGGCCTCTGACCAGCAGTGGCCAGGATGAGGGTGAGGGTTGAAACTGCTTGTCCAAGGACTGGCCCTTTGCCTGCTTGGAGAGTGGGGTGGCCTAGAGATGTGACCCTGAGGCTTGTGCTTACTGACCATTTACTCTCAGAACCTCGGGGTTCTCATCTGCAAAACGGGGGTGGGATCTTCCCCTCGCTGGACCAGTAGGAAACTTACATTTAATCCCACCAGCTCCAAAGCCACATGCCCAGAACGTGGTGTTGCTACTGAAGGATGAGTGGTCAGAGCTGTGGGCAGACTGGGCTGCCAGCTCCAGGCCTTGTCACCCGGCTTCTGCTTGAGCACCTGGCTGTGGGGCTCCTGGTTTTATAGGGCTGTACTGTGAGAGTTTCAGGAATAAAAAATCTTTCTTAATAGTAATACGAAATCTGCCTCCCTGGATCAGCTACCCTCAGGTCTCATTCCGACTGCTGGAACCCCATAGAATAATAACAATAATCATGTAATATACATGACATACTCTATATAATATATTATTGTAAGTTGCATTTATTGAATGCTCAAGGCAGTGTCCCAAGTGCTTTTATGTATTAATTCATTTAAAAATTTTCCTTTAAGACTTGGAGGGAGGGAGGCTTTGTGTCAGTGCTGGGAATGAGCACTCTGGGGTTAGAGACAGGACCGTCACCCGCCCCATCCTCTTATGCTCTCGCCTCGCTTTGCACCGGTGGCCCACGGCTGGGAGGGCAATGGCGGGCAGAGCGTGGCCATCAGAAGCCCTTTGCCGGGGCTGTACTTCGTTGCTGTCTCCTCACCCATCTTGGGCTCCAGTTCCTTCTGGGCAGTGTTCTCTTTGAAGACCATCTCCTCCCAGAGAAGACAGAAGCCAAATGAAGTCACTGAGCAGCTCTGCCTTCCCCAGTCTGTTACTGTCACCCCGCCTCCCCGGACAGACCCCCCGGCCATGCGTCCTGTCCAGATGTGCAGTGGTCTTTGGCAGCAGAGCCCAGGCTGGGTGCAGGGGGAAGAAGGCAGGTCCTTGACCCAACCCTGATCGGGGTGGTTGGTGTCACCCACACCTTGGCCCTAGCTGTCAGCTGTGAATGGCCCCGGGGCACCTGTAGCTTGAGGGACAGGGCTGTGGGGCTGGTGTCTCCTGCTCATCTGAGTCTGTTTCACCAGTATTGTCCTGGCAGGATCACCATCGCCATGTTGCTAAATCCAGTCCTAATTCCCAGTCCTTGTGACCTTCTGGCGTTTTCCCATTGGGGACTGTCTTCTTCATGGTGACTGCGCATTTCCCCACAGTTGCTCCACATCTGACATTGGTGGCCCAGGGCTCAGCTCTTGCTCCTTTCCCACCTGCTCCCTCCCACGGGATCTGGTCTGGTCTTATGCATGAGGCACTATGAGGCCAGTGACAATTCTGGGAGTTACACTCCCTGCCTCGGAGGAGACTCCAGACTCCTGTAGCACCTCTTTGCTCAGCATTTCCACCTGGGTGTTAAAGGGACGTCCTTGACCTTCAATGGCAAAGCTAAACCTGCTTCCCCCAACCCCTGCTTTGGCTGTGGCTGGGCCGTCTCTTAGCTGTTGTTCCATCCTAACAGTTCCTCAGATCCAATGCACAGGGTCAGCCCTGAGTCCTCTTTCTCTCTTGCCTCACATCCAATCCATCAGGAAATCTTAATTCTGCATTCAGTATAGTTCTGGAGTAGTGGGCATGATGGCACACACCTATTATCCTAGCATTCTGGGAGGCTGAGGCAGGAGGATTACAAGTTTGAGTCCAGTCCAAGCAATATAGCGATTAAGTGAGACTGTGCCTCAAAATAAAAAAAAAATTAAAAGCGGCTGAGAATATAGCTCAGTGTGAAGGCCTTGGGTTCAATCTCTAGTGTTAGAAAAAAAAAAATTTCCAGATCCTTTTTACTTCTCACCTCTTGCCTTCCTCCCACCATGGCCTGAGCCCAGGTCATCCCAGCAGCTCCCCCAGGTCTCAGTGGTCTCCCTGCATCGACCTTTCTGCCCCTAGCAAGTGAGGGGCCTGCTCCCCCTAAGCAGAGCCTGTTTCCCAGGTCTTCTCAAGTCCCCCCACTTCGAGTTAAATGCCAGCCTTCTTCAATGCCACCCAAGCTGTTGGCAGCTATCCCGGCCACCTCTCAGACTCCAACTCCCTTCCTCCCTTCCGCCTCTCACTCCCTCCACACCGGCTCCTTAGGGCTCCTTCAGGGTGAAGGCCAAGTTCCTTCCTCCCAGCCTTGGCAGTCACGGTCCCTGCTGCCTGGAGCGTGATGAGCCGTGTTGGTCCAGATGCCACTGCCTCTGCGTGACTTCCTGGGTCTCTCCTGGCAGGGGCCAAGGGCTGCTGCTCTCTCCAGCGCCTGGTCACCCTAAGCACCAGTTGTGGTTGCTGGTTGCTCCTCTGTCTCCCCTCTTGGACTATAAATGCTTCTGCGTGGACGGGGCCACCTCTGTGTCTCCAGGGGCAGCTCTGCGGCTGTCTTGGGCCTGGAACTTGGAGTGCTTTGGGGAAAGCCTGGAGTCTGTGTGTGGGAATCCTCCAAGGCACCGCCTTCCATCCTTGGGGGACCTCAGGCCTGCACTGCCCTTGCCGGGGTGTGTGTGTGTGTGTGTGTGTGTGTGTGTGAGGAGGCAGGTGTTGGTGACAGCAGGGCTGGCTGCAGGGAAGTGGGCCCAGGAGAGCGCTTTCCCTGAATGGCACAGGCGCCATACGTGCCTGTGCGTGTGAATGGCAGGGCCCGTGCTGGAGTCATGTTTTCAATATCCCAGCTACCTGCTGGAGCTGTCTGTGGCATATTTGTTGGGGATCCTTGGGATACTGAGCACGGGCTGGTCCTGTGGACCAGCAGGAAGCAGCAGCAGAAAGCCAAGCTTTGGAGCTGCCAAGCTGACTTGGGATGTCCGGTGGCATTGTCCTAGAGGCCATGGAGCCATCCACTTTGGCCACGACCCTCAGGCTGCAGGAACTGACGGGGACGGTGTCTCCCATCCTAGTTCCAAACCCCCCCACCCAGGAGCCTCCCAAATTCCCACAGGAAGGAGCGAACAGTCTGTCACACAGCCTGTCACTCCTACTTCTCAGACACCCTGCTGTCCAGCCACACTGACTCACTCAGCTCCCCAACTACTCATTCCACCTCAGCCCAGTCCTCTGCCTGGGCGCCCCCTTGGCCTAGGTGCCCTCTCACTTCCCACCTGGTAGATTCCCGCTCACCATTCCAGGTGCTGCTCGTCTGCCACCTGCCTTGTAAGGCCCCCAGTCTTCCTGTCCTCTCCTCCCTAGCTTCGTCATCAGGGCTGTGAGAGCACTGTGAAAGTCTGGTTATTTGTATGTAGCTCCCTGCTGGACTATTAATCTTTACATACTAATTTTATTAATATCGACATTACAATTAATGATCACTTTCGTGTTTATGTGTGGTATAGCATTGTGGAGTGGTAACATTAGCCAGAGTTTACTGACTGCAGCCTCCTGCTGGGCCTCTGTTAAGGACTTTAGATGAATGACCCCCGTGGGCTCCCCAGGACCCCCTAGATGGGTGGGTTATCTCCACTCCGTAGCTGGCAGCCCAGGCCTCCTGTCCTCTGTACCAAGCACAGTGCCCCACACAAAGGGGCCTCAGCAGACGCTTGGTGAATGAGCAAATGGATGAGTGAATGAATGAATGAGTAGTGTCACATCTTGCTGATTCCCCTCCCCTTGGCTCCCTGTCCCTCTCTTTGTCACCGAGGTTGGTGCACGTGGCACTGACTTCCCCAGGCAGAATCCCCCAGCACCCCCAAAGCATCTTGAGCCACAATTAAGGTGATAATGCCCGTGCTAATCACCTACACTAGTAAATTAGTCTTGTCAGGAGCCATTAAGGTGGGAGCTCAGGATTCATTAGGATGGATCGGGCCCAGGCAGTGCCTGGCATCGCTGCCTTTCGGCGCTGATTAATTTCTCTGCAAACTCCATCAATGCCCAGATGTTTCGTCTGGACCCAGAGAGAGCAATTTTCAGGTGGGCTGACCCGCGTCAGCAGTCTCGGCAGACGGAGGACCTGTGAGCCTGCACCCCGCTGAGCGGGTGGGAGATGGGGGGATGAGGATGTGACTGTGTGGGGAGCTGGCCCTCAGGTGTGGGACTTGGGGGTGCTGGGAGAGGTCCGGGCTTTTCCAGGCTGGACTGACGCCCAGGGTCCTGGAAGAGGCTGTCCCTCCTCCCTGGGCCTCCTCCTCTCGGCTCCTTAAAGGGAAGAAACCGACTCCGGGGAGGAGATGCAGAACCACAGGGTGAGGACGATTTCCTCTTCTCCAGATGTTCTTTAGTCTGACCCAGGTGGGAGGGGCTTGTGGTATCCAGGGCAGCCCTTTGGCAGGGGCTGGTGGCAGAGCTGCAGGAACAGCAGGGCCAGAGGGCCTTGGATATGAGGAGCCCAGCCGGCCCTGACTGCGGTGGGGGGTGCACTGTCTGCGTGGCTTGGCCCTGCTCCTGACCACAGTACAGAGTGGGGTTACCTGGGTGTGACAGGAGCATGGAGGTACAGAAATCAGCGTGGAGGAAAAGGCAGAGGAGGCTGAGGTGCAGGGAACTGGGGGTCCCCACCTTCACACTATCCCCATCTGAGGCCCTCTCATAACTGCTGTCTTAGTCAAACAGTTGCACTTTATGGATGGAGAAGGCGAGGCCCACACTGCCTGCGTGTGAATCCCAGCTGTGCCTCAGTTTCTCTATCTGCACAGTAGTGATAATGATTCTAAGTTTGTCTCTGTGGGTTTGTGTGAACATTAAGGGAGCCAATTTTAAAGCAGTTAGGACTGTTGTTGGCTTGGAGCAGGGCTTAACAAAGTAAGCTGTGATTTAAACTCACTTGCTTTTAAACTCTGGCAAACACACTTTTAAAAGGAACTGTAATGTATCAGACAGCTCCTCGGTTGCCCACTGGAGAAACCACCCCAGCTGTCCATTCCATTGGAAGTCTGTGGGGCTCTCAGAATTGACAAAAACCAAAAGACACATTTTTTACAGTGGTCCCTCAGAAGAGTAATATATAGAATATATAAAGAACTCAAAAAAATTAGACCCCCAAAATAAAAGGCTCAATAAAAAAATGGGCAATTGAAATGAACAGACACTTCTCAAAAGAAGTACAGATCGCCAATAAATACATGAAAAAATGTTCAATATCTCTGACCATTACAGAAGTGCAAATTAAAACAGCACTGAGATTCCATCTTACTCCAGAAAAATGGCTGTCAAGAAATCAAATAATAAGAAATGCTAGAGAGGGTGTGGGGAAAAGTGAACCTTTCTAAATTGTTGGTGGGAATGTAACCTAGTACACCCACTACGAAAATCAGTATGGAGCCGGGAGTGGTGGTGCACGGTTGTGATCCCAGCACTCAGGAGGCTGAGGCAGGAGGATCACTGTGAGTTTGAGGCCAGCCTGGGCTACATAGTAAGACCCTGTCTTAAAAAAAAAAAAAAAAAAAAAAAGGAAGGAAGAAAAGAAAATCAGTATAGAGAGTTTTAAAAAGCTAAAAATAGAAATTCCATTTGACCCAGTTATTCTCTTTCTAGGTATCTTTGTAAAAGAGCTAAAGACATATTACAGTAATACACACATACCCATGTTTACTAGCAGCACAATTCACAATAGCTAAATCTTAGAAGTGGCCTATATGTCCATCAACAGATGAATGGATTAAAAAAATGTGGTATTTGCCTGCAGTGAAGTAATGTTCCGCCTTAAAGAAGGATAAACTTGAGTTATTTGTAGGAAAATAGGTGCACCTTGAGATAATAATGTTGGGTGAAATAAACCAGAAACACAAGCTTAAATATTGCATGGTTTCTCTTATATGAGAAACCCAAAGTATAAATAAAGAGCAAAATAAAAGACAATAGGAAGCAGGAAGATAGATCTTTTGCAAAAGGGGAAGGCCAAGAGATGGAGGGAGGGGGAAGGGAAGGGAGGGGAAAGGGATGAGAATAAGAATTAAATGTGTTATATACATGTACCAACTTCCCACCATGAGTGTAATCAGTGTACTGCAAATATGCACTTAAAAAACCCAAAGTAAACAAAAAAACCTGCAAAGGACCCAGCCTGGACAAGGGCCAGACAATCTGGCCAGGCGGTCACTGCTGTTGCCACAAATGAATTCCTGGCCCACACTGCAGTGTCCGGTTGCCCAAGGCTGTGACAGGTGCCTGTGCTCCGGCTGCAACAGGTGAGACTCGGTGAACATCTGCCCCGCACAGCTGCACCCAGGGGGAGGGACCCCAACACCAGGAGGGGAGACGAGAGGCAGACTCCCACTTAGACACACAGGGCCACTTATGCAGTCAGCACACAGGCCTAGGGTGCAGGCGCTGCCTGCCTGGGTTTCGTGACACAATTATGACAAATACACCACTTTTAAAATTGAAAAATAATTCTTCACGACCCCAAGATCATGTCAGGGGTCACCCATGGACCCTCCCCACACTTGAGGGAGCACTGGTCTAGAATTTTGTTTACTTTGAAGACTTTTTTTTAATTTTTTTTTTTTTTTTGTGGGTACCGGGGGGTCGACCTCAGGACCTTGAGCGCCAGGAGACGCCCATGCCGCTGAGCGATATCACCGGCCCCTTTTTCGTATGTGGGATCCGGGAGTCGAACTCGGGCCCTCGCGCTTGCCGGGCAGGCGCTTAAGCCGCTGAGCCGTCTCACCGGCCCGACTTTTTTTAATTTTGAAATAATTTTAGACTTACAGAAAAGTCATAAAAACAGTAGGAGGAGTGCCCCTCACCTCAATGGTCTCGATGTCAACACCTTCCCCAGTTACGGAAACCAGGAAAATAACATCGACACAAGGCTGGCAATGATACTTTATTCAGATCTCAGCTTTCCCGTTGCCGTCCTTTTTCTATAGGTAAGAGGATTTTTTAGTTTCTTTTTTACCCCGGGAACTGTTTTGGCCAATGTAATCTTCCTCAGAAGTCTCGCATATTTGCATCTGTAGACACACACGCTCATTGATTCATTCAGCAAATACTTTACTGGGTGTCTCCGGTATGTCAGCCAGAACAGAGTACGAGGATGGAACGAGGCAGACAGTCCTTGCCCTCACGGGGTGACCTTTTAGTGAGGGAGGCAGAGACGCAGCGTAGAAGGAGATATGCGCACAGTGAGTGGCGGTAAATGCTGAGGAAGAGGACTTGTGTTCTGTGGAAATTAAGGTCCGTGGAGAGTAAGGGCTGCACACCCTGCATCCCTGGTTCTGCTTTTACCCTCACCTGAAGGATCCGTGCAGGGCCTATGACGAACCCATAGGGTCTTGGGTAGGACAATTTGATGACCACTGTTCTGGTCAAAGAGTTCCACTTATGGGTGGAGAAACTAAGGCCCAGGGTTGGGGAGCCTGCTCGGGGTCCCTGGTGAGTTACCTCTGTGTTCCTGCCTACAGCCAACCCTGACGTCACAGGCCAGGCCAGTATAGATGGGATGCATGGGCACTGCCCACGTGTCCACATGCTGTGTGGGCCCTGGGGAAGAGGAGCAGCCTTCTGGGTTGGGGGCTTTGAACTTGAGACTTGGAGTTTGGAGGGAGGGGCCAGGAGCCTCAGAGCCGTACAGTCCGGGGTAGAGTGTGGAAGGAGGGAAGGCAGGGCTGCTCAGGGCTTCTGGGGCTGTCGGCAGGGGTGCTCTGGGTCTTGGCACCTTGTGGAGGATTTTCTCTTCCCTGTGGGTGGTTCTCTGTCCTTGCCTCCCTCCTCCCTCTCCAGGGCAGCCCTGGCCCTCCATAGGTGTGGGTACCAGGTGGGGCAGGTGTTTTGGAGGCAGCCATAATCATGCTGATGATGACAACAGTGTTGCACCTGGTGTGTGGGCATGCGGTGAACAACATACACTGAATACCTGTGCCAGGCTATGCTGGGAGGGTGGGTAGGGTCTGCACATCCCAGATAATCAGAGAAGTGGCACCCGTCTTTAATGACACACTTTCTTTGTATGTAGCATACACATTACTTCATTGGCTCTTCATAGCAAGCCAAATGAGTGGGTCTTAAAACCTCCATTTTGAAGATGAGGAAGCAGAGGTTCAGAGAGGTTAAGGAGCTTGCATGGAGCCACACAGCTTATATAGGATGCAAATTGGACTTAAACCCAGAGCTGCCTGACCTCAAGCCTGTGCACTGAATCACAGCTCTGAGATCCCGTATGTGTGTGTCTTTGCTCTTAAGGAGTTCCAGTCCAGAGGAGGGAAAAGGACCCATGGGAAATGACCAGCCCACCATGAGCAAGTGGGAGGTGTGAGCTACAGAGAGCTGCTAGTGCCCTGGGGAGGAGTGATTCATTCTGGGCACAGGGGCAAGAAGGTGTGACAGGAAGGTGACCCTGAGTGGGTAGGACTGACCAGCTGAAGCCTGGGGGAGAATGGGCTGGCCAGCAGTGGGCAAGCCATTTGAGTTGTGTCTCGGATGGCCTGGTTGGGCTGGCCATTTAGCCCTTGCATCTTGCTAGCCAGGTTGCCTGTGTGATCTGGCTTAGCCTTACAGGAAAGCTGGCATCTGTTCTGTCCTCATTTCTGGTTGCAGGCTCCAGGAGACCAGGGGCTGCCCAGGGTCCCACAGGTGATAGGCAGTAGAGCCGGGATTTGATTCCCTGTGGTCCACCTTCCTTGCCCCTCTGCAGCCTGGCAGGACAGGGTGGGGGTTTTTCCTTAGTTGGTCACCCAGGAATGAGGCTCAGGACCGAGTGTCTATCCTTGAGAAGTGCTGGGCTGGGGGCCCTCTCCAGGCAGGGGATTTGGCCAGCACAGTTCAGTCTCAGAGAAGAGACCCAGTACTCTGGCTCTGCCCCCACATAGCTGTGTGAGCTTGAGAACCTTTGGGGGCCTCTCTTGTAGGTCTTTCAAAGACTCATCTCCTCATGGATGCACCATGTAGTTGGCAATACTGCTGCAGAGTGATTTTTTAGACAAAAATGTGTAAACACTCAGATCACTTGCTCCTGGGTCCATGATCCTTTCCAGTGACCGGTGGTGATGGGGGTGGGGCCTCAGCCAGCTGTGCTGTGACTCAGCAGCAGTCACCCGGGGTGGGCGGCGGGACACTGGCAGAAGAGCCTGGCTCAGCTGCACCAGCGGCATGAGGATGTGCTGAGCTTGCAGCCGGCAGGGAACACTTGGGCTCCCTGGGAGCAGCCAAAGGTGTAATTTACAGGAGCTGAAACCCCTCCAGCTGGCTGGGGCGACAGCGGCAGGCAGAGCCGACTTTGAACTTGTCATCACTCCCCAACCTACTATTGTTTACACACCTCAGGAGACCCATGATCCAGGCTATCCAACCACGGCTTAGCCTGCAGTAGGAGGTCAGGTTGTTTCACCAGTCCTCGACCAAGAAAGAGCAGGAAAGGCTGTCCTTTGGGGCAAGGACCTCCCTGGAGGACCTCTCATCTGGTGTCTCCCCTTCCTCCTCTGCCCCATCTGGGGACAGTGCACTGAGCACCAGGAGGGTAGGCACAAGACCTGGACTCCAATCCTAGGTCTGTGACTTATTAGCTGTGTGACCACAGGCAAGTTCCTTACCCTCTCTGAGCCTTGTTTCCCTCCTCCAAGAATAGAGATGCTGGTGCTCGTCCAGCCAACTTCACAGGTTGCTTAGCAAGATGCTGTACAAATGATGAATGTTGCTTTTCTTGAGCAACTGGTCTTTTGGTTGCCTCTTCTTCCAGGAAGCCTTCCTGTGCATCTTCTGCAAATGTAGACTCTTTTACTGGCTACCTAACCTCTCTCTGCCTCAGTTTACTCAGCTGCAAGATGGGGATGATGATCACACTGGTGTTTCCTTTTTGGATTGTAGCAAGGATGAAATGAAAGAATGAAGGCTAGGCATTTGGAAGCATGTTTGACACACAGCAAACTCTGATGTTAAAGAACTGTTAATTTTGGGGGTTGTTGACTGTCCTTTTCCCAGCTCACTGGGCGGACACATATTTAGTGTGTTACTCTTCCAAGGCCTGTTTTCCCTCTCCAGGTGGAAGAGGCCCCGAGGCCTCTGGTTCCCCCTCCCAGCCAGAGTAGGAGTCCCCTTGGCACAGCTGCCTGCCTATGGGTGCCTCTGCAGTGAAGGGAGCTCTGTGTGTCACCAGGCAGTGAGTGACACCACCTGCTGCCCCCTGCAGCCTGCTCTGCCCCGTGGCTCCCCAGAAATAGCTGTCCCTCTTCCTGTAATGGCTGCCCCTGCATCCCCTCTGTAGCTCCAGTGGTCCCAGTCTTTGCCACCAATTCTAGTTCTCAGGGCAGACTCCACCTGCCTGCCCCCTCCTGGTCACCCTACTGTGTGCCAGGCACTGTGCTAAGGACTTCTGTTTGCCTTGTTAGTCCCATGCTGGCAACACCCTATGGAGGGGGTAGATATGGGGCTTATTTTACAGATCCGGAAACTGAGGCTGAGAGAAGCTGCCTCCTGACCAAGGGCTCACAGTCATTAAGTGGCTGAGCTGGATTCAAGCTCTGGTCTCTGTCGCTCCATGACCAGCCCTCCAGGCTCTTTGGCATAGAGTGGAGTCTGGGGTCTTTATCACTCCCTGTCTGGCCTCTCTTCTGCTTCCTCATGTGGCTTTATGCCATAGTGGACAGGGGGGGCGAGAGCCGCGAGCCTTGGTCCCTCTGTCCTGGCCCTGGGTGGATGGAGGGATGTGCTTGGGGTCACAGTGCTGCCTGGGGGGCTCCTTCCCCGGGCTCTCGGGGTGACAGGACTGTGCACAGTGGGGTCTGAGCTCCTTGCAGGATTGATTCAACCCTTGAAAGGATAATTCAAGATGAGTATGCTGTGTCTGACTGACCGGCCGCGAGATGGAGGGATTATTGAGTGTGGGGCCTGCTCTGCTGCATCGGTTGCTTTATGAGCTCTCTAGAGAAACCCTATGTTGCAGGGAACTCAGGCCTGACGGGCACGGAGGTGTGCGTCTCCCACAGCCACCCGACAGGGCCAAGAAGTGGCTTCCACCCCATTCAGTGCAATTGTTGTTCCCTTCACCCCACTCACCCCAGACCCATTTTTTACTCTGTGCTACCTCTGAATGTGGGGGGCAGTGGAGCCCAGCTGTGTGTCCCTGATGTGTCCTTCTGGCCCCAGGCTGCCTTGGACAGCCCAGGTAGAGAGGAGGTGAGTGGGCCCGAGCCTGCAGTGACATCTCTGATTTCTGACACCTGTCACCCCCAGGGGTGGCACAGCCTCACTACTGGGGGCACCTCTTTTGCAGGTTGATCAGAGATCAGAATGTGTCCAACACGCAGGGATTCAGTACACTACTGGGGACACAAGGGTACGCGGCCAGGGCTGCAAACCCCTCAACTGACCCCTTTATCCTTGGACTATTTTTCCTCATCTGTCACAGCTCTTGTCACCCCTGCAGCCTTCAGGATTCTGGGGACAGACAAGATTGAGGCTCCTTTGAAGGCAGGAAGGGGCCATGTCCTAAGGCCCTTTTAGGTGGGATGCCCTGGGATGAGCAGCAGGTGACAGTGAGCAGGACGGCCTTCCTTGCTTGATGTCCCTGGGAGCCAGGTAGGGGTTGAAGCACCTGGTGGGGCCAGTCCTGTGTGTAGTGACCGGATGGCTGTCCTGGCCCAGGAGCACATTCAGCCTTGGCTGCACGGCCTTGGGCTGGAAGCCCTTTCTGAGGACGAGGTACTGTGAAGGGGACGACAGGGAGACAGTTGAGGGACAGTTGGGGACAGGAGAACACGGGTGGCAGGGCTCCTTCACAGCAGGAGTCCACTGGGGGGGGCAGTGCAGTGATGGCATCAGCCCCTCCTCTCTGACGTGGTCCCAGTCTTGTCCTGAGCCGTTGCTTATTTCTGTGCCCCGCCTTATCACAGGACAGTGTGACTGATGGCAGTTGCTGAAAGCAACTCACAGGGCACCTGTGGTCATGTCTCCCACACCTCTGATCCCACTGGCAGGTGAGGAAAAGGCAGGGACTCGCCCAGAGCCAGAATCCAGGTGGGAACCCAGCTGTCCGACCTCTGGGATGTCAGCTCCCTTTCCACTGTGTGCTCCTAAGAGGGCTGCCTCAGTTTTCTGGACCTGTGCACCTGCCCATCCTTTGGGCCCCTGCCTGGGATGTCACCCGTGTTCTCTACACCTCAGGCGGAGCTTGCCAGGTTGACAGATGTGTGATTTAAGAGGGGTGGCAGGGGAGGGGACTTTGAGGGGCCCAGCTGCTACTCGCCCCAGCCCCACCTGTGTGTTTACAGAGTGGCTGCACAGCAGTGGACGTAATTACTCCTGACGGCCTTCATTAAAAGCTCTGCAGCAATTTGCAGTCAATTAAGGAGAAGGGAGCTGCTTCCCTGTTCGGTGGGCGCTCTGCCTCAGAGAGAGGGAGTCCTGCTGAAGCTGTACACCAGGGGGGCTTGGGACTGTCAGGGAAGAGGGGTGATTTTTTGGAAACCCGTGAGCTGCTGCCCTCAGCCAACAGCAAAGCCATGGACCATGGCTCTTGGCTGCACACCCAGGACGGTGCACGTGGCTCCATGCTGTGGAGGACAGTGCCCCGTGCCCCAAGTGCCTGGCTATGCAGAGACCTCGCTCTGGCAATTACTTCGCTCTCAGAGCCTCAGTTTTCTCATCTGTAAAGTAGGCTGCCTGGGCCTCCTTTGCAGAGCTCTTGTGGTGTTTCGTGACACGGTGTGGTGTGCTCAGTGGCCTGGGTCGGGGGTGGTCCCCGTTCTACCTGGGCGCCCCGCCTGGACAGGTGCCTTCTAACAGCAGAAGGTCCTTCCGATGTCTTTAGTTGCAGGTCCTCCTGAGCCTGGCCCAGTCCCTCCCTCCTTCTGAACACAAGGGACCAGAAAGACCTCTAGGGGAGCAGTGTTCTGGCCTGGTCTTCAGTCTCGAGGTGCCTGGGATCCCAGGGTAAATGACCTCTTTTTGGCTCCAAGTTCAATTGAGGACAGTTAACCTGCTTTCCAGTCTCATTTTCCCATCTAAAGTGAAAATAGATTCACTGAACACTGTGTGGGAGAATGGACATTTTTGCAGCTAAGATTACTGCTTAAATTTGCTGGATACCTGTCAATCAGAAAACCGGCATTGCCTTTTAGTCCCCTAAATATAAAGATCTGAGTCTATTTGGGAAGTGGCAATAAAGAGGCCACGTTCTGAAATTAGACCAGGGGTCGCATCCAGAAAACAGGTGGCCCTGGGCCCCCAGGGGGTGCGTCCCTGCTTCAGCCTGGTGCCCACCTTTTGGGAGATGACATCTGTGCCCAGCATAGAGCCTGGCACACCATCAGGCTGGTAAATCCTGGCAAGAAGGGTCACCTGTTCCTTTCCAGCGGTATTCTGTCCAGTTCTGTGCTCATTAGAAGCACAATGGAGAGTGGGGACAGGGCCACCCCCATCGCCCCAGCCATTCCTCCCAGTGTGGGGGGCTCCTTTCCCAGCACCCTGCTCTGGGTCCCTGGAGTTTAGAGAGGTGGAGTAACGTGGAGCTGACTGGAGGGTGGAAGAAGTTTGTGTTCTCTTACTGCCGGCTCTCCAGCCAGTGTTTCCTCCTCTGTGAATTAGGACATTCACTCTCTTGTCACCAAGCATCCATAGGCGAGAAGTCCCCAGGGTGTCTGAGAGCCACAATCTGAGGTCTAGAGCATCTTCATGTAAGAACTGGCTTGTTTTGCCCGAAGTGAAGAGTTCTGTGTTCTCTGTCCCTCCTTCGGTCGGGGCAGTGTCCTGCCATCCACAGATCAAAGCCCAGGTCCTCTGGGGTCTCAGATACTGGCCAGCTCTTTTTGAGGAAGGTGTAGATATCATCCATTATCCTATCTTTGCAGCCTCCATTCAAATTTTTTATTTAAGCAACCTGCAGAGTATTTACTCTGTGTCAGTAACTGCTGTCTGCTCTTTTAATCCTACCACAGCCCTGCGAAGAAGGTGCTGAAGGCCGATTATCCCTTCTCTAAAATGCTGGGGCCAGAAGTGTTTCAGATTTTGGAATTTTTCAGATGTTGGAATATTTGCACAGAATTTACTAGTTGAGCATCCTTAATCTGGAAATCTGAACCATCATGTTGGGTTTTCAGATCAGGGATGCTTAACTGTATTATGATTATTCCCATTTTATAGATGAGGAAACCAAGGCAAACAGATGTAAATGACTTGCTTGAGATCATTCAGCCAGGTGAATGGAGGAGGTGCTGGATTTGAACTTGGGCGCCCATCCTCTTAATCAGTGTGTTCTGCTGCCTCCCAACACTGGCAGTAATTGTAGCTGCTGTCTGCTGAGCACCTACAAGGTGCTTTGTACACATTATTACATCAGATCTTTTTTTTTTCCCTTTTTTGTGGGTACTGGGGGTCGACCTCAGGACCTCGCACGCCAGCAGGCGCCCGTGCCGCTGAGCGATATCACTGACCCTTTTTTCGTATGTGGGATCCGGGAGTCGAACTCAGGACCTCACGCTCGCCAGGCAGGCGCTTATGCCGCTGAGCCATCTCACCGGCCCACATCAGATCTTTATTGTAACCCATCAGGTAGGTATTTCTCTATGTGGCAGATGAGGAACCTGAAGGCCAGAGGAGCAATGAACTTGCTGGTGATCACAGAACTAGTAAACAGTAAAGCAAAGACTGAATTCACATCTTCTTCTTCCTGTCCTTCTGACTGTTTCCTGTCAAGTTATTATTAAGAGCTGTCATTTACAGAGGGCCAGCTAGGTTCCAAGACTTTGTATGTGCTGTCTCATTCAGTCCTCACTGTGACCTAGGGCCAGGGCATTATGGTCTACTTTTGTACTGTTCCATGTGAGATACTTCAGCACATGGGGAAAAAGCAGAGTGCATTGTATGGTAGGGTTGTGTGTCAGCTTTCCAACATTGTAACAACACCCTAGATAACCAACTTAGAAAGAGAAGAGGTTCACTTTGGCTCACAGTTCTGGAGATTTCAGTCCATGGTCATTGGACAGCACATCATGGTGGGAATGTGTGGTAGAGCAAAACTGCTCACTTGTGTCTGGGAAGTGACGGGGAAGAGGGAGGGGCTGGGGTCCCAATATCCCCTTCAAGGTGTGACCCCAGTGACCTCAGACCTCCCATCAGCCCCCACCTCTTAAGTTTTCCAGGAACTCCTACCCATGCCATGGGCTGGGGACCAAACCCAGAACATAACAGGCTTTGGGGGGAACATTCCAGATTCAAAGGATAGCAAGTAACTACTGGCCACATGTGGCTATTTAAAAGCAAAGTAGTTATAATTAAATTAAAAAATGTAAAATTCACTTTGTCATTCCTACTGGCCGCATTTCAAGTACTCAGTAGCCACCAGCGCCCGGGGGTGGGGACAGTGTGGACAAAAACATTTCTGTCACCACCACACATTCTGCTGGACATTCGGGCATAGAGAATCTGTTTTCCAAGTGAGCAACTGAGGCTCTCCAGCCTGGCCAGAGCCACCCAGCTGGGGGCAGGCAGCCCCCTGAGGTAACACCTGGCCCTGACCCCTGTTCTCCCTGCCAGGCTGTCATCTCCTGGCCCTGAGGACAAAGAATGTTTCTCTCAGCATCCACTGAGGCACTTGAAGTATGAGGAGGCAGCGTGACCGACCGGAGGTTGAGAGGCTGGAGTGGCTTGGGCAGTGGAAGCAGGGCCTGGAGCCATCGAGTGTCGTCCAGCTCTGACCCCCAGCCAGTCAGCTCCGCTTGGCCCGTGGGCAATATGCCCACTCTTCAGCCAGAGGCAGCCCTCCTGGGTATGAATTTTTACAGCTGTTTACCTGACGTGGTTCCATCTAGGAATGAAATAACTCTCCCCACGGCCACTATGAATTCTTTGCTTCCCTGGGAAAAAACAGCCCCTGTGATTGGAACATTGTCTGCAGTCCTGTCAGGTAGCCGGTGGAGAGTGACAGGTGAGAGAAAGCGAGCAGCAGAAAGCCATTACCCTCGTACTTTAGTGGAGTTGGGAAAATAGTCATAAATTAGCGCTGGGTGCTGAATGAGGGGAGAGGAAAAAACCACAAAAAAGAAAACACCTCCTCCCTAGAAAGTCATAATTTTCCTCCCGAGAGTAGGAGGAGCAGGCCTCGCTCACTGGTGGTGGGGGCAGCCACACCCCAGAGATGGAGTCTGAGCCTCTGGGCAGGACAGTGTGGAGATCCGGGGGGCTATGCGCCGTCCCCTTCCTCCAGGGCCCTCCTGCAGGGGCAGCCTGGCTGTGTGTGTGTGTGTGTGTGTGTGTGTACTGATGTGACTGCAGGTGACACTTCCATCTCTGCATGGGGTGTGAGTGTGTGACTTCATTTTTATCTCATTTCTGCTGCTTCTACACGTTTGTAGCAATCCATGTGGAACATAGCCCACAGACCAGGTGGTGTGACGCATGTGTGCAAGTGTGTGCGCACACATGCATGTGTTTGTACCCCCATAGGGCTGCAGAAGGTCCTTGGAGGCTGCTGTTTATGACCAGGCTGGAATCGTGGGGAGCAAAAGACACCCCAGGGCCCTGTGGCACCTGCAGGCTCCATTCAGGGTTATCACTTCAGGCCCTGGCCCTGGTTTGTCCGTGGAGGACAGGAGGAAGTGTGTGAGCAGGGGCAGACCCCAGAGCGGGGAGCAGAGGGCAGCTGGGCCTGGGCTGCTGAGAGCACGCGCCTGAGTCCAGTGTATTAAGTGTGGTCGTGAGCAGGAAGAGCATGTGGGTGAACAGTGTGGTTCTCAGGCTTCAGCATGCTTCCAGATTCTCCTTCTGGATTCTTTGCAAGACTGGCTGAATGGATTGCTGGGCCCCATCCCCAAGTTTCTGATTCAGCAGGCATGTGAGGTGGGACCCAATAGTCTGCATTTCTAACAAGCTTCCAGGTGACATTCATGGATATCCCACTTTGAAAACCACTGATGCACACTTCGGACAGAGTGCTCTAATGAACTGCAGCTCTGCAAGCCTGTGTGGCTGGGCAGGGAGGTGGTGCATGTGGCAGTTAAGAGCAGAGGTTAAGAACATGGAGTGACTGCTCGGGGTCTGCCACCTAGCAGCTGTGTTCCTTCAGGTCAGGCACTTAACTTCTCTGTGCTTGGGCTTCATCATTCTTGGAGGGGAATGAGGAATGGCTACTGCAAAGTGGTGGTGTGTGGAGAAAGCTGATAGTGCCTGGCACCCACACAGTGTATTGTCAGGGCTGCCATAATTACCCTTTGCAGATGAGCAAACTGAGGGTGTGTGGCATCTCAAGGTTACACTGCAAGTTATGGTAGAGCTGGAAAAAGGACCCAGGCTAATCCCTCTGGCCCTCCTCCCCCTGCCCTGTGCCCATCAGTTGCTCTTTACCTGGGTCCCTTGGTTCCAGATGCCTGTGTCCTATCCCAGCCTCCCTTCATGGTAGCAGTGTGTGTGTGTGTCTGTGTGTGTGTTATGTGAACACCTTTACTTCTTCCTTCTCAGAGGAATTGGGGTGAAACAAACCCCGACAGCCCAGCTCTGACTGCTGCCTCAGCCCCATGCTCCCTATTGCCCACCTGCTGCCTTCCCCTGTCCACCATCCCCAGCTCCTCCAGCTCTGCCACTGAAGCCTCTGGCCCTGCCTCCTCCTCCATCTGCATCACATTGAAGCCAAACTTGGAACTTGCCTAGTACAGCCTGGGAAATGGGTACACGTGTGTACACACACAGGTGTGCATGTGTGTCCAGACATCCACATACTTGTGCACATAAGGCATTCACACCTGGAGCATAGTTGTGCATACAATGCACATACATAGTTATGTACTCATGTGCACATTGTCATACACTTGTGCGTGCTCACGGTTGTGCACTCATGCATGCACACACGTACACACACAGTACTGTGGGTCAGAATCCCAGTCTTCTGAGAAGAGGAAGCTGATAGGTGACCAGTTCGTGGCTGTCAGCTCTGCCTGAGCCATGGAACGTGCCCTCCTTCCGTGGAACCATCTGTGGAACAGACAAGCCTTTCCTCGGGGCAGGTCTAGTTGGCAAGTACAGGTCTCCTTGGCCAGGGAGTACCAGGGGCTGGTGGAGAGCTGCATCACAGGGGCAGAATCTTAGATTCCCACTCACCACGACTGGATGGTCCTGAACCTAGGAGAACCAAGTGCAGGTTCTCCAGTTCAGTGACATGCACCTTGGCCATTCATTCCCCAGGGACACAGAATCCCAGGGGAACCCCATGGTCTTGCAACAAGCACTGTCAGCATTTCATGGGCCTTCTGCTGTGTTCCACAAAGTCTCCTGAGGCCCTGCAGGGTGCTGGGGAAGCTCAGCAGGTCCATGGTTCTGCCTGCCAGGAATTCGTGTTGGATGGAGGGGTCACACTTCTCAGTTTGCCGGACTGCCCAGGCCAGACATGGGTGCAGTGGGGACAAGCCAGGAGGGCTAGGAAGGGACACCAGTGCTATACTCAGACCAGTCCCAAATTTCTGAATCAGTATCTCCGAGAGGAATGTGCTGGAGTCAGGGTCCTCCTTCTAAGCTGGTGGGTCTTTGCCAAGGACTACAGGAGTGTGTGGCAAGGGCCCTTTCTTTAGCACTGTCCAGGCTGGGCTCCCTGCAGGAGGTGGGAATTAAGCCAGGTCCCGATGGATGCTGGGCAGAACCTTGCCAAGTGGAAGTAAAGAGGACCAGCCAGGACTCAGAGGCAGGGGCTGCTGGCACTGTCCTCTACCCTCCCCTCTAGAGGCCCAGCCTAGCTGGGCTCTAATCTGTGTCACCCCTTTTCACACTTAGTACCATTGGTTCAGTTATTTGTCCCATATCTGCCCTCCCACTCCCAGAAGGGGCCGTCCTCAAGAGAGGGGCCATGACTCTGTCATCCTCATGGCCGCCACTCCCAGCTCAGGCAGACCCAGTTATTAAATTCTGCTGTCTTTCTGTCCCTTCTCTCCTACATCCCTTCTCTCCTCGGTCTCCCCTCTCCTCTGCACTGCTCATCTCTTTCACCCACTTGCCCTCACCTTCCTTGGGCCTTGTCCCCCAGCCCCCAGGACTTCTGGGCAGTCCTTTTGGTGGCATCAGGGAAGGGGGAGCACAGTTGCCAGATGGGTTCTCTGGCCTTGTACAGTGTCCTCTAAGCTCTACCAGTCAGATCCCACCCCTTCCGCCACCCTTCATCTAACAATGTCCCAAGCAGAGATCTCTTCTCAGCACAAAGGGAGGTTTAAATTTGTAGTTAATATTTAAAGGAATTTTCTGTCTTTGGGGAGCTATGGCCAACCATCTGCATAGAGAGATTGAAATAGTCCCAGACTTCAGGAACCAAGAGAGTTTATGATGGCATCCAAAATAAAATGACAGCAATGCAGAGACATTCAGAGAGGGCTCCTCCAGAGTGACCATAAAGATAGTGGACTGTCCCTGAGCACCTAGGGCCATGGTGGTGAGCCTATGGCACTTGTGCCACAGCGGGTTGTTGGTTATTGAAAGTTCTAAAAGGTTCACTGTCACTGACCTCGGGGATGGTGCTCTGCATGGGACGCACTGACCCTCACTATTTTCTCTGTACAACCAGGGAAACCAGAGCAGAGTGACCACCCAAGGTGGCCCAGGTGGGATCCCAGGAGGGACAAGGCAGAGCGACCTCTGTTCCTCTCCCCCCACCCAGCCTCTATCTCACAATTGGAGTGACTGGAATCATAAATCAGCGGGACCCTTCCTAGATTCCAACCTTCCCAGGGCTCTCCCTTCTAAGTTAGACCAAATCCCAGACCGCTCCGCTGGCCTGCAGAGCTCCATGGCCCAGCCTCTGCCCGCCTCTGACTTATCTCCTACCACCCTCCTCCTCTTCACTCTGCATCAGCAACAGGATTTGCCTTTAGTGTGAGCCAAGAATATTTGCACCTCAGGGCCTTTGCACTTGCTGTTCCTTATGCCCAGAACTCCCTTCCCTTGAGTCTTTGTGCACAGTTTGTTCCCACACCCCCATGCATGTAGCTGAAAGAGGGCGAGGGCTTCATCTTCTCTATGCAGTGTCCCTGGTACCTCGCTGAGGGCTTGGCACTCAATAAATAGTTATTGAATGAGTGAATGAATATCAGGATGGAAGATGTTTAGCTTGGAGGAGAAATGGCAGCACTGGGGGTATACTGGGGTGGGGGGATACTCTCAGCAGAGTCAAAGAATAGTCTTGTGTGTCTAGGGAAGAGAGGGTAAGCTGATTCTGTTGGAGGAGAGGGTTTGTAAAGGGGATCGTGGCAGAAAAGACAGGGTCCCAATGTGAGGCCTGAAGACAAATCTTTAACACTTGGACTTGAATGTAGGTAATGGTGAGCCATGGTGGTGCTTGACCATGGTACAGATAGGGTCTTTGCAGCAGGTATGTGCTGGTGTCTGCTCTGCTGGTGTCACTCCTTAGCTCAGAATCCTTCATTGGTTCCCACTGCCCAAATATCTGTCCCAAGCTCCTTAGCCTACCAGTCCAGGCCTTCCGGGATTGGATACCCAACCCTTTGTCATAGGGTTGGATGCCTATGTACTCAGTTCCCTAAAAGACCCGCTCTCACCACCCCCACTTTCTTAGGGGGCTGTGCTGTTTGTGGGGCATGGCAGACTGCTCTTGCCCTGTGCTCTGCAGCCCTGTCTTCTGCCCACCTTGTCCCTGCTGGGTGCTCTTGCATAAAACCTTCCCTGATCCACGGCTGGAAGTGGCCTGTCCTCTTTGGCTCCTGGAAATCCTCTATTTGTTCAATTCCCATGTCTTCCCTTTGTTTGTGCTGATTTTTTCCATCTTTTTTTTTTTTTTTTTTTTTTTTTTTTTTTGGGTACCAGGGGTCGACCTCAGGACCTCATGCTCCAGCAGGCGCCCGTGCTGCTGAGCGATATCCCCGGCCCTTTTTTCGTATGTGGGATCCGGGAGTCAAACTCGGGCCCTTGAGCTTGCCAGGCAGGCGCTTATGCCACTGAGCCATCTCACCGGCCCTGATTTTTTCCATCTTAACTTGAACACTGGGTCCATACTGACTGAGCTCCAGGTGCCGTCCCCATTCTCTATAGCCACCGGGGGTGGAAAGCAGGAGCTGGGGCCTTGCCCCCCAGGATGCCTTCCTCCCACAGCACCTGATCTCCCCTCATGCCAGCTCTTGGGGTGTCTTTCTCCTAGGTTCCTTCTTTGTGGATCTGAGGGAGGCCCAGCAGCCTTCTTGTCCCCCCAGGCCCACGTCCCATCCATCGTAACCCACAACCCTCCCAGACTCTCTGTCTCCCTCCACTGACTTCCAAATTCTCTTTCTTTCCATCCATGCTGATTTAAAAACAATACTTTTTCTATGGTGTTGTTGAAGTATAATTGACTTGGGACAGGCTGTGTGGTTTCATGTGTGTAATGCATGCATTTTGACATTCATATATATCCATGAAACCATTACCCCAACCAGGACAGGGGACATATTCATCACCCCCAGAGTTCCCTTGTGTTCCTTTGTCTCCTTCCTTGTCCCCTTCCTTCTCCCTTGCCAGGTGACCCCTGATCTGTTCTGTCACTATGGATTACCTTGTCTTTCCTGAACTCCCATGTGGATAGAATAACACTGTACGTATCCTTTTTGTCTGTCTACCTTCATCCGGCATAACTGTTTTGAGGTCCGTTCATGTTGTGGTGTATATCAACAGTTCATTCCTTTTTGTTTCTGAGGTGCAGTTCATCGTAAAGACCATTCACTTCACCATTCACCTGTCGATAGGCATTTGGGGTTGTTTTCAGTTTCGGGGTTCTTCCAAATAAGCTGCCACGAATATCTGTGTACTTTATGCATACATGCACTTTTGTTTCTCTTGGGAAAATATACAGGATTAAGAATGAAGAATTACGTGTGTATGTTTAACTTTTTAGGAATATGCCAAACCCTCCCACTAGCAGTGTATAGAGCCCCAGTCGTGTCACTCACCGGCACTTGGAAGGTCTTTTTTTTTTTTTAATTTTAGTAGACATAACATAAAATTACCACTTTAACCAATTTTAAGTGTGCAATTTAGTGACATTAAGTATAGTCACAATTTATGCAATTATCACCATTACCTGTTTCTAGAACATTTCTATCATCCCAAACAGAAACTGTGTGCCCATTAAGCAGTAACCCCCATTCTCTATTAACCATTCTAAAAGATGTGTAACAGCATCTCATTGTGATTTTAATTTTCATCTCCCTAATGACTAATGAGATTAAGCATTTTTTCATATATTAATTTACTTGCCATCCATATATCTACTTTGGTGAAGTGGCTCTTCAAATCTTTGACCATTTTTTAATTATTTTTATTTATTTATTTATTATTTTTTGTGGGTACTGGGGGTTGAACTCAGGACCTCGCGTGCCAGCAGGCACCCGTGCCGCTGAGTGATATCACCAGCCCTTTTTTCGTATGTGGATACCGGGAGTTGAACTCAGGACCTGATGCTTGCCAGGCAGGCGCTTATGCCGCTGAGCTATTTCACGGGCCCCTTGACCATTTTTTTAAAAATGAGTGTTTGATTTCTTATTACTGAGCTTTAAGGGTTCTTTATATATGGATAGAAGACTCCTATAGTGAATCCTTTAACAGATCTATGATTTATAAATACTTTCTCCCAGTCTGTCTTTTCATTGTTTTAGTAATGTCCCTGTACTGATCAGCTTTCCTGTGGCTGGGACAAAATACCTGATACCTACAATGTACAGAAGGAAAGATTTATTTTGGTTTACAGTTTCAGGGGTTTCAGTTCATGGTTGGCTGCTCCAAGGCAGGAACATCATGGCAGAAGGGCATGGTGGAGGAAAGCTACTCAACTCATGACTGCCGGGAAATAGAGAGTAGAAGAAGAAGCCAGAGAGGAGGATGACCAGATATAGTCCCCAAGGTCATGCCCCCATGACTCACTTCCTTCATTTAGGCCCCTCCTTCTAATAGGTGTGTTAACACATCGATGCAGTCAGTGTCCTCACAATCTAGTCACCTCTCTTAGTTCAGTCAAATTGACAATCTAGATTAACCAACACAGTCCCAAAGAGCAGTTTTCATTTTATGGATCATGTAGCCAAACTTCCTGACTGGCTGATCTACACTCACTCATTCTTGACCTTGGTCCTGATCCCACCTCACTGCTGGCACAGAGCACACCAAGGCCAGCCAGTGGATCTCACCAGGCCCAGTTGGTACCTGACACACCTGGTCTTCCAGGCTTCTGCCCTGTCTTTCACAGGTCCTGACCAGTCCAGCTCTGATCCAGTACACAAAATACCTGGCCCTGTACAGTGTACGCACAGAGAGGACCCCATCTTCAAGTCCTGACGGTCTGGATCGGTACGGGTGCAGACAGAAGACAGAACAGTGTGAGCACTGTACTGAGAGGGAACTGAGTACCGAGACCTGTGGCCTCTCCTCTCTCCTTACTTTGAGGACTCTCTGGGCCTCCTCAGCTGTGGTGCTTCCAGAACAGGAACATGGCCTCTTAGCCCCTTCACATGCTGTCCATGGGGGTCAACCCTGCATTGGCCCCATGACTTCCCCCAAACCAGTGATACCCACATCACCGTCCCCAGCCCAACCTCTCCCTGGGCCCCAGACACTAGGGGGGCACCTCCATCCCACATGTTCCCATGCCCATGAACTCCTCCCGGAGCCCCCTCTTCTCCCAGCCATGCTTTGCCACTTCCTTCCCATCGCAGTGCCTGGTCCACGCAGCGCCTGTGGTGCCTGCGGCCCAACCTGCCCATCCTCGGGTTCCTTCCCTCTTCTTTTTCCCTCATGCATCTCAAGCTTTCCCTGCTGGAAGCCTTCCTGAGTTCCTTCCTCCGCTCTCTGCTTTCCTGTCCTATAACGCAATCAGGCACCTCCCATGTGGCCCAGCAATGATACATTTGTGTGTTTGTTTCCTTCCATGGACAGTCACTGCTTTGATGGTAACTCCTCCTTCATATTTATCCTCCATGAACACAGATGAGCCTGGAATGGATTGGCTTTCATTCTCGGTGGGAGATTGGATTTGGGGCTGGACCCTGGGCCAGTCCTGCACTTGTTTGCCTCGGATCCACTCTTGGCCTTCTGCAGCCCAGCTCTGGCTGCCTCTTCCTCCCAGGCTCCCGGGTCAGCTGGCTTCCATCTGCATCGAGCCAACAGAGGCCTGGCAGGAGACTGGGGCGGAGGAGAAGAGCGGCCAAGGCGTGTTTCCCATCACTTTCCTTGGCGGTGGCTCCAGCACTCTGTCCTGCTTGGTTCCTGGTAACACCACTTTGACCCATGTCCCTTTTGCTGCCCATGTCTGGTACCGCACCACCCGCGGTATAGCCCCTCGGCTTCTCCATCGCCCGTTGGACCGAGTCTCTGTACTCAGTTCGCTCTCAGCGCAGTGCTCACAGTGTTTCTGTCTTCTGTCTGGACGCTTACGGATCCAGACCGTCAGGGACTCGAAGACAGGGTCCCCTCTGTGCATGCATCGTACAGGGCCAGGTATTTTGTGTCCGGGCTTAGAGCTGGACTGGCGACAGGCAGGTGTACAGGCCCAGGCCCCGCTTGCTCTGTCCTCACCCTCAGCCCTGAATGTCCTGCTATGCTGGGCCTGAGTCCTTGAGCTGGGAACACCGAGGGAAAGGTCTGGCGGTGGCAGCAAGTGGCAGGCTGGGCAGGCGGGCAGTGCCAAGGACTCCCTGTGCTCTGTGCGTGGCCCCTTTATCTATTAAGCCTGCTGCGTGGTAAAAGTCAGAGTGGCCCCAGGTGGTGCGATAATAGCATCTTTAATTGTGCTCGGAATGAGATTAACTTCTTATCTGACAGTTTGACATCTTTATTGTTATTAATGCCCGAATAGTGCATTGTTATTTTTATAAACTCTGTGGTGGCAAACATTTTCCCTTTATTTGGATTAAAAATAGATGTAGCTGTTACTTCCCTCATTACCCCAAGCTGGGACTCAGGGTCCCTGGCTGGGGAGTAGGAACTGGGACGAGGGAAGCCACATCCGCCTGTCTCCTCCCAAGTGGCCTGGGATAGGCCCCAGAGCTGGTCACTTGGTAATGGCACAGACAAGGCCTGGGCAAGCTGTGGGCTCTAGGCTTCCATCACCTGCGAAGACAGGTCCCCTGGGTACCCCTGGCCACAGAGGCATCATCCTAGAATATAGAGTCCGGGGACTTTGTGCTGGGTACTTTCAGGAGAAACGCCTTGTTCTGTGGCTTCAAATGGAAACACATGTTCTCTATAACATTAAGTGGTGGAGAAGGAAGAGGTAAAAAGTAAATGAATAGGTCAGGCACAGTGGTGCACACCTGTAATCTCAGCACTCTGAGCGCCTGAGGCAGGAAGATCGCAAGTTGGAGCTCAGTCTTGAGCAACTTAGCCACTTATCGAGACCCTGTCTCAAGATAAAAAATAAAAAGGGCCTTCCCTGGGTTCATCCTCAGCACTGTGAAAAATACGTAGGAACACTTGGGAAGAACTTTCAGCACCCTCTGTTTCCTCATGTGTTCGATTGTATTTGTTGAAGCCCTACTATGTGCTGAGTTGGAGCTACATGCTGAGTATACCATGGTGTGCCAGGTCAGGGAGCATGGGAGTCAGACTTCTGGGCCCAAACCCTGGTACCCAGATGTCCCAGGACAAGCTACTCAAACTTCTCTGAGCCTCAATTTTCCTATCTGTAAAACGGAGATTAAAAATACAAAGTGTGTACGTCTGGGATTCCTGGGAGCACAAATCCATACGCTGCCTGCACTGCCCGGGATGCAGAAGAACCACACAATGTTAGCAATAATTACTCCAGAGGCAGCCTGCTTTCCTTGGGGTCTGAGGCAGCTCTGGGCGGAGGTAAGGCTCTGTGGAAGGACTGCTGGAGATCAGGTGAGCTGTGACCCAGTGCCCACTGCCAGGCCCCTTGGCACCCACACTTACCCAGCCGGGCTGACAAGGTCGATAATGCCTCTGCCTTGGAGAGCTGGTGCCGACGTCTTTATCAAAGCCAATATTAATTTTCACTAATTAGGAGCTGCCGCTAATGAGCGTCACAGCTAATTTAGCTCATCTATAACCCAAGAATGGCATCACTCCTGGGCCCGCTCCCACATCCAGGATGCTGGCGTCTGCCGCCTCCCCTGCCCTCGCTGCAGTGCCAGGACGCCAGCTGCCCACGCAGCCTGTTCCTGCTCGCTGCCTTGGCCACCTGCTCTGCAGAGGGTCTGGCCACCTCTGCCTGCAGGGAGTCTCAGTGGGGCCAAAAGGACGAGTTCCTCGGGACAGGGTCCGGAGTGTGTGCCTACTGGCCCTGAGCGCAGGTCTGGAACCGGGCTCAGCCTGGGAGGTGTCCTTCCTATTAGGAGAGGGGCCCCCTGAGGCTCTGGCTGCACCCTACCGCCCCTGCCCCCTCCAGGAAGCCTTTGGAGGCCACCTTGGCCTGTGCAGACCTCTCCCCACTGGGGAAACTAGACCTCAGCAGCCAGGCATCTCACAGCTACTCAAAACCTCTCTGTGACAACCTGCCATATCACCTTCTCCTGGGAGAGAGTGACACGGTGTCAGCACGGGGTCCTGGATTCTAGCAACTCAACGGCCTTGAGGCTCATGCCTCAGTTTCCTCTTGGAAAATGGGGAGAATAATATACTCCCAGGGCACCGTGAGTGTGAGGGGGCCCGTGCGTTAGCTGTGATTGTCACTTTTCACATTCCCACTGTGGTTCCAGGGTCCACATGCTGAGTCCTGCATCTGTTAAGCTCCATCTTTGCAAGGACTTACCTGTCCTGTGCCCCTGTCCCCGTGCCCAGTGCAGGCTCTTGCTCAGATTTAGCAGCAGGTCAAGAGCCCTGGCTGGCAGCCCAGGTCCTCAGTGAGGTAAGGGTCTAATGAGTGACTGAACCTGGATTCTTCCCTCTCCGCCTTAGTTTCCTCACCCGTTAAATGGGGCCATCGGCCTGGTCAGTCTTAAGGACTCTCTCAGGTCTTCTATCCCCAAATCCTAGGGGACTTAGATAAATATATAGTGAGTGGCTAGACCTTGGCCTCTGTCCTTTGCTAGGAAGATGGGCTGTGACTTATTTGTCCCTCCAGGCCCTTGGGGAAGCTTCCAGTTCTGAGCTGGGCCTCCTCGGCACAGTGTTGCCCCTTTGCTGGGCCAGGTGTTTTTCCCTGTTCTTCCTCCCCACCCCGTGCCGGTACAGAGAGATGTCACCTGGCTTTGCCCTCAGATACCCGTGGCACCCCCAGGGCTGTCCAGGCACACCCTCTGTCCCTCATCCCCCAGGGCCCTCCCTGGCAGCTGCCTTCCTCCTGGAAACCTGTTTGAGAGTGGCATGGTGGGGGATGGGGAGCCAGCAAGGTGAGGGTGAGCCACTCCTGGGGTTGGAGAATTTCTGTCCCTGCTTCCTTCTCTGTCCCTTCTGTGCAGCCTGAGCTCTTGGCTCCCAGGAGGGGGGCCTGGGAGGGCGGGTGAGGACATCTTTTTTGCACTTATCACCTCGGAAAAGCGACCTTCAGGCCGAGCCAAGTTTGGGGGAAGTGCCTTCAGGCGTAACAGATTTGACTATAAATCTTCGGTATTAATGCCCAGTTCCCAAGGTCTGTCATTCTGTATGCCCATGTGACAAGTGAAACAGTATGTGGCCCATCCGTCACCTGAGAGGCCCCCACCCTTGCTGGCTTTGCCTGGGGAGGGGTGGCAGGCCAGGGTGGGGGCAGGGGTGTTAAGGGAGAGGTGGGAGGAGCTGGGCAGAGCCAGGAGGCAGGGATGGCAGCTGCTAGGGAAGGGGCTCAGGACCTGGGGTGGAGGCCCGGGTTCCATGCCTGGGGCTGGAAACCTGGATGGAGTGGGTAGTAGGAACATCCGCCTTCAATTTGGGGGGTCTGGGATTAGCAGTGGCTCATTTCCACCCTACTGTGCAGACTGGGTGGGTTGGCTGGCCTCTCTGGCCTCAGTTTCCACTCCCTGGAATGAGCACGGGTTCGTGATGATTTTTGAGGCCCTCACCCTTCTGGTTGTTCGAGTGGTGCTCCCACCTCCCGGGCAGCATTCAGACCTTTGGTGCTTGTTTGCTGAGACCTGAGTGTAACCCTGCACAGACTCCCAGAGGGACCAGCACCACGGCCCGTGCAAAAGATGCAGGATGCTGGTGTTGGTGGCTGGTCTTTAATGCAGGGCGCACACACCATGCACATGTGTGTGCACAGATGTATACGCATGGGACTTGCATCTTTGTTCTTTGCTCATCTAATGTTCAGCAATATTGAGTGGGTGATTTGGGAGAATTTGACAGTTGTGCCTGGAAGGAACTTTTGGTGTGTCTGGTCCACCGTTAAAGATTCCAGGGCCCAGAGTGGGGAAGGGATGTGTTCAAAATCACAAAGCAGGTGGAAGGCTGGGAAGCCAAGAGAAGGGGAAGATGTGTTCCTGCTCTGACTCGCTCCATAGGGTTCCCTGAAAAGATTTGGGACCAGAACAGATCCTGCAGGTACCAATGGCAGTCCAGTAACTGGGCTGAGGAGACAGAGGATGGGAACACCAGGCAGCTGGGAGAGGATTTGTCTGCTTGACCTTGTCCCCTTTGCTTCTGTTTAAGACTTCTTATTTTTTACTTTTCATTTCAGTTATGAAATATATCCCGTAGAACATGGTTTCTCTTATATGAGAAATCCCAAGTATAAATAATTTAAAGAGCAAAATAAAAGACAGATAATAGGAAACAGGGAGATAGATCTTTTGCAATGGGAAGGGGACCAAGAGATGGAAGGGGGAGGGGGAGGGGAAGTAAAAATAATTGAGATGTGTTATGTGCATGTACCAACTCCCCACGAGGAATATAATCATTGTGTACTGCAAACATGTACTAATAAAAATAAAAATATTTTAAGAAGTTTTAAAAAAGGAAGAAAGAAGAGTGTGTAGGACCTGGACATACAAGTCAAAGAAATAGCATAAAGCAAACGCTTGTGCAGTCTCACCGTGCATATGGCCATGGCCAGCACCTCCAAACTGCTCCTTCCACCTCTATTCCCATGCCTGCTTGACCCATTTCCTCCCCTGGGGGCTGGACACCCTGCCTCTGCAGCTCCTCCAGTGTGAGAATGTTTCCCAAGAGCGCTGGGGGAGAAAGTCCTGATAAGAGTGTTCGCAACACTGGGCTGATTTACCCTTGACCTTGAATGAGCTCCCAGGAGCAGCTGCTCTTCAGTATCTCCTTTTTTGTTTGGCTTTTTGAGGCAGGGTCTTGCTGAGTAGTACAGGTTGGCCTTGAACTCTCTGTGTAGTCCAGGTTGGCTTCAAACTCCCAGTCCTTCTGCCTCAGCCTCCCAAGTGCTGGGGTTAAAGACATGTGTTACCATGCCCAGCCCAGCTCTACTTGAGCACGGTGCAGCCTCCCACAGCTGACTCCACCCACCTGCCACCCTCTCTCCTGCCTGTAGCACCTGTCTGCCTTGACACATTGTCACAACTCCCTGGTTGTGTCGTGGCATTTCTGCAGCACGGTGTTCAGCAAGCATTTAGGAAATCCTGCAGCGTGCTGGGCAGTGCTGGGTGGACAGTGGTGAGTGAGACACAGGCACTGCTCTCCTGGGTCTGACAGTCTCGTGAGCAAGCAAGACCCACACCAACCCCTTGTCAAGAGGGGTGAGACCCATATTGCTCTAAAGGCCTGTTCTGGGCTGAGCAGCTGGGATGGCTCCAGGGAGGAGGTGGTCTTTAAACTGAGACTAGCAGGGCCACTTGGACGTGAGGATGTAGGAGCAGTCCCAGTGAGGAGGCAGGGTGGCAGGGGCACAGGCAGGAGGGAAGGTTAACCTACCTGGCCCTTTAGGGACAAGTATCTGCCTCTGGTGGCTTCAGTGAAGAGAAAGGGTGAGTTAGGATTCTGGGCTGATGGGTGGGGATGAGCACAGGGACTCTGGAGGAAGCCAGTGGTGGCAGTCCAGCCTGCATGGGAAGGAGGACGTGAATAGGGGAATATTGGGGGTATATTGACAGGACTTGCTGATGGTGGGTCATTGGGGTGATGTGGAAGGAAGATGGCAGAATTGGTGATGGTCCCTGCTTCTGACTTTTGGAGCCAGGCAAGTAGTGAAGCCTTCTAGAGCCCTTCCTCCCCCAAGGAAGATGGGATTTCTGTTGTAGACATGGCAGGTGGTTTTGGGTATCCAAGTGGGCATGCAAAGTTGGCTCTGCAGACACCCCCAGCTTGGGACCCTGGACTAGGGTTGAGGTTGGGGGACAGATCTCTTGTCCTTGAGCTTGTAGAGCAGCCAGGATGAGTTGGGGTTGAAGGCTGTAACTGGGTTCTCACCTGAAACAGTCACTGGCAGGCAACCAGCTGCCCTCTCTCAACCATCCTTGAGAGTCAGGACACAGGGAGGGGAGAGGTGCGCTTTGGTGGTACAGAAGGGCCCACATGGCTCTAGGGTGGGGAATGGGCTCAAGGGAGTATCCAGATGGCACCTCTTCTTGGAGTACAGTTTAGATAAACCAAGGTCACCAGTGCTTGGATGCCATTGAACAAATGGTCTAAACCATAAGGCCTTTGAAAACTGAAGGTGGAGCACTGGCTGCAAGGCCAGTGGGGCAGACTCTTGGGTCTGTTTCTCTACGTGTCCACCCTGAGCCAAGCGCTAGACACCCTGGGAGGCAACTGTGATGGGACCTTTGGGGGGCAGGCTGAGCCTGGCACTGGGTAGGGGTCCCCTGGCCTGCACCATGCCTGTGTGGCATCTCAGCTCTATTAGGTCGGCTGGGTGCCGAGGGGCATCTGGAGCACCTAGGTGTCCTTCCCTGCAACAGCCTGGCATGGAGGGGCCATGTGAGTGGAGGTCCCCTTCCTGCCCTCCCTCTCGGAGGAGCGGGAGCTTGATTAAGAGGGGGCCTTTGAAATAAGGACCGGGCCACATCCTGGCTGTCCCCATTCTGCATATTCCCTGTGCCTGTGGCCTCCTCTCCAGCCGCTATGGGGCCCCCAGGCATGAGTGCCACTGCAAACTCTCCCCACTTTCTCCTTTCCCTTCTTCCCTTCTTCCTCTGCCCTCCTCTTCCTTCCCCTTTTGCATTTTTCTGTTTCCTCTGGTTTTGAACCTCCAAAGTAGAGTCCCCAACAGAAAGGATCTGGATCCCAGAATCTCTTGCAGGTCTGTCCTCTGTGCCTGCCTGGACCCCTACCCCAAGAGAGAGACCTCTCTCTCTCTGCACCACAGGGGTTGCTTTGAGGTTGATGCCAGGCGTTTCTGGCCTCTTGGGGAGCCTCTGTGTCCTAGGTCCTGGGGGCCAGCTGACTTCAGGGTATTACACCCCACAGAGAGAGGCTGCCTCTCTAGCCCAGAGGGATACGATGAGTGAGTCCTGGTGCTCAGGACCTCGGAGGGGCTGAGCTGCTGGGCAGGTGGAGGGGTTGGGGGTGTTGCCTATGCCACTAGGCAGGTTGTTGATTTCAGATCTCTTTCCCCAGAACGACCTGGTGTGCTTAGCAGGCAAAGCTCAGGGCTACTGGAGACACAGGATGAAACTCCATGTAGATCTGGAGGAAGCAGAAGGATCGGGTGTCTGAGCTGAGCAGATGACGATCCTTGGGGTGTTGTGTTTGGCCTTAAGTTTTCTGACAGTTAAATCCAAAAGGGAGCCACATGGAAGTGTTTCCCGGCAACAGAAAGCATGCCCATTAATCTACAGAGGCAGCTTTTCTCAAGCAGGACTCGGTCATACAGGCCTTGGTACACAGGACATCGAGTGAAACTTTGCAGAAGATATGGACATGCTGTTCAGTACCCATCCTGATGTTGATGGGGACAGGGGCAGGGCCCTGGCATCACTCTCTTCTCAGCAGCCACCCAGATACCCACAGGGCTGTCCCAGGGCGGGCTTTGGGAGCTCCCTCATTGCGGGGGTGGCCTTTGGACTCAGCGCCTGCCCTTGCACACTGTGAGTGCTCAGACCTCGAAAGCACTCCCAGCCTGCACGTCAGCATGCACACTTCCCTGTCCAGCATGGGACCTACCCAGCTGGCCGTGCTGGGGTGGGTCCCACAGGCACCCTGCTGGGGAGGTTCGAGCTCCCAGGGGAGCCAGCCGGGGCACAGGATGGGGAGATTGGGACGGCAGCTCTTTATCCATCAGCGTGTCACGTTTCAATATTTTAGCAGCCAGTGGCTGTGGTGTGCGTCCCAGCTGAGTCTCAGCCCTGTTCCTCAGTCGGCCAGTCTCTCTGCTCCGTTTCCAGCAACCTTCATGACCCCAGGCAGGCGCCACCTCTCTTCCACTCTGGTACTTTCTCCCCAGCACTTGCTCCCATGGGAGAATTTACCTTAGTAATCACAGTGATGGAAAGAGGGAGACACTGTTCACCTGACCAGGGACTGCCCCTGGGGTGAGCCCTTTATGTGGATGGGCTGGTGTGACCCTCTCAGGGCCGAGGTCAAGCGCCTTTTATAGGTCAAGACTCTGAGGTGTGGACACTGGGTGGATGTGCGTACACATGTTGCCTGTGTTTCCACATTCACTGTTCTGCATATACATATACACACACACGAACACACATGCACACAAACGCTTACCCGCCCCATGCACATCCTTACATCCTCACTGCCTCAGCTTCTATTGGTATCACAGTTCCAGAAACCCCTGCTGTCCCACACCTCCTGTGACCACAGTGACCCAAGGCCTGTCCCTGAGGTGAGGGCCAGGGCTCAGGCCTGACAGACCCATTACTCACAGGTGGGAGGATACGAGAAGAATCAGGCCAGTCTTAGATGTCTCTCCACGTCGTCCTCATTAATAACTGTAATGCCAGCATCACTCGCTCTTAAATAGCCTCATTTATCAACAAGCAATTTGCCGTGGCGAGGTGGCAGGGACTCAGATAAGCAGACGGGGACGAGATGCTTGCAAGACACCTGCCAAGTCTCCCTCTCTCATCCTCCATTTCCCAGGGGAGTGGGGAAAGAGGAGATAGCAAGCAGGAGGCTCTCAGCACTGTCCCTTCTAGACACAGAGGACCTGGCCAGTGTGGGGCAGGCCTGCTTCTGGCCAAGCCTTCTGTGGGCTCCAGGCTTGTGTGGTGCTCAGTGGGTCCTGGCCTGCAGCTCCTTAGGCAGAGCACAGGGAGGCTGGAGATCAGAGCCTGGTTCTGCTCTGCCACCTGGGGGACAACTTTCGACCACCTAGTATGTCATCTGTGAACATTAGCAGCAGTGGACATCCTTGTCTTGATTCTGACCTTAAAGGGGCTGTGTCTAACGTTTTGTCCATGAAGTATACCACCTGCCGTAGGTTTCCAGAGAGTAAGTTCTGCTAGGGTTTTAAGAATAGGTGTTCACCTTCTCATATATGCATCAATAGACTCCTTGTCTGTGAAATGGGAGTTTTTTTCCTTTCTTTGGAGACAGGATCTTGCTATGTAGTTCACACTGGCCTTGAACTTACCATGTAGCGGCTGCCTCAACCTCTCAAGTGCTGGGACTACATGTGTGCACCACCATGCCAAGCCCGTTTCCTTTTTGTAACACAAAAGTTCATGCACATTAATGAGCTGAGTTGTTCAGAGTGTATTTAGGTGCCGGTTCAGAAGCTGGCCGGCTGTGGTGTACCTTGGGATGCATGTTTTTCTTTAAAAAGAGGTCTCTAGGGCCGGTGAGATGGCTCAGCGGTGCAAGCGCCTGCCTGGCAAGCGCGAGGTTCTGAGTTCGACTCCCACTACCCACATAAAGGAAAAAAAGGGCCGGTGATATTGCTCAGCGGCACAAGAGCCTGCTGGCACGAGGTCCTGAGTTCGACTCTCGGTACCCACATTAAAAAAAAAAAGAGGTCTCCAGGTTGGCAGCAGCTGGATTTGGTTCAATGGGTGAATGACAGCATCAGGGACCTGGGTCCTTTCTCTCTTTTGCCATCCTTCCTGTGTTGATGTCTTCTCCTCAGGATGACACATTTGTAGACACCCCCTGGACATTCCAGGGAGGAGCAGGGGAGGACCCCAAAACCTTTCCTCTGTTTGAACAGACATTCCCACCTGCTTCCCACAGCCTGCCCAGTTGTCTCATTGGCCAGAGTCAGGATGGGGGAGATTGTTTCATTGGTCAGAATCAGCCAAAGGGTGGGGGAGTTGATCCCATCACTTCAGCCCAGCCATGGTTCAGTTCTGAAGGTAGAGATGGTTTTGCCTCGGGGGCCAAGGGTCCCCCACTGGCTGTCTGAACAAATGGAGGTTGCTTTGGGTTTTGTGTGTGTGTGTGTGTGTGTGTGTGTGTGTGTTTTGAGACAGGATATCGCTATGTAGTCCAGGGTTGCCTTGAATTCACTGTGTAGCCCAGGCTAGCATCGAACTAGCAGTGACCCCCCTGCCTCAGGCTCCCAAGTGCTAGGATTACAGGCCGCACCACCACACCTGGCTTACAAATGGAGGTTGTGCAGGCAGAGTGGTGGTGGGGGAGGGGTGGGCATGGCCACAGGCACACTGGTCTGCTGCTAGGGTAGTCAGGAGTGGCTGGGAGTCCGAGTTCTAGGCTGATGTCCTGTCCTCAGGATGCTCTGAGCTGTGGCAGAGCCATGTGTTGTCTGGGCGTCTCAATGCTGGGGCACTTGAAGCCAGCTCGCATCCAGGAAGCCGCAAAGTCTGACTTATCTTCCCAGAAGACTAGTTTTATCAGATAATGGGATGGGGAAAATTTATATTAAAATAAATATGGGGGGCCAGTGAGATGGCTCAGCGGCATAAGCGCCTGCCTGGCAAGCGCGAGGGCCCGAGTTCGACTCCCAGATCCCACATATGAAAAAAGGGCCGGTGATATCGCTCAGCGGCACGGGCGCCTGCTGGCGCGCGAGGTCCTGAGGTCAACCCCTGGTACCCACAAAAAAAAAAAAATAAAATAAAAATAAATAAATAAATATGGGGCTGGTGATATAGCTCAGTGGCATAAGTGCCTGCCTGGCAAGCACGAGGTCCTGAGTTCGACTCCCGGTACCCACATATAAAAATAAAATAAAGTAAAATAGAATAGAGTAGAATAAAATAAAATAAAATAAAATAAATATAATTGTATTACGGAGTAGAATGAAGAGCTTGCATAGATCTTGTGGACAGGCCTACTGGACCCTAAGCTCCTTAAAGACAGGACCCACTTGTCCTCCTACTGCTGGGGGAGGCACCTAAAAATGTACTAAATGGGTGAATGAATGAAGAAAGAGGCAGGCAAACATGGCACTAAGCAGAAGATTTCCAGTTAACTCCATCTTTGGGGTCTGCTTCCTTAGGCCTTCCGTTTCCAGAGATATAAGCCCTTTTCTCTGTGTCTAGGGAGGCTGTGGTGTGAGTCACTGAATTAACAGATTGTTTGCTGGCGACCTGAGTGCAGGGGGAGAGGAGGCGTGTGTTCATCAGGGGGCTCCCTGGAGGAGGTGGACCTTGGCTGCAATGGGTCTTAAGATGGACTGGGGAGCAGTGCAGGACAGTCCAGAGCAGAGGCAACAGGCAAGGATTGGGTGGGGTTTATGGCACAGGCTCCCCTGCAGGTAAAGTGACCTTAAATGGACTCCTTGTCTCCCAAGGTTTTCCTCATGGCCTCTTACACCTGCCTGCAACAAAGTAGGACAGGTGACACAGTCCTTTTCTTGTACCTAGAAAACAGGTTCAGGCAGAGTCAAGTCCCATAGTCGGTGGTGGTGAGGCGTGGCTGTACTTGAACCTGGTATGTCTGTCTCAACACGCTTGGACCAGTTTGCCCAGTCCTGGACCAGGCGCTCCAGCAACTCGCTGAGGCAGGAATGTGCATTCAGGAGGTTTTAGGGGTGCAGGAGTGAGGGGAGCAGGATTGGTCAGAAGGACGGGTGGAGTGGGAAGCCATTGCTATAGTCTCAGCTGGTCCTTTGGGGATCGCTGAGGGGGATGATCTGACATGGTCAAGGGTGCTGGGCTTTGTAGCCTTCGATCAACCACATTGGGAACAGATTGGCCTTGGGGTGAGGGAGCTGTGACATTGGGCAAGGCATGTGCTCTGTGCCTTCCCTGTTGACAGAAGCAGCCCCTCCTTCGTGGCTCAGGATGTGCCTAGAGTTGCTGTCCCCCTGCCTGGAAGGAAATGCTCACCTGTCTCACCCTCTAAACTCTTCCTCCAAGTCCAACTTCATGTATCAGTTCCCGTGTCTCTAAAATCTACTGTCAGAGAGACAGTCCAGTGCAGGACAGGGTTGCCACCTCTGTTAAAAAAGAGAGAGAAATAAAATATATAAATATGTGTATGTATACATGCACACATATTTCCTTATATATGCATAACATAAGCCTATCTCTGGAAAGATACATAAGAAACTGCGAACAGTGGATCCTGCAAGGTAAGGGCTGGGTGGAGGGTTGTACCTTTTGAATTTCAAATGATGTAAAGTAATATTTAATACAATTAGATCAATTCTTAGAAACACAAGTTTGAAAAGAATCGTTGTCATTTTGTGGAGTGGGCTCTCGCCACTCACCTCTCTCCTCTATGTGGCCCTGGTCACCTCTGTAAAGAAGCAGTCCCTGGTGTAATCATTATCCAGCTCTGTCTCCACCCCAGATTGTACGCATGCTGATGGTGGTCTTGGCCACCGCAGTCACCCTTTGCCTGGACTGCCGTGGTGAGCCCTTGAGAGATGGCGTCGTCACCCTCAGCCTGGTGGGTGTGCTCCTTCCCTCTCTCCTCCCCCCACCCCATGCATAAAAGCAGCCTGCTTTCTTCTCCTTCTCTGCTTATTAATGCTCTTTATGATCACTTATGCATCCAGCCCAGAGGGCCTGCATAATGCAGCCTTGCAGAGTGAGCATGGGGGGTAGAGTTGTTGCATACATAATGTGGAGGTATCTGTCTTCCCCAGGCCATGGGCTCTGTCCCTCTCTCTACCTTTTGCAGAACCTCAGCTGCCCATGGGTGCCACCTCCATGCCCTGGGTCTTGGTCAGGTCCCAGGGGGGTGGGAAATGGGCCACAGTCATGTCATGTGGCTAAGTATGGGCAAGCATGGCAGCCAGGGTGGCGGGTGAGGAAAGGCTTCTCCCACCTCAGAAGCAAACCAGGCACTTGCTGGGAGAGGAAGCAGAGGACACCCCAGACAGAGGAACTGTGGCCTGGAACGCTTCCTGAGTACAGGCTGCTCTGGGTTTGGGTTTGGCTCTCAGGGAAAATGCCAGGAACTCTTCCACCAGGACCAAGGGCTGCCTGCCAGGGCTGGGCTCCTGAGGGGCTGGGTTCAGCTGCCCAGCCTCTCCCAGTGCTGCACCACCGTGACCTGCCTTTGCCTGTTCCACCCGGAAAGTTATTGTCTCCCTGTGCCAGCGAGCCATTGAGGAACTTGTGTGTGGTCTACCCAGAGTTTCTTTAAACATCTGATTGTTGGCCAACACTTAAACCTTAGAAAACTTTTTATCAAAACAGAGATTTCCTGTTTTTGTTGATTTCATCTAGCAACAATCAACTGGAACCCAGAAAGCTGCCTGCTGAGATGGGACACAGGTGCCCTGCACTTTGCTATAGTCCTTGTTGAACTGCTTTGTTCTTCTCTGGTTCTTACCTGACCCTGAGTAGCACTGGGCTGGTGACATTGTTGATTTCTGAAGAGCCCAGCTAAACAGCCAGAACACGTCTGTCTTTCATTCCTGTTCTTAACAACATTTTTGCATAGTGCAGAATTCTGGGTTGGCGTTTACTTTCTGTCAGTACATTGCAGATTTCAGTCTAGTGACCTTGCTATCCGTGCTTGTCATGGAGATCAGCTCAGAGTTGCAATGCTGGTTCCCTGAAGGTAATCTGTTTTTCTTCTCTGGTTGCTTTTAAGATATTCCATTTTTCTTTGGTGTTCTGCAATTTTGCTGTAATCTTTTTAGGTATGAGTCTCTCCTGCTTGGATTTTGTTTGTTTTCATGAATCTATGGAGGTTTTTTTTTTTTTTTTAAATCAGTTTTGAGCACTTACAGCCATTACCTCTTCAAGTATTGCTTCTGCTTCTGAAATCTCAGTTAAATGTAGAACTTTTAATTTTATCCTTCATGCTGCTTAGTGTCTGTTATATTCTCCATCTCTGACATTCTGGGTTGCATTCTGGATAATTTCTTCAATTTTGTCTTTCAGTTCACTAATTCTCTTCTTAACCATCTTTACTCTTCTATAAAAGCAATACAACTGAAATTCTGATTATTGTATTTTGGGTTCTAGGTGCTCCATTTGATCCCTTGAAAAACTGCCCTGCTCTTTACTTAGATTTGCAAACCTCCTTTTTAGATACTGAACCATAGTAAATAGATTTTATATTCTACCCCGATAATTCTACTTGCAAGCATTTGGGGGCCTGACTGGGCTATTTTTCTCTAGGCTTTCTTTCGTGGTTCCCTGTTGTGTGTGTGAATTTTGACTGTGAGCTACATGTAGTGAGTGGGGAGACCTGAGATTCAGGTGAATTCCTCCAGAGAGAATTTATATGTGTTTCTGTTAAGCACTTAGGTGCCCTACTTGTCTCCATAGAGATGATTTTTCTTTTCTTTTAAGACTCCTTGTTTGTATAGGGCCCTTGACTTATTTCTAGTCCAGACTTAAAACACCTGTGTGCTTCTTTGGGGTCCTGCTTGGATGGGAGTGTTTTATACTCGGTTCTCTACCCTGAGAAGTGTGAGTTTGCCCTGGGCCTTTTCTCTATTTTGGGGATCCCTAGGGGCTATAAAGTGAAATCTCAGGCTGGCCTGGCTCAGTATGATCCAGCCTCTCTGGGTTTTTTCCTTCATTTAATATTTGGCCCCCATATTCCTTATTTTTCCTTAACTCATTTATCTGTTTAATAAGTTTAAGAATATTTTATGTGGTATTTTTAGTTGTTTTCCACTTCGGGCTTGATCCTGTAACTATATCATGTTGTCAGAATCGGAAACCAAGACCATTTAAACTGTGGCCTATTTGAGAGCAGGCATTTTTTGTGCCGTTTGTGCTATGACTTCATTGATTCTCACTGTCTGGTTTTGTGTCTGGCACACACACTGAGGCCACGTGATAGATCCTCAGTAAATGTTAATTGAGGACTGAATGACCGAGTGGGAGAGTGAAAAACGAGGGGATTCGCTGGTGAAATGGAAGCTCATTGTATCACAGAGGCCCAAAGAGGCCAAGCAACTTTCCAAGCTGTCCAAGAGTTGATGACTGAGCCTAGGATGCATGAATGAGACTCATTAAGGACAGCCAGGACCTGGCCAGGAACATCAACCATGAAATCTTTATGAATGACTTGGGAGAAGATATTCGTAGCCAACATTTACTGAATATAGATGTATGCATTAGACACTTTTTAATTCTAACAAGCTTGTGAGATAGATATGGTCAAATGAGGAAACAGGTAAACAGAGGCAAGGTAACTTGCCCGAGGTCATTCATTTCCCTAGTCTTTTTTTTTTTTTTTTTTTTTGTACCGGGAATTGAACTCAGGGCCTCGCACTTGCCAGGCTTAGTAGTTTTGTATTGCTGCAAAAAATGCCTGAGCCTGGGTCAATTATAGAGAAAGAAATTTGTTTGTCACAGACAGTTCTGGAGGCTGGGAAGTGCAAGACACACTTGGGACCCTTCTTGCTATATCATACCATGGCAGAGGGCGTCACACAGCATGAGAGCACAGCATGCAAACAGCCAGTTTCCTGCGTGTGACTAAAAGTGGGGGAGGGGCCGGTGAGATGGCTCAGCGGCGTAAGCGCCTGCCTTGCAAGCGCGAGGGCCCGAGTTCGACTCCCGGATCCCACATACGAAAAAGGGGCTGGTGATATCGCTCAGTGGCACGGGTGCCTGTTGGCGTACGAGGTCCTGAGGTTGACCCCCCGGTACCCACAAAAAAAAAATAAATAAATAAAAGTGGGGGAGATTGTCACTGGTGTCCCGTGGCTCTCTCTGAGCCTACTCTTGGGGAAAATGTCCTCTGGGTGCTGGCTGCCCCACTGTGCATCCTGTGGTCAGTGAAGGCCAGAGGGACTGGCATGAGGGTGACACATGTGTTCTTTCACTCCTTCTGAGGCCTCTGGAGGCACCAGCAAGTCACAGGAGACAGTTTAAGAGGGAAGACATACCCAGCAAGAAGACAGAGTCCTGTGCCCTGAGCCCTGGCCCATGAAACTCCAGGAGTGACTTAGTTGCCGTGGTCAGAGAATGAGCCCACTGACATCCATTGGGGACAAGTGTGGGTGCAAAGTGGAAGGGCCACTTCTGGGCAGTTCCTTGGTTCAATAGCAAAGGGCCCCTGCTGCCCACCCTTAACCCTTCATTTCCCTGTCTGTACCTCCCATCTGCCATGATCACCATTTCCATGAGGTGGGGCCTGGGAGGATGGAGACTTATCCTAATGGACAAGGACTCTGGAAGTTCACCCTCTGCCTAATTAATAATTCTGCTCACCCAATTCAAGAACAGCCATCCCGGGGAGCCAGATGCTAGGCTGATGGGCCTTAAGAAAGCTGATTCCTGCTCTCCTCTTTGCTCTTCCAGTACCACTAGCAGGCTCCTCAGGATGTGCCCAATCAGGACTGGGATGGAGGCCTCTGTGTGGTGTGGCTTTCAGCATTATAAAAAACGCACTCCTGTAAACCCTGGGACTCTCTTGTCTTGTGCTCACTCCATAATTCACTCACACATTCATTCATTCACTCATTCATTCACTCATTCATTCCTTGATCAGTAGGCACTGACTGAGGGCCTGTCTATGCCAGGCAGTGCTGGAATCTCTGGGGATACAGCATGGAGCAATGGTCACAGTAACTGTTCTCAGAACACTTGAAGTCGGCTGGGAGACACAGACCAGAGGATCGACAGCTTGGTGGGATTCAGCTTGGAGGAGCTATGACTGAAGGGGTCTCAAACCTCTTTGGGATGTAGTGGGCTGATGCATTGCTCTCTGGGGTTTTCTGGCCTGGGCCTTTTTCAGACTCTTGAGGCAAGAACTAGGTGAGTGAGGTGGGGCACCTCACGGGGGCTGCACAGATGGGTCAAGAGTGGAACCTGGCATTCTGTTAGGACAGTGCGTGGCTGGTGGACCGCCTGCTGTGTATGGAGTGGCAGGGCTGGGAGAGGGCCCGGGGTCTATCACCAGGACAGTACTTTCTAGGTTTGGGCATCAGGTGCAGATTTAGAGCTTTTGTGACGACCATGCCAGGTGCTCAGGACGTAGCCTGAGTGAGAAGCAGCTCCAGCATGCCTTCATCTGCCACCCAGCTTGGGAAGCCCAGGTTCCCAAGTCACGAAGCTGGGACTGATAACCTGTCAGGGAGATGGGCAGAAATCATCTGGGGGCATGTGTCCAGACCCTGCCATGTGTCTTTCCATGGCAGAGATTCTGATACGCTCTTTTGAGGAGAAGAGTGTCTGTGTTTCTTCCTTACTCCTTTGTTCATCTAATCGTCCATCCGCTCATGTACCTATTCACCTATCCATCCATCCTTCCACTCATCCACCCAGCCACCCAGCCACCTACCCATCCATCCACCTACCCATCCACCCATCCCTTTACCCATCCATTCATCCACCCACCCATCCACTTACCCAAGAAAAGATATGCCTTAAAAATAGCCTGAAAAGCCCCTGGCCCGAGGCTTTCCCAATTCCTACTTCCTTGGCCAGTGATGTCCTTTGAGATGTTCTTGAAAGAAAGGGTTTCTTGACCAGATCAATATAGGGAAAGCTGAACCTTCTCCACCCTTTATGTGGCTTCCCAGTGCACTTGCGTGTAGTGAAGGCTCTGAGAGGTCCTGTAGGAAAGAAGCTGGTTCACGTTCTTTTTCAAATACAATGTTTCCTACATCTTTTTGACCAAGGAATGCTTTTTCATGGAGTACCCGTTAGCCTCCCAGGGAATTAATGATTCGTGAAATACACTTCGGGAAGCATTCCTTTAAGCACAAAATCTTTTTTTAATTATAATGACTTGCATGGAATATTCATAAGATTGATTATATATGTACCTGCCTTCATCTATAGGGGTGACTCATCATGCAGTCCCTTCCTGGCACATCACAGAGCACATTGCCCTGAGCATCGTTCCATCACAAAGGGTGGTCACTGACAGGAAGGGACTGAAATTATGTTAAGTTCCCACTCTTTGAGGGGACTTTTGATCTGTCCCTTTTGCACGCTTCCTATAATTGTCCACATACCTGCTTAGGATTCCTATGAATGGAAAACAACAAAACACTTACCTCGTTATAATCCTACACAGAGTAAAAGTAAGCAGACACCAAATAAGGACCTGACCATACCTCTTTTCCGTAATGGGCTTGAAATGTAGTGCACATATTTTGCTAGGCATTTTAGCTATTCAGATGCCTTTGAGGCTAGTTTTCCTGCCTTTAATCCATGTTCTGGATAATTGAATATGTGGGATGTGGCCTTTGGATATGTGGAGTGTTACTAAACCCCCATGAGGAGAGGCCTACCAGTTATTGGGGCTGGTACTGGATAAGAACATTGTCTTCGGGGTGAGGTGCTCCTGGGTTTGAATCCTGACTCCACCTCTTCCTAGCTGTGCAACCTTGGGCAAGCTGCTATACCTCTCTGATACTTAGTCTCCTGCTTTAAGTGAGAGAATATCTTCCTCACATGTTTGAGATAGATACTAAATGAGGCTGTGTGTGCCAAGTGCTTAACTGAGGGTCTGGTATATAGTAGATGCTTAATAAATGGTGGCAAGGCCAGGACTAGGGTAAGCAAGCCCAGAGCACAGTTCAGAGCACTACCAGACTCATGCAGGTAGAGGGAGCACCACCTTAAATTCTGTGTCCTGGGTGCATCCCTGGCTCCCCCTCGTCCCCACCCTGCGTAGCAGGATGCTGTCCCTACAGCTGTTCTCAGAGACTGAGTGCCTGGAAGGCCTCTGACCAGAGGAGAGGCCCAGGCTCTCCCAGCTGAGCCCAGCAAGGCCTGGTGCGGGGGAGGAGAGCAGTGTCTGGGGAAGACGCCCAGGCTGAAGGTTCCCCCAGGGACAGGAGGCGCTGTGGCACTCCCAAGTCAGGGGGAACTTCTGCCAACTGCACTGGACCCTCACTTCCCCGTCAAAACTTTTAAAAACACAAACAGTGGCAAGAGCAGCATTTGCATAAATCTCATTAGAAAAAGTGCAAGTTTCATAAATCTTGTGATAAATTAGTGCGATATCATTCTCAACGTGATGTATTAATTTTAGGGCGAAATGGATGGTGCTGTGATCATTGTGGGTAATTATGAGTGTCCTCAAAGAGAAAGTGATTTCTGGAGGCCCTTTTCTGGCCTCTTTCAAGGGGGGAGGCTGGTCAGGGGGGAGGTGTCTTTCGCACCTGCTTTCTGCTTGCACCTTAGCTTCTTTCCATGCTGTTGAAAGGTGACAAGAAGCCCAGCTGTGTCTCTGGCTGAGGGGAGTACAGAAGAGGTGCAGGAGGCAATAAGATTCCAAAGTCAGACTGTCAGGCCCAGATTTCCTAGAGCCAAGTTACCTTCATGAAGAATTTTAAATAGCTAGGGCCTGGGCCCCTGGAAGCTGGAACCCACTGGTTTTCAAAAGCTTGGCAGCGTCCCCCAGGAGCTGGTTAGGGCCAAGAATCTGCCCTACAAACATGCTCCCCTCAGTCCCCCGATGTACGGTTAAGTCGGAGAATCACAGCTGTGACTTTGGGGTTCTTAACTGGGCCCCATGTTGGAATTACTCAGGGAATTTAAGGAAATACCAGTGTCCAGGCCCTGCATGAGACCAGTTAATTAACACAGGTTTCTTAGCGTATAGGGCCTGGGCAGCCTTAATTTAGAAGCTCCCTAGATCATGCTAATATGAAATCAGGTCAAGTATCATTGCTTCAGAGCCATAAATTAACTTCTCTTTCTTCTTTTTACATTGGGATTTAGAAAATTTTGAACATAGCAAGGGCATCAGACAGATATATTTACATATTTGCCTTGCCTGTAGATTGGTCTAAGCTGAAAGTTCGTGGGGGTCCCCCCACTGTTGTGGGGGACTCACACACAGCAAGGTGTAAGAGGCTTTTTGGGAAGCTGGCTTCACTATTGGTCATGTGAAGACATCACTTAAGGCAGTGGCTTCCACCGCATACTAGGTGCGTACTAGGAGGGTTTAAACCTTGGCATGTTCCATTGGAAAGTTCACTGGCTGGATCCCAGACCAGTGAGTCACACCTTGGACGTATGGGACGTGGGTGGCTCCAGTATGCCAGCAGATGGGAGGTCATTCCACAGTGCAGTTTCTTGGCTTAGTCCTAAAGACTGAAGAGACCCAGAAATCATCCAGACCCTGGATCTCCACCTCAGCGCAGCAGAACTCTTATGTGGGTCTTTCCGATTTTAAATCTGGACGTTCTCCAGCTATTCTGATGGACTTGGTCTGGGCCACAGCCCAGCATCTGGAATTTCAAAAATGCTACAGGTGTCAATTGTGCACAGCCAGGGCTGAAATGACCCTTCCCTGCACCGGAAGGAGGCCTGGAGATGGAAGAATGATCCAGATGCAGCAGCGACCAGGTAGTGGAGCATCGTCCTCCAGCCAGGTGCTGCCTTCCTGGAGGCTGCTCTTGCCCTCCCCCTTGGATTCACCCAGGGCATCTCAACGAAGGGTCTCAGGGGCACAGCCTCGCCCTTGTGCTGTGGGAACTGTGATTGGTGCCTTCGTCCTGGAGCTCAGTGCAGGAGGGCAGGGTGAGGGTCGCTCTGAGCAGGAAGGAGCCAGCATGAGCCTGGCAGTGTTTAGATTATCTCTTTGCTAGCCTTTAACGGCTTGCAGTGCTCTGTTTATTTTAATGATAATGTCAAGTTCAATTTGCCGTCATTTTTCCACGTTTCCTTTTGTAAAATTAATTGAACAGTTCAATGAATTGAAAAGTTTCAGGAAAGGGGAAAAATCACCCACCCCACTATTATCACTGCTATTCAATCTGGTAACTACTGCTCGGCTTTCTGGGCCCTGAGAAAGGACTTCGGCCCCCCATGGGCTTGGGAGCTGCAGCAAGGACTTGGGAAGGTCAGACCACACATTCAAGAGTCCTTTTATTCACGGCCATTTCATGCTCAGGCTGCTATTTCTGGGCAGAGGAAAGTGTCTGGTCTCTCGCGGACCTTGGCTGCTTATTTCCCTAGTGTCTGAGTCACCCTGTGAACCCCGTGTCCTATCCGCAGGTGCTGGGCACCTGCCTGGGGTGTGTGTCGCCCGCAGAGCCTGGATACTGTAGCTGTTGCTAATCGGATGTGACTTCAGTGGGCAAGCAGAAAGAGCAACGTACAGAGAGCATGGGAACCAATTTGAGTGTCAGATCGGCCACTTGCCAGCTACTTAGCTGAGTGACCATCAACTTGCCACTGTGCCACCCAGCCAGACCATGCTGTGAGGGCTGGCATGGGCACGGGAGCCTCATTTGCCATGAGTGCTTTTGGCTCTTCCCAAAGACACCGTGCTTTGGCCATTGACTCCAGCCCTCTTCTGGTGTCAGAGGGGAAGGGGAAGCGCAGAGAGGTGCATGACTCGCCAAGTGTCACACAATGGGTCTTAGCTAGGCGTGAACCAGAGCAAGGCACATTATTCTCTCCCAGAGCATCTCCTGTGTCCTTTGACCCTGTGTCTCAAACCCTCAACCCCCTGCCCTGGGATTCCAAGGAGCGCTTGCCTTGAGGACACTGGGACACAGGTGAGGGGTAGGAACAGTCCTCTGGGCATCCAGTCTGCAAACAGACTTTCTTTTAATGTCTCCCTTGAATGCCTGTGGGTATGAAGTGTGTGGCACAGCAGAAGTGTGGGTCTGCCCCTTGAAATGTGAGCTGCTAGGTTTGCTGAGGGAATGAATGAAAGACTATCGTAGGAGATTCGGTGAACAGTCCCAGCTCTGCCATGTACTAGCTGTGTGACTTAGGGCAAGTGACTTAACTTCTCTGTGATTCAAAGGTTATGGGGACGTAGAGCATGCAGAAGCCTGAAGATCTCAGTGGGTGATGACTTTTATCTGCTGTGCCGGGCCAGCCACAGAAGAGCTCTGGGTTCCCTAGGGTCAGGGCCAGGTCCCTCAAATGTTGGTACTCAATGTCTGGCCTTTCCTCCTGGGCTTTTTAACTTAAAAACATGCATGTGTATTTCACTTCCTCTGTGCGACTCTCAGGAAAGATGGCCACCCTCCAGGGCAGGTGACAAGTGGTGTAGGGAGACCCGCCTTGCTCAAGGATGTTCACCTTTGCGCCAGAGTCTAGAGCCAGCTGGAGGCTCCCTGGGGGTCCGCCTCTGCGGGAGGGGTGAGAAGACAACTGTGTTCCGCTGCTGGTTTTCAGGCCTGGATTAAAGGCTCTGTGAGAAGAGTCTTGAGAGGAGTGGAGTCAGACAGACTCAGCTGTGTGACCTCGGGTAGATCTCTACATCTCTGAGCCTCAGTTTCCTCACCTGGAGAGCAGGACTTCAACCCTTCTGTGTAAGGTCATTAGGAGAAGTAAATGACACATGAGTGGATGGCACCCTTGGCACAGTGCCTGCACACAGGGGGGTGAATGCGGTGCCCTTCCCACAGACGTTGCGTGCGTCTGCTCTGAGCGGGCGGGGTTGCAGGTGTGCAGATGCCTGAGGGTTTGGGGGACAGGGACACTTTCCTTTCCCCGGGGCAGGGTATTCTGCGGGGGTGTCTGTCAGCGAGGGGTCTGGGAGGCCACCTGCCTGCTGGGGCGGAGGGACCAACATCAGACCTCGCTGTCCCGCTGGCTTCTGTCTGGTGGGTAGTGCGGAGCCTGGGACCTCCACCCTGCCCCCCCAAAAAAGCTCCTCTGAGGTCAAACCAAGTTCAGAACCTGGAGGGATTAGCAGGAAGGAGCCGACCGAAAGCAGGAGAGCAGAAAGGGGACTTAAGACAAATGAGATGAGCCCCAGGAATCAAGGCACTTAACTGGCCTGTCTGATCCCAGAGGAGAGACAAATGAGACCGCAGGCTCCAAGGCCACCCTACTTGGGCTGCCCCAGAGGAGGGGAGGGGAGAAGCCCCTCGGTGGCAGAGACCAAGGGCAGGCCAGGAAGAGGGTAGGCTTCTCTCCCATGGGTGGGGTTGCAGCAGTCTGATAACACTGGGGAGTTGAGAGCCTCAGAAGTCCTGGGCATAACCCACAGCCTTGGAGTTGGGGTTGGGAACTGCTATCTGCATCTCCTCAGCTCAGGCCTATCCAGACAGCCACCTCACAGCAGGGCTGGGCTCCTCCTTCAGCAAGGTGAGGAGGGGCTTGGTCTGTTTCATCCTCCTTTCGGCCATACTGGTCCCTGCTTCTGAGCTGACTGGCTCCAGCCTGATTCCTTCCCTCCTAACTGCCTGGAGGGACAGAGGACTAGATCCTTGGCCCCTGGATGAGAGGGACAGTAGATCACAGCTGGTAAAAGTCCTTTTAGGTCAGATTGGAAGAGGTTTGCTTTCACGTGTCTTTAGGATTGATGATAGCAGCTGTGTGGAACCCAGTGTTGGGAAGGGCCCTGAAGTTGACTATAAATTCCATGGAAAAGAGTGCTGTGATTGATTAGTAATGTCTGTATGGGCAAGCGAAGGGACTGCCTAGTTCCTTGGCCCTTGGAGGAGCAGTAGTCTATGGTGGAGAGGTGGAGAAGAGAAGGGAGGGTGTCAAGCATGTCGCGGAGCTGCAGCCTCTGCCTTTAAGGCCTGATGGCTGTGGCGTGCATGCAGAGGTGTGGGAGAGGAGAGAGCCTCTGCGAGGAGGCACTCATGCGGCAGGCACTGAGGTTGAGTGGGACTTGGTGGGCAGGGAAGGAGAAAGGGCTTCCTAGCGGAAGAAGCAGCAGTAGCACGGGTATGGGAATGCGCAAGGCCACGATGTGCAGGGGGTGGCAGCAGCCTGGGCTGGGGGCTGTGCTCACATTGGGAAGAGCATTGGATCCCAAGGCAAGGGAGTCGGTTTCAGTGCTGTGGGGACCGTGGGAGGTGTCCGTGCTTTAAGAAGATGCTGCTGCCAGGTGGAAGCACAATGTCCTTTCTCCCTCCTTGTTCATTCTGCAGTCCTCTCTGTTTTAGAACACACATAGATTTTTATCCTTCTCCAATTCAGAAAAAATAAAAGGCCTCTCAGCCCATCCCTGTCCTGCCTGACTTTCTGGCCGCCCCCCTGTCTAACAGCTCTCCAGGAGCAGCCTGGCACACCAATCCTGACTCTCGCCCCTCAGTGCAGATAACAACAATAATAATAATAACAGTCATCTCAGCCATCAGCGTGGCTCAGCAGGGCCGCAGGGAAGCAGTGATTGTCTGCCCCTCGCCTGGAAGACAGATGTGGCTTGCTGCTGAGTGGCTGCAGCCACGGTGGAGGATGTGTCCCTGGCCCTGTACCTCCCAGCGACCTCTGCAGTCTGCTGAGCTGACCCCCACCTTCACCATCCCCTGGCCCCCAGGACAGGGCACACTGTCCCAGGACAGGGTTCTTGCACCCAAGGGTAGGATACTCAGCTGCCAAGAGAGAAGACACAGCCCTAGGAGAGAACACAGGGCTAACTGTTCAGAGCCTGGACCCCCAGCCAGTGCCCAACTCTGATTGCATCAAACCAAGTGTGGCTGGTTTGGGCTGTGCTGGGTTGGATTAGAGTGCTGGCTCCTGTCCGTTATACAGAGTCAGGGATTAACTTGCTACACTTGCTCCTGTTGCTGTGGCTCAGAGACCTACACGGCTTTTGGGGACTGTCCTTTCCAAAACCTCTAGCAGGTGCCAGATTCAGTATTTTATTCATTGAGTACCTATGGGATGCCAGCAGCTCTGTTAGGCTTAAGGACTCTACCAGGAATGTGACAGGCCAGGCCTCCACTCCCGCGGAGCCTGTGCTCGTGTGGCAGGCAGGGGATTGGGGTGAGCGGTAAGTAAGTCAAGTGAATAAGTGGATCGGTTCAGAGAGGAAGGGCTGTGAAGACAATATCTTGGGGTGTGGGGACATAGAGTGGCCAGAAGTCTTATTAGACTCTGTGTGGCTGAGCTTGTATTTCAGGAAGGCCTCTCAATGATGGTAAGGGTTGGCCTGGGAGAGGAGCATGGAGACTGCTGGGTATAGTGACACAGTGATGAAACATTCCCAGCAGAAGCACAACCTAGGCAAAGGCCCTGTGGCTGCCATGAACCTGGCCTGTTCAGGAACAGAAAGAAGGCCCTTGGGCCCAGAGGAGCGTGAGGCCAGGGAGCCCAGGAGATGCGCTGGGATGTATTATCTTGGGCTAGATTGCTAGGGCCTCGGGTATAACCTGCTTTGTTCTGTTTTTAAATTTTTTTTAAACCGTGGAAAATACACTAAGTTTATTGTCTCAATTAATTTTAAGTGTACAGTTTAGTAGCATTAAGTACATTCACGCTGTTATGTAACCAATCTCCAGAACTCTCTTTATCTTGAAAATTGAAACTGTGTACTCATTAAACAATAAATCTGCACTCCACCCTCCCCCAGCTCCTGGCAACCACCATCCTACTTTGTCTCTGTAAATTTGACTACTCTAGGTACTTTTACTCTACTCATAAAAGGGAGAAGATACAGTATTTGTCTTTCTGTGACTGGCTTATTTCACTTAGCACAGTTGTCTTCAGGGTTCACCCATGTCGCAGCAGGTGTCAGAAGTTCCTTCCTTTTTAGAACTAAGTAATATGCCATTGGATGCATATGCTACATTTTGCTTATCCATCCATCCATCCATCCATCCACCCACAGATGGACATATGGGCTGCTTACCCCTCTTGGCTATTGTGAATAATGCTGCTATGAGCATGGGCACAGGATGATTTAAACTCCTTACTAGTTTGCTTCCCACCCAAGAGGTTAGGCTGGGCCCCAGCCTGGGTGGGTTGGCACAGAGTGAAAAGGGTAGCCCAGTGGTGATGCTTCTCCATGATGGAGGTGGGGACACCAAATACAGAGAATCCTCCAGCTGCACTGATTGAGCTGGGAGCCCTAAGACTGAGCCCTTAAATCATCTTGGGACTGGAGGAGCTTTTCTCTGCATCTAAAATGTGAGCCATAAACCAGGCTGACTTACGGGCTGTACTCACCGGTCTGGTTGTTTATGGCCAGCATCCTTTCTGATTCGTTGATGCCTGTACAGGGCCCATTGTTCAATATTTGAATATTCCCCAACGTTAAACCAGCACCAGGACTGCCACACCTGGCTGTGCGTCAGAGTCCCCTGAAGGGACAGTGAGGGCTGCTGTCTAAAGGTTCCTACTCTTGGCTCCCTCCTACCACTGCCTGGGTGCAGTGGTTGTTTTAGTCTTATTTGTGTTCCCCAGAAGCAAGATTTATGATGAAGACTGAGGACCTGGCAGTTTGCTTGGGGAGGAGACCCCAGGAAACACAGAGAGGGGGCAGACAATGCAGGACAGGGAGGGGAAGGAAGTCATAAAGATGCATCACCACTGGTCTTCGCCTGTTTTCTGTTGCTAAAGCAGGATGCCACAGACTGGTAATTTTTAAAGAACTGAACTTTATTTAGCTTATGGTTTTGGAGGCTGGAAAGTCCAAGAGCATGACACCAGCATCTGGCAAGGACCTTCGTGCTGCATCTTAACATGGTAAGGGCTTTACTGGGTGAGATGGCACCAGCTGCCAGCTCAGGTCTCTCTTATAAAGCTGCTAATGCCATCATGGGGACCCCACCCTCATGGCCTTATCAATTCTGATTCCCTTCCAAAGGCCTTACCTCCAAATGCCATCAACATATGAACATGGAGATTAAATTTCCAACACAAGAACTTTTGGGGGATACATTCAAATCATAGCCTCTACCATGTCAACCCTGTGGACAACTGGAGTTTAACCCCACTGAGGGGATCCGTGAGCCAGAGTGGAGCGCTGCCTCTAAGTTGTCCCCTTAAGAAGTAAGGGAGCTGGGGCCTTTATTCCCAACTGGTCATCTTTATCCATCATTGCCCTGTAGCTACTCACTGAACACTGCTACCAGGGTCTTTAGCTGTCTGACCTCTGGGCCTGTCCCCTGTGTGTGATGGCCAGAACCCCTTGGGCAAAGAATCACAGAGGTTGGCAGCTGACACTCAGGCTGGCAGGCATTGCTGAGGGTTAGCAGGCAGGATCTGTTATGGACGCCTACCTGCCCCTGTCATGTCATCATCAAGGTGCCCCAGTGCTGTAAGTCGTTGGGTCTCTTCTTACCACTGGGAAGAGCTCCAGGCCTCCCCCGTTGCTGGTGGGATTGTAACACAGTGCAGCCGCTGTAGATTCCTCTGTAAGTTCAACGTAGAATTACCATATGACCCTGCAGTTCTGCTCCTCAGTATGTACCTCAGAGAATTAAAAATGAGTGTTCAAACCAAAACTTGTACACAGGTATTCTAGTGACATCATTCACAATAGCCAGGTGGGAACAACCCAAAAGTTCATGGACTGATGAATGGATAAACAGGATGTGTTATAGCCACACCATAGGGTATTACTCAGCTGTTAAAAGGAAAAACAGGGTGGGGCTGCAGCTCACGGGTAGAGCGCTTGCCTACCATGTGTGAGGCCATGGGTTTACTCCCCAGTACCATGGGGAAAAAAGGAGTGATGTTTAATACATGTGATGAAATGGATGAGCCTTGGAAATACAGTGCTAAGTGAAAGAACCCAGACACAAAAGGTCAATTTTGTTTATATGAAATGTCCAGAATAGGCAAATCCATAGAGACAGAAAGTGGCTTACTGGTTGCCAGGGCTGGGGAGGAAGGAACGGGGAGTGACTGCTAATGGGTATGGAAGTCTCTTTTGGAGTGATGCAAATGTGGAACTAGTTGGTAGTAATGGTTACACACCATTGCAAATGTGCTGACGGCCACTGATTTATACACTTGAGTTAAAATGGTGAATTTCATGTGATGTGCATTTTGCTGCGATTTTTTTAAAGTGCTTTTGGTATTGTGTGGGCCTGAGACACAAGGCAGGCTCTCTGTTTCTCAGACAAACCTTATGTGTAGCATGTGTACCCCAGGGCCACCCAGCCAGGGATGCCCTGATCCCAGTGGCTGCTCCTAGGAGCTCTGGGCTGGAGCTGAGCCCCGTGGATTGGCCTCAATCGGTGCTGGAATCTATGGCTGACGGAGAAAGGAGCCCTGCTTGTGGGAGAAGCCGGGGTGGCCCAGCTCCTGCAGGGTCCAGAGCCACTCTGGGCAGGGGAGTATGTGCCCAGCTGGAAAATTGTGGGGCGTCTTGTCTTAAATATGATATTAAATTGGCACGTTTAATTAGTACACTTAGAAAAGGTCACCAGCAATTACCTGAGACACAAAGAAGGTGTGAGCAGGCAAAAGCCCACGAGGAAGCTGAAAAGGACCATTTTGAGCAGCACATAATTGAGGGGAAAATGGATAAAAGTCCAGGAAATTACAGGGTGGGTGACAGCAGCTGATGGCCCCATCCCTGTCCTGCCCAAAACACCCTTTCTTAGGAGGACCTGCATGTTGGGCCTGAGCCATTTGGGATATCAGGCTGAGCCACCGACCTGGCTGGAGGGCCAGTGTGGCCTTCCCAGAATCCCCTGGGTTTGGCTCTCCCAGGGGCCGCAGGTGAATTCCGGGGGCTGCAGGCTGCTGTGGACTGTTTGTACCACAGACCGGGGCCTCATGGGCCTCAGTCCCTGGTATAGAATCTGCCCGGGGCACTGGGAAGTCTTTCAGTATTTCCCAAATGTTGGCGAGGGAGAGGGCTGTGTATTCCTGAAAGTCTGGGCTTGGGGGTGGAAATTCTTTTACAGCTTTAGGTTAGATCTTTTAAAATAAATGGCACATTCTGCTTTCACTATGTTCGCTGTCACTGAGCAATGCAGACATTTTGGGAAAATGTGCTGTTTATCTATGGCTTTCACATACCCCCTTTTCCCCATCTAGAAGGAAAATAGCATCAAGCTGAGAATGTGGGAGTTTGGAGACCTGGGTTCAAGTGCTGACAAGGTCACTGTCTGACTTTAGGCAACTTGCTAAATGCCCTCCGCTTCTCCCTCTCTAAGTGGGAGGGTCGGACTCTGTGGCTGTTGCAGCTTTGTCTGTGATTTCACAACTCCTTCCAAGTTTTGCCTCCTCTCATTACCTTGCTGCTGTTCTGCTGTTTGATCTTGGAGAGGCTGCTTTGCCTCCGCAAGCCTCAACACCCTAATCTGTAAAATGGGTAGAATAATGGCCACCAAACAGAATTGCTGGGAGGATTTAATGAGTGAACCCATGTGAATGGACCATGAGTCTGGTGTCTCCCAAGAGCCCCATGGATGCCCAGGATCTTCCGTTTCCATTTCGGACTTCTGATTGGGGTCTGCTGGGATCATGTCCACAGAGTTCAGTGTGAGGTTTGGAGACAGATGTGGGCTCTGGGCCCTGAATGCCTGGGCCATGAATTCCAGCTGTGGCCTCTGCTAGCTGGGAGGCCTTGGGAAATTACACAATCACTCTTCTTGGCCTTATCGGGTAAGTGGGGAGATTGCTAGCGAGGACTGAATTTGATGGCACTGTACATGGGAATTACCAAGCTCAGGACCTGGCCCCTGATCAGGGCCCAAAAACCTTGGCTATCATTGTCCTGTTGGAATTGACCTCTTAAAAGTTCACTTACAAAAGCTCATTAGCCGTACTTTTCTAGATAAGATTCCCAGTACTTAGGATCCTTCCCTCATTTGATCTGCAGTAAACGTGAGCATCAGTTTTGAAGCAAGAGAACGTGTCTGTTCCATGATAGGGTAAGCTGAACCCTGGAAAGAAAGGTTGGTTCCATGCTGTGGTCTGCTCCAACTGCCCGCACCCCGGAACCTGGAAGATGCTAGACCTCTTCTGAAAATGACACACTGCACATACATGCCATTTTGGGTATAGTTCCTGGGAATTGAAGGGTCTCCTAAAGCCAGGGTGACCAGTTGTCCCAGTTTGTCTGGTACTTCCAGGTTTGGGCACAAGACCTGGGAAATGTCTCAGTTGTGGAAGTCACAGTGGTGCAGCACACACCCAGGACATGGTGAATGATGGTGTAGGCGTGTAGGCACTGTGACACTATGACAAGTGGGCAAGGATGAACAGGAGAGCCTGTCAGAGCCCAGAGACACACAGAGTCTTATGATGATCTGTGACCTTCTAGGGGTTTGTGGGTGGCTGCTCCCCACTGGGAGGTCAGCCACTCAAGCAAAGTGGTAAGGAATGAAGTTGACCTCTGTTTGCCCTCTGCTCTGTGCCTTGGCCACTCCAGGTTCCTCTGTGACCCAGCTGCTGGCCCGGGACATGGACAACGACCCCCTGGTGTTTGGCGTGTCAGGGGAGGAGGCCTCCCGCTTCTTTGCTGTGGAGCCGGACACTGGTGTGGTGTGGCTCCGGCAGCCACTGGACAGAGAGGTATGACCTGCCTGCACCCCTGCTCCCGTCCTTTCCTCGGGGGCAGAAGCAGACACTGGCAGAAGGGCAGCTCAACATCTTTGGTGCCTTTCCTCCGAGGCCCATTCTGACCCTGCAGTAGCATCCTCCTGTCTAAGTGACATCCCTCTTCAAGGGCCAAGCTGATGTCAGGACATGGGATCACTGGGTATCTCCAAGCAAGGGGACATCAGATAGGCAAGAGGGACAGGGACCATGGGGTCATCCTTGTGGATGTAGAGTCTACCTCGACCCTCACCAAATCCTCCTCCGAAGGCATTTTATAGAGAAGTAGGAGATGATGGTACAGTCATCCTTAGCAAAGAAAGGTAGGGGTATAACAGCCCTTGCCCTCTCCTTGGTACTGGAAATTAAACCCACAGTGCTCTGCCCCTGAGCCACGGCCCCAGGCCCTTTTATTTGGAGACAACGTCTCCCTAAGTTGCCTAGGCTGGCCTTGAGCTTTTGGTCCTCCTGCCTCAGCCTCCTTAGCAGAGGACATTTCATGGGTGCACTACTGCACCTGGCTGACTTGCAACTTGGAGATAGAGCCAAGTCTGGCACACAAGGTTCCTGACTTTTCTCTAGTGTTGCTCCTTAAGGAAGGCTCATACGCCGCACCTGCTGATGCACACCCACAAGGCGATGGCAGTTTTGGGGATGTCTTTGGATAGCAGTCCCAGACCAGCTCCTGGGCAGGACTGGCTTCTGCAGCCTTGTCCAGGGCCAGGCCAGGGCCTTAGCACCTCAGCACCTCTCTAACTCTGCCTTCCTCTCTCTCTCCTTTCTTCCAGACCAAGTCCGAGTTCACAGTGGAGTTCTCGGTCAGTGACCACCAAGGGGTGAGTGTCTTCCCAGGCCCCTGGTCCCCTGAGAGGCATGTGCTGGGCTTGGCAGCGTCCTGCAGGTGACATGGGGGAGAAGAGTCCAGTGGCAGGTGGCAGTGGCAACTCTGTGTTCTTCTCTTGCCAGGTGATCACACGGAAGGTGAACATCCAGGTCGGGGATGTGAATGACAACGCGCCCACCTTTCACAACCAGCCCTACAGTGTGCGCATCCCTGAGGTAGGAGCCGCCAGGGCTGCCCTGGCTGGGGAATCCGCTGGCTGCTCCAAGCCACTTGGGTTGGGTGGACAGAGAGCCAGCTAGGCAAAGGGCCGCTCCTGCTCTCTCCCTGCCCACCTCCAGCCCAGCATTCACTCTGTACTGGTTGTTGAGCAAGCTGGCACCTCTGAGAACAGAGGCCCCGGCAGTGGTCAGGAGTATGGCTGGGCAGTGGGTGGTGGGAGCCTCAGCCCTGAGAGAGGGCCTGCCCTGGAGGAGGCCAAACCTGCTGCTGGAGCCAGCAGGCAGCAGGAGTTGGAAGGGCAGGTGTCGAAGCTTCTGCCCTGCCATTCACAGCCCAGAGCAGGCCTTGGCAGGGCGGCAGGCTGGCATCACCAGCACATTCCCGCCTTGGCCTGGATTGGGTCCCTGAAGGCCTTGGGGGCAGGCCTTGGAGGGGCTTCCCCTGGCCCCGTGCCCTCCCCGAAGTCTCCACGCCTGGTCTGTGTGCCCTGAGTGTGTGTGCATGAGTGCATGCGTGGAAAATCAAGCCAGTGCTGGTAACTGAGAAGTACAAATTACTGCATTACAAACGCTTCGTTAATGAGCTGGCTGCTGGTTCCCAGTGGCACTGGGGTTCTTGTTGCTCACTGTCCCTCACCATGGTGGCTGAGGCTATCCTATGCACTGTGAGTTAGCAATACAAAGACGCTGAATGTGGTGAGAAAGGGCTTCTAACAGGGTGGTCCCTCGAGCCTGTCCTCAGGGCTCTGGTTGGGCAAGGGGGTAAAGGTTGACTAGGAATGATGGGAGCTGGAACCCTCTGGAAAGGCAGCTTGGCACCATGGCTTCCGGGTTGTAAGCCCTTTACCAGTCATTGGTTCAGGGAACAAAGAGTATTGAGAGAATGTCCCTTAGGCTTGGCGTGGAGAGTGACTTGCCCAGGGTCACAGAGCTGTGCCTTTGAGCCTTTTGACTCCAAGGGCAGGTTCGGACTCCCTCAGAGATGAAGATATCCTGTCCCCCGTCCCCACTTCCTGGCCCTCATTACTCAGCTGGTAGCCGAGAGTCCTACGCTGGTGTAGATGGAGGGTGGGGAGGTCAGATGTGCGGGTGGGGAAGCACCAGGGTGCCTGTGCCCCTTCCCTGCCAGGCAGAGGCTGCTTTCCTAAGCATGGGGGCACAGTGCCCTGCGCTCTGGCCGGTGTGCCCGGGGACTGCAGCTTGGCTCTGGGCTCCCTCTCATTTGGAAATCTCCCTAATTTAATTAAGGGACTCTACGTGCCAGCCTGCACTCCAGGCCTGGGCTTGGAAACCAAGGGCACGGCTTGGAGTTAATGAGCCTTGGACCCATTGCTCAGCTGCCATCCTGGCAGGCACGGCTGGCCTGCATCTTCCCTCAAGGGGGGCAGCGGGCAGCCGCAATGGCAAGGGGACAGGGGTCGTGTCCCTTCTCCCCAGCCCTTCCTCTCTGCCCCTTCAGAGATGGGGCCTGTAGCACCCAGCCTTGTCAGGACCCCTGGGGTTCTCCAAGCAGTGAGCCCCTTCTGCCATTCATTTATTTAGCAAATGTTTGTCAAGTGTCTGCTCTTGGCTTGGCTCTGTGCCGGCTCATTCCTGGAGGCCCACGCAGCCATGGAATGTGGGATAGTTGGAGTCAGAACTCGAGGCAGGAGACCAGATGGAGCCCCTGCCCTGCTCCCAGATTGCTGGGTCTGTTTAAGATGTCACTTGACCTCTCTGGGCCATAGTGCTCCTTATCTAACAAATGGAAGGGCAGCCAGGATAAGGCGGCCTCTGCCTCCTGCCCATCTGATGGGAGAGGGTAGGCAGTGGGGGGCCAGCTGCAAGGACACACTGTTCTTGGAGGGAGGCCCAGGGGGCGTACTTGCTGGTGTGTAGACCTCCCGGTCACTGCAGCCCTGATACTCGATGCCCTGCTTTCGGCTGCTTGGTGTGGCCAGTGGGGATGTGGTATCAGCTGGATGGAGGCCAAGCCACCAGCCTGGCTTGGTGTGGTCACCTGAGCTGCCTGGCTTCAGCCTAGGCTGGGGGCCTACTGGCCCTGCCTGGGGTTCTGTGTGTGCATAGAGTTCACCCTGGACCCCACCCGCCCCCAGCTCCTGCCTGAGAAGTGAATTCAGTGGCAGAGGCCCTTGGATGTGAATGGGACGAGAATGTAGCCCCAAGAAATAGGGGAAGAGAAAAGAATGGGTGATGCAGACCCTGGTGGGCTTGAGTGCTGGGGCTGCCACAGAGACTGGGAAATCTCAGCTGGCTTCCTGGAGGAGGTGGGTTTCCAGTGGAACCTGGCTGAAGTGGCAATGGATGCTCCGTGGGTATCATAGGAAGAGGGAGGATGGAGTCAAGACCTGTGGCTTCTAGTTGTAGCGGTGCCAGACTTTAGACCTGTCCTGTCTCTCTGGTAACTTTGGCCTCTATACCTGTCAGAGTATTTTGTTGGAGCAGCCCCTTTCTGGGGAGCTGATGTGCCGTAACCCGAGGATGAAGCCCAAAAAGAGAAGTTCCTTCCAGTTAGGTCTAGATTGTTCCTTAGGGATGGCGAGGCACTGGGGTAGGGGGCTCTGTCTGTTCAGCTACTCCTTGGTGGTCTTAGCCTTTACACCTATCCTTTCCTCCCTAACTGCCACTCCTCCAGCCCTAAGCCTGATAGCAGTTGGGCGCACGTGCCCAGAAGTCAGGAGCAGGCCCGGCGAGCAAGTTGCAGGGTGGTGGCAATGCAGACCTATCCAAGGAGAGCTTTGTAATAACGAGCCCCCACCATGCACGATCACACAGTCGACTCCTCTGCTTTGCTGAGGATGTGCTGAGCTCCCCATCCCTGCATGTATGCAAGCAGAGGGGCACTTGCCTCTGAAGCCATCCAGCTTCAGAAAGTGTTGGGAAAGTGATGAATCAGAAAGTCCCAGACACTCTGAAGCAGAACTTCCCAGGGGACTGGTCAGGAGGCATCTTCTTGGCCCTGCAACTCTGCAAAGTCAGCTGGAGAGAGCAGTGTGGGAATCTGCATTTTAAACTCCTGTACTAACACTGAGGCCCGCCAGGTTTGGGGGACCCTGTGGGACCAGCCCTAGAGAGTGATCCCAAAGGCAGCCCGGCTTGGATGAGAACTTCCAGCCCATCCACACTGCCTGGAGCCCTGGCCCATGGGGACCCCAGCCTGCAGCCAGGAATAGCAGGTGTGGGAGGCCGTTCAAGGGCAGGCACAGCCTCCCAGCCTGCCCAGCCCGGCCCCTGGTTGGGAGGAGCCAGGCAGGTGAGTGTTTGGGTTTGTTTGTTCTCCTTTCCCCTCCCTCCCATGCTTCTTCACTCGCTCTGCCGTCCTCCATGTAATTATCCATTTTATCAGGGTGAAAGGCCCTGCAATTCACTTGTCGAAGCCCTAACGAGGCAGCGTGGATGCTTTCAAGTCCGTAAAGAAAAGGGAAATCCTGCTAGAATTGGCAACTTAATTCACCAAGCCAGCCTCGACAGACCTCATTAAGTCCCCGTGTATTCATTTCAGGCTAATGGCTGTCATGCTGACTGCTGTTTGATTTGCTGTAATAGACTTTTATGGCGTGCCAATTTGCTCAAACGTGTTTGCCTGTGTCTGTGCCCAGCGGTGCTGCTCCGCTGCCTCCGTCAGGGGCGCGTGCCTGCCTCGCCGACCTTCAGCACTGTCCCCATCCCGGCCCTCCAGGGCCGCCCCTCGGCCCCACACTGCATCCCAGGGAGGTGACCCTAATGCCAGAGTGTTTGGGAGGAAGGCACATGTGTGGTTAGAAGTCACATGGTTCCAGGTGGCCTCCAGGTCAAAGAATCAAGGAGCTCCGTGGGGTCTCGGGGTTCCTGTGCCCTTGAAGTTCCGAGAAGTCCCACCTCCTCAGCAGGCAGTCTCGACTTCTGTCCATCTGGCCTCAACCTGCCTTTCCCTGTGTATCCCCTGTGTCACCTTCCAGTTCCTCCCTACATCCCAGGGGCTGATTCAGTGTCTGTGTCTCTCACGCACATTGTGCTTTCCTCGCTAGCACCGTGGCCCTGCCCAGCCCTACTCTGCCTGCCATCAAAGCCCAGATGGGAGCCACCATGCCCTGAGCCACAATTTTTTTTAATTAATACAACAAATATTTGTTGAACAGCTATTAAGCAGAGCCCAGGGATTTTGAGCCAACTTGGACACACAGTGTAGTGAAAAGGACTCAACCATCTTCCACCTGTGTACTTTAGACAGGTGACTTAACCCTCTCTGGACCTCGGTTTTCTTATCTGTACGATAAGAGTATCTGTCTTGCAGGACTGTTGTAAGAACCATAAAAATGTAAGTAGGGAAAAGTTCTCAGTCTACTTTGTGACTCAGAGTACATTCAGTAAAATGCTGGTGATTGAGACCGTGGTCTTTGTCCTCAGGGAAGGATATTTTACAAAGAGAAAAACAAGTAAGTGATGTCCGACTACACCTAAATCTATTAAATGTCACAGTAACTTCGTATGTGCACAGCATGATAGAAGCACTGTGGTCTACATGTGTGGATTATTTGTTATTGTTACAGGGTGAATAGGAGTTTGTTAAAGGAGACCATGATGTCTCGGAATGTCATTCACTTTCTGGGACCCTTTGATCTTTTTTTATGTGTTAGAATTTTCCAATGACGGGTGAATTCTAACCCCTGATCAGAGACACTGCTGAGGAAGGACAGGGGCTGTGTGGTTATATGTCCCTTGCAGGTCCCCACAGTTGCCTCATGGAAACAAAAGGCTGGCTGGCAGTGGGCCCCCTGGACCTCTGCCCAGGTCTCAGTGACACTCAGGTCCTGCACAGATCCTTGTTATCGATGGCTTCAGATGACCAGTTGTGAGGTGTGGACGAGGCTGCTTGCAGGGGGGCATGAGGCTGGAGGAGATAATAAGAGCCTGAGAGATAGGGTCTGAGGTGGGGGTCCTTGCACCAGCCACCTGGCTGCCCCCCACTGTGTCACTTAATGAGGACAGTTGAGAGTTACTCCCTGGACCTTGCTGGAGAAAGGCAGTGGGGAGGAAAAGAGGCCATTTGTCAAGGAAACCAAATAACTAATTCCTAGCACAATAGCAGGGATAAGTTGCTGCTGTTACTGAGCGTTTCCTGTGTGCCCAGTGTCCTGCTGTCCTTGTGGGACCTCAGTGAGCCCTCTCCACACTCACGGGCAGTCACACTCGCCATTCCCAGGCGACACCCACGGATCTGCCCTGGGTAAGGTCAGTGACCTATCCTCAGCAGGTACAGTGACAGGGATGAGGACCCAGGCCCAATAGTGTGACTTTTGCCCTCTGGCTTCACTTCCACCTGCAAAATGGGAATAACAATGCCCACCTTGCACATGCTGGCACGAGGTTCCGGTCACCAAGATCATGCGTGTGAGGTGCTCAGCACAGGGCCAGGATGAGCAAGCACCTGGCCAGGGGTCGTGGCTGCAGTTCTTATCATTGTACACCTGTCTGTGCTGGAGGGAGGGTGGACCAGGCGTCCTCAGCACCAGCCCACTGGCGCGTGCATGGTGTCACGAGTGTTGCTTATGTGAAGGGACTTAAAGGATGGCACTGTGCTGCTCCCTCTGCTTGTTGGGTGACTACGAGGATGAAAGGAGCATTTGTACAGTGGAGTGTTTCCCTGGGTGAGGGCTTCCCTTATGTCAAGGGCACCAGCTGGGTCGGGGTACAGGGTGACCTGGTGTTGGGCTAGGGATGGTGCACACAGACAGACACCCCACCCGTTTCCACCCATGACACCTGAGACCTGAGAGCTTGTTGCTCTGAGCTGGTGCCCTTGTTGCCTGCCAGGTCCTGGACCTCAGCCATGGCCTCATCTGTGGCATGTTGGAAGCCCTAGAGTGGTGGACAGGTGAGGCCCGGAGCATGTGGAGATGAACTTGGCCAAAGAGGCCGATGTATTAGCAACCCCAGGGCTACAGCAGTGCCAGCCACCCCAGGTGTGTGTGCCCATCAGGTGCTGCATGATTTATAAACTGCATCCTCAGGTTGCAGTGAGAGATGGGGGAGGGGGTTCCCCATGGTGTGAGCTGCACTCACGAGAGTGTCATCGCCCCCCTCATGCCAGGGAAAGCAGCCCCTTGACAGGCCATATTGATTTATACCTTGGGGCCACAGTGCCTATGGCCCTCTGCATCCATAACCACCAGCCTATTGATCTGAGAAAGAAAGGCCGATAAATCATCTCAGGCTTGGCCTCGTGCTGGTCAGAGCTGGGCGAGTTGGTCTCGCCAGTCTGGGACGATGTCTGTATGCCCCTCTGTGAGCACCCTAAGGCTCTTTCCCTTCTCCTGTCTTCCCCTGGTGTTGGCACAGTGACAAATACCTGGGACTCCTCTGTCACAGCAGGCAGGTGCCACAGCCTCCAGCATCCTGGATGGTGAGTGATGGGCTTGCAGGGAGACACTGCACACTCACACACATGCACACACACGAACACGCACACGCACACAGGCTGCCTGCTTCTACACTGTGCTGAGGGGCTGCACTCATTTAAATAACTCATCTTCCGTCCCTCCAAGAGGTTTCATTATCTTTCATTCATCCCCATGACACCTCTGTCAGTTAGGAGGGAATTAGTCTTTGCATTTTATAGAGAAGAGAACCTGAGACCAAACAAGTCCCTACTTCTTCTAGACCACCGCCCCCCGCAGATTGGCATGTGCCCCATCCACTGTGGCAGTCGCCAGTGTGCACAGAGCACTGTTTATGACAAGCGGGTGACCCCTGCCCCCCTCCCAGGGTAACTGCCATCTTAGTCCCTTCACCTGCAGGGAAGAGTCACGCCTTCCTGCTACCTCCTCCTGCTTCCCAGGTGCCAGGAGAGAATAAATCTTAATCCCCACTTAACTGGGCCCCAGAGAGCTCAGCCTAGCTTCTCCACAAGCTTGGGGGTCCCTTGCTCCCTCTGACACCCAGTGGAGAGAAGTCCAGGACCCCTGACTCCCATCGCCGCTGTGACAACTCCTTCCGGCCCATGGGGTGGGGCTGTGGGCACCCACGGAAGGGGGCAGCATGGGAGCAGGAGCGAAGGGAACCCTCGTGCCATTAACTTTACTATTTGGTTTCAATGGTGATGATGTTCTCTGCGATGCCGATTTCCTCATCAGTTGAAGCTAGGAGTCTTTGGGGGCTGTATGATTCTTGGGCAATGACAGGAAGGACCCTGTGCTGTGAATACTGTGCTCACAGGCATTAGGGATTCTCTGGCTCAAGCTGAGACACCTTCTGTTGCGCCCTAGTCCATTAAAGAGGCTTGAAATGGAAGTTGCCAGTCACTGCTGTTCTGATACTTGGCTATGTGGTTGGGCTCATGGCTCCAAGTTCCTGGAGGCCTTTTGTCACCTTTCAGCTCCTTGTCTGGAGAGGGTTGTGGGCATGTGTACCCCTTTTCCTGCATGCAGTGGGAGTTCTGGGTGGGGGTGGACTTGGGAAACAGCGGTCTAGGGAGGCCCCCTCTCCAGCCAGGAGCAGCTCTGACCTCACTCTGCACCATGAGGACCTGTGCCTATGACACAGGGCCTGGATCCCGCTGCAGCACCTGAGGACAGGGCCACACACAGCCTGAGAGGGCCGGGAGCCTCTGAGCCTCAGTGTCTTAATCTGTGAAGTAGGGAGCATGGAAGTGTAAAGTTCCATGGGGACACGTGTATGACACTGCAGGCACAAAGTAGCACTTGGTAGGTGACGGCTGTGACACTCATTGTGAAAGTTCCCCAAGAGCCTCGGGAAGGTTCCAGGGCATGCAGGGAGCCAAGCGGGCAGCCTTCAACACCAGGGACTGAGGGGCTGATATCAGGGGTCACTGGCCAGAAGCTGGCAGTCTGGTGGAGACAGGAAACATGACCCAAAGACACAACAAGGAAAAAATGGAGACAGAGCTGTTGAGAAGTAAGTAATAACAGGTTGAGTGTCCCCCATGGACTGCTTGAAACCAGCACAGGGGGACTGTCACAGTCCTTTACCCCGATCACACTCTGTAGGTGTCAGCACAGCCAGTGAGGGTGCAGGTTTGCCCAAGGTCACCTAGCCAGTTAGTGTCACACCAGTGGGGACTAGAGGTGGCTGGGAAAGACTCTCAGGGACACGTTTTCCGGAACCTATGAAACAGAGCCCATCCCTGAGCCAGAGGCACACAGCATGTCCCCAGAGGGCCTGAGTGTCTGGAGCCATCCTGCTGGACTCCTTCAGGCCCCAGCCCCAGCCGCCTCCTGGATGCAGGACATAGGCGCCACAAGAGTGCTGAGCTGACCGCAGCTCATCACTGCTCTTCCTCTTGTCCCCTTGGCAGTGAGACTTGGGCTCAGCCCTTCCACTTACCCTCACAAGTTTAGTGCCACAACAGCTTGGGGACAGGCCTGGCAGCCCTGTGACTTTGCAGCCCACGCACAGTGGGCTGTGTTGATGTGTTTGTGGGCTCCCTGACCCACCTTGTTTCCGACCAGGAGGGGGAAAACAGGAGAGTGCTTTTGGTGGATGGAATTATTATTATTTCTTTGATTCCTTAGCAGCCTTTAATTACTTTGCAACTTTGTGGCACTGGCTAGAAGCCGTGAAGGGCTGGGCTCTCTCTCTTCATAATAACCTTAAGTGGAAACTGCTTGTCTGTCTATTAAAAAGCCCACTTTTCTCTCCAGATGAGATAATGCCACCAGGAGATTGCGCCCGGGGTATAATCACTAGGTACAATACGATCGTCCCCGCTCACTGTCTTCATCATCAAGCGGCCAGCCCACCTCTCAGGCGGGGACAGCCAGCCACAGAGAGCTGGATGCCCGGTCACGTCCTTGTCCAGCAGGGCACGGGCTCAGGTTGGTCCCCTCTCCTGGTCCTGCCCTAGAGAGAGGGAGCTGGCATGGAAGTCCCTTCCTCTGCCTGTGACTCCCTGTCCGAGCTCTCCCACACCCCCCAGGCTGCCCAGCACAGACCTTGCATTTCAGGGATCCATCCGTTTACATGAGCTGCAAGCTGTGGGCATGCCTGCCCTTCTTGTCCTCTGTCCACCCACAGTGCTCAAGTTCCTGCAGCCCAGGTTTGGTGCTGTGCCTGTCCCTAAGATGCCAGCATCCAGGCCTGTTGTGCCAACTTCCTCCCACCACTGAGCCAAGCCTGGCCAAATGAGCTGGTGGGAGAGGGAGGGGAGGCCGGTCCTCTCTGCGACATTGTATGGATGAGCAAGGTACAGCACTTGGCCACATGATTCCCTCCAAAAGGGCCGAGAGAGCCCAGCCCCAGGCCCTTCCCTCCAGGAGACCTGAAGGCACAAGTCCCGGTCTTCAGGACTGCTCCTTGTGCCCACTCATCCTAGCTTCTAACACCAGGGGACCCTCTGTCTCCCGACCCTGACCTGGCCCTTCCTTCCCACCACCAGCTGTCTCAGGCTGGTAAGTGGCCCCTCGGTCTTGGGCACCTGTCCATACCCACCTGGCCAGGACAGCTAAATGAGGCAGCAGGGTGAGCTCTGACGGCTAGATGGCTGCTCGTCCTGGGCCTGCCCACCCTCGAGGTGCTAGGGGTTGGGTGTGGTTACAGTGCTTCCCCCAGCTGTTCATTGTTAAAATGTAATCTCCGTGGTGAGGTATCAGGAGGGAGAAATCTTAACCCAATTGTGGCATTTAGAAGGGGAGCCTTTGGGAAGGGGTCAGGGTTGGAGGAGTTTGTCAGGGTGGAACCCCTGCCTGAATCCTAGACTTCATGTAAGAAAGCAGGAGACAGAGGACATACATGTGGCAGGTGCTCCTCTCGCCACAGGAGGCCCTGCATGGCCCTGCACAGCCCAGGAACTCTACCCTCACCAGACGCAGGCCTTGACCCTGGACCAGAGCTGAAATAAACTTTTTCCTTATAACTCACCCCACCTCAGGCATTTCATCATAGCAACAAGAAATGCATGAATACAGTGGGGATCAAAGACAGGAAGAACAGAAAGATGTCTCGCTTAAAACTTCATGCAATTGGCATGGATGAACTACTAAAGGATTTTCTCCAATGATCTGTCCCAGGCCTTTGTGATTTTTGTTTTGCTTTTCCCTTTTTTACACTTTTTTTCTTTTTAGAGTAAGCATATTCCTTGGACATGTGTAGAGGTGTGAACAATCATGTGTTTAGCTCTGTGAGTTCTTGCCGAGTGAGAGCATTTGTGTGACCACACCCAGATCAAGAGGGGGTTTGATCTGCAGGTGGCCGTGGTGCTGGGGTCCGAGGCTGGGTGGGGAAAAGCAAGTCTGTTTAGCAGACTTTGAAGCAGGACATGGTGGCACATGCCTGTAATCCAAGCACTCTGGGAGGCTGAGGCACAAGGATTGCAAATTGGAGCCCAACCTGGGCAACTTAGCAAGATCCTATTAAAATTTTTTTTAAAAAGGGCTAAAGATGTAGCTCAGTGAAGTTTCTACATTGAATCCTTAGTACCGCAAAAAAAAAAAAAGGGGGGGGGAGAAGGAAGGGAGACTCTGGCAGCAACAAGTAGCCCCTCTACAGAGGTGCCACTGCCCTGGCTCCCACCCCACAGGTTGCCAGGGCCCATAGTCATGTCACACACATCCTTGTGGTTTTTAGCATCACACGAGCTCCTGGAGCTGGCAGCTGCTTCCTCCCACCTAGTTAGCAGTGCTGCATCTGGGGCTCTGCAGACTGCCGGGAACCCCGGCCCCACCACATAACTGCTGTGTACCCTTGGGAAACTCACATTCCTAACCCAATGCCATGTGCTGACACAGGGTTGCCCCAGAGCAGGTGACATGGAATGGACAGCCTCACACTGTGTGCACTGGAGGGACTGTCCCCTGTGGCCGTTCCCTCTGGATAGCTATCCCTGGGGGGGTTTGATCTGCAGGTGGCCGTGGTGCTGGGGTCCGAGGCTGGGTGGGGAAAAGCAAGTCTGTTTAGCAGAGGGCTAAGTGGAGTGGTGGAAACGGGTGGAGAGGAAGGGAAGGGGTAAAATGAAGTGGGTCCTTTCCTCTTAGATCATCTCGACCCTCAGAGTAGTTCTGCACATTGGTAAGAAAGGTAGGCTTGTCCTCATGGCATAGCTGGGGAAATGGGCCCAGAGGGGGTAGGTGACTTGCCCAAGGTCACAGAGCTAGCCCCAGATCTTATTCTCTGTGTTCTTCCCCAAAGCAAGTTCACATGTATTTTATCCCTCAAAAATCCACTCAGGTTTGGGGGTTTACTGTAACACTGCTGCCACCAGGAGAGACAGCCCTGAGTCTGGGGAAGGCAGCAAGGGGAGGGGGTTTGGTTAGAGGAAACACTCTTCCGAGGTGACCTTTCTTGTGTGCGAGCCCTTCAGCCTCCTGCATAGCTGAGATTCATATCAGCCACCCGATCTCAGGCCTGCATGGGAAAACACAAAAATCTTTAAAGGCTTCTTAGCAACTAGAACAGATTTTTTTTTCCCCTCTGGTCCCTTCTCTGGTCAACCCTTCTCTGGTCAGGGCTGGTGCAGGGCTAGGGCAGTGGGAGAAGAAGAATAAATTCCTGCAAAGCATTGTCTTCCTTGTCACCTCCCCCAAACTGTCAGGTCCTCCACGCTTTCAGGGGCTACCAAACCTTTAAAAAAGAAAGAAAAAAGGAAAGAAATCCACCTAACACAGCCCCAAAGATGGAGACAGAGGCGAGGCAGCGGCAGCTACTGGGGTGGAAAGCCCTAAATGGTGTGGAAGTAATGCCTAAAGTGTGCTGGCGATTACAGGCATTTCCACGAGCGCGCTTGCTGGTGCTCAGGGCGGTGCCACAGCCGAGGGGAAATAAATAAAGAAGCACACAGGCCTTGGAGGTCCCAGTTAACTGTTGCTGTGCAGAAAGGGGATGGGGTAGGTCACTGATGTGGGGGAGAGGATGTCGAGATGCTCATTCATTTATTCATTCATTCTCCATTTATCCATTCATTCATTCCACCATATTGCATCCCTGTGCTATGCAGGGTGTATTGCAAAGGCCTTTCTGTGCCACTCAAGGCTGATGACCAGAATCCTACAGGCTGGCAGAGTCTGGCCCCAGTCCCCTCTCCAGCCTCGCCTGAATGCTGCTCCTTTTGCTTTTCTGTCTTCCTGCTGCTTTCTCTGCTTCCTGGTCATTGAGGATAGCATAACCCAGGGCCTTTACACAACCTATCTCTCTGGAATCCTCTTCTCCATCACCTCCCTCTTCTTCATGAGTTCCCACCTTCCTGTGAGGTCTTCGACCCCTGATTGGTTCCTCCTCCCATGCAGAACAGATTCTTATGTTCTGATTGTTGGGAGCATCATGGCTTTGACCCAGGGCTGTAATTATTCACCTCTGCATGACGGTGTGATTACTATGGGCTTCTGGCCTGTGACTGTGAGCTCAGTCAAAGCAGGCACATGTCCATGCTGCCATCTTTCCATCACTGGCCAGACCCTCAGGGCCTGGCACCCAGCAGGGACTCAGGAATGACTGATTCCTACCCTCAGGGTCTGCCCCACCTCAAAGTCCATGTCCTTTAAGAGAGAAATTACATGCACTTGGGCTCCATGCTTCTGTCCCCAGTGCCAAAGGGGTGAGTGCTTCAGAGCTCCGACCTGGTCTCACCTGAGTGTGAGGAGGTGAGGGGGTCTCACTTGGAGCCATTGGAGGCAGAGGTGTCATGTATGGGGCTGGGTATGGAAGGCAGCAGAATGCACCATCTCCCCGAGAAGTTGCCATTCTAATCCTGCAACCTACAACCGTGTCCCTCGATAGTAAAGGGGCTCTGCTGATGTGACCAAGTGGAGGATCTGGAAATGGGGAGATCGCCCTGCTGTCTGTGGGGGCCCCAGGCCATCACCAGGAGCCTCGTGAGAGAGAAAGGTGTGGAAGGGTCAGAGGAGAAGCTGTGCAGGTGGAAGCTGAGGAGATGGGGGGATACTGATTAGTTGAGGCTCTTATGCCACCGGCTTTGAAGATGGCAGAGGACAGGAGCCAATGAGTGCAGGTGGACCCTAGAAGCTGGAAAAGTCCAGAAAATGGACTGTCCCCTTAACTCCTCTGGAAGGAACGTAGCCCTGCTACGTTGATTTCAGCTCCTTGATTTCAGCCCAGTGAAACCCATTTTGGATTTTGACCTACAAAACTGTAAGATGGTCAAAATTTGTATGAGAGTGTGTGTGTGTGTGTGTGTGTGTGTGTGTGTGGTGTGTGTGTGTGTACCAGAGATTGAACCCAAGGCCTTCACACTGAGCTATATCCTCAGCCTTTTTTTATTTTGAAACAAGGTCTTGCTAAGTTGCTTAGTTGCCCAGGTTGGGCTTGAATTTGCAGTCTTCCTGCCTCAGTCTCCCAGAGTGCTAGAATAACAGGCATGTGCCACCACACCCAGCTGAAGTGTGTTATTTTAAGCCACTAAATATGTGACAGTTTGTTACAGCAGCCATAGGAAACCAATACAGGGGTGCTTAGAAGGCTGAGCAGCAGTTCTAAAGCACCCCCAAACTCTGGCTGTCCTGCTTCTCTAGGCCCTTCAGGCAAGAGGACGGGGACCCCAAAGGTGGGTTGTCTGGACACGGCTGTGAGGCTGGTGTTTGATGGGAGTGGTTCAAAAATGCCAGTTGTGGGCAGGGGCCCTGGGGAAGCCAGGAGGGGTGGAGCAGGAGCCCGAGGGGTGGGGTTGTACAGAGAGGGAGGCTGCAGGTGGAGGAACCGGAAGGTGCTCACTGCATTTAGCAGTAAAATGGGGTCTACGGCCACACCTGGTGGCACGTGCCTATAATCCCAGCACTAGGGAGGCTAAGGCAGGAGGATCGCCATGAGTTCAAGGCCATCCTGAGCTACAGAGTGAGTTCAAGGTCAGCCTGAGCTACATAGCAAGACCTTGTCTCAAAAAACCCAAAAGAAAAAAAAAGAAAAAAAAAAGATGGAGTCTGTGTCTTATAATTTCCTTGAAATCCCAGGGAGGACCAGGCACAGGGAAAGCTGAATAATAACAATAACAAAAATAGAGACCATACCTGCATTCACTCACATGCCTTTTATAACCAATCTGTGACACTGTTGTGTCAGTCACTTTCATGTTACTTCAACAAAATACCCGATGCAGGCTACTTGTGAAGTAAAGAGGATTATTTAATGCACAGTTTTGGCAGCTCGGAGTCCACACAGGATAGTGCAGGCTGGGCAGGTGGCAAGGGCATCCCCTTGGCTGTGTCACCTAGTGGCAGGTGGCAATGGCAGGAGTGCATGCTGGGGGCAGGTGGTCACATCCTGAGCCAGGGACAGAGACCTAGAGACCAAGCTTTTAACACACAGGCATTGGAGGATGTTCAGCATCCAAGCCATAGCAGCAGTTATTGAGATTTGCCCAGTCGTTAAGATGGGGAGCCCCTTGCAGCCCTCCTGAGGTGACCCCTGTGGCGTTCCCTCCAGCACCATGCCCTGGCCCCGAGCATGGGAGGGAGAACGGTGGGGATGACGGCACCTCCTGAGTCCCAGAGAGCCAGGCTGGCGGCTTGTTCCTTGAGAGTTGCTCCCTGCCACACCAGCACACGGATGCACGTGTGCACTCCCCTCCCCACACATCTGCCCTGCCTCCTTCTGTCCCTGTGTCTCCCTCACGGGTCAGCGCCCTGGAGTGCTAAATCACAAGCAAATCGGCCACAGCCAGCAGGAGGCCAGGAAGACGCAGTGAGGGGATGCTGCTATCAAGGCCATTAGCAGCAAGCTGGCCTGGCGGAGAAAGCAGGCTGATTGGGAGAGCGGCCAACCTCTGCCTTGGGATGCTTTGCAGCCCTTCTCAGGGGGACATGGGCTGGGACGCGAGTGGGACTGAGACTCACTGGAAATTCACGGAGCACACATGGTTCACGGCCTAGACCTTGGTTCTGCCTGCCCCCTCTGAGAACAGGACCCACAGGGTCTGTTCTCCCCTACCTGGGTGGCTTGGAGGGCTCCATCTTTGACCAGGGCCCTAGGAGTCAAGCAGGCCTGGGCATGGATTCTGGCCTTACTAGTGATTTGGTGTCACTGGGCCTTGGTCATCCTCATCTATAGGATGAGGGCAGTCACAGGACCTGCTGTATAAGCTGCTGCAGTGTACGTGACACACCTGGAGCAGGACTTGCCTGGCGCATAATGAGCATTCCATAGTTCCAGAAGGGGCCAGGAGACCCTGCATATCATTTCAAGCACAGGAAAGCAGAGCTAAGCGTGGTCCCCCAGACTCCTTGGCTTGGAGCTGACCTTGCCATCCAGGACCCCGGGCAGCAGTGAGTCCTAAACCAAGAGCCAGGCTCACCAGGGCCTGACCCAGTTGGACAACGCCATGACACCATGGCACTGTGGAGTATGGGTGGCTCTGCTGTTCCCAGGAGAAGGCAGGCCAGTGTTATGACTAGCATTGGGCGGCACTCCAGGGGGCCTCTGATGTTCTGTGGGTCAGTCACATCCCAACAGTGGGTGAGTGGAGACAGGGCACGTGATGGTAAACTAAGGCCCAGGTCTTTGGTGTCCCCTCTATCTGGCTGGTGCCTGGGGACAGGTCCCTTCTCACAGTGTCACTGGAAGGTCCGGGAGGGGCTGTCAGCTGGGTAGGCCTGTCCCTTCTGCACGGCTGGCCTTGCAGCCGGCCTGCGGCAGACATGGCTTTTTTGTTTTTGGTTAAAAAGCCTCATTGGAGCGTTATGATATTGGAATGTGAAGGGTAATTGAGCTGAAAGCTATTCTCTTCCTGCTGCCGGCACGATAGGAGTGATGGAGGCCCAGGCCTGCGCAGCAGCCTGGGAATCCTGATGAAAGTTCTGTTCAGGGATGGGGTCTGTGACAAGGAGCGGAGCCAGTGCCCCTCATCTCTCTGGCACTGTGGTAGGTGGGCTGGGCTCCGCCCTCCTGGAGCAGATGGCCAGGCCTCCAGCTTGCTGGGGATGGGTGTAGGTCCCCACCCCTCCTGGCTACTCCACCTCTACCAGTGTTTGGCAACTCCAGTGTTTTCTAAGCCAAATTTTCATGAACATACAAACCCACAGGTCTTGTTAAAAAGTAGGTCTTGGGCCGGTGAGATGGCTCAGTGGCGTACGCTCCTGCCTGGCAAGCACGAGGGCCCGTGTTCGACTCCTGGATCCCACATACAAAAAAAGGGCCCGGTGATATCGCTCAGCGGCACGGGCGCCTGCTGGCATGCAATGTCCTGAGGTCAACCCCCAGTACCCACAAAAAAAAAAAAAAAAAAAGTAGATCTTGGTTCAGCAGGTCTAGGATGGGCCTGAGATTCTGTATTTCCTCCAAGTTCCCAGATGGCGCCAATGCCCACCTCAATGTGAGGACTGAGGCCTTAGAAAGCAGTCAGAGCCATAGACCAAGCAGAAGTGGCCCAGATACTTAGCATAGGGCCTAACTATGAGGGAGCCTTCAGGGTGACAACATGTACTTTCTGAGCAGGGCTGCCCTATGGTTGTGCAGGTAGTACACTGAGCAAGGAGAAGTGTGCTAGTGAGAGGCAGCCCAAGCACTGTTCATGTAACCTGGAGCTGGGTGGTGTTGTCTGCAGAAAGGAGCATATTTTTCTTGGTACAGAGGGACCATTTGCTCACCAAGCTGTGTACTCGCAGGGCAGGGCCTCCTGATGTCTGGTGTCTTTTTCTAGTTTTACATAAAGGCACCTGCAAGTCCTCCTCCCCAGCCTTAGGCTGTCAGCCTAGGCATGCTGTACATACCACAGCCCCCTCCATCCCACTGCCTGGATATGGGGAGGACCAAAAAGGGCGACTGCAGTGCATCAGCTTCTCCTTTAGTCACCCCCAACCCCACCTGAGTTGGAAGCCCAAGAAACAGGCGCTGTCCTGCCTCCTGCCCCCGCCTTGCCCATGGAACTCAGCTGGAGAGATGAGGCTGGAAGGGCTTCTCTCTCCCAGCCTGAGCAGCCGGGCCTGCTGCAGGGGAGGGACTGCCCTTGAGGAAAGGTACTGGGCCGCCCCAGCCTGCCCCCACCTGGCGCATGTGTGCACGCACACACACGTACACGTGCACCCAGACTCTCTGCCTGGTCGGTTATTAATTGTCATGCAGGCCAAACTGAATGGGACCCGTTAATATGTGCTCCGCAGCTCCGAGGAGCCCAGCTTGTGCCTGGACGCTGCCACTTATCTCTGCCTGCCAGGCACACCTGCGCTGGATGCCACTGGCACACAACCAGCCTTTCCACGGCTGCGGGGCCCATGTGCCAGCCTGGTGAGAGCAGGGGACCACCTCTCCCAGCTCTACCCACAGTGCCCCCTCTCACCTATGGGTGCCACAGGCATCTCTGCAGCTGCCAAGCCCGTGGTCCACTCTTGCCTGGACCCAAATACCTCTCTGCCCTTAGGGTTGCTCTGCTAGGGCCAGGGTGCTTGTGCTGTCCTCCTCGTTGCCGGTTGGCATGTGTTTAAGGTGTGGATGTGCGCACAGCAGTTCCCTCTTTCTCTCCTTTCCCATGCACCCACCATCCCCCACCTCTCAGCTCACATCCCAACCGGGGTTGGCATCCCTGCCATCCATGGCCTTCAGAAGAGGGTGGTGGGATGCCCCTTCCTCCCAACTCTCCCTCCCACCAACAAGCAGAGTAATGTGCACAGTGGGTGCTTATCAGACACGTCTTATGGGCCAGGGACTGTGTGTAGCGCCCCCGAGGTTTCCTTTCCTTCTTCAACCTCCTTGGAGAAAGCTCCATCCCCCTGCGTTGTGCATGCTACAGAGATGTCAGGTGACTTCCCAGAGCGTGCGTGGCTGAACGGTGCTGCTGTTTCAACGCTGTGCTATGACGTGGTGCTCTTGGCTGGGTTCATCCAGGACGAATTCAGGCATCTGTACATTATAAAAATTTTTTTCTTAGCTGGGTGCAGTAGTATGTGCCTAGAATCCCAGCTACTTGGGAGGCCGAGGCATGAAGATATCAAGTTCTAGGCCAGCCTGGACAACATAGTGAGACTTTGTCTTAGAAAGAAAGAAAGAAATGGAAAGGAAATTCCTCCTAGGTTAAGGTGGAATAAGCTTCTCTGCCATGGGCACCCAGGTGGTCCACGTTCGTTGGGATTAGAATCAGTCTCTTAGCAGCCACTGGAGGCTGCTGTAGGGTTGAAGCCCACATGGGTCTATCTGCACCAGATGTGAACCCCTGACCTGTCTGTGACTGGCTTATAAGGGTTTTAGAGGGCTAGGGGCCTCAGGGTAATCCTTTCTTCTTCAGGTCTTCTCAATGCATGTGGACACTTAGGCTTCCCTTCCTGCTTTTTGCTAGGGGAAAACAGTGGTCCTCTTCATTTGAGGTCATCATCCCAGCATGTCCTATTCAGGATTCTGAACCCCTTGGTTGGGGGCTCCCAGACTCCACCGGGCTCAACTTATCTTCAGTTCTCGATGTGCATTTGGCCTGCATCTTAAAATATCTGGAATTGAGATTTGCCTGAGTTAGTCACAGTCTTTGCCTGCACAGTGGCCACACTTAGCTAGATGGGCAGAGATGGGGAGCTGAAGACAGGGGAGCCTCTGTAGATCTCCAATGCCCTGGTCCTCCCATCCATGGATAACACTAACATTTGGCACTTCCTGTGCAGGTAGAAAGTGCTGACATTTTTTACTCCTATTCTTGGCCTGGTTCAGCATCAGCAGGGTACCTCAAGGCCAGCCCCTTTGGGGCAAGATTTCCTTTATCCTCTAGCCTCTGGGTGTGGGGTTCATAGCTACACAGGGGAGCAGCAAAGTTCATTTTTCCATTCCACTCACAGGTTGGGTTTTCTGAGGAGTTAGAGGACCCTTAGTCCCAAGGAAACTATAAGTTCAGTTAGCACCTCACAGGAGGGGGGGCATTCCTCTAAGAAACCCGTTATCCACAGCAAAAGGCAGAAGCAGCTGCCAGGGAGCCAGGAAGGATGGGGAGAATTCCTCCAGAGATCTGAGTCTTGGGGAACCTGAGTCAGCGTGAGGCATGAGGACCTTTGGCGGGAAGCTAATCAGCCTATCCATCCCCACAATATCCCCACAACAGCCCTTCCCAGAAGCCCTTGGGCAAGAAGGCTCTAATTGATGAACTTGTTCCTCTGTAGCCATCACATGTCTCCAGTTCATTATGGCCCCATCTGCCTCTCACCGTGGCTGTTCTCCTGCCAGCCTCCGGCTGCGGCTGAACACAGAGGGCCCGCAACAACAGCAGCTGGGACCTGAGGCCCCATTACGGTGGAGAGGCCAATCAAGGTAATGGCTGCCTCCTTCAGGGAGCCGAGTGTCAGGAGGGGCTGGGGAGCATGTGGAACCTCAGGAGGTGGTTAACCCTCAGGCTGCCAGGTCCAGATCTGGGCACCCTTAGAGTGCAGTCTTGTCAGGGGCCTCTGAGGGTCATGAGTCACTCTCTAGGGCCTGGACAGAGCCTCGAAACACCTGGCCTTCTGAGCCGCAGCCTGAGCTTGTCTTATGCTGAGGACTGAAGCTGTGAGACCAGGAGAGTTAGCAAGTTTTTTGATGGTCCGTATGTGCCCAGTGCTCTATCTGGCCCTGCGGGGTATGCTGCTCCACTGAGGTTCTGGTCTCTCCTGGGGCCCGCATCTTGGCGGCCTATGCGCCTGCCTAACTTGTGGATAGCATGCTGCATGTGCCTGGAGCAGCCTGATGTGCTCCAAGGACATCACAAGAATCACAAGACCCCTCTGGTCCCCATCTCTGCTACATGTCAGGTGACTTTTGGAAGTCACTGACTAGCTGGCCATCAGCATCCTCTTCTGCCTAGGTAGGATATGAATTCTTGCTGCCTACCTCCTGGGCTGAATTTCACCTTTTATTTGATGGGCAATAAATTCAACAAACACAGGCTCCTGGGACATGGAAGGCACACACATGAAGCACAGCCCTGCTCTCCAGGAAGCTCTATGAGGGAGGCAGATGAGGAGAAAACCACATAACTGTGAATCAAGTCAGGATGGACACAGACATGCAAGTGCTAGGTGGGACTGCAGAGGCCAGGGGGCCCTTTTTGGGCTGCCTAAGTTAAAAATGTAGGTCAGTCAGAGCCGTGACATAAAGGACCCAGCATATCCAGGCAGCAGTTGGCTGTTTTCTTCTTGGGCTGGAACAGTCTGGGAAGGAAGTGGTCATAGCTGTTTCAGGAAGGTCTCAGTGGATTGCAGAGAGGATGCATGGACAGCAGGGTGAGGTGTGCAAATGTAGAAGTCCCCTCTTCGTTTCAGTTCTACTGTCTGTATTTTCTGTTATGTGTAGCAAAACACTGTCCAGAAATACTAAATGGAAAATTCCAGAACTAAATGATGCCTAAATTTTAAATTGCACACAATTTTGAGGAGTGTGATGAAATCTTGAGCTGTCCCTCTCCTTTTGGTCTAGTGTGTGAATCATCTTTGTCCAGCGTATCCACGCTGTATATGCTACCTGTTAGTCACTTAAGAGCCAACTTGGTTATCAGATCAACTGTTGTGATATCATTGTGCTGTGTTCAAGTAATTTTTATTTTATTTCATATAGTAATTTGCTATTTTATTTTATTTATTTTATTTATTTTTTTTGTGGGTACCGGGGGTCAACCTCAGGACCATGCGTGCCAGCTGAGTGATATCACCGGCTCTTTTTTCGTATGTGGGTTCCGGGAGTCGAACTCAGGACCTCACACTTGCCAGGCAGGTGCTTATGCCGCTGAGCTAATTTGCTATTAGCTCACCTGCCCTAATTTGCTATTTTAATGGTATTTGTTGTTGATTGCATGCTGTGCCTGACTTACAAACTTTATCGTAGGTATGCATGTATAGGAACAAGTATAATGTCTATTGGGTTCAGTACTATGTGGCTTCAGGCATCCGTGGGGGTTTTGGGACCTGTCTCCCATGGACACAAGGGCTACTGTAAATATTTTCGGCCCTGCCCCACTCAGATTGCTGGTTTCTGCATCTATAACTCCCTGTTTTAGAAAAGTCATCTTGTCCCACTTCTCATTTCCTGCTTGACTTTTTTCCCCGAGGTTTCAGAAACTATCTCTTTTGAGGCTCACCCATCCCCTCCTCATTCCCAGCTGAGGTCTGAATTTTAGCCATTCTATTTTCTTTACTGATTTTATGATAAACAGCCCAATGTTTTGCGAAGCCTTTCCTAAGTGTGTCAGGCTGTCCCTCGAGGCATTCCTGCATCCCTTCACTCTGAGATGCCCAATCTTATTCCCACCCCAGATTCCTGACTATCCCCACCTCCCACTGGCTCCTTCCAAGTGGCCGGTGCATTTCCAGCCCACCCCAGATCCATAAAATTTGGAGACGAGTGTCCATCATCTCAGGCTGAATCTGGGTCAGCCTGGCTCCTAAACAAGCCCATGGAACAGGCCCCTCAACTCTACCAGATCTGTCCTGATTTCTCCCACTTTGCCTGCCACTCGAAGCTGGGAGAACTGGCTGCCCCTAGCAACCACCCGAGTGCTATCACACTGCTGAGGGAAACTTCCTGTTGCTGCAGAATCCCCCAGCCCTGTCTTTTGCTGCTTCCCTAACTCCATTCAAACTTTTGTTGGTAATGCGAAGATAAAATAATGTTATATAATACTCTCTGAGCCTGGTACTTTCTCGAATTACCTTTTATCCCTCAAGTTCAGAAGAATCCTGCCAGCTTCACAAGTGTGTGCCTCTCCATTTCTGTCCTAACTGTGCAGCCACTGCCACGAGTCATGGCAGAACCAAGTTACACTCCTAAGGTGGTCGGAGCAGCTCCTCCAAAACATTAGACCCAGGGACATTTTAAGGTGCTTTATGCCGTCCTCATGCCCGCAGTCCATGGTTCTGCTCTGAGGGTGAGAACAATTGCCTACACTGGACACAAGAGTAGGGCATGTGTGGTGCAACCACAGTCCCAAAGTCTCCCCATGATCTGGGAATGAATGAGGCTGGGCCCCTCAGAGAGAAGAGAGCCTGCCGGCTGAGGAAGCCCACAGTCCCTGGCCCAGTGCCTAAGGATCCATGTGTCCCCTCAGCCCATACAGGCAGCCAGGAGAGGCCCTCAGGACTGCGCTCCCGCTGCAGCCAGCTGTGTCCTCTGCAGCTCTTAGGGGAAGCGTGGCCAACTGCCTGCTCCATGGCCTATCTCTTCCATCCAGACCGCTCATTGCACTTTTTATGGCTTGGAGCTGGAGGTTTATGGAGCAGGAGAAAGATGGCCATGGAGCTGAAGGCAGGGCAGGCAGAAGGGGCGGGTGGATGGCACTTATAACCTCTGGTGAGACCCAAAGACACTAGAGAAATTATGGCCCGTATCTCCCTTCGTGCCTACTTTGCATTCTTGATCAGATCACTGTTTTCTGAGCAGGTGAGCTAGAGTCGCTCACCCAGGGTGCGGGGCCCCAGCTTCCTCGACTTGCTCTGGAGAGGAGAGCTGACTCCCACACGGCTGAGTGCAGACATCTGCTGCCCACTGTCGAGGCTGTTCATGGGCCTTAAGAAGCAGGAGGAGGTTTTGCTGATGGACAGACACCACTGAAGTAGGCTTTTACCCCCCCCTAGAGCTCTGGGTGGGCTCCGATCTATATTCAGTGTGGGAAGAGGGTGTTCTGGTATCACCCTGGGCTAGCAGCCTGGAGGAGACAGACCACAGCTGTAACCCTGCAGGACACCATGAGAGCCCACATTCCCAATGTCCCCTGGGGACAAGACGAGTTATGCCAGGCAGGTGGCATCATGCTCCACTTTGCTAGCACCCAGACATGCTGAGTAGGCAGCTCTCCATGCGGCATGGGATTGGGATACTCTATTAAGTACTCATAACTAAATAGACACCATCAGCCCAGGACAGTCTGTGAAGTTACTGAGAAGAGGACGTGCTCTAGGCTGGAGCCCTCAGTCTCCCCGTAGAGGGGTTGGCTGGCTCAGCACTGCCCTGGCTGGATATCAGAGGCCACACGAGGGTGGCCCCTGTCCTTGGGGAGCCTCCTCCCTACCTCACACATGAGTCAGGACGACGTCATGGGTACAGGGAGTTGTGGGAGGAGAGTTGCTCTGTGGGGTGCAGGATGTGGGTGCTGGTGTGGAGGCAGGAGCCTGGAGACACCCTTGAACATGGGTGAGGCCTGGACAGAGGCTGAGATGACAGAGGGGCACGTGTTGGAAGCCACCAGAGGAGTAGTGGGGAATGAAGGTGGTAAGATCAGGGCTCAAGAAGAGGAGGCTGTGAGATTCAACAAAGGCATGGGTGCAAGGCTGAAAATGATGGAGAGGAACAAATTGGCAGGCTTTGGAAGGCAGATGAAGGTTTTGCTTTTGATGCAATGGAAGTAGTGAGCCACTCAAGGTTTTAGAGTGATGGCATGACGCAATAAGAGCAGGTAAGAGGAAGGCTTCTGAAGACAGGATATGAGTGGGTGAGGCGGCAGGGATTGGGACTGCATTTTAGGTTTGTGGGGTGGAGGCCCAGGTTGGGGCAGGGCAGAGTCGAGGACAGTAGATAATAGAAATCTCCAGCTGATAATCAGTCATCCTATCCCAAACATACCCAAAGTGGCCCAAGGGTTAAGCTGGGCATGTGATACGGCAGGGGAAGAGGCTTTGGGAGAGAGGGTCACAGCAAGGAAAGGGGCTAGGAACCCATGCGGCAGAGGGACCCATCAGGGTGGAGTTACAGAAGGCCAAGCACCTGAGCTGCACTTGGGAGACTGCAAGCAGCCTCTGTCTGCTTGGAAGCCTCGAGGACAGCCTGGACTGGGACCCAGGGACAGGAGTCAAGGCTATTTGGGTGTTTGTTTGTGCAGCTGCTCCTATAGGCTCTCCACTGCTTTGGACACCCTGCAAACCACCCACCGCACTCCACTCTGCACCCTCTGTCTTTCCAGCATCCACGGCATCCACAGCTCCAGGGATGGGAGCAGAAGGCAAGTGCCACCCTTTGGGGCCTGCAGCTTGGTTCTCTAATTGAATAATGTGTGGAATAATAGGATTTCTCTAGAACCATTGCTTATGTTTTGGAGCCAAATCATAACAAGAAAGTCATTAGTAGTAATAAACACAGCAGAGAGCCCGGGACACGATCCATCAGAGGTCTGACTGACGACACAGCAGGGAGGGCCAGTCTTCCTATTTGCATTTTTGTTAGCTAGCAGAATGTCACCAACAACCCTACCGCCAAAAAAAAAAAAGCCAAAATGCGAGAAAGCACATTAATATGAAGGATTTTTCTCTGGTATCATTGACGCTGGCGATAATACAGCCAGTAATGGCTTTGCTCTGCCAAGTGGCTCTTTATATTTCTTTAAAGATGTGTGTTATCACGGTCATTTCCACAGCCCATCCCTGCACACATGGTGTCCCTGGGGGACCCCCTGATGAATGGACTATGTATGCCTCACCTGGCCTCAGGCTTTGCCTTTGCACCTGTCTGTTTCATTGGTATTGTTTCTCTACTCCCCAGGCCACCCCCCAAAAGACCCAGCTGACAATGTCTCACCTGTAGCCCCACACTGATGGCATCAGTGAGCATGTGAGGAGCCCTTGCTATAGCCAGTGCTGTGTTGTCTGATTCCAGACATCGTTTTGCTTCCTCCTGATTCTTGAGATCACAGTACACTATCACTTTATGTACAAATGAAGAGACTGAGGCCACGAAAAACATACTGACCACGGGTTCCCCTTGCCACATGGGAGCCTGACACAAAGTAAGCATCTAATAAACGTGTTGGTCAATTTCTCCTGGAACCGACTTTGCCTGGGATCAAGCAGCCAGCATTGCTCATATTGCTGGGTCCATTCTACAGATGAGAACCACTGAGGCCCAAAGTCAGAGCCAACATTATGCAGCAAGGCAGGGAAAAAGATAAACACATCAGTATTGCTCCTGTCCCTTGCTCACCTCCATAAGGTCTCCACGGGATATGCTGCTCGGGGGGAACAACAGAGAGAGTGATAAGTGAGTTCATTATCAAATTCGCTGGAAGTGCACCCTAAGCTGTGAACTTCTCACGCCCTCCAATGTGCCCTAATAACTTGCCACCGGGCCTCTCAAGGGGCTGTGACATTAAGTAGAGATGGGACAATCTGGTGTGTGGCTGTGTCTCAGTTTACAGCACTACTACTTTCAACCTCCCAGAATGTCAGCTTAACTCAGAGGATGGACCCTCCCATCCTCTCTGACCCACCCCTGCTTGACATTTGGGGAAACTGAGGCCCAAGCGAGCAAAGTCAAAACTTGCTCTGAGGCACAGGATTGGCAGAGCCATTACCACCCTCCCCATAAGAAACATTTTTTTTTTTCTTCCTGCTTCCCTGTCCTGTCCAGTGTGGTTGTTTCTTCTGATTCTTGGATTAATCTGATTTTAGTAAAGCAGAATACAAGGCAAGTGCATCAGGGTGGTCTGATGCTGAGATGGTCTGATGCATTCTGGGAAATGACAGGCAGCTACCAGCACTGCCTTCCTGGTGGATCCAGCCTGTGCACAATCAGCCCCCAGAGCCAGCAATTAGTCATCGCTCTTTGTAGTTTCTTCTCTTTAATTGAGCGCACTTGCATTCCACAAGTGCAGCAGGTGCTTTTGGGAGGCAAGTGCCCATCCTTTGGGCCCCTTCTTACGAAGTCCTCACCAAAACCTTGGAGTTTGGCAGGGCAGCAGTTCGCAGGGAAACTGAGGCTGGAGGCGGTGATTGGCTGAGTTCCCATGGTTGGTCAAAGAGCAGAGCCAGAAAGCGGGAGCTGTGTTGGGATCTTGGAGCAAAAGCCCTGGGCTGTTGAGGGCTCACTCACTGGACTGTAACCCTGGGAAAAGGGTTTGGCCTCTCTGCTGGGAACCTAGAGGTACCCTAGGACCTACCCACTGTGGTCCAGCCCTGAGCACCTGTAGAGTGGTGGGGTGGCTCTGTGTCCCTGCCTGCTTAACACTCCTTGGTTTTCCTTCCAACTAGTGGGACAGGCAGTGACAGTGCCCCATGGAGGACAGATGCCTGGGCCATCCACCACACAGCACCCAGGCAGGAACCAGGGTGAGGCACCGGTGCATGGTGCTCTCAGGCCCAGCCTACCTAGAGCCTGGCACTCGGCACTTCCTGGCTTCAAGCAGGGAACCAGCTCCTCAGCTGGAAGCTAGGGGTATCAGCTTGATGCCAGGAGGCAGGAAAGGGCCACGCTCCCCACGCCTGCTGCTTGCCTTTGTCCTCCACCATCTTTCCCTGCTTGTGGCATTTGATGAACTAAATGTTGCAAAAGTGGCATTCTGGGGCCAGTGAGATGGCTCAGCGGCTTAAGCGCCTGCCCGGCAAGCGCGAGGGCCCGAGTTCGACTCCCGGAACCCACATACGAAAAAGGGGCCGGTGATATCGCTCAGCGGCACGGGCGCCTGCTGGCACGCGAGGTCCTGAGGTCGACCCCCTGGTACCCACAAAAAAAAAAAAAAAGTGGCACTCTGACAGCACCTTTGCTCTGCCATCTCGGTACTCGCTCCGTCTCCTGGGGACTCCTGTGGTGCACCCTCCTCACTCCGACCCAGAGAACGTCCAGATTTTACTTCTGCTCACCTCCAGCTCCCCTCTGCCCTTCCCTCCCCTACCTCTTCCCCTCTCTTCACTGTCTCCTTTCTCCCTCCCTTGTCTTTCTTGGTCTCTCTTTTCACCTTCTTCCATTCACCTCTTTCTCCAACTCTTTGGGTCTTTGGGGGTCTCTGTCTCCCTCTGTCTGTCTGTCTCTCTCTCTCTTTCTGTGTTTCTCTCTGCCTTTCTCCCTCCCTCCCTCCCTCTCTGTTTTTCCTTCTCCTGCTCCTGCTCACCCCACCCACCCTTGAGGGATAGGCTTTGAGTTTGTTTTCTTCTCCATGATGTTGGAAGAGCAGGTGTCCTCCCTGTGCAGTAGCTAGCAGGGAGCAGGGTGGCTCGGGAACATTTTCTTTGTTGCCTGGATCCTGGTCAGAGCCATGGACCTCTTTCAATAGGAGCCACGGGGGCCTGGACTTTCTGCTCACTAAAAATCAGGGACACGCACCATCTCAGATGCAAAGTGATCAGGGGGTGTGACCTTCCTCCCAGGTAGAGGGGCCAGGGCTCATTTGTAGACCAGAGTCTACATTCTTCTTGGGCCCGCCCTGGGCAGCCATCACTTCAACCGCCCAGAGCATACAAGAAAGCAGCTCGGTTCCTGCTGCCTTCCCTACATTGCAGTGTTACTGGTTATTCAGTGCGTGGTCCTGAGTCCTCGAGAATCCTGCAGCAGAGCCTGTGCAGTTTCTAGACCACAGCCTCTGGATGTCTTGCCCGCCCCAGCCTTTCCTGGCTCAGAGCTGCTGGTCCTTGGGGATTGACTGAGAAGTGAGGACTGCTCTCTTGTCCCCTGCACACACCACACACGTGGGCTGTTGGTGATGACTTGATGTGGTTTCCACTGCCCCCAAGAAGCTCCCCTGCTTACTCTCCCAAGAGATATGGGGGACAGGGCACGAGCAGCGATTAGCCCCACTTCACTCCTTCTGGGCCCCCGTGGATAGGAAAAGGGGAGGAAGTCCCTGAGACAGGTGGAAAAGACCCTTTTGGGAGCTTCTCCCCCACTCAGGAGTGCCCAGCAGCCCAGCTCCAAGTTAATCCCATGGTCTCAGATCGTGTGTCATCCCCTGTGACCTTGCTGAGCTGGGGATGGTGGCCCTGCTAGGAAAGGATTGCCCAGCCTGACACAGCAGATGGGGACAAGATCTTCTGTTTGCTGGCAGGTGCACACTATGCCCCAGCGCTCCACCCAACCACGTCCCTCGGTGGTCAGGAGGTGGGCACTGAGAGGCCCCCACATCTGCTGCAAGCCCGCCCAGCCTTCTCTGGCCCAGGCCACCAGTGCCCTGCCCCCAAACACAATTCTCATGCAGCTGATGGCCCCCCTGGAAACAGACAGCCATCAGGCTCTTACGGATCTTTCAAACCCCCTCTCTCCCTAATAATCCCTCCTCTGGGGTGGTATTGATTCCCAGCCACGGGCTGCCTCTTGGTATGCCAGAGCCCAGTTTGGGGTGGATAAATCACTGTGCTGTCATTTTCACGCAGCAATTACCCGCTCTGATTCCTCTTCTCGGCCCCTACGGCAGTCTCGGCCACCCATTTATTGACCATACGCTCAAACCTCTGCCAGCTGGGCCAGGAGCCCGGGGACTGTGGCCACCGGAAGTTGGTAGGAGCAGAAACTGGGGAAGGCAAGCGTGGGTCTCCATGTTGGAGGGCAGGTGGGAGGTGGGTCCCCAAGTTGCGGGCTGCAGGTTTGGGACGTCTTCATTGCAGATGCTGAGGGGGTCCAGGAAGTTGTGGGTGGGGTCCCACATTGTTTTCTTGGAACTATGGGTGCACACTGGGTAAAGTATTTCTTTCCCAGCTCCCTCCCTGGGCTGCCCATTCCTGTCTTCTCCTGGTGTTTGGAGCCCTGCTCTGCCTTTCCTATCAGGGTCGGCAAACATTTTCTATAAAGGGCCAGATATTCAGCACTTGAAACTTTGCAGACCTTATTATGGTTTATGTTGCAACCACTCAGCTTTCTTGTCTCATGAAAAAAGCCACAGATGACATAAAAACAAATGAGCACTGCTGTGTCCCAGTGCTACACTACGGACCATAGATTTGAATTGTATGTATTTTTTAAATGTCATGAAATCTTGATCTTTCCCTAAACACTTAAACATATAAACACCATCCTTGGCTGGTGGTTAGAACAGAAGCAGGTGGGGCCAGGTGTGGCCCTGGACCAGTTTGCTGACCCCTGACTGTGATCTGCAGAGCCCTGTAAGGATTTCTGTACTTATTGCTCTTTCTGTCCCCATTTTCCAGATAGGAACTCGATGGCTCCAAGGAAGCATCTCGGTCACATGCAGGGGGAAGGGGCATTATGACTCAAGGTCTCCCAGCATGGAAAAACCCCCTGTGGGGCATCTGTGTAGACGCTTGGAGATGGACAGGTGGCATCACTTAGTAGATACTGCCAAGGACCTGGGCCCTAAGGCTGGAGCCTGGATCCAGGTTCCCTCGGCTATGTGTAACCTTCGGTGCATCATTTCATTGCTCTGGAACCTCAGTTTCCTCATATGGGAGAGGAGGAAGGGTGAGGTAGAGGATGAAATAATCCCTAGGGCGCTTTCACCCCTAAGAATCATGATTCATCGGTGACTGATGGTCAGCCCTGGAACCTCTGTCTTTGGGGTCTTACTGTGCTTAGTGGTTCTTGGCCTACAGCAGGACTCAGGGCCGGCCTCCCTGCCTGCGCAGCAGATGTCTCTCTCCAGGGCCCCTCTGCCTGTAAGTCTTGTCGCTGAAGCAGCCTTGCTCTGGGGCTTCTCAGGGAGGCTGAGCTCAGCAGGTGCCCACCCAGGCAGGAGGCTGAGGAGATAAGGCCAGCCAAGGCCTGGCCACTGATACCTGGCGTGAAATTGAAAAGCACCAGACTTCTGCCTCCACAGCCCAGTGCTCTGAGTGAGAGGCGGCAGGAATGGTGAATGAAACTGAACTGGGCTGGGCTCCAAGCTGCCACACTTCAGCTCCCCTTACCCCTCTGAGGAGAAACTTGGGTAGAGCAGGTTTTTGTAAGCTCAGCTGCTTTGAGGATGCCGGCGGCTCTGAGCAGAGAGCACCTTCCCAGGGTGGCCTGTTGGGGCTTCCATGGGCCCTACAGCCCCTCAGCTTTGGTGGGGGGTGGTCTTAAAGAAAGGGAGTTGATGTGAGCATGTAGACGATGCCCTGTGGGTGAGGTCCATCCAAGGCCAGGGGTACCAGAGAGCTCTAGATTCATTCCTGTGCAAGGGAAGCAAGTCTCAAACTTGTTGGGACAGCCTGGTATATAGACTCGAGCAGCACCTTCTGCAGGCAAGGGCACCTAGGCCCGCAGAGCTAAGCACCTGGCCCCAGGTACAGGGGTGGGGGAGACCCCTGATTCCTGGGGACAGGGCTCTCACCTCTGCAGCCCACCATGATCCAGAACTCGTCACCCTCCAGGCCTCCTGTCCCTGAGGATCTCTATCATCCAGAGAGCCCTGGAAGGAGCATTCCTGTCACAGACCTGAGGACATACCTTCACTGTTACTGCACCCAAGGATGGGACTTGATCTTGGCAATGGGGCCAAGGTGCTAGGGGGCCGCAGTGCTGCCCACACCAGTGGACACACACCAGGCTATTTCCTGTTCCAGTACCCACCTCCTCCTGGATGATTCTGGTTAGAACATGTGAGCAAACAGGGAGGAAGTGACCATCTTTCCTTTAACCTCTAGCCTGAATTTTACACAAGTCCATGTACTTCTCCCAGCCACTCTGGCAAGGGAAAAAGTTCTCTTTTCATTTGACGGATGTGAAAATAGAGGCCAGAGAGCATTGTGATTACTCTCAGGCCCCACAGGGGCTCAGAGCCCATCATCAGCTATGTCCCCAAGTGGGGCTGCGAGTCTCAGTCTCGGGGGTGCTGGGAGATGCTGCTTTGAAGTGACTTGGTTCTCCCAGAATGACTGAGTATTGGCAGGCGGGGTGACAATGAGCTGGTGCATCTTTGGGGCCTTTGAAAGGCACTCCAACTTGTAAAACAAAGCCTGCAAGGAAGAAAAAAAGGTGAGAAAAGCAAATTGGCAATGAGAGCAGGCTGTATTTCCCATCCCTCCAACTGGCCGCTGCTTTAAAGGGCCAGCCCTGCCCTTGCAGGCTGGAGGTGGTGGGGAGGAGGAAAGTCTCAGCTTTTAATCAAAGTTACATTAGACAAGGCTTTTAGTAGTCACTTCGCTTTATTACAGCTATTTTTACTCTGGGGTTAGAAGTTAATTTTCTTTCTTTCTTTCTTTTTTAACTGAATTCTGGGCTGTGTGACTGGCAGAAACACGGGCAAGGTGGAGGAGAGTAGGAAAAAAGGGAGGTGGGAGAGAAATCAAATCGAATAAACTCACCTCTTCCAGTGGACCGAGAGAGTGGACAGAAAACAACTTTAATAACAGGGGAAGGTTCCAGAGGTTGGGAGCAGGCTGGTGAAATCAGGCCTAATCAGCCTTAGCAGGAGGGGTTCCAATCACCCCAGCCTGCAGCAGGAGGGCAGAGTGGAGGAGGTGCTGGGATGGGGGGCTGGATGGGCGGGCAGCAATCAGAGCTGTGAGCAGAGCCGGCCTGCGCCCACCGAACACTGGCACTTAGATTAACCTGTTCGCGACCAGGACAGGGAGAGGGATGGTATATATACACCAGCCAGGGGTGCCAGGGGTGTCATCATCCTGGGGTGCACAGCACCCCCTGAGGACCCCACCCATAGTCAGGCATGAAGCAGAGGTCGCCAGTACCACAGAGAAGCCCTACAAGGCCAAAAACGTTGGCCACAGCTGTCTGGAGTTTGAAGATAGGGCCTCTGCTTCCAACCCTCTCCACCTGCAAAAGGGTTGTATCTTTTGCAGTGGACTTCTCAGCCAGCCAGGAGCCTGTAAAGTGATGTTCCAATCTCTTCACAGTTAAGGAGTGATTTTATGGCTAGATTTCGATTTCAGGGTGGCCTGCGGCTCTGGTCTAGTATCTGTTCATGACTGGAGCAGTGTGTGACTTGGACTTGGCCTGGGGCCAGGGACAGGACTGCACCTTCTCTGGCCACAGCACTGGGACTGAAAAGCCATCTCTACCCTACACAGTGCTGCCGAAGGAAAGATTTGCATTCACAGAAGCCACCGTGAGGCCCAAAGCACCAGACACAAGACTTGAAAGAGCCCGGTGTCTCGTCTGGGCCCTTTCTGGCAGCTGACTGTTTAATCTCTTTAGTTCCTGCTACAGGGAAAGGGGGATGTGGAGGGGAGAGGTGAGCTGAGACCAGCTGCAGGGAGGGAGGAGTGCTGAGGAGGGGATGTGTAGCCACTGTCCCTACCCATTGAGGGAGGTTCTCTTTGACCCCTGTGTTCCATTAATGGCCAGAGGGTCCCACTTTCAACGTCTCAGGTTGTCCTCACCAATGAGCGCTCATTGTGTCCCTAGATGGGACACCATCAGCAGGCAGCCGATTTCTGTCTGTTCCATACGGGGGCTTCATATGAACCCCAAGGAGTCTAGTGCACTTTTAGCCTGGTGAGTCTTAGGGGCCACACACCTAGTTTGTTCCTATTCATTCATTTATTCATACAAGAAACACGTAAACCTGTGCCTGCAGGTGACCAAGGCTGTGACAACACATCAGGTAGGCAGGAGCTCGAGCCAGTGTCTGGTCAGAGCAGGCCTCTCTGAGGGTGAGTGAGAGAGGGCTCCAGGGAGGGGAGCACACACTGCCCTAGGGTGGCAACTCTCGAAGTGGGGGACAGAGTAATTGCAAAGGCCACCCTCTACCCCGTGGGGTGACAGGCAGTGCCAGGAGAGTATCTTTGGTGCTTAAGGCCTAAGGGAAGTGCCTGCGAAAGGTCAATAGCGGAGGGCTTTGGAGTCTTGTGTGGCAGGGTGTTCATGCTTGCTTGTCTGAGGACTTTGTTCTTTATTAATATACTTTTTTTTTTATATGCGGGTACCAGGAGTCAAACTCAGGACCTCGTGCTTGCCAGGCAGGTGCTTATGCTGCTGAGCTATATCACCAGCCCTAATATACTTTTTAATTGACACACAATAATTGTACATATTTATGGGGTAACGTGTGGCATTTCGATCCATATATATAAAGTGTAATGATATGACCAGCCAGTTGGCATATCTGTCACCTGTCTGAGGACTTCTGGTCATGCAGCCTCATTTGTCCTCTAAACTGATGGTGGCCTCAGACTCAGGGCAAGGTATTTCTGATTTTCCACCTTGTATTCCCCCTCCATGTCCTATCCCAAAAGCCCCCTCCTGCTTCTCTTGCTGGTCTGGCCTTCTAACAGATGTGCTGCCCCCACGTTTATTTCTGTCCACTACACCTCCATCCAATATGTTTCCCTCTCTACCTTTAGAGCTTGTGGGCACACAATGGAGGCAGCAGAGTCATTGGTTCATGCAGAACTAGATCTGAAGTGGCCACCATGAGCCAGGCAAGGCCATACAGTGGTCCGGAGTTGCCATAGGTAGCAAGGCAGCCATGAAATTTTGATGTCAGGCCCGCAACTTTAATGCAAACTGGTATGTGCTGCGATGGCATCAGAACAGGGTAAGGATTCTGGGATCCATAGAATGGGTGCCCAACCCAGGCGCAGGGAATTAAGGGATTCCAGCTTCCTGGAGGAGGTGGTAACCAAGTCGAGACTTTAACATGCATTGGTGTTTGCCTGTGTGTCCCCTGCACCTGTGACATGCCCAATATATATTATGTGTTCAGGGGTTATTTGTTGATGAAGGAATGAATGAATGAGTAATGAGAGAGGATGTTCCAGGCAGAGAGGACACAGGAGCCAAGACCAGCAGGTGCCAGGTTCAGGTAGGGAGGAGCAGGGAGCCAGCACATGGCAGCATCTTTCAGGTCAGACCTCCTGACATTCGTCACTGCTGCCTCCAGACTTTCTAGATGGTGAGCATCATGAGAGTAGGTGCCTGTTGGTGTCCCTCCACTGCCAGTGGGGTCTGAAACAGAGAAGGCTCTCAGGAAGTATTTGTTGAATAAATAAAAGAGAGAAACTTCAGAGCCGGGACTTCCTAACATCTTACTAAATGGGAAAATGAGGAGAGGGTTAGAAGATGATGTCATTTGTTTAAACCAGGATGTTTTTCCAATACCAGCGTAATACCTGGCACCCTAGTGGGCCCTGTAGACACACAGGGAGCAGAATCAGCCATGACCCCCTTCCCAGAAGCTCACAGTCCAGTGGGGGAGACAGATGGTAATCAAAGTCATATAATTGCCAAGAGAGCTTGGAGCCCAAGAGCAGATAGAGGCAAGGGTCAGAGGGGACTTGGTTGACATGAGCAGGTCAAGGAGGCCCCAACTGGGTGTGAAGATGAGGAGGCAGTTCTGGCAGATGGACAGCACAGGCAGCAGCTCAGGGGCAGTGAGTCCCCAGCTAGTGTGAGGAGGTGATTAGTGAAGGAAGCCAGGGTGGCTGGAGGGAGGCAGAAGGAGAGTGGAGGAGAGAGAGCCAGAGAGCTGCTGGGCCAGGCCATGCAGGCCACAGAGAGAGCTCTGACCTTGATTCCGAGGCCAGCTGGAAGCCATGGCAGAGTTCTTGAAGGACGTGGGCAGGGTGTGGCAGCCTGACCGGAAGTGTGTTTCACAGAGCCCCTCCCACTTCTGAGGAGTCCATGGTGCAGGGTCTGCTGCAATTTGGATGTAGTCTTGAGTGTGTCTTCCCAAAGTGCACACCGGAAGCTTGGGCCACGGTGTGGTGATGTTGACAGAGTGGAACCTTTAAGAGGAGGAGCCTAGTGGAGGGTCATTAGGTCACGGGAACCTGCCCTCGGAAAGGTCTAATGCTGGTCTAAGAGAGTGGGTTGTTGTAGTGACTGTCCCCATGTGCTGTCCCCTTCGACATGGGCTACTTACTTCCTTTGCCACTTGGCAGCAATTGGGGTCCTCACCAGAGGCTAAATAGAGGAGGCTGCCACGCCTTGGACTTTACCTTCCACACAGTGAGCTAAATAAAACTCTTTTCTTTATAAAGCATCCATTTTTGGGTATTCTGTTACAGCAGCAGGAAGTGACCTAATACAGGGCCAGAGAGGATGTGGGGCCTAGTAATGAGTCCACTGTAGTGATCCAGGCAAGGAGGACAGTGGGTAGGGAGGGAGACGAGCAGACCACTAGCTAGGAGAAGACACCAGGCTCTGGTTTCTGGCAGAGTACCTGGATGCCAGGGCATGTCTTGCTATTCATGGTCTGGGGCTGCAGTTCCCAGGGGTGATTTGGAGTTTGTTCTTAGCTATGCCAAGACCAAAGCATCTTTGAGACATTCTTGTGTAGTTGTCAGTGGCTTGTTTGGGACCCAGGGAGCCTCGGTGGAGGTGGGGGTCCCTGAACCCCCTCGGCCTGCCTGACTCCTGCCCAGAGGAGAGGCCATGGGATTGGTCGTTGGGGGCTGGCCACCGCCCCCCCCAGCCTGTCTGCAGCCTGTCAGCCGGTGGTGACGGAGTGCTTTTCTCTGCGGGGTAATAGATTTGGGCTCAGCAGTTGGCTCTAAGTGCTTTTTGCCCTGACGTTTGGAAAGGCACACTGGGGACAGCGGGAGGGCTGGGATGGGGGAGGGAGCCAAGGGGACAGGGAGCCACAGCCTGCTGTGCGCCTGAATAAATACCCAACAACGCTGCACCTCATGTCACACATGGTCACCAGGCAGTGGCAGGGACGGAGGTTAAAAAGCAAAGTGGGGGAGAGTGTCCTTGTGTACGTGTAGGGTGGTGCTCTAAAGCCAGTGGCCCTGGAGAACAGGAATATCTCAAGGTCCGGGTGGGATGGAAGAGACTTAAAGCTTCCTTCCCATATGTGTCTTCTTTTTCTTCCTTCATTCATCGGAGACCCGGTCAGAGGCACCAGCGCCTCTCCAAGTACAGGGCACCAGGACAGGCGCTGCAGTGGGCTGGCAGAGCCCGTACAGACCCTGGACTTGGGGACCCAGGGGGAAAATATAATCCCATGTGCACGTATTGCCTTCCCACAGGGCTCTGGGGTACGATGCCAAACTCCGCTGAGGAGGCAGTACGTGTGCACTGACAGGTACGGAAAAGGAAGAGGTTCTGTCCCCACGGTGGTACTTGGGTGTTGTAGGGGACCCACTTTTATATAATAAAGACTTCATTTAAGATCAGTTATTAAACTGCAGTGCCTGTTCCTATGAAGAGGGCACTGGCTTTGCCACATCAGGAAGTAGCCTGAGCTCAAGCCAAATCCTCCAAGAGTTCTTGAGAAACCAGCTCTGCGCCTGACTAGACCTCCATCTTGGCTCAACAGAAGTGACATCCTGCCTGCAGTCACCATAATTGATAGCTTGTGAGGCAGAGACAGTAAATAATTGTTCCACAAGTTTCAAGAGTGAGGGTAATTAGTACAGTTAACAGCGTTAGGTGATTAATTGGTTCATTCAGCACCAGTGTGAATGAGGGCGAAGGGAATGGGAGAAGGGGCTGGGGCCCCAACACCCAACTACAGGCTGCAGCCCACCTCTATTTTATTTTTTTTTGTGGGTACCAGGGGTCGACCTCAGGACCTTGTGCGCCCTTTTTTCGTATGTGGGTTCCGGGAGTCGAACTCAGGTCCTCGCGCTTGCCAGGCAGGCGCTTAAGCCGCTGAGCCATCTCACCGGCCCTGCAGCCCACCTCTAATCAGCTGAGACCTGGCCTCTGGAGCGGCAGCTGATGGCCAAAGCATTTGCCCCAGTTAGGACTCCTTGAACCAGGCAGAGGGCACGCCACTGGCAGGGCCCACAGCGTTGGTCATACTACAGAGGCTCCAAGGAGGGGAGAACTGGTTTTGGTTTCCGTGTTGTCATCTGTTAGCCAAAGGTCAGAAAGCTGCTATGAGTAAAATATTGGTTGATTCTTGCAGGACTGGAGTGGTTCAACTGAGTCATGAAGTTCCTGATTTTGGGTTCGAGGGGCCTCACAGAAGTCATTTCATCGATCTCCTGGCCACCAAGCTGAACTGCTCTTGGGCATCCCCATCAGAAGGGACTGGGTCCTATTTTAAGGTCCTCCAAGGGAAGACCTCTAAAAAGGGTACCAAACAGCTTTCACGTCACATGCCAACCACTGATAGAAGCTGCTTTAGTGTTCTGGGTCAGGAAACCTGAGGCTAAATCTGGGAAGTGCACTGGGATTGATTAGCACTGTCTGCCCTGAGTACAAAATGGAGAAAGGTGGCATGGGTGCCAATCACTTGAGAGTGTATACCTATCTGAGTCCCTCAGGTCAGTCCTCTGCTTTCTTCCAAGATGGTCTCTTAGGACCTTGCTTATTACTCCAGAGAAGCAAAAATAGTCTTGCTATTTTGGGGTGCTTTGGGGAAACCAATGCCAGTCATACTCCTGATATGGGGGTCTCTGTGCCTGGGAGGCTCTGGGGGGGAGGAAAAGTGGGTGCAGAATAGTCTGGAAGAGGCTTCCTCTTCCACCACCAGCTGCCTCCCCAGCCAAGAAAGATCCAAAGACTCACTAGGCAGAGCAGAAAACATACACATGTTTGCAAGCTACAGTACAAACGAGAGGCAAACCTAATGATTCGTGATTATTATTTGAAGGGTCCCACTGTTACAGATTTATTTGTCACTTCTTGTAATAACACCGATGGTAATGAATTCATTTGTATTAATGTGAGTGTCACCCGGACTTCCGTTGAAATTCCACATTAATTAATGTACCATTAAAACAAAGTGTCGCCCAATTAATATCAAACGGAGGTGAGACTGCCAGGGTCCTCTTCATCGGGGCTTCATTTGTAATTCATGGTGTTAGCACCCTGCTTAATGAAAGGCATTTGCAATTCCTACCTTGTTTCCCCGCCTTCTGGGAGAAGGCCAGTGCTCCCCAGAGCTGCTGGGCTTGGGGCACCCTGGACCGGGAAGGGGAGGGACAGGAGAACCACTGCTCTGGAAACCAGTCTCCGGGAGGCCCTTGGAGCTCCCTGCCCGGCTGGTCATCAGCTTGAACCACAAGGAGGCATGTGGTCCAGGTGCTGTTAGGTTCGGGGAGGCTGATTTGTTTCTTGGTCAAGTCTGGTCTTGAGAGATGAGGCTATGGCTGCCCTAATGCTGCCCTGCAGCAGGGGGCATCTGAGATTCTGGGTCTCCCTCTTTTCTAGGGGCTGGGCTGGTGGTTATAGTCTGCGTGTGCCAGGCTTTAGGCTGTCCTTGAGGCTGGAGTTGAGCTCAATAGGCCTTGGTCTGCCAGGCATAGTAGACCAAGAAACTGGACCCTGCCCTGCCACGGTCCCTGCTGAGGGGCCCCCACCTCCCCAGAGCGGCAAGGGCAGACATGCCATCACTCCAGCCCCATCTTGGGACAGTGCCCAAGGATAGCACAGCCAGCACCCTCCTCTTCCAAGGTAGCCTCCTCAGGTGGGTGGAGCTCCATAGGGTGCCCCCACCTAAGCAGGAAATTGTGAGGCTGCCCTTACCTGGCAGTAATGAAGCTGGTCACAAGGACAAGTGCTCCCACCACTCCTGAGGGCCAGGCTCTGGACTTTATGTCGAAGGACCATTATTTCATCTGGGACCCCCAGTTTAGGACCTCACAGATGAGGAAACTGAGGCTCACCGAGCTTTGGTACTTGCCTGAGCCACACAAAAGTGAAATAGGGGAGGAAGACAGGGAATCTGGGATTGTCCCACTAATGTCTGGGGTTCCTGCCATCCTCACAGGGCAGCAATGTGAGAGGTCTCTGAGTTCCTGGTCCACGGTGCCCTTACCCTCCTCAGAAAGCCCTCCTCTGGCTGATGGTCCTGGTGCACGGGCTCTGCCCTGGGTCCTGGCACAGGGCAAGCGCCTACGGCTGCAGTGGGACATTTTAACCTGTGTTTTAACCATGACGGTGGCATGCATCTCAGTGGAGAGCCAGGCTCTGAAGCAAAGGAAAGGGAGAAAGAAATGACCTTATTGATTTTCATTTCAGAATGTGCCGTCCCCATATACTCTGAGGACAGCCACAGAGCTGGCTTTGCAGCGGGACATCCTCTGGTTAGATTTCAGGAAGAACTTACAGTCACACCCTTATGACGCAGGAAGGGAACGAATGTGGAGGTAATATGTTCAGCTCCTTCACTGGATAGACAAGGATCTGAAGAGCACTACGATGTGCCTTGTCCAGGGTGACACAGGAGCCACTGTGATCCAGATCCTCTGTGCCCGGATCCGGGACTCCCCACACTGCTTCCCTAGAAGCTGAGAATGGCATGTGGTCAGGAACACTTTGTCCATCCTAGCTGGGATGAGGTAGGGGACATCCAGGAAGAAGCACAGAAGCGGGCATCTGCAGTGTGGAACTGTGACCATCTGAGTGGCCACGGCCAAGTCCTGTGGGATCCTTGGGCTGTCAGCTTTCCCATCTGTAATATGGGCTCAGTGGCCAGGGCAGTGCTTCTCCTCCCTGGTTGGACATGAGAATTCCTCTGGGAATGCAAGAAATGCTGAGGCTGGCAGTAGCCTGGCCCTGATGCTTTTTTTCAGAAGGGTACCAGGGATCGAACTCAAGGCCCTCACACTGAGGTACATTCCCATCCTTTTTTTAAAAAAATAGTTTTTAGTTTGTGACAGTGTCTCACTAAGTTGCTGAGGGTAGGCTCCAACTTGCAGTCCTTCTGCTTCGGCCTCCCAGAGTATTGGGATGACAGGTATGCACCACCACACTTGTCTCCAGCTTTAGCAAGGCCACTTTTTACAAGCCCCTTTAGTTGGGACTCCATCATGCACCCAGGGGAGCAAACCAGTGCATCAGGTAAGCTCTCAAGTCTCTTTAGCTGTGCCTGTCCAGCCTTTCTCCACCTACTGAGGCTTATCTTCCCAAGTCTCGGGCCCTCTGGGCCTCCCTGCTTCTCTCTTCCTGCCAGGTCCAGCCCCCTCTCTCCCAGGCCTCACTAGCCCCTCATATCTCCTATAGCTGAGTCTGAAGCCTCCTCTGACTCTGCCAGCCCTGTAAGCCCCCAGGCACAAAGTGACGGGTTCCACTTATCACATCACACTGCCTGAAGGGCCGTCACACAGGGCAGCAGCAGCCCTGGGGAAGGGAGAGGTTTGGGAGAGTTAGAAACCGCACCAGGTCTGACCCATCCCTCGCATGTGGGTGCTCCTTCACTGGCCCTTCCCCTCCAGAGTGCACACGTGGCTGGGGACAACAGGCACAAGGGTGGGAGGAGCCCGAGGGAAGGGGGAGGAAGGACAGAGGAGAAGTTGCATTGCTTGAGCTGTCTCCTAATTGAGAATCCATTTGTTAGCAGCAGTTTCCTGAAGATGCAAGGCCCGCCCTAAGGAGATTTGCATATTCATTTTGTTTAACATGATTCATCATCATGAGAGGGAATGAATGAATGTGGGGGCTGGGAGACAGAGCCCCTCTGGGACGGAGGTAGGGTGCACGTGCCACCCTGCAGGTTCCCTGAGGCTTTCACCTCGGTTGAGAGCAGAGCAGGGACCTCAGCCTTCAGAGCCATCCACTGTCATTCCAGACCTCCCCACTGCAGGTGACATTTGCAAGAGCACTTTCCAATTTACAGACCCTCATCTACCTACATTTGCACTCTTAATCCTTACACCTGCTGCATGAGGTAAGAGTGTTATGATAGAACATAAGGTTTATTGAGCACCTATTACACACTGTACGCTTTGCCCCTAGTGTCCTTCGAAGACCTCATAGTAACCCCATGGGGCAGGTTCTTCTATTAGGTCCACCTCACTGTTAGGAAACTGAGGCTCAGAGAGGCTGCTCAACTTCTCTGTAGTCATGTAGCATGTAAGGGTTGCAGCTGGGACGCCAGCCACAGATTGCCTGATGGCTTTGCTCCCTTACACCCTCCCCTTAGTCTGTCTTCCTCCACATGAGTAACCATTTTGCTGTTGAAAGGATGAGGAAAGTAAGTGCGGTCAACATGGTCTCCCGTGGTGTTGCTCCCTAAACATGTTCGGGATGGATGAAGGGATGAAGGAACCTGACAGGTCCAGAAAACTGACTCCTCCACTTCCAGCACTTTCCTGAAGACCCCTGACAACTGTCACTCCTGAATCAGGAACCTCTGGATAGCCCACGTCACTTGGCAGCACCCCTTAACCGTGGTTAGTAGTCCCTAGCATTTAGCTGGGATGACAGGATCCAGTTTCCCAAGGTCACCTTGGCCACCTCCCTGCTTCTGGGCCGGGTCAGCTCTGCTCGCTGGGCACTGAGAACAGCAGGAGGTGCTGGTTAAGAGTGCAGGCTGTGGGTGTGAATCCCAGCACCCCGCTATTATCACATGGCCTTGGAAGACAGGAACACTGCCTACTCACGGGTCCACGTGTGGATTGTACAAAATAATGCACATAAAGTGTTTCAAACAGGGCCTGGCACACAGAAGTCCTCAATAGATGTGAATTGTTATCCTAGACCCACAAAAGTCTTTTTAAAAAAATTTTATTAGAGACACCATACACCCATCAGTTGCTACTTTGCAGAATCCGCCAAATCTCGGGACCACCTCATGCCTCAGCCCCTGTAGCCCAGGGCTCAGGGACAGTGTCCTGGACCCAGCCCACCCAGGTTCTGGATGCTAGGCTAGCTTTTTCGGGACAGGTCTGCTATAGATCACGCCCTACTCCCTGGATTCTTTTCTTGGGATTTTCTGCCTCTGCAGAAGGATGTGAAGCTTTCCCTGCTGGCCTTTGATTTCTGAAAGTGTTTTCCCACTAACAGGTTAAGTACCCCTTATCCAAAATGCTGGGGGCCAGAAATGTTTCAGATTTTGGAATATTCGCATAGATTTTAGAATATTCACATGGATTTAGCATTTCAGATTTCAAATTTTTGGATTAGGGATCCTCTGCCTGTATTGGTTCATTTGATCTCTATCCCAGCTCTATGCAGAAGGCAGGTTGGGGGGTTGCTGCACCCATTTCCTGGATGGTAGAACTGAGGCATCAGATATTACTAGTGGTGCCCCACAGTGACAGAGAAGGAAGTCACGCAGATGGTTACTGGAGAGCTGCCAGGATGTGAGGCAGAGTTGGGGACAGTTATATCTGGGTTTTTCCCAGTCGGGCCAATGGGTGTGAAGATAATAGTCACCCACTGGGTCCCTCCTTCTCCTTGGAAACCAGAAGCTGGTTGGAAAGGATGCTGCTCCCTGCAGCCAGTCATACTAACTGACCAGACTGAGACACAGGTGAGAGGATGTAACTTCGGTCAGCCAAGGACTGGACCCCCCAATTCCTGCCTATATTCTTAGCCACTTTTGCCATCCCCTAGAGAGGATGAGGGAATCCTGGCTGGGAGAGAGGGGATTGTACTGCTTGGCTTTGAAAGCAGCCTGTCATGGGGCTGCATGGCCATCATGTCCTTCTGTCTCCTTTCTTTGCACGTGACCTCAGCCAGCTGCCGGGCAGGTCTGCCACCTGTGTGCTGTCCCTGGTGCGTGGTACCCTGTGCTGCCCAGCGCTCCCACCACATTTGCTGGTCAGCAAATGAGGTAGCATAAGTGATGCCGGCAGGAGGTGGCACTGAGGGAGATTTCCAGACTCTGCTGTCATTGATGAGCTGGTGTGGGGTGAGGAAAATCACCTCAGATCACCTTAGTCTCTGAATGGGAAGGGGCTGAGGCATTTCACACTCGAGTGTTTCACCTGGCCACAGAACAAGTTTCTGAGCTGAAGAGAGGGAGACCTCCATGTCCCTCTGATGGGGCTGCACCATCCCTCCATGTCCAGCATGCCAGTGTGTTCTGGAAACCCTGTGCGGCCATCAGCTTCTCCCAAGAAAGGAGGTGACATCTGACCTGAGGAATACCAGAGGGAGTGAGGTAGAAAAGATGGAAACGCCATACAAAAAGGCCTGGAGGTGGGACCCCACTTTGGGGCTGGTGTGTAGATCAGTCTGGCAAAGCAGAGGGGCGCTGTGGAGCAGCTGTGAAAGATGAACTTGGAGACAGGACATCTGATCATTCTGTGGGGACGTCAGGGGTCTGGAGATGTTGCCACGGAGGTAAAAGCAGAACTAGGGTTGGTGTTTGAGAAAGAAAATGAGAATGATATGGGGCATAAGTACCTAGGGCAGTGACTGTCCAGGATGTGTTACAAGGGACAGGGCTGAAAGGGAAGAGGCCACTCAGACATCCAGCCACAGGGAGACACATTGGTGTTCATTTTTATATTAATTTTTTATCAAAGTAACGTGTATGAGTTTAGAAGTCTAATAGTACAGCTTGGCTTATGATAAAAACAGCGGTGCTCTGCTCCATCCGTTCCCCCCGAGACAGCCTCAGTGTCTGGCACTCATCTAATCCTGCACCACACGCTTACAAATCGTACAGCTTTAGACGTTATCTATGGGCTTCCCTCTGTACAGGACAAGGATTTCACAATTACAACTCTCCCACCTCATCTCACTGCACACACATACACACAGCACTCTTAACGTTCCCTGCCATTCCTCCCAACATAATTCCATCCCTCCTTTTAGCTGAAATAGCACTTAGTATATACACTATAATGATTATATAAGTGTTATTCACAGCTGAGCCACACAATATACTATAATTATATTTCCTCTTTTGTTTTCCCTAGAAGTAATAATCGTCTCTTTTTTGTTTGCTTACTGTTCTTTGAAGCTGTCGCTTATTCATCTCTAAATATTCTGGAATAACTGAATACCTCCTCTTAGTAGGTTAAAAGTATATTGATTTTTTAAAAAATCGGTTTGTATTTTCCTTGGCTATATTGTCCCTGGAGGCTCTGTCCTGCTGCCTCAGTCCAGATCAGCTGAACTCTTGACTTGCTTGGTGTTTTGAAGGCTAAGTGGCAAAATCTCAATGTGGGGTGGGCATGGGGAAGGAAAAGAGTCACTCTAGGAATTCCTTCGCCTTTCTTCTGTATTGAATCCCCCATGCCACAGGTCTCACGTTTTTGTCTTTGTTAATTTATACTCTCATTTTGCTGGAGTACACCCGTCAGTAATTTCCAGGAAAAGGGTTCATGGGAAAAGTATTTTTTTCACTTTTCTGAAAACTATGTTTATTCTACACTTGTATTTGTTGATAGTTTGTCTGGGTATAGAAGTCTGGAATAGAAATCTTTTTCCTCATAATGTAGAGTTATTGCATCCTTTGTGTTTCAGTATATAATGTTGCTGTTAAGAATTTTGATGTCGGGGGCCGGTGAGATGGCTCAGCAGCATAAGCGCCTGCCTGGCAAGCGCAAGGTCCTGAGTTCGACTCCCGGTACCCACATATGAAAAAAGGGCTGGTGATATCGCTCAGTGGCACGGGTGCCTGCTGGTGCATGAGGTCCTGAGTTCGACCCCCGGTACCCACAAAAAAAAAAAAAAACAGTTTTGATGTCACCTTGACTCCTGATCATTTATATGTGGTCTTTTGTTTTCTCTCTGAAAGTCTTAGGATGTTTTCTTGCATAGTCAATGTTTCAAAATGTTGTGTTTTTATGCCTCTGTGTGGCTTTTGCTCATAAACACACGGTGATCTCTTTCAATGTGGAAATATGGCCTTAAATGTTATTTTATGGATCATTCCTCCCTGTTAATTGGGTGTTGGCTTTTCTGAACTGCTCCTCTGATTTTCTTACTTTTCTCCCCCATTTTCATCTGTGACTTTTGTTCTACTTCAGAGGGATTTCTTTATTTTCTAAGTCATCTGTTGAATTTTTTCCTTCTGCTGAGCCCTTCCTCCTCTTGGAGTGTTCCTGTTTCAAGATTATGTTGGGCCGGTGAGATGGCTCAGTGGCTTAAGCGCCTGCCCGGCAAGCGCGAGGGCCTGAGTTCGACTCCTGGAACCCACATACGAAAAAGGGGCCGGTGATATCGCTCAGCGGCACGGGCGCCTGCTGGCGCATGAGGTCCTGAGGTCGACACCCCGGTACCCACAAAAAAAAAAAAAAAAAAAAGATTATGTCCTACTCTCTCAGAGTGTTAAGAACCCTTGTCATTACTTCTCTAACTGCCTCTCACACTGGAGTCTCTTCCCAAATGGAAGTGAGCCTTAGTTGTCTCTTCACATGTAAGACCAAGTTCACATTTAGTTGCCTGCTTATACCCTGGGTGTGTTTGGAACAGGTGGAGTGGGGGCTGCTTGTTAATCAGTGGCTTCATTTGGGGGTGACTGGGTGAGGACCTGGCTGGTCCTTTGAGGGAACCCAACCTGTTACTATTTGGGTTTTCTCTTGCACTGGGTTTCTTAGATCCTGCTAGACTCTTGGTCTTCCAGGGGTTGAATGGCTAAAGAGCCTGGTGGGGGTAGGAGGGGTGGAAAGTTGCAGGGTTGCACTTACCTCTCCATGTGCAGGGCTGGTCCACCTCCCAGCCTGGAGCCTGGAGCCCAATGAACCCAGCCCCTCCAGAAAGGGACCTTCTGTCTTCTGCAAGGGCTGAGGAGGAGCTTGAGAACCCACCTCCTCTTTTTAAAGACTTCCAGCCAGTCCTCCCACTGTCAGCCCTGCCCTCCCCTATGTCTCCATGTCCTGGGCCTTCCCAGACTGCATGGGGCAGGCCTCAGCCTCAGCCTCAGCTTCCCATCCCTCCAGCAGGTGTTACAGGCCCATCTGTTTCCAGCTTCCAGGATTTTGTTGATATCTCTCATCTGCTGTTGTCTCGTCTCCTGTTCTTTTTGCCCTTGTGGATTTATGCATTTTTAATTCCCTTATTGTCATTTTGGTGAAAGGTTGGGACAAAAACAGAAATAAATGAATGTGTTCAATCTGCCGTGTTTACTGGAAAGTCCCCATTCTTTTAAAACATTTATTGAACACCTTCTATGGACAAGTGACAGTGCTAGGAGGGAGGAAGTGGCCAGAGTAAGGAACAGACAGGGAGGGAAGGATGAAGAGTGGGCGGCGAGGCAGGGACAGCGGGGAGTCCAAGGCCACTCCAGCAGGTCAGATGGGCACAATCAGGAGTTAGGTGGGCCCTGGGTGAGCATTTGGACAAATGTCTCCCAGTGGTTCTGAAAATCATTGGGAAAGGGAAGGGACTCGGTGGTGGAAGAAAGCTGAGCGGCTCCAGTGGAGACCTAGCAGATGGGGAGGCCAGCCCAGCCAGGCTTCAGTGGCATAGGCCCTCGCCCTTTGGGGCTTCTGCCCACAGGATTGGCACCTCCACCGAGCAGCCTGCATTGGCTCTGAGAGCCAACCTGGCACCTTTTAGAGCCCAGCCTATCATCTGAAAGAGAGCAGACATTGATTTAGAGAAGAGATGTTGTGAAATCATGTCTGTCCCATTCTCCTGGAACACATCTGTGCACATGTGGGATTGTGCACAAACAAGTGTGTCCTCTCCCGGACCAGAATGGGGCCCAGAGGCCGCCATCATGGCCCTGTGGGATTTCCCTCTCGTCCTCCTTGCACGGTTCTCTGTACAGGCACTGCCCCCCTGTTCTCCAGTGGTGCCCATACATGCCTTCTTGACTATTTCAGACAGAAACACTGCCTACATCTCCTGTAGGTCCCTCTTCACCTCCCTCACAGTTCCCCATTGCTGGAATGCCACAGAACCTCGGGCTGACACCTGCCAAACACCTGTAGACCTCAGAGTCATAGTGAAGAGGCACCTGCCTTGGCATTCAGCTGTGAGCCCAAACATGTGTGTTCCCCTCCTCCCCCAGGAGCCCTTGCTGAGAAATCTCTGGTTTCTGTTCTTCCTGTTACAACAGGAGCCCAAGCCCATATTCTCAGTGAAAGTGTGCAATTTTAAGATTCTCCTGCCTTCCAAAAAAAAATTTTTTATGTGGGTACCAAGAGTAGACCTCAGGACCTCACACTTGCCAGCAGGTGCTTATGCCGCTGAGCGATATCACCGGCCCACTTTTTTTTCCTTTATGTGGGTTCTGGGAGTCGAACTCAGGACCTCGCGCTTGCTGGGCAGGCGCTTATGCCACTGAGCTATCTTACCAGCCCCTAAAATTCTTTTTGGGCCGAAGCTCCCAACAACTCTGGCTTCTCTAACCCAGACAACTCAAGAGTCTCCATCCTCAGCTCTGGGACCCCTGCAGTCTGGGGTCAGAGAGGTGGACTGAATATGAACTCCAGTTTCACTGTTTACAAGCTCTGTGACTTGTCTCTCTGAGCTTCTAGTTCCCCCATCTGGGAATAAGAAGCAATGAGCTAAGATGTGTAAAAACTGCTGATCAGAGGCCAAGGAGGAGGGGAGGGGCTGCATCCATGGGAGTCCCCTGCCCTCTTCCATCCGCCTTGGCGACAGCCAGTAGCCTCTGGGCAGCACATAGGAGGGTCTGTTCCCAGTTCTGATCCAGTGAGGTGCCTGCACCTTGTCAGAACTCCATCTGTCAGGAGTTTATTACTAATGCATTTTATAACAGGCTCTGTAATAAGATATTAAAGACTGTGGCCGCATCTAGCAAGATTTCATAAATATTAATAACGCCTTTAGAGATAGCACCTATGGCGGAGATGCTACAGGGTTTAGCCGGGTTTGGTCCAGGGTACAGAATTAATCTAATAGGGAGGGCCCACCGCGAGTGTGACAGAGCGTGCCCTCACCCTTTCTCTCGCCTGTCTTCCCCTCCCTTGATGCTTAATTTTGGTACTTCTTTCCCTTTGTTCACAACTTTTCCTCCGATGTCTCTTCTTCCTCTTTCTGTTAGTTCCTGTTGCCCCAGTGTTAGTCCATCTCTCCTCCTGCAGATTCTCTTCCCCTCATTCCCATTGTCCCTTGTCCCTTCAGCCCCCACGTTTGTCCCATTCGCCCTTCTCAGCCTACTGCCCTATGTTCTCTGTTCTCCCCTCTCCCTCGCTGTCCCACCCCCTCCCTCCTTGACTGCTGTCCCCTTCTCTGTGTTCTCCTCATCCCCTCTCTGCCTCTCTTACTCCGGCCCCCCCTCCTGGCTGTGCACAGTACCCACCCCGTTCCAGTGAGCACCCCGAGCTTCCTCTGGAGGAGCCCAGAGTGTAATGTAACTCACATTGCCCGGGAGAAGTGAGCTATTTATCATTATTATTAACGAACAAGATCCCTGGCATGGCAGAACTTTCCCAGAGTCTATTCCCTTGTCACCCCAAGGAGTAGCAAAAAGATTTATTTGTCTCTGAATTGCACAGGGTGGCCCATTTACAGCAGGTCCATCAGGGGTGATAGGGAGCTTAAGTGGGAACTGGAAGAAGCAGGGGCGCTGGCCGCTTGCTGAAAGTGATGGACTGGCAGATGTGAAGGTCTGGAAGGAGGTAATGCCCACACACCCATTTCTCCAGGCTGACAGAGTCCATGATCAGGCTGTCCCCGCCCATGCTGCCACCTCCCCACGCAAATGCTGATCATCATCAGTGACCCACATGGATTTGCATGTTAAAACAAGTACCTGGGGTCACTTAACAAGAAGAGGGAGCCACTTTCACCCAGGCTATTTTCTTCTCCCCATAACTGCTTCCCAGGCACCTCTGTGGCGGGCACTGTGCCTTCATTAGCAGGAGTGGTAGCCTGGAGCTTTGCTTTCTGTGGCCCAGCTGGGGTGTTAAAGGGGCAGAATCCCAGAAGGAGGGGTTGGGGAGCCTGGGGTAGAGCTGTGGGAATGAGGAAGCCTTGCCCAAAGCCCAGGTATATTCTGGAGGTGCCATGTGGGAGCAAGGAGCTGAGACCCTTGGAAAGCATTGTATACCAGCGGTGCCCACAGGAAGGCCAGCATAGATTGTGTCACACAGTATACCAAGGGCAGGAAAAGAAGTCCAAGAGCAGGGCCTCCCCTCATCCCTTCTCCCTCTCTGTGCCATTCCCCTGGCTGCAAATGGGCTGTCTTTGCCTGCTCACAGCTTCTTCTCGCAGACTGTCATGGTGCCCACTCTAACCCTAATTGGATATCAAAGATCTTTCAGATTCCTACAGCAAGTTTTGATTTAATTTGCAAAGCCCCATCTGATTGGCCTGCTTGGGTCAGGTGATTACCCCTAGGCCAATCAGATGTGTCCTGGGTCTGAGGTTGCTTGGTAGGAACATGGCTGCCTAAATCCGTCCCCTTGAGCAGAGCTGCCTGCATAAAGAGCAGCTTTACTTAGAAGGAGGGTGGGTGGGGTGAAAAGGACCTATCAGGAGTCAAGGCACCTAATTTCCAGTCACAACTATGCTAGGAACCACCTGTGTGACCTGGAGCAGGGCACATACCCTCCGTGGGCTCACTTTTCTCATCTGTAAAATGGGAAGTTGGACTAGCTTATCCCCAAAGTTCCTTCCAGCTCCTGCACACCAGCCATTCCAGCCTGGTACACGGTCAGAACTGGCCTTGTTTAGGGCTCTTCTGCCCCTCTTAGAACCACCCACCCCTTCTCACACAGGCTGTCAGACCCAGTGAGGGTCTTCTGAGGCTCTCCCACCTCCTTTGCCTGACTGCAGCAGCCAGGAATCAACCAAAGATGTTCTCTTTCTGAATTTTTGTTTGTTTTGCTTTGTTTTGTTTCATTTTGTTTGAGACAGGGTCTTTCTGTGTAGCCCAAGTTGGCCTTGAATGGGCAATCTTCCTGCCTTCACCTTCCAAGTGCTGGGATTACAGGCATGCACCACTACGCCCAGCTTCTTTCTGAATTTTAAGGGGCCTAATTGTTCAAGTTTATGATGGAGAGATTCACCAGCTATTTACTATTTCTATTATCATTCTCTTTTAAATGGGACTCACCTCACCCTGCCTGTTATGATATTTTATTTCTGGAATAATTGTCGTGACTGTTTATTTGTTCAATCTTGCCATGTACCTGGCCCAGCAAGAAGCATTACTTTTTTTCATGACTTACCTTACATGATTCCTTCTCCCAACAACCCTAGGAGGTAGTGCTGTTAATAGATCCATTTTACAGATGAGGAAACTGAGGCCAAAAGAGATTTTACAGTGTATGCCAGGTCTCACAGTAGAAAGGCCTACATTCAAAGTTAGCGGGTCCAGGGCTGGTGAGATAGCTCAGCAGCATAAGTGCTTGCCTGGCAAGCGCTAGGTCCTGAGGTCGACTCCTGGTACCCACATTAAAAAAAAAAAAAAAGAAATGTTAGCAGGTCCGACTTGGAGTTTGTGCTCTGGGCACCAACATGCACTGCCCACAGGATGCCTGGAAATTCAGCCGCACCTGGCCCAGTAGAAACTCTGCTCACATAGAGGCCACACACCTGTGTGCACATCTGTGTGTTTCCATGGAGAGCAGCTGGTGCTCGAAGAAGCCTCCCGTGCGTGTGCTGACAAGTTGCCCCTACCTTGTAATTTCTCCGATGGAAGCATGGCACCCAGGACCCGAAATGCAGGAAGTCAACATTCTTCTCTGTCCGATAGTTTGATAGTTTGCCCCTCTAAAGTGTATGCATGGCTCTTTGCCAGGGCTGTTTAAAACCTCTCCTAAGTTATGCAGAAATTAAATGTTTTCACTGCAGGGCATGAAGCATAATCTAGGAAGGTCAGGCAGGGGAATCCCCCCTCCACTGGCCGCTGGGTCTTGCTCTTAAATCCTCTGATCTGATGCTCAATGAGCCTTTGCTCTGGACCATGAGGTGCAAACGAGTGAAATGTCCTCGTCTCCCTGAGGCAGGAGGTGTCCCTGCCCTCTGTGCGCCAGCTCTGTGGGGTCCCTCTGCCGTAGGGGGCTCTGACATCCATCTGTGTCTGTCTCTTCTTGTTATAGGGACCACAGCCCCACAGGGCATTTTGTTCTGGATTTGGCGGGCTGGTCCTGGCACTCATGTTTGTACCAGTGGGGATAGGCAGAGAGCTGTGATCCAGAAGTATCTTCTTGAAGCCAATGCCATCATGGCAGGCAGCAGGGCAAGGGCCTGGGGAGCTTGGTCTCTAGGGCTGTATACTATATTTGCATGTGTCTGTGACTGTTGGGGTCCTGGCAGGGAAAAATTTATCTCAAATGGTTCCCATAAAGACATGGCCATGAAGAGCCAGCATAGAAAAAGGCAGCATGTCAGTCAACTTTCCATGGCTGTGACAGAAGGAAGGCCTGAGAAAATCAACTTATGAGGAGCCAAGGTTTATTTTGGCTTACAGTTTCAGAGGTTTGCAGTGCATGTCTAGGTGGCTGTGTTTCTTTGGGCCTGTGACAGCACAGTACATCATGGTGGGAGCCATGGCGGAACAAAACTGCTCACCTCATGGCAGCCAGAAAGCAGAAACAGACAGAGGAAGTGGACAGGTTTCCAATATCTCCTGCAAGGGAAAGCCTAACCACCTCACTTCCTTCCTGAGGCCCTTCATCCGAAAGGTTCCCGATAGCTCCACAGGCTGGTAACCAGGCCTTTAACAGATGGCTCATGGGGGACATTTAAGATCCAAAACATAACAAGTAGTCAGGGTTGGAGGAAAATATGGGATATTGAGGCACCGGTGGGTTAGCGAGAGAAGGAAACCCTCACTACCCTTGGGACTGAAGGGAAGAGGAGGAAATGGTGTTACTAGAGTCCCCTGAAAGCTAAAGCCAGGGATGAGGGGCTGCTGGTGGGGAGACAGAGGGTGTGGGGAAGCCACACCCCAGACTTTCTCCTCTTGCCCTCTGATTCCTCCCAGTGCCTCCCATTGGCAGAACCCAGCTGGAAGCCAGCAAGAATGTCTGGGGATGCCATCCACAGAAGACTGGGGTTCAGGAAAGGCAGGACAGCATGGATCCAGGAGGCAGACAGATTAAGAAATCAAGCCAAAGACACACAGCATGGTGTGTCAAGGCCTGAAACCCTACCCCTTGTCCACTCTGCCCCTTGCCAGCTTGCTCTCTTCTGGAGGGAAAGAGCATCTTTTCCAAGCAGCCAAGCTGGGCAGGGCAGACATAGCAAAGGAAAAACAACGCTCAGAGGCACAGAGGTGTCGAAGGGCCTGCTGGGTTCAAGAGGTACAGATAGCTCTGCACCCCTGGGAGGTAAAGTGTAAGGGCGTCTCACAGCCAGTGCCTGCAACCTATGTTCTGTGCAGAGGGCACTGAGCAGTCACAGTGAGCAGGACAGGGGCATCCCACTGTCTGTCCCATGCTCCCAGTGCACAGGATGATGGGAGATGGGCAGGCTGCACATCTCACCATTCAGCCCGGCACCTGCGTGCTGAGCAGGGATCAGCAAACTCAGGGAGGAACTGTGGCAACTCCACGGCTGTGTTCCCTGGAAGCCCTTTCCAGCCTCAACCCGCACTGGGTGCCCGAGGCTGGTTCCCAAAGGCAGAAACCACTCAGGGAGTGGCATGGGGCCTGGGTCATGGCAGCCCAGAGAGCAGGCAGAGACATGGATGCCTCCTTGAGCAGAGCCCTGGAGAGACTTTCATGAAAGCAGTGCAACTCAGAGTCACATGGAGGAGTAGGGAAAGAATGGTGCCAGGTTTAGAGAGGGCTTCATGAGCTTAAGATTATGTGCTTAGAATAAGCTGCACTTGAATTCTACCTCTGCCTAGCTTTGTGACTTTGGGCAAGTTACTTAACCTGTGCCAACTTTCTTTACTTTCTTTCTTTTTTTTTTTTTTTTTTTTCCCTGTAATTGGGATTGAACCCAGGGCCTTCACACTGAGCTGTATCCTGACCCCCTTTTTAATCATGAGACAGAGCCTTGCTAAGTTGCCCAGTTGCTGGGCTTGAACTAGGACCCTCCTGCCTCAGCCTCCCATAGTACTGGGATTACAGGAGTGCATCATCTTGCCTGGCTCAACTTCCTTTTCTGAGGAAAGATGATAGCTGCCACCCAGAAAGCTGCTTGTTACAGAGCTGACAGGTGCAGCCCATACATAGCACAGGGCGTGGCACAGAGCATCCAATGATTGTTGTCACTTTTGTCTCTGTGAGGAGCCTTACTAGATTGCCTTTCCTAGGATGTGTCTGGAGCTCCCTAAATTATGGATAAATGTGCTCTGCCAACATTTAGCAGGCACAGCATCCACGCCTGGCCCTGTGGTAGGCACTATAAAGTTGAGAAGGGAAGGTTGGGCAGGGAATGTGAACAGGCCCTCAGTATATGGTAAGCTAAGAGCTATCAGAGATCAGTGTATGTTTCTGAAGGGTGTTTGCTGAGCACCTGGCACATGCCAGGCAAGGCGACAGAGCCCTGTGGCTTCCACAGAGCAGTATGCCATGAGGGAAAGCAGGCACTGGCCTGGCAGGAGCTTGGGTGGTTGGAACTATCGGGTGCCCTGGGACCCGCATATAAATGGTTGCAGGGGTGGGGACCTGGGGGCGCTGACCTGTCTGGGGGGTCCGGAAACCTCCCTGAGAATGTGGCCTTTAACCAGAGACCCCAAGTCAGAAGGGACAGGGGTCTATGCCCATTGTGGAGGAGCGGCAGTCACAAGAGGCTCTTGGGAGGTGGGGACATGTGAGCATCAGACAGATTCTCCAGGGTGACAGATGCAAAGGCCCAGGGATGGCACGTGGGCGCCCCTCCCCTGGCAAAGCCAGACAGCCCATGTGGTGCCTGACAGGGCCCCCTGCCAGACCCCTGGGGCACACAGCTCCCAGCCCTGCCCTTGAAACCTCCCTGACACAAGATTCCCAGTTGGGCTTCCGTGCATCCCAGGCCTGCAGCTTGGGCAGCCAAGGAGCACTCGACAGAGGAAGCGGAATGGCCAAGAAATGGGTTTGGGGACCAAAAGGCCCCTCATCCAGGTCTCCAGGATGAGCAGATCATCTGTGGAATCAGTGCTCTTACAGCCACCAGGAGGCCATCAAAGGAGGGAGAAAAAATAGATACTGCATTTTAAATTGCTCTGAACCCTCTTGGAATGAAAATGACAGAGCCTGGGGTCTGGTTGGCTGGAGTGATGCAGTTAATGGGCTTTGGGGGATCGTCGCTGTGCAGGCAGCTGCTCTGGACTCCGGCTCACCCTTTTATTTGCTTTGCTTTCACCCAGAACACTCCAGTGGGGACGCCCATCTTCATCGTGAACGCCACAGATCCTGACCTAGGCGCGGGCGGCAGCGTCCTCTACTCCTTCCAGCCCCCCTCCCAGTTCTTTGCCATCGACAGTGCCCGTGGCATTGTCACTGTGATCCGGGAGCTGGACTACGAGACCACGCAGGCCTACCAGCTCACCGTCAACGCCACGGTGAGTCACGTGAGAGGCCCAGTGCCCCACGTCTGCCTCTTCTGGCCCAGACGCAGTTCCACAGCACTAGAGGAGTCACAGTGACAGCTGTCATCAGAGTCCATGCTGTGTCCCTGGCACTGTGCTGTGTTCACATGGCCTGTCACCATTAAACCTCAGACAGCCCCACATCATGATACCCATTAGTAAGATGCCCATTCTCCAGAGGAGGACACTGAGGCACAGGGGCACTTCAGACTTGCCCATGGTCACCTAGTCCAAAGGAACAGTCACCTCCCTATGCATAGGGCAGGGTGTCCTCTCTCCCCGGGACACAGAGCAGAGGTGTCAGCCAAGCTATGTCCTGACAACATGCAGGAGCCAGAGTAGTCCCAGCATCCTGGCCACAGCTCCATATAGTGATGGTTCTAGAGAAGGGGCATCCATCTGTACCTAGCACCCTGCCGGCCCCTGAAATTGCAGAGAGTTGTCCAGGGCAGAAGAGGTGCTGTCAGTCCATTTTACAGATGATGCCATTGACGCCCACATAGCTGATGAGGGGAGAAGGGAGCAAGAACCCTAACCCAGGTTGTCTGACTCCCAGTCCTGTGCCAGGAGCCCAGTCTCCAGAATGTGCAGCGGGGCCTTGGTCACCAGCTGTTTTCAAGGCCCCGAGAGATGAGCAAGCCATTCCCTTCTTCCCCGCTCCTGCTGCTGCCTGGGGACACAGCTGGCGCCATTAGCTGCCATTAGCTGGCAGCAGGTCAAGAGGCCGGCCTGTCCTTTCCTAGACTTCAGTTTGCAAGACTCAGGCTAAGAGCAAACCAAACCATGGGAATCCCCTTCAACCCCAGGACCCGCTGTCCTGGTCCCCAGCACCCACTCCAGCTCCATGGAACTATAGAACAGGCTGCCAGTGACATGGGGACCCTGTGGCAGCTCACAGAGCCCCAGTCCTGGGCCCTGGATCTGGACCAGCCAAGGGACTGTTTTTTTTTTTTTGTTTTGTTTTGTTTTTGTTTTGTGGGTACCGGGGGATCGACCTCAGGACCTCGTGCGCCAGCAGGCGCTCGTGCCACTGAGCGATATCACCGGCCCCTTTTTCGTATGTGGGTTCCGGGAGTCGAACTCAGGCCCTCGCGCTTGCCAAGCAGGCGCTTAAGCCGCTGAGCCATCTCACCGGCCCAAGGGACTGGTTTTGAAAGATGGGGTTCCCCAGGCACAGCCAGAACACCAGAGGCCCTAGAGCCAGGAAATGAAAACTTCTCGCCTGACCCTGGCCCATTGGCCCCTGGGGATGTCCCTGCAGCGGACACTCCCATCCTTCCCCTCCCTCAGTGGCCCACAGGAACTGTGTGCTGCTGTTTGTAAAGTTAACTTCTAGGATCGAGTTTGCTTTCTTTGCACCCGCATGTAGCCTTCTACATGCCCCCACACTGCTCCTTCACCACCAAGTGTGGGGTTCTGTGTGCCCGCACCTGGCCTTAGAACGTGCAGCTGCTTGCCCTCTTTCTCCGTGAACCAGTTGCCTACAGAGAATTTTCATCCACCATACAAATGACTTTGGGACTTGGGAATAGACCAGAGCCAGGCACAGGCAGGAATGTGGGTGGCCGGGCCATCAAGAGGCCTGTGCTCAAGCTGGGATGATGAATACAGTTAAATTGCTGTTAATCTCCCAGCAATCAGGCCTCGAAGCTGAGAGCAGGAGGGGCCCTAGAGCTCCGTGGTGATGGCCTTGCACTTGCTCCTCTAGAAGCTGACACCAGAAGTCCCTCCGGGTTGTGCTGTGCCCTTGGCTGCTGGGTCACAACTGGGACACTGGCATTATGCCTGCCCATCAGATTTGCTCACTGCCATGCCCTGTCCCCAAATGGGGTCCAAGGAGGGTCTGGTCCTTGATGGCAGGAGCAGGACTGCAGCCACAGGTGTGGGATGAGGACAGAAGGCACAAGGCTGGACAATAACCAGCTGCCCACAGAAGGCTGGCAATGGCAAATCAGACCTACTGGCAACTCGTGCCCACGAGGTCAGGGGCTTGGCTGGGATTCCCTGCTGTGGCCTGTGTACCTGGCTGAGAGCCCTCCTGCTTCTGTCCTCTCTGCTTCCTCACTTGTTGCACCCACTCTCATCCCTGAAGCCCCCTTCTTGAACTGCCCTGAGGACTCTCCCATCCCAGGCTCCACACCTCCATCTCAGAGGACAAGGGCCTGCCCCAGGCTTCTTGTCACACTTTGCATTGCTCCAGAGGTTCCAGGGATCTAACCTGGGTACAGTCACCTCTCACATCCCAAGCCGCAGGGCCATCGCAGTTGTGCAGTGGAGCCCTTCATCTCAGACAGAAAGAGAGAAACGAGGGGACTCGGGGGGCGGGGAGAACTTCTTGGAGGGTACCAGGCAAGCAGAGACTGAGCTGATGTTAGGGCCCCAACTCAAGACTAATAGTTGATTTTTGTGCCAGAATTTGAGTTCTGGCTACACCCTCACCACCTGTATGACTGGGCAGGTCACTTCCCCTTTCTGGTCTCTGTTACCCCTCTGGAGGTAACACTGAGCCCCTAGTACCTACCCATGCACGCACAGTGCCTAGCACGGTGCCTGGGAGGAGGGAGTCTGTATGCAGCACTGTGTGCTGTCACTGCAGGCTTTCGAGACGCAGTAGAGTCAGCTGTGTGTTTAGGGGACTAGAACATAGGCTTCGGGTCTCCTTTCTTGGTCAGAATTTATAGGACTGCATTTCCTACTAACTCTGATGGTTGACATGTTGCCTGTCTGGCCACAGCCACAGTGGGTGGCCTGCATGACCTCTCAGGAGTCCTTCCTGGAGGCCCCCAGATGTCATAGGCCCTGGAGCTCCTCCTGCTGTTCAATTGGAGAAGTCATTTGACCCACAAGTCCAGATCCTAGAGCAGGCATGTGGGTCCCAGGGTATCCCTCTGTCCCGATCCTGGCCAGTCCCCTGTTGTCTTGGAAAGGGAGCAGGAAGTAGGTACAAGAGGGGCTGTGTCCTGGAACTGAACACAGCAAAGGAGCTGAGGACAGGGCCATCTCTACCCCAAGCCAGTCATCGCACACACTGGACATCCAGGGTAGCCAGTCCTGGGCCAGGTTGAGGCCAAGAGCTCTGCCTCTACCTTAGCACTTTTGGTAACACTGGAGAAGCCACCATTCTCCGGGCCTTGGGGACCCTGCTTGTGTTTTCCTGCACAGCTCAAAGGTCACTGAAAGCTCTCGGTGTTCTTGAGTATCGTCATACTAAGCCCTTCCCTGCAGGATACATGTGTGTGTGTGTTGCGTGTGGGTCTGTACATACATTTGTCACGTGCTGCAGGTCTGTGCGTGTGCATGTGTGCACTCACGTGTGCATGCCCACGGAGTTGTTCAACTTAAGGCGGTGTATCTCTTTGTCCTCTAAGGATCAAGATAAGACCAGGCCTCTGTCCACTCTGGCCAACTTGGCCATCATCATAACAGACGTCCAGGACATGGACCCCATCTTCATCAACCTGCCTTACAGCACCAACATCTACGAGCATTCTCCTCCGGTAAGAGCCTCCCCGGGGCCCTGCAGTAGGATGGACAGCTCCTGGGGTTGTCTGACCCCCAGTCCCTATGATGGCAGTGATGCATGTCCTGGATGCAGAAACCCCAAGCCCCTCCCATAAGACACCCCATCTCCCCCCTGTCACTTCATCCCTGGAGAGCTCCAAGTGGCAAAGAACCTGTCTTAGTTACTTTTCTCTTGTTGCTAAGACAAAATACCTGACACCCAAAGTAAAGGAGGGAAGATTTATTTAGCTCACGGTTTGTAGAGGTTTCAGTCCATCATCAGCTGGCTCTAAGGCAGGGTGGCCTGGTGGAGGGGCATGTAGAGGAGAAAGAGTCCATGGTGCGCAGAAGGTAGCAAAGCAAGCAAGCAAGGAGCCATAGCAGCTTTCTGCCTGTTTTCTGCCCCTTTTATATTCTATCTAGGCTACCTGGCTTAGGGTGGGTGCCAAACCAATCAGTGGACTAGTTCAGTAATCACACACCCTTATCCCAGCCTCACACATTCTAGATCCAGCCACCCCTGAAAAAGCCTCACCCATGACTGCGTGAGGCTTTGGCAGGACATCTAGACACAAGCCATGACAGAACCCAAATGAGCTGGGGCACTAAGTTTAGGGGGAGGGATTCAGAAAGGTTTCTATGGAGTGATGGGGACACCCACAGAACACGCAGCCTGTGCTGAAGAACAGATTTGGTCTCAGATCAGAAAATGAACTGTGTGGCTCAGCCACGGTCCCACAGGCCAGTTCGCCTCTCTTGGCATCAACACCACCCCCAAGATGGCAGCAGCTGGCAACAGTTTGCCCTCTGCTCCAAGAGTCCTCTCAGCCTGGGCTCTTCCAGGAACTCACACCGCCAGCTGCCTTCCTAATGGCTCAGTTCTTGAGTTTCTCAACTTCAGGTTTGCAAGCGAGATTCCTGATTTTGTGCCATGTCACAAACCACCAGGCACCAGCCAGCCACTGCCTGCTCCACAGGGGCCATGCTGGGTGGCTTCACAGACCTGTGGCCAAGCGGGCAAGGGCGAGCATCCCTCATCTGGCAGCTTCTGCCGTGCTTCGTGCAAACCTGATGGAAATGCCCTCTGTGGGCTGAGTGAGAGGCTGGCTCCTCTAGGCAGACACCACCCCTGGACACGCTGCTTGGTGGGCAGCCTTTGTCCAGGGAAAGCAGCCCCCTCTTTTGAAGGAACGCTGGTTGCTCAGGGGAAGGACTCAGCACCCTGAGAGTAAAGCAGGGCATCCACTGGAGGCTGGGCTGCTCAGGGCTACCTGCCTGTCTGCACAGGCTCAGCTGTAAGCATAAGGGGGATGCTGGCTTCCCATGACTGGGTGCAGGCCTCGCTCTTAGGCCAGTGTGAGCCAGGGAAGCCTGCCCCTGGCTTGGGCACTGTGGCTGTCACAACCACTGGATCCTTGGATTCAGGCTCCAGAAGCTGGCATTTGACCTCTCTTTTCCCAGGGCCAGGTGTGGTGTGGTGGTGGTGGGGTCTGACAAGGTAGATGCTTTTCAGCCTTCTCCTGCTGGTGCTTGAAGCTGCTTGGGGAGCAAAGGGGCTATCTCAATGGCCCCACTCCTGGCTTTCTCTTTCTTGGTGTTCTGTGCACAGTGGGAGTCCCAGCTTTTGAGACAAATGGCTGTCCCTATCTGCCCACCTCATTTCCCAGGACCTCCCGGGGCCTCTTCTTTTCTGCCTGAAGCCCCAGCTTTGCCAGGCCCCAGTCAGACCTTGCTGTTCTCAGATGGGGAGGGCCCGCTCTCTGCCCCTGGCCCCTGGCTTCTCCTCCTGAGTGCTCTGGGTGAACCGCTTACCCAGCCTGGCTGCCCTGCCCAACTGGGGGCACAGCTCAGCAGGTAGGCCAGGGCCTGCCCTGGGTGGATGTGGTGGGATTCAGGAAATACCTATGCAATGGCTGAAGAAAGTAGCAAGCGTATGCCCTGGTCAGACAGTCCTCTCACCATCTTACCCTGCTCATCTTGTCACCCCTCGCACCTGCTCTTGTCACCAATCCCAAGTCCACCTGTCTACTAGTTCCCAGCTCACTCACCACCTTTTTGGGGGATTATTTTCTTGGCTTCTTCCTCAGTGGTGACAGAGATAGCCACTGGCAGAGCTGACTGTGGTCGAATTCTCTGTACTGAGTAATTTATGACTGGCTTAATAGTCTCACTCGTTACGGTCAGCTGGGTACATAGGTTACTGTCAAGCCCGGGTTGTCCAGGTGCCTGGGGCTCTGGGACATTGTCTTAAGCTTCCTTTGCCTCTCCCAGGGTGTTGTACCCATGATGGGGTGCAGAGATGCCCAGAGCCAGCTTGATTTGCGGGCAGGGCGTAATGGTGGCCAGGTCACCGGAGGAACTCAGAAGCCCTACAGTGCCAGGTCCTTCCCCGGGCCCACCTGGCCCCCAGCCACTCCTCACAGGAAAAGCAGAGCTGACAGTGTATGCAGTACCCCCTTCCTTGGGGGCTTCCGGGGTTGGGGGTAGTGTGTGTAAATCACCCAGCCAGTGTGGGCAGTTGGCAGACATCAGACCAAGGGGTCAGTGACATGGTTGCGTGGTCACTGGTCAGTTATGGTGCTCAGATCGGTTCGGCCTGTTGGCCACAGCTTACCGTCAGGGTGCTGTCTGGGTGAGCTTCCTCTGAGACCTTTTGGTTTCTGTCTTTTCCTCGCGTCCCTCCATCTTCGCAGAGCAACACCACCTAAGCTATTACAGCTTTTCCTGTCTGGTCCGCAGGTCTCTGAGTCCGTGCTGCGGCACACTCCTCCATTCTTTACTCACCCATCTGTTGTTTATCAGGCCCCACCGGTGTGCAGGGCCATGGGCAAGGCCACCCCTCTTCCGTCCAGATGTGTCCAAAGGCTCCTGCTAGGGCCACCTCCCAGCTGAAGAAGCTGGACTTTACCCACCTTCACCCCTGCTCTCCTTCCTCTCAGTTTCTTAGCATCTGATAAAATTCTCTTTTCTCAGAATCAGGGATCTTAGTATCTTTTTGCTTGGCCGGAGTTGTCCCTTTTCCCCTGCGAGGCCAAGACCTAGGGGGCTGCAGGTCCTAGCCCTTCCACGTGGGTCATAACTGGGTTGGGAGAGGCAGACAAGACAGTAAGTGGTGGTTTCAGCCTCTCTGGGGCTCTGGCCAGGCTCCCCTAGCAAGCACAGGATTACACTCTCCATGCACACACCTCTGCCTCCTCCGCTCCGCACTGGGAAGGAGCTTCTGAGTTTCCCGTCTGCATAGCTTTTCTCCTCCAGCCTGATTCTGCCACCCTCTAGGTTGGATTGCTGCACCTTCTAATTGGTTTCCATGCCTCCATCCGGGCTCTCCTGTCCCTTAACAGCGTGGAGCTCTGATTTGATGCAGTCTTTCCCAGCAGGGCCAAGGCTGAGACATATCCAGCCCATTAAGCCTCCTGAGCCAGAGAGCCAGGTGTCCCCCACTCCTGGCTTGGCCCCCACTGCTGCTGGGGCCTCCAGCCAGACCCTTCCCCACTCTGCCTTGCTCCCCCTCTTTATCTGTGGCTCCCAGCATGTATGTCTCCCTCTATCAGTGTATCAGGCTGGCATGCCTCATCTAAAGTGTATATATTACCTAATAAAATCCTTCTTATTTGGGATTATTGCATCAAATTTTAATTTCCTCACTCGAGCAGCAGCATGTCGGCCTGCCCGTCAGTGAAGGGCCGATAGAAGGTGAAAAGAGCGGATAAACTGCACAAATTACTGCCAGCCGATGCCTATCAGCCCTTTGACTGGAATTGACTGGAATTAAGGACTGAGAAATAGGATTTTCTGCCTCAGAATCTGCTGTGGCAGCTCTCTTCGGAAGTCCAGCAGCAGCCCCCTTCCAGCTCCTCCCACCGAGGGTGCCTCCCACTCCCAAAGCAAACCATGTCACCTTTCAAGTCCTTAATCCTGCCAAGGAAATGTGTGTTGGGGACTTCCAGATGAGCTGGCAGGGAGGGAGGTGGGCCTTGGCCCCTGAAGCCAGGCACAGCTCAGGCTGGCCCCTGCTGCAGCCACTGTCCCAGTGAGGGATTCTTTGGTTTTTGTTGTTGTTGTTGTTTGTTTGGTTTTTTTTGAGACAGGGTCTCTGTATGTATCCCAAACTAGCCTTGAACTCACTATGTAGCCCAGGTTGTCCTCAAATTCACAGCGATACTCCTGCCTCAGCCTCCTCTGAGTTCTGGGATTACAGGCATGTGCTGCCACACCGGCTGAGGGCTTCTTTGGAAGGGGACAATCACAAAAGGGACAGACATGATCCCTTCTAGAGAAGTCCCAGTTTCTGCCCCCACTTCTCACTCCTAGCCTGGGCATAGTCACTGGGCCCAAAGCTGTGGGCCCTCTCACCTCTGCCAGAGAGCAATGGGGCCACCAGACCGCCACCAGAAAGGCCTTTTCTTCCCCAGTTGCCTATACCTTTCCCACTCCCTGCACCTTGTGACCGGAACACCTGAGCCTCAGTTTCTTCTTGTGTACCCCTATAACAGGGGCAAGAGAAGAACCTTTATCTACCCCTGGCATCTGCCCTACCGAGGGAAACTGAGAGCACGAACCCATGTGAGTCCCCAGCACAGAGTCTGCAGGCAGTAGGCGCTCAACTACAGCTGCTGTGTGCCTGCCGGCTGCCAGCTGCATTCATCACGCACAGATCACGCATCTCAAGGGTGGAGATGGTTCATGGGACCTGGGGCCTCTGAAATGCCAGGACTCTTTGGAAGAGTCCTGTGTGTGTGACCCGGGATGAGGCCCTGGGTTTGATGAGAGGCACACAGTGATTCAAGCTCCATCATTAGGAACGAGCACTCTTACCACCTTTGCCATGTGTGACACTTAAATATATGCCAGTTGCTCAGGAGCAGGGATGATTATGCCATTGTCTAGACGGGAAGTAGGGGCAGCTCAGAGGATTCAGACACAGGCAATCCAGCCGGCACAGTTGGGCCTTCAGCTGCTATCACAACAGTGGGGACCACGGGCCTGTGCATCTGTCACCTCCCATTTCTCAGGAGGCCTCCTGCTCTCGGCCCCCCAGCTGGACCTGGGCCTGCCCACCAGCTCTCCCAGCCACAGCCAAGCAGCAGAGCCCCAGAAAGCTGCCCCGCCCCAGGCAGGGTGCCCTCCTAGCAGGCCAGGCAGGACTGCGCTTCCTCATTCCTGCCTCTTTGGAAATAAGTTGCAGTATATTGAAAATATAATCACCGAGACTCTGAAACAAGAGCCGTGGGCTCCCCAGAGCCCCCATACCTCCCTGTTAATTCCTTCTCATAACATTTCCAGTCTTTCTGTCTGCACTTGTATTAAAAGATCAGGGTTTTATTAAAAGTGGATTTATTTGCCCAAAAAGAGATGAAACCCCAAACCTTGTTGGGAGCCTGGCAAAGCTTTCATGTGACTCCTGCTGGGGTAGGAGTGGCCTTGGTTTCCTGTCCTGCACAGCCAGCCCCGCCCACCCAGGGGGACCATGGCTGCCCAGGGGCAGGGCTTGCAGGGCTCTGAGGATTCAGGATCCTTGCCACCAGGTCCCCTCTGTGCACAGCACTAGGTCAGGGACTGCTAGCAGGCTACATGGAAGGAAGTTCCGTCTTCAAGAGCCAGTCCTGGAGAGCCAGGGTGAACGGGCCTCTGTCACCAGGCTACTCCTGAGCCCTGACTACACCTCAGCACCCTGCAGCTCTGGGGAGGGCTGGACATGCAGCCTGTCCCACACGCACGGCATTGTGCTTTCCAATGGCTCAGGCTTGTGCCTGGCACAGAGCAACAACCCCCGTAAGTGATGTGATCACTATTGCAACAACTGGTCTGGAGGTGGCATCAGCTGCTGGTGAGAGCCTTTATTCACCCTGAATTTGAATCCTGGCTTCACCCTTTGCTCCTTGCCACAGGACCGTGCATGCCTCAGTGTCCCCATCTGTATGGTGGAACATGTGGTGTGGCTGTTATGAGGGTGAAGCGAGCAAAAACACAGAAAGCATTGGCAGCACTGCCGAGCGCAGCAAGAGTGCCCGAGAGAGGGCAGCACCAGTGCTGCTGGCCTTCACTGTCTGCACCTGACCCAGGGATGCCCATTCAAGGGTGTCTTTGTCTGGCTTCAGCACAGAGTTTTGCTACACATGGTGGGGCAACCTGTAATCACAGCACTCTGGGAGGCTGAGGCAGGAGAGCAACTTAGCAATTTGGTGAGACCATATCTCAAAATAAAAGATATAAAAAAGAGCTGGAGATGTAGCTCAGTGCAAAGGCCCTGGGGTTCCATCCCCAGTACCCAGTACTGCAATAAAAACTAGACTCTTTCCACCAAGGCATCTAGCTAGAACTCTGGTCCCCCAGCACAAGGGGCCGGAGGAGGGGCTGGATCTACTGTGCACAGCCTGGCTCTGGGCTGTGCTCCTCTCTCCATGGAGACTCCACACCCTCCTGGAACACTCTAACCCTCCCTCATTGAGCCTCAGGGTGGGCAAGAGAGACGGGAGTGACCTCCATGGAGGGCAGCATGCAGGGGAGAAGAGGGGGCCCTGCTATCCCAGAGCAGGGCCAGAAGCAGTTGGAGGGGTGCTGCCTGCCCCCAGAGCACAGAGCCCACATGTCAGAGCTGGACGTGGTAGCACACACCAGGAATCCCAGCACTAGGGAGGCTGAGGCAGGAGGATCACCATGATTTGGAGGCCACCTTGGGCTACATAGTGAGTTTGATACATAGTAAGACCTTGTCTCAACAAAACCAAAGAAACATCCATCAGAGGACCTTTGAATGGGCCTGTTATGTCAGGACTTCGTCCTAGGAAAAATTCATACTGCCAAGCCCTGCTCTGTGCTACCTCTTTTCCCTAGAGTATCTTCTTTCCATTTCTCTCCCTGGTGAACTCCTACTCATCCTTGACGTCCCGTCCTAAACACGGCCATCTATATACCGCTTTGTGGCTCCTTGAGGCGGACATCCAGGCTTTCTTGTGTGTTTCTACCTCTGAGCACCAAGTGTGTACAGCAGCTGTCTGCACCCCTGTCCTTGACTCCCCCACACAGACTGCTCCCCAGGAGTGGAAGCCCCCGACCCCCACCCTGGTCATCCTGGCTCCTGGTCCTTCTGCACTGCACTATAGGGGAATAGAGGGGACAGGACCACTGAGGGAAGAACTGCAGGTTCAATGCTGTGTGGGGCCTGGGGCAGGGCCATGGTGACTCCAGGGTTGGCTGTGACCCCTGGGTGTATGTCCCCGGTACAGAGGGTTAGCTGAGGCCTGAGCACCTGGTGCCTGCCTCCTGGGCTGGCTGGTCTGCCTGGAGAGGGAAGTGGTGGCTGCCAGGACAGTGGTGACAAACAAAGACAGCAGTCTGGGATCCAGGTGACCCAACTCAAGTCCCTCCTCTTTCCCATCCAGGGCACGACTGTGCGCGTGATCACTGCCGTGGACCAGGATAAGGGACGTCCCCGGGGGATCGGCTACACCATTGTTTCAGGTAAGGAGGGGCTGTGCCTGACCTCAGCCACCACCCCAGAGGAGCTGCTGTTGGAGTCTCAGGCTCAAAGGGCCCAGGAAGGGGACCAAAAGAGAGGAGCAGGGGAAAGGAGGCTCTCGGGAGCCAGCCAAGGCGGAAGTGTCTGGGGCTGCTTGGTGCCACAGGGCAGGAGTGTGGCTGCTGCCCGGGATCTGAGCTGTGGGCTCTGAGCCTGGGATATGGTGGCTCCCATCCAGCCTCCTTCAGTGCTGTGGGTTTTTCTGTTCTTATTTGATGAAAAGGTGGCAATTTTTACATCATTTTGGATCAAATAGAGCTGCGACATTAGGCGAGTTCATGTTCTTCCCATTTCCATCCATTACAAATTCATATCTCATCTGGAAGGTCTTGGGAGAGCATCTCTCCACCCAGATCGCTTGGCTGGCAAGTCACTGGCTACAAGCCTTTTGGGTGGTGCCACCCACTCCCAGGGTGGACCTTCTCATTATCCACAGCCAGAACTATGCTAACCCAATCAGTGGACTGATTTAGTTATCACACACCCTAGGTCCAACCACCTCTGAAAAGCCCCACCCATGAGCACATGAGGCTTAAGAGGGACATCTAGATAGGAGCCATAACTTGTGGTGATCAAGAAGGTAGACGATGGGACCTCCTGAGTCTCTGTGACTCAGTTTGTCATCCATAAATTTGGAAGGATGAGAGGTAGTTTAAGAGTCACATGACCTAGTACATGCGAGGAGCTGAATGGGTGTGTGTAAAGGACTTTATTATAAGTGGTAACTTATTATTAGTGCAAGCAGTTAATAATACCTGGGGAAGCTAGGCGTTACCTGGTTAGCTAAGGGTTAGCTGGGGAGCTGGCGGAAGGGAACAGCACACCCTTGGGATCACAGGAAATCAGTCTCTCATGGCACCCTGGCCCTGAAGCTGCTGACATGATGATTATTACGTCCCTGAGCCCAGAGCAAGTGCAGCCCGGGGAGTGAGGTTCAGCAGGAGCGTGGATCAGGGTCTCTGTTCCCCATTTCCCTATTCTGGTGTCCAGGCACAGAGTGAGCCCTAACATGTACTTGTGGAACAAAAGAATGAGTAAATATCACTCTAGGAGAGAGTTCTCAAACTCCAATGTGCCCCAGAATTGCCTGGGGCTCCCATTAGAAGTGCAGAGTCCTTGGTGCTGTGGAAACTCCGGGCCTGCAGGGCTGCGTGGGGCCCAGGAGGGGTTCTGTCTCACAGCTCCCAGCAGCTCAGTGTGGGTGGCTGTCAGGCCAGGACGTGAGAGAGCCAGTCCCGGGAAGGAAGCCATTCCGCAGGAAGGCAGGGTCCCCCGTCAAACTGGAGGCCCTCTCCAGGTGGGCAGAATAGAGGCAGGGTATCCGGGGGCTCAGCTTCTTCCTGAGTTCTGTGAATTGGGAAGCAAAGCCAGTGTCTCTGGTGACAAAGGGGCCTGTGCTGAGATCTAGGGACACCAATAAACCCCACAGGCAATGGAGTTGGGCCACGATTAGGTGGCTGTGTGAGGAGGACCTTGGTCTAGGAAGAAGTGTCTGCTCCCATCCTCACTGCCCCTGGGCTGGTTCTAGACATCTCCCAGCCTGGCTGGAGCCTGCCTAGAATGGGAAATTCCTGCAGTGACCGCAGGAGCTGGTCCTCCAGGGCACTGGCACATCCAGGCGCGTGCTGGGTGCCGGGTCCCCAGCCCAGACCCTTGGCCTTCTCCAGCTTTCAAAGATGGTCCAGCCCTTGATCCCCCGCCTTTGGGGCATGAGGCTGGAGGGCCAGGCTGCTGAGCCCTGGGTAGGGCTCTGGAGCTTGGAATAGGGGACAGCAGCCTGTGGCAGCATTCTAAGGGACTCCTAGGGACATCATCCACCAGGGCCACATTCCCAGGTGCAACCAGAGGGTGAGTAGAGAGACCAGGATGGGAAACTACAGAGGAGAAGCATGTGGAGGCTGCAGCAGGAGGCAGAAACTTCTGGAAGACCAGGGCACTTAGCATAGCTTTATAGGATCCCCACTGCCAGCACGAATGTTCCTTGAGAGCCTTTGGAAAGGATGACAAATGGGTTCAGTCTCACACCAGCTTTGATTGATTGGTAATGGCTGCCTGAAGAAGATCCTGAAGCCAAACAGGGTTGGTGCAGTACTCAATTGGCAGAGTCTGCTGTGGGCATGGAAGGGGTGAGGGCAGCACCTGGGGCAGATCCTCGCTATTCTGGGTGGGTCTACTTGGATCTCAGTGACAGGGTGGCCCTGATCCTTGGTCTCATGGGTCTTCATCACCTGCACTGCTCCTCTGACAGTGAACAGCCTTGGGAAAGGACGGTCCCTTTTCTCCCCTGCCTGGCTCCACTGAGCTGGCCCCACAGTGTTCTGCTCACCCTCCTCTCCTGGCCTGGGCTGTTATGCCCACCCTGAGAGCCAGTGTGAGCCTGGAGGCAGGTAGGCAGGAGGGCTTAGTCACCAGAGTGCAGGGACAGCGGACTGGGGTCTGGCCTTGTCTCTACAGTCCTTGGCAAGTTCCCTAGACAATGCTGAAAAGAATATTGTCTGCCAGCCAGGTGTGGTGGTACCTACATGTAATCCCAGCACTCAGGAGGCTGAGGCAGGAGGAGCACCAGCCTGACTACATAGTGAGACCCTGAGAAAAAACAAACGAAAAAGAGCATCATCCGTCAAGGTTTGTCTCACACACCTACTTCACTGGGGACGCTGGTTTTCAGCCCTCTGTTTGGTGACTTAGCTGCTGCCTATTTAGCCGGAAGCAGACAGAAGGATGGCTCATGTCCCCCTGCCACCTCCAGAGCATCTTCATGGCTACCTGCCCCATGCTGGCCCTGAGTGCTGGGTGGGACCAGAGGCTTAGGGACCATTTTCCACTGAAAGGATGCAGGTGAGGCGCCGGGGGTGGGGGTGGGGGCTCGAGTCTCGGGGCAGAGCCTGGGCTGTGGTGACTCTGACTGCACATGGGGAGGCCCACCTGCCCCTCACAGGTGCACGATGGCCTGAGTCCACAAGTGACCCATGGTGTGCAGTTAACCTGCCCAGCACCCAGAGGCTCCAGCCCCTCCAGGCTGTTCATCAGCCCCACAGCCATGGGGATTTATGTCCACACACCAGTGCTTTCCCCATTACTAATGACCCCTCTGTTTTGCCAAGAACAAAGAGGCCTTCAGAGGTAAGTTATGGCCCCACTGCCATCAATTTGTTCTCAGCTCTGCGTGGCTAGACTGGGACTGAGGAATGACAAAGTTCTTTCCCTTAGAGGACTTGGCACAGTCCCGGCTGCTCCCCAGCCTGTGCATGCCCTGCCACACACCAGGGCCATCATTGCCTGCAGAGCCAGGCCAAATCAGGAGTCAACGGGCTCCTGTCCCCAGCTACCAGCCCACCGTGCTGTCGGAGCAGACACCCTCATCCTGGCCTCATCCCTCCCTTGCCAGACAGAGACAGTCCTGCTTCAAGGGGCAGGTGTGCCCACCCCATGCAGGGCACTGGAACTGGAGTCCAGAGTTGTCCTGCCCTGCCACCTGCCGGCAGTGTATCCAAGCCAGATGCTTGACTTCTTCCAGCCCTGTGGTCCTCATCCATGGAATGGGGTTACGAATCCCCACAGTGGATGGATGGTGCTGGTGGGTCTGAATGGCCGTAGAACATTAGGGTTGGTAAATGTCAAGGAAAGATCAGGACCAGGGGTCCTCAAGACTCTGGAGAACGGAGCACAGGTGCTGGGGCCACTGCCTATGGTGGTGGCTTCTGGCCCTGCCAGCCACGTGGCTATAGAGCACTTGAGATGTGTGAATTGAGATGTGCTGTAAATATAACACACAGGATTTTGAGGACACAGAATGCAACAAAGACTATAAAGTATCACATTAATGATACTTCATCTAGGAACCTGGGTGTGTGGTAAAGCACTCACGCAAGCATACATGCAGCATACATGAGGGCCTCGGTTCAATTCCTAGCACTGCCCAAATAATAATAATGTTTTATATTGATGATATGTTGAAAAGATCATGTTTAGGATATGTTGGACTACATACAACCTAGTACCCAAATCGGTGTTGTCCATTTCTTTATTTGTCGTGGCCACTACAGGATTTGAAATTACACATGGGCTCCCAGTCCATCTGTGGGCAGCCCTACCACTGACCATCTGTGACCTCATAAACATCTGTTTTCCATCTGTGTGATGGCGATGGAAGCCCATCAAGGCGATGAAAATGCTGACTTTATAGCGACCGCTCCCCAAGTGTGCAGCTTCCTGTGCACCACAGGTGGCTGAGGAGCTTCTTGGGGCCAGGAGCTGTGCCCATCTCCTGAGGTGGCAGGGCTCTTGTCTTGTGCACCTAGGAACCTGCAGTTGGGTCAGAGGACAGACCTATAAATGGGCAGCTTTCACAATGCTGTGAGCAGCAAGGACGGGTACCCAAAGGGGCAGGTGGTGTTGGCGAGGGAGAAGGCTGGGACTGCCTCGGCCTGAGATGCATGGCACCATCAGAGGCCCCTGGGCAGAGAAGCTGCTTAATTTAACTTCCAAGCACTATTCATTCTCCTCCAAGCCAAGTGACCTGAGTGAATTACTCACTTCCCCATGTTTTTATTGGGGCTGATGGTCTCATTCTCATAGAACTACAAAAATAAAAGCAAGTGTCCCACGTTCACCACAGCACTATTCCCAAGAGCCACCATATGGAAACAACCACAGTGTGGTCACAGTCACACACCCCGTGTACAGCAGTGGTCACGTAAGGTTGTATTACCTAGGGACATCGTAGTCATCTTACCTGGTATGAGTACTCTCTGTGATGTTCACACAGTGGCAGAAATCACATAACACATTTCTCAGGACACGTCCCTGGTGTTAAGTGATGCATGACTGTGTACGCACACGCACGCACACGCGCACACACACACACACTGGAATATTCAGTCTTCTAAAAAAATGAGATCCTGGGCCGGTGAGATGGCTCAGTGGTGTAAGCGCCTGCCTTGCAAGCGCGAGGGCCCGAGTTCGACTCCCGGATCCCACATACGGAAAAGGGGCCGGTGATATCGCTCAGTGGCACGGGTGCCTGTTGGCGCGCGAGGTCCTGAGGTCGACCCCCCGGTACCCACAAAAAAAAAAAAAAAAAAAAAAAAATGAGATCCTGTCGTTTGTGACAATATGGGTGAACTCAGAGGACACTGCTAAGAGAAATAAGGCAGACACCGAAAGACAAATACTACACGATCTCATTCATATGTGAAACCTGAAATAAACGTGGAGCTCATAGTAGAGAGAGTAGAAGGGAGGTTACCAGAGAGTTAGGGCTGGGGGAAAAGGGGAGATGCCGGCCAGAGAGTACAGTCCTTTAGCTAGGAGATGAACAAGTTCTGGAGACCACCGTCCAGCATGGTAAATAAAGTTAATAATGAAGCTTGCTTCAAACTTGCTAAGAGAGTAGATCTCAAGTGTTCTACCACACACCCAAAAACTTGGTAACGAGGTCAGGTGGTGGATGTGTTAGTTAGCTTGACTGCCTGACTCATTTGACAATATATGCATAGATCAAACACTACTCGTACTCCTTAAATATAACCAACTTTTATTTGTCAATCTTACCTGTATAAAACTGAAGAAAAGTCAATTATCCCATTGTATAAAGTGACTGGCATTTGGTGAGCATCTGCCACACGGTGACACCTAGTTGGCCTCCGACTGATGTCAGCTTTTTCCCTCTTCCCCACCTCTCAGCAGACAGGTACACGCCTGCTGTCAGAAGCCCTATTGCTGGTTATGGCCATGGTCACACTCATAGCAAGGTCTTCCCAGATGGGCAGGAGCCCAGGTGGAAGGCTTCTCTCTGTCAGTCCCAAGGCTATAAGGCTCAGGATGCTGCCCACCTTCCTCTCCCAGCAAGGCCCAGGCCCTTCTCCTCTCCTGATCCCCTGTGCAGTAGCTCTCACAGCTGGTCTGTGGCAGTACTATATCACCTGGCAACCCTTAGTCATCCAGATCCTGTGGCCCACCCAGACCTACTACATCAGGCACTCTGGGAGAGGAATCAGTGGCCTGTGACTTCATTATGTGTATTAGTTTTTGTTGCAGGGACAAAATACCTGACATATACAACTTAAAGGAAGAAAGGTTTACATTAGCTCACAGTTTCAGAAGATTCAGTCCATGGTTGGCTGGCTCCAAGGTGGAAGTGCTGTGGCAGAAGGGCCTGGTGGAGGAAAGCTGATCATCTCATGGCACCCAGGAAGCAGAGAGAGCACGAAGAAGGAGAGAGAGAAAGGAAGGGACCAGGGGCAAAAAGTACCCTTCCAGGTGATCCCCATAGTGACCCTAGTCACATCTCACCTTCCAACAGCAATAGCTTCCATTCAGCTATAAGCTCATCAAAGGATGAATCTACTGATGAGTGTAGCGCCCCATGATTCAATCACCTTCCAAACACACAAGCCTTTGGGGGACATTTTTGATCCAAACAATCACACATGCCTTCCAGGTGGTTTTGATGCTGTCCAAATCCTTTGGCCCCCATAGGAGCCATGTGGATTTCTCACACACACCAGACAGATGACTTCTGTCATTTGAGTCTCTCCCCTCCAGTGTCAGAAGGGCCCTGGCCACCTGAGGTAAGTGGGTTTAAAGGAACCCATAGCAGAGCTTCCCTCTGCTTTCTGCATTACAGCCTCCACCTCCATCCCCATATGTTGTCTTCCGCCCCATGGCAAGAAGGGTGGGGACCTCCATTCATTGGATGCCTGCCATGTGCCAGGCCCAGGCCAGACACAAGTTATCCTGTGTAGCAGTCTGTAAGGGAGAGAACGCCACTCCATTGTGTAGACAAGAACAAGGCTTCAAGATGCCCTACACTGGTCAAGGGTCACAGTTGCTTAGTGGCAGAGCAGGGATTTGAGTTCAAGTCTCTCAGGCTCCAGAAGACATCCTATTGGTTCTCAGTGCCTCCTCCCCAGATCACCAGCTTTTGTAGGGCCTGATCCAGGGACCGCACTTTGAGAAACTCTGGTCTTGAAGAGCACATGTTCTCAATGGGCACCCAAGGGGGTGAAATTTTGTGCTTGGGATGGTGAAAAATACCCCATTCTCTCTGTTGAATGCTCAAGTACGCATTATACCTGTGGTATTGAGATTCCACATGGAGAGGTGGGGAAGCAGTTAGGAAAAAATGTCTCAAGTGACTCTTGGGGCAGGCGGGGTAGGTGATAACAGAAAGAAGGTTGAGAAGCATTGGAGAATAAAGAGTAGATGGGAAGTTTCTGGGCTGAAACCCCTCACTCCCAGCCTGCAAGGCAGTGGCCTTACTGTGGAATCACATGGGGGATGCGGCCAGGTGTCTTATTGCAGGACAAGGACTTCCCTAACACTTGTCTCTGGATTTTATTTTAATGCTACCAAGTCAGGAGGTCCTCTGAAGATACATGGAGTGCTTTGAAGGGAGGGCTGCATGTGCACGTGTGTGTGTTTGTAGACAGAGAGTGGAGATAATCAGTTATAGTCAGACTTGCATAAGCCCACACCTGCTACATGTGCCACTGACGGCATCGGCCCTGGCCAGGGCCTGGTGGGGACAGCTATCATAGGAGACCATCATGCCATGCATATCAAAGACTTGTGATGAAGTTGCTTGGCATTTTTCTTCCTCTGAGAAGCCAGAACTTGAGAAATGAAATTGCTTGGAAATCTGAATGGCACAACAGCCCCTACCTGGGGAACACAGGGCACAGTGGACAGAGGCCCCGGAACTTAAGGGCATATGGTTGGGCACTGGGGATATGGCCAGGGAGGAGTGGAGAGCAGGTCAGAGAGGGGTGAGGTGGGCTGGTAGCAGACGGCGTTAAGGCAACAATGTGGTGGTCCTTGGGTGTGGCTGGGCTGGGAGGTAAACCAGGGCTCACTGGAAATTCATCCCTGGAGTGGGTTAGAGCAGAAAGCCCTGGACAAGGAAGGTCCACTAACAGGCCACCAGTGTAGCCTCACCTAAGGGTCCTTGGGGGCTGCAGAGATGTTCAGGAGGGGAGTGAACAGAATCTGGTGATATTCTGGAAATACAGGATGCAGGAAAAGGAGGTGACAAGAAGCTTCTGACCTCTGAGTCTGGCTTTCTGGGGTCCTGGTGGTGGCCCAAGCAGAAGGAGGCACATCTGTAGGATAAGCACCACCCTAGACCCATCCAGAACACCTATTCCTCAACTGAGCAGACAGCACTAATTGATCCCCGCACGTGATGGGCCTCTGAGCCTGATTTGCCCTGCCCTCGGCAGACACTAGCAGTCAATTAGCATTCTCTCTCAAGCTGTAAGGAGCAGGCTGCCAACCTTACCCCACTGGCATCCCCTGGCTCTCTTTCTTCAAAAATATCTAGGCACACAGCCCCTGGAGGCTTTTTAATTTAATTATCTAAACACACTGGCTTATTATTTGCGGTTCTCTGCCACCATGCCAAAACAACAATACATCTCACACACTGGCGGCTCCTCCAGAGGAGCCCAGCAAAGCTGTGGTCTGTCCCTGTCCCTCCTCTCCCAGGGCTGTGCTGCCATCCAGCCAGCAGCTCCTGCCCTGTGTGCTGCCTTTGCAATACCCCAAGTCTTCACTGCCACGCTCAGGATCCTGGCTCGTCCTCTCCTTTAACAGTGCTCTTTGTCAGAGCCTGAGCTGCCCCTTGCTTCCATCTGTGAATCACATTGATCAGTGGATTTTTAAGAGGTTTCACGATCTGAGACTCTCCCTTTCTGCATCTCGACTTCCCCTCATGGGTAGGAGTGCCCCTTGCTCAGGACACAGTGGCCTCCTGGGTGCCCACTGTCCCCGCAGAAGCACTGCCAGGCCTCCCTTGCTGTGGGGCCACAAGTCCCCTTGCCCAGCTGGGCAGGGAATGGAGCCGTAGGCCCTTTAATCGGCCAGCTCAGCCCAGAGCCGCTTGTGCTTGGGTTTTCCGGGGCTACGCAGACCCTGCTGTGGCCGAGGCGGCTTCAGCAAGATGCACGCGGGGTTCAAGTTCTTGGTTGAAGGCTGCTTGGGGTCGAGGAGACGCTAGCCTGGTTTCTGTATGTCAACAGGCATTTGTCTTTTTTTTTTTTTCTTCTGCTCTTTTCACTTTGTCCTAATCTCGAAGACAACTGCTCTGACTTCCAAGGGCTTGGAGGGCTTGAGGGAATTATAAAATCAGCTACCATTTAGTTTGCCTTCTCTACACCACTAGTCCTCAGAATTGATTTACACATAACTCTTGACTCACAATCAACACTGGCCCAGACACGGGTCTGTTTTATTTTATTCTTAACTTATTTAGTTGTGTTGGGGCATCTGAGAACCTGCCAGCACCGCCCCCCCCCCCCAGCCACCACACATATCTCACATCTGCCTGTGAGTTCCTGGTCCACCCCAACCCTGCCTCTGTCCCCAGAACCACATCCTTGAGTTTCGCATTTTCTCATTCCTTTCCTTTTAGAAAATACCTTGTTTTTGTGTATGTGGATCCTGTATTGCTTGGATTTATTTTGTCTTTGAACTTTATTTTTATAAGTATCATGCAATACATAGCCTCCTGGGACACGTGTTTTCTATTCAGTATCCTAGAGCCATCCATGTTGCCTGGTGTAGGTATCAGTTGTTTGTTTTCACTACTGTATAGTATTCCATCCTGTGAAAACACCATAGCTACTGTATCCATTTCTCTGTCCATGAGTGTAGAACTTGATTTTTGCTGTTACAAACCATGCTGCCTTGAACATCTTGTCTGTCTTTCTCTGAATGTGGGTATTTACCTTGGGCTATAACATCATCTCCCACCCTCACCACAACCTCTCCAAAAGGGCTGAAATATGCTAAGCTCACAGAACCTGCTTAGATCTTGTGGCACTGCAGTGGTGGCCCAGAATTCAAACCCAGAGCTTCCTGCTACCAAAATCCACTTTCTTTCTGCCCCGTGAGACTGTTCTCCCCATACATTGCGTGATTGCTGTCAGCCTGCTAGTCTGTGTGCAGGACGGGATTAGGATTTATTCATTCAATCAGTCATTCATTCATTTAGTTACCCAGTGCACATTGACTGAGTGGCTACCACATACCGAGCTCCATGCTAGGCCCTGGTACCAACTGGGAAGCGAAGGCCAGCATTGCCGCCCTGTTGAGACTCACATTTTAGTAGAGAATCAGTGCAGACAGCGACCTCAGCTGGGTTGAGCATCAGAAGAAAACACCTGGAACAGGTAGCGCTGGGTGAGGAATGGGGTCAGGAAGTCTGGGTCCCAGCTACCTGCCTGCCCCTCCCCAGCTGTGGGCACAGCCTGTGGCTCCCACCTCAGCAAAGGTCTCCAGGACCTTTGGGGGGCTTTGAACTGAAGTTGAGCCCCTCTCAGCAGCTTAGATCCCTGGTCCCTTCTCGTCAGACGCCTCTGGTACCTGCTTGGTTTCAAAGCGGCCCCCAGCCAGGGCTAATCTGAAATAAAAGTTTTTATTTATCTAGCTTGGTACCTGGTGCAAGGTTAAATCATACAAGAGAAAAAGCAATAAAAGAGAAGGATTAAGCATAAGGCTCCGTCTTGGCATGCCCTTTGCAATATGGTTACAAAGATATTAAGTCCGAAGTCACCCCCAACCCCTCATCGCTGTCTTCCCATCTCTCTGGGCTCAGCTTAGCTGGAGCAGGGGAGGAGCAGAGGGGACCCCAGGGTGCCTGCACAGAGGATAGGCCACAGATGGAGTTCTGCTGCTCAGCTGTCAGCCACCTCCACTCCCTCACAGCTCTGATTCATGACTTCCAGGAAACAAAGCCATTGTCAGCTGTACCTATGTCCCCGCCAGTGTATCTGTGACTTCACTGTGCATTATGTGCCTGCTCTAGGGGTGAGAAGCATTAGTCACGGCCCCTCCCCATGGCCAGCCTGGGCTCAGATATCCAGTGACCTTCATCAGGTTACTTCTCCTGCCTGTGCCTCAGTCTCCTATTCTGTAAAATGTGAGTATTAATAGGGTTATCCTAAGGGTTGAACCCTCAAAACAGTGCCTGAGTTGGGTGCAGTGGCACACGCCTGTAATCCCAGCACTTTGGGAGGCTGAGGCAGGAAGATAGGAAGTTCAAGTACTGGCCGGACAATTTAGCAAGACCTTGCCTCAAAATAATAAATAAAAAAGGAGCTGGAAGCCAGGCATGGTGGTGTGTGACTCTAACCCCAGCACTCTGGGAAGCTGAGGCAGGAGGATTGCAAGATTGAGCCCAGTCTGAGCAACTTAGTGACTTAGCAAGACCCTGTCTCAAAAAAAAAAAAAAAAAAAAAAAAAGACCTGGAAAGGGCTGGGGGTGTAGCTCGGCATGAAGGCCCTAGGTTCAATCCCCAGTGCCAAAACAAAACAAAAAACAGTGCCCGGCACAGCGGGCACTCAAAGAATGTTATCTGTTACTAACAAGGATAATGAACACAAACAAGAAACAGTGCCTGGCTTCTTCAGCATGTAGGTATCAACGGGGTCTCTCAAAATCCATATCTCGGGGTCGGTGAGATGGCTCAGTGGCGTAAGTGCCTGCCTGGCAAGCACGAGGGCCCGGACCTCCTGTGTCCACTTCTCCTCTCTCTCTCTCTGCCTCCCTGTCAAGTGCTGTGCCCGAGTCAATTAACTAGCTGTTCCCCATTCAAATATTTAACCAATATCCTGGAAACAGAGATTTCGGAGCAGATATTTTCAGACATTGATTGAAGTGAACAAACATCGTGGCGCAGAATGAATTTATTGCTCAGCATTTGCATTCAGCTGCTGCGCTCCGTCCCAGACCTCCTGGGGGGCGCCGGCTTGTGGGAGCCATGGGATGGGATCAGGCCACCTCTGTCTTCTAGCTCCCTGCCTCTCCCAGCCTCCCGCTGCCCCAGGACGAGATGCCACCCTCCGTAGGACCAGGCCAGTGCCCTCGAGCCCATGAATGCAAGCGGAATGGTGCGTCCTGCAATGCTCAGGAGACAAGGGCTACTCCAAATGGCCAGAGACTCACTTTCTCCATGAGGGTGGGGTTCTGAAACGTCAGCAAGAGCAGTTTAGTTGAGACCTTAAAAGAGCACTTCACCAATGGCAGTTGCCTAGGCTGCCTTCTGTCCCTTTAGAAGTCAGTAGGGCCTGAAGTGGTCTATGCGTGACTTGGTGATGTTGAGAGGGGTCTCTGTGAGCCAGCCCCTGCAGTCGGTGGTCTCGGAGAAGTGACAGGCTGTGTCGTGGAACCTGCGCTGTGGGGAAGCACCAGGATTTCCTGGGAACTGGCATAGAGGAAGTCACTTGTGTGTCCTGCATGGCTGGTGCCCCCAGGGAGTTCTCTAAAAGACCCCAGAAGGCCGAGAGCAGGGGGTGAAGCGGGGATGGTGAATGTACCCCGACACCGATTCCCCAGCTGTGATGATTCTCCTGAGAGGTACGGGGAGGGTCGGGGGAGGACACGACATTGGCCCATGTGGGAAGAAAGTTATTCCCTTCTTGATTCCCTGTCAGAGTTTCTGTTTCCCCCCATTGTATCCAGCAGAAAGTTCAGTGGGGTGCTCGTGTCTGTGACACCTGTGAGCCCTCAGCTCAGCTCCCCACGGAACAGAGAATGGATCAGGCCTTAGAGGCAAAGTGCACGGCCACCCCCTTGGCTCTGTTCCCATCCTGCAGTCACCCTCTGCGTATGGCTAGTCAAAAGGGTCTCCACTTGTGACACTTAAATAAGTCTCCTTCAGAGTGGTTGATAAAGGTAAAAACATGGAGTCCAGTTAGAGAAAAGTATTAAATAAATAATAATCCAGGTTGTAGAACGATGGGGCAGAAGTGGATAGAGGAACGCCCAAGTGAGTGGGGACAGGGAAATCCTGATACTGGCATCGTCTTGGCCTCGCTTTTCCTCATCTGGGGAGTGGGAAGACAGTGGAGCCCATGCAGGCGTCTAGGAGTCACCTCTGGACAGTGAGGTGCTCAGAACAGTGCCCGGCACAGGGCTTGTACCCAGGAATGCCAGCCTCCATGGCCAGGATCGCAGGTGGGATTCTGGGGCCACTAATGGGACAGAAGGAGGGACAGGTCAGGTGGTGAGGGGCATCCCAGGCACTGGGGACTGAGGTGGGCAAGGCTTTGAGGGCCATCTAGGCAGCACAAGGGAATAGGGGAAGATAACTTGAAAGGGCTGGAGAGCCAAGGGTAGGGGTGAGGATCGTCATGTCCAGGGCTTCTGTGGTTGGAGCAATCCCAGGTTCCTCAGGGTTCCTGCAGGCATCCAGAGCAGACCATTCTTGGAGTTGGGACTGTAAGGATCAGGACAGAGGACACCATTTCCGGTCTCTGCCTTAACTGCCACCAACCTAGTGGCTTAAAACCGCAGAATCTATTTTACTGTCATCAAACCCTGAAATGAGTTTCTTGGGGCTGAAATACAGGTGTGGCAGGGCTATTTCCCTCTTGAGGCACAGGGGACAGTCCCTATCTTGGTGTTTCCAGCTCCCGGTGGCTGCTGGCAGTCCTCGGCTGCTAGCCACACACTCCAGTCCTCTCTTCCCTGACACATAGCCTTCTGCTGTCCTGTGGTCACACCTCCCTCCTAGAAGGACAGTTGTTATGTTTAGAGCCCCCAGATAATCCACAGTGATCTCCCTACTCGGGATCCTTAGCCGAATCATACCTGCATGGTCCCTTTGGTGGTGGAAAGTACCATTCCACGGTTCCTGGGATTTGAACCCAGATGACCTTGGTGGCCATCATTCTGCTGACCACAGCGTCTCTGCCCCTCAGTGTTTCCCATGCACCCGTGTCACGATGGCACTGCTGCCTGTGCAGCACTGCAGCTGCTCTTGAGACGCCCTCTCCGCTGCTGTCCGAGCTGTCAATCATCTGAGTATTAGTTTTCCAATTCCAAGTCCCAGGAGGGGGGAAAGGGGCAGCTCAGCATTGCACACAGCGTGCACAAGCCAGACCAAGACAGTGTCACTTGGCAGCTAGAGTGGAAGAGAGGGCAGCAGGGTCCTGCACACATCTAGGACATCTTTAGAGATCAGCAGATACATCCAAGAAGCAGAATAGAGCTCCTAGAACCAGAGCCAGGTGTAAGCATGGGCACTTGATATCTGACAAAAGATGTGCCACAAATCAGCACAAGAAGAATGACTTGTTTAGGAGCTGGTGTTGAGGAGCTAGCTTGCTCTCGGGAGGAAAATAAAGCAAGGTTCCAACCATGCGCCATGTACCTGGAGGACTCCGGATGAATTAAAGACCTGAAAGGTAAAATATAAGCTCGTAAAAGGAAATGTGGGGGTATATCTTTGTGACCTTGTAGTAGGAAAGGACTTCTTAGCACCCAAAGAGCACATGCTCTAGAAGAAAAATGGAGGGACATCAAAGGAGTTTGGATTCAATAGGGATATATAGACAAAAGGCCACAGCAGGTGACAGGAGCAGATTTTTGCAACAACTAAAACCAACAAGGGCCACGTGGCTAGAATATATAAGACATTTCTGCAAATCAACAGGGAAATAATGGGGAATCCAATAGGTAAATGGGCAAAGAAAGCTGGATGTAGTGGCACATGCCCATAATTCTAGCTACTTAGGAGGCTGAGGCAGGAGGATCACAAGGTTGAGCTCAACCTAGGCTATTTAGTGACTTAGTCAGACTTTGTCTCAAAATAAAATTTTAACAAAAGTGCTGGGGATGTGGCTCAGTGGTAGAGTGTCTGCCTTGCATGCGTGAAGCCCTGGGTTCAATCCCTAGTATAGTACTGCAAACAAAGGAACAAAGGATATTCATAGTGTGGGAAAGCCAGATGACAAGTGGATGTAGGTAGAGATGCTGACTGACCAGAAGTCAGAGAACTGCAAATAGCAACTATGATGACCAACCTCTTCATGTCCCACATCAACACCTGAGCGGAATCCTGCCTCTGCCATTGTTTGTACAGCTCATGAGCTAAGAAGGTATTTTAAAGATGAGGCTATTTGCAGTTGGTTGAGGGTAGTTACACGCTCGGTGGACTCCAGTGAAACCAAATGTTATCCCTTGTCCACCAAATTCCATTCTTCTCATTATAGACCCATAGTGTAAGAAATTACCGGGTATGGTGGCACATGCCTATATTCCCAGAACCCTGGGGAGGCTGAGGCAGGAGGACTGAACAAGGTCTACCCCAACCTGGGCTACTTAGTGACTTAGACCCTGTCTCAAAAATTTAAAAAAAAAAAAAAATTAAAAAGGGCTGAAGATACAGTTCAGTGTCAAGGCCCTGAGTTCAATACCCAGACCAAAGAAAAAGAAAGGAAAAAGGAAGGAAGGAGTCATACTCAGTTATTATATTTCGAATTCATCAAAACTTCTGTGAAACTTTGTTCTCCTTCTTGTTGAGGGAGCACTAACATAGTGTCTTGACTTTGCCTCTTGGCCCGCAAAGTCTGAAGTCTCTCCTGTGGCCTTTTTCAGAGAAGGTCTGCTGCCTGTACGCCAGAGAAGGCTCTGTATGGGCGAGGGGCCGCGTGCTGCTGGGGCGGATCCACCAGACCACCACTTCTGTTTCCTGTGGTTTAAGTTAGTAGATGTACTACAGCAAAAAAGCTAAATATTTAAAACCTTGTGTTGAGTAATAAAAGAAATGGAAAGGGACAGCATAATGCCACTTCCGGAAGATCTAGAAGAAAGGAAGCCGGAGACGTTTAGCAAGAATGCGATGTGATGTTCCTCCCAGCACAGTGATGAGGAAGGTGCCTCATGGTGCCCACCTACAGAGGAGAAAACTGAACTCAGAGAGGTTAAGTGACTTGCCCCAGGCACCCAGCTTGTGAAGGTCAGAGATGGCATTTGGGTGCAGGCCATTTGGGCTCCAGTTTTGGAGATCAAATTTGAAGTCCAGTGATGTGGATCTAGTACATGGGGGGTGAAGGTCACCCCAACATATCTGAAAAAGCAGACTCCACTTTTGTTGCACCCTACACCCCACCCTGCCCACCCCGAGCCCAGGAAATCCCTGGTGTTTCTTTCTCTTGTTCCTCTAGAGCAGGGTCGAGTGCCTGCCTCAGCCCCCGACTGTCCTGTGGGCAGGTCCAAAGGGACAGAAGCCTGGACCCTGGCCCTGTTCTGCCTGACCCACCCTGGAGTGATGGGCTGTGTCACCCACAGGACAGGAGGCCTGGCTGGGGCTCCTTGGGGATGGCTCTGGCATTGATCTACCGAGGTGGCACCTAAGGGCTGGGGGTCAGACAGGTGAAATTCAAATCTGGCTCTGAGTTCCACTTTCTATGGGATCTCAGCAAGTGGCTTTCTGCAGAGGGCAGTTAGGAACACCTGCCTCAAAGAGGGGCCATGTGCAGTGCAGTGCCTGGCCAGTGCTCAGGGCATCACACTCAGGAATTCATCGACATTGCCTGGGGGAAGTTTTCAGTTGCAAATTCTCAAAAGAAGGGACCTTGGGAAGATTGGGGAGGAGCTGTGCCCTCCTATTTCCCTTATTGTTCTGTTCTTCCACTCTTCTCCATCTTTCTACATCCCTCCCCTCCTTTAAAACTTAGCTCCATGGTCTCCTCCTCCAGGAAGCCCTCCCTGACCACCCAACTCACACCCCATGGGACACGGCAGGGTGGGGGGGACAGCGGGTGTGGCCTGCCCAGGATGGCCGAGCCCTAGCACAGCATGCACCGCGGTTGGCACCAGCCCACCTACTCCACACTGCCAGAGCCTTTCTGTCTTACCCCAGCCACCTCCAAGCCAGAGGTGACCATCAGACTCCTGTGTTTCTCCCCTGAAACCCTTGTCTTCTTTTCTCCAGAGAAGCCAAAGCCTGCCTCGGCCAACATTCCTGCATGGCCCACGTGACTCAGAACCACTAATTGGGGCTTGGCTGGTGTCCAGCCTGGCTCTGGGCGGCCTCTGTGATTAGCACTGACTTTCATGGGCACCAAGGGTGGCACTTCTGCCGGCTCCACTCAGGGGCAGTGGGGTTCACACACAGTTGTGGCTCTACAAGGAAGGATAGAAAACAGCCACAGGGGCCCACCTCAGGGGACATAAGGGTGTCATAAAGGCCATCTGTGGAGATTGCATCTTACAACAAGCATCATCAGTGTCCCCACTTTACAGAGGAGGAAACTGAGGCTCAGAAAGCTTGGATAGCATGTAGGGCTGTGCTAGGACCTTAAGAAGTGGCAGAACCAGGATTCACATCCAGCTCTAGGTTAGTCTAAAGCTCACATTCTTTCCCCGGGGCCACCTGCCTCATGGGGTACCTGTAGAATACAAACCTTGCCTGCATAGTTCCCATTTTACAGATGGGTAAACTGAGGCTCATAGAACTCAATAAACTCAAGGTCATATTGTTGGCAAGATGGTAACCACTGACCTGGCTCCTGTACAGTTTGATTCTGTCCTATGCACTCAAGACCCCTTCCTGGCAAGCCTAGCAGGAGGAGGGTAAATAGGAGAGGAGATTAGATTAGGGTGCCCCACGTGGGCACAGAAAGTGGCTTCAGGGCCTGCTTGTTGGTTAAGTCAAGAAGAGCCAAGTTGCAGAAGCATTGGAAGCCAGGCAAACTTGATGTATGTTGCAAGAGGGAACCATGGAGGGTCTTAGAGGAGGGACCATCGAGGTCCTGATACTATACAATGCCTGCTCATCTGGCCCACCCCAGGCCCTCCCACAGGAGGGAGTGGGTGGCTTCTGTGGGTGGCTTCCACCTCCCTGTCACCCACAGCGATCTCTTCCTCCCCGGTTGGGGACATTCAGTTGCTGAGGTCAGGTCTTTGTTCGAAGGACAGATAATTAATCCCACAAAGTAATCCCGGGCACACTCTGGCAGATTTATGGAGATCGCCTCGGTGCTGAAACTCTGCCCGATCATCTTTCATTCCCCAGATGAAGGAGTGACTGGGTAGGCCTCAGGCCTCACGCCAAGGGGAGTTTCATTTAGGGGAGTCCTAGGGCTGGGCCAAAGCAGATTGATCACCAGGCTGGAGGGGAGCAAGCAGCACGCCCCTTCCCTGCCCCAGCTCATCTGTGTCTTTCTCCCAACACAGCTGTCATGGGCCACAGGGACCCAGCCCTCCCACATCACAGACAAGAAAACAGAGGCCAAGGCAGCAAGCAGGTTAGCTGTTTCCCAGGCTGGCACTTTTGGGTACTCTGGTCCAGGTGACCCCATCATTCCTGCCCTCTTGCAGCTTCTCTAGTGCCCTGAAGCTGCAGCGGGGACAGGAAGCTCCCAAGGGGACCCCTCCTGGTAGGGAAGGGGGCTGGGTGGTGATTCAGCCCCACGAAGGGAGGAATGGTTGTGGCCCTGGATGCCAGGGTGGCCCCTTCTGGCCTTTTGGTGCCACCATCATTGTCCTTCTGCATAACACAAGGAGTTTGGGCTAATTTGACTATCCATAAATATTTATCAGCCACCTCTCCTGGGTTGGCTGCTGGGGATATGGCCATGAACAAGCAGACAAAGCTCTTGTCCCAGTGAACTTGTAGTTTAGTGAGAATGACAGAAAATAAACAATCAAGCAGATTAATGCATGAGATAATTTCAGACAGTGACAACTGCTTGCAGGAAAATAAGAGAGGAGGTGTGCTGGAGAATGGCTGAGCAGGGTTACTTAGCTAGGGTAGCTGGGGAAGACATCTGTGATATGGTGACACTGGAGCCAGGCTGGAGCTGCTCGGGAAAGTGGTCCAGGCAGAGGAAATGGCATGTGCAAAGGCCCTGAGGTAAGACCAAGCTGCGTGTATTTAGAAAACAGAAAAAAGAGGCCAATGAGGCTGAAGTGTGGAGGGAAGGAGGAGATTAGGAATAGGAAAAGAGGCCAGAAAGCAAGATGGGCACTGACTATTTAGACTTGCAGACCAGAAGGGGTGAGGAGTGGAACTTTATTCCTTTTACACTGGAAAGGTCTCACGATGGAAGAATTTGACCTGTGCCGGGCTTGTAAAAGATCCCCATGGAGAATGGGCTAGAGAGGTGACAAGAGGAGAGGCAGGGAGGCCAGCTGAGAGGCCCCTGCTGTGATGCATGTGGACCTTGGGCTCTGTGCGTTTGTCTGTCCAGATCCTCTGACCACCTCAGGGACACCTTCTCCTTTCAAGGCTTGCTTGCTGCCCTTCGGCCAGTGGGCCTCAGCTGCTCCTCCTACCCCACCTCATGCCCCATGTGTGCCCAGGACACCCGTGACACTTGCTCCCAACACACCTGCCCTGCCGGAGCAGCAGGCAGGACTGTGGGCACCCAGAGGGGAAAGAGGCTTGGGTCACAGTATGGAGGGCAGCTCCGTGGTGGCAGGCAGGTGGGCACAGCACCACCTTGAAACTTGGCAGCCCCTGTTGGCAGGAACCAAGTATGGCGAGTAGGACTGGCTCCTTCCTGAGGCTCACACTGGCCCTGGGTAATTAAAGCCATAAATCAACCTCTGATGACAGGGACAGAGAGGCTGGGGCTGCCTCGGGCTGGGACTGCCTCGGGCTGGCGCTGCTTGGGCTTGGTGCCAGGAGGAGCAAGTGGGCATGTCTGGGCAGAGGTGTGCAGGAGGGAGCTGAAGATCAAAAACCACCTTCTTTTCAGGCCCAGGCTGAGGGCAATATCTGGGCTTCGAGGCTCTGCCTGGTGCCACAAATGGTGCCAGGAGCTCCCTCCACAGTCCAGGGGCTGACTTCCTCTTTTCTGTGGGCACTGAGAGTCTCAAGGTTGCAGAACACCCCAAAAGGTATCTCCAGCAGGGTCCTTTGCTCCCTCTCTTCCAGGTGTTCTGTTTTGCAGAACTTGGAGTGGGGCGTCCTGAGGGTCCCACTGTGCTGGGAGCTTGCAAGCAAAACTGCCCTCCTGGCCCCTCTGCCAGCTGGTGGAGGAGGTCAGGTCTGGGAGCCCCTGAAACTGGGAAAGACCCAGGCCATGCATCCCAAGGGTGGCCCAGAGGGAAAGAACCTGTGCTCTATCCTGGGGCTTCTCTTTTTCAAACAGTGGTCGGAGGTTTGGGAAAGAGTTTGACTGCTGAGCGTCATCCAGAAAGGCAAGGCTGCCCCACTCCGTCCTGTTTCCTGCTTGCTCAGCAGAACTCCCTTCCGGGTGAGCCAGGGGACAGGAGCATCCTGGGACAGCCCTCCCTGACACCTGGCTCATCTGACAAGGATCCTCCAAATGCCTACTTGGTGTGTGGCACAAGGCCAGGGGCTGGGGACCTAATGTGACATCTGGGGCTGAGGCTGCATCTGAGAGGACAAGGGCGTCTGAGCAGGGCTGCTAAGATGTGGTGGCCACCCCAGCCCAGGACCCTGGCCTTTGTCAGAGAGGTGGGCCAAGGTCACTGGTGGGTGTGACAGACGACAGGCTTAGAGAAATACACAAGTTGGTGCAGCACAGCCCCGTAATCACTGCCCACACCATGCCTGCTGACATCTCACCACATTTGCTTCTCGTCTTTTCTGTTCCTTTTCTCTCCTGTTCTTCTTAATTTCCTAAGAAATTAAGCATTACAGGCATGGTGAGAGACCTCAGAGACCTGGCCTTTGGGGCAGAAGTGGGGGGATGCCTCGGAGGTTGATGCTTGCTTCAGTAACAGGGTCCTAGCTGGGTATGGTAGGTAGCACACACCTGTAACGCCAGCACTTAGGAGGCTGAGGCAGGAGGATTGTGGTTTGAGGCCAGCCTGGGCTACATAGCAAGACCCTGTCTTAAACAAACAAATAAGCAAACAAAAAACTGAGTTCCCAGTTAAATGTGGCTGTGTCTTAGGGGACACAGGAGTGGCCTGTTCTGCATGGTGCGATTACGGCATGTTGGCTGCACTTTAATCTTCAAGACAGATAGGAGCCGTATTTAAAGATGAGCTGGGACTGACTTGGATGACACCATAAGCAAAAGTGGGGTACGGGAGGGAGGTGACTAAGGTAAATACAATTGGCACATTTTGGTGATCGCTGAATCTGGGTGGTGAATACCCAGGTCTTTATCATGCTCTTGTTTCTACATGTGTGCATGTGTGAAATTTTCCATAGTAAAAAGATTTACTCTGTCTGTGTGTGTGTGTGTGTGTGTGTGTGTGTGTTCCCCTAAGCTCCCAGAGGACCAACCATGGGTGTGGGATCCTCATGGGACCTGTGGCCTGGACAGGCTCCCAGGCTAGGGCTGGATGGAGGGAAACCCATCTGGTGTCCCTTAGTACATTCAAAGCTCTGACAAAATGCTGTAGAGAAGATAACAACTCAACATTTATTGAACTTGACCCTAGGACTTTTTTAGAGTTGGCCTTGCTACACTGCTTGCCATCAGGTTTCCTGGGGAGGCCCTGGCCTTGCTGTTTTTAAATGGGGGCGGTCCTGCCCCAGAGGACAAATTTGCCATCTCTGCTTGTGAATGTGATGATTCTGACTCATTTTTGGTAGAAAGCAGATCTTTGATGTTTTCCACTTTGCCAGCTGGGTTTGTTCTTAGCTGAATCTGTGGTTTTTCCCTGCAGTCTTTCCTGACCAGAAACATCTGCTTTGATGCTGTACTGAGTCACAGACCAGATGCCTGAAACCTCCCAGCGTCGGGTGGCTGAGTCTGACTCGATCTCTGCCTTCTCCATGCAGTGTCTCCAGGGCAGGGTGGGGGAAGGAACACAGATTTGGTGGCCGGGCTCTGGGTTCAAGTCCCAGTCCCACCCCCACAAGCTGTGTGACTTGGGACAAGCACTGTCACTTTGGTTACTAATCAGTGATGTCACTGTGATGATTAAACAGCATAGTATGTCAGGAGCCACGTTTAGTGCCTCTCTGGAAGAATCTGTAATAACGCTAGTATTTACTGAACACTTGTCCCACGCTGGACACTGTGCTGAGCTGAGCAGATGCAATTGTCATCCCTGTAGCAGCTCCAGAGACAGGAATTTCTTTTTTTTTTTTTGTGGGTACCAGGGGTCAACCTCAGGATCTCGTGCGCCAGCAGGCACCTGTGCCGCTGAGTGACATCACCTGCCCTTTCTTTGTATGTGGGTACCAGGAGTCGAACTCAGGACCTCGCGCTTGCCGGGCAGGCGCTTATGCCTCTGAGCCATCTCACCAGCCCGAGGAATTTCCTTTTACAGTGAAGGAAACTTAAATCCCAGCAAAGGTCAGTTGCCGGCCTGCAGTTACAAGCTGGTGAGAAGTGACAGTGCGATCTGAACTCTGATCCTAGCTACCACAACGTTGGACCTTTCAAAAAGATCAGCTCCTGGGCCGGTGAGATGGCTCAGTGGCGTAAGCGCCTGCCTGGCAAGCGCGAGGTCCTGAGTTCAACTCCCAGTACCCACATAAAAAAAAAAAAAAAAAAAGATCAGCTCCTGAAGATGTGCTGATCCTCTGAAACTCAGAAACCTCCCCACCTGGTCAGGGCTCCTGTGCTAGGGTTCCTGGACGGCATGAAGTCCAGCCCTGTGTGTCCCCGGTGAGCACTCAAACTTCACTGTGAGTTGTTAAACTGAAGGACTCCGGGGGGCCTCCAGGTTCCCCGAGGCTCCAGCCCTATGGTTAGGGGACAGTAAGTGTGCTGGTCTCCTGCACCCCCATCCGCCTCTGTCAGATACTGGGGTTTATATACTGGGTTCTGGGAGATTTTGTCTGATAAAGAATCTGCCACTGAAACAGACATCTGGATAACCACTGCCATGGAAAGTCCCATGTTTTTAACCAGGTGAGGACCCTGAGGCCCAGAGATGTCAAGTGACCTGCTCAGGGTCACCAGCCCCCTCTGAGCCCCAGGCAGACCTCTTCCTTCCAGCATCAGAGCTAGGGCCAAGCTGAGGGGTCTCTGCAGCCCTGGGCCCTCAAGGTCAGTCGCCAGGCCGGCCCTGCCAGCCGGTAGCGGCTTCTATGAAGATTACTACGTCTGAGGCTGGCTCCCTGAACCTCATCTGACCACATCTATTTCTGGGCCGTGGAGCCCTGACGGAGCACAATTTGATTCATAAATTACCCGGCTCAAGGTGTGTGTGATGGACTCTCCTTCCGCAGTCTTGAAAGTCACTTGCGCTGGAACTCACAGCAGTCGGGGTGGGAGGGGCAGCATGAGCCTGGGGATCGGTGCTGGCACTGGCACTGGCATGGAGGGAAGGTGGCCAGGAAGATAGGAAGGCTCAGTGAGGCAGGGAGCAGTGCTCTGTCTGGCTCTGACCTCCCAGCAACCCAGGGGCGAGTTCTGTTACTGCGATGAAATCACACAAGGCTAGAAGTAGTGGTGCTGGGATTGGAACTCAGTGCTCTGTGGTGCCAGAGCTTCTTGTACGAGCTCTTGACCTTGGCAAGGTGGTTGGCAAGGTGGGCTGAACGAATGGCCTTTGAGGAGGAGGCTGGATCCTGGCAATAGGATTGGAAGGGAAGGCTCAGAGGTGCTAAGGCTCCGGGCCCCACTCGCTTCAGTGTGCACCTGTAACTGGCTCCCGCTCCACCCCACCCACCTCGACACATCCTGTCCCAGTAGCATCCAGTCCCAGGCACTGCATCATTCCCCCTCCCAGGCACCTGCTCCACCATCCTTGCTACATCCGTGGCACAGGCTCAGCACTTTTAGTGTGTACAGCACTAGATTTCTTATCTCACTGAGCCTCCACACAGCTGTGTGAGCCAGGCTGATGGTCTCATCCCCAGGGAGCAAACAGAGGCTCAGAGAGCCCCACAGCCCAAGGGCACGAACCCAGTCCCACATTCCATGCCCAGGCCTTTGTGGGTCCACCAGGCAGCTTTATCGACACACGTGCCTTGTCCTTTCCCCGTTGGTGACAGTCGTCTGCATTGAATGGTGAGCTCCTTGGGGTAGCACATACCCCACCTCCACCCGAGCCTGCTACTCATGGCCCACGGTGAGTGGGCAGTCTCTGCGGCCCCCACACCCAGAAAAGCCCTGTCCCCTGGGCCTGTCTTTCCCATGCCCCATTGCGGGATCAGTGCCCGGGCGCGGAGGAGGAGGTCATGCCGCCAGGATGATAGCACGTCCCCCTCGCCTGCCTCCTTCTTGGGCATCTGATCACTGTCCTCTTTGTTTTCTTAAGTATCCCCCCCACTCCTTCCCCCTCGCCCTATCCCTCTGGAACAAGGCCTTTCAGATCATCAAATATCAAGTACTGCTTATTCGAGGACCGAGATGGCTTTATTGGAGCCATAAATCTCACTGATCCCTGACCTGTCCCAAGTGCCAAGCTGCGGGAGAGTTATGTAGCCAGGCTGGCCCAGCGGTGCACAGCAGCCAGCCCTGGGGACCTGGGCTCCCACCTTCCTAGATGGTGGGCTGGGTGCTCTGGTCCCACCCACCCCAGCCCTGGAGGGAAGGAAGCAGATGGGAGGGGGCCTGGGGGAGCTGCAGCCCCACTTTCCTCCTCCCCATCTGGCTCCTCTCCTGTCTGGTCTCTGCCAGCTGGAGGGTTATTGGGGTTCTAAACCCAGCATGGTCACTGAGTAACCATGTGTCCTTGATAAGACCTACCACTTTGCCTGACCGAGCCTCAGTTTCCCCACCTGATAGGTGGGGCAGCAGCGTTGGCCTCCCAGGGCACTTTGAGGCAACAGTCATGCAAAGCACTCTATCAGGAGGCAAAAGCACACAAGTGCCCCAGCTCTTGGGTCTGGCCAGCGTGGGGACAAGGCTGCAGGCTCTGGAGGCGAACAGCCTGACCTTGGCTCTGGCTCTGCTGCTTGCCAGCAGTGTGACTTCAGGCAGGTCACTTAATCTCTCTGTGCCACACTCTTCCCACCTGTAAAATGGGAATAACAATAATAACAGGAATGATGATGAAGATCACACCCTCCACACGGAGCAGCCAGGAAGAATAATTGACTGACACATGTAAAGTGCTTAGAATGTTGCCTGTCACACAGGGGCCTGCAGAGGGCGTAGCAAGCCCCTGTGCAGGCCTCTGTGAGTGCATCACAGTCCATTCCTGGTCACTACCAGGCCCTCCTCTCACCACCCTTCTCCTCCTGGACTCCTCACAGCCCATACTGCTCACCTGGCATCCAAGGGTCCTGGCTCTGGCCTCTCCTGATACCACCCGGGGACTCCCCATCCCCTGCTGGCTCCCAGCCTGTGAAGTAATGGTCCCCACTTCCTTCTGGTGTCCTCCTAGCAGCCATACCCTCTGAGCTGTTCTCAGAGGCCCAGGCCCATTTCCTCCTCTGGCATGGATGCTGCTGGAGGCAGAGCTCTCACCTTTCCAGCGCCTGCCCTCTGCTGTCCTTCATTCTGTCTGCCAGAGCAGTGACCAAGGCAGAAAGGTCCCTGCCCCAGGGGGCTTAAATGCTGTGACTTGGGAATGATGGCGCTACCCAGGTAGGGAAAAAATTCCTCACGCAAATGAGTCGGTTTAAGACTCAGCCTGCATCTAACACCAACTTCGGTCTCCAAGACACACACGAGCAAACACTGGGGACTTTTTATTACGTGGTAAATACAGATACAATTCAGTGGCCTTGACGGTATTCACAGTCTTATGTGGGCATTGTAACTACCTAGTGACAGAACTTCAATGATTATTTTTTTAAAGGAATTTGCATTGACTTCGAGTTTTATTTGTTTGTTTGTTTTCTCCTTTTGCAGTGCTAAGGATCATTCCCAGGACCTCGCACTTGCCAGGCAGGCGCTTACGCCGCTGAGCCATCTCACCGGCCCCAATAATTATTTTTTAAAGGAATTTGCATTGTCTTTGAGTTTTTTTGTTTGTTTGTTTTCTCCATTTGCAGTGCTAAGGATTACTCCCAGGGCCTCGTGCATGCTAGGCAAGCACTGTACTGCTGAGCTACACCCCAGCCCTATTTATTTTCTATTTTGAGACAGGGTCTTCACTAAGTTGCCCAGGTTGGCCTCAAATTGGAGATGCTACTACCTCAGCCTCCTAAGTAGCTGGGATTACAGGTACACACCACCACACCTGGCAACTTTTTGCTTTAACAAATATAATTCAAAGAAGTCAAAAGGAAAAAGTTGAAAAGATTCTGGAGCAATGGTTCTCAACTAGGGGTGATTTTGCCCCACCTCAGGGCCATTTGGCAATGTCTGGAGACTTGTCATTTGCCACATGTGGGGGACAGGTGCTGAGTCTAGTGGGCAGTGGCCAGGGCTACTGCTGGGCATTTCCCAGTGCCTGGGACAGTCCCCACCAGAATCATCATCCCAGTGCATCAGTAGTGCCAGGGCGAAGAAGCCCTACCCTGGCACCACCTGCAGAAATAAGGTGTTAACTTTTCCTTGCTTTCTTTATGCATTTATTTTTAATCCCCAAAACATATCTTTCAGAACTATGCTATTTCACGACTCCTTTTGATATGTTTTAAATCATCTATCTTTTCAAGTCACAAACTTCTCTTCTATAAACTTTAGCGGCTGCCTGAATTTAATATCATAAATCATTTAGCCAGTCCCCTACTGTTGGACACTTAGGTTGTCCCTAGTTTTCCTTATAAAACAGCCCTGTGATGAACATCCTGATGGTTGTATTCGTAGACACACTCAAAATTATTCCCTTTAGAGGAATTCCCTCGATTGCACAAGAAAAGTTTGTCAGGAAATGGAGAGATTCTGATTCCAGCCATAGCTGCTTGTGATATCTCGCTGGTCCCCATGAATGTTTCTTCGGTGGACCTCTGAGGGGACAGGGAGCCAAGCACAGTGCCCTGCTGTGATTGGACCCTTAGCAATCCTAACATAATAATAGGCTTGCCTACCCTTGACTGCTTGGATTAATGTTTCATGAATTGGAGCCAGTTAATGGTAAATGAATCAGAGTTGGGCTTGTAGTCTGATTAGGGGAGGTAATGATTTATTGGTTTTAAGTGAGCTTGGTGAGAGCCATCCCTGTGTGAAGTGCTTGTAAGACAAGCAGACTGTTGTCGCACCTACCTGAGAGCCCCTGAGGTTGGCTGTCCTCTACCAGATCCAGTAACTGGACTTCACAGAGAGGCTCTGCCCAAACGCATAGATCACCATGGTTGTGTCCAGAGGGCTGACAGCCCAGCTGGGGTTGCTAATTGACTGATCCTTCCTCCGAGGGCCAGCCACAGTGCTGGTGTCTTTATGATGTGTGACACTGTGAGTTGCCTCAGGATTGGTCTGCTCTATAGCCCTTTTTTGAGACAGGGTGTCACCTCACTATATTGTCCAGCCTGGCCTTGAACTCACTATGTAGCTCAGGCTGGTCTTGAACTCAAGCCAATCCTCTAGCCTCAGCCTCCCAAGTGCTGGGATTATAGGCATGTGCCACCATGCCTGGCTTGCTCTATAGCCTTTTACAGTAGCCTCAGACATCCCAGCCTCTACTCATTCATTCATTCAAAAAGCATTTATAGATCACCTACTGTGTATTAGCTGAACACTTATGCAGTACCTGCCTCCCAGGGTTTCATTCCAGTGAAGGATACTGAGAATAAGATGAAAGAGATGAAAGGAAAGAGTCCTGAAGTGGAAAGGCTTTGAAAGAATTGGAAGAGGATAATGGTACAAGGAGCAGCAAGGGGAGGGTGGAAGGTGGGGTGAATGGGGGAGGGCTCCTCCGCAGTGACATTTGAGCTGAGACCGAAACACAGACAGGTACCCAGTAAAGATGTGCAGAGAGCCTGACCAGGTGGCTTCAGGAAATGCTTTGGGGAGGGGTAGGCCTAACGCTTCCACCCCCTGGCTCTCCCCTGTCCCTTCCCAGGCTGAAAGCCCAGGTAACCCACACCACTGGTTGCCATATGCTGGTCACAGGGTTGTTGAATGCAGCCTGGCCCAGGTGCCACCCAGGATTCGGGCCCGTTTGTCAGCAGGCAGCTAAGCAACAATTTTTAATTCATAAGCTCTCTTGCCCAAAGCCCACGTCTCAAACCGACTCCCAATTTTCATGATACAGTGATAAAGTTCAACACCAGCTGAAATGATATGGTTTCATCGGACAGCAATGGGCCTGCAGGCCAACCCCTCCTCCACCTCATGGGCTGCGCATGTGTAGCTCTTAACGGGCTACACCTGGCAGGGGACAGTGGCAGTGGCATGCCAAGGCCTCTGGGCACATCTTGAGCTCTTCGTCTTCCTGGGAGCAGAGTTTAACTCCTTGCTCCAGCTCTCCTGATCTGGATGACCTAATGCCAGTGATTTTTTAAACTCACTGTGCCTTTGTTTCCTCCTCTGTAAAGTGGGGGCAGCACTGCCTGTCTCGGGGAGTTGTGGAGATTGGGGAGGGGTGCATGCATGACACTACACATTGCCAGCACCTGATGGGAACTACATGGTGGCCATCTCTTGTGCAAGATGGGCCACCGCAGGGGTGGCCTGGTCCCTCTCCAGATTCCGTGTGCCAGGCTCCACAGTGGGTGCAGTACCTACAAGGTGACACCCAGCCCTCATGAAGCAGGGGCTGTGATCCCCACATGGCAGGCGAGGAGCTGCCTCAGAGGCATTCACCACCAGCAGGAGGTCTCATAGCTGGGAAGTGCCAGCGCTGCTGTTGGCACCTCGGTCTCTTTCTCATCCTACAGATTGATGCTCAGTGGGCGGTCTCCATGTGGGTGTCACTGAAACAGACCCCAGGCACAGACCCTGACTGAAGAGGAGATGTAGGAGGGAGGAGAGTGCTGATCCCAGTTCCACTGCATTCCCTGAGGAGGATTCTGACGCTGGACTGGGGATGGGCCTTTGAAGGAGTGCAGGCTTTGGCCCAGAAGGTTCTAAATTCCTCATAAGCTGGGGCTTGTTTCTCCCACTCAGCCCCAGGGTTGCCCCACACTCCATGCTGTATGTGATTGGTGCTTTCTGACTACTGCCAGGGAGAAAGCCAACTTCAAGCCAGCCGTCAAAATGTAGAATGTGCATTGTTCTGGGGAACTGGGGGAGAGAGAGGCAGAGACCCCAGCGCTTACCCTCCAGGCCACGCCCCGGACCCTGAGAGCCAGGAAGTCCCCAGCCACCTTGAGAGGCCTGAGCGTGCCAGCCTGGTGCTCTGGGGCTCAGTGGAGCAGGAGAGCGCAGAGCCTCCATCAAGAGATGACCCACGTTGGATCTTAGGAGCCTGCAGGACTCAGCCCAGGCAGGAGCCTTGGGTTTTCCTTTAACTCTGAGGCTGTTAGCCCAGTGGAGCAGACAAAGCAATTCAAAGTCATCAGCTTGTGTTCCCACACGCACCATCAGCCACTCACTAAACTGCTTTTTGCCCAGACTTGGCAACACGGGTCAAAATGCTGCAGGCGAGATAACAAGGGGACAAGATGTGGGAGTGATGAGATCTGGTTGCGGGCAGGAGGAGAGGGGCCAGAGGGGGACAGCCCATCAGGCTGCTAGGAGCAGGAGGAAAGAGAGTGAGCCGGGCTTCCTCCACCTGGCACAGCCTCCTGCCCGGAAGTCTGACTGTCCACCCCGGCAGCCCCTCCCTCCTTCCATCTCTCCTTCCCTCCGCCTCCCACCACCTGGGAACCAGCAAGGCCCTGTTTGACTCTCCTGCGCCCTCTAGCTGCTGCCCCACCTCTCACCTGGATTTCTGTACCATGCTGGGCAGCTGCACCTGCTCTGGCCCACCTCCGCCAGTACCTAACCATTTGGCTCTGGGGACATCTGGAGATCCAATCAGCAGCCATGGCTGAACCCTCCTCCTCTGAGCCTCTCTGGGCCTCTGCTGGCCTCTCTTTCTCAGGACCCCCTCCTGCCTCCGACCCCTGGCACTAGGGTAGCTGCCCACACACCTCTGTGACCATTGCCTCTGTCTCCTTGGCTGCCTCCTAAGTACCCATATTTTTCCCTGGTGGCCTGGGCCTCATTTCCTCTGCACCTGGTGTGTGTGGCAGCCACCTTTCCAGGTCCCTGAGGGATACCATCAGGTGGGCATTCCTCTGCTACGTAGAGCTGTCATGAGGAAGTTACACAGAACTTTGTAGAATGTGCAATGCTTTTCATGTAGGGTTCCCTTTTTCAAAGTATTATTTTTAATTGGTGCATAATGGTAATACATATGTATTGTTTTTGTTTTTGTTTTTATTGTTTTTGTTTTTGTTTTTTTGTTGGTTTTTGTTTGTTTGCTTGTTTTTTGAGACAAAGTCTTACTATGTAGTGCAGGCTGGCCTTGAACTCACTTATGTAGCCCAGGCTGACCTCAAAGTCACAGTGATCATCCTGCCTCAGTCTCCCAAGTGCTGGGATTACAGGCGTGTGTGCCACCATGCCTGGCTATGTATGAGGTTGTATGTAATATTTGGCACCATGTGTACGTTGTGTAGTCATCATCAAGTCAGGGTAATTAGCGTGTCCATTATTGCAAACATTTATCATTTCTTTATGATAAGAACGTCCAAAATCCCTCTCCTAGCTATATGGAAATAGATGTTTTTGTTAACTATTGTCACCCTACTATGGAGTAGGACACCATGACTTAGTCTTCTGACTCCAACTTTGGGTTAATTGACTGACCTCTCCCGAGCACCTCTCCCCGCAGCCCTCCCCATCCCTGGTAGTAACTGTTCTGCTCTCAACTATGAGCTCAGCTTTTATGGAGTCCAGGTATGGGTCTCTCTGTGCCTGGCTTATTTCACTTCATGTGATGTCCTCCAGGTTCATCCATTTGGTCACATATGACAGGATTTTATCCTTTTCACAGCTGAATAGTGTTCTGCTAAGAGTATATACCACATTTCCTTTATTTATTCATCCATTGATGGACACTTGGGCTGCTTCCGTTTCCTGGCTGCTGTGAATAGCACCTCAATCGGCATGGGAGTGCAGCTGTTTCTGACATAGTGACTTCCTTTCCTTTCCTTTGGATGTGTATGCAGCACTGGGATCGCTGCACCAGCTGGTAGTTCTCGTTTTTGTTTTTGAGGAACCCTGATGCTGTTTGCCGTAATGGCTATACTCATTTATGTTCCCACCAACATCGTCTGAGTGTTCTCCTGTGTCCACGTCCTCACCCACACTCAGTATCTATCCTCTGCCGTTTTGGTAGCAGCCACTCCAACTGGAGTGAGGTGATGTCTCGTGGTTTTGATGTACGTTGCCCTGATGATTAGTCATGTTGAACATTTCTCATTTCCTGTTGGCCATTTGTATGTCTTCTCCTGAGAAATGTCCACACAGGTCTTTTGCCCGCAAGGATCCCTAAAGCAACTCGGTGAACACCACACTCTGTGGAGCTTGATCACCTCTCATTTGCCTCTGGGTACACAGGTGTACAGGGTGAATGCCTGCGAGGAGAGGAAGACAGGCAGAAATTTAAGTGCAGCCTGGCCACCCACAGGTCAGGAGACCTCGGGCAGGTCATTTACCACCTCTGGGCCTGCTTCCCCATGGAAAAGATAGAATGCAGGTGATTGGGAAGAATGCGTAACAATTGTGCACACAGTTTTAAGCTCGGTGCCTGGTACCTGGTATTTGATGAGTAGCAGCCACTGTTTTAATAAATAGAGGAATGAAGCAATGACCTCCCCCAACCTTGGTGGCCTTTCCTCCTTGTAAACACGAGTCTCATCCTCTAGACCCCACTCTTAGAAATCTGGAGAGAGCTTAGGGCTCCTGGGGGAAGGGTAGCTGCCCCAGGAGAACACAAAGCCAGTAATGACCTGCTTTTCTCTTTTGTGACACTGTGAATCACCAGTTACCAGAATCCAAAGGCCCCTAAAGGTGTGACACCCCCTCCTCCTCTCCAGGAGCCCTTCCCCAGCCAGATCTGCCCCCCCCATACACTCAGGACAGCAGCTGTCGGCCCAGGGGAGACAGCTGCCCCTCCGCTCAGCAGTGAGGACTGAACAGGTGAAGGGCGCCCCACCGAGCCTCCCCCAACCCCCCATGGGACTGGGACACAGAACATCTGCAGACCAGAGGGCTCGCTTGGGCTATCAGTTTCCAGGATAACAGAGAAGCTTGTGTGTGGCTGCCAGGCCTACAGCCCCCAGGAAAGGGGCAGGGGATAAAGGGGCTGAGTAAGGCAGGGGTGAGTGATGGAGGGAGCAAAGGGCAGAGCCTGGGTGTGATGCCCTGTGGGCTTGTTCCTGCCTCAGCCTGTGGGCAACCACCTTGTAAACCTGAACCCTGAATGTGGAGCTCTCCTGCCAAGAGGGTGGGCACTGCATGGTCTGGGCTCAGTGTCCGTGCTGGGCAAACAGCTGAGGAACAAGCTCCAGGGGGGTGAGGGGCACCGTGGTGGCATCATTTTAGTACAATACAGACAGCAGCATCTGTTGAGAGCCTCCGGTGTGGCGGGCACTGTCTTACCCATTTCATCTTTAAAGCAACACTCTGGGCAGGTACTCTTAGTATTAACCCCATTTTACACACTATAAAACTGAGGCTTCAGGACTGGTGAGCTAGCTCAGCGGTATAAGCGCCTGCCTGGCAAGCGCAAGGTCCTGAGTTTGACTCCCGGTACCCACATAAAAAAAAAAAAACTGAGGTTTGCATCTGGAAAATAACTTGGCCAAGGTCACACAGCTAACATAGAACTATGATCTGAACCAGCATTCTGCCTCCCAAGGGCATAATCTTAACCACCTCTCTGCTCTTTGGCTTTACTTTTTGGCCCTTAGTTGGCAAGTACTTCTGTGCACAACAGCGTGGTGGTGTTGTGGATGTCAGTTCCTCTGCTCCTCTCCAGCACCTTGCATATGGTGGTTGCTTGACATGAACTTGAAGGAACATGTACGTGAACTAATCAAGGGATCCTGGAGTGACACATGCCCTTAACCTTCCCATCTTAGGGCATAGGGCTCATCTTCTGCCCCTGCTGGAGCTGCAGCATCCCAGTGAATGCTGTTTTTGTTTGTTTGTTTTTGTCTTTGGTTTTTTTTTTGGGGGGGTACCAGGACTCCAACTCAGGACCTCGTGCTTGCCAGCAGGCACTTGTGCCTCTGAGCGATACCACTGGCCCTTTTTTTCCTTTATATGGGTACCAGGAGTCAAACTCAGGACCTCGCGCTTGCCAGGCAGGCGCTTATGCCGCTAAGCCATCTCACCAGCCCTCCAGTGAATGCTGATGTTGCCATGGTAACAAGGGCAGTATCCCAGCCAGTGTCTCACCCCGGTGGCCTGTTCAGCTCCCCGAGTGTAACCTGTTTTGGTTGTTGGTCCTGGGAGTTTGTCATTTGTGCTTGTCTGGCGGCTGGAAGGTGGACACAGATGGAAGTGTGACAGCAAGTGTGCGTGCACACACGCGTGCATTGTTTGAATGTACCTGTTGGGGGTATCCGGCCACAAGTCTGTTGGAGAAGGTGCCCAAGTGGGAGTGGGGTGTGTTAAGTGCTGGCGACAGATTCTGGGTCGAGGGTGGGCCGTGGGACCATGGGCAGGGTGTAGGTGCCCAGCAGGAAGACACAACTGACTGTGCCAGGGTTGATAACTCAGCTTTCCCAACCAAAAACTAAAGCACGTTGTTCAACAAGGGGCTTCTGGTTTGTGAATGATTTACAGGGGAAAATCTCACAAAGGTAAAAATTGAATCACATTTAGTTAAACATTTCATAGGTTCCTTTATTGGAAAGAATAAATTTATATGAAAATCCGGAGTGGTGGGATGCTGGGTGTGGGGCCCGGGGAGGAGGGCAGTGCCGTGTGCATCTGTGGAGGTTGGGAGGCAGGAGGCTCAGTTCAGGGGCTCAGAGTCCAGCCCCCTAGGGGTCCCTGCACTGTCCTGGCTTCATCCCACCTTGACACCAGCAGCCTGGCTGTGAGGACTACTTAAGGCTGCTCCCGCCAGCACTCGGCAGAAGTCACTGATTGAATGAGTGAATAAACAGATGAAAGCACACATCCCCTAGTTTTCCCATAGCAAGATTCCTAAACAGACTCCCTCTCTTCATGCATTTACAGGTCTCCTTGCACCCTGCACTCTCCATTATGCAAATAGCAATGCCCAACCCAGCAGAAGGTGACCTTGGGACCTTAGGTGGGGAAGCTAGGAGTGGTATCCCCTCTGGGACCTGGCCCCAGGTCAGAGACCCCAAAGCCCATAGTCTGAGTGATGTGAACCCTCAGTGGGCTCCTCTGTGACTCCTCCCTGTCCTCTGCCCCTGCTGTCCCCCACAGTGGGCTGGAGGACTCTAGTGTCCCACCTGGGTGGAAGTCAGCTGCCTGGCTGATGGCACAGGCATGCGACTCAGCACAGGCTGGCCAGGAGCAGCCTCTGTCCCGAAGTCTAAATTAGAAGAGAAAGTTGTCTTCGAAAGGGACAAGCAGGTCCCTTTCAAGCAGAACAAGAGGAGCAGGGAGTTGCAGTGGTCCTGGGTGCCGGGTGTGTGCTGAAGGCTCAAGCGTTAATTCCCTCCCACAGCGCCAGGGTCTCTCCATCCCCATCCGTGGTCCTGCCTGACCCCCAGGGCCCAGCTCTGACAACAGCAGCCCTTGCCAAGTACTTACTGGTGCCATAACTGTCCCCAGCCAGTGTATGGATGCTTCCACCTCTTTTCACCCTCACAAGCATGAGAGGTAGAGGCCATGGTTATCCCTTGTTTTGCAGACATTTAAGCCAAGGCATAGAGGGTGACGTTAGGAGCTCATCAGTCAGGTGAGGCATCAGCGCTCCTCTTCCAGTAGCTTCCTTTCTGTAGCCTTCCATCTGAATGGCGTCTCCCTGCTGGTCCTTCTGGATGCCAGGCTGTTTCCTAGGCTGTGGGTTCCTCAGTGTCAAAGTTCCTGGCACACCGACATCTGTGACCACAATGCCACATCTGGGCCTGGCAACAGGGTGGCCTTCCCCAGGGTCTGCTGACTCTGAGTGAGTAGGAGGGAAAGAAGGAGACTGCATGAGCCAGCAAACTGGTCCGTGAAGAGGTGAGGAGAGTGGCTTTGGGCTACTCCCAGGTGAGGCCCCACCTGGTGGCAAGGGCATACCTAAGGACAAAGGCATGCCAGGCAGGGCTGGCCCAGATGGCCAGGGGACAGCTTACCTTCAGCAACATGCATGTCACCATGTGCTGGCATCAGCCAGGTGCCTTGAGGGACAGTTGTGAAAAATCCCCATCATCAGGGGCTTTTTGGCCAGGCAGGAAGATGAGATTAACAGGAAGTGAGTGGGGAGCAGTCGGTGCCTGTGTGGAGGGTGGGGCAGCTAGGGAACCAGAACAGCCCTCATGGAGCAGGAGAGGAGAGTCTGGAACTGGCTAGGGGCACAGGAGGTGAGGACAAAGGAGGAAGGTGACACCAGGAGAGCAAGAGGCAAGAATGCACATGGTGCTCTGGGGAGACTGAGGAAGACAGTGAGAGGGCACTGAGTGCCCATAGAGGGAAGCAGAAAACACAGTGGGCAGGGGACAGGGAGGAGTCACAGAGATGTTGTTTGTGTACAGTTTTACCAGTACTTGAAATATGTTTTTTAATTTCAATAAGTACTTAGAATACTTATTTTTAAAATTCAGTTGTGTTTTAATACATTCATCACTTAAAAGCCACTATATCATTGCCATAAATAGGAAATTGGGATGAGATGGGATGGATGGAATGGAATGAGGTGGATTTGATGGAAGAGATGGGACAGGTGAGATGGGATGGGATGGGATGATGAGGGCTAGGATGGATGGGATTGCCTGGGTTGGGATGGCATGGGATGGCATAGGAGGGAATCAAATGGATGGGATGGGATGAGATGGGATAGGATAGGATTGGATGGAATGGGATCAGCTGGGTGGGATAGATGGCATGGGATGTGTGAGATGGGATGAATGAGATGGAATGGGATGGGACGGATGGGATTGCCTGGGGTGGGATGGGATGGTATAAGATAGGATAGGATTGGATGGAATGGGATCAGCTGGGTGGGATAGATGGCATGGGTTGTGTGAGATGGGATGAATGAGATAGGATGGGATGGGATGGGATGGTTGAGATTAATGGGATGGGATATTTGAGATTGGACAGAACCATTAAAAAAAGGACAAAGGGAAAAAACAAGGTTACTGAGGTCTAGCTGGACACTGCTCACTTTGGGAGGCTCTGAGCCTGAAGCCTGCCCTCTTTGTTACAAAGGAAAACAAGCCAGTGTTAGAGAGTCATTAAAGACACACCAGCACCAAAGCAATTCTTTCTTCCTCAGTCAGATGGACCGGAAGGAGAGCGGGGAGGGCACAGCGTTCTCGCTCTATAATCCAGTGTCATTGCTGCCCCTCAGTGGACTTGTGCATCCAGTGCTCCTTCCGCTTCCCTCGAACCAGCATCCTTTGATGCACCGATTCGTTCTTACTGCCCGGAGAGGAGCTCCAGCCAGCCCCATGCCCGCCTGCTGTGGACCCTCATACCCAAACACTTCTCTCTCTCACAGGGAACACCAACAGCATCTTTGCCCTGGACTACATCAGCGGAGCACTGACCTTGAACGGCCTGCTGGACCGGGAGAACCCTCTGTACAGCCATGGCTTCATCCTGACTGTGAAGGTGAGGCTAGCTTGTGACCCTGCCCCCAGGATGAGGGACTGCTTGTGCCCTGAGCCAGCCTTCGAAGGCCCGGGGGTCCCCCCACAGATAGAGGCTGCACACTGCTGCCCTCTCCCTGCACTGATTGGGGTTCATGCCCAGGCCACTCAGGAGGGGACCAGCAATTATCAGGGTACCACACATCTGCTGCCAATACCTGCCCAGACTGGACCCCTTGTCCCCAGCTTAAGGATGAGGTGCTCATCCTGTGGCCCTGACCTTTGTCCATGATTCCAGATTCTTGAGTTTGCCCATGTCTGAGGTTTTGTTCCATTTCTAAGTCTCATGCTCCCCTGGATTAGGAAACAGCAGCACAACAGAGAAGGGACAGAAGCTGCTGGAGTCATCACCCTGGAAGGTGTAGGGCCCCTACCCCCATAGCTGCCTGCCACTCATGGCAGGTTTTAATTAAAATCAATGGCTTGCTGAGCCATTCCCTGGGAAGCCAGTCAGAGGCGTGGATTCTGCCTGGGCTACAGGGGACTCCCCAGCCCCAGCCAACCATTTGTAGGAGGGAGTGGCTGAGGGATCTGGGAAAGATGCCCTATAGTCAGCCCTGCCGGGCCTTTCACTGCTCTCCTTGACCTTGAGAGGGGCTTGTGGCAGCGATAGGTATGAGTCAGCCACAGCAGATGCACCAGCATGGCCTGTCCCCTGCCAGCTGCACAGCCCCTGTCCCCTCTCGGCCTCTCCTGCTGCCCTGGTACCCTCCCACCAAGGCCAGGTGGTAAGCTGCAAGGGCACTGGAGCACTGGATCGGGTAGTGGCCGACCAAGACTTCATTGAGCATCTGCTCTGGTCTGGGCGCTGCTGGTCAATACGAGGGTCCAGGCTGGACTCAGAAATAGATGAGCACAAGGTCCCAGCAATGCCACCAACTTGCTGTAGGACCCTGTGCTCCATCCATTCCTGAGTCCAGCCTGGATCCTCATGGCCCCAGCACTGCTCAGCCCACAGCAGGTGCTCAGTGAAGTCTTGATCGGCCACTAGCCCAGCAATTCCTGGCTCGGTTTCATCATCTGCCAACTTGAATATTCTCCCTTTGCCCCTCTGTGAACCCCAAATCTGACTCATCCTCCTCACCCATCTCATGTCATGTCAGTTCTAGAATCCGAGTTTGAAACCTACTCAGCCTTTATATCCTTGTGTAAGTTACTTAACCTGCCTGAGCCTCGGTTTCCTCACTAGCAGCATGTAGACACTAAAGCCAGACCCTTCCTCCAGGGGCTGTGGTGAGGACTGCATAGGATAACTCGCATTAACACAGTGTCTAGCATTGAGACTGTGGCTGCCTTCATCCCTGGGGTGACTGTCCTCTGTCTGCAGGGCACAGAGCTGAATGATGACCGCACCCCGTCTGATGCCACCGTCAGCACGACCTTCAATATCCTGGTCATTGATATCAATGACAATGCCCCGGAGTTCAACAGCTCCCAGTACAGCGTGGCCATCACTGAGCTGGCACAGGTCGGCTTTGCCCTCCCCCTCTTCATCCAGGTGGTGGACAAGGACGAGGTGAGTCCCCAGAATGCATGAACCATCCAGATCCACTGTCCTGCCCTGAGCTGTGTAGCGCTGGGCGGAATGCCAGGTGCCTTTGGGCTTCCGGGTCCTCAGTCATAAAACAAAAATAAACATGGCTGCGCCCCTCCCCTGCTGTGTTCTGAGGCTGAGTAAGGCTGCAAAAATTGGAAATCTCAAAACCATTATAGCTGACATCAACACTCTGTAAGAACATTTGAGCAGGGCCGGTGAGATGGCTCAGCGGCTTAAGCGCCTGCCCGGCAAGCGCGAGGGCCCGAGTTTGACTCCCGGATCCCACAAACGAAAAAGGGGCTGGTGATATCGCTCAGAGGCACGGGTGCCTGCTGGCGCGCGAGGTCCTGAGGTCGACCCCCCGGTACCCACAAAAAAAAAAAAAAAAGAACATTTGAGCACACACTTCCCTGTCCCTCTCAGCTCCTGCTGGCCTCTCTCCCTGGGACCCCCTCCTCCAGGACTCAGCCTTGTAGGCAAGCCAGCTCCACGATGAGTGCATGCGCAGGCACGTGCCTCCATCTCTGCTGAGCTGTCCCTGTCTGTCTGAGATGGCTAAAGCATGAAGTGAGCATCTGCTGTTTACCAGGAGCTAGGTTTGGCTCCTTGGGTCAAGTATGGTCCTTGTCCCGAGGAGCCAACAGTGTGTTTATACAAAGAATGGGTATATTTCAACATACACAAAAGTGTATGTTTACTTTTAAAAGGTAAAGATAAACTGTATAAAAACAAGTTCTGATATTTTCTCATACCCCAGTGGGTCATCTCGTACCCCCGGAGAGCAGCTACCTCCTCTTTTAGAGATTACTCTAAGAATGAGAACCCCAGAAGAAGGTCCTGGGTTTCGGGGGAACATTAATGCCCAAGAATCCATGAAGAGAAACAAGGATCCCAGAGTGGGGGCCAAGGTCCGGGGAGGGGAAGGATGGGGAATGGGGCTGGGAGGACCCTGAGAGGCTCTGTGGTGAGAGGGTTCTAGGCCTGAGCCTTGGGGTACACAGGAAGGCTGGGCAACCAGGCAAGGGTGGCCCACAGAGAACTGGAAGCAGAAGCCTGCAAGTAGGTGGCGGAACAGGGAGTAACCCATGTGAACAATGAGGGGTTTGTGTGGTGGTGAGGTGGGCGGCTGGGCTGGCACCCAGGCCGGGGAACTTGCACTCTATCATGGAAGCTCGAATAGAGGTAGCACAGGCTGTAGGAGCGCGTAGCACCGTATGTAAGTCCAGTCCTGCCGTTTACCAGCTCTGCGACCTCGGGCGAATTGATGACCCTGTCTGAGCCTTACTCTGCTGGTCTGTTTAAAAAGAAACAGGAAAGAGGATGCATCCACTCTGTTACTGCAGTCACAGGCTGACCCCAAGACAGAAGCTTTTTTCCCCCTGGGACTGCTTGTCCAGCACAGGTCAGAGGGAGACCACTCTGAGCGGTCCCTCAAGTGCGCCATCAGTGGCTGCAGTGGAGAAAGACAGTGGGCTGAGCACTGCTTTTCTGTGCTTCATCCCAGAAGTGGCCCCGTGACGTCTACCCCGTGGCCCATTGGCCAGAACTGGCTGTGTGTCCCCACCTCACTGCCGGGAGCCTGGGGAGTGTGGGGAAGCAGCTGGATCTGTGTCTCTGCCCCAGAGGAGAAGGGGGATGGACGCAGAGGAGGATGGGAGGGATGCAGGGCTGGGACTGGTGCCTGCCACACAGAAACCCTAACAACCATCATGACAGCTCCACAACCCAACTGGATCCCATGAGCGTTGCCCACAGTGCGGCCAAACACCCTGACCCCTTAGGTTTTCCTCCGGTCACTTTGCTGGCAGCCTGCCTGAAGTATCTGCAGGAATGCGGGGTCCCTGGGCCCAGCCTGCCTCTAGTGGCCACTGCGCGGCCATTGGCACACCCCGTCCTCAGGACCCATTCCCCGGGCCCCATTGCTGCTTTCCCCAGGGAGGTGGCCATGATCTGACCGTGGAGGACTGGCCTCCTCTCCACCAGGTCCCGTTTCTCCAGAGTGACATGCAGAGATCTCATGAGGAGGACGGGCTACCCAGAGGCCCATGCTGCCCCCCTAAGGCCATCTGGGCCACCCTCCCATCTCCAAGTGGGGCTCCACCCAACTGCCCCCAACCCTGGCTCCCTCCTCAGTAAAAGGGAGGGGAGTTCAGCTTTCTCACTCCAGCTCCACCCTTTCCGGCCTCCTTACTCTTCTTGATGCCCAGAACTCAGAGGGATTCAGAGCTGGCCAGGAACAGCCCTTAAAGCCAGGTCCCAGATGTGGGAGAGGCACCTCAATGACTGAGGGCCAGGCGGAGACTCAGCTGCATTGCCAACAGGACAGAAGGCATAGGTCACTGGCACTTGGGCGCTGCCCAGAGTGTGGGAGAAGCAGGGAATGAGGCGCTGTAAGAAAAGAGACAATTTAAGAAATTGTCTTCTCTGTCCCTTTCTGAGAGGAGAATGTGTCTATTGGGATTTATGTCTGGGTTGAAGGTGACTCTGGATTTGCTCAGTGTGGCAGAAAAACATGGTCATTAAGGAAATGTGGAGGGAAGAGAGCATGCGAAGAGGTCACATCCCTTAGTCACAGGCTCCGAGGAAGGCAGGGTCACGTCTGACTTCAGAGATGAGTACTGTTGGTGCCTGTGCTGTTGAATAACAACGGCAGCAATGGGACCCCGCAAGTTTGTGGGGGAAGGATGACCTCAAAAGTCCACTGTGGGGCAGTAGAGGGTGCAGATGGAGAACAAAGGGAAGGAGGAAGAAGGAAGAAGTTTAACCTCTACACTTTGTGGCGGTCCTGCATAATTAGGACGCTAATCTAACTCACAAAAATTAGATGATGCCTGCAGTCCCCGGCCAGGGTCTGAGATTCTGCATGGTCTCTTCATGAATCTCAGGCCATGCCTGATGACAAAAGTGCTTGCAAGAGGCCCTTTCTGTCTCCCAAGGACTGTGTCACACTGTCAAGTCCTGCTGAGTCACTTCTTCTCCTTTGTGTGTACTATAGAAAACTCACAGAAGCCAGGGAAGAAAGGGACAGGGTGGGCTGAACCCAATTGCAGCCCATTTGTGCCCTGTGACAGTTGAGATGCAAATACATGGTTGTGGTGCAGGTTGGGGGAGGTGGATCTTGCAGGCAACCAACGTTGGTGCCCCTCAGTTTCAAATTGAAGCTTCTGCAGCCTCATTCCCACACCTGCGGATTCCTGGCTCCCTCTGTAAATCAGCAGCGCTCCACCCACTCAGGTTCCTGCCCTGCCTGTATGGCACCTTGTCCTCAGACTGTTGCAGCAGCTTCTGCAGCGGTCAGCTTGTCCCCTACAGCTCTGCCACCACCTGCCCACTGGCCTCAGCCCACCTGGGTCATCTGCATGGGAGAGTTCTTTGGAATGGTTGGAAGTTTCTGCTTATTTATCCTAAAACCACTCTTCCACTTAGATGCAGGGCCTTCTCTATGTTTTGCACCCCTGCTGAAAGAGTCAAACAGCTGAGGGGTGCTGGAAGGGGGGCAGGGTACGGGAGACCATCCACACTACTGACCTCCCAGTTGACCCTGCAAACTGACAGCCCTTGCCTCCACCCAGCAGGAGAAGTGGCATCGACGTGTGGTGCCATAGCACCTTCGTCTCGGGGTTCGGGGTGAGTGATCCACTCATTTTCTACCTCACACCACAGCTTCTCATGACACACCTGCTGCTGTCCTGGGGGGCAGAGAGGCTTTCTGCAGAGTGGGAGCAGGGGTAGGGAGTAGGCCAGAGTCACCCCTCGCCAGAGGGGCCTCCACCGCCCAGTTCTGGCTGCTCCTGGGACTCATTTCAGAAAGGCCATCAGACCTCAGTAATGTGTGGCCCACTGCCCTTCCTGAGAAGACACCTTGAAGTTTAGGCGGTGGCGGTGGTGGCGGTGGTGGCAGTGGTGGTGGTGGTGTTACAGATTCATTCACTCAACAAACATCATGCGCCTTCCATGTGCCCCAAACAGTGCTGTGTCCTTACTCTGCGCCCGCCATTGCACCAGGTCTCAGGGGATGGTGCTGAGGCTGTGGCCCTGCTCTCAAAGGCTTTGTCTCATTGTGGCAGGGAAGGCAGAGGAACAAGAACCTGCCCATTGCAGGGAAGTGTTCAGAACTAAGGGAAGGGGAGTGGCAGGAGGGGGATGGGCTGAGTGGTGGGGACACAATGTGCTGTACAGGGAGGACCTTCCAGTGGCCGGGTGCATCCCTCCAAGGGCAGAGGACCCCGCAAAAGGATGGCTGGGCATTATCCAGAAGCCTGAAAGAGGCTCATGTGGCTGGGTAGGGCTTGAGAGAGGGGCAGGAGAGGCTGTGGCAATATAGGAACCCATGACCGCCCCACCAAGTGTAGGGACCCGACCAAGGCCCTCTTGCAGTGCAGTCTTTTCCTTCTCCAGGGCCCCCCTCTAATGAAGCTGTCAAAGTGCAGTTGAAAGCACCCCTCAGAGCGCTCCCCAGGGGACCGAGTCAGTCCCTCCAGCCTCTGCAACAGAGGCTCTCTGCTGCGAAGTCCAAGTTGAAGTCCGAGTCGGCCCAGGGCTTTGAACTCAGCTGCGCCCAGCATGCTGCTTCCAGACCTACACCACCACCCGGAGAAGGTGGCCCATAAAAAGCACTCTTAAGACATTAATTCTGATCAGTGCCATCCACTGCCCTGGGAGATAGCCATATGATTTTGCCCTTTTCAGAGAGGAAGAAAGCTCAGAGAGGTTAAGGGGCTTTCCCAAGGTCACACAGTGAGTAGGTCGCAGAGCTGGGCCTTGAATTCTGGCCCTTTGCTTCTTGCATGGCTCTCTGTTCTCTCCCATCTCAGTTTTCCAAACCCTGCTGATTTTCATTTCCTCATCTTGCTGAGAAGTTGAGCAACAGCATAGACATTAAGTGGGCACGTCTGGCTGGGGCAGCTAAAAGGAGGAAACAGTGTCTCTGCTGGGGCCACCTTAAAGGAAATCGAGACCCCTGGGCCATGTGAGTGAAAGCTGGCCCCCTCTAGCACGAGGAAGGTCGCCTCTGGGGTCCCTTGGGAATACAGGGTTAGGAGTCCAGTTGCAGGGCCTGGGGTCCTCTGGGCAGCGTGGCTGTTGTGAAGGAGGTGGGGGATGGGAGGGGGAACCCGCATCACAGAAGCGAGTGGGGCACAGCTGGCAGGGGTTCGTTCCTGTTTCAAGCAGATGACACAATTAATTTGTATGAAGGGCATAGAAAAAAAGAAAGCAGAATTACCCATCTCCCCAAGGAGAAGATAGCACCAAATAAATAAATAAAAGAAAGCAGATGACAGGGAGAGAAAGCTGGATTTTAGAATGCTTTCCAGTTTTTCGTGGGGGGTGCAGGCAGAGATTACAGGGTGTGTGTACTGTGGGGGGGGTTGTTCTTGGTCTCCCGCTAATCTCAGTCTTTATTTTTATCTATCACCCTCATTTTCCATTCCACCTGTGTTCCAGGCCTGTCAGGGAGCCACAACCCACAAACTTGTATTTATTTAAATTTATTTTTGCATTTGTTCCTGTTAGTTGGTTTGTCCAGGCCACGGTTTCTCCTCTCAGACCCACCCCACGGCTCTACAAAGGTTGTGTTCCCGCAGCCTGCTCCTCCTGGGACCTCTCCTAGGCTTCTTTTCAGTCCATGGGTTCTTAACCCTTCGGGGGCGGGGGCCCACTGACCTCCCCACCGGTCACCCGTGACCCTAGATGAAGAAAAGTCTGCCTCTGTATTCTAGCTAAAAATCTGCACGTGTATTCTAGCTAAGGTCTGACTGCACTATTGCCTTCCCTTTAGTTATGGGTCTGAAAGCAAGCCATGGCTGTATTATATAGCAGTGTCTGTGACTTTGACCCCAAGAGAATCGCAGATATTTCCATATCACATTACAGGTGTCCCAAGAAACTTAAAATACCATTTACTCTCATCCCTGCTTGAAATTACAGCAGCTGTTAGATCTACTGCTAAATCTCATTGTTAAATGCATCCAAAGAGTGTATACACTATGACATCCTTTTACAAGACTTTTATATTAGTTCACTTTGTGGTCCCCTGTATTGTTTTATTTTATGGAATTAAAAACATTCTGGGAAGGGGTCCATGGCTTCAGCAGACTGTCAGAGGGGTCTGTGATCCAAAAGGATGAGGAGCCCCTCCCGAGTCTCTGTCCTCACCCGCCTTTGGCTCAAGGCTGGCATCTGCTGCCTCTTGGAGTTGGCATCCTTAGCTGCATGCCCAGGTGGGGTGGGTGAGAGCAGGGAGGAGACAAGACCATTGCTCAGTGTCACATGTTGAGCTGAGGGTGCATTTTCCAGCTCTAGACCTTCCGGGCTGCTGTGCAGCCGAGCCCTACACAGCATCTATTTGTGTACACGCAGTAGAGGTACATCCTTGCCCTCCCCCCGAAAGTGATTGCAGCTGACCTAACTTCTGCTGCTGATGTGATTCAGGTCTCTGATCTCCTTGTGCTGATTGTCCCAAGCAATTTGATTAGAAACCAAACTCAAGAAGCTGAGAATAGAGTGGGAGAGAGGGAGTGCCCGCTGCCAGCATCCTGTGGGGGCAGGTGTAGGATTCTGCACTCCGTGGATGGATTATTATCCCATCATCCAGACCCTTCTTTCCCCTCTGCTAGGCAGATAACTGGCTAGAAATCACCTACTACCCAGTGAATCCCCCAGGGGGTATAAAGGAAGTGGATGCCTCCAACATTCTGTACCCCTCCCCCCATGTGGGAGGGACTGCATCAGTGAAATCAAGCGGAGAGGAGGTAGGGAGTGAGACTCTTGTCCAGGGAGTGGCCAGGTCCAGGCATGCAGGGAAGAGGAGATCAGCATCCTTTTGATCCCAGCTACTCTTGTTTCTAGATTTCCCTGGGGATTCTGACCCATAGCAGGGGTTATATGTCCACCCAAGGCCATGTCCGCTGCAGTGGTACCCAGACTTCCTGTGTGAGCATCACTCCAGGGGGCAGGGGTACATGTTCAAAGCCCCTGTTGTCCCATAGCTTCTGCTCACATGTCTGGGGCCCCTCCCCCAAGATTTAGGCTCTCCAGGAAAACATCTGTTGCCTTCAGAGGCAATCCATTCTGGAAGGAGAGCTGGGGCAGCAGGGCAGCCCCGTCTCTACGTTTTCCCATTAATTTCTCCCCAGTTGCCTTCGCTGAGACTCTTATTACGATGATGATGATTATTAGGATTTTTCTGTCCAAGGCTACATCCCGTGGTGTGATTGTTCCAGCATGCTAAGCTCCAGCCTCCCTGAGGACCAGAGGGTGTCCTCAGCATGATTCAGACACCTCCTCATTTAGTCTCATCTATAAACATAATTAGCATGCTATTTACACAGGCCCCGGCCCTGGTGGGGGTGTGAAATGGGGGCCCATATGGCAGCTGTAGTGCCAGCACATCCCTCACCCCCTCCCCACCCCACTTCCTGTGGCTCCCAGCCCCAAGACCCCTCTGGTGGCTGGGTTTCATTTTCAAGTTGCATTTGGGGAGTTGTCCCCGTCCCCACCCCCACCCACCCCCAGGGCCCTGAGAAGGCCTGCATGGTGGGAAGTAGTGGGAATCATCTTATCTTCAGTTCACACCCCTGAAAGCAGTATCTGTCCTGCCTGTCTCCCTTGGATCAGAAGCAGAGCAGGTAAACCTAGCCTTCCATCATCTTCCCTTCTCCATCATTTCTTGGCTGGTTCATGCCCACCATGGTGCCCCTTCTCTGTGGGCACCAGGGACCTAAGTTGTACCCTTGAATGTGATTTCTTCCTCCCACGCTCCCCCGCTTGCCCCACCCCCACCCTGCCATGCACCTGGCAGTGTTTGATGGTTCTCTTGGCTTGAAGGTAGGTGGCTCGGCTCAGCTAGGCATTGTGCCTTGTGGCTCTCTCCATCACCAGGATCTTGGGCTGTGAGAAAGCCTAACGTACAAGTCACAGGAACTGAGATTCCTGTTGGGCAGCTGTGGCCAGTGTGGGCTACCGATCTGATCCCGGAGCCCATGCCTGGCTCCACTTCCCTGGGCTCCTGCTAACTGTCCTCTGAAAGAGGATGACGGGGCAGGGTAGGGGCAGAGGAACCAGGCATGTGCTGCGAGGCAAAGGTCAGGCCATATGATTCGTCCACAGAGACATGGGGCAGACCTCCCTTCCACTCTCTGGGCCTCAGTTTCTCCATCCGTTGAAAAGGAATTCATTAAAAGGGAATGAGCATGAGAAGAAATACATCAAGGTTGTCATATGTCTGCATCCCTGGCGAAGAGGTGCCAGGCACAGTTTCCCCGGCTTGGTCCTGACTAGGGCTCCTGCCACCAGGCAGATGACGCCTCCGCCCTTTACACGTGAACAAAACTAGGCTCAGAGAGGAACCTTCTACTGAAGGTCACAGAGCAGGGCAGAAGAGACTGAGGGGCTCACCAAGCACCCAGGGCAGCGGGCGCCCACAGGCCTGAGAAATGCCCTCACCAGATCTTTTATGTGTGGGGGAGTCCCTCCTTCCCTCATTTACTCAGCTGCCGGTGCTGTTCTGGGTACTGTCCACCAGGGAGCACAATGGCCCAGCCCTGGGCACTGTCCACCCCAGGGTGCAAGGCTAAAGAAGCAGGCGTGTATCATGGCAGGTGGTGCTAATAGCCATGGAGATGAGGGGTTACAGGAGAGCTAGGGAGGGGCAAGGACAGGCCAGGAGGCAGGCAGCATTGGAAGAGAGACCTCTGGAAGTGAGGGCAGTCATGGATGTCGGTGGAAGTGCACTCCAGGCAGAGGGGAGAGCCTGTGCGAGGCTCTGGGGCCAGAGGTGCTGTGCTCAGAGGAGCAGCCAGAAGCCACAGGCAGCAAGGAAATCGGAGAGACAGAGCCATGGTCAGGGCTTTGTCCTCAGGAGTGAGACAGGAAGCTAGCTACATGTGACGAGGGACTCTGTGCGTCTGAAGTTTCAAAAGAACGCTCTGTGGAAACCACCCAGATGTCCAGCGACCAGAGTTTCGCTTCCATTTGTCAAGGGTGATGGAAGGCGTAGGTTCACTTTCTCCACATTCACAGTTGATATGCTTGTTAGGCTTCCCCTAGAAATGCTGGACGGCAGATGGGGTTGCTGGGAGAGGGCCAGCACGCAGCTATGGAGTGGAGTCCCCAACTTATAGTATCTGGTGATCTCTGAGCTATAAATGCTCCATGGGCATCAAGCTGTGGACGACACAACCTCTGGTGGCTGTCCTGGACCCTAGAGTCTGGCTGTGGGCTGTGTGGGTCCCAGCTGGAGGAGGAAAGGGAAGCCTTGCTGTCTGCAGTGTATTAAGGGTCACCGGGGAAAGGGATGTGGACAGAGTAGACAGGAAGGTGGGCCAGCAGCCCTGGGGGACCCCGATCCTTCACCTTAAGGAAGGCGAGTCTGAGCCAGCAGGCGACTGAGACAAGAGCCGAAACAGGACTAGGACTCCGAAGATGGAGGACGCAGCCACCTGGCATCTGTCCATAGTCACAAATCAGCACTTGTATCTGTGTTTACTTTCTGTTCTCAGCATAATGACTCATTTCAATTGTCCTCATTAAGGCTGTCCAAACCCACCAACTTGCACTGAGCCTCTGCCAAGCTTTTTTTTTTTTTTGGTACCAGGAATCGAACTCAGGACCTTGTGCTTGCCAGGCAGGTGCTGTGCCGCTGAGCTATATCCCCAGCCCTGCTAGGCTTTTTAAAAAAAATCCACCTGGCCCTCCTCACTGCTGCTTCCAGAGCCAAGGATGGCATCGTGGTTAGAGATGCAGGCCACTAGCGTGGGGAGAATCATGCATCACCCCGAAGAAGCCGGTCTCAAATGTTGATTCCCCAACCTCAAAAAGTTCAGAGCCTCTAGGAGCAGATCAATGATTTCCAGGGGTTTAGTCCGAGAGAGGAGTGACTTAAAGGGAGAAGGCGCCAAGCTGGAGCACTGTTCTGTGTCCTGGTTGGATTGGGGTAACAAGAACCTGAACGTGGGTTAAAATTCATAGAACTGTATACCAAAAATGTCAGCTTTTCTGCATGTTAATTTTGAAAGTAAATTATGAAGTATTGAGGGTCTCATACCCCTCAAAAAAAGACGGAAGTGAGAGGTAGCCGCTTCTGGACTAAATAGCACCCTCCTCCCTCCTCCCCACCGGCATAGACCAGCCAGCCCGGGACACACAGCTTCCTGTGCAGCCAGGAAGACAGGCTGCATGGCCTTCAATGTCTCTGCATTGGGAGTTTGAACCTCCTTCAGCCAGCGTTCAGGAGCCATTGCTGGTTCTTGAGCGTGAGTGACAGCCTCAAAGCTGTACGTTAGGTCAATTAATCTGGTACACAAGGAGAATGGAGACAATGGCTGAGGGCAATGGTAGAGAGCACAGAGTAGGGGCTGGGCCCGAGATCTGTAGAGAGGTTCGGGGTGGGGTCTGTGGGGAAGGCAGGGTCAGGATGAGCCTAGGGTTTGCAGTCTGCTCAATGGGAGTGACAAAAGCTCAAAAGGGCAGGCTGGGGAAAGGATAGGTGGGGGTGCCACCAACCTGATGGGCAGTGCCAGGCTTCCTGGTTTAATCCTAGAGCTACATGTGAATCCCTCCACTCTCGCTTGCTGCTTCTGTTTGTCTTTGAGTCTAATCCTCCGTCTCTCCCTCCTCCTGTGTCTCCACCTCACCCCCTGTACACTTCCAAGCAGACACACACAGTGAGTGGGTTCCATTCATATGTTTACCCTGTGTCCATCCATCCACCCATAGTCACTATTTAAGGTGCTAAGTAGGCAGGGTCTTCTGCAAGCCCAGGCAGCTGAGTGACAGGTAGGGCTGTCACCAGGCATGATTGCCCCTCTGCCTGGAGCCCTGTGCCCTGTCCACCCCAAGACCTGTTCCTTAAGACATCTGCGGTGTCTCTGTTCATGGCGAGGGATCCCCCAGCTGGGCAGTGCTCCCTGGCAGAGGCTGGGAAGGGAAGGAAGATACAGTCACTATCTGCTCTTGGCCATCAGGATGCCAGCCTCATGGCCTCCTCTGGCAGTGGGATCTCGACTTTGAACTGCAGGCCGAGAGGGCAGTTTGCTGAGGTTGCAAAGCTGGTCCAATGCAGGGCTCACTCCCCACCCCTCCGGCCCCTGCACCCCTCCAGCACCTCCCTGCCTCCTGGAGGTGTAGAAAGATGAACTCGCTATTGGAGGGGAGGCAGGGGAATGCAGAGCCTGTGAATAGCGGCCCGCAGTGTCTCCTCCTGATTTCCATAAGACATTGAAACGTCTTCATTTTGCCACGCATTTCCCTCTCCATGGGGACAGGGAAATGGTTTAGCATGGTAGGTAGTCAGAGCCAGCCAGCTGCTGAGATTGTGGGAGAGCCAGCTCCCAGCCTCACCCTCCCCTGCCTGCTGTGTCCAAGGCTAACTATCCTCTGCCTGCCCTCCAGCCCCACCCTCCTCCCTACTAGGACCCCTGTGGGGGTGCGGTTCTGAGCTTGGAAGAGCCTGGGACATTGCCCTTCCCCCTGCATTTTGAACTGTGTATCTCCGAGGACACTTACACTCCACTTGAGCCCCCTGCCCCAACCCCAGCCAGAATCTAGGTGCAGAGTTTGTCAGTGGAGCAAGGGAAGGGGTTGACTGGTACGTGGGGAGGTTCTGATTGGCAGATCCTGATCAGAATGGCAGAGCTTCAAGTTAGGATCACAGCCACCTGTTCTGGGAAGCGAGGACACCTTGCAAGACAGAGCCTTCCAAATAGGGTCCCATGCTGGAGGGAGAGACAGAGGAAAGGGACATGGCCTGGCTTTCCTAGGATCATGGGCATCATAGCCTGGGGTCCTGGAATTAATCTGGGGCCCCATAAGTCCTATACAATGCCTTCGTCCTTTGTACAAGGTACCAGTAGCTCTTGGGGCTAGAAAGGTCCCCGAGGCCCTGGGTCTTCCACATAAATCTTGTCCTTTGGCCATGCCCACAGGCATTATGAAGGGAGTCTCACCCTCCTTGCTGGCCCCCCTCAGGCCACTCCACTTCAGTAAGAACCCACTGGGTTCATTGCTCTGGTCCCTAGAGGTCCAAGCAGCGCAAAGATTGGACTCTCAGAAGAAATGGCTATTTGCTTGGGGCACAGAAATGAGGTCAGAGTGGGCAGTTAACTCTGGGGTTGGGTACAGCAAGTGGCCATATCCTGCAGACACAGGTGGCACCTGGGACCTCCAGACAGGACCCACCCAGAGCAGGACAAGGGAGAAGCATGTGCAGCCCTGTGCCCATCCTCACTGGCAGAGGATCATTGCCTTTATGGGTGAACTTTGGGGCGGGGGATGAGCCTGAGGTCCAAGTAGCCTTGGGGAGCTCCCTTGGGAAGTGAATGGTCAGAGCCCCTTCATGCAGAGCGCATGACCAAGTCACTGAATGCCTGGCCATGTGCCCCTGCCAGCTTCTCATGGACAGGCCTTGTACAGTTGGGGACCTGCTGTCCTCGTTTGCCTGCCATCGCCCAGGTTTTAGCACTTTAATTTCCATATCTTGGGAACCCTCTCTGCCCCAGGCAAGCCAGGCCAGCTGGTCACTTAGGGGCAGTCCCCCATCTTCTTTGATTGAGGCCTGCTAGGTGACCCACTGCCAGGGTGGGGAAACTGAGGCTCTGAGCCAGGCAAAAGTGGAATTGAAGAAGAGAAAGAGACAGCAGGGTTGAACAAGCACCCGTGTGATGTGGGCTTGCTGAGACCCCAGAGTTGGGACTCTGTGCCCAGGAATGAGGGGGACAAGGAGGGCACGAGGAGACACATGGTCAGGTGTAGCTGGGCTTTGGAAGCGAGATTCCAAAACAGTGCACTGTGGCAATGGGCTTCAAATTAGGAAGCCAAATTCAGAATCACCTGTCCCTTGTTTGCCTTAATGCACATGGTAATTTATTTCCCAGAAGAGCCAGGGCTGGCTTCGGGGCCACTGTGATCCCCCTGAAGGAGGGAGGGGGGTGTGCATGCACAGACGAGGAGCACCTGCCTGCCTTGCGCCCTCTTTACGCACGGATAATACACACATCTGTGAGGAAAATGACGGCTCTCTAGTATTCTTCCCCCAAAGTGCCAGCTGCCAATCGGATTGAATTAGATTTCACAGGGGTTTTTGCAATACATGGAATTCACCAGCAAATTACTCTTAAAGAGGGAAAATCAATCATTTGGAGCAGAGATAAGCTGAAGGCAAGGCAGCCTCGGATTGATCCCGTCTGTGCAGGCGTGTGTGGAATTCAACAGATAACCTAGGGGTGGGGAGGAGGGGACAGAAGACAATGGTGGAAGGGAAGATGGGGAGAAGGAGAAAGAGGTGCTTCTGTTTGGGGTGCTGTAAAAACCACCGTGGACTGAGGGGCGTATCAACAACAGACACATTTCCTCCTTCTGGAGGCTGGGAAGTGTGGTGAGAGCCAGCTTTCTGGTCCATGGATGGACATCTTGCTGTGTTCCCATGTGGCAGAAGGGGCGAGGGTAACTCTGGGTCCCTTTCATAAGGGCTCTAATCTCATTCACAAGAACCCTGCCCCTGTGACACAATCCTTCCCGGGGTTCCACCTCGTTGGGGATTAGGATTTCAGCAGGTGGATGTGGGGTGGGACACACTAACAATCTATGGCAAGGGAGATGAGACCAAGGGAAGAGAAGGAGAGAAGAAAGACACAAAAGGATAGCAGAGAGCAATGAGAGGGGGAGAAGGGAGGGGGAGGGACAGGAGGGAGTGCTTGGCTGGAGGAGTGGAAAGCAGTCTGAAAGATGCAGCAGGTGTTAAAGGGCTCTGAGAGGATGGCCCAGGCCGAGCTTCCTGCTGTACAGATCAGGAAACTGAGGCAGAGAGAAAAAAGAGCCTTTCCTAGTCATCCAGGAATGAGTAACAGCTGCAGAGACCCCAGAGCCAGGCTGCTAGCCTGAGCCAGGGCATCAGGGCCTCTGAGCCCCTAGTGGCCAGGCCAGCCTGGAACACAAAGAGAAAGACAGCAGGCTGAGCCACCACACAGCAGCCATGTGATGTGGGCTTCGCTGGGTCCCCTGGGCAGAGCTAGGAGGACAGGGACAGTGACCCCCACAAGGCTCCTTCTAGTGAACCACAAGGCCCTCTTGGCTGGGAGGTGAGACAGGTGGCCTGGGGAGGCCACAGGGACAGAGAAACCCTTGACCCACTTGGGTGCTGGGGCAGGAGGGGAGATGAAGGACGAGGAGATGCCTGCCTCCATCCAAGGTGCACTTGGCCATGTCTGATTGGGTTAATTCAGCAAAAGGATGGACAAAGGAGTGATAAAGAATACAGCTTTGTGGGCTTTGATTTTCTGCTGGTCAATAGCATGGATCAGACCCACAGAAAGCACAGTGAGGGAGGGAGGGGCCTGCGGCTCCTGTATCCCTTCATCCACGCACACATCCAAGCTCCTGTTGTCCTCCCCTTTTCTTCCTGGTCTGTGTAGAAATTAGCCCCTCCCCAGTGCCCGGGCCCGGGCTCAGGCCTTCTGAGGCCATTCTCTTTCTTGTGCACAGCGTTCCCCAGCTCTCCTGTGGAGGGGAATTGAGGTTCTCTTTGGGAGGGACGTGGTAGTTCCCAGGGTGAGAGGAAGGTCCCCTGGCATTTGAGGTGCAAAGGAAAGAACACACAAGGCCCTGCCTCTGGGACTTTCCTGTCTGGGGCATGAAAACATCATGCACGTGTTCACAGAAGGTGCTGGCACAGAGAGGCTCCTGCTCCGTTTTATCCTGTCCGATGCTTTTCTCTCCCCACCTCACAGATGGGGAAACTGAGGCTCTGGGACTAGAAGTGAGTTGCCCCAGATGACACAGCTGGGAAGGGACTCAGCCTATGCCCCAGCTTTGAATCCCGCTCCCTGTCCTGCATCACACGCTGGGTCCCTGACCCAGTCACCACCCTGAGTGCCAGGGGAGAGAGCAGGACCAACCAGTGTCACCACAGCAGGGCTGAGCTTTGGGGTGGGGGCAGCTGGAGGGATGGAGGAGGCTGGGCACCCAGGGAGGGAGCCCAGAGTGCTGCGGGTCAGGCCTCCTCCCTCTGGGGCTCCAGGGCATCAGCAGAGGGAAGCACAGGTGCCCACAGCAGGGCCCAGCCTGGATCCACCTTCAGAACCGGGAAAGGTGCTGGTGCTGTGTTAGATGCTGTCTTCTGCCTCCCTCCGGGGGCTGTGGGGGCCTATAGAACCCCCCCATGATAAACTCCATGCAGAACCGAAACCCCAACCCTGAGCCAGGGGACCAGCAAAGAAGGCAGGGAGGGTCTGTTCTGGGCCGGCGGCCCCTCTCTGATGGCCCTGAACCTCCAGGAGTGGGAGCAGCCGGCAAGGTTAGGGGAGCAGAGAAGCAGTCCCTTCTGGTAGCTGGCTGATAAGGCACTGCCCTCCATGGGGGGCTGGAAGGCTGCAGTCACCAGGGGCAATGGGGATGGGACATCGAGGAGCCAGGAGTGGTTTCCCACATGCATCCCCCTTCCCGTAAATAAATAGATCCAAGTGCAGTCACCAGGCCTCCCCGCGGGCAGCCAGCGGCTCCCAGCCTGCTGCAGCTCTGGTGCCAATCAGCCTCTCATCACCTCTCCCAGCTGGAGCAGAATTTCATCCACCAGGCCCTTCTCCACACGCACTGGGGCTCCTTTTGATGTCCTCTTTATCTCCCTTTCCAACAAAATCGCCCCTCCACAACTTGGAGTGCGTCTCCTGCCTCCTTCTCTGCACCCCCTGCTCTACGGAGGATGAGGGCATAGAGGAGGCCCAGTGGGCCCCAGCCTGGCCTTCGCTCCCTGACTTTGGCCTGGGAAGGGGGTGGAGACCTCTTCCCTGCCAGCTCAGAGCAGAGCAGGATGGACCCCACTGTGAACGTTTCCTCTGCCGCCAGTCATGTGGCAGGAACGGTTGTTACCCTCTCTAGCCTCAGTTTCCTTCTCTGAGAAAGGGGCAGACTGACTCTGATGCCATTGAGCCCTGGTGAAGACTGGTAGAGGTTCTGGCACACACAGTTGGGGATTGGCAGGCGGAAGCTGTGTGATAAAAGGCTCCTGGCTCCGGCTGCGGTCATGGGGGGGTTTGCATGTCTCCCTCACACACGCCCCCAGCCCCAGGGCTGACAGTCACAACTGGGGCTAGGCAGGAACAGCCCTCTGGGCACATTCTGGGAGGGACGGGCTGAGCACTGGTGACCCGGGGGACTCTCAGGACAGCAGCACACATGGTCCTGACAACTAGTGTCATGCCTAGGCAAACTCCACCCTCGGAGGCAGAGCAGAAAGAAGCCATGGGGCCTCGTTCATTGAGACCCACAGAGCTGTCCTGCAGGAGCCAGAAGCTCACCCAGAGGCTTGTCCCCTCTGGGTGCCCTGTCCAGCCAGGTCCTTACCCTGAAGCCACACTGAGCTCACAGCAGGCGTCACTTCAGTCCCCCACTGCTGACCTCAGTGATTGGGACAGCCCTTTCCCCACATGCTTCTGCACTACCTCCGTACAGGCACATGGAGCCGATCGAAGTCCTTCAGTCTCAAACTTGCTTCTTCGCTGGCATCGCCCTGTCCTGATGGCTGTCACCCTAATAGGCACCAGGATCCCTAGAGTGCTGGGCCTGCCCCAGACTTTCCAGTGCCTAGCCCCAAAATAGGAGTCTCTAACCAGTTCCTGGGGCAAAATCTCTGGCCCGGGTTCCAGGCCCCTGCAGCCTGGTTTCCTGGGCCTACAGTGTCACCTACACACATAGTATTAACTCCCCTGATTGCTCTGTGCCTCTCCCTTGCTTGCCCCTCCTGGACCCCTGTGGGTGCCTCAGTGCTCCCTGGCCCCACTGTTGTCCTCCCTGGCTCTGCAGCACAGCTCCTTGGGAAGCATGGGAAAAATGCAGGTGCCTGGGTCCCATGCCCAGGAGACTGACTCGTGGCCCTGGGTCTCTGCGTCCCACACTGGCAGTTCTAGTGCCTCCAGGCCGTCCCCTTCATGTGGCCCCCAGTATACCCCTGCTCCAGGACTGCTCATGGAAACCAACCGAGACCTCAGGGTGTCGCCTGCCTGGGTCTGTCCCTGCAATCTCTCAAGCTTCCCTACCAAACCCTTGCAAGCAGTAATAAATTGCTATTCATTCCCAACCCTGCACCACTGCCCGGGCCAGTGGCTCTCAAAGGGTGAGAGCCACCAAAGGGCAGAGAGCCATCTCTGCCGCCATCAGCACCACCTGGAACTTGGGTCAGAAATGCTCATTCACAGGCCCCGGCCCAGACCCATGCAGTCTGCAGGTTAACAAGCCATCCAGGGGACTCTCAGAACTTGGTGCTTAGAGCCACCTCCTCCACCTGGAAGCCCTTCTCTGCTGGTCCAGAAACCAGCACCTAGCTAGGCATGGTGGTGCGGGTGACACATGCCTGTAATCCCAGCACTTGGGAGGTTGAGGCAGTAGGATTGCCGCAAGTTCAAGGCCAGCCTGGACTATAGCAAGACCCTGTCTCAAAAAAACAAACAAGGGCCAGTGAGATGGCTCAGTGGTGCAAGCGCCTGCCTGGCAAGCGCGAGGTCCTGAGTTCGACTCCCGGAACCCACATAAAAGTAAAAGAAGGACCGGTGATATCGCTCAGTGGCACAAGCGCCTGCTGGCAAGCGTGAGGCCCTGAGGTCGACTCCCGGTACCCACATTAAAAAAAAAGGGGGGGGGGACAAAAACCTGCACCTTCCCACCTTCCCAACACTGCCCTTCTCAGGGCTGCCTCTCCTAAGACTCGGCCCCGGAGTGCCCAATGTTACCATTCCCTGGTGACTGAAATCACTGACCGTGTGGCCAGCGCAGTCCTCGCTGCGGAGGGGATGCTCACCCCAGTCCTGAGCTCTGCTTCCTCTGGCCTGGGAGGCAGCATGCCCTGGCCTGGGTGCTGGACCCGCACCCCTCTCCCCACCCTGCTGCCAGCTCCCTGTGCTTCCTTGGGCGACTCATTCAACCTCTCTGAACTGAATGTCCATCCCCTATGACTCTTGGGAAGAGGGTCACACAGGGTGACACATGAAGAAGAGCTCCTGGAACCTTAGCACCTACTGCATGCCAGGCTCTGAGGTGGATTTTCACTGTGTGAGGCCCATGATCTGTGGCCTCAAGGGCTCCGAATATTTCAGAATGACCGCAGAGGGGACTGAAGGTGTGATGGAGGCACCCTGCAGCCACTGAGAGAAATGAGGCAAATCCTTGGTGCTTCCCAAGTAGCTGGTACTGTGCCTAGCAGTACGTACTCGATAAATGTGTGCCCTATTGCTGTTGTCCTTGTCAGCAGCAGCTTCTATATGGACAGTTAGAAAGCAAAACATAGTTTTTGTTTTGTTTTGTTTCACTTTGCTTTGCTTTGCTTTGCTTTGTGATACTGGGGATTAAACTCAGGGCCTTTGCATCTCCAACCTTTTTTTTTTTTTTTTCCATGTGCCAGAATCTTACTAATCACTAAATCACTAAGTTGCACAGGCTGGACTCAAATTTACAATCCTCCTGCCTCAGCCTCCCAGAATGGTGGGATTATAGGAGTTCACCACTGTGGCCACCTTTGAAACATAGTTTTAAGTGAACATATCTGTCCCAAAGCAATGTGTATAGGGTGCCAGTATGCCCGTCAGAGGGGAGAGGCATCTGTCTCACTGTATGTAGATAGATAGATATCACATTGAACGGATTTCCCAGGAAGGAGGCCAAGCACAGGCTGTAGCTCTTGGGTCTGGCTCTGGTGAGAGGGTGCTGGGTGTGTGCCCTTTACGCCTTTGAGCTATTGGAAGATTTTTCACATCTCTGTGCACTGAATCACAGACGTTTTCCGTGTTAGGAAAATAAAGTCGTGACCGCCCTTGGGCTGCTTCCTGAAGGGAGTTCTCCAGGCTCCAGGGCACAGGACACAGGGATATGGTCCCTCACCACCCAGCCCATGCTTGTGGCTGCCCGATGTGGAGAGCGCTCCTGCCCCTCCTGTCCCTGCCCTCTTCCTGGGTCCTTGCTGTTGCTCCTCTCCTCTGCTGCCCAGCTCGCCTCTCCTTGGCTCCCGAAGCAGTGGCCCTGGAATTGGACCGGGCTGCCTCCCTGGAACAGGGTGATGTCCTGACCCTGCACCCAGATTCACTGTCTTCTCTGGTTCCTTCCCCCCACTCTCGGCTCCTTCTCTCCGGCTCCTTCTCCCTGTCTCCATACTCTTTGCCTGGCGACTCCTACTGGCAGAACTTGGTAAGTGAGCTTCAGAGGGGCAGGGCAGGGCTGGGGGCTGGGTGGGCACTGTGGGGAGGGCACAGCCCAGCCACCCCCACCCTTGGGGGCCTCCAGGTCCTGTAGCCCAGGGGCCAAAGTGCAGGGGAGGGCAAGGCATTGGTGTCACCTTTCAGAGCTGTCACACTCTACCGATTTTGGCTATTAGTGCCCCTTTGGGCATTTAATTGATCCCCTCCGTCTGCCGGGATGGGTTCCACGGCAGAGGGAACGGAAAATTCTGCAGCCCCCATGCTGGGGAGCCCCGCTACCTGCCTGGATCCCAGGTCAGCAGGAGAGGGCTGTCGCAGCTCAGCTCCCACCTCCCGTGAACCCTCTGTGCCAGGGCCGGCCACTTGATTACTTCTCCCTCTCCCTTCCGACCTGTCCCTTTGTCTTTCCTCCATCTCCCCGCTGGGCCTTGTGCTGGCAGTTTCCCCTCTCTCCAGGGGAGGTTCCAGCAGCAGAAAAAGCGAGCAAGAGACAAGAGCCAAACTGCAGAGGGCACATTGTGGGCATCCTACAGGGTGATGAAAGCAGAGAGAGCCAGGGAACACTTCCCAGGCCTCAACACAGGCAGGAGATGGGGCTGGGAGTGGGCTGGTATCACCCAGGAAGGAAGGGGCTCGAGGCAGGGTGGGCAAGCCCTCTCAGCCTGTGCCTCCTCCACCACTCCATCAGGCAGCACCCTGCTGCCTCCCCTCCCATGCCCTCTGCACCTCCAGCCAGTGCCTCTCTGACCGCTGTCTCTCCGCTCGTGATACAGGGCCTAAACAGCATGTTCGAGGTGTACCTGGTAGGGAACAACTCCCACCACTTCATCATCTCCCCCACCTCCGTCCAAGGGAAAGCAGATATCCGCATCCGGGTAGCCATCCCGCTGGACTACGAGACTGTGGACCGCTACGACTTTGATGTAAGCTCCCCCCATCTCCTTGGGTCAGGTGGGGGATTTGGGGGAGGCAGGGGAGGAGTGTAACATCATCTCCATAAATCCTACCTCCTACCTCTCCCCATCTTCCCTGTGGATCTGACCCAGAGAAGCTCACAGAGAAGCAGGGTTCTGGCTGAGCCTCCCCTTTGCAAGGAGGACAAGGACGTATCCAGGAATTGGGCAGAATGTCACCAGTCCCCATGGTAGCCCCAGCTCCCATCTCCTGCCAACCTGGCCCCATCACCCCTCCCCGAGAGCAAAACCAGTGGCCAGCACTGGCCGCAGGGAGCAGGGATGGGACTCACTCACGGCAGCACACAACTGGGATGGGCAGGGACCTGCCCAGGTATGAGGAGGACTCATGAGGACAAAGGCTCATGAGCAGGTGGGAGCTGACCCAGCCCACACCCTGCTCCCGCAGCTCTTTGCCAACGAGAGTGTGCCTGACCACGTGGGCTATGCCAAGGTGAAGATAACTCTCATCAACGAGAATGACAACCGGCCCATCTTCAGCCAGCCACTATACAATGTCAGCCTATACGAGAATGTCACCGTGGGCACCTCTGTACTGACGGTCCTGGTGAGTCCCTGCCATCCTGCAGGGCCATGAGCCCTCAGGCAGACCATGGGCGGTGGCCAGTGGTGTTCCCAAGGACTCTGGGCAATCAGAAGGCTGTGTGTGTGGACGTGTTAGTCTGGACTCTCCAGGATGGCCTCACTTGGCCAGGGCTGCGGCATGGAAAAGGGCCAGGCTGGAGGAGGAGGATGCTTTGGTGTTCTGCCTTTTCCCTGAGAGGAACTGATTTGGGTGCCCCAGTGGGTGGGACAGGTTGCAGCTGTCTCTGAGGAGGGTGACGTGATGCTCCCTATCTGAGCACAGGCACCAGGAAGGAAGGGGCTCCTTGGAGGTGCCTGGGCAACCCCCACTGCCCTTGCTAGGACTTGTGCTTTGACAAGGGGCCCCTTCCCAGCATCCCTTTATATCAGTCCTCTCTCTGTTTCTGTCTTTCTGTCTCTCTCTCTCTCTCTCTCTCTCTCTGTTGCAAAGGACAAAAACCTTTAAGTGGTTCAAGTACAAAGAAAAAAGATTGGCTGATGTAACTTGAAGGTGTAAGTGATTTCAGGCATGGCTGCATCCAGGCATTCAGTTGAGCAGGAGCCTGTCTTTAGCACTCGGCTCTGTCTCTGTATTGGCTGAGGGGCGCCAGCACCTCCAGGCTTGCTTCTTACCAGTTTATCAACCTTAGTGGAGGAAAACAAATCTTTTGCAGTAGTTCCAGCCAAAGTCTGAGAACTGATTCTCAGCTTGTTGGGCCATCTTGGAACCAATGGCAAGGATTTGGATATGCCAGGGATAGGTCATGTACCCCCTAGGGGATCCAAGGGTTGCGGGGGTGAGTCCAAATTACCTGGGCTGAAAATGGGGAGGAGGCACCTATAATAAAATTGGATTGGATGCTGAGTAAACCAAAGTGGTAGATGTTGCTTTATAAGTTCAAGGCCATGCCCATACTATGCGCTCAATAAATGTTAAACTCACTGTGGCCCCTCCCTGTCCACCTATGGCCCCCAGAGTCCTTGCTGCCATTTCCTGCTCCAAACTGACACTGCCTGCCGTACCAGGCCCCCCACTCTGAAGTGTGTTTACTCTGCAGACAGATGGTATAGAACTGTGCGGAGCCCCCGGGCCCTTCCCATCCTACAGTTATTAATATTTCAAGCAGATGTTTAGCTAGTCAGGCCGTCAGACGTAGCAGCAAGTCTGATGCTGCTGTTCTCCCCCTGCCTGCGTCCCTGGCCCATGGCCTCCAGCTTCTCCAGTGTGCTCCAGCAATACATCACCTGCTGCCTGAGGCCCCCCACCTGCCTGCAGCCTGTCACGGCCACCTGAGAGCTTGGGCCAGCAGCTCCAGCTTCCCATGCACCCCCAAATGTAGGGAAGGGCACCTCAGCAGCCTGCACTTGGGAGGCCTAGCAAGGCACAGAGGCCCCATCCCCCAAAGGTGAGAGACCACGTGAGGAAGAATCTGATGTAGGCTCCAGGCTTGGGTGGAGGGGAGTCTGTCTTGGGGCTCTCACTTTGCACCCCTGAGTCTCATGGCCCTAGGGAAGGGCTGGGGACAGCCATGGAATAAGGGCAAAGTTAGTGTGTGAGCACAGTGTGCCTTGGCTGGTGGCACCACAGACAGGTGCATGCGCCTGCTCCTGACGGCCAGGGGAGCAGGCCATGGTGGCCATGAGCCAATCCCTTCACCCTAGGCTTTGTCAGAGCTGGATCAGGTCCTGGGCCTGTTGGGGACCCACCTGACCTGTCTTGGTCCCACTTGCTCCATACATCCCTTCATGTGAGCAGGTGAGCTTTGCCTCCTCTGGGCTGCCAAGGGCTCTGCAGAGCTGCCAGACCCAGCCACCCGTGGTTCCCAGCTTCCTGCAGCCATGCCTCGCTGGCCTCCTCCTCAACCCAGGTTTGTGGACCTGTGAAGCTGTGAGGAGTCGTCACAGTGGTGATCAGCTCTGGCTTCCAGGCTCCCCGGGGTGCTGCCTGAGCGCTGGCAGGTGGCAGGTTTCCCAGCCACACCCTGCTTTGTCCCCCGGCCCATCCATTCTGCACTTAGACCTGGGTTGGCCCCATCTCTCCACACCTATTGCCGCAGAGGGGCTGAAGTTATAGCTGCCTGCTCGGGGACTGTGAAATTCCTTCTCCCTGACCTTTTCTAGGATGTTATTAAAATGTTTCATGGGCAGTTGTGTCAGGAAAAAAAATTACAAAGAGAAGGAAGATGTTTTAATTTGTACCGAAGGCTAGAGCAGAACCTGCTGCGAGGGGACTCCTCAGCCCCCGCACTGGCATGGCCCTGCTTCTGTGCCCGGTCACTTGTGCAGGAGAGGTGGCACTGGGAAGTTGTGGCAAGGGGAAACTGGCTGTCACTGCCAGCCTGGGCATCCCAGCTGGGGTGGAAGAGCCAGACCGCTCACCTCCCTGCTCTGTGAATCTCCCTGGCCTCTGGTTACAGCAAGAAGAATTTCCACTGGGAGAGAGGAAAGAGTGGGGACCTCAAGTTCAAAGGCTTGACCTTGAGCCCAGCTCGGCTCCAAGTTGACATCATGGGACACAAGAATTGCTTCCCTGCTTAGCACCTACCCTGTACCAGAAGGAAGATGGACTGAAGTGTGCCTGTGCCCAGGCTTAGTGACCGGGGCGACCTCCGAGGACTGTGATGTTTGCTGCTGCCGCTGCCGCTGCAGTAATGACACTGCTGCAGTCGCTGCCATCACCAAGTCCTTGCTGTGCTGCACACTTTATACGCATTGTTTCTAACCTGTTAAGGTACTGAATCCTCGCTTACAGATGAGGAAACAGGTTCAGGAAGGTTAAGTGACTTGCTCAGGGTCCCAGGGCTAGTAAGCAGCTAACCTATCACGCACACATCTGACCATTCACTAGGAGGCTGCCTTTGTGAGGCTCTGTGCTGGCCACAGAGGAGCTGGGAGGAGCCGCTGCAGATCCCAGGGTATGAGCCACATGGTCACTCTGGCTGCTGTGTCCTGGTGACATTCTGGACCCTCTGGCACCGCCAAGTGAATCTCTGCCTCTCTGGCGCCAGAGCTGTGGGAACTTTCCCTTCACTGGGGACACCAGGTCAGGGAGACATGAGCACTTCGCTCAGGGGACCAGGGCGCTCATGACAACCCAGAGCTGTCCTGGGTAGGAAAGGTTGGCTGGAAGGCGGCAGAGCCAGGAGGAATGGCAGCGGGAGTTTGGCCTCTCAGGGTGACTGTTCCGGAGATGGGTGGGCAGGGTGTGCACAGGGGGGTGAGTTGTGTTCGTGGGGTGTGCTAGCGTGGTTTCCATTACTATAATGAAATACCAGAGACAAGATATGAAGAAAAGTGTTCTATTTAACTCAGGGTTATGGAGGCTGAAAGTCCAAGCCTGGGTCAGAGTTATCCTGGGAGGACCCAGAATCCACTTTTGTTTTGTTTTGTTTTTTTCTTTTGTGGTACTGGAATTTGAACCCAAGGCTTTTGCACTGAGCTACATCCTAAGCCCTTTTTTATTTTTAATTTTGAGACAGGGTCTCGCTAAGTCATTAAATTGCCTGGTCTAGGCTTGAAATCGTGACCCTCCTGCCTCAGCCTCCCAGAGTACTGGAATTATAGCTGTATGCCTCTCTAAGCCTGGCTTCAGAATCTGGCTTTACTGTGGGGAGAGCACTCTGGGACTTGGCTTCCTTCCTACCAAGTGAAAAAGTAGTTCCTGCCCAGTGTTCCTGGGTTGTCTGTACACTGGGTGCAGTGACATTGATGTATGTAGTTAAGACTTACAGATACGAGGAGCGGCTTTTATTATCATTGGCCTTAAAAGTCCTGTCTGGCTGTCTACTACCCTGTCATTGTGGGCCAGCCCAGGTAAGCCAGGGTGGGCCCTTGACAAGCCTCTGGGACTAAGTTTCCTCCTCTGTGATGCAGGGGAGATTGTGACAGTTAAAGGTGTTCGTGGAGACGTGTAGCACAGAGCCCGGCCTGCAGCACACCCAGGAAGTGGCAGCTTGCCACGCTGAACCTCCTGGCTGAGCCTCCTGGGACTACCAGCCCAGGTGGGGACACCACCCTCCTGGCCCTTCCCTGGGCAGCTCCAGGCAGGTGACTGGGCAGGGCACTGCCTCTCTCAGGGCCTCCTGTCCCCATGAGGCCATCATTTCAGTTTGCTGTGCCTGGGAGGGAAGGGGAGGCCCTCTTGCTGTTCGGTTTCCTCCCTCATGTGATGTCCCCTCCCAACGCTAGCCTCCAGAGCCCCCTATCTGCCCTGACTCTCCCTCTCCAGTGCCGTCTGGCAGTGTGGGGAAGAGTCCCAGGGTCTCCATCACCCCCCCTCCTGGAGCCACCTGGCTTCCCTCCTGCCCAACCCAGGACCTCCCCGGCCCCTCTCTGGCCACACATCAGCAGGGAGCCCTGCTACATGATGCCAGTCAAGCTGCCCCTTGTCCCTCCCTGTCCCCCTCCCCAGTGAAGGCCACAGTGGCCAAAGGGAAAGGCTGGCTGTGAGGTTGCTGCTGCAGGGCCTGGCTCCCAGCTGGGGGGCTGCCCGGCACCCCCACCCACCCCCACGGCACTGAACCAGGCCAGGTGATGTGGGAAGGCCACCCCGCTCCCCCGCCCTCTGGCTCCTAGCAGAAGGGCGTGTTGCCCTGAGGCATGGTGGAGACCTCTGGGCTGCATCAGCCACAGTAGGGAGCAAGAGTTTGAAACCAGACCCAGGCTCAAACCCTGGCCTGCTGCTTGCTGTCTCTGTGACCCTGAGCGGTTGCTTCACTGTGTCCTGAACCTGAGTCTCGAATGTGCAGTAATACTTGTCCCGTGATTGAGAGAGGTGGGGGATCCAAAGGTCTCAGTGTGCTAGAAGGACCAGGGTAAGTGACAGCTGTGTGGCATATACCATGGTTGTTCCTCTCACCCACACTGAGGTTTGGTCCATCTTCGCCAGCGCTGCAAGCAGATTCAGGGTGCTGGCTCTCCAACCTCGGTCTCTTGGTTCCTAGGTTCCCTGCTTTGCCGCCGACTTTCTGGACCCTGCACTGGGTTCCACGTTCTGCGGTCGTCATCTAAAATTCTGAGTGCCTTTTGAGCACGGGGCCCTGCAGAGCACGTAGCTTGCCTGAGCTGCGGGAGTTTTATAATTAATTCTCTGCTCGGAGAAACTCAGTGGCTATCCATGATTTTATCCATTCTTCATCTGCCAACAACAAACACTTACTTTGTGCCTGCTCTGAGTGAGGTCTGGGCCACAGCCCTTTTGCCACACTCGAGGATTTGGGGGTAACGAATAGGAGAGGTCCTGGGGGTCCAGCTTCTCTGCTCCCCCAGGTCTGGATGAATCCTCCAGCGGAGGCTGGGCCAGCAGGGCCAGGTGCCTGGACAGGTCCTTCCAAGGACGGGCTCAGCTGAGCTGTGCCCTGGGCAACTCCGTGTGGCCTCTCCATGTGGCTGGGGCAGCTTTTAGCATGGGGTTCTGAGCAAGAGCACCCCAGAAGGGGCCCCAAGAGAACCAGGCAGAAGCTGAATCTGTGTGGCCCATTCTGACCTGGGCTCAGTCACTAGCATCATTTCTGCTGAATTCTCATAGTTCTGAACCAGTGAGGCAAGGTCACATCCCAGGGGAGGGGATAAAACCACCCCCACCCCGGACTCGCAAAGGGAAGATTGTTGAGGAATTCACACCCGGCCGCCCCACCTGCGGAAGCATTGTGTGTGATCACGGCACCGGCACCGGGAGACAGCAGTTTCTGTCTCCTCCAGGGTGTGACACAAACAAGGAAAAAGACAGGAGGAGCATACCCTTCATATCCGCTTTTCTGCCTGGCAGGGAGCTAGGAGCTCTAAGTGCCTGGGAAGGAGGAGGGAGGGAAGAGCTAGAAGTCCGTGCTGCCCCCAGGCACTGCCTGGCAGGTGGAGGTCAACCCTCTGGGCCTGCACTGGCATTCATGGCCTCCACAGCTGGGCGCTGAGCCGCTTGCACCTGCACAGCCCTCAGCCCTCACACTCCTCTCCCCAGTGCCCCAGGTCACCCATCTTCCCTGCATACCCTCGGCGTTTTCTTACCAAGGGTCTGCTCACCCCACATCACCCACCTCACCCTCCCTCCTCTCCGAGACCATCCTGGGGCCTCCCTATGGCACCAGCCCAGATGGTGACCAGCATGTGTCCACCTCCCCAGGGCTACTTTCCCTCCTTCCCAGGTCCCTGAGTTCTCTGCCTTACCTTCCCAGCTGCTCTCGCCTCTGCTCTGGGCAACTGTCCTCCCCCAAGTCACTGAACACCTCTCCCTGCAGGTCTTGTCTAGCTGTCCCCACCTTGGGTGTGCAGCACAGAGGTTTGACTGCTGTGGCCACAGGTATCTAGGACAGCTTCCTAGAGGGATGTGACAGAAGGGAGTGAGCAGAGGCTTCCTGGGGAAACTGAGGCACACAGAAGTTAAATTATATTCCAGGTCACCCCCTCTGGGGAAGAGCACGTGGGAAGACTGCTGGCCCAGGACTTACTGAGTGACCCTGTGCCCATCTCTTGCCCTCTCTGGGCCTCAGCCTCTTGTTCAGGCCATGGAAAAGGTGGATTGCTGGCTCCAGAGTCCTCCTCCCAGGTCAGGCAGGGGTTCAGGGCTGCAGACCCCAGCCCAGGAACCAAGGCCTGGGTGATGGAGGCGTCATGGACACCAGACTCCAGGATCCCTGGGCCTCCTCATCCTAATCAGGGTCTGTGAGTCCAAGACCAAAGCTGAAACCCATCAGGCCTCAGGCTGGCAACAGCCCTCCCCAAACACCTCCCCGAGGTGTTCTGCTGGGCCAAGGGCCCTGCCAGCTGCAACTCCATTCAGTGAGTGTCTGTGGAGGGCTTGGGATGACCCTGGTAGATACGACAGACAGGTGTCCCTGTCTATGACAGGAGCACAAGATGCACAAGAAACAAAGTCAGAGAGAGAATGTCACATGGGAATAAGTGCTGGGGGGAAACTGAGGCTGGGCAGGGTTGGGGTGCCAGGGCTGGGATGATTTCATCATTAGAACAAGTGGTCAGGGTGGGCAGGTCTCCCACAGAGAGACCTGGCATGAAAAAGGTGGCATGAAAGAGATGGCATGAAAAAGAGCCCAGATGGAGGAGTCCAGGTTGAGAATTTGGATTGAAAATTCAGGAAAGAAAGCTGGGTGTGGTGGTGCATGCCTGTAATCCTAGCACCCAAGAGGCTGAGGCAGGAGGATCAGTGTGAGTTCAAGGCCAGGCCTGAACTGCACTGAGAGACCCTGTCTTTTTTTGTGTGTGTGTGGGTACCGGGAGTCGAACTCAGGACCTCGCGCTTGCCAAGCAGGCGCTTATGCTGCTGAGCCATCTCACTGGCTCGAGAGACCCTGTCTTAAAAAACAAAAACAAAACAAATCCAGGAATAAGCCACCCAGGTGAGGGAGCAGCAGGTGACCAGCTGTGAGCCAGGAACCTGGCAGAGGGAAGGTGGGCACACAGAGAGCAGGAGGGGACACAAGAAGGACAGGAGGGGTGAGGCCTTAGGCTGACACTGGCCAGACCCCCTCGGAGGAGCAGGAGCATCTAGGGGCCCATGCAGCTACCCCGTGGGGAGTAGGCAAAGGGGAAGTTGAGAGACTCGGCAGCAGTTGACACCCATACCAGGCAGGTGGAGAGGAGGAAGTGTCCAGATGCCGCCCTCTGTGGCTCCCCCTACCCACAGCGGGGTGCTGAGCTCAGCCTCCATTCTCCTCCACAGGCCAGCAAAGCGCATCCATCTTCGTGTCTACCTGACTGGCTGGGAGGGTCCTACACCTCGGCAAACGTCAAGTGGCCCTGGGCTGGTGTCCTGCCAGCTTCCTCCCAGCAGGCTGGCCTGGCCAGGTTGCTGACTGTCTGGATCTCCTATCTTCCTCTGTATAAAGGGGAGCTGAATTCCTGTCTCCACAGCAGTAGGAAGTGATGTGTGCCAAGGTCACGGTCCGAGGCCTGCAAAAGCAAGCGCTCCCCAAAGTGGTGCCAGTGCTTCTGGGTGGCTTCCGGAACACAGCCTCTCTCTGCTTCTGAGAGCATTGGTTAGACTTGACTCTCCCATCCTATAACAGAAATTGCCAGCATGAATTATGAGTGAGTTTGAGAGCTGTTGGCCCCATCTGGGCACAAGCAAAATGCAAAGAGGGCAGCGGTCAGCATAGGGAAGACACCCCTGGGCTTCCACCTGAGAAACCGGGGAGCCAGGCTTCCCCATAGGCCTGGCCTCCTCCAACTTCCCTTTCCTATGAGTCCCCGCCCCCACCCGGCCCTCCCACCCCCTCCCGACACCCCTCACCATTGGCATCTTAATTGATCTCATTGTTCTCAAACCCCTTGAGACCTGAGACTCCAGCTGTGCTTAAACGGAACAAAATCTCTTCCAATTTCCCCACCGTTTAAAAGAAAATTGAATTCTTTATCTGCAACCTGGGGAGGGGAGAAGATGGAGAGAGAGGGAGGGAGGGAGGGAGGGAGAGAGAAGGAGAGAGGGATCCCTAGGTCCCCAGCCCTGTCCCAAGCTGACCTGGAAGGCTTTGGCAGACACAGCCTCCCTGATTTTCGGGGTGCCTGAGGCTGTCCTTCTGGGCCCTTTGATCCCCTTCTGGTTCTTCCAAATCCAGGGCCACCTGGGGGGTAGGTGTGGCACCAAGGAGGCTGCACCTGACAGTGATTGACAGGTTGGAGTTCCTCTGCCTGTCAGGCCTCAGTGCTCCTCGCCTGTGTTTATCTCCTTAATCTAAATATGAGTCCGTAAAACCAAAATGGGATGGAATGAGAGGTAGGACAGATGCTTAGGAGAGAGTTCTTCCCACCACCGCAGTGGGTGGAGAGGGGGTTGCCCGTGGCACCCCCACGTCTGCCCCCAAAGCGGGCTGTCCCGGACCTTGTGTAAGGTCTGACAGTTCTCAGGGAATTAGCTGTTCAGCTCATTGATTTTTGGCAAATTGATCTAAGGCCTCAGTGCCGTGTCAGGCTTCGAAGCGCTGGGCAACCTCTGTCACTTGTGCCTCCGGGATCCACCATGCCTGCAGGGAAGCCGTCTGCCCTGGCCTTTGCCCCTTTGCCAAAGCAAGAGAACACTTGTTAAGATCTCAGGCCTCATGAGCAGGCGTGGGATGCTTCGATAACCCCAGGCACCTTACCGCACTGTTAGCCTCTCCCCTGCATCCATTGAACAGGAGAATCTGTGGCCCAGGAAGCTTGGTGCCCTGCTCAAGCTCTGCCAGCTACTGAGCAGATTCAAATGGGGTCTGCCTGACTCCAAGCCCCTGGCGTCCCCTCTGTGCTGCTCACCACACTCTGCAGCCTCCTGTTGGAATCAGCTGTCCCCAGGCCAGGCAGTGGTTTGTGAGGCAGCTGCTCAATCACTAGGTGACCTTCAGCGGGGCAACTCCAGGACCCTCGGCATCCTCATCTGGAAAATGAAAGAACCATGCTGGGTGCTCCCCCAAGTCCCCTGCTAATGACATGTTACTGCCCGCCCCCAGCCAGTCCCCTCCTGTGCTGAGCACCCCCTGGCCTCCTGCATTCTGCGCCTGCCCTTCGGAAGTCAGCTGCTGATCCATCCTGCTCAGGCAACTGCTCAGGGACACCAGAGTGTGGAAAATGGACCCCCTGTGTGAGGGGGTCGCTGCATGAATGGCCAGGGCCAGAGTGAGCTCATAAATGCTGCAGACCAAAGGCCAGTATGGTGGACACCTGTGCCATGCATTGGGAAGGTCATCAGCTCAGCCTGGGTGACAGGGGCATGATGGGCAAGGAAAGGCCACCAGGGCCCTGCCTGAATTTGTCCAGGGAGCACTTGGAAGAAAGGCGGGGGGGAGGGATAGAGGGACCCACAGCAGTATGGGAGAAGTGGGGGGGGCTTTATGGGCCCTGTAGCAGGGGTGGTGGCTGTGGTGACTGCCAGCTCACTGCTGGAGCCACTCAAAGCCACATATACCTGTCGGCTTTTTGGTAAACACCCAAAGATCCAAGGTAAAAACTACATTTAAGCACTTGGAAGGCTGAGGCAGGAGGGTCGCTGTGAGTTTGAGGCCGGCCTGGGCTACATAGTGAGACCCTGTCTCAAACAAACAAACAAACAAACAAAAAACTACATTTAACTTCTTGATGCTCAGGACACACGCACATGTAGACACGCCGACGTATGACCCACAATACGCACACATATGACCCCTAGGACACACGTATATATCCAGGACAAAACAGTACTTCCTTCCAGCATGCAGACATTCTAGTATCTTCTGTTTTATTCTATTAGATTTCCTTTTGTTTAAAAAAAAAAATGTTCCTCATGACCTACAGTGTTCATCTTATGAGCACCTAATGGGGCCTGATTTGTTTGGACATCTCTAGAGGGAGCCTTCTCTGCCCTGCCATCTGACAATGACAGGGATGATGGTGGTGGTGGTAGGGCTGATATCAACTCACATTTTTCAAGTGCTCACTACAGGGGGCCCAGCAGTAAGGACCCCAGGTTCCTGACTCAGCCATTTCTGAACTATGTGGCTTTGAATGGAGGTTTACCGATAGCAGCAGTGACCAGGACAGTGCCAGCAACAGAGGCCCTAAAACAGTTGCTTATGCAGACCCGAAATGTATCCTGTGCCCCTAGAAAAGTAGTATAGAGGTGAATAACCTTGAATGGCTCCTTCAGGCCTCTTTCCCACCATGTGACCTTTATCTTCACTGTCTGAAGTGTTGCTAGAACCCCAGCCATCACATTTATATTTCAAGATATAGGATGGAAGGCCGGCGATATAGCTCAGTGGCACAGCGCCTGCCTGGCAAGTGCAAGGTCCTGAGTCCAATTCCTGGTACCAAAAAAAAATACGGGAGGGAGGAAGTGAAAGAGAGCATGTCTCCGCCCTTGTAAAGAGACTTCCTGGGAATGCCTTGCAAACTTCTGCTTTCATCTCATTGGCCAAAACCTGGTCGTGTGGCCATGCTTAGCCATAAAGAAAACTGAGAAATGCAGTATTTTACCCAGGCAGCATTGTATCCACCTAAAAATCATAGTTTCTATTGATTTGAGAAGGGAAGGAGATATGGATATGTAGTCATTGCCAAATAACCTCTGCGAGCCTCAGTTTCCTCTCCTGGAAAATGGCGATGTTGATAGTTCTTTATAGGTTTGTTGAGGGAATTCAATGAGATACTATAGTGACACTTTGGTGCTCATGGTTGATTGGTTCTAGGAATCTTGATGAGTACCAGAAAAGACAACTACCAAACAAATTGTTTTGGCTGGAAAGGGTAGCGAATCCCAAGGCAATGGTCAGCGACAAGTTCTAGCTGCAAGTGCCAAGCACACAATTACTGGGACGAAATTTTCACATCCAAATGTGTCAAGTATCAAATTTGACAAGTTTGAAAGCAATCGAGTACCATGGTCTGACTGTACGAGTAAAGTGCTCATCACAGTGCCTGACACAGAGTAAGCACTCAGCTAATCCTAAGTACTGGCACCAACCTAAGCACCCGATTGTGTGATCTCATTGAGTTCCCACGGTCACCTGGTGAGGTCGAAATGCACCACCCGCTTTAGTAGAGGAAGGTGATCGAGATTCCGAGAAGACAGCTGCAGAAGGGACAGGGCTGAGGGCTGAACCTTTGACTCGAAGACACCAAAGTCCTTTCCTAACAAGGCCACACAGCCTCGCCCTGAGAGCTTGGAGAAGCCATGAGGCCACGAGAGGACAGTGTCATCTCATGTGACAGAGCCATGAAATTGAGCCCTTCCAAGCTGAACCCCAATCGATCGAGGGCTCCCTCTGCCTATCCTGTCACCTGTAGGGAGCACCCCACTCTCTGCCCACCCAGAGGAGAAGCCACATCAGGACAGAAAACCCCTGCAGGCTCCCACGGTAACAAAACCTGCAAACCTGGAGTCAGAAGATGGAGGCCTTTGGCTCACAGAGTGACCCCAGTCCAGCTCTGTTTCTCTGCAAGCCTCAGTTTCCTCATCTGCAAAATGGGCAGTTGCTGTGGAACCCTCTCCACCCTCTGGGACAGTTTTAGAACAGTGAGGCCAGAGTGCTTGAACTCCGTGGGCAGACAGTCCTTGTAGCTGAAGTCGACGGTCACCCCCTTCCGCCCTGCACACATCAGGAGCTGCCGCCCTGGTGAATCGGGCAGGCACTGGGGCTGCCACCTCTGCTGGTCCACGAGATTATGGATGATTTATACTTCCTGCGATGGACCTTGACCTTAATTTCTTCTGTCATGCGGGGCTGTAAAATTCATTAGGGACCCTCGGGTGGAGTGATGGAGATGTCAGGCGGGCAATCGTGTAGGTATTTAATCTATCAGATGTGTGGCTTGCCATTTAGGGAGACAACAAGAGAATGTAGAATCAATACGGTTCATTAGCGAGCCGCAAGTATTGGCCCAATCAGCACCCACCAATGACAGCGGGGGGTGGGGGTATGCCACCCAGGCCCTGAGTCACCTTGGAGTGAGGCGATGTCCCTGGAGCACGGGCAGTGACCAGGCCCCCACCCAGGTACCTCTCTGTGACTCCCCACTAGACTAGACTACCTGTCACCTACATAACCCATGGGGTGGGGAGGGGCACAGACAGCCTCAGAGAGGGGGCCCTGTGAGCTGCAGCCATGGGGGTGGTGTTCCCAGCCCTGGGGTGGCTGCTCCCCCACGGAGCTGATTGGACTGTCTTTTCCCCTCCCTCCCATCTCCCATGTACTTGAGCTTCCTGTCCCCACAGCTCTCTGGCACCCCTCCTTCTGCCCTTCTAGCACACAATCCCAGCTTGATAACTGGCCCCAGAGAGGCCTCAAGTCCTTCTGATTGTGCAGGTGTCGCTTCCCCAGGCAGCCACCCCCCCTCCTCCCACATCCCCTGGAAGATGGCTTTCTGCCTCCCACTTTGCTGTGTTTGGAGATTAGATGCAGTTAAAAACAAAACAAAACAAAACAAAAAAAAAAAAAAAAACAAACAGTTAACAGAGTCCTCCTCAAACCCAAAGGCTGCAAAGAGGGAGAGCGGGTAGAGGGCCAGAAGCAGGTCTTTTCGCTTTTTGCTTGTTCTCTTTGCTTTGTGTGTATGGATGTCAGGCAGGGGAAGGTTCTGCTCTCAGCTCTGCTGGTAACTGACCGTGGGCCCCTGAGCCACTTGTAGCTTGGGATCCCTGAGAGCAGTGATCACACTGCCATGTGTCCCCCCATCCAGCAAGAGGGCCCTGTCTTGGGTGTGGTTTCCTCAGAAGTGGACCCTGACTCTATTTGGAGGGGATCCTGGGAGACTGAGGGCAGAGGGAGCAGGACATGGTCACTAAAGCTTGCTTTATGAAGCCCATGGCCCTGGCGGCCCACTGGGAGCTCTGGGGACAGGGGCTGTGCTCCATGCCAGCTCCAGGCCAGAAGACAGGGTGCTGACCCATGGAGTGAGGGTAGACAGGGTGCCAGCCCCTTGGAGTGAGGGTAGCATTTGGAGATGTGTTGTCCCCATCATTCTTGCTCCCTCCTGGGAACAAAAGCCCTCAGGCAGAGACACACAGGTGTTCCTTATAAAGCAGCCCCTGGGGCCTAAAGATGAAGCCTTAGTTGTGTGTGGCTTCTGCTGCCATAGAGTGTGTGGATGTCCCATGAGCACTTGGGAAGGCGTCTGAGCCTCAGTGTCCCCATCTGTGAAGGGATGACAAGTGCCCCTCATCTCCTAGCCTGTGCTCTCACACATGGCAGGGTGTCAGGTCTTGGCAGCATCCATGGGGGTCGGGGAGGAGAGTGGGCCAGAGGCACTGCTCCTTGCCTGGGGACTCTGAGGCTTACTGCGCAGGCCCCTGCAGGACCAGAGAGGCCAGCCTGGCTCTGATCTCACGCAGGAAAGCGTTGCCAGGTTGGGACTTTCACCTTGTCTCTCAGGAAGTGCCTGTCAGAGTGGCCCATGCTGTGCTACTAGAGACCTGCCCACCAGCTCTGCCACTCCCCTGTGGTGGGACTTCGAGTGAGCTGCTGACCTCTGTGGGGCGTCCTTTGTCTCATCTGCACAATGGGCAAATAATGCCACTCCCATGGGCTTGTAGGTAGATGCAGCCTAGCTCGGGGCTTGCAGCAGGTATTTGGCCTCAGTAGCCACACTGAAATCATAAGCAACTTTATTTCCTTTGATTTGCGGGACTGGGGATCAAATCCAGGGATCAAACCCAAGGCCTCATATGTGCTAGCGGGGACTATACGGGGGCCACACCCCCAGCCCCTGTAGCAGGTGTCTGGAATTCCTTAAGCCCTTCTCCAGCTACATTTTCCATTAGTGTCATAGGGGTACAGCGACAAAGGGCCACAAGCTTGGTGCCTTCAAACAACAGAGGTGTCCCTGGAGGCCAGAGACCTGGGACAAGGCGTTGGCAGGGCCACTCCAGGAACGATTCTGCCTTGACTGTCCTGGCTTCTGGAGGCCCCAAATCTGCAAAGACTTTTTTTTTCCAAATAAAGTCACATACCCAGGTCCCAGGGGTCTGGCTATGGCCATATCTTTTGAGGGGTCACCTTTAGCCCATTGCACCACCCTTGAAGGTGTCTTAAGGGACATGTGGATAGGACAAGGAGCTGGCCACAGCAGCTCTTCCAGTGTGGGTTTTCCGTCCGTTCCCCAGCCCCACTCTGCACCAGCCACCCTGGGACTGCAGCCTCCTGACCCCCCTCCTAGCCGCCGTTCCTGTGCCATCTCCTCCAAGAAGCCCTTCCTGACTCCAGGTCCCATCGTCTCCCAGCCCTTGTTTATAGCATCCTTGGCCGCATCCTCTGACCCTTAACCTCGAGCTGTCTTGGGTCCTTTCTGTTGCCCTGGGTGGGCACTGTCTCCCAGGCAGGAAGGACCAAGGCTGCCGCCAGCACTTCCCAGTTCCTTACTTGCCTGGTGTGTGGTTGATGCTCAAAACATAACGAGAGTCACCTCTCTCCCAGATGACCAGGCCTCTGAGCTGGGGAGGCTGCCAGCAGGACCAGAACCACAGGTGTCTTGGGGCAGAGCTAGAAAGAGCCCATGTCTCATACAGTTAGGGAAACCAAGGCACAGAGACAGCAAGTGACTTATCCAAGCCTTATGGCCAGCTAGGGGCCAGGCTGGTACCCTGACATCAGCCTAGCTCTGTGCTCAAGAACTTTGGGGTCAGACCCAAGCTCGAGTTCTGGCTACCCAGGCCTCAGTTCCTCATCTGAGAAGTGGGCATGAAAATATAGAGTCCACACAGGGAGAAAGTGAACTAATATGCTCACCAGAGTACCTAACACATAAATTCTCACCAATGTGTTGGTTAAAACCAGTAATTGCTGAGGATGCTTTAAAAAGTGGTGAAATGCCTTGTGTAGGTCCCCTGTCTTTGTGGCTGGCCCACAGTAGAGTCTCAGGACCGTTGTGTTGCTTAACCTGTTGCTTAACCTCTCTGGACCTCACTTGCTTCTTCCAGAATGTGAGGCAAGTATCAGTACCTATCTCACAGAGTAGGTGTGGAGAGTAAATGCGTCGACTCGTACACATTTCTTAGGAAAAGGCCTGGGACCCAGGAAGGACTAAAGAGGGCCAGCCCATTACCCTTTCTGCATGGTTACAGTGGGGCATTTCACCTGTGAAACGGAAGTGCCCCCTGTCTTGCTGGTCATTTTAAGGATTAAGGAGACGTTGTTAAGGACAAGTGCCTTGCACAGTGCCAGGCCCAGGACAGCCAGCACTTGGCAAGAGAGCAAAAGCATGGTCTCCTCACCCCCTGCCTCTGAGGAGATGCCCCTACCCCAGGCATCTCCCCAGCAAGAGGCCTGGGGACCACCAGGTGCCTGCACAGGCTGCTCCCGTCCACCCCGACAGCCCCTGACATAGCAAAATTGCTTCCCCACAGTGACTCCTTTAAGCACAGAGCTGCTGGCCGGAGCAATTTGCTCCCCATCAATTTTTATTTCCAGGTTTCAAAATAAAATAAAGGGAAATAAAGAAAGGGGTGCAGGAGCCACGAGCAACATGGCATCTGCAATAGCAAGCAATCTGGGGCCCCATGCCCCTGAGCACCTGCCAGCCATCCTCCTGGCCAGGCCACAGGACTGACGTGTTAATTAACGGGACTGGGCTGGGCCGGCTTCCGGTGGTGACCCCTGCTGCAGAGCGTCGCCCGTCCCCTTCCCCTTGGTAAGAGGGATGGGCTGAGGCACTCAGCGAGACTGGCTGTTTCCAAAGTGCTTTGATTTGGGGACCTAGGGGTGGGAGTCCTAAAGCTAGTTCTGCTTAGAAAGTGGTTCCTGCCAGGCATGGTGGCACATGCTTGTAATTGCAGCTATTCGGGAAACTGAGGCAGGAGGATTGCAAGTTTGAGCCCAACCTGGGCAACTTAGCAATTTAGTGAGACCCTAAAGGATGGGAAAGTAGCTCAGTGCAAAGGCTCTGGGCTCAGTCCCCAGTACCACGACACACGCAGTGGCTCTGCTGTACCAAGCCTGCAACATCTCACATGTATCGCCTTTGTCTTTCTTTTTTTTTAGATTCCACACAAGTGAAATCATATCGCATTTGTCTTTCTGTGTCTGACTTATTTCACTTAGTATAATGTCCTCCTGGTTCATCCATGTTATTATCACAAATGGCAGGATTTCCTTCTTTTATGGCCAAATTATATTCCATTGTACTTACATCCCTCAGTTCCTTCATACATTCAGTCATTGATTGACTCTGAGGTTGTTTCTGCATCTTAGCTACTGTGAACAATGCTGCTGTGAACATGGGGTGCAGATAAGGAAAACGAATTTTGACACATGCTACAATATAGATGAGACATGATGTCTTTATGCTAAGTGAAATAAGTCAGCCCCCAAAAAACAAATACTGTCACATGAGATACTTAAAGTAGTCAGACTCGTAAGACAGAAAGAATAGCAATTAACAGGAGCTGGGGGTAGGAGAGAAAAAGAAAGATGTTTAATGGTTACAGGGTTCCAGTTTTGTAAGACGAAAGGTTTGAAAGATGGGTTCTGGTGATGGTGGTGCAATCTGAATGTACCTAGTGCTACTAAACTGTACAACTGAAAAAGGGGAAGCCAGGCATAGTGATGCTTTCCTGTAATCCCAGCATTTTGGGAGGCTGAGGCAGGAAGGCCTTAGTGAGATCCTGTCTCAAAAAGTAAAAAAAAAAATAGGGCTGGAGATGGAGCTCCATGCAAAGGCCTTGGGCTAAATCCCCAGTACCTTTTAAAAAATAGGGCTGGTGAGATGGCTCAGTGGCATAAGCTCCTGCCTGGCAAGCGTGAGGTCCTGAGTTCAACTCCTGGTACCCACATACAAAGGAAAAAAAGGGCCGGTGATATCGCTCAGCGGCACAAGCACCTGCTCGCAAGTGCGAGGTCCTGAGTTTGACCCCTGGTACCCACAAAAAAAAATAAAAATGTTAAAAGGGCTCGTGGTGTAGATCACCCATGCCTAGCATGCCTGAGGTCTCTGGTTGGATCCCTGGCCCTGGAAGAAAAAAAAAGATTAAGATGATATGTTATTTTACCACAATTTTTAAAAATTACATTAAGAAAGAGAAAGAAAAACTCTGAATGACAAACGACATTGGGCAGGGGATGCAGCTCAGTGTCGGAGAGCTCGCCTAACATGCTGTGGTACTGGGTTCAATCCTGTCACCTTTAACCCCCCACCACTCAGGGCAGGTGGCACTGTGGCTGTTATTCTCCTCTCCTCTCCCACTGACCTCCCTCCTCTTCCTTTTCCTTTTCCCGCGATCGCTTCCTCCCTCTTCTCTTCTTCCTCCTTCCATCTCTTCCCCCTCCCTTGATCTCTGCCTCCCTTCTTTCCTCTCCATCCTCCTCTACCCCTCCCCTGCACCATCTGATGTCACCTCTGATGATCCTGCCTCCCAAGAAGCCATCCTGTTAGGTTGGAGACTGCTGGTTTGTCACTGCTGAAAAGGACCCCTTGGTCATCACCTATGGTCCTGGGACTGTGTGGATGCTGGGGCGGGGGGCAGTCCTGGGGATTGAACCCAGGGCCTTCACACTGAGCTACATCCCTGGTCCTTTTTTATTTTTTTGAGACAGGGTCTGGAGAGTGCGTTGGACCTGCTCTCAGAAAGCGTATATCCTAGTAGGGGAGAGCGCCAGCCAGCCTTGGCTCTGATGCTCCTGCTGGTACCGTGCCCTTCTCCCCAACACACGCACCTGCCACCAGGACCTATGGGCTCCACACACCAGCATCCCCTGAGTCCAGCCTCTTGCCAGCACTTCCCTGGCCAGCCTGTCCCAGCCCCTCACTTTCTCTCCCCGCTGCCTGTTGCCTGCTGCCTGTGTGGTGGCTTTAATCTCTCTAATCCTCGGTTCCCACCCTGTGCTCTGCACAGCAGTCAGAGTGAACTCTTGGAGGATCACAAGTTCAAACCCACCTTGGACAACTTAGCAAGACCCTGTCTCAAAATAAAAAGATAAAAAGGGCTTGGGATGTAGCTCAGTGTGAAGGCCCTAGGTTCAGTTCCCAGGACTGCCCCTGCAAAATGCCAGTGGGACCCTTCCAGCTGAGAGGGCAGAGATGAGAAAGCACAGCCCCTCCTGCCAGAGGGCACTGCTAGTGCCAACTTGGCAAGGCAGGACCAGTTTGGCCTGGGAAGAGCCCGAAGATGGAGTATAGAAGGCAGGCATGAGGGCAGGGAGAGGAGCTGGGCACAGGTGGGCCGGTGGTAGGGAAGGAGAGAAGACAGATGGCTCAGGAAACTGGGCAGCACTCAGGCCCTGGCCCAGGTGTGACCCAGATTCACAGATGGGCACTTAGGGCAGAAGCTGGACCAGAACCCAGATCATCTCACCACCTGCAGAGTTGCCATCATGATTCTATGCTTAGCCACAAATCCTTTGGAGGCCCTTTGGCTGGCCTTGCACAGCCCTCAGAGAACCACGTTTCTCACCCTCAAAGAGCAGGGTCCAGCAGGGACAGCAAAGTCACTTTAACACAGGTTACTCCTGTGGTTAGTTGGTTGCAGCTGCCAGGAAGACTGACTGAGAGAGATCAGAGGCCTCTTCTGCACTCAATGCTATGATCAATTAGTAATGTCTGCGATGGGCATGGGTCATAGGGTGGTGGCTGTCCACCCCAAATCCCCAGTGGACCAAAAGGGAAGGAAGGTCCCTTTCTCTTTCTCTGTAGCTGCAACAGCCAGTCAGGTCCCCACCCTTTCCTAACTGCCTCCTTCTGGGCTCCTGCACACAACCACATGCTTGGAAAGCACAGAGCCGGCACCACGGGCTTCCCTGGATGTGTCTGTGTCCTGTCATTTTTCCAGTACCTGTTGTCCACTCCCTGGTACTGCTGCCCATCCAGATCACATGTCTCTCACAGAGTCCAATGAGAAGCATTTTCCCTGAGCCACATCATCCCCTCTTCTCCCAGGAGCACACCATCCCTGGGATTGCCCATAAAGGCCCTCAGAGCAGTGTCTGCCACATTTTACCCTGTCCCGCCTGATGCCCCTGTGCCCAACCCCCGTCCTGACTTCCTTCTGACTGGGAGGGGGATTCCAATGCACCAAGCATTCCCCAGCAGTGTGGGGCAGGTGCCCAAAGCACCAAAAGAGGGCACACAGAACACAAAGGCCTCTGTGCTACCAGGTGCCTCCAGCCCAGCCCCTCCTACCTCCCGCCAGCCACTGCAGCCCCCTAGAGCTCTCAAGGGTCCTGCGACTCTCATGCCATTGAAGGAGTTCGTCAGAGGGGCTCAGTGATGATGAATGTGGGAAGCGTTACTGGCGAGGCACCATGGCTCAGCAGAGCTGTTTAAAAATGCATCCTCCCATGTAAATTTCTGCTCCATCAATCCTTATGACATGTCAAACATTGCTATTGTTTCCCAAACAAATTGTACCTCGTGCCCTTCTCTGCAGACTTGTGCATGGGAGCAGAACTGCTCACCACTGCCTGCTGCCTTGTGGGAACCCAGGCTGCTGGGACAGCAGCTGGCCCGCCTTGCTTCAGAGCAGAAGCTCCGTGTGTGCAGGGCATCTGGGCGAGTGTGTGTGTGTGATGTGACAGGGTGCAGGCACTGGCAGGAGAAACTGCGCAGGTGCTGCCTGCCTGCCCTGCCTGCAGGACAGGTGCCCAGGTGGCTAGGGAGAAGAGAGGAGGGACAAGGACTGGGAGGGGGCATGAGACTGAGGGTGGGTATGTGTCTAAGTGTGTAATGAGGGGACAGAAAGAGAAGAGTATGTGGGGAAGAGATGGGGTGCATGGGGGTACTGGGGCTGCCCAAGACAGGAAGGGAGAGAGAGAGAGGCGTGTGTGACAAGATCAGGATGTGTGAGGACCCAGGGAGAGCGAGGAGGCTGAACAGGACTCTCGGGCTTTAGGGAGGATGGGGCGTCAGCTCCGTGAGGGATGTTGCCTGTGTCCTAACAGGAGAGGGTCAGAGATGTCGGTGCACAGCAGCATCCAGCCGAGGGCCTGAGTCAGGAGGCCCAAAATGAGTCAGGGCCAAGGTCTAACGGGCAGATGGGGGTCGCTGGAGACCCACGATCCAGCACCAGCAGATGGGTGTCCAAATGGCCCAAATGAAGGACAGCAGCGAGCCTGCAGGGGACGTGTGGGACAGGGTTGGCGAGGCAGGCGCGCTGTGTATGAGTGCCAGCATGGAGGTTGCAGGGGTGAGTGGAAGAGAGTAGGAGATCGTGGTGTTTGCTGTGGAGATACTGGGTAAGCAGGACACTCTCAGGAAGGGGACAGAGAGACAGAAGGAGCTGGCCCCTGTGGGAAAGGCGGGCTCGTGGGCTGGGTGTGAATGTCGTGCTGAGGACCCGAGGGAGCCGGGCTGCATGTGGAGTCCCAGGCACACAGGGCGGAAGGCAGTCATACGCATCGCACCGCAGTGGCCTCAGGAGGGGCCACACAGCCTCCCAGGACTGCGCAGAGCAAGCCAAGCTCGGGGCAAGGATGAGGGGGCCCTCTTTGGGGATCTATGAAAGACACACGGTTGGGTGTCTGAAGGTCTCAGACGGCAGAGAGCCCTGCCTCCCGTGGTGACCAACGCGGCTGAGTTGCCGGGAGTTCACCCTCTGCAGGCCGGCCCAGGGGGTAGCCACTGAGGCGATAAGGGGAATACTGCTCCTGGGAGCCTATCTGGTGAGGAGCACCCCAGATTCCATGGCTGAGCTCTCACACTGCGGGGGTCCTCTCTCCCCCAGCCCTACAGCAGGAGAACAGGGAAGGGGAGAGGTTAAGAGCTCATGCCTTGCCCAGCACACACATGTAGTCCCAGCTAGTAGGGAGGCTGAGGCAGGAATATCACTTGAGCCCCGGAGTTGGAGGGCAGCCTGTGCAACATAGTGAGACTGCATCTCACAAGAAGTGACAAAGAGGAGAGAGAGAGAGAGAGAGAGAGAAAGGGTACCTGCCCTGGACATGACCATGTTGGGCTCATGTCCCAGCCCTGTGGCTGTTTGACTTTGAGCAAGTTGCTTGACCTCCCTGAGCCCCAGTCCCAACTCTGGGTGCTGGTTCCACAGGATTGTTAGGCAAATGGAATGAAATACAGCTCAAGAAGTGTTTAGCACATTTTGTGGCATAGAATTAAGTGCTTAAAGCAAGATGGCAGGGGCAGCGTCTTACCCTCTGCCTGCCCTGGAGCAGGGAGAAAGCCGTTCAGACGGCCTGACCACGCCCCTGCCACAGGCTCCTCCTCACCTTCTCTCAGCCTTTGAATTCTCCCCCACGTGTATTTATGTTTTCCTTTTTGTCAGCAGAAGAAAATTACTTTTCCACCAGCCTTGCCCACTACTGGAATAAGCACTGGCAGATACAATTATAAAGGCCCGGATGAGGGACTCGTTTTGCAGGTAACACCAGTGGCTGGGACACTCAGGAGCGCCTTAAAATGTCAAGGGGGCTTGGCAGCACTCATCCTGGCCACACTCTCTCCTGTGTGCCAACCTGGGGATAAGCGCTGGAGGCCACTGGTCTTCCTGGACTTGGGGACATTGGCCAGGGAGGCAGAGACTCTAGACACCCCCATCCCCACCTTGGTGCCTGCAGTCATGCAGTTCCCACCAGCCTCCCAGTTCCTCCTCGGTGCCAGCCTGTGTCTGTGCCCCAGACTAAAGACACTGCCAAAGAGCTCCTCCTCGGGTTACCGGAGAGGTGGCTGAGTGGGTGTCTGTCTGGTCACTGTTAGGAAGCTTTTGGGGATATGTCAAGTGTCCTACATCTGTCCTCCATGTCCATTGTGTCCTTCTCCAAGGGAGGAGGCATCTGGGATGGGCCATGAGGGGTGGACCAGTTTGGACAGTAGTTATGGGGTGAAGGATTGGGGTAACCAGGAGTGAAAGGACAGTTTGGGGTATGTCAAGGAAGATATGGATAAAAAACATAGTAGTTTACAAGGTGTCATAGCCAGCAGAATGGGCCCAGGATGGAGCTGGCACCTGGGCACACAGGATGGCAGGTGGGCAGTCGGACAGCCAGGTGGGGCCTCCAGAGGCCAGGTGGGCCTGCCCCATGGAGTGGCTCTACCACAGGACAGCACTTGTGTGTCTGGCAAGGCACCAAATGTTTTTGTTTTGTTTTGTTTTGTTTTGTTTTGGGGGGGTACCGGAGGTCGACCTCAGGACCTCGTGCGCCTAGCAGGCGCCCATGCCGCTGAGCGATATCACCGGCCCTTTTTTCGTATGTGGGTACCGGGAGTCGAACTCAGGACCTCGCGTTTGCCAGGCAGGCACTTATGCTGCTGAGCCACCTCACCGGCCCACCAAATGGTTTTAAACCCAGGGATTTGAAGGCAGCTCTGCCACAAGATCTTGGCATGTTACTTAGCATCACTGAGCTGCTGTTTCCTCACTTGTAACAAGCAGGGGAGGAGTTCTAAGTGCCTACCTGGTAGAGATGTGGTCTCTCTTAAACAGATTTATTCATTAACATGGGCAGACATGGATGCAGGGGCAGCTGTAGAAGACAGAGATGGGGAGCATCCCTTAAGTGCCTGTGGAAGCCTGTAGAAGGCTTTGAGCACATCTGGTCCCTGCCCTGCCCTCAGGGAGCCCAGCGACCTGGGAATACTGAGCACAGGGCAGAGCCCTGGGGTGGGGATGGGGAGCAGGGAGGATGAACCAGGCAGGAGAGGAGATGCCATCCAGACTGGACAGCCAGGCTGGATGTGCAGGGCCTGAACCTGTGCACAGGAGAAAGTGCCGGGCTCCTGCCCTGCTCAGCCTGCAGCTGGGTGCACTGGCTGAGCTATCGAGCCCCTTGCCATCAGTGCTGCTGCCCACCCGCCCTGCAGGGCATAGAGGCGGCTCTCACTTTCTTATTCTGCCTCATGCATTTGTGAAGTGAAAGCTCCCCCACTGCTCTTTACTGGACATACATATTTCATGCGGTCATTAGCTGGTGGCACCAAAGGACTCACAAATCTTCCCCAGTCAGCACTGGTGGCCTAAGTGGGCAGTGAGAGGCCCCCAGGGACAGTGGGAGCCTTTGCCAAGTCCAGCCCAACCCAGGAAGGGAGGTTGGGCCCGGAGTGGGGGTGAAGGCAGCATCTGCTCTAAGACAGTCCCATCTTGTCCCCCAGATGCTCACCACCCCATTCCCCTGAGCCTCGGCTGCTTCAGGACCCAGGGTGAAGGGGACTGGACAAGGGGACCTCAAGGGTCCGTCCTGCCCTGACAGCCAAAGCCCAATTCTGTAGGTCACCGAGACATGAGTGGCTGCCCCCAGGGTTCACCTGTGACCTTCTGCAGGAGCAGGGATGTCCCCCTGTTGCTGCTGGGTCTCCTCTGCCTGTCCCCTTCCCTTTCTCCTTTTGCTCCACTCCCTTCCCTTCATTCTGAATCCTCTCTGCCCTTCCTTTCTTTCTCCCCACCCCTTTCAACTCAAGATTTTGCTCATTCACTCTTCAGGCACGTGAGAAGCATCTCCTATGTGCCTGTGCCAGCCAGGAGCCCAGCAGGTGCCATCTTTGCCCTCCAGCTTCCCTGTCACTTTCCTTTGATGGAGGAGGACACTGAGGCCTGAGGGCATGCTCTGTTGACCCTGGCCTGGATCTGCGGTCTCTACCTCATACCGGCCCCTCTCCAAGGGGCTCAGTGGCATCACTCCCAGTTTTTCCCTGGGCCACGTCGCAGTCATTACAGTCCGGTAATGCCACATGTGATGTGCCAGTTCGCCAATGGGATCCCCACCCAGCCCTCCTTTTCCCTACAAGAAGAGAATGAATGGGGAGCTTCGGTCTCCTCTCCTGGGGTATGCAGGCCCCCTTCCTTCCAGGGCAAGTTCTCCTCTTGGTTTAGAGGCAGCAACTCAGAGAGGCCAAGGGCATGGTAAGCAGCATAGAGTGTGCAAAGTCCACAGAAATGCAAGTTGTGTGAGTGGAAATCAGGGACAAGAGGCAGTCGCATAAAGGCAGGCAGCCCAGAGCCCCTGGAAATGGTATCTTTATGAATACCCACATTTTCGGATTAACTAAGATCTGAACTCTTTAGTATAAACATTTTTTTTCATTTCATTCATTTGGAATAGAAATATATTATTCACGGATCCGCCTTCCTGAACCGAATAGATTGAATGGGAATTAGGTTTTTCATGAAAATTCAGGTTTATTATAAGGCGCATAGAATTTAATAGATTTCATAGAATCTAGGAGCTTTAAAAGTAATCTCAGAAAATATTTAGTAGAGAGGTATTAAAGTGTATTTTTAGCTGTAGAGCCTTTATCCCCATATGATCTTATAAAGAAGCCCTGAGTATAAAACATATACATGGGCCTAAGGTCAATGTGAAGCCTTTTCCTTCTGGCATCTGGTAGCAGGCAGCAGTTTGCCCAGCTCCAGGGCACCTAGAACAGTGCCCGATACAGAGTGTGCTGAATGTGTAGCTGATGGGTGGATGGATGCGTGCCTAGCATCCTTGCAGCCACTCCGGGGATGAGACAGAAGCCAATGGTCACAGTGACAAAAGCCAACCCCCTACTAGCACTGTGTTCATCATTGGGAAGGGGGAGACTAGGAGGGGCCTCTCGGGGTGGCCTAAAGGAGGGAGCAGGAAGGCTGGCTCAGCCCCCCTTCTGCTTCTGACCTGCTCCCCACCTGGTGACAGGGTTCCCTTGGGGCTCAAGAATCCTGGGTCTCAGATGAGTGATCTGTGAGGTGGGTGGAAAGGTTGCTCTTCCTCATCACGTGGATGGCGGCGAGGATAAAATGAGCTCACAGTAAACATGGACGTTCTTTGAAAATGTAAAAGGTTTGGTACGGTGGAGGCTGACAGCGGTCACCAGTATTGCCGTGGACATCAGCATAGGGCTGGCCTGTCCTCCTCCAGCCTCTTTTGACTGCAGCTGATGGACGCTCAATTTGGCCCAGCCTGGAGAGAGAGGTCTTGATTCACAGACCAAGCTGCAGGAGGGAAGGGACTTCCAGTTCAAGACCCTAGCGCACCAGGACTGGGCCCCTCTCTCCCCCGGCTCCTCTTAGGTGTAGCTTCATCCTCCCAAAATATCCAGGTTACATTGCCCTGGCTTCATTCTCTGGAGAAAAGCGTTTATCCCCAGCAACCATAAGAAGGATCCAGGGCAGACTGCTGGACCCATGGTGGTCAAGGGCCACCCCAGCCAGTCCCTGTGGCTGGGGGCAGGGAAGGCAGCTGCGTCCTGGATCACTTGTTCCAGCCGGCAGATGAGCTCGAGAACAGTAGAGATGGGAGGCAACCTGTGTCTCAGAGAAGGTGGCCGGGCAGTGTCATGCAGTGGATTATTCCTAGAGTCAAAGGGCACAACCAGAAATCCCCCCATGAACACCCCTCCCCCAGCAGCACATCTGACTTAGGGGGTTTGGGGACAGAGGAGTCACCAGAAGAATCCCCCAGATGGCTGAAGCCACACCACACCCAGTTTCCTTTGCAGTATTTTGCACACCTACAGGTTGTGACCCCATGCCTGGACCCAGGGTATCCCCCAAATCCCTGAGAGTCTGCAGAGGCTAAGCCCCCACCCCAGGCTGGCATGGGGCCAGGAGCAGTGGACTCGCCCAGTAGAGAAACAGCCCCCTGGAGCTCTGCTCTCCTGGGTAAAGTGAGTCATTTGTGGCAGGTGCACCTTTTAGAGCAGTGTGGCTGGAGGGATTCTGGCCAGGCCACAGGAGCCGGGTGGGAGAAACACGGGTTTCCTGTGGCCCTTTCCCCGCAAGGTCCACAGCCTCAGCTGGGCCTGGCAGTAACAATTTCCTGTTCTCACCACTACAGGCCACAGACAATGACGTGGGCACCTTTGGGGAAGTCAACTACTTCTTCAGTGACGACCCTGACAGGTGAGACCCCTTCCCCCAGCTCCTCCGCCACCCAGGATGTCTGGCAAACTTCTTAGGGAGGGCACTGGGCCCCATGGCTGGAGCACTGGACTGGGAGTCGGTGCCCACAGGCACAGTTGCTGGTTTGCCCCGATTGCAGTTCAGAGTTCACCAAGCCCCCTAAACTCCCTGGGACAGAGTTTCTCTGACCCAGAAATACAGCGTTTAGCTTCAATAGTGGAGAAGACTGTGCATCTGCGAGGCCTGGCAGTGCCAGCCATTTAGGGTTATCAGCTCACCACTGCCGGCAGCAACGGCTAACATGCAGGAGCCTGACTGTGTGCCACGTGCTTTGGCAAGTGTTTTACACTCATCACCTTGTGCAATCTTCACAATCAAACGCTGAGGAACTCTGTGCTCAGCACCATCACCATTTCCCCTTTACAGTTACTTGCCTGGAGTCACACGCCCAGGCCTCTGCATGTGACCACGCTGACACACGGCCTCTCACATTGCCTGACCTATGCCAGCCTTGCCCTGTCACCCCCAGGGGTGACATAGCACTGGGCCATCTCTTTCCCTTGTCTTCGCTTAATCTGAGCTAACGGAGGCCATCTTTTTTTTTTGGTGGTACTAGGGATTGAGCCCAGGGCCCTCATTCTAAGCTCCATCCCTAGCACTTTTGTAACATTTTAAGACTTTTTATTTAGGTCTGACTAAGTCACTAAGTTGCCCAGGTTGGGCTTGAATTTGTGATCCTCCGGGTTCAGCTTCCCAGAGTGCTAGGATTGCTTACTGTTAGGCACCACCATGCCCAGCTAGGCCATCTCATTTTTAATATGATGAAGCCCAGGCTGAATTAGAGAGCAGGTCTGCTTGTAAAAATGAAGAGTCTGACGCATTGGGAAGCTGGCAGATGAGCAGGACAGGGGCCGTCCACTCGGATCCCCGGCCTATCTGTGTGGATGATCGAGAAGAGACTGGGACATCGCTGGTGTCTGCTGCCACTCTGTGATGAGGGCTCAGGATGAGAGGAAGAGATCAGCTGCGGCTGAACACACAGGCCACCCTGGCCCCTGGGGACCTGTGTTTGTGGGGCCTTGTCTCAATCACCCTGGATTTCTCATCTCTTCTTGGGGCTTCTGTGCCTTAGGGCTGGGCCCTTCCAGACTTGGTGGCTGGCTGCTGTGGACCAGGGCAGAGCGCACACACGTCACCTGACAGCTCAGCCAAGCCTCCCAAGGGGACATTTTGAGGAGGCGCTTGGAAGAATCATCTTGGCCCTTGTTGCCCCCGAAGGACACTGCCAGCCTCCTCCCTGAGCCTCAGTCCTCAAGCAGATAACAAGCATAGCTCCCAAGAGAGGACCAGCCACCCCTCCCCTTGTGGGATACTCTGCTGCCATTGTAGAGCATTGTAGTCCAAAACTGTCCTGGATGACAGAATTTTTGTCCTGAACATCTCCAGTTGACAGAGACTCCTGCTCAGGGGGAGAGGGCCATTCCACCGGAGTTCCTTCCCTGGTGAAACCACCCCCTCCTTCCTGCCCTTGGCACTGCCCCTTGGCCCCTCCTAGGATCCCGACCCACCCAACCCCAATCCCTTCAGAAACAGCTGCTCTGCTCACAGAGAACAAATGAAGAGCAGGCGGGTCTCACACCCCCCGTGTCTGTCCCGTGGGCAGGATGCGCTGGGAAACACGCATCCACGAGCCTGCTCTGAACCCAGGCGTCTTTCTGCCTCCTTCCTCCTGACGCAGGTTCTCACTGGACAAGGACACAGGACTCATCCTGCTGATCGCCAAACTGGACTTTGAGCTCATCCAGCGCTTCACTTTGACAGTCATCGCCCGGGACGGGGGTGGCGAGGAGACCACAGGCCGGGTCCGCATCAATGTGCTAGATGTCAATGACAATGTGCCCACCTTCCAGAAGGACGCCTACGTGGGTGCCCTGAGAGAGAACGAGCCCTCTGTCACACAGCTGGTGCGGCTGCGGGTAAGGAGACAGGGAGCTGTGAACAGCTTTCCGTCTGGCCTTCACCCCTGGGTGTTCCTCCTGGCTGCTCCCTCAGGAAGCCGCAATGAGGGGTGCTAACCACCCACCCACCAAGGTTTGGAGGTCAAACTTTTGGTGTCTGTCAGGCCTCCTCTGAGCATCACCTCCTGTCACGGTGACTGAGCAGGGCCAAAGTCACAGTGTTTGTCCCAAAATGAATTATAGGTCACTATTTAGCAAAAGAATGTCCCTTGCCTCCCATGCAAGGGCCCCCATGGAAGCCTGTTAGCGCCTGTCTTGAACCAGGAACCTCTGCAGCTGAAAGCTGCCTGTCTTAGTTACTTTTCTGGTTGCTGGGACAAAATACCTGACACCCAAAGTTAAAAGCGGAAAGGTTTATTGCAGCTTACAGTTTGTAGAGGTTTCTGTCCATAGTGAGCTGGTCCCAAGGCAGGGCAGTGTGGCAGAGGGCATCACAGAGGAGAAACAGTCCATGGCAGGGTAGGCAGAAGGCAGCAAGCAGCAAGCAAAGCAGCAGCAGCAAAAAGCCTGCCTCTCCCTTAATCCCATCCAGGCTACGAAACTTTTGGGTGATACCATCTATACCCAGGGTGGGGCTTCTGTTTTTAGTAAATCCATTCAGCCACACCCAATTAACTGATTGTTAATTCCAATCAGTGAGCTAATGTAGTACCACATACCTTTAATCCCAGTATCACACACCTAAGATCCAGCCAGCTGCAAAAAGCCCCACCTGTGAATGCATGAGGCTTTGGGGGACATCTAGATAGGAGCCATAACAGTGCCACAGGGACCCCGGGGTACAGCACTAGGAGAACAGGAGGGAGGGGTGGACCCCAAAGACACAGTGCATCAGTAGAGCGGCAGAACCAGCCCTGGGATGGAGGCTCTGTGCTGCAGGTATCGTCCTACAGGGAGTCCTCACCACACTCCAGGGACTTCTGACCTGGGACTTTTATTTTCCAGTGCTGTGGATGGAATCCAGGGCCATGCACATGGTAGGCAAGTGCTCTATCACTGAGCTACATCCCCTTTTTACTTTTTATTTTGGAATAAGGTCTTGCTAAGTCACTAAGTCACCTAGGCTGGGCTTGACCTTATGATCTTCCTGCCTCAGCCTCCTGAGTAGGCGAGATTACAGGTATGAGACACCACAACCAGCTCTGACCAGAGTCTTCTTAATGTCCATATATCCCTTCCCCATGCTGCCTGTCAAAAGGGACAGGACCCAGGGCCTGCACTTGGAAATTATTTCCGAAGCAGGCAGGGATGAAAGCAAGGGTAGAGGGGTGGGCACAGGGCACACAGAAGGTAGGGCTGTGCACCTATTCCCCATGGGCATGGTCCCCAGTAGATCCTGCCCTTCCCTTCTGCTTAGCCCCAGGTACGTGGAGTGGTGGAGACCCTTGGACACTCCTTAGAGTTGGGGACAATCTGGAAAGAAGCTAATTAATTTTTTTTTATGTGCATACCAGGAGTTGACCTCAGGACCTCGCACTTGCCAGCAAGTGCTTGTGCCACTGAGCGATGTCACCGGCCCTTTTTTTCCTTTATGTGGGTATGGGGAGTCGAACTCAGGACCTCACACTTGCCAGGCAGGCGCTTATGCCACTGAGCTATCTCACCGGCCCAGAAGCTAATTAATTTAGCCAGACAAACAAGGGGAAGAAGACTTCATGGCTCCCTTCCTTTTTTCCCTCCTTGTTTTCATATAACATGCATTTATTAGACACCCAGTGTGTACCAAACCCTGTGCTGGACTCTAGGTGTGCAGCCACAATCAAGAAACCTAAATTGCTCACATGAGGCTGATGTTCTAGGCGAGGTAGGCAGCAGTTAAATAAGAAATCACACAGGGTTTGAGGGGATGCACAGCACTAGGGGCCTGGTCTCAGTCCATCTTCTGTTGCTATATCAAAATACCCAAGGCTAGAGATTTATAAAGAAGAGGTTTGTGTAGCTCACCATTTTGGAGGCTGAAAGTCCAAGGTGGGGTGGCCTCTTTGGTTAGGCCTGTGGTGAGGCTTCCTGGCTGCATCCCAAGATGGCAGACAGCATCATGGCAAGAGCATATGCTAGAGGGAGAGATCACATGGCAAGACAGGAGTCAAGAGAGATCCAGGGCCAGGCTTGCTGTCTTAGAGCAACTTGCTCTAGAGGGAATTAACCAGGGTTAATCCATTCTGATGAATTGGTGGTGACCTAACCACCTCCCACTAGGCCCCACCCCTTAATCGGCCCACCACCTCTTATGCCATCACATCGAGGACTAAGCCGCCAGCATATGGACCCTCAGGGGAAACTGCATCCAAACCACAGCATACCCGAACTTGGTCTGAGGTCTGGGAAGGTGTCTGTGGCTTGGGTTGTCAGAGCGGGGACAGAAGGATGTGGGATGTTGGCAGGCCGAGCATCCCCTGAGAACACTGCTCGCTCCTAGCTCTTCCCAGGTCCCTGCTCACCCTCTAGATTCCCCAGCATACCTAGCACAAGGAGGGAAGTGGGGTATTTGCTGGGTGGGCTCCAGCTGAGGGACAAAGGGGGCCCCCGGTCCTAGGCCAACACATGATCCAAGCTGGATCTCACCCGAAGAAGGAGCTATGAGAGAGGCCACTTCCCCATCCCACCCTGGCCCAGCCCAGGCTCTCCACAGGCTCATGGAGCCCTGTCTGCCTTCTTCCTTCCAGGCAACGGATGAAGACTCCCCCCCGAACAACCAGATCACCTATAGCATTGTCAACGCATCCGCCTTCGGCAGCTACTTTGACATCAGTGTGTACGAGGGCTACGGAGGTACAGGAGGCCAGAACGGAGAGCCAGGCTGGGGCTCTGCAAGCTCACAGTGTTCTCGGGGGTCGGGGAAGGGCCCTCGCTGCCTCCAGACTCCTGTACTGCTCAGGACGCTACCTGAGCTCCTGTCAGCTGGAGCAGCCTGTGGCTGGAGATCACCCTTCCCTATGGCCAGCGAGTCCCACATCAGCCAGACCTTTCTCTGGGTTGTAGGCCATGGGTGGCCATGCAGGCAAAGTTACCGGAATCCATGCTGGTCCCCATTTCATGTGGGGGCAGATCATGGGTAGAGGCTTGCCATCAGAGCCACCCAACACCAGACCCATCATTTGGGGAGTCCTCCAGCCACGTCGCAGCCTGCCTGGGCCATGGCCCCTCCCATGCCCAGTTTTGCACTCTGGACCCTGCCCTGCCTGGCCCACTTGCAGGCACAATCCCTGGAACCCTGGCACAGGGAGTGGCAACAGCAACTTCAAGCTCCAAGATCCACGAGAGATCCTTGTTTTTCCGACAAAGCAGTAAGGCCCAGAGACAGGGAGTAATTTGCCTGAGGTCACCTAGCAAAGCTGCCATGCTTAGTGCTCAAGTCCTGTGTGATGTGGCTTTTGGCTGCCTCCTCCGCAGCCTGGTAGCTCAGCAGTCTCATCCTGCCTGCTGAGATCCAGCCTCCTTGACCCCTGGACACTCCCTGCCTTTACAATGGTCACCTCCGTGTCCTTGCTGGGTCTGTTCGTTCTGCCAGGAAGGCCCCTCCTCCTGGCCCCTCCGCCCTGCCTGTCCTTGCCTGTTCAGCTCAGCAGCCTCTGGGGACTGCAGCCCATAGTGATTACACTCATTGTGGGAAGTCAGTACATGTACATGACGTGTTTTAATTCTTGTGTCCCCTTCCCCTCCCTCTAGCTCTTGGTCCCCTTCCCACTTGCCAAAGGTCTGTCTCCCGGTTTACAGGCTCCTTCCACGCCTCCTCCCTAGGAAGCTTCCCTCGTGCTAGAGGGCGGGGCTGGGTGACCCCCAGGCTGGCCGCATCATGCACTCCTGAGTTGCCTCATTCCCGCCACCCCACAGTTGTATCAGAGAAAAGTGGTCAAAGAGATGCAGCCCGGGGGCTGGGGGTGCAGCGCGGCGATAGAGTGCTTGCCTGGCATGCACAAAGCCCTGTGTTCAATCCCAACCTTGCCAAAAAAAAGAGAGAGAAAAAAGAAAGAAAAAAAGGAAAATGACCCCAGCCCAGTTTTCTCTATAAAATCTAAATTCCTCTTTAAAAAACTTGAAAGTCCCAGGGCTCTGCCCACCTGACCCTCTTTGCTGCTAGAAGAACCCCCAGTTGGATTTTATGTTACTAAAGCAGTCACGTTATTTCCTGTGTTCACGAAGCAAGCTGCAATTGAGTATCATTGTTCTGGCTATGGCCAGACCTAGGCTCCTGTCTGTTATGTTGCTTCCTGACCTCTGGCAAGTTACTGCACTCGGTTGCTCCTCTGAGCTCGGTTGCTTCATCTGTAAAGTGGATCTTTGCTTACCACTGTGAGTGACAACGCAGTGGGTTTAGCACAGTGCCTGGCACAGATTAGTCAACAAACTTAAGTGAAGACCAGGAGGAAGCTCCAGATGTTGGGAGGCTCGAGGGGAAGACAAGGCAGATGTGGCCTGGGCCATGTCAGCCACACCTTTTCTGCTCAAAGGGGAGCCCTGCTGGGCACTGAGGTCTGGGCCCTGCGCCTGTCTTTCCAGTGATCAGCGTGAGCCACCCCCTGGATTATGAGCAGATACCCAACGGGCTGATCTACCTGACGGTCATGGCCAAGGACACTGGCAACCCACCTCTCCACAGCACTGTCCCGGTCACCATCGAGGTGTTTGTAAGTACTCGGGTGGGGAGGGCCTCCTGGAGTGACAGGGACCACGTCCTCACAGCTCAGACTGTCCGAAGTCTGTCCCTCGCCAACCTCTGCCATTGCTGCAGCCACTAAGCTGCTGCCCACATGATCTCGGGAAGAGAGATGGCCCTGCTCCAACTCTGTGGGACCCCAGGACCGTGCGACAGGCTGGGAGGAAAGGCACTGGGCTCCTCCATTGATGGCCACTCTCTGTGATGTTCAAGAGAGTGACCGGAAGGTCATCTTGCCTCCTCCATCTCTCTCTGCGTCCCTCTCTTCCTTTTGTCTTCCCCTTTCCGCTCCTCTGAGGACATAAAGGGGCTGGAAGCCGAGCACGGCTTGTCTGACATGAATATCAAGCACAACTCCGTGCTTTCCCTGTCGGAAATTATCAGTTACTGAATCCATTTCCACACCGCTTCATCTGCCCCGTGCCGATCCTGATCCCCCAGCAATGCTGGGGACACAGAGCGTGACCTGACAGAGGGGCCGGGAGTATCTCCCCTGAGGCCCCGCACACCCCAGCATACCAGCTGGGGGTGAGCGTGTGTCCATGGAAGTTGCTGCGTTATCAGATCCAGAGGATTAAATCAGATTGTCAGGTTAGGAGATACGCTGTGATTTGACATAAGTACAAGAAAATCTCACCCTGGAGCAGGCTTGCTGCATGGCCTTCCTGTCACCATCAGCTTCGCCAGCAGCCTCTGGCACAGCCCCACACTTTTTTTTTTTTTTTTTTTTTTTTTTTTTGAGAAAGTGCCTTGCTATGTAGTTCAGGCTGGCCTTGAACTCACAGCAATCCTCCTGCCTCAGGCTCCCAAGAGCTGGGGTTACAGGCATGTGCCACCACACCCAGCCCCCACACACTATTTTAACAAGCCTTGTCCTCTCCACCCAAGGCCCAAGCCCTGGGCCACCTCCCAAGTGGGATAGTCCTAGTTTGGACAGGCGACCCTATTCCTTGCTGAATATGGTGGAGAGCTAGGAGTGGGGAGAAGTCAAGGCCATGCCTGGGGAACCTCCAGGTAGGCCTTGGGAGCAGGAAGGAAGAGGCCTTATAGAACCAGGACAGCAAAGATAACCCCAGAGAGCTGGGGCCCTGCTTCTGAGGTCATTGTGTCTGCGAACTCTGGCTTTGGGGAGTGGCAGGGAAGAGAAGAGGACGTCTCATCCGCAGGAGCCCCAGAACTGGCCTGTCATGAACTTAAAACACACCCTTGTGCCTTAAAACACCCCCTGCCATCACGGCCCTGACCCCAGCCACGTCTCACAAACCTGACCTTGGTTTCCCAGTCTTGACCTCAAACCTCCCCTGACCTTGGCCACTCTTATTACCCTGCACGCCCCACCCTTCCCTCCCAGCCAGCCCGTCCTCTGTGGTCAAGCCTGCGTGCAGGGCACCTGGGGCCTGGGAGGACGTGCAGATGGGTGGGATGCTTGCTGTCGACCCCCAAGACGCTGAATGGGAAGAGGGGTATGGCTCCTGCATGTGGCTTTGAGCTTGGCTCCATTACCCCCTAGCTGTGTGACCTAGGTTTCCCACCTTTGTGAACCTGTTTCCTCATCTGCTAAATGCGGGTAATCTGGTACCTCACACATTGCTATGAGAATGACATGAGATCATGTAGGGGGCAACCTGGCACCTGGCATGTCAGTCATCACTGCAGCTGATGACAGTCACAGACACTTTGGGCAGCAGCAGAGCTGAGCTTGTCTATGCAAACAGGAGCTTGCTCCAGTGAGGACTGGGGCAGAGGAACCCCTCTGGGCTTTGGGAAAGCGAACAGGGAGAGGGTAAGAGGAGGGGAGGTTTAGCGAAACAGGTTAAACCCAGGGTTGCACAGGACTGAGGTAGGGTGGGGTCCCTGCATTTCTAGCAAGCTCCTGGTGGTGTTGACATCTGGTCAGGGACCCCACTCAGAGTCACAAGGGTTTTGAAAGTATGCTCCCTGCCCCAGGACATCTTGAACCCCAGGGACCACCCCACACCCCAGACCCATCCCAACCTGCAGCTCCCTTAAAGAAGGGCAGGACAGGACCTCTTCTCTTTCTGCCCCAGCCCCTGGATGGGGCCACTGCTGTACCATAGTGGGCAGCAGCCTCCCTGCCTGGTCCCAGGGAGGGGACTCCATGTGCAGGGCGAGTGGCACAGGACTCTGCCTTGTGCAGTGCAGCAGTGCAACAGAAGGGGCCCTGCTGTCAGATTCCTTAACACCATCACAGGGGTTACAGGGGGTCACGGGGACTCACACTTCCCTTCCAAGTCCTCCCAGCACCCATTCAGCCAGAAAGGCCAGAACAAAGACGGGCCACCATGGTTGTGAGTACACACGACTCTGTCCCCGAGCAGGGCTTTTGGACAGCATCGTCACTCCTATCTAAGTACCACACTTGAAAAGGTCACCGCCTGCGGGTTGATTTTGCACGTGGGTGGTTTTTAAGTAGCTGTCACTCAGCTAAGCTGCCTCCTCCCTCCACCAAATGGATTTTCTCGCAATTGGGGGAAAAAAAAAAGGAAAGCCTGGTAGTTGATGGAGCTCTTACCGCAAAGGCTCGAGTGTGGAGGGCAGATCGGAGCAGCAGGAGGTGAGAGGGGCCAGGTGATTCCTTTTCCTCCACTGCATGTTGGTTTTTAATAAAGAAGTCAAACTCGGTTTGTAGATTTCCCATTAGGGGACAATAAGCTTTTGTAGAGGGAGCCGCTGAATTAGAACTAATAGCGAATGCAGCGCCAGGATCCAGGGAAATATCACCGCTAATAAGTTTCTGCCTCACTCTCTGTCACTGACATTCTTGGTGTGTGTCATGCAGCCAAGCAGAAGCTTCCGTGTGTGCAGACAGGGCACTTGTATCCACACCAGGGGCCAAGCCGAGGCCAGGTGTGCAGTGGGACATGGCCCATCGGGGGGTCCTGACACCGCCAGTTCCCAGGGGAGAGGGACAGGTTGGCAGGAGCCCGTGTGCAGTCAGAGCCAGGGGACAGATTTGGGAGGAATTGGAGGGTTCCCTTCTGGGCACCCACAGCCTCGGCTGGCTGAGGTTTTCTGTAGTCCCAAGGGGTGCACAGCTGATCACGTGTCCTCGTCTTCTTCCTGGTTGCTCAACCAGAAGGGACCCCAGCAAAAGGGGCTTTGCCAAAGACCACCCGCCCCTGCCCTGGCCAAGAGCCCTCTGCTGTTCCATGAGAGATGAAGCCAGGGGGTGGGGGGCTCTTTTCCCAGACCATGACTCCTGAGCTCTGCACTTTGCTCTGCAGGGGTGGGGAGGGGGTGAGAAGGCTCAGCACCAAAGGGTCCAGAGAGGCCCTCTAGGAGAGAACACAGGGAGGATTCTTGGTGAGTGATTCTTGCAAAGCCATTGGCAAGGCTGAGAGTCTTCAAGGTAGGAAGCCACCTTGATTGAGGGGACAGGACAGGTGTGGAGGAATAGCAGCGCTGGAGGAGGCGGGGCTGCACCTGGTCCAGGCTCCCCAAGATGGAGCCTCCCCACCACCCCTGCCTGGTTCAGACCCCACCAAGCCTGCTCTGGGCCTGGTGAAGGCTGACCCAGAGGACAGAGTGCTCCAGAGCCCACCTGTGCCAGGAACCTAGGGCAGGAGCCCAGCTCTGGGAACAATCTGACCACAGCCTGACCCTGCTCATTTCAGTGCCTATGGGGTTGGGGACACTCCTTTGTCCCTTTGAGCAAGGTTCCTAGAACCTTCCGCCATCATCTTGGCTGGGCTGGGAGGAAAGCCCAGGTGGGCAGCCCAGCTTGGGGGGCTGGTGACTGGAGAGCAGGAGCACTGGGCAGAGCTTGGCACTCAGCAGGAAGACTGGCTGGGAGTCTGGGGCCCTGCAAGTTGGTTCAAGCCCAACTGTCACCTTCATTCTCCATCTCCTTGTCCCTCAGTGCCCCCTCATGACCCTGCAAGTTTCCCCAAGGCCCGTCCTGCCTCCTGAACCATGGCCTGCCAGAGGAACCCCTGGCCCCCTAGCACTCTCGCCCCACCTGGCTCTGGCTATGTGTAGAGGCCAGAGCTCTTCAGGGGCCGCATGCCCAGCCTGCTTCCCTGGTGCCTGCCTCGGACAGCTGGCTCCTGGCCATCTGCTTTCCTTCCAGGATGAGAATGACAACCCCCCCACCTTCAGCAAGCCCGCCTACTTCGTCTCGGTGGTGGAGAACATCATGGCAGGTAGGGGCCAGGCAGTGGGTGGGGGACCGGGGCAGACAGCAGGAAGTCACGGGGCCTGTGGACTTCTCTATTTCTGAGGCCAGGCAGCTTGTGACAAGTCAGGCCACTGGGGCCATCTGGTTATCTGCCAGCCAGCAGCTATTTACAGAGCACCTACTCTGTGCAGATGCTCTGCTGGGCACTGGGTCCCTGCTCTCCTGCAGCTACTGTTTAGCAGGAAGAGAATAAGGATGGAGGATTAACCAGGACATCTGGATTGGAGAGTGCAGAGGGTCCCAGACCCTAGGAGCCATGAAAGATGGCCTTGAAGCATGTTCCTATGTGAGAGCCAGGCCTTAGGTGGCCAGGCCCAACCTGCAGCCCCAGGACCACCTGGCCCATGCCCAGGCTCCAGGGCACATGCTATGGTTTGGGGCAGGCTGACAGCCACACCCTTACACCAGCATGTGCTCTCCTCCTGGAGACACAGCCTATGAGGAACTGCTGTGGCCCTGGAGGACAAGGTGGGTGCAGCCTTAGGACAAGCTGCTCTTGGGGTCTCGCCAGGGCTGTGGGAAACACTGATCTCCAACTCAGGATTCATGTAGATGGAAATGAAGGTGAAGGCCTTAACTGGACATTAATGAGAAAATAAAAACCCTTATAAGTTCCCCTGTGAACAAGATAAAACAGGAATGAAATTGGATGCAATAAATGTAGAATAATTTAATACGGAACTTCATTTCTTTTTGACTGAATGTAAAAGATGCGCGGTCTGTGCGTGTGTAACCCGGAGGTCAACCAGACCAGTTGAGGGAGGCAGCCGCCTGCTGTCAGGTTGGGCCAGAAGAGGGGAAGGCAGGAGACAGACCAGCCTCATTCTCCCGTGGAGCTGTGTCCATCCTGTCCCTGCGCGGCTCAGGGATGTGGGACCCGAGCGTGGTGGCTCCCCACCTCCCTGAGGCTGGTCACTGGCAGGTTTTCAGGGCCTGGCTCCAAGGACTGGGACTGTGGGCCCAGAGTGTGTAACACCCCCTTTTTGCTCCCTAAGGAGCTACAGTGCTGTTCCTGAACGCCACGGACCTGGACCGCTCCCGGGAGTACGGCCAGGAGTCCATCATCTACTCCTTGGAGGGCTCTGCCCAGTTCCGGATCAACGCCCGCTCCGGTGAGCCCCAGGCCTACACTCTGCCCCCCTCAGACCAGACCAACAGGGGTCTCCCCCTGTTCCGTGTGGAGCAAGCCATCTTTGAGCACGCGGCGTCCTCCCTGAAATACTCATTCTTACCCATAGTCACTCCATGAATGTATCTGCAAAAGGATGCCTCAAGGGCAATGAGTCCTGTTAGGTCTACAACGCGTGCCATTTTATAGACTCTGGCGCACATGTTTACTTACGTCTAAGTGTCCCTCCACTTCCGGGGGTCCTGGCTTCTCTTTGTACGCACCTGTGGGCTGTGGTGTAGATGAGATGAAATGAGTTACTATAGGGAACACAATTCAAATAGGCCCTAAGTATGTGCTGAAAAAATGGCTCCGTTCTTTATTTTGTGTATTCACCTAGCACCCTGCCCCCAGCTGCCTGCTCCTGTAACTCTTCCTCATCTCCCTCTGCCTCCCTCCCGCTTTCTGTCCGCCTTGTAGCTGGGAGAAAGAGGAGCAGAAAGGAGCAACAGGAGCCCCAGGCTGTTCAGCCATCCTGGGAGGGAATCCAGGACCCCTGAATTCACTCTCAAGTCATTGGGGCCTGCTCTGAGCCAGGGGCGGGCACGGGAGGAGTAGGATGTGGCCTCAGGGGTCCAAGAGGTCTAAGTCAGCTTCGTGGGCATGCACAGCCCTCGCTTCCAGATACAAGATTCTGTCTGAGCTAAGGGAGCTCCATCCAGACACCAGCCAGGGAACTCTGACACCTCAGTGGCTTGAGACAGCAGCAGCCCACAGCTACCCAGTACAGGTGGTCAGCGGATGCCCTGCCCAGCCAGACCCCTTCAAGTCATGGGTCCAACACCCCTGCAGAAGGAAAACAGCACATGGGCATTGTGCCAGGGAGAGTTTCTGTGCCAGGCCTGGAAGTGATATATGTCACTCTTGCTCATAGCCATTGGCCAGGCCAGGCAGTGGCCTCACCTAGATGCCAGGACAGCTGGGGATCAAGTCCGTGCCTGAGTGCCACATCCAGGGTGCAAGGGAGCAGGAACTCTGGGGGACACTGGCCATCCTGGCCCAGGTGCTCAGAGGCCCAGCAGGGCTCTACGGCTTCCTGTTATCCGTGCCAACCTGGCTGAGGAGGAAGAGGGCCCTCAGTGTCCCCTTGGCCCCGTCTTCCTGGGAGCTCGGGGGCAGATGCTGGTGCAGCTGTGCACAGGGACTGAAGGGGGGGGACTGTGAGCCTCTCCTTGCACCTCTGAAAAGACAGGGCCTCCCTCCTGCTCTCGGGAGCGTCCACCTCAGCAAGCCATGTCTCCAGAAGCTCGGAGTGACACAGTCATCCCGTAGTACCTGCAGGGGACAGGCTCCAGGACCCCTGTAGAGACCAGGTTCCTTCTGTGAAGTGTGTGGGATTTTCCCGTAACCCAGTGTATCTTCCATTATACTTCAGTCACAGTTGGGTTCCTAATGACACCTAAGACAATGTGAGTGCTACGTAATGAGTCATTACCATGTATCGATCAGGGGATAATGACAAGACAAAAACGTGTGCATGTTCAGTCCAGGTGCAATTTGTTTCCGATCGACAGTAGGTGGCATCTTGAGATGTGGAACCGCAGATGTGGAGATGGTATCATTAATATGAACGAAGTGCCGGGTGCCACCGTTCTCAGTTCTCCGACCAGCATCATCTCATTTCACCCTCCATCATTATCCCCACTTTCCAGATGAGGAAACTGAGTCACAGGAGAGGTTAACAACTTCACTTTGGACTCACAGAGCCTGAGCTGCTGGCTCCAGGGCTCAGATGTTGAACTCTGTGTCATATGAAGCCACACTAGAGTCACATCCCACCACCCGCCTGCCGTAGTGGCTCAGCGAGTGCAGGTTAGGGGCTCCAGCTCTCGCCCAGGCCCTGGAATGATGGCACAGACTTTTGCTGCTGCCCTGACCCAGCTCCTCCAGCTCCAAAGGGGAAAGCGGTTTCCTCTGAGCTCCTGGGTCACATTAGCCAGACCTGCTGCACAAAGGTGGCCTTAATTGGATCTAATTTCCCAGACAGGAGAGCCCATCGATCATGTTGACAAGTTCATGTTTAAAACTTTTTAGAGATTAATTTCTTCCTTGCCTTACCAATTAATTGACACCACCCCAGTGGGGAACATGGCTCATTGGGCAGACCTTTGCCAGCCTTTGGCTCCTGACCTGTTTGCTGCCTCGTCCCCCAACCCTGACTCCCTGCAAAAGCCCTGCAATGGCCAGAGGACAGGCCAGTGCGCAAGGGAGGGAGCTGTCAGAGCAGAAGGGGTTCTAGGGACCACCTGACCCAGCTTCCTTGTTTTCACAGAGAAGTTAGGCAACTTGCCCCAGGTCACACAGCTTGGGATAAAAAGATGAATAGCACACAGTCCCTGCCCTTGGGGCTCTCACAGTGCATGGGGAGGGTGTGATCCTTTTCTGAATGCTAGAAGCTTCCCCTGTAGTTATTTAATCTTCATAGCAGCTCTGATTGGAAGGCATACTGAGCTGCATTTTACAGATTAGAAAACTGAGACTCAACATAGCTTAGTATCTTTTCCAAGGCTAAGCATCTGGGAAGGGCCTGATCAGGACCATCCAGGTCTCCTGTCCTCAGGTGGAGGCTGTTCCCAATGAGTGGCCGTGATGATGGGCCAAGGTCCACTTCCACTGCCCCCAGCTGCCCCTGGGAGCCAGGTGTGCGCTGGATTCCAATCCCCACGTTCAATGCCATTGAGGTAGCACCTTGAAGTGGACCCTGGCAGGAGTATTTATACCACTGAAATCTGCGAATGCCTGTTATTCTTTTGGGGAACCGACTGCCAAACATTTCCCAGCACACCCCTACCCTACCAAAATTACACCAAAACAGAAAGAAATGCCAAAAGCGGCAATCAGAAACTCTGCTGTATTTTAAATGCTTCTTTTTAATGGAATAACTTGTTTACACACTAAAAAGAAAAGTCACAGAGATATAATTATGCTATCCACAGGGCAATTAGGAAATTTTTCTTCTTTTTTGGTACTGGGAATCAAACTCAGGACCTCGCGCTTGCCAGGCAGGCACTGTGCCACTGAACTATATCCCTAACCCTGGGAAATTATTTTTATAACTATTACTTCTCAGTGCACCATAGGCTCGGCCATCCAGGGCTGAGTCGCCGGCTGGGATTTTCCTTCCTGTCACCGTTTCCTGGAACTTTGTGAATAAACAGCACCCAGTGTTCTTCTAGGGTTTGCGTGGCATCAGTCCCTAATAGTGTATGTCCTTTTATTGGTCCCTTTTGACCAGATGAGAAACTGAGGCAGAGAGGATCTAAGTCAATGGTGAGACAGCCAGTAAGATAATGTCAGGGTTAAACCCAAGGTCCTCATGACCCCTGTTCTGCACTGCCCCCCCAGAACTGGCCTAATTGTCTCACATCTGCAAACACCTCATAGCGGGTACTGCTGCCCAGCTCTGGGATCCCATTCCCGAGCCGCGGCTGCTGTCCCGTGAACCACATCACCACCAGCACACGCAACACACCCTGCTGCATCCCGTGGCTCGCAGACGTCTCGAACCCGCGCTCCACCCCACACTGAACCTTCCCTGTCACCCTCCTCCCTCTGCCAGGCGAAATCACTACCACGTCCCTGCTGGACCGAGAGACCAAGTCGGAGTACATCCTCATCGTCCGCGCCGTGGACGGGGGTGTGGGCCACAACCAGAAAACAGGCATCGCCACAGTGAGTGCCCCCTCCCATATTACCTGCATCCCCAGGTTGCTGCCCCACAGCTCACCCTCAGGATGTCCCCAAGCCACTGTGAGGCATCGTGAGAGCGGCATGGTGGGGAGGGGATGACAACAGTGTTTTATCCTCTGTCTCCAAAAGAGCCACCAGGCAGGTGGAAGAAGGCGGGAGCCCCAGAGGCCCCTCTGCCTCAGCACCTACAGGGAGCAGAAGCCAGAATCTTGCCACTCAGCCCAGGAAGAGGGACCTGACAGGTCCCTGGGGACTGGCCACCCCCTGCCCAAACCCTGTGATGCTGAGAAATGATGCCCAGGTTCCCTGTCATTGGCACGGGCCCAGAGCCCCATCTATGGCCCTGTCACCCCACCACAGTGCCCCAGAGAGCAGAAAGCTAAAGGAAGGAATGGGTGGGTGGGGCCTGAGTGAGCTCTTGGCCACAGAAGGGGATGGGAAGTGAGAGCAGGAAGACCCTCTATGGGAGAGGGAGAGAGGACACTCATGACCAGTCACTCCAGGACCTCCCCTCCTTGTTCCCTGTTGCTGTCTTGGGTGCTCCCTGGGGTGGGGGGGTGCTCCTAACCTCTCTCCATCGTCCTTGCCCCACCCTTGCCCAGCCGGAGGGGCTGGGGCCCTGGTAGGTGTCACTTGGCTGGGGCCTTGGCAGAAGACCCCACAGAGCCCTCCTCCGTCAAGGGAAGCCCCGCTAATAGGAATCAGAGCGCTATAAATAATTCACCTGTTGGCAGGTGAGCAGCGAAATTGCTTGGCCTGTAGCTGAGACTGGGAAGCTCAAGGGATTCTATGTGATCCATACCCTGTCACTAAAGTCAGTAAAGTCCCCAGGATTTCAGAGGTCACCTCGTTCTCCTAATGAGACGGCACCTAAGCCCTCTCCTGCTGAAGGGACCTGGCACCATCCTGTCCTCAAAAACCCGGGCCCTGCCCAAGGCACCCACGTTTGGGGGATTGAGGCTAAGATGCCCCATAAACCTCTGAGGCCCCCACTGGGCCCTTACTGTACCCATCTTGGCCAATGAGCCCCACAGTGCCCCCCTGTGGCTCCACAGGTGAATGTCACCCTCCTGGACATCAATGACAACCACCCAACATGGAAGGATGCTCCCTACTACATCAACCTGGTGGAGATGACACCCCCAGACTCCGATGTGACCACGGTAGGTGGGAGGACAGTGGGACTGCCAGGCTGTGCCTCCCAGGGTGGGTGCGTCCCTCCTCAACCCTGGTGGCCAGCTTGTAGGGGGCTGATGGACTTGCTATTTTCCCCAGGCTGGCTCTTGGAGCAGTTTTAGGAGGTCTCTCACATGGTGAAAGGGAGTCAGAGGTGGAGGACATCTTACCCCTGCCTCCAGTGTTAGCTGGTGTCAGGCTTTGTCAGAGGGAGCTGCCAGCAGCCTGGGGACAGTGGCGGGGATCTGGGGTTGGCTCAGCTCATAGCCACACTTGCCCTGAGACCCAAGAACTGTGGCCAAGCCCTCAGGAGACTGCCCACCCTCAGCTCTGCCCAGCTCTGCCCCCCACACTAGCCCAGGGTGGCCCAGCAGGGGTTAAAGGTCACTCCCAGAATCCTCTGGCCCAGCACCAGCCAGGTTCACACCTGTGTGTACTGTGTGCATGCGTGTCCAGGTGCCTGTGTGCAGGACTGCCACTTGGGGTAGAGGGGGACTGAGTAGTAGGCCTGTGACATCCTGGGGCAGCCAAGGGGGCAGGCCAAGCACCCCACTTGCTTTGCTCCAAGATTCGCATCTGTCAGCCTCTCCTCCCTCACCCTGTGCCTCATTTGGCCTCATTTGAAAAGCCTGGTCCCCAAATATCCCTCCCCTCTGCCACCCAACCAGCCCTGAGATGGACATGAATGCTGACAGCTCATGGTAGCCCTGTTTACTGAACACTGGGGCCACATCGATGCCCTGCTAAGGACTTTCATAAATTCTCCTGGTCCTCACCACAATCTGGACTCAAACCCAGGCCCCGGCCCCACCCTTACTTCTCTGCTGGCGCTTGGGTGCCCTGCAGGTGCCCCAGGACCTGAGGAGCTGGAGAATTTGGGTGGGACGGAAGATCTGCATCTGCCTCTCCAGGAGGGCTGCCCCACCCGAACCCAAGCACCCTTGGGCCCCAGCCCTCGTCAGCCATGCCCCCTAGTGACAAGTGCCAGCCAGCGGGGTCCAGATGGGAGAGAATGTCACCCTGGGAGGAGGGACTTTGAGAGAAGAGGGCTTGGCCATCACCCCATCCTGGTCTCTGTCCACACACTCAAGCTGAGTGGCCCTCTGCTGGTGTGAGTGTCACCCCTGAGATCCAGTACTGTTGGGCAGGAGCCAGGGATCTGGAGTCTGCTTTCTCAGAATCCGGGTGAGGGATCCCTCCTGCACCAGGCCCAGGTGTGCAAGCCCCTACCCTGGGCATCTGGTCTGATAAGCACTCTACTGCCACCTGGGCCCTGGCCCCAAACCACTTCTGCCTGCCCGGGGCCAAGACCCCAGAGCTGGGGCTGGAAATCCACCTCAGACACCTGTCTGTCAACTCTTGCCTTAGCCTATGCTTCTGGGACTTCCTACCAAAGGGAACTGGGGCAGTGAGGGAGTGGCCTACTAGGAACTGACTGCCTGGGACACCAGCCAGGGACCCAGTCAGGGTGCCATGATCAGAGTCCACCTGCAAGGCAAAGGTGTGCCAGGTGGAGATGTCCTTGGTCCGGGCATTTCTGAGCTCTGATCCAGGGTGGTCCTCTCCAACCTGCAGACTTCCTCTCATCCTTCCGAGCCCTGGGCAGGTGTGGCATGGGCTGGTGCTGCTGCCGGGGGCCTCCTTGCTCTCCAGCAGCCCTAGTGAGCGCCAACCATGTGCCAAGCATGCGGGACACGGGTGCAGTAGGGCACAGGAAGCGACAAAGCCCTTCCCTGTCTTCAGGGAACCTCAGGTCACCCTTCCTCTCAGATCCACCACCGTCCATCTCACCAGACCTCACAGCCCGGGGTGTGCCCCTTCCCCACCTCCGAGCAGGTGGCGTCTGTGCTCCCGCGGTACAGCACGTCATGCTGTTCTCAGGCACAGCATGGGCACAGGGACAGGAACCGGAGCGCTGCAGCTCCCTTTGGTTATATTTTAACCTAAAAAATAATGACTCAAAAGTTCAAAAAGAAAAGAGCAAAATCCCCAAATGTGGTGGTATATACCAGTAGTTCCAGCATTCTGGGCAGCTGAGGCAGGAGGATCACAAGTTCAAGCCCAGCCTGGGAAACTTAGGTAGTTAGAATGACCTTGTCTGAAAATAAAAAATTAAAAATGACTGGGGATGTAACTGTGTAAAGGCCCTGGGTTCAATCCCCAGTATCAGTACCACAGAAAGAGAGAGAGAGAGAGAGAAATACACAAAATCAAAATTAAGACTTGTCTTATTAAACATCTGCCAAAAGTAATGTGGCAGCTTTAGTAATAGGAAACTTCATTATACCCAAGAACAAAGTCTAAGTAAGATTTTCTAGAATTCTTGAGAATGTTCCAGAATTCTGTGGAATTCCTAGTTACACACAAGGATTGCCAGAAAACCAGCAATCAAGAAGCTTGCATGTTAAGCAAGTGGGGCATGGCCAAATCACTCCAAGAGAAATAATCATAAAAATATTTTAAATGCCCTCCGCACATGCACGTATATGTACCTGCGTACATGTGCGGGTATATTTTTGATACATTTGAGGGGCTCCTGGGACCATCTGCCACAGTGAGTCAGGGCTATGGCGGGGACCGGGTGAGTGGTGGCTGTGGCAAGGGAACTACCCAGAGGGCCAGGTGACAAAGAGCATGTGATATCCGAGTGGGGCTGGCCCACCTCTGTCCCACTGCCCCCACATTCACATGTGCAGCTGCACACACACATGCACATACATGCACACGCACGTGCATACGCTGGCATTTCAGTTTCCTGCACGCTCGGCTCTTCCCTACCTTGGATCCTTTGCACGAACTCCCCCACCCACTCTGAGGCTCTGCTTCCTCTCCTCCCCCACCTGCTTCCTCCCTGACTGGCTGTTTCCTCTACCTGTCCGAGGTTGAAGTGTCTCCTCTGCCCCTCTCCACGCTTTCCTTCAGAGCCACCCACAGTCTGCTTAGTTGTTTGTTAGGTCACCTGCTTACGAAGAGGGAGCTTGCTCAGGGATCACGTGGGCAGCCTCTGGTTCCAAAGTGTCTAGGTTCTAATCCCAGCTAGGCCTCTTACATGCTGTGTGACCGTGGTCAAGTTACTTAACCTCTCTGTGCCCCAGTCCTCTCTAGAAGATAGAGCTAGTAAAAGTTCCAGCCCGATTGAGTTGTTTGTGGTCAGTACTTGGGAATGGTCAATAAATGGCAGCTGTCACCATCATCACCTTCCTCCTTTGCCGCAGTCTCCTCTGCCATGTTTACTGTTGAATCCCCACTGCCAGGCACATTGTGGGTGTTCAGACTACTTAAAATATGAATATCTGGCCTTTCCTCCCCTCCCCGCTCAGTCCCCAGCTCCCTCTGGTTGGGGCTGCTCCCTTGGCTGGAGGACACTAGGCGCATGGCTCAGGCTGTCCCGAGGGCGCCCTCTAGCGGGCACACTGGCCCTGGCCCCAAGACCTGAGGCCCCAGGCCATCCATCCCTGTGATTTCTCCAAGTGTGCGCCTGTGTCTTCCGAGTTGGCAGGGCGAGTTGGTGGGGTGGGGCTGCCCACTTGCGGGGTGGCTGTCTCCATCGGCAGGGTAGCATGTGGCCTGGCTCTCCCCACTGGCACCCGCGGCCTCCTTCAAGGACCTGTCTGATGGGCATTGATTTAGAGCCTTTCAAAGGCCTCCAGCAAAATAAAGGCGAGGGAGAAGGAGAGAATTATTCCCCATCAGGCCAGGAGAAAAATGACGAGCGTGAAATGAGAAATAAATGAGGGGAAAGTGGGGAGATTCGGCAGAATTGCCCAGCAGGGGCCCTATGGGAGGGTTCCAGCCCTCTGTTCTCTCCTTTGGCCCCCCACGACCAGGAAAGGGGCCAAGAAGTGTCACCCCCAGCTGGGGGGCACTTGGAAACCGCACCCCAGGCAGGAGGCAGCCTCTGGCGGGGGAGGGGGACCTGCCTCACCGGGAAATTGATCTCATGTGCTACCCTGGGTTGGGTCATTATGCTCCGAGCCTCAGTTTCCCCACCCAGAAAAACAGTATAAAACTCCATCCCTCCTTTAACTGTAGAAAGACACACAGGGACCCCGGTGGCCCCGTCCATTTGGGAAATGATTGCCTGGCTTGAATCACGCCTCATGTGCCCAAGAGCCTCGTCTCCTGTTTGTAGAAAGGGGTGATGGGGGCCCTGTTATTGAGGCCGTGGGCACTAAGGCAATGTGTCCATGGCATGATGAGGGTGTCTCAGGCCTGGAAGGTGGGGACCCCCACCCCTGGGTCCACAAGGCTGGGGAGGGAAAGGAGGAGCAGCCTGGCGTGGGACTCGGGTGCCCCCAACCCTGTTCTTGAAGAGGGCCTCGGTGGAGACACAGCCCCTGCCTCGGCCCTCTGTCCTCAGCCTCCCCAGGCCCAGAGACAGGGTAGCTCATCTGTCTGTTCTGGTCTGGTGGCCCCGGAGACACCTCCGGCTGGGGATTAAGCCAGAGGAGGGACAGATTTTGCTGCCAAAGCATAAAGTCCCCACGTCAAGTAAGATGAAGGGCCTGGCGTGGCCCCGCTGGCATTGCTGAGTGTCCTGGAGTTAAGAATGACACTGTCCTGATGCAGCCCCAGGGACTGCAGTCACCCTCCCTGGCTGTGATCTAGCCTACCTCTGTCCTCGATGGCTTCGGTGGCACAGGGCAGGAAGCTGAGGAGTGGGATACTGCCATCCTGGCGCTGGGTCTGCCTGGGGCTGGTACTGTGGGACCTGGAGTCTGGCCTGTGCCTCTCTGGGCTTTGTCGTCCCCTCTAAACAGGGGCCTACCCCAGGCCTGTCACATGGTGTCACAGAGGCCTAATTCTTTGCACATCGCCCCACAGTCGGAAGCTCCAGAGGAAGGGAGGGAGGTTTTGGTGATGGCACCCAGTTTCCAGCGCTCAGCCTAGGTACAGACTCCCAAGCCCTTCCCAGCCGCACTCTATGGCAAGGGACCTGCTGGGCTGTGCTCTCCGAGTGTCCCTGCATGTCTGGGATATGCCTGCTGGCTGCTAGCATGGGCTGTGGAGGGACCCTGAGCTGGGGCGGGATACCAGCTCTGCTGCTCCCTTGCTTCAAGACCTTGGGGACCTCACTGAGCCTCATCTCTGAAGTGGGCATAATTATGGGTATTCACCTCATAAGGCTGTGACAGGATGTGGAGAGGCCCTGGTACCTAATAGACACTGAGAACCAACTGTCACAGGTGCCTGCTGGTGCCATTGGATACACCATAGCTGGGGTGGTCCTCACGGAGGGCAGGGCCACCACCCCCACTTCTGTATACGGGACTCCTACATGGGACTTGGCCTGCTGTCCCAAGCTTCCTGCTGCAGCTGTAGCTTCTGACCTCCCTGCTTCTGGGCAGGCAGTACCCTACCCAGCATGTGGCTCAGGGAAGGGGCCTACTCCTTCCCTGGACAGGTGGTGGCCATGGACCCAGACCTGGGGGAGAATGGCACCCTGGTGTACAGCATTCAGCCACCCAACAAGTTCTACAGCCTCAACAGCACCACGGGCAAGATCCGTACCACGCACGTCATGCTGGACCGCGAGAACCCTGACCCCGTGGAGGCCGAGCTGATGCGCAAGATCATCGTCTCTGTCACTGACTGTAGGAAGCCCCTGCTCGCTTGGGTCATGGCCCTTGACCCTCTGGGCTGGGACATCACCCTGTGCTTGGTCCTCAGGGGCTGGGGCCTAACCAGGAGGGCTGTGTCAGATCACTAGGGTGGAATAATGACCATATCCCAGGTGTGACCCCCAGAGCACCTTGAGGACAACGGGGACCAAGTAGGGGGTGTGAGGTTGGCAGAGGGGCCCCTGGGGTGGGGTGCTGAATCTGCCACCCTCTCCCTCTTGCCTTTCTTTCTTCTGTCCCTTTTCCCCTTCTCCCATCTTTCCCTCTCCATGATCCCCTCTCTACCTTATCCCCCTAGGTGGCAGACCCCCCCTGAGGGCCACCAGCAGTGCCACAGTGTTTGTGAACCTCTTGGACCTCAATGACAACGACCCCACCTTCCAGAACCTGCCTTTTGTGGCGGAGGTAGTCGAAGGCACCCCTGCAGGGTTCTCCATTTACCAGGTGACTAGTCCTGGCCTTGTCCCCACCAGCCAGCAGGTGGCAGCGGGTCACCTTGCGTGCCCCATGCTGAGCTTTCAGCAGGGGAATGCGCACACACAGGCCACTGTGCCTGGGGGACTGGTCATGACCGGGGTGCCCTGAGAGGAGCCCTAGAGGAAGGGGATCGAGCCCATCTGGAAGGACAGGAGAGGGGAGGGGCAGCACCACAGGGAGGGAAAGGGATGGGGAATGGCCGAAATGAGCGGGGAGAGAGGGAAGCCAAGTCAGAGGGTTTCTTGGGGACTGTTTGTGGAGGTCTGGCAAAACCTCTATCCTGCAGGTGGCTCTAGAACAGTCAGAAGTGTGTGGCCCAGATGCCCCCTACATGGGCACCCATCTCCTAGCCTCCTATAAGCCCCAAGGCAGCTGGGGACCTTAAGTGTAGATGCTACCTTGAGCCTGGCTCCTCGGCCTCCTGCTCATTGTCCTTCAAATTCAGGAGGCTCTGAAGGCGCAGCTTCCAGGAGATAATGCCAGGCAGGAGCTACAAGAGGTGATCAAAATAGACAGTGAATGTCTAAATCAAAAGAAAATGTATTACAATGAAAGACACATTGCCATCAATCCCCTCCAAACCCTTCCCTTCACTGGGAACACACTTAGCCCGTCATTCTTGCTGCTTTCTGAAGCAGTTCTGGAAGTCCTCTTTCCTGAGTGTCTGTGAGTTTTGATTAAAAGTGTGATGAATGCTGCTGCCAAATGCTATCCAATAGCAAGGCAGGCTTATAAAAATATTACAGTGTGTCCTCATCCATCTTACTCACCGGATCTGCCATCAGGTGACTTCTGGCTCTTCCCCAAGGTCAAAATGACCATGAGAGGTAAATGTTTTGAGTTGATTCAGGACATCAAGGTGGCCACAATAGTACAACTAAAGACACTCATGAAAGAGGACTTCCAGAACTGCTTCAGCAAGTGGCAAGAATGATGGGATCAATATGTTCACTGTATTTTTTATCAATCTTGTATGTAGAAACTCTGGAAGGCACTCATAGTCAAGAGCTTGGGCTTTGGGGCTCGGGTGTAACTCAGTGGCAGAGCCCTTGCCTATCATGCACAAGACCATGGGTTTGATCCCCAGTGCTGCAAAAAAACAAGACAAAACCAAAAAGCATGAGCTTTGGAGTCTGACCAATATATGACCAATATATGTGGATCCCAATTCCACCCCTGGTATGCTGTGTGACTTGGAGCACACTTCTTGATCTCTCTGAGCCTGTGGAATGGACAGCATAGTAATGCCTGCCTGGCTGTGCTGTGGGTGTCCAGCCAGAGACACCCACAGAGAAAAGCAGCCTGGTCCTGGGACTGCCTGGGAGCCATGGTGGGCATTGTGTCTGTCATGATTTACACTCGAGAGGCAGCAGGATCAGGGCAGTCTGTTCCCACTCAAAGAAGACAGGGTTGTTTGTAGGGTACCAGAATGCATAACTTAGCAGTGCCATGCTGGCCCACTGTGCCTCAGTTTCTTCACCTGTCAAAGGAGGGGAACAGCTGCCTTGACTGGGCCCCAGCTGGGGGCCCCTCCATCCAGGGCATAGCGTCCGTTCCCCAAGGAGTCCCAGAAAGAGGGGAGGGTTTAGAGCGAATGAGCCCCCAAACCCAGTTCTCTGGGGTGCACAGACAGCAGGAGCAGAGCTGTCCAAGCGAGCCAATCCTGAGTCCACATGAGGAGGGTTCACGTGGGCAGCCGGGGAGCATTCAACTTAGAAACAGTTCCCAGGTACAGGGAGAGGTTCTGACAAGAGCTGTGTGGTCCCCTGGTCACATCTAAGACTTCAACCAATAAAGATTTCTGCTAGGTGTGCAGAACTGCCTCCAGGAATTAGAGCTGTGTACAAATAAAGTAAAGTAGTGAGCCCCCCATCCTGGAAAGCATTCAAGCTCAATCAGGACAGCCTCTTATCCAGTTTGTTGAATGTGAGTTAGTCCACTGCCTTCCAATGGTGAGAGTCTTGGCTTAGATCAAAGCTCTTGTTTTAAATATTATTACACATGTTCCTCCAATGTCGTTTTTTTTTTTTTTTTTCTTCCGATACTGGGGATGGAACCCAGAGCCTTGCACATGCTAGGCAAGAGTTCTACCATTGCTACAACTCTAGTCTTCCTCCAGTGTCTTAAATATAATTCTATAAAACCCCAGCATAGAAGGGTCTTGAATTGGGGTAGCTCTGATCGGGACCAGAGACACCAGCGGGAACAGTATAGGGACTGAGGAGGAGCTCTGCCCACACTTGGCCTCTCATGAGATGAGTTGATAAATGAAATCTTCAGATAATTTTTTTAAAAATCCTGAGCTGGATGTGGTGGTACACACCTGTAATCCCAGCACTGAGGAGGCTGAGGCAGGAGGGTCACTCAAATTCAAGGTCTTTGTGGTGTTACATAGTGAGTCCCTGGCTCAAAAATCAAAAAAGAATCCTGGCATCATCAGACACTTATTTCTGCTGCCTTGTAAGTCCCAGCGGGAGGGACGCCTGTTGGCAGAGTGGCCTCGGGGGTTGAAGTCCGGATAACAGAAGGGCCTTTAAGTCATGCAGCTGCTAGAAGCCGGCAAGGGTCGGGGGAGACACTGGAGGATAAGAAAGGGTCCTGGGGTGCCAGAGAGTTTGGAGGCCCAAGCTGCTGGAGACAGAGCTGGCAGAGCCACGGGGAGGTTGTGGGGACCTGAACTCTGATTCTTGATCATCAATTAGTGTGTCTGGACCAGAGCCCATCTGGACACCTTTGCTGCCCCCTCAGCCTCTGGGCAGTGACACTGAGGACAGTGGCCAGCCTGGGGCTCTGAGGGAAGCAGGTGTGTCTGGCGCAGCTGTGCATGTGTGGGTAGGAAGAAGGGGAGGAGGTACCCTTCCTAGGTGAGAAGCACTGCCCCAGGGTCCCCGACCCTTACACCGCACCTACTCTGCCTCAGGTGGTGGCCATTGACCTGGATGAGGGCCTGAATGGGCTGGTGACCTACCGCATGCAGGTGGGCAGGCCCCGCATGGACTTCCTCATCAACAGCAGCAGCGGTGTGGTGCTCACCACCACCGAGCTGGACCGTGAGCGCATCGCTGAGTACCAGCTGCGGGTGGTGGCCAGCGACGCGGGCACGCCCACCAAGAGCTCCACCAGCACCCTCACCATTCGCGGTGAGGAGGGCCCTGGGGAGTGCCAGGCCAGGGTGGTGTGGGGCGGGAGGGGAGCCCACACTCACCGCAGCTGGCAACCGGCCATGGAGCCCTTCTCAACAGAGCACTGCTCACCGCAAGGCCGGCCTATCTCCGCCACGATGCGCAGGCCCGGAAGCCTTGTCCCCACCCCCCTCCTGTGGGTGTGGAACCCCCGGGCTCCGGATGGAAGGGAAGAGGGCGGGTTTCCTGGACTCTCTTAAGATCTCTCACCCCTTGGGGCTCTCTAGATAGTTCCTGTGGTCTCCACTCCATGTGGGTGTGGGGCTATTTCTTATCTGCTCGGGATGTGTCTTTAATTCTCAGGGCAGAATGGGGACACTGACCTGGACTGTGGCTGTAGGGCCAGGAAAATAAGTGCACTGCTTAACCAGCAAGATGAGGCCTGTGTGTCCCGTGCTGCAGCCATCGTACAGTGGAGCCTCCTTATTGAGGCCTGAGGTGGCAGAACAGAGGGCCGGACGTCCTCTCTCCTGTGGGTCCAGGGCTCGCCTGTTGTCCTAGTGCCAGTTTGGGGACCCCCTTCTTTGCCAACAATGGATAGGGAGTATGTGCAGTCTCTGCAAGGCCCACAGAAACCTGTCATCAGTGAGCCCGACATTTCTCCTGGGCAGGGTCATCTGTGAAGGTCACCCCAAACCCCCCTGTGCCCAGGGAAAATGGGCCTGGCATGCAGAGCTGAAGAAACATCTTTAAGGGAAATGAAACTGTCTTAGTTACTTTTCTCATTGCTGAGACAAAATACCTGACACCCAAAGTTAAAGGCGGAAAGGTTTATTTAGCTCACAGTTTGTAAGGTTTCAGTCCATAGTCAGCTGGCTCCAAGGCAGGGTGGCACAGTTTGTGGCAGGCAGAAGACAGCAAAAGCAACAAGGGACGACCACAGCTTTTTCTATCTGTTATGTCTTATGGAGGCTACTTAGGGCAGGTAGCGCTCACACCCTTAATCCTAGTGCCCTTGAGCCTAGCATTGCACCGTGAATCAATCCCAGCATCACACACTCCAGATCCAGCCACCTCTGAAAAAGCCCCACCTATGACTGCGTGAGGTTTTGGGGGGACATCTAGACACAAGTCATAACAGAAACCTTTTGGCAAACTCCTTAAAGCCCGCCATCTTCCCTAGGACCCTTTCACAAACTGGGGATGGGTCTCCCCCAAACCCCAGCCCCTCCACTCTGTCTCTGTGTGGCTATGGATAAGTCACCACCTGCTCTGAGCTCTGTCTCCTCTGCCACAGTGTGTGTGACGATGCTGGTTCATAAGGGTGCATGAGGGCCGGTGAGATGGCTCAGCGACATAAGCGCCGGCCTGGCAAGCGTAAGGTCCTGAGTTCGACCCCCGGTACCCACATAAAAAAAAATAATAATAATGGTGCATGAGGGCCATGTGTGGTCCTGGAGGTCAGTGCTCAGCTTGGGCCTGGCATGTGGAGGAGTTCACATGCAGTCCCTGTCCTCATCTTTATTAGAATCATCTTTGTCATTGTTATTGGGCATGTGCTGCAGAGAAGCTCTGCAATTTTCTCTCCTCCCTTTGACAGCATGAGCAGCGACAAGCCCCAGGGGCAGAGGGAGGTCGCGGAGCCCTGGTCAGCTCGGCCCTGGCACCAGCAAGCCCCAGGGACCCTGGGCCTGAGACCAGGAAGTATTGGCACAAATGCCACCAGGGGCGGTGACTCCCTTGGAAGTCCCTCTCCTCCATGTCTGGGGCTGGAGCCGTCTGCCCTAGAGCGAGCTTGTCCCAGGCAGAACCGGCCTAGCCCCGTGCCCCTGTGCCCACAGTGCTGGATGTGAACGATGAGACGCCCACCTTCTTCCCGGCCGTGTACAACGTGTCGGTGTCTGAGGACGTGCCGCGGGAGTTCCGCGTGGTCTGGCTCAACTGCACGGACAACGACGTGGGCCTCAATGCTGAGCTCAGCTACTTCATCACAGGTGCAGCCTCGGCTCTGTCCCCCAGACAGACAGCCCCAGGTTGGGGTGGGGGACAGGGGTCCAGCCCCACCGCTGGTCCTCAGCTGTGCACCTGCTCGCTGTGCTCTGGCTCTGGGACCTCCGGAAGCTGTTGCCAGGAGTGCAGATGGGAGCAAGGAATGACTGAGGTCCTCACTGCATTCCAAGTGCTGGTGATGAAGCAGGGGCTGGAGGAGTGCGGCCTTGTCCTTCCTGGGGACCCTTTACTCACGAGGCAGGTTCCCATCTGCATAGAGACCAATAGTTTAGATCTCCCTAAATGAACTGGTTTTAACTGAAAAATGTTGCCAAGTTGCAGCCAACAGTGATGAGGCCATTGCCCGGCTCAGCATGGAGAGTGGGCCAGTGCCTGTCTGTGATGCCTGTTATGGTGGTGGGATTTGCAGGGAGTGGCAAACTTGTCCCGAAGTGTCATGTCCCGGAAGAGGACAGTTTCTCAGCATCCTTCAATGCGTGGCCCACCAGAGGTGTGCTGGCACACATACAAGACGGGGAGACATCCTCTATATTCCTCAGCCCACCTGCAGCCATTTAGGGCCTCAGTGTTTTCTGTGCACATCCTCTGCAGCAGCTGCCTTCCACACGTGTGCCTGTGCACTTGTGCAGTGCACACACCCACCTCCCTGACACTGCTGCATCCCATGCTGTCCCAGCCCTCTGGCTCTCTTTCCACACCCTCATCTCACAGGGAGCTCTTCACAGTCTGGTCCTCAGGACCCCCAACATCAGCCCCAAGATTCAGCCGTCAGCACTAATTGCATTTTAGTCCCTTCTTGGCCCTACTAGAAGCCGGATTGTCCCTTGAAGATGGCACTTCATATACTAGGGAGTGCTGGACGTTTGGGGGTCCAGAGACTTTCTCTGGGGAGAAACTAACCCCCAGCACCAAAAGGGGGGTGGGTCCTGAAGACCTGCTGAGAATCCTTTGCAATATCTACCAGGAGCTGAGCAGTCCTGGGCTCAGCTGGCCCCAAGCCTGGTGCAGTGGAGCCCTCTGCTGTCCAGAATACCACACTGCCTGCCAGGGCATAGGGAGCCATCTGCTCAGTGACCCCACTGTCCTCCATGTATCGCACCCCCCAACCCGAGCTGACTGCTCAACCACTTCTATGGGCCAGGCTGGGCAGTATGGGAAGGGCCGGGCTCCACAGTCAGCCCAGGAGAGACACCCAGGCAGCACACATGGCCTCAGGAGAGGAACCTTTCTCCTCAGTCACGGGGAAGCTAAATGAGCTGGGCCATGCGGAGTGCCTGGTACACAGTAGGTGCACCATAAATGCTAGGCCCTTATGGTCCATGTTTCAGCAGGTGCAGGCAGCACCCCATCAGAACCCTGGGGCAGGGCGAGTTGGAGCAGAGTGGTGGCTCCTGGGTTATTCAGTTTCTTCATCTGTAAACAGGGGCTGACAGTGTGCTCTGCCTGGTCCTGCCTTCTCCCTCAGGAGCGGAGCTGAGGTGCCCCTTCCCCTGGCCGCCCTTTGTCCCGCTGCCTGTCCTGAGGCCTCTCTCTCTCCCGCCCGCAGGGGGGAACGTGGATGGGAAGTTCAGCGTAGGCTACCGCGATGCCGTCGTGAGGACGGTGGTGGGTCTGGACCGCGAGGCCACCGCTGCGTACACGCTTGTCCTGGAGGCCATCGGTAGGTCCCCGCTGCATGCACCACGCCAGTGTTGTCATTCCAGGTGGAGTGGAGAAAGGGTCACCAGACCCGTACCAATGTCACTGAGCCCTGGGGATGGTGAGGCAGAAGCTTGATGAGGGCCAAGGGGAGACCAGCGTACAGACCATCACTGCAACACAGGGCAAAATAAACAGGGAGATGGGCTGACATGACGGCATTGGGCAAAAAGGGTGACAGGAACGTGGGCTGGGGAGAGGTCAGGGGAGGCTTCTTGGAGGAAGCAGCATCCAGGAGTGCCTTTGAGTCACTTAGAACTCTTTCGGTTGCAAATTTTAATAGTAAAATAAACTGACCCCAGCAATATGAGTTCACAAAACCTGTCCACCTGGATAGCTAGCCGCAGGTGTGACTGGGTTCAGGGCTGAGGCGATGCCATCAGGCCTGTCTCTGCAGTGGCTGCCTCTACTCTCTGTGTCACTTTGTGGCCTGTGGTTGCAGCTGCCCTGCCTTTCCATCCCCCTGGGTTCAAGGCAGCCGTGGGGCAGAAGTACTTCCTTCACCATCTCCCCAGCAGAGCTCCCACCTCAGCTCTGGTTAGCTCCTGTGTTCCCCACCGAGCCCCTCTCTGTGGCTAGGGGAGTGAGAGGTGCCCATCCCTAGAGCTGGGGTGCCTCACCTGCCCAGAATCCCAGGCCTGGGTGTTGGAGTGGCAGGTCCTCAGAGGGACGCGCTCTTCCCAGGAGAGGGCAGGAGGTGCTGCTGGGCAGACACAGGGCACCCATCACAGTCTGGAGGGCCAAGCAAGCTTTCAGTGGGTGCAGAAGCCTTGCAGGCTCTTGGGGCAGAGGAGCCAGCTCATGCACACACCTGGAGGTGGGAGGTCACATGTGTATGTGTGTGTACGCACATGCATGTGGGGGTGTGCACGAGTGTGTGTGAGACACGGCAGCTATCCCAGGGTGTGGCCTACCCTGGGAAGGAGAGGTTGCCATCCAGTAGGGCTGGGTTGTAGGTTCCAAATATTGAGTTGAAAGTTTGGTCTTTGATCCCCAGGCAGTGGGGAGCCCTTGAAGACTCTGGAGGGGAAGAAGAGTGTGATGTGGCCTGTGTGTCCCCTGGGCCCCCGGGCCTCCCAGGAGTGCCCATTTCAGTGCTTGCAGTGAGCTCTGGGTGAGATGGGATTGAGCTTTCTGCATCTCACTTTTCAACCCGCAAAGTGAACTGTGCCTGGGTGGGTGCCTACGCCCTCTGCCCTGCTCTCTTCCCATGTTGGGGTGCCACCCTGTCCTCTGCAGATGCGTCATCCCCTGAGTCCAGCCTTCATTTCGGGCAGACAGGGTGTCTGACTTTCTAGAGGCCCTCCCAGCCCAGTGCCCAGCTAGAGCGAGCTGGCAGGGTGCTCAGGGTAGTAGGAGGCTGGTTTGGAGCAGATCTGCCCTGGGGCAGGCAACTGCACCCCAGTATGTGGTCAGCCAGCCTGGGAAAGAGGGGTGGAGTCACTTGGTCTATAGCCAAGTCCTGCTACTGGCTTCTCCCTGGGCCACCACCTCGCCTGAACGCCTAGCCCTGACTTCCAAGGAAGACAGCCAACAGCCGCCCCAGGGCTGGGCCGAGGCTCCTCGACAGCCCCTCCTCAGCCTGGGTGGTCCTGCAGAGTCCTCGCGCACCTTAGGTTTGGAAGCCAAGCAGGGCCAGGGCCCTTGGATGCAGAAGGCCCTCGTGCCAAATCTGACGCGCACGCTCACTCCTCTGATCCGTATGATTTATAAGGAATGACAATTAGGTGTGAACACAAGGAATCAGGACATTTTATTTAAAAATTCAGATGTTTAATTTTTTGAGAAACCAGAAGCTCTGTTGTCCCTGGCCCCCATCCTGCCTGTCTTCTGTGGACTGCAGCTGAGGACAGTGCCCTGGTGAAGGGCCTACCCCAGTGCCTCACCCGGGTCCCTAGCTCTGGCCCTGGTTTTGCTATTACCAATCGTCGCAAACTTGGTGGCTTAAAACAAGAAAGTATTGTCTCCAGGTTCTGGATGTTCAAAGTCAGGGTGTCAGCAGGGCCACAGTCCCTCCAAAGGCTCTAGGGGAGAATCCTCCCTCGACTTGGCTTTCTGGTGGCTGTAGGTGTTCCTGGGCTTGTGGTTTCACCTTCGCTTGGCCTTCTCTCTGCTCCAAGTCTCCACTGCCTTTCTCTGTCTCTCTCTGTCTCTGTCTGTGTCTCTGTGTCTGTATGTCTCTCTCTCTGTCTCCCTCTTTCTCTCTCTAAAACAGACTCTTACTATGGTTTTTTTTGCTATTTTTAAAATAATTTCTCCTTTTTATTTTAAAGAGAAAAAAATAGAACAAAATTTCAAGACAAGGGCCGGTGATACAGCTCAGTGGCATAAGTGCCTGCCTGGCAAGCGCGAGGTCCTGAGTTCGACTGCCGGTACCTGCATATAAAAAAAAAGTTCAAAACAAGATAATAGGAGGGTAACAATGGTTAATACATTGCGTATTGTTATCTTTAAATTAGTTACTCAGAGTATAAGATACCAGCATTTAATTGTCCAAACAATATTAGCACAAACATTTCTTTTCAATGAACTAAGAGAAATTAGTAGTATATCTATCTTAACTATTTTGTATGTATACCCCCTGCCTTGCCTTTGTTTCCCAGAATTGCCTTTGCTATTCTAGGTCTCTTCTGGTTTCAAATGAATTTTAGGATTGTTTTCTCTAATTCTGTGAGATATGCTGTTGGCATTTTGATTGGAATTGCATTAAATCTGTATAACAATTTTGCAAGTATGGCCATTTTCACTATATTGGTTCTTTCTACCCAAGAGCAAGGGATATATTTCCATTTTCTGATACCCTCTTCAATCTCCTTTTTCAGAGTCCTGTAGTTTTCAATGTAGAGGTCTTTTACAACCTTTGTTAGATTGATTCCTAGGTATTTCATTTTTTTGGGTGCTATTGTGAAAGGTGTTTTTTCCCTAAAGACTCTTACTATGTTGCCCAGGCTGGTCTTAAACTCCTAGGCTTAAGCCATCCTCCTGCCTCAGCCTCCCGAGTACTGGGACTACAGGTGCTGTACACTACCACACCCAGCTTGCCTTCTCTTATTCTGCAAGGACACGTTGGGCTTCTGGCCCATGGGGATAATCTAGGATGACCTCTCAAGATCTTCAATGTAATTGCATCATTAAAGACCCCTTTTCCACAATAGATGAGCATGCACGGCTTCCTGGGGCTTAACCTGTCCACCTTTCTGAGCCTCAGTCACCTCCTCCGGGAAGTGGGGAGGATAGTGCCCACTCATGGGGCAGTTGTGAGGAGTGGGTGAGTCAGAAGGATGCCCGGCTGCTGGCATTATGTTAGTACTAGATATTGTTAGTGATGTTCCTTATCTGCAGGGGGAGGCACCCGGCATAGGCTGGCATAGGTGAGGCAAAGCATGGCACATCTCTGCCCGGTGTCCAGGAAGTCTGTCCCTTGGGCGGCTGCTAAAACCTGTCCTTCATCTCCCACAGACAATGGCCCCGTAGGCAAACGGCGCACAGGCACAGCCACTGTGTTTGTCACTGTCCTCGATGTGAACGACAATCGACCTATCTTCCTGCAAAGCAGCTATGAGGCCAGCGTCCCTGAGGACATCCCTGAGGGCCACAGCATCGTGCAGGCAGGTGGCCATGGCCCCCTGGGGCAGGTGGTGGGCTGGGGCAGACAGGGCCGTACTTAGCATGTAGGGTGGGGCCAGCATGTTGAGGTGGACCTGCTGCTCCGGAAGTGGCCAGTGCTGTGGGAAAAGGGGCACCCAAGTCCCTACTCCCTCCCAGGGAGCATGGGCCCCAGGTGGTGTCAGCTGAGGACAGGGCCCTGGTCCCTCAGCAAGCAGGAGGGCCCTGCCCTCCCTCCCCCCGCAGCTCTGCACCCCCACCTTACCCAGAGGGGCCTCTCAGAGCAGGGACCAAGGGGAGGTCACACTTTTTTGGAAAAGGCGGGGGGCAGGCCGGAACAGAGTGGCTTTCACAGCCCTTGGCCAAGGCCCCTTCTTGGAAGTAACAGGCGGAAGAAGAAACGGCTTCTTTGCCAAGAGCAGGAGCAACCACTAAGATGCTCAGATGGAGAAGGGGGAGGACCCCAAAAATGAGCTCACGCTCCGCTCTTCCTGCTCCCAGCCAGCCTCATTGCCAGGCAGGGAGGGAGGCCAGGAATGAATGACTCTTCACCAGCTGCAGGGCTTTCCTAACAACTCCAAGGCTCAGCCAAGCACAGCAAATCTGGGCCTGCCCTGGGCGGGCTCCGGGCTGGTGGAGATGGAGGCTGGGAGGCACTGTGCTGACTTCCTGGTGTGGGGACCAGGAGCAGGCAAGACAGGGACTGGGAGCAAGGAGCCAATTCCAGGAAGCCCTGGGGATGTACAAGTGTCTGATTCCAGGAGGAGGGTTTCCCCCCTCTGATTTCAGCTCTCGAGAACCCCCCAGAAAACTACATGGGGCACAACCCAGTCTAGTATCTGCCACCCTGGCTTACTGATAGGCACCCTAGGACTCGCGGCCTGCCCAACCTAGGGGTACAGCCAGACCTCTGAGAGCTCCCCCACACCCAGCAGGTTGTCCTTCTCCCTTCAGGCCTCCAGGCAGCATCCCTCCCGCAGAGAATGCCTCTGCCAAGCAGGACCTGCTGGCCAAGGACAATGGTGGATGACCCACAGGGTTCAGGCCCTGGGGAAGTGAATCAGGAAGAGGCAGGAGGAACAGAGCCCGATGGGAGGAGGCTTGCACCCTAGAGAACTGGTTTCTATTTATGCAACACTACTCAGGATCGAAATCCTAGAGTCTGTGAGTAATGTAGGGCTCTGTCTTAGTTACTTCTCTTGTTGCTGAGACAAAATACCCAACACCCAAAGTTAAAGGAGGAAAAGTTTACTGTAGCTCACAGTTTGTAGAGGTTTCAATTCATAGTTGGCTGGCTCCAAGGCAGGGTGGCTTGGCAGAGGGGCATAGCAGAGAACAGTTCATGGCGGGCAGAAGGCAGCAAAGCAGCGAAGTAGCAAGCAACCATGGCTGCCCTCTTTCTGTCCCTTATATTCTATCCAGGTTACCCACCCTTAAGGCAGGAAGCACTCACACCCAGGGTGGGGCACCCTTAATCCTATCCAGAACTATGCCAAACCAATCAGTGGGCTAATTTAGTAATCACATACCTTCAATCCCAGCATCACACACTAAATCCCAGCATCACACCGTCTAGATCCAGCCACCTCTGAAAAGCTCTATCTATGACTGCATGAAGCTTTGGGGGGGACATCTAGACACAAGCCATGACAGGCTCCCTGCTTCTCCCCCACTTCTCAAAGAGAAGTTCAGGTCTTTGGGTGCCTCCTCCTATGCCTATGAGAAGTTTCTGGCAAAGCTAGGCTCCCCGTCTGAGGTCAGACTGACCTGGAAGGAGAGAGGGGAGGAAGGCAGGCAGGAGCAATGACCCTTCCAACAGGGCCTGCCTGGAGAGAGATCTTCCTTCTGGGGTATCAGAGGGCAGACAAGAGTCCTGGGTTGTGCAGACTCCTAACAGATCTGCTGCTTTGGGGGTAAGGACGTATGCAGCCCAAGCCAACTTCACCCCAAAATAAGGTTTGATACTTCTGTGCTGGGAGCTGGCAGGTCAAAGCAAGGGGTTGGATAAGATCTAGCTCTCCACAAGCTCCCAGGCTTGGAGGAAAGAGACACAGGCAAGATGATACAGGCTGCAGGAGGAGGAGTTCCAGGCAGGAAGGTAGTTTGGCTGGAGGACAGAGGAGGCTTCACAGAGTGGGCACTGTGTAAAGTATGAGGTGGACAAGGAGGACAGGTGGTTTGGTTGTCCTGGAGTCTTCGTTTCCCTAGAGAGACACATTGAATTCCAGAGCACAGCGTACATCGGGCTAGGAGCTTTGGCCGTGTCTAGTGGGCATTAGGGAGCCAGTGAAGGTTTGGAAGCTAGGGAGTGGCAAACCCAAGGCCCAGTCCTGGAGAAGACCTGACTGGCTGCACTGGGTCCCAGCAGGGTGGGACCCAGGTGTGGACCCCGTGGTGGGTGGGGCCTGGCTGGCTGGCTCTGGGGCAGGAAACAAAGCCCTCTGCATACTCGCCAAATGGGAGACCCACCAAAGTGTTTAGCCTTGGCCTTGGGTGGAGAAGTCCAGATCTCGCGAGTCTGAGAAGCCCACATTGACAGGTCAGTCAGTAAAACACACAGAGCATGCCCATATGGCCCAGGCCAGAGGTCTCAGGACAGCTGTCCTGGAGGTCTGGATGGTCCCACCCGAGGGGAGGCATCTCTTTCCCTGGGTGGGGTATGGGGCCACTGCGATTGCATCCTCATACCCAGGTGCCATGCCCTCTCGCTGGGGTGGTGGCCAGCCCCCGGCCTCCTGAATACTGCTGGCACTTGCCCTGGCCTCTGACGGGAGCCTCTTAACCTGCACTCAGCCCCTGCTGATCGGTCCTGATGTGTGATCCAGGGGTCGTCAGCAGGCAGTGGCAGGGGCTCTGTAGGGAGAAGGCCCTCTTCCAGGGGCCACCTCTGGGAAAGGACCTGGATTGGGCACACAAAGAAGCACTGGGGGGGCATGTGGGGTGTGAGTTGCTTGGGCTGCCATCCTGCAGTCTGTGGTGCCAGGCAGGAGGATCTGCAGGTGAACCTGGGGTTGGGGGGGCTGTGTGTGGACTCCCTGTCACATCTTGGTAGATTCCGTGCAGTCACTGTCACCAAGGCTGTCATCGTGTCCCGGCAGGGGGCGTCGAGGGGCAGGCCGGCCACGCCGGAAGCTGGGCAGGGAGCGGCGGAGCGAGCCCAGGCGCTTCCAGAGCCGCAGCTGGGGCTCGCTGGGGCTAGCCAGGTGGTGGGGCAGGCACTCGCGTTCCCGGCGGCGGCTCGGGTCCAGCGCGGCCGGCTTGCAGAGCATCAAGAACAGCAGGCAGGAGGCCAGCAGGAGGAAGATGCAGGCCAGGGCGATGAGCACAGGGAGGGGGTCCGCTGCCTCCGCAAGAGTCCCAGGAGTGACTGGGGCGGTGAGGAAGGCCGGGGGGCTTGCGACTGGGGGACTGGTGAGGCTGGGGCCCTCTGTGCTCATGGTGCCTGCAGCAGAAAAGGGACAGAAACTCAGAGGCAGATCTGGGGAGCCAGGGTTGGGGGTGGGAGAGACACCTGGAGAAGGTTGGTGGGGGCTGGGCACTGTGAAATTGGATAGCATTATGGCCACATTACCGGTTAGGACAATGGGGCTCCCAGAGGTGACAGGCCTAAGGGCTTGTCATGCAGCTGATAAGTGATGATGTTGGGCCTGGACTCCCTGGAGTCTCTTTCTGCTACCTCTCCTGCACAGACAAAAGAGTAATGCCTTCCCATATTTTAAAGTCGGTTCTCATGAGTCACTATAGTCTTAGGCTTGGAAACTTGGGATCTAGGACCAAATACATCAGTATCTTGCTCTATGACCAGGAGCACATCCTAGATTATAAGATGCTTGCGTTGGCTGACAGGGACCCTAGCAGCTATCTAATGTCAGGGCTGCAAAAGGCAGAGGGTGGCCCACAGGCGTGTTTCATTAGGTCCTTGTAGTGCTTTTAATTTAATTGTGACTATTTTTTAAAAAGAGAGATTTTAAATAATACCTGGGTACCTGGCTTTGCTTGAAATTTCAGAATTCCTCTCCAGCCACAGCTATTCCTTTTAGACAAGGCACTGGCACCCAGCTTGGCACATGACCCCACAGGCTCTCTGCACACCTTATTTTGCCTGCCTGGCCCCCGGCATTCCTGCTGTTGCTTTCTGATCCAGTCCAAACTGTTCCCATGACAGGCTGGGACACCAAGGCTCAAGGGGAAGGCCAAGCCTGAGGCCACATGGAGAGCTGTGGCCAAGCAAAGGCCAGAACCTGATCTCCTGACTCCTGGCCCCATGATCTCCCCCCCGTCCCTCTGGCCTCCAACCTCTCTCTGAGCTCAGCAAGCTGCTCCTGGAACAAGTGGGGAATAAGCCTGTGAAGAACTGGCCAGGTGGGCTGGACACTGGCTAAGACTTCATCTACCTGCCAGCCATTTCCATGCTCATTTAAGATCAGCCACTCAGGAAGTGGTCACTTGGTCCCCATAGGTGGAAACCAGGCTGAGCTTTTGATTGAATATGCCTGGGGTGGAAGATAATGATACCAGAGCCTGTCTGGCAGGTGACACTAGACCAAAGACAGCGGGTGGGCAGCTCCCTGGGGAGAACTGGCTGGGGCCCCCAGGCTGATGGTGCCAGTGCAGAATGCAGACCCATGTGCCAAGTACTTCCTGGTTCCCAAAGGAAGCCAGAACCTGGATTTTTTTTTTAAAGGCAAACATTCTTGATATTTAAATGTTAGCAACTAACTCAGATTTATTTAAGGCAAGAAAGAAGTGGGGAGAGAGAATACAAAGGCTAGATAAACTTGATTCCAAAAAAATTTGAAATGAATTTTGAAATATTTGAAACACTACACAGGCCAAACAAAACACATCAGTGGGCTCCATCCAGCCGATGGGCCAGTGTTTGTGATCACTGAATCCTACGAACACGGGCCAGGAAATCCACAAGAGGGTCTAAGAAAGACTCATCATTTCTTTTTTTTTTTTTTTTGTGGGTACCGGGGGGTCGACCTCAGGACCTCGCGCGCCAGCAGGCGCCCGTGCCGCTGAGCGATATCACCGGCCCCTTTTTCGTATGTGGGTTCCGGGAGTCGAACTCGGACCCTCGCGCTTGCCGGGCAGGCGCTTAAGCCGCTGAGCCATCTCACCGGCCCAAGACTCATCATTTCTGTTTGACCTTGGACTCTCCTGATGCCGGGGATGGCAGCGCTTCCTCCTTCCCAGCTTGCTGCTTAGTGTCACTCCAGTTTTAAGAGTCAAGTTTCCAGCACCAAAGCCCAGCAAGGGCTCAGTCATGCTGAGGCCCTACAGGTAGCTGGGAGAATCCTGCGGGTAGGCAGTGGGGATAGGAGCATGGTGCCCAGGCCCCCACCCCCTGGAGCTCCATCCCACCCCAAGCACTCACCGGCAGCTGCAGGACCTAAACTCCTGGCTCTCTTGCCCAGCCAACTGAGGGCACCCAGAGCTGCCCATCCCACTTGAGCCTCCCACCCATGCTCTACCGCCACCCCTCCTGATGCTTGCAGATTGAAAAGGACACCTCCCAGCTGGAAACTGTGATGCCTGTCTGGAGAATGCTCTGGCCGGGCGTCATAGGCGGGTTGGACTTCCTTGGGTCTTAGTAGGAGGAGGGTTGGGGCTTGCCCACTGCCATCTCCCACTAAGGAGATCCAGCTGGCCTGCTAGCCTGCCCTGGCCGTGCTTGGCTAGGGTCAGAAAAGGGTAGTCCTCCATCCAACTCATTCTGATGCTATTTATTTCTGGGCCTGCAGATGAGTCCACAGAACCTGTTAGGCTGGCAAATGGGGCTTTAGGCCTTGGTACCAGCTTTGATTAAAAATGAATGAACAAACAAACAAACCCTTATAAGGGAGGTCATTGTTAGCATGTGGTTCCTGTGGCAGCCCAGGAGTCTGGAATGCTAGAAAACAACCAGACACTGTCCAAATCCAGTGCCAGGTTTGCTTGATGCTCCTGCAGCCTCCTCCAGATCAGTCTGGGGGTCGTCGTGGGCAGTGGAGGTCCCCCCTTCCCACATAAGCCATGCTCTGAATGCGCTGCTGCAAGCCCATTTACAGCCTTCTTGCTTTAGAGTTCCTCAAAGCTGGGCCATGACAGCAAGGAGACTGCTGTGTGGCCTGGCCTAGCTGTGGCCCTCGCTGGCCTTGTTTCTGGTCTGAGCTTACCCTACGTCCTCCCCGAGTCCCCCAGCAAGGGTCTCATCCCCCACCCTCACCAGGCCTTCTCTGTAGCCCCAGTACTGACCTCAGAGCCAGCCGTAGCAGCCCAGCTCCTCAGAGGGGAGGTCTCCGCAGCTATCCCAGGAGGCCCGGGGAGCACCGGATGGCACTGTGCCTGGCCCTGCCCTGGGCCCTGCTCACCCTGTACGCTTGGTCAGCCTGGCCCGTGCCCCTCACTCTTCAGCTGGACCTGGCTTTGTGGAGAGTGGGCCTGCCTTGGGGGAGGGGACAGCTGAGCCTGTAGAGGTAGCAACTGAGGGGAGGGGAGGGGAGGAAGCATGGGCCTCACTCCAGCCAGTCTCCTGGGAGCCCTCTGTGGGGCAGGCACTGGGGGAGCACAGAGGGAGGGCTCTGCTACCTCCCAGCCCCGAGGCTGGCTCTCCTCTTCCCCCTTGGAAGTTACAATGGTATGGTGAGGCAGCCAGTGGGCTGTTATTCAGTGCCTGCCAGCCCCTAGGTTACCCGGGAGAGGGGCTACATGCCTGAGGCAGCCGGAGGGGAGAGGCAGTGACCCGCCCTGCAGCTCCTAGGCCCCGCCAGGCCTCAGGAAAGTCATTTGCAAAGGTTAAAGAGGTCACAGAGCAGAAAGCACAGGACTGAGAGAGGACCCAGCTCCTCTGGGCATGAGAGGGCATGGGGGTCTCTCCAAAACACACTCACTCCCTTCCCCCAGCTCCTTTCTTCCCGGAAGCCAGAGTTTCCCTGGCAACCAGCTGCCTGCTCTAGAGCCCAGGTCTTGAGCTGCTTCCCCAGCAGAGGCCTCCAGGTTCCTAGAAGGTGACAAAGGAGGAGTCATGGCTGTGTCCGAGACCTGAGCCTAGGACCCGGCCCATCTCCTAGAGCCCATAGCCCTTGACCACAAAAAGAGGCACTGTCTGCCAGCCCCAGAATGGATGGGAGCCTTCCCTGACTGTCAAAGGCTAGAGAGATCAGCGGGGGTCTGCTAACACAGCCCCCCTCTCTCAGATGACAAAACTCCGCTCCAGAGAGGCATGGGCCCTGGGTCACCCAGCAAGTTAGTAATGTGCGGGATTTGGTGATGTCCCTGAACTGAGTGGGCAGCAGGCTCCTGGCACTACGTGTGAACAGCATCAGGCTGAAAGAAGGCCCCAATACTCAGAGAACCCCCAGCCTGCACCATCCTCGTTTTCCTTACTCTCCTTTTCCCAAACCAGTACTGTGTGTCTGGCCCTGTTCTCCTGAGATGGCAGGGGACAAACCTCCAGGATAGTGCAGGCACCAGGGAGGAAGGCATCAGAGGGACCCTTCAGGCTTCCTCTGGGCAGCTCTGGCCTCCCTGCCCTGTGGCCTCCCCAGTCTGGACTGTTGGACCTACCAGAGCTCCTAAGATTCCACAGCAAGAGGTGACCCAGCTGTCCCCACTTCAGTGTTAACCAAGAGGGCCTCCCTGGAGAGGGTTGCGGAAACCATCAGCACCTCTCCCTGTGTTGGTACCAGGCAAGATGCTTTGTAGGATTGTGTCTGCCCTTTCCTTCAACCCTGCGAGGTGAGCCCAGTCTACGGGTAGGAAGCTGAGGCTCAGGGGTGTTAAAAGTACTGATCCATTGTCACATAGCCAGTAAGTGACAAAGCCCGGATTCACACTGGTATTGTAACCAGCCCCCTCTTGCTCTCGGGTCCTTGTTTTGGGGCAGCGAAGATTGAAGCCCAGGCAGCAAGCGGTGGGGAATGGCCAAATGCATGTTTATTAGCAAGAATAAAAGAAAAGAGCTCCCCACTTGTCAGGGAGGGGCTCCGGTAAAGTGGAGAAACCATGGATGTTTAAGACCATTGGCCTTTTATACAGTTTTTGGGACTGCTGTACATGACAGCAGGGATGCTCCTGGTTGCAGGTAGGCCTTTGATGTCAGGAAAGGAAGCTGCTTCATTTACATTTCACCTCCTCCAAGGTCTTCCATTTGGTTAGGAACCTGTTCTTTGTCCCTTGCATTCCATTAGGCAATGCTAGTCAGTTTGCTAGAGATAATTATTCAGTCCCTCTGGTATGTTAACTATTCAGGACCTGCACCCTATCTGCCTACCTTCCTTTATCTTCTGGCTTCAGCATGTGCCTGACCCAGAGCCCAAGTTCCTCTTGCTCCAGCAAACTCCCCACCATCTTTATACGCTTTTCAACTCCTGAGGCGCAGTTACCTTCGTCCCTGCGCGTCCCTTGAGTCCGACCAAGCCAACACTGCTGCCAGGCCAGTCATTCTCATGCCAGGCTCCTCCCGTCCCTCTGTGCTCCTTGTTTTACCAGTGCTGCCATGGCTGCAGCCCAGTTACCAGGGTCCTTGCCCTCCACCCAGCTCCCTGTGCTGCATCCCAGCGTGGACTTTCCACCCCAGAGAGAGGTGTCCCCAGGCCCCCTCCGGGCCCTCAGCAGCTTCCCATCTGCTCTTAGTGCTTTCAGCCTAATTATTCTTCCCAACCCTTTCTGCTAAGCCACGTCCTCCCCATCCTTCCAGGCCCCACTCTTCCTCTGGGAAACTTCGGCCAGTCCCGCCCTCGATGGCCTCTGCTGGCTTGATCATGGCAAGCAGGAGCCCATTGCCCTCTTCTCAGGAAGTTTGTCCAGTGGGCAAAGAGAAGAAAGCCTGTTTAGGGTCCCAGGAGACAAGAAGCAAAACCTGAATCAAATGACCTTGGCTCAAGGAGACATGTTCTGGAGCAATGCCGGGGTTCCCCACAGGCACAAAGGGAAGATCCAAGGGCAAAGGTGAGCTTCAGAGTATCAGGGGCCCAAACACTGCAGTGCTGTGGGGTTTGACCATCTGTGCTCCCTGGACGTCAGGCTTGGTGCCCCTCACTGGAGGTTTACTCCGAGTCATCCACATAGTCATTCAACAAATATGTGAGCCTCCTGTGCGCTGGGATCATTCATTTTTCGAGACTAAGGATGTAAGTGCACACAACGGCCCGCCTCCTGTGGTGCACTGGGGCAATGGACAAGGTGTAGGGTGTTGGAGGCTGATGGGGGAGGGAGAGAGGCTGGGAATGGAGTGGAGACTGAATCTCAGAGACAGCAGGTTCCAGGACACCCCGGCTACCAAAACTCCACGGGTGCTCGATCTCTTATGTAAAATGGTATATTTGTATACATACACACACGTATGTAACTTATACGCGGCCTCCTGTGTACTTTATTTTTTATTTTAAATATATTTCTATTTTTAATTAACACATACTAATTGTACGCATTTATGGGGTACATTGTGACATTTCAGTACCGGTACACAACGTGTAATGATCAGATCAGGGTAATTAGCCTATCTACCTCTCAGACATCTATCATTCTTTTTTGTTGGGAACATTCAAATTTCTCTAGTATCTATTTTGAAGCACAGTGGCACCTTGGTTCATAAACTTGATTCTTTCCACAATTCTGGTCACAAACCCAACTGGATGAGAACCGAATCAAGTTTCCCCATAAGGTCCACATTGAACCTAACCATTGAATCTGATTTGGTTCTCATCCGCCTCAGTTTGCAACCAGAATCGTGGAAAGAAGTTCATGAACTGAGGCGCCACTGTATTCACTTGATTGCTGTCAGCATCAATAACGTCCCGCCGTGCCGTAGGACTTACTCCTGCCACCCACCTGCACCCTATACCTGTCCACCATCCTCTCTGCCTTCCCCCTCCCCACATCCTTCCCAGTCCCTGGAGCCATAATTCCATTCTCCACATCTTTGGAATCAACTTTTCAGCTTCCACATGGACTTGAGGTCATGTGATGTTTGGATTTCTGTGTCTGACTTATCTCACTTAGCAGCAAGTCCTGCACTTCATTCCATATTTCCGCAAGTGACAGAACTTCATTAGTTTTTGAGGTTCTTTTTTGGTACTGGGAATCGAACTCAGGGCCTTGCGTTTGCCAGGCAGGCACTGTGCTGCTGAGCTACGTCCCTGGCCTTTCATCCGTTTTTATGGCTGAATAATATCCCATTGCTCCTGTGTGCTTTAACTCATCTCTAGATTACGAATAATACCTAATACAGTATAACTGGGAGGGCAGCAGTTGTTGTTCTGAATTGTGTAGGGAATAACGCCAAGAAAAAATGTCTATACTTGTGCAATACAGACATTTTTTTTAGTATTTTCGAAATGTGGCTGGTTGAATCCGTGGATGGAGGACTGCACACTGTTCAGGGAGAGCCCGTGCAAAGATGGCATTTAAACAAAGGCCTGAAGAAGGTGAGGGAGAGGGCAGGCAAATATCTGCAAGGAGAGTGTGTCAGACAGAGGAAACAGCATAGGCAAAGGCCCTGTGGCCAGCACACACTTGGTGTTCGAGATTTGCGAGGACACTAGTACGACCCCGGCAGAGTTAGTGAGGAGGGAGTGGTGGGTGAGGAGCTCAGAGTGGTGGTTCCGCTATACCTTACTATAGGACTGACTCGCTCCCTAGGCCTAAGATCAAAAATCCCAGCAAAGGATGTGTCTGTTCGGCTTTGATCAGGCACCCACTCCTGCTCCGGTCCCCTCGGGCCACAGTGGTGGGGTCAGAAAGAACATGGCGGCTCCAGAACACACCCCAGGGCTGATGTGAGGAGTGGTGAGAACAGGAGGGGTTGTCTCAGAATGGGAGCATCCAGGGCAGCACAGAGCAGCTCAGCACAGACCCCGAGGGACACCATGCCACGGCCTGCAGGAGTCTTCCAGAAACACGGTCTCGGGCCACTCTGCTGTTCCAGGTGTTCAGTACCTGGCTTGACAGGACTCGCCTTGGGGCCAGTGAGGTTCTGCCAACAGCCTCAGGTCCAGACTCCCTGTGAACAATGCAAAGCACCAGGTGGGGGCTCCCCCCACCAGACCCCCGAGACAGCACTCAAGCCCCAGTGCAGCCCAGGGGGCTGGGGCAATCTGAGAAGAGACAGGGAGGAGTGTGTGTGCGGACAACCATGGAGCAATCAGCAGGAAGGCGGCTTCCTGGGCTTCCATCTCCATGGGCAATGCCCGGCTGGTGTGGCCCAAGGGGCTTCAGGGCAAGGGAGTGGGCAAGAAGCGTCAGGATCTCAAGGCTAACAGTGGAACCGTGGAGGTGTGGGAGGACCCAGAGAGCTTCGATGCTGCCATGTGCCTGCTCCCCTATCCCCCCAGAACTGTGGGAGGGACAGGGGCAGAGGCAGTCCTACGCAGGGCAGCAGGGGCCATCGATAGCCAGATGTCCTCGTGGGGGATGAGCAAGACTCATGTGTCAGTGGGAAAGCACAGGCTTGGGCAGGAGGTGAGGGGAGGTGCGGTGGAGGAAGGAAGGGGGCTCCCTGCATCTCCCTGCCTCGAGGAATTAGGAATAATTCTGTGTCTCGGTGTCCTTCAGCTGAAAGCCACAGATGCAGATGAGGGCGAGTTCGGGCGCGTGTGGTACCGCATCATCCATGGTGAGTAGGCGGCCTGGTGGGGAGGGCCTGGTCTGCTGCCCTGGGGCAGCAGAGCTTCGTGGTGCTGCCAGGGGTCTGGCGAGGAGGCCAAAGAAGCCCCAAGTGCTGTACGTGGGCGCAGGGCCAGGGGAGGAAAGGGGAATTCTTGGATTACTTGCACCAAATTAGATTCATTCTAAGTGAGGTGCTGTGTTTGACTGCCCTGCTCCCAATGCCCCACCCCGTGCCACAGTGCCCCCCAAAGCCATCAGCCTGACTGAGAGAGCCTTGGATCCAGGGGTCACTCTCACTGGTCTAGCTAGAATCAGGTGCCCATCTGTGAGCCAATCCTTGTTGCCAGAGAAGAAAATCCACTAATCTGCCCACTTCTAGAGCCACGGGCAAAGTCACCCCACATAAACTACAGAGATGGGTAGTAGAGGAGAGTGAATCCCAAAGGAGAAGTGTGAAGAATGGGCGCCAGGCCAGCCCAGAGGCACTCACTAAATCCTGGCCTCACCCACCCACAGAGAACCTGGTTTGGTTCTCTTGTCATACTGCCAAGATCCATCCAGGAGGATTACAGTGAGTTTGAGGACAGCCTGGGGCACATATTGAGACGCTTTCTCAAAAAACAACGAAACAAATAAACAAAAAGCAGCCCAGGGAAGCATGAAGTCCAGATCTTCTGGCCATTGTGGGGTGCAGCCCAGTTCTCCAGACCCCTGATTAGGGTCAGCGTCCAAGGGGGCCTGGACTTCCTAATTCCTCCATCTCACAAGCATCCTGCTGCAGACCTCACCCATGTCCCTCCCCACAGGTAACCATGGCAACAACTTCCGGATCCACGTCAGCAACGGGCTCCTGATGCGAGGTCCCCGGCCCCTGGACCGCGAGTGGAACTCGTCCCATGTGCTGACAGTGGAGGCCTACAACCATGACCTGGGCCCCATGCGCAGCTCTGTCAGGGTGAGGCCCAGGGCCGGCAGGCCAAGGTCACAGCTGGACCTCAGGTGCCACCAGTTGGGACTGGGTAGGGGCAGGACCACCCTGGTTCAGGTGCTGAGTGGCATCTGGGCTAGGGGTTTGGTGAGAGTACCCACAGGCTCAGCACAACTTGAGATCTCAGGCTCATCATTTGGCTCTGAGCCTCAATTTCTCCAGCTGTGGAAAGGGACCAGTGACCCCGATGTCTGTCCTGGAGGAAAGAAGCGTCTCGACCATTTGAACCCCTACATCCACACAACTCCCTAGGATTGTCACCAGTCAGGGTCCAGGGAGGTCCCCTAAAGCAGAGATGGGGACCTCATGGGGTAGGTTGCAGGCTTGCCAACTTCTGTCACAGAAAAAAAATTTTCAAGATGCCTCAGAAGAGGCACAGAGAGGTTTATTAGGCAGAATTTTAAAAGTATACACCAAAAGACAATAGAGTGGGGGCCCTTAAAAGAGGGCTACCTTTTACCCTGGAGCTGGATGAATTATGCAGTCTTGGGTCCTCTTCAAGAAGTCATTTGGCCAGGTTCAGTGACACACGTCTGTAACCTCAGCACTTGGGAGGCTGAGGCAGGAGGATCATCTTGAGCTCAAGGCCAGCCTGTACTACATAGCGAGACCCTGTTCAAGAAATAAACAAACAAAACAAAACAAAAAGATGAGTGATCAGGCCGGTGAGATGGCTCAACGGCGTAAGCGCCTGCCTGGCAAGTGCGAGGGCCCGAGTTCGACACCCAGAACCCACATATGAAAAAAGGGCCGGTGACATCGCTCAGCGGCACAGGCGCCTGCTGGCACGCGAGGTCCTGAGGTCGACCGCTGGTACCCACAAAAAAAAAAAATGATGAGTGATCTCAGATGTGTATTCCTGATTGTCGGGTTACCCATCTGGAGGCGATGTTAGAGTGCAAACCCTTACCTGTGTGTGAAGCTGAGAATTTCTGCCCACTTTCTGTGGGAGGAAGGGCAATTTACAGGTGAAGAGCAAGGCCCCAGCTTGATTGAATGTGCTTTTAAGACCCTTAGGAAATTCTTTGGGAATGACTTTCCTAGAAAAGAAAAAGCTTGAGAAACTTTTTGTATGAAGCTACATACATTTTTTTAAATTATGATTTTCCTTGTCTCCTTTCTACCCATCTTTATTTTTTCTATCCTACCTCAGGGTGTGCCGAGGAAGTCTCACAGAGATGACTTTGGAGGTATAGATGCCAACCTTGGGTTACAGATGAGGAAACTGAGGCACAGAGAGGTTGCTAGCAATAGAACCAGGACTTGAGGCTGCATCTCCTGAATCCAAGTTCAATACTCTTTCCATTGAAATATTCCAATCCTCACTTCCAGCTGTCCAATCAGATGTGTTCTCTCTCTTTTTTTTTTTTTCCCACTTGAGCGGCTAAAATCAAATCCGACTTAACCTTCCCAAATGGTCAGAAACACAGACACTCCCACTGGCATGGCTGAAAAGGACAGTGCCTCTCGAGGCCACCCCTCCCTACCCCAAGACACTCTCAGCAGCTCACAGCCCCTTCCCCTGCAGCATGGGAAGTGAGTCAGCCCCCGACGTCACTTGGGAGTAGGAGGAGGGCCATAGGAAAAGTGGCAGAGAGCAGGTAGGGATTTTACCCACAGCTGTGGCGTGGGACGGAATCAGCTGCTCTTATCAGCCCATCTCAACCCATTTCCCCAGACTGGAAACAGTGAGCGGAAGCCTACCTGGCCCCCACGTTCCACGTCACGTCCCTCGGGTGTGCTGGGACAGGTGATTCAACCTAACTGGGCAGCCTAGGGCAGATGGCGAGAACCCAGTCTCTCTACAGTTGCCCTCGAGCAGCATCTGCCCAGGTGGACATGACAGAGGGGTCGGGTTCTGCAGAGCCGGTGACCGAGGGCGACAGCAGCATGTGCCCCGCAGTCCTATGCAGCCCGTTCCTCACACCCTCCCTTCACGGCTCCCCCTTCAGGCCAGGGAGGGGTTGACGCCAGCAAAGCCTGGATTGGCGTCCTGGACTCAGGCTTCTTAACCACAGCCACTTTATCGCTCCTCCCAGAAGGGGCAGCCACCCATGTCCAAGGTCTGCTCCTGCCAGTCAGTGCCTTGGCATTGCTAAAACCATTTTTAGCCACCAACCTTCTTTTTAAAGTAAATGGTATGCGGTATCCCAGGGTCCCCTGTAAAATATATCAAACCCAGCTGGGCCACCCTGAGCCGCACCTTCTCAGCACCCTACCCCCACCCCCATCTTCTCTCCCCTGAGGATAAGAAACCCTCTCAGAGGATTGCGCCAGGCATTGCCCTGAGTGCTGCCTACGCTTTAGTCAGCCCTCATAACTACCCTGAGTTGGCTCTGTTGTTATACCCATTTTACAGATGAGGAGAGTAAGGCCAAAAGGTCACCTAGCAGTAAGAGTAGAGCCACGTTTGTTCTAACCACTATGCTGTGCTAACCACTGTGCCACACTACCACAGAAGGCTTTCCAGAGCGCAGTGGAAAGCCACAGCCTCATCCCCAAAGAGTAACTCTGAGGCCCCCAGGGTGGAGGCTTGATGGTCCTTGAAATATGCAGCTTCCACATCCCTGAGACCCAGGACAGCCAGGGACCTTCCTGAGGACACTGTAGTGACTCCCGCTTTGCTGTGGACTCCGTTTCCCAGCAGCAGCGGACACAGCTGCAGGGACTACCCACACTCTCCAGTTCCTGCTTCAGGGGCCAGCATGAGGGGCCAGGAAGCATGGAAGAAAATAGTGAGCGGTGGTGTACACTTGTAATCCCAGCTACTTGTGAGGCTGAGGCAGGAGGATCACAAGTTCAAGGCCAGCCTGGGAAACTTAGTGAGACCCTGTCTCAAAATAAAGTAAAAAGGGCTGGGGGCATAGCTCAGTGCCGGAGCATGTGTGAGGCCCTGGTTCAATCCTTTGCACCATACACACATAACACAGTGATTTATTATAAAGCATAAAGAGACTGGGTGCCTTGGGGTGCACATGACATACCCATGCCTCCAGTCCTGTCCCCTTTGGAGGAGACAGCCCAGGACAGAAATCAGGCCCAGTTCTCCGAGGAGCCCCACAGCTCCCTCCCGCCCAGCAAAAACTCTGCAGACCGGTGTTTCCTGTACATCTGTGTCTCTCAGATTCGCAAACCACACTCTATCTTGCCTCCTGCTCTGCTGCTAAAAACAAGAGCCCTGTGACAGGTGGCCAGGCTCCAGGCCACCTCCCTCCTCTTCCTCTCGTACTGTCAGACCCGTCCTGTTTCTTCCCCATGGCCCTGGGAATCAAGGTCACTGGGACCAGCAGACTCAGGAAAGGGCAGGCTCCCGGTTGTAAAAGACAGACGGTTAGTTTCTGTTTACCCAAAAAGAGTTCCCGAAATTCATCCACGCAAATTCCCCCACACCCACCCCACCCAGGACCTCTCCAGCCAAATTTTGGTTGAAGCCAAATGTAGACGGTTCTGTAAACAGCTGGGCCCTGGGAGAGCACTTGAGTTTGCATAGTGATTCTCGGTGCCTGGACACGACAGTTCTGTGACACCCCTGGAGAGCCCAGAGCAGCCACATGGAGAACCCTCCATGGGCTCCCTTGTGCCCATGGGCCTCTCCTCACCCTGACTCTGCCATGTCCCCATCCATGTCCTTCACTTGCCCTGACCGGAAGCCCCCACCCATCTCTCCAGGGTCCCAGCTCAGCTGCTGAGCGACTCCAGGCTGGTCCCAGAGGTGGTGACCAGTCAGAGGCTAATGCCGAGTTCTGAGGTCACCTGGGCCTCAGACGCCGCCATCAATGACACTGGCCTGGTTCTGTTGGGCCCACTCATCCCCAGCCCAGAGCCAGGAGCCTGACACTCTGGTAGAGGGGAACGGGGAGAATCCTGTCCTCAGTCCAGCCCTCCAGTTACTGCGAGCTGTTGGGCAGGTCACACTCCCTGCTCTGGGCATCTGTCCCCATCTTCCATGGGAGGCAGGGGCCTAGGTCTTCCTACGGCTCCGTGGGCAGCCACACCGTAACAGCCTCCGCAGCCCCTTCCCTCCACACAGGTCTTTCCACAACCTGCTCCACACCCTCCGGGAGCTCAGGAAAGGGAGGGCTCTGGTCCTGAAAGGTGGACGATTAGTTCCTGTGGACAGAAATCGAGTCCTGAACTCTCCCCACGGGTGAGAGAGTGGAGAGGACAGCAGCGCCGCTCTCTCCCCCGAAATGTCTTTCACACAGACCTGTTTTTGCTGTGCAAAACATACATGTTTGTGAAAGAGAACTTCGAGGCACCAGATGAGGAGCGAGGAAAATTACACATAATTGCACAATCCAGAAATGCCAACAGTTTTGGGTGGGGTCCCTGGAAGCCAACCCTGAGAGGAAGATTGCTGTAATTAGTGAGAAGTGTCCCCAGGGAAAGCCGGAAGGGGTGAGGACCAGGAAGAAAAAGCAGCCAGCAAAGTGACAGACACAGAGGGGACTCTCCTCCCTCCCCGGGGAGCTCTCAGTCAGCGCCCCTCACTGTCCTTAAGGCTGCCCAGGAGAAGACATTTGCAAATCATTAAGGGGTCTGAGGGCTGACATACTGTTGCAACCTCTTTTACATTTTTATTAGTGCATATCGATTTTCACAAAATATTGGGTTCATTATGACATTTCTGACATACTAGGATCATATTCACTCCCTACTACTTGCCCTCCTTCCGCTTGCCCTTATTCCCTTCCTCTTGTCTAAAAATGACCTCCCTTCTACTTTCATGTCATCTTGGTGGTTTTTGTTTTATTAGATTCCACATCTTAGGGAAAACATGCAATACTTGTTTTTCTGGGTCTGGCTTATTTCCCTTCACATTATAGTCCCCAGTTCCATCCATTTTTCTGCAAATGACATAGCTTTGTTCTTCTTTATGGCTGAATACTATGCCATTGTGTTTATATGCCATGTATAATTTATTTTAGTTCCACATCCTGGCTCTTGTGAATTATGCCACAGTCAACATGGGTATGTAGCTATCACTGTAGTACGCTGACTTTAATTCCTTTGGCGATACACCAAGGAGTGTTATAGCTGGGTCATATGGTAGATCTTTTCTTTTTCCCCCTGGAGACTGAACCTGGCTGGGCCGTCACATTGAACTACATGTCCAGCTCTCTTATTTTTTATGTTGAGGAAGGGTTTCCCTAAGTCATTTAGTTGCCCAGACTGGGCTTGAACTTGCAATCCTCCTGCCTCAATCTCTGGAGTACTGGGATTACAGGCATGTATCACCATGTCTGGCTAGTTAGTTCTACTTTTAATTTTTTGAGGAACCTCCAAACTGATTTACATAGTGGCTGTACTAGTTTACATTCCCTCCAGTAATGTAGAAGTGTTCCTTTTTCCCTCTTTTCTTTACCAGAATTAATTAATTAATTAATTTATTTGTTTAAAATTTTTTTTGAGACAGAGTCTCACTATAAAATCCAGGCTAGCCCCAAACTTGCCATCCTCCTGTCTCAGCCTCCCAAGTACTAGGATTGCAGGTATGCACCACCCCACCTGGCACATTTATTCTTTTTTGTGTTCTTGGCGATAGCCATCCTGATGGGTGAGATGGAATCTCAACATAGTTTTGCTTTGTATTTCCCTAATCCACCATTACATTTTAATGCCTATTCTCCTAGATGTATTTTGACATTTAAATGGGTCACTTTCCAGCACTTCTGTGGGCCCTGGCTCATTTTGTCTTCCTAACAGCCTTAGGAATGACAGGCAGTCTGAGCGATTACAGTCATGTTACCATTTCATAGTGGAGCAACTTGATGGCCCAAAAGAGCCACCAATTAGCCACAGGTTCCCACAGGGTTAGTAGCAGAGCTAAGGGTATGATAAAGTTCATTCTTTTCTTTTTTGTTCATTTTGTTTTTTGAGACAAGATCTTGCTAAGTAGGACCAGGGATATAGCTCAGGAGCACAAGTGCCTGCCTGGCAAGCACAAGGTCCTGAGTTCAATTCCTGGTACAAAAAAAAAAAAAAAAAAAGATCTTGCTAAGTAGTTCAGTCTGGCCTTGAACTCATTATGTACCCCAGGCTGGCCTCAAACTCACGGTGATCGTCCTGCCTCGGCCTCCCTGAGTGCTGGCTAGGGATTACAGGCGTGTGCCACCACATTCTGCAAGACAAGGTTCATTCTTAAACAAGTGATATTTGAGTGCCAACCATGCTCAGTATTCTATGCAAAGGGGAGGACATGGTGACCAGCAAGATAGTCTCAGGCCGCCCAGCTGTCAGAGAGAGCAGGAACCATGTAAGCCAGCCACAGTGGCCACACCCCGGCTGCAGTCTCCACTCGCCCTGACTGTGTATGCACAAACTCTGCAGGTGATTGTGTACGTGGAGGACGTCAATGACGAGGCCCCTGTGTTCACACAGCAGCAGTACAGCCGCCTTGGGCTGCGTGAGACCGCAGGCATTGGCACGTCGGTCATCGTCGTCCGAGCTACAGACCGAGACACTGGTGAGGCCTGCAGGGGTCCTACTGCTCAGAGCCATTCTCTGCTCACTAGCCCAGTCCCAAGGGCCCTGTCATCCTTAGTCCCCCACCCCCACCCCGTTCCCCATTCCCTGGCCAGGCAGGGACCCTGGGAGCACCTTGGTCACACCTTGCCAGATGCCTAGGCCTGAGGGGGTCAGCATCACAGGAGCTGTACCGAGGTCACGCTGGGCAAGTCCAGATTTGTCCTCTCAGGATGGGCAGCTCCCTGCGAGCCTCTGGTGAGGGGCCTTGCAGAAGGGAGCTGAGGTCTGCTTCTCCCCGGGTCCTGTGACCTGCAGGCCTCCTGAGGGGCAGCACCCTTCGTGATCTACAGGATGGTGGTTTGCCCTGAATGCAGCCCGAACCTTGCTGAGGGTCCCAACCCCCAGAGATGGCCATGGTGCCGTGCAAAGTAGAGGAGTCCAGCCAAGAGGGGAGCACTTCCTGGGGTGCACTGCTCCCCCCACAGCCCCCTGTTTGCCCTGGGCATCAGCTACCCTGGTGGCTCCCCTGCCCTCCTGAGCATCCTTGCTTCACTTGTGGCCCAGCAGAGCGGTCAGTGTTCCCGGATGGTGCTGGTGCAGTGCAGGTCTCATACATTATGTACACGGTGGCTTGTGGCCCTTCCTGGGTCAGGCAGCCCTTAGAGGGTAGCAAAACTACGGATGCCAGCCCCAGAACAGTACACATCCATTCTGAGTCTTGCAAGTGATTCCAAGGAAGTCTAGGATTTTTAGGGTGGTTTTATGCCTGTTCCCTTTCCCACCCCCCCGGCTGGGTCTGTGGACTTTGGTGAAGGGATCCCAGCTGTAGCCCCATTTGAATGGTGCATCCCAAGGCACAGAGATTTGGGGTGTGGGGTGGAGAGAATAGAGAACGGTGTTCTTGGCACTGAAGCCCTTCCATCAGAGGAACCAAGTGATAGTGTGGTCACCTCTGAGGATGCCACCGTGTCCGAAGCTTTCTAGATCTAAGCCCCCGCTACAAGGGATCCTCTGTCCAAACATACAGGCCAGGGGCTTGAACTTGAACTTGAGGTCCCAGGGAGCAGAGCTTCTGGTGCCGAGACCAAGCCCCACAGAGGGGTTGGCGGCGTCCCAGGCCTCACCATCCACGCTGACCTTGACCCTGTCCTCTGCCACATCTCTTGGGCTGATCTGGCCCATAAAGGTGGGGGCAGCATGCGCCAGTCACCCCGGCCAGGGCCTCTGCCATGTCCCTAGGCGAAAGCCCCTCCCCGTCTGGGACTGCACAGCCTCCGTGTCCTCCTGCAGGGGACGGCGGCCTGGTGAACTACTGCATCCTGTCAGGCGCGGAGGGCAAGTTTGAGATCGATGAGAGCACGGGGCTGATCACCACCTCAGACTACCTGGACTATGAGACCAAGACCAGCTACCTGATGAACGTGTCCGCCACTGACCAGGCCCCGCCCTTCAACCAGGGCTTCTGCAGTGTCTACGTCACACTGCTCAATGAGCTGGATGAAACCGTGCAGTTCTCGAATGCCTCCTACGAGGTGGCCATCATGGAGAACCTGGCCCTGGGCACAGAGATCGTGAGGGTCCAAGCCTACTCCATCGACAACCTCAACCAGATCACCTACCGTTTCGACGCCCACACCAGCGCCCAGGCCAAAGCGCTCTTCAGGATCGATGCCTACACGGTGAGGGGCAGGTCGTGCACTGTGAGCCTTTCAGTCTAACAACACTTACTGAGCGCCTTATGTATGCACAGCCCCTCCTTTTCCTCGTAAAGTGTCCTTCAGATAGATCCCCTTGTAATGTATTTCCTTTCTTTTTTTTTTTTTTTTTTGTGGGTACCGGGGGTCGACCTCAGGACCTTGCACGCCAGCAGGCGCCCATGCCGCTGAGCGATATCACCAGCCCTTTTTTCGTATGTGGGTTCCGGGAGTCGAACTTGGGCCCTCGCGCTTGCCGGGCAGGCGCTTATGCCACTGAGCCATCTCACCGGCCCTGTGTTTCCTTTCGTATTTAGGGCTAAGGCAACACTGCTCCTAGGCAACCTGGCATCCTCCTTGTTACTAGGCAACTAAAGTGTATCACAGGAAAATCCAACTGGTCTCCTTCTGCTTTCGCATCCATCACTGAGTACTTTGCCTCTGGTCCTCAATGTGTGTTGGACACCAGCTGGTTGCTCTGTGATTCAGTTCAATACTAGGCAGCTCCGCCAGGAGTTGGAGACAGAACCTGCAGGTCACTGCAGGGAATGGCACCCATCCCAGGCGGTTTGGCTTGTGCCGGCCATAAGACATCCCCACGTCCCCTCCTTGACTCCAGTTGATTCCTGGGAGCAGCTTTCGGAGCCTAGGCAATGCTTTGCTTGCTGTTGCTGATTTATTCCCAAGGAGATTTGAAAGGATATAAATGACGAGACACATCCAGGGAGATATGGAGGAGGGTCTAGGGGCTTCCATGCCCCCTCCAGGCACACATCCCTCCCCTCAGAGCCTGCACTGTTCAGCAGTCTGCAAACTCCCCCACCCATGCAGTTCAGGAAGTTATGGAGGCTTCATGCTCAGGCACAATCAATTAGTAACTCAGGCTCCAGCCCTCTCTCTGCCCCAGAGGATGAGGAGTGAGAGGGAAAGTCCCAAGTTCTGATCATGGCTCGGTCTTTGTGGTGACTCACCCTAACCCAGGAACCCAGCAAGAGTTGCCTCATTAGAACAAAAGACCCTCCTATCACCCAGGATATTCCAAGGAATTGGGAACTCTGTCAGGAATCACAGTTCATAGACCAACTATTAAAACAAAACACTCCTAGAACCCTTTTTCCCAGGAATCTACAAGAGTTTTAGGAGCTCTGTGCCAGCTACCAGGGATAGACACCAAGTATATATTTCTTATTATTTCACAGTATCTCAGAAAGCTATGTAAACTGTCATAATTCCCTTTTTACCTTGGCTATTAGGAAGCTCAGATATAAATTTTGTCCTTCAGCTATTCTTAGCTAGGTGTCTGGTGCAGCTACCTCTTAGCTACTACCTGTCTTCTAATCCTCCATCTTTGCTTTAGTGTGCCTTTTATCAGAATTCCTTCTTTCAAAATAGGTAAAGTAGCTGGGCATGGTGCTGCATATCTGTAATACCAGCACTTCAAGAAGCTAAGGCAGGGCCGGTGAGACGGCTCAGCGGCTTAAGCGCCTGCCTTGCAAGCGCGAAGGCCCGAGTTCAACTCCCGGATCCCACATACGAAAAAGGGGCCGGTGATATCGCTCAGCGGCACGGGTGCCTGTTGGCGCGCGAGGTCCTGAGGTCGTCCCCCCCGGTACCCACAAAAAAAAGAAAAAAAAAAAAAAGAAGCTAAGGCAGGAGGATTGCAAGTTCAACTCCTGGCCCTGGGTAAACTTAAACAAGCTCTTGTCTCAAAAAAAAAAAAAAAAAGGGCTGAGGATGTAGCTCAGTCTGAAGGCTCTGGGTTGAATCTGTAGTATGGAAAAAAACCAAAGGGCAAGGTATGAATGATCAACATGCCAGGCCTTGTCCCAGGGGATGCTGGCAACGATCGATGAACAAGACCCTTCCTAACCCTCACAGAGTTCTCAGGCTAGGAGTAGAAGTGGGAATAATGCAGGCTGCAGATCAGAGCACTGCAGGGACCACAGGATGAGGGGACCAACAGGGCACTCCAGGGCCCAGGCAAGAGAAGGATCCTTTTAGGCTGGGAATCGGGAAGCCCTCGTGGCGGGGGGGCATCGGAGCTGGCGTGGAGACAGCAGAGGGATTTCAACCTCGCAGGGAAGCCATGCCAGGCCGAGGGGGCAGCAGACAGGTGCACTCTGCCTGGGGACTACAGTGACTTCACTCCCCCACTGGCCCCTCTCTGCAGGGCGTGATCACAGTCAAGGGCCTGCTGGACCGGGAGAAGGGTGACTTCTACACTTTGACGGTGGTGGCAGATGACGGTGGCCCCAAGGTGGACTCCACCGTGGTGAGTGGTCCTAGCTGCAAGCCCAGAGGTGCAGCCTGTGCCCACCCCAAATGCTTCCAAACCTGCACCTCCCAGCCACCCAACATGCGAGCCTGGCAGTGGGCAAGGGTCGGGTCTTGCTAGCCCAGGGACCACACTGTGACCGCCATGTCCCCCCTTCCCGGGCAGCCTGGGCCCAGGATGAGACCGCAGAGGGGTGAAGGGCAGTGTCCTTGACAGGCCGGGTGGTGGGGTGGGGGTGGACAGCCACGTGCTAACCATCTGCACCCCCTCTTCTCTCCTTTCTGTTTCCGGCCTCGCCACCTGCAGAAGGTGAGTACCGTGGACAGGGTCCCTGCTGCTGGCCAGGCCCTGGGTGGCCTGGACCTCCCCCCTCCCCTGACACAGAGCACAGGGACAGATGGGCAGGAAGTCTCCTGTCACACCCTTCCCGGCTGCTCAGTCCACCCACTGTTGGACTCAGAGCCCACGCCCCCTTGGGCACATTCCCTGCTCAGTCCCTGTGGGATGGGAGGTGCACTAACAAAGGAGGAGCTAGAACATGCAAAGAGAGGGACACTGGGACCCGCCCCAGCTCTACCTCTCATGGCTGTGTGACACAGGCAGGCTGCTCAGCCTCTCTGTGCTCCCCTTCCTCGAGTCTCAAATGAGGGTCACACCAGCAGCCCTGCCTTCCTCAAAGGATGTGACGAGATAGCAGTGTCTCTGGTAGGAAGCCTCTCATGAACCTGCCCCAGAGCCGAGCATGGTGGCAGTAGTGCTCTGCCCTGTGCCTTGGCTGTCGCCTTAGCTCTCTTACGGTTGTGACCAGGGTGCATGTGAGGTGGGGTGCACAGTACCAAGGCACAGGCTGTTCAAGAAGGCAGCCCTAGGTCGCCACCCTGGGCCTTCAGCAAAGGCAGGGCAGGCTGTGTGCTGGGGGCACCAGGGGCAGGCGGCCCTGAGGTCCCAGGTGCCAGATAGGCTCCCAGGGAGGGGCCAGGCCTGAAGGGAGAGGCAGGCGGCAGCTCAGGCTGTAGGCTGAGGTGGGGGTGGCCTAGGGAGGCCACCTGACAGGTCCCTTGGGCAGTGACCTGCCATGACCTTCAGACACAGCCACCCAGCAGGTCTGCTGGCTCTCTAGACCACACAGGCATCCTGCTGTCCTTGAGCTGTGGTCACAGCCACACTGGCCCATGGCCTGAGTCCCCTCCACTTAGCTGAGGGGATGGAAGCCAGCCCAGTGGCTGGACCGAGAGGCCGGTGTGGCTGCCTGGAGTCCCCAGCACTTACTGGAGGTGCCCGCTGCAGTGGCCCCTGGTTTGGCTGGCTGTCCCCAGCCCCACGGTCCTCAGGCCAGCCTGGGGCCTGGGTCTGCTCCCAGGTCCCAGCGGGTGACCAAGGCTGTCAGCGCCAGGCAGGCCCCCTGGGTCTGAGTCTTGGGGTGGCAGTGGGGGGCTCTTTCTGGCCCTGGCCTCATTGTCTGCACAGTGGCCCAGCTGCCACTCAGCCTCCGTGTCATGAGGGGTTGAGGAGCAGAGACAGCAGGGGGGGCAGGTGTCCCCTGAGGCCGTGACGCCCCTCTGCGTGGCTAGCAAGGGTTTCCCGAACATGCCCCTGTGGGGGCCATATTCCCACAGCCGCCCACCTCCTCCAGGAGGCAGAGCCGTGCCCTGTGCTGCCATGGCTTCCTCCTGGAGCTCCTGGGCCACTGCCCAGATGAGCAGCCCTGTCACCCAAACTCTGCTGAGGGACTAGGGTGGAGGCGAAGGACAGCTCCGCAGAGGTGGCACGGTTTCCTCTGTGAGCCCAGAAGCCAAACCGCAGCTCACCTCCACCTGACTCCTCCCTGTCCCAGCAGCGGGGTGGTGCGAGGCAGAAAGGAAGGGGGGCTGGGGCTGCCCTGCTGCAGGAGCTCCTGAGTCACACCCTCGGGGCCCAGGTACCCGTGATCTGTTCTCCCTTCTCACCTATCCCGATCCCTACATCAGGACCAGTAGTCATCACGGCAGGGTCACCGACTGTGTGCCAGGCCCAAGCTGGGTTCAGGGGACAGCGGAAAACCAAGTTCAGACACATCCCTGCCTCCACGTAAAACAGAGTGAGAGGAAGCCATTGAGCAGCTTATCACAGCCATACCTCATGCTGCAGGAGATGTCAGGGAAACGAAGGAGGGCTTCTCTGAGGAAGTGATTCAGGCTGAGGTCTGCAGGATTCGTAGGAATTAACACAGCCAAGAAGGAAGAGTGCCTCGGGCAGGGGGATCAGCATGTGCAAATGCCCTGTGGTGTGAGGAAGTGTGGCGAGCTCAAACCAGGCCATGACAAGGGTAAGGTAGTTTGGAAGGATGAGATCACAGATGTTTGTTGGGTTTTGCCTGGAGAATAGTGCAGTAGGTGTTACTATTCGTGTCACAGGGCAGCAGACCAGGGCTCAGGGGCTGCAGGGAACTAGCTCCCTGATTGGCATTTACTGGATGGGCACAGTCTTGTCAAGGGAGGACATGCACGTCTGCCAGATAGGAAGAGGGGACTGGAGCCTGCAGTGCCACCCTTAACTTTCCGTTTGCTCAGTGATTCCTCCCAGCATCCTAGTGCTATAGATGTTCTTTTTCCAACTTTCAGCTGAGAAATGGAAAACCAGAGAGGTTGAGTAACTTTTTCTCCAAATATTTTTTCCAAATATACACAGCTAGTTAGCTGAGTTGGTCCTGCTCATTCGCCTATGGCAGTGATGGCAAACCTTTTAGAGCTTTCAGTGATACAAACAGCCCGCAGCAGCACGCGTGCCATAGGTTCACCACCACGGCTCTATGGTCTAAGCCACTGAGGATGCAGCAGTGTTGCTGGAACCAAGAATGAACCTAGGCCAGCGGAGGCTGCAGCAGGACGTCCCCTGCAGAGGAGAGGTCCAGGGGGTCTCCGTGAGGGGCCCCGAGCCCAGCTCAGGCACAGAGAAGGTGGGGATCCGCCTGGGGCGGGGCAGTGGGAGGAGGCCTGGTCCCAGATCCCCAAAACCCACCCACCTCCTCCCCACCCCCCCACTAGTGAATTCAGGCCACCTGTGGTCACAGCCATAGCTGAGGTGGAGCCCACAGTGAGCCCCCCAAGAGGAGCCGAGCTGCAGATGCAAAGTTACGGGCTCCATGCATGTGTGCAGTTTGCGTGTGGCTAGTGTTTATCAGACAGTTGGAAATTCACCTCCCTTCCTGCTGGCCCTATCCCCTGGGACAGCAGGCAACTGTCCCCTCCCTCCCAGGCCCTGTTTCCTCCTGTTAGTCCAGAGGTGCAAGGAAGGCGGCCAGTATCTGGCCATCAGATGTTTTTTGAGCAGCCTACACATCATCATCTTAATTTTTATGACTCATCAGCTAATTTCACTAGAAAATCTGGATTTCTTGTTTCTCTGGAAAAAAAAACAAAAACAAAAAACAGGAAACTGTGCTAATACCAAGCTTGCATTCCCAGCTTCTGTCCCCTTGGCCAGGGCCTGGCTCTTCCCATCTCCACCACCTCTGAGAGTCCCATGGGCCTCCTCCCTGCCCTCCCGGTCCAGAGCCGACGTGGTGCAGCCCCTGCTCCAGGCTACAAAGAGCAAGGGCTCCGGACCCTGCAGGCAGCTGGCCCAGACCTGACTGAGGGTCTGCTCCCTGCTGGACCTGTGGCAGGACTGCAGCACCTGCAGCCAGGCAGAGGAAGGTGGCAGTAGGTCCCTAAGCACGTTTGCCCCCCAGGTCTACATCACTGTGCTGGACGAGAATGACAACAGCCCCCGCTTTGACTTCACCTCCGACTCGGTGGTCAGCGTGCCTGAGGATTGCCCTGTGGGCCAGCGAGTGGCCACTGTCAAGGCCCGGGACCCCGACGCAGGCAGCAATGGGCAGGTGGGCACCAAGTGAGATAGTTGTGAACTACCCTGTAAATGGAGGCTCCTTAGTGGCCACCTAATCCATTTCTATCACCAAGCATGAATCATGGGACCCCCAGCTCATTCTCTTGGTCTTCAGAAAATATCAGGGAAACCAAGGAAGGCTTCCCTAAGGAAGAGACTAAGACTGAGATCAGGAGAATGCATAGAAGTTAACACAGCCAAGAGGGAAAAGTGACCCAGGCAGAGGGAATAGCATGTGCAAAGGCCCTGTGGTCTGAGGAAGTGTGGCAAGCTCAAACAAGGTTATGGTGGGAGGTCCCGCCATGCTGACATCCCCAGGCTCAGGAACCTGCCACAGGTGTGGCACTGCCTTGGTGGCCCTGTTACATCTTCCTGGGGCCTGAAGCACCTCAGCAGCAAAACTCTCTTCTCAAGCAGCCTTGCTGAACAGAGGGCCCCCGACAGGGTGGGCTTGGGAAGACCAGGCAGCCCTTTGGCCTGACCTATCCCCAACCCTCCCTGCATCCTCTTCCCTCACCCTCTCCTCTGACAGGTGGTCTTCTCCCTGGCCTCTGGCAACATTGCTGGGGCCTTTGAAATCGTCACCACCAACGACTCCATTGGTGAAGTGTTTGTGGCCAGGCCCCTGGACAGAGAAGAGCTGGACCACTATATCCTCAAGGTGACATGGGGTGGACTGCAGATCTCAGGGCTAAAAGCACAAGCAAGACTAACCAGGAGAGACGACATGGGGGCAGGTCTGCATTCCCAGGCAGAAGAGCGACAGTGTCTGTTCCCAACTGTAAAAGCCAGGGAGAGCCTGGCTGGGGACCTGGTAGTGCCCTGGCTCTCCCATAAAAGCAGTGTGACCTTGGGCAAGTTATTTCATCTGCCCAGGCCTCAGTTTCTCCATCAGTGGAATGGGCAGAAGAACCCCACGTGGCCTGCCTCTGCTGAGGTGGGAAACAGTTGCAGGTGCAAGAAACCACGAAGGGCGCTGTTAGTGCTGAGTTGCTGTGGCCAGGTGGTTGGCTATGGGGTCTCGGGGCCCTCAGGGCTGCCCTCTGCACAGGCCCATGGCCATCTGGGCAGCACTGAGGTTCCCAGAGACAGGCTTTGCCCATGGTTAGGGCTCCAAGGTCTGCTGAACAGATTATCCTATGGTGGTGCACGCCTGTAATCCCAGCCCTTGGGAGACTGATGCAGGAGGATTTCCACAAGTTCAAAGCCAGCCTGGGCTCAATAGCAAGTTTAAGCCTGGCCTGGAATGCAGAGCAAGACCCTGTCTTGGATGGATGGATGGATGGATGGATGGATGGATACAAAAAACCAAGGGGAAAGAAAAGATTATTCCAGTTTTTGTCCCTGTGTACCAGAGAACAGATCTGAGTGCAGGGCCCAGAGGCCTTGAAAGCCGAAGGCAGATAGCAGAGTCAGATCCCAGCCCAAGGTCATGGACAGGTGCTGCCACACTGCAGAGTACAGGGAGGGACAAGGACAGGCAGTAACAACTTGGGCATATGACAGTGGTTCCAAAAGAGGCTCCCACATCTGACAAGACTGGGGCAAGTGTTGTTTGCAACGTGGGGTAGGAGGAGGAAGTGTGGGCAGAGGCCAGCTGGCCAGGCCACCCAGGACAAGGATGGGCAGTGCATCTCTGCCCTCCCCAGTCCTCCCCACAAGGAACCAGCTCCTTCTCCCCTGTGCAGGTTGTGGCTTCTGACCGTGGCACCCCTCCCCGGAAGAAGGAACACGTTCTGCAGGTGACCATCCTGGATGTCAATGACAACCCTCCGGTGATCGATAGCCCCTTTGGATACAACGTCAGCGTGAATGAGGTGAGGGCAGCCGGGGCCTCCAGCTGGACATCCAGCGTGGACAGTGGCTATGAGTTGACCACAGGGCACCTGTTTCAGTGTCTGCCTGGCCTGCTGGTCCCTCAGACCTCAGCTCATTCATGATCATGCCCCAAATGCTTAGCCTGGGTGCTGGAATTCAGAATTTTTTGAGGTGGGGGGAAAAGGTGAAGAGAGAAAAGGAAAACAAGACAGTGTCGTTTCACAGGACGGGGAGTCAAGGTTCAGTCTGGGAGGCCGCTTTTTACATCAATGTGTGTATTAGCTGGTCCTAAGCTTGAGCCACGAGGACTGGCATATCTGCCTGGTGCTGCTGGGCATCATGCCAAGTGCAGTGTTCAGGAAAGCAGGGGCGTAGGGTAGAGTCCAGCCTTGCGCCAGATGTCCGAGCCTCGGGCACTATTTAGCACGCAGATGTGCACATGTTCCTTCCCTGCACTTCCATTTTCTCATCTGTGAATGGGGCAGTGACAGAACTGAACACACAGGTTCAGTGAGTTGTTGCAGGACCCAGCACATAGTCAGTGCCTGCAGAGTGCCCACCCCTGGCATCCTCACCAGTCACCCACTTCGTCAACCCCAGCAGACAGGAGCAGGTGCTAGACTGTGCCCCAGAGGCCTGGAATCTAGAATGACCGCTCTCCTGCTTCCCTCACAGAATGTGGGCGGGGGCACCACCGTGGTCCAGGTGACAGCCACTGACCGTGACGTCGGGATCAACAGCATCCTGTCCTACTACATCACCAAGGGCAATGAGGACATGACCTTCCGCATGGACCGCATCAGCGGTGAGATCGCCACGCGGCCTGCCCCGCCTGACCGCGAGCGCCAGGGCTTCTACCACCTGGTGGTCACCGTGGAGGACGAGGGTACACCCACACTGTCGGTGAGTGACAGGTGGCACAGGGTGTGGGCATGGCTGGGGCTGCTCTGCTGTCTGTGTGAGGGGACCGATGGGGGGGAGCAGAATCTCACGCAGTGGTTGAACCCGCTGACTCTGCCTCGAGCCTTCAGTCTGCCGGGTCAGAGCCCTTGTGGAGGCTGCCGTGTGGGGAATGGTTCACCGGCATCCTTGGCTGCTCCCAGCCCCCTTCAGTCCCCTTTGCTTTCTCTGAGCAGCTCTGTGGGGTGGAGGCTGAGCCTGACATGGGGCCAACCCATGGGGTGGTTCCTCAGGGAAAATCTCCCCCTGGCTCTGTCCCCACATCATGTTGGTGTGACGCTGTTGCAACACGTCAGGGTTGGAAGGGACTGCGGTCTGTGTTTCAGTTGATGCCTGAATGAATGGGACCACTGCCCTCAGCCAGCCCCAAGGTTCACCGGGCTAAAGAGGGATGCAGGCCTGAGGGCCAGGTGGCAGCTCTATAGGGACTGGGTTGTGGCTGTGTAGAAGCCGAGTGACAGCCCTGTAGGGACTAGTGAGTGGTTTGAGTTTTGAGTTGGAGTGCCATGAGCTGGCTGTGTGTTGATAAGCAAGTCAGAACCTCTCAGAATCTCGCCTTTGTCATCTGCAAAAGGCAGATAGTATCTACCGCAAGTTTGTTTAGAGGACCCCATTAGCTCATGTCTGTGGATGCACTTGGTAAAACATGAGGAGGAGGAGGATGTTTCAACTGCCTGTTATCACAGTCATGCTGCGCTACAAACCACATGCTGCCCAGAGGGCTGAAACAATGGCCATTGGTTTCTCTGGAATTCTGAGGCTGGCAGTGCAGACCAGGCTCAGCCAGGTGGTTCTTCTGGTCTCAGCCGAGCTCCCTCCTTGTGGCTGGAGTGGGCGCTGTGTGCCAACTGGTGATGTGCTTCTGGAGATCAGCTGGCCATTGCGGGGGAGACAGGGACAACTCCTCCAGAAGGGGAGCCCACGCCTGTTCTCACGGCACTAGGAGGGGAGAGAGCAAGGGGTACACAAGGCCTCAAGAGTGCCAGACCTGCAGCTGGCACAGGGTCCCTTCTGCAGCTTCTCTTGGCCAAAGCAAGTCATAAGGCAACGTAGATTCAAGACACAGGGAGTTAAATTAAGATTTGCAGGACTAAATGATAAAGAACTGCAGAGTGTGGGGAGAAGATAGGTAAAGGTCGGACAGAGCATTGCAGCCTGGGGACCCTGGGGACCCCAATTCTAAGCAAGGCCTCAGCTATGCCTCTTTCCACCCCAACAGGTGACCTTTGGGTGCCTCCCCGTGGTCATAGCCCTGTGGAGGAAGGAGGTGGAGTAGCTCAGCCTGGGCTGTTTGACGAAGGTGTCTCTGGGGAGGGGTAGGAATTGGGCCAATAATCCCAGGAAACCCGCCAGCCCATTCTGAGAACTGAGGAAACAGGACTGGCTCAGGCACCCCTGGGCATCTTCAGTCCCAAGGCTGCTGGTGTCACAGCTGATTACTTCAGCCCTCCACATCCAGTGGGCTAGGTAGGAGCTCACTGATAAGACACATATAACTCCCCAGGTGCAGGGGTGAGGCAAGAAGGGTATCATTTATGGTGGTAACATGGAGGGACCTGGTGTTGACAGAAGCCTTCCGCGGCTGCAGCCAGCTTTAGAGGAGGGTGAATATCTGGGTCGTTTCTCCAGCAGCACTTAGAGATGTGTTTGGCTACAAGTAACAGACACATTACTGTGGCATTATAAATCAGAATGCATTTTCTCACATCAGACCTCCAGAGTGAGTTACAAATACTGATTTCAGGCTCAGTGATGTCAGAGTTCACATCTTATGGTTGCATGACAGCTGCTATAGCTCCGGCCATCATGTCAGGATTCACTCAAGGCAGGAAGATGAAAATAAGATAAAGAGCTATGCCAGTTACTTCTGCCCCTTTATCAGGAAAGTGAACGATTTCCCTGAACCAGCCTCCAAAGTTCTTGTGTGTCTTACTGGCGAGTAGTGGGTCACGTGGGCATGCTGCCTACATGGGAGGTTGGAAAAAATGAGGGACAGATTGTCACAATTGGCTCATTATTCAGGGCCAGATGTGTCATGGCTCCTAACAAGAGCAGGACTGTTAGTGAGGAAGAGGCAGAGGAAGGATTGGGGGGCACTGAGAGCACTGCCACACTGCTCCTGCTATCCAGATGTAGGCCCGCCAGCACCTCAGTCCTACCCACACCCCCACAGCCCTGGGCTCCCCAGGGAGGCAGATATCAGAACACATAGGTTCTAAGACCCTAAGGTGTGGAGACCAAATCAGGCTTCCTTTTACCACAGAAGAATGGGAATTAGAGACAGATGAACCCACAGTGGCCATCCAGAAAGATGGGCCATAGGCCAATCAGGCCCTGCAAAACATGGGATTGGTCCCATAGCCAGAGTTCCCAGCTGCTGGCCAAACCCTCTGCTGAGCCCCCCAGTGCTCGCTGTCTCCAGGCCTGCCTCAGGTAGGACCCAGGGTGCTGGATCCCTGGCAGGGGGAGAGGTGGGCGGCATCTGCCCACCTCACCTTGGTCATCTCCAGTGCTGCTCTGAGGCCTGAACACCCTCTTGTGGGCGGGATGTGGGACAAGGCTCCCGAGGCCAGTGCCTGGGCAACACGTATGTCGCCTCCTGGGCTGCCTCAGGCCTGGGCTTTCCAGACTATAACATAAGCAAACACCACCAGGGGCCAACATGAAAGAGATTCCTAGGAGGAAAATGTTAATTCACAAAGAATATGTCCCCTCTTTACTTTGTCCCTGCTTAATCAGGTTGGGGAAAAAAAAAATCTCCATTATTTGAATTTTGCAAGAGATACTTGAGTGAAAAATTGCAGTGATCACAGGATGTAGTTTGAGAAACCAGCACTAAGCTACCTTTGTTTGTTCATTCATTCACTCTTTCATTCATTCAGCCAGTGTTTCCCAGATGCCCATTTGCCAGGCACCAGAGACACTGGAGAGGTGAAGACATCATGGTCCTGGCCTGAAAGAGGGTAGCTGAGGGGGACAGAGGCCATGAGGATGTTCATGCAGGGGCCTCTGGCAGCAGATGGGGCACTGAGAAGGGCTGGGAAGGCTTCCTGGAAGAGGTGAGTCCTGGCTAAGTCTTGTCAGACTTAGGTGGGGCAGAAGCTGACAAGCAGGGGCCCAGCAGCCAGTACCTGCCATGATTGGCATCTGTCTCCAAGGAACACTGGACCCTTAAAGATTTGGGCCGGTGAGATGGCTCAGCGGTTTAAGTGCCTGCCTTGCAAGCGCGAGGGCCCGAGTTCGACTCCCGGAACCCACATACAAAAAAGGGGCCGGTGATATCGCTCAGCGGCATGGGCGCCTGCTGGCGCGCGAGGTCCTGAGGTCGACCCCCCGGTACCCACAAAAAAAAAAAAAAAAAGATTTGCTTCTCCTGGCCCAACCCTCACCTCTAGGCAGTGAACCCCTCAGAGCCGTGTGTGTCCTCAAGAAGCAGGAGGCGACCAGAGCAAGGGGCTTCTCTGACACTGGGAAGATTTCTCTGGATGGATGTTTGAGGAAGGAGGAGGATCCCAGCCACTCCTGAAGCAGCTGGAGCCACCAGGCCAGCTGCGCTGAGACTCCAGGGAAGGTCATATGGTCTAATGGCATGGGAGGGCCATGCTGCCTGCATAGATCTATCTAGAGAAATCCCACAGGCCTGCACCTATCCCCTCATTGCCATCTATGGTGACCTTCCTGGTTCCAAGGGGGACAGGGGCATGCAGGAATCATTCATCCATTCATTCAACACCAAGGAGGCCTGAGCTAGAAGCGGAGATGAGTTGGCCCCAGGGCTGCCTCCCTGAGCCTGCAGACTGGAGGCTGGTGTGTGTGGGGGGGGCAGTGTTAACATTATGATGTGATAGAGTGCTGGGAGCTCAGAGCCAGGAATCAGTGAGGTTTGCTATGGGAGCCATCATTTACATCCTTATCTTACAGGAGAAAGCCTGAGATCCTGCAGCCAAGAGCTTCCCCAAAGCCCAGAAAAATCCTATAACTGAGTCCTCTCCCACCCTGTTTTTCTCCCTGGCCCCTCCCCCTACTTTCCTGAGAGTCCGACATTCCTGCCACTAACCCAGGCTGTCTCCACCCTGTGTCACCCCAACCCAGAACAGCTGGGTTGCAAAAGGCATCCGGGCCAGCCCCAGGCCTGCCTCACAATGATGAACAATGCCACTGGCCAGCGAAAGTCACTGCACTGCTCTGGCCCTCTAGCGAGCTCCAGGCCAAGGCAGGATGCCCAGACCGGGGGAGAGAGTTCTAAGTGGCCATGGAGGTCCCTGCGGGAGGAAGGGCTGGCCCAGGGAGGAAGGACACAGAGGCAGCAGGGAGGCCAGAGCTGGACCCCAGCCTTAGGCATCTCGGCAGGGGCTGGGGAGGGAAGGAGGGCCTGACACAGGCTCCCTGCCACATGAATTGAAGCCAGTAGGAAATGCAGTCCCAGATAACAAACACTGGCTTCTCAGGCTTGTGGGGACCTGCAGAGGCCACCTGTCCAGGCAGAAGAAAAGAAAAGCTCCTGCTACTCACTGCTGCTACACAGGGCCCCAGTGGTGGTCCCATGATAGTCTGTGAGCTGGGGACATGGCCCTGGGTGCCTCATCTCCTGTCTTAGTGCAGAGCGCTCTTGTGTTGTTCAGCCTACTCCTTCCTGCTGCTGTGTGAACCCTGTTTCTCCTGGCTCAAACTCAGGAGCCTCTGCCTGGTCCTTTCCCTGCCTGAGTGCATATAGAATAGCCAGCCTTCTCGCTTAGCATGGGCAACCCAGAGCCTTGCCCTTGCCTTGCTTCCAGCAGGACATCCTGCAGCTGCTTGGACAATGAACATCCAGAGTTCCTCCGTGAGTCTCTGGGGCTCAGTGGACCCTGAGGGATTCTCCCTTTCCCGTCCCCTGATGCAAGAAGCAGGGTGCCTGGGCACCATGCCAACCAGGAGTCTCGTGGCTTCCTGGCCACCCACCAGGGAGCTGATGCAGAAGGAGACTGCAAGCGTGAGAAAGCTCAGGTCAGGCAGGGCACAAATAGGAGTATTTTGGTGTGGAGGGAGGTAGAACCATGGACTTAGGGGCACAGGTTCATCTCTCAGGGCACTGGTGTGTGCTGCAAGGTGAAGGCCTTGCCAGGCCCCGACCTATAATGCTATTCAGTGAAGGGAAGGAGCACAGGCCTGGGAAACAGGAGACCCAAGCATTAACCCCAACGTTCACTTGTTTTGACAAAACATAGGTCTTTCAGAACCTTAGTTTCCCAATGTATTAAACGGGGAAAATAAAGCTTCCCAGGATTAAGGGCAGGAGGAAATCAAATAGGTAACTCAGGAGAGAGTTTTGGAAGCCATACTCAAAGACATGGCACACATACTGCCCTTTCCTTTCCTATGTCCAAGGTAGGCATTACTAGTTGATCCCAGCACTTTCTCACTAAGCCATTAATACATCAGAATTCCTCCCGATATATATTTCAGGAGGCCATACCTGTAGATGATAATTGAGAACCAAAATGAAGCATCTGCCCCCCTGGCCTATACAAGCTTTGGGCATCATTGCCATAGAGGAGATCCTGCCAGGCCCAGAGGAAGCTGCTGGAAACCAAGATGGTAGTTCCTGGTCAGAAGCAGCCCTGACTGATATGAGTGGTCCAGGAACAGAGCCCTGACCTCCTGGTTCAGCCCAATACCCAGTGGCTATGTATCAGTTATCAGCTCTGCAACCAAGTCCAAAGTCCCATCCTCCCAGAACTCAGATGCAGCATTTGTGAGGGGTTGGTGGGGAGAGAAGTGACCATGCAAAGCAGGGGTGGTCCAGAAAGTCAACCCTCTCTGTGGGCTGGGACAGCCACTTGCTGGGCTGGGTCTTTTATCAAGACAGCTTTGCACCCAGCGTCCTGGCAACAAACCCGGTTCCTCTTTTATATATTAAGGTTCCCTGAGCAATTCTTAGCCCAGCCCCAGGCACAGCCAGGTCAGCTTGGAGGGGCTCTGCTGACACCCAGGAAGCCCTCCTTCTGTAGGCAGGGTTCAGGTACCCAGGCTGGGGGCAGTGATAGCCCTTCAGGAGAATCACCTGAGGGAGGACAGGCATCAGCCCTCTGCCTCAGGCCCTGAACTGCTGTATGCAGGGGAGCTCTGGCCAGGCAGGAGTGAGGGCAGCCCCAGGAACGGTCTTTTGAGATGCAGACCTCAGGGGTCCTGCACACCCACCCTAGGCCCCATCACTATTAGCCAGGGGCAGCCTGACCAGCAGCAGCTACCAGAGGCCCCAGGGTATGTCCAACAGCCCATCCTGGGCCAGCAAACCTCTCCCAGGGGAGCCTCCAGCCCCTGCCCCTCAGCTTCTCCCGAGGACACCTTAACTGGATGTGAAGGTTCGGAGCTGAGTAAGACGTGAGTTCCTAAAGGCATAGATGTCCCTCCCAGGCCTAGTGATAGTGGCAGGAAGCCAGTACCCCAGGAGCCTCCCTGTTAAACAACACACTTCCTCCCGGCCCGGGCTGCCCATCCCTCCTTGGAAGCTGCACATTCATGCCCCGACTCTGTCCCATGTCCTCCAGCCTACAGCCACCAGGGGTGGTATCTCAGAGGCCCTGCCATCCTGGGTGACATGGAGAGCTGTTCCAGCACCCTGCCCATTCCCAGCAGCAGCAAGGACAGTGTCCGTGGGGTGGCAACAGGCAGGGCCCATGGTCATGGATAAAGATGGAGCCTGGAGCTCAGAGTAAATTTCGCTGAAAACAGGAAACCACGAAGCCCAAGATATATTCACTGGCAAGGGTCAGAGCAGAAGAGTGCAGGAGGAAATAGGGCAGGAAGTGTGGTGGCTGTTCCACCAGGGGCCACCTCCCTTTGCCACACAACAGCAGCCAAGCCCGGGGTCTGGCAGCCAAATTCATAGAAACCGTCTCTGCATCTGAGGGCTGGGCCCACGCCAGCCTCCCCAGGGGATAGGCCACACTCCTCCTGAGCTAGGGGACCAGAGGTGGTCTGTGGCTTGTCCTTGGAACCTAGGGTAGCACAGTCCTGCCACAAAACAGGTTTCACCTCCTCACTCCTGCCCAGAGGGCCCCCACAAGCTGGGAGAACAGCTCATTCTTTCTGTGGCACTGCATGAAGTATCCATGGCAGCAGGTGGAGTATAAGGGACTCTGGGGACAAAACAGGAGCCAGCATTTGGGGTCCCTCCTGCCATGAGGTCTGTGCTTGCTCTCTGCTCAAGACCCCCACTCCCAGCCCCAGGCACAGCAGGTGCCCCCCCACTCCATGGCCTAGGCCTGTGGGCCTGATCTGGGGGCGTGGCTGGGCACCTAAAGGGGCTCACTGCTGCCAAGCTGCTCCCCGTCTCCACCCCCCTACCCCAGCCCCAGGGCATAGCAGCCTTCTCCACCTACATGCTGGCCCTGAGTCCAGAGGCAGCAGAGGCTGCTGGTCCACGAATGCCCACATTGGAACTATGCTCTCCACAGTACCCTGGGCTCAGGGGGCTGGAGGGGAGTTGCCCAGCCTCCCCACCCTCTACCCCAGTTCTGTCCCATGCTTTAAACCCTTCAATGGCAGTTCCACAAAGGGCTCCTTTACGAGATATAAAAACAAACCCAGGTCACGCCCTGCTGTGGGAGACCCCAGCAAGAGTTCAGGAGCTGAACAGGAACAAGCACTTCTCTGTCCTGGTCCCACCCCCCATGTGAGGTGACGGCTGAACAGAAACCCAAAGGTTGGGGGTGGAGGAGTCCCCAGGCCTCTGCACCTCAGAACCAGAGGGAAGGGATAGATCTGGTGCTTCCAATTCATTTGCCAGCTTGCACCTGTTGCCCATGTAGTTTTAATAGCACCCCCTTTAGTACTCGTGCACAAGACATTATGCAGTCACCCTTGCTGTTGTCCACGCTGAGCCCTGGAGCAGGGGATATGGAGGGAGGGACCTCTGCTCTCACCTTCCCAGCAGGCCCCACCCACCTCCCTCTGGGCCATCCACAGTGGGTGGCACAACCTCTGGCCTGGCCTCGAATTGCCCAAGATGACAGTTGGCACACAGTGGCCACTGTGCCCACTAGGTACTTCTGCTTCAGGGCCTTTGGCCACTGAACTCTGGGGACCGGAATGCAGGCAGTGGGAGCCCTAGATGCATAACCTGTTGACAGATCCTCAGAGACTGCTAGAGGGAGGCAGCTCGAGGAGCCCCAGTGGCTGAGGACTGGCAAGCCCAGCCCCAGAACCCCCATGGGTACAAAGAGTGAGACCAACAGAGAAGCAGCCTTTGAAGGGGGACAGGGCAGTCAGGCCAATCCCAGTGGGCAGGAATCTCTCCACCTCTGGTCCCATGTCTCATGCTTGGGAGGGTGGCACTGGGAGGGCCTGCCCAGTGCCTCCCTTGTCCTGTCTGTGCTGCCAAGTCCCAAGACTCCTGTCTCAGGGAGAGAGGCTGCCATGGAGCTGGAAATCTGGGAACTTCTTAGGATGAAGGTCATTTGGCATCTGTAGGTGGTGAAGTTCAGGTCGTCGGGGGACCCAGCACCCTAGCATCCTTGGGGCAGGGGTGAGCGAGCCAGCATCTTCTCCTTTCCCCCATGTAGCATCCAGAAGGTAGAAGGTCCGGACAGTGGGGCTAAAGCAGTCTGGGCTCAGAGCAGGAGGATGGAGGCCAAACCAAGGCTGAGGTCAAGGGAGCTAGTCACAGGGCCGGCCCTGGCTCAAATGCACCTGCCCCAGATCCAGCCAGCGTTGCCCACTGTCCCCAGCTGGCTTAGATAACCTCAGAATGTGGGGAGTCAGGGACTGGCTCTGCAAAAGAAGGGAGAGGCAAAGTGAACAGGGGGTTCTTTGCCCCTTAACCCCCAACCCCGCACCAGGAGGCTGTGAGGACTTCCCAAGGAGGGTGCCCTGCAGACCTCGGGGTTGTGACCTTGAGGGTCAAGGTTATAGAAATACTCACCAAGGGATGGAAAGAAGATGTCCCCAGGACCCGGAGGAGACAGAGGAGTGTTGGGCTCGGACAGCAGATGCCGCCCAGACTCAGACGGCTGTCGCTGGGCCATGTAGGTCAGAGGGGGCCTGGCCTTGGCCTCAGGCATCCCCTGGGGAGATGCAGAGGCCTCAAAGCCAGGGTTTTCAATTCCCTGGGTAATGGCACTAGAGAAGCAGAACGGAAGGTCACCTGCTGTCAGGATGGAGTACAGCTTCTGCTCTCCCTGCCTCTCCTTTTTCTCCCCCTGTCCCCTCACCCCAGGCCAGAGGGCAAAGGTATGGGCTGTGCACCTGGGCACCTCAGGTCACCCGGGCAGGCACTGGACTAGACACTGTTCTTCCTGCGGTCTGACTATCGCTGCATGATCAGAGGCACGCCCCAAACACCAGCCTCAGGAGCTCGGGGCCAAGGTTAATGGCATTAGGGTTGAGTGTCCCTAGAGCTCTCTGAGCTCAGTGGATGGGTTCTCTTCTCTTCCCAGTTGAGAAGGGGACAACCTGTGAAGGACCCCCTCAACTCTGAGATTCTGGCAGCATTGCTAACAAGACTTCCTTTGACTGTGTCTTAGAAATCGTCCTTTTCAAACATGCAGAAGAGCTCTCGGCCACTGTTTTGGGACAGTGGCTGAGGTCCTGAGTGTGACTCATTCCTGAGCTTGTCCTCCAGGCCAGGCTGCAGCCAGCTGCCAGCTCAGAGTGCAGAACCCACACTCCCCCACCTTCCCTGTGCCCGACCTGCTACCCACACTGATGCCTTTCAGCACCTGCCCTCCTGCCTGGAGACCCTGCAAGGGAGGAGCCACCCCTCAGGTTGGGTCTGGGCTTGCTGGGCCCCCTTTGAGTGTTTCAGTATCTGCCTGTTGTTGCCCAGTGGCAGGTGCTAGGTGGCTGAGTAGGGGCCCTGCTGCACAGAAATATCTCCTCACTGGCTGCTGGCCCTGGTGAATGTGTCTCTGTGGGCCTTACCTGTCCATCCGCACCAGCTCCTGAGCACCTAGGAACAGAGAATCTGGTCACAAGAAGGAAGGCTTCCCTTGACAACACCCCGGCCCCTCAGGAAGCAGGAATTGGCAGAGGCCCCTCAGGAAGCAGGAACCCGTCCAGCAGCCCCTGCCCTGCCAGGGACTCCACTGCAAGTGGCTCCCGGCGAGTGGCTCACTTTGTGGATGAGTGAAACTCAGCCTGTCTTTTCCAAGTGCATGCAACATTTGCCACCAGGAAGCCCAAGGCAGCCCACACTTTCTTCCAAGGCTCTCATAACACAGACCCTCAGGATTTAAGATCAACCAGAGGCCTGGCTCCTGAATTTTCGAACTGTGGTTTCCTGTTTGGAAATGGTTTGCCCCATTCTGGACTTCAGCCATGACATAAGGGTGGGGTCTTCAAGGTCATTTCCTAGTTAGAGGGTCCTCTCTGCCCTGTCCTCCGTGCTACCTAATAGCACTCTCAGGGAGTCTTAGGGCACCAAGCATCCTGTCACTTCCCAGCTGTCCCACTCTCTACTCCTCATTCATGCTGGGGCAGTCTTGGCTGACTCTAGGGGTTCTCCACCCCCACAAACTGGCCTCCAGCCAGATGCAGGGGCTCCCAACTTCCCTCTTTTTTTGCAGTGCCCCGTGTCTCCCGCAGACCCTTCTCATTTCAAGGAGCTTTGCTGCTGAGGGCAGATGGGGAAACAGGGTGGGGGAAGGGCACTGCTGAAGAAGGAACTCAGGGAAGTTACACTGAGTTCCTGAAATCTATAAACTGTGGCTCCTGTTTGCAGGGACTGTTCCGCGTCAGGCTTCATGAGGGTGTGCAACATGTGTTTGTTTATCTCATCCTCTCCACCACCGTCTGGGGTAAGGATGTGGGTCCCACTTTAGAGCTAGAGAAACTGAGTCACAATCTAAAGTTGGAGAGGAGTCCAGGCCCAGCAAACTGCCCCCATCCATTTTTTTCCCCCTGCCCCTTTTTTTCCTTTTGCCCCGAGTGTGGCTTATTCCTGAGCGTCTCCTCCAGGCCAGGATCTCAGCACCTTTCTGCCAGAGCACACCGTGCACATCCCTGACCTGCCACACACTCCAGTGGCCTCTGCCTGCGCCCAGGGACTCAGGGTCCTTTCTGTTTCCGCACCCCCAGGGCAGTTGCTTCTTTAGAACCTGCTTGGGGAGAGATGGCCCCAGGCTCCCCCCAACCTCCATTTTGTAAATGATGTCTCTCACATTTCAGGTCTCAGTTCCTAAGTCTGAGATCAGATGACAATCCTTCATCCTTTTAAAATTTTCTTTTGGTGGGGGGAGGGGACTGATCCTGAAAGCATTGTTATGAGAAGATAAATAATTGTTCCCACTCTGTTACTGCACACAGTGAGGGGGTGAGGGCTAGAGAAGTGGCTCCAAAACAGTGTTACTTAGAATTTCAGGGACACATTGAACATAGGGCACAGCGCACCACTAATTAACCACTGTGCCCACACACCCCCTCTCAGTCCAGTTCTCCTGTGTCCTGGGACAGATTGGGACCCTCCCAGGAGCCCCAGGAGCCAGCACTTAGCCTGAAGGTGTCACAGTGTGTGGAGTAGGACCCACCTCGTCCCCATGTCCGCAGGACACCTGCTAGTGTTGTGACTGTCCTTCCTCCACCCATTCCCCTTCCCAACAGGAGCCATGGGGCGGGGGGTGGGTGCCAGGAAGGAGCACAGGGGAGACAAACACACAGGCAGGCCCGCGCACACTGCATTCTCCACCCGGAACGCATTTGTTCTCTGGTTCCTGTTCCCTCTTCTGACCACATGACGAGGCAGTGCTGTGGTCTGGAGCGAAGGCACAGAAAGCACCTCTGACTCTGGTAGCTGGGGGGCTCCCTCCTTGTGCCCTGCCGGCCTCAGAAAAGCGGCAGCTCCTGGCTTCCTCTTCTACTCTCACCCCATTACCTGCTGCCCTGCCAGCTTCAGGACTCCTGTGGGTGGGCTGTGGCGTTTGCGAGAGGAATAGGGCAGCTCTGAGAGCAAGAGGCAGGTGGCCACAAGCCCGAGGGACCCACTGTGGGGCTCTAGGCGGGGCCTTGGGATGGACGTGGAGTAGATAGAGGCCAAGGAGATCAGGGATGGCTGGGTGACAGCAGTCCTCCCTCAGTGCCTCCTGCAGCCAGGCAGGGACCAGAGGCCAGGGAAGGGGCCCCCAGGGCACCGGGCTCCTACCCTGCTGCCCTTGGCAGACTCAGGCTCCTACGCGGGGTCAGAGGAGCGCAAGAGGTACTATCACCCAGAAGGAGGGCGTGAAAGGTGTTTGTGGCCAGGATCTTGAAGCCTGGTTTCACCACTTATTTGCCGTGTGGTTTCTTAGGCGAGCTGTAAATGTCTCTGAGCCTCAGTGTACTCATCTGTAAAAGGGGACAGTGGTGGGACCAAGGTCTAGGGGTTGTTCTGAGTTTTAAGGGAGCAAATGCATGTGACCAGTTTGGCATAGAGCCTGGCACAGCAGCCCTATCTGCTAGGGCTTGGCGACCAGTGAGCGCTGTCGTTGTACAGTGACATCATATCCCCCAGACAGAGCAAGGGTGGGAAGCTGGGAGGTGGGGTTACCTAACATTCAATTAGCTTGCTGATTTTAGAAAAGGCCTGAACGAAGTTATCTCTAAGACCCCTCCTATTTCCAATACACCGAAAGTCATTTTTACTGTGATTTTTTTGTTGTTTTTTGTTTTTCTTTTTTTTGAGACAGCATCTCATTATGTAGTTGTTCAGGCTGGCCTCAAACTCACAGCAATACCCCTGCCCCAGCCTCCCAAGTGCTGGCATTTCAGACATGAGCCACTACACCTGGTCAAGAATCATGGTTTTGTCCCAGCACTTGCTACCAATTACAAAACAAACCCACCCACACGTGAAAGCAGGTCCCCGGAGGGTCTCCGTCTGAGGGGCAGCATGTTTATAAACCAGTGTGAGCTGTTCCCATTACAACGTGTGATTATCCATTCATTCAACAGGTATTTTCTATTGATGGAGCACCAAGCCAACACTGCCCGGGAGCCAAAGTAGCTGCCAGGCACTCAAGCCTGGTCCCTTCTTCTCGCTCCTTGCTGGGAATGTAGCAAGGAGCAGAGACACGGTGCCTGTTGGGTGCCTTTGCTGACCCAGGGGCCAGGCTGAACATATCACATGCATGCAAACGCGCACACACGCACACACACCCAGCATGCAGGTACTCACGGCGGTGTGAGGCCACCTGCCTCTGCTTGTAGACCAGGAGCAGGATGAGGGGCAGGCAGAGGATTCCTACAATACAGGCACCCGTGGCCAGGGCCGCAGCTGTGATGTCTGTAAAAGCAGAGAGGTAGCCAAGGTGAGGCCCCATTCCCACTACTCCTCCTGCAGGGGGAAACTGAGGCCCAGAGAGGGGAGGCTGGACAGCAGGGGACCCACCTTCACCCAGGGGCCCCAGAGCACAGAGAAGCCAAACCTGTCACTTAGATGTGTGGTAGCCCCAGGGAAGAGTGCTCAGACTCTTCACCCCACGCCCAAGTGACAGCTGGACAACCCGGGGCTATAGGTTGTCCCCGAAAAAGGAAGCAGGCCCTTCACAGACCCTAGATCACAGAGTTCAAGGTCAGAGGATAAAAATGTCTTAGAAATAGACAGCGGTGATGGTTGTGCAGCATTGAGAATGTGATTCAGTTGCATGCCGCTGAATGGTACACTCACAGATGGTTCAATGGACATTTATGTCACGTAGTCATATATCTTACCTCAATAAAAAATAAATAGCTCCAACCAACCCCTGGAGAGACTCCGTAGCTGTGGGTCCCTGGAAGCCACACTAGGCATGGAGGAAGAACACTTGGAAGAACAAACTAGAGAAATGTTCATCTTTGTCTGACACTTTTAATTTTTGTTGTTGTTTTGAGATAGAATCTTACTATGTAGTTCAGACTGGCGTGGAAGTCACTATTATCACTCAGGCTGGCCTTGAACTCACTATTATCACTCAGGCTGGCCTTGAACTCACTATGCCACCCAGGCAGGCCTTGAACTTGCAGCGATCCTCTTGCCCCAGCCTGCCAAGTGCTGAGGTTACAATTATATACCACCAGGCCTGGTGACATTTTTAAATTTTAAATTACAAAAAAAGTACAAGTTTAAAAAAAAATTCAAAAATCTGCTCCATCCTCTCCCCTTGGCCCACTCCAGGAGATCATGGATGTCCACAGCACCTTGTGTGTCCATCTAGACCCATGCCCTGTGTTTCTGGCAGATGTGGATCACCCAGCAATTGTGGCTCCTGCTGGATAGGCCCAGCATGGACAGTCCTCTGTGTGGGTACAGAGCCACTCATCCTGCTCAGGGCTTTACCTCACACGGCTCAGCCCGACTGAAGGAAACATCCCCTTCCAGGGGAGCACGTCGCTTGCTTCCTTCCCCACATAACTCGTGAGGTAGCAAAACACTCCTTCCATCGCATCCCTGCCCACTCGCAAACGCTGCTGGGCATCAATCCCTAGCAGTCAAAGTCCTGGGCCAGAGAGTACATGTGTGCTTTCTTTTAGGCTATTGCTAAATTGCCCTCAGAAAAGGTTGTACCACTTCCCAGTCTCGGCAGCATGGGGGGTTGATTTATTTCAGTCCATCTGCTGACTCCAGGAGTTTAGCTCAGAGCAGAAGAGCCCTTGGAACCACAGCCAGTGTAGACACATTTCCTTCCCAATTTGAGCCCTTCCCTGGGCCAAAAGATGGCTGGGATACCTTGTCACCATGTCAGCTTCACCCCACAGAGCTTTTGGGATAGGACGGGCCATGGTCTAAATGTTGCTTTTGCACTTTATTTGGGAATAAAGGCCATTTTTATATCTCATCATATGGTAAAACAACACGGTGGTGTAAGCAATCGCAGGGGGTTTGTTCACATGGCAGAAGAGAACAGTTTTCAAGCACTTCAGAAGTCCCCGTCGGTACAGGAACAGTTGCTGGGCTAATTGCAAAGCGAGTTCTGCTCCACATTAAAGCTGGTTCCCTGCAGGTTTTACCAAGGCTGCATTTGAACGTGGAATATTGAAAGTAAAAACATTGTGTAACTCGGTACTGCTTCAGTACTGCTAAACCGCATCGAAGACCTCATTGAGGGCAATGTCTGAGGAGCCAGCTGCAGAGTGCTTTTTTCTGGTCATCAGAGCAGGTCTCTTCTGTCACTAAGCAACATTCAGTGCAGTTCTCCAGGTGCTCACTGATTCTGCCTGCCTAGGAGGCTTGGCCAGATCTTCCTGCCTGACTCATGTCCCCAAGTGTGTCCCCTCCCTGTCAGCCTTTCCGTGAGATCAGGACTGGATTTCACTCTGAGAGCCTGGGGTTTCCTTACAACCATGACTGAGAGTTGAGACTGGGGCAAAGTACAGGGCTTTGGGGACCGGTCTGTGGGTTCAGCTGTCCTCTGAGGCTGTGGGCCTCTCTGCAGAATCCAGCCTGGCCACAGCTCTCCCCAGGCATGGCCAGGGCCTGAGCTAGCACCCCCTAGAGAAAGCGGGCCTGCTTGATCACCATCTAGGCTAGGGTCATCCTGGGAAGGTGATCAGGCGCTGGCAGAGGCAGTGGCCAACACCACCTTGGGAAGTGTACCCAGCCTGCTCAGCTGGTCTTTGTCCAGGGCTGCCAGCTTCCCTGTGGGTACATGCGGAGGCAGGAGCTCCCTGCTAGGTCAGTGGAAAGGGACAACAGAGTGAAAAACCCTGAGCAATAGGGGCTGCCTGGGAACCAACTTCCCTGGCTTGCAGCTCCCGCTGCTACTTCCCCTACCTTGGGCTGATGGACTTTGACTTAATTGCCTAGCCCAGCTCTTTCCCATGTCCCAGAGAGAACAATGAGAGACTCAGGCTGAAGTCAGAGAAGGAGAACTCAACAAACTGCCTGGCTGGCAGCATCATTCATGGATCAGGTGCTGGGCTGCTGCGGGGCACAGTTTTAGAGCGAGCAGGAGCTGGGATCTTTCCAAAGGTGAGCGACAATGCACCTAGCATCCAGCTCTGGGGTTACATGGGTCACCAGGCAAATGGCTCTAGAACCGTTAAGAAACAGGACCATTTCCACTGTCTGCTACCATCTACCTACCATCCTTCCTTGGCACAGGGGATGGGTGAGTGGACTTGGGGGTCAGGGTTAGAAGTGTGCATCAAGAGGTAACAATAGCCCACACCTATAGGCACCTACCACAAGCCAGGCATGGCTCTCACCATTCCACATGCAGTAGATGCCTCCTGTGAGCCTCGTAAGCACCATACAAGGTAACACTATTCCGATCATCGGCTCCCCTGATGGATGAGCAAAGTAAGGCACAGAGAGGGTCAGCAGCCCGGCCGACGTCAGGGTCTTATTCTTTTTTTTTTTTTTTTTTTTTTTTTTGTGGGTACCGGGGGGGTCGACCTCAGGACCTCGCGCGCCAGCAGGCGCCCGTGCCACTGAGCGATATCACCGGCCCCTTTTTCGTATGTGGGTTCCGGGAGTCGAACTCGGGCCCTCGTGCTTGCCGGGCAGGCGCTTAAGCCGCTGAGCCATCTCACCGGCCCCAGGGTCTTATTCTTAACCACTTCCCAACACTGCCTTTCACTGGAACCCACTCAGGTTGCAACCAAGGCCCTTAAAGGACTTAATTTTCTTTATTAGTTGCCAACATGTTAAAATTGAGAGTTCCTATAAAATCTGCTTTCTGGCTTTCCTTGATATCTGAGTGGCACCAGCAACCCTGGGCCCCCACCCTGATGCACAGCAGCTGGACGGACCTGAGGCGCTCACGGAGATCCCCACTGTCACTACTTTCTTATGTTCAAGCTCCCTGGCCCTGGGCACACAACAGCTCCTTGGATAACACTCACTGCTGCCTCCCAGGTAGAAGAAAAGGGACGCAGCTGCTCCGATGCCCAGTGGGGAAATGGTACCCAGAGGGTAGCCGTGCTGCCCAAAGCCCCACGCCCCCTCCTGAAGTGCAGCCAGCTTTCTTCTCATCTAAAACTGACTCTGCCTTAGTGCCAAGCATCTATGCTGCCAGAACCAAGAGTTTGGAAGGGGACATCCGAACTCACCAAAGCCATGCCCTTACCCTCAACTGTGGTGGCAGAAGCAAGCATGTCCCTTTGGTCCTCAAGAAGTCAGTTCATTGGACAGCAGCTCAGGGAAGGAGGGGACAGAGGGAAGTTTCACAGCTCTGGCGGGTGAAAATGCCTGAGCGTCCTGGTGGTCGAGCTCAACGTTTCTGCCTCCTGCATGGGCTCTAACCGCCCTGGGACTTCCCAGTGCTCTTCCCCTGGATTCCTTCCCTAGTCTCCACATCCTCTCTGTTTTGTACATGGTCTCTCCAGCATCATCCCCTTTGGCATCGTGTGTTTCTGTCCCCAGGACTGAAATGGCGTGGCTTATTTTCAAAGTTGGGCTGACCCTGGGGGAGGTGGCTGGCCCTCAGGTAGGGTACACACTCTGTGAGTCCGGCTCTCTGACATCCTTGGCTCTGGGTCTGAGGGACTGGGAACAAATCCCTTCACCTGCCAGAACCTGGGTTTCCCTGCCTGTGACACAGGGGGGCAATGGTAGAGGTAACAGTCTGCAAGTGCCTTGCAGATCTGCGAGATCTCAGAGGAAGAAGTGGGACTGGGCATTTGCTCAGAGCGAAGGTACCGTGAGGAAGTGACCATCATGCTTGCCCACTGGTGGGGCTATCCTGTCCCGTACACTCATGTATGTGCACCAGTCATGAGCCGCTGTGTGGGAAGTAAGTGGCCACCCAGAGGGAAGTGAGGACAGCACAGTGGCTTGTGCCAAGGTGACCCTCGAGCTCTGAGAAGGCCTAGCTGAGGCTGAAGTGCACACTCTGTGCTTGCTCCTGGTCATTCTGTTTGTTGGTTTGGAAAAATGGGTAGTTGGAGTAAAAAGTTACCGCAGCCTTTGAGTCAGGGCTTGACTGGGGGCTGCCGGTGGGCTGGTCTCATTCTGGCTAAGGCCCTCAGGATGTCCTCCCGGAGGCCTCAGCAGGGGCTGGTCTGCACAAGATGCGTGATGGGTACCAGGTGGCTAGAAGGACAAGGAAGCCAGGGCCCTCTCCACTCAGAAGAGCGGAGCATCCCAAAGACATGGCCTTGCCTGTTGTCCCCAGGCTGCTGGGCATTCTCACCTGACCTGAGTGTCCAGCCTTCCTCAGACCCTTAGAGCCCCTTCCCCTTAGAGCCCCTCTCTGGGCAAACACCAGGTGACACCACCCACTGTTTTGCCCCTGTGTCCCTTCTGCCCTGGAGCTGGAAAGAAGGGGAGGTGAGCAGAGCCAGGCAAGCCCGAAGCCAGATCCCAGCTGTGCCCCTGGGCTATGTGAGCTTGGGCAAGTTACACCACCGCTCTGGGGCTCTGTTTCCACATCTGGAGAGCGAGGCTGGTGATGCCTGCTGCATAGAGGGAGCGGCCCCTTGGGGTCTAGAGCAGCTGGAAGGCAAGTGGGGTTCTGGAGCTATAGCCAAGGAAGAAGCAAAGGGGATGGGAGCACCAAGGGTGGTAGGGGATCCCACATGTGGGGTGATGAGGTCAGAAGTCAGAATGGGGTCAGAGTCGAGGATGAGGATAGAGGACAGAGCACCCAGAGAGACAAGAGGATGGGCCTTACTGTCACTCTCCTCGGGGGAGGACGGGTACATGATGCATTTGGACGGCGCGTCTTCGCCTGTGGGAGCAAGAAGAACAGCTGTTATAGGGTTTCGGGGCCAGAAGGCCAGGGATGCTTACCCAGGCCAGCATCCCTCACCTGTGCCTGCCCAGCCAGCAGGAGCCTGCACACATGTACACACACATGCACGCATGTACACCCACACACACACCCTGGCATGTTCTCACACTGCCCATTCTCACCCCCGAGGTAAGTGGGGACCCACGGCACCCACACCTCTGCAGCCCACCAGCCCCATGTTCTCAGCGGGACACACACATTCTCATGGGGAAGTTAGCCATCCCGACTCGGGCCTACACCCTCCACAGCCACGGTGTCATCACTAGTGGGGTCACACTCCCAGCCCAGACCTGTGGACCCCTCAGTGAACAAGTTCCATGGTCACAATCAGGGCCACACACACCCTCCCTCTCCATCACACCAGCAAACCACAAGTCACACCCGCACACACCATCCCTCCTCGTACACACACACGCTGGAGCACCAGCATCCCCCATGAGGTCATACACTGTCCAGCACAGCATCCCAGCTGTGGGCACATAGTCGCACGGCTGGATTCATAGCATGCATTGGGGGTGCATGGGCGCCTCACCTCTCTGCACCTGCAGCTCAATGGCCCCGTGGACCCTGTGCTCTGAGAGGTGGTGTCGCACCTCCACCACAAGGCAGCAGTACAGCCCACCGTCCCATGCAGTCAGGTTCCGCATGGTGATGGAGAAGTTGCCGTGGTGATCGGATGCTGACTCCAGCCCATGGCTGTGGGCCAGGTTCTGGCTGGTGTTGGCGGCCTGGTGGCCTCCATGGTGCAGGTGAAGGTCCTGGAACGTGAGGTTGCGGATGGGCCGGCGCTCCGAGCACACCTGTACCTCGCTCCGTGTGCTGCGGTACCACGTCTTGTAGAAGGTCACATCATGGCCTTTGGACACAGGGCCCAAGAGCCTGCAGGTGAGGGTGACGTTCTGCCCCTCGGGACACACATACCGGGAGTATGGCGTGGCGACCTTGAAGGCTGCTACTGGACCTGCTTGGAGAAAGGAGAGTCTGTCACCTGCCTGGCACCCTCACAGCACTACGTAGTAACCTTGGCCTTGGCCACTCTCCAGCAGCGGGCTCTGGGCACTGGCAGAGCATGTGCATGAGAAGGGCTGGTGCCCTGGGAGCTGATGGCCTGCGTTTGTAATCCTGTGGGCAAAGGCAAAGCAGTGCAGGCTCCAGGGCACTTGGAGGAGGAGGGCAGTGGCCTTCTGGGGACAGTCAGGGCACTGCTGGAAAGAGGAAGGGTCTTAGGACTTGATAGACAGATGGAGTTCAGCAAATGAAAGTGTCTCCAGGCAAGATGGCAGGGAAGGTTGGGCTTCGGGGGAACCCAAGGCATCTGAGGAACAGAGGTGGGAACCCAGGTTTCAGCTCTCTCCTAACCTTGGAACCATGTCCTAGTTTTAGGAGATTTTTGTTTGTTTGTTCTTCAATAAGCAAATGAAGCAATTTCCAGGTCCTTTTTTTGTTTTGTTTTGAGACAGGGGCTATGTAGCCCAGCTTCAAACTCATGGCAATGCTCCTGCCTCAGCCTCCTGAGTCCTGGCATTACAGGCGTGTGCCACCACAACTGCTCCTCCTGGTCTTTACCCATTCTTCCAGCATTCAACCATGTTGAGTCCCCCAAAGCCTCAGAAAAGAGAACACCAGGGTGAAGCCCCTGCTCCTCTGTCTGGTGACACGAGCCTCAGTTTCCTCCCCAGAAAGAACACAAGCTACAACACAGGGTCATGAGGACCAAGTGAGGGAAGGCTGTGGATATGAGTGCAAATGCCCGCTGCAGACCCTCAGGGGACAACTGTGCATCTTAGGTCTTTATTTCATTGCCATCCGGGGGCCATAGTATAGCCAGCAGAGAGGGAAGGAGGGTTGCCAATATGCACAGAAGCCTTCTGTGTTCTTCATTGCCCCACCTGGGGGCGTTGTAGAGATCCTAGACCAGTGGTGGTGAACCTAACAGCATGCGTGTTGCTTTTCTTTTAAAACAAAAGATGTTAATGTATGAGTTGTTCCTTCTAAACTAAAACCTCAGTATTCAGGTTTAATTGCAGTGTTGGCACTTTGCAATAAATAAGTGGGTTTGGGGCTGCACTTTGGGCACTCATCTCTAAAAGGTTCGCCATCACTGCCCTAGTGTCTAGACAATGCCACCTCCTCCTCCAGATGCCCCTGCCCTCAGAGCCCAGGCCACTTGGCAGCAGGCTGGGACCTGCCAGGAGTACAAAAAACCTGGTCGAGAGGGAGGCAGCCTAGAGCAGCTTCTGTAGTTGGACCAGGCTGCTCTGGAGTCCAACAGCTCTGAATCACTTGGACTCTGGGCCTCAGAATCTTCATTGAAACCCAGAAATGGAAACATCTACCTGGTAGAACTGCAGTAAAGATTAGTAATGGTTTACATGAAATAATCAGAAAGTCCCTTGCTCGTGGTTGGTGTTTGACACCTGGGAGCTACAGAGGTCTCTGATTCAGTCAGCAATTCAAGAAACATTTCCTTAGAGTGGGAAAAAAATGAAATGGAAAAGCCAGCTTCAAACTTTTTCTCACTAAGGTGTGAGTGACTGGTAGAAACTTGTCTTCTAACCTTGAAGTGTATCAGGAGATGCAAAGCCATGGCCCCAGAGTGTCTGCAGGACTGGGGGTTTTAAGTACCAGAACCTCTCCTCACTCTGCACACACAGGAGAGGGAGCTGTGTCTGGGAGCCCCAGGTTTTTGGAAAGATATTGCCAAGGTGAGCAGATTTCTGGACCTCCAGGCGCCTCTCCAGGCAGCAACATAGGCCAGGGAGGAGAAGGTGGTCTGGCTGAAGTTCCAGAGAGTCTGAACTCAGAGCCGGAGTACTGGGCCTGCAGAGAAGCAGGACCTGGTCAGGTCTGCAGGACGATGACACGCTGTGTGCAGTGCTGAGGGCTTCATGCATTTCTGATGAGCCCACCAGCAAGGCTCTGTGCTCAGTCCCATTTCACTGATGAGGAAACCAAGGCCCAAGCCTAACATCTGAAGGGTCACCAGCGTGACCCCCCAGGCTCAGCACAGAGATGACTACCCAGGGTTCCCACAGAAGCCTGGCAGAGCCAGGACGACCAGCCGTGCCCTGCTGCCCCACCCCCCGTTCTCACCCTGCAGCAGGCTCGGTGCCCCAGACCACCTGGCAGTCCCTGGCTTTGCCCACGCCAGCTGGACTTCCCTCCCTGTCATGGGCCCAGATGTGGCTGTGCCAGGCACTGGCAATGGGGCCTGCGAGGCAAAGGACTCTCCCAATGCTCCCTGGAAGAACCATAGCCCACACAGGGAAGCCTGGCGCATCTCCTGGCACCCACATGGGGGCTCCCACAAGCACCCTCTTCCAAGTACAGCTCCAACAGCGCATGCCCCGTGTGCCCACACACCCGGGGACTCTCAGGAGGGTGGCTCAGCAGGGCCTGGGGCTGCAGGCCAGGGCTGGGTGGAGGGGACAGGCAGAGGGGAGTGGAAGCAAAAGCAAGAAGCAGAGCACAGCTGCATGTAGTGGCGTGTGCTTGTAATCCCAACACTGGAGAGGCTGAGGCAGGAGGATGTGAGTTCGAGGCCAGCCTGGGCTGCATAGTACAACCCTGTTTTAGAAAATCAGACAAAAAAAAAAAAATGCAGAACACAGAGCCAAACCAGTGAGAGCAGAGCCACCAAGGAGGCAGGGATATGGGTGGTGGGTGGCTGGGTCCAGGCAAACGGGGGGGGGGCAGGGCCCCGGGCTGACAGCCCTCTGGGCCCAAGCACTGGCGCTCATGACCCCAGGCCTGCACCACGGCAGCGAGGAAGGGACCCTCAGCCCTGGAGGCACATTCCTTGAAAATCCACAGGGGGACACAGAGAATCAAGATTTGGGGACAACAGGAAGGGGGCATTGCTCAATCCCCAACACCCCCCACACAAACACATACACACGCTGCCCACCACCCCGTAGGGCCCTGAAGGACCTCTTCCCCTTTTATAAAAGCAGAAGCTGCCCTGGGGTGCAGGTCTGGGGGGTAGGCAGAGTCATCAGTTCAGTCTCCAGCAAGAGGGGCCAGAGAGGAGTAGGCCCGGGGTCCTCTCGGTCTTTTCCTGGGGAAGGGAGGGTGGAGGCCTCAAAATGTCTCTGCTCTTGTGTCTGAGGCTCCAGCTACAACAAGGCCAGTGCAGCCCCGTGCGGGGGCCCCATGCCTGCACACGCTCACATTAGCAGGGAAGCATCGCCTGGCTGGAATTATAATTATTTGGCAAGAGGATGTTGCTTATTGTCAGGAACAGATCCTTTTGGACACCTGGGTCATTGTTGGAGGCCAGGGAAAGTGGGTGGGGAGGAAGGGCTCTGGCTCCAGGGTGGCCAAGAGCGCGGGGGGCCAGGAAGATGACCCGGCCCATGGCTGTTTAGCCACTGGGCTACTCTCGGGGCCCAACCCTGCTCCCAACCCGGCCCCTGCCTGCCACTGGGCAAGGCCACAGGGGCACCCGCATGACAAATGCCAGCAACCAGGAAACTCCAGTTCTCAGGATTATAACTCTGGTTTGAACTCTGAGCTCCCTGGGCCCGAGGGCCCACTTAGCTCTGAGGGCTTGCTCTGTGGCCTTAGGTGAGTCCCATCCTTCTCTGATCCTCCCTGTCTTCCTCTGCACTTAAGGAACACCCCAGGGGCCTCACACAGTGGCACACACACCTGTAATCCCAGCCTTCTGGGAGGCTGAGGCAGGAGGATCACAAATTCAATCCCAGTTAGGGAGACCCTGTCTCAAAATAGAAAAAGGGCTAGAGATATAACTCAGTGTGAAGGCCCTAGGTTCAATCCCCAGTACCAGAGCAGGGGGAGGGATCCCATGTTTTGAGACCCCTGACAGCTCTGAAATGCTGTGGACAGGAAAAGGAGGTGTGTTATGACCGCTTACTTATTTAATTCTCCTAACCCTCTCCCACAATGTAGGTATTATCATCCCTGTTTTTGTTTTATTTGTTTTGTTTTTGTTTTATTTGTTTTTGTTTTTGTTTTGAGACAGGGTCTCACTATGTAGTTTGGGCTGGCCTTGAACTCACTATGTAGCCCAGGTTGGCCTCAAACTCATGGCAATCCTCCTGCCTCAGCCTCCTGGGTGCTGGAATTACAGGTGTGTGCCACCACGCCAGGTTTTCATCCCTGCTTTAAAAATGAAGAAACAGGGCCGGTGAGATGGCTCAGCGGTGTAAGCGCCTGGCAAGCGCGAGGTCCTGAGTTTGACTCCCGGAACCCACATACGAAAAAGGGGCCGGTGATATCGCTCAGCGGCACGGGCGCCTGCTGGCGCGCAAGGTCCTGAGGTCGACCCCCGGTACTCACAAAAAAAAAAAATAAAATAAATAAATAAATAAATAAATAAATAAATAAATAAAAATGAAGAAACAGATTTAGAGAAGTCAAGTGACTTTCTCAAGGCCACACAGCACTCTGTCGCTGAGCTGAGATCCACACCTTGGAACAGGAAGTACACCCCCATGATGGGCAGAGTGACACTCATCTCTCAACTATTTAGAGAGAAAGAGCTGACTCCAAGTTGACCCGTGCCTCAGACCCAAACAGAAAACATCATTCTTTCATTCCACAAATATTTAGCAAGTTTCTAACATGAGCCAAGCTGAAGGCAGAGACTGGGGAGGGCAGAGGTCGGTAACTGCTTGGAATTTAGACCTGTGTCTGCAGCTTTGTAGCTGTGGTGCCTCGGCCACAGATGGGACATGGCCTCTGGTGACATTTCTGCCCCCAGAGCAGAGGGAGAGGAGTTCACACTTGGCTCTTACTTTTTTGGGTGTAAGTTTTCATGACCTCTGCCTCTTTCCACCCAGCAGGCCCTGTGAGCTGCTGTCAGCGTGCACGGGATGCGTGTGTGAGAGTGGGTGTGTGTGGGTATGGACAGGCCTGCATATTTTCTTTTTTTTTTTTTTTTTTTTTTTTTTTTTTTGGGTACCAGGGGTTGACCTCAGGACCTAGCGCGCCATCAGGCGCCTGTGCCGCTGAGCGATATCACCGGCCCTTTTCTCGTATGTGGGATCAGGGAGTCGAACTCAGGACCTCACACTTGCCAGGCAGGCGCTTATTCCACTGAGCCATCTCACCAGCCCAGGCCTGCGTATTTTCCCTGACCGGTGTAAGCTTTGCCCCCAGTCGCCAAGGCAACACCTAGCCTTGGGAGCTGGTCCCCAGCTTGATAAACCAGGCCTGGGAGCTCCACCTAAACAGCCAATCTCTTCAAGCAAACAGTTTAATATCGCCCTGTGGCCACTGCTCTAGATGAAATCAGCCTGGTCCCTGGCCTCACAGGTGGCCCCAACAGGCACAGGACCTGCTTCCAGCTCCCTGCCAGGCTCTGTCCCACAGCACTGTCCAAGATGCAGAACACAGGGGGAAACAGAGGCAGGGACCCTCAGGACCGAGACTGTCACCCTAAGAAAGGAAGTGCCCCCCAGGACGTAGGCAGAGGGCTGAGGCCAGCAAGTCTGCTCAGGGGGCTCTCGGGCCAGCGAGGACAAAGGGCATCTCAGATGTGTTTACTGATACCTGCCCCAGCAGGAAGTGGCCATTCACATGGACCAAGGAGGCCCGGAAGGGGAAGTGGGCTCTATGGGAGGAAGCAGCACTTCCAGCACCTTGGGAAAGTGTCTGTGAGGCGGGGACAGAGGCTCCTGGGAGGGCTTGGGCACTGGGCCAGGGGCCCTGGCCGGGGGAGGCTTCTCGGAGTGACTCCATTGCAGACTCAAGGCTCCCTGAGGACTATGCACCGCACCATGGCCAGCTCTAGCCAGCTCCCTTGGGACCCATTCTGTCCTGTCCCCAGTGCAGAAGGCTCAGAGGTGGTGACAGTAGTAGCTGCTTTGTGCTATGCATCATTCTAGGCACTTTTACATGGGTGATTTCATCGCCCCCACTCCACCCTGAGAGGTAGGTGCTGTGACCATCTCCATCTTACAGATGAGGAGGCCTGAGCACAGATAGCTTAAGAAACTTGCCCAGAGCTTCACAGTAAGTGCCAGGTCAGGATTTGCACCCAGGCCTCCAGAGGTCTGAGGCCATCTGACTGCTCTCTAGAGACTAGAGATAGCGGGGGCACCAGCTGGAGGCCCTACCTCCTTCCCACAGATGGACAGATAGATTGGCCAATGAGGGCCCAGCTTGCCAGGCAGCAGCTATAACTTGGGTGGTTTTACTTTTGGTTTTACATTAAATAACATTGAATCATATAGAAAGAAGGTTATTCCCTTTTCAAGTCTCTCTTGGTCCTGATTACATCAAAGAGAAAGTCTGAGTTTGATGCCACTATGCCTCTAAAACATTTCTCAATCACTTGCTAATATCCTTTTCTTTTTTTATCAATATTACTGCTGTATTATTTCCCAAAAGACAGCACCAGGCTTCAGACTCAGCACCTTCCCCAGGCTAAAGTTTCCAACTAGAATTTAATACCCTTATTTGGTTTTCCTATTATGTACTTTAATGACTTTGATCTATTTATGGTAGGTGATACTGGCTTTCCACTTATGACAGTGATATAAAGTTTCCTTTTGAAATCTACTTAAACAAAACAATGAGTTAAAAAAAAAAAAAAAACAGTAGATACCATGATAGGCAGATAGGGCAGAAATCAAAAAGGTAATGAGCACAAGAGCTCGGGAAACACCGTCGTGGAATTACCCTTCAGAAGAGCTGTCACCCAGCTGAGACCCTGTCATCCAGCCTGCCTGCTGCAAGACGGGGAGTGTGTGTTTAGGGTCCCCCGGGGAGGAGCAGCAGCACTGAGACTTGACCCCGGTTCTCCTGGGAGACAGGATTCTGAGTAGAAGGGCGAAAAGGAGCTGGGCGGCTCAGTCTGCAGGAGAACAACTTCATTTCGGAATCACTGGTGGCCAGGATGGTGGTCACTGCCTTGCTCTTGGGGGATGCCCAGCCACAGGTGGACTGTGGACATCAGAGGCAAGAAAGATCCCATGGAGATGCACAAACCCTGCGCCAGGCTAGCCTTGAAGTTGCAATGTCCCCATCTCCTCTTTAAGAGGAGGAACAGCAGGCACCTCCCTGCACCCTCAGACTCTCCATGCCTCTAGGTGCCTGTGGGGGACAGGATGCGATCTGTGCCCATGCCTCTCCCATGCCTTGGGCACTCCACAGGCCCTGTAGGCAACAAGACACTCAGAAAGCCACCGGCGTGTGGTCCCCAGAAGCCAAGAAATAACCGTTACTCCACATTTACGAGGATCAGGCTCCCCAGCTGAGCACACTGCCTCAGAGGGAGGGCTACAGATGTGAGGGGACTTGCCCGGGGTGCTGAGGAACTTGCCCAAGGTCACAGAGCAGTGAATGGCCAGTCTGGGATTTGAACTCATGTGCAACTGACTCCCAAAGCCCAAAGCAAGGGCAGTACAGAAGCCCTGGCATGCAGGACGCTGCCCCAGCCCCCTTTCTTCTCTGTTCCCACCCAAGTGTCCCATTGGGAGACCGTGGCCATGCCAGAAATGCCAGGGGAGTCGGCCGGTGAGATGGCTCAGCGGCGTAAGCGCCTGCCTTGCAAGCGCGACAGCCCGAGTTCAACTCCCGGATCCCACATACGAAAAAGGGGCCGGTGATATCGCTCAGCGGCACGGGCGCCTGCTGGCGCGCGAGGTCCTGAGGTCGACCCCCCGGTACCCACAAAAAAAAAAAAAAAAAAAGAAATGCCAGGGGATCCTTGGCATTGGAAACCATGGTGCTGACCCCTGGCTCACCCTTGTCTGATGAGGCTAGGCTACATATATGGGGATGTCCCCTTTCAGCTCCCCCAAAGTGCACCTGGGCCACCCTCTCTCAGGGAGGTCAGGCCCTGGCAGCAGGGCCCTTGGGACAAAAAGGAGCAATCAGGGCAGCTCAGTGAGGGGCTTCTCAGTATTTCTGGACCCTGGGGGTCCCCTGGCGGCGGGTAGATGCCCCTCTTGGCCATAGACCGGCCTTAGGCTGCTTCTCGGCTTCTGTCCAGCCCTGGCGGGGAGTGGGCCAGGGATTGCCTAAGAGCTGACCACTGTTGTGTCAGAGGATTGCAGGTCTGGATTACACAACAAGGTCCACAGACTCGCAGCAGGAAGGGGAAGATGGGTCACCTCTCCCTAGCCCCAGTGTACCCCCAAGGGCTCGAATGTGCTGGTCCCTGAGTTTAGGACTCCTGAGTCAACTTTGAGGATAGGGTAAGAACAATAGACAGGTGCTGGGGAAGAAGAAGCTCTGGCACCTTTGGGGGCTGCTGGGTCCTGGCCCCCAAGGTGCCCCGCCAGCCATCCTGTCCTGCGCCAGGCCCAGAAAGGGTTGTCTTTGCTGGCTCCTGGCTCCTGAGCACCTAACGCAACTGCCGTCGCCTCGGCGCTGGCCTGCCCTGGCCACTCCATCTCTCCCTCCGGCCATAAAGGCTTTGACGAGTGATCGTGCCCAGGGCACAGTGTGCCTAGGTTACAGTTAGTGCCCAGGCCGGGGGGAGCCTCTGACTCCTTTTGGTGGAGGCAACTTGGAGCAGCCCTAGCTACCTGCCTGAGCCAGGCTGGGAGGAGGTTGTCCTTTGACGCCCACGTAGTTTAGACGCCAAGGCATGTGGGAGGGAAGACTCCTGGCTATGGAGGTGAGATCAGCCGGGGCTTCTGGGCTCCCCGCAGGCCTCTCTACAACTGGAAGCTCTACAAACAGGTCCTACACCCTGCTTCTCTAGGACAGTTTCCCAAATTGGAGCTGCTGAACAGACGGCAGCCCAGCCATGTACAGGCAGGGAAGGGGCAAGAAAATGGGAAGGGCCTTGTGTAGTCACTTGGGTGGGGGACCAGGTAGGTGGCCCCTGGGATGGGGATTCCTGCCTACAGCCACTCTCTGCTCCCTCTGGAAGCCTCCCCTACCCCACTCTCTCCTTTCCTTCCGGGGTCATCTTGGGGAGCATTCAGGCCAGGGGTTGGGCAGCTCTGTCTGCAGGGTGTGGGGTCCCTCTTTATCAGAGAAGCCCAGGCCAGAGTCCCAGTGTTGAGATACCAAGCTGCCTCAGACACCCTGCTTATTTTCAGGGTGTCTGCCAGGTTCTCCTAGCCTCCTCCTCTCCCTCTTAGCCCATCTTCCCTCTTCCTTCTCTTCTTTTGACCTGCCCATTGGGTCCCTCTGCCAAGCCCTCCACCTCCATCCTGCCTCCCCACATGACTCACACTTTCCCTGGGCCCTCCCCGTAAGTTTGGACCCAAGGCTGCCTGCCAGACCCCTCTACCCTGGAGATTCAGCCTCTACAGCTTTGGACAGGCAAGAACCAGAGTGTCCCCACCACCACCACCCAGCCCCTGTGCCCTCGCCAGGATGCCATCTGGAGCTGTGACAGTCAGGACTTTAGCCTTGGCACTTCCCTATGTGGAGATTCTGTTTGAGCTGAGGAAACTGAGGCTGCAGAGATGCCATGTTATCCAAGGACAGAAGGGGTAAGGCTGGGCTGGAAGAGGGCCCCGCCTCCTCCTTGGGCCCCACATCAGTCTGAGCTGCAGCCCCTTAGATGGCAGGAATCCACTGACGACTTAATTGGGCTGTCAGACGGGACCCTGTGGGCAGAGCTGCCCCCATCTAGGAGTACACCAGTGCCCACCCTGAGCGGCACCCACCAAAGCTCAGCCAGGAGCATCACCAGGGCACTGGCCGAGGGTACCACACCCCCTACACCATCTGAGACTGGAGCCCTGAAGCTAGAGGGGCAGGGCAGTGCCACAGCTGTCAAAAGCAGGGCACAGACACTGGCACCGAGCTGCATCCACTCTACCCCTCCCCTGCCTTGCAGGAGCTACCTGTGCCCCGGGGCTGTCTGGACAAGGGAGGGTAGGACGGGCAGCCCTCAGGGGACACCTTGCCTGTGGCCGGGTCAGCTGTCAGAGCGTACAGAGTGCCCGATGCCCAGCTGAGACACTTGTGCACGCTGCCCAGCGGCCCGTAGCCTCCGTGCGGTGGACGGAGGTCCAGCAGGTGGCGGGGACCCCCAACCTGCTGCCTCTTGCGTCGCGCTGCCCAGGCGCCCACGGTCCTTACCTCGGGACGCAGTCAGGAAGAGAGCGAGGAGCAGGGGCCCCCAGCACCGGCCGCCGGCCTCCGGGACTGCGGGGACGCTCATGTCGCCGTCAGGCGGAGCGGGCGGCGGGTCGCAGGGGACGGGTGGGTCGCAGGGGACCGGCGGGACACGGCTGGCCGGGGCAGCTTCCCGAGCGAGTGCGGAGCGAGGGCGGCGCGCGGCGGGGCGGAGGCTGGGGCCCCACAGCGCCCCCGGGCGGCCGCGGGCGGCACTGCGCCGGAGGTCGCGCGGGAGAGGAGGGAGCGGTGGGAGCGGTGGGGCCCACAGATCAATGAGTTTTGCGGCCGTGTGTCAAGCACTTTCTCCCCTCCCCAGCGCTTTCTAGAGTTTTGTTATCGTTGTACAACCAAGGAAGCGGATCTCCGTCTAACATAGCATCATTATCATAGTTTGTATCTGTCTTCAGCCACTTGGGGCAGGGACTGTACACTGCATTCCCCTCCTGCCAGTGCAGGGCACAGCTCCAGCTGTGGAATGAGTGAATGAATGAATGAGTGATGAAAGAAATCTGACACTGGTAATGAGCTAAGCAAACTGGAGTGGGCTTGACTGTAGACTCAGTACCTGAAGCCCTTTGAGTCTGCGCGCATGTGTGCACACACACGGAACAGCAGTGTTGTACAGCAGATTGGGCGTGTCCCTACCCCAGAACACGCGTGTGCAGTACCTGCTAGTGTGTCCCACGGGGTCCCCTTGAGCTCCTCTGCCCCAGGCCCCACTGCCCCTTGGCTCTGCCCCAGCTCTCCCTCCCCCACATCCTGGACAGCGGAACACTCTTTCACCCGGCCCTGTGGCATCACCCAGGCACCTGTCTTCTCCTACCTAAATTCTGGTCACCCCTCCAGGCCCAGCTCAGGTCCTCCCCTCCACAGCATCCCTGGTCCTTTTGAGGCCTCCAGTCCTTTCCGTCCACACCCTCTTTGGCTACCATACTGGCCTGAGGCTCCAACCAGCGGGTTCTTCGTTGGGCTCTTGTCTTCCTGAGCTTTTGGGGACCACAGGCTCATCCCCCCATGGTTCTGAGGCCCTTCCCCAAGCCAGGCATGGAAAGGCTGTTCACTACCCTCTTACCTGAGAAACAAACCATTGAGCAAAAGCATATAGGACTCCCTGATGGAGTAGAGGAGGTGGTGGTAGAAGGGATCAGGGATCACAGGAGAGGGAGGCACCCGTGCTGTGCCCGGTGTACTCCAGCCCAGATTTGCTGGCCCCTTATGGATCTGGAGCTCCCAGGTGACCCTAGGCTGAGGACAGGCAGAGTCTAGCAGTGTCAGGAATCAGGCTGGTGGGACAGACTGGGAGCCAAGAATTATGGGTGGCCTATGGGATCCATGTCACAAGCTCTCTAGCGGCTCCCAGCCCCTGGTTCTTGGGGAGGGGAGGCCACAGCAGAGGAAAAGTGTGGGGTGTCATGTTGTATAGGGCCAATCCCCCTGGAGCCAGAAAGGACACTGGGATGGGATCCGAGTGTCAAGGGTGGCCAAAACATAATCCAGGTGCTTCAGCATGATTCTGGCCTTGTGACCCCACCTAGGGATACCCCTGTGCCTTTCCTGGTGGTAGACCACGTGTTCTCTTCCACCCAGGGAAGGGACTAAGCCAACTGAGATCAGGGGGGCACCATGCCATCTTTCCGTCTGGCCATCCTTTGGCAGAGGTGACTCGGGGGTCACTCCAGGGTGACCCGGAGGTCACCTCCCAAGAGCACCTCCCCCATTTCTTCTACTTCCTCCCCACCACACTGCCCAACCCCAACTCTCCTGGGGTTGCATCAGGTAAGACGTGCATTGCCCAAGGTGTGGGGCCGGTCCAGCAGCCTCAAGCCCTCTTTCCCTAAAGCCTGGGGCAGGGCAGGATGACTCACAGAGAGGGTCTTCCAGGCCTGACTTCCTCCTCACCCAGAAGCCAGAGGGAGGCAAACCATATCCCACCCTGCTCTTGGAGCAGGACGCCTGCAGGGACAGCTCTGTGGGAATCCCTCCTTTGACCCCAACAGCCTATGTGATGGTCACACCCACTTCCAGGGAGCTGGGAGGTGGCTCTGGAATGGTGAGAAATGTTGGTGCCTCTGCCTGCCTGCAGATGGCAGTCTTGTGCTCTTGCTGGGGGCCCGGGGACTCAAGGCTGGGCCCCCCACCAGTGGTCAGTGCCCCTAGCTGCACCGTCACTGTGCAGAAGCAGCCCAAAGCTGTGGGCTGGAGTGACTTCTGGTGTTCATCCCATATGGCAGTTTTAATCACCCGATCTCTGGCTGATGAGGATCACAAACCTGCATCTGACCTCGTCAGTGCCATGATTGAATAGTGATGTCTTCCACAGGCATAGACATAGTAGTGGTGGTGTGAGTGTCATCTGGGACCTAAGCAATTAGCAGCCTGTGATTTCCCTCCCTCACCATCTTGATCTACCTCAGTCCCTCTAACCCCTAACCAAGGCACCTGACCTGCCGTTCTCCTCAGGCCACCACCCACGTGTATGTGACCATTGTGGATGAGAACGACAATGCCCCCAAATTCCAGCAGCCTCACTACGAAGTGTTGCTGGACGAGGGCCCAGACACAGTCAATGCCAGCCTCATCACCGTCCAGGCGCTGGACCCAGACGAGGGGCCCAACGGCACGGTTGTGTACGCCATCATCGCGGGCAATATCATCACCACCTTCCGGATTGGCAGACGCACAGTGAGCAGCTGATGGTGGGGTGTGGGAAGAGGGAGAGGCCTCCCCGGGGATTAGCAGGCACTCGGCAGCCTTGTGGCTTGGGGAATGCAGGTGGAGTCTGGGAACACTGGGGTCCCCAGGGGGGAAGGCCCTCATCCACAGGGTGCTGGGTCCCTGTGGTGCCAGGGTGTCCAGGCATCTACCTCCTGGGCTGGTTAGAGGGTGCCCCAGGCCCACCACCCACTGCCCATCGCTCCACCCTTGTCCCCTTTGTGTCCCCTAGGGCATCATCAGTGCTGCCAAGGAGCTGGACTACGAGATCAGCCAGGGCCACTACACCCTGATGGTCACTGCCACGGACCAGTGCCCCATCCTGTCCCACCGCCTCACGTCGACCACCATGGTGGGTGGGTGGGGCACAGCCCCAATGTGCTGGACAGTGGGATGGGACCCAGAAAGCTCCAGTAGGGGGCAGGAGCAGGGGAAGAACATTCAGAGGAAAATACCTACATCCGGGAGGTCTGTCCTTGGCCCAGCAGCTCTCCCACATTTGCTGTGTGAAGAGGTCGCTGAACCTCTCTGTGTGGCTGTATCTAATCAGAGCAAAACACCTGCCTTCCTCCCCTTCATGGGAAAAGCATGAACTCTAATCAAATGAACAGGGGTTCAAATCCCTGCCCTTTCACTTGCTAGCTGTGTGAACCTGGCCAAGTCATATAACCTCTCTCAGCTTCAATTTCTGTACACACCTGTAACCCCAGCACTTGGGAGACTGAGGCAGGAGGATTGCCATGAATTCGAGGCCAGCCTGGGATACATAGTAAGTTCGAGGCCAGTCTGAACTACATAGTGAGAACCTGTCTCAAAAAGAGAAGACCCGGGCAGGTGAGATGGCTCAGCGGCGTAAGCGCCTGCCTGGCAAGCACAAGGGCCTGAGTTCGACTCCCAGAACCCACATATGAAAAAAGGGCCGGTGATATCGCTCAGCGGCACAGGCACCTGCTGGCATGCGAGGTCCTGAGGTCGACCCTTGGTACCCACAAAAAAAAAAAAAGAAGACCCCCACCCCACATTCATGACCTCCCACGAATCAGCTGCACAAGGCCACATTAGCAGGTGAAGGTGCTGATGAAGTAGCTGAGGCTGTGTGCGCCAAGCCCACCACACCCTGGCTGGGAAGAGGCCCCAGCAGAGCTTCTCTGCCATCTCAGGTGCTGGTGAACGTGAACGACATCAATGACAATGTGCCCACCTTCCCCCGTGTCTACGAGGGACCCTTCGATGTCACCGAGGGCCAGCCAGGGCCCAGAGTGTGGACCTTCCTGGCCCATGACCAGGACTCAGGCCCCAATGGGCAGGTGGAGTACAGCGTGGTGGATGGTGACCCTCTGGGTGAGTTCAGCTTGTGCTGGCAGCAGGCAGGTGGGACCCAGAGGCCTCTTGCCACCCACTTGGGAGCTGGGGGGGGGGCTCCAGACACAACTCCAGATCAGCATTGTATAATTTTGCCTCCTCTGGGCCTCAGTTTCCCCACCCACAAGATGGTAGGAATCATCTTCTCCCACCCCTTCTTCACAGGGATAGGGACAGATTGTAGTCCTGGAGGGTCATGGGCCCCTTTGAGAATCTGACAGAAAATGGCAGGGGGCAAGATGGGCATGGTGGACATAGCTGTAATCCCAGCTCGGGAGGCTGAGGCAGGAGGATCACTGCAAGTTCAAGGCCAGCCTGGGCTACATAGTGAGTTCAAGGCCAGTCTGAACTATATACGAGACGCCACCTCAAAAACCATAAATAAATAAACAAACAGACAGATATTTAAGAAATAAATGAAATTCAGAAATCCAGATCTTTGTCAAACATCCTGATTTTCAGTGACTGTTTATTGAGTAGCTACCATGTGCTGGCCATGTGCCAGGTGCTGAGGACACAGAACAGACACAAATCCATCCCTGAAGAAGGTGAGTTTCGGATGGAGGACACAAGCAACGAACTAACTGATGAAGTAGGTGACTATTTTAGGAGATGCTAAGTGCTACAGAGTGAAAGAAAATCTGGAGTAGAGGCTGAGGAGTGCCAGGGTGAAGGCAGTGATTGCAGACAGTGTGCTTATGGAAAACCTGTCCAAGGAGATGAGAAACAGGTCAAGTGGACATCTGGGGAGGGGCATCCCAGACAGGAAATAGCATGTGCAAAGGCCTTGGGGCTGGAGCATGCTTGGTGTGTTCATGGAGGGACAAAAGACCTTGAGGCTGGCATGAAGTTGAGCAAGGGGATGAGATCAGGAGGTGGCAGAGTCAGATGTTGTCGGGGCTTGAAGCCGCTAAGAGAACTTGGCCAGCCTGGACAACCTAGTGAGAACCGGGCCTCACGTATGCTAGGTCAGTGCTCTACCACTGAGCTGCAGCCCCAGGCCTTTTTGATTTCATCTTGAGACAGAGTCTTGCTAAGTTGTCCAGGCTGTGCTCCAACTTGCAATCCCCCTGGCTGATTGGGATCAGCCTTAGGAATCCAGAGCCCCAGGCGGGGAGGGCAGTGGTCAGGTCAGGACATCTGTGCCTCAAATGCCTCACATCTCACCACTCTGGATCCCTGCTGAAACTGGAATGATAGGTGCTGTACGTCAGGGCTGTCTTCTGTGGAAAGCTGGGTTAACCACACCCCATCAGAAGAAGGGACAGGCCACCACCTTCCCACCCAGCAGCCTGAGCCTGGAGGGCCTCCTGTGGTGGGGGACTCTGGGGACGCCTAGGTTCTTGCAAGCCCCCCAGTCACTGCAGAGGAGACATGTGCTCAAAGCAGAGTTGGGAAACAGGCTGCTCCCACCAAGCCTGTCCTGCCTACCCAGCCTTCTCAGCATCTCCAGCCCACTCTAGTTAGGCCCACTCCTTGGACCCCTTTCCTACATCCTCAACCTCCTGGGAGCTCCTGGTTCCCCCAAGTGGTTCCTGGGCACCCTCTGAGGATCCCCCTCATGATACCAAGAGCTGCTGTAGTTCAGCACACATGCGGTCCAGGGGCTCTGCCCATTACCAGCACCGCCCCACTGGGGGCATCTCTTTTTTTTTTTTTTAACTTTTTTCATTAATACATATTTGTAGTACATAATGATCACATTCCTTATGGGGCATGGGTACATGTCCATAACACATTTTAATTTTTTTTTAATCTTCATCCCCACCCCCTCTCTCCCGCCTCCCTCTGTCTCTTGGTTCCCTTACCATAGGCAAAAGATCTACCTCACTATTCCCTATTAACTATCATTTATTTTGTTCATTATATTTTGGGTTTCTCTTATAGAAACCATGCAATATTTAAATTTATGGTCTGATTTCTTTCACTTAACATTATGGTTTCCAAATGCATCCATTTTCCTATAAATGACTCATTTATCCTTCTTTTTTTTTTTATGTGGGTACCGGAGTCGAACTCAGGACCTCGCACTTGCCAGGCAGGTGCTTATGCCGCTGAGCTATCTCACCAGCCCTATCCTTCTTTATTACAGAGTAGTTCTCCATTCTGTATAAATAGCACATTTTCTTTATCCATTCATCTGTTGATGGACATATGGGCTGCTTAGGCAAGCATCACTGTAATATGATGTTTTTAACTCCTTCAAGATGATACCTAGGGCTGGGGATATAGCTCAGCAGCACAGCACCTGCCTGGCAAGTGCAAGGTCGTGAGTTCAATTCCCCGTACAAAAAAAAAAAAAAAAAAAAAAAAAAAGATGATACCTAGAAGGGGGAATAGCTGAGTTGAATGGAATTTCTAGTTTTAGTTTTTTTGAGGATCTCTGTAATGATTTCCACAGTGGTTGTACTAGTTTACATTCCCACCAACAATATAGAAATGTTCCTTTCCGCCCCCACATCCTGGCAACCTCACCAGCATTTGTTGTTATCTGATTTCTTGACAATAGCCATTCTTTCTGGAGTAAGATGGAATCTCAGTTGTTTTAATTTACATTTCTCTAATGGCCAGAGATGTTGAGCATTTTTTTCATGTATTTATTGCCCATTTGTATTCCTTCTTCTGGTAAGTGTCTGTTCTTTTCAGCTGCCCATTTTTTGACTGGGTCTTTTCTTTTTTAGGAGGGTCTAATTTTTGGTGTTCTTTATATATTCTAGATACTAGTTCTCTATCCAAAGAATAGCTGACAAAAAACATTTTTCCCATTTTGTGGGTTGTCCTTCATTCTGTTGGTTGCTTCCTTTGTTGAAGCTTTATATTTTGACATGATCCCATTTGTTTATTGTTGGTATTATTTCTTACTTTTTTTTTTTTTTTGAGGCAGGGACTCACTATGCAGTTTGAGGCAGGGACTCACTATGACCTTAAAGTCACTATGTAGCCAAGGATGGCCTCAAACTCCTGGTGATCCTCCTGCTTCAGTCTCCTGGGTGCTGGGATTATAGGTGTGCACCACCATGCCTGGGTGTCAGTATTATTTCTTGTGCAGTTGGGGTTCTGTTCAGGAAGTTCTTGCCTATATTTTCAAGAATTTTGCTTATTTTATCTTGAACAGATTGTTTCTCTTTTAATATTTAGATCTTTGATCCATTTTTATTTTAATTTAGTATATGGTGAGAGAGACGGGTCTATACAAATTCAGTCTTCTGAGTGGGATAGCCACTTTCCTAGAACCATTTGTTTAAGGGGCTATCTTTCCTCCAGCATAAGTTTTTGGCCCGTGTCAAAGATATGGCAGCTGAATATGCCTGGAGTTGTTTTTGTTTCTGCGTTCTCTATTCTATTCCATTGATCCACTTGTCTGTATTTTGTTTTGTTGCCAATACCATGCTGGTTTTTTTTTTTTTTTTTTTTTTTGTGGGTACCGGGGGGTCGACCTCAGGACCTCGCGCGCCAGCAGGCACCCATGCCACTGAGCGATATCACCGGCCCCTTTTTTCGTATGTGGGATCCGGGAGTCGAACTCGGGCCCTCGCGCTTGCCAGGCAGGCGCTTACGCCGCTGAGCCATCTCACCAGCCCTACCATGCTGTTTTATCATGGTAGCTTTGTAATATAGCTTGAGGCCCAGGATCGTGATGCCTCCTGCCTTGCTCTGTTGCCCAGGATTGCTTTTGCTATTCTAGGTTTTCTTTGGTTCCATATTTATTTTTGGATTATTTTCTCTAGTTCTGTGAGGAGTGTTATTGGTATTTTGATTGGAATTGCATTAAGTCTGTATATCAGTGTTGGAGCTATGGCCATTTTGACTATATTAGTTTTGCCTATCTAGGAACAGGGGATAGCTTTCCATTTTCTGATGTCCTCTGTGATCTCCTTTTTGGGAATACTGTAGTTTTGATTGTAGAGATCTTTCATTTCCTTGGTTAGATTAATTCTTAAGTATTTAATTTATCTTGATGCTATTGTGAAAGATATTGTTTCCCTAATTTCTTTCTCCATGAGTTTATTATTGGTGTACAGGAATGTTGTTGGTTTTTGTATGTTGACTTTGTAGTCTGCTGCATTGCTGAATTTCATTATTAAATGGAGTCTAAAAAATGGAATTTTTTTTAGGCCTGCTGTATAGGGGATCATGTCATCTGCAAATAATGATAATTTGACTTCTTTCTTTCCTGCATGAATCCCTTTGATTTCTTTCTCTTGCCTGATTGTTTTGGCTCATGTTTCCAGAACTATGTTGAGCAGGAGTGGTGACAGCGAACATCCTTGTCTTGTTCCTGATTTTAGTTGGAAAGCTTTCAGCTTCTCCCCATTCAATATGATGCTGGCCATTGGTTTGTCATAAATGGCTTTTTATCAGATTGGATAAGTTTCTTTTTTTTCAGGGTTTTTGTCATGAGTGGATGTTGGATTTTGTCAAAAGCCTTTTCTGCATCAATTGAGATGATCATGTGATTTTTGTCCTTGCTTCTGTTTATGGCATGTATTACATTTATCAACTTGTGTATGTTGAACCACCCCTGCATCCCTGAGATGAAGCCTATTTGGTCATGAGGTACGATTTTTTTGATGATTTGTTGCATTTTGTTTGCTAGAATCATGTTAAGGATTTTGTGTCTATGCTCATTAAAGAGATTGGCCTGTAGTTCTCTTTTTTGGTTGTGTCCTTGTCTGGTTTTAGAGTCAGGGTACTGCTAGCTTCCAGGAATGACTTTGGGAGTACTCCTTCCCTTTCAATTTCACTAAAGAGTTTAAGGAGTATTTGGCATTGGAACTTCCCTAAAGTACTTATAGAATTTGGTGGTAAATCCCTCGGGACTTGGGCTTTTCTTAGTTGGTAGTTTATTACTTCTTCAATCTCATTGCCTGATAGTGGATTATTTAGCATTTTTATATCTTCTTGGTTCAGCTTTTGTAATTCATACGTATTTAGGAATCTATCCATTTCTTCGAAATCCTCCATTTTATTAGAGTACAGATTCCTAAAGTAATTACTAATAATCTTCTGGATTTTGGCAGTGTCTGTTGTGATTTTGCCTTTTTCGTTTCTAATTGTATTGATTCGTGTCTTTTCTTTCCTTTTTTTTGTTAAGATTAGCTAGGGGTTTGTTTATTTTGTTTATTCTTTCAAAGAACCAGCTCTTTGATTCAGTGACTCTTTGTAATGTTTTTTATAGTCTCAACTTCATTAATTTCTGCTCTGTTCTTTCTAATTTCCTTCCTTGTACTAGCTTTGTATTTGGATTGTTCTTATTCCTCTACTACCTTAAGGTGTATCATGATGTTATTTATTTAGGCTTGCTCTGTTTTTCTGATGTGAGCATTCATAAACTTCCTTCTTAAGACTGCTTTTGTCGCATCCCATGTTTCCAGTAGGTTGTACTGGCCTTATCATTTGATTGTAGGAATGGTTTAGTTTCTTTCTTGATTTCTACTGTGGCCCATTGATTATTCAAGAAGGTATTAATTTCCATGTGTTTGTGCAATTTCTGTGATTTCTTTTGCCATTGATTTCTGACAATATGCATGGGATAATTTCAGTTCTTTTGCATTTACTTCAGCATACTGTTTGGGCTAATGTTTTCTATTTTGGAGAAAGTCCCATGCAGTTCTGAGAAGAATGTGTATTCTGTTGTTGGATGGAGCTCTGTGTAGATATCTATTAAGTCCATTTGTTTGAAGGTTTCATTCAACTCTGATATTTCTTTGTTGATTTTTTTTTTTCTGATTGAACTATTTCTGACTGTGGGGTATTGAGAGGTCCCCCATCATAACTGTGTTGGTGTTTATCTGATTTTTTTTTTTTTATGTCCAATAGCATTTGTTTTATGAAGTTGGATGTGCTGGTGTTTGGTGCATATATGTTTATAATTGTTATCCCTTCCTGTTGAATATTCCCTTAAAGAAGTGACCTTCTTTGCCACTTAACAGTTTTGGCTTGAAATCCACTATCTCTGAAATTAGGATAACTCCTACTGCTTTTTTCTGGGTTCCCATTGCATGGAAAACTGTTTTCCAGCCTTTGATTTTTAATCTGTATTTCTTTTCAGATTAAATATGTTTCTTGTATACTGTATATCATTGGGGTTTGTTTCTTGATCCATCCTGCCAATGTGTCTTTTCACTAGAGAATTAAGATCATTCACATTGAGAGTTATTACTGAAAGGTATTGACTTACTCTTTGTCATTGAATTATTTTCTGGTTGCTGATTTACTTATATTTCCCCTCTTTCTGCTTAACTGCTCGCCCTACCTGATATATTCATTCTTTTGGACTTTTTGGCATTGTTGGCTTCACTGTCCCTTTCTAAGACATACTTGAGAACTTTTTGAAGTGCTGGTTTGGTGGTCATGAATTTCTTGAGTTGCTCTTTGTCATGAAAATACCTTATTTGTCCATCAGGGTTTTTTGTTTGTTTGTTTTTTGGGTTGTTTTGTTTTGTTTTGTTTTGTTTTGTTTGAGATAGGGTCTCGCTATGTAGTTCAGCTTGGCCTTAAACTCACTATGTAACCCAGGCTGGCCTCCAACTCGTGGCAATCCTCCTGCCTCAGCCTCCCAAGTGCTGGGATTACAGGCATGTGCCACCACACACAGCTCTCCATCAGTTTTGAAAGAAAGATTTTGTTTTGTTTTGTTTTGTGTGTACCGGGGGTTGACCTCAGGACCTCATGCGCCAGCAGGCGCCCGTGCTGCTGAGCGATATCATGTCCCTTTTTTCGTATGTGGGTTCCGGGAGTCAAACTCAGGCCCTCGCGCTTGCTGGGCAGGCGCTTACGCCGCTCAGCCATCTCACCAGCCCTGAAAGAAAGTTTTGCAGAATATATCAGTGTGGGTTGGAAGTTGTTATTTGGGGGGCTTGAAACATTTGAAGATTTTCTGACCTTTAAGGTTTGTGTTGAGAAATATGCTGTAATTTTAATGGGTTTATCTTTATAAGTGATTTTTTGCTTTTCTCTAATGGCTTTCAGATTCTTCTGGGATTTTGACAATGATGTGACATGGAAAGTTTCTCTTTTAGTAGTGGCTTTTTAGGGTTCTCTATTCCTCTTTTATCTGTATGTTTAATTCTTTCCCAATATCTGGGAAGTTCTCTTATTATTTCTGTAAACAATTTTTTTTATTCCCTTTGTGCTATCTTACTTTTCACTTATTCCAATTAATTTTTGTCTTCTTTGTGTCTTCTAGCAGCTATGGAATCCACTTTTCATGTTCTCTTTTTTAGATTTTTCTGAGTAATTGATCTTTGAAAGCATCCATATCTTGTAATTCTGACACTCTTGTCTTCACATTGGTCTCTTCTCCTGCCCATTCTTTTTATTTTTATTTATTTATTTATTTATTTATTTAGTTTGAGACTGGGTCTCACTATGTAGTCCAGGGTAACCTTGAACTCACTACGTAGCCCAGGCTGGCCTTGAACTTGCAGCAATCCTGTCTCAGCCTCCCAAGTTCTGGGATTAGAGGGGTGCACCACCATCCATTCTTTCAGTATAATTTTTAATCTCCTGGATTTCTATTTGGAACATTTTTATGGACTCTAATTCTTTGCTAAATAGGTCATTCATGTTTTATATTATTTTGTCTAGCTCAGGTAGCTTTTTATTAGTGTCTTCTGTAAGATCCCTGATCATTTTATTTATTACCTCCAGTATCTGATTAGTTATTTCTTCTGTGAGCCTACTGAGCACCCTACTGATCTGTTTTTTTATCTGTTATCACCATGTGTCACTCAGCTGTGTGATTTTTGCTTTCCTCCCTCTCAATGCTTCATGGATGGACTTTAGGAAAGTTGGGAGTCTGGAGAGGCATTTTGTTGATTTCTTTTTTTTGTTGGGGTGGTACCAGGAATCAAACTTAGGACCTCACGCTTGCCAGGCAGGTGCTGTGCCGCTGAGCTATATCCCTGGCCCCCTTTTGTTGATTTCTCTTCTCATATTTCTGTTGTTTTTTGTTTGTATGTTTTGTGCTTAGGTTAGCAATCATTTTTAGTGGAAAGACTTTGCTGCTAATATGGAGAGCTCTTTTGTTGTTGTTGTTTTGTTTTGTTTGGAACCAGGAATCGAACTCAGGACCTTGCACTTGCCAGGCAAGTGCTGTGCCACTGAGGTATATCCCCAGCCCCTATGGAAAGCTCTTTAGTCTGCTTTTCAGTAATACTCTTAGGGTGTGGCTAACTGTAGTCCTTTGCCTCTGACCCAAGATCCAACCACTTGTTAATTTGGGAGGGGAGGATTGGCCCAGAACCCAGTGCTCTGGAAATAGACTGAAGTATTAATATTGTGAAGGTAATGCAGATGTTGGCATACAGAGAAAACGTATTACTGCAATAGCAACAACTGTGCGACCTCAGGAATATCAAGTATGTCAGCAACAGTAAGATCATCCAAGACAAACTAGATATTGACGTGCCATAAGGACCAATAATGTGCCACCCTTAACCTTAGAAAAGAAATCCATATTTGTGGTATGAATCCTAAGACAAAGCAAATACTGACATACAGCAGATATCTACTAAATTCAATAACTATACCTTCATTAGTGATAGAAAAGAATACCTGGATTAACAGTAGAAAAGAACTCAACAGTAATAACAGAGTTAGTTATGTAAAGATTAATAAAGCGTAATGGTTATACTATCAAGATATGGGGGGTTGGGAATAGGAGAATGCAAGAAGAAAAATTTGACAATTGTAGATGAGAAAAAGAAGAGAAAAGTGAGACAAAAGATCCGATTAAGGAGTGAAAGGATATTTATAGAATTAGATAAAGATAGCAAAAACCCAGAAATAGATTTTTTAAAGGTAGAAAAAAAGAAATAATATGGAGAATAAAAAATAGAGGGAAAGCCAGGCATGGTGGTACATGCCTGTAATCCCAGCACTCAGGAGGCTGAGGCAGGAGGATCACCAGAAGGTTGAAGCCAACCTGGGCTAGCTACATAGTGAGTTCAAGGCCAGCCTGAGGTACATAGCGAGACTGTCTCAAAAAGAGGGAGGGGGGTAAGAAATAAAAGAAAGGACAAAGGAAAATTCCCCAGACCCCAATAAATCAGTGAAGAAAAAAGAGTAAAGAGAAAAAAAGAAAGAAAATGAGTCCAAAACCAGGAAAAAAAATTCTTTGTCTTTTTGAATGAGTGATTTCCTTCCAGGATCTACAGTTTTAGAGTCCAGCAAGTCAGGGTTTTCTCCACCTAGCCTTACAGCCTGTGGGGTCATGAGGTGCCCCCACTATTCCAGAGGCCCCGGGGGACGTCTAGTAGCTACTTTCCAGATTGGAGCATCAAGGCAAGGCCCAGGGCCAGTAAGGACGCCCAGGCTCTTACTCCCATCTCCAGGTGTGGAGGGGCCGGGAGTCCTGGCTCCAGCTGGCTGCTGAGCAGGGTCATCTGCAGTGTGGGGGGGCCTTTGGCCTGCCTGCCACCCAGATCTTGGAGCCAACTTTGTACAGCCTGGGCCCAACCTCCCAGGCCTGCTCCCCTGGGCCTGAGGGGGACAGCGATCGGGTCCCCCCTTGGCTCCGGAGAGAAAGCAGGAAACCATCTGCCAGCACAAGGCCAGGGCCTGAGGAGGGCTGGGAAACCCTTAGAAAGGGAATCCCAGTTCTTTGGAGTGCTTGGGGCATCAGGTGTTCAGGACATCCTGCGCCAGGCAGCTTTGCCCCTCCAGGCAAGGAAGGGCATGTGGGGCCCAGGGGTTCCTGGGGGTGGAAGGATCTGTGGGGAATTCCAGCTGCAGGGTGGCAGGAGGAGCCATTTGTGCCAAAGAGAGTGGCAGGAGTGGGGGCAGGGACAGTGGGATGCAAGAGGCAAGCAGAGAAAGCGGCTGTCTTTGCACAGCCTCTGTGTGCTGTGTGCTGGTGAGCAAGTCAGTGCCTGACTCTGCGTCTGTTCCCCCGTGTCAAAAGGAAGGGTGAAGGGACCAGGCATGGTTGCGCATCCCTGTAATTCCAGCACTCAGGAGGCTGAGGCAGGAGGGTTGCTGCGAGTTCGAGGCCAGCCTGGGCTACAAAATAAGTTCAAGGCCAGCCTGAACTGCATAGTGAAACCCTGTTTCAAAAAGCAAAACAAAAACAAACAACAACGAAAAACAAAGAAGAAAGGTGAAGGAAGTAACTTTCTCCCCATTTCACTTCTGGAGGAGCATGACCCCCTTCTTCATGCTCTACCTTTCCCCCCTGCCCTCCAGTTCTGGGTATTGAACCCAGGACCTTTACAATGAGCTACAGCTCTAGCTCCTAACACATCCACCTGTTTTTTGTTTTGTTTTGTTTTGTTTTTTAACTGAGACAGAGTATCATTAAGTCACTAAGTTACCTAAACTGGGCTTGAACTTTTGGTACTCTTGCCTCAGGCTTCCAGAATGCAGGGATTACAGGCCTGTGCCATCGTGCCCTGCTTGCTCTCTCCACTTGCTAGAGCCAGTCCCAGCCCCATTCTCTCTATCTTTGGGGCTCACACTTGCTTCCTTGTTTCCTTCCCCACCCCACACACCTCCCGCCCGGTCAGCTCTAGTGGTGCTGTTGGGAAAGCCCACTAGTCCCGGGAGATGCACTGAGCAGAGGCCCAGAGCCCAGGGTTCAAATCCTGGACCTATCATTACCTTGCTATGAAGCATGGACAAGTGGTTTCCCTTCTCTGGACCCCTGCTTCATTTTCCAAAGAACATGGGGGACTGGATAGGTCAGAATGTGAGAATCCGAGGTCTTACACATACGTTTGGCTCTCAGCACGGCCAAGATGAGGACTGAGCCAGGGACCAGGCAGGGGCTCAAAGACCTCGGGGGAAGGAAGTCCAGGTCACCACAGGCCTGGGCAAACCTCTCTGTGCCCAGCTGCGGCTCCATGTAGGGGCTGAGTGGAGGGCTCCTCACCCTGTCACCCTGCCCACCTGGTGCCCACAAGATCACCATTAGCAGAGCATTCCTTGGTAGTAGCTTTACCCTTCCCATGGGTCCTTTTTCACAAGCCATGGCATCAGGGTGAGATGGAAACTTATGCAGTGTCTAATACCTTCGTCAGTCCATGCTGACCAGGGGTTAGGAAGAGCATGCGTGTGCAGAAAGGGCTCACGCTTTTCAGTGTCACCATCTCAGCCAGGTCACTCTTGGGCCTGCATGGGCTGGAGCAGGACACTGATTGGCCTGGAACTGCAGACACATTGAGGCAGGAGCTCCGGCACCCACCTGCACCCCAAAAGTTTATCTGTTTCCCTCCCTCCCCACTGTTTGTGAAGAACTGAAGCTAGCAGCACTGGAGGACACACCCTCCAATGCCCATTGTCCCCTGCTGGCAGGAAGGCCAGCTAGAGGAGGGGAGAGGCTGGGCTGCCCACATTGCCTGGCCAGCCCTGCTAACTCGACTTCTCCGGGCAACTCCCAGGGGAGTTCGTGATCGCCCCCGTGGAGGGGGTACTGCGGGTGCAGAAGGATATGGAGCTGGACCGGGAGACCATTGCCTTCTACAACCTGACCATCTGTGCCCGCGACCGGGGAGTGCCCCCACTCAGCTCTACAGTGAGTCTGCGCCCTGTGCTCTCCATAGAGACCCCCTGCAAGCACTGACACCCCTGTGCCCAGAGAGGCTGTGGGTCGAGGTCCAGGCCTCCAAGGGATTCTCGGGCTCCTGCCCCGTGCTCTCCCTTCCTCGTCCTCATCTTCTAACCTTTTATTTGACCTTAATTTTCCTCTTTCTGTCCCTCCCTCATCACCATCCCTTTGCTCCTCTGCTCTTCCTCTTTGGTGGCCTTGCCACTGCCCTGGCTCTCTGCCTCTCTCCCCTGCCCGGCCCCAGATGCTGGTGGGGATCCGGGTGCTGGACATCAATGACAATGACCCAGTGCTGCTGAACCTGCCCATGAACATCACCATCAGTGAGAACAGCCCCGTCTCCAGCTTTGTCACGCACATTCTAGCCAGTGATGCTGACAGCGGATGCAACGCGCTCCTCACCTTCAACATCACTGCGGGCAACCGGGAACGGGCCTTCCGTATCAACGCCACGGTAGGCCGGGCCACTGGGGCCAAGGCTGTTCCCAGGAGAGGGCTTTTGATGGCTGCGGCCCAGCCCTGCTTCCTCTTCTACCAGGACCAGGAAGCCATGGACAGGCAGGGAATCTTGGATTCCCCAGTGAGCCCTGTGAAAGGGGAAATTCCTTAGCCCAATTGTATCAAGCTGAGTTGGAGTGAAAATAGAAACAAAGCAGAAAAGTTCACACATGGGGCAGCCCCTAGCAAGAAAGCAGGCCTGGGAATTCCTGCCAAAAACCTGACCCATCAGCAGTAATTAAAGAGCAACCTAAGGGGCTGCAGCTCAGTCAGTCTGCCAGTCATTGGGTTCCAACAGAATCAGTTTATTGGCCTGCGGCCCTCCTGCAGCCAACCAAAGCACAGTTACTGTGATTAAACTCCACATAGGTTCAGTCTGTCAGTGCCTCTCCCAATCAGTGGCCTCTTACATTAGTATTCAGTATTGGTGCAGTTATCTCTGGTATCCACCTAGATCCATCCTGGGCTTGTCATAGGCAGAGATGGGGCCTGCGCCTCTGGGACCTCTTGGGTTGTACCAAGATACCCTGGAAGTCCTTGCTGGGCCTCTTGGAGTGTCCATAGGCTGCTGACACCATGGCATCCCGAAAGAGCCCACCCTCTGGGGGCAGTCAGTCCTGGGCATCAGTGGTTCCCCCTGCAAGAGCCTGCTGCCCACATTGGGCCAACTGGACCATCTCTTAGGGGCATCAGAGAGGGAACTCACACCTACCCCCAGAGCTGCAGTTGGATCAGTTGGGCGTCTGTGGGCCAGAGCCCAAGTGGGTACCAGGTGGCTGCTCAGCTCACCAGCCCTGCACATCACAGACAGGGATCGTCACCGTGAACCGGCCCCTGGACCGTGAGCGGATCCCGGAGTACAAGCTGACCATTTCTGTGAAGGACAACCCAGAGAACCCGCGCATAGCCAGGAGGGTGAGGCTGGGGGTGCTGTGGGTACGGTGGAGGGGCTGGGGGGGTCCACACAGAGAGCACCTCACCCTTCCTGCGGGGGGCAGGGCCAGGCTGAGATGCATAGGCTTTGGAGCGAGCAAGGGCTGGCTTCACAGCTTGACCTGCCCACAGGTATGTGGCTCTGGCAAACTAACTTCTCTTGGCCTCCATCTTCTCTTCTGCAAAATGAAGATCTCACCTACCCAAAGCTGTGGAGAGGGCGAGGAGATGATATACCTCAACACCTCAGCTCAGTGCCTGGCACACAGCTGACACTTCATGAAGGCCTCTGTTTCCCTTTTTCCCCAAACCACTGATACCTAGACACACACCCCAATCATGTGCACGGGCCTGCACCCACCCAAGCCCGTATGCTGGGTACTGAGAGGGTTGCGTTTGCCTCTCAAACCAAAGAAACTAACTCTTTCAAGGCAGGAGTGTTGTATAGCAAAATGTCCCTTTGGGGTTGGGTCAGCCTTCTTCCTGCCCCTGAGGCTAGGGGCAGACCCCTGGCCTCGTTCATCCCAGCTCTGCTCTGCACTATAAAGCTCAGCCAAGACAATGCTCTTTATGGGCCTCAGTTTCTCCATCTATCCAGCCAGAGGAGCCTTCAGGATGAAGCAATCAAAGCCACTTGCCTCTCACTCAGTGGCCTCAGCTTCCATCCCTTCTCTGATTTCCCACCTCCTTTTCTCTCCTGCTTTTTCTCCCTTGCTCTCATTCCCCTCCTCTGTGGATTCTTTGGGGGCCCAAGGCACCCTGGGAAGCAACAGCACTGAATGGTGGGACGGGGAGACTTAGGGGGCTCGCTAGCCGTGTAGCTTTGAATGTCCCCTCCCTCTCTGTGCCTTGGGCCCCCACATCTGGACCTCAGGGAGGTCCTGTGGTCTGAGAGGCATGAAGTGCAATTCTATGGGTGAACTCTACCCCAGCGTGAGGCCTTGAGGTCCTGGGATTCAGATCCACTTTCTTGCCAGAAGTCTTCCCTTACCAGAAGGGAATTGATACTGTGACTTTCACCACTCCTCCACTAAGCAGTTAAAGCCCCCATTTGATGGAATGGAAAACCGAGGCCCAGACAGGGGGAATGACTTGCCCAGGGTCACCCAGTAAGCTGCTAGCAGAGCAGGGGCTTGAGCCCAGGTCTCTGGATGCCCAGTGTGGTACTCTTGATGGCTGACCTCAGTGTCCCACTGTCCCGCCTCCCTTTGCTGGAGCAGGGCCTATAGCCTTGCCCCTGTCCTGCCCCCCACAGGATTTTGATTTGCTGGTGGTCTTTCTTGCGGATGAGAATGACAACTACCCCCTCTTCACAGAGGGCACCTACCAGGCAGAGGTGATGGAGAACTCTCCCGCAGGTAGGTGCTGGGCCTGCCCAAGGGCTCCTGCCACGGCCAAGTGCCACCAGGACCTCAGATGCCAAGGCTGTCCCACGTACCCAATGGCATAGCGGAACATAGATTCCAGTGGGTGCAGAGGGTGCCAGAGGAAGGGATGGGAGCAGCTCAGTGGGCTGGGGGACTAGAGCTGCTAGGCCTCTTAGGGGCCGCTAAAGAGGCTGCAGGTCTGGTTGGAAGGGACGGTTGTGGTTATTGGTCCCCGAGTGCTCTGAAAACAGCCCTGCCCTTCCTGGGGTGGAGGCTCTGGGAGGCATTTGTCATCAGAGATGGGAGACGAGGGGCCCTAGATCCACTGGCATAGCCCTTGCCCCACACCCGTGCACTAATCAGGATCTACCCTTTAATGCTCCCCCCACCCCGTGTCCGAATTGGATTAGAGTCAGAGATGAGCTGAGAGGCAGGGAGGGCGTCAGGGAGCCCCAGCCCCTCCCAGGGAGCGGCCAGCCTCAAAGGCTGCTGGGAAGCACACGTGGCTCTGGCGTCCCAGGACCTTGCTCACCACTCTGTGTTTTCTCCCAGTAGGGCTATGAGGCCTCTCCCCAGGCATCTGCGTTCAGTCTGCCAAGGCTGCCGCAGGCCCACCCGGGGCCTCCCCACCCCGTCTGCCTCACCTCCCTCCCCTCTCATCCATCGTCAGCCATGGCTCACCTGGTCGGGCTGGGGAGGGAGGGGGGAGGGCAGGAGCAGGTCGGCCTGCGGTGATGCTTCTCTTCCTGGCCCAGGGACCCCTCTCACAGTGCTCAATGGGCCCATCCTGGCCCTGGACGCAGATGAGGATGTGTACGCTGTGGTCACCTACCAGCTGCTTGGCATCCACAGTGGCCTCTTTGACATTGACAACAGCACGGGTGAGGCCTCTGCACCACACCAGCTCGCCAAGACTGGCTCGGGATACACTGGGTACCACTGCTAGATCCAGGGCTTCCTGCTTGGTGCTGGAGATCCTGTTCCTGCAGCCCATATCCCCATCCTGCAGCCCCGGGGGGAGGTGGGAGGAGCCAGAAGGAAGCTAAGAGAGGATGCAAAGGACCGACCCATGCACCATCTCTCAGCAGAGGCAGAGAGCCCCTAACCCACGCCCTTCCTCTCCTGGGCCCAGGCCAGAGGCTCAGGCCACTGGTCAATCAGAAGTAGCCAGAGCAACTTCCTGTCCTCAGACTCGACCAGCAGCTCCCCAGAGACCAGATCACATCCTATGGTCCTGGACAGGAGACTGAGTCAGTGGCTGGTGGCAGCAGGGAGGCATACCTGTCAATGCGCAGGGCAACCCTCATCCTGGGCACTATTCCTAGGCAGGACTCTGGAGGACTGCTAAGGACAGCCATGCAGGGGACAGCTGCGGGGACATGCAGGCCCTCCCAAAGCAGGATGGCTGAACCCTTGGGAAAGAAAGTCATTATGTTACATTCTCTGCCCCTCTTTCCTCTCCAAACCCATCATACTCCTGTCCTTGTCTCTCTCTCTCCACCCTGCTGGCTCTCATCATCTCCCACCTGCACCTCTTTCCCTTTATGCCCCTCCCTGGCCGGTGGCACGGGGTGCCAGGTGTGGTGACTGTGAGATCAGGTGTCATCATTGACCGGGAAGCTTTCTCACCCCCCATCTTGGAGCTGCTGCTGTTGGCTGAGGACACTGGGCAGCTCAATGGCACAGCCCAATTGCTTGTCACCATCCTGGACGAAAATGACAACTGGCCCACCTTTAACCCTGCCACCCTCACTGTCCACCTGCTGGAGAACTGCCCGCCAGGTAATAAGGGTTGGGTCCCTAGCACCCACCAGGCAGTAGTTGGTGGTCAGAGGTCACTGGGAGTCTAGATGGACACAGAACTCACTTCTGGGGAGAAAGACTGGCAGCAAGGTGAGTGGGGAGACCACTGGAGTGGGAGTCAGGTGACCCAGCACCCACTGCCTTGTGAGCCATGGTTTATTGCATGTGTAACAAGATGTTTGAGAATGTTCCAAAGCCGAGTGTGGTGACACATGCCTGTAATCCCAGCACTTGGAAAGCTGAGCTAGGAGGCAGTTTGAGGCCAGCCTGGGCTACATAGTGAGTTCAAGGCCAGACTGAACTACATAGCCAGATTCTGCCTTTTAAAAAGTTCCAACCACATTCCTAGATGGAAAGTTTATTTCAAAATCAAAATCGGGTCAACATGATTTTCAACATAGTTAAAATTTGATTAAAATTTAATGGTGGGGGTAAATTTGATTCTGGAAATCACCTAGAAGAATAAGAATATGTTTAGACGTAAGTATAATAAAGCCGGATTTTCCTCACCATATATCATAATGTGTTACAGAGCTATGGTATTTAAAACCATGTTATATAAAACAAGACTGGGTAAAGTGGCCTATCAAAAATACAGATAAAGAATATGATGGAGGGCCAGGGATATAGCTTAGCAATACAGCACCTGCCTGGCAAGCGTGAGGTCGTGAATTCAATTCCCAATACCAAAAAAAAAAAATAAAAGAATATGATGGAAACAAACCAATTAGGAGAACTATTTAGTGAGCAAAAAATAACTAATCTAAACTATTAGATTAGATTATTATTGTATAATCAATATATAGTCTGATATATAATCTAATATTTAGGATAGATTCTCACCCTACATCAGACACCAAAACTCAAACATTCTAAAGAAAATCTACAAGGGTAGAAAATGCTGGAAAATGAAAGCAGAAAATTAGGTGAATGTTTATCTATTTTCTAGATAAGAAGGGTCCAAACATAAACAAAGAACTCAAAAAATTACATTTTGGTGCATAAAAACTAAAACCTCTGGGAGCTGTTTCAGCTCAGTTGTATATCATGTGTTTAGCATGCTTGAGGCTCTGGGTTCTATCCCCAGCATTTTGAAAAAATTAAAACTTCTTTACATCTACTTCAAACAACTATAAACAATATTGGAAGGCAAACAACAAACTGCAAAAAGATATTTGTTGTAAATTATTGTGTGAGGCAGCTTTCTATTGCTATAACAAAATGCCTGCGACAATCAATTTAAGAGGAAAGATTCTCTTTTGCTCATGGTTTTGGAGGGTTTAGTTCATAATCATTTGACCCCCATTGCTTCTGGGCTTTGGAGAAGCAGTGCATTATGGCGTGGAACAAGCCACTCACCTTGTGCTGGCCAGGAAGCAGAAAGAGAGGGTGGGGTGGGATCCCAAGAGTTCCTTCAAGGGCAAGCCCTTCTGACCAGAAGACTTCTAACCAGGCCCCATCTCTTAAAGGTTCTGCCAGCTCTGCATGGCACCACCCTGGGGACCAAGCCTTTGATATGTGGGCCTTTTGGGAACATTCATCCAAACAATAGCAGTTATCATCATTAGATACAGTTATTTGTATAAATTGACAGAAAAATGGACAAAGACCAAAGACAATTTTCAGAAGACAAGATCCAACTACCCTTTAAACTCTAAAATATTGTTTAACAAAAACTGTATAATCAAATACCTCAGTGGCACAACGCCTGCCTGGCAAGTGCAAGGTCCGGAGTTCAATTCCTGGTACAAAAAAAAAAAAAAAAATCAAATGCCGTTTCCTCTCTGATGGCAAATATGGGCTTTTGTAAAAGATAAGTGTTGGCTGGCAAAGCTGTGGCGAGAAGGGTGTCCACCAGCAAAGGGATATTGGTGTGATCTTCCCAGAAGACTCCACCATGCTCAGCTGTTCCCCAATCCTCCCCCACAGGATTCTCAGTCCTTCAAGTCATGGCGATGGATAAGGACAGCGGCCTCAATGGGGAGCTGGTCTACCGAATAGAAGCTGGGGCTCAGGACCGCTTCCTCATCCATCCGGTCACTGGGGTCATCCGCGTTGGCAATGCCACCATTGACAGGGAGGAACAGGACTCCTATAGGCTGACAGTGGTGGCCACCGACCGGGGCACTGTCCCTCTGTCGGGCACAGCCATTGTCACCATCCTGATTGATGACATCAATGACTCCCGCCCTGAGTTCCTCAACCCTGTCCAGACTGTGAGTGTGCTGGAGTCGGCAGAGCCAGGCACTGTCATTGCCAATGTCACTGCCATCGACCTTGACCTCAATCCAAAGCTGGAGTACCACATCATTGGCATCGTGGCCAAGGATGACACTGACCGCCTGGTGCCTGGCCAGGAGGACACCTTTGCTGTGAATATCAACACAGGTACAAGGGCCTGCTGTCCCCTCCACCTTCTCTGGACTCCTGCCCAGTCTCTTTGCTCCTTGCTTTCTTCTTCCTCCCTCATTTCTTTCTCTGCTGCTCCCCTCTCCCCCTTGACACCGCCCCTTCTCTCCTTTTCCCTCTCCTGGCTCTTCCACCCTTGACCAGCTCCTTTGGCCTCTGTGGCTTCTTCCCTCCACAGTGTCACAGGAGGATTCACACCAGTACTCTACATTAGAGAGGTTTCATGGTTATAATTTTAGAGGGAAATGGCATCTTGTTTTATATGCATTTCTTTAACAACTAAGTTCAAACACTTTCTTTATGCACATACTGGCCATTTAGATTGTAACTTATATTTGTGCCCTTAATGATTTCTTAAGCCATCATAGAACAAAGACAACTGTGGCTTAACTTTCAGAATTTATGCAGCTTATTGTCATTTTAAGCATTTGTTCCACTTTTCCAAAAATTTAATGTTTTTGCCTCTCTGGGGAGTTGGAGAAGGGACATGAGTTCTTACAAGTACACTTCTTGGAAGGCCTAAAGGAGTGACAGAAAACAACAAGGCTATGGCAAAATGCAAAGAATCACTGTTATTCAGAGTCATGTACAGCATTGCAATACCAGCTTTCTGTATGTGAATTGGCGGATACTAGGATCCTGGACAATGTTAATATTGGTGAAATTGGGGGGACATTAGAACCCTCCTGTTCCTGTAGAGTTGAGACCAGTTCCTCCATCAGACAGCAACCCAGTACAAAGAACGCCCAGACCCCAGGACCCAGCAATTCTACTTCCTAGAATATGTCGTGAAGAAATTCTTAGCAATACCGGAGCCACTGGGCACGTTCACTGCAGTGTTAGGGTGGTGCTGGGAGCTGGAGGCCATGCAGCGGCCCATCCCAGAAGACTGGGGAGTGGAAAATGGAGGGTGCACTCCATGGGGACCAGGCAGCAGTTATAAGCCCTAGGGCACTGAGGGTGAACCTTATAGAGCTTTCAGTGATACAAACAGCCCACTGCGGCACACGTGCCATAGGTTCTCCAGCACTGCCCTGGGGTGTGCACACAGACAGTGATACACAGACAGTGATGGGGGTAGGTCTGAAAAATGCACACTGAAAAAGATCAAAAAACAAGATGCAGAATCTACCACAATACCATTTGCATAAATATCAAAGAACACATGGTTTTCAGGAATTTTTTTTTTTTTTTTGTGGGTACCAGGGGGTCGACCTCAGGACCTCGCGCGTCAGCAGGCGCCCGTGCCGCTGAGCGATATCACCGGCCCCTTTTTCGTATGTGGGTTCCGGGAGTCGAACTCGGGCCCTCGCGCTTGCCGGGCAGGCGCTTAAGCCGCTGAGCCATCTCACCGGCCCTTCAGGAATGTTTTTTAAATAAAAAATATACTTCAGTACATTGCAATGTTTGCCTGAAGGGAGAAGGGAAGAGAAGGGCAAGAGAGTAAAAAGGAGCGGCTACATGAGAGATGCCAACGACACAGCATGTCATGAACCGAAGGGTACCATTAATTCATCTGCAGGCAGGCCCGAAGGGAGCAAAGGAGAAAGGAAAGCCCCACACTGGCCCAAGGTGGACAGCCTCGGCCCTGGCGGTGTGGGCTGGTCAGGACCGTGGAGAGCTGCCCCTTGCCACCGCCCCAGGCCTGCTACTCCTTTCTGTCCTCTGCCCTGCACTGACTCTCTTCTTTGTATTTTTCTTTCCAGTGTCTTCTCTGCCCTCTTCCTCATGCTCTCCCTCCTTCTTCGATCACCTGACTCCCCTTTCTTTTTGCCAGAGCCTCGCCTCTGCGGTCTCTCCACCACCCTGGCTCTCCCCGGCTCCCCCCACCCCGGTCCTTCCCCTCCCCGCCCCACGCCTCCCCTGATCCAACATCACCCTCTGTGCCCTGCACTAACTGATGTTAACCTTCTCTCTTCCTCACGGCTGGCAGGCCCGCAGGTTTGAGCTCTGTTTCTGTCACTTCCCACCTCATCTCTTCTCTGCTTCACCCCATTGCCTTCCTCCATGCCCACCGCATCCCCCACCCTCCCGTTGGTCCTGTGGGGCCCGGGGCCCAGGCCTGGCCCAGCCTTTGCAGACTGAACGCAGCTGCCCTCTCCCCATCCTCGCTCCCCAGCCCGGGGGACAGGGAGCGAGAGTAGGAAGAGGAGGAGGAGGAGGAGGCAGCGGCCCAGGGTAAGTGACCGCCCCATGGCCGGGGACCCATGGAGGACAGAACCCAGCAGGGGAATCTGCCAGGGGAAAGAGTCCCAAGACCCAGTGCCTGAGAGGGAGAGGAGGGCCACCCTAGAATGAATGAGGCCAAGGCCCTCAAGAGGCAGGAAGAAGATCCCCCACAAGATGGGCCAAAATTGTCTGTTCAGCCAGGCCACCCTGAGCCGGGGTGGGTAGAAGAGAATCAACCTGCTTGCTGGTGCTAACTTGGGACATTCCTGTCCTGCCATCGGCCCTGTCACACCCCACATTTAAGATGAAGTATACACTATCAGACCTATGCCATTAGACTGGAAGTGTCCAGCCTGGCCCACCACGGTGTGGCCTTCAGGGAAACCCTCAGGGCTTTCCAGCTGCCAAGACCTTCCTTTATCCTTGATCTCCCTAAAACATAAGCAGTTTTAAAACTGTGATGAAATACACATAAAATTTACCATCTTCACCATTTTTAAGTGGACAGTTCTGTAGTTCTAAAGACATCCACACTGTTGTGGAATACAAGATTTTCTTTGGTTGTTTTGTTTTGTTTTGTTTTGTACTGGGATCAAAATATTCCCAGTCCTTAGTGTCACTAAATTGCCCCGGAAGGACTCAGACTTGCAATCCTCCTGCCTCAGCCTCCCTCACTGCTCAGATTACAGGCATGCACCCCTGCACCTGGCTTGGAATACAAGCATTTTATGAACAAAATTACAAAGCATCGTCTGTGTGCCAGGCACCATCCTAAGCACTGTATAAGTGGAACCCACTTAATTTTTCTAATCCTCAAAATAGCCCTACAGGGTAGGTACCGTAATTTCCTCCTTTACACAGGAGGAAACCAAGGGGCAAAGAGGTTAAAGCTGTCATCAGAGGTCACGGGCTAGTAAGCACTATGCAGGGGCAGAGCGATGTGCTTGTGCCAGTGGCTGCAGCCCATCCCAGCCACAAATCCCATGGGGGTCCATGGGGGACTCTTGCTCTCTGTAGGGATTGGGAGGCTAGGCTAGGAACAACTTGGGAGGCCCAGATTTTAGGGGTTTCCTCTCAAGCTGAAGCTGACCTGCTTGGTCCACAGGGTCTGTAATGGTGAAGTCCCCCCTGAACCGGGAGTTGGTTGCCACCTATGAGGTCACGCTCTCAGTGACTGACAACGCCAGCGACCTACCAGAGCGCTCTGTCAGCGTGCCAAATGGTAAGGGTCTCCTGTGCCAGTTTCTCATTGGTCACTGGGAGCCAGTGGGTGGGGCCTGAGGCACACCCAGGCCTGGCCCCCGCAGTGCAGTGGGACTCAGGACTCGGCTGCAAGGGCTGCAGGGAGTCAGGCCAAACTAGGGACATGGAAGGTGGCAGCCACAGTGGGTCTAGGGTGTCAGTGTCTCTCAAATTATGTGTCATTGGAGCCCATCTGGGGGGGGGAGGAGGCTCAGGAGAAGCTGGAAGAGGTTGAGAAAGGACAGGTTGACAGAGACTTAGGTCAGAATCCAGCTGTCAGATTTGGTAACCAGGTTGTGACAGGAACCTCATGATCTGAGCGGAAGCGTGGTTCAGCAGAGAACGAGGAAAGGTGACTCGAGACCACAGGTGCTGCCACCTTGGGGTAAGGTACTGTGATCAAGGAGAGCCAGTCAGCTGCTGCATCTGTCTGCAGCTTGGGGCATGCATGGCAGGCATGCTGGGGGGCAGAGAGGGGACAGCAGGGTTGGGGTGGCCTCCAGGGACCTCTGCCATGGATGAGAACAGCTGCTGTGGTGAGGAGATATCAGCGGGTATCAGCAGATATCAGCCATTTATCTTCACGATTCAGAAGCCCAAGTTTTCTGGAGAGAAGGGCAGACTCTCATTGCTCTTGTGTCCCCAGGCCCAGGTTGTCTGTGTCTCAGGGATGAGGCAGATGGGCTATAGAAGGCCAAGTCATGGGAAAGGTCTCTGAGACCTTCTCAGTCCTCTCCCAGCTAGCAGTTAGGAACCCGAGGTTTGGTGAGGGCACCCAGCCGGCTGCTAGAACCCAGCCGCTTCCCCTTGTGGAAGGGTCCGTGACCAGACCAGCGGTGTGGATCAATCCTCACGCAGTCCCAGGAAGGCCACGACATGCTGCCACCTACTCCCAGCCCTGCCACATCCCTGGCACTGACCCTCACCCTTGCCTGGCCTGCAGCCAAGCTGACAGTCAACATCCTGGACGTCAATGACAACACGCCACAGTTCAAGCCCTTCGGGATCACCTACTACACAGAGCGGATCCTGGAGGGGGCCACCCTGGGTACCACCCTCATTGCCGTGGCAGCCGTGGACCCCGACAAGGGCCTCAATGGGCTGATCACCTACAGCCTGCTGGACCTTGTGCCCCCCGGCTATGTCCAGCTGGAAGACCCCTCAGCAGGTAAGTGGGAAATCTGTCAGAGGAGGGTCAGGGATGTGTGTCGCCTGCTTAGCCTCTAGGCAGGACTGTGGCTTGCTTCCTGCTGCTGGGTTGGCCCCTTGGCAGGCTGGGCCGGATCCAAAATGGCCAATGTGCCATTCACTCCCAGACACACAAAGTAGTGGAAAGGATGGAGTGCCCCGTCCTGTTTGTGATGGAAGCCCCTGAGGTGTCTGCTGGAACCGGGGCTACCGTCCCAAGCTCCTACCATTAGTATCCCTTGGGAGCAGGAAAACCAAGGAAGGGGCTCAGAGGAGGCGTGGGGGTTGCTGTGAGACACCTCTTCTCCTCTCTCTGAGGAGAGCACCCAGATGCCAGTTCTGCTCAGCCCTTGGCCTGCCACAGGCCAGCGCTGCAAGCCCCACCTCCTTAAGGGGCTACACCCACCTCTCAGTGCCCCAGATCTTTTTCCTCATGCTTTGGAGAGCTGCCATGAATGTGGAGTGGCCAAAATGGCAGCCGGTGCCTCTGTGTTTCAGGAAAGGTCATTGCCAACCGGACGGTGGACTATGAGGAGGTCCATTGGCTCAACTTTACTGTGAGGGCCTCAGACAATGGGTCCCCACCACGGGCTGCAGAGATCCCCGTCTACCTGGAGATTGTGGACATCAATGACAATAACCCCATTTTTGACCAGTCCTTCTACCAGGTCAGTGGCCAGGCTGACAGGCTGGGTAGGACCTGGGCCTGTTCCTTGAGTCTGTGCCTGCTCCACTCCTGCCTGCCAGCCCCTAAGCCCCTGGAGTGCCCAACGGCAAGCAGCCTGGTGCCCTGGTTCAGCACATCAGCAAGCCCCTAGGGCAAGGTGTGGCCTTGGGAGCTGACTGCGGGCTCTCTCTCCAGGAGGCCATCTTAGAAGATGTGCCTGTGGGCACAGTCATCCTGACGGTCACTGCGACTGATGCAGACTCGGGCAATTTCGCCCTCATTGAGTACAGCCTCAGGGATGGGGAAGGCAAGTTTGCCATCAACCCCACTACGGTAAGTGGTGATGGGCGTGGCCTGGGGTGTGAAAACACCAAGTATTGATTGCATCACCACCTTGATCCTGGGTCCCCCACCTGGACATCTGGCTTCAGAGGTGCTTCAGCCAAGTCAGCAAACTCTCTTCTTGGAACCCCGGACATGCTGTAGACTGTGGCCTTCCTGTCCTAGTAGATACAGGAGGAAGTGGCCAAAGTCCTTGGGAGCTAGCCCTTGGTGAGACAAAACTTCTGCAATGTGTCTTTTGGTGACCAAGAAACTTTTGAGACTGTCAAGAGAGAGACGTGAGAAGCTCTGCAGAAAGTGGGCACAGTGTTTGAGTGCCTACTGTATGCACAGCCCTACTCTCACTGCTGAGAGAGGGAAGACACCCCGAAGGGTGGATCCCTGTGTTCCTGTGAATCTCAGACCTAGGGGCGCAGGAGTTCAGGAGAAAAGATGGGCCATGGCTTCAAATGTCAAAGCTGCTATTTGCAGCATGGCGGGGACAGAGGCCTGGGGCAATCCTTCAGCAGGGCCTTCCCCAGTGGCTGCAGCTGGAACTGGGCTTCCCTTCCCGCTGCCCTTCTGTCCATCTCCCCTGGCATTCTGCCCTTCCAGTGGAGCTAACTCCTGCCTGGTGTGAGCAGTCATACGTGGCTCCTGGCCCGGCACTGAGGACAGTGACTATTTTTGGAATACCTGCTCTATGGCAGCTCTGTCAGGCAGTTGGCACAAGCCTCAGCTGGTTACCCATCTCAGGTAGACTGGGTGGCGAGGTCAAGAACCACTAGAACGGGGCTGCCACTGGGGTCCATGGGACTGCTCAGGGGGCAGGGGCTTTTGTTCAGCATTGTATCTCCAGGGCTCAAAACACTGTTGGGCCATAATTGATTCTCAATAAATATCTTGACTGGATGATGGACCTGAAGCCACCCTCCCTCACTAGGGTGACATCTATGTGCTGTCCTCCCTGGACCGAGAGAAGAAGGACCAGTATATCCTGACCGCCTTGGCCAAAGACAACCCTGGGGATGTGGCCAGCAACCGTCGAGAAAACTCAGTGCAGGTGAGGGGTGCCAGCCTGGCCTGGTGACGCCAGGGCCAGGGCTTGTGGTGGCAGTAAGCAGTGCCCATAGACAGTGACTGCTGTGAACAGAAACAGCCACTGAGTCCCCTCAAAGATGTGGTGGCAAGAAGGAGAAAGAAGAAGCTGCCTGGGTGGGTTATAGTGGCTGTGACTTAGGAAGAAAGGGATTCTGGGAGAGCTCTCTTTGTGCCACACTGCTGTGCAGGCAGCTAAACACACCCAGCTGTGACCCAGGTAAATCCTGGAGCTCTGTGTGCCCCAGTGTCTCCAGCTCCTCCTACCAGAAGGAACAGTCCAATAACCAAACAGAATTATAAAGCTGTCACTTTTATTTATGACTTTTCAAGGATATAAATGAGAGCTCAAACTCCAGTCCCTTTCCAGTCCAGTTCTGGTGTCCACACTGTGCCTCTGAGGCCAGTGTCTTACCTTCTGAGCTCTCTGTCCCCTTCCCTACCGAAAATCCCAGAACCAGCCATGGTGGTACATGCCTGTAATTCTGGCACTCAGGAGGCTGAGGCAGGAGGATGGCTGCAAGTTTAAAGCCAGCCTGGGCTACATAGTGAGTTTAGGCCAGCCTGAACTGCATAGCAAGACCCTGTCTCAAAAAAAAAAAAAAAATGCAGAGCAAAAATCAATCCTGGATGCTTTGCTGTCTCTTTATTCTTCTCCTTAATTATGCAAAGGAAACTCTCCAGAAGGGATTGGGGGGTTGCTGAGTGGACCCAGACAGATCTTCTTGTGTAGGTACAGGGACAGAGCTGGGAGCATCATGCTCCTGATTTTTGGCCTTGACTTCGGCCTTGACCCACGCCCCAGGTGGTGATCCAAGTGCTAGATGTCAACGACTGCCGGCCCCAGTTCTCCAAGCCCCAGTTCAGCACAAGCGTGTATGAGAATGAGCCGGCAGGCACCTCCGTCATCACCATGCTGGCCACTGACCAGGACGAGGGCTCCAATGGGGAGCTGTCCTACTCACTCGAGGGCCCCGGCATGGGTATGTAGCCCACCTGGATGCCTAGAGTGATGCGAGGCTGGAGGGAGCAGGGTGCCTTGCCCACAGCCCCAGACAAAGAGCATGAGGAGGGTCAGGAAGTTGGTCTCAGCCAGAGCCACACCCTGTTCTCCTGCCCCACCCACCAGAGGCCTTCCACATGGACACGGACTCAGGCCTGGTGACCACACAGCGCCCACTGCAGTCCTACGAGAGGTTCAACCTGACCGTGGTGGCCACAGATGGTGGGGAGCCCCCACTCTGGGGCACCGCCATGCTCCTGGTGGAGGTCATCGACGTCAATGACAACCGCCCTGTCTTTGTGCGCCCACCCAACGGCACCATCCTGCACCTCAGAGAGGTAATCCTGGCACTAGGGCCTCCTGCTCTCCGACATCCCCTTCCCTCCTCCAGCTTCTGTGTCCTGCAGTCAAAGCCCGGCACAGTGGAAGGCCCTTCCTTGTCAGGGTGGGGAAACTGAGGCCAGACAGGGGCAGACTTGTATAGCGCCACATGGAGCAGTATTGAACAGTGGTTAGCAGTGTGGGCCGTGTTAGCAAAAGATCTTGGGTTCAAGCGTAAGTTGATTGCTTACCAGCTAAACGAACTTGAATAAGTAACTTCTCCAAATCTGTTTTTTATCTGCAAATGGGACTAATAATAGCAAATGCCCTGTCCCTAGATGTCTACCAAGAAGGACAGTCATGCCTGTACCCACTTCCACCGTGCTTGTCTCAAAATAAACATCCGGCCAGCACTCCTGCTGACACCCACATGCAGGCAGCCAGGCTGGGGTCAGCGTCAGTAACCAGCAGATGAAGTGGCTGGGGTTCTGGGGTCTCTCCAATTCTGCTTTCATCCCTTGGTCTAAATTGCTGTAGAAAGCCACGGGAAGTCACTTTTCATCTCCTGCTCTTCCTCTTCCTCCTGAAACTCTGGCCCAAAATGCCTCTTGGTGGTGCAGTCAGGATATCTGAATTGCTCTTTGCCCCCTCCAAATTCAGCAAGTCTCCACATCTCAGGATGCTAAGACCATGTTGCCACTTTGTCTCCTCTTTGAGGCCCCATGGGAACAAATTCTCCCAGGGCTGAGCTCCAGGAAACGTGCCCTGCTGCCCTCCCATCTGTGGTGACGGAGTGGTCCTCTTCGCTCTGCCCGCTAGGAAGCTCAGAGTACCCTGTCCACCTTGAGTGACCTCGCAGAGACTGAGGCACACACTTTACCCTCAGCTTCCATCTTCTTGCCAACAGCTAGTTTTCATTATCCTAATTTTTTAACTTGTTCAGTCTCATTCCAATTTCTATATTCTTGTCAGTTGCTTCAGATCTTTCTTGTGAAACGAAACAGTGTGTAAATTAATAATAATCTAGTTCTTTTCCACACCAAAGGCCCCATTTAGTAAGTTTTCCCCTTCAAGGGTTCCGTATTTGGGAAGATTTATGTGCCCTGAACAACCAGCGTTTATAAAGTAATGATCTATTTGTCATTCCACTTTTTGTTAATTAGATGGAACTGCCATTTGGAACTTCTGATTGTCATGATAAATTACATAAGCATTAAAGCCGTGCAGAGCTGATAATTTTTCAACTAAAAGTGAAGAAATGTGCTTTTCTTCCTTTGCCCTGGGCAGCCTTATCATGAGTTGCTGTGTGATTCATTAAGTTTTTGGCGCTTAGGCCTAACTCGGGGAATTCAGGAGCGTAGGCTCAGGTTAAGTACCAGGTCCAAGTTCCACGGTGAGTCGGTAACAATCTCTAGCCACCAAATCACGCTGAGTGTCCTCCATTTTCTGGCTCCCCTACTGGACAGGTGGTGCTGTTTGGAGACACCGAGATTTCTATGATTAGGGTGGCAGAGGGAGCAAGACAGACACAGGACAAAGGGCCACTGTGGCCTCGGTTTGGGGATTCCTTCTGCCGATTCCCCTATGGTTCAGCATGCAGGGGGATGGCGTGAGTCCCTGGGCAGGTGGTCACCAGGGAGGCTTGAAGCATGTGGATTTCAGAGTGGACTGACTGTTGGTGGCCAGTGGAGTTGGCTTGAGGAGGGGGGAAACAGGTAGCAGAGGCTCAGAGTCCCTGAGACCCCCGCCCTGGAGTGGCAAGGACTTTTGGCGAGGATAGGAGAAATGGCAAGAGCTCCCTCAGGGCTGGGAGCTGGGTCTCCCTCAGCTGTCCGGGCACCTCCCTCCCTGTCCTCCCCTGCAGGAGATTCCTCCGCACTCCAATGTGTACGAGGTCTACGCCACAGACAAGGATGAGGGCCTCAATGGGGCGGTGCGCTACAGCTTCCTGAAGACAGCAGGCAACCGCGACTGGGAGTTCTTCACCATCGACCCCATCAGCGGCCTCATCCAGACGGCACAGCGCCTGGACCGCGAGAAGCAGGCGGTGTACAGCGTAAGGCCGGGCTGGGCAGGAACATCTGGGGGGGACCCACCCCAGGGAGTTGGGGACTGCACACCTGGGCTCCAAGCCCCCTCCCCACCCTTTCGCTCTGCTCTCCTCCACCCCAGCTCATCTTGGTGGCCAGCGACCTGGGCCAGCCGGTGCCCTATGAGACCATGCAGCCGCTGCAGGTGGCCCTGGAAGACATCGACGACAATGAACCACTCTTCGTGAGGCCTCCTGTGAGCCAGCCCATACCCTGCACTGGTCACACCCACACAGGGATTCCCTGCCTGCACACACACCTTACACACGCTCCCCTGTGCACAGTGCCCTAAAACATATTGGTTACGCGTGGGAAACACCTGTCTGCATGCGCTTCGCATGAGGACCACTAATCACCGAGCAGCTGTGCTTTATTTGCTCTGCTGAGGCACGACCCACTAGTCACGAAGAGCAGACACAAATGACTGGCTTGTGGAGCTGGTACTTGTATTGGTGTGTGTGTGTGTGGGTGTGTGTGGGTGTACATGTTTGCACATACATACACCAGTCATGAAAATGAGCTCAGATTTATTGAACTTTGTCCTCTTGGACTGTCACATGCCTGGATGTGTGCACGAGAGTGTGTAGGTGCCCCCGTTGCTTAAGCGCTCATTCGGGGGCCAGGGATGCTGCTGAGAGTGTGCCAAGCCCAGCCCCATCCTCGCAGACGTCACCACTGGGCAGTAAACTCCCACAGCCCCTACAAAGCCACTGGCCCAAGCACTCTAGTGGGAGTGGCAAGCTCCCTGTGGCCTCTGATGACAGTGTCCTCCTCCACCTGCAGAAAGGCAGCCCCCAGTACCAGCTGCTGACAGTGCCTGAGCACTCACCCCGTGGCACCCTCGTGGGCAACGTGACAGGCGCCGTGGATGCCGATGAGGGCTCCAATGCCATTGTGTACTACTTCATTGCAGGTGGGGCCTGATGGAGAAAGCGCCCTGCCTGCCCTGTGGCTGGAGATGCCCACTGAGCTTGGCCCTCACCCCACATCATGTGCCCCCTGTAGCTGGTAACGAAGAGAAGAACTTCCATCTGCAGCCTGATGGGCGCTTGCTGGTGCTGCAGGACCTGGACCGGGAGCGGGAAGCTGTCTTCTCCTTCATTGTCAAGGCCTCCAGCAACCGCAGCTGGACGCCACCCCGCGGACCTGCCCCAGCCCTCGACCTGGTCACCGACCTCACCCTGCAGGAGGTGCGCGTGGTGCTAGAGGACATCAACGACCAGCCACCACGCTTCACCAAGGCAGAGTACACTGCAGGTGCAGAGGCCAGAGCCGGGGCATGGGGCGTGGGGGGCTCCTCCCCGCCACTCACGCTGCCCCTATCTGTTCCTGCAGGGGTGGCCACTGATGCCAAGGTGGGCTCAGAGCTCATCCAGGTGCTGGCTCTGGACGCAGACATCGGTAACAACAGCCTTGTGTTCTACGGCATCCTGGCCATCCACTACTTCCGGGCCCTCGCCAATGACTCGGAGGACGTGGGCCAGGTCTTCACCATGGGTAGGAGCCTGGCCACACACGGGGGGCTCTAGCCAGGACCTCGCGGTCACTGTGTGGACTGTAGCCTGGAGGACATGGGTCTGTGTGAGCACCACAGGATGTGGTGGCCTCCAGCCAGCCATGTCAGCCCATCTGTCTGTCCATCTCCGCCAACCCATCCTCTAATCCACCTGTGCCTCTATCTCCCCACCTGCTCTTTCCTGTATTCTTCTCATCTGTTATTCACCCATCCATCCATCCATCCATCATCCATCCTTCTATCTTCCTGTTCTCCTTTCCATCATATCACCATCTTTCCACCTGTGCCTCCTCCCTCTCGTGTGCCAGGTGGGAACACACACTTACAGATATGCACATTTGCCATGCACTGGCCGTGTGCCTGGCTGAGACTGGGGCAGTTCCAGGAGGTGTCTCTATCCATTACCTTCCCCCTGTGTTCAACAGACCCCTTGTCCGTGTGCTAGTCTTAAACACCAGGAAGATTCCCTGATCTGGCACTCAGGGCTCACCAGATCTTCCTCCCAGCCCCTCTCCACAAGCCCCCTGCAGCCCTCAGTGTTTAGCTAAGCAGAACCAGCCGCTGTTCCCTCAGCCAGCTCTGTCCCGTCCACCCTGGGCCTTTGACCTCTCTGCTTTTGTGTCCTGGAATGCTTCCCTGAACCTGTCCCTGCCTTCAGATACACCTCCCCAGTCCTTCAAAGTCTAGTTCCTGTGCCGGCTCCTCCCATTATACCACCAGACACTGTCAAAAGGTTATACAAAGACACTATACTAAAGACACTGCTAAAGGTTATACAGTCAGAAAGGAGCAGATCTGAACCCAGGTCTACTGTTTTTAAGAGAAGTCTATGCTGGCTGGGCATGGTGGTACATGCCTGTAATCCCAGAAGTCAGGACGTTGAGGCAGGGGGATCACCAGGTGCTTGAGGACCACCTGGGCTACATAGTGAGCTTAAGGCCAGCCTGAACTACATAATGAGATCCAGGGAAGGTGGTGGGGACCATGTTGTATCACCTCTGGTCACCCCCATATTGTGTGGAATTCTGAAGTACATGTGTATGAGAGACATTAAAAGGGCTTGGAAGTGGCCCTGGCCCATCAGCATGGGACATCAGAGTCATAAACTTGTCATCTTTGGGCCAGAACAATCCACAGTTTTATTTTAATATGCAATGTTTTAATTAAAACTTAGGCAATAGTTAAAAATGAGGGAATAGCCGGGGATATAGCTCAGTGGCACAACGCCTGCTTGGCAAGCGCGAGGTCATGAGTTTGATTCCTAGTACCCCCCCAAAAAAAGAGGGAATTTCACCAAGAATGGTGATGTGTGATTTCCCTAGCAGAGCGCAGCTCTGGTGGCATGGGCTGCACACTGTGACAGTACTCAGGGTCGCTGCCCCTTTGGATGGGCATTGTTCTCACTCAGCTATCACCTTTCCTGCTGCTGAGCCCTGTGGGTGTTTGTGCCACCTCCCCCGGTATCCCCACACCCTTAGGGCCCTTGCCCCTTCCGGGAAGGAGGGACAGGAAGGACCGGGGGGTCCCTGAGCTGTGTCCCACTCTTGGCTCCTCCTTCAGGGAGTGTGGATGGCATCCTGCGCACCTTTGACCTCTTCATGGCCTACAGCCCTGGCTACTTTGTAGTGGACATTGTGGCCCAAGACCTGGCAGGCCACAACGACACGGCCATCATCGGCATCTACATCCTGAGGGATGACCAGCGTGTGAAGATTGTCATTAATGAGATCCCTGACCACGTGCGGGGCTTCGAGGAGGAGTTTATCCGCCTGCTATCCAACATCACTGGTGCCATCGTCAACACGGACGATGTGCAGGTGGCCCAGGGACCAACCTTGGAACTAGGGGCAGTGGAAGGAGAAGAGGGACCAGGCTACAAGGAGAGGGGTGTGGTGGTGAGGTCAGGGGCACGAAAGAGGGTATGTGCCTCCTCGGCTTCTGCAGCATGGCTCTGAGGACCTTCTCCCAGGTCTTTAGGCCTCAGTTTCCTCATTTGTAAACTGGGCCTGATAATAGCGCTTGTGTGTGGATGAACCAACTGGCGCCACATTTGGTCCCCAGTGAGCACTGAGTAGTGCTAGGTCTACTGCAGGGCAGGGCCTCAGGGGTTCCGGGAGAAGCCTTCCCCACCCCGGCCCCTGTCCTGGTGGCCACACTCCCAATGTCCCTTCTCTCCTAGTTCCATGTGGACAAGAAGGGGCGAGTGAACTTCGCACAGACAGAGCTGCTCATCCATGTGGTGAACCGTGACACCAACCGCATCCTGGATGTGGACCGGTGGGTGGGGCCTGTCCTTGGCATTGGGTAGGGGACCCACCAAGGAGGCCCAGACACCATCAGCATTCCTCTGAGTCTTACTCTCCCTGCGTGTGAATGGGAGTATGCCCATCTGTGAGGACTGAATGGGACCTGGGTGAAGGCCTGGGGCCCGTGGAAACCACCACGCTGTCCTAGCTGGGTGGGCTTTCCTCCTGCACAGCTTCAGGGAGAGGGTGAATTCTGGGGGTCGGAGCAGGCAGGCAGCAGGTACCAATCATCGTCAGGCTTGACCGCTGTGGGCTCTTGGGTGATGGCTGAGCTGGAAGCTGAGCCCTGCCGCTCATTCAGGGTGATCCAGATGATCGACGAGAACAAGGAACAGCTGCGGAATCTTTTCCGGAACTACAATGTCCTGGATGTGCAGCCTGCCATCTCCGTCCGGCTGCCTGATGACATGTCCGCCCTGCAGGTACCCACGGCACTGCCCTCCCTGGGGTCCGGGCTCCGCCCCAGAGCCCACCTGCTGATGCCCGGTCTGCTCACCCCACAGATGGCGATCATCGTGCTGGCCATCCTCCTCTTCCTGGCGGCCATGCTGTTCATCCTCATGAACTGGTACTACAGGACTGTGTGAGTGTCCCCGCCCCGGCCCAACCCAGGGCTGAGGCTGTGCTCCTGGACTGAATGGCGCAGAGGCAGGCAGGGCCACCAGCCTGAGCTGCAAGCCCAGCCACCTCGCAACGCCTGTCTCTGCTTCTCCCCAGACACAAGAGGAAGCTCAAAGCCATTGTGGCAGGTTCGGCAGGTGAGTGTGGGCTGCAGTGGTGGGGCAGGGGGCGGGCAAGATGCCCCTGCTGGCTGCACCTCTCCTTTCCCCTCCACACCCCAGCCCTTCTCCCTGCAGGGAACCGCGGCTTCATCGACATCATGGACATGCCCAACACCAACAAGTACTCCTTCGATGGGTGAGTGGGCTCCTGACCATGTGGCCCAAGTCCCCAGCAGCCTCCAGGTCCTGGGGAAACCTGAGGTGTGGGCGCCCCCTGGTGGCCAAGCCACCCCTCTCTCCCCTCCTGGGAAACTGCTTACAGAACTGCACCCCCAAGGCCTGTTGGGCCTCCATTCCAGTGGGGCACAGACTTTGGGCACTGGGTGGAAGGTGAGGCAGGGTGAAACCTCCATGCCAAAGCTATCCAGACTCATATGGTCCTGGCTCTAGCAGGCTCCTAGAGTGGAGTTTGCACCCACAGATGCCATCGGCAAGGAACTATCCAGTTCTGAGGGCATCTGTCCACTCCAGCCCTCCCTCTTTGCCAACTCTATTCCACGCCCTGCCACCCAACTGCAGAGCCAACCCCGTGTGGCTGGATCCCTTCTGCCGGAACCTGGAGCTGGCGGCCCAGGCCGAGCACGAGGATGACCTGCCCGAGAACCTGAGTGAGATTGCGGACCTGTGGAACAACAGCCCCACCCGTACCCATGTGAGCCAAGCCAGGGCGGGGCTGGGCCAGTGTTGGGGAGGACTAGGGGAGGGGCAGTTTCTTGCCACCTCTGGCCAAGGAGCTGGGACCTCCGGGAGTGGGCCCCTATCTGGCGTGTGTGCGCAGGTGTGCTCTGCCCCAGCCAATGTGTCCTCTGCCCAGGGAACCTTTGGGCGTGAACCAGCAGCAGTCAAGCCTGACGATGACCAGTACCTGCGGGCAGCCATCCAGGAGTACGACAACATTGCCAAGCTGGGCCAGATCATTCGCGAGGGGCCTATCAAGGTGAGCCCTCTCTGGAGGCTCCTGTCCCAGCCCCTGGCTGAAGGTGGACCCCATTCCCAAGAGTGCATCAACTAGACCTACCCAGATGAGGCCAGCTCAGCAGGGCCTAGAGGCCTGGGCACTGAAGCTGAGGGTGGCGCCAGCCTGCAGTGGCCCAGAGGCCAGGGCTCTGAGCCCACATGGTCCCTGGCTGGCTGCTGTCACCAGGCTCCTGATCCTCTGCCCTAGAACCCCAAGCCTGTGCACCTGCCTCCCATGGGAGCAAGGGGTAGAGCCGATGGCCTTGGTGGGATTAACCCTCTCCCTCCCCCAGGGCTCACTGCTGAAGGTGGTCCTGGAGGATTACCTGCGGCTCAAAAAGCTCTTTGCACAGCGGATGGTGCAAAAAGCCTCCTCCTGCCATTCTTCCATCTCCGAGGTAGCTGCGGGCAGGCGGGAGCTGTGTGCTGTGCCCCATTTCTGGGGATGCTCTCTTGCTCTCCTGCCACCCTTCTTGGTGTTCTGAGCTCAGCAGCCAGGGCCAAAGACTACTGTGTGTGGGTCCAGGAAGGGGTTTCTCAGGGATGGGGTAGCTCAGAGGCAGTGCTTCTCAGATTCCAGGAGCCCCAAATACTTTTGAGGGCGGACGTCACTCTTAGGAAACTGGCTGTCAGGGTCAGTGGGGCCTGTGGGTGTGCCTAAAGCAATGTCAATGTTTACCAAAATGCTGAGAGCCCAGCGCTCGAGCTTAAGGCAGGATTGCTGGGTGTTCGAGGCCAGCCTGAGCTACTAGAAAAATCGTCTCAAAAAAAAAAAAAAAAAAAAAAAAAAATTCCAGCTGGGTGTATACTGTATAAAGTGCTGAGTTCTGAACACATCCTGTGTCCCCTTCCACTTCTCCTGAGGACATTTTACCTGGACATGACCGTAGTTGGTCATGCTTTTTGGCCAGCTTGGTTACAAACCCAGATACAGCTGTGCCACAGGATTATTAAGAGCAAAGTGAGCATATGAAAATAAGATTTTCGGGCCGGGGATATAGCTCAGTGGTACAGTGCCTGCCTGGCAAGTGTAAGGTCAAGTTCGATTCCTGGTACCAAAAAAATAATAAAATAAAAAAATAAAAATAAAAATTTTCACAGAGAAAGCCCATATTCCCGAGAACACACGGTAGCACCTTAAGTGTCCATGGTTCCCCTCTGCAGCCAGCCTGAAGGTGGTCCTGAGGACTACCTGCAGCAGGGTGGGCGGCAGGCAGGGATGTTCTTTGTGTGAAGTAGGGAGGAAGCAGGTGCACAGCCAATAAGACTCTGGGGCCACCCATCTGCTCACCCCTTGGGCACGGCCCTGAGCCTGTGGGGGTTCCTGAGCCACTGGGAGGTCCTGGTCTCTTGCAGCTGATCCAGACTGAGCTGGATGAGGAGCCGGGGGACCACAGCCCGGGCCAGGGCAGCCTGCACTTCCGCCACAAGCCACCCATGGAGCTCAAGGGGCCAGATGGGATCCACGTGGTGCACGGCAGCACAGGCACACTACTGGCCACCGACCTCAACAGCCTGCCCGAGGATGACCAGAAGGGCCTGGGCCGCTCACTGGAGACACTGACCACTGCAGAGGCCACCACCTTTGAGCGCAATGCCCGCACAGAGTCCGCCAAATCCACGCCCCTGCACAAGCTCCGAGACGTGATCATGGAGAGCCCCCTGGAGATTACGGAGCTGTGACTGCCGGGGCACCGCGCTGGTGTAAGCAGCAGCTCGTCCAGGCCAGAAGTTGGGGCCAGCTCTACATGGATGGCCTTGGGTCAGCCCTGATGGCCCGCACAGCTGCTCACACAGATTCAACTCTGCCAGATGTTCATTAGCATCCGATCTCTACCTTCATAAGATGTTATTTTTTTATGAAAATCGAACAAAAATGCTAAGTGTTTAAGGACATGGTGAGAAGGATCACTGGAGGCCCAAGAGTCTGAGGACCAGCTCTGCTGAGCGAGAGGCCAAGGAGGCCCTTCCCTCTCCGCTCCACCCAAGTCCACCCGGCCACCCTGGAGCAGGAGCCCAGCAGCACTCGCACTGGCCTGCCACAGCCACCATGATTCACGTCCCACCACTTGCCTGCCACCTCCCTAGACGTCCAGGTGCAGGCTGTGAGTGACCCCTGCCCTCCACCCACACAGCCAAGGTCAATGGCAACAGGCAAGCATTCTCCATTTCACTGGCTTCCCCAATGTGCCCAGCTTATAAAGAGAAATGACTGGCATTCCCTTGGGTTTTGAATGTAGAGTGTTTGTGTGTATTCCTTTTTAAAATTATTCCCTCAATACTTCCCCCTTGGTTTTGTTGAACTGGTACTCACTGAAAGTTTCTGGAATGGTCTGTTTAAAAAGAAAACTAACTCACAAGGACCCAGCAATACACTGGCTCTGGTAAACCACTGTGTGCTAGCTTTGAGCTGTTCCCCGAACCCCCAGGGTACCCCCAACCCCAGGGCTTCACTTTCCTGGCCAGGACAGCCCATGGGTGCAGAGCTGTCATGAAACACTCAGGCCTGGATCTGGTTAACAGAACTTTATTGTTAAATCACAGAAACTTTAGTGCAAAACAAATGAAAATCACTAAGTCCATTTAATAGCAAGTGGCTGGCTTACTAGCTTTGTTTGCAGCCTCCCAGCAACCAGAATGGAAGAGAAGCTTCAGGGGCCAAATAGGCAGCAGCCAAGACCCAGCCAGTACCCACACTGCAGGTGCCTCAGCTTGTCACCCTTTATCAGGCAGAGGCTTAGGAGCTTGTCATCCACATGGATTTGAAAGGGAAGGAGGACAAGGGCATGCCGAGCACAAGGCAGGGCCCTGGCAGCCACAGACACATGAGCAGACAGACAGTGGTCAAAACCGTGCAAAGGCCTCACAAAAGCCAGGCCCATAGGCCCTGTACAGAGCCAGCAGGTTATGGTCAGGCAATTGCCCCTCCCCCGCCCCCCCAGAACCCCAAATGAGGCATCCACACGAAAAGACAGGAAAGAAGAATCAAAGGTTGACCCAGGACAACAAACCTGGGTCACTGGGACAGTGTCCCACCAGTGTCCTCTGAGCCACCAGCAGCTACTCCCAAACTCTGTGCTATTGTGCTGAGAATTATGTTACTTTCAAAGCCTAATTATTCTGAGCTTCTAATCTTTCATATGAAACTGCCTTTGTCTGGCAGCGGGAAGGGAGGACAGTCCCTCTGTAGGGTAGGAGGTGACCCCACAGCCTGACTACCTCTCAGGGCTTGGAAGAAGGTCCAAGCCAGCACTGAGAACTCCTCCCCCAGCAGGTGTCATGAGAGGGCAGCTGAGACCTCGGGCCCAGTGTGTCCTCAACCTTCCAGCATACCAAGGACACTGAAAGCGGCTATAGTGCCTCCCATGTGACAGCAATGCTACAGTGAGGGAGAGTGGGGTCAAGGGAAGGAACCTAGTTTGTAAAAAAGTCATACAGATCCGTGTGTTCATTACCCCAGACACACAAGGAGGAAAGGATGCTACAGTTCCGGCAGGAAGTATGCTCTAGTTCCACACGTGACGTCTGCAATGCTCGACAGCCTGGTGGAAGAGAGGGAACCGAGTTCAGGCTTCAGATGACAAACTGTTTTCCTGGCCCATTAGTGTATCACACATGACCCAAAAATAGGACCAGTTATCTTCCCCTACGTCTCCTGGTACCAGATGCTGAGGACCCAGGATGACTTCTCTAAAAAGGGAGATGTGGCCAGAGCTTTGGGGACTCTCCAGATGGACCCCCACAAGCAGGGTCCAGGGCCTCTTCACCACTCACACCAGCCCCAGCCTGCTGCTGCTTGGCTGCACAGGGCCAGACCCCATCCAACAGCCAGGGTATGGGCCTCTCTGTCCCTCCCTGCAGTGGCCACAATGACTAATCTCCTGATGGGGTCACAAGGAACCCCAGGGAGGAAGGAAAAGTTGCGCAAAGGAATGTTAAGTAATATTTGGCCTTTTCCAGGCCCAAAGTCCCCACCCAGGAAAGCAGCATCAGTCACCCCCAACTGGTGGCTGCACACCCAGGACCACCACAGCACCAGGGAGCTGCTGGCCAGGTCTGACACTGCAGGCCGTGCCACTGGAGAAGTGCTCCACCTGACCAGGTGACGATTCAGGCTGGGCCCCAGCAAGGCCAAGTGTGCTGCAGGGGTGCAAGAGGACTCGTTCTGCGTTGAGTCCCAGGGCTCTGTGCAATCCCTGGTGTGACCCCATGCAAACCTGACACTGTCACAGGGAACTGGAGCAGGAAAGCAGAAATATCCACCTGCTTCACTCCCCAGACCAGAGTGCAGTCAGCTCTGCCTTCACTGGGCAGGCCTGAGTGGGCCTCAGTTTCCTGCCTACAGGAAGGCATGGTGGAAGCTGACTCCTGGGCTCGGGAGTGGGGCGGGATCACCCCTACTCACGTTGCACTGCGCTGCTGTCTCCATGTTGTGGCACCAGTAGCTGGGGCCCCACACACACTTCTCAGTTCCCAGGAGAAACTTCCGGGCAGAATGGCAGGCCCCAATTTTCTGTATAGCCAAAAAAAAAAGGGGAAGAATTAGAGCCACCTGATCCCTTTCAGAGCTGAGGCTAACAGCTTCCAGAAGCATCTGGAATCAAAGCACCCAGACCACCAGAACTGCCGCAGAGAGCAGGGGCCCAGAGGCCCAGCGCCCTGCCTTCCTGGCTCCTCACACTCTTGGGAGCCATCCAGGCAGGGCAGGCACTCCCAGGTGACAGTGCCAGGGGCGCGGGCACCCGCCTGAGGCTTACCAAGCACACGAAGGACGGGTCCATGACCTCCACGAGGATTTCTACCAACAAGGGCTCATACTGGCTCACAAACTCATCACACTGCCAAGGAAAACAGAGACACATGTCCAGGTCTAGGTGTGTCTGAGAACAGCAGGGCCACAACAGGCCAGGCAGGCACTGGGCGCTCTACCACACCCCTGCCATTCCAGGCCACCCATGCCCTGCCTGGCCTCAGTAGCTCAGGCCCTCTGCTCCTTGTGAGCCAAGAAGTCACTGTGAAGCAAACACCCTGGACCTCAGGCCTGGGGCGGCAACAGCCACTGGCCCTCAGCCTCCAATAGGGGGCAGTGCAGCAAGCAACCCAGCCTCCATACCTGCTTCTGGTAGGGGTCAGGCAGGAAGCTGCAGCCTTTCTCCAGCGCATTCAGGATCTCCTGCTTGGTGCTGTTTTTCTCCAGATTGTGCTCCAGGTAGCTGACCAGCTTCTTGCACACCTCACAGAAGCCACCGTCCTTTAGTGGAGTCACACGTGCTACACACCAGGGCACAGGGCTTAGTGCTGACAGGGTCATACCAGACCCCAGGGGGTGCCCGCTCCCTTGCTGCGCCCTGGACTCACCAGGCGGCATGTGTTGTCTGCGCAGCACAGGCAGCTTGGGCTGGCCGAGGTGGCCCTTGCTGAACATGCAGAGGTGGAGCTCGGTGCACACCAGCTCGGGGCTCACCTCCTGCAGGAGGAGCGACACGATGGAGCTGCCGTACGTGTCCACCATCTCCTGGCACACCTCTGACACAGACTCAGGCAACACTGAGCACACACTATCCAAAGCGTGGGTGATTTTTTCCTGAAACACACCATAAGAGGATCCTGCTGACAGGAGGCTGGGCAGGGGTGGGAAAGACCGGCAAACAGTGAGGTACCTTCCCCTCCCCCAGAAAACCCCACAGCAACAAGCAGAGTGAAGGCAGCCTTGCCCACCGCTAGCCTATGGGGACCCATGGGTGGAAAGTGCCCTCTACAAGCCAGGACCGGGCTGTGCATGTTCTCAGCCTGGGGTGGAGTGTAGCTCAGCAGTAAAGCACTTGCCTAGCAAGTGCCAGGATCTGGGTTCCATCCCCAGAACCACAAAAAAAACAGAAAGGGCCAAAATCCCCCTCTCCCACCAGGGCCTTCTGACTCCGGGGCACAAGCATAGGCGCCCCCTTCGAGGAGGGCAGTGTACCTCAGTACTGTTGTTGTCAATCAACTCGACCACTTTCTTCACCACGTATTCGCATGCCTTGCACATGACAGTCTCGTGGGCCCGGACCAGCTCCTGCTGTTGAAAAGGCAGAGGATATTTTAATGCTGGGACACATGCCCTTGGGTCCTGCTCCCCTAAGGCAGGGGACACAGGAACTGGGGCAACTTAGTATCACACCAAGGGTCACTGCCTACTGGATCCAAAATTATGCGTGGCTCCCTCCCAATCACCAGGTTCAATTCCTGATTGTTTGCTGCACGGTGAGGAACCATCCCTTTTCTAAATCCCCCCCACCCCGCTCCCTAGCTCCACACCCCCTCAAGAAAACCCCAGTAATTCACACTTCAGGAGGAAGCAATTGCCCCCCCTCCCCACTTGCTCCACACCCTGAGGAGCTGCCCAATTGTGTTCAGTCAGACTCATTTCTAAGTCACTCTGTGTTCATAGATAGCAGAGCAAGAACGGAATGAGATTCAGCATCCATCTACTATTTAGAAGTCAGAGTCATAAACACTTTTCAGATCTGTTCTCAACTTTCCCAAGTCCCATTAGCACCTACGACTGCTGTTCTAGAACCTACCTTTAACAGAGCTACACTGTTAGGAAGAACTTTCTGTGACAGTGCAAGTACTCTCGACCCCTACTATCCAGGGCAGGAGGTGCCAGCCACACGTCTACCAAGCATTAAAATGCAGCTGGTGTAACTAACCAAGGAATGGAAGCTTTCATCGTGCTCCACTTATAACACAAGCTGTGACTCTCCACCACGTTCTCCAGCCATGAGCTCGGCAGGCAGGGTGGGCTGGGGCCTCAGGCACCTCTGGGGCAGGAAGCAGTGCCCCCTCACTCCACCTGACCTCTCAGCCCTCCCTGTGTCCACACACACTGCGTGTGAGGGAGACAGGAGACAGCAGTTGGTCCAGTGCCTCAGACATTCTAGAACAGGAAGTGTCTGTGCCATGTGCTAAGGCATCAGATGGGTCAGGCTCTGCAGGGGCAGGATGCCAGGCCCCGGGGCACAAGGACATCACTTACTCACCCAACCCTCGAACACTGACTGAAGAGCTGAACACAGCTCATTACGGGATGGAGCAGCAGGCTCATTCCCAAGGAAGGAGATCTAGGAAACGGCATGTACACCCGCACACATGCCCCAGGCCCCAGGAAGGGCGTTCAGGAAGAAGTCTGTGTGAAAGGTGAGGCTGCAGCTGGGCACTTGAATGGTCTGCTGCAAAACCTAAGAAATGAAATGCGTTCCCCACAGCTCAGGGCGGGGGCAGCACAGTTATGGAGGGTACCCACACCGTACCCAGGGCCTCGAACGCCAAGACCTTTAAGAGCCAGTCAGGGAACCCAAAAAACCGTGTGACTCATAGGCTGTGACACAACATGGAGGGGCAGGGTGCTGCACAGCCCTAGCCAGTGCACAATCAGGACACCAAGTACCTCAAGGGGCTCCGCCAGCTCCAGGGCAGGGAGGACCTTCTCAGTGGCCACTCTGGCTGGGACCAGAGTCTGCATGGGCACTTCCTTGACCTCAACACAGAACCCGACCAGCACGCAGATCTCCCTGGGTTGCTGGAGAAAGCACAGAGCCACGGTCAGACACAGCCCACACCCAGTGTCCCCCAGCACCCCCAGGGCCCAAGGTCAGGTGCTGGGACACATCCCGGACCCCTTCCCCGACCCAGCCTGACAGGGATGCCAGATTCAACTGAAAGGCCTCGTGTCCAGTGACAGAGCACAGAGACATGAGAAATGCTGGCTTTTTAAAAAACCACATTCTGTGTTCATAACCACACAGGGTACCCACGAGAGCCCATCCCCCAAGGGATGAATCACTTCGATCACAAGTTCTTCAGACTGATCCCTCTCACCACCCAGTCAGCCAGCCACAGAGAAGGACAAGGTTCAGACATCTTGACCTTCACACTGTGAAGGCCTCCAATGAGCCAAGTCCACAGACCCTGTGTGCTGTGTGACCCATATGTGGTGCGCGGGGCCTGCAGCTCTGGCTCCCACCACCATGGCCAAAGGCAGCAGGACCAGGGCTGCTAAACCCTCAGCCTGTTAAGGCAGGAGGGCTCGACTACTGCTATGGCTCATCTTGTACTATCCAAAATTAAACATGGCTGAGGGATGGACTGGGAAAAGCACAGCCCAAATCCTGTGTCTCTGGCACAACTTAAGAAGGGGCAGGGGTCATAAGGCTGAAGATAGAGCGAGCTTTTGAAGGAGGCCAAGATTCAGGAAACCTAGAAATTCAGGCACCTCATCTAAGTCCTCTCCCATCAAGACTTTAAATTGCCTTCTGAGCATCTATAACTCCAATCCTGGAGATAGATGCCAGTGCTCAGGACAGCCCCCAGAGAGCACTGGCTCCCCAGCATCCCGCAGATCCCAAAGGATCCCAAGCCGAGAGGGCCAGAAGCCACAATCAAGAGTGTTGCCAATTCTCTGTACCCACCACAGGGGAACCATGCTGGCTGTTTGCAGCTAATGTGCTCATGCAGCAGAAGCGTTTCTGCAGTAAGAGGACAGCACTGAACGCATGCAATGCTCACCCAAGGGTGACAGACACAAGGTGCCTGCAAGCCGGGCTTCCACTACAGGGAGCTGGGCCGCCAATGGCCCCCGTAACCACACTGGTGGCTGCACATGGGCATTCAGACCCAGGTGCAGTGCTCTGCTGGCCTCATTTCCCACCCCTTGAAGGAGAGGTCAGACACCCAACACCTCAAGTGCTACATCTCAGGGGAAGGATGACCGGGAGAGACAGGGAACCCTCCTTTCGCAATCATTCCTGGTATCTGTCAGAGCGGACCCGCCAAACCAGGGACAGGGGACGGGGAGCAAAATAAATAGGAGAAGCAGCAAGTATCACTACTAAAAGCAAATTCTCCATCACATACCTGGTCCTGCTGTTGAACAAAAAAACAGGAAATCGGAGATGAAAATAAGAGAAAGGAAAGGACATAAAAGTTAAGAAACATTAAAACAATCGAGCAGTTAACCAGGCGTAGGAATGTCACAGAAGTTAAGGGAAACGCTCTGGCAGTCTGGTACCCACAAGCCACCTTGCTCCCACTAATGACACTGTCCCCTCCATCCCACACTATCACCATCCCAGAACACACACACTGGGGTCCCCAGGGAGGCCACCCAGGAAGAGTCTCCATGCCCAACCCTACCAGACCTTCCCCGGTCTCAGGGCAATCTACCCGTGGGCAAACGCTCGCCCAGAGGGCGGATCCTGCGTCAGTGTTCCACACTGAGGGAGAAACAGAGACGTCCACAGTGTGTGGCTACAGGGATGTTCACCATTTCAAGGACAAATCTGAGAACAATCTAACCCTCCAGCCCCAGGGAACTGGTTATAGCAAACATGTCTCACCCACTCTGTGAAGTGATATGCAGCCACATAAAAATCACTTGTGCAAAAATATCTACTGATCAACTGCATGCAGTCTGTAAAGTATATATAAAAGATGGTCCCACTGATGTTTTGTGAAACCCCCAGCTGATTTTTGGTATGGGAAGTACCCCTATTTTCAAAACATTTCTACACTGCAGTTAAAAGTGAGAAAATACTGAAGTTAGCTAGAAGGAAGCGCTAGTTCATGAGGTCAAGTCACATCAAAGGCTTATTGGGCCCCACTCCAAGCATGCCCTGTAAACTGCCTCTCAATGTTTTCACAACAAGGCAGGGTGGCAGCCACAATAAATGCCTGTGTGGATGGGCTACCATAGGCAAAAGGACCCGCCGGAAATGGCAGGCTTTGTGGGTCACAAGGTCTGGGTTCCAGTGACCTGAGTGCTGAGGGCACACAGATGGATGTTACTGGGTTCCAGGAAAACTTTATCATGAAACAGGTGACAGGCAGTATGAGGACCTCTGTGTTAAGAGAACAAACTTGGTCGTGTATGTCAGTATCAACGCAGACAATCGGTGTAACAGGGAGGAAAAGTGCCCCCCCACAGGTTAGCGCTAAGGAAACAATGCCTGCCATGGGCCAGGATGCTGCAGACCAGCCAGCTGTGCCCACCAGCTCTGGACACGGAGGAACTGGCCCCTTCCTGTGACCAACGCTTCTCCCACCGCTAACAATGCCTCCTGCCAGCCAGCAGCAGCAGATACCAGTGCAGAGTTAGGGCTGGAGCAGCTCCCCCCTTCCAGGCAGGACTTCCCTGCTCTGCTCTGAACTCAGGCTGCACCACTCTCTGGCCTGGTGTATTTAGAGGGCAGCCTGCTTCTGCGGGCCCCAGGGTTAAAGCCGGACACGCAACATGATGACAACTGCATGTGTGCAGACGAACAGGGCACAGGCAACACAGCCCCAGAATCGGCCTTCCTGGCAGGGACAAGGACCAGACTGAGTGGAGAGTCTGCTGGCCAAAGGGGTGTGTCTGGGTCCGATTCAGTATGCTCAAGGCGGAAAGGGGAAGCTAAACCATGTAATGTGCAGAGTTCCTGGAAATGACAACATTTAGAGCCAGAACGCTAACAAGGGCTCCCAGCCACCTACCATATGCATCATCATTTGGACGGCGACTTCAGAATACTGGCTGACATAGTTCTTGCACTGGAGGAGAGAAACAGGTTGTTTGCTAAATACTACAACACACACCCAAGAAACCAAACCAGCATTTCCAACAGTGCCAACTACTATCAAGAAAATTTCCTAGACTTTTGTAAATGTCTGCTCTGAGCAACAATAAAAGAAGCCAGGCATGATAGTGCATGCCTATATTCACAGCACTTGGGAGGCAGAAGCAGGAGGATCAATGTAAGTTCAAGAACAGCCTGGGCTACATAGTGAGTTCAAGGCCAGCCTGAACTACACAGTGAAACCCTGTCTTAAAAAACCAAAGGTAGGGGCCGGTGATATAGCTCAGCGGCATACGCGCCTGCCTGGCAAGTGCGAGGTCCTGAGTTCGACTCCTGGTACCCGCATGTATTAAAAAAAACAAACAAACTCAAAAATAAACAGCAGCACAGGAAGTACCGGATGCTTCCTCCATCCTCCACTCCCATCTCCAGAGCCCAGAGCTCCCTGGCCCCAAACATCCCCAAGGCACTAGAGATGCCGCTCACCATGTCCGCCAAGCCAGGCCCCAGGCGGTCACACTCCTCCTTGGCGTGTTCCACCAAGCCCTGGACAAAGGTGGAGTTGGTCCTCACAGCAGTCTGGATGTCGGTCACCATCTGGACACAGTCCTGGCAGACGTCTCCGCTGGCCTGCAGGAAGGGCAGTTAGGCGGTGGCACTGCAGCCAAGAGGACCAGGCTGGACACCTACCCAGTGCCAAGTGCGGGGAAACTGACTACGCAGCTCCTAGTGGGCAGCACAGGCTCTGAAGCGCTGATGAGTCTGCAATCACTGGGTGCTCGCTGCAGGGGAGGGTGGCTCAGCAGTGGAACAAGTGCTCACTCAGCACACAGGGCCCTGGGATCCACCCCAGCAGCAAAACAAACGAGAAAAAAGGTGGACGTCTTTGTGTATTTTAAATATCCCATTCTTTAGCAATGGCATGGAGACGTGGTGGTACACGCTTATAATCCCAGCATGAGGGAGGCTGAGGCAGGAGCATCACCATGCGAGGCCAGCTTGGGCTACATAGTGAGTTCAAGGCTGACCTGGACTACATAGCAAGAACCTGTCTCAAGAAAAAAAAAGTGGGAGGAACTGCTATATGGTTTAATAAACCCAAAGGCAGTCATGTACCGGCAGAGATGGGCAGAGGCACCCCTTGGTTCCGGAAGCACAGGCCTGCATGCACCTCCCCATCTCCTGTCCAGCGTGCAGGCACACACCCAGACTCACCACTGTCCCCACATCACCAGGCTCCTACCCACTCCACCGCGGTCCTCACCTTTGGCTGGGGTTGGCTTTGGGGGCCATCCTGAGGGTATAGGAGGAGGGGGATGTTGGCCATGAAGGGCGCTACCACCTCGGGCAGGTCGGCCTCCGGGATCCTGTTGGCCTCAAGCTGCTTCTGGCGGTTCAGCTCCGCCAAGTGCCTCTGAAGAGACTCGCAGAGGCTGAGGGCAGCGCACACCTCGCCAGGATTGCTCTGGGGAAGAAAGACGCGGCTGAGTCCCCTCCCCACAGGAGCACAAAACGGGCCACCCTGTGCCTGTGAATCAGCCTCTCTCCTCAAACCCTTAAAAAGAAACAGCTAGCTGGGCACGGTGGTGCATACCGGTAATCCTGACTACTTGGGAAGCTGAGCCAGGAGGTCCCAAGTTCAAGGCCTGCCTGCACAAGTTAGTGAGTCCCTGTCTCAAAATAAAAAATATAAAGGTCTGGGGGTGGGGTCCAATGGAAGAATACTTGCCTAGCATGTCAGAGGTCCCAAGTTCCATTCCCAGGACTGCAGAAAAAAAGTAAGCACAACAACTTGGTTGTGCAAATTCAAACTTCTCAATATACTTGGATAGCACAGGAAAACTAGTCTAGGTGTCCAACGACACGGCGGCCTCCAGGCTCACCCCAAGCTCTTCCTTCGAGGAAAAGAGCATGGGGGAGGGGAGAGTCCGGGACTCTAAGCTACGGACCCACGAGCTCTGCCACCTCCCAGAGACCAGGAGATGCCCCAACACTCCCCTTTCCTGTCATTCCCCTCACTCGTCCTCCACAGTGGAATATCCATGTGTCCACCTCCCCTGCTCCTGTCTCTCCTCACAGGGCCATAACCTCTGGGGTGTCCTCCCTGTGTCCTCTGTGGTGGCTCCCAGCCCCAGGAGCTAAGGGATCCCCTTGAGAAGTGTACCTGGAGGCCTGTCACCCCACTCCCTGTCACTTCCACAGGTTTCACTGCCCTTGAACACAGCCTCACAGGCCTCCTCACCAACACCTTGGTCCTGTCCCGGACACTCCTGCCCGGCCGGCCCCACCACTGCTTACACATCTCTCCTCCCCAGGCCGCTCCAGATGAGGGCCTGGCCCACACTGACACCAGACCGAGAGCCAGGCGCCCCTGCAGCTCACCCCAAGCTCACCCCCGAATGACCCCTGAACTGTGACTCAGAGACATGGGGCCACTTGCTTGTTCACTGTCTCCTCACTGGGGCTCAGTGACATGAGTCACCCAACTGGCATCTGCGAACACACTCAGGGAACGTCAGGCCTTCAGCAACTCTCCCCACCCCTGTGCTGGGGCCTCACCCACAGCACCCCAGCAAGGTACTGGAGGACTCTGTGTGCCACAGCGACCCTCAACAGAGCCACATGAGGAGCTGCAGAACCTCAAAGCTGTGAACACGCTTCCACTTCCAACCTGCAGCAGATGGTGACCTCCTGGAGGAAGAGCCCACTCCCCATCACCTACCGCTTCCCCTTTAATCATGTCCAGGATGACAGGCAGGTAGGAGTCCACCACCTCCTTGCACGAGGATGACAGGTTGGGTTTCGGGAGCCAGTCACAGACCTTCTCCAGGTTAGAGAGGATCTCCTCCTGCAGGGGACCACCAGGGGACACAGGCAAGGGTCAGAACCAGTAAGGGCTTCCTCCCTGCAGGGACTGAGAGCAGGGGCCCTCTGAGACTCCCAGAAAGTGCAAGCCCACAAAACAGTCAGTCCTCAGGGAAAAGGAGAGCAGAGAGCCAGGCATGGTGGCACATATTTGTAACCCCATCCACCTGGGAGGCCGAGGCAGGAGGATGGCAAGTTCTAGGCCAGTCTGGGCAATTTACCCTGTCTCAACAAAAAAATTTTTTAAGATAGTAGAGAGTTCTTGATAACCTAGATCTCTACCAGCAAAAACAGGCAAAAAAAAAAAAAAAAAAAAAAATCAGACACGAAAATTCAAAATGAAGCTGGGCATGGTTGCACACACTTATAATCCCAGCACGAGGCAGGCTGAGCCAGGAGCATCACCATGCGAGGCCAGCCTGGGCCACACAGTGAGTTCAAGGCCTGCCTGAACTACATAGTGAGACCCTATCTCAAAAAAAAAAAAAAAAAATCAAAATGAAGACCCTCCGACCTGTGGCCTCACAGACACAAGGAATTCCAAGCAGAGAAAGCAAAGGTGATAGCCACGCACTTCCTCACGTTAACGGCATGCAACATAAAATCCTCAATGTTATGAGCATTTCATATTTGGGCCAGAGGTCAGCAAATTAGTCCCTTCAGCTGGTTTTTGTACAGCCTAGAGTGAACAATACTTTCTAAAAAGGCTATGTGATGGGGCCAGGGATATAGCTCAGCGGCACAGCATGTGCCTGGCAAGCATGAGGTCCTGAGTTTGATTCCTGATACCAAAAAAAAAAAAAAGACTGTGTGATGGAGACAGTATATGGCAGTTCCCAGCTGTACAGATGTTGGCAGTCCTGGCCTGGTCACAATTCTCTCGCCCCAAGTTAGAGCTGTCCCAGGAACCAAGGCACTGGGCCTTGGCCACAGCGACCCACCATAGCAGCTCACCTCGGTGCCATTGTCTTTCAGCAGGTCACCCGCCGCAGTGACCACCTGTTTGCATATGTCGCATGGGAGGGATTTCTAAAATGAAACACAAGGGAGACAGATCTGTGCTTGTGGGACACCACTCACATTCCACATAGCTGCGGACCCCGCGGCCCCTCCCCGCTCTTATCTGCCCCATGCAGGGATCAAGGCCAGTCCCACGTTCTGTTCTGGTGCCCGCCTCCACGAGGAGTATGGGACACCAGGGGAGGTCAGATGTGACTGTGAGACAGCTGACCCTTTCCTGTCCCCCTGTGGGGTGCACAATCAGGCGCCTGGGCTGCGTGTGGTGCCTGAGGGAGCAGCTCAGGGAGGCAATGTAAGGTACTAGTACAGGTCCGAGTGGGTGGCTCAGGGAGTCAGCGTCAGCCAGTCACTGGCCTTGATCAGTAGATTGCAGGCACTTGCTCGCAGGCAGTGCTGTGTGCACATCAGGGACACTCCCCAAAGCCAGCCTCCTGATAAGGCTGGGTGCCACCCAGGGTAGGAGCCCTGGAAACTCCAGCTGGTGCTTGCAGCCCTTGGGCAGGCCAATATACACGCTCCCTTCTGGGTATAAACTGACTTCTGCCCTGTAATGGTTGATACACTGCATCAACTCGGGAAGTCTAGAAGTTTAACTGAGTCAGCAGGAGACAGGGTTCTCACTTTGTAAAGATCCTCATCCTGTGCAAGAGGAGGGCAGGGAGACGGTGTGAGTGCTACACTGCCCTGGGGGGTGATAGCCTGCTCACAATGCAAGGGAGGAAAAGAGGCTTGACACCGCCCCCCCCCCCCCGCCTTTGCTCTTATTGCTTTTGCTGTCTTCTGCTGGGGAGAAATGTTGCCCCTGAGCCACGCCACCCTGCCTTGCAGCCAGCTGATTATGGACTAAAACCTCTACAAACTGTGAGCTAAATAAAATTTCCTTCTTTAATTTAGGGCTTCAGGTATTTTCACCCAGCAATGAGAGAAGAGTAACTAAGAAACACCCCTATGAGAGGGGGTGAGCCTGTCGGGATGAGGCAAGGGACACCTGCGAAGTTGGCAGCACACAGGGAAACCAAAGGGAACCTTCAGACCGAGGCAGGCTGACACTGTGTGGGGCCATAACAAGAGTAAGCTTGAGCCACAAGACCAGTCAAGAAAGTCCTCAAGCCAAGCCTGGGGAAGCACAACCACAACCCAGCACTCAGAAGGCCGAGGCAGGAAGATTGCAAGACCAGCCTGAAATATATACTGAGACCCTGTTTCAAAAACAAAAACAAAAACAAAACAAAACAAAAAACCAGTAAGAAACAAAGTCCTCACATCCTCATTCAGTATACATTCAACTTGGAAAAAGGAGTCAGTATTCAAATCAAGACTGAATACAAATCAGAAACTGAATGTAATAGTAGTTATGGCCACAGAAGGCAATTTTCCAGGAATTTAGAAACTATCTGCTGAAAGAGCAGCATTGTTTAATCAAGTTTTCTTCTCTTACTGAAGGTGTACAAAATCAAAACTTAAACTGCACTCTGTCAAACACAGCCCAGAGCGAGCCAGGAGCTTATCTGCTTCCTGCTAGGGTTGGCAGAGCTTGGATCAAGGGGCTTCAGGATGCGCTGGGAATGTACACTGTTGCTGAGGCCCTCGTTATTATCCTGTATGTAATATCTTCAGATGAAAACCAGTGGTATCTTTCCCCAGTGTGCCTACAGCTGGAAACTGTCAATAACGAGCTAGGGGTGGTGGCACACACCTGCCTGTACTCCCAGCACCGGGGAGGCTGAGGCAGGAGGATTGCTGTGAGTTCAACACCAACCTGGGCTACATGGTGAGCTCAAGACCAGCCTGCGGTACATAGTGAGACCCTATCTCAAAAAACCAAAAAAAAAAAAACAAAAACAAAAAACCCAAAAGGCTCAGTAGCTCCTGAGCGCTAGGGTCTCAATCAGTGGTCTGCCTTATCTGGAAGGGGTGAAGAAGGCTCTCAAAACACGTGGCAGGTGGGGCCTGGAGACTGCCCCTGAAGGCAGGGCATAGAGGTCCTCATCCTATCTTTGCCACCAACAGCCAGGTGTCCTGGGTGGTGAAAGGGCCACACCCACCACACAGTGACAACAAGGAGCAGAGAGACAGGCTAGAAAGCATGCTGCAGCCAGGCCAGGCTCACCACCATGGGCTTGCTCCACACAGTCTGCCGGCAGTGCCGCACCGCCCCACAGTCGGCTGCCGTCTTCAGGTCCTGGCACAGTACCCCTGAGCCTCCGGAGCATTTTCTCAGGTCTGCAACGGGGCTGGCAAGAGCTGGAAGGAAAAGCAGTGTGAGGGGGGCACTCTCCACAGAGGGGTGCGTTGTGCTTCTTTCCCAGGGCAAGGACCGGCCCTGGCCTGGCCCCTCCCAGCCTACAAAATATAAACCTCACGGCATCAAAAAGTGGGGCTGTCGGGTCACAGAGCTGGAGGGAACTCATGGATGTGGTTCGTTTTACCCGCTCCAGCTATCTCCAACATTCCTGGGATCAGGGAGTACCAGGTCTTCGAATCCTTATAACCTGAAGTTTCCATAAGTAATGAAAGCAATCACAGGGAAAAAAATCTGATAATTTAAATAAAGACTGCTACTTCTGTCAAATGAAGAACTGAGAATGAAATGTAGTTTTGTTTTTTTTTTTAAACCAAACCTGTAAACCAAAACACCAAGATGCGTGTTTTTATTACATCAAACAAGGACTTTTTTCCCCCCAGTACTGGGGATTGATCCCAGGACCTTCCCACCAAGCTACATACCCAATTTTTTTTTTTTTTTTTTTACTTTGAGACAGTATCTCACTAAGTCACTAATTGTCCAGGCTGGGTTTGGACTTTGCGATCCTCCTGCCTCAGCCTCCTAGAGTGTGGAAATTACAAGTGTGAGCACCACAGCCAAGTGGAGAGGTTCACATTCCCTCTGTAAATTATGGTGAAGTCAGGATCTCACTAAGTCACTGATTTGCCCAGGCTGGGCTGGAACTTTCCACCCTCCTGCCTTAGCCTCCCAAAGTGCTGGGATTACAGGCGTGTGCTGTCACACCTGGCAAGATGTTCACATTCTAAATTTTTAAATTTTTTCACATTGTAATTTTTATATTTAAATATAATTTTTTCTCTTGTTACTTTGAAATCTTACAGCTTGTTAGAGGGAATAACACTCCCAAATGGGGCAGAGACCACAAGCTGCTCCCCTATATCCATTCACCTCCTCTTTCACACGGACAGAACTGTCTAATGAAACACCTGGCTGCTGAGATTGAATGACCACAGTTCCCTGTATTTTCTGTAGCAGGGTCTGGCCACAAGACTACAACCTGGACTACTGTAACATGCCACAACAGCCCACACTGGCTGTGTTTCTCAGATGCAGCACGTAACTTTTTACCTTTGTTCTCGCCCTCTTTTTCTATCTACTCGGTCCAAGCCAGTTTCTCTCCTACTCTTCATTTTTTGTTCTCTTGAATAAACTTTACCACTGCATTTTTTAAGAAAGGCCACAACCTGGCTGACAGGATGTAAGCAGAGGTCATCACTTCTTCCTTCAAACTTGGATGTGGCTGGAACCTCATCGGCCATCTCAGACCATGAAGAAAAGGGCTAGACCGCAAAGATGCAGGACACAGAGGCAGAAAAGCCTGGGTCTGTGAGCACTTCTAGGAGCGCAGCCACCACTGGACTACCTGGCTCCTGAATTTCCTGTGATTACTAACAGTTTTAGGTTCTTTTGTTTTTGTTTTTTAAGTTAATGGTCTTTTTTTTTTTTTTTTAATGTGGGTACTGGAAGTCAAACTCAGGACCTCGTACTTGCAAGCAGGCGCTTAAGCCACTGAGCGATATCACCGGCCCTTTTTTTCCTTTATGTGGGTACCAGGAGTCGAACTCAGGACCTCACGCTTGCCAGGCAGGCACTTATGCTACTGAGCTATCGCACTGGCCCGTTAATGGTCTTTTTATTAGGGAAAAAAGACTAGCACTTACAACTTAGAGTGGACGTGAATTGTAATTTCTCTAACAGTAGTGCTGTTGGTCGTGCTGAAGTCCACAGCCGCAGCCTACTCTGCCGGCTCCAAGTCATGGCTCAGAAAGTTTTAAAAACAGAGTCCAAAGATGCTCCCTTGTAGAAGACTTCTTAAAAATTTGTGTGAGTGTGACAGCCTGACACCTATTTCACTTTAGTACAATGCAGACATCGCTAAACCAACATATATGGGCGTGCCATCCCGGTGTGTTACTGTCACCATGGGTCAGGGCACAGGGAAGTACAAGAGGACCGTCCTTCCACTGGGGCTACATCTCAGCAGCTTAACCTTCAGCCATTTTCTGCACAGCACCCTGAGGTAAATCAATTTTAAATGTGCCTGTTTTCAGTAAACCAGCCATGACAATTTATACTAACAAATTAAACTCAAACCCATCTGAATGGGTTTTGAATTCTTTACTTTATTTTTAGATTTTAATACAAATGCTTGGTTGTGCTCAATTGTCGAGCTGCACACGTGAAAAACTAGCCGGCCCAAACAGTGTATTAATCATCAGGAACTTTAAGGAGTCCACTAAGTGCTTCCTTATCATTAAGGTAGTACAAGTATTCATATTGTAAAACTGATGTGTAACTTCACCTTTAGGGGACAGGACCACCAACCAATACATGCAGATTCTGCGTCAGGTACTTCTGCCATTCAGTTTTCCTATATAGAATATAAACAGAATGAATAAACGAACTTTTTCTTTTTTCAAGAGGTAAGTAAAAGGTTCAATTTGATTCTTCTAGAGGAAGGAAAAGTAGTTGAAAGTAGGTGTTCATTTTGCAGTTATCTGTACAAATGCTCCATAGTTGACTTATCCATTTCCATCAGTATCTGCTTCTCTGATCATTTCATCTACTTCATCTGTTAGTTTTTTCCTCCTAAGTTTGTTGTGACGTGACGTAGTTCTGCTGCACTGATGAAACCATTTCCATCCTTGTCAAAGACTCGGAATGCCTCACGGATTTCTTCACTATCTGTATCTTTCATTTTTCTAGCCATCGTAGTCAAAAATTTGGGGCAGTTAATGGTGCCATTACCATCAGCATTCCCTTCGTTGATTGTACCCTGCAGTTCAGCTTCTACTGGGTTTGACCCCAGTGACCTTATGACAGTTCCTAGGTCCTTTGTTGTGATGGTGCAGTCACCATCTTTTCTCGAATAGGGAGAAAGCTTCCTTAAATTCAATAATCTGTTCTTCAGTCAGCTGACAGCCATAGTGCGATGAAGGGAGGAAGCAGACCGAGCGTGGGTGGAAGTGCCAGCACAAGCTGTGACGGTGGGGTGCCTCCACTTCAACTGTTCAGGCGAGGTGTGCTGCCCCAGCCCCCCCCACTGGAGTAATGGCACCCCGCCCACAAGACTCCCAGCACCACTACAAACAAACAGTTCTTAAACCAGGTGTGGTGGTGCATGGTTTTATAGTAGAATCCCAGCACTATGGAGGCTGAGGCAGGAGGATTGTTTTGAGTTCAAGGCCAGCCTGGGGTACCTAGTGAGTTCAAGGTCAGCCTCAACTACATAGTGAGACCCTGTCTCAAACAAACAAACAAACAAACAAACAAACAAACGAACAGTTCTATCAGATTTAAACCACTATTATCTGAAGTCTCTGCTGTTCGCAGTCAACCTAATATATGTGCACAATCAACTATGTCGTCCACCAGAATGGTCTTGAAATGATGAGTCTGTACAAAGGATCTCTCCATGGAGGGTGCAGAAAAGCCATGTACACAATGTCATTGTCAAAGATTTTCAAAAACAGCCCCAGTGTGAAGCGGGCCTCTTCTTGAACACATATCTTAGGCTCCTTTTGTTAGACCCGTCTCATTACTTTAGCCACACAACATGTGCTTGTCCTCTTAATCACTTTAGGCAGCATATGCTAAATACTGAGTCTAGTCACGGAAAGATAACAGAAAACGCACGCAGCCTCCCATGAGACAGGCACAGCATAAATTCCACAGCGCGCTGCATCTGCTGCCTGGTAATGCAACACCATAGCAACAAGGGTTGCTAGGAAACTAGCAGGATAATGCCAGGAGAGGCAGCATCTACCCCAAGCCCCTGCACTCGCACACTTCTCAAGGGAATCCAGCACCTCCCTCCCCTAGAGCAGGAGGCAATGGAAACACTCGACGCTGACTACTCTGAACAACTGTTGTCACAAACACCTGACGGCAAAGAGCACCTGTCTCTACAGAATCAAGCTTTTAGAAAACATTCTCCACAACAGAATAAAAACTCCCCATTTTATTTTTCAGAATAGTGTACACTCAGAGGTAGCCTGCCTGGATCTCAAGAAAGGAATCCAAATCAGTGATGCCACCACAGGGTACGCCAGGGGATCCAGCTGTGCAGGAGGCTGGGCAGGATGATCCCAAGTTCAAGGCCAGCCTGGGCTGCTTAGTGAAACCACGTCTCACCATATAATTTCTGAAGAAGGGCTGGGGACACAGCTCGGCGACAGAGCACTTGCCTAGTGTATGTGAGGCCCTGGGCTCAATTCCCAGTACTGTGGGAAGAAAAGAAAAAGAAAAAGAAAAAACTCAGTAGCAAGAAAATGCCTAAGCCTGCTCTGCTGACCTTCCACCCACAAGATCACAAAGGTTCTTTCTTCCCTGCCTCTCTCACCCACTACTGCTTCACTTTGCAATTTTCCCCACAAGTGAGACTATTCCAGAACAAGAAATCTCCCTACCTACACAAACCACAGTGCTCAGCTGAATCACCTCATGCAGCTTCACCTGAGGTGGGCGGGGGGGATATGCAAAGTGCTCAGTTCACCAAGAGTGACACAGATGGGCGTGGTGGCACCGCCTGTCACCCAGCACCCGGGAGGCTGAGGAAGGAGGATTGCCACATGTGTGAGGCCAGCTTGGGCTACACAGTGAGTCCAAGGCCAGCCTGGACTACACAGTGAGACCCTGTTTCAAAAAATCGAAAAAGCAATACAATTTTGGGGACATAAATTCCTGACTAGTTCACTGAAGAGCACCTGGGTTCAATCTCCAGCACCAAAGAACAACAAAAAAGCTCTCCAGTTCAGTGAAGTCCTGCTGACAAAACTCTCCCTGCAGGCAACCCATTCGGGACCCCTCCTGTCTCTCGGAAGCTATTCCTATTCCCCATTCCTATTCTCCAATAAATTTTCCTACTCTTCAAAAAAAAAAAAAAAAAAAAAAGGCCGGGGATGTGGCACAGTGCCTGCCTGGCTAGCGTGAGGCCCTGAGTTTGATTCCTGACACCAAAAAACAAAAAAAAAAACCTCTCCCTGCAAACCACGACAGATTGGTGACAAGCAGGGATAAACTGAGGTTACCTTGGAGAAGACTATGCTGTCACCCCTGACCATGAAGGCCAGACTCTGGTCAGGCCAGAAGCTCCAGGAGGGGTCACAGGCAACAGCGCCAGGTCTCTGAGGAAGCCGGAAGTCAATGCAGGCAGCCACACCAACAGGCACGGGCACTGCCCACCATCCCACTAACAGCTGAATGGCCTCTGCACACTCACAGAAGACACTGATACGAGCAAAGCTTCCACGCAAAGCCTGCTAATAAGGAAATGCACTCCACTTGTCTCGCCCAATCCCTTACGAACCAAGAAGCTACAGGTGCACATGGGTCTGTGATCCATGTTACTTTTGGTTTCCTCCGGCTGATACTGAGCAGAACATTGCCTCCATTTGAAATGCTGAAAGGGAACCCTTTGGGCCACACCAGGGGAAGCCGAGGCCCCACAGCGCCCAGCTGCCATCTGAGAAGACTTCCAGATGGAAGCACTCAGCTCAGCTCAGACACCTGGCCTGCCCACCCATCAGCCAGACAGGCCCTTCCCAAAGCCACCAGGGCATCCGAGAGGTCCTCCTCCTCCTCCTGACACCAAGACATCAGGTGACCTTCGTTCCTTCACTCACATCTGCACTGGGGTTTCTCCGGGGGCACGTGACATGTGACATCGCCACAGACCGAATGCAGAAGCAGCCAGGTGCTAAAGCGACACCAGCCAGATGGTAAAGACTGCAAAGAAACCAGGGCTGGGGCCACAGCTTAGAGGGGCAACATGTGCCTGGCACACAAGAGACCCTGGGTTCCGCCACACAAAAAGAAAGATGACAAAAATGTAACACAAGCCTTCTCCTAAGTATGTTTAGGTAAAGATTTTCATTAAAAAGATCTTACGATCCAAATTAGGCAGTGGTGCACACCTGTAATCCCAGCACTGTGGGAGGCTGAGGCAGGAAGATCATAAGTTCTAGCCCAGCCTGGGCAACTTGGTGAGACCCTGTCTCAAAATAAAAAGCAGAAAAAGGGATGGGGATGTAGCTCAGTGTGAAGGCCCTAAGTTCACACCCGAGTATTTTAAAATAATGATGATGATTGTATGTTCAAACTGGGCACTGTGGCACACACCTATAATCCCAGCTACTTGGGAGGCTAAGGCAGGAGGATCGCTTCAAGTTCAAGGTCAGACTGGGCTACATAGCAAGACCCTGTCTCAAAAACCAAAAGAACCGCCAGGCTAAACACTCAGAAAATGACCAACTTCTGAAACCATAAGGGGAAAAATCATGTCCTCAAATAGTAACCAGTTCCCTTTTCAGATTTAGCTCAAATCAGAGCCAGCAGGGACATGGAAGACATGTTTGGCAGCTGCATCCTACCACCTAAGATCCACTCCAACAGTTTAGGGGAGGAAAGCGTTAGGTCCAGGTTACACAGCTCAATGCCTCACTTGAACCAAAGCCACTCTTGTTAACTCATACAATTTCTTAACATTAATTTCAGAAAAAAGAAAATCCTTTAAGTTGATAAAGATTTGGCACAAGGGCTTGGAGACAGAACATTCCAGAGGCCCTGGGTTCCATCCCTAGCACAGCAGGCAGGGAGTGAGGTAAGTTTCAGTGCACACCTGTGATCCCAGTGCTCAGGAGGCTGAGGCAGGATCGCCTTGGGTTCAAGGCCACCCTAAACTGCTTGGTGAGGCTATCACAGCTTCTCATTTTCCGGATGCAGCACACACTTTCATCTCTGTTCTCTCCCTCTTTTCCTACTTACTCGGTCTAAGCTCACTCTGCAGAGCCAGTTTCTCTCCCAGTACTTAAAAAAAAAAAAAAAAAAGGCTTCGTGAGGCCATCTCAAAAAACCAAAATGAAAAGCTAGAAGTAAAACAATGGATACACCATACAAGCATTTACGTGGAAAAGGGAAGCAGAAATGGGGCATACAGAGGGCGCCCCTCCGGAAGGCGCCTTTGGAGTGGCAGCGGCAGGGCTGGGGTGCGGCTCTGCTCAAGGCCAGTGGGGGGGTCACCTCCCTCCTCACTCCATCTTGCACTGAACACGTTTACCGCGGGCGTCAGCTATTACCTGCTCCAAACACATCACCTCCGTTCAGGGATGGGGAGGCCAGGCTGTCGGCTTGAACAGACTTAGCCCAGGTCTACAAAACAGGTCACACCCAGGGACCCGGGTTCCCAAGAACCCTCTCTGATCTGCTGGGCTGCTGCGCACGGAGCACTGAAGCCTGACCTACCATAACAGCAGTCAAACCTTGCCTGGCTCCCGAAAGCACAGGCTCCCAGCTCCTTCCTCGCTAATGACCACCTGCCTTGTTTCCCTGACTCGGTAATTGTGTCCAGCATACTGATCAGCAGAAGTCAGTTTGTCTGTTAAACTCCTAATAGCCTCTGGGGTTTTTTGTTTGTTGGGTTTTTAGTTTTGATTTTTTGAGACAGGTCTCACTATGTAGCTCAGGCTGGCCTCCAACTCACAGCAATTCTCCTGCCTCAGCCTCCCAGGTGCTGGGATTACAGATGTGCGCCACCATGCCTGGTTTCCTAATATCCTCTGAATTAAAAGATGCTGAGCAATCACAGAGTCAAGGGCAGGAGGGTAGGATGAGGATGCTGACAACACAAAATCGTACTTATTAGTGGTACAACAACCAACAGAGTACCTTGCTAAGCCCTTTTGTATCTTAATTTACTGAAGCCTTACAGCGATCCAGTGACACGGGCATAATTACGGGCATAATTAGTCCATTTTGCAGCTGAGGAAGTCAGGTTAAGGACCTTCCCCCAAGGTCATACAGCCAGTATCAGCAACATGGTATCAGCAATGTGGTAACATTAACCTTCCTACTCCTGTCTCAGCTCAGCCCAACATAAATCTCACACGCACATGATTATGAAACTGCATGCCATAAATATAGCAATTAGTACATTTACAACAGCCAAATTCCTCACCCTAATCCCTGTACCACCATCATTTCAAAATTACTTAAAAATTTGGAGGGCTCAGGGTGTAGCTCAATGGTAGAGCACTTGCCTGGCAGGTGTTTTGAGGCCTGGTTCTATCTCCAGCGCCAAAAACACCCAACAAAACAAAAAAAAAAACCCTTTTGTTTAAGTAGGTCAAGGTAACTAGTACTCCCTTCTGTTGTGTTACAGAAAATCTAGACACTCATTCCAGGCAGCACAACAAAAAAGGAGTTGGCAAGTAGGTCTTGTCTTGCAGCCCAGCAGCCAATATTCTACAATTCCTGCTAGCAGACTGGCTCGAAAAGCCGCCGCACAGCGCTTGGTCTTGACCTTGACAGTGAAGGTCCCACGCATGCTTCACTGGGTGCTGTCCCCGTCCACTTAAGCCCCAGCTGGCCGCCTGGGTAGTCCAGTCACACAAGAAAAAGAACCAAGTTCTCCCCGCAGGATCTAGAAAATTCTCCAACAATCTAGGCGTGGTAGCACACACCTGTAATCCCAGCACCCGGGAGGCTGAGGCAGGAAGATCGCTGCAAATTCAAGGCCAGCCTGGCCTACACAGGGAGACCCTGTCTCCAAAATCCAAAAGTTCAAAATGTCAACTTTGACAGGTCTGGTGTTAGGAGTTGGAGTGTGGAAAGGGGACAGCCAGTTGCTGCTAATGCTCTCCTGGGACCCTGTGGCCACTGACCAGGGGCCCCCCCGGAGCACTCACCTATTCACATAGCATGTGTTTTTTAAAAATTAAGAGGGAGGTGTTGAGGGGTGTGGAAAGCAGCATGTGAGACTCCTTGTTCCAGGCCTGGCACCCCAGGAAATGGCCTATGATTGTGGGGTCACCCCCAGGCACCTTTACTGGTCAGGTGCTCTCCGAGTCTCTCATTAGGCCAAGCTTTACCGGTTTAGGTGGAGGAAAGGCAGGGACAACAGAAGGGGAAGAAAAGGAACCCGAACATAGTGTCACTACCCCCAGGACTTTTTCTGCTGAGACTGGACCCAGAGCCTGGCACAGGCTAGGCCAGCCTCTAACACTGAGCCACAACCAGCCCCCGGGACATCGCTAAAACACAGGCAGAAAAGCCCCGAGTTCCCAGGGAGCAGCCAATGGTTACAGTGACCACGCTTTCCTGGACAGGGCCAAAGGCAGTGTGAGTGTCTTGAGAAACCCTAGGGTTAGCATTTCCCTGAAAGCCACCGTGGGCCAAGCTGTGAAAGCAGGCCAGCATCCCATGCTGTTACCAGGGCATAACCCTAAAGGAGTGGCCGGAAGGTCAGACCAAGGCCACTAAGCCCACACCTGTTTACCTACCTTCTGGGATGAAGGGCCCTGATCAAGCACACACTCTGGCCAACACACCGTCTACACCAGAGCCGGACCTTACATTTCCAGAGACGATTAAGCGCCTTTTGGATGTCTAAGTCAGAACTCTTTCTCTTGTGTGCAAGTGTTACCGGGGACTGAACCCAGGGGCTCTGCACTGAGCTATACCCCCAGCCCTTTTTATTTTTATTTTGAGACAGTGTTTCACTAAGTCACTAAGTTGCCCGGGTTGGGTTCAAACTTGCCACCCTTCTGCCTCAACCTCCAAGAGTGCTAGGATTACAGGCCACCAAGGCCGCTGACTAAGGCCTCTTAGGAGTCTCATGAGGAGTGACTCAATGCCAACAAAAAAATCACCTCATAGTCTACAAGTAAAAGAAATTCAAGAACTTCGTGTAAGGTCAAACACTTTTTTTCTCAGTACTGGGAATTAAACCCAGGGCTTTGCACGTGCTAGGCAAGCACTCTCTCGCTGAGCTACACCCTTTATTTTGAGACAGGGTCTAAATTGCTCAAGCTGCCCTCGAACTTGGGATCCTCCTGCCTCAGCCTTCCAAATAGCTGGGATTACAGGTATATGTCACCATGCCCGGCTCAAGATATTCTAGAATTGCTGAAAGCGACATAAAAAAATTTGGTGTGTATTGATTCATAATTATTTAGTCTTTGAGCAACTCGGTCATCCACTTTGGTATTGTTTATTAAAATCTGAACTTGGACATCTACGCCCATAATCCCAGCACTTTGAGAGACTGAAACAGGAGGACTGCAAATCTGAGCCTAGCCAGCATAATTTAGTGACTCAGCAAGTCTTAATGCTGTCTCAAGATTTAAAAAAAATTTTAAAGGGTTGAGGATTGGATTGCAGGTGTGCACCACCACACCCTGCAAAAGCTAGCCAGTAAATTATATACAACTAATAAGAAACAGAAATGAAGTTTGGAGACGCTGACAATCAGTTTTATTTCCTTGGTGGACTATGACACAGGATTCTCCCTCTACAGAAATTAAAATCCGGCTCCATGACTTTCAAAATGTACAATTTCAGCCAGGCATGGTAGCACACACCCATAATCCCAGTATCCAGAAGGCTGAGGCAGGAGAATCACCAAGAGTTGAAGGCCAGCCTGGACCTACATAGTGAGTTCAAAGCCAGTTTGAACTACATGGTGAGACACTGTCTCAAATAAATAAATAACCATAAAATAAAAATAAAATGTATAATGTTGATCATTCACCTCTCTTTACCACGATGATTTAGACGAGACTAAGATGTTAAGGAGAAAACATAACTAAAAACAAGGGTCACAGCGGTGACACAAAGAGCCAGGAAGGCAGGGAGCTGTTTCCCAGGGGCTGCCTCCCTAACCTGAGGCGATTTTACACACGCAGCACCATTTTAGGACAACAAGTAGGTATGTGGCTTTGTGCACACTTCTCTTAGACTTACCTTTCCCCAAAAATAAAGGCCAAGGGCCGTGTAACGCATCTGAAAGCAGGAGAGAGAGTGAGGACTTCCAAGCAAAGTGATCAGGCCCACTACGCCCCCGCCTGTCCCCTTGGGTACCCCAAGCAGAGGCCAACCTCAGACCGATGGGGCGCGCCCTGCCACTTCAGGACCCGCACCCACGCGGGCCCCCAACGCCCAGGGCCCACGTTCTGTGCTGCAGGGCGGGGCTCCGGCCCAGGCCTGGACCTGCGGCTGGAGGGTCCCCTGGGAGCGAGCGGACCACCCTGCCCAGCCTCGACCCCACCCGACCCGCGGCAGCCCCCTCGCCCGGGCCCACCCGCCGGTAGGGACTGCAGGCCGCGCCTGCGCAGTCGGCCTCGCCCGCCTGGCCCAGGGGCGGAGGGCCTCGGCCCGCCCAAGGCGGCGGCCCCGCGGGGCTCCCCTTCCCCTGCCTGAAGGTGTGTGGGGGAGTCCCTGGCTTACCCGTGCCCAGCAGGCTGCCCAGGAGGATGAGCGCGTACATGGCGCCGCTAGACTCCGCAGTCTGCAATGCGGAGCGTCAGCTGATCGCGCGCGATATAACCCTGACCCCACCCGACGCCGCGCAGTGCGCGGGCGCGAACCCCGCCTCGCCCCGCCCCTCCGGGCGCAGCCAGATTCCGCGGGGCGGGGGACGGGGGACGGGGACGGGAAGGGGGAGGGACGGACGGGGGGGACGGGAGGAGGAGACAGGGGAGCGGGGACGGGATGGGGACGGGAGGGACAGGGGGACGGGAGGGACAGGGGGTGGAGGGACGGGAACGAGGAGGGGAGGGGAGGGGAGGTTGTGAAAGAAAAGCTCTAGCAATGCACTAAATCAAGGTTAAGGATTACAAACTGTATGTAACGTATTTGTTTTTTTGCAGCGCGGAGATCAGATCCAAGCCCTGTCCCGTGCTAGGCAGGTGCTCCACCACAGAACTACACGCCCAGCTCGGTCTCTACATCGGAAGGCTGGGCTTCAATTTGCTGAGGCTCCTTCCTGCCTCAGCCTCCCAGAGTGCTGGGATGGACGTATGTGCCACCATACTGGGCTCCTATCTTTACTTTTTTGTTTGTTTTTGAGACAGGGTCTCACTACAGTTCAGGCTGGCCTTGAACTCACAGCAGTCCTCCTGCCTCAGCCTCCGAAGTGCTGGGATTACAGTAGTGGCCAGTTCTTTAGTCTTTGCCTTTTCCAGCTTGGCAACGTGAACCACAGATTTTAGACCTAGGATGTTACCTCCTAGCTCCTGTCTTTTCTGAGTACCATTTACTGTTATTACTCCTATTTTACAGATGGGAATCCATAGCAAACAGGTTAATGACTTATCCAAGTTCTTACAGTCTGGATTCTAATTCACCACACCCACCCACATTGTCTCTGTCAAGCAAATCAAACACAGAAACTGCAAAGGAACAAATGCTTTATTTGGGATTTTAGGGATGCAATTTGGGTCAGGTGTGGTGGTGCACACCTGTAATCCCAGCACTCAGGAGGCTGAGGCAGGAGGATCTCTGTGAGTTTGACTACATAGAGTTCAAACTTGAACTACATGGCGAGACTGTCTCAAAAGAAAAAAAAAATGGAATGTAATTTGGGAGGTACAGGTGCATATAGCTCCCAAATCGGTGTTTCAGAGATCAAAAATGAAAGCTTAACTGGCAAGCAGTAAAAAGTGATGAAACCTGGCATGCTGGCACTACCCTTAATTCCCGGTTAAAGGTGCAGCTCAGTGGTAAGGCCTTACTTAGCAAGCATGAGCCTCTGGCTTGAACCTCCAGCACCAAGGAGGGGGAAAAGTGATAAATATGTCTTCACAGGGAACTTCTATGGAAATAGAGAAAGTATTGTAGGTAGCTGAGTTAGATAGAAATTAATATACAATGAGAGAGGCACTCGGCCCTCAAGGAAGCCAGCACAAAAAAATAAGGCCATCAGAATTGTGGCTAGAGGCATCTGGAGAGCCAGGCCCGCTCATCTCCCTGGAGATAAGCAGCAGCTTGAGATTCCGCTGTAATCACACATCTGTCCATGGCACCAGGATAGGCATCGGACACATAGGTGGTGACCAGAACACCTGGACCTCACTCCCCTCTCTTGCCAAGAATCCCTTTGATCTTTCCCTGCACCCTTGCTACGTGACTACTTTCCCTACTGGATCAATATTAGCTGAACTTGTCACCCTATGGGCTGGTATAGTCTGACCCACGTTGTGCCCATGTTGTGATCTGGCTATGTGAATTATCTCTGACAAAGGACCTCATGGCCACCCACTAGGGACCCCTCCTGTCTCTCAGGAGCTTTCTCTTAATCAACCTTTCCTACTCGTGACCTCCTTTGTCCCTTGGAATTCATTCTTTGATTTCAGAAAACATGAACTTGGCACCTCTGACGTCTCTATTTCTCCTATATCAAAAGGACAGGTTCTATGTGACAGGGGTGTGTGACCCGACAGAAAATAGAGCCAAGAATACGTACACTCGATAAAATGTCCCTAACACGAGAGTCTGACAACCTTGTGACCACATCTGACACCCCGGGGCAGAGCACAGCTGCCCGCACACAATCCATGTGCTGTTCCTGGCCAGTAGCTGGACTCTTCCATCAGGAAGGCCTCCTCCCTCCACGCCCCAACCACTCCATTTGAAAAGTTCTTTCAATGCTGTTTTTACCCTAATTTCCTTTTTATTTTCACAGGATTCAGAAAAGGTTAACAACTTACTGAAGTTCTCATATTCAGGATTCAAACTCTCCATAGTGACTCACATTGTCTAGTAGATTCCTGTGAGTAGACAGGCCCGGTAGCACATGCATGTAATCCCAGCACTTGGGAGGCTGAGGCAGGAGGATTGCAAATTCAAACCCAACCTGGGCAGCTTAGCAAGTTAGTGATGTCCTGTCTCAAAATAAAAAATAAAAAGGGGGTTGGGGATATAGCTCAGCATGAAGGCCTTGGGTTCAATTCCCAGTATACTCTCCCCTCCCCCCAAAAAAGTCAGTGAGACAGAAAACAGGAAGTAACTCAGCTTCTGGAGAAGGGAACAAGAAGCCAAATCTGAGAATCCAGCTGAAGACCAGCCTTGCTGGAAGGAAGCAGCCCACCCTCATGCCTCACCTCTTCCCAAAGTAAGAAGGGACAGGTCTGAGCAGAGGAGTGACACCCCACCCCAGGGACAAGTACCTGGCAATCCCAGGGAAGGGACAAGAAGGCAGGGGATGGCTGGACATGGTGGCGCACACCTGTGATCCCAGAGCTTGGGAGGCTAAAGGCAGGAGGATCACCGAAAGTTCAAGGCCAGCCTGGGCTACATAGTGAGTTCAAGGGCAACCTGAACTGCATAGCAAGTCCCTGTCTCAAAAAAAAAAAAAAAAAAAAAGAAGGCAGGGGACTCTCAGCCCATTTGGCAGGCCCTTAAGGTCATGTTCAGTCCCCTTCCATCATTGTGCCAGTGGGGAAACAGGCCTGGGGAGAGAAATACATCAGGACACAATCGCATCTCTCCTGTCTGAGAAGACGCTGGGACAAGACAGCCTCTCGCACCTGGAGACTTCAGGGTTCCCTGTCTTTGGGTGTACCCCAGCTGGGCCCAGCGTGAAGCTAACACCCCAGCAGCTGGGTAAATGCAGACACTGGGCCAGGGGACAGATCCCCGCCTCAGCTCCCTGCTGCCTCGCTGATGGAGAAGCAAAGCAAAGGCGCGAGACTCCACCGTGAAGGACCGAAGAGAGCTTGGAGTCAGACCTGTCACTTCAGTGGAGTTTCTGAGATCTCAGGGATTTGAAGTGATGGAGCTAGAGCCAGCAGGCCTCTGACAACACCCACTTCTTGCCGAGTATGGTGGGGTACGCCTGTAATCCCAGCACTCAGGAAGCTGAGGCAGGAGGAGATCCTCCATGAGTTCAAGGCCAGCCTGGACCACATAGCAAGACCCTGTCTCAAAAAACCAAAACAAAAAAACAAAACACACAGAAACACCCTCCTTCATAGCTCAAGCAATGCAAGATGAACTCTGCTGCCCTTCATTTCCCCACATGAAATTCTAGTCACATTAATTGCCTGCCTCTGGAGCTCTATGAGGACAAAATTTTAATAAGGAATAGAAAAAGAATAAGTGGATTAATCTAATTTTTTCCAAGTCAGTAGATGCTTAAATCCTCTTAAAATGCTCTCTCAAGTCTGTGTTGCAGCAAGAGCCACACAGCCTCATAGACGCTCAGCCTGGAGCCTGTTCCCAGCTCCCATCCCCGGGGCAGCGCTGTCCCTGCACTCACAGAAGGGCCTTTAGTGACACTGGGTGGACACTTGACAGGTCCCAAAGGCAGAGCACAGCAGGGACCACTATGGAGCGGCGGGACAGGACAATGGTGTCAGGGAGTGGGAGCCAGGGGCAGCCAGGCTGGGGTGCAGCAGCCTGGGAGGGAGGCGGTTCCCAGAAATCAGGGCAGAGGGACCCTGGGGCTTCCCTCTGTGAAGTGCAGGCTTTTCAGTGAGGGGAACAGAGATCTGGGGAAGGGAACAGAGAGTGGGAGATGGAAAGTCTCCTGACTTTGCCTGAGATCATCATTTCGTTGAGACAGGGTCTTGCTATGTAGCCCAGGCTGGCCTTCAACTCGTGGCGATCCTCCTGCCTCGGCCTCCCTGAGTGCTGGGATCAGAAGGGTGCACCAGCTGGTGCATGAATTCACTTTGCACTGTTTCACTCATGAACATGTTCTACTTTGCTTTAGGATCATCAAAGAAAAAAATTCTTTTGTAGGAAAATATAAGCGAGGAAAGAAAACCCCTTCCACCTCTGCCCCACTATGAGCTCATTTTCAGGGAACTGAAAAGGCATTTTTCCTCACAAAAGTGAACCCCACTAGCAGGCACGGTTCCTGCTGGCTTCTCAGTTCTGGGCCCCAGTTCCGCATGAGGCCCCACGGTTATACCCTGGGATCTCCTGAGATCCCCACCCACCAGGTCCTTCAAAAGTCTCCAAGTCCCAGGAGATTCACACCTGTCACTGGCCTTAAACTCACTATGTAACCCAGGCTGGCCTCAAACTTGCAGTGATCCTCCTACCTCAGCCTCCTGGGTGCTGGGATTGCAAGCACTCCCTACCATGCCCGGCTCAAGCCCCCTACTTCTAGCTGGATAGGACTGGCAATAAAGATCACCTCTCCAAATGTCCTTGCAGCCACAGGGCTTCATTCTGGCCAATGTCACAAAGAACCAGGACCCATTTGTAAGCAGGTAGTTAGACATTAGCGGGTCGGGGAGTAGGGGTAGGGAGTTTGAAATAGCCAGGCCTGGCCTCTTAAGATTGAAACAAGAACTTCAGTGCAAAATCCACTTATAATTGCAGCTGGATATAGCCCCAGAGCCCAGTGACATCGTGGGGTTATACACTGTGCACATTCCTCTGCTGCCGGGCCACCTGGCTGTCACAGCCTTCAGCCCAGTGACTTCAGAAGGGAAATGTTCTTTGAATCCCTCCTGCCTGGGCCTGGGACCTAGTTCCATAAACACTTTTTCTTTTATAAAATAAAATTTATTGAAAAACAACTATACCTCCACTTCACGGTGACAAACAAAAATAAAACACATCATTCACAAGAGTATTAAAATATGAAATAGTGATAAATCTCACCACAAAATTTACAAGACCTATATACAGAAAACTAGAAAACATGCAGAGAAATTGAAGATTTCAAGAGACATTTTAAGGTGAAACACTTGAAGATAACAATTTTCCAAAAACTGATCTATTAATCTAATTCTAATGAAAATTCCAGTCTTTTTATTTTTAAATTGGCAGGCTTTTCTAAAATTGATATGAAAATCCAAAAGACTCAAAATCATTAAAATAATTTTGAAAAGGGAGAAAAACTTTGGAAGACTAACATGACATTATTTCCAGAATTAATATACATTTATAACATCTTATTTACTCTTTCAGCTTCTCACACTAGGGAGACAATACGATGCTTACACATATGAGTCTGATTTATTTCACTTATGATATGGTCTCAAGTTGCATCCATTTACCTATAAAAGTCTCCAGTTTATCCCTTTTCATAGCCGAGTAATACTCCATTGTATAAAAAGACCACATCTTTTTTATCCATTCCTTGCTTGATGGGCATTTGGGTTGTTTCTAAGATTTTGCTGTTACAAATTATGCTGCTATAAACATGGGTGCACATGTATCACTGTGATACAATGTTTTTAATTCTTCTGGGAAAATACACAGAAGAGCAATAGCTTGGTCAAACGGGACCTCTAATTCTAGTTTGTTTTTTTTTTTTTTTTGTGGGTACCGGGGGGTCGACCTCAGGACCTCGCGTGCCAACAGGCACCCATACCGCTGAGCGATATCACCAGCCCCTTTTTTGTATGTGGGTTCCGGGAGTCGAACTCGGGCCCTTGCGCTTGCCGGGCAGGTGCTTAAGCCGCTGAGCCATCTCACCGGCCCCTAATTCTAGTTTTTTGAGAAATCTCCACTGATTTCCACAGTGGTTGCACCAGTCTACACTCCCACCAACAGCAGAGAAGGGTTCCTTCTTCCCCACAGCCTCTCTAGCCATTTGTTATTGGTTGATTTCTTGATAATAACCATTCTTTCTGGGGTAAGATGGAATCTTAGGGTTGTTTTAATTTGCATCTCTTAAATGACCAGTGATATTGAATATTTCTTCATATATTTGTTTGCTGTTTGTATTTCTTCAACCGTGTATTCATTTTGGATTGGATCTCTAAATTTGGGAGGTGTGATTTTTTGAGTTGTTTATATGTTCTCGATAGTAATCCTTTGTCTGAGGAACAACTGGCAAACATTTTTTCCCATACTGTGGATTATCTCTTCACTCTGTCGGTGGTTTCTCTTGCTGTGCAAAAGCTTTTTCATAAGATGAGATCCCAGTTATTGATTCTTTGTGATAGTTCCTGTGCGATCAGGGTTTTTTCATAAAGTCTTTGCCTACACCAATGTCTTCAAGAGTTTTACGCATTCTATCTTCCAGAAGATTTAATGTTTCTATTCTAATATTTAGATCTTTGATTCATTTCAATTTTAGTTTAGTGCATGGTGAAAGATATGGGTCCAATTTTAATCTTTGGCATGTGCAGAGCCAGTTTTCCAGCACCATTTATTAAAGAGGCTACCTTTCTTCCAGTGAATGTGTTTGGCACCTTTGTCAAAGATAAGGTGACTTAGTATGTCTGGAGTTGTTTCTGCATCTTCTAATCTGTTCCATTGATCCTCAGATGTTTTTTTTTGCTAGTACCACACTGTTTTTGTCACAGTAGCTTTGTAGTATAATTTCAAGTTGGGGATTGTGCCATAAACTTCTCACATTACACTAACTGTCTAAAAAGGACATGGAGACAGTGATTTCAAAGTTACTGCTCAGTAGGATGTTGATAAACATCATAATTACCCAGGTTCCCTGACCCTTGGGAGCAGAAAAGATATCCAGGCCAGGCACGGTGAGGCACACCTGTAACCCCAGTAATCAGAAGGCTGAGGCAGAAGGATCCCCATGAGTTTGAGGCCAGCCTGGGCTCCATAGTGAGTTGTAAGTTAGTATGAACTACACAGAGAGACCCTGTCTCAAAAGGCCAATAATAATAATAAAATAAAATTTAAAAATTTTTAAAAAGCTATCTAGGGTCACACTCAGGGCAGATGGCTTCTTAGCCTAGTGCTCTCTACATCTGCTTTGCAATAAACTCCTCCCAGCTTCTGCGGGGCCACCGGTGTCAGTGTCAGGTCAGAGTTCTCTCACCAGGACACAAAGAACTCAGGACCAAGGAGTGGGGGGTGGCTGCCTTGCTCCCTGGGTCCTGCCTTCCCAGTGTCACATCTTGTGACTTCTAGGTACCATGCTTGAAAGACAGGGATGGCCGATGTAAATGTTCAGACATTTACAAACGGTTCTGCCAGGGCACAGGCAGACTGGCCTGGAAGGCTCCAACCTAGGCAGACTGCTGTTTTGGAGGGGTGATCCCTGGGGCTGAGCCAATGGAAGCAGGGAGTCCCAGGGACCAGCAGCTACTTAGCGGCCGGCCTGGAAGGTTTTCATAGTGAAACTGCTGGTACGGCCCTACCAATACATACAGCTCAACATCAGCTGTGGCTACAACCTCATTTCTTCATCTACCTGACTGCAGGCGTGATGGCAGGGGCTCACATAGCCATCCCGGACCAGAAAGCAGAAGGCTGGTCAAGGATGACAACACAGTAAGAAAGACCTGTCCCAGCTACTCAGGAGGTTGAGGCAGGTGGGTCACTTGAGTCCAGGAGTTCAGGACCAGCCTAAACTCCTAAAATCTGTCTCAAAATACAAACAAACAAAAGGACACATGCCTGGATCCCTGATGGTTATATTAGTTCTAGACAGCCCACCTGAGGACTTAATATTTTAATTTTTTTTTTTTTTTTTTTTTTTTTTTTTTGAGACAGGGTTTCACTATGCAGTTTAGGCTGGCCTTGAACTCACTATGTAGCTCAGGCAGGCCTCGAACTTACAGCAATCCTCCTGCCTCAGCCTCTCAAGTACCAGGATTATAGGCGTGCACCACCACGCCCACCCTGAGTTAAGTTTTCTGTCATTTTCCAGAGCAGTCAACACTTGCCTGTCTACACTCCCCGTCCAGCAAACTCTAACCTAACCTTCTACTCCACCAACTGGCTTTCTTACTTTTTAAATTTTTCTGTTTTGTTTCTTTTCTTCTTTTTTTTTTTTTTTTTACCAAATGGCTTGGTTTTTTTTTATTTATTGTTGCTAATAGGATTCCTTTTTTCAAGTTTTAATTCTTATGGCAGTACACACCTGGGGAGTTGGAACCTGTACATAACACATCTTTGTTCTTTTTACTTCCTCGTCCCCTCTGGATTTTTTTTTTTTCCCCATAATATTTTCAATCCCAGGCTGGTTGACTTCCTGGACCCACGGCTTTGGAGGGATTTGTAGAGAGTGAGTTCCTTCTGGGAAAGTCCCCAGCCCCTCTGGTTCCTTTTATTCTCTGTCACTGCTCCCTTGCTTCTCTCCCTATAACTGTCCCTGACTTGCTAGGTGTCAGGGTCTCTCTGTGAGGGTGGGGAGTATATGCCACATGAGTCCCACTGCCCCCTTCCTCACCCAGGGTGACACCACACCTTCTTTGCTTTTTGTTTTGAGACAAGGTCTTTCTAAATCACTAAGCTACTCAGGCTAGGCTTGAGTTTGTAATCCTCTTGCCTCAGCCTCCCGGGGCTGGCACTGCAGGTGTGCAGCAGCGTGCCCAGTTTAGAGTGCAACCCAGTGCTCCAGGTGCTGTCACTGCTGGCTCAAAGCTGGCTCCAGGCGTTGCCTGCACCTTCGTCCTCAGTGGCGCTGCCAGGAAGCAGCGTGCACCACAGGACAGGGCAGGGCAACACTGAGGTGCTGGTCGTCACAGCAGAGGCCCGGGCCCATCATGGGAGGAGAGGCCTGCGGAGCAGCCCTCGGCCCAGATGGGGGACAGGGATCCTACCGCAGGGGGGCAGGTACTGGGCTGGAACAGAGCCTGGGGCAGCCCCGGGCGCTATGCCATGCCTGCTCTCAGGCGCCCACCATGTCTCCATTCTTTTCAGAATCCAAGGCCTTGGCCCTAGGCCGATTTTGCATCGTCTCCTCCAGCTGCCAACCTTGCCCTCCCCTCTGCCCCATATTCCATAGCATGGCCTAAACAACCTATGTGGTTGCGTGGGGGGGGGGGCCTCTAAATACCCCACTCCAATTCACCTTCCTACCTCTTTCTCTGGGGAACTCTTATGCAATCTTAAAGCCCTGGTGAAAATTATATAGCTGGCTGTGGTGGTGGATACCTGCAATCCCAGCAATCAGGAGATGGAGACAGGAGGATCACTGAGAGTTCAAGGCCAGCTCAGGCTACACAGTGAGACCCTGCCTCAAAAAACCAAAACCAAATAAAAACACAACAAAACAAAAAACAAAAAATACCCCCCCCTTTTAGTTTTTGGTATTAAGGATTAAACCCAGGATCTTAAACCAGGCACAGCGGTGCACGCCTGTAATCCCACCACTCGGGAGGCTGAGGCAGGAGGATCACTGCAACTTTGAGGCTATGCTGGACTATATAGTGAGTTCAAGGCCAACCTTAAGTATACAGTGAGACAAACACACAAACACAAAGCAGGAAGGCCTGGGATTCTCCCTAACTCCCATCCCCTGCACTAATCGGCTGGGTATCTCTACCCAGGCAAACACCTGCCCCAGCTCCCTGGTCTCAGCTGGTCCTCCCTGGGCCCCCAGCCTCAGGGTCTCTTTCTTCCTCTGGGCTCAAAGTGCCTTTGTCCAGAGCCCTTGCTCCTGGCCAGGCTCGAGGGTGACCGATGACAAAGGTGAGAAGAGACCAACTTGTCCCTGAGTCTGGGAGGAACCAGGAACGGGGCTGTATCACTCGATCATCAGCCAGTGTCCAGAAATCAAGATTTCCTCGGAGCTTAAGAATTTGGGGTGAGGGGAGGAAGTAACAAAATGGTGCATAGGGCTTTTCCTGTTAAATACAAATTATAGGAGGCATGGTTTGGGACTAGGTTCCTGCATGAGGCCCCCAGAGACTGGTAAGAAAATCAAGATAGCGTTGCCCGTGCTAATGTTGCACGTCACCAAACCCAAGCTATGCTTGTTTTAGTTGTTTTGTTGACACTGGGGATTGAACTAATAATGTAGCTCTGCCACTGAGCTACGTCCTCAGCCTCTTCTACTTTTTACTTTGAGACAAGGTCTTGCTAAATTGCCCATGCTGGACTCAACATTGCAATTCTCCTGCCTCAGCCTCCTGAGTAGTTGGGACTGTAGGAGTGTGCTACCACACCTAGCTTAAAACCTAAACTATGCATCTGACTCTCCAGTAAGCCAGGAGAAATGAGAGACAAATTTCCCAAGCCCAGTACCATAGTTTGAATTGGTATGCAGATGAAGGTCCTTCTGCTTTAATCTTTGTACCAAAGATGAACTAGCTGTGTGCCATGACATGCCTGAAGTCCTAGCTACTTGAGAGGCTGAGGCAGGAGGATCCCAAGTTCGAAGCCAGCCTGGGCAGTTTAGCAACTTAGCAAGACACTGTCTCAAAATAAGAAAAACAACAAAAACAAACCAAAAAACAAAAGACAACCAGAAAAGGGCTGGGGATGTTTTGCAGTGATAGAGTGCCCCTGATCTCTAGTACTGCCAAAAAAAAAAAAAAAAAAAAAAAAAAAAAAAGCCAGGCATGTTGGTGCATACCTGTAATCCTAGAACTCTGGGAGGCTGGGCAGGAAGATTGCAAATTCTAGTCCAGCTTGGACAGTTTAGCAACTTAGTGGGAACCTGTCTCAAAAAAAAGTTCAGTGTGAAGGTGATGGGTTGGATCCCCAGAAGAAAGAAAGAAAGGAAAGAAAGAGAGAGAGAGAGAGAAGAAAGAGTGCTCCAGTATCATTTTGTTTGTGAGTATGCGATGTTGGGGATGAACCCAGGGCCTCACACACGCTAGCCAAGCGCTCTGCTTCAAGCTACACTCCAGCCCCTGGGTACCCCAATGTTAAGGAAGCATTACTTCTCTCTCGTTGGGCCGCCCTGTCTCCACCTTACAGGGAAAGTACCTTTGAAAACAGCAACTTGCTTTTTGCTCTTGGTTTCTACTTTCTTCAGCCCTTCTCCTCCACAAAGCCAGTCTTCTGTTTGATCCACAGAAACACTTATTCTGTGTTATAGGATGAAGCACTGCCTAATTCAAGAATCAAAGCTAAAGCCATTTAGCCAGGCATGGTGGTGCATGCCTGTAATCCCAGCATTTGGGAGGCTGAGGCAGGAGGATCGCTGTGTGTTCGAGGCCAGCCTGGAGTATATAGCAAGACCCTGTCTCAAAAAGACAAAATAAATAGGTAATAAATAAATAAATATATAGCCACTTAAGAGCTTTAAACAAAATAGTTGTAACTTTATCCTTTGACAGTATAATAACAGCAACTACTGGCATTAATTGATGGCTGGTTAATTTGTAGGACTCCACTTACCTGATCACCAATCTTTAAATTCAGACTTGATTAAAATGGGTGTGGTAGTGCACGCCAGTGATCCCAGTGCTCAGGAGGCTGAGGCAGGAGGATTGCTGCAAGTTTGAGTCCAATCTAGCTGTATAGCCACACCCATCTATGTCATGTTGTCTCCATGGAGAACCAGAACTGCCCATGGGCAGTTCCTTACGGCCTAAGGCAAGGACAGAGATGTAAATGCTATGACTCATCAGATGTGTCTGATCTCAGGGTCAGAAGTACCGCTCCATGGGCAGAGATTTCTGTTTGAGGCAGTAAAGGACTATTGGTCTGGTTTACATGTCAGATTCTTTTGTTTGTTTTTGAGACAGTGTCTCACCATGTAGTTCAGGCTGGCCTTGAACTCACTAGGTAGCCCAGGCTCTAACTCATAGTGATCCTCCTGCCTCAGCCTTCCAGTCTTGAGGTTACAGGCTCAAGCCCCAGGCAGCTCCTGTCTCCTTTAGTGGCTCTCCCAGGGCAAAGGCCACTCCTCCTCAGGCCCCACCCCCACCCTTAGCATTGCCAGGAACATGACAGGAACTGGGCCCGGCTGGGCCAGGCCGGCTTCCCCTTCCAAACTCTACCCATGAAACCGAGAAACAGTGGAAAGGGGGGGGGATCAAGGCAGGGGAGGTGGGAGGAGGATGGTGGCGCACAGAGAACATTCAGGGCCATGACACTGTAGCTCATTTTGATGCCAGGACTGAACCTGGGGTGTCACAAATGCCCGGCACCAATCCTGAGCTACGCCCAACCTTGGACCTACTTCGTGTAACACTGTCCTAGTAGAGCCCACAGGGGACATTTTACACCTGTCAAAAGCCACAGAGGAGCAGCACAGAGTAAACTCTGCCCTGAGCGCTGGGCTGCAGTCCTATGAATGCCTCAGCCTGAATTCATCAAGTGTGACCAATGTCCCTGGCTCACACAAGATATCATCAGGGGACTGTGAGGGAGGGAGGAACATGGGAATTCTATCTGCTCACTTGTCTGCAGGCCTGCAAAGCTCCTCAAGATTGAGCTTGGGCTGGACATGGTGGTACATGCCTGTAATCCCAGCACTCAGGAGGCTGAGGCAGGAGGATCGCTGTGAGTTCAAGGTCAGCCTGAACTGCATAGTGAAACCGTGTCTCAAAAAGACCAAAACAGAAACAACAACAACAACAACAACAAAAAAAAAAAAACCTGAGCTTGGTGGCATATACCTATAGTCCTAGCACCCAGGGAGGCTGAGGCAGGAGGGTTGTCAAGTCAAGGTCAATCTGGGCAATTCAGCAAAGACTGTCTCAAAACAAACAAATAAGCAAACAAAAAAACAAAAAACAAAAACAAAAACAAAATAAAAAAAAATGGGGATGTGGTGATGCATACCTGTAATTCCAGCACTCTGGGAAGCTGAGGCAGGAGGATCACAAGTTTGAGCCCAACCTGGGCAATTTAGCAAGACCTTGACCCAAAACAAAATTTAAAAGAGCTGGGGTGTAGCTCTGTGGTAAAGCACTTGCTGTACCAACTGCAAGATCTGGGCTCATGCCCAAGCCTCAGTGTCCTCCCCCAGAAAATGAGGGATCCTGCCACTTTGTCTCAGGCTGTTAGGAGAGGCAGACAGGTAAGTGCCACACCTGCCCAGGCCTGCTGCCACCTGTCAGTGCCACAGATAGGAACCCAGAGGAAGACAGAGGTTGCTGAAGAGGTAGGGGTTTTGTTCTTTCACTTTTTATTTCACATCTCCTATTTTTCGGTGCTTTGAGGTAGGGTCTTGCTACATATTTCCCAGGCTGGCCCACCGGAAGGAAGGGGCTCTGAGCCTTCCCCTTAAGCCATCTCAGGTAACTTTTTTCTCAGTGCTGGGGATGGAAGCCAGGGCCTTCACAGTAAGCTATATCCTAAGCCAAGGTTTTAAATGTTTTTGAGACAATGTCTCACTAAATCGCCCAAGCTAGGCTCCAACTTTTGATCCTCATGCCTCAGCCTCTCAAGTAGCCTGGACTATAGGCATGCAGCACCACACCCAAGCTTGCATCTCATTTAAATCTCATGGAGCCCAAGAGCCCAGATGAGCTAAGTGCAGGATCTTCCAGCCCTGAGGTGGGACGGACTGGCTCATCCCCGTCTACCATGGATCAGCTGAGCAACCCCGGCTACTGACCTTACCCGACCCTAGCTTCCTCATCTGTAAAGTGGGGCCTTTAACAGGTCCCTCCTTAAAGAGAAATTCTGAGTGATAAAGTGATTAGAACAGCACTGACCCATGTGGTATGCACAAGGTTGGCTGTTATCTTTATTTCCATTTTGTAAGGAGCCTGGGGCCCAGAGAAGCTAGGTGACTTTCCCAAGGACACACAGTAGGATTGGACCCTCCACCCAGGTCTTCCTTTCTTTTTTAATGCAACTGATATCAATTTATCTAATAAATTAGTTTATTTTTTTGAGGCAGGGTCTCGTAGTTTAGGTTGGCCTTGAACTCACGATGATCCTCCTGCCTCAGCCTCCTGAGGGCTGGGATTACAGGCATGCGCCACCACACCCAGCTATTTAATCAATTCGGAATACAGAAACAGTATAGACTGGAAGGAAAAACACGCAGCAGGTTCAGGCCTTCACAAGACAGATCCAAGTACAACTGGAAGGAGAACCTATTTCATCTTCATTTATTCTCCAGCCAGACATGAGGGTGTTGTGTGTATTTCCCCCTCATCATAATCTGTCCTGTAAACATGTTTCTATTTTTGTTCCCCAGGCTGTGTGGTTTTGGCACACTGGATCCCACTAGATAAGAAAAGGTAAAGAGGACTTTACCGTGTGATTTGAAAGCAAAACCTGACGTAAGCATTGTCTGTTTCTTGTGCCTCTGAGAGCCTGAGCTCTGAAGTCCCCAGCTCTTTCTGACTCTGAGCAGGATACTCCTTTCACTACCCACAACCAGGCTCTTTATAAAACATCCTGAGCCAGAGTCAGACGTGGTGTCACACACTTGTAATCCCAGCACTCTGGGAGGCTGAGACAGGAAGACTGCAAGTTTAAACCCAGCCTAGGCAATTTAATGACTTACTGAGATCTTGTCTCGAAACATAAAAAAATGAAGTGGGAGGCTGGAGATGTTAAAGCGCTTGCCTGGCATGTACAAAGCCCTGGCCTTAATCTCCAGCATCACAAAAACCAACCAACCAACCAACCAAATAAGATGGGGATATAGCTCCGTGTAAATGCTCTGGGCTCTATCCCCAGAACCAGCTGGGCACAGTGGTATACACCTATAATCCCAGCACTTTGGAAGGCTGAGGCAGGAGGATCTTAAATTCAAGTCCCACCTGGGCAACTTAGTGAGACCCTATCTCTAAACAGATAAATAAATGGGATTGAGAATGTAATTGAGTGGTGGAGCACCCAGGGCCTATTCCCAGTACCACAGTGAATGAATAAATAAATAAATGTCCCAAGATGAGCAGCGTGGCAAACACTAATGATCTCAGGAATGGCATCAAGAAAAAAGGCAGGCTGGGCATGGTGGTGCACACCTGTGATCCCAGCACTCTGGGAGGCTGAGGCAGGAGGATTGCTGAGTTGGAGGCCAACTTGGCTTACATAGTATGTTAGAGGACAACCTGCACTACAAAGCAAGACCCTTTCTCACAAAAAAAAAAAAAAAAAAAAAAAAAAAAAGGAAAGAAGGAAATAAGAACAGCAGAAGCCAGGTGTGGTGGTGCACACCTGTAATGCCAGCTCTCAGGAGACCGAGGCAGGAAGATCGTGCCTCAGACACAGGAAGATCACCTTCAGACAGAGAGTGTAAGTGCAGCCGGGACTATGTAGTGAGACTTCTGTCTCAATACACACACAAGAAAGACTCTAGAACAGGGCTGTTTCTTCCTGTCATCACAGCGGGTTACACATTTCCCACCCTAAGCAAGGCTTCCTCAGAGAGGCCCAGAAACGACACCCCGAGCCCCCTGCACAGCGCCCCCCACCTCAGCCCCACTTGGGCCACAGCCTGCAGCCTCCAGGTTATGTGCCTGGGTAGGGTGCCGAGCCCAGGCCAAGCTCGCAGACCAGGGCCCTTCACAGCCCCGTGAGTCTCATGGGACTGGGGGGGGGAGGGTCACGTGCAGGGCCACAGAGCTGTTGCTCATAGGCCAAATGTCACCACTTTCAGGAAGTGGGCAAAGGACTCCTGGGGCTCTGGCTGGGCTGAGGAGACCCTGGCTTGACACAGACACTTGCTGAAATTGGAGTCACAGTTCCTCAGAACAGTTCCCCTTCATCCCATGCTTTTTTTGGTTTTCTGACAGTCTCGCTATGTAGTCCAGGCTGGCCTTGAACTCACTATGCAGCCAAGGTTGGCCAACAACTGGCAGTGATCCTCCTGCCTCAGCCTCCCTAATGCTGGGATTACAGGTGTGCACCACCACATCCAGCTGCGTTTCTGTATTTTCTATAACAAATATCTATTACTTGCGCTATTTTTTCTTTAAAAATGGAGATTTGTTTAAGAAATGGGGATTTGTTACCTCTTACGATTATAATTGCTTGGTACTGGGTATTGAACCTAGAGCCTTGCACATGCAAGACAAGTGCTCTGTTTGTTTTGAGACAATGTTTCACTAAGTTGCCGAGGCTGGCCTCGCACTTGTAATACTCCTACCTCAGCCTCCCGAGTAGCTGGGAGTAATTGCTATTTTGCTGGTAAAATAATTTTTAAGAAACAATATAGATATGAGGAGTAAAAAATGAAGCTGCAACGCCATTGCTCAGAGATAACCAGTATTAATATCTTACTTGTAGACACACACACGTACATGTGTATATACACGACTTACACACATATGCACATAACCACACGTAAATACACACATACACAGAGATACAGAGTATATACTTTTAGGCACAAACGGGACTACATTCAAATGCTGTTTGGAACTTTCTTCTTTCATGTAATATATCCATATCTTCATGTTATTTGCCTATCTCAGCCTCAGCCCTTTTAGTGGCTGTTTAATATTCCACTGTGGGGCCTGGCATGGTGGCACATATCTGTAAATCCCAGCACTCAGGAGGCCGAGGCAGAAGGATCACTGCAAGTTTAAGGCCAGCCTGAACTACATAGCAAGACCCTGTGTCAAAAAAAAAACAGGAAAAAAAGAAAAAGAAAATTCCCCTGTGAGATGTAAAAGTGCTACAGAATTCAGGAACAGACCAGACGGACGGCACGGCACCAGAGGAACTCTGGAAGGCAAACAGGTTTATTGCGCTAGCGGGCTGATGGGAATTTCTCAGTTCCAAATCATCAGCCCTGTCTTGGGGTAGGGTAGTTTCTTATATAGGTTTCCAGAAGCAAGTACAAAAGGCAGGTAACGTGATATTCTACAGTTGGTTACACGTCTTGTCATATAAACAAGGTTACTATTGTGTAACATGCAGGAAGAATCAATCATTGGCTGAGACTGGGCAGAGCTGTCCCTGAAATGCTAAGTCTCTGGGACTGGAAAGTAAGCAAAACATCACTCTCTGGCTGAGTTACACTTATCCTGCAGCTGGCACCTGGAATGTTAAGGCTCCTTAAGTTTTGTAGCATTTTAATTATGGGAACAGGCTGTGCTTCTCAGTCTCATCCTTGAATAGTGTTACAAATATACTAGTATTAGAAATGTAAGTTTTAAAATTTCCTTTACATTTAAAATAGCCTCTATAGTAGTGCTGGGGCTCAAACGCAGGGCCTGCATGTTGTAGGCCAGTGTTGCCGCTGAGCCACACTCCCCACCTGAACAGTAATTACGCCCGCAGAAATGGGACCTTGGGACCATGGCTGGGCTGGAACCATGGCTCAGTGGTAGAGCACCTGCTTAGCCTGAGCAAGGCCCTGGGTCCTCCTCCCCAGTACCTCCCTTCCCCCCAAAAAGGTAAAATGTCTGTTTCATGACAGTAATTTGAAAAGTTTAGTGCACCTGTATCTATTGTTTAATCAAAGTTTGATTTCTACTGAATCAGCACTTCAACATTTTCTACTAAATCAACAGATGTAAAATAACCTTGGATGACAAAAAAGCATATCCGCACTGTGCTGGGTACAAAACCAAAAGCACTTCATCTAGTTCCTGGTGGCGGCTCCCAGGCAGGTCAGTGCTTCTTCCCCAAAGGGCAGCCTGCGAAGTGCCACGAAAGCCACTCAGGCACAGGAGCAGGTGCGAGCGGCTGGAAATTCCAGGCCTGCACCCCAGCTCAGTGAAGCCATCCAGCCTCACTGCCCTGAGTTCCTCTGCAAACACCAGGATGATGCATTTGTGGCTGTCAGGCACTGCTGCAGGGAGAGGCACTCACCCACTGCACACGGAGATAGTGGGGGCCCATGGGGACAAAGCAGAGATCCACCCAGGGCTCCCTTCATACTGCACCCAAGGGCGGGTTCTGCTGGATTCTTTGTCACTCCAGACAGCATTGTCCCTGGGGATCAACAATCTCCTGGTGTGGCCAGAGCTCAAAAAAATATTTATCTAAAATGCATCTCAAGAGGTGAAGCCACAGCAGTCGTTTTGTTTTGTTCTGTCACTCACATGTGCAGATGGGGTTCAGAACTGGGGCGCAGTGGATCTCCCATCAGAGCTTGGGTGGCGCTCACCCTGCCTGCAGCGGCTTGGAGGCCTGGGGCCTGGAGGTGCCCAACCGAACGCTGGAAGAGCCCGTGCTTTTAATGGCCGGTAAAGCAATGGCGAAAGCTCTCTAAATGCACCTGCTGATGCTGTTTAACAGAAACCTGAAGAAAGTATGGCTGGCGCCCATAAGCAGTGTGCCTTGTGTGACTGTGAATCCCAACACCGGCTACAAAGCCACTCTAAGGCAGGAGGATCACAAGTTCGAGTCCTGCCTGGACTACTTAGCGAGGGCTTGTCTCAAAATTAACAAAGGGCTGACGATGTGACTCACCTGTTACCATCTGGGCTGCAGATCCTGCACCTCAGGAAAATGAATTTAAGAGTCTTTATTCACAGGAAACTCCAATCATTCTAGCTGCTGTTTAGTTTTTAAAAACCTAGTACAATTTTCAATGTTTCTCCCAAAACCTTACTGCTGTGAATTTTTATACAGTCTAGAAGCATTATTTAGCATTAAAAACTTAACTTCTGAAAAGGTACACAGCAAAGCAACCGGATTCACCCTGGAGACACTGTCACCGAGGCAGCACCTGGCCTTCTGCCCCGCCCCTCTCTCTCATCCTCCAGCCCCTCCGGGCGGCTTCCAGCGAGGCGGGGCCCTTGGCAGACCTGGGAATCGGTGTAGAGAACACAAGCGAATACTCAAAGCGTAGTCAGCATTTACTCCGCACAACCCAGGAAAGTGCAAGAAAAAAACGCGAGCATTCCCGACGGGCCATACAACCATCTGTCTCACCGCGCCCCCTACCCCCATATCCCTGAATCCGACACCGGCGCCGCACGCAGAAAAGGGAGACCCCTAATCCTCGACCCCCCACACCACCCACATGCTGCGCCCGAAGAGACCCCCCCATTCCCAACCCCGATCCCTCGCACCGAGCTGGAAGACCCTGACTCCAGCTCTCCCGCCCCTAGGGGGACCCCTAGCAGCCCACGAGCCGAGGGGTGGACCCCGACTCCCCCCCGCAAGCAGGGAGATCTTCCAAGAGAGGGACCTCGGCCCCAACCCCCAGGAGGGGACCCAACACCCGATCTCCGCCCCGAGAGGGCACCCAGATGCCGCACCCCGAGAAAATGACCCCGAACCCGCTCCCAGCCCCCAGGAGGGGATCCTGACCCGGATCCCGCGCCTGAGGAAGGACCCCGAACCCGATCCCCGCCGCGAGGAGGGAACCCACCCGACTGGCGCCCGCGGTCACAGGCCCGCCCGGCGTCAGCGTAGCGGGAGGTGCGACGCGGCGTCCGCGCGCGCGCAACCAATCGCGAGCAGGCGTCGGGAAGAGGAAAAGCCGCACTAGCGCTACTCCTCAGCACGGGCCGGCGACGGTCGGGGTCACGAACTCTGACCCCCGCGACAACAACCCGCCGCCCCGCGCCCCCCCTCGCCGTCCAGTCCGGCGCGACCGGGCCCCGCCCTCGGGCCGCGAGCAGCCCGCAAGGAAGCGCCCCGCCTCGTGCCTGGCCCGCCGCCAGGCCGCCATCTTGCCGAGCGGAGACGCCGCGGCCTCCGCCCTGCCCGCAGCGGCTCGCTCGGCGCGTGCGCCTTCGCTGCCCACCGCGCCCTCGGCCCTGATCGTGGCCCGCGCCCGGTGCGCCCCGCCGCCGCCTTTCCTGAAGGGAGGGAGGAGAGGGGGACGGCGGGCGCGGGCCGTGACCTTCTGAACGACGGCCGGGCTGGCCAGTGGGGGGCCTAGGGAGGAGGGCCGGGCCCGCGGCGCCGCCTCCTGGGCTCTGCTGATTGGCCCTGGCGGAGGGGGCGGGTCCCCCGGGCTCGGAGGCCGGGCGGGCGCGGAGGGCCGAGAAGAACGAGGAAGGCGGGCACGGGGGCTGGTGGTAGCGGAGGGCGGGGGCCGGCCCTCGCATCCCGAGCGAGCGTGCGTGTGTGCGCCTTGCGTGTGGGCGGGGCGGGGCTAAGGCGCCCAGGCCGGGAGGAAGGTCGGTGGCTGGGCGGAAAGGGATGTGTCCCCCTTTCCCGCTGTCCTCCGGCCCACGTGACTGGACAGCGCCCCAGTTTGGTAGAAAGAGAAAGCAGAGAGCAGAGGAAACCCAGCTACCCATGACGGGCCCAGGAGTCCTTTGCGGGGCCAGACCTTTCTGCCCAGATCCCCAAACGTGTAGGTGGGATTGAGTGGCTGGCTGTCGTATAGACACGCACGCGCATACAGGCATCCACACATATGCATACACGCAGACATACACATGCATGCGCATATGCATATATGAATGTGTGCCTGCAGTTACGCACACATACGTGCGGGCACGCAGGCGTGCATACACATGTACATGCACATGCTATGCCTATATTTGCACAGGGGAAATGACTGGCAGTGCTCGCAGTGCTGTGGTTAACGCGGGACATCTCTTAACAGTGCGATTTTGGGTAGGTGACAACGTTTCAGAGCTTCGGTGTTCTCATCTGGACAGTCCCCTGGAATGGAGGCTCAAGTAAGTCTAAGTAGAAGCACCTCAAGAAAATACCCAGTAAAACCTGGGGTTGGCGTCATGAAGCACATTTCACCTAGCTGTCACGCTCCTTCAGGAATAGTAATGATGGCATTTTTAGGCAGTGCATTGGAACACTGGGATTTGACCCTTCTGTTTTCAGCTACTCACGTGACAGCCAGCCCAAAAGTGTATTTAGGAAACAGTACTACTTTGGAGGCTGCAGTGGGAGGAGCACGAATTGGAGGACAGCCTGGGTGGCACGAGACCCTCTCTCAAAAAGAGAAGAAACACGGGGAGTAAATAATACGTGTGGTGCTTTGTGTGAGCACTTGTGATTTGCAGGACTCTCGTGCAGGCGTGAGGTCTGTACCCCGCCAGGAGCAAGTCAGCAGAGGCCCTTTCCTGCTCCCCATTGAAACCATCCCCAAAGTTGCCATGGTTTTCCTACCCTGCTGGCCCACATCAGTATCCTTGCCAGTGTGGCTTATCTCGCACCCCAAGCTGACCCCCGCCGGGCCTCACCTAGAGGAGCTGCTATTTGCTCCCCGCCTTGCCCATCGTGCCTCCCTTGGAGTCCTCATCTCCACTGCCAGTCCGAATTGGAGGTCTTGGTCGATGCTGTGCCGCTTCACTCTGCAACCTCCGGCTGAGTAACCACACGCCCTGCGTGGGACTGATCAGTCAGGGATAATTTTGCTCACGCTGTGTGTGCAGCGCTCCGCAGAGTGCCTGGCACCATCTGTTGACAGTGGATGATGTCGCCGATAACTTTTGCCTGTTCTCTGGGTATCCCTACAGTACAGGTGCTACTCTCGCAGGGCAGCAGCACTGTCCTGGCGGGAGGTATAACTATGGACGAGAGGACCCATCTGTATCTTTATTTTTCCCACTTATATGCTGATTTTTTTTAAGGCAAGAAAAAGATAATTATTAACCGAATTACAGATTTAACTACACAAAAGTTAATAGGTTCGTGTGTGAAAAAAATAAATAGCCCATATATCATCTCGTGTTTTAGTTTATCTGGGGAAACAAAGCACAAAGCTAACATGATTTTTTTTTTTGTGTGTGTGTGTGTGTACCGGGGGGGTCGACCTCAGGACCTCGTGCGCCAACAGGCACCCGTGCCGCTGAGCGATATCACCGGCCCCTTTTTCGTATGTGGGTTCCGGGAGTCGAACTCGGGCCCTCACGCTTGCAAGGCAGGCACTTACGCCGCTGAGCCATCTCACCGGCCCTAACATGATTTTTTTGAAATAAAAAATTTTCATCTTCGGTCCTCTTGTCACAGGGGATCAGAGAACAGGAAGAAGCTGTTGCAGGTAGCAGGGAGCCAGAGCTGAAATTCTCTGTAGCCACTAACAGCAAATTCTTATCTTGCCAAAAATAAATTGATTCATGCAGTGGAATTATTGAAAATCACCTTTTAATTGCTTTACTAGAGTTAAAAGCAGATTTTGTATATGTATATATGTCAAGCTTCCACTGGAAAGTCTGGTAAATAAAGCATTTGTATTGTTTTATTTTACATTATATAGATGTTTAAATAAATTGACTTATTGTATTTAAAAAGACAACAACAGAGTTTTTTGGTTTTTTTTTTTTCTTCTTCTTCTTCTTTTGTCTTTTTGAGACAGGGTTTCACTATGCAGTTCAGGCTGGCCTTGAACTCACTTTGTAGCACAGGCTGGACTCGAACTCTTGGTAATCCTCCTGCCTCATCCTCCCGAGTGCTGGGATTACAGGCGTGCGCCACCACACCTGGCTAACAGTCAGAATTTTATTCTATTCTTTATTCATTTTTGGGTGTTTCTTTTCTGTACTGTTCAAAGGTGTCATTGGTTCAACACTTGATTCCTTGACTAATTAGGGGAACCGGAAAACTGGTAGTTTAACGAGAAAGCTGTATATTGTCTTATACTATTAAATTACATATTTATTGCTTTCAATCACTGTGTTTTTGTGACCTTGAAATTTTGTTGTTGTGATCATGCCTGTATAGAGAGAGAACCCTTGAGACAAGGTCTTGCTATGTCATCCAGGCTGGCCTCGAACTCCTGGGCTCTGGGGATTCTCCTGCCTCAGCCTCCCTGGTAACTCAGGCTACACGCTCTTGGTGGGCAGTTTTTCACGTTTGTCTTCAAGGAGTCAAGTGTGGCATGAGGGAGACACAGAAACTTGAGTCACTCCCCGTGACCTGGAGAAGGGAGATTCCCGCTGAGACTGGGGCTGGGGTAGGACCCACTTGTAAGACCAGGGCAGTGAGTGTGTGTGCACTGCCTGAATGTCTCTGCACATGAGGCCTCCTTGGGACATGTGTTTGATGGCCTGCATGGGCTTCTTTGGGCCCAGAGCACCTCCCAGAGGGGGCACACATGTCACATTACCAAATGGCAACACAGGGGACATCAGTGACAAGGCCTAAGGTTGCCCAGCCGCACCTGTCGTGCAGAACTCCCCTGCCAGCCTGTCGTGCTCCTGGCTTTTGTTTAAATAGTACCAACTTTCCCTCGTGTGTGGTCATGGACTTTGACCCAGTGGGCACTTGCAGGGCACTTATCCACATGCTGTGAGACACACGTTTTTCTGTTCCTTGGTGACCCAGCTTGCCTGGAGGCAGAGATCCTGTACCGTTTCTTCCCCTTGCCCCAGTCACCTGTCACCTGCGACCACCCCAGGTAGCCCATCCCCTCTGCAGATGCTCCGAGTGTTAGAGTCTCGAGCAGCAGGGCTCTGTCCCTAAAGCAGGGCTGTCTGAGAGCAGTGGCTCAAGAAGCATAGCTCAGTGACACGAGGAGGGCATGGCATGGGCATTCTTTACAGGGACTGCAAAAGCAGCTTCAGACCCTGGGAGATGGCGTGGGGGTGAGGGGTGAGCTGTTAGGGACAGGAAGTGACAGATTGGTTCCAGTCTTAACTGTCCCTTCTGATATGTCCCAGACTCTAGTGTAGTGGCCTCTGCTGATGTGGGTCCTCCCCAGGGGCAAAGCATAGCTTCCCGGGTAAGAGGAGACCTAAAGTCCTTTGATCTAAAGCTCCGGCTCCTACTCCTAAGGTGGTGTGTGGGCAGAGAGGAGTTCCTTCTGAGATGCCAGGTGGAGGCAAGGCCTGGCTTCCCCTGTCACGTCAGGTGAGGGAAGAGAGGTCAGGGTCTGGAGAGGAGGTGGCTGGGTGCAACCTGGAGGTGCTCCCTTCCTTGCCTTCATTGCTTTTGTACTAAGAACTGTTTGGGGAATGAAACATTTCCTGCCTGGCTGCCCATGCATGCCCCAAAACTCCCCTCGGTGCCTGCTGTGCTCCTACGAGGCAGGCAGATCTCCTCTGAGAAGGCTGTACCCCTGAGCCCGGGTGGCCCTGAGGAGTGACGCAGCCCACAGGTGTTGGGGCGGTCACTCTGAGTGTATCCCATAGGATGTTTCAGAAATGCTATTTGTCCCTCCCTCATTTCACCCCATTGCTTCTGTGACAACACATCTTTTTCTTGGGCTAATGAATTCCTTGGGATCATTGAAAATATTTCCTCATTTTACCAAAGCTAAAAGCAGATGTCAAAAAGTATGTCGGTCCTCAGCAGAGAAGGATGGTGATTAGAATGTGTTTGTCGACTTATTTCACCCAAGGTTTTTAGGAAATAAAATGTAAATTTGTGATGCACGTTTATTTTCTGAAGAAGCACAAGATGGTAGAGCATATGCTTGGTATGTGCAAAGCCTGGGGTTCAGTCCCCAGCACCAAACCCAACTGAGAGCAGAAAGAAACTCTCCAAACCCAGGAGAGGTAACAGCGCACCTCAAGCGTGGTCGGGCGTGCTCACAGTGCACTGTGCGAGCTGGCATTAGACACTGAGTGTCCCTCTGCTGTAAAGGGGTGCACTGGAGTGCACCAGCATGCAGGCTAGTGGTGCAGCACCCGGTAATGAGAACAGGCAGTGATTCCTGATCTTCACAGAGTAACACGCAAAAAGTGTTGTTACCTATAGCCCCGGGAAAGTCACACCAAGCCGTGGTGACGGGAGGGGAGAAAGGGAGCGAACGGCAGGCACTTCCACTCCTGTTCGGGAGCATTTACAGAGTCTCCAGCTGGTGAATGCTCATCACACTCTAGTTTGTGCACTTTGGTATTTGCATACTGTGGCTCAGTATGGTTACTGTGTGGGTAAAGTTTTAAGGAAAAAGTGTCTGATTTCCTAATCCACTGGCACCTTACCATGGTGGACCTGGGTCAGATGTTTCTGTCTGAGAGTCGAGAGGTTTGGGTTGGAACGCCAGCCCCATCCTTCCTAGCTGGGTGGCCTTGAACAGCTGATTACCCATGCATCTTTTCTATCTGCACAGGTGGAATGCGTGTGCCCTACTGGCAGCTGTGCTGGGTTTGATAGCAAGCATATTGCAGGGCCAGGAACCTCGCCAGCTTTCTCCACCCATCCACCCAACTCATGCTAACAGAAGAGAAAAATCTACCTCACCTAATGGTGGGCCGAGGAGGGTGGGAAATCACCCACAGGGTCCTGTGGTGGCTGGCAGGGAGCCTGTTCTAGGAGCACGGAAGTGCCCTATCCTCAGAGGCCACTCGCCAACCTGCATGCAGCCCCGCCCCTGCCACCCTGTGGCTCTGAATGTGGGAGAACCAAGGTTCTGGCTCGAGACCCAGAGGCTCTGGAATCTGCATCTGAGCCCCATGTCACCTGACCTTGACCTCAGAGCATCCACCACAGGGCCTTGTTCCTGCTGATCGACATTTGCATTGGACCTGCTGGTTGATTCCGTGTCCTGATATCAAGTCTTGAGCTGGGGCTTTGGGCTGGGCTGTGTATTTCTCAAATTTCTTTCTCTCCCAGGAGTCTGGGTTCTCTAGTTTTTATCTTCCCTTAGGTATATGAGGACTTCTCACCACGACAGTGTAAACCCCTTCTTCTGAGTGCCTTCCACACACATTCTGTATTCAGCAATTTATTTTTAAGTCTATGAGATTTTACCCTAATTCAATACTTTCATTGCATACAGCTGTGCTGTTTAACAAACTGGCATCCATATAATGTGCACACACGTGTGCGCACATGCGTGCTCACACACACGCACACACACACAGAATTAAATCTCATCTGGCCATAGTGCCGAGTGAAGTGCTGTTCTTAATCACATGCACCTTGTACACTGAGCTGCTGCCTTCAGAGCTTTTTGAAAAATGAAAGCAGTGCCGTCAGGTTAACCAGCAATTGCTGCCACTCATTGCCTGTGTCACCAGCACAGCCTTCCCAGTCACCTCATTGCCCAGTCACCTCGTCACCAGGGAGGTCAGCTCAGTGCCTGAGCCTCAGACCACAGTGCGCTTTTTTTTTTTTTTTTTTTTTGAGACGGGATCTGGCTATGTAGCCCAGGCTGGCCTCGAGCTCGCGGCAATCCTCCTGCCTCAGCATTCTGAGTACTGAGATTACAGGCATGCGCCACTACTCCTGGTGAAGGTTGTCTTTAAAAGCTTTATTTCTGAAGCTGGATTTGATGGTGCATCCTGTAATCCTAACATGCAGGAGGCTGAGTCAGGAGGACCTGGAGTTTGAGCCCAACCTGGCCTACATCGAGGGCAGCCTGGACTACATAGTCAAAACAAAACAAAACAAAACAAAACAAAACACTTTATTTCTGTAGTTCATAACATCAAAATTATATTGTGCTGGTGAATATAGTTTTCCAAATTACGAGTAGACACAGCCTACTGCGCCTACAGCTCCCTGTTCCTAGGGAGCAGCCCTTCCCGGCCTTCTGGTCTCACGTCAGCCCCTTGCAGTGTCTTCTGCCTGTAGCACCACACAGTGAGGACAAGCTCAGCCCCCAGGCAATCTTGTTCTGGGTTAAACCCACTCTTGCGATGTCACCCGTCACCCAAGGGGCTATTTTACTTCTGTATTGTGTACTGGAAGAAGCAGCCTCTGTCTCTTTATTTTGTGTTGAGGTTAGGGTACTGCTTGTGACGGTTTGCAAAGTCACCCAGGGGGAAGATGGTTTCTGAAGCCACCTTGTTTTCTGTTGCGACTGGACCTTAACCTTTGCGTCGCACAAGCTCGCAGTATAGAGGTTCTCTGAGCTGCTCTCACTCTCGCGCTGTCTCTGCCTGTTTTTCCAGAAGGTGCCCATTTATCCTTGCTCATTTTTCAGCAATTTCCAGAGCTGTTAATGATGACAACTGGTGCTCACCGGCATTGACTTCGAGAATTGTAGTAGCTCCAATGTTCACAGAAAGGGGTCATTCAGTCCTGGTATGTTAAAGAAAGGCATTGGAGATGGTCCAGGAAGAGGTGCCAGGACTTATAAAGCTGTGTGATGACATATGTGTCACAAGCTGGGTGTAGTGGAGCACACCTGTAATCCCAGCACTCGGGAGACTGAGGCAGGAAGATCACTGTGAGTTCAAGTCCAGCCTGGGCTACATAGTGAGACCTTTTCTCAAAAAACAAACAAACAAAAAAAGATATGTGGTGACAAACATAAGCTACATGGGGCAGGAGTGGGATAGCATTGGGAACTGACTGTGTCCACACCATCAGGGAAAACTGATTGTTGTACAGAAGAGACTGTGGATCAGTGAGGAAAAGAAGAGGTGGTGGGGCATAGCGGAGAAAAGTTAGAGCTTTACTCATCCAGCGGAAGAATGGACTGCAGACCTAAGTGCAGCAGGCTGAGGACTTCCGTGAGGGGCAAGACTCTTAACACTTACAAGAAAATGTATTTATAGGCCTAGGATAGGATAGAATTTCCCTAAAAGAAAATATTGATAAATTCAGCATCATTATCATCCTTTTTTCATCAAAAGGCGCGTTGAAACGAAGTAGACAGATGAGCCATAGAATGGGAGATTTATAACATAAAATTGGCAGCATCATGTCCAGAATGCGGTCTTTCTTCTCTAAGCAGGCCGATACTGCTCCCTGTGACCTGACGTCTAAGTCACTGGCCCTTAGCATTGTGGAGGGCCCAAGGCCCCTTCTGAGGGGGAGCGCTCTGCCCTTTTAAAGTGGATCATTACAGTGAGCTTCCCGAGCTCCTGCCCCACCATGTGCTCAAGCATTCATCTGTAAAATCTACTTCAACTCAGAATTTGAAGGATCAAGCTACTCCTTGAAGGGAAACCCAATAGAAAGAAAGATATGCCTTTCCAGGTGCAGTTATTTCTATATTGTTCAATATTGCCATGATACTATTTCTGTGATATTAAAATTTACTTATTACATCAGACTTTAGTAGCAGAAGCACAGGTACCACCTAAAAGATACAGTTAGTGGTATATGTTTGGATTTTAACTCTTGGGGCGTAATACTTATTGATATCCACTTGATTTCTTAGTTGTATTTTTGTTTTTTGTTTCAAGGAAGATGAGAACATAACTTTTCATACATAGTAATTGTGTTGGCTTTTCTAGTACATTTGAAGTGATACTTTTTCCTTCCTTTTCTATTAGGAGAAACCAAACTGTAGCAAGAGGAAGAGGCCAAAGTGTTTTTCTGTGTTTTGTTTTTGTTTTAAAACAAAAATTAAAAGTTGCGACTATGTTTTGAAGAAATAAATAGGCTGGTGGGGTGTCTCGGTAGTAGAATGTGAGCTTAGTGTGGGCAGGGCTCTGGGTTCAAAACACCAAAACGTCCAGCACCAGAACAGAAACAAAAGGAAAACCAGAGTGAAGAGAAGCCACAGAGCACCACCTCCCTGGGTTGGGCCTTGCTGAGTTACGGGACAGTGAGTCGTGCTGAGCGCCGCTGTGGAGCGGTTGGCTCAGCCCTGTCTAGGTCCAGGCTCCTAGAAGGTAGGCTGCCATTACTGTGCGTCAGTTGGTCCTGTGGCCCTGTTTCCTCTCTGCCCCCTTTGGTGGTACAGCCTCAGTTTCTCCTTGTTGTGGGTCTGCCTGCAAAGCTGCAAGGCTGCTGTGGGTGGGCCTAACCTCCTTGGTCTCGGAGCACGGTTGCTGCTGACCCTGTGTGGCTTAGGAGCTGTGCTTGGGGCTCCCCAGGGCCTGCTGAGAGGACAGGTCCTCAGCCTGTCTCCCCTGCCAGGGACAGGCGGGACCAGTGGAGACTGGTCCTGGCCTTGCAAAATACAAAACAAAAAAACAAAAATACAGAAGTGACAGTACTCCACTCCCCTACCCTCGCTGCCACCATGGGCTTGTCTGTCCTCTGCTCTTAGATGCTGCTACATGTGCTCCTAGGGCACCACCTGTGTCGCCTCTGTGTCCCCAAGTGTACGTGTTCCCCACCTCTCGGGCTGGGTGATAGAGGGATGGATCCAAAGGCAGAGGAGGAGGGGAGGACAGGGGACCCTAGTGGCAGTGGTCACAGAGAAGGACTCATCAGAGGAGGGTGGGGAGAGGCCGTGCCCCTGGGCCAGCACCCAGGACCCTCATTGCTTCCCTCACAAAGAAGGGCATAGGGACAGCAGAGATGGGAGGGAGGGGCAGAAGAGGCTGGGGACACAGGAAGCTCAGCGCCTATGTTGTCCTGTCATTGGAGCAGAGCTGGGTGTGTTTCACTTTGAGACCCAGATGAACTGCATAGTGGGAACTGTCCTGGAAATGGGGTTGGTCCCCACCTCGGTCCCAGGTGCTCCTGTCTCTCCCAGAATGCCCCACCCCTCTGTTTCCTGTGTTCTTAGACCTCAGTCCACTGGACCTCATCCTCCGAAGCCACCTGCAGCGGGTGATGGGGTTGGAGTGGGGGCGGTGCTATGTCTGGCTGTTCTGTAGTTAGTGAGGTCCCTGTGCCCATGGGGGATCACGGCCCGGCCTTCTCGGGACTGCAGGGTGATTGGCAGCATCATGGGCTTCCACCTGCAGAATGCTGAGCTGACTTCCCACTCCCTGGGTCTCCACAACCCAAACCAAAACTCTCCCTGGGGTGCAAGATGGGGCCTGGCTGGGAATCACTGCTCCAGGGGCAAAGAAAAAGGATCAAAGAATCCAAACCCCAAACCCCAAACCCCATTGAACTTGTGTATTTTGCATTAGATCTTCAACTTCCAGAGGGGAACCTGGTTACCGTGTGTCCATTTTACAAATGATGAACTGACCCAAGACTCAGGTCAAGGCCAATACACACACACACACACACACACACCACACGACGCATCACACATACAAGCCTGGACAGTATGGTGCAGGTATCCTGCAGAGGGCATCATCCACACACAGGCACTGCTGTGCTGTGTCCCTGCAGGTGAGGGTGAGGCTGTGGTGTTGTCCCCAGGCTCTGGCTAATCACTCATCCCAAATTCTGTTCAATAAAAACACCTCTGCCCTTCCTTCTGTCATATCCTGAGTTCTGTCTGGAAACTGATGCTTTCTGGTCAGAGAACATGGGTAGGATCTAAGGGACACAGTCCCATAGGGACACAGACAGGCAAGAAGCAACAGGAGCAGGAAGAGCCACGCTGCCACAGCGACCCAGGGGAGCCACCTGCAGCACAGTGGCTTCCACACTCTCCTGCCTGGGAAAAATCTCCCGAAACTGCAGGTATGAATCCGAGGCTCCTCCCCACTGCCTTGTTATTACTTTTCCACCCCTGACAGCAGCTCAGAGCACTCCCAGCCCCACCCAGGCAAACTCACACAGGCTTGGGAGCGGGGAGGATCTCAGGGATGGTAAGGAAGGCCTGCCTTTTAACAGCAGGGACACGCAAACATGCTCCGCCTGACCGGGGCGCCACGGAAGGAAGCCAGGCACCGCTAATCTGTCCTGAGCTTCCCTCTGTCTCAGCCTGGCCCAGCTCTAGGCTGGGTACAGCGGTTGAGCGCTCTGACACCCAGGCCCCCTTGGCTGCAGGGGAAGGGCCCGACCTTGGAGCCAGCCCCTTATTTTCAACATATACAGCCAGGCACCCATGGGTCTCTTTGTAGTTTTTTTTTTTTTTTTTTGTGGGTACCAGGGGGTCGACCTCAGGACCTCGCGTGCCAGCAGGCGCCCGTGCCGCTGAGCAATATCACCGGCCCCTTTTTCGTATGTGGGTTCCGGGAGTCGAACTTGGGCCCTTGCGCTTGCCGGGCAGGCGCTTAAGCCGCTGAGCCATCTCACCGGCCCTCTTTGTAGTTTTAAGTTGCTTACACTTTTGAGTCTTATGAACATGGGCTCACAGGGCGTGGGTGCTTGTGTCTGGCCCCCTTCTCCCAGGGTAATGATTCTAACTCACCTGTGTGTTACACAGATGTACATTGCTCGGTCCCGCTAGCAGGCTGCAAGGATGCTGCTGTCAGCACAGAGGCCTCTCCTGACAGAGGACACTGAAGGCACATGGGTGGTGAGGGTGTCCCTCCTCGGTGGAGCTGCTCAGCATGGGCCATGAGAGGAGAGCTTCCCACGAAGGCACCGACATGAGCGTGAGGATCACCAGGAATGGTAACAAGCGGCAGCCATAAAACTCAAGTTTATTATTCTTTCAATTACTTGAGAAGACAAATCAACCCTTTATAGAGGAAAGCGACCCCATGACACAGGCACTGTGGAGGCGCATGAAGAGACGGCTCCCAACACCGTGAGGCACCCAATGCCAGGGGCTGTACACTTCAGGGTGATGAGGGCGAGTTTCATGTTAGCCATGTTCTGTCCCAATGAAAAGAATAATAATAGCAAGATATGGCAGGGTCCACAGTGAGCAAAGAAATAAAACGTAGGAAACAGCAGCACATGGGCCAGGAAGACAGAAATGTCACACTGTTCCCATGCACACAGGTGGCATGGTGGGACAGCCGTGGAAGGAGGCCTGGCAGACGTACACTGCACACTGGAAGACAGCCACGTACACACAACACAACAGAGGCACAGCAGGGAGAGAGATGCAAATACTAATCCAAAAGAAGGAAGAAAATCAGGGAAGAGTGAACAAAGAGCAGACAAAGCAGAGCTAGAAGACAGGCTCAACCCCAGCTGAATAATCCCTTGGAAATGAGTTTATATTAATCACCAATTACAGAGCACGGACTGTCAGATGAGATTAAACACGCCACCTACAAAAAACCTGTCTCTTAACTTTATTTTAAACCTTTTATGTAGAAATGATTTCAGATTTAAAGAAGGTCATCAAGTTCCTATAAACTCATCACCTGGCTTCTTAAGACAGAACCTAAGAGATCCACAGCATAGTTACTGACTCTAGGAAATGGACATTCCTACAGTATTGTTAATTGCATTGGAGAGTTCGCCTGGACTTCACCCGTTAGGCCTTTACAGGACCTATCTAGGACCCCATATTGTGTTTTGTGGCCGGGGAACTGGGGCACCGCAGTCCCCTCCCATCTGTGGCTGTCCTTCAGCTGTCTGCTGTCTTCCGTGAACCCCATCCTCATTCCTCTGCATAGGTCCCTTAGCTGGTTGTCTGGCATCCCCTCATGATAAGACTAAGGTGGTAGATTTTTGTCAAGAGCACTGCAGAGGTGACGTACCCACCCTGGGTGTCACAGTTGGTGGGGCATGATGTCACTAAGTCCTACGACTGCTGATGGTACTCTTCATCTTCTTTATGGTAGTGTTTGCCAGGCTTTGCCACAGGAAATTACGATTTCCCACCTCTGCTATTGATATCATAGCCAGCTACTTGGAAACTTCCTACCTAGACTATCTCACTTCCAACTTCCGCTCACTCACGGCAGTGTGCGTTAGTGGAATGTGCCTATTGCAATTTATTCTCTTGTATTTGTCTAAGGGTAATTTCTTCTTTCCATGTTTTTATCTATTCTTAAATGGACCAGAAATCCCCTTTGAATACAAAAGCACAACTTAGTCATAAGAGGATGCAGAAAGCTATGGCCAGTTCAAATGAATCAAGGCAGCTGGAGTGGCAACAGGAATGTCAGGTAAGTCAATTTCTGAGTGAAGACTGTATTCCCAAGGGTAAAACAAGTTGTTTCATGAGAAAGACATCAATTGATCCAAGCATATAAGAATTGAGAACATTTATGCACTGAATAACAGAGCTTCAAAATACACAAACAATTGACAAAAAGGATAAATGAATACACAATCATAGACATTTCAACATCCTCACAATTTAACAGAAAAATTAAACACAATTTGTAAGGATTAAAAGATTTTATATTATGGGCAAACTTATACTAATTGACACTGACAGAAACATTCCACCAAAACAACAGGGCAATATTCACTGGTTTTAAGTGTACACGGAAGAAAATTTCCAAAAACAGACCCATAGTTATAGTCACAAAATAAATCTCAATCAATTTAAAAGGATTTAAATTATACAAAAAATGTTCTCTCACTATGATGAAATACATTTAGAAATTAACAGTAGGGACAGCACTACTGGTCCTAAACCCTGAAAGGATAAATAGTTAAGGGGAGAACTTTAGGCTGATAAGTTCAACAGCTTTGATTAAATGGACAAATTTCTTTTCTTTTTAATTTTATTTTAAAGAGAAAAAATAGAACAAAATTTCAAAACAACGTAATAGGAGGGTAACAGTGGTTAATACATTACATATTGTTATCTTTAAATTAGTTACTCAGAGTACAAGATATTAGCATTCAATTGTCCAAACAATATTAGCACAAAACTTTCTCTTCAATGAACTAAGCAAAATTAGTAATCTATCTTAACTATCATATATATATATATAATTTTTTCTTTTTCCCTTCTTTCTTTTCTCCATTCCCCCATCCCAGTTTTTCTTTCCTTTTGACCAGTTTCTTCCTGTTTTACCATACCTTGCACATTTTGGATCTTATTTACTCTTTCAGTTTCTCACACTAGGGAGACAATACGATGTTTACACATGTGCATCTGGTTTATTTCACTTATGAGTATTTCCTCGAGTTGCATCCATTTACCTATAAAAGTCTCCAGCTTATCTTTCTTTATGGCTGAGTAGTACTCCATTGTATAAAAGTACCACATCTTCTTTATCCATTCTTCAGTTGATGGGCATTTGGGTCTTTTGCAAGATCTGGACATTACAAATCGTGCTGCTATAAACATGGGTGCACATATATCGCTGTGGTAAGATGTTTTTAATTCTTCTGGGAAGATCCCAGAAGGGGAATAGCTGGGTCAAATGGGACCTCCAATCCTATTTTTTTTTTTTTTTAATGTGGGTACCGGGAGTCGACCTCAGGACCTCGCACTTGCCAGCAAGCGCTTGTGCTGCTGAGCGATATCATCAGCCCTTTTTTTCCTTTATGTGGGTTCCAGGAGTCAAACTCAGGACCTCACGCTTGCCAGGCAGGTGCTTATGCACCTGAGCTATCTCACTGGCCCCAATCCTAGTTTTTTGAGAATCTCCACATTGATTTCCACAGTGGCTGCACCAGTCAACACTCCCACCAACAGTGGAGAAGAGTTCCTTTTTCCCCACAACCCCTCCAGCATTTGTTATTAGTTGATTTCTTGATAATAGCCATTCTTTCTGGGGTGAGATGGAATCTCAGTGTTGTTTTAATTTGCATCTCTCGAATGACTAGTGATGTTGAACATTTTTTCATATATTTATTTGCCATTTGTATTTCTTCATCTGAGAAATGTGTATTCATCTCAGATGCCCATTTTCGGAGTGGGTCTTTAAATTTGGGAGATCTGATTTTTTTGAGTTCTTTATATGTTCTCGATAGTAATCCTTTGTCTGAGGAACAACTGGCAAACATTTTTTCCCACATTGTGGGTTGTCTCTTCACTCTGTTGGTGGTTTCTCTTGCTGTGCAAAAGCTTTTTAGTAAGATGAGATCCCAGTTGTTGATTCTTTGTGATAGTTCCTGTGCAATGGGGGTTTTATTCATAAAGTCTTTGCCTACACCAATGTCTTCAAGAGTTTTACCTATTCTATCTTCCAGCAGATTTAATGTTTCTGTTTTAATATTTAGATCTTTGATTCTAAATGGACAAATTTCTTTTTTTTTTTTGTGGGTACCGGGGGTTGACCTCAGGACCTCGCGCTTGCCAGGCAGGCACTTACACCACTGAGCCATCTCACTGGCCCACAAATTTCTTCAAAGACAAGAAGGATCCAAGTTTATGGGCCTGAGCATCATTTTTGTGGAAGACACTGAATTGGTTAAAACCTTCCCACTAACTCCAGGCTCAAATAGCTACACTGATGAATTTTATCAAACACTGAAGGTAGAAATGATATCAGTTTTACACAATGTCATAAGAATTTGAAAAGAAAAAATATTTCCCAACTTACAAGGTCACTGTGATTATTCAAAATAGACAAAAATATCACAGAAAAATAATCTACATGCCAATATCCTTGAAAAGAACAGATACAAATGTTCTTACAACTTTAAACAACTGAACAGAGAAAAAGGGCTATGGTTCACCACAACCATAGTGCATCACTGAAAAACACTAACTAAAGAGATTTCCACAATAATGACAAAGTTTTTCCATGATAATCTAACCGCCAACCTCAGCACACACACACACACACACATACACACAAACATAAGAAGACAAGGCAATAAAATGCCTCCAAAAACTCCCAGATCCCCCCGCCAAAAGCTGATCTATGTGGCATCCATGGGGAGAAAAGCAAAAGCCAAACATCTGAATTATTCAAGGTGATAAAAAACAAGACTAAACAAAATGATCAGTGAATTTACAGAAGACTCTAATACAAAGCTAGCTGAGCTAAACAAAATGATATAAAATATAAATGAACTATTTAGCAAAGAATTAGAGTCCATGAAATGGTACTAAACAGAAATCCAAGAGATTAAATGTTCTATCCCAAGTGTGGGCAGAAGTGACCAGGAGGACAGAGCATCAGAATGAGAAGACAAGGCTGATGCCAGTGAGCAAATACTCAGAGACACCTTAAAAATGGGAACATGGACAGTATATCCAACAGCCGCTAGATGGTGCAGAGAAGACTAATTGGGATTAGTGAAAAATCACATGACAGCACAAATGGCATAAAACTCTGTTACAAAAACAATAGCAGAAAACTTTCTGAATATGGGGAAAGAATTTAACATACAGAGAAGTGAGGCATATGAAACCCCAAGTAGCCATGACCAGAAATGAATCTCTCCACGACACACCGTAGTCAATATCTGGGAAGTCCAAGGTGACAACAGAATCTTAAAACCTCATAGAGAAAAGCAAGGAATCACTTACAAAAGTAAAACCAAGGGCCGGTGAGATGGCTCAGCGGCGTAAGCGCCTGCCTTGCAAGTGTGAGGGCCCGAGTTCGACTCCCAGATCCCACATACGAAAAAAGGGGCCGGTGATATCGCTCAGCGGCACGGGTGCCTGCTGGCGCTGCGAGGTCCTGAGGTCGACCCCCGGTACCCACAAAAAAAAAAAAAAAAAAAAAGTAAAACCATTAGAATTACAGCAGACTGCTCAACAAAAACCTTAAAGGCCAGGGGAGCATGGAGTAAGAATTTCAAGCCATAAAAGAAAATAACTTCCAACCCAGACCAACACATTCTGCAAAACTATCTTTCAAAACTATTCTACAGGACTTCAGGATGACCACTTCCCTCGCTGGGGCTCAGATTGTCCAGTCTGAAACACTGTGGGTGGTCTGGCTATGTGGCCTCTCTAGTTTCCCTGGCCCTGGAACTGTCAGATTATTTGATGTTGTTAATGAAGAAATAGGAAAAGTAACTGGGAGCCCTGGCTCAGACAGGTGGCAATTTCAGTGCCCTGGGAGCTCTCTGCACTCTAAGAGGATGAGCAGGAATTCTCCCAGGGTCTGGCAGATGTGTAACTGTCTTTGGTGTTCATCTCAGAGACAGAACACTGAACTCCTGTCACAGGGGGACTGTTCCTCCCAGGTTTTGGCAACTGTAGATAGAAAGCTTCTCTGCATGGCAGGACATAGACGAAATCCCCAGAGGAGTCTTCAACACTAACGCATGAGATGATAACGCTCCAAATAGCAGCCCTGCAAACTTTCCTGTGCTTGACTCTTTCAGGAACATAACACTAATTTTGTCATAAAGGCACAGAAACATGGGTCTTCGAGACCCATGTTTATTCTTTAGACTATTTCTATTGATGAATTATTAATTTTACTTTTATGAGTTTTATTATATTAAACAATGACTACCTAACAGGAAAAAAAATCACAAAAATAAATTATTGAATTTTTAATATTTATTGAGTTTATAAAAAATCATCAAAATTTTCAATATCGACTGTTTTTTGGTGTATAAAGTCTAAAAAAAGAACAGCACAAATAAATTCTTATATGAAGTACAATGAAACTACCAATAATAATTTACAAAAAAAAATCTTTACTTCAGTTATCACACCTAAATCAGTCTGTACGCATGACCACAACACATTTACTTACACTGACAGCACATGTGCTTTGCTTTCCTGGCCTTTTTGTAGGACATACTTGACATCTCAATGGTCTTGCTGTTTTGTCAGGAGGTTCTTATTATATTAGTGTGTAGTTAACAGAAACATAAAATATCAATAAAATAAATTCTTAAATTCTTGATGTGTATTGGGCATTTAGAATAGCCATCAACATTTTCATATCACCTGTGTATTTGCTTACAAAACCTAAAAGATAACACCAAAAATAAAAACCTATGTGAACTGCAATTGTGGAGGACCACCTGGACGACTCTCCTTGAAAGAAGAGCAATTATCTCCATTTTGGCTGAACCTGGCCCTATTTCATGTATTGATATGTACAGAGCTGGCTAGGACTTTTCCTTATCTCTTTAATTGGCTTTAGGCAATGCAAATCGATCCAGCCGAGGTCCTGATATGTAGTCTTTGAAGCAAGGCGACAGGCCTGTGTTTCCCTGCCCCTTTGCTCCCAGTACATGGTTGAGCCTAGCGGGATGGAGAGCCATGCTCCATGCTGTTGGCTGGGATTGAGCCTCGAGAAAGAGGCTATGACTTCCCAGGGCATAAAAGATTACACATCAGAGCTGAAGCACCAACCCCAAAACATTAGATACTATCTTGAATTGTGTTATGCAGATTATTCCTTCTGCATATCCTTCCCTCTGCATGTTGCAAGGGTGATTTCAGGCCACCTACCTAGTCCAGCTCATGGTACTCATGTACTTCCCGCCACTCTCAGAGTCACTCATCCCCAAGCCAGTCCCCTCCTTCAGAATTAATAAAACCCGGGTTCGGCCCTGGGTCGAGGCCTTTGTTCCAGTAGCCACCATCTTACCTGAACTTAGGACCCCTTGGCTCCCCACAACTATAAATATGCCTTAGTGTCTTTATTCTCACCTTGGGTTGCACTAGAAGTGGTAGATTGGAATTAACTCTCTAGAATTCCAATAACTTTTCCATGGGATTACAAATATAAACTTCCCGGACCACGTTGAGGATTGGGAGGGCTCTCTATATGCAATATAAACACAAACAAAAGCCTACCACATAAATAAGCTTTGTTTCAACTGTCACAGCCACAGTAGTCCTCAAACATAACAACTTCATGTTCCATACACAAGGAATGCTTACACTGATAGCACGTATGTTTGTTTTCCTGTACTTTCTTGTAGGGCACAGTTGACATCTTTTTTTTTCCTGTTATCATAGTGTGTCTTTGTGATGCTGCATGTGCCTGTTCACCTGTCAGCTCACCAGTGTGCTCCACAATTTTTTGCATAGTTCTCTGGGAAGAAACATTTTGTTTTTGTCTCTGCTGTAAATGATCTCTTATGAACTCCAGTCCCAATCCTCTAAGAACCTTTCTCCGTGGTATTTTCCACTTGTTATTTTCTTTGTAAACCATCAAACTATGCCACACATGTTTAGGACTGAGTAAAACACAACCATTGGCCAATGTTTTATGTTTCAAGTGACATCATAGTTGCTGCAGAACTCATCAACAACATCTACTCCACCTTTGGTTTTATTGCAGAAAGTTTCCATCTCAGGCTTCCATTTTGTTGAGGTTTCCCCATCAACATTTCCATCATGGTGAAATGTTGACACCAGCAGTACCAGTTTGTTTTTCTTTGTCATATATGAGACCAGTGTTATATCTTTCTGAAACCCAAAAATTGTACTATACAATTCTCTGTTTTGAAATTGCAATATTTCACTTGCAATTTCTGCTTTGTTCCTGTGCTTGTTAATTTGTGCTGTTAGCAAATGTAACATCAGTTGGAAACTGGTAAACCAATTGTCAAATGTCATATTCTGATTAATTTGGGAGATGGGAACAAGTCTGTTCACATCATTTGGTTTATTATTATATGAATAAGGACCTGATGGCTGAGTTCCAGGATAAATATCTAAATTCAAAGCATAAAAAGTCTTCACATCTACAAGGGCATATATTTTTATGCCATTGTTGACCCATCATTTCCGTAAGGCTTTTACATTCTTGCAGTCACCATGGGAAATTCCTGTTAAGCACAGCAGACCTATAAATGCTTTCAGTTCAGCTAGTGAAGTGTCATAATAAATACATTTTTGAATGTGGCTGTTGGTGCATACTGAATATTTTACTTGCATTTCAGCCTTTGTGTATTTCACAGCATCTTGTAGCATTTCATCAGCTACAATTTCCAACACTGAATGGCAGTGCTAGCATTCTGTCCAATACATTTCACCCTTGCCAAGACCCTCACTATATTTTTGAACCTAGTCCTAACATCGGATCATTCCATTTGGTTGCATGGCCATTTTGCAACATTTTGACTAGTCAAATATGTACTCACATTGCTGTTTTCTTTGTCATCTGAATCAAGGAGGTCTGTATCTGTATCAGTCAATTCTTGTTCCATTTCACTGTCACAGGAACTTTGGCTCACGTGGCCAATGTCAAAGTCATCATCATCATCACACATCCACAACACTCTTCTGTTATGAAAGAAAGTATTTTGTCATAATGGATCACCTTCATCATCCATGCATGAGTAATCTGATGATTTGTTCACTTTTGACCTCCTCCAAAACTTGCAGATCTGGTTTTTCATGTGCCATTGTACTGAACTGGGCTACTTCTACCAGAAAAATCAAAAGAAAACTTTTTAAAAAAACAAATCCGATTCTTCCAGAAAAAGATGGCGGATCTGTAAGAAACAGGCAGTGAACCTCTCCAAAAGTCGCCATCCGGACACTGGAATATAGTGACTGGAGGAGGACAAGAAAAAGGGAAGTGGCTCCCCTGGACCCAGGAAAGATCTGAAGCTCAGGTCGGGGCCCACGGAGAAAGTGAAGAGAGAAACTCCAACAAAGAAGGAGGAGGTGGCCTCTGGCACCATTTCCCTATGTCGGGAATCCCAATGCGACAGAAGTGGTTCAAATCTGCAGACACGCAGTGACTGCCAGCGCCCCCGGGGGCCTCCACGGAGGAACGCGAGAAGCGGCGGTGCAGAGAAGCAGCGGCCGTGAAGGACACACTGACTGGCGGTGAGTGCTGACGCCCAGCCGTCCCGCGCAAGAGAGCGACTAACTGGGCGCCATTGTGGGGAGCAGCAGCTGAACTCAGAACTCAGGGCAGCCACCACTCCATCCACGGCTCCGGCAGGGACCTCTGCGGAGGAACGTGAGACACCGCGGTACAGAGAAGCAGCGGCCATGAAGGACACACTGACTGGCACTTTTCTTCCTGGTATTCCAAGAGTGAGATTGTCTAAGGATCACAGAAAATACTGTGGCACAGAACCAAAGAACCAAGGACTGGGCCAAACAGGCAGCAACTTCTTATCTCCAACAAATTGAAGAGGTAGGATATTGCAGCAGGCTCAAAACCCAAAAATAAGCTACACCTGGAAGATACCTCAGAGAAGTAGTCATCTCCTAAGAGTTTGAAATACTAGCAATAAAGCAACCTACCATAGGCAATTTACAAACAGCACCCCAGGAATTAAACTAAAGAAAGAAAAGAAAATGAGATGACATTTAAACAAGATGCAGCCCCACACATCCAGCTCACCAAAGGCAAACCCAGGGGGCAATGAGGTGGGACAAAATGAAAGCCACCCACTTGACATCTCTGAAGTGGTAACAACAAGGCAGTTGAATGAAGCTCTGGAAAAATTTAAATCAGAAATTATTTCTCAGATAACTGCAGAGATAATATCCACAATGAAGACCATGCTTAAGGACGCTAGAGCAGACACAGACAAAAAAATAGACGAGCTTAAGAAAATGATGGAAGCCATGAATGCTCAGCATAGGAAAGAAATGGACTCCATAAAGCAGATTCAAGCAGATATCCAGGAGAACAAAAATTCCATTGAAAGTATTTGTAGCAGATTAAGCCAATGTGAGGACAGGATCTCAGATATAGAAGACAGGCTTGCAATTAGTGATCATGAAAAGAAAGAATTCTTAAAAATAGCAAGGGACAATGAAAAATCAATCCAGCAGCTGCTAGATGATGCAAAGAAGAATAACTTAAGATTGATTGGAGTCAATGAAAAAGCATGAGATAGCATAAATGACATCAGAACACTGTTCACAGACATTATCACAGAAAATTTCCCTGGTAGAGAAAAAGAATTTGATGTTCAGATAAGTGAGGCTTATAGAACTCCAATTAGCCACGATCAAAAAAAAAATCTTCAGCCAGGCATATCATAGTCCAGATTCCAGAAATTCAACATAAGAGTAGAATCTTAAAAGCTTTTAGAGAAAAGAAACAAATCACTTATAAAGGAAAGCCCATCAGAATCACAGCAGACTTTTCAGTACAAACCCTCAAGTCAAGAAGAGCTTGGAATGATGTATTTCAAGTTCTAAAGGAAAATAAACTTCAACCCAGATTGATGTACCCCACAAAACTATCTTTCAAAACTGACAGAGAAATAAAATACTTCCATGACAAAGAACATCTGAGAAAATTTATAACCACCAAACCTGCACTCCAAAATGTTTTGAAGGACATTCTAGAAAGGGATAACAAGGACTACAACTGCAGGAACCCCAACAGAAGGAATCCACCAGGCAGGGCAAACAATTAAAGAGAGGGAGGGAAACAAAAAAAAAGGGGGAGCCAACAACAAGAAAATAACATGACAAGGGTAAGTCAATACATATCAGTTTTAACCATCAATGTTAATGGTCTCAATTCACCAATCAAAAGGCACAGACTGGCAAATTGGATCAAGAAGCAAGATCCAACAATATGCTGTATACAAGAAACACATTTAATTCAAAAAGAAATTCATAGACTGAAAGTCAAAGGATGGAAAACAATATTCCATGCGACAGGAACCCAGAAAAAAGCAGGGGTAGCTATTCCTTTTGCAGACAAAGTGAATTTCAAGCCAAGAATGATTCAGAGAGATAAAGAAGGTCACTACATCCTTGTAAAGGGAACAATCCAAGAGGAAGAGATAACAATCATAAATATATATGTAACAAATACCAGTGCACACAACTATATAAAACAAATATTAATGGACATGAAAAATCAAATAACCACTAATACAATTGTATTGGTGGATCTCAATACTCCACTGTCACAAAAAGACAGATCAACTAGACAAAAAATAAACAATGAAATATTACAACTGAATCAAACTTTGGAACAAATGGACTTAGTAGATGTCTACAGAATGTTCCACTCCACAACATCAGAATACACATTCTTCTCAGCTGCACACGGGACGGTCTCCAAAACAGACCACATACTACCTCATAGAACCTGCTTAAGTAAATGCAGAGGATTTGAAACTATCCCATGTATATTATCAGACTATAGTGCAATGAAATTGGAAATCAATGGCAAAAGAAACCACAAGAACTTCCTGAATACATGGAAATTAAATAGCACCCTATTGAACAACCAGTGGGTCACAGATGAAATTAAAGTAGAAATTAGACAGTTTCTGCAACTGAATGATAATGACAGTACAACATACCGGGACTTATGGGATACAATGAAAGCAGTCCTAAGAGGGAAATTTATAGCATTAAATACCTATATCAGGACAACAGAGCAAGCACAAATAAACAACCTAATGGTGAACCTCAAACTTCTAGAAAAAGAAGAGCAGACTAAGCAAAAAGCTCATACAAGGGAGGAAATTATAAAGATCAGAGCAGAAATTAATGTATTGGAGACTAAAAAAACAACACAAAGAATCAACGAATCAAAGAGTTGGTTCTTTGAAAGATTAAATAAAATCGACAAACCCTTATCCAACCTTATTAAAAAAAGGAAAGAAAGTACTCAAATCCACACAATTAAGAATGAAAAGGGTGATATCACAACGGACCCTGCAGAAATCTAGAAGATCACCTATACTTACTTTGAAAACTTGTATTCTTTTTTTTATTTTAAAGAGAAGAAAAAACAAAAAGAACAAATTTTCAAAACAACATAATAGGAGCGTAACAATGGTTAATGCATTACGTATTGTTATCTTTAAGTTAGTTATTCAGGATACGAGATATTAGCATTCAATTGTCCAAACATTACTGGCACAAACCTTACTCTTCAATGAACTAAGTAAAATTAGTGGTGTATCTATTTAACCATCTTATATATATATATACATACAATTTTTTTTCCTTTCCCTTCTTTCTTTTCCCTATTCCCCCATCCCAGTCTCTCTTTCATTTTGACCAGTTTCTTTTTGATTCACCATGTCTATTGTACATTTTGGGTCTTATTTACTCTTTCAGTTTCTCATACTAGAGAGACAATACGATGCTTACACATGTGCGTCCGGTTTATTTCACTTATGAGTGTTTTCTCGACTTGCATCCATTTACCTATAAAAGTCTCCAGTTTATCCTTCTTTATGGCTGAATAGTACTCCATTGTATAAAAATACCACATCTTTCTTATCCATTCCTCAGTTGATGGGCATTTGGGTTGTTTCCAAGATCTGGCTATTACAAACTGTGCTGCTATAAACATGGGTGCACATATATCGCTGTGGTATGATGTTTTTTGTTTTTTTTTTGTTTTTTTGTTTTTTTGTTTTTGTGGGTACCGGACGGTCAACCTCAGGACCTCGCGCGCCAGCAGGCGCCCGTGCCACTCAGCGATATCACCGGCCCCTTTTTTCGTATGTGGGTTCCGGGAGTCAAACTCGGGCCCTTGCGCTTGCCGGGCAGGCGTTTAAGCCGCTGAGCCATCTCACCGGCCCCGATGTTTTTAATTCTTCTGGGAAGATACCCAGAAGGGGAATAGTTGGATCAAAAGGGACCTCCAACCCTAGTTTTTTGAGGAATCTCCACACTGATTTCCACAGTGGCTGTACCAGTCGACACTCCCACCAACAGTGAAGAAGGGTTCCTTTTTCCCCACAGTCCCTCCAGCATTTGTTATTAGTTGATTTCTTAATAATAGCCATTCTTTCTGGGGTGAGATGGAATCTCAGTGTTGTTTTCATTTGCCTCTCTCGAATGACTAGTGATGTTGAACATTTTTTTGTATATTTATTTGCCATTTGTATTTCTTCATCTGAGAAATGTGTATTCATCTCAGATGCCCATTTTTGCATTGAGTCTTTAAATTTGGGAGGTCTGATTTTTTTTGAGTTCTTTGTATGTTCTCCATAGTAACCCTTTGTCTGAAGAACAGCTAGCAAACATTTTTTCCCATGTTGTGGGTTGTCTCTTCACTCTGTTGGTGGTTTCTCTTGCTGTGCAGAAGCTTTTTAATAAGATTAGATCCCAGTTGTTGATTCTTTGTGATAGTTCCTGTGCAGTTGAGGTTTTATTCATAAAATCTTTGCCTATACCAATGTCTTCAAGGGTTTTACCTATCCTACCTTCCAGCAGATTTAATGTTTCTGTTTTAATATTTAGATCTCTGATCCATTTTGAATTTAGTTTAGTGCATGGCAAAAGATATGGGTCTAGTTTTAATGTTCGGCATGTGTAGAGCCACTTTTTCCAGCACCATTTATTAAAGAGGCTATCTTTCTTCCAGTGATTGTGTTTGGCACCTTTGTCAAAGATAAGGTGGCTTAGCATGTCTGGGGTTGTTTCAGCATCTTCTAATCTATTCCATTGATCTTCAGGTCTGTTTTTTGCCAGTACCACACTGTTTTATCACAGTAGCTTTATAGTATAATTTCAAGTCAGGGATTGGGATGCCCCCTGCCTTACCTTTGTTGCCCAGAATTGCCTTTGCTATTCTAGGTCTCTTCTGATTCCAAATGAATTTTAGGATTGTTTTCTCTAATTCTGTGAGATATGCTGTTGGAATTTTGATTGGAATTGCATTAAATCTGTATAACAATTTTGGAAGTATGGCCATTTTCACTATACTGGTTCTTCCTATCCAGGAGCAAGGGATATCTTTCCATTTTCTGATATCCTCTTCAATCTCCTTTTTCAGAGTACTGTAGAAAAACTTGTATTCTAATAAGATGGGAAATGCAGAAGAAATGGACAGATTCCTAGATACATATGAATTACCAAAGCTCAACCAAGAAGACATAAAAATCCTAAATAAACCAATAACAATCAATGAAATCGAAGATGTAATTAAAAACCTCCCAACAAAGAAAAGCCCAGGCCCTGATGGGTTCACTGCCGAATTCTACAAGAAATTTAGAGAAGACCTAACACCACTACTTCTCAAACTCTTTAATGAAATTGAAAGGGAAGCAATACTCCCAAATTCATTCCTGGAAGCAAGCATTACCCTGATACCAAAACCAGAGAAGGACCCAACTAAGAAAGAGAACTACAGACCAATCTCCCTAATGAACATAGATGCAAAAATCCTCAACAAGATACTGGCAAACAGAATGCAGTAAATCATCAAGAAGATTATACGCCATGACCAAGTTGGGTTCATCCCAGGGATGCCAGGATGGTTCAACATACGTAAATCAATAAATGTAATACACCATATTAACAGAACCAAGGACAAAAATCATATGATCATCTCAATAGATGCAGAAAAAGCTTTTGACAAAGTCCAGCACCCATTCATGATAAAAACTCTACAGAAAATTGGAATAGATGGTCTTTATCTTAATCTGATAAAAGCTATCTGTGACAAACCAACAGCCAATGTCACACTAAATGGACAAAAACTGAAAGCCTTCTTTCTAAAATCAGGAACAAGACAAGGATATCCACTGTCTCCACTCTTATTCAACATAGTCCTGGAAACTTTAGCTAGAGCAATTAGACAAGAGAAAGAAATAAAAGGAATAATGATTGGAAAGGAAGAAGTTAAATTATCATTATTTGCAGATGACATGATACTCTACATAGAAGACCCCAAAAACTCCACTAAAAAATTGCTAGATTTGGGCCGGTGAGATGGCTCAGCGGCATAAGCGCCTGCCTTGCAAGCGCAAGGGCCCGGTTCGACTCCCGGATCCCACATACGAAAAAGTGGCCGGTGATATCGCTCAGCGGCACGGGTGCCTGTTGGTGCACGAGGTCCTGAGGTCGACCCCCCGGTACCCACAAAAAAAAATTTGCTAGATTTAATAAGCAAATTCAGTAGTGTAGCTGGATACAAAGTCAACACTCAAAAATCAATAGCCTTTCTGTACACGAATAACAAACTCACTGAAAGAGAAATTAGGGAAACAACACCTTTCACAATAACATCCAAAAAAATGAATTACCTAGGAATCCATCTCACAAAGGAGGTAAAAGACCTCTACACTGAAAACTACAGTACTCTGAAAAAGGAGATTGAAGAGGATATCAGAAAATGGAAAGATATCCCTTGCTCTTGGGTTGGAAGAACCAACATAGTGAAAATGGCCATACTTCCAAAATTGTTATACAGATTTAATGCAATTCCAATCAAAATTCCAACAACATATCTCACAGAGTTAGAGAAAATGATCATAAAATTCATCTGGAACCAGAAGAGATCTAGAATAGCAAAGGCAATTCTGGGCAACAAAGGTAAGGCAGGGGGCATCACAATCCCTGATTTGAAATTATACTATAAAGCTACTGTGATAAAAACTGTGTGGTATTGGCAAAAAAACAGACCTGAAGATCAATGGAACAGATTAGAAGATGCAGAAACAACTCCAGACATACTAAGCCACCTTATCTTTGACAAAGGTGCCAAACACATTCAATGGAAGAAAGATAGCCTCTTTAATAAATGGTGCTGGAAAAAGTGGCTCTACACATGCTGAAGATTAAAATTGGACCCATATCTTTCACGGTGCACTAAACTAAATTCAAAATGGATCAAAGATCTAAATATTAAAACAGAAACATTAAATCTCCTGGAAAATAGAATAGGTAAAACTCTTGAAGACATTGGTGTAGGCAAAGACTTTATGAATAAAACCCCCATAGCACAGGAAGTATCACAAAGAATCAACAACTGGGATCTCATGTTATTAAAAAGCTTTTGCACAGCAAGAGAAACCACCAACAGAGTGAAGAGACAACCCACAACGTGGAAAAAAATGTTTGCTAGCTATTCCTCAGACAAAGGATTACTATCAAGAATATACAAAGAACTCAAAAAAAATCAGACCTCCCAAATTTAAGGACTCAATGCAAAAATGGGCATCTGAGATGAATAAACACTTCTCAGATGAAGAAATACAAATGGCAAATAAATATATGAAAAAATGTTCAACATCACTAGTCATTCGAGAGATGCAAATTAAAACAACACTGAGATACCATCTCACCCCAGAAAGAATGGCTATTATCAAGAAGTCAACTAATAACAAATGCTGGAGGGGCTGTGGGGAAAAAGGAACCCTTCTCCACTGTTGGTGGGAGTGTCAGCTGGTACAGCCACTGTAGAAATCAGTGTGGAGATTCCTCAAAAACCTAGGATTGGAAGTCCCATTTGATCCAGCTATTCCCCTTCTGGGTTATCTTCCCAGAAGAATTAAAAACATCATACCACAGCGATATATGTGCACCCATGTTTATAGCAACACAATTTGTAATAGCTAGATCATGGAAACAACCCAAATGCCCATTAACAGAGGAATGGATAAAAATGATGTGGTATTTTTATACAATGGAGTACTACTCAGCCATAAAAAAAGATAAACTGGGGCCGGTGAGATGGCTCAGCGGCTTAAGCGCCTGCCCGGCAAGCGCGAGGGCCTGAGTTCGACTCCCGGATCCCACATACGAAAAAGGGGCCGGTGATATCGCTCAGCGGCACGGGCGCCTGTTGGCGCGCGAGGTCCTGAGGTCGACCCCCGGTACCCACAAAAAAAAAAAAAAAAAAAGATAAACTGGAAACTTTTATAGGTAAATGGGTGCAACTCAAGAAAATACTCATAAGTGAAATAAACCAGACGCACATTTGTAAACATCATATTGTCTCCGTAGTATGAAAATGCAATTTCTCTGTGACTATTCCATTCCTTAGTCTTCTATTTTTACCTAGCTTTTACATGGCTTAATCCTATACTGAGTAATGTTTTTCTCCAAAAGGTATTTGTACACTCTCTAATTCTTGAGCTTGTTAATACATAAGAATATTTACTTGTTGTCTTTAAAAAATATATAAATTAATTATTAAAAAATAGGAAAAAAAATCCTCTGTGATGCTTGGGTAAACACAAAAAACAGAGCATAACATGGGTAAAAATCCCATTTTGCCACTTTTGCACATGTGCACACACTTTGTTTGTCATACCAAGTGGGTAAACACTTAGATTGCTTCCAGTGTCCCTCGGGGAAAGGTACGGAGACACATAGCTGGCTATTGTGCTAAAGTACAATTTACAGTAGAACACTAAGGGATGGGCCCACTGGATCTAGTATTATGCTCCTACCCACACCATGTCCCTCTGTCTCCTGTCACCTTGTCTTGACTGAAAATCCACTCCAATATTAGTGTGGCCACCTCTTCTGTAGTTGGCACAGAGGACCTTTGGTCCATACTTTCCTTTTCTACCTTTTTGTCTTTGGATTTAACTGGATCATGTTTCCCATCCCTTCTCCCAATCTCTGTCTTTGAGTGGGAGGGCAGTGCCCCTTCACAGGAAGGGAATTAGTGCTCAGGAAGAGTTTGCCTCTGTCAGGTGGCTTTTTATCTCCCACTTGCCTTGCAACTTCTTCCCCTGCTCTTCCTCACTGCTGTCTTTGAGTCGTTCATTTTGGAGTCAGTGGGTTTCTCATCTGTGTAAAAGCTATAAATATTTTCTTTGAGGATACCATGGGCATTACATTGAAAATCCTAAGGTCACACCATGCTGGTGTGAATCCATGGCAGCTAAACGTAGCCACATACAAAATGCTTCCCCACATTTTGGTGAGCGAGTTTGTAGTTTCATTCATGTATGCCACACTGTGTCTCAGCAAATACAGTGCTATTGGGTGTGTTGTTTTCTTTTTGATACATGAGCCTCTAACATGTAGAAAAAAAAACTAGTCCTGATTTTCATAAATGTCCACCTATTCAGCTTTAACAGAGTTACTTCCTCAGACAGGTTTGAATTCCTGCTTTTTTTTTTTTTTTTTAAGACAGGGTCTTGCTATGTAGCCCAGGCTGGCCTTGAACTCACAGTGATCATCTTGCCTCAGCCTCCTGATTGCTGGGATTACAGGCATGTGCCACCATGCCCGGCTCTTTGATTTCAACCTAAAGGACCCCTCTACTCAAGGAAGGCCTAGTAGGAAGAAACTACATCCCTCAATGCTTGTATCTGGGAATATCTGAATTTCACTCTCACTTTTGAAGGACAATTTTGCTGGATGTAGAATGCTTAGTTGAGAGGGCTTTTTGTTTTGGTTTGGTTTTTCATTCAACACAGCACATGTCAACCTGTTTCCTTCTGACCTCCTGTAACAGAAAATGCACCCCCCAGCCAGTATACTTCAGTCTCTTAATTACCCAGGTAACAGTTCCTGTTCCAGGTCTGGTTGCTTCTGGGCTCTTAGAAATGGCTGGTCACTGTGATGTATAGCTGGTCACTGTGATACACATTGTATAAACCAATCCCCAATTGACAAGCCATTCTTCCTCTGTACTTCCTGCTTGCTTATCCCAGATAAGACTCAGACCATAAGAGATAAGGGCCTGATATCCTGAGAATGATCCCGATCAGTGCCTGTCGATGTAAATAAATCTGTCTCCAAATCCTGGGTGTTGTTTCAGTGTTTCTGCTTGCTGTAGTACTCCAGGGCTTTTGATGATAAATCTAATGATTATCTTTCTGAGGAACTCATGATGATAGATATTTTCCTGTCAGCTTCGTAGGCATTAATTTACCTTGTCGTATTTTATACATAGAACATTACATTATTCTAATGTAAGTGAAGTTGTAGCATCACTTTGAGACCAGTAAAATTTTAAAGAAAAAGGAATTGGATATGTTGAGTGTAGACATCATGAGATCTCTAAAAACAAAAGATATTACAGATTCTCAGAACAGAACAAAAAAGGATTTTGAAGCATCCTACAGGTTTTAATTTCTAAAAACCTAAGTGTCAGTCTCCATAACCCACATTAGTAAAAAATTTTGTAATCATTTTTATTAAAAACAAAAGGTCCTGGCGGCTAAGAGTGAGGTGGCCAGCTGTGCCTGGGCCCATCAGTACTGTGACTGCACAGGAGCCAGTGGGAGGTCACCTCGGTTAGCTGCATAAGGCCGTGGCTCAGGTGGTGTTTTCATCCCAGCGATCTCTTGCGGGTGATCGGGGATTTGTTCGTGGAGTGTGGTTGGTGATCTGGTGATTGATTTGGTGGCGTGGAGAGTGTAGATTCTGCTTACATTGTGATGTCCAGTGTGGGTGGGGAGCATGGTGGGGAACATCATGGCTGGGCCTCACAACCAGCTCCCACAGACACAGCCTCACGGAAAACTATGAAGTGCTGCTCCCCCTTGGCCGGGGTGGCTTTGGCAAGGTACTGCTCGCTGAACATCGCAGCATAGGGATGCTGGTCTCCGTGAAGGTGTTGGAGAAGTGGAAGCTGGAGCCCACCTTCACTACACTGGAGGTCGAGATCCTAAAGGACCTTCAGCACCCCAACATCATGCAGCTATTGGAGGTCTTAGAAACTGAGAAAAAAGTACTCCTGGTCCTGGAATATGTGAAAGACCTGTGACGATACATTGGCAGGATTGAGAGGAACAGGTCTGAGGAGGAGGCCTGGCGGTCATTCCGAGAGCTTGTGGAGGCCATGCAGTACTGTCATGACCAGGGGATTGTACACGGGGACCTCAAACCAGAAGACATCTTAATGGACGCTGAAGGCCACCTCAAGCTCATTGATTTTGGGTTGGGGTTCAGGTTCCTTCCTGGCCAGAAGGTGACTGTGTGTGGGGGGCACACCATACTGTTGTGTCCCCGAGGTCTTCTTGAGGGAAAAGTATCAAGGCTTGCCAGTGGACGTTTGGTCTCTTGGAATCATTTTGTATGAGACGGTAGCTGGGTACGGCCCATTTCTTGGGAACAAAGATCAGGTGATAAAGGGGGCCCTGAAACAGAGATACTATTCTCCCACCTACTTCTCCATAGAGCTGGAAAACTTAATCAAGAAGGTCCTCACCCCTAATCCCAGCATGCACCCAACACTAAAGCAAGTGTTGCAGCACCGGTGGCCCTGGGGTGCACCTTTCCCTAGTCATCCTGCTAAGTGCTCCCCAAGCACACAAAAGCCTTGATCCTCAACATCATGGCTGGGATGGGGTACCACCCACTGGAGATAATCAACGTGAGGCGCAAGACATTCGACCATCACATGGTGACCTTCCTGCTGCTACAGGGCCTGGCACGCCAGGGGCTTGGCCTCAGATTTTGGGTGAAGCCTCTGTATCCAGCTGAGGATGTGGATGCAGAGGAAGTGCCACCATCCTCCACAAATCCTGCCCCCTTATCTCGCCTCCCAAGAAGGAGGGCCAGTGAGCCTGCTGCCTGCACTGGCCCCTTCCTCCCTGGGGTAAAGCCCACAGGGCAGTAGGGTGAGAGAGGCTCCCTGCCACTTAGTCCCATCTGCAGGATCCCCCTTCACAGTGCGTCCTGCCAGGCCAGCCCTGCCGCTCCCAGTGTGTCCTGCCATCCCAGCCCTGCCACTCCCAGCTTGTCCTGCCAGCCCAGCCCTGCAGCTCCAAGCGTGTCCTGCCATTCCAGCCCTGCCGCTCCCAGCATGTCCTGCCTACCCAGCCTTGCGGCTCTCAGCATGACCTGCCAGCCCAGCCCTGCAGCTCTGAGCATGTCCTGCTGTCCCAGCCCTGCCGCTCCCAGCGTGTCCTGCCAACCCAGCCCTGGGACTCCCAGCATGGCCTGCCAGCCTAGTCCTGAGGCCTCCCACTCCAGCTCCTGCACCACCCCAGCCCCTGCCAGCAGTGGGAGGCGGGGCTGAGAGGTTGTGAAGAGGAGGATCAGAGGCTGCCTGCAGGCCCTGTGCTGCTGTTGCCTGCCAGCCTGGGGTGCCGCTGACACAAGGTGACCCCAGTGTAAGTACTGGAGAGCAGAGACCCATACGACACTCAAGGAGGCCAAGCAGTCCAGGTGCTTCCTGCAAGTGCGCTGTCTTGATGATGTTATTTTCAATTGTCAGGGTGGAACTGTAGGGAGGCGGGGAGAGGGAAAGGGAGGTGTGGGCAGAGGGAAGAGTCTCCGATGGACAGGAGGAGTTGCTGTGGGGTCTACTGCAGAGGAGGGTGGAGTGACCACAGCTAACAATACATCTGCTATGTTTCTAAGTAAATATCCATTTCACATGTCTCCTTGCATTTTTAGTGCAGATCCATGATCCCTCCCGTGGATGTGGACATCCTGCCAATGAGATCAGCCACTCAAGAGGAAGCCGCAGTGAGTCACCTTGCAGCCCTTTGTCTAGGGAGCTGGAGGGGACAGGAGGAGGCAAGGTCACTAGTGCATCCTGCGGGAGGGGAGGGGGTTGGCATACAGCCCAGGAAGGCGGTGCGGCTGCCAGGAGCTGAGATCCAGTGGGAGGAAGATGGAGGAGGAGCGGGGGGAGATTCACCTGGCTCGTGTCCGCCATCCTAGGGAGGCTCCCCCGGGGGCAGGGAGGGCTGGGCACCGTGGAGCCCCCTGACCACAGCCTCCTTCGAGGGTGCAGGTAGACATGGGGGCTGGGCAGGGGTGGGGCTTGTCAAGCACAGCCACAACTTTATCCCACAGCCTCTGTAGCAAGGGGCTTCTCCATGTCCTCCCCGCTTGCCTCTCAGCAGGCCTGCGTGCGAGGGCTTCCGCCAAGAACCTGCCGGGTGTCCCTGCAAGGATGGCGAGTCCAGGCGAAGACAGGCAATGCCGTGTGTTCAGTGGGCTGGAACCTTGTGCTACGGCCCTGGCCACTGCAAAAAAGCCTGGACACGGCCATGCTGTGAGCAACCCAGGGATATGCCAAGGCTGCACTGAGCCTCCGTTCACGACTTCATGATGGGAGCCACCCCAGCCCTGTTACCAGACAGGTGTGTGATGGCGCCCCCAGATCCCAGTCCCAGCCATTGAGCACGCTGGCCCAGAAGTCTGCGCAGCTGAGTGCTGGGGACCAGGGCTGTGCATGATGGGGACAGCACTAATGTGTGTATGGCACAGTCAGCAGAGCTTCAGCATAGTGACACAAGTGATCCTCTGACAGTGTTTGAGGCCCAGCACCGGTCTTCCTCTTCCTGCTGTCACGGTCACTGTGATTTCATGTACAAGGAGTATGAATGGCAGAGGGACGAAGTGAAATCCCAGATTCCTGCAGCCAGAACAGGGCTGAGCTGGGAGTTGAGTCTGGAGCTCGTCCACTTCAGGATCAACTCCTAAGCTCTGAGTTATGGTGTCATCTACTGAAGAAGACAGACTGGGGCCACCGTGACAGGAAAGGCAGCGCAGCACATCACAGTGAAAGTGCATGGAGGAGGAAATTGCTCCCTCACGGCAGCTGGGAAGCAGAGAGACAGGAAGAGGCCAGGTCCCAATATCCCTGTCAATGCCACAGCCCCAGGGACCTCACTTCCTCCAGCTCAGCCCCACCCCCTGAAGGCCCCGCCCCGTCCCAGCAGCACTGCAGTCTGGGAGCACACCTTCAACTGTGGGCCTAAGAGAACAGTTCAGGTTGAACACAGCAGAGAGTTTGGGCTGTTGAGAGCGATTGGAGTCCTCACAGTGGAGTGGGCTGTCACTCAGGCCAAGGCATGGGACCCCTTGGGAGGCTGAGCAGGAGGAGTGGGGACACCTAGTGCAGAGCTCAGCAACTACAGGACTGCAAGAACCCTCTGGGAAGAGGAGCACCTACAGGTGACGGAAGAGGACAAGCCTGAGACGCTGAAGAAAGAGCCAGACAGCGAGACAGGTGTTTGCTGCCTCAGCCTTCACAGACGGGTAGGGAGGCCAGGACAGAAAAGGGGCCAATCTGGTCACCGCAGCACCTCAAGATCTTTAGAGTTTGACTCCAATTGCCATTTGCCCCTCATTCTCAGTTTTGCTTTCTGTAGTTCCGGTTACCCACAGTTGACTGTGGTCTGAAAACATTAAATGGTCAATTCCAGAAATGAGCAGTTTGTAAGTTTTAAGCAACTTTTACTGTGGAATCTTGTTGTAATTGCTCTATTATGTGTCATTGTGCCTAATTTGTAAGTCCAACCCTATTACAGGCGTGTATCTATGGGGAAACCCAGCGTTACCTAGAGTTCAGTGTGGGTTGGAGTTGACACTGTCACCTCATGAGGAACTGCCCAGAGACAGACGCTGTGGGGAAGATCAGACTTTATTCCTCTACCTACAAGCAGGCTGACACTGGAGTGAGTATCAGCAAATATCTAAAGGGGGAACTAAGTGTATATAGGTTTTAAGGTTGGGGTGCAATTTTAAGGAATCTCAAAAATCTGGATAAAATGTTTGAGTTTAAGGTAGTAGGGGCAATCAATGCAGGTTGGTACACAGAGCTGGAATCAGGGGACTGCAGGGCAACCTTAGTCCTACATTAAACTTTTTATTGCCCTTCTTATTTACCAGGGGCAAGCTGTTGCCAATAATGGTAAGGCCATTGTTTGTATCGGGCAGCTCAGCATCTCAGGTCACTCTCAGACCAGTTCTGGCAGACACCACCATGGTTTCAGGGGTTTGTACATGAAAGGCAACAGCACAGACCCCAGACAGCCCGTCTGTTACTAAAGCAGCAGGAGCTGCGGGAGCCCTGTGCTGAGCCCACACTGCTGGCGATGAGTAGAAGGAGAGCATATTTCATCCAGGAGCAGAGGTCAGGAGCAATTACACAGGGAGCCTCGCGTGGCTTGGGGGGACCTCCGGGATGTGGCCAGAGAAGGGCTCTCTGCAGGGGAGATGTGTCCTGAGAGTGAACAGTGATAGCCCCATCTTGCCTCATCCTGCAGCTCCCTGGAGACCCCACTACCAGGAAGGCCCACCTATCACCCACCTGTCTTGGGGCATCAGCTTTACCCACAGTCTGCTCTTCCCCCATCGTCTAGTGTGAGCCCCCAGAGGAGGAAGGGCCTGCGAGTTCAACACCCACGTCACACTCACAGGACCCCAAGTGAGCAGCGCATAGAGAGTGGGGGCTGGACAGAGGGGTGCTGGGAAGAAAGGTTGGATGCCACTCAAGTGTCCACTGGAAAGGGCAGTGGGCTTCATGCTGCAGACGCAGAAGCCACCAACCAAGGTGGGCAGGGCTGTGCCCCCCTTATGGGTCTTCCCGGGGGAGATGAGCTCATCGCTCTGTGGCTGTACCGGGCAGGGTCTCGGCGTGGGAGCCTCCCTGTGTGCCAGGCTGGTGGGGGCTGCACGGCCTCTCGGGGTGAAGCTCCACTTCCCCCTCTGCCATAGAGTTGCCGCCTCCACCAGGTCCTGTCTCCCAGGGTGGGAGTAGGTAGGACAAGCAGCAGGGCCTGCAGACCTCATGCTGCAACTGGGGAGCAGCAGGAACCTGGAAATCTCCCGTCTGGTACAGGAAGTGGCCCCTCCCTGTGAACTCCAATAGTGTGTGCAGCTTCTTGAGCACCTGCTGTGCCCGACTCCTTGATGGACCCTATCCATTTCTTCTCTGCCTGGCCCACTCTTCTCTGACAGCTATGCGTGTCACCCCTTCCTTCCAGCAGAGACAGCTATGTGTGTCACCTGTTCCTTCCAGCAGAGCATCACCTCCCACATCGCTGCCTCCAGGGAGGAGGCCCCTCTGCCCACTTGGGATGAATAGAAAAACAGAATGTAGTCCATCCCTACACCAGGACAGCATTTAGTCACGAAAGAGAGGAGCGCTGAGTCACACTCTACCCTGGGTATCCTTCACAAATGCTGAGTAGCTAAGCCAATTGCAAAAGGCGATTGTCTTAGTTACTTTTCTCTTGTTGCTGAGACAAAATACCTGACGCTCAAAATGAAAGGAGGAAAAGTTTATTTAGCTGACAGTTTGTGGAGGTTTCAGTCCATACTCGGCTGGCTCCAAGGCAGGGTGGTGTGACAGAGGAGCAACAGTTCATGGCAGCGGAAGACAGCAAAAGCAACAAGAGTGAAAATGAAGGAGAGAGAGAGCGAGCCTCTTTCCCTCCCTTGTACTGTATGCAGGCTGCCCACCCCAGGGTGGGTGCAGCACTCACGCCCATAATCCCAGCATTGGACCATGAATCAATCACAAACTCTAGAAGCCCACCCCCATGACTGCATGAGGCTTTGGGGGGACATCCAGACACAAACCGTAACAGTGGTGTATCGAGACAAACTCATAGGAGCAAGATTTAGAATGGAGGCTGTCAAGGAGCTGGCAGAGTAGGGGATTAAGTTACTGTTCAATGAGTCCAAGTTTTCCGTTTGGGACGATGAAAGTATTTTGGGACGATGAAAGTATTTTAGGCCTAGAGGGAGGTGGTGTTTGCACAACACTGTGAATGTACTGAATGCCCCTGGACTGTGCATGTGGAAAGGATTAAGTCACCATTTGTGGATTTGCCTCACACGTGCACAATTAATGATGAGACTAGAACATCTTGTTTGCCAGAAACCAATTTTATGGTCATAGGAAATGAGGTGACATCAAAATGAACCAGAGCCGGCCTGAACTGGTCGGATTGGGACGAATCTGTGTTCACTGAAGCAGTGGAACATTAGATGAGCGACAGAAACGTGATATTGCTGCCCGGCTTAAGGACAAGTCTCAGTGGGATGTGCAGATGCAGGGGAAGAACTGCGGAGCTTGCACGCCGTGTGATTCCGTCTGCAGAACAATAGTAACGGAAACCAATTGGCTGTCGGGGCCATGGGCGCAGGACCAGGGAGCTCAGGATCGGGGGAATCAAGGGAATGGACCTGTTTCAGGGGGATGGAATCCTTTAGCATAACGATTGGGGTGTGGCCCCCTCAACAAAGCTGTTGGGAAAGGAATTCACTTGTATTTGTGAGGGGCTTCACGTTTCTCTTTATTTGGGAGATCGCATCCCCAGGCCATGTGATGGGGTGGTCACAGAGGGTCAGCGGCTGGCCCTAAGCATGGACGAGGATAAGAAATGTTGCCTGGTTCCTAAAGAGAGTGCAGGACCGAAAGGAGTGCGGTGGTGCAGGGGTTGAAGCCACACCCTGCACCCTGCAGGAGGAGCACCCCCTCCCCTCTAGAAACTCCTGTGGTCCCTGCAGCCTGCGGTGGGATGCAGCATCCTCTGGTGCTGCTCTGTGGTAGCAAGATGGAAGAGCAGCAGCGAGGGTGGGCTAGGTCCAGGATCCTAGGGAAAACTTACTGTCCTCACTGTGGGGCTTCTGGGCCTCTTAGTTGGAGTATGTGGAGCAGGGCAGGAACCGCAGAAAGCCTGCGTGGCAGGAACTTAATGAAAGCAGCTTGGTTTCTAGAGAATAAGTCTTCGGGGCAGGCGTTACTGTCCACTCTTAGTGAGTGGAGAACAGGGAAAGCTGAGTGATTCATTCAGTCAACCTCTCCTTTGTCACGGGACCAGGCATCGCCAGGTGCGTCATTCTTCAGAGCCGATTTCCCCACTGTCCCTGCTTCCAGGCCCTGGCTCTGCCCTGCTAAGCAGCTTGCTCCCGTCACCTCCACAGCCCACTCCCAGCCCCCCCCGGCAGATCCTAAGGCCTTTGGGTGCCTAGCATTGGCATCACAGCTGCAATCCTGCTGTTCCACCATTATCTGAATGCCGTCTCGTGAAATGTGGTAAGCTCGGCCTCCACCCATGACTACACGGCAAATTCTGTGCACATTCCAGGTGCACCTGAGATCAGTGGTTGTCACCATGGATGCACTCTAAGCTCCTCAAATCAAGCTGTGTTACTCAGATCTATATCTTTAGTGATTTTTTTTCATGCATGATCTGGTAAGTTACTTGATGATATATTAAAGTCTTCAGTAAAAGGGCAAATGTCAGTTTTTCCTTGTAGCTCTTTATATATTATTAGACGTATACGAGTTTTATCTTCTGGGTAATCTCTCACCATTACACAGGGGCTGTCTTTGCCCTGGAAAAGGAGAAGAGGAAGGGGAGAGAGAGACAGGAGGAAAGTGGAAGTGTGGGAGGAAGTCAGTTGCAGACAGGTTTGTATGTGAGCTCTTTAGTTCCTCCCAAAAAGATGATAATCAGCCTGTGGCCTGGACAGTGGTGCCAGGTCCTATTCCCAGCAGGCTCCCTGGTGTCAACACACACTGGGGTCCTGGCTTCACATTCAGCTTTCTATTAGAAATGTCGCTTTGGGGTGGCCCTGGGATATTTCCCCCTTTACTCAGTGCAAGGCAGGAGGTAATGGCTTCTAGGTTTCCTGGTTTCTTTGTTTTCATTTTGGGGTTCTGGACAATCTTGGCTTTGTGTGATGCCCAACATATGGTAACATTTGTGTGTGCGTGTGGCACTGAGGATGGAACCCAGGGCCTGCTACATGCTAGGCAAGTGCTCTACTACTGAGCTACATCTCCAACCCCAAATTAAAAAAAAAAAAAATCTTACTATTTTACTATTTTCACTGAATCTGTTTGCTTCTAGACTTTGGAATCCCATCTTCCCTGGGCATTCAGCTCAAGTATCGCTGCCTCCACTGCACTCTGTTCAGCCGCCCCACCCCATGTGACATGGGAAGTCACAGTACCTCGTGTCCACCCACCGCGCTGTCCTGCCTTACAGCAGTGACTGCATTCTGACAGTTTAGTCACATTTGCACCTCTGTCTCCCCAGTAGAAAAGCTGCTTAATTCCAGGCCTGAGGGAGCTTCCTTTGGGGGCCATCCCCATGTGCCCTGCCCCATCCCACCTCCAGAGGACGGCATGTTGCCTATCACAGACATGTTCCCAGGCGATGGCACCTGGCTAGGTGGCTAGGGCACCACTCAGGACACAAGGGGTTAGAAAGAGCCTGGAATCCAGCTGCTGCATCCCCTCAAGAGGAGAGAGGTTTTCCAAAAGGACCCTGGCCAGGCCGCCCCTTCTTCAGGGCCTTTAGATGCTGCTGTGTGTTTAAGTCCACATGAAACCTCCAATGCCACTGTTTGTTTATGAGCTCCACTGTCACTACACAGACTGCAACTATCGTTTCCAACAGTTTGAAATTATATTTCACATAAAACAATAGTGAAAACTTTGTGATACTATTTTTAAGATCAACATGAAAAAGGGATTCAAGTATTTTCTTTTCTGTGAGATGTTCTGCCAGCCTGGAGTTGTGCGAGGAGAGTGATCCGAAGGTTATCACCATGGGGTTCCAGCGCCTGAGCAAGGATTTTGGTACTAGGTTAAGACACACCTTAGAGGACAGAACAGTTGGCTGAAACCCACGCTGTGGGTGCATCCTTCTGCTAATGGACTCTGCACCCAGTGCTTGGAGCCACACAGGTCCCGGCCCCAGACACCTCTGCCCCAAGCATGTGTGTGCTGGAAATTGCCTTTCCAGCCAGCTTCATAGAAAAAATACCCTCATAGAAAACAAAGTCATGGGATAAAAAACACCAGGCACCAGGAAGGGTCACTTGGGTTACCAGTGCTATCTGAGGTCTTGGGGGGAAGCTCAGGTCTGATGTGCTGGAGTCGGCCCAGGCTCCCTGACAGGGTTCCGAGTCAGGATGTCAAAGACGCAGTCTACCTGCTGCATGTCAGCCAGAGTCCCTGCAGCTGCCTGGGCTGCTGTGTCCCTGTCACCTCCTCATCTCTGCTCTGTGGACAGGGAGGGTATCTGGAAGGAATGAGAAGTGGCCAAGGAAACACAGCAGCAGCACAGTAGCCTCAGCAGCCCTTCTGGGTGATGTCCAGTCCCGACGACTTGGTGATGTCCAGGGTTGTGAACACCTGTGCACAAGAAAGGAAACACAGATACACAGATGTTACTAGTGCTTTGGGAGAACACCCACACCATCCCTTAAAATATACAAAACAGCCAGGGGTGGTGGTGCACACCTGTAATCCTGGCACTCAGCAGGCTGAGACAGGAGAATTGCAATGACTTCTGGGGTGGCCTAGGTTACATAGAGAGTTCAAGGCTGGCCTGAACTACATAGGGAGACCCTGTCTCAAAACAAAAACAAAAACAAAAACAAACCTGCTACTAAGAAAAAGTCTTTCTGACATGCACTTTATAATGGTTTTTCAAACACCATCAGCTGAAGCCAAGGAAGAAACCTCCTGTTCCCTACTTCTCCGCATGTGGGGTGGATTCCAATAGTGTCATCAAACAGTTGTTTCGTGAGCCCACATTTCATTGTGGCTGCAGACCCTTGGGTGATCTCACCAGCATTCGGTCCAAGAACATGAAATCCTATCACGTGATCCTTTAAGGCAGGCAACAACAGAGAATCTGGTAGGTCAATGATCTGAACAGAAACCCGTACCCTGCAAACTCACATTAAGATTTACAGCCTCGGGCTGGTGAGATGGCTCAGCGGCATACGCACCTGCCTGACAAACACGAGGGCCCGAGTTCGACTCCCGGAACCCACATACGAAAAAAGGGCCGGTGATATTGCTCAGCGGCATGGGTGCCTGCTGGTGTGCGAGGTCCTGAGGTCGACCCCCGGTACCCACCAAAAAAAAAAAAAAAATATTTACAGCCTCTCCAGGAAAAGAAAACTCCAGTGTTCAAGTGAGCAGAGAACATCACCAGGAAAGTTAGCTATGGCAGGAATCTGTTAAATGAACCAGTAAATGCATGGCCAGAGTTAATGCGCACACAAATTTATGAGAACAAGCAATATCCCCACTGCATGAAGGAGTTCATTAGAGTGATATAAATTGCTGAATTATCCAGGGACGGTGTGCAACAACAACACAGCAACTCTGAATTAAAGTCCAATGCCAGAATAATCCCAAGGTGTCAGGGCTACTGGAATGTAAGGCTGCCAGCCCAGGAAGCAGGATGCTGTCTCCGACACAGAACAGAGACGAGGGGCAGCCGGCTCTGGCTGTCACCAGTTGTCTGTCACCAGGTCTGCCTGCACGTGGCAAGCGACCCTTGGCAACAGAGGCAAGACTCGCTGTCAGATTCCAGGGATAGTGTGTTTATTTAGGGTTATGAAGAAAAGACAGTGAAGGGCAATAGAGAACAGGGCAGGGGGCATCTCTGCCCATGCAGATGGTACCGTCAAGGCTGGGGTCAGGGAAGCTGACCTCACACAGTGCTCAGGGTCCTGGATGGGGCAGAAGTTGCCAGGACCACGGGCAGCTGTGGGGTCAGATTCTGGGCTGCATCATGCAGCAAACTGGAAGGGGGACGTCTGTGAAGATTCCACTGGAAACTGAAAATGAAGGCAGGGCTCGGCCAGGAAGTGTGCAATATTTTCCACACAGCAGAGTTAAAATCTTTTTTCCATTTCACAAATACAGGGTTGATACCCAGGAAGGAATGCTTGCAGCTGGGGTGCAGCTCAGGGTGGGGCACTTGTCCTGGGGTTCAAGTCCCAGGACCACGAAGAAAAGACGGGGGAAGGGCAGGAGGAAGAAAGGAGAAAAGGAAGGAAATCTAGAGGGAGGAAAAAAGGGACCATTCTGCCTGTCTCGGTTGGCTGGTGGCAAGTGTGAGATCCCAACCTGGGGACTTGGTGGGTGCTGAGGGAGAGCAGAGGGGTAGCAGCAGACAGAGCAGAGGGGACAGGCTCTGAGCACTGTCTCCTGGGGCTAGTCAACGCCTCTGTGAAGAGGCTGCAGGTCTTATCCCAGTAGGGCCTTCCCAGCCACCCCCTCAGGTCAAGAGGGCAGCAGTGTGGATCAGTGTCTCCCTGCTCCATTCACAAAAGGCTGCCCAGCTAGGCGCAGTGGTGCATGCCAATAATCCCAGCACTCAGGAGGCTGAGGCAGGAGGATCACTGAGTTTGAGGCCAGCCTGGAGACGGTGAGACTCTGTCTCAAGAGAAAAAAAAAAAAAGGAGAGGGAAAGAAAGAAACCAAGCAAACAAGAAAGAAAGAAAGGAAGAAAGGCTTCCCACCACTCCTACATCAGCCTCCCATGACTTCTCCCCAAAGGACCTGAATGCAGTCCTCACCAAGAACACTGACCCTAGGGAGAGGACTGCCAGCCTGTCCCACAGGGCAGCATGCCAGGGCCACTGTGACTATCCTCCCCATCACTGCCCTGCAGGCAAGTGCAGCTGCCAGGGACTAAGTCCCAGAGCCCAAGCTGTGAGGGTTGATCAGTTGTGTCAACTTGAGTAAGAGAAGCTTAACTAAATGGGCTCAGCAGTTCCACACCCTAGGGTGTGGAAGACCCATCCTAGGGTGGCTTCTCGCCTGGATGGTAAAGGGGAAATGAAGAAGGATGGATCTGCTTCTGTTTTTTCGGAGGAGCTCCAGTCTTCGCCTTCACCTTGGATGTTGTCTCCTGCCTTCCAGTGCAGATTCTTCAGCCTTCGCTGCAGAGCCATCGGCCTCCTGACACAGACTCGCACAAGACACCGCAGTGAGCTCCAGACCTTGGACTGAAACCTTCGGTCTCCAGTGTGCAGACACCCTCTGCATTCTTCTCATCTGACTCTGTGGGTGACCATTGTAAGATGTTCTCGTAAATTCTTATACATTTGTATATCTTGTGTTATATCTATTTCTCTAGTAAATCACTGACTGATACACATGCCAACAGGCTGATGGCCCAGGACCTCCATTTTCTGTCATCTTGAGAATGGGACAGCACAGAGACACTGTCTCATTTCATCCTCACAATGCTGGCTACATGTGTTACTCATACTGATGTTTTTTTTTTTATTTTTTTATTTTTTTATTTTAAAGAGAAGAAAACAAAACAAATCAAAAGAAGAACGAATTTTCAAAACAACATAATAGGAGGGTGACAATGGTTAATACATTACGTATTACTATCTTTAAGTTAGTTATTCAGGATACCAGACATTAGCATTCAATTGTTAAACATTATTGGCACAAACCTTACTCTTCAATGAGCTAAGTAAAATTGGTAGTGTATCTATCTTAACCATCTTATATATATATATATATATATATATATACAATTTTTTTCCCTTTCCCTTCTTTCTTTTCCCTATTCCAGTCTCTCTTTCCTTTTGACCAGTTTCTTTTTGATTCACCATGTCTATTGTACATTTTGTATCTTATTTACTCTTTCAGTTTCTCATACTAGAGAGACAATACGATGCTTACACATGTGCTTCTGGTTTATTTCACTTATGAGTATTTTCTCGAGTTGCATCCATTTACCTATAAAAGTCTCCAGTTTATCCTTCTTTATGGCTGAATAGTACTCCATTGTATAAAAATACCACATCTTTCTTATCCATTCCTCAGTTGATGGGCATTTGGGTTGTTTCCAAGATCTGGCTATTACAAATTGTGCTGCTATAAACATGGGTGCACATATATCGCTGTGGTACGATGTTTTTAATTCTTCTGGGAAGATGCCCAGAAGGGGAATAGCTGGGTCAAATGGGACCTCCAACCCTAGTTTTTTGAGGAATCTCCACACTGACTTCCACAGTGGCTGTACCAGTCGACACTCCCACCAACAGTGAAGAAGAGTTCCTTTTTCCCCACAGCCCCTCCAGCATTTGTTATTAGTTGATTTCTTTATAGTAGCCATTCTTTCTGGGGTGAGATGGTATCTCAGTGTTGTTTTAATTTGCATCTCTCGAATGACTAGTGATGTTGCACATTTTTTTGTATATTTATTTGCCATTAGTATTTCTTCATCTGAGAAATGTGTATTCATCTCAGATGCCCATTTTTGGAGTGGGTCTTTAAATTTGGGAGGTCTGATTTTTTTGAGTTCTTTATATGTTCTCAATAGTAATCCTTTGTCTGAGGAACAGCTGGCAAACATTTTCTCCAACATTGTGGGTTGTCTCTTCACTCTGTTGGTGGTTTCTCTTGCTGTGCAAAAGCTTTTTAATAAGATGAGATCCCAGTTATTGATTCTTTGGGATAGTTCCCATGCGGTTGAGTTTTTATTCATAAAGTCTTTGCCTACACCAATGTCTCCAAGGGTTTTACCTATCCTACCTTCCAGCAGATTTAGTGTTTCTGTTTTAATATTTAGAACTCTGATCCATTTTGAATTTAGTTTAGTGCATGGTGAAAGATATGGGTCTACTTTTAATCTTCGGCATGTGTAGAGCCAGTTTTTCCAGCACCATTTATTAAAGAGGCTATCTTTCTTCCAGCGAATGTGTTTGGCACCTTTGTCAAAGATAAGGTGGCTTAGTATGTCTGGGGTTGTTTCAGCATCTTCTAATCTGTTCCATTGATCTTCAGGTCTGTTTTTTTGCCAGTACCACACTGTTTTTATCACAGTAGCTTTATAGTATAATTTCAAGTCAGGGATTGTGATGCCCCCTGCCTTGCCTTTGTTGCCCAGAATTGCCTTTGCTATTCTAGGTCTCTTCTGATTCCAAATGAATTTTAGGATTGTTTTCTCTAATTCTGTGAGATATGCTGTTGGAATTTTGATTGGAATTGCATTAAATCTGTATAACAATTTTGGAAGTATGGCCATTTTCACTATATTGGTTCTTCCTATCCAGGAGCAAGGGATATCTTTCCATTTTCTGATGTCCTCTTCAATCTCCTTTTTCAGAGTACTGTAGTTTTCAGTATAGAGGTCTTTTACATCCTTTGTGAGGTTGATTCCTAGGTATTTCATTTTTTTGGATGTTATTATGAAAGGTATTGTTTCCCTAATTTCTCTTTCAGTAAGTTTGTTATTTGTGTACAGGAAGGCTATTGACTTTTGAGTATTGACTTTGTATCCTGCTACACTACTGAATTTGCTTATTAAATCTAGCAGTTTTTTAGTGGAGTTTTTGGGGTCTTCTGTGTAGAGTATCATGTCATCTGCAAATAATGATAATTTAACTTCTTCCTTTCCAATCATTATTCCTTTTATTTCTTTCTCTTGTCTAATTGCTCTAGCTAAAGTTTCCAAAACTATGTTGAATAAGAGTGGGGACAGTGGACATCCTTGTCTTGTTCCTGATTTTAGAGGGAAGGCTTTCAGTTTTTGGCCATTTAGTATAATATTGGCTGTTGGTTTGTCATAGATAGCTTTTACCAGATTGAGATAAAGACCCTCTATTCCAATTTTCTGTAGGGTTTTTATCATAAAAAGGTGCTGGACTTTGTCAAAAGCTTTTTCTGCATCTATTGAGATGATCATGTGATTTTTGTCTTTGGTTCTGTTAATATGGTGTATTACATTTATTGATTTACGTATGTTGAACCATCCCTGCATCCCTGGGATTAATCCAACTTGGTCATGGTGTATAATCTTCTTGATGATTTGTTGGATTCTGTTTGCCAGTATCTTATTAAGGATTTTTGCATCTATGTTCATTAGGGAGATTGGCCTGTAGTTCTCTTTCTTAATTGGGTCCTTCTCTGGTTTTGGTATCAGGGTAATGCTTGCTTCCAGGAATGAATTTGGGAGTATTGCTTCCCTTTCAATTTCATTGAAAAGTTTGAGAAGTAGGGGCGTTAGGTCTTCTCTAAATTTCTTGTAGAATTCGGCAGTGAATCCATCAGGGCCTGGGCTTTTCTTTGTTGGGAGGTTTTTAATTACATCTTCAATTTCATTGGTTGATATTGGTTTATTTAGGATTTTTAAATCTTCTTGATTCAGCTTTGGTAATTCATACGAATCTAGGAATCTGTCCATTTCTTCTGCATTTTCCATCTTAGTAGAATATAAATTTTCAAAATAGGTATAGATGATCTTCTGGATTTCTGCAGGGTCCGTCATGATATCACCCTTTTCATTTTCAATTGCATGGATTTGAGTCTTTTCTTTTCTTTTTTTAATAAGGTTAGATAAGGGTTTGTCAATCTTATTTATTCTTTCAAAGAACCAACTTTTTGCTTCATTGATTCTTTGTATTGTTTTTTTAGTCTCCAATACGTTAATTTCTGCTCTGATCTTTATAATTTCCTCCCTTGTACGGGCTTTTGGCTTAACCTGCTCTTCTTTTTCTAGAAGCTCGAGGTTCACCCTTAAGTTGTTTATTTGTGCTTGCTCTATTTTCCTAATATAAGTATTTAATGCTATAAATTTCCCTCTTAGGACTGCTTTCATTGTATCCCATAAGTTCCGGTATGTTGTACTGTCATTATCATTCAGTTGTAGAAAGTGTCTAATTTCTTCTTTAATTTCATCTGTGACCCATTGGTTGTTCAGGAGGGTGCTGTTTAGTTTCCATGTGTTTAGGGAGTTTTTGTGAGATCTTTTGCCATTGATTTCCAATTTCATTGCACTATGGTCTGATAATATGCATGGGATAATTTCAATTCCTTTGCATTTACTTAAGCAGGTTTTATGAGCTAGTATGTGGTCTATTTTGGAGAACGTCCCATGTGCAGCTGAGAAAAATGTGTATTCTGATGTTGTGGGATGGAACACTCTGTAGACATCTACTAAGTCCATTTGTTCAAAAGTTCGGTTCAGTTCTACTATTTCATTATTGATTTTCTGTCCAGTTGATCTGTCTTTTTGTGACAGTGGAGTACTGAGATCTCCCAATATAATTGTATTAGTGCTTATTTGATTTTTCATGTCCTTTATTACTTGTTTTATATAGCTGGGTGCATTGGTATTTGACGCATATATATTTATGATCGTTATCTCTTCCTCTTGGATTGTTCCCTTTACAAGGATGTAATGACAGTCTTTATCTCTCTGAATCCTTCTTGGCTTGAAGTTCACTTTGTCTGCAAAAAGAATAGCTACCCCTGCTTTTTTCTGGGTTCCTGTGGCATGGAGTATTGTCTTCCATCCTTTGACTTTCAGTCTATGAATTTCTTTCTGAATTAAATGTGTTTCTTGTATACAGCATATTGTTGGATCTTGCTTCTTGATCCATTTCGCCAGTCTGTGCCTTTTGATTGGGGAATTGAGACCGTTAACATTGATGGTTAAAACTGATATGTATTGACTTATACTTGTCATGATATTTTCCTGTTGTTGGTTCCCACTCTTTGTTTTTCCCCTTTCCTGCTATTTAATTATCTGCCCTGCCTGGTGGATTCCTTCTGTTGGGGTTCCTATCTCTTTCTAGAATGTCCTTCAGAAGATTTTGGAGTGCTGGTTTGGTGGTCATAAATTTTCTCAGATGTTCTTTGTCATGAAAGTATTTTATTTCTCCATCAATTTTGAAAGATAGTTTTGCAGGGTACATCAATCTGGGTTGAAAATTATTTTCCTTTAGAGCTTGAAATACATCATTCCAAGCTCTTCTTGAATTGAGGGTTTGTGCTGAAAAGTCAGCTGTGATTCTGATGGGTTTTCCTTTATAGGTGATTTGTCTCTTGTCCCTAACAGCTTTTAAGATTCTGCCCTTCTGTTGAATTTCTGGGATCTTGACTATAATATGTCTGGCTGAAGTTTTTCTTTTGATCATGTCTAGTTGGTGTTCTAAAAGCTTCACTTATAGGGGCGTCAAATTCCTTTTCTCTTCCAGGAAAGTTCTCCCTGATTATGTCTTTGAACAAGGTTTTAATGTCATTGATGCTATCTCCTGCTTTTTCATTTATTCCAATTATTCTTAAGTTGTTTATCTTTGAGTCATCTAGCAGCTGATGAATTGATTTTTCATGGTCCCTTGCTGTTTTTAAGAATTCTTCCTTTTCATGATCACTAATTGCAAGCCTGTCTTCTATATCTGAGATCCTGTCCTCACATTGGCTTAATCTGCTACAAATACTTTCAATGGAATTTTTGTTCTCTTGGATATCTGCTTGAATCTGCCTTATGGATTCCATTTCTTTCCTATGCTGAGCATTCATGGTTTCTATAGTTTTCTTAAGCTCATCTATTTTTTTGTCTGTATCAGCTATAGTGTCCTTAAGCATGGTCTTCAATGTGGACATTATCTCTGCAGTTATCTGTGAGATTATTTCTGTTTTAATTTTTTCCAGAGCCTCATTCAGTTGCTTTGTTGTTACCACTTCAGATAGGCCAGGTGGGTGGCTTTCGGATTGTCCCACCTCGTTGCCCCCTAGGTTTGCCTTTGGTGAATTGGATGTGTGGGGTTGCATCTTGTTTAAGTGTCGTCTCATTTTTTTTTTTTTTTTGTGGGTACCGGGGGGTCGACCTCAGGACCTCGCGCACCGGGAGGCGCCCGTGCCACTGAGCGATATCACTGGCCCCTTTTTCGTATGTGGGTTCCAGGAGTCGAACTCGGGCCCTCGCGCTTACCGGGTAGGCGCTTACGCCACTGAGCCATCTCACCGGCCCTCATTTTTTCTTTTTTTAATTCCTGGGGTGATGTTTGCAAATTACCTATGGTAGGTTACTTTATTGCTAGTGTTTAAGATCTTTAGAAGATGACTACTTCTCTGCAGTATCTCCCAAGTGGAGCTTGCTTTTGGGTTTTGAGCTTTCTGCCAGATCCTACCTCTTCAATTCGTTGAGTATGCGAAGTTGCTACCTGTTTGGCCCAGTCCTTGATTCTTTGGTACTGTGCCACTGTATTTTCTGTGTCCCTTAGTCAATCTCAATCACGAAATATCAGGAAGGAAAGATGTTTAGAACAATTATTTCACATTTGGCTATAATGTTAACTAAAGCATCAAACACAGCCTAGAAAATGACAGACTGAGCTAACCAGTTATTTACCACTTTTAGCTGTATAGAGTTGCAGTTATATAACAAAATCTAAAACACACCAGAAAAATTATATGCAGTATACAAGTCCTGTGTATGTCAATTTTCCCCTGAGGAGTTTAAATTTAAAATGAGTTAAGGAGGAAATAGAGTGTTGGGAGAATAGGAAGGAATTAGATGTAAGGTTAGAGGACCAAGAGGGATCCCACTAAAATTGGGACACTGGTGCAGAGGACTGGTGGTAAAAAGAGAAGGAAGGGATAAAAGGAAGAACAGATCACAACCACAATCACAAAGAAGTTAGAGGCGCTGTTTACACTCATATAAAAAACCAGAGAGAATAATGAAGGAAAGAGCAAATACACATACAGAAACAAAAACAAAGATAAAAACAATAAAACAGACAAAACAAAAATAAAACCCCACCAAAAAAAAAAAAAACCTTCGCCAGAACAAAAAACAAATGAGTGAGAAAAAAATAAAAAAATAAAAAAATAAAAAAAGTAAAAAGAATCAGTTCCAGGTGTTGACTCTGCTGTAGGCAGGCACCGTGTGGTGACAGAGTCCTGTTCTGTGCAGGTCCGTCCCAGTAAGCCAGGAGCGGCCCTCTGGCGGGCGGTGAGCAGAGGCGCGTACTTTCAGGCAGAGACCAGTCCAGCTCGCCTGCCGCTCTCAGCGCCCTTTCACTATCCCTGGGTCTGAGAGGTGCAGCGCGCTGTCCGAGCGCGGGTTCCCTGCACTGGTTTCCCACCGCTCTGATTTTCACCACGCCTCTCACAATGGCGCCGGGCCAGTCGCTCTCTGGCGCGGGACAGGTGTGGCTGAGAGACCAGTCTCGTTCGCCTACTGACCTCAGCACACTTTCGTGGGCCTGAGAGGCCCCACGCTGCCCTGTCCGGAGCACGAGTGTCCAGTGCTGTTTTTCTTTCGCGCCACTCTGAGTTTTGCCACACCCCCCACAATGGCGCCCGGCCGGTCGCTCTCTGGCGCGGGGCAGCTGTGGCTGAGAGACACTCACCGCCGGCCAGCACAGTTCTCCACCACTCCCCCACCTCACCGCTGTCTCAGGATCCTCCGTGGGGGCTCCCTGGGCGCCAGCTGTGACCGTGTGTCCCTAGAATTGAGCTTCTGTCGCGCTGCGATTCCTGGGATGGTAGAAGGTGTGCGCGCACGGTCTGCTCCTTCTTCTTTGTTGGAAATCACCCTTCACTGGTGCCGGGGGTCCTAGATTGCGCTTCAGAACTTTTCTGGGTTCCGGGGAGGCATCTCCCCCCCCTCCTGCGCTTTCCCAGTCGCTATATTCCCGTGTTCCAACGGTAACTTTTAGAGAGAGTTTCGCTGCCTGCTTCTTACTCATCCGCCATCTTTTTCCCCTCTGTCCTCATACTGATGTTTTCATGCCTGACCTTTCCAGAGAGAATGAACAGAGCCACATGCGTGCCAGGCAGGTGCTCCACCACCAAGGCGCACCCTGCCCCAGGCTGCAAAGCCTTAGAGAGAGAAGAACCAGGTCTTCCCACCGTGGTCTACACCCAAGATCTTTACAAAGCAAGTCCTCAACAAGCCTTACTCTCAGCTGCCTTGGGAGCTCATTGGCCCTGTCCCCACACCTCAGGGACAGCTGTCACCTCCTCTGCTGCTCTACTGTGAAGCCTGTCAGCCCTCTGCCCTTCCTGGGGTCCACTCAGGGTGAGCATCTTCCCAGGGCTACCACACACCTCCAGCTACTTCCACAACACACACACACAAACACCAGGCACTATGCTGGGTGACAGCCCCAAGCTCCATGCTCATCCCATCCTAAGCATCCAGCCTGAACCACACCGTGGTGGAGTTGACGCCTGGGATGTATCTGTCAGCCTGATGACAGCCCACCCCTGACAACCTCTGCGCACGCATCCCCTGAGGACACTGCTGAGGTGATAGAACTCCAAATCCTATCAACAAGGGCTACATTTATTCAACCTGTGACACGTCAGGCTGGGCCCGACATGTAAACACATACCGTCGTGTTACATACACTGTCGAACTTGTTGCAGACGATCTTCACGTAGCAAGCGTTGCTGTCTCTGCCAGCCACCGCCCACTTGAGCGGCCAGAACAAGGTATGAAACACCTGGCGATGAGAAGAGGGAGAGAAGGGCCAAGGTGAACATCCATGAAGACCACTCCTTGCCACACTCTTTAATTCTTCACAGACAGCGGTCTTCACACAGCCTGCAGAGATTTAAAGATCAAGTTGACTCGAGCTCTGGGGTGACTTGAGCATCTGAGCCGGAGCTCCCGGAATGTCACCTCTGCACAAGTCTCCTGACTTTGCAGCTGTCATACAGAAAACAACCCTAACAACTCAGTTCAATTTCTGAACATTTTTAGAGCACTACCAATCTCAGGCAGCACACTAGACCCGGGGTGGGCTGAGGAGGTGCAGACTGAGCTGCCGCCTGCAACGTACACGGCCACTCCAAATCGAGGAAGAGCAGCTGTGACAACCGTGCTCACCATTCAGAGGCGGAGCATATGACCTGTGCCACCCAGAAGCTGGGACTGTGCACTGTGTGCTTCTGCCCCGAGTCCCAGCCAGAGCCCTGGAGGTCCCCAAGCCCAGCACGCCCCTCCACCTGCTCAGGACGGTGATGCTCTCCCGGGTCATCCCCTCAGCCCCTCCACACAGAAGGTGGTGAACAATGCTCGGTGACAGAGGAGTGTGTCCTGAGCTGTAATCCACAGCGGGTGGACTGAAATTATTTACAATTCCAGCTGTACACAGTCATTTTGAGGAAGTGTCCATGGCTGGTGCAAGTGCAGCTAAGATGACACCATTACTGAAAAGTAGCACTGTGCACACTTCCTTGTAACAAAGATTATCATTTTTAACAGAAGAGAAACTCTTCCACCCATTTTAATGGTAACTTTTTAGTCTCTGACTGTGAGAAAAGAAAAGACTGGGTCTTTCCCACAAGACCCAGTTTCCTAAAGATGTCCCTCTCCGGTGAAGAAAAGTCTTCCAGCATGGTTTTGGAAGCAGTTAGCCTCTACTTCGACAGTCCCCGCTGCAGAGTAAGGAAGGGGCTCTCTGACCTCTTCCTGTCTCCCCTCTCATGTCCCCTTACTCCCCTGGGTTCTGGTAAATGTGTGTTCTAACTTTGAGGATTTTACTAGAAGTCTTTGGCCTACTGCTTCAAAGTGGTTGTGAGGTGTGGGTCCAGCTGTTTCCGTCCTAATGGGCTCCCGCTTATTTCACCCGCCTCTGCTGGTCGAGCTGTCTTTTCCCACTAACAGTGTTCCTGCACTCATCTTAACCTTCCGAGCGTTCAGAGCAGCTCTGGTTTTCGTGGTATCCCCTGTATGCCTCCACTGCACAACTGTAATGGCTATGTCATAAATCTTCCTATAGATTGGGCTGTCTCCCCATTACCCTCTTTATTCAGAGAATTCTGATTTGTGCTTATAATTTTTTTTACAGTTTTAATTTTTGTCAAGTTATATACAATTATTTGACATTATTTTCAAAGCTGTTATGCAAGACAATGCTCTCTGCCCAAGTACTTCAGCCTACCCAGAGGCCTCCGTCTTTAATTCTTGTATTTTTTGTGTGTGTTTATCTTCATGTAAAAAAAAATGCTTAAGCCAGTTCCACCTGACTTCCTATTTGAAGCTTTGTTTATGAACTCGCTTCCCTGGAAAAGGAGGATGTAGCTTTCTTCCCTCAGCCTCTCAGCACCCTACACTCTCAGCTGCACAATTCCCAGGGCTTCCTGTGCTCCGTAACGCTGCGCAGAGAGGAGTGGAAAGCCACACTCAGAGAGCGGAGCCGCCCAACCTCACACAGAGCACACGACACACGGAGACAAACTGCGGCGCAGACCAAAACGTAAGAGCTAAGGCTGTTGCTAACTCTTAGAAGACACAGGCACGTAGTTTCTTAACTTTGGACTAGCCATTGGTTTCTTAAATGTGATGTCCAAAGAACAAGTGATAAAATGATAAATTGTACTTCAAAATTAAAGACTTTTGTATTTTTTTTTTTTTTTTTTTTTTTTTGGTGGGTACCGGGGGTCGACCTCAGGGCCTGGAGCGCCAGCCGGCGTCCATGCCGCTGAGCGATATCACTGGCCCCTTGTTTTTTTCCGTATGTGAGATCCGGGAGTCGAACTCGGGCCCTCACACTTGCCAGGCGGGTGCGTAGGCCGCTGAGCCATCTCACCGGCCCAAGACTTTTGTATCTTAAAGGACATCATCAAGAACGTTAAAACAGGAACAGTGAGATGGCTCAGTGGCTTAAGCGCCTGCCCGGCAAGCGCGAGGGCCCGAGTTCGACTCCTGGAACCCACATACGAAAAAGGGGTTGGTGATATCGCTCAGCGGCACGGGCGCCTGCTGGCACGCGAGGTCCTGAGGTCGACCCCCGGTACCCACCAAAAAAAAAAAAAAAAGAACGTTAAAACACAGTGCCAAGAATGGGAAAAATTTTGTAAAACATCTGTCTGATAAGGGACTTGTGCATGGGATATTCATAAAGAACTCTTATAACTTGGGCTGGGAATGTCACTCTGTGGCAGAAAGCGAGCTTAGAGTATGCAAGGCCCAGGGTTCAAATCCTAGCACCATGTGCGCGAGCGCAAACAACTGAACAATAAAAAGGAAAATAACTCAATTTTAAAAAGGACAAAGGACCTAACATTTCTCCAAGGATGATATGCAAATGGCCAGTAAGTGCATGGAAAGATGCTCAACACCATTCATCAGTCATAGGGAAATAAACACCAAAACCATAATGGGATACCACTAGGATGGTGTATTAGCTTTCCAAGGCTGCCCTAAATAATTACCACAGACTTTCGGCTTAAAACAAATGTATTTTCCCCAGTTCTGGAAGCCAGAACTCTGAAATCACGGCATGAGTAGGCCCTCTGGAAACTCTAAGAGAGAATCCCTCCTTGCCACACCAGCCTCTGGTGTCTCTGTGAGTTCTCTGGCTTTTGACAGTGGCCCTATGACCCAGCAGTGCCACTCTCAGGTAGATACCCAGAGAGATGGTGACATTACGTCCATGCAGGAACTTACATGTGAATGTGTATAGCAGCATTGTTCACAATGGCCAAAAAGTGGAAACAATTCAAATTGTCCATCCTCTGTCTAGCTTACCAATGGATACGTAAAATGTAGCACGTGTGCAGTTATTATTACCTTTGAAAAGAAATTAAATATGGACACATGCTACAACATGGATAAATCTTAAATATTATGCCCAGGGAGAGAGGCCAAGCACAAAAGACCATAACTGAATGATTCCAAGTTCATGAAATGTCCAAACTAGATAAATCTACAGTGGTTGGGGAGATAGGAAAAAATGGCTAACGGATACAAGTTTCTTTTTGGTGACGAAATGTTATAAAATTGATTGTGGTGATAGTTGCACAAGAGAATATATGAATGGATTAAGAAATACTAAAATCCACTGAATTTTAGTAAATTTTATGGTATATAAGTTACATCCTGAATAAAGCTACTATTTTTTAAAAAGTTAGCTATTCACACCTGAGTCACACAGTAAACTATGACAGCTTTACCCTCATGTATGCTTTTATTTTCTATGGGGTTAAAAAGTATTTTGTTTCATCACAGACTTAATTTTCTAATCCTAACCCTAAAATAGTTCTGTATTTTAAAAACATTAAGTTTCTGGTCCATGAAGATAAGATTCTTGTCCATGTACTTAGGTTTAACTTTTTTGAGCAATCTTTTGTAGCTTCAGTGTACACATTTTCACCACCTTGATTAAAGTTATTAGTAAGTACTTTATTCTTTTTGATGCCATTAAAAATGAAATGGTTCATTCACTTGTTTTTGGACAGTTCATTGCAAGTGTATAAAAACACAACTGCTTTGTATGTGTCAACTTTATATCCTGCAATTTTGTAAATTCATTTATTAGTTCTGTTATGGACTCAACCGTGTCTCACACTACCAAGTTCATTTGTTGGAATCTACCCCAAATACCTTCAAATATAGTTCTTTTTGGATAGGGTCCTTGCTGAGGTAAATCTTTATCAGTAATCACGTCAAATGTTAATGGATTAAGCTTTCCTATCAAAAGGTAGAGTTTGGCATATTTGATTTTAAAAAGTCAGGATCCAACTCTGTATGTTGTTTAAACAGATTCACTTGGCATAAAAGGAAAGAGAAGCACAGACGTAATTAGTAACAAAAAGGTTTTTTATTGCTCAATTCCTCCATTCGTACTTATTTCTACTTCTTAGAGTGTACCATATTTGACTCCCTTCTTCTTTCCTTTTCTGTATATATTTCAAGCTACTTTCACCAGTGGTTTCCTTGGGGATTTTAATCAACATTGTAAATTTGTGGTAATCCAGTATGAATGACATCAACTTAGTTTCAACATCTCTGCTCCTCAGCCCTTCACATTCTTATTGTCACAGATTACATCTCCATACAACATATGCTCATTAACATAGATGTATAATTATTGTTTTAATTCCTTTGCCTTTTCAATTATGTAGGCAAAGGAGAGTAGTTACCAAGGAAACCAAGAGGACAAAACCCTTGGCTTTGGCATGTACATGTGATGCCGCAGTCTCAAGGGCTCCTATTTCCCGCACCTTCCAGTTGCTGTCTGCTGTGTTTCGCCTGGGCCTCAGGTGGACGCTAGCATTTCTTCAGGGCAGTTCTGTGGGTACTGAACTCCCTCCACCTTTGTTTTTCTGGCTATGTCTTCATCTCCCCTTCATTTTTAGAGAATAGTTTGGCTGAGTACAGAATTTTTAGGCGACAGTGTCTTCTTTCCAGACTTGATATATGTCATCCCATTGTCGTCTGGCCTGTGTGATTTATGATTTATGATGAGAAACCAGCTGTCCGGTTACTGCTCTCAAAGCTGTGTCTGGAGTCCGACGGTCGGCCTGTAACACGCATTGCTTGTGGATCTCTGAGTTCATCCAGCCTGGTGCTCACTGAGCTGTCTGGGTGCGTGGGCCCATGTTTTTTATTAACTGTGGGAGTTCTTGCCATTATTCACTCGAATCTCTTCCTGCCTCTCTCTCCTCTCTTCAGCTTCAGGGACCCGCCATGTGCACGCCAGTGCTTTACAGTGCCCTGTGGGTCTCTTGGGCTCTTTTCATTTTTCTTTACTCTTTTGTACTCTATTCCTCAGACCGGATCATTTCCATTGTCTAATCCTCAAGTTCGCTGATTCTTTTTCAGTGTCTCCAATCTGGTTCTAAGCCCTTTGTTATGGCTTGCATCTAGATGTCCCCCCAAAACCTCATGTGGTCATAGGTGGGGCTTTTCGGAGGTGGCTGGATTTAGGGTGTGTGCTGCTAGGATCCAGGATGTGATGCTGGGATTGACTCATGGTGGGATGCTAGGATTAAGGTTGCCCCACCCAGGGTGTGAGTGCTCCTCACCCTAAGTGTGGGTAGCCTGGATCAGATATAAGGGACAGAAAAAAGATCATTGCTTGCGGCTTGCTGCTTCTTCACTACTTCCCTGCCTTCTGCCCACCATGAGCTATTTCTCCTCTGCAATGCCCCTCTGCCGTGCTGCCCTGCCGTGGAGCCAGGCAACTATGGACTAAAACCTCTGCAAACTGTGCTCTACATTAAACCTCGCCTCCTTCAAATTTGGGTGTCGGGTATTTAGTCTCAGCAACAAAAAAAGTAGGTAAGACATCCTTCTTGTGAGTTTTTCAATTCAGTTACAGTTTTCTGCCCCAGAGTTTGTTTGGTTGGTTTTTGTCATTTCTATCTCTTTACTGATAACACTTGGTTTCTTCATTTGTTGTTTTCTTGATCCTCTAGTTCTTTGCCCGTATTTTCCTATGGCTCTCTGAACATATTTAAGACAGTTGATATAATGTCTTTGAATAAAAATTCCAGTGCTCTAGGAGGAGACCCTCCGAATCCCTTATACAGAGCTCATGGGTCCTGGCTTTATAATTTCTGATGAATTATGTTCCTGTGAATGGGGCTCACTTTCCTGGTCTTTGTACACTGTTGAGATGAATTGTGTCTAAATTATCTCAATTCTCATTCTGAATTCCCAGCCTGCAGTACCTTGGGGATTTTTTTTTTTTTCCGGGGGAAATAAGGTCACTGCAGATGTTATTATTTCAGATGAAGTCATACTGGAGTAGAAGGGATCCCCCAATCCAATGTAAGCAGTGTCCTTATGAAAGGACACACACAGGGAGACACTATGGGGACAAACAGAATGACAGTGACACCAGCAGCCAGCAGAAGCCTGCAGAGAGGGGAAGCCCAGGTCTCCACTGAACTCACAAGGGACGACCCTGTTTACCCTCATCTCAGACTCCTGGGCCCCAAATGTGAGATGATAAATCTCTTGTTTAAGTGACTCAGTTTGTGGTTTGGGCAGCCTGAGCAAATAAATACACTGATTCTTCTGCTTTTGGTTGAGAACTGAACCGCTGGGTGACAGGATGCGGTGGCTCTGGAAGTCACGTGCCCCCTCCTAAGGGATTGCTCAGCTTTGCTTGTGGAGGACCAGTGCGGTCTGTGTTTCTCACTCTTTCGCAAAGTGTGCATTCATTGTTGTGTGTGGTTGCCGAGGCTCCTGCTCTGTTTTCTCTGTGGTCAGCCAGTATCCTGACGAAGATTTCCTTACGTATCTGACTCCTGCGGGGTGGTGGTGCCAGAGTACTGTCACTTTAGCTTCCAAGGGCTCAAAGAGTGGTGGCCTCTGTGCTGGCCACTCAGGAATCAGAAGCAGAGATCAGCAATCAAAGGGCACAGCCTCCATGTGGGAGGACAGGGTCCTTATCGCCATCCTGGCGACACCAAGCTGAACCATGAACACGAGCGCTGTAGGATGGTGGTAATGTCCGACACCTCCAGAAACACTTCACTGAAATGCACAAGCCTCTCTGGCAGGCCCTCCTTGCAAGCTGCAAGCGTTCTACTCAACTCCACAGCTCCAGGACAGTGGCTCTGGACACTGCTGTACAACTCAAGTCACATCAACAGTTGGGAAGCCCTATGTAGCAAAGGTAGAGATAGGACCCGTGAACTTTGGCTAAGGGACTTGGGTGGTGTGGTCCTCCCCTTTGTTCCTAGTCTAAATATGGAAACTCACCTCATCTTTTTTCCCTGATTTCACACTGTATGATTTTATAAACTGTAATTTGAGTATCTTAGAATACAAAAATATCAAGCATTAATAACTGTCAAACTTTTTATTTCTCCTTCTTCTATGTTGGGAGGGTGAGCAGAAAAAAAAAGGCCAAAATACCCACCAAAATATGATATAAAAAGCTATGTTGGGCAGGGTCGGGACAGAGTACATCTTTTTGGGAACTTGAATAGCCTGCAGCGGAAGGCCACCTTGAGGCTGCCACCTCAGCAACCCCAGGCCCTGATGTGACAGGATGCTGGCCATGCCAGCGCAGTGGAGGGATGCCCGGCCCGCACAGTACAGCCGGGACTGAGCAGCAGTGAGCCCAGGTAAGTCCTCAAAGACCAGAGGTTCTGGACAAATGTGGGAGCAGAAGAAAGGCCATCTCTTGGCTGCTATGTGCTCTGAGGAGCAGATCAAATTGGCCACCGAGACAGAAGAGTGAACTGCGTGTGCGCACAGATGCATGAACCCCAGAAGTCAAAGAAAACATGAGCTCACCTTTCAGTCCCTCGTTCTGTTCCTTCCTAGCTGGGATCCGTTTCTACCTCGACATTCCTCAAAGACCTTAAACTGACTCTCTGCTTCCTTGGGCCCAAGCTTGCTCAGGTAGACACCAGATCCTTGTAACTCAAAGTCCTAACTTACAGACTTCGACTTCCCTCTGCCCCGACTGCAATCTTATTATTAGTTTGCTACAAAGACAGTTTAAATTAATTTCTAATTCTCCTAAAATAAGAATATGATTTCTTAAATAAAACAGTGTAGTAATTTGCAAAATGATGACATAAGAAGAGACTGCAAAGAGAAATAGTTGATTAGAAGGGTAATTCTTAGGAAGGCAACAATAGGGCCAGGGATATAGCTCAGTGGCACAAGCGCCTGCCTGGCAAGTGCGAGGTCCTGAGTTTGATTCCCAGTACCAAAAAGAAAAAGGCAACAATAAAACACAATCTTTACTTCCAGATTCTCTTTTTTATAGACTTCAATAGCTTTCTCCTCAGATAATCCACAGCAACCATATTCCAGAGGGGTAAACACTGTGGTTGGAACATTAGTATGATCACACTGAAAGATGAGAAAATACAATTTTTCTTATTTTGTGACACCTTTTCAGTAAAATTCCATAATGCAAATATTTATAAAAGAAAAAGCAAATGAGTACAGTTCAATGTAACTGATTACAATATCACCAACTTTTTTTTTTCTTTTTTAAATCAGGGTCTCACTTTGTAGCTCAAACTGACCTTGAACTCACAGCGATCCTCCTGCCTCAGGCTCCCAAGTCCTAGGATTACAGGTATGCACCACCACACACACCCGGCTCAACGTCACTAATATCTGGACATTTTCAGTTACACTGACAGAGACCAAGAACATGCCCCTTACTTAAGGCTAGGGCCAGGCACTGGACAGCTGCCAACACCTGGGACTGGATCTCCCAAGTCCAGACTTCAAAGGCTGAAATCCAGAAGGTATGGGTGAGGTGGAACTGCTTTGCTGCCCGGAAGAATCTTCCCAAAATGTTTCTTTCCATCCTGCTGGTCTGGACTCTGTCCTTCTGGAGTACTTCTGATTGACCTCGAGTTCTGCCACGTCACTGGGAGCTGAACCCACCCCGGCCACTGCACACTCCGTGTGCCTTTGAGAACAGAGAGGCCACGCAGGCACACAGCTCGGTGGTGGGGCTGAGTTCTCTTCCTCACCCATGAGGGGAGATAGCTCATGGGTGCGAGGTGCAGAGACAGCGCAGGGCCAGGATGAGTGCACATTAAGACACCAGAGCCGCATCAGACAGCGTTGGGGCAGAACAGACACTGTGCGAAAGACTGTGGCTCCGCAGTTCACACAGCCCTGCCTGTAGGAAAGCGAGTGGGACTGCAGGTGGCCTGGAGGAGGGGCCAACCTGGGGGGCAGGGGCCTCTGGACTCTGGGGCAGGGCTGGATCACTCTGGTGGTGACATCATGAGGGGTGGAGGGCCTGCCTGCCACAGCCCTTCAAAGGACAATGGTGTTCCCGGAACTGTGTCCCCACCCCACTCCTGCTGACAGGGAATTGGATCTGCCCAAATCTATGGACTCACTGAGCACGGTGAGCTGTGAGTCCACCTATGAATCCCGTGACTCTTAGGCTGAACTCCCTCAAGCTGCCACGTCTGAGTTTCTAGTCTTTGTTACCCCAAAGAGAAACAAAACACCATCAGGTAGCCCTAAATCAAGGAAGGGGTTCGTCGACCACACAGAGCAGCTTCCCCATCAGCCTGGATCCACGAACTCTTCCCATGCTGCCCTGGCCCGTGTGCAGACCATGGTAGTCCAGGCACCTATTTCCCTTCTGTCCAACATGGCTATAGCAGTTTGAATAAAAAACGCCCGCCAAAGGCCCACACACAGAAGCCAGTGGCACCGCTGGGGGAGTGGACCCTTTAGCCGTGGGGCCTGTAGAAAGTTAGGTCACTGAGGGCATGGCCTTGAAGGGGACGCTGGGACTCAGGCCCTTTGTCTCTTGTTGCTCCCTGGACCTCCACAAGGTGAGCAGCTCTGCCCCTCCTTGCATGCCCACCATGCCATACTACCTCTCTCCATGGGCCCATGGAGCCAGGGACTGAAACCAGAAATCAAAACAAACCTTTTCTTCTTCTAAGTTGATGATCTCAAATCTTTTGTCACAGCGAGGCAAGGCTGACAAATGCAACAGCTGAGAAAGTCGCAGTAGTGTCTGACTCATCTTGGGCTTGTATTCCTCGCCCATCCACTGACTGACAAGCCCCTGAGCCCATGTCCCATGGCTTAAAGGGGAGGCCTCCTCCTCCTATCCTGTATCAGTGAAGAAAAATCAGCAAAAAATTACTCAACTTTCACCCTTTCTCCCAAAACTCTTTCTCCGCATCTTAGACTATCTCCTCCACCTCAAAATGCCCGATGCACAGTGGATGGGCAGCTCCTCCTGTGGGGGGCACATTCGGCACTCCTCACGCTCCTGCAGAGGCTGGTGGGGACCCCTCCCGGGCGCCCTCCATCTGCCAACCCCCCATTGTCCTCAGCACCCCTGGAGCAGCAGTGCCTTGGGGGTCACTTCTGAGACAGTGTTCAGTCCTCAGCACAATCCAGCACCCTGCACCTCCGTGCTGTGACCTGAGTCACCCACCTGCCAGGCAAGTCCTCTGCTTTCTCATCTCTGAGGTACGCAGCCTGCGGAGCCCATTCCGAGCACTGGGTCTAAGAACATGAGAAGTATAAAGCATCCAAGTCATACTGCCAGCTTGGTAGATGATGACATCCAAGTCTTGAGGGCCACTGGCTGCCAAGCGGCCTTCACACCAAGCAGGTACAGAGACTGGGCCCGTAAGCTGACGGTGTTGAGCGCACCTTCCTCTCTGTCACACGCAACCGTCCACTTTTCCATCTTTCCAGTTAGGAGCCAATGGCTGTTTCCCTGGTCCTAAAGTAACTGGCTGACAGCACAGAATCAAGTTCCCTCTTCTCGGTCTCTGTGCCTGTCTGACTTGGGGCCCCCACCCACCTGGAAGGCCCTGGGGCTGGAGCCATGGGATCTTCTGTGTATCACCCGATACAACGTCTTGGCCACAGTAGAAACCAAAAAATATTTACTTGCAATAAGGAATAAATGGCAAGTCAACTGCAAAGTATACCTCTGAGGGACCCTTTTTTGGCTGTTGTTTTGTTTTCTCGTTTTGTTTTGTTTTGTTTTAGTAACCCTTTACTTGAAAAACAAGAACAGAGTTAATTTGTACTTATTTTTTTATATCATAATTTTGATCAACTTATTATCATCTCAGGGCTGGGAGGGTAGCTCATTGACACAGCACCTGCTTAGCACAGATGAGGCCTAGAGCTTAATCCTCAACAACACACACACATACACACACACGTGCATGTGGGTGTGATGGCATAATAACAGTATTAAGAGATTTACTTTCTCTAAAGAGACCCCAAAGAGTTGGTGAGCTAGCAGCTTGCCTGCATGTATGGCAACAGGAGTGAGCTCCGGTTTCCCCTCCAAAATGTCCCCAATAGCATAGACGTGGGGGACACTGATGTGCTCCACATCTTTGACTGCTATTTTACCACTCCTAGTAGGGTGGAAAAGGAGAAAGATATGACCAACCGTACTGCTGGTGAACACTATTCCAAAAGACCAAGGCCTTTGTCTAGAGAATTCATGCATCATGGGTTATCAGTAATCCATAAAATCAATGGCTTAAGACAGCAAGGCTTTCTGCAACTCCAACAGAAAACCTCTCTCTGGTGAAGCCATGCACACTTCTTGGATGCCCAGGATTAACTCAATTTCCCCCACAATCACCTTGCAACTTTAGAATTTTCTCCTTGCCTGCCCAGAAACATAAATATTCACACATGGTGAATGAATATACTTCCACGACTATTTTTTTAAAATCTGTCGAATGTATGAGCTCTTTAAGGCACACGATAAGAGTTACTGATTGACTGATTGATTGATTGACTGCAGAGTTGGCACAGAATTTATTGTAAGATTGATTGAGAGCATTAAAATGTTGTATCTTAGTAATGAAGTGAGAATTTCTAAGAGATGACTTGCGACAAAACCCTGCTTTGTGCAGCGGCAGTGCAGCCCCACACATACTGACCTCTCATTGATGTTGACACCAATATTCTCCAAGCCTATTTTCCTTGTACAGGAGTGGCAACCAGCTGCTAAGAAAACCTGTCTTTATAGAGAGAGAAAAATGCAAATTACTCACCTCAGGAGCAAAATAGGGAGCATCACCACGGATCCTTCAGACAATTAAATTTTACAGGCAAACTATGACAGTATGTTTGACAGAATAGGTGTGGCGGATTGACAACTGGTGGTCAACCTGTAAACCCAGTTAAACTGAATCAGCATGGTGCTGGGTGTGGAGGGCCCACCTGAGGATTGTTGCCAACAACATAAAAAGGAGAACTGGAGAGGAAGAGGGGTGCTGTTGGTTCTCCTCAAGGAGCTTGTCACGCTGGCTTCCCTGATAGGAACTTGGCTGTTCTCATCGTCGGAGTAGCTCAAGACCTTGCTGTCGGTGAGGATGGCTGTGGTACTTTTTGGGGGAGCTCTGATCCTTACTTTGAGCGTCACTTCCTGGCTCCAGTGCAGATCCCTCAGCCTGCTGGCACAGATCCTTCATCTCACTGGCGCAGACTTTCTAGCTTCCACCACTGACCTTTGGGCCCTCCCGGTGCAGATCCGTGAAACAGACTTGCATGAGATATTGTCGTGGGCTCTAGGCCTCCAGCTGGACTCGTGCAGGACATTGCTGTGGAATCCAGGCCCTCAGCTGGATTCTTTGGGTCTTTAGTGTGTGGACAGATTTCCTGCACTCTTTTGTATATGACTCTTGGGTGACTACTATAAAATAATCCTATAAATTTTGTGTCCTGTATTGTTTCCCTTGCAAACCCTGACTACAACAGTAGGTAAAAGAGTCCTTGAAAGATACAGCTTACCAATCTTACACACAAAGGTCTGAATAAGCCTATGTTAGGCGCTGATCTGTCCCTCAAAATCTATATGTTGAAGCTCTAACCCACAGTGTCTCAGGCTGTGACAGTATTTGGGGCTATAAAGTATAAAGCAGAATTAAGGCTGGATGAGGTCACTATGGTTTGGAAAGTGTCCCTCAGAAGGTCTTCTGCAACAGGCCTGGTCCCAGGCAGTGGTGCTATGGAAGGAGGCAAGGCCTTTGAGAGGTGGGGCCCACTGGCTGCCCTCCAGGGACACTGTGGGACTCTGGTCTTCCCCTCCTCTCTTTCGCTTCCCTGCTGCCGTGAGTTGAGCAGCTTCTTCTGCCATGATTGCTGCCTCATCACAGGCCCAAGAGCAACCAGACCAAGTGATTACAGATGGAAACCTCCAAGACTGTGAGCCAAGACAACCTATTCCTCTTCTGAAGATGATTCCCTCGGCTATTCTATTATAGAGATGGAAAACTGATGAGCACAGTTCTCACCCAGTATGAGTAATGTCCTTCTAAGGAGAAGAGATGAGGCCACAGCCAACACTCAGGCAGAAGACACTGTGAAAGGACACACATGAAGGCAGCTGTCTGCAAGCCAAGGACAGTATCAGTCCGTGGCCATGTGGCCCATTGCGTTGTCCTGTGGGGCCACAGTACCTCATGGGGAGCACAGTAGGGGAGGCCTGTTTGCCTCATGGCATCCAGGAAGCATAAACAGAGAGATGGGAACGGTCCCAGGTCCCAATATCCCTTTCAGGGGAACACCTAGCTTCCATCCATTAGGCCTCATATACTACGGGTTCTGCCACCTTCCCAGCTGGGGACCAACCTGTTCATACTCAGGCTTTGGGGGGACACTTAACACCTAAACCTTAGCACACCCCTAGCAAACAGACATAGCCTTTATCTATTAACAAAACTGAATTCGTAATTTATAAAGTTCCATAATGAACTCTAGGCCCAAATGGTTTCTCTGGTTAAAGAAACTCCCAATGCTCATGACAGTACAGATGAATCCTGAAAACATCAACCTGAATAGAAGAAGCCAAACACTTAAGAGTACAGACTGTCCGATTCCGCATACGCGAGGGCGAGGACAGGCGAAACCAGTCCGTGGTGGCAGAATCGGAACAGGACGCTCTGGGCCGGAGACTGGGAGGGGGCGAAGGAGACCTGCGCTGCTGCCCCTAAGGGAGTGTGGACTGCGCGAAAATGTGTGTTTGTCAGGACCTACTGATCCCTACGTCTGAGATCGGTGCACTCAGTACTTAGAAATTATTCCTCCCTGCAAAAATAAATAATTAGAGAAGTTAGATATTATGAACTTTATAGTGATGTATTTGAAAACTTAGGTGAAATGGACTAAGTCCTAGAAAAATATATTAATCACAAATAACACAAGAAAAAATAGAAAATCTGAAAGCTCCTTTGATCATGAGAGAAGCTGAATCATTGTTCAAATACATCTCCACAGAAAATTCTAGGCCTAGATGGTTACATCAGTTGATTCTTTTTTTTTTTTTTAATACCCAATTATTTTTATTTACTTTCAAAGAATGGGGCTGGGGATATATCTCAGCGGCATAAGTGCCTGCCTGGCAAGCACAAGGTCCTGAGTTCGATTCCGGATACAAAAAAAAAAAAGATTTACTTTCAAAGGATGCTGGACATTGGCAGCTTCCCAAAGAATGCTTCATGCACTCTGCTTTAAGAATTTGTTCACAGGGCCGGTGAGATGGCTCAGCGGCTTAAGCGCCTGCCTTGCAAGCGCGAAGGCCCGAGTTCGACTCCCGGAACCCACATACGAAAAAGGGGCCGGTGATATCGCTCAGCGGCACGGGTGCCTGTTGGCGCGTGAGGTCCTGAGGTCGTCCCCCCGGTACCCACAAAAAAAAAAAAAAAAAAGAATTTGTTCACATACCACTGGACTGTAAACTCCCTAAGGGCAAGTACGTAACTGAGTTATCCCCAAGGCCTAGCAGAGTCTGGTACATGGAAGGTGCTAAATAAACATTTTGGGAGGGACGATCAGTGTTGTAGTCTTCTGGGAATTACAAAAAGAAAAAGGATGCACACACACAGATGGATACACTTTCTTAGGTAAGTCTCATTGATCATTTAGAAACAACAGAAAAATAGTGTGATTTCTTTTTTTCAAACTTGAAAGATGTGAGGATCAGATTTTTAAAATAATATTAATGTATATTTTACCCAAATCACAGGATGCTCTGCCACCATCTGTCTTGCCTGCGATGAGCGCCTGTTCTGAGTAGGGGGCGTCTCAGGGACGGCAGGTGGAAAAAACTTAACACATGGCTTCAATAAAACTCTTCCAGAGTAGTTTGTCCCTTTGCTGATCACTCACTGAGTGCTAGCACCATGCTAGGTAATTTTAATACATTCTCATTGCAAATAAAACAGCAATGAGATCAGTAATTCTTACCCCGATTTTATGAGTAATTTCATGGGCAGCGATTTAGCCAAGGTCTTGTTGTTAATACGTGGTGAGGGTAATGTGTTTGACTCCACTCTTTTTCCAAACTGATTTACTGAACTATAACTCCCCTACAACAGTGGATCAGTCAATTCTAACAAACTGAAAAATGAATTGTAATATTGCATAGATATTCCAGAGAACAGAACAGAAGAAACGTAATCCCAACTTCTTTTATGAGCGAGAACAACCTTGATACTTACGCCTGAAAAGCTCAAAGTGTGAAAGGAAAATTATGAGTCAATATGATTCATAAATAGAGATACAAGAAAGTAACTAAATCTAACATAACCAAGTTGGGTTTATACCAGGGATACAAAGTTGACTGAACATTAGAAAATCAGCATGATTTAATACATTGATATAATAAAGAAAAAAATGATCATCAACAGCTGTAAAAGCAACATAGTTACAATTGCACATCCATTCATAATGTTAAAAGAAATGAAACAAAATAAACAAAAAAACCACTTAGCAAACAAAAATTAGAAAAGAATTTCCCTAAATGGTCATCCACTAAAGTGTTAGAGAAAACATTACTCTTTAATGATGAAAACACTGAAAACTTCCCTTCTGACCCTGAGAACAAGACAGGATTGCTGATTATCGCCATTGTTTCTCAACGCTGTACAGGAGAGCTCCTAGTTTAGACAAGAAAAAGGAGAATTACAGTAGAAAGGAGGAAACAGAGCTGTTATTATTTGCAAATGATATGAATGTGCACAGAGGAAATCCAAAATAATCTATAGATAAATGATTAGAGTTTAGCAAACTACTGAAAACTAAATCAAAGCATAAAAATCAGCTTTTCTATATACCAGCAACAGTTAAAGACAGTATTTTTCAAAACACACCATTTGTAACTATCTATAAATACATGAGTAACCAGGAACAAATCTAACAGAAGATGTTCTCATTGCTACAGAGTAATAATTATTAATTTTGTTGGGAACCATAAGTAAAGACCTATGGGCAGATACACTATGTTCTCAGAATGGAAGACCGGATACTGCAAAGAAGTCAGCAATTTCCAACCAATCTACACATCATTGTAATCCTAGTCAAAATCTCAACAGGGTTGGTTTGTTTTTTTTTAATGTGTTTTTGATCCTCTATATTACATTTATTCTTTTTAAGTAAAAAATTATGTGTATAAAGTGTACAGAAAAATAAATGTATAGTTTCTGTCAAAACTATAATTACAAAAGAATTGCTGGTATCTAAATTATTCCACAGTCTAGTCACACTGTTTCAAGATTTTTGTATTGTTTTTTTTTTAAAAAAAGAACAGTTGCAGCTGGTCACCATGGTGCACGCCAATGGTCCCAGCAGCTCTGGAAGCTGATTTGGAAGAGCACAAGTTCAAGGCCAGCCTGGGTGGCGGAATGAGGCCCTCTCTCAAAATAAAAAAGGCTGGAGTGTAACTCAGTGGTAAGAGTCCTGCCCTAGTGGGAGCGAGACCCTGTATTAAATCCCCAATACCAAATAAAGGAAAGTATTGTTTTTTGATTGCAAGATTTATATTGATAGCATTTCTCTACCTCTTCATTTCTTGGATTTCTCCAGTAATGTTTGTACTCTTTTTCAACTTCCTGGCTATCACAGGCTCTTCCTATTGCAGCCAGGTTCATAAGCGTTTCCCCCATCACATCTCCGTAGAGCTTCTTTTGGGATGGATTTAGCAAAGCCCACTCCTTCATGGTGAAGCTCACAGCCACATCCTCAAAGGTCACTGTCTCCCCACTATTTGTTGCCTTGGTTTTGGAGTCCATAATTCCTCAGGGTCACAGCTGGCTATTAAATGTCGGTTCCTTCCACTTCTCCCAGTGCTGTTCATGCTTCTGCATCACTGGTTAAGGCTGATTCATTGTGCTTGAGGGTTTCCCAGGGTCCCCCCGCGCAGCCGGCAGCCAGCAGAAATCCTAAAGCAAGGCGGTCTAGCTAGCTGGGACGGCTCTCAGCACTGCGCTGGGGTCCGGGATTTTGCACCAAGAAACCAATGTATTGGGTTTTTTTGTTTGTTTGCTTTTTTAAATTATAAAACACATTCAATACTTACTGCAAAAACTTTCAAATGAACATATGTATAAAATATCCAATTCTGCAGAAGCTGGCACCAGTAACACTTAGGTACGTGTGCTTCCAGAGTTTATTCTACATGTAGTTGCACATACAGTACATGTACTCTACCATGGTATTCCTCAGGTATCACTGAAAACCCAGCGTCAGCACCCAGCCACTCTGTGTGTTTATTACACTCTTATAAAATATCAAAACAATCGTCACATAGTTTTTCCATAAGTTTAATCTCTGTCCACTTGTGAGTATGTCCAGCCACTTACTGCTTGTAAGGTAAATACTTACTGTGTTATAAACATCTTCAATCCTTTCTGCTCTCTCCGTGGACTTAGCTGATACTTTCAGCTTCCCAGGAGAGCCTTTCTACAACTGTTGAACCTAATAAGGATAAAAATAATGTAAGCACTCCATCTGAGGTGGCGAAAAACAAATGGACCAAGGACCAAAGCGTGCACAGGTGTGTGGGTGGATACGTGTGTGTGTGTGTGTGTGTGTGTGTGTGTGTGCTGCATACGGGTGTTGAGGACTTTGGACTTGGCACAGGGAGAGAAGAGAAAACTGTCACACACTAGGATTTGGAGGCAGAAGTGAATGAACAGATTGGCTGGGACAGGAGGCTGAATAAAAGGAGAAATGAAGGAGGCTTCCTAGGTGTTGCGTTAATACCTTGTGCAGACTCTGTGCCATTCACTGAGCACTGAGATGGGACAGAAAGATTAGCTGGGGAACACATCTAGTAGAAAAAACAGTTTTGTCTTTGGCATGTTAAATTGGAAATGTTCACGAGGGACCGAAGCGGTGACCTCCAGTAAGCAGTGGCAGGAATGAGTGTGGAGTCCAGGAGAGACGTCTGAGCAGGAGCTGTGGATCTCAGCACCGGTGTCTGCCCTGCTCTGAGGCCCAGGACATCTGGGGCAGAGACGCTGGATTTCCTGAGCTGCAGTTTCCAGAGGGTGGAGAGATGGAAGCAGCTGAGAGTCTAGAAGTGTGAAGTGGAGCAAGAAAGCGGGAGAAGCATGTAAAGGAGATTTGTTTTTGTAAAGGGGAAAAGAAAAATGGGGGACTGGTGAGAAGAGAACAGAGGAATTATTTAAGATTGAGATATTCTAATGAGAAAAGTGAAAGGATGACAGGTGAGGATGGGATGTCCTTGAAAAGGTAAGGAAAGGTCAGAAGAGGGGGATGCAGCCTTCAAGAAGAGCAAGGATACCTCCAGTGTCAGAGGCGGGGACAAAGGAGGTGGGTTCTGTAGATTTGGGGTAGGTAGAAGATCTTTAACACTGTTTGAGTACAAACTAGTTTACCTAATGCAATGAAGCAAGGAGGGCAAAATTAGCAATTAAAGAGTAAGAAAAAAAACAAAAGGAATTCCATGTGGCCTTCAGACTTACTGTCACAGGTGCAAATTTTCTTAAGAACTTGACGCCATGCTGTTCCATGTAGGAACCCACTTTCTCTGCCATTTCTCAGTCAAAGCCACGAAAGACAGAGCACCCCATTACTGTGACATTAAACCAAAGCCCACAAGAAACCCTGCGCACTCCAGAGTCAAGTAAGATGCACCCACTACTAATGTCTTCCCGGGGCAGTACGGCAGAGAAAAAAGATCATCGCTGAAAAACAAAAATGAAAACCAGATTGCCTAGGCAATGAAAATGAGATGAGTTGTCTAGGTTTCAGGGTGTAATGATCTTTTGTTGGCAGAACTGCAGTTTGGTGCATAAATGAAAAAACACTAAAAGCAGCCCCCTTGCAAATTTGTCATTGAGTCTACTGTGGACACAACGTGCAGGAGGAAGTACGCCTTTTACACAGTCAACTTAGATCACAAGGAAATTATGTAAATAAAATGGGTAGAAAATTTTAGACTACATTGATGAGAAAAGCAGCTGTGGAGGTATGTGGATGTGGTGTGTGTGGATGTGCGGGTTTTCCTGAATAGCAGCGCAGGAAAAGATGCACTGTGTTACCGTGAGCCCACTCAGTAGGTTTGCAGGTCATTGTGCATGGCCATGCATGTCTTCCGACCATCCCAGTAAAATTCCCGTGGAACCTCAGTATTGAAGAGAGCCGTGCTGCTCCTGACCACCTGGTTCATCTTGATCCTTGACACTTAACCTTAAAGCTAATAGTTTTTACTTCTCCCTGACCTCTACTCATGTCATTTCCAGCAACTATCTGGAAACAGAGCATATTTTTGTGCATAAATTTTACCCCTCACATGATTTACTTAATTTTACTTCCTCTGTTTTATTACTTAAACTTAGTCACTTCATGCATTGTACTTTTATTTGTTATCAATTCAAATCTTCAGTACAATAAGGAAGGAAGAAAATAAATGGAAACGTAAACACAATGCATTGATTAAAGTTGAAACTCTCTGTTTAGTCTTACCTAGTAATACAGTATTCTTTATCTCCTTGGATTCCTAAGTACCATGGCCTTTCACCTGTCACTGTGACAAATTTTGCAGTGGTGGAAAAAATTTCCTGTCCTTTTCTATTGGTTGCCTTGAAAAAAAAGAAAAGTAAACTTCCCTTATTCAGCAAACACTACAAAGCATCAGACACCCTGGAAAAATAGTTACCATCCTTTCAGGGCTTCTCATTTAATGCCAATAACAGGTGTGCAAAACTTATTGCACAATATGATAAACATGCCCACAGCCAGGCATGGCGACACACACCTATAATTCCAGCACTCAGGAGGCTGAGGGAGGAGGATCGCTGAGAGTTTGAGGCCAGCCTGGGCTACAAAGTGAGTTCAAGACCAGCATGAACTACATAGTGAAACCCTGTCTCAAAAAGACAAAAAAATAAAAAAATAAAAAATAAAAAACATGCCCACAGAAAATAGAGTTCTTTACCAAATAGTAACCAATGCACCACGGAGGGGCAGGGGTAGCAGGCTAGAAAGCCAGTCAAGGATGGCTTCACAGAAGGTGTAGAGTCGAGAGAAGGGTGATGACTGGGGAGGAATGGAGCCCTAGACAAGAGAGCACTGCACACATCCACCCGCGAGGAGCCAGGTCAGGGAACAGCAGGTGGCCAGAAGTGACTGCAAAGCAAGATTGTGTCGCACATGAAAGAAAACAGACTAGAGCCAGGTGTGAAGGCTTTCCCACGTCAAACTAGAAATTCAGGCTATGGAGAAGTGACAGTGATTGCTGATATTTTGTAATTATATGACTAATTCAAAATACATTTTCATATAAGTAACAAATACCAACAAAGGTGTCCAAAGAAGTATGACCGGTGGGATGCAGAGTGGGCAGCCTGGAGAAGGGGCCTGCCTAGGAGGGCCCCGAAACAGACAAGCCAGCACAGGCTGGGGGCAGGGAGAACCAGTGTCCAGCCTGAGCAACTGGACAGACGTGGGCATCACAGACGAGGCAGGGCGGGGGGGGGCGTGATTGGCTACTCAGCCGTCTGTGCCAGGAGTGTTTCAGTCTGAGAAATGAGACTAGCTCATATTTCCACTGTGTCTTACGGGAGTGATGTTATTCGAACTGGCCCATGTCCAGCTTTAAAGGGGCAGCCTGCATGGATTCCTCACCTCTTCCTCAGCTGAGGAAACAGCTGACTACAGAATCACCTCAAACCTTGTCCAGATCATCTCACACGGTATTACTAAAGTAAGAAATAAACTGGATGCTGAGGACAGTAGCTGTCTTTCCTAACTCCAATTTAAAAAATGTTATCTTCATCAAATGATCTCATTTTCCTTATGTATTGATCTCATAATGTATAAACATTATAAATATAAACATAAATGCACTAATTCTGGTGCTACTTTTATCAGTGCTTTTATAAACAGTATGTATTGGAGGGGTTTTTTGTTTTGTTTTTTGGGGTTTTTTTTTGCCTTTTCGAGATAGGCTTTCACTACACAGTTCAGGCTGGCCTTGAACTCACTTTACAGCCCAGGCTAGCCTTGAACTCACAGCAATCCTTCTGCCTCAGCCTCCTGAGTGCTGGGATCACAAGCGTGTGCCATCATGCCCAGCTGTATTGGAGTTTTAGTAAAGTCTCGCTTGAGAAAAGTTTTCTACTACTAAAATTTTGAATCATTTTACTCTTTTGAACATTGAACCATTTAGTCTAAACATTTTCTCTTTTAAGATAGAAGTAAAATCAAAGGCAAACAACTTTAAGAATTCTTCAAAATGCAATGTCTTCAATTTAGCAGTCATGTGTAATCAACAAACTGAGGGAAAACATACATGTCTGCACAGTCACATATGCTGTGTGTACACATGTGTGCACATGCTGACCCTGTGTGTGCTGCGTGTACAGACATGTGCATATGCTAGCTATTGCCCTTGGCAACATGGAATTGTAGTTTCAGGCAAATAAAAACAGTAGTCAGGAAAGGCAATGACCAAAACATGAAACCAGACAGTACCTTTATTTTATGCTGCCCCATGAATTATCCATAGGAATTGACATAGGTCATCCCTTTCTCTTGCAAGGACACCCTGTAGCCCCCGTTCAGAGAGCCGACGTGGTTCTGAATCACTTCTGTCATGGTCTCCCAGTTGTGCCTCACTGAACAGAAATAACAGGGTGACAATGTGGAGTGGGTGCTACTTATGTCACACAAGTTACACACAGCCACACACAACCACGTGTAAGCCGTACTACCCACTGCTTTGAAAACCAAGGCGAGGTCTGGTCTGGTGGCGCGTGCCTGTAACCCCAGCACTCTGGGAGGCTGTGGACGGTGGATTGCAATTTGAGCCCAGCCTGGGCAACCTACCGACTGAGTGAGACCCTGTCTCAAAACAGAAATGTTTTTAGAAAGGGCTGGGGATGCAGCTCAAGCGCAACGGCCCTCAGTTCAATCCTGAGGAACAAAGAAGAAAAAAATTACTCCAAGTCATTCTGTCATTTTTGTTACAGTCTTCCATCCTACTTTTCAGCTTGTGATGCTGATGGGTAAGAAATGTCTTGATTTGTAACATTCCTTTTAAAAGCAATGAACTTAACTGAACTCATGAATTCTATTTCTTAGTTTAATCGCTTGTGTCCTCTAGGCACATTGGATGTAACGGGGTATAGGTTTTCAGGTAGGCACGCCTGTCTCCCTATGCATCCCCTGTGCACTCTGTGCTTCGGTGCAGGGCCACCCGCCTGGTCTGCATTTAACACCAAGACCCCGTGCTCTTACTAAACATGCACTTTGGCTTTCCCCATCACTCCACCAACACATACATTGCTAAACAGCATGAGTGCGTGGGAGATGCTCATCTGTCCTGGGAACCCAGCCTCCAGTGACCCCTCGGCCACCCATGCTCGTCTAGGACACTGCTGTAGAGGAGAGGTGACAACGTCCTAGAGTTCTGGGACCTCTACAGGTATAGTTTTCTGTTTTCAGACTACATATCATTTCAGCCTATAAAGAGTGAACTTTTCAATTTTTTTCTAAGTTCCACAACAGTTTAAATGACATAGGAAGAGTCTATTCCTTGAAGATTTGAGAAAATGGATTTGTAAAGCTATGGTGTCTTTTGGGACTCTAGTTGCTCTCAGACCCATTTCCTTTGATAATTTAAGCACTCAACTCGTTTCTATTCTCCTAGAAGATATTTCTGTTCATTGAGACAAGTAAAATTATCAGCACTAATTTGTACAGCCACTTTCGATGCTTTATGTCTTCCCTGTCTGTAGTGATATTTCTCTTCTCACACCAGTGTTGTTACACATGTGTCTGAGTTCTGGCTCCTGGGTGTCTTGATTGGATTGACAAGATCTGCCCATTTCATTCATATTTTCAAACACCATACTCTATTTCTTTTTCTTTTCAGACAGCATCTTATTATGTAGCTCAGGCTGGTCTTGAACTCACTTTGTAGTCCGATTTTGCCTCAAAATAGTGGCAGTCCTGCTTCAGCCTCCCAAGTGCTGGGATTACAGGTGTACGCCACCATGCCTCACTCAAACACCGTACTCTAGATTTTGTTTATCAATTCTGTTTGCAGGATGTGGGGGAAGGCTTGCTTGTGAATTTCTGGGTTTGTTATTTGCTTGCCTTTGCTTACATTCTGCTTATCTGGTGTTAACTGCTATTCCTTATATTTGCATTTCCTCATTATATCTTCTCTCATCTATTCAAAACTTTCTCATATATTTAAATTAATAAACAGGAAGTTTTTAAGTCATCAACTAAAAATTTAAAAATTTTATATTTTCAACAATGATCTCTTTGGATGTTAGGTATTTGTGTATAAATAACACATGGAAGAATTTTGCTGTTACTGAACTTGAGAACCTGAGAATCTAACCCATTTCACTTTATTCTAATTCAACTTTATTCTTGTAAATCACATGGCTGCTCTTATCTTCTGTTGCTATTGTGTTTTCAGACACAATATTTGGAATTATGCAATCACACAATTATTTGGAATTACAATTTCATGTTGCTTCTCTTCTTAATTTTGCTTCATTATCTATTCTCTGTACATTTTCCCTTTTCCTTTTAACCTTCTATTGGAGGTTCCACATTCTACTTCTAATCTGGAAATTATCTATGCATTTTAAACCTATTTTAACCTATATTTCTCTATCAAGAGTGGAAGTATCTAAAGCATTCTCCTAGAGTGAGATTTCAGCATGAATTTCTTCCTTTCTCTCGTCTCCCAGATTCTGTTCACTTCTGATCATTTACTGAGCCTACGCTTCAAAACTGAATGCTCTGAACTCCAAGTGAGGGTCGGTCCTTCTTCCATCCTCCCTCCTTCTTCTTCCGCATTTGGACGGTGCTGAGGATTGAACCCAGAGCCTTGCATGTGCTAAGCAAGCGCTTTACAGCTGAGCTACACCCCAGCCCCAGGCTAAGTATTTCTAAGCATTTTAGAAGCTGACTGACTTAGAAGCATTTTATTTATAGGGAATTTTGAGAAACTTAAATTTGGCTCACTCGAGAAAATTACATTCCTCAAAGTTCTCCATCTATGAATGCTTTCTGAGTCAACTCTGGTGTGCTGTGCTAAGTAGAAAATCAAGTGAACACTTAGCAGAGTTAGGAACATATGCGGAGGCCTCTGCAGTGAGGACAGAGCATGCACAGATTCTGGCTGTCACCTCTGTGGAAGCACAGGATCCACATGGTACAAGATGTGACAGCAGACAGGACCAACAAACCCCAAAGCCCCCAGCCAGCCTGGAACGAGACAGACGGCCTCTGCCTGACGCTGCAGTGGGACATTAGCACTCATGGAAGTGGCCACTGGTGGTGAAGACCTTAGCTGAGAACCCCCTCATCATCAGTTAGTGCAAATTGTCTGTAACCAGACCCGACTCAGCACAGGGGTCTCACGGGGCCCAGCAGCGTAGATCTGTTTTCCCCAGGGACTGATGCTGTCCTCGAGGCTGAAGCAGCCTCAAGTCAGGAGTCTCCAGGTGGCCGTTGAGGGCATAGATGGAGGCCTGTGGCTGGACTGGCCTGGCTGCCCCACTGCGCCTCACTGTTGATGGAGGCTGAGATCTGGGGAAGGAGGAGTCCAAGGCTGAACAGGGTCTCAGCTTCCTCCTGTCACCTTCGGGGACCCAAGTGAATGCCCCTCATGCCTCAGCTTCCCACTGCTGTGACACAGCCCCTAGGATCAGCACTTAGTACAGGAGAGGCCTAATGGCCCACGGTGCAGAGGCTCCAGTCCAAATCTCTGGCCCTCACCTTGGCCTGGGCTCAAGCGTTCAGCCAAGAGGCTGTGCCCGTCATGGGGCTGGGAGGTGAGAGAGGCAGGAAGGTGGGTCCCCTGTCCTTCAGGGCACAGTGACCTGGCCTCTCCCACCCCCACTCCAGTGGCGCTCAGGGCCTTGGGGCCCACACTTTCCGGGCCCCAGCACCCTCCACGCTCAGCCCAGTCTCCTGGGCCAGCTATCCTGTTGCTGCCTTGGGACCCAGGCCTCAGAAACCCGCTGTCTGGTCGGGGGCAGGAGGGATGGGAGATGGTGTCTCAGGCTCCTCGGAGAGCTCTGGCCTCTCGCACCACCACCTTTCCTCCTTGACACCGTCACCTCTGAGCCCCGGTTTCCTCATCTGTAGGTAGTGAGGGTTCAGATGCCCAGCACTGAGGGCCTGAGAACTGAGTTGCTTTCTTTGCCCTGCCTCGGTTTCCCTACACAGACAGGAGTGCATAGGAGGTTTCCAAGGAGCACAGGGCCTGCACTATGCAGTCCAGAGCTCTTGAGCCTCCCTGTGCCAGGAGCAGGGGCTGCAGTAAGAGGAATGTGGAAGGAACAATGTAAAGGACAGCAGGAAGCATGGGTGTCATTTGAAGTAGGGCAGCCAGGTGGGGCTCGAAGCAGAGCACAGATGTCTGGAAGGGAGACTGCAGTGGGCATGGCCACGCAAAGGCCCTGAGGTCTGTCCCGCCAGAGCCTTGGGAGCCTGGGCCAGGGTGGAGGCTGATATGCAGCAGGCACAGCTGGAGGGAAACATGACTTGTGGGGGCCCCACTCGGCAACACTCTCCCAGGCTGGGCTGGCCGAGATCCCAGAACAATGGCCTGGCCTGGGCAGCCCAGAGCAGCCAAGACAAACAGACCCTGGGGACCTCCTCAAGCCTGGCCGCCTCTGCGGTGACCCCATTAGGTGGCCACAGACACCTTTGTGACATTCAGGGCCCGAGGGGTCTGGCTGCATTGTTGCTCCACACGTGAGGATGGCAGAGTGCCTGTGGAGTGTGGCCAGGGTCCCATGTCACAAATGGGGAGACAGAGGCTCGGTGTTGCACGACAGTCAAAGGCTCTGCCTAGCCTCGCCCTGTGTCCTGCTGTCCTAGAGCATGGTGCCCCGGGGAACATGGCTGTGGGCTAGCCAGGCCACTTGGTTGTCCAGGGCTCAGAAGTGGGGTATGGGTGTTGGAGCTGGGGTCTCTGCTCTGCCTTCCAGACCTCCCAGCTGCCTGTAGGTCTCTTCCTGCTCTCAGCCTCAGTTTCCTTGCATAGAATGAGTTAGCGACCCCCGCCCCAGGACCATGGGCAGTGGCAATTGTTCCTGGGTGCCCAGGCTGCAGGGCTTGGGGTCAAGTGCTCGGAGCAGCCAGGGATGTTCTCTATGCAAGCAGAAAATCACCGCAGCCCACTGTGGCGCCTGGCACAGCTCCTCAGGACCCTGGGGAGCCCGTGAGGCTGGGAGCGCAGCTCACAGGGGCACAAGGCTGCAAACAAGGCCGAGTTGGCACAGGCAGGGCACAGACTCCTTGGCCCCAGGCTCTGTTTGGCCACTGAGGCTGCTTTGAAGTGTAGCCAGCCAGGGACCCGGCCAGGCTGCTGTCTGTGGCTATTGTACCCAGCCGGGGCGTGGTCACACAGGCAAGGTGGCAGCTTTGCTGGGTGCCTGCCTGCCTGCCTGCCTGCAGGAAGTGAAGAGATGGGCCTGTCTTCTTCTGTGACTTCTTGACCTGCCTTGGAGAACTGTGTGGATCCCCACCCAGGAGAAAAGAACTAAGGGTGTTTGGGGAAACTGAGGCCTGGAGGAAGGACGCATGCTCAGGGAGGGTGGCAGAGGCAGGGCTGGGGTTGTCATGGTGATGCAGACAGCTGAGGATGCTGGCTGCGGCTGGTTACCAGCCGTGGTGGCAAAGAACCCATGAGCCAGATCTGGAGACCTCAGAGCTCGGGGCCCAGCCCTGCATACTGGGGCAGGTGGAGTCCAAGGGCAGCGACTCACAGCAGAGTCGGGATGGCGCAGCCATGGACTGCTGGCCTTGGGGAGGGTGCCCTGCCCTGCCTGTGCAGAGGTGTGCCCAGGCATTGCCTTTCCCAGATATCCCCACTCGCTTCTAACTGAGCCGGGTCAGCACTGGCAGTTTCCCAAGCACCTGCTTGGTGCCAGATGCCCTGTGGATGGCATTGCGAGCCTCCTTGCCCCTTTTCAAGGCACTTCCATGACTGTACTGGGACGGAAGCCAGGCCTTACGACTGCTATGCCAGTCCCTAACTGCTGAGCAGCAGCCCCAGGATTTGTAGTTTTATTTGGAAACTTGATCTCTCCTAGAGGGCAGGGCTGGGTGTGAACTTGTGGTCCTCCTGCCTCAGGCTCCTGCATAGTGGAGGTTACAGTTGTCCCCACTACATGTGCTACGGCAGAATCGCGCAAGACACACTGGCCGAGCACAGATACAAGCAAGCTTTACTAGCTGGCGGATGGTGGTCAGCAAGCAGCCGAGACACCGACCCTGGGGCTTTGTTCTCATGGGTTTTTACACATTGACAAGTTTTTAGTAACCATAGCAACCACATTACTTCACATGCTTTGGAATGTCACAAGATTCACATAAGGTGCACAACTCTGTTAATCTCAGAATGCGTTTAGGGTTGACAAACTTTCTATCCTAACTGCTTGTTCCTCTAACTGCTTATGGGTTTTATGAGTAACTAAAGGGAGGGGATGAGGAGTAAGTTCATCTGGAGCTTAACTAATCTAAAAATGAGTCCTAAAACAAAATGGAGTCACTTTAGCCATGTCACATACATGGAGAACCGTGCCCCAGAGAGGATAAGCAACATGGCCAATGTACCCCAGCAAATGAAGGTCAGAGATGGGATTTGAACCCAGGCTTACTGACCCTTGACTACGGGAAGTGAGGTAACGGTTGTGTTCTCCAACACCCACTGAGCTGGGTTCTGTGACAGTATCCCCCAGGGCAGGGACTTGGTTCCAGCCTCGTCCTCATCTTCTGGGTTTGATGATGCCCAGGTAACAAGGAGAGCATTCTTGGACTCCCCAGACCCCAAAGATCCTTGCAGCAGGGGTCAGGTGCCGCCCAGGCCTCAGCCCAGGGATGAGGCCCCGGCCCACTGCCTGCTGTCCCTGTAGGTCGTCTACTTCATGGCCACCTTCCCATTTGCCATGCTGCTGGTGCTGCTGGTCCATGGGCTGATGCTGCCCAGGGCAGGTGTGGGCATCAAGTTCTATCTGTACCCCAACCTCAGCCACCTGGAGGACCCACAGGTACGGGGCCAAGTGGGCTGGGCAGGTCTGGGTAGGGGATCCTAGGATCTGAGCCACAGCTGCAAGCAACTTTCCTAACTGCATGCCCCTTTCCTGCAGGCCCCCTGAGACATCCCCCAGCCTGGGTCTTGCCCCTGTAGCCAGCAGTGCCTACTGCCCCATCACAGAGGCCCCTGGGAGTGCAGGGCAGATCTGAAAGGCATGGAACCCTGGGGACATTGCTCTTGTCCCCTGCCCCTCAAGGGCAGGACAGGACAGAGGTGGAGGGGTGGTCAAAGTCTGGGGCAGCAAGAGGGCAGCTTCCCAACTATTGGAGCTGCATGCTGGGTCCAGGCCACCTCACCCGTACAGCCCACAGCACTCAGGATACCCGACAACAGCCACGATGGTCAGGGTGGCAGCCCTAACTTGAGGCTTTGCCCAGAGTCTGTCTGCCCTCTCTGAGCTGAGGGTCAGTTCCATGGGGCAGGATGGAGTCCCTGCTCTATAGCGGTGATGGCTGTGGCCCTGCAAAGATGGCCACTCCTGGTCATTCTGATGGGCACAATGCCAGCCCTGCAGCAGTGGGGAAGCATTGTCGCCAGGTCCCTTGCTGGTGGTGGGACATGTGTGGCCCTGACAGCTCCCACTTCCCTGCCCACCCAGGTGTGGGTCGATGCGGGGACACAGATATTCTTCTATGCCATCTGCCTGGGTGCCATGACATCGCTGGGGAGCTACAACAAGTACAACTCTTACAAGCAAGTGTCACACCACGGGCCGTGCCGCCGGCCGTGGCGCCATGCACAGACAGTAGGAGCCAGCTTCCTGTGCTGTGATTACTTGCTCCCTGACGTGTGTGACTTAGGGACTGTCTGCTGCTGGGATGCCTCAACAGTGGTACCAGTTTTGTGCCTGACTTTGCAATTTTTTCCATACTGGGCTTCATGGTACAAGAGCAAGGGGTGAATATTATGTGGCTGAGTCAGGTATGGTGGTGGGCACTGCCACCTAGTGTGCGAGCCCAGTGCTGCCAGCGTGAAGCCTGACCTGGGGTTGGGGGGAGCCTGGTTCTGAAGCCCCCTCCAAAAGCCCTGCCTGCACTGAGGCACCATTCAAGGATTGTCACACGGTGTGGCCCGAGGGGCAGAAGGAGAGTGGGTGTCAGGTTGGGAGAGAGCAAGTGGCCTCCATCCCCTCCTGGCCACAGAAACCACTGTCCTGATGTGGGCCAGCCACATGTCACCTCTACACAGCCCCCTCCATCGTTCTTTCCACCACAGCACAAGGGGACAGGGATGGGAAGGTAGGGCCTGGGAGGCTGCCATAGGACAGAGGCAGGGGACTCATCACTGTTACTCTTGGGCACGGCCCCACTGGCCACATGCCCCCCTTTGGGACTCCTGGAGCTTTAGATCCCAGTCTCCACAGCCTGGGACGTGGGTTGTGGGACGTGGGACATGGTACCCAGGACTCTGGAGTCACAGGGGTGGGCTGAGCCCTGAACTCCACCATGGTGCCCCTGGTACCTGGGTCCAGGATGCCCCAGCTGCTGGAGTCTGGATGTGGGTCTAAGGGTGGGGTCTCCAAAGCCCCTTCGGCCTCTTGACACCCTGTCCTGCCCATGCCCGAGCAGAGGTCACCAGTTATCTGCAAGGTTCTGTGCTACATACTGGGCTGAGGCCCGGGCTGTGACTCAGGGACCTCTGCAGAACAGGCACATTGGGCAAACCCGGTCACACTGCAGGTCCCCAGGCCTGACCTAAGTGTGGCACGGAGGGTCAGTGGGCACCTGGGCTGATGCCCACATCTCAGATGAGGTTGGCCTTAGCGTTAGGTTAGACTTAGGCTAGGGTTGGGGTTAGGGTTAGATTAGTTAGGTTAGGGTTTAAGTTAGGTTAAGGTCAGGTAAGATACCCACCTGTCCATGCTGTCCCCACCATGACACGTCTCTCCCCAGGCCCCTGCTCCCCAAAGATGCAGCCACCTCCAGCCTTCTGCTGTGACAGTGTGCTGGGCCCTCCTGGCCTGGAGCCATGGCTCTGTCCCCAGACCCAGGGCTGTTGTCCGTTCTTCAAGGTCTGCCCAGCCCTGCACATCTCTCCTCTCACCTGGCCCCCGGCCTGCTTTTTCCCTTCTGATGACCTGGGGACCTGAGACCATCACTCTGGTAGAGTGGCAGGGGCCTGGTCACCACAGCCCACTGCGCATGGTATTCTTTCAGCAGATGACTAGGAAGCCAACCCGATCACTGGGGAGCCACTCTTGGCGAGGGCATTATGACTTCGTTGCCTGAAGGAGCCCTTCCTGGAGTGCTGTTTTTCTGCACGTCAGCCTCTGTTGTTTTCTTACTGTCCACCTGTCCTTAACTCCCATGTTGGTGTCTGAACAGCCGCACAACGAGGGTGGTTATGGCTCTGATAAGCTCTTAGGGCACCGTCTTGAGCCGTGGTCACACGATGACATATTTACGCAGCTGTGGGGATGCAGCCAGGTGTAGCCCAGCACCTGGCTAGTGGAGGCCTCCAGGCCATGGTCCCTTCTTGGGATTTCTGTGGCCTCAGGCTTCACAGAGGGACATGAGGACCCTTCCCCAGAGGCTCGAGGAAGGCAGAGCTAAAATGTAGAACCAGAGAGAGTTGGGGCTCTCCCAGAACCCTGGCAGGTGGGGGTGATGTGACCCCATTTCACATGTCTTGCATCCAGCTGTACTCGGTTTCTCTCTCTTGGTGTGTGTCAGCTGGGACTAGAGCTGTGCATTCGGGGACCTTAGGGTCCTCGCCCAGGTGGACATGCAGTGTCTTTGGAAGCCAACATCAACTCTGTTTGCAAAGTGTGTCCCAGGGTCCTGGAAGAAGCAGGTTTTTTTCTGAGCCAGATCCTTGCCTCCCACTTATCCCTCAGGTGGCCCGAGGGTGGTGAGGACCCCACGCTCAGTGTCACTGTCTCAGCGGGGATCTCAGGCGAGCAGACTGTATGTTGTAGAGGACTTGCCCTCCCCTCATGTTAGGTATTGTCATGCCTGCAGTGTGACTCCTGGTTCCAATTTCTTGCAAAAACAGTTTGTTTTTGTGGGTTTTCTTTCCCCATTCTTAAGCTATTCATGTGGTTTCCGGTGTCTGCTTTAGAACATGTTCCAGGCTTCCCACTCACGGCCCTTCTTCTGTCTTGCTTCTTGGGGTGGTTTTTGCTTTGCTTTTTAGCAGTTGGTTGTACTTTACAGCCAGGCCCCAAGGCTGGCCTTTGCAAGGTGCGGTGTCGGTAAGCCCGGTCTTCTCCGGGCCCTGTGGAGGCTGGAGGAGGTCACGTCTCTGTGTGCAGGGTGATTCCAGGGCTCCTCGGGGAGCCTTCAAAACCCAAGGCAGCCCTCTCTGGGAGCTGGAGGAATACAACTCTGGCCTCTGTCCTGAGGGGAGGCCGGGCCCCAGCAGGCCTGGGCAGGGGGTACAGGGACAAGGCAGGGTCCACTGTCTCTGGCCAGGCTCTGCCCTGCCTCCTGGGCACCACAGAGGGGCCCTGCCCTGAGGGTGGCGCTGTGTTTTTTTGCTTCCGCTCCTGCAGTAATAGCCAGTAGTTCAGCAACAGCAGCATCTTCTTTGCAATCTGCCCAGGGCTCAGGCCCCGGTAGGTAGACTCCCAGGCTCTGTCCTGCGGGCCAGTGGCTCTGGGGTGGGAGGGGGGTCCACCCTCTCCTGGGTCTCAGAGAGGAGCCTATGTCCTGCCCCAGGTCCATGAGGGGATACAGATGGTAAATGGGGCCCCTCCCAGCCCCACACGCCCGCTTTGCAGAGCAGACCCGGCCCGCACTCGGCCAGACCTCAGCCTGAGCACCCTGAGGCCAGGTCTGAGGCTGCGCAGCTCATGGCCTCTCCTCATGCCCCACTCTCTCCTCAGGACCCAGCCTGGCCTTTATCACCTACCTGAAGGCAGTGACCATGATGCCACTGCCCACCTTCTGGTCAATTCTCTTTTTCATTATGCTCCTTCTGCTGGAACTGGATAGCCAGGTAGGTCCCATGACTCCCTCCAGGCTCCAGCCAGCAGGATCCCCTGGTCTCTAGGGAAGGCCTCCGGTGGCAGTAGGGTGACACCTGTCCACCCCAGTGCCCCAGCAAGGGGAAATGGCCAACACCCTGGAGGTCATGACCAGAGCCAGGGCCATGTGACATGGGCCGACTTCTCTGGCTGCTGTCCAGGCCAAGAGGCTCTCACTGTGCAGTAGAAGGCCTTACTGCAATGACTGGACAGCCATCCCTTCCACAGGCTCTGCCAGCATCCAGGCCTCTGCCCTCCCATGCTTCTGGCCTCCAGGCAGGACTTGGCCCAGTGCTCACTTTGTTTCCCTGGGGCTGGGGCCAGGAGCCACCAGGGCCTCATCCACGTGGAGCACGCACTCTCTGTGTGGCAGAGGGTGCCCTTGGTCCTGTGCTTCTGAGCCCAGCCATCTGAGCTGGGGCTCTGCTGAGGGTGTGAGACCCCAAGACAGGGCTGTGGTGTGCAGGGCAGGTGGCATGGGACACGGGCCCCATGTGGTCCTGGTTCCCTCCCCCAGGGCCATAGCTGTCAAGGCCAGGCAGAAGAGAGGAGTCAGAGAGGGGCAGGTGACTGGCAAGGTCAGGCATTGGCAGGGATCGGCAGGAAGGCCCTGGACCAAGGAGGAGACGGGACGAAGAGATTTGGAGACAGAGGACCAAACAAGCATGTGGTGTTTTTAGACCAGAATGTGTCAACAGCAGGGTGGCTCCAGACCTTCCAGAGATGGTCAGGGAAGGTTTGCAGCTGGAAATGATGCCACTCTCGATGAGATCGGAGTGCCAGGGTGCCACGTGTCACAGGATCCGCCCATGACCCACCTGCGGTGTCACCTGTGGGTTCATGTTTCCCCTCAGCATCGAGCAGGCAGGGCCATTAGCACCTTCCCATGCTGGGAAGCCATGTGCACACCAAGTCTCCTTGAGCTGGAGCCTATCCCTGCTAAATACAGGCCCTCATCCTCTTCCTCATCTCTCCTCTTCCTGTTTCTCTTCCTCCTCTTCCTCTATCTCTTGCTCTCTTCCTCCTCCTCTTCTTCCTCTTCTTCCACAGAGGCTGAGAGAAACCAAGTCCTTGTCAAGGCTGCACACAGCCAGTTAAGGGCAACCCTGGGCCGCCTGTCCCCAGACATGTGGCCCAGTGGCTTTGGCTCTGAGTCCCCAGGAAGGGCCTCATAATGGGACGGGAAGATCGCAACACCCTCCTGCTTCCTGGGGGCATCCCTCAACCAGTGTCAGCAGGTGACTGTTGATACTGGGGTGCTCAGGTGGGCACAGCTTGGAGTCATCATCCCCAAGTGCCACAAGTGAGGCCTTTCTTTTCCCTCCACCCAGGAGCTAGGAAAAGCGCAGTCGCCGGGGTCCTGTTTGGTCACAGACCTTGCTCAGCATCTCCTCACAGTCACAGGAAAGCATGGAGCTGACCCTGCTCGGCAGGGTCTGCAGAGGCTGGAGGGGCTCTCAGGAGGATGGGGCTGGAAGTGAGGTCCAGTCTTGGCCCTCGATGGATGCAGTGTCCCTGGACCTTCCTGTCTCTAATTCCCCGACTTGGGAAAGGGAAGGACCTTTCTTACAAGGCCTGATGATGAGGCATGGGCTGGCTGTAACAGCTGCTCTTTTGAGCCCCATCTCTGAGGCCCACAGAAGCCCCACTCCACCCCCACCACCCCATAGTGCAGGACTGGGTGTCTCTCCATTGGCGTCCATGTCCTGGCCACCCCATGAGGGCCCAGAGGAGCAGGAGGAAACTGGGTCCCAATCAGGTGGCCTGGGACAGCTGGGGTACAGCTCATGCCCCTGGGCACTTTGAACCCAGCACTGCACCCCGAGACCTCACTGCAGACCCAGCTCTGACACCTGGACATGGGTGGAGGGGAGGGGTTTCCTCTGAGCCCAGAGGCGCAGGAGCCTGGACACGTGGGTTGGGTGCGGGTCGGGCCGATGATGGTCTGTGTTGAGCATGGGGTTTCATGCTGCCATCAAAGAAATGGGGCTGCTCCCCGTGTAGTGACACAGCACCATCTCTAGGGGAAATTGTTAGGCCCCAAGACAAGGGAGACTCGGGAAACCCGAGAGCCATCCCAGAATGCCACCTGCAGAGGGGACTTCTTGGGAGCCCAGGGAAGGGTTCCCAAGTCACAGGCACAGCCTTGGCTTACCCACGGGCGTGAGTGATTGCCACGGGCCAGAAACTGCTCTGGGAACCTGACCTGAATGGCCACTGATGGGAAAACTGAGGCCCAGGCCTGCCCTGAGTCACTCAGTAAGTTAGTACTGAGAGCTACGAGTTTGTGGCTTGGCTGGGCATTCAAGGCCTGGGTGTGAGATGACTGGGACGAGGAGGGAATTTGTCTTGGTGACCCTGGAGTCCACAGCCTCCCAGAGATGCAGGGTTCAGAGCTGAGCCTAGGTGATGAGAGGGTGCTGGGGCGGGAAGGACCTGCGTGTGACCACAGCGTCAGGTCTGGCCCGTGTTGGGGGTCATGGCCGCCACTCAGGCCTGTCCTCTCCTGCATTTTGTTGAAGTCGAGGGACAGATCACATCCTTGGTGAATCTTTACCCATCCTTCCTAAGGAAGGGTTATAGCAGGGAAGTCTTCATTGCCATTGTGTACAGCATCAGCTACCTGCTGGGCTGACGATGGTGACAGAAGTAGGTGGTGCCACCCCCAACCCCCACCCCCATGTCCTGCCAGGTCCTGCTGTGCCCTGCTGGGTCCCGCTCTGCCCTTGGTCACATTCTACCTCGGTCCCACTCTGCCCAGGTCCCACTCTGCCTGGGTCCCACAGTGCCCAGGGGCTCTGACTCAGGCCTGACTGTGCCCGGGTCTTGGTCCCTGCTCTCTCCTCCCCGTGCTGGGGAAGGAGCCTGGGCCTGGCAGGGCCTTGAGGGGGCTGGGTAACACGGAAAAGTCAGGAGCCTGAGCCAGGAAGCATGGACGGCGCTACATCCTGTGGGAGGCAGACGGTTGTGCGGGACTCGTCTCCAGCCCAGCTCAGGCCTTGGGTCACCTCTTTTCTTTTTTGTTTGTTTGTTTTTCGTTCTTTTGAGACAAGGTCTCACTGTGTAGTTCGGGATGGTCTTGTACTTGCAGTGATCCTCCTGCCTCAGGCTCCTGAGTGCTGTTTTTGTACTAGAGGTGGAAGTGGGGGTCTTGGAAGGCAGGCGCCCAGTGCTGAGCCACACTCCTGGTCCTAGGGTTTCATTGCTTCGCTAAGCTCTTTGCATAGGAAGGGGCTCAGCCCAGCACCAACCCCATGCCCGGTTTCCTCTGCAGGGTGGCATGTATGTGTTTCAGCTCTTTACTATGCAGCTAGAGGTGTATGCCTTTTGTGAGTTGCATTCTTTGAATGTATTTTTATTCTTTTTTTTTTTTTTTATGTGGGTACTGGGAGTTGAACTCAGGACCTCGTGCTTGCCAGCAGGTGCTTGTGCCGCTGAGCGATATCACCGGCCCTTTTTTTCCTTTATGTGGGTTCCGGAACTGGAACTTAGGACCTCGCGCATGCCAGGCAGGCGCTTAAGCCACTGAGCCATCTCACCAGACCAAATGTATTTTTATTGCCTGGATTTATGGTGAGTACTGGGTCTGCTCACCTTCCTATCTCTTTCAGCTCCTTCCCTAGACACAACAGGAGTGGGACCAAGCCGCCTCAGTGCGAGGTGTGATGGGTGTTGTGACATGGTGGAGGGGTGCAATCTGGGGTGCTGGGCTGGCCGTGACTCCTACCCTGGGGTCCAGAAATAGCCCCTGGAGACCTCGGTGGCTGCTATAGAATTTGGGGCCTGCCCAGGTTGCCAAAAAACCCAGAGGGCCAAGTCCCTGACTGCCCGAGCACTCGTCTGTGTGGTGTGGGGATGCCCTGCCACCTCGCTCCTGGGCAGTGTGACCCTGGACGCTGCATCCCCTCAGCTCACTGCTGCCTCTTGCACGGGGTGATAACTTCTATGATGGTATCGAGGACATGATCGGCTACTGGCCTGGACCCTGAATGAAGTACAGCTGGTCTGTCATCAACCCTGTTCTCTGTGTTATAAGTGTCATGCAGCCTGGACTTTAGGGAGCTGCTCCCCCTGGGGTGGGCTTGGGTACCACCTGGGACAGTGAGGGATGGCTGTCCAAATGGCTGCCTTGGGTTGAGTTTTGAAGGATGAGTAGAAGTTTGTCAGCAAGAGCATTCCTGGCAGAGGCACATCGTGTGCAAAGCAGGGCATTGTGACAGAGGAGGGGTGTGGGCTGCGGAAATCTAGTCCCTGACTAAGACGCAGCTTCTGTAGCCCCTGTGGCACTCAGGTGCTAGGGGTGCTGGGGCACAGGGCCTTTGGGATATAAAGTAGGGACACAGACATCCACGTGGGGTGGAGGTAGTGGCCAGGAGAGGGGGCGCCCCCACAGAGGAAGAGGAAGCCACAGCAGTCCAGGGCATGGTCCTTCCCATGCCCACCATCTCGGAGGCGACCTTGGCACATGCCCATGCTCTGCATGGGTCAAGGTTGTGGGGATTCCTCCACAGTGAACACTGCTCACACTGTGGGGAGCATGCAGGGCCCAGGTGTCCCTTGCATTTGGAACCAGGTGCCAAGGGACAAATAGCCACCCCCCTCCAGTGGCTCTGATCCCGGACAACTGAGTAGCACTATGCAACCCCAGGCCAGCCTGAGCCCTCACTGGCATCAGTTTCCCTGCTTGTAAAACAAGGCGGCCACTGTCACACCACATGATGGTGGTCTTTGTCCCTGCCAAGCACATATTGTCCCCCCTGCCACCCAAGTAATCCCACAGCCACCACCCCATGGCAAGTTAGATATAATCTGCAGGCTCCAGCCCAGTCCTGTCCCCCAACCCCAAAATCTCCTTCATGGGTGTCTCTGACTTTGGGGAGAGGAAGTGAGGGCAGGTGGCCTGGTCCCTGCACAGCCCATGGTAGAGTTGAAGGACCAGGGTGGGCTGGACATGCTGCTGTCAGCGGCCCATGCTGTCCCCTCCCAAAGTCAAGTCAGGTTTTCTTTGTTTTGTTATGTTTTTTTTTTTTTAAGGAGGAAAGGTTTATTTTGGCTCACAGTTTGTAGAGGTTTCAGTTCATAGTTGGCAGGCTCCAGGGAAGGGTGGCATGGCAGAGGGGCACTGCAGAGGAGAAACACTCCATGGTGGGCAGAAGGCAGCAGAAGCAGCAAGCAGCAAGCAACTTCAAGGCAGATTGTTCCCCATCAACGGGGAAGGCTCCATCCTCCTCACATCTTTGCAGCATGGGGCAGCTGTAGCAGCCAGGCTCTGCTCAGCAGGCCCTCCTCTGGAGCAGAGGCCTGGGAGCTGAGCCTGTCCTGGGGGTGGCAGTGGGGGATGGGAGGGAGGTTTCTTTTGTCCACACCCTTCATTGATCATGCACCTGTGAACCTGCACCCAGTTGTGCCTGGCACTAGGGAAGCAGGGACAGTGAGTGGGCAGGGCCCCAGGCAGGGGAGGAACATGGAGGTGGGGAGTCAGAGCCACGCACTTCTGCAAGGAACAGGCAGGCGCCTGGGGAGAGGGCAGGTGGAGGAGAGAGGGTGCCTGCACCCAGGCCGTGGGGACGTGAGGCGGAGGACCCAGCACTGAATGCAAATGGGTGCTGACTGTAGACCAGGTGGAGAGGCTGGGCCTGCACACTGCTCCCAGCCGGACCGCCTCTGACTCCATCCCTCCACACGCAGTGCTGTTTTGTCTTCGTGCTCGTGAAGTACGTGCCCTTGACCTACAACAAGCTCTATGTGTACCCAAGCTGGGCCATTGGGCTGGGCTGCGGCCTGGCCCCATCCTCCATGGTGTGTGTCCCTCTGGCTGTGCTCATCTGCCTCTGCCGCACTAAGGGGCCACTGCATGTGGTAAGCTGCCAGGGGGGTGGGCAGGTGGCCATCTCTCCTGTGCGGCCACCCTCCTGCACTGCTGCCCTGCGTGGCTGTCCACACCAATGGCTCCTCCCCAGTGGTCAGAGGAAGAAGCAGGGTGGCACCTTCTGCACAGGCCTGTGGCCTCCAGGACCTGCCTGGGAGAGGGAGAAGGGTACCAAAGTGATGGTGGCTTCAGGTGCCAAGCTGGGAGCTGGGCTCTGCCTGAGGAGGGTACCAGGCCTGTTCCAGCCAAGTGTGGTACCCACAATAACCTGGTCAATGGAAGCCACCTCTGTCCCCCCACTGGGCAGCCAGGTCCCAGATGGTCCCCAGGTCCCAGCCCATCCCCACCTCTTCCTCTCAGACCCCTCCAGCGAGGGAGGCCAGGGCCCTTCCCAGAAGCTCCTCCTTGGCTTCCCTGCCCTGGGCTTGGTCCTGCTCTGCGCTCCAGGCTCTGGGCTTCAAGACCCGGCCCAGTGGGTCTGGGCTATTTGCACTCGGCTCTCTTAAAAATTTGTGAGGTGGCTCAGCAGCATAAGTGCCTGCCTGGCAAGCGCGAGGGCCTGAGTTCGACTCCCAGAACCCACATACAAAAAAAGGGCTGGTGATATCGCTCAGCGGCACAGGCGCCTGCTGGCACGCGAGGTCCTGAGGTCAACCCCTGGTACCCACAAAAAAAAAAAAAAAAAAAATCTGGAGTCAGGATGTGCTGAGGCCCTGCACCCCATGGATGGTGGACATGTATGGGCAGTTTGCTGATGGCCTGGGGAGCTGTGGTGGGGAAAGGGACAGAGAGGAGAGGAAGCAGCAGGAGCACTTGGAGCTGGGGCAGTCCCTTGGGCCTGTCCCTTGGGCCTGGGCCTGTTGTGGTTTTGAAGGCCACAGGGCCAGACCCCAGTGGCCCTGTCAAGTGCCAGGGCACTGAGGGGCTGGGCCTGCCCCGTATCCCTTCCTGTGCAGACACTGAGGGGTTCATGTAGGGCGGGGTCTTTAGAGGTCTAGATAGCCATCCCACACGCTTATACCTTCAAAGCCAGACTGTGAATCACTGCCCCTTCAAGAAGTTTGTGGGTGAACGTTGGTGTAAGAGAGGCGGAAGTGGGGGTCTCCACCAGCTACCGCCCAGAGTGCCCTTGGCTGCTTCCTGGGTGCCCGACTCCTCCAGCTCAGGTGGCCGAGTCCCTGAATCAGCTTCCTGGAGGATTCCGGCCATGGCTGACCATCTGGCCTGGACTGCCCGGCCTGTGTGTGTCCAGAGGAGTGGGAATCGGGTTTCTAAAGGAAACACTGCCCACACTCCACTGCTCTTCCCCTTTGCCGGGGCTGTGGGGACACCCAGGCCCTCACATGCGCCAGGCAATGACAAGCAGCTCCCTAATGGGCAGCATGGGAGGCGTGTGTGTGCACCAGCCTGGGTCATCCGCCCACAACAAGCAGGCAGTGCAGTTGTTTGGGGCTTCTCCCTGGGGAAGGCTGGAGACAGGAGACTCACAGGCCACAGGAGTTGGGCTGCAAATGGCTGAAATGGCAGAGGGCTGGCTGAGGAACAACTGTCCCAAGTCGGGGCCTTGTGGGATCACTCTGGTTCATGTTTCCTTGCAAAAAGGACAAAAAGGAGGTCTGGGGAGGTGGCAGTGCCAGGTGCCAGGCAGAGCACCGTGAGGTTGAAGAGGGGGTGGCAAAGTCCCCTCCTCCCTTCCCCGCAGTGGCTCAAGTACCTGCTGGCCCTGAGGGCGCCCAACCGCTGGGCTGTGGAGCATGAGGGGGCCATGCCGTTTGCTGTCCGCCCAGCCGCCAATGGGGCACTCATGCAGCCCACGCACATCACGGTGGAGACCATGATGTGACCCCCCCCCACCACCCCGCTGTTTATTAACATTAGATCTCATAGGATCAGGTTTACAGAGTTTTATATTTGCACTAGGATTTTTAAAAAATTGTCACAGACAACATTAGTCCACGTGTATGAGCATTTGTGTATTGTGCATGTGTGTGTTTCATTTTGATTTGGGGATATTTTGTACAAAAAGAAAACTCACGGGCAGAAGCCCCCGGGGAGAAGCTGAGCTTTCATACGGGATTAGATGTATGTTATGGGAACTTGCTAAATTTTTCTTTGTATTTTTTTTTCATAAAACTATATACACTTAGAGATTGTCATACATTCTACCACGTGAGTGGATCTTGCCAGCAAGATCTCATTTTCAAAAGCAATTCTTCGGTGCTTGCAGAGCTGGCAGAGAGCTCCACCCTGAGCCTGCAGGGCAGGGTTTTCCTAAGACGCAGATGCCACATAGGTACAGCCTCCAAGCAGCTCCAGGTGGGCAGAGGGGGCTGTGAGGGCACTGTGGTCAAGAAGAGCGATGCCGGGCCGGTGAGATGGCTCAGCGGCATAAGTGCCTGCCCGGCAAGCGCGAGGTCCTGAGTTCAACTCCCAGAACCCACATAAAGGAAAAAATGGGCCAGTGATATCACTCAGCAACACAAGAGCTTGCTGGCAAGCGCAAGGTCCTGAGGTCGACTCCCAGTACCCTTATAAAAAAAAAAAAAAAGAAGAAGAGTGATGCCAAGACAGCCACCCGACCCCCCAAACAGAGAGGCCAACCAGAGCCCAGAGAGTGCTTCTCGGCAAATCTGAGCATGGTAGACCATTGGGTGTGGGGCTAAACCTCACCTTTTATTTTGAGACTGAGGGTGGAAGGTCAGTGGGACCCTCAGAGCCAGGTGGTCACAGGGAGCAGTCAGGGAACTAGATGGGTGGCAGGGGACAGGGCTCAGGCCGGGGAGCCACCATGCTTCCCGAATATTCCAAGTAGATCCCCAGGACGAGAACCAGTCCAGGAACAGCTGGGGTCCACCAGGTGGATCCTTGCCAGTCCCAGGCCGTCCCCAAGCATGGTGTGGCCTGACAGCTCAGGTGCCCTCTGCCTGTGTCACCTTCTTGTCCTCATTCCCAGGGGCTGGGAGACTCCTGACACTACCCAATCCCAGCAAGTTTGCCAGGAGCAGCATTCAAGGCGGGGCCTTGGTCAGGGGCAGTGCACCCTTGATTCGCCACCTTCAGCCATGAGCTGGCCGCCCCAGTGTCCTGGTCCCTAAGCCAGCCCCTCAGTTGCTGCTGTCAGACACTTGCTGCATGGGGGTCGGGGGAGGAGGTGGCAGATGTGCAGAGCAGGGGAGCAGGGGGCTGGCACCCTGGAACCAGGAGAAGTGCAGCACATGGACGCCACCCAGTGCAGACACCCCAACCTGGAAAGCTCAGAGCAGAAGCAGGACCAGTACAAAGGCAGCGGCCATCCATGGCGTGGGAAGCGAGCAGGCTTCAGCATGCAGAGCAGGGCTCTCAGAATCCTGGAACCCCCACCCCAGATTTAGGAGTTGGGATGTCTTCAGTGCCCCTCCCTAGGGGCAGGGCTGGACCTCTTGTCTGTGATGTGGGTATTTCTGTTTCCAAAGCTGTAAACTGCCAAACACCACCCAACCCTTCACAGCTGTTGGACATCCTGCGTCCCCATTTTCCGTGTTGGTGGTCGCTATGCGTGTAATTTGATTGGACTCTTGGTTTTACCGCATGGCACTGTGACCTGTCTTCTTGTCTTGTGGAATTTGTTAACCACCGTCAACAAGGGAAGGCAGGTGACAGCTGGTGGCCTGGGCTCCTGTAGTCATCAAGCTTCCCTCTGGCTCCAACCCCACAGGGAGTTCTCAGGTGCAGGTCGGAGACAGATGGCTGGAGGAAGACCTTTCTGCATGGTTCCCAGACCAAACCCTAGACCGAAGACGTGCGCAGGCTGAGTGCTCAGGCCCTGCCAGACACCTGTCTTCCTCTGGCCTCGTGCCTACCCTGCAGTCCATGTGCAGCGTCACCTGTCTCTGTCCCCATGGCAATGCCTTTGCTGGTGAGAGCCGTGGCTCCAAGGACAGGGAGGGTCCCCACTGCTCTGCCAGGTCTGGACAGGAAGAAGCATGGGCCAGGGTGAGCCTCAGCCGGGGAGCAGCCCAGGGTACCCTGAGGGCCCCATAAGTAAGCGGAGACCCTGAGGCCCGGGGTGAGGGGGACAGAAGCCGGCACTGAATCAGGCCAGCTGTGGCCCTTCCACCAGATGGCTCCCTGGTCCTCCCAGGCCAGCAGAGGTTCCATCCCTCCTTCCTCTCAGCCCTCTGTGAGCCAGGCACTTAGAGCCCTGTTAGCACAAGAGGAAACCGAGGCCCGGGCCAGCTGGCGAAAGGTGCGCAGGTGAGCTTCCTGCTGGCCCAGTGTCACTATGGTGCCCATGACCCCAGCACTGCCCTCTCAATGAGGTGCTGGGGGCAGCCAGTCCAAGGGCAGAGCTCCCCCTTCTCCCAAGGACCCAGTCATGGGCCAGGAGAGGACCCAAGAGAGGCCTGGGCCCCACTGGCCTCATTCTCGTGCCCACCTGGTGCCCTAAATACCTCTGTGCAGCAAGGAAGATGCCCACAGCAAGGGCCTGGCTGCTGCGTCTGGTCCTCGGCAGCGTCACCAGGCTGGCATGCGCTCAAGGGTGGGGCACCTGCTATATTTTTGTCTTCAAACCAAGACGGGAGCTTTGGTTTTTCTACCCAGTGAATCTTTCCAGTCCCTAACAACTGCGACGCTGTACTTAGCACAAGAGAAATGGAGAAGTGTGGATTTCGCCTCTTTCCAGAAACACGTCTGGCTCATTGGGAGTTTTGTAAAGCATCAAAATATTTTTAAGATATTTTTAACTTTTGTAAAAAAAAGAAAATCAACCAACAAAAGACTTTGCACTGGGACAAGATCTGGGTGTGTAATTCAGTCCCGAGGTACAGAGGCTTCTGTGTGTAAATTTTATGATCCGAATCCCTGTGGTGTAGGGGATTTTCCCCTTTTTGCTTTTTAGATAAATAAGTATATTGATATTTTAAATTCATCTTTGCTTTTTTTAGAGGAGTTTGTAATTACCTTATAACATGACAGTAAACATTTCCTCTTTTTTTTTTTTTTTTGTGGTTACCGGGGATCGAACTCAGGACCTCGTGCGCCAGCAGGCGCCCGTGCTGCTGAGTGATATCACCGGCCCTTTTTTCATATGTGGGTTCCGGGAGTCAAACTCAGGACCTCGCTCTTGCCTGGCAGGCACTTATGCCGCTGAGCTATCTCACCAGGCCAACATTTCCTTTTTAAAACGCCACACGTGTGGGGTGCGTTTTGGTGTGGGAGGAGGTGTCGCTTCTGTTTGGCAAGTGCTTTACAGTTTATGAAGAGCTTTCTGAGCCAGGTGTGGTGGCACATGCCTGTAATCCCAGCACTCAGGAGGCTGAGGCAGGAGGATCACCGTGTGTTTAAAGTCAGCCTCAAATACATGAGACCCTGTCTCAAAAATATCATAGACAGACAGACGGTAGATACATAGATATGGATGGACAGGCAGGCAGGCAGGCTTTCTGCCCAACCCAAGGGTCCTCAGCAAGAGAAATTGCCAGCTGAGTGTCCCTTACCCGAGGGCTGCAGATTCGGGTTTTATCCAGACCTCATGGGACAGCCTAAAAATTGGACCCAAGTCTAAACACACCATCCACCTCCACAGACAGAATGCCACCTTACACAGATGACTTTTTTGTGCACCTGTGTTGAGGGTGACCTGCCATACCGGGTGGCAGGTTGGGGCAATGAGGACTTCAGGTGTCAGTGGAGCTCATGGAGGAAAGTGAGCTCTGGGGCCCATGGCCTCCGAGTCTGCTCTGCTGGCTCTGCCTGTGTGCCCAGCCGGCTCTGCCTGTGTGCCCAGCCCTGTGCTCCTGGGGGCCCTGGCACCAGTCCCCAGAGCCTCGGTTTCCCCATATGGAGTGACTTGTCACCGTCATCACTGTAAGGTGGCCTGGGAGATTAGAGCAGCGCTGGGAGGTGACAGGAGTGCACCTGCCCTGCAGGGTCACTCCCCTGAGGCTTGGGGTGGCCTCTTGTGTGGACAGAGCCAGGGCTGCTGGGTCACGTCCCCTTCCCAGGACCTCACTGTCAGTGACCATGTCAGGGAACCCTGCCCCTCCTGCTGTCTTTGCCAGCACTGCTCTCCGCGCCCCCGTGTGTCTTGACCATGTGGCTGGGCACATCCTGGCTCCATCCCTGGAGCCTGTGAGACCCAGACAGATTACTGTGCCCTGGCTGCTCTTGGCTGTGGGGGCCCAGCAAGTTCCTGCTAAGCACACAGAATGGCCTGTCAGTGCCCACTGATCACATCCCTCCCGAGACGGGCTGCTCACTCCCACCTTGGAGCCGCAATTCCCCCCAGGACCAGCTTCACTCTGGAGATGGGGCAGCCCTACTGCACCCCTCACCTGCCTGCGGCCTCTATACCCTTCCAGTCCTCAGAGCGTCCCCGCTCCCTCTTCCTGGAACCTGCCACACTCACGCCTACCTCGGGGCCTTTGCTCTTGCTGTGTCCTCTGTGGGACGCTTCCTCTGGGGCTCTGCATGGCTCCTTTCCTCAGTTCTCATTGCAGATGTCACCTGTCCCTTTAGCTTTTGGTTTTTTTTTTTTAATATTGTATTTTTTAATACTGGGGCTCACACCCAGGGCCTTGCACATCCTAGGCAAATGCTCTACCACTAGACTATACCCCAGCCCTTTTCATTTTACTTTGAGACAGGCTCTTGCTAAGTTGCCCAGGCTGGCCTTAAATTTGAGATCCTCCAGCCTCAGCTTCCTGTAGACAGTTAAATTGTAAATATTACGAGCAGTTAGACAGGGCTGGGAAGAGAATTGTGGCCGAAGGCAAGGTCACTGAAGGCCAGGCCTCAAGAAAAAAAGGAAGGACTACACCCACATACTTCCCCTAGGGATGAACAGCAGTGATTGATACTCTAAATAGGCATCAGTCATCTTGGGTGGGGGACCATAAACCTCCTTAACCCACCCCTTCCAGGAAAGTTCATGTTCCGTCCTTGTATGCTTGGTACAGGACTTGCTTCCCCCTTTGACCCCCATCTAATCAATATTACCTAATCAACTTGTTATAATATACTTGTTACAATCTGATTGGTTCAGCACAGTTTTGTCCCACCTCACACCCACCTTGTGACTTCCCATTGGATCAGTATTACCTAAGCGACTATATTTGTAATCTTATTAATTGACTATAGCTTTGTCCCACCTTGAACCCACCTCACCTCGCGGCTTTGCTCTATAAAACACCCTTGAGAAGTGGGTTTCCCTGGGGCAACCCACTCTGTCACACCCACTTCTGTCAGACAGAAGTTATCTTTCTTTCAATAAATTCTTCCTACTCTTAACCTCCATTGTTTGTAGAATGTATTCCTAATTTAGAGAACACAAACTTGGTGTTTTGGCCATCTGCAGGTTGGGGGTTATAGTATTTCCCTTATATTATTTGGAGGTCCACATATCATCCCTATGGTCATACGCCCTGTGTCACTGGGATCTCAGGCGTGGATCACCACGCCAGCTCCCTGTTTTGCTTTCTCCATTGTGCTTTACTGCTCCTGCAGGAATTCCTTCTGCTGTGCTGCCTGGAGCGCTGTCTTCTGCTGGCACGAAGGCTGCATGAGGCGCAGTGTGTGGCAGGCTTTGAATGAATGAATAAGTTAAAAGCAAGTGAGATGCTGAAGGATCCACACAGAAACTGGCCCTCTCCCACCAGTGGTTTTTGAGAAAGCAGCCGCCTATCCAGGTGCACTGAAATAATTTTATTTTAAAAAGTCACCCCAACGCACTGCCCCAAGGTTAGCACATGCCCGCCCCCCAGCAGACCCCAGGTGGCCTTGGCCAGGCAGGCTGTGCTTCCCAGACCCCTAAGAAACTGAGTGCAAAAATACTTTACAAGGGATCTGCTCTAATCCCAGTCACAGAAAAATACAGCTTTGGAGTGGGGTGGGCCACGGTGGTGCCCAAGTGCACAGCAGGCAGGACACTGGGGAGGGTAGGAGTGGCCAGGATGGCCCAGGAGGAGCAGGGTATTGCATATGAGGAGGGCGGGCCGCTGGCCTAAGTGGAAGCCCTGCCTGCTGCAGGCCGGTTGCATGTGTCTGGAGGACCACGGGGCAGCCAGTGAGGGACACATCCTCCCTTGCCCTGAGCCTAAGGCAGCATCCCAGCAGTGTCCCCACACTGCCACCAGCCCTGACAGCGTGTCCACCTCAGCCCTGTCCCTCTGGAAAGGCTGAGCCACCTGCCCAAGCTGTGACGTCCCAGCTCTCAAGGGGGCTTCTGGCTCTTGCTCAGTGCCCCCTGCAGTGCCTGGTACCCTGGTGTGGGTGTCCGACAGAGCTCTGGGCAAGCTGGCCTCAGGTGTGACGGACCTTCAGGGGCAAGAGCCCTGGGCAAGCAGGCCAGGAGTTGGGATGGGGCGGGCTCCTGGCTGTGACTGGAAACAGATAAATGTTCAGAGACCTCTGCCTCAATTGTCCAGTGCGGAATGTGACTGGGGGTCACCCAGCCAAGGACTGAACTCGTGACCCCCCCCGTCCCCACAGAGGAAATGAGTTCTGGGCTCCCAAGTTGGGCAGTGAAGGTGGCACAGGCCACCTAACAGAACCCTAACAGAGACCCTAACAGAACCAGGCAGGGCTGAGCTGTCCCATAGCAGCCCCACCCCATGCCCATCTCAAAATGAAAAGGGATCCTTTGGCCTGGCCCTTAGCTGCTCACTCTGCTCTGGGCCTGGAAAAGCTGCGCCTTCACCAACAAGCACTGGGTCTTCGCAGTTTCCCAGTCCTCCAAGAGGCAGGTGACTGACCAGAACCTCCCCGTCTTTAGTCCCCAGCAGATGCTGCACACGCAGAGGGTGACACAGACAGGAGGGGGCACCCACAGTCTACCAAGCCACCCGGGGACCAGAACCCCTTTCAAGTCCCAGATTCTGAGACAAAGTCACCCACTGACTTCCAGTCCCCTCCTGGGGCTCAGAGCAGGAAGCACAGCCCCGCCCTGGGTGCAGGGTCTCTGATGCAGCGGCTCCATCAGGAAGCTGACCCTGAGCCCACGTGGGCACCTCGGCCTTTAACTGCGCTGGTGTCCAGCGCCAGCTCGCTCAGCTCCTGTGACCGGGAGCTCACTCCCTGGAAGCTCCTGTCTTCTCCCCACACGGTCTCTCCAGGGGCCTCTCTTTCTGGCCGAGTCCTGTCCCAGCCTGTGGGAGGGCTCCAGATGTCACTCCAGCTGTGGCAGGGACCTCACCCCAGGCCCCCCATCTACTACGGGACCAGAGAACACAGACTGAGTCCACCAGCTTGACAGATGGACAGTGGGGTTCCCACATCCCCAACCAGCCCACAGAGGTCCCCAGCACCCCAATGTCAAGATCTCCCTCGCTTTAGAGCATCTGGGGGCTTTGGGGGCCAGGTGTCTTCGGGGCCTGGCTGCCTGGGGCTAGCAGGTTTCTGCTGATCACCAGCTCTAAGACATCACCTGCCTCGGCCAGGACCGGCGCTGCCAGGCAGCAGTCGAAGTCCCATGTGCGGACATGTGTAGCACAGCAAGGGAGATGGGTGGGACTCAGGTGTTGTCCTGCCTGGCTCAGGTTAAGTTACATATGTGAGGCCTCCATGTGGGCTCATAGCCAGGCCTCATCTTCCACACCTCCCAGCACCTGCTCGTCTTCCTGGGGGCTGAACCCCGGGCTTCACACTGAGCTACATCTCCAGCCCTTTTTATTTTTTGAGTCAGGGTCTTGTTAAGTTGCTCAGGCTGGGCTCAAGCTGGAGGTCCCCCTGCCTCAGCCTCCTGAGCACTGAGATCACAGCTGTGCCCACTGTGTTGCCACCATGTCTTTCACAGATGAATAGCTGTGCACCTGCATTCTCTTCCTTACCTGCAGGACCCGGTCGAAGGGCTGCAGGCCCCCATGCTGGGCTGGCCCACCAAGGCACACAGTGTGCACATAGACACCCCTTTCCAGGAGGCCGTCAGACATGCTGAAGCCAAAATCGCACCCTGTGGATTCTCTGTGCAGCATCACCTGGGAACAGAAGGGGATCCCTGCAGCTCTGACCTCTGTTCCAGCCTCCCAGGGAACTGCATGACCCCCCAGAGAGTCCTGCGTGTCACCCCTCCACCAGACTGGGCCTCTGCTTGCAGCATGCACATGAGGGGAGGTGGCTCCTGTGTCCCTTCCAGTGCCCCCGAGACAGCAGACCGCGGAGAGCTCCGGGTGAGGGTCTCCTACTGTCTTCCTGCAGAGCGAGCCACCGTGGGGTCATAGGGGGCTGGCTCCTCACCAGGAGTGGAGGGAAGGCATGAGGTAGGTGCAGGTGACGCAGGGGGGCAGGTGCCAGGGCCCTGGGATGCCGCCTGCCCTGCTCAGGTTCACATGCACTGGCATTTGTCTGCCCCACACTTCAGGTCGTGTCTGGGAAACTCATGGCCCGTGTGCACGCGGTGTTGGTCGTGCTGTGCCGCACTTTTAGGGAATAAGGACCAGAAAGTCTGCTGGCGCTCAGAACAATGCAGTTTCGGGGCACACGTTCTGTGCGTGAATGGTCGGGTCTGCAGACACAGGACTTGTGGTAGGGAGGGGCAGCCATGCACTCACACTCACAAACACACACACACACACGCCCGGGTAGGAACAGACCTATGTGTATGTGTGTGCATATACACAGCTCTACATGCTTGGCTATGCACATATATACACACACTCGAGTGAGGATAAAAGCAAATCTACTTAGAGAAAAGTAGTAACTGCGTGTGTGTGCGCGTGTTCATGTTCGTGCATGTGTGTGGGTGTCAGCAAGATGGTGAGGGCTGTGGAAAACTCAACCTAGGACAAAATCCCTGCTTTGTAATGGAGAACACAGCCAGGAGGGGGCTGTGGCAGGGGCGAGGGCAGGGCCGTGGTGGTGTGGGGGGGGCGTCAGGCCCTCCTTGTTCCCTGCGCCCGCCTTGTGCATCTCCAGCGCGGTGGGGAGCAGCAGCTCACCCAGTTCCTCTGCAGACGCACGAGGCTCCCGTGTGCCCCTCCAGGCCCAGGGCCAAGGTCTGCCCTCCAGGACCGCGCTGGACAGTGCGCCTGCCGTGATGGAGGCCTGTAGCCACAGGGCCTAGGCTCAGGCCACCGGTGGTCAGCAACCCTCCCAAGGGCGACACCACCACGCCCACGTCCCTTCAGGGGCAGCAGTGAGCTCAAGGGCAACACAACTGTGCCCTGGGACAGCAGTTGGTCTCCACAGCCAGAGACCCTGACCTGCACCCAGCCCAGCTATCAGAAGGCTTGGGTCACCTGGACGTGGTCAGGATATGACCCTGCAGACTGTCCCAACCCTCCCCAGTGAGCATCCGCAGGGGATACAGGCACACAGGGTGCCGCAGGGACAAGGACTGCCCAGACACAAGCCAGACTCAACACACCTGGGCCAGAGACAGGAGGAGCAGAGTGGAGGGAGCTGGAACGTCTCATTAGGAGGGGGACAAAAGTCATGCCAAGTCAAGGACAGGTGTCGGGGTGTGAAGGTCCGGGCACAGAACAACCCACGAACAATAGGACAGAGCCCCGATCCATGCTGCGCATTAGATCAGGGAGCCAGGCAGGCACGGTCCTGCGACCCTCTGTCATCACAGAACGGGCAGAAGGTGCGTCGGGTGCCAGGGCAGGTTCACTTTAAAATAACTAAATGGTAAATGTTACATTATGTGAATTTATCTCAATTTAAAAAATTTGAAGTCAATGTCATTAGGAACACCATGGACTAAAATTAAGAGCCACTTAAGAGATGTCACTTGGACAAAGCCGGCTGAGAACGGAGTGGGCCCCAGGGGTCAGGAGCGCGGCCTGGGTGGAGATGAGATGTGTGGACACGGAAAGATGAACTCGCTGCCTGAAGAAGCAGAGTAACCGATCCCTGGTCTCGTTCCCTTCAAATACAGCTGACTTGAGAGCAGGGCTTCTGGGGTGAGAAAGTTGCAAGTTGGTATTTTGTTTTGCTTATTTTAGTTTTAATTTCATTTTGCTCATCTAATTTTGTACCCAGTCCATACCTCACTTCTATGATAATAAAAAGCTTTAAATGTGAAGATTGGATATTCAAAGTAAAGCCAATGAATGAAGGATACTCACTAAAACTGTAAAATTGAAATTAAAATTCTCCAAAGAGGTAGCAGAGAGAGAAGACAAAAATGAAAAACTTATCTACACAAAAGAAGGAAAGAGAAGTGACCAGACGTATAGGGAAAGCGTGGAAAATATAAACTATGTGCTAGAATTAAGTTTAACTATATTAACAATACAAGAAGTATAAATGGCTGAACACGTCCTTGAGAGAATCAACCATATACTACAGACATATTTAAAATGAGGGTACGGGAAGTCCGAAAATAAATAAATTAGAAAAAGGCAAATATTACTAACAGCAGAGGGAACAATGAGACAAAAATGGAATTTAAGGTAGAAAGTACATAGAGACAGATAATAGTGAATGATAATTAATGACAAAGAGAAAAATTCACTAAGAAGTCATAGTAATCATGAATTTATGTCAACCAACAATGTAACATCAAAGGATGGAAAATAAAAATTTACAGAATGGCCGGGCGGTGTGGTGCATGCCTATAATACCAGCACTCAGGAGGCTGAGACAGGAGGATGGCTGCGAGTTCGAGACCAGCCTGGGCTACAAAGTGAGTTCAAGGCCAGCCTGAGCTGCATAGTGAAACCCTGTCTCAAAAAGACAAAAAAAAACTTTTAAAAAAATTGACAGAATGTAATGGTGGGCATTTTATTATCCTGCTAACAAAAATGAGGATAAAGTGTATACAGTGTGGTAAATAAGTAGATTTGAGTAAGTTTATGAACAATCTTGAACTATCTAGAGCCCTACCTACATGAACAAAAAGGAGTTCACTTCCTTTTGCAAACACACATGAAACATCTACAAAGCTGATATCATGCTAGGCCATGAAGGATTAAATTGTAACAAATTCCAGAGAATTAAATTTACTTTAGAACACATCCTCTGGCCACAGTATATAAAGATTAAAAACCAATATAAATTGGTTTTTAAAATTGGATTTAAAAAAATAACCAGTACTCCAAAATCAAAGCCCCACTTCTGTAGAATTCAAGGGCTTATGTAAAAATGACAGTGGAAAACTTTAAAAGATTTTACATTGAGTGGATAACAGAAGTATCTTAGCTGGGTGCAGTGGCTCATGCCTGTAATCCTAGCACTTTGGGAGGCTGAGGCAGGAGAATTGCAAGTTCAAGGCCAGCCTGGGCAATTTAGACCCTGTCTCAAAATAAAAAATTAGAAAACAAAACAAAACAAGGACTGGGGATGTAGCTCAGTGCTACAGCACTCGCCTGGAGTGCACGAGGCCCTGGATTCAATTCCCAGGACAAAATCCAGAGTATCACCCATCACAACTTGGGGGATCACAGCCAAGGCAGGGCTCGCTGGCAAATTCTTAGCTAAGAACCCAGGAATATGTCAGTACTTAGACATAAAAAGTGTAGGAAAGAAATGGTGAAGCTGAACATGAAAACGAGTAAGACAGAAAATAAGGAAACGAGGGAGACAGTTAACAGACACCGCAGGGCACCACCACCCAAGCTGCGACTCTGGGAATGAGCCTGGGCAGGGCAGATCGAGCGGGGCTGTGCCATCCAAGAGTGTGCGGAACACAGGAGCCCTGGCCCCCTGCAGCCCGCCCCACTTGGCAGGGACTACCCAGGGCAGCGGTGTCTACAGGGCCACGGCCTCAACCATGCATCACACGCAGACACCACACCTGCCTGGGCACTGTGTACACCCACATGGGTTCTGAGGAACGTGCTGTCATGTGCATGCATGGCACATGGGACAGGCACGCATTCACAAGCGTTCCCAGCACACATGATGCCCGCACACTGCTCACACCTGCTTGCCCCAAGCAGGTGACAGGGACTCACAGCTGATGGTGATGCCCAGCTCCACACCACACCTCTTGGGCAGCTTCACGTGGAACGTGCCGCTTCTTGGCGTGATGGACTCTGCAGAGACAAATCAGACCAAACTATGGGGACCCCAACCTGTGGGGACCCCATTTGGATCCCCCACCCATGCCTGCTTTGCCCACCCTGATGGAGGGGGACCCGGGGCCAGGGAGGAGGCATCCTGTACCAGGTCATGATGTGGCAGCCCTGAGCCAGAACTCAGGTTCTGCACCCTCTGGGCCCCGCCCTGTGACCTCCTCGTCACCAAGGCTGCAGACGCCCAGAGGATGCGGGGTGCGGGCAGCAGAGGCATCAGGCAGTGGCGGAGGGTGCCTGCTCACCCGCCACGTGGAGCTCCACCTCCAGCACAACCCTGTGGGCCAGTGTGGCATCCTGAAGTGGCTGGTTGGCCTCCTCCATGGTCCCATCCTTAGTGGCGACACCATTGATGGCCAGGACCCGGTTGCCCTCCTACAGCAGCCCACACCTGGGCCCGGAGAAGGCAGAGCCCGTGACAGCACCATGTCCTTGGCACTTGTCATGAACACTGGCCTCAGTCTCCCTGTCTGTCCCCTGGGGTGATGTCACTGGCCAGACCCAATGCCCCAAGGAGAACAGAGAGGACTCAAGTCCTGAGGACCCCACGTCTGGGCTGTGTAGCCCCGGGCCACGGGGTCATCATCTCTGAGCCTCAGCCTCCTTGAAGGTAAATGGGGCTGACAGAGAGGCCATAGTGCGGGGGAGGGAAATGCCCATGACTCAGTTTCCCTGCTGTCCTGGAACCTCTAGTCAGGGTTGGAGGCCCGGGCAGTGGGAGCTTACCTCTCTGCTGGGCTATTGGGCTTGATGAAGTGCACAAGGGATGGGGACGACAGGGTCTCGGTGGCAAAGATGTTGCCCTGGAGCTGGAGGCCAAAGCCACCAAGGGGGTCCCTGCACAGCACCATTTCCGTGGTCTCCACGTGCACAATCTGCCTACCCAGCCCCACCATGCTGGACACCAGTGACACTGTGGGACAAGGGGACAGCACTCAGGGACCCCAGGGAGTGCCCCCTCAGCCCCCCATGTACCCACAAGGACACAGCAGCAGGAAGTACCCGGTCACTTCTTCCTGTGTTTCCTCCCACAGGGACCCACCATGGTGAGGTAAATTAGCCACACTGAGAGGTTGTCAATACCCAGTGATCCAGTGGAGCAGCCATATCACATGCCATCCTGTCTGCCAGCCCCTCACCTCCATACTCCAGGCCATGATTAAGTCATGTCAGGGCCTTGGGCACAAGTCCTGCCCGGTGGTGACAGGTGAGGGCAGAAGGGGGCAGGTTGCTGGGGCAGCTGAACTTGGCTGGTCAAGTGTGGAGACAGAAAGGACACTGACAGGCTTCACTAATTGCTGGAGCAGCGCATGGTCCTTTGTGCCTGCCCTTCCGTCTGCTGTCCCTGAGCTGTCTGGCCCCGGTGACGGAACCCAGGAATGGACCACGCTCCCCCACATGCTGGTGTTCTGCATGGTTTGAGGTAATGGTGTATTGAGACACAAGTCATGTCTGTCACAGCCACCCAGCTAAAGTATGCAATTCCCTGAGTAGTTGCAGGCACCCTGAGCACACATGGCCTGGCCCCATTTTAGAATGTGTTCAACACTGCAGAGGAGACCCTGGCCTTGTGTGGTGTATGTGGGGTCCTGGGTTCCATCTCCAGCACAGGAAGGAAGAAAGGAAGGAGGGAGGGAGGGGCAGAGGGGAAGGAAGGAGAGAAGAGCTGTTCTTTGTTCTCTAGCCTCGTCTTGCCCAGACCAGCACCTGCAACCATCAATCCACTCCTGGCTCTGTAGCCGGCTCTCTTATGGGGTGGACATTCCCAGGGTCCTTGGTGGCAGTGTGTCCCAAGGAGAGGGACCAGCCGCACCCGGGGGCTGCTGGGGCCTCTCTGGAGCCCATGCCCACCCTGAGACCAGGCCTATTCACATAAGCTCCTGTGCTCCGTCCTGCGTGTCCACCTGCACCCCAGAGTGGCATGTGGGCTCCTGGGTGGGGGTCCCCGGGGCAGGGTGCTGGGGTGCTTGTGGGGAGAGGCATGGTCCATAGGTGGTGAGGAGAAGGGGCTGGAGGACAGGGCTGGAGGAGGACATATGGGTCTTGCTGCATGGCCCAGGGAGCCAGAGCCCCACATGGGACCCCCAACATGCAGGGGACAGCAGGCAGCCCCATCTTTGGATCCTCAACCCTTGGAAACAGGCGTCCGCACCTTGGCTCTGCTCTGGGCCCCAGCTGGGCCATGGGCTATGGCAGGAGGGTGCATGGGGGTCCCAGCCAGGGGGCTCAAACCTCTGCATCTTCACTGTGGGTGGGAGAGAGGGGCTTGGCAAGGGACAGCAGGGCAGGTAGACCGGGGTCCTTCAGCCAGGGTCACCTGCCACAGCCTCCTTTCTCCTTCCAGGACAAGGAATCACGATGGTCCAGGCCTGGAGGTCTCAGCCACGGGTATTGCTATAGCCACAGCTGCTCCTTTGTCTGCCCACAGCATGGCCACACTGAGCCATGGCCCACATTTCTTCCCCCTTTTCCTGCACACCCGGCCCAGGCCTCCCAGAGTTCCGCATGTCCTGCTGTCTCAGGCCCTCATCCCAGACCCCGTTCCCCACATGGTCTACACTCCCCGCAGCACCCCCAGCTGCCTGGCCTGAGAGGTCAGGGGACCCAGGGACCCAACCCAGAACACAAACTATGACGAGAGTCGTTTATTTCTGACCAGACAGAGTGACAGTGCTGCTATTCACAAGTCACACCACTGCATTTCGGAACCCTGGCCCCAGTGACCACAGGTGACAGAAGCCATGGCTATGTGTTTCATACATTGCTGGGACTGTCCTCCTGTTCCCAAGGTCAGACTCCAGGACAACGACAGGGTCTGCTGTCCTGTGTCCCAACAGACAGCCCCACGCCAGGGCGACAGTGCTGGGCAGGGAGACAGGAGTCATGGGCTCTGCATGGCATTGCACATAGAGCTGCATCTCTCTCTGGGTTAGGAGCTGGTGCTTTGGGGTCCAAGGGGTTGTGCCTCAGTTTCCTTGTTGATACTATGAAACACTGACCGAGGACTCCATGCCACAGTCTGGTCCTAACCTGCAGCGCCATGGAGAGGTGGTGGCACCCTTGGGAGATGGGGCCTGGGAAGTCTCAGGTCCCCCAGTTGTGCCCTGGCAGGGGACAGCGGGATGCTGGCCCCGTCACTCTCTGCTTCCTGAGGCCATGAAGTCCAGTGCACTGTCTGTCGCTCGTGGGACCAGAGCCGCGGGCCTGGCAGACACAGCCTCTCTCCTGTCTGTCATTGCCTCTGGTGTCTGTCACAGGACAGAGGAAGGGTGGCGGGTGGCTGGGACAGTCCCCAGGGCACCTGTAGGTAGAGGGAAGGGGAGGTGTCCAGCACACCAGCTGGGGATGCATTTTCCTGGAAGCAGAACTCAGCACTCAGTGGGCCTCGAGCCTCACCCAGTCACAGGGGCAACCTGACTGTGTGTCATAGTTCCCTGAACTGAAGGGGGACTGTTGACACCGAGTGGCCTCACAGAGCACCAGTTGGCATCCCTGACTTCCGGCCTCACAGTCCCTGGGGGGCAGCCAGGCAGGGAGCAGTCAGGCAGGCCACCCGAGGAAAGCCACGCCACACCATGGGTGCTCCTGGCATGTGGGCCCTCAGGGCCGCTGCCAGGGAACGCATGATCTGCCAGTATCCCTGCCCTGCCTCTGGGGTAGCAGCGGGGACACAGCCAGAGGCCCTGCCATGCCACCCCACAGTGTCTTCATCTGTGCTGGGCCCCTGAGGCCACCCACGAGAATGCACTCTTGGGCAGCAGCTCCAAAGATTCCACTTAAACCACTGATTAAACCTCTAGAAAGCACAGTTCAGCTCCTCCCAGATTCCCACCCTCTCTGCTTTCTGAGGTCGGTTTCCTGGGAAGGATCGGGTCTTTCCTAATTGAAACCAGCAATGAAGATTCGAGGCATCAGTCACATGCTGATTGAGGACAACTTCTCTGTGGTGATTTCCCGGATGGCCAGGGTTTCTGTCCACTCCAGTTCTCTCAGGGCGAATTCTGCAGAACTTGACGTTGGTGTGGAGCTCCGACGCCTTGGTTGATGTTTAGATCAATGGCTGTTTTTACTGCGCCAGCTGTGGCCCATGTCAGTTTTGTGTTGATTCCCTGCTGGTGCTCATGATGGATCAGCTCAGAGACAAACGGTCTATGTTTATTTCTCAGGAAATCCGGGAGAAATTGAAAAAGTCAGAAGGAGAAAGGCTGAGGACAATGAGACAGAAACCAGTCTAAGATCAGCAGAGGTGACAGGAAGACAGGGGGATAAAGCTGCAGAGTCAGGAGTGTGCACTGCTTTTTGATCCCGAGGCTCCTGTTGGAACTCAGTCCTGGCGCGGCTGTATCTGGATGCTGGGCGAGGCCAGTGGCAGGCACTGGTCACTCAGCAGGGACACTGCAGGGGGCCAGGTTCCCGAGAGAGCAGGTGTCATGAAGAGCATACCTGGCCTTCCTGGCTCCCTAGCTCACCTGTGACCTCTTTGTCCACCATCCCGCCACAATGACACCGCCACCCCAGGCCCTCACTAGAGCTGAACAAAAGCTCTGGGCCCCCAAAACCAGACACCAATGCCCCCTTCTCCTCCACAGGTAACCCAGCCTCAGGGAAAGCAGATGAAGGTGGCCGCCCCCATCCTCAGGCCCCTGAGGCTGAGTCCACAGGGAAGAGCACGGCCAAGGGTCATGCCACCATCGCCACCTCAGCTGAGAGGGTGGCATAGGTGTGTGTGTGAGGGAGGCCACCCCAGGAGGGATGCGGGGAGGCCACAGGGGAGAGGAAGACATGGCGAGGAGGGGGTGCAGTGACAACCGCAGAGCTTGTTTCTGAGAAGGGACGAGAGCAGAGATAGTGTCCACAGGACGTGTGGCCAAGGAGGCAGAGGATGCATGGGACTCGGGGCAGAGTGTCACAGCCACCCCAGAGCAGGAGCACAGTCATCCTGGGGTCTCGTTTGTCAAAGCCAATGCTGGAGGGAAGCAGCGGGGTGTCCAGCTCGGGGTGTGTGTGTGGGGGGGGTCAGTGTGGGCACTCAGGACGCCGCAGGGGGACAGGAAAGATGTACAGCTTCTTTCTTCCTTTTTCTCTGCTCTGGGACCACTGAGCTGCACCCCCGCCTGCGCTCTCCACTTAGGGACAGTGGAGGCCAGAGCTGCATGTGCGTTAGCACCACACGCACGGGGCACTCGATGTTGTTGGTCAACTTTGCTGTGCTCCATCATCGGAAACAGTTAAATGCATGAAACTGGTCGCAGGAAGGCAGAGTGTCCAGACCCCGGCTGGCGCCAAGCTGGGCAAACTGGTCTCCTCCCTGAGTCCTTCTCCTCAGCAGCCCCCACCCCACAGCGGGTGGCCTTGGAGAGAGGAAGGAGGTTGCGGCCTCCTGGCTGCCTGCGTTAGGTTTCGGGCCTTGTGATGGACCCCGGGCTGTGCACAGGGTCACGGCTAGAAGGGTGCACCTGCTGTGTGCTCTGTCTGTTCCTCCTCTTCTAAAGCCACCAGGATTTGACCAGGGAGCCCCTGCCCCCCATGGCTTGGCCTAAACCTGTCCCTTCCAAAGCCCCACCTCTAGCACCGGCCCAGAATGAGGTTCCCATCCTCTGTGCCAGTAGCCTAGGACCTCAGGGATGAGCTGTGCGAATGGAGCAGCCAGTTATATAAACAAAGGAGACCTAGGACTCGATACAAAGAGTTCCTGACTCCAAACCCTATTAGCAACAACAGGTTTCCCCAAAGGAAATGGAGCTAAAACACACGCTAGACCAAATGGCTTGCCGTGTTCACACCCCAGCAGTCAGCCCTCCCTTACCACTGAAGGATCCTCTTTCTAGAAAGGCTGTGCCTGCCCAGCTCGTTGTAGGCGCTCGTAAATGCGGGCTGCCCGGTGCCCTTGGAGATGGCCCAGGCCCCCGTCCGCCATACTCCACCCTGTCTGAGAAGCGCTCTCTGCCCCACTTTGATTTACCCATGAGCTACCTGTCTCTGTACCATGCTCTTTATATGGAAACCCCAGTGAGTTGGAAGAAGAATATCTGCCAAAGCTCTATTTGTTTTTGTTTTTGTTTTTCAGACAGGGTCTTGCTATGGAGTGCAAGCTGGCTTTGAACTCTCTATGTAGCCTAGGCTGGACTTGAACTCACAGTGATCCTCCTGCCTCAGTCTCCTGAGTACTGGGATTACAGGTGTGTGACACCACACCTGGCTCTCCATTTTTCTGTCCCCTCCTCTGATCCGCAGGGCAGGGCTCACCAAGGTCTTGGTGCCACCTCATCCCTGAAAGAGGCTGGGACACAGTCTGTGCGTTTAGAGGGACCTGGGTTCAGCCAGCTTCACACTCAGAACCAGACAACGACAGCCGGCAAACCATCCAGCGGGGCCTGGCTCCCATCTGCACTCTGTTGCCCCCCAGAATGCCAGAACCCTGAGGGCAGGTCCTCCAGTTGTGCCACATTTGTGAGCCATGCAGTCACTTGAGAGAGGTGGCCTAGGGGTGGCACCCATGAACTCTTGGGCCGCCTCACAGTGACACCCAGCATCCCCTATCTGCTACCCCCACCTTGGCAGCCAAACTTGCAGCCCAGTGCCACAGGCCAGGAGGTAGCCGGTAAACCCCAGGCTCTGTGGGAGAATTCATTTCCTACCTAGAACAGACTCCAGCGTGGACAAAGAGGTACGCACCCCTTGACTACGTTGAGAAGTGCTCTTTGTAGGGCTCCCTCTGCAGGGATCTCCTGCCCACAAGGGCTGCCGGGTCTCCCAGCCTCTGTGCCTGTCCTTGCCTGGTGGCCGTCTCTGCCATACCCCTCTCTTCAGGGCCTGGGCCTTGGTGCCACCACTGACTAGGGACCCTGGACCAGCAAACCACCCAAGTCCTCGTCCTTTGTAAAGTTTCATAAATCCTAAGCTGGCCCAGATTCGATCAGCCACAATGGAGAGCAGTGCGGCACTGTCCCTTACGCCTGGGATGGAGCTACGAGGCCTCCCTGTGTGGCTCCTTTAGAGACACAGTTTGACTTCCTGTCTGTCACACCACACCTCGGGACAAAGCAGAGTGCAGCAGCGGTGACAGGAAGCCTGGGTTTGTGTCTAGGGGCAGAGACAAGCGTTCACTCTGCTCTCGAGGTGGGGTCCAGCAGTGTCCGCATTCCCAGGACCAAGGTGCATCCCAGGCAAGTGCTCTACCACTGAGCTGCACCTTGGTGCTTGTTATTTAGAGATAAAATCTCGCTAAGTTGCCCAAGCTGTCCTTGAACTTGTGATCTTCCAGCTGTAGCCTCCTGGGTAGCTGGAATTTCAGGTTGTGCCACCCTATCCAACTTTTTTGAGATTTATTTTTGTTTGTTTATTGGGCAGTACTGCAGATTAAACCCAGGGCCTTCACAGAGCTACATCCCCAGTCCTCTTTAGCTTTTATTTTGAGCCAAAGTCTCAGTTGCTAGGTTGCCCAGACTGGGAAGGAACTTGCCATCTTCTTGCCTCAACCTCCCTGACTGCTGAGATTACAGGCGTGCACCACCACCCCCAGCTGAATCACGAGACCCTTCAGTTCTCATGTGAGTCCTCTCTGGATGGACAATTAGTTTATTCCTTTTTATTTTTCATTAACAATGCAGGAAATACCCTTGCCCGTGCTGCTTTATGAGTCTGTGCTAGATATTTCTCAGGACAGGTGCTCAGGAAGGAAATGGCAGGTCAAAGGTCAGGACGTTCTAGACTGACAGATGGGTTAAAGGTCAGGATGTTCCAGATGCTGTCTATTCCCCCCAGCTGGCCCCAGTGCTGATGAGTTGGTCAGTCTCCCTGCACCAAGTCTCCCCAACACCAGGTCCTGTGGATTTTAAAACTACCTCTTCAAATTGGGGTGATGCTGCCCACCTTCCCCTATCTCAGGCAGCATGGTTGTCTTTACTCTCTTTGTGGCCATCTGTGTCCCTCCTTGTGTTACAGCTGGACAGGAATGTTCCCAAGGATCCCTCATTAAAGGCCTGACCCCCCACTCAGCAGTGTCCAGAGTAGGGTCTGGATGGGGCTGGACGTGAGGACACTGACCTCATATCTGGAGGGACCCACTGCCAGGTTCATGGGGTGGGCGGAAGGAGGGCCCTGGAAGAAGTGAGGCCAGGGAGCCTGGGGGGACTGGGAGTCTAAGGGCCACATGTTGTCCCGGCCTCTCCTCTCTCCCTCTCTCCACCTTCCAGATACCATGGGGTGTGGCTGGCTCCCCAGTCTGTCTGCCATGACCCTGGGCCTCGCCTCAGCCCACAGCAGTGAGACCTGCAGCCACAGACAGCTCCTGGGAACGCAGCCAGGGTGAGCGCTTCCTCCTCAAGCAGTTTTTATCCATGTTCTGTCCCAGTGATGCGGTGCTGACTGACACCTGTGAATACCTTCCGTCGGGTCTGGGGCTGTGGCTGTCTGTGTGCCCCTCCTATCTGGTGTGCAGCAAGTCCTCCAACACTCAGGGCACAGTTCTTTATCGGTGACAGATATCATTGCACTGTGCCTTCTGGTCTGCAGCTCACCTTCAAACCTTGTGGTTGGTTTCTTCTGTCACACAAAACATTTGCTTTTTTTCTTGCCTGAACCCGGAGAGAGAAAGTGCTCTCTGCTAATTCTGACCATACCAGGGCCTGATCCTTAATCTTAATGCCTCTTAAACAACTTTGAGGCACTACTATTAAATCTGATTTTGGGGAAAGATCAAGGAGCCAGAGGCAGCCTGTAATTCTCTCTTTGGGCCCATACTGCCTAGAGTGGTGGGTAGGATTCAAACTCAGTGCTTTATGCTGATTCATAATAACCCTGAGCAAAAGTTTCTCACTCTGGCTGCAGAGCAGCAGGACACATCCCCACAGCCTAGGGCACCCAAGCTGAGGGGACACAGCCCTCCTAAAAGCTTTCCTGTGCTGGGTAAGAAGGGCCAGATGGGGAGCGCAGCAGAGTCTTTGAGTGGACGGCCAAATGTGACCTCAGGGCTGCCTGATCTTCCGAAGGAAGCTGTAAATCTATATTTTTTATGTGAAAATATTCCCTCCCATTAAAACTGATCAGCAACTCATTTTTCAGGCTACTTTCAGAGTCAAATAAGACCTGTTACAAGCCAAGCTTGACCCCCTCTGTAGAACCCTGTCCCCATGGCAGTGCATGTCCTGGCAAGGGGGCTGAGCATCCTGGGGTCAGAGTCCCATACTAATTGACCCCAGGAGGAAAGGGACCACGCTTGGGCGTGGAGCAGCTCATCCCAAGGCCCCTGCCAGACCCCAGGAGGCCTCACTGTCAAACCACACAGTGGTTAAAACACCGGCTCTGGGCTTCAGGTCCCAGCTCGCTCCTTGCCTGCGTGTGCCCTTGGGAGAGTCACTTAACTTCGCTGCCTCAGTTTCCTCCTCTGAAAAGCCAGATTAAGAATCCTACACATGGGCCGGTGAGATGGCTCAGCGGCATAAGCGCCTGCCTTGCAAGCGCGAGGGCCCGAGTTCGACTCCCGGAACCCACATACGAAAAAGGGGCCAGTGATATCGCTCAGCGGCACGGGTGCCTGTTGGCACGCGAGGTCCTGAGGTCGACCCCCCGGTACCCACAAAAAAAAAAAAAAAAAAAAAAGAATCCTACACATTTGGGTCATTGATCATAAAGCACTTAGACTGGGTGTGGGTACAGTAACCCTTGGTGGCAATCAGCTACTGTATGGTTATCTCTGCCCTCACTCCTCAGCACCCCATTTCCTTAAGTGCCCCCTCAAACTCTTTTCCCTCCTGCTGTCTTCCTCTAGACCCATGCAGCACCTCTAGGCACGAGGAAAGAGCAGCCTAGAGGAGCTCAGCAAGTAGCCATGGGGCTCACTGGAGACAGAGAAAGCCCAGAGCTGAAAGTCACATGAACAGAGGACACAGAAGTGGGGCTGGCTGGAAGGCTTGGGATGACTTTTCCCCCATTTTTTCAGGGAAAATATGCTGATGGGGACAACAAGGAAAGAGGCCAGAGAAGGTGCCTCCCTGCACTAATACTGGCACCCAGGACAGAGCTGCAGGAATGGAGGGGGACCCTGGCCTCTTCCTCACCGCCTTCATCACTGGCCAAGCCCTGGGCAGGAAGAGGCAGGAGCAGGGGACGAGAGAACAGAACGCTGCATTTTCCAGTCCTGAACCTGGATGTTTCTAAATTTTATTTTCCAAGCTGACCTGGCCTGCTGCTGTGGAAAGCCAGACAGAGAGGAACCACTTTGATGGTCATTGTTTCCCTGCTGCCTTTCTAAGCAAAACTAGAACTTGTGACCTTTCACCCACAAAGTCAAAGAAAAACCTATCCTATTATTTTACAGGAGAGAGAAGCAGTGGGATCTATGATCTACTCCAGCCTCCCTGGCAGGTGGGGTGGAGGCACCTCCGTGGGAAATCACTGTGCCATCCAAGACTTCCTTGCATTTTTAGAGGTGCAGGGAGACATCTGGAATGGACTCAGTGATGACACTGCAGCTATTAAAGCTGAACAAAAGACCCTTTCCCACGGCTGGCTGCTGCTTCCTGAATGTATCTGGCCCCTCTCCGATTTGAAGGACTGAGTAGATGTTTCCCAGCCAGAGCACAGGAGCTCCAGATGCTGCTCTCTCAGCCACACACACACAGGCACACGGACGCACACGCAAGTACGTACAGGCCCTGGGGCACGCGCGCTCATCGTCCTCTGGTGTTTGGCACGCCCTCCTGGGCCATTTATAATCTTGGGCTGCGGTTCTGATGAAGAGAGGAGCGGCGCTGCGCACAGCCAATCAAATCCTGCCTTCTGTCTTCCCGTTGTCTCCTTGGTAACTGGCACAAGGACACACCAGTGAGCTGGGTACCACAGGGCTACACGCGCGCACACACTCGCACACACTCGCACACACTCGCCCTCCTAACCGGTCCTGTTCCAGACACTTGCGCAGGTCAGCACCGCGGACAGCACCCGCCGCTCCAGGCCCTCTGGCCTGGGCCGCCTCTCCCTGCCGGTCCACACCTTTACCACTGTGTTCTACTTCCGTGGCAGCCCAAGCCCTCAGCCAAGCCCTGAGAAGGCTCCCATCACAGAGTCCTCCCGCCCAAGGCCATCTTGCCTCTTGTGACCTGGACTCCCTCCGCATTCCTGCTCCACAGACTCCTGCAGACCTGAACTTTTCTTCTCTGGTTTCTCATTTCTAGACCAAATCCGACATCATCTTGAGAGGACTTCCTTGACCACTAGAGACCCCGTGTGGAGAAACCCTCCCCATCATTCCCCACCCACACGTGTGTGTGCCCATGTTCCTGTCTCCCCCTCCAGAAAGTAAACTTCCAACAGGGTCCTCGGCTCGTCCACATCTGAACCTGCAGCAGCTGGCCGAGGGCGCAGGAAATATCTGTTGAATGCATGACGAGTCCTCTCCCCTCGCTGCTCTTCACTCCGTCTTTCTGTTCGGAGGGGGTCAGTGACTTCTGTGAGCTGAGTCCTCCCATCATCCCAGGAGTCCACTGCAGAACAGACAGGTCAGGATGGGGGGAGGCAGATTCTGCCCAGAACCAAGCTCCTCACCCAGGTAGCTGGGCGCTCCCTCCTCCAAGTAGCCCCCCATAGGAATCTCACCACTTCCAGCCCCATTTTCCCCAGCTCTGGGCAATCTGAACTCTTGCTATTTGTGGGCCTGGGGGCAGGGTGAGCTAAAGGCTGGGGTTCATCTTTGTACCACCCACAGACACCAACTGGATTCTGGGGTGTGGGGTCCCCATGAAGCATGTGCTGCAATGAGCAGAAGAACATATCTACTGTCCACAGGAACACAAAGGCCAAGCTTCCCCAGAGCACAGTCACATGGTCACACGCACCTCTCCAAAGCACTGTGAAACAAGACGCCCATGGCCCCTGGCCCTACAGCCCCAGGAATCTGTTCTCGGGGGACATGACCACTACTCCAGGCTCTGGACACTGGAGCTGGTCATGCTGGTGTGGGTATGTCTATGGCAGCACAGTACTCAGCCCACCTCCAGGGCAAGACCACCCAGGAGACAATCCTACTGAGGTCCTGGAACCTCGTAGTGGAGAGCCCTGCATGGGCCCCCACAACCTGGGAACTGGCTTGGGCCTAAGCCCTCCAAATCTGAATAAAGCAGCCCCAACAATCAAGAGCAGGAGGAGAGTTGGGCTCAATGAGCACCCACTGTGTGCCGGCTGCCCAGGACCTCAGCACAGACCTGCAGGGCAATGCTCCAGCTTCACAGGGAAAGGGAATCTCAAAAGTTAAGGAGCCTGTCCAAAGCCACCCGGTGGGCACCGAGGGGCTGGGATGCACAGCAGCCTGCTCTCCAGCCACCCACTGCCCAGGCTAGGTGTGCCTGGACCCCACCTCAGAGCCGCTCCCACAAGACCCAGCCATGTGGGAAATCCCAGCCCAGGGAGCTGATTTCCCCGTGGTCCAGAGCAAGTGGAGGTTTTTTCTTTTAAACTAGTAATTTTCTGCCAGTGTGGATGGATGGGCCAGCCCACACTGATTTAGTGCTGGGCTCAAGGATCAATCTCAACTCAGATTTTCCTTGGAAAATCTGAGCACCTCCTGGAGCAAGATGTGGCCAGGGATGGACTAAGCAATCGTGGGTGTCAAGAGACCCCCTGCCTCATTCATATCTCACACGTACCTCATGTGGCCCTACGTGTGGGCACCTTGAACAGGCAGCCCATGTGCCCCCCCATGCTTCCTGTACCCATCATACGGGCCTTGGCACATGGCCCACGTGACCCATTATACACCGGCATGCGAGCACACACACACACACGCATGCATGCACGAGTGTGCCCTGTGTTACACTGGCACCAAGGCCTCATTACTTCCTTTCCAGGGCCTTGGGAGGGAGCAGGGTGTCTGGTGCAGAAGCGTCTGGCTTCCTGGAGGCTCACACTCAGGTGGAGGCTGTGGCCAGGCCTGGCTCTGCAGGGACCCCTCTGTTCACTCCTGGGCAGCTCCCAGGCCAGGCACCTCTCCAGGCCCCCCACTAGCACCATGGGAACACCAGGCAGCCCACGGGGGTGTGGGGCTGCCCCTCAGCCTGCCAGGATCCAGGGCACTCTCAGGACAGGGGCCCTGCTCAGCCCTGGGGGCAGCACCAGCCACCCCCAGTCCTCTCTCCACACACTGGCTTGGGCTGGAATGGGTCCTTTCCCACTGACCTGAGCCCCAGCCTGGGGGACCTGGAGGGAGCAGCGGAGAGCACTGAGCGTTTTGGGGTCATTCAGGTTCCAGCTCCATCCCAACTGTCCACCTGCAGGCTGTGTGACCTTGGGAAAGGGGCTCAGCCTCTCCGAGCAGGTCCTCCTCCTAGAAGTGGAGAGGATGCTGGTGCGTGGGGTGTGAAGGTTAAAGGCAGAGGCTGAGCTCCGGTCTGGCACGCGGATTGCCCATAGGTCGCCAGGGTGCAAGGACAGCTCTAGGCTCCCTGGTAGCACAAGCCAGCGGGTACAGGACAGTGTCAGGGAGGGCACTGTGGCAGGACCGGCCCGGGGCGTGCGTGGGAAAGTTGGGCGCGGGTTCCCAGGGTCCAGCGCAGGTTGGGTGGGGGGTTTGGGGGTTGCAGGGTGTGGGCGTCCCGTGGGTCCCAGGATCCCGCATACTCGGCCCCCAACCCCTGCCCTCCCACGCGCCCCGGGGACCCTCGGGCTGTCCATCCCTGCCCTGGGGACCCCCAGCCATCCCCGGCCTGTATCTCTCCCCCACCCCACCCCGTCCCCCATCCCTACCTTCATCTTGCAGCAGCTGCCGGCAGAACACGAAGTTGCACCGCCAACCCCGCATTCCCGGTCCCAGTCCCGGTCCCGGTCCTGGCGCACAGGGGACAGAGCCAGGCGCAGGGCGCAGGGGATGAGGGGATAGGACGGGGACTAGGACCGGCCGGGACTGGCCAGGTCCGCCCACCGCCGCCAGCCCGCCGCGAGGAGGTGGCTGCGGGAGCACTGTGCGCGGCCGGCTGGGGCTGGACGAGCGGGAGATGAATGGGCCACAGAGGCAGGAGGGCCGCGGGGCCGACCCCCTCCCCCGCAGCAGCAGGGCCGGCAGAGGGATCCGGCACACCGACAGGGGAGCGTTGAGAAGCTGTGGGAAGTGGGGACTCGGAGGGAGCCCCGTGTTTACTGCGTGTGCAGAAGAGGGACCCTGCCTTTGCGGCTGCTCCACCTGTGGTTCCCTGGACAGGACCCTGGGTGGCAGGTACTCGCTCACTTCCCACTGAATCTCTTTTTGTGTCTCTTGAAATTTTTGATTATGTGCTCCCCAGACCCCAGCAAAAGTTAACACTTTTAAGCAAGTGTATTGCATTATAATGCTAAGAAGTGTTTGGCTGGGAGGTAGCTCAGGGACAGAGCATTGGCCACCTTGCTTGTGGGCAGCCCTAGTTTTCATCCCCAATCAGTGGCCTCGGCCTGGTCCCTGGGTGCTTGGTGTCAGACCTGTGTCCTAGGAGCCTCTGACTCCCACCTGCAAAGCAGAGCTCTTGGTGGGTAATGAGCCCATTGAACAGATGAGGTCATGGACTAAGAGAGGCCAAGTTTCGCCTAAGCACACACAACCAGGAGCAGAACTGGTGTCGGAACCCAGATCTGCTTGAAGGCACCCCAGGGGCGCTGCCCTCACAGCCCACACTTATGTATTCCCAAGACCCTCCTAGTTCTGTCCCCACTCATATCAACCCCAAATCATTAACCATGAGGCAGTGGGCACAGGGCCGGGCGAGGAAGGGCAGGGAGGCCATGGCCTGAAGAGTGCTGACTCAGAGCTTGTCTTAGTGGCCACGAGTTCTGACAAGGAAGCCAGTGTCTCCTGGCAGTGGAACTGCAAATTGAGCTGCCTGAACCCCAGATTGATGGCCCCATGGAAGGATGCCTATGGTGATGGAGCTGGAACTGCTGCCTGAAGGGACAGAAGAGGACCAGAAGGCCTCTCGGGGGCCAGGGTGGAGTTTGAAGGGGTCCTCAAGCCTCCAGGGCAGGACAGTGGGTGGACACAGGGTGAGAGTGACACACGACACACTAAGCCTGGGTAGAATCGGGATGCAGAGGGGCTGTCCCAGCTCCCCAGTGCCTGAGGGCCCCGCTGGAGGACTTGAGTGTGGGATGCAAGGGTGTGGTAGCTGAGGCCTGGAGCCCTGGCACCTGTCTTCTCAAGCCTTTGCTATGACATCCACACATAGCCTGGACTTCCTCACAGCATGGCAGCTGGGAGGCAATTCAACCTCCTCCATGGGGCTCAGGCTCCAAAAGTGTCCTGCAGCATGGGCTAGGAGTCTTGTCCCTTGTATGAGCCACCCTTGGAATCATTGCTTCTGGTCTCCTCTATTGGGCAAAGCAGTCATGAGCTGCACATATTCCAGGGACAGTGGCAGTCTCCACTTGTCATAGGAGAGGGTTCACTACTATTTTATTTTTTGTTTTGTTTTGTTTTTGATACTGGGACTTGCTAAGTAGATCAGGCTGGCCTTGAACTCACTATGTAGCCCAGGCTAGCCTCAAACTCATGGCAAGCCTCCTGTCTCAGCCTCCCAAGTCCTGGGATTACAGGTGTGTAATACCACACCTGGCTTTCACTGCTATTTTAGAAACATGGGAGGGGCAGTGAGAGGAAGCAGAAGGGGAGTGGGAGTAACAGGAAGTAGTACTCATGGTAGGAGAAGTAACAGGAAGTAGTACTCATGGTAGGAGAAGTAACAGGAAGTAGTATTGATGGCAGGAGGAGAAGTGGAGCGAAGGTAACAGGAGTCAGTATAAAACATTCACTAGGAGTGGTAAAAGTAGAAATAGGAAAAGGAGAAATAGTGGGAGAGGTGATGTTAAGAATGGTAACAAGAAAAATCATAGCAAAAGAACGGGAAGAACTGTGGCAGGAGCAGGAGGAATAAAACAGGAGACTGGGTATTATGGCAGAAAGAGTAAGAGGAGAAGTGGCAATGGGAGACCGATATTTGGGGGATGTGTTAGTCAGCTTTCTGCGGCTGTAACAGATGCCTGAGAGCAGTAACTTGTAAAGAGAAAAGGTTCATCTTGGCTCACATGCTGGGGTTATAGTCTATGGTGGGTTGGCCCTGTGGCCTTTGTCCCTGTGCAGAGGCTGTGCATGAGGCAGAAGCCCCTGTGTGATGGTTTATGTGTAGATGTCCCTCAAGAGCCCCCTGAGCTCAGAGGTGGGTCCTTTGGAGGAGGATTGGACCATGGGGGCCGTAGCTAAATGTGCTGTTGGGGGTGGGCATGATAGGAAGAGGCGGTCACTGGGGCGTGACCTGGAAAGGTGCATCTCCCTCCCTTCCCTCTCTGTTCCCTGGTTGCAATGTGAGCAGCTTTCCTCCTCCAGATCCTTCCACCCTGCCTTCCTGCCTGAGCTCCCGGTGGCCCTGACCACAGAAGACGTCAGGCTTTTGACAGTGGAAGACATCAGGCTTTAAGTGTGATGAGCTGGGCTGGGCATGCGGTGGGCTGGGTGGGTTCAGAGCGCTTTTGACTCCAGATGTGCTTCCCTCCCTATGGGTGCATCTGGACACAGCCCCTTCAGTGGCCAAAGTGCTTCTGTAAGAACAGTCATAGGGTGGCAGGAAGATCCATAAGTAGGACAGGGGAAACGCAGCGGTCACTGGGACAATGACAAGGAGGAAGAATAATGGGCTTCAGCTGTCCAGCTTTGAGTTCACCTCCAGCTGTGTGGCCTCCAGTGACTTTCTAACCTGTGCTTGGCGTCTCTGTCTGCAAGATGGGGACAATGATGCTGATATCCCAAGGGGGGCAGCCAGTGAGGGGCCAGGGCAAGGACAGGCTAAGCCCATACCTGCCTTGGTGGTGGCCCCAGTGTGCCTCGGTGGGGTGATCTTGTGTGCCCTGGCAGGAGCCACGAGACCCGCTGCCCTCAGTAGCTAGACCAGAGTGGGTACCACACTCGGCCAGGTTGTGGGCCATGGTGAGCAGCCTTGGGCCAGGGCACGTGGGAGACAGGGACAGTGCCCTGGAACTTGGAGCTCAGTTGCGCAGATGAGGAGCATGGCTGGGTCCACGGGGCAGCGGCTGAGCCCAACATCAGGCATGGTATCTTTTGGTTTTTGGTTTTTGGTTTTTGGAATCAAACCGAGGAATTTTACTGGCACTTAATGTATGGACCAAGGGAATATGAGTATCTAAGTGGCATTTGGAAACACATCTTATTCTGGAGTGGAGGACAGTGCCCACATCCTGCCATCACCCCTAGGTCAGTCCCAGAGGCTACACCCCAGCTCTGTCCTCCCACCGCCAGTGGTCACCAGGGAAGGTGTCCCGGGTCCTGTCCTTGGAGCACAGTTCAGCTAACTGCTGCTGCCCAGAATAGGCCAGGCATCAAGTGAGGACTGCACTAAGGTCACCGCTGGCCTTCCTGTCACCAGTCCTGGGCATGGTTCTGGCTACAAACCTGTGTCTCAGTCAGAGACCTGCCTGTCCCTGCCTACCCTCCCTGAGGCCACCTCGTGGCTGGCTCACAGAGGCTCTGACACCCCAGCCGCAGGGCCTTCGGACAAGGACTGCAGGGTGATGACGATTCCCGTGGCAAGCTTCTTAGTAGAATTGGTGGGAGGTGGAAAGGCACGTTTAGATGCCATGGGGAATGGCCAGCCTGAGATTCTGCAGGCAGGGACAGTGCCCTTTAAAATGAAGGTGAGGGCCGGTGAGATAGCTCAGCGGCATGAGTGCCTGCCTGGCAAGTGCAAGGTCCTGAGTTCAACTCCCGGTACCTACATACAAAGGAAAAAAGGGCCGGTGATATCGCTCAGCGGCACAAGTGCCTGCTCGCAAGTGCGAGGTCCTGAGTTTGACCCCTGGTACCCACATTAAAAAAAAATAATAATAATAATGAAGGTGAAAGAAAAACAGACGGAAGAATGTTCCTCAGAGCCCCACAGTAACAGGCAGGCTGGGAGCTCTTTAGGCAGAGGGGAAATAATCCCACCCAGAAAGGTGAATGTACAGGAAGGAATGGAGGGTAAATTTGGGTTAAATTGAAATGAAACTTGGCTCACAAAAGGTATAATAATGTCTTCTGGGGCTTGAACATTGCACGGTTAAAATGCATGACAAAAGCAGGAAAGCTGGTGTGGGTGGAGCTGAAGTCGGCCCAGTCCACGCTATCCCCACTGTGACGTGAGCACCCACTTGCAGGGTCTCGAATGGGCCAGAGACGCTGCTATGATATTAAAGCGACCACTGGACAATCGAGGAAGCTGTACGCCACAAACCGAGGGGGTGTGGAACAATAAAAGGTACTCCTTAATTATGCCAAGATTAGGGAAGGAAGAAGGAAACTAAAGAAAAAATAGTGGAACAGATAGAAAAAATAGCAAAATGGTAAATGTATAATAGAATCAATCCTGTAAGTATTTTTATCTTATTATTATTACTTTTGCCACGCTGGGGTTCCAACCCAGGGCCATGTGCATTCTCAGCAATCGCTTAACCATTGAGGAGCCCAGCCCCTCAATACACATTGTCAAAGTCCAGTACCAAGTTCAGGGCCTGTGCCCAACCCAAGGCACACATGTCACTAAGGCGAAGCTCCTGCTACAGTTTAGGAGAGATTTAAAGGAGAGAGAGAGAGACATTGGTCATGTCCCATTGAATTGGAGGGAGGCCTCATGATGCAGGTGGCATTTGGTTGGTCCTTCTGCCACCGGAAAGACTTTCACAGGAGGTAGAGCAGGCCCACAGGAAGCAGAGGCAGGAGGGTCCTTGGGTGCCCAATAGATGTTGGAAGGAGTGGAACATTTGCATATGCAAATCAGGGGAGAGCATGATGAAGACCAGCAAGGAGATGTCTTCAACTTTGGCCCAAGGGGGCCCACACCTCCTAAGAGGAGCCTGGCATTCACCCATCAACCCTCTTGCCATACAGAGGAGCAGACCAAGATTTGGAGGCAAAAAGAACATATTTTAGTATACACAGCACAACGAATCTGAGACATAAACTTCATCTGTTCCAAGAGATTTGTTAGGTGTCACCCCGAGTTTGGGGCAATCCACTCTCTGCAGTCCAGGTGCAGGCTGAGCCCCTCCTGGCTGGCTCCAGGGAAGGGTTCCCGTCCTGACATCCCTGCCTGTCCTTGCATGGATGTCACATGGCCCCTCATTGACCTTCTGGCCCACCCAAGGGCATGGGTTGGGGACCAAGTGTCCTGGGTGTGGCTGACACCAAGCAGGACTCCAGAGAGGGACAGGCAGCACATCCAGACACTGAGCAACACCAGGGCAGCAGAAGGCCAGGTGCCCTTGGCTGGCCTGAATCTGCATCCTGTGTCCCTGTCCCTGGGCTAGTGGGGAGGAGAGGAGCCATGCAGACCTGCCAGGCAGAGGCCAACCCAACCCAGGCCCGCTACAGAAGCAGACCCAGACACTGGAACACATGTGTGTCGTAGTCCAAGGTTCCGAGGCTGGTGGCTGCTTGTTACTCAGCAGTGTTGTCAGCCAGGTGACTGACACAGAAGGGAAGGAAAACAGAGCTGCTCTGAAGACAGCACCTCAGAATCCTCAGGCAGTTTCCATGTGACAGTGTGAGCAGGGGCCTGGTGGTCAGGCTGCCCAAAGCACAAGCAGGAAGGCACAGGGTCAGAGGCCAATGAGGGCAGGGGTGGTGGAGACATAGGGAGCCACCAAAGCTGGATGCGGGAACAGGATGTGGCCAGTGTGGCGATCTGGAAGGGGTCTTGGCTGAATGTTGTCACCACCAATGCACTTTTGTCCCTTCTGTTTCCACAGAAAGACGAGCACCTCCTGCTCCACCAGCTGCCAGAATACCAATCTGTCTGAGAATGCAGAGGCCCTGGGTGGCAGGAACCCTGCACCTGGGCTTCCCCATGTACCTGTGGCTATATGATCTTCAGATGTCTCCAATTCTTTAATGTCAAATGACTCTAAGAAGGGGTGTTGCTTTTGTCCCCTTTACGTGGGTAAGGACGCTGAGGGATGAGATAGGCAACTTGTCCAAGGAAGCAGCAGAACCAGGGCTCCCACACAGCTGGCCGGGAATCCTGGGTTCAGAGAAATAGTTTGTTGAATGAATCAACGACCTTGCCCCACATCTCACAGGGAAACTTGGATTCTAACCACTGACTGCACTGCCTCCAAAGCCTGGTCATTGAATTACAATCTGAAGTTGAGTCAGCAGGCTCCCTCGGGACATCCCGGCTCTGGCCTTCACATGCAGGCTTCACCAACCCCATCTTCTTGGGGCACAGATGTTCACTGCTGTACCTGGGGAGCAGGCTCGGGTGGCTCTGCCACCTAGCACAGGATCATACATCCCTCCTGGCCACCAGCACCTGCGAGGCCCCAGCTCCTGCCACCATGGATGCATGGGCAAGTGGGGTGCACCGGCAAGTCAGGGCACCAAGACACCACAGGGCATAGATGAGGTCCTGTCCGGATGCCCACAGCCAGGTCCCCTGGAGTCTCCTCAGCCCCTCAGCCCCTCCTCAGTGGTAACAGTGGGTCAATGTTCCAGGACCCCAGCTGCCAGCTCCTGTGTTCCTGCCAAATCCGCCAGCAGAAGCTGGAACCTGGGCTCAGACTCAGGGCTGCAGATTTTGAAACTCAGTGTGTAATTTTCTACTTGCGATGTCCTGTTGGTGCTGGAAGGTTTTGAGTTGTGGTGTGTTTTGGATTTCAGATCTTCAGCTGGGGACGCTCACCCTGCACTGGCAGTGTTAGGTGTGGGCCAGGAGACCATGCGCACTGCCCCAGACTTCCATCCCCTCCTGAATAAACAGACACAACCCTGCCCCAGGGAGGCTGGAGGCTCGAGTCTGCCTGGGTTCTGGTGCCAGGCCGCAGGACACAGTGGCATCCAAACCTCTCCTCCACCCAGCCCAGCTGCTGCCATCCTGGGGGCTGTGCCATCTAACAGCAGCTTCTCAGTGCTGCTGGTCCTGCGTCAGATGTCCCCAGCATGCAGGACAGCATTTTCAGGGCACAGATGGCCCCTGGGCACAGCTGGGACAGAGGTCTCAGCTGTGTTCATAACCAAACACGATCCGCTATGGAAGACAATTGCCAGCATCCCTGATTGCCCCTGTGAGTGCAAGCGGGTATTCCATGGAATTCTAGAGCATTCCATGAGCACCCACCATGCGTGGGCATCATAGGGGCCACTGCCTGTGGGTGTGTGCAGTCCTTACCCGCCAGCCTGTCTAGGTTAGCAGACAGAACTAATCAAGTTCTAAAATATAAGTGCAAATACATTTAACATATAGTTTTAAAAAGCCAATAAATATTACAGTGCAAATAGAAGTGCTGCACTAACCGGGGAAGGGGTCTACTGTCAACTGCTGCTGTCGCTGCCCACCAGCCTCATACTCTGAGTGTTCCCTTGGAGACCTGGCTTTGCCTTCCATCCATCCAGTTATTCAGGCTGGATGAATTCAGGGAGTTTTAGGTGGGCACAACCCCCTTGCCAGTCAGAGCATGCCTCTCAACCACATCGATGGTTTGGTCAGAGACGTGCATGTGACCTAAGTCTGACCAATGAGATTCAACTCTGGGACTTTTGTACAGAGGACAGGGAGAAAGAAGTTGGCATTCCACTGGGCTTTCTAAACTGGAAGGTCGAAGCCCTGTACCTGCTGGGGGCCTGGGGAGGGCACACCTAAGCCTGGGTCTCAGAGAGTCCTCCCTAGGCAACTTCCTGGCAAAGCCCTTTGAGACCCTGATCCCCCTGCACCTGAAGCCAGATGCCCTGGGCTTTCTGTTGTCTCCACGTTTGGCTCCAGTCTTTGGGTTTGTTTCCCACTGCCCATATTTGCGAGCTGGCTACTGCAGGATGAAGGGTCTGGGGTGTTCCTGGGAGGCACCCCTCACACCAGCACTGCAGGGCAACCCTTGTAACCTGGGGCCGAGGCCAAGGCAGCAGCGGTCTTGGGGAACTTGGGAAGGGGACGTGCCTTCATCCTGTGCAGGTGGAAGAGGATTGGTGAGGGAGACCGTCCTAGAGGAAGGGAGCTCCTCAGCCACACTTAACACTTCAACTGCTGACGCGTGCGTCTCTCTGCCATGGGAGTCGATGCCCATCTCTGCCAGTTCCAACCAGACTGGCACAAAAACGAGTGCCCCTGAGACAGAGATTCAGATGGAGGCGCTCTGGCCACTCCCTTGAGGGTGAGGCCTGTGTCAAAGCTCCCTGCTGGGGCTGTGGAGGCCAGAGAACAGGAAGAATGGGAGAGAGGGAGAGAGGGAAGGGCTCACCCAGGGTCACAGAGCTGAGGTGGGCCCAGACCACGCAGCCAAATGGGATCGAAGGGTCAGAGCCAGGAGGCGGCCCGGGCACCTGTGCTGGCACTGCTGGACGTCACTGGAGAGCTGTGCGGTCTATAAGGAGGGTTCCTGAGGAGCCGCTGAGGTGATCCGGGCTCCAGTGTGGCCCACGACCTCAGGGCGCCATCCACAGGATGGTAAGGGGTGTGTGATTGCTCAGGTCTTGACCGCCTTGGGTTCTCAACCCTGTTCTTTTTGTCTGTGTGAGCCTTGGAGGAACAAGCATGGCACCTGAAGCCCATGGGGTGGGGTCAAAACCATGATGCAAATGAGATGATAATGAACCCTAACCGAGTCAAGCCCCTGCACGCGCGCCCCCGGTGTGGCGGTATCCTCAGAAGCGGTGCTCCGCACGGTTTCCAGGACCCTCATCTCGGCCCCGAAGCCTGTGGCACATGCGCCCTCTCGTCTGTCCTGCTGGGCCCCAGCTGTCACGACCAGGTGCTTCCTGAGGTTTGGGGGACCCAGCTCCCCTTTTTCCCTTTGCCCTCAGGCCCCTCTATCGAGGAATTTCTCCTCCCACCTCCTGCCCCAAGGAAGGGGGCAGAGGCAGAGTCCGTGTGGGCCTCTCCCCCACACCCCCGCTTCCTCCTGCACACAGCTTTGGGTCTGTTAGACTTGACTGCTTTGGCACACAGTGCACACTTCCGGCTGAGGTCGCAGGGTTTGAGGCTGTGTGGGTTAAGGCTGAGGAGCTTTCTACAGGAGACAGTATAAAGTCTCTGTGACCCTAGTGAGGCCTGGCCCACCCCATTGCCATCTGCTCCTGCTCCCCTTGGCGTCCCACAGGAGAAAAGCCAGCCTTGAAGCCTGTCATTCAATGATCCCTGCATCATCTTCAGCACCTTAGACATCTTGAAGGGTTCCCAGCTCCCACCTTAGGGCTCTGTCATGCTATTGCCTCTGTCTCAACTACCAATAATAATCTTCTATTTATCCCTCAAAATCTAGGTCAGAGATCCCCTCTTCAGAAGCCCTCCCAGATCCTGAGCTACCCTCTTACCCATGGCTTCTTTGTGTCTTATACAGACCTTACACAGGGTTCGAACTCTTCATAGCCATTTAAGACAAAAACGGGGAGGAGGACTCACTGTTTTATGGCAGGCTGGCTGTAGGCACAGTTGGAACAAGGGGTTAAATGGTGCCACTATTTCCAGCCGTGCACTGGCCCTATCTTCCTCAGTGGCTTCTCTCACAGGTGCCCTAGACCTCTGTGAGGCTGCAGCCTTGCTCTCCTGCCTTGAGGTCAGCAGAAGCCCCCACTCTCCCAGCAGTCCCACCACAGTCCCAGAACTGAGTCCCATTGGTCCAGCCTGGGTCACAGGATGATCCTTGGACCAATCACTGTGTCCAGGGATCAACAGCACTGACTGGTCTGAGCCAGAGGGACAGAGTGGGTGGGGCACTGTCCACACTGTGCTGTGGTGGCCCAGGTATGATAATTCCAGATCATCTCTCTGGCCCGGGGGAAGAGCATATCACGAATGGTCACTAACTTGCGCTTTTTAGGCACTGGCTGGCCTTAGGCACAGCTGTGTGGCTGTGTGAAGGGGGGTCATCAACTGAGGCTCTGCTCAGGTCCATTCCACAGGAAGTCAGTTGCATGGCCCTTCTGGAACCCCCCAGTCCTGGGGAAGTAGGGCTCCCTCCGTGACAGGTGACCAAAACCAGTCCACAGACCTATGCAGCTTGTTTGAGGAGGCACCGCCAGCAGTGGCACTTCAGGGGCTAATCCGACCCTGGGCCTCTCCTGCTGGCTGGCATGGAGGTTGGCACATAGGGCTTTCCAACAGTTTCCCAGAGGCTTTCAGTTTGGGGGGTGGGAGGCAAGGATCCGCTCACCTTTGGGATTTGGGAAAACTGTCCGCATCCCTTTGGGTTTCCTGGGGCCTGGCCTGGGGACAGGGAAGGGAAGTGAGGGTGCTCAGGACCCGCCAGGCCGCAGTGACTCTGGAGAGTTGGGGAGGGACAGCTCGATTGTCCTACTTGAGGGCCCAGGGAAGTGGCCTGTTTCTGCCCCAACTGTAAGCTCAGCCACTGGTCAGGGCTGTGCCCACAGGACAGGGCCCTGGCAGCAAGTGCAGGCACAAGAGAGAGGCCCTGGGCACTGCCAGCTGTTGGTATGGCTGCCAAGGGTGTGCAGGCTGCAGCAGCCACTTTCTCCCATGCTGGGCACCAGTCTCTGTGGAGAAAAAGGATGGGCTACTGCGAACCAGGTACCCCAGGCTCACAGCAGGGCATTCAGGCGGCTCGTCCCTTTTGTGTCCCATGGTCCCATCAAGGCCAGGCTATGCAGGCCATTTCTGCTCTGCTGTCCCTGCCACCCTTTTGCCATGGTCCTTGGTTTTTACCAGAGTTGCATGAAGATGACCACAAAGAAGAAACAGGAACTCGAACTGGACCACCTGTGGCTGGGAGACAACACAGGCTAATAGTTTTCATTGCTTCTGAGAAAATCAAGGTAAAATACTTCGGATGCACAAAGGGAGACACAGCCGTGCGGCAAACGCCCATGCCCCCACCCCATAGCTTCTCAAGCCCAGCCATCTCCCAGAGCCCCAGCCCTCAGTCCCGAGAGACACAGAGCAGGAGGCCAGTTCAGGCTCCATCCTGCCCCTTGCAGCCTGTACATTGGGCACCTCACTTCTGTGAGCCTCAGTGTCCTTATCTCTAAAATGGGGATCATGCCAATAGCTACCTCTGGCAGAAAGTGAAGAAAGCTGTGAACTGATTAAAAATAAACTAGGTGGATGTTGCCTTTTCTTTTGTCAGAATTTTTCACTGGGTTTCTCGATGAACTTGAAAAGTTCACTCTGTCTTTTCCTCTTTCCCTGGGGGTGCTCTTTTCTTGGGGAGTTTCCATGACAACTGAGGGCTCCAGGCTGGTAGTGTAGCTCAGTGGCAGAGCACATGCTCGGCATGTGAGAGCCCCAGGGTTCTGCCAAAAAATTAAAAAGTCTTGGTGAGAGTGGGCAGAGGCCAGAGGCCCCTTGCCATGCTGGTCAGCACCAGAGGGAGGAGCCCAGCTTCCTGCTGTCCAGGAGGGATGGTGAGTCCCACCAAGTACGAGTCCACCCGTGGTATAAATTCATGACCTCACAGAGGTGCCTTCGTGCCTGAGGGAGAGGTACGTATGGGGTTGGCATCAGGGTGTCCTGTCCCCAACACATTTTTATTTTTGTCATTTTTATCCTGTTACAGTAAAATCCAAATATCTTGATGTTCCCTCAGAAATCTCTGGAAGTCTATTTTCTCCCAGTTGCTGGGATGAAAGGGCAGAGACCTTATGCTCTAAGTCACCAACCCCCCCAAGAACAACTTTACAAGAGATGTGTTGATTTGCTACTGCTGTGTAACAAATGTGACAATCGGGCCGGTGAGATGGCTCAGCGGCGTAAGCGCCTGCCTTGCAAGCGCGAAGGCCCGAGTTCGACTCCCGAAACCCACATACGAAAAAAGGGGCCGGTGATATCACTCAGCAGCACGGGCGCCTGTTGGCGCGCGAGGTCCTGAGGTCGTTTCCCCGGTACCCACAAAAAAAAAAAAAAAAAAAAAAAAAAATGTGACAATCTCAATGGGTAAAAAAGCACACATTGCTCATGAGACCAGGGCTACAGGTTGGCTGGGCAGCCTGCTGTCATGAGTCTGAGGTCAGCTGTGGATAGGGCAGGTGGCTCTGCACATCCGACCTGGGTTCTCTCCCATGTTGGAGGTCAGTTGGCTGCAAACTGGCTTGGGGCATGAGCTGGGCTCCTGGGCTCACTGTCCTCCAGCTGTGGGACCCAGTTTGTTCTGATTGGACACGGTCACTTCTGTCCTGCTCCACTGGCATAACCAGCCCTACAGTCCTGGGGAAACAGGATCCCTCTTCCAACAAGGTGGCTGGGAAGTCACCTGCAGAGGGACGTGGGCACTCAGAGCTCTCCCACTTCTTGTGTACCCAGCTCATCTGCCTCTGCCTGGCAGAGGCCAGGCTTGTTTTGCCTCTGGGCAGAAGGGACAGACAGGAGGACTGGGATGAGGGCAGCCTCGTGTGCCCTCCCTGTCACCTGTGCTGAGGGGTGGGAGGACTTGCTCAGGCTTCATGTGTTCTGGGCACCCAAGATGAGCCCCTAGGACTTCACAGATCTAAGACGGTTCCATACATCAGCTCAAAACAGTGCCACGTTTCACGTGCCACATGTCAGGTTTCTGCACACAAGAGGAGACAAGACAGCTCTCTGTTTATTAGGACGCCATGAACACAGCAGAATGGGAACAAGGACAAGCAGAAACTTCCTGGGACCCAGGTCTGGCCAGCAAAGCCCACCCCCATTCCTGTGCCCTGGAGACACAGCCGCCTCGTCCCCTCCACGCACGGAACGCAAGTGACCTGCAGCAGGAGCATGCAGGCGAGGACAGCCGCAGCCACCTCCTAGGGCTCAGGGGAGGAAGATGCAGAAGGTCCTTTAGACTGTCACCCTCCTCCTAGTGACTCAGTGCTCTCGGGCAGCTGTGGTGCAGGATGGGGAAAGTGGTTTATGAGCAGCAGGAATCCGTCTCTCAGGTCCCTGGAGGCTCAGTGTTCACTGAGGGCTGTTTCTGGCTCCTAGATGGCACCTTCACGTTGTGTTCTCCCATGGCAGAAGGGACAGGGGTGCTAGGGGCCTCTAAAAGGGCACTTGCCCCTTCCTGAGGCCCCACTCTCTCCGAAGTGCCTGCCTTCTGATACATCACGTTGGGGGGTGAGAGTCTCAATATTCGCATTTGGGGGAGACACAATCACAACAGCGCTGGGTTTGGACAGGCTCTGTGCTGAGTGGCTATGCGAGGAGAAAGCCAATCTGTCATACGAACACCACATGAACGAGGCCCCAAGTGCCTGAGAGTTGGGGTCTGATTTGCTTTTGCTTGCTCGACTCCAAATCTCCAGGAAGAAACTTTTTCAATGGAGCAGCAGGAAACAGCAACACCCTGTATTCATTCACACCCACAAGCCTCATGTGCAAACCCAGCTCATATACACAGCCCCATGGGCCCTCCGTGCAGCTGCACAACCGACCTGCCAGAAAGGGGGTGTCCTGCCCCACACAGTGGCTGCAATATGGCTGTATGGCACGACCTGGTTAATTCCCCGATAGCTGACAGCTGGGCGTGCTGTTGCGCTGGCATGGATGGCATGTCCCTGCCGTGCCCCATTCTGCCCACGCTGGGCCCCACACCTGCAGGAGCGAACACAAGCAGAAAGCAGCAGATGTGTGCGTCTGGGGGCTTCAGTGCACACGTCCCACAGTGGCGCTTGTCACCAGACACAGGACCTGGGGCTTTTAAGTTGTTTTAAGAGCTAGGGACTTGCCAGGCTGCCCAGACTAGAGCACAGTAGTGATTCCCAGGCAGCATTGGGCTGCCAATACTTGGTGTGACCAACCCATCAGCATGGTACCCTACATCCCCAAACTCCTGGGCTCCAGCCACCCTCCTGCCTCAGCCACCTGAGTAGCCAGTACAAGCATGGTTCTCAACAGACATTGTCTCTTAAAACAGCTAAGGAAGATGTTAGAATTTATTACAGAGAGAGAGAGAAAAAAAAAAAAAAAAAAGGCAAGCTGTGGTCAGGAACACCTAGTTTCAGGCCCCAACTCTGTCCCTTAACAAGCTCTGTGACCATGGACCAGCTGCTCAGCCTCTCTGGGCCTTCTCACTTGGAAACGGAGCTCTTGGAGCTTCTTGGGATGGTGGGAAAGTTGAGGCTCATGAGCCGTAAGCCAGAACAGGAGGAGATTTTTCTGTCCAGAGGCAGCTAAAGTCTGGGCCGCAAACTGAGGTCACTTTGTCCTGATACCAGCAATGCTTCTCAAACTGTCCTGGATCTCTGCTTCCTGCCCTAGCTCTGCCCGCCCCCACGCCCAGACAGGTCCACAGGTGGCCTCCCCTGCAGATTCAGCCCCTCCACTTTCCGGCATCTGTGGACTTGAGGGGAGAGGCACCATGCTGCTCAGGACTTGCTGGCTGCCAGCGACAGAATGTGGAACTCATCAGTTTGTGTGGTAAGAACATTCAGGGGTGTATCTCACTCCCAGAGCAGTTAGAAATGGGCTCCAACAGATCATCTGCACTGGAACTTACCCTGTGTCTGTCTTCTCCACATCCTTCAAGCGGCCTCCATTCTCCGTTCTTGGACAGGCTTTTCCTTGTGGTCACAAGATGGCTGCAGCATCACCATCTCTGTCCCAGCTGCCTCAGTAAAACCCTGAGACAGACCAGACTGAGCTTGCACCTGGGTCAGCTGGGAGCCTGAGGTAGGGTCTATCTGACTGGAAGCCCATTCCTGTCTTAGCCATCTTCTGTTGCTATAAAATACACCCTGGGAGGTACAAGGGCTTCATGCTGCACTTTCCCCCAGTGAGACACAGCAAGTTCACTGGCTCTGTCCCCACTGCCTCTCCCCAAGCCACAAATAGCAGGATGTCACCCACAGAGGCCCAACTCCATGCTGTCAGCATCTGGACCTGAGGATATGTCTCTAGCACGGGAGGTCCCGGGACGCATTCACTCCACAGCAGTCCCCGCATAGGTCAACTTGCCGTCGCTGTGACAAAATGCCGAGACCAGTGACTTGAAAGGAAGCATTTATTTTGGCTCGTGGCTCCCAAGATTTCAGTCTGTGATTGGTCCAGTTGCTTTTGGGCCTGTGGTGAGGTGGAACCTTGTGGCAGTGGGGGTGTAGGAGCCAGGGGGCAGGGGCACGGGAAGGGGCAGACGCAGATGCAGACAGAGAGATGGGGAGGTCCTGTTACAGTTGTTGTCTAGAGTCCTCCGAGCCTCACACACTCACCTTGGGGTGTCTGGAATGTGGTTGGATCCTGGGGCTGCAGCTGACTTCCTCTTAGGAGCCGAGGTCTGGTTGGAGGAGGCGGTCATGGACCCGGAAGGTTTTATCTCCCTCCTGCTCCTGCCTTGAGTTCTGCTCCTGTCCACCATGCCATGAGCAGCTTCTCCTCCACCATGCCCCTGTGCCATGCTGCCCTGCCTCAGAGCCAGTGGACCCTGGACTGAAACCTCCACAAACTGCACCCAAATAAATCTCTCCTTTGAGCTGCAGGGGTCGGACACTGTGCCTCAGGGACAAGAAAGTGACTAGGAGAGGTCCCACCATCCCCTTCAAGGGCAGCCCCGGTGACCTGCTTCCTCTGGCTGGACCCCACTTCCCCTCGTCTGCACCAGCTCCCAGGAGCCATTAAGCTAGAACCCAGGAGTGGATTGATCCCCTGAGGAGCTGCACGGTCCGGACCCTTCCCCAGGCCCTGCCTGGGACACAGCTGCCCTGGGGGCCAAACCTTCAACATCCAAGCTTTTGGGGGATATCCAGAGCCAGACCCTAACATCCCCAAACAACAATGGGAGCTCATGAAGGAGTGGGGGACACTGGAGACAACCACAGTCATCAAGTCCAGTCCACGTGACCCTGTGCGGTGGCCCGGGGATTCTACCCTGTGCTTTCTCCGGAGCTCACTGGGGGTCAGTGTCCTACCCTGCCCTCCACCGTCCTCCAGGTCAGCCCTGGCAGATGGCACTGGTGCCCAGCCTGGGTGGTGATGCTCAGCTCCTGGGCAGGGGCGCCAGCAGCTCGGGGCCATGACCTTGAGTTCTGGCGGAAGCACAAGGGGGAACGGCACGTGGCACACACTGCCTGCAGCCTGATCTGCAGACGTCCTGTGTGGGGTCCACGCCCTCTCCTGGGCTCCGAGCTGGGGACAAGCCTGCCTCTGCCACCTAATGCAGAGGTCTGCTTGCCCTTCTGATTCTTAAATCACAGCCTCGATGTCCCCTCTTTGAGACCCCATCCCTGCATCTGCACCAGGTCCCCCAACCCTTGGACTCCTCCTCCAAGCCTGTGAAATGGTCCAAGGAGACCCCGGGTGTCCTCAGCTGCTATGGGGACCCCATGGCACAGGAGCCCATGTTTATGGGGTGCACACTGAATACATGAACTCACAGGCACGCAAGGCAAAGCAGAAGGACAGCTGCATCCCCATGTGCTGCTGTTCTGAGGATGAAGTCTCAGGGGGGAGGGCAGACTGCAGTGCAGACCTCAGAGCCACAGGCTTCCTTCCTCTTCCTCCTGCCTCTCCCTTGCAGGTCCCGAGCTCACTCTCATGAGCAGCACTGCCCCCCAGCTCTATCTGCATCCATCAAGACCAGGCAGGAAATTAAAGTGGGCATCGGGGCATCTGCAATAGGCAGCTCAGGCCCTGGGACCGTGTGTGTCTTCAGGAGGACAGCAGCTGCTGATGAGCTTGACTATTCCAGCACCACATATGGGGGGGCAGTGGCGAGAGGAGGAAAGGGGTGGGGACACAGGTCCTGTCCTCTGGGAGAGGTGGTGGCACCCAAGGTCAGCAGCTCCTCACAGCTGCAAGCAGGACCACAGACCCCCTCCCCAGCCTCAGTTTCCACAGGAGTCAAAACAGCTATGTTGCTCTGATCTTTACTATTTCTCTCTTCCTACTGATTTGAGAGTTTCCCCTTCCTAGTTTCTTGAAGTATGACGTTAATCATATCCAAGAGCTCTCTTCTTGTTTGATGTAGGCATTTGTCCCCCAAAAGCCTCATGCCCGGGTGGTAAGGCTCAGTCCAAAAAGTGACCTATATTGGAAACAGGATTGCAGGGAGCTACACAGGTCACCCTGGAGTGGAGACCCCATCTCCGTAACTGATGTTCTTCGACAGAGATGCAGAGTTGAGCACTCACCCCTAGCTAAGGAAGCTAGAGGAGCCAGAGGAGGCCGGGATTCAGGGCCCTGTGACACTTGACTCTTGGGCTCCAGCCCGGAAGTGTGAGACAGATCATCTCTGCCAGTTAAGCCACCCTCTCTGGAGCATTTGGTTCCAGCTTTCTCCTGCTGTCTCTCTGCTTCCCCAATTCTTCAGGTTGAAGTGGTCGCCTTCAAGAGCTGGGTGTGGTGGTGCATGCCTGTGGTCCCAGCAAGACTGCACTCCAGCATTGCCAGGTCCTTCACATGACTTTGTGGCTCAATGGAGCCCCTCACTTGGCTTTGGGAGTTTGGAGAACTGTCCCTCATGTCTTCTCCCCTAGGCCAGCACCTCACAGTAGGGTGGCTCCCCGCCTTCCCAGCAGGCCTTGTCTATGCAGGGGGCTGCTGGCCCTCAGCACTGTGTCCTCCAGTTGCGGCCTCAGGTCCCCCATCGGGGTGGGGCAGGGAAAGCCACACTCCTCACCCTGACTCCAGCTCTGCAAGCTCACCAGGGCCTTGACAGGTCTGGCCTGGTTGCACTTCCTAGTCTTCACTTGCCGGGTTGCCTCTGCTCACAGTGACCTAAGGACCAGCTCGTCCTGCAGAGAGATTCTGGAGCAGCTGCCTGAGACTCCCCTCTCCCCAGTAGAGCTGAAGGGATGCATGAATACACAAAGCTAAAGCAGCGGCGGAGGAGGAAGGCAGGTAGCGTGGGCTGCTCAGCTCACTTCAATCCTGGGACCATATGAGCTGTGTGACCTTGGCCAAGTTACTTAATTCCTCTGTGTTCCAGTTTCCTCCCCTACACACGGGAGGAATAAGAACACCTGCCCTGGAGTTGCTGGGGGAATTCTATAAGACCATGGCAGCAGCAGATTCCGTGCCTGACGCTAGGAAAAGTCAGCTTCCTGCCATCCAGGGCTGTGTCTCGCTATTTATGCCTTGTCCTGTACCCTTCTTAGAACCTCATTTTCTTAGATGCAGCCTGATCTTGTTTTCACACATTTGGCTCAGCTCATTCATCATCTCCAGCTGAGTAATTTACCGACAGAGACTACACCACCAGAGATGGAACAAAGGTTAAAAGGCTGTGGGCTGGCACCTGGGGAAATGCATGTTTAGCGGGAGGAACCAGGATGTGTAGAAAAATGGCTCTTACAAGCTCTAAGGCACCGGCACCACATCAAGCCCCTTGACCTCAGCCCGACGAACGCATCGCAGTAGCTGCGGCCGGAGTCCAGCCGCAATCCGTCCTTAGGAGCCTTCCTGTTGGGAAATCATCACTGCGTGTGAAAAATGGGGGCATGGGGTGGTGGCTGTGACAATGTTTCAGCCTTCTCTTTCCTCCTTTATTCAAAGTACCTAAGAGTCTGGTGGGAAATTAACATCCCCTGAGACAAGGGAAGAGGAAGATAATCCACCATCACTCCCAGCCTCACTCCCAGGCAGCCCAGCACGGGTGAGGACAAACTGGTGCTCAAAACACTGTGAAGTATGCAGTGCAGTGCAGACTGCTGTCACACATGTGCCTTCTGCCGCGAGAAGGCTGGCATCACTGAGCAGAGCTTCGTCTCCTGCGAGCATCGAGCACAGTGCTGCCACACTCGCAAACCTCATCCACTCTCACTCTCAGATGCCCTGGGTGCCCAGTAGGGTGCGAGGATCAAGACTCAGGGCAACAAAGGGGGCAGCTGGGCCTGAGCCCTGGTCTCTCGCAGGAAACCCCAGGCTCTCTTCACCAGGGTAAGGTGCCCCTGTCCTGCCCTTTCTTCCAGGGCAAGTTCAGGTCTGTGTGCAGCACTGGCCAAGACCTGGTTCCAAAGATACCACCCTAGCTGAGCACATGGCCTGGTCAGGGGCATGCAGGGCTCCAGGCTCAATCTTGGCACCTGGCAGAGGAAGGCATTGCAGACAGACCCAGATGCCAGAGGAGAGAGCGTGAGGAAACAGGATGCAGGAAAGCTGTGGTGAGCCTGGAGCTGCCTGGTCAGTGCAAGAGGGAGCTTCCCGTGCTTTCCAGACCTGGTGTGTGTTATGGGGATGAAGGAGGCCCGCCAACTTCCTTGTAACCGCCCCCACTTCCTGGCAGGGGCTTCCAATCAGCTGGGTGCTGCTCAGGCAAGATTGTCTGAGAAGGGTGTGCAGTTAAGATGGAGATGAAAACTAAGGACCCCGGCTGGCATCCGACAGAGAAAGCTAAATTCTGTCTCCAGCACCAGCCACAGACTAAGCTTCTTTTCTTTCTTGCTGCCCAAGATCACAGCGCTGACTCGCTTTGCTGCTGACAGCCAGCTGGGCCAGGAAACCAAAGTCCATGGTTTCCAAGTAATTGGCCTTCTCCGCCTCACCTCTTCCCTCTTTCTCCTGTCCTCCTATTCACAGATGAAGCTCCCTTCTCTACAAGGAAACAGCTTGCAAATGGTAAACTCAGCATCTCTGTGACACTCTGACTCTGGGCTCTCTCACCTGCCCACTGGAAATGACTTGTGGGCCTCTTGGGCCTCATTTTCCTCCTCTACGGGGGATAATAGGTCCATCTCTGGGATTCTTGTAAGGATTAAATAAAATAATCCATGTAAAAAGTTACGCACATGCCCGATGTAAAACAGCATTGGTGTAATTATTGTCATTTGTATTAGCTTTCTCTTGCTGCTATAACAAATTACCACAAAATAGCCGGGTGTAGTGGTGCACATCCAGCACTTGGGTGGCTTGAGGCAGGAGGATTGTCATGAGTTTGAGGACAGCCTGAGCTACATATCGTAGTGAGTTCAAGTCCAGCCTGCATTACATAGCGAAATCCTGAGTCAAAAGCAATAAAAAAACATTTAATTTACCACAAATTTAATGGCTCAAAACAAAATTAATTTTCCTTTCAGAGTATACACAGCAGAATATCACCCGTGAGCAAAGCTGAATTCCTCCTGCAGGCTCTGAGGGATGGTGCACGTCTCTGTCTGCTCCATCTTCTAGAGGCCTCCGGCATTCCACAGCCCCAGTCCCACTGTCCCTCTTAAAAGCTGCTACATAGCAGAAGGCCAGGGATTAGGGCTGGACAAAGTGGTACAGCAAGTGGGCGTGACCTGTCAATCATGGAGATCCAGGATACAAGCCCAGAACATAGTTCCCAAGCGCTGCACCTGGGACCAATCAGAAAGTGCTATCTTCAACCAGCACAAAATCAAGCAGGTTTTTGATAGAATGGCCTAGATCTGACATCAGCCTGAAAGCTGAAGGATACAAAAGACTTTTGCTATTACCTCGTGCCCACTGTAGTCTCAGTAGCCCACTCTCACTCTGCAGAGCATATTTCTTTTCCTACCTTTAATAAATGTAAAACTTCCTTTTTTATGCATCTTGTCCAATTCTTTGTTCAGGACACCAAGGACCAGAAAAGAGTCTACAGAAACCCAGAACCCTGTAGCTGCACCTTCTGATCTCTATGAAGACTTTATGATGACATTGGGCCACCTGAATAATGCAAACTAATATCTCCAACTAAATATCTTTAATACCTCTGCAAATTCCCTATTTCCACAGATTCCGAGGATTAGAAGGTAGACAACTTAGGGGTTTGTGTCCTATACCCATTAACATTTTTATAGACTGGTTAATTTAATCCTCATTAGACCTTTTGAGATTAACATGATTTTATTCCCATTTGGAAACTGAGACAGAGAGAGGTTAAGGAACTTGCCCAAGGCCACACAGCCAGTAAGTGGGAAGCACTGATTCCAACCCAGGAAGCTGGTTCTTCAGTCCACATTCCTAGGAGCTTAAATATGTGAGGCCCAAATAAGCATTATATTAATGTTAGCTAACCACTAAAGTTAAAGCAACAATTCTTATCCCATACGACTTTTTTAAGAATTTACTAACTGATGTGTGAAACGCAACAGTGCCCAGCATAGGCCTTCAAATAGGACTTCTATTTTTCCAGTTCTACTAATTCACTTTTTTTTTTTTTTTTTTTTGGAGACACAGTCTTGCTGTGTAATGCAGGGTGGCCTCGAACTCAGTGATCCTCTTGCTTCAGCCTCCCAAGTGCTGGGATTATAGGCGTGCGCCACGACGCCCGGCTCTAATTCACTTTTGTCTTCACCAGGAAGACGTTAGCGTGTACATCACCCTCCCAAAGACGGAGCCACTTCTTCCGCCACCCATCCTCCCCACTGCAGCTGGCGTCCAGGACTCGGAAAGTCACAATTCGACCTTCTAAAGATGGCGTTGACGCTACTCTCCGCCCTGTTCAAAATGACCCCACTCTTCGGTGTCAACTGACCTTCTCGCGATGGCAGCACTTATACTGCGCACCACATGACACTCTCAAGATGGCGCCGATGACGTAAACTCACGGAAACTCAGCGTCGCTGTCAAAGGTACTTCCGGGTGCGCCGCCTTCGGATTTAGGAGGCCTGCGGTGGACGCGGGTGGCGGCGGGACTCCCGGCGTGAGCATGGATCGGAGGAAAAAGCCTTTGGACGTCACGGCGTCCTCAGTGAGTGCTCGAGGTTTCCGGGCCTCAGCCCCAGCGCTGGCCCGCCAGACCCTGTCTCCGCGCAGCCCCGGAGCGCGCGTGTGGCCGCGTCCCGGCCGGCCCGGGACCCCAGGGGCCTGCGGGTCGGGAGCGTCGCTGGGGACTCTGCCGGGGACAGGGCCGGGAGGGTCGGGACGGCGTCGAGTTGTCAGCGTCTCGGCCCGCTCCACGGATCATCCAGCGCCGACAGAGTCGGGAGCCGAGTAGACCGGCAGGGCCGTGATGCTGACCCCGGCGGGGCGGCCCAGAGAGAGCTGTAGGAACGCCGTCTGGATTTGGGCGGGTCCGAGCTCCCCTTCCAAAATTCAGGAGTAGCTTTAGACTAGGGAATGTGTGGCTGGAAAGTTGATGCAGGCTCGGAAGAAAGTGTGGAAGTGTTTCAGAGTTTATTTATTATTTCTTTGTTTTTGAGACAAGGTCTTGCTATGGAGTTCAGGCTGGCCTCGAACTCACAGCGATCCTCCTGCCTCAGCCTCCCGAGTGCTGGAATTACAGGCGTGAGCCACCATTCCCGGCTAGAATTTATTTATTTTTATTATTCTTGAGACAGAGTCTGCTTATGTAGGTTCAGGCTGTCCTTCAACTCACTGTGGAGCCCAGATTGGCCTTATACTCGCTGTGATCCTTCCCCAGTGCTGGAGCCACCATGCCTGGCCGTTTTTGAAAAATTTAGAATATTAGGTCCTAGAATGAAATTGACCTTTAAAATCCGTGCCCACATAATTTATTTCTTTCAGGATAGAAATCATCGAACTCATTTTTATTTGCCTTAACTGTCGCTTGGTGATAAATACCTGATTTACAGATGCCCGGCTGTGTAAGCTGCCGGAGAGGTGAGGGGAGCATTTTCCCAGGGCCCGCTTCTCTGCCTGGTCCTTCCTTCCCATTCTAAATCCTGAGATTCAGCTCAGGTTAGAGTTTCTACGACAGAGTAGATTAAACTTGGAGGTGTACTCAGCCTACTTCATTTCTAGCTGTTTTAACTTTGCATAGCTTTTGAGGCACAGCTCAGAACTTTCACTGATGACCTGGACAGAAGGGAGAGCTTTGTAGCTGAACTTTTCTCCTCCTTTCTTCCACTCAAATGTCTTTTTAAATTTTTTAAATTTTTATTTATTTATTTTTTGTGGCACTGGGGGTTGAACCCAGGGCTTTTGTACTGAGCTGTGTCCCTAACCATTTGTTTGTTTCTTTTTCTTTTTTTTGAAACAGTTACCTGACTGGGCTCAAACTTGCAATCCTCCTGCCTCAGCCTCCCAGAGTGCTGGGATGATAGATGTGAGCTGTCACGCCACACTTCTTCTTTTTTTTTTTTTTTTTGTGGGTACTGGGGGTCAACCTCAGGACCTCACGAACCTGCAGGCGCCTGTGCCGCTGAACAATATCACTGGCCCTTTTTGCATATGTGGGTTCCGGGAGTCGAACTCGGGCCCTCGCGCTTGCCAGGCAGGCGCTTACACCGCTGAGCCATCTCACCGGCCCTATGCCACACTTCTAATGTCATTTTTTTTTACATTTCTTTACATCTTACTGGTATTAGAAATTACCTTTCTTACTCAGTTGAGGCTCTTGGAGGCAGGGAGGTCCAGTTTGTCTTCTGCTCATCACTGTTCATACCAGGTGCTCTGACAGGGGCCGAAGGAAGCATTTCCTAACATTGTTGCTTCTCAGTGCCACTCAGGAGGAGCTGCGAAGTGTCGGGTGAACCTGGGTGGGAAAGATGCAGATGACATTTATTTCATTTGCATTATCGGTTCCCTGGCCCAGAGAGAAGCCTCTCATGTCGGGAGTCAGAGGAGACCTGCATTTGCAACAGAATGGGATGAAATGTGACTTAGTTTAATTTTGTCTGGGTTTCTACAACTACACATTGACTTTTGTGTCCATTTACAGCAAGTTGAAATCTTGCTTTGAGAATTACAGCAATTTAGCAATCCATCCACTGCTACTACTGAATAAAATACTTGTTTTACTTTTCTGGTTTTATTCTAGTTGGTAGATCTTAAGGCCGAACTCTTCCGAAAACAAGAAGAATTCAAACAAGAAAAACTTTTAAAAGATTCTGGAGTTTTGGGAAAACCAAAGACACCTAATAAGGTAAAAATATGATCTGATTGTCCCCATTGCATCCACATGGGCAAAATTGCCTCACTTATGCTTTGAAAGCATCAACGTGTGAGCGATAAGGAAAAAGTCCCTGTCTAGTATTTGGGTGCCTGCGTGAAATGTGTTAAATATTAAAGAAGGAATTAGTATGATTATTTAAAAGCTTATCATGATACTCTTTTGCACTCTTTTTGGAAAAATGAGTGTAGTCTTTTTGTGACAGTATTGTTGTGTAGTTCAGGCTGATCTTGAACTCACTATGTAGCCCAGGTTGGCCTCAAACTCATGGCGATTGTCCTGCCTCAGCCTCCTAAATGCTGGGATTACAAGCGTGCACCACCACACCCGGCAAGACATGATATTAATACGTACATTATTCACATTCTCGTGGAAGATTATCTGTTACATAGATGCTCTGTATGCAAACAGAGATAACAAAACATGGCAGGCCCTTTAAGAGTTATAAATGGTTTTCTAATTTTATATAAGTAATGGTCTCTGTTATTGGTATTACTAATTCTTTGCAATTGTACATTTTCTTTAGAGTCTTAAATTAGGTTGAGATCGTTTAGGAGGTTCAGTAAGTCTGTGGAGTGGTCTAGAGAAATTCATATACCACAGTTTACAGTTAGGGCTTTTCTGCTGCAGCGACCCTGCAGGCGGTAGGTGTCTGCAGGACACAGCTGTTGGAAGAGGAAGTTATCCTGCTGGTCCTGGGATCTAATGCTCTCCTCCTCCTCCCGATGTACAGTGGAGATCATATTGCAGTAACGGGGTCTTTCTCTCGTCCCTTTGAATCGTTCTCTAGAAACCGAGTATCTGGAGCAAGCAGAATGCAGGAGTTTCAAACCGAGCCGAGAAGGATGCGGAGCAGAAGATTGAGGAGCAGAAGACTTTAGACAAAGCAAGGTATGGCCGAGCTCTAAAAAGTGTGCTGCTCTCTGAGGCTCCCACACCAAGGAGTGAGCATTCAGATTTTACTTGTTTTGATTTACAAATTGGATATCCAGTGCCGTCCAGCCAAGTGTTCTGTAAACATAAACGCGGTTTCCCTGACATCTGAGGGGCACTGGTTCCAAGACCCCCTTCCTGAGATAACAAAGTGTTCGTTGAGTGACAAGAGGTGGCATTTGCATGCAATCCAGGCAGTCTTCGGGAGCTTTCAGTCCTCGCTAGGCAACTTGGTGTTAATATTGAGTAAATGCTCTATGAACAGCTGTATGCTGTAGTGTTAGGGAATAATAACAAGAAAAAGTCTGCACATTTTTGCTACAGATACAAGCATTATAGGCCTAACTGAAGAGTACACGTCCGCAGCTACGCAGCGTTCTTTTTTTTTAAATTAAGTTTATTGGTACATTTAGGTATACATGATGACCCCATTCATCATAGGGAATTTGTACCTGTACATGATGTATCTTGATTCTTTTCTCCCCCATCCCCCTCCCCTCCCTTCAACCCCTTTCCCCTCCTATTTACAAAAGCTTTGTTTCAATTTTTTCTTTTTCTCATTTTTTTCTTTTGCCTTTCTTTCTTTCCCCCTCCCCCCTCCCTAATTCCCCTTCCCATTTGAACATTTTCTTCCTATTTCACAATATCCATTATACATTTTGGTCCTTATTTACATGTTTGCTTTCTCACACCAGAGAAACAATGCGGTATTACATGTGTCCAATTTGTTTCTTTTAAGGGCGTGGTCCATGCAGCGTTCCTGTGGGTGTGCTTGATTCGCACTTAGGGGACCTGGGGGTAGACTGCGGCTAGGGAGGCCAGCTCTCCTCTAACACAATATAATTCACGAGTCGGCTTTTGTTTCCTGAAGACACCGAATCCTGCTTTGAGCTTTCATTAGTCCTTAATGCTATCGATGGGGTGTCGGGGTGTCTTTGTGTTTTTGGCAGTTGCACGGGAGTGGAAGCCGAGGTGCACTCTGCCCACACCCCTAACCTCTAACCCCTAAGGACATGTTTGGGAGACATGTTCCCAGGCGTGCTCCTGGGCAAGGCTTAGGGCTTTAGCACTGAGAGACCTAAACTTTGTTCCCCAAACCAACAGAATGAGAGAAAAATGGTGAAAGAAGAATGCAATGAGTGTTCCTGTACTTTCACTACATTTTTCAGCTAACATCTTTCTCACTGACTTTCCTTCCCTCCTTTCTCTCCCCCGCCCCCTTCCATGATAGAAGCTGCCCTTGCAGAGCATGGTTGCTTTTGGAGCGACATAGGTGAGCTATGGTGAGGGACTTCCTAGGAGAGGAAGAGCAGGAGGTGACAGGGCTTTGTGGGTCTGGCCTCACCACAGCTCTTATGGGCAGGACCGTTGTGTTCTTCTGTCTGTGGGAACCAACGCTCAGAACAGTTAAGTAACTTCTCACAGCCAAGGGACCCAGCCTGTGGAGGCCATTAGAATTGAAATTGCCTAGCCAGGCATGGTAGCACAGACCTGTAATCCAAGCATCTGGGAGGCTGAGGCAGAAGAATTGCAAATTGGAACCCAACCTGGGCAACCTGGCAACTTAGCGAGACCCTGTCTCAAAATTAAAAAATGAAGAAGGGCTGGGGATGTAGGTCAGAGTGAAGGCCCTGGATTTAATCCCCAGTACTGCAGAAAAGGAAGGAAGGAAAAAAAAGGGGGGAAAAAGAAAAGGCAGGAACTTGACCTCTGTGAGTATGTATCACATTCCCGAGAGATCACCTGGTGAGCTCTTCAGGGGCTGTCCCTCTTGTTGTTGAGTGTTTCTGCAGTAAAGTATTTCTTCCCTGGCCCTCTTACCCAGCCTGTGCCCACTGAAAAAACGTCACTAGAGTTAATAGCAGAGGCCACTTTGTTGAAACGCCAGTTGGTTTTTGTTTTTTTAGCATTGTGTGGGGAATACATTATCCCTGCCCCCTTTAAAATAGACGTCGTAGTATTTGTAAAAGACATGTAAGAAGTTGATCTCTAAGTCCCTGAGAGAAGCCTTATAAGCCATAGGCAACCGATGGCTGAAAACAGTGATGCCAAGTTTGCCTGGAATTTGGTGACCCTACTCAGAGGTTGCCGCAGCAGTGTTTGTATTTAGAGACGTCTCTCTGGCGGGTAACTTCAGTTGCGTTTAGCCATTAGAGTGACTGGAATCATAACTTGGTTCACTCACTCCTTGGTCAGATACTTACCCAGCAGCTGCTGTGCCCCTGGTATGGCTTCCGGCCAGGACCCGGTGACCAGCGACATGCCAGATGATGCGGCGCCACCCTTACCTGCCTCGTCGGTTCCTCAGCAGAGCTGCTTGTGGCCTCTTATCAGGCTGGGCAGCAGCTGTCAGGCCAGAGTGGCAGCCAGCGTGCCAGGAGGGACAGTTGTAAGACCACTTGTAATACCTATCTCTTTCTCTTAGGGAAAAATTGGAAGAAAAGGCCAAATTATATGAAAAAATGACTAAAGGCGACTTCATAGGTAAATACAATTTATATTTCTTTATCTTCTGTAATTCATACAGATCTTTGACATCATATCATGAAGATAACTAAGAAATTTAAAAGATCAGATCAAAATCTTACTTCCTGTGGCTGCACGGACAGGAAACCTCAGTCACTGACCAATGGCGTGGGGGTCTGGGCAGGGGCAGGTGTGGAGGAGGGGACAGGCACTGGATGAGTCCATGCCTCTGCCCTTGGCACGGTGGCAGGGGAGGAGGAGGAGGAAGGCTGGGCTGCAGTCGCCATCACAGTCTTCTCTCCTGTGCTGCGAGATGACACAGCCGTTCAGTGTCGAGCAGCATGGGGCTGAGCCCACACTGCAGAAGCGGGGCAGGACAGCGTCTCCCCTGTCCCCTGAGCTGGACCACAGACCTTGCCCTGTGCCTGTGACCGCCTTTCTATTCCGGCCCGGAGCACAGCCGAGTGTGAGGGGAGTCGGGGTTGACCGGGGTGCTGGCATTGTCTTTCCCTTCCTTTTTTCCTGTTTTCAGGCTTGTTTCTGTGACGGGCTTGTAATTGCTTTATAGTTGTGATACTGAACCTCCCTTTCCTCAGACACCCCAGGAAAGGAAACCCTGTTCGCAGTGAGATGAGAGACAGAGCAGTGTGTGTTCCACTGCTGGAGAGAGGAGGGCTGTGGTCGGGAAATGCTCTGGGGCCCCGGGGAGCTCTGCTGCGGGTCCTGAAGCTATGGGAGCCAGAGGAAAAGCCTTGCCGGGAGAGCGGGAAGCCCCACGGGAAGCACAGAGGGCAGACCTCAGCCGGAGCCTGGAGAGGCTCTGCGCCTTCCTGTAGCCTGTGTGCCTGGTGCTCCTGTTTTGTGTCTCTTCCCCCGGCCCCCAGAGGCATTTTGTGGCTGAGTTCTTTTCTGGTTCAGAATCTACTTGCGTTGTTGACACAGAAGCCAGCTGCAGAGGAGTGTGGGCATGGGGCCTTGGCCATGCGGTGCCCACAGGCCACCTGCTGATGGGTGCTGGGACGTGTGTGTTGGGCAGGTCAGGTTTTGGTGCCTCGGGTGTACTTCTCTGAGGGGGGTGACACTGTCACCTGGTCGGTGACCACTTAGTCGCTGTCCTCAGAGAGGAACCTGCTGTGAATCCAGCTCAGAACCTCACCCACATTGCCTCGTGAGCGTGGCTGTCCTGGGCTGCTGTGTCATGCATGTGTTTCAGCTCCTGGGTGGGGGGTCAGCACGCTGGGGCAGACGGCGGCTCACACAGCCCTGTGCGCTGCAGCGCTGACTCCAGGCCGTGTTGGGAGGCGCAGTCCCTTGGATTGAAAGGAACTCAGGTGACTTCTCCCCACCTGCAGCCTTTACTCTGCCTCTCGTGCTGCAGGAACACAGGCACCTGTGTAGAAAGGCGAGTTGTACCACAGCCAGGAAGGGCCACTGTCCTCCTTTGATGACCGGAGAGCTGCTGTCCTGTCTGCTTGTGCAGCATGGCATTAGCTGTGTGTGGCTGTCATCAGAGCAGTGCTGAGGTGGCCCTGCTCACGTGGATCCCGGCTCCATTGATGAGGCGTGGGGAGGTTTTCTTGGCGGTGCACGTTTCTCGTGTTCCCAGCTTCCCTTTGAGCCACTCCTGCTCTGTTCCACTGTGGTTTTCTGCTGTGCACTGAGGTCGAGTTTTGTGTCCTAGATGAAGAAGTGGAGGACATGTACCTCGTGGACTTCACCCAGAAGATCATAGACAAACGCAGAGAAATGGAAGCGCTGGGCACCAGTAGAGAGCTCCGAAAGGCGGGTGACAGGGATGAGGACGACGATGTCCCTGGTGGAGATGTGCCCCCTCCCCAAGACCCCGGCGAAGAGTGGTGGGTACACTTGGGCAGCCCGGTCAGTGATCCTGTTTGGCTGTCACCAATCTGATTCTCCTCATTCCCCTGCATTTCCTGTCTGCTGAGAGCCCTGGAGGTTGGGTTGGGCTGGTCACTGAAGGTGTAGAATAGTAGCTCCAGTGAAGAGATAGCCACAGTAATGACAAATGACTGAGCCCGCCCTGTGCCCTATACGGTGCCAGGCCCGGACGTTGCATGACAGTGTTCTGCCCATTGAGGCAGAAGCCTGGTGCTCTGTGGCCCGTGCTTCGGCCTCGCCCGTGGCATGGCACAGAGCTCGTGGAGAGTTGCTCTGTTTCCAGCAGAGGGAGCGCAGCGTGGGCAGGAAGCCCTCCCGTGGCAGAGCCTCTTTCCGGCAGTGAGGTACAGAGTCATGGGCCTTGGGCAGCCCCAGTTCCACCTTCTGCCTGTGTGACCTTGAGGCTGGTTTCCTCCCCTATAGAGCTGATGATGCCTGGGTCCCTGGGCCTTTGCCTCAGTCTCCCCCAGAACGTAGGGTGGGTTGGGCTTTGGTCAGCTTTGTCCCTGAAGTCTGCTTGCATTCTGCCCACATGGGGTGAAGGGTGAGGAACCGCGCCAGTCTTTCCATACAGAGACACAGGAGCCCAGGAGCCCGTAACCTTGTGTTGACATCTCTGTGGCTGATGTTGTAACTCTGACACTTGTGCAGTGAAGCTTGAGACCCTGAGAGATGCACTCCCGGGCCTCACCTTGCCCTCCTTGCTGCAAGGCTCAGGTGTCCCCATGGTGGTCAGTGCTGCGGCTCTGGTGCTCCAGAGGTGTCCTCGTCAGTCCAGCAGCACCCTTGTCCTTGGAATGAGGCAGGCATCTTCTTCCTACTTCTAGAAGCTTCTGAGCAGTCAGGGCCTGTTTAGGTGGGTGTCTGGCTGCATGCTATAAAAACCAAAGACAAGAGCACCAGTCTCCTGCCTGCGCCTTTCCTCACTTGTGCTCATCACAGAACTCAGGGGCACTCAGTGTGCTTCTGTTTCCTGGTCCTACTTCGTACTTCTCATTGGCACAGGTTAGGCCTCGTGGCCAGGAAAAGACCTGAGCCAGGCTTTGGCGGCCTTCCCTGCCTTAGTGTCCTGGGGCATGCGCCTTGGCTTCCTGAGTTCAGAGGTGGTGGCACTCTGGCCTCCTGCCAGCCCAGGCCCATCCCTTTGGGGCAGGATGGGACCAGAGCAGGGATGGGGAGCAAGGAGCAGTGACTGGGGGTGGCTGCACTGTCCGTCTCCCGTCTGTTTAGCTGGGATCTGTGTGTTTGGGAGGCCAACTCCAGAAGCAGAAGAGGCTGTGATTGCTTTTCACAGCAGAAATCTTAATCCCTTTTCAGAGGCTCAGTGTCTCATTTTAAATTGTTGCTTGTTAATGTCTGTATGATTATAAGCAATGCGCCAATCATATGAGGAGTTTGGGGCAGCTGAAGATGTCACTGCCACCATACGGTGAAGGAAGACGGACTGTGAGCAGTTTTGACACTTTTCTTGTTTTTAAATTAAGCTCCAGAATTATAACTGCTTGTAAAATCCTTTCAGTAGCTCAATCCTAGGTGGTGGAAAATTTTCCAACAAAAATAGTATAAATAATTATGCAGACCATCTGGCTTGGTGGTTTTGTCCCCATTCATTTAAAAAAGCAAAAGAAAGGAACTGTTTTCTGCAGTTAGAGGTTCTATTTCTTGTGATAATCAGCTGTCAGACTGTAGTAGTGGATTCCCAGATGTTCAGTGTTTAAATCATGGGCCCCAGTTGGAATCAGCATAGCTTGGAAGGAAAGGAATTGCCAAACAAAATGAAGCCCTCAGGCCGGGTGTGGTGGGGCGCATCTGTCATCCCAACACTCAGGAGACTGAGGCAGGAGGATCGCTGTGAGTTCAAGGCCAGCCTGGGCTACATAGTGAGTTCGGGACCAGCTTGAACTACACAGCAAGACCTCGTCTCAAAAAAACAGACAAACAAAAAAACCACGAAGCCCTCATCTGGGTGGCGTCTGACCCTGAGTCAGCCCCCAGCTCATACTTGTTGGCCCCTTCCACGTGCTAAGCACCTGCTAAAGGCTGTGGGAGATTCCCTGCCTGAGATCACACCAGTAAAAACTCGTTGCCTCACAGTGCACGCAGAAGGTTTTCCTGCAAGTCTGTCCATGCATCCTGCCTGGGAAGTAGTCACAGTTTTCATTTCGCTCTGCCATCTGCCCTGACTATCTCCACATCGAGTTTGGGCAAAGACTAGGAGAGCGCTATGTTGCTTCGCCTCCTTCTAATGAGGAGTCCAAGCAGTGCCATGACTTGCATTACGAAATTTTTAACTCTTTGGGAGAAGTTGCATGAACTGGAAGAAATAAGGGAACAAATAAAAATGCAGACTTGAGAGGACAGGGCAGTGAGCAGTAAGGATCTGGGTGTACAGCAAAATTGTTCAGATGCTGATAAACACTTGGGGTTATCTGAGCTGGACTACAGGAAGTTCTTAGAAGTCACGACAAATTTCTGCCTTTGAATTAGAGATGTAAACGACAGGTTGCTTTTTGTTCCGAAGCTAAGGTTTGCCGAATGCATGCTGAGTCTCCGTGCGAGCGGCTTGTGCAGGGCGGCGGCCTGGGCTGAGGGTGCTTCTGCCAGTGAGTCCTCGCTCCTCAGTGCGCGCGGCTCCCTGGCCCGGGGACCCCAGTGTGTGTGCCCAGCCTTCCCACCTTCCACTTGCGCTTCAGGGTGGATTACGTGGACTCTCTGGGGCGATCCCGGCGCTGCATGAGGAAGGATTTGCCAGACCTGCTGGAGATGGACAAGAACCTGCAGGGGAGACTGTAAGTGCTGGATGTGCGGACCTTGCCCGGACTCTGCCCGGTGGTTTTGTGTGAGAGGCTGTTCCTGTGAGATTTTTTAGTGGGTAAGAATATTTGTCGGAGCAGTTTTAGTGATTAGCACCCCCATACACACTTAATCTGCCCTTGGAACAGCCTGAATGGCTGACTGTCCTTTTTTGGTTTTAATTATTCTTTTTTGAGAAGGGGTCTTGCTGTGCTGCCCAGGCGGCCTTGAACTCATGGGCTCGAGCAGTCCTCCTGCCTGAGCCTTGCAGGTGGCGGGGACCACAGGCAGGACCGGCTCTGATGACCCAGGTTGCACAGCTGCTTGGAACAGGGTCTCGTTACAGTCAAGAGTAGAGACAGAGCCCAGGCCAGCCCAGCGAGCGGCCCTGTGTGGACAGACTCACCGTGAGAAGAGACGCTTATCCCTGAGCCAGGGAGGCCAGGGAGGCAGCTAGCTTCTCACTGTTTCTTTACACATCTTGGGAAGTCAGGGCCTTTGCTAAAAGCTAATTTTTTGTGGGGCTTACGGCAGACCCACGGGATAACTTGTTAAAACATCCGAGGAGGGAGAAACTCTTACACAGGGGCACTTTCTGCACCTCTCTGCACCCTACGGGTTGGCCTGGGCTCAGTGCAAGGAGCGGACCCAGAAACCTGGCCATCGGCAGGACAGGAGGCTGCCCGGAGACAGTGGAGGCTTCACCCACCTGGGCACCTCCACTGGCTGCTGAGGCGGAGGTGGGGTCCCACCAGGCCGGCAGTGAGTTTCAGCTGGGTTTAAGGAGGGAGAGCGGTTTAGTGGGCTTTTTTTCTGGCGGGAGTGGCCAGAGACCCCCGCAGGGACCGTGTTCCTTAGCACAGCTGAGCACACCCGTCACATGGCACCTGGCCATAGTGTATCCCTTCCCTCTCTGGCTAGTTTCGTGAGTCCTGCTAACGAGAAGACGCTGCTGTCGGAGGACATGAGGAAGGAGCTTCAGCGCCAGCAGTGGGAGGAGGAGGAGCGGGAGGCCCTGCGGAGGCCCGTGGGGCCCGTGCACTATGAGGACATCCGGGAGAACGGTATCTTGTTTTCTCACAGTGCTGAGTGCGCGGCAGCACAGAGGGGGGTAGTCACACAGCACAGCCCAGACAGACACAGGGGTTCTGCTCTGCTCACTTCCTGGCCTCACAGTCTACACGTTGGGACAGTCTCCTAGCAGAGGGCTGAGAATCTGCGAGCTCCTGCCCTGAGCAAAGTGAAGGCAACTGGGGCAGAAACTCGTGGCCTTTGCTGTGCTTATCCCCCCCAAGCAAGATGGAAGCTGGCCACTACTGCTGCTGCCACCACCGCTGCTGTTACCGCTTCACTGCCTCTTTCTTTAAACTTGTGCACACACCATGCTTCTTGCTTTGGTAGCAAGGTTGCCTTGAGTGTCATGACTGACGAGGAAAATCTAATCTTCTGAACAATTTGACTCGTTCCAGAGGCCCGGCAACTTGGTGTTGGATATTTCGCCTTTGCCCAAGACAAAGAGCTGAGAAACAAGCAAATGAAAACTTTGGAGATGCTACGGGAGCAGGTATGTGAGCTCCAGTCAGAGGAGGTGGGAGGGAGGGGCTGAGCAGGGCTGAGCAATTCTGTGAGTTAAATTAGGAATTTAAATTGATTCTCAAAATGCCATTGTATAGCTGGGCATTGTGGTGCACACCTGTGATCACTTGGGAGGCTGAGGCAGAAGGATTGCCACAAGTTGGAAGCCAGCCTGGGCTACACAGCAAGTTAAAGGCCAGTCTGGATTGTATAGCGAGACCCTGGCTCAAAAAAAAAAAAAAAAAAAAAAAAAAAAGAAAACACTGAATAAAGGTGATTGCCATACTGTTTTGGTATTTCAAAATGTAAAATTAGAACTGTTTCAGAAGTAACCCGTGTCTAACATCTGGTTTCCATTTTTGAGGTAGCTGGGTAAAAATATAGAAAGTTATTTAAAAGATTAATGAAGAAAATTAGATGGCTTTCTTTTCTTTCTTCCCTCCCTCCCTCCCTTCCCTTCCTTCCTTCCTTTCTATTTTTTTCCTCCTTTTTCTTTTCTTTTCTCCCCATCTCTCTCTCTCTCTCTCTCTCTCTCTCTCTCTCTCTCTCTCTCTCTCTTTCTTTCTCTTTCTCTCTCTCTCTCTCTTTTTTTTTTTTCGTGGTCCTAGGAGTTGAATCCAGGAACTTCACACTGAACCACAGCTCAGCCTTTTTTAATTTTTCATTTTGAGACCACATCTTGCTAAGTTTGCAAGTTTCTTGTAAGCATATTGCTAAGTTTCCCAAGCTGGGCTCAAACTTGCAATCCTCCTGCCTCAGCCTCCATAGTGCTAGGATTATAGGCATGCATCCCCATGCCCAGAGTGGATGGTTTTCTTGGATCTAAAGGGTTCCAGGGTGCTCTGTGAACTCTCACTAGACTTCATAAGACACCAGAGGCCTGCGTAGAGTGCCTCATAGGTCTTCATTTTCAGGGTCTCAAGGATTGCCTCTTAGTGATGCCATGAAAATCAGTCTGTTTTTAGAAGAAAATTATTTCAACTGTTTGAACAAACATATTGTGAATTTGGCTTCAAGCAAATAACTTTTAACTTTCTGTTCTCTTTAGACAACAGATCAGAGAACGAAACGAGAAAACATAAAGGAGAAACGAAAGGCCATATTAGAAGCAAGACTTGCCAAACTTCGACAAAAAAAGATGAAAAAATCAAAAGAAGATGGGACACAGGAAGAAAGCAGAGGTACATCATGGCTTCATTTTCTGCACATGGGAGGGGAGGGAGGCTCTGAGCCCCCCGCTGTCTCACTGACGCTCTCCGCAGTGTGGGCAGCAGCACTTGGCTTCATCTCAGAGCAGGCAGCATGCAGCCAGGCACTGCTAGGCGCGGTTCACAAGTGGAATGAGGCAGACAGCTCTACAGTGTCGTAGATGGCAGACAGGGGTGTTCATGGCTCTCAGTTGCTTCTTAGAGGGGCACAGTTTAGTAACAGAGACTTAGAGAAAAGGTATCTTAAAATTCAAGTGTACATGTATATGATTTTACATATGCATTTTTAAATTTAGATTTGTATTTTAAGCATGTGGCAGTAGAAGCATTGTACACATACACGGGAACCATGTGATGTTTTGATGCGTGCACACATCGTGCAGTGTTTAATCCGGGCGAGCGTGTCCATGTCTTCAGACTCCTACTGAGTTTGCGTGGCAAAAACACTCGGCACCCTTTCTTGGGCACTGCAGATGTCGGGGTTTTTGTTCATGGCTGTAGTTTTTCTCGTGACATACTGGTCATTTTGTCTTTCGAAAGCATTTCACGATGTTGGGAGTCCAGTGAGCGTTCAGGATACGCAGACCGCTGAGGCAAGAGCGCTGCCAAGTGGGCAGTTTGGAGCTTGGGGCCAAGACCCCTTGGGAGCCCTGCGAGCGCTGCGCTCTGTGAGCTCACGTGAGGTGGCTCAGGTCGGATCTGAGCTGTCCTGACAAAGGGACTCCCAGGGAGATGAGCATCGGCTTCTCTGTCACACGTCAGAGCAGGCGGGCAGGTGTACATCTGGGGCTGTCCAGCCCTGCCTGGGGCCATGTAGTCCCTGGCCTCTTTCAAGTGTTGGTGTCATCTCATGGCTGATGCCTGCCCCATGGCACCTGCTGCCGATCCCGCCCAGGGGAAGGAGCCGAGCTCATGTCCTTATAGGAAGGTGAGTCTGAGATTACCACAGTCCCCTTCCCCCCATTGGCTGAGCTCAGGCCCACAGCTGTGCCCAGCTGCAGGGGAAGCTGGGAAATGGCCTCCCCAGTAAGGAGGCCGCACACCCAACTGAACCTGAGGGCAGGCGTTCTGTTCCCAAGGGAGGAGGGGAGCTACCGTGTAGGAACAGAGACGGCCTCGCTGCAGCTGAGGGTGGTGCTTCCTCACCTCTGGGCCAAGCTGGGTTTAGCTTTGAAAAGACCCAGGAAAGATGAGGAAGTGGAAAGACGTCTCTAGTGTCACCTAAATGCCAGCTCTGGGATGTGGAAGCCCTTCCTGGTGTCTTTCGCTCTGTCTCCTGCACATTTCATTTCCCGAAGATGGGAGCTGCCACCAGAGCATTTTCCAGAAAACCATTTTCTTTAAAAATTATAAAATGTGGCCCAAATGGAATAGCCCACAACAGGCTGCGGCCTGCGTCACCTGGCTCCTCGTGCTTCGTCTTCAGTTGTCACTCACTGAGTGATTGGGGGCTGGCGTCCTCCTGTTTGGTGGAGAAGCAGAGGGGGAGTGGGTGGCACAGGCACTTGGAGCATCCTGGGCCCAGTCCCTGCCCCTAGCACCTGCTGCCCGTGTCGCTGGGATGAATTTTCTCATCAGTGAAGTGGGAACAATAAACCCCTTTGACTTCATAGGACTCAGGTGACCTGCTGTGAACACCGTGCTGAGAGAACCTGTGACCCAGCCTGTGGTGGCCGCTCTGTAAATGCTGCTCATTACTACCTTTACTTCCAGGATTAGCACATTCAACATTCGTATTCTTACGAGGTCTTTCCTACAAACATAGATGCGGATGCTGTTGGACCTTTGCCACCAGAACCTGAGCCTGTGCCGACCCCGCCACCCGTCCAGAGCAGCAGAGTAGAGGTCATCACCCAGGAGAGGAGGGACACCCGGCCTGGGGTGCCTCACATACGGGAGTGGGACCGCGGGAAAGGTGAGGGCTGTAGCGGGGGCTTCCGCCCAGTGTCATCTGTGTGCTCACCTCGTGCTGCTGGGACCCAGGCCCTGTGCGTGCTAGGCAGGCGCCAGCACTGAGCCACCTCCAGCCCACCAGGAGCAATAGTTGGGGATTGACCGTTAATATCAGCGGCCTCCCAGCTATGGTAAAAGGGATCACTTGGGGAGTGGGTATGTCATGAGTGTCCTTGGAGGCCTCGGGAAACCTCAGATCGCTGACTTAGGTTCTCCGACACCCCAGACCCTGTGTGTAAACAAGAGGATTGGCAGAGTGACTGCAGGGACCCCAGGGAACACATCTTGCCCCACAGTGATGGTTCTGGGTACTCTTGGGGGAGATTTTGGCCTGTGCTCCTCCCCTGTGGTGTCACAGGCTGAGGGCCGCCTGTTGGGAGCCAGTTAGAGCCTCATGGTTGGGGTGCTGGGGGCTGCGTGGAGCCATTTCTTTAGCTGAGTGAGACTGGTTCCCTGTCAGTCACCAGCCTGGCTTCACCTGTGCCCCTGTGGGGTGCACAGCTTTTCTCTGAGTTCACCATGGAGCCCACAGTGGTCTCTGTGGAAGACTGGTTTATGCAGTCTCTCAGTGATCATTTCAGTAGGACATGAGCACCTGCTGCTCGAGCTGATGAGACCCAAGGCCAAAGGAGGAGAAATGCCAGGCCACTGTGACAAGTGCAGATGAAATAAACACTCCTGAGATCTGGACAGATCCTTCTGGCATCTTCCAGAACTCCGTCAAGGACACAGCCTGCCGGGCCGTGTCACGCAAGTGATGTGACTGCTTCACTTTTCATACTCCCTCTAGTTCATTTTAGTGCCTTTTTGGCATTGCCCCTAAGCCTGCCAGCCTTCTCCTCAAAGCCCTGCTCTGATCTCTGCCTGTTGGGAAGTGTCACTGCCTTTTCTTAGCCTGGTCTCACGATTTTTTTTTTTTTTTTTTTTTTTTTTTTTTTTTGTGGTTACCGGGGGGTCGACCTCAGGACCTCGCGCGCCAGCAGGCGCCCGTGCCGCTGAGCGATATCATCGGCCCCTTTTTCATATGTGGGTTCCGGGAGTTGAACTCGGGCCCTCGCGCTTGCCGGGCAGGCGCTTAAGCCGCTGAGCCATCTCACCGGCCCAGGTCTCACGATTTTTGTAGGTACTGCTTATATAGCTCGTGACGGGATTTTCTTGGTGCTATCCTTATTCTCCAGAGAACTCTGGTGGCTTTTGAGAAATCTGTAACTTTGGCTGGGTGTGGTGGCGCACGCCTGTAATCCCAGCACGGGGGAGTTTGAGGCAGGAGGATCACTGTGAGTTCAAGGTCAGCCTGAACTATAGAGCAAGACCGTGCCTCAAAAAACCAAAACCAAAAATAAAAAAAAGAAAGAAAAAAAGAAAAGAAACCTGTAAGTATAACTGATTCATGAATGGGTTCTAACACTACTCTTTCTCATTTTCACTAGAATTTTCCTTCGGACACTGGTCCAAGAGGCAGTCAGCTCTCCGGGCTGAGCGAGACCCTGAGTTTGCCCCGCCGTCGGATTACTTCGTGGGTCAGAAAAGAATGGGGTCTTTGAGCAGCCAGACATGGAGCAGACCTGGGCTGGCACCGAGCAACCCCGGGCAGCAGGTGGGCCAGGGCCAGGAGCCCCACTCTGTGCACGTGCCCATGCCTGCGCCCGAAGGCCCCCTGAGGGCCCCCACAGTCACTTTCGCCACTCTGGATGACATGATCTCATACTATAAACAAGTGACATGACCCTCGCCGCATTTTGACTCAGCTTGTACTGTGGGTGCAGTAGGGGACAGTGGGTCTCAGGACTGAGCCAGCTTTGTCTTCCTGCCCTCCACTCAGAGGGACAGTAGGTCCTCAACCCCTTGCTGCCATCTCCTTGCTGGTGCAGTGCGGCCTCCCCACTTCACTCCTGCATGCAGCAGGCGAGTCTGTGCTAATAAGACTGGATGCTGTGGTACCAGTGGCCCTGTCTGTGTCACCCCACGCTCTGGCTTGGGGCCAAGGGATCTGTTCCATGCCTCTCCACACGAGCAGGTGGAGGCTTCACTCTTAAGGCTCGGCTTTTAGCCAGGTGGAGGAGCAGGGGCCCGGAGGGCCTTGCATGGAGGCAGAAGGACCCTGAGTCTGGGGCTCCGGGGTGGAGGTGTGGGACACAGTCCCATCAGGCACCAAGAGACCAGGTGGAGCAACACCTCCATAATCCAGGAAGGCAGCAGGGAGTCACCGGCTTCCGTTGTCATGCTGTCCTGTCCTCCGTGCCCCTGTGCACTGTGGCTATCTGATACATGTGTGCCAGTGATCGGGCATCCTGTGGCTGCTGGGCCTGGTCAGAGATGGTGTTCCTAGTTGTCACAATCAGAGCTTTTAGCTCCTGCACTGCCACCCAACGCCCCTCCCTGCCAGGCCTGCCTTCTGGGTCAGACTTGGGCTTGCATGGCGGGGCGGGCAGGTCCTTGTCCTCGCTGATGGGGTGTCATGTGGGCAGAGCTCAAGGACCATGGCCCTGTGCCTGGATCCCGTCACAGCTGCGGGCAAGTAGCTGGGAGTTGGTCACCAGGCCCTGGGGCTCCCACAGCCAACTCCAGGCTGGTGACTCCTGAAGATCTCAGCACAAGTTTATTTTTAGTGCTAGAAGTTGAACCCAGGACCTTCACACTGAACTGCATCACAACCCTTTTTTAATTTTTGAGAACAGGGTATCTGTAAGTCAGCAAAGTGCCCAGGCTGGCCTGGATCTTGAATCCTCCTGCATCAGCCTCCCAACGTACTGGGATTACAGGTGTGCACCACTGTGCCTGGTTGAGCACAGGTCTCCAAAGTTCCCTGAGGCATGGGAGGGAGAGGAGTGAGGAAAGAGCCCTCCCTCCTGCGGGCCACTCAGTGGCCTTGTCCCCAGCCCCTCGATGTGGATGAGTGTGCCTGGCCGTGACACAGCTGACACACAGTGTGGCAGCGTCTGGACTTGTGCTTTCTCTAGTGCTCATGGCTCTGGTCTTGCCCAGCATGCAGCAGGTTTAGACAAAGATCCAAACCATAGAAACTTGCCGCTGAGCCCCAGACCAAGGGCAAAGTGCCAGACCTCTTTGTTGTTCTACTATAGGCCTCACCAGGCTAATAACTAAATAAACACACTAAAACCCACTAACCTAGCTGCCTTGTTCGCAGAAGTAGATAGGCTGATCCTAAAACTCACCCGGGCGTGCAGAAGACTTGGAGTAGCCACATCAGTTGTGTCAGGAACAAAGCTGGGACTCACTTCATGGTGTCAAGACATCCTACAAAGCTGCCATGGTCCCTGGCGCAGCGTGAAGGAGTAGAGAAGCCCACGCTCCTGGTCGGGCAGCTATCAGCAAGGGCGCTAGCCCCACGTGGGGAGAGCAGTGTCTCCAGGGTGTCTGTGTCACCTGCCAGGCAGGAGCGGGAGCTCCCAGCTTTTCCTCAGACCCTGTACAGAATCAACGCCCAGTGGACCAAGAGCTCAAAGTAAGGGTCAAGGCAACAAAACCATCTGAAACAGCATAGGATAAGGAGAGAGGAGATAAAAAACAAAAATGGAATACTAAAAAATACAATCACTAGACTTAGAATGATAAAAGGTAGAAAAAAGTAGGCAAACCCTGACTAGATGATGTGGGAAAGATGGGGAGAGGATGTATTTGTAAGGAGAGCGCCCAGAGGACGTGAGAGGCGGTGCCGTAGGAAGAAGGGGCGGAGGCAGGCGCCGAGGAGCCCTGGCCTGGGAGCAGCGCCGGTGCTGACAGTGGCCTCTCGTTGCTGAGCTGCTAGGCAGCGGGGTGACCACGAACAAGCTGAAGTCGGGTGTCCTCTGGGAGTTGTGAGCTGTTTCTAAACACACCCCCGCTACAGTGTAAATTTAGTTCTGTGCTTTGTGAGCCCGGAGTTCAAGGGTTCACGCCCTCAGGAAGTCTTCCTGTGCCTCCCAGCTCATTTTGTGCCAAGATGTGCGTCCAGCAGGTGGCACTAGAGTTCTTGGATTCAGATTCCCGTTCTGTAACAGCGCTGTCAACAACCACCACAAGGCCTCCACTGTCATTTTTTGTTTTCTAGGACTCCTACTAAGAAGGTGAAATTAACTTTATGATACACTGTTCCGGCAGCCAAACTAGAGTTTCAACATGCAGTGTACAGAATTACTGAGATATTTTACATTTCTTTAAAGCACTCTACCCCAGCCTAGCTCACTGTGGATGCTAACTTTTCCCTAGGAATATTTGATTTGTATTTAGGTGTCATAACATATACAGTTGAAGTAAGTAGATCTACAATATATCCAGTTGTTCCAACCTACCCTTATACTTAAAAGGTTTCCAATACCCGAATCCAATGTCAAATGTTACTTCTGTTTCATTTGGCCACAGTTCCCTCCCCTGTTTAAAGCAGAGAGAAGAGCAACTTAACCCCATAATTGTAGTTTAAGAATTTATAAGCCATAAGAAATGTTTTAAATATATTAATTAAACAAAAATACCAACTTAAATTGGAAGCCAAAAGTAAATTAATCAATTAGCTAAGATTTGTAACCCAATTTCTCCCTCATCCAGGGGACTTCCTTCAAGGGAAAGAGGGATTGAGCCCCCTCTTTGGTCTTCGGGAAAACTGAAGATTCCAGACATCTTTTTGGAACCTTTTTATTTTATTTATTTATTTTTATTTATTTATTTTTTTGCACCAAGGATAAAGTCGGTCTTTCCTTGTGTGGCTGTGGTCGCTGTGCCAGGGACTGGGTGCTCCTCGCTGGCACCGGCTCCTGTCGAGGTAGAGCCGCTTGACCTGGGTGTTGGTTACAGGCTGGGACAGGGACTCTACAGAGGGTCCCATGGTGGGGAGGGAACCAGAGGTGAATCCTTTTGTTTCTTATTAAGTCCCTGAGTATTTTTAGGGGAAAGAGGACATTTAGTCCTTGTTGCCAACACAGGGCATAATCTATCTCCTCCTGAGACCCCAGTCTATCATTAACACATTTAATCAACAATTGCTAAACCCAGTCCTTGCCCGATTTGAACTTTGGCCAGAAGACAGATGGAGTGAGGATGGGAGTTTGTGGCTAAATGAAACAACAATATTTTATCCCCCTGAATTTTTTTTTTTTTTTTGAGACAGGGTCTCCCTTTGTGGTTCAGGCTAGCCTCAAAGTCGCTATGCAACCAGGCTGGCCTTAAACTCGAAGTGATCCTCCTGCCTCAGCCTCCTGAGTGCTGAGATTACAGGCACGTGCCACCAGGCCTGGCAACAGCAATATTTTATCATCTGAGCTTTCTGTTTTTTGTCCATGCGTTGTCCAAAGTCCTTAACATCAGTCTGAGGGGACTATTGGGGTATTTTGTTCCTTGAGCCCCTTGGTTTCCTAACCTATCCTGACTGGGAGGCACATTAATTTTCCGTTCTGTTTGTCCCAAAGCCTGAGGCTCAATCTCTGGCATATGCTGGTTATTTTCTATTTTACCTGAAATTGTCTTGACCTCACCAAGATCGCTGATCTCACCTGAGGCTATCACAATCTCACCCAAGATTGTCTCAGCCTCACCTGAGGTCATCCTGGGACAGGGATAGAATAACCTGACCACCAAAGCAAGACTCAGTCACCTCCATGACTTTTCTTACCTTGGTTCGTGCACAAAATTGCCTGGTCATCATTGCCTCCCTTTGGGCCCTTTTGGGTTGAGAAGTCTTTACTGGGTCCTCAGTTCATGGGCTCGGGTTCTTGTCTCCGAGGCCACTGCAACAAGGCCGTGGGACATGTCTCCTCTCGGTGAGAGTCCTCACACCTTAATGGACTTTGGTGCCCCATGTTGGGCACCAAAAATTGTTGTAAATGAGCCCCCAGACTTAATTTGTCAGTACAGATAATAAAGCACTTAGATATCAAGAAATCTCGACAAGGCTTTTACTTTTGCAAAACGGCACAAGCACACATTAGCAGTGAGGTAGCAGGTGCACAGGACAAAGGAGGGCCGCCCTTTTTATCCCTAACTTGGGAGAAGCAGCTGAGCTCTTTCCCATTGGCTGGTTTGGAGGTTTGCAATCGATCTCGATTGGCTACCTCAGATGGCACTAGGGGAATCTGAGGAGTTGCTGAGGGAAAGGGAGAGCAGAGCGAGGGGGATGTGGAAACCAGAAAATCCTTGGCCTGTGAGAAGCTGTCTTTGGTTTGCAGCTGTGTTCCCAGGATTGGAACTGAGCGGGCATTTTCTGTAACTTAGTGTGTTCAGAAAGGGCTATCTAGGATGGACTAGAGCCCAAGACTGAGTCACTCCTATTTGATAGAAAAGACAGGAACTAACTTTCAAAGTTAAGAGTTTAGCTCCTGGTCCACCAAGCCTGTCCAGGACAGCACGGCCCCCAGCGATGTCTGCAACCCTCCCATAGTAGCTCCAGACTGGCACACAGGAAGCAGACAAGACCTCGGGGACCAGCGACCACACCTACTCAAGCCTCTGGAGATGCCCGAAACACTGAGAAGAAATTACTCTTGAGTTATTTGTTTTCATTGTAATCTCTCCTTTAAGCCTTTGTATGTTTCAGTTTGGTTGATTTGAATCAGCTCAATAAATCATTTTGTTTGCTCACAGAATTCCCAAAGGAGAACATACAAAACTGTACACAGGAGATTCCAGCTGGGCTGAGCCATCCATTTGCCGGGGACTCGGGTGGTTTACTCCCTCTGGAAGCCAGAGTAGGCCCAGCCAGGGGGCGGTGTGTAGCTCACCTGTGACCCACAGAGGGGCGTGGAATTTAGAATTTGGAATGGGGGGCACCAGTCTTCACAGTCAACAGAGTAGCTATGCGGATGCGGGCCGCTTCTTCCTGAGGCAGTAAACCGAGTTCAGCCTCTTACATGTTATGCAGTTGTGTAGGGCTGTCCATGGCTCAGGTGAGTGGTGAGTGACTTGTGGCCCACAGCTCTGTGGTCATCCCCTGCCCTGGCCGGTGTGGGCTGGGGACACCCACCTTCCTGTTTTGTGTGTGTGTGTGTGTGTTGGGTGTGGGACTAGGGACAATGGGTTGGTGAGATTGTCTGGGAAAGCTGGAAAGTCAAAACATTCATCTGGACCAAGGCATCTCCGTGAAAAGCTGTCACCCGGCCTAGGACTGTGACCCGTGTGGGTTTGTTAGTGCACCCAGGGCTGCATTGTGCATTCACACAGTTAAGTGTGCACTTGTCTGGTGCTGGGAGGGGTCAGAAACATCACTCATCTGCTCCTGATTTAAATAGATTTCTCTGCTACATTCCCTGCAAGCCCATGTGCTTGGTGGCACTGCTTGTGACATGTGGCTGGGTGAAGTGTTTCTCTGGGGTGTGCTGTGTCCTTGGCTTCTGCCTGTGCATCAGCAGTCATTAGCTTCCCTGACCTTGAATGTGGCTCGGGGTGGAGACCAGAGGATGCCACAGTGGGCCCTACACCACCCAGGCCTCCAGGCCTCAGGTCACAAGTGCTGCTCAGGCCTGTGATGCTGCCTGTAGGATAATTTCTTGTCAGAAATTATCGTTTTTACTCTAAGTCTCTTTATATTGTCATATCTCAGCTTCTAATGTTTGATCGATGTGGGTCTTCATGGAACGTGTGTGTGTGACGTGCACACAGCATTGGATTCTTCATGTTTCTTTTTGACATTTTTTTTTTTTTTGTGGGTACCGGGGGGTCGACCTCAGGACCTCGCGCGCCAACAGGCACCCGTGCCTCTGAGCTATATCACCGGCCCCTTTTTCGTATGTGGGTTCCGGGAGTCGAACTCGGGCCCTCGCGCTTGCAAGGCAGGCGCTTACGCCGCTGAGCCATCTCACCGGCCCTCTTTTTGACATTTCTAAAACTGAGCTGCCCGCTAACTGCAGCTGCTGCCTTGTGGTCCACACAGTTCAGGCTCAGGGAGAAAGTGCTGCCTGCCACCTCCTCCTCTGTTGAAATCTCTCTCTCTCTTCACTCTCCCTATGGCCTTCAATTCTTGCTTCAGATCCTTCCTGCGTTCCAGACACCCGCTTCTCTCCTTCTCTTCCTCACATTGCTATTTTCCAGTGTCTGGAGAGGCGCTTTCTCTGCTGCTCACTACTCCACCATCTTCCTGGAAGTCCCCATCTTCATGGCTTAAAATGACTGCTGAAGCTCAGTCATTTCTTCCATGTCAGACATGGAGGATGAGAAGTGCAGTGTGTAAAGAAAAAGTATTCTTTCCATGACATTGGCCTCCTTGAAAAATAGCTTAGGATCTGTGGGGAGCCACTGTGGAGTGCTTCAAAGCTCAGGGCACCTGAGGATGTGACCCCACTGTCTCGTGCAGGCACACGGTGGGAGACGCTTATGTAATCATGACTTAGCATTAGACAATCACGCATGTGCTACACGGTTAAGTCAGTATAGGAGAATGTAGATATGTGATAATGGCACATATAAGGGCTAAACAACGAAGGTGCAGGTGCTCTCTCTGCTCTGCCGCTGTTGTTGCTGGTGTCTGTTTTGTGTGCTTTCTTTGGGAACCTCACTTGCAACAATACCCCTCCAGTCCCCCACACCCTGACAGGGTCCCTACCCAATAGCTTTCTTGGTGGTATAGCAAGACTGTAATCACATAGTTACCTCTAGCTCTGTTTTGAAGAGATGTGGTAAGAAGGGGTGACTCCGTTCGCAAACTCAGTTCTCTTGATTCTGGACACAAACCAAGTTGGATAAGAACTGAATCAAATTTCCCTATAAGGTCAACATTGAACCTAACCACTGAATTTGATTCGGTTCTCGTCCAACTCAGTTTGTGACCAACATCGTGGAAGGAATCAGGTTCATGTACTGAGTCACCACTGTAAACAGTTTATTTGTGCCTTTTAATTAAAAATAAAGGGCCGGTGAGATAGCTCAGCGGCATAAGCGCCTGCCTAGCAAGCGCAAGGTCCTGAGTTCGACTCCCGGTACCCACATACAAAGGAAAAAAGGGCCAGTGATATCGCTCAGCAGCACAAGTGCCTGCTTGCAAGCACAAGGTCCTGAGTTCAATCCCCGGTACCCACACAAACACAAAAAAATTATTTTAAAATGGCTTTCAGATATAAATGGTATTTCTCCAAAGCAAATAGAAAATATATAAATGGTATTTCTCCAAAGCAAATAGAAAATTGCTAAAATGCACACCAAAAAATGCTCAACTTTAGTCCTTAGGGCAATGCAAACCAAACCAAAATGGAGTCTTAGCTCCCATCCACTAGGAGGGCATAAGAATCAAAAAGACATGGGCACCAAGCTGGGTGGGGTGGCACATGCCTGTAATCCCAGCCCTGTCAGAGGCTGAAGCAGGAGGATTGCAAGGTCAAGATCAGTCTGGGTAACTTAGCGACTTAGCAAGACCCTGTCTCAAAATTTAAAAAAAATATAGGTATAGATGTAGATATAGATATGAAGGTCTAGGGATGTAGCTCAGTATGCAGGCCTTGGGTTCAAGCTTCCAAGGAAAACAAGCACACAGAAAGACCTGGTGACCAGAGCATACAGGACCTGGAGGTCGGGGCTTAACAGCGTCACCTGTGAAGCAGTGCAGCTGCTTTGGAAGACAGCCGGGCGGCCTCCAAGCAGCAGAACCTGGGGTTACCCATGACCCTGAGACCAACATCCTTGGTCGAGGGAACAGGAGCCTCCCTTGCCATGATGACTGGCACGGGGACAGGTGTGTGGCTCAGGGCCACCAAGGAGAGGCGGCAGGGACATGCTGGCAGCACATAGAAAGCTTCGTGTGAGCGTCCTCAGCAGCCTTGTGCAAGGAGCTGATGTGTGGGAACAGTGGCCGTCTACACTGTCCAGTGACCGGTCACCATGCAATGGTCCCCATGGTGGAATGGGGTTCAGCCATCAACAGGGGCATTGCAGACACGTACTGCACCATGGGGGTCTCAGAAACATGCCCGAGAAGAGAGCCAGGCACGGAAGGCCAGGCCTGGTGTGGTTCTGTTTATCCCAGTGCCTAGAGCAGGAAAACCCACTGCGATAGAATCTAGGTTAATGGTTGCCTGGGGGTAGGAGGAAATGGGGAGCAGTTGCCAGTGGGTTTCCTTGTGGGGTGATGAAATGTCCCCATACTAGATAGCGATGTGGGTCACACTCCTCTGCGAATGTCCACATTCTAAAGGGTGACCCATATGGAGTGTGGATTCTAGCTCAGCAAAGCTGTGTGCAAAATCAGCTTTGTGTGTTGGTGAGTTGTGTTTCACAATCGACCTCACAAGGAAAGGGCTCCCTGGGGAGGGGAGGGGGACTTCCCAACAAGGGTTTTCTCTTTGAGTCCTGACTAGGAAGGAAGGAGGGAAGGGAAGGGAGGGAATGGGAGGAAGGAAGGAAGGAAAGGAAGGAAGGAAGGAAGGAAGGAAGGAAGGAAGGAAGGAAGGAAGGAAGGAAGGAAGGAAGGGAAAGAAAGAGGAAGGAAGGAAGGAAGGAAAAGAAGGAAAGAAGGAAGGAAGGAAGTCCTGCCTTGCATGCCAGGGTCAGATCCCTCAGGCTGGCTGTCTGGATGTCACCGTTCTGAGTGGACTGGAGCCACCAGGGTCTGCAGAAGACATGGAAGCCACTTTATCTGAAGAACAGCAGCAGATCAGAGGGTTCCTAGAAGTTGCTCTGAGGTGTGAACAGGGATAGGACAGCCGAGAGCCCTGTCACCAAGGGAAGTACAGGCTGTGACCACGACCCTGCTCTGTAGACACTGCCCACATGCACCAGGCAAACTGCCTGGGGACCGGTGGCTGGAGAAAGAGAGAGATGGGGGCAGCCAGGCAGAGGAGGGTGGTGAGGTGGTCACCAAGCAGAAGGCAGTGATGAGACGGCAGAGGTGGCCTGAAGGTGCCCTGAAGCCCCCCTCCCCCCAGGCTGATGGCCACTGTCACGGTGAACTGGCCCGGTGGGGCTACGGGCCCAGGACACTGCGCTGAGATTCTGGCCGAGGCCGTCAGAGAGGGGACTGCATGTGCTTCCTCTGCCACCAGATCCACCTTTCTATGCATCCTACATTCTTGAGTCTCCTCATCTTCTCACAGCACCCCTGGAAATCAAGAGGAACAACTGCCATTTTCCTAGCCTGAGGTTAACAGGTGCCTTTACATTTTTACCAACATATTTTATAAGTCCGTCTACAAACCTACTGCTCCAAACACCCACTTGATAAGCTCAGAGGCTGCAAGCAATTCTGTTGACGTGGGAAAAATGTTTGTCATGGTCCTTTGCTTTAAGGCATGTGGTTTTCCTACTTTAACTTCCCTGAAATTGTGATTTGCTGTACTGTCAAACGATCCACTGCACACTCATCTTTCTCTTCCTAGTGAGATGGCGCATGTTTCCATCAGCAATGTCTTAGATTTGGTGAAAGTGGCCACTCCCTCCAGTCACGAGCTGAGTCGTGCTGTCCGCCTACATGCTCTGGCTGTGTGTGTTGGGTGGCTTGTCCCCATCCTGCACCCCTGTCACCTGTCTGCAGAGAGCCCACAACTCACCTCTTGTCTCTGCAGGCTTTGCCCGTGGACTGCGGCCAGCTCTCCTGCCCTTGGTACTCTAAGTAGGGAAGGACCGACAGAGCCACCCTCCCTCCCTGGCCTTCTGCTGCATGTGCTCAGTTGGGTGGCTGTTCCCGGAGCTCCCCTGGGTCTCTTCCCAGCTCCAGGCTCTTCCTGGTGTGGCTCACAAGTGTTGATGTCTCTGGGAACACCAGGGAGGGAGCATCCCTCACCCTGCTGGGGACAGTCATAGTGACTTCGTTGCCTCCCGGATAGGAAGCCCTGGTTCCACAACCCATGAGGGCCACCCCAGCACGGCCACTCCGTCCTCCTCCACGGCCTCTCCATAGGTAAGAACTCCAGCTCTCGTCCATCATCTCACAGGGCACGCTGAGTCTCATAGCTTCAGTCCCTGTCCTCTGAGATGGACAGTGTCACCTAGCAACACATGCACTTGGGCAGCATGGGTGACGTCAAGAGTAACCGGGAGCTCTACAACCAGTACCTGGCCATGGCCCCCGAGCTGCTGGCCCACGTCTCCAAGCTCCTAGCCCTCTTCCGCCACTCGGGCATTGCTGTGCCCAAGGGCATCAGAAACATCTTTGAGTTTACATGGGCAGAGCTCATTGCTGACCCCATGGTGCCCACCGGGTCCAGCATCCCGGACCTGGAGGTCAGCTTTGGAGCCCCAGTGGTGGTGCAGCTGGAGTCCCCCCCGGCACCGGTCCAAAGGAAGCTGCCCCAGCCCCCAACGCCAGAGCCTACCAGGCCCACCATCACCAGGGCAGCCCGGAACTCGGTGACACCCACCCGCCAGGCGCCTGCTGGGCAGGAGATGCTGCACAGGTTCCAGCGGCAGTCAGTGCACCTGCTGACGGAGCTGCTTGCCCTGAAGATGAGAGCCATGGTGGAGGCCGCGTCCGGTAAGGTGCCTCGCTGCCCCCCCCAACTTCTGGCTAGATGGGTACAGGGCAAGCATCCCCCAACTGGGACTTAGAACTCTGCAGTGCCCCCAAAACTGGTCCTTGCTGAGTGTCAATGCGACACCACAACAGGTGTTGATGGGCTTCAGTCACAACCCAGTTGCACTGAGAGCAGTGAGAACTGTGTGCAAATGTGCAGGAAACGCCAGCCAGTCTCACACACAGACTCACAGGCCACATTATTTTCCCTTGCATCTGCAGATATTCCCAACTCTCAACAAGTCCCAAACCCAAGACGCTTCTGGTCACCTGGCATTTGGATAAGGGGTGCTGATCCTGGGTATAACCAGTACACACTGCCAAGGGTCATGGGTGGGTTTAGGAATGAACTTCTCCCCTCTGCCCCTGCCACTCCTCCCTGTCCTCCCACTGTCCTTGCTGTTGCCCCAGGTCCATGGCAGGAACAGAGACAGGCTCGAGGGACTGGGGTGGACATGTGGGGTCTGCAATGCAGAGGGTCAGTAGCAGTGGTTAGACAGTGCCCAGACAGCCAGAGTCAGGGGGAGTCTGGAACTGGGGGCCTCCAGCTGAGGGAGTCATGGGGTGAGGCTGGCACCTCATGTGGCATCAGCAATCATGCCCAGCACCGGGCTTGTGGGGAGGAAGCGAGGCAATGGGGGCGGCAGAGCCCTGGAGCCCAGCTCTCAGCTGCAGACCCCCTTCATGGCCCCATGCTTGCATCAGGAGCTGAGCTCTTCTCTCTTACTTCCTGAGCCATTGGCAAAGGTCTGGATGTGCCTGGCACACAGAGAGGAAGTGCATTTCCTCTGGCCACTTTCTCGCAGGTGCCAACCCCGTGGACATCACCCGGCGCTTTGTGGAGGCCAGCCAGCTCCTGCACCTCAGTGCCAAGGAGGTGGCCTTCAACTGCCTGATGGGCACCGTGGGGAACGGTGGCTACCTCGTGGGGGAGATGGGGAAAGGTGGGTACAGAGGGCCCCCACGGAAGGCCTTTGGGGTGGAGCGTGCTGTCTGGAGGGCGGGGTGGTGGGGGGGGCAGCAGCAGGGATTCCCTGACACCTCTGGTGTGTGGCTGCCTGGGCCGGCCCCATGCAGAGCCTCCAGACCCTCTTCCGGGTGTTCCTTCGAGCTGTACTCTCAACCCCGCAGCAAAGAGCTGGTTGTGAAAACCACCCCCATCCACTGTCCGCCACAAAAATGCCACAGCGCTGTCCAGGTGCTGCAAGTGTCTCTGCTGACCCCGGGTGCCCGCTCAGCTGACCTCGCCCTTGGGGAGCAGCATCTGTCCCGGGGCACACTGCGGTCACCAGCCGGGGAGGACTGTGTGGACGGCAGGAGAGGGTAAACGAGCGCCCAGAAAGACAGCAGGACTTTGGAGCGTTGAGAAGGGGGGCAGCGCAGCTTGCACATTGTACACGGAAGTGAGCAGGGGCACAGGCCCTTAACAGAGTTTACAAGTATGCAGGGGATGATGTGAAACACGCGAGTGTGAAAGTGTGAAGAGGGCCCAGAGGAAGTGGTCTCGCAGCCAGGAGGCCGCGGCCCCGCAGTGTCTGTCACACCTCCTCCTTCCTGTTTTCACGCAGCGCCTGTGTGTGTGAGCGCGGGGGAACAAGAGTCTCCCTCTTAGCAGATGTCGAGTATGCGGCCGTAACATCAGCTGTCTCCATGCGTCAGGGCTCCAGCCTTACTCATCGTGTGACTGGCAGTCTGCACAGGGCCCAGCATCTCCCCTTGTACCCAGCTTGGCCCCAGCAACTACTGTGAACTCTCCTCATCCATGGGTTTGTTTTGGATTCCACACACATGAAATCATACAGTGCTCCTCTTGGGTGCCTGGTTTATTTCATTTAGCACAGTGTTCCCCAGGTCTATCCGTGTCTTCATAAATGACAGGATTTCCTTCTTTTTAAGGTCTAAATAGTATTCCACTGTAGCTATGGACCACATTTGCTTTATCCATCTGCCAACAGACGCCGAGGTTGGTTCAAAATCTTGGGTTGTGAACAGGGCTGCAGGGGGCCTGAGGTGTAGATGTCTCTCCTGCACACTGAGTTCCTCTCCTTTGGCTCTGTGTCCTGCAGTGGGTTGCTGGACCCAATGTAGTTCTGTCCTCAGACTCTTGGAGGACCCTACACGGCTCCCACACATCCCCATGACAGCGCAGCAGGGCTCCCTTTTCCTCACTTTCTGGCCGGCCAGCCTTTGTCCTGTTTCTGCTGAGAGCCGCTCTCCGGTGTGAGGCGCTGTCTCACTGTGCTCTGGATCCCTGCTTTCTGATGATTCGCAATGCTGAACATTTCCCTGGTACACCTGTTGACCATTTGTACGTCTTCTTTTGACAAATATCTGTTCAGGTTCTTGGCCCACCTTTTTTTTTTCTTTTTTTTTTTGTGGGCACCGGGGGTCGAACTCAGGACCTCGTGCGCCAGCAGGCTCCCGTGCCATTGAGCGATATCACCAGCCCTTTTCTCGTATGTGGGTACTGGGAGTCGAACTCAGGACCTCATGCTTGCTGGGCAGGCGCTTATGCCGCTGAGCTATCTCACCAGCCCTCTTGGCCCATTTTTTTTAATTTTTATTTATTTATTTTGGGTTTTTTTTGGGTTTTTTTTTTTGTTTTTTTTGAGACAGGGTCTGGCTGTGTAGCCCAGGCTGGCCTTGAACTCACTGTGTAGCCCTGGCTGCCCTTGAACTTGCCACGATCCTCCTGCCTTGGCCTCCCAAGTGCTGGAATTTACAGACATGTGCCACCATGCCCAACTCCCCATTTTTTAAGATCAGTTTTTCCTGGTAATGTTTTATATCTTTTTTTTTTTTTTTTTGTGGGTACTGGGGGTCGACCTCAGGACCTCGCACACCAGTAGGCGCCCGTGCCGCTGAGCGATATCACTGGCCCTCTTTTCGTATGTGGGTTGCGGGAGTCAAACTCGGGCCTTCGCACTTGCCAGGCAGGCGCTTACGCCGCTGAGCCATCTCACCAGCCCAATGTTTTATATCTTAAGATGGATAGGTACAAAAGCGTTTGTTTTGAATGCTTACAAATACCCACTGGTAGGAGGTTTTGTAGGGAAGCATTAAACATTATATCTCATAGCCATTCATCCTCACCTATAAAAGCAGCCCCCATAGCCTCTCTCTCTGCCCACCATCAGTACATTTGCCAGGCTCTCCTCCATGGTCACAGGTTAAATGCCCAATAATAAGCACATCCAGTGAAAAGAAACTGAATGATGAGATTAGGGACTTAGTAAGACCTCGTCTAGAAAAAAAGTGGGGGGTGCTGAGGATATTGCTCATTGCGAAGGTGCTGGGTTCAATCCCCACTAACAAAAACAAAGAGATAGATAGAAAGATAGCTAGCTAGCTAGCTAGACTAAAACAAAATCTCCAGAAAACAAACCACCTTGCCATATCTAACATAAGACCATGTTTCACTTTTGCAGTTTCTTTGCAGGTTCCTGTTCTTGCGCGTTTATCTAGAGCTTTACGTTTTGCAGTCTCCCTATCCCTCAGTTTCTTGTACATGACAGACTACAGCTGCTTCCAGCAGGCTCTGCACCTCATGGTGCTTCTCTCACTGTTGCCCCTTCCCTGCCTGATGCTCCTTGTAGCTGGGCTGGTACAGCGTGGCCTCTGGGCTTGCGCCTTGGTTATGGGATTGTTTCCTGGGAGGGATCATCGGGCGGAAGTTCTCAGTCTGTGTGTAGCTTTTCTTACTAAACGATGCTTTCTGTGCGGATTCTCCGCACCCTCGGAGCAGGTGGTTTCTGTTCCAGCATCACCAGCTCTGACCCTCATTAGCCTTTTCACTTTTGCTAAATTAGACAGCACTACGAGGCCTTCTGACTTCTCTACCCAGGTCCTGGCAAAGATGATCCTCCTTGTGTTTTATCATTCAGGGTGGAGTTGCTGGTGATGGTTGTCAGCTCTCTGTCACTGTGACAAATACTGAGATAAATCAGCTTCAAGAGAAGAGAGACTCATTTGGGCTTGGATCTCTTGGCTCTTGTTTCTGGGCCTGTGATGGGTAGAGCACCAAGGTGGGGGTCTGGGGAGCAGACAGAGAGCAGGGGGTGGGACCCAGACCTCCCAGGAGCACCGCAGGAGGAGGCAGCTTTAGGGGATGTTTGAGACCCAGTCTGGAACATCAGGCTTGGTCCACCTGACATTTTCCTCTGTGAATATGAGTGGTAATGAATGAATGAGTTACTGAACATTTCCCCTGCAACCAGGGATGTGACCACACTGGAGGAGGAATAGGGGCTGATTCGGTGGGGTTCATGTAAGTGTTGGGGTTTTCCACTAGCAATGACGTTGGGAAGTTTGAATTCTGTTTTGTTTTGTTTTGTTTCTGGAACTGAGGATCAAACCTAAGGCACTCTACTGAACTACATCCCCAGCCCCATTTATTTATCTGTTTATTTATTCAGAGATAAGGACTTGCTAAATTGCCCAGGCTAGGCTCAGCTGGAATTTTTCATCCTCCTGCCTCAGCCTCCTGAGTAGCTGGAATTACACAGGTGTGCGCCACCATGCTCAGCTCCAAATCTGAATCTTCAGTGGTTAGGTGTCGCACGGATGGCACAGCTCTGCGAGAGACTGGTATATTGTTGGAGGAGATCTACTTCTGTGGCTGATAGGGAGAAGGGATGACCCTTAACTTCCTCCTTACTGGCCCAAGGTTTATACTCGCAGCAGGTGCAGCCCTCAGATTGCTCTTAGAGTAATGTCGCTCTGTGTCTGCTCCTGCTCCCAGATCTGGTGCCACGTCACTCCTGAGAGATTGAGAGGCAGGGGCATCACTGTGGGGGGGACTCTAACGATGTCCCCTGGCACCCCTGCAGCCCACACTTAGAAAGTGTTCTGTTCTGGGACCTGGTTGCTTTGTAACAAAAGAACACTTTAGAATATCTGGCAAGTCCATACCATGGAAACAGGAAATCCATGTCATTTTGATTTTAATCCGTTGGAACTTTAAGATGAGAAGAAGCATTTCTGTCTCCCTCCCCAGAGGCCCCCATGGACATCTCGGCCATGGGCGTGAACTCACCCTATCAGCTGATCTACCAGTCTTCCACGGCCTGCTTGAGCTTCTCTCTGTCCACGGGGAAGGAAGTCAAGAAGAAAGCAGGTGACCGGGTCCCCAGCAGCTCTTCCAGCCCATGGTGGGAGGTGGAGTGGGGGTTGGGAGGGACAGAGACCCTTGAGGTGCCCACATCTGGGCTTTGGTAGGAAGACTGCGCAGCTGCCCTGGGGGGACACACAGCCGAGGTCAACAGTATCCTGTCCCCTGCACACTGGTCATCCGAAGGTGCCCCGTTTCCGATCCCCTCTCTGGCCACAGCCCACCCCATGTGTGGGGCACTATGCTCAGAGAGGGCTCTGTAGCCACACAGCAGGGTGCTGGAGTTCGTCTGGAGCTGTTTGGGCCCCACACTAAATCCCGCTGCTTGCGGAGCAGGATGCAGACATGGTGACTCGGTGACTCGCTGGCCTACTGGAGGGAGGGAGGGAGGGACGGGTGGTGGGCGAGTGTGGACAGGCAACAGCCATGGCCTCGTTGGGCTGTGTGACCCGGTGAGCCCTGCTGGTGCCCGCGACGCAGACATGGGAGCTGGGAGTGTGGTTTTACTCTGCCACCCGTGGTCGTGTGACTGCCCTCCTCTGCCGTTTCCCTTTCCTGGAAAGGTGGTTGGTCATGGGTGGGCAGAAACAACCTCAGATCTGAGCCCACTCTTGTTGTTGTCCCTGCCACTCCCTGTGGTCCCCTTACTCTGCCCCATCAGCCCTGATGTCCCCTTCACCATCACCAGAAAGAGCGGCCACCCAAGGACCCCCACCCCCGGGGCACGGATGACCTCCCCAGGGATTCTGCCAGGCCCTTTCCTGCCCCTAGGTGACCCAGATGGGGAATCCATTTTCCTGAAACTCCTCTGACCTCTTGCCTCCGACTGCAGGTAGATCAAAGGTGCTGGAAGACATGTTCAGCGCGTCGCCCCCCCTGCTCACCTCTTCCGACAATGCCACAGAATTCAGCGATCCCTGCCCTGAGGCCCGCGAGAAGCTGCAGGAGATGTGTCACCACATGTGAGCGCGGGTAGCAGGGTAGGACAGGCACTCCTGGGGAGCCCTGTGTGCCTGAAGGGCAGCTTAGACGAGCTGGGCCATGCCGGGCACATGGGCCTGGCACCTGGCAGCCCCAGGCCCTTCCCATCTGCAGAAGGGGCACAGGGCAGCCTGGGCAGTGAGGAGCTGTTTCCTGATCTGGCTGCTCTCGGCCCTGCGGCAGTTGCCTGGCTTGGGCACCTTTGTGTGGCGCCTGTGAGTCATGGCGCTGGGCCTAGCGTTCGTTTTGTAACATGACCTGCCAGCTGTTCTCCTACCAAAAGAAAAAATGCGCCTCTCAGAACAAATAAAGAGCATTGCCGTGGGTGATTCACGGTACTGATGATTTGTGGGTACACAAGGCCTCCCCAGGGATTCAGCATTTCTCCAAGGGCACAGACCACAAAGAGGGTACGAACCAATTCGCCTCTCACGCCCAAGTCTCACAGCCTCCGGGGCACTGGGAAGAACATGGGCAGGGGCAGCCGAGACAAGAGTCTTAATGGGATGTCCCCAAGCCGAGGTGGACGGGGAGGCGAGGACGCGTACTAGGGGAACAGGGACAGCCCGGGAGTGAGGCCAAGTGTAAGGGGGCACGCTGGTTTCCTTCCCTGCAGAGAAGCCGAGAAGGCCCTGTGGAAAGGGCGGAATGTCTTATACCCCATGATCCTGCGCAACTACAAGGCAAAGATCCCTACTCTGCCAGTGTTAGCTGCCAGAGGGGACGTGCAGGGCTTGGGTGCCCATGCCACGGGGGCACCGATACCTGCACCTGGCCCTCACCAGCTCTCCGTCCATCGGAGCCGGCACTTGCAGGACTGGAAGGCGTCCAGGAAGGCCACCAAGCTGCACTACGCCTTCTATGATGGCTCCTCCTTCGTGTAATATCCTTTCTCAGCGCCGCCTTCATGCCCGGGGCCACCTGGCTTCTTGGCCATCAGAGAGGCCTTCAGAGGCCTCAGTGGGGAGTTGTACAGCCTGGGTGTAGGAGTGGCAGATGAAACCCTAAATTTTGTTAAGGTCAGCAGGAATACGCCAACCCCAGCCCAGGTAAGAGCCTGATGGGGTCGCCGCCCTGCCTTCAGGGATGCAGGGGACCAGAGGCTGGAGACCTCTCCCTGTGGCTGGGAGGCAGCAGCCTCTGTGACTCTGTCCCTGTGGTCCCTGCCCTGTTGGTCTGTGCTGAGGTCTGCAGGGCCCAAGCTACGGGGTGTGTGAAGGCAGAAGGGGACACAGCCTTTCTCTGAGAAAGGACAGCTCTGCCTGGAGGGGTGCCCTGAGGCTGCTGCCCACTCCATTCTAGCCTGAGGCTGCCCACACCTGAAGGGCACCTGTGGTTCCAGAGCAAGGCCAGCACTGGGGTGTGGTCACTGCGGGCAGATGAGGGGGCTCTGACAGAGCCAGTGTCCACTCTAGGCTGCAGTGTCAACCTTGGGATGCCTCCAGGCCATCATTTCTAGGTTTTTTTGTGGAAATGGGGACCAAGAACCACCAGAGTGGTACAACCTGAGTGTTACACGGGAATTCGATGGCTATGCCTCCAGTGAGAGCGTGAGGCAGAGAAAAGGCAGGTGCAGCCTCACCGGGCTCTGGGGTCACCTGCCTTGGGAGGAGAGGGACCGAGGAGGACTGTCCCAGCCACTTCCACACAGGTCAGGCCCCAGGGCACATCTGGGCCCCCTTGCACTGAACAGGGAACTCAGAAATTAAGCGCGCTGTCAAAGAGGTCTCACTGTTTCTCTGTAAATGAATCCATTCATTACTCTCGCCCTCTAGGCCACAGCAGAACTATTGGTGGGTGCTGCGCTGGCAAGAGGGATTCCCCCTTCCCGCTTCTTCACTACCTTTAATGAGGTCACTTGCCTGAGATCCCCAGGTGTCGTCTGCTGACTTAGGAGGAGCTAGGCTGGACCCTTTGCTGTCTCCCTGTCCCGACTTCCAAGGTTCCTGGGGCAGGGCCACCCCAAGTCTTAGACCATTGCTGCCTCAACAAAGATCACATCTGGCACTGATGCTTTTCCTCTTCAGAGGTCAAAAGAGGCTGGGGCTCAGGGTTCCATTCTTGGTGACACCGCATGCTTCAGTGGGACCCAGTGACCATCAAAGGGAAATTCTGTGTCACTCTGCTCAAATGGCCAGCTGTGTGGTTTGCTGTGTGATCCCTCTGAAAATGCAAAATAATTTTGGAAGCACTTCGCCTGGTAGCATCTGTGGAGCGCTAGGCAAGCGGGCAGGTGGAAATGATCCACTATCCTTGGGGTGCACTGGCCACCCTCAGACCTTGGAGCCACCCACGGTCGTCAGTGAGGAATCATGCTGTGGTTTTGACTCGTGTTCACCTACTGATCGGTGATGCCGAGTACCTTTTGTGGGCTTTTCTTTGTTGATCTTTGCAGAAATGCGTGTTCAAGACCTGGGCTCATGTTTGGTGGAGTTGTCTGTCCTTTTTTAATGATCGTTAAGTGTTCCTCAGGTATTGTGAATACTATGCCCTTGTCAGACATGCGATCCAAAATCTTTCCCCTTTTTATGCATTGTCTTTTCACTCTCTTGACAACTTTCACTGGTGTACAAAAGTTGTTTTTAAGTAATTAACTTACTTTTGGCGTTGAGTATCAAACCCTGGGTCTCACACATGCAGAAGCATAAACTCTACAACTGACCTGTGCTCCCGGCTCCAAAAGTTTTTGATTTTGATGAAATCCAATCTTCATTTTTTTGTTGTTGTTGTTATTGTTGCTTATGCTTTTGGTTCAAATCTAAGAAACCATTGCCAAATCCAAGGTCATAAAGATTCGCTCCTGGGCCGGTGAGATGGCTCAGCGGCGTAAGCGCCTGCCTTGCAAGCGCGAGGGCCCGAGTTCGACTCCCGGAACCCACATACGAAAAAGGGGCCGGTGATATCGCTCAGTGGCACGGGTGCCTGTTGGCGCGCGAGGTCCTGAGGTCGTCCCCCTGGTACCCACAAAAAAAAAAAAAAAAAAAAAAAAGATTCGCTCCTATATTTTCTTCTAGTGGTTTAGAGTTACAGCTCTTAACCTTAGGACCTCAGGTGTATTGTGAGTTAGTTTTTCCATGTGATGTGAGACATGGTTCAGTTTCATTCTTTGGATGTGAATGGCCAGTTGATCCAGTTCTTCCCCACTGAGTGGGCTTTTTGGTCAAAATAAGCAGACTGCAGATGAGTCATATCCCACACTCAGTTGTAATCTGTCACTCTAGCCCGGGTCTGCCCTCGGGCCACACCCCACTGTCTTTATTATTGAAGGCTTGTAGTAAGTTTTCACATCAACAAGTGTGAGCCCTCCCAGCGTGCTGTTCCTTTCCAAGACTATTTTGGTTATTTGGTGTCCCTTGCAATTCCATATGAATTTTGAGGTCAGGTTTTCCATTTTTGCAGACAGGGCCAGTAATCATGCTAGGAATCCCTCTGATTCCACAGATCACTTTGATCATTAACAGAATTACGTTGTCTGACCTTGAACACAAACAGCCCACACTGGGAAACACTGAGTGAGCAATGGGGCAGGGACAAATGGAAGGGAAGGATGCCAGGTGCGATAGCGTCAAGAAGAATAAATTTCTTAGGGATGAAGCCCAAGGGAGTGCAAGATTTGCACACTGAAAACTAGAACTATCACTGAAGGAAACGAGGCCTGCACGAGGGGAAGCCACCTGGGTCCATGTGGCAACCGACTTTTGTATGTTGGCCTTGTGCCCTGTGACTTCGCTGCATTCGTCAGCTGTAGGCTTTTAGGGTGCATTCTTTAGGATTTTCTATATATTAGGCCACATCATCTGCAAACAGAAATATTTTTACTTTTCTCCCCAGTTGGAGACCTTTCATTTCTTTTTGTTGCCCAGTAAGGCCGTGGCCGGAATTTCTAGTACAACATTGAACAACGTGGCAAGATCAGGCCTCCTTACTCGTTCTTAATCTGAGAAGAAATTTTTTCAGTCTCTAACCACTGAATATGATGTTGGTTGTATTTTCTATCTGGCCTTTATTATTCTGAAGCAGTCTCCTCCTGTGCCGAATTTGTTGAGTTTTTCTTTTTTACCCCAAAAGAGTGTTGGACTTTTTCAAGTGCTTATTATTATTATTATTATTTTTTTAATGTGGGTACTGGGAGTCGAACTCAGGACCTCGTGCTTGCCGGGCAGGCGCTTATGCCGCTGAGCCATCTCACTGGCCCTCAAGTGCTTATTATTGATCAATTCAGATGATCATGTGTTCCCCTCTATTCTGTCACTATGGTGCATTGCACTGAGTGATTTTGTGGGTGAACCACCCGCATCCCTGGGTAAGCCTTGCTGGGTCATGGTGCATACTCCTTGAATATGCTGTTGAAGGTATGTGTGTGTGTGTGTCGGCAAGGAACACTGGTCTGAAGTTCTGTCATGTCTGTGCTGGGCTTGGTGTCAGGATAGCCCTGGGCTCAGAGACTGAGGGAGGAAGCGTTTGAATGAAATGCTCCTCTAAGTGTGGATGCTGGTGAGGAGGATTGGGGTGAATTCTCTTTTCCGTGCTTGGTGCGGCTCACCAGTGGAGCCAGCTTGTCACGGGCTCATCTTCGTCAGGCCTTTGTTTGTTTTGTTCTCTCTTTACTTGCTGTATATCTACTCAGATTTTTCTATTCCTTTTAAGTCATATTTGGTAGTTTTTGTGTTTCCAGGAATTTGTTTCCTCTAAGTCATGTAATTTTTTATATAGAATTATGCATGTTTTTCTCTTTATGATCTTCTGTATTTCTGTGAAGTTAGTAACACTGTCCCACCATTGTTTCTGATCTTGGGAATCTGAGTCCCCTTTTGCTTATTGATCCTGACTAAGAACCAACTTTCAGCTTTGTTAGTTCTATTTTTCTGTTCTTATTATTTTGTTTTTCTCCATTCTAGTCTTCCATATTTCCCTCCTCCTAGCTTTGCCGTAGCAGAACACACCTCCCCCCACAGCCAGTATACTTCAGTTTGTTAGTTGCCCGGGTAATAGTTCTGGTTATACTTCCTGTTACTTTTGTTTCTTAGAAAAGGCTGGTCACTGTGATGCATAGCTGGTCACTGTGATGCATATTGTAAGAACCAATCCCCAATGGACAAGGCATTCAGTCTCTGTACTTCCTGCTTGCTTATCCCACATAAGCCCTAGACCACCAGAGATCAGGGCCTGATATTTTAGGAATGATCCCCGACCAGTACCAGTCACTGTAAATAAGTCTGCTCCAAATCCTGGGTGTCATTTTGGTGTTTCTGTTTGCCGTAGCGTTGCTTTAGTTTATTCTTCTTTTCTAGATCCTTTAGGTTTATTATTGGATTACTGGAATCTTTGTTCCCTGTTAAGGTGGGTATTTCTAGATGTAAATTTCTCTCTGAGCACTGTCACCTTCTCTCATAAGTTTTGGTCTGTTCTGCTTTTGTTTTCATTCATCTGAAAGTATTTTCTAATTTCCCTTGTGACTTCTTCACCCATTGGTTGTTTAAGAATGTGCTGTTTAATTTCCAAAACTTGTGAATTTTACAAGTTTCCTTCCTTCTACTTTCATTCTATTTTGATCAACGAAGGTACTTTCTATGGTTTCAATCTTTTAAAAATGTATTGAGGTTTTGTGGCCTAATATGTTGTCTGTACTAATTGAGTAGTGTCTCCCCCAAGGCCATGTCTATTTGGTTATCTTTTTTTTTTTGGGTACTGGGAATCAAACTCAGAACCTCACAGTTGCCAGGTAGGCACTGCACCACTGAGCTAAATCCCTGGCCTTCCATGTCTATTTGGAATGCAGTCTGTGTAGATATGATTATTAAGATGCAGTTTTGTTGGACTAGAATGGCCCCACTGCATGACTAGTGCCCCTGCAAGAAGAGAAGAAAACAGACAACACAGAGGTAAAGGCATGTGGTGACTGAGGCAGAGACTGTAAGCCTAAGAATACCAAGGGTCACCTGGTAACCACTAGAAACCAGAAGGAGCAAGGAAGGATTCTTCACAAGAGCCTCCAATCCCACCGCCCTGCTGCCATCTTGATTTCAGAATTTTAGCCTCCACAACTGTGAGGAAATAAATGTTTGATGCTTTTTGAGCCACCAGGTCTGTGGTACTTTCTTATGGTCCCTCTAGGAAATGAGCACACCTGGGTATCACAATTGATAAACTAGTTTGAGTTGTTTTTAATTCATTGATAAACTGGTTTGAATTAATACCAGTTAACTTCAATAGTATATAAAGCTCTGCTCAAGAACGCCATGCACCCCCCTTTATTTTGCTGTATCAGAAATTACATCTTCAAATATACATTAATTGCCTATAAGTATTTATAATTATTGTTTTATGCATTTATTATTCCAATCATGTAGGGAAAAGCCAAATTATAAACTGAAAATACAAGAGTACTAGATTTTATATTTATTTACTGAGTTATCTTTAGCAATTCTTTTTCTTTTGGGTGGCTTTACACTACTATTTTTTGTCCTTCCATTCCAGCCTGAAGAATTTAGTGCAGGTCTGATAGGGATGAACTCCCCCTCTACTTTATCTGGACATGTGTTAATTTCTTCTTCATTTTTGAAAGATATTTTAAAATTGGAATGAACTTCTTGGTTTACAATCTTGTTTGTGTTTTTCCTTTAAGCTCTTTAAACATTTCATCTCACTGCCTCCTAGCCTCCATAGTTTTTGATGAGAAATTAGCCATTAATCTCACTGGACTCCCATGAATCTCATCTCTTCCCTCTTGCTTCTTCCAAAGTTGTTTTTGACAGTTGATTCTAATGTATCTCTTATCCTACTTGAAATTCATTGAGCTTCTTGAACATGTAGATTTATGCCTTTCACCATATTTGGGGAATTCTATTTATTTCTCTATCTCTTCCTTCTGGAATTCCCAATATGCATATGTTGGTATGCCTCATGGTCCACTATAAGTCCCTGAGGCTCTATTCTTCTTCTGTTTGTTTATCTATTTGTTTTTTCATCCTCAGCACCCCCTAGCATGCTTTTTATTTTTTGAGACACGGTCTTCCTAAGTTGCTAAACTGCCTAGGCTCATTTGAACTTGTGAGCCTCCTGTCTCAGCCCCCCAGAGAGCTGGTATTATAGGTGTTTTTTTTCACTCTTTATTCTTTCTGCTCCACACTCTGCATAATTTCACGGGTAATGTCTTTATACCAAGTTTTCCTCCTGTTGCTCTAATCTGATGCTGAACCTGTTTAGTGAAGTTTTCCTTTCAGTTATTGTATTATTCAGCTCCAGACTCATTACTAGACCACTTATTAAAATTTCTGTATGTTAATTCCTTTTTTTTCAGCTCGTAAGAAAGATTTAGGGGAGGGTAAAATCCAGTGCCAACCACTGAAATTCTTCTCTCCGGGGTACTTCTTCTAAAATTCCTACATACAGGACAGAGCTGCCAATACTATATCCTGCTCAGTCAGGACCCTGGCTTTCTTGCCCTGTATTAATCAACTTTTTCCTTGCTGACTCACACTACCTGACACCCACAATTTAAAGGAGGAGATGCTCACTTTGCCTCACAGTCTCAGAGGATTCAGCCCATGGTTGGCTGCTCCAAGGTAGAAACATCATGGCAGAAGGGCATAGTGGAGCAAAGATGCTTAGTTCTTGGCTGGCAGGAAGCAGAGCAGGGGAACAGCACCAGAGAGGAAGGAGTGCGGGACCAGATATAGACCCCAAGGTCACACCTCATGACCACCCAGACACACCCAGGAATGTGTTCCACCAATCCCTCAGGTAGATCCCCAAGCCAGTCAAGTTTAGACTCCACCTTAACTGTCATGAGGCCCCTTAACTAGGGAACAGAAAGAGAGGCATTGCTCACTCTCCTCATTGGCCAGAAGGGGAGGCAGCCTGGCAGCAGTAGAAATATCACTGGGCCCGGAGATCAGATCCCGTTCTACTCCTTCCTTATGGTGTGACATGGGCAGGTCATTTTCTATACCCTGAATTCCTCATAAATAGGGTGATAACTCATCCTGGTTTTCCTGGTACTTTCCTGGTTTTAGCACCAGAAATTTCTTGTCCCCAAAACCCACCAGATCCAGGGAAACCATGCTCATCTATGATATGGAGATAATACTACCTGCCACAGCTGTTGTGATGAGCAAAGAAGACTTGGGTAGTGGTTGGTTTCCACAGCAATTGAGTCATTACATATGCAAAGTGTGGACAGCCTCTTTGAAGATCGGGAATGGTGCACCACCGAGCAGCTGACACTCAGGCATAGACTTGCTTCTATGGGCACCAGAGAAATTCTGTTAGCTCTACTTGACCATTTCTGCCAGCTATCCCTCTGGAAACATTGCCATATGTCAGATCCCCACGTGCTGCAGAGGGAGAGCCATCACCTGCCTGTTTAATGACACACCTAACTACTCCTTCCTGGCCCTGTTCAATGCTGAAGGCCAGGGTTGTGTTCACTACAACCTAAAGACACAGTAAGTGGGTCAGGAGATGTCTACCCCCATTCAGCTCTCCCTTGGTATAGTGAGGGGACTGGAGTGGTGACTGAGTCCCTGGCTAAAGGAGGGTCCAGTATGTGCCCAGTGGTCTAGGTGAGGCAGGGGCAAGGGAGCATAGGTGCTTAGAGGCCAGCCCTTGCTGCTGAGTCCACGTCACAGCAGTGAGAAGGGCTGCTCTCAGGTCTTCCTTAGTGTGGTTCTCCAGGGTTCTAACGTCTTAACTGCTGGTCATATTCATGGGAGAACATTTTTATTTTCACTGTGCTAGGGATTAGGTCCAGGGCCTCATATGTGCTAGGCACACAGTCTACCACTGAGCCACATCCCCGGGCCCCCACAGAAGGATCCATTAGGGGAGAACAGTATCTGGTACCAGGAATGGGTGGCAGAGAGGCATTCTTGCCAGCTCCAGGTTGATTTTTTCTGGCTTCTCATCAGGAGCCATTCTTGGAAATGATTTATTCTCATATTATAGGTCTCCTAGTTCCCATTTGGGTGCTTGAATTCTCATGTGCTCAGGCTCCTGGGTTTGGCCTGATGCTGTCCTCTCCCTCAGACTGGCCCCTGTCCACAGACCCCCGTAGCCTCAGCAGATGCCAAGGGGCCACAGGCCATCCTAGGCGGGGGAAGCAGTGTGCCTGTAGGTCTCTGCATTCCTCCAGCCTGGAGCAGGTGCTCCCAGCCTGCATGGATGTGGGCTTCTGTCAGGGCCTGGCAGCAGCTCTTCCCACCATGTCTCCCAGCTGCCCCTATGTCTTGGTCTTGGATGAGGAAGGCGGAACCACCAACGACCACAAGGGCTATGTGGTCCACAAGTGGAGCTGGACGTCCAAGACGGAGACCTTGCTCTCCCTAGAATACAAGGTAGAGTACAGCACCACTGGGCCAGGGACTGCCTGAAAGACAGGGATCCTGCCTGCCAGGCATCCTGGATGCATTCTTGGGCCCAGTTGGTGGGCGGTGGCCAGGGTGGGTGGAAGTGCACTGTCTACCACATACAGCAACTGGTGGCTGCTATGTTGACCTGCTGTGGGAATGCCATTCCTATTTAATTTTTATTATCAATGCCATTATATTTTTATTGCACAAATACCCTTTATTTTATGAAGTAACAGTTATAGTGATTGATAGCTCTATTCTGAATACTGATGCATCAATAATAAGAGTCAGCAATTCTATGTTGATCTTGCCAGTTCTTGTTTTCATGATTTTACTGTTAACGAAATAAAAGATCTAGAAGTCAAGATGGCTGAGAGACCTAAAGTTTTTTCATCCATTTGGTTGTTCAGATAGCCATTCACCAAAGATTTATTAAATAATAATGCTGATTTTTTAAATATTAAGTATATTAATGGAGCTATTGAGTGTGCTCGCCACTCTGTTTAGGGCAGAGCTTCCCATCATTGGCACTACTGGAGTTGTGGGATGGATACTACTTTGTTAGAACCTCACTGTGGGATGTTTCGCAGGACTCTGCTAGGTGCCTGCCAGCAGTGACAACCAAACCCATCTCCAGACAGTGCCAAAATTAGCCTCTAAGGGGCAGAATTTCCCCATAGGGGACAGAAATATAAACAAGACCCCAGCAGGAGCTCAGAGGGCCAGAGAAGTAATGAAGCACAGGGCAGGCAAGGATGGGAGCTGGGGGAGACAGGGGCACACTTGTTGTGTTGGGATTCAGAGAAAGACCACAGAACACAAAATCCACCCAAGTTGGCCCGAGAGGGAGCCCCAAAGAGAGTGCTGTGGACAGAAGCATTGGGGGTATTGGTGTTTGCCTGCCTCTGCCCTTGGTGCATCCTCTTCACTGGCCACCAGGGTCTCATCCTTAAACCATGTCCTCTGGATCACATCTTGCTCAGATTTCCCTCCTTAATGATGCCCAGCTCGCAAACTGGGTAGTCATTAGCAGTCATCTCCACGATGAAGCAGTCTTGGCTGCTTGCACATCAGAATCACCTCTAGGACTTTGAACAAAATATGAACCCCAGGCACAGCCCTCAAGGGACTCTGACTCAGTTGTTCTGTCAAGAGTTTCAGATTTCTGCTGTTTCCCCAAGTATTTCTGATGGTGGCCAGGTCTGATGGCCTCAACCTAGGGATATACTGTGTGGTCTCAGTGTCCTGCGGCTGTGGGAAAGGTTTGTCTCTGAGAAGATCCCAATCAGTTGAAGGCAGGCACCATATGTCATGTGTGCGTATGGCCCAGCAGACAGAGAACTAGCGCAAGAGAGTGCGAAGTTGCATTCTTGTGCCGATGCTGACGGTCCTTGGTGGTCTCACCAGCTTCTCATCTGTCCGGCGGGTTGCCAGCCCTGCCCTTCTTCCTCATGGGAGATGAAGGGAACCTGACATCACTAAGGTGAGTCAGCAGAGTGTGCAGTTGCTGTTGCATTCCCTGGAGCTGATGTTAGTGAGCTGTGCGGTCAGGAGTGGCCTGGGAGAGAAGGTGCCCCTGGAGTTGTAACGGGAGTGAAGGAGAAGGGAGACTTACAGGCGGCATAGACAGCACCTGTAAAGGGTTGGTGCTGGACAAATTGAGCCATCTTTGAGTTCACAAGAGCTGCTTGTGAAGGGAAGACGGGGTGAAGGGTTAGGATGCATGGTGGGGTAAGAAGCACTGGGTGTCAGGCTAGGGCATTTTCATGCTGTCTTGGACCAGTTTGTTTTTACCCAGGTATTGACTGTTTCTGGTGTTTGCCATCCCCCCTGAAAACCCAAGTTCCCCTCTGGTACCATTTCTCTCCAACCTGAAGAACTTCCTGTGGTATTTCTTGAAGTGCAGATCTACAAGCAACACCTCTATTTTCCTTTATGTGAAAATTTCTTGATTAAAAGCTATTTTTGATGAATATGGAATTCTGGGTTGGCTTTTTTTTTTCTTTTATTATTTTAAAGCCGTCATTGCACTGTGGCTGTCCTTGATAGTTTACTATAAGAAGTCTGTCATTATTCAAATCACAGCATATTTTCTCTAGCTGCTTTTAAGATGTTCTTTTTTCTTGGGTTTTCTAAGTTTGATGACGCATCTAGGTGTGGTTTTCTTCATGCTTATTCTATTGAGGGTTTTCTGAGCATCTTGAATCAGTAAATTTATATAAATTAATATCACCAAATTTGGGAAATCTAAATCTCCTTTAGATAAAAATTGTATTCCTCCCTTCTTTCATTTGGAGACTCCAATTATATGTATTTTAGATCTTTTGATGTTGTTCCAAAGGTTCTTCAAGCTCTGTTTTGTAATTTCTCTTAACCTGCCTGTCTCCAACTTCACTGGTTTCCTTCTGTCCTCTCCATTCCACTATTATGTAATTCTTATGAAATTTTAAAATTTCAGTTATCAGTTCTAGAATTTCCATTTAGTCATTTTTACATTTTCTATGTCTCTGTTGAGAATTCACTATTTTATAATTCCTTACAAGTATATTTTCCTTTATCTCTTTGAATAAAGTTAAATTAGCTGGTTTAAAGTCCTTGTCGGACAGTGATGATACTGTGGTCACATCAGGCAGGGTTGGTCTCTGTTGCCTTGAGAATTGGTTGCTGTTCCCTGGCTCTGCACCTGCTGAGTAATTTTGGGATTGTAGGCAGACACTGTGACTGTTATATTATGGGATCTCCGAATTCTGATGCACTTCTCTGAAGGTATCCCTGTTGTTGTTGTTTTTGTAACAGGCAAAGAACTTGGTTAGACTTAACCACACGTCTTCTCATTGGCAGTGGGCAGCAGCTCAGGCAGTTTCTTTATTATCTGCCCTGCTCATGTGTGGTCCAGGAATCATCCAGAGATGTGGGTGGCTCAAATGCACTCAGGGCTCTCCTGACTGTCCACTGGGATTCTCTGCATGTGCCCACATAACTGTGGCTACCCCAGGCTGTGCCTGTGGGTTCTCCAGCCAGGCAGGTGGTGGATTTCAGCTGTGACTGTGGCCTACCTTCAAGCCAGAGCTGGGAATCTGAAACTCATCCCATGCTGCTTCTTTAAGTTTGGGCTTATCTGGGTCGAGAAGGCTGAAGGAGTAAATTCGTGTGAGGACCCCAGAGAAAGCACACAGAGGCAGGTACCAGTGACACAGCAGTAGCAGGCAGCTGAGCAGAGCAAGAGCTCAAAAGCAGCCTGCGTCTTTATTGGTTAACTCTCATACAGGATGTTTCAATGTTTGCATTCTTGTATAGTGCTATAACCAGCACACACGTGTTTACCTGTGCTATCATGGTTATATAGCTGTATCCCACTGTGTGTCTATGCTAGAGAGTGGGGTCATGTCCTCAGGTGTCCTTAGACACCCCTGAGCTTTAAAGCAGTCTGAGTGGTTCCCCACAGGGCTCCTGCTTTTGTCCACTCCTCAGAGCCTTTGGGTAGTTGCATTTTTTTCAGGTTTATAGTCCTCTGTGGGAGGGTCAGCCTGTTAGGAGCTGGTTCAGCTGTACCGGACATGGAACCAGCTGTAGTTTTCACTCTGCTGGTTGGAATGCTCAGCCCAGCCTCTGTGGAAGCCTGGCAGGAGAGGGGAGACCAGTGGGTGGTTATGGGCCAGACCTGACCTGATAAAAATATTGGCCACATTTTGAAAGGGCCATTTCAATGAAAGAACGCCATGGCATTCTGGCACAGGATGTAGGCATAGAAGAGAGCTGGAGGGAATTACAGATATCTCCATGATGGGGTGTGAAAGGAAGCAGAAACTTTCCCAGAGGGCCAATGACCGGTGTGGTTTCAGACATGCCTATTTGGTTCTGTTACTGTGACATGGGTCCTGACCTGGGCAAGAGATTTGGGGTGACAGATAGGATGTGACAGGTTTGCTAATGACCTCTGAAGGAGACAAGCTCTGCCTGGGGTTGTACAGCACCCACATTTGGCACACTGAGAGGACAAGGAGAAACCACACAGGCAGCATGAATGATAACAGCAGCACCATGCTGGCCCCATGCATGTTTATCCCGTGAAATGTGCTCAGTGCCCTCAGGGGCGGAGTCTGTTCCGGTCCCCACACCAGAGGAGCTAACAGACTTCCCTGTGATGCCTACTGGGTAGTGGCAGTGCCAGCACTCAAACCCTGCCTACTGTGCAGCCTGAGCTCTGAGCCACAGCTCCAGTCTGCACCTCTTAGCAGAACAGGGGAGGGCAGTGCTTCCTGGAAGTGAGACTGAGCAGCAAGATGGAAGATGTCACAGGCTCAACTTGTCGCTGTTCCACATCTGTGGGGTGGAGAGGGCACAAGTGCCCAGACTGCAGAGTAGGAGGAAGATGCAGACAGCAGCTGGGGAGTGGGAAGAAAGAGTTTGGGGGGCGGTGCCTGGGGCACCGAGGATCAGGGAGGTCAGCAGAGCAGGACTACACACTTGGGTGTGTGTGGGGACAAGCATGCTCCACTCACACACATGCTGCCCAGTGGCCCACACACCCTGATGGCACCAGCTCACACAGGGCAGGGCCTTCACAGCTCCAAAGCCACCTCCACCATCTCTACTGCATCTGAACATCATAGCCTTTCAACCATCTCATGGGGAAGGATTTGAGGTTCAGAGAAGCTACAGGGCTTAACAGGAGGCAGAACAGCACGGCCACAGGAGGCCACAGAGTATGCAGGGAGGACCCCTGCCCGCTCCAGGCTCCTGCTGAGACAGAAGCCTGTCCTCTTGGAGGGGGTGGGGAATGTAGCTTCTTGTCCCCTTTCCTGCCTATCTGGCTGTGCCGCAGGGCAAGAGTTGGTGACAGTTTGCTGGCTTTAGGGGAAGGGACTGAGCGTGTGGGCATCAGCCCTTTCTAGTTCCCTTTAGTACCTGTCCCCTACCCTCGGGAGGTGGCTTTCTGCTGCTCCCTGCCCGCCCTGTGCATTCCTGCCTGCTATGGGATAGGACTCACAGTGTGACCTTGTGAGGGGACAGAGGGTCAGCTTCCAGTCACACTGCCTGACCCTGTATCTCTCACTGATATCTCCAGGCTGGGATAAGAGGGAAGGAGGATTGGTCCCTTCTTCAGGTCACTCCCAGTACAGACAGAGATTCTTCTGCCTTCTGAGTGGCAGCTCAGTTCCAGCAGAGGAATGGGAAGAGCTTATCCCAGCCCCAGGCTGAGAGTGGTCTTGGGCTTGGGCTTTCAGCAGCTCAGGAGGGGTGGGTGGGACCCCAGGGCAAGGTCCCTAAGCATGATTTCTTCACCTGCAGGTGAATGAGCATCTGAAGCTCAAGGTGCTGGGGCAGGACTCCATCTTGGTCACCTTCACATCCCTGAATGAGACAGTGACGGTCACTGTGTCGGCCAGAAACTGTCCCCATGGGACGGCACAGGAAAAGCGGGTACGGCACAGTGGCCAATGACCAGTGCTCACCACTCCCACCCCAGGTCTTGCCACCTCTGCAGCCCCTCCCAGGCCCCGTGTCCCTCGCTGTGTCATTTGCTGCCTGACCTTAGTTCTGCCTCCCTGTCCTCTGGGGTCCTGCAGCGGGAGGTGGCAGAACCCTTGTGGGCTGCCTTTGAGCACAAAGAGAGAACAAGTCAGCACCTGGACTGAGAAACCTGGCACACACAGCTTCAGGATGGCTCACCAAGGCCCGAAAGGATCCCCCAGTCTCCCCACCCTCAGTGCTCCTCTGGGTTGGGTCTATTCTCAGAGCTTCTCTGCACTGGGGACAAGATGACCAGAGCTTTGAATCCTGGAGTCTCCAGCAGGGTGCCAGCATCCGCCTCCCGCACATAAGGCCCTGGGCTCCATCTTGAGCCCCACACCATAGGGAGGAAGGAGGTGGAGAAGGAGGAGAACCGAGATGTACCCTTGGCCAGACTAGAGTTCAAGACATCCTTGGGCAATGGGGGACGAGACCCACCCCAGGCAGCACCCAGGCCAGGATGAGGGGAAGCACTGTCCTGAGGGAGCCCCAGGTACAGAGGGATGTGGTGGGACAGGAAAGCCACCAGTACACCCCTCCCCTGTCCTGTGTGGCCAGGTTGGGTTCCCCTCCCTTGCTCAGCCCTCAGCTGCAACATCCTCCATCTGCTTCTTTGTACGACTCGGTCTCTTCACCAAGTTGGGGGCTCCCTGGGTTCCTCCCAACACCAGCCGCTGGGGGCAGCAAAGGATAGCTTAAGATGACACACGTCATCCCCCAGGTCCAGAAGGGACCGGTTCTGGGACCTCCTGCACATGCATGTACAAAATGACTCCAGGCTGGCTTTTAGTCTGCAGCCTCCTCCATATGCTTTAAATCATCTCAAGATGACTTAAAAACATCAGTGCAATGGAAATGCCGTATAAATCACCTGGGGCAGAAGGCAAGAATAAGATGTCTGTATGAGTTCAGTCCAGATGTGATTCTGCCTGCAGAAGTTTGATCTGTGGTGGCTTGGATCTGAGGATGCAGACCTGCTGGACAAAGGCCAACAGTGCTTTCCGGTGTTCCTGGATGGAGACTGGAAATCCAGTTCTTCCCTCCAATGGGTCTCCATGGATCCTACAGGAGCTGGTGCCAAGTCACCATCATGGAAGGAATTGGAGAAGGTGAAGAGGACACAGTTCCTATGCCTCAAGAGCCGAAGAGAAATGTCCCCAAGGGTGCTTCATGGGATGGCACAGGACCAGGGGCCACACCTCCCAGCTGGCCCAGGGCTGGTCCCACATAGTGCACAGAGGAATTGTGAACATACCCTTCCCCTCTCCAAAATGTCCCAGCCCGGATGATAAGTTGTAAGAGCTGAGCAGGAGGGTCCAGCTCTGGGATGTCTACCCCAGCCTGCCCTACTCTCGGGGAGCCTCAGGTTTGGCAGGGCCACGAGGACATTCGGCCACAACTGCACAGGGGCACGGGGCGCAGGAGAGGTACACATCAGGACATCAAAACAGACACAGGAGGAAATGCTGTGCACTCTGGGAGGAGAGCCTCACACCTGCTTTTCCAGTTGCTTTCTCCAGCACACTTGAGCCCCATGGATTCATTCACGGATCCTGGAGACATTCTTCTGCACTACAGCAGGCCAGGGTGGCTGCCAGGGAGTTAGAGATGAAGCTGTGCTCTCTCCAGGCCCTGATGGATGCTCTCAGTAAGGAAGGGCCAAAAGCTTCTACAGCATAATCCAGCCTGATCCTTGAGGTGTGGCAGTCAGAGGGTGTTATGGTTTGTGTCTGGATGTCCTCCCAAAGCCTCATGCAGTCATGGGGGACAGGCTTTTTTGGAGGTAGCTGAATCTAGAGTTTGTGGCTGATTCATAGTGCAGTGCTGGGATTAAGGGTGCTGGGATTAAGGCTGGGTGATTGCTGGATCAGTCCACCAATTGGATTGGCACTGCCCTAATCCCAGCAGTCTAGATAAGATAAAGGGGGCAGAAAGAAGCTTGTTTTCCCCTTTTGCTCTCGCTTGTTGCTTTTGCTGTCTTTTGCCACCATGAACTATTGCCCCTCTGCCATGTGCCACCCTGCCTTGGAGCCAGCCACTTATGGATTGGAACCTCTACAAACTGTGAGCTAAATAAACCTTTCCTTCCTTAACTTTGGGTGTCAGGTATTTTTTCTCAGCAATGAGAGAAAAGTAACTAAGACAGAGGGGCACTTGGGGGCTGTGGGCGTGAGGAGAGAAAGCATGCAGGAAGAGGTCTCCCAGGACATGTGATGCTGAGGGGTCAACCAATGCCACTTCCACAAAGGGAAAGATAACCACGGGCTGGAGCTGGGCTTAGTGGTAAGCACTTGCTGGGTGCACGTGAAGCCCTGGGTTCCATCCCCAGCACCAGGAAGAAAGGAAGGAAGAAAGGAAAGAGAGAGAGAGGGAGAAAGAGAGAACAGGTGGCTGCACTCATCCTGTCCACTGGCTCCATCTTCTCACTCTAAAGGTCACTGTCAAGGACACACTGTGAGGTCACACTTCTGCACTGCTTGAAAACCATTAGACGGTGGACAGGAAGCATGCGTTTCTTTTTTCTGTTCAAGGCAGTTGACAACAGGAAACTCCATCCTCATCAAATTGCCATCATGCTCTGCTCTCTGGCAATCTCTAGCTGGGGGGCTCTGAAGAGTGGGATGCAGCTGAGGACCAGGATGTGTGCCTTAGAGACCCCCGAGCTGTGGAGAGAAGTCACTCAGAGTCCCTGCCATCCCCTCCCGGCCGGGGGAAGACCCTTGGCTCTCCAGCCTGTGTGCCTCTCCTCAGGGCAGCCTCGGCCAGCTGGAACCCAAGTCCCGAGCTGTGCTGTCACCAGCAGGGCTGCTGAGCTTCGGACAGTGCCAGGTCCAGATCCAGACAGACAGACTCTGAGAAGACGCGGCCTCTTAAAGGCTCAGGGACAGGAGGGCACGGGACGTCCTTCTCATGGCCTATTTTCATTTCATGCTGAAATGATCATATTTTTATATCCTGTGCTAAATAAACATAGCATTAGAAGTAATTCCACCTTTCCAAAATGTTTCTCGTGTGGCTGCTAAACATTTACAAGGAGCTTATATTCTATTTCTATGCTACTGTGCTGGCATCCAGCGTGGGTGTCCACCAAGGGACATTTGCAAAGGCCTGGGGGCAGGAGGAGGCTGAGACATTGTTAAAATGGCACAGTAACTCAGAGCATAACTGCCTGAGGACGTTTAATGCAGGGATAAGCAGACCAGTATGTTAACACAGCCTTGGCAAATAGTGCCACATTAAGAGGGGGTCACAGCCTCTGGGTGAGACACAGGGTGTGTGCTATCACATGGACCAGGACCTCCACCTAGATGACCAGGACAAAGGACTCCATGCCACAGTGTCTTGTGGCAACAGTACTGCTGGATGCTTACCCTGACTGCCTGATTCAGCGTCCCCGGATATTTATACATGAGACCCTGAGGCTCCGACGATCAGCCCATCTTAGAGCCTGGAACCCTGAGAGTTGTCTTGAACCCATCCTGCCCCAGGAGCAGGGGCCTAGCCAGTTTCCCCATCCCTTTAGACATGTGGAAGCCACAGCCTCTCAAGTGCTGAGATTACAGGCGTGCACCTGCACAGCCAGCTGGGACAGCATTTCTTGTGCACTTTCTGCATGAACACAGAGACCAAGGGGGACTCAGCTTCCACTGCAAGCCTGCAGTCCAGCGGGGAGACTACTCTGTGACGTGCGGCTGTGTGGAGGGCATGCAGGGAGGGGGGTACAGCGCGTGCCCCTGTAGCCAGAGCGCATCCTGCCTGGTAGGCAGCAGCCCCTCACAGTCCACCTTGCTCCCAGGTGGCCCGCAGAATCAGCACCGATGAGAAGGTGTCCAAGATGAGCCGCGCCCTGGCCGAGATCAAGAAGCGGTTCCAGAAGACGGTGACTCAGTTTATGAACTCTGTGCTGCTGGCGGCAGGTGAGACCCAGAGGCTGGAGACCTAGCGATGGCCTCAGTGTCCCAGCTCTTCCCGCCCATATGTGCCTGGGCCCCCGGGGGTGGGTGCAGCAAGGCTCCCCACTGTGGATGGGGTCTCAGGCCCCACCCCACAGGGACTGAGGGGTGAACCTGACCAACTTTCATTTCCCAGCTCTTTCATGTCTGTCTCCGTGTGGCTGCCTTTCTGTGTCCCCCGCCCACACCTCTGTCACCTCTCAGTGTCATCTCCCATGTGCTTCTACATCCATGTGCAACTCCATCCCTCTCTGTGTGAGGAGAAGTTCATGGAAGGCAGCGTCCCCTCATCAGGCTGTCCCTGTCCCTCAGAGCACCTGTAGGCCTGGCAGTGCGGCCTCAAGACCCTTGCACATTGGTCGTGGCTCCGAGTCTTCCTCACAGCTGATGGGCTGGCAACAAGGGGATCCCTGTGCTGCCCCCATGGCCTCTCTGGGGAGCTGTCCTTGTCCATCCCTATCTCCACCCCTGGGAGCTGCCCTGACCTTCCCTAGCAGAAGGGGTGGCACCTCCTCTGGCCACAGCTCCCTGCACCACTCTGGTTACAAACCTCGATACCCAGCATCGGGCCCATTTTCTTCCTGCTGGAGCCCTGTCCTGGGCTGGCTCTGTCTGTCCAATGCCTCGCTCAATAGGAATGCAAAGGCCACAGCCTCAAGAACTGTTTGGTCTGGGAGGGAACTGGGGCAAGACAGAAATCAACACAGCACAGTGCAACAGAGAAATAAGATGATGTTGTGTCCTGGAGACAGGAACCAGTGTTCTCTGGCTGAGCTAGGACTTCCGGTGCAGCCAGCTACTTGCAGCTCCAGGGTAGACAGCAAGTAGAGGTGACACAGGGCGCCCACAGAGAGAGAGCTGAGGCCGGGTCTGGGAGAGCGTATGCCTTGAGCAGTGTCCTGTGTTAGCCAGCAGGCACAGAGCCACTCGGCTGTCCTAGTTGGGCCCTGGCTCAGCAGAGTGGTGAGAACAGGAGGGCCCTACAGTGACAGGAGGGACAATAGAGTCTTCTGTTCCAGGCCTCTTCACCATAGAGTATCCCACTATGCGGGAGGAGGACAAATTTGCCCAGGCCAGGCTGAGATCCAATGCCACAGCTGAGCGCGCCCCGAAGCTGAGCTTGCACCCAGGGGAACCCCTTCCCCGGTTCCAGTCGGGCTGGCTAGACACCGTGATGGAGGACTCTATGCCCGAGCAAGCTGTACCTGCGCCCAGCAGCCCCATCCGGAAGAAGTCGCCCAGAGTCCAGGCCAAAGCTACGGCTGCCTCCAGGTTGGCCTGATCCTTCACTCCCTCCATAGGGCAGGCCATGTGATGGGTGGCTGCGTGGACAGGACAGGGACCGGACAGCTTGAGCCCTGGGGTGGGGAAACAGGCACGAAAACACAAACAAATGAAATGATTTTAGACCGTGATCAATGCTGGGAAGAAAACACATCAGAGTCATGTGTCAGCACAGGAGCTGGCGGGGACCAGGTCAAACCCCGCTGCCTTTCCTTTTATGGACAAGCAAAGAATGGTTTTTACATTTGTAAGCACTTGGGAGGAAAAAGTCAGAAGAATATTTTATGATGCATGAAATGATAGGAAATTTACACCAGGCATGGTAGTGCATGCATGTAATCCCAGCCCTCAGGAGGCTGAGGCAGGATTGCCACGAGTTCAAGGCTAGCCTGGGCTATATAGTAAGACCCTGTCTAAGAAAACCTAAAAAAAAAAAAAAAAAAAAAAAAGAAAAGAAATGATAGGCAACTCAACTGTCAGTATCCATTAGTAAGCTTTATTGGACCATAGCCACGCCTGTCATTTGCACCCCCATATCTGCTTCCCAGGGCAATGGCAAAGGCCAATGTCCAGCAGTGGTGACAAAGACCATGTGACCTCCAGGGCCTGGAGTAGTCACCATCAGTGCTTCCTCTTTGGGAAATGCTGGCTGACCCCCAGGACAGAGGGATGGGCAGGGGGTGGTGTGGGCCACGGTCAGCAGAGGGGTCAGGGAAGCCGCTTCTGTGGTGACTTTATGTGCAGGGCAGGTGGGTGCAAAGCAGGTGGCCACAGACGGGTGCAAGAGAGTGCAGGGGTCTGAGGGCAGCAACCAGACATATGTGTTGAGACCTGTGATGTGGGCACAGCCTAAGGAGGGGCTGGAGTGGTGAGCAGTGACGCAGTACCACAGGAAGCCATTCCATAACTTGTTTGGTTTCAGTTTTTTGAGACAGGGTCTTGCTGTGTAGTTCAGGCTGGCTTTGCACTCACTATGTAGCCCAGGCTGGCCTAGAACTCAAGGTGACCCTTCTGCTTCAGCTTCCTGAGTGTTGGGATTATAGGCATGTGCCACCATGCCCAACTGTTCCATAACTTAATGGAAGTGACCTCAACTGATTTATCTTTTTGAAATTTAAAAAGCCTAAAAATATATTTTTATACTTTAACTTCTAAAAAACATAAAATGCACCCAGAAAAATGAACAAATCCTAGGTTACAGCTCTTTGAACATCACAAAGTGAACACAGAGCCACCGAATGTGGAATCAGGGGGTCACCAGCCCCTTGTGAGCCCCCTCTCCCACTCCACATGCTCTCCACCCTTCTCTCCCCAGACAAACATTTCTCACCCACAGTGCTCCTGGTTTTCAGTGGATCTGTTGGCTGTGTCCTCTTGGCCTGAGGCTGCTCTGCTCAGCATTGTGACTGTGGGGTTCCTCTGTGTTGCCCCTGCCACAGGTCATGTTCCTTCCGTAGCTATGGTGTCACTGCACCAGGAGTCAAGCTGCATTCTGAGCCAGAGAATATGGGCTGTTTCTGGTGCAGGCGATGAGAGCCCGAGCTGCTATTAGCGCATGCCCCTTTCCTGACTGGGGTGTGTAAGGTGTCACATGGCCATCATAGATCGTGTCCAGCCTCTGGTACAGACACTGTGGGGTATCAGCTTCTGCCCCTCCAGCATCACTCCACATCCTCTCCTGGGTCTGATATTGTCAACCATCCAATGACCACCATTCAGTAGGGTGAACTGTTTTCTTCATGATCAAATGTGGTTTCATTTGCATTTTCTTGATGATTGCAGGGGCTGAACGTGTCCTGACCTGCCTATTGACGATTTGGGACATTCTCTTATGTAAAGTGCCTGTTCAGTTCTCTGATCCATTTTTTTTCCTATTGGGTTCTTTATCTTTTCTTTATTTATTTATAGTAGTTCTTTATATATTGTGGACATAACATTTTTGTCAGTTATACGTGTTGAAAAATGGTCCCTTCAATCTTTCTCTGGTAATGGTGTCTACTGATAAACAGAAGTTAGTAAATTTAATGTCCAAGTTGAAATCTTTTTCTGTATAATTGAGATTTTATTTTTATCCCATTTAAGGACTTCCTCTAGTCAAATAGCATGATGAAATTCTCTAATGTCACTTTCTACTAACCTCAGTACTAACTTTCGTGTTTATATCCATCCTCCATTTAGAAATTATCTATGCATATGAGATAAACTATGAGCCCATTTTTTATTTTTTTCCTATATGTATAACTAATTGATCTGTCATTAACTACTAAAAAGTTTGTAATGGTCTCTCAGTTCTTCTTATAAACTAAGGAGCTATGTATGTATAAATCAAGGGTTATTTTCTGGACCATTTTGTTCCCTTTGATCCAATCTTTTACCAATATCAAACTGTCTTGATGATCACTTTATGATATACAGCACAGTAAGTATTCAAATTTTGAGAATTTAAAATTGTTTTTGTTATCAGCCCTTTAACTTTCCATGTAATTTTAGACTCAGCCTGTAAATATTTTTAAATGTCCTGGGATTTTGCTTGGCTGGTTAACATCATTGGAATAGGTTAATCCATGAACATGGTATATCTTGTCATTAAATCACTCTATCGTTTTTTGTAGTTTTCAGCATAGAGAGCTGGTATGTCTTTTGTTAGATTTTTTTCTAGGACACTTAATAGTTTTGTTGCTATTATAAATAATGTTTTTATTTTAATTTGAATTTTTGTTGCTGAATATAAAAAACTAACCGGTTTTACCTCAATTTAAATTAATTTTTTATTTATTTATAGTAAAATTGACTCTCTTTGATGTAAAAGTCTGAGTTTAGATGAGTGAATAGAGAGTTATCACCAATAGCATGGCCAAGATCACACCCTTCCTCCCTGCCCAAGAAAGAAATTCTGTTCCATAGCCCTTCCATAGCCCTCACTCCCATCCCTGACAAGTGCTGCTCTGCTCTCTGGAGCTGTCGTTTTGCATTTTCCATGATGTCCCATCAGTGGAATTATATGAAGCCCTTCGAATCTGCTTCTTCATATAGCACGATGTGCGCAGACCTGTCCCCATGTGTGCATGCCCCAACCTTCCCCTTCCGTTCATTGCTGAGTAGAATTCTGTTTGAGGGACCCCGATAGCACCCCCCCATCCAGAGATTCACTAGGACCCATGAGATTCAGCATGCCGCTCTCATGGATGAGGTTTGTGACAGTCAAGGACATACAATGTGTGGAATCAGCAAGGGGAAAACACAGCTCAAGTCTGGAGAAAACTAGAGGCGAAGGGTGCTAGCTGTGCAGCTTTCTCCAGCGTAGACATTGCAGTGGCCACATGTACTGTCTGCCCAGGAGCATCCTAAACACTCACCCCAGGGTGATCAGCTGAGGCTAGTCACCTACGCACTCTCTGCCCAGTAGTCATCGCGAGTCCAGATGACTGGAAGGAGGGCAGGGTGTGGCACACAGCACATTGCAGGCACAGTCTAGGCACAGAGAAGGTTCTGGCTCAAGTGCTTGGTTCCCAGGCATGAGCCATGGGCTGGCCTGGTCAGCAAGTCCCTCTAGAGACAGCAACCTCGGCCTTCTAATGTTGACTCTTCTGCCTGTTCCACACGTGAACGGGTAGGACTTCCTTTATCTGTTCAACAACTGCATGGCATTTGGATTCTTTTCATTTTTTGGTGATTATAAAGAAAGCTGCTATAAATATTCTCGAGCAGGTTTCCATCTGAACACATGTTATCCTTTCACTCGGGCAAGTGCTTAAGTGCCACATGGCCAGGTCACAGGGTAAAGGCCTGTGTCACAGCTCCTCAAGCAGCTGTGCCATCACATGTTCCTGCTGACCACATCTAAACGCTCCATTACTCTAGCTCTTGGTTTGCAGCTAGTATTGCCAGGTTGCTGTTTTAGGCCTGATGACAGATGAGCAATGACATCCCATTTTCATGTGAATTTACATTTCCCTACTAGCTAGTGATTTGGGGTATTTTCATGGCCTTATTTACCATTCTCATGTTTTTTGTGGTGACGTTGTTGTAGAACCCGGTACTGGACCAAGAGGAAGATGCTTTGCACCAAAGAGTTGGAAGGCAACTTTTTATTAATGCCAGTGGGCTGGTGGGAACTAGGTCTCAAATCACCAGCCCTGAGTTAACACAGAGTACAGTTTAAATAGGTTTTGCAAGGAGCAAGTACAAAGCTGATAATAGTAAATTCTATGATTGGTTACACAGGTTAAATCACAGGTTGTCAGGCAGATTCTAGTTAGAGGGGGTTGTTTATAAAAAGGCAGATAAGATGGGGGCTGAGCGGGTGGGCGAAACTAAGTGTGTGCTTGACTGGGCTAGTGTGTCCTGGGTGGAATGTTCCTAAAATGGGTAAGCAAAGACAAAATATATTGATTGTTAGGTGGGAGAATGCAGTTTGAATAGCTGGATGTAGTCAGGCTGACCTGAGTCAGGATGTTTAAGAAGAAAACAGCAGCTGCAGTACGTAATGGGCCTGAGCTTCAAGGACAACTAGCCTCTGTGTCCTAGCCATGTGGGGGCAGCTGGGTGCAGTCAATCAAGGCTAACAGGGTGGGCTGAGCCAGCATGTCCCATCTCAACAGAGCATACTGTTAAGCTGTTAGTTTAATGTGTTAAATTTTTCTAATGTTTTCCTTTTGCAACATCTCAGTCAAGCCTTGAATGCATTTTATAATTGGGTCATTTCCTTGTCATGTTTCAAGATGTTATCCTGGTTGTAAGCCCTCCATCAGACCTGTCACTTGAAACATATTCTCCCGGGGCCTGCCTTAACTTCTCATCCTCTGAACAGAGCATTTGCAGGGCACTCTTTATTTCCACGAAAATCAGTTTATAATTTTTTCCCTTTTCTGGTTTGTATTTTGGTGTCATATTGCTTCTCCTGTGGGGACATTTGACTTTTGTTTGGAGACTTTGATATCACCACTAGAGAAGGCGGAGCTTGCCCACTAGAGACCAGAGACCACAAACCAGGCCCACAGCAGATAATCCACAGCCCACACTTCGGGAATGTGGGGCTGAGAAGCTTTGGCTGCACCTGTGTCCTGAGGATTTTATCCTGTTTTCTTCTAAAATGTTTATAAATTGTTTTACATTAAATCTGGAATGCATTCTGAGATAATTTTTGTAGAAGGTACACTGTGCAGGTTGAAGAGTCTTGCATGTGGATACACAGCTGTTTCAGCAACATTGTAAGCAAATATTCTGTCCTCCATCCAATCATCTTTGCACCTCTGTTAAAACACGGACAAGTGCTATTTATGTGGATCTCTTTTGGACTCACTGATCTAGGGGTTGACCCAGGCCTGCCTTCCTGGAATACACTCCACTTGCTTATACAGTATTGGTCTTTTTCTGTTCTGCCAGAATCAGTTTGTTAATGTTTTGTTGAGGATTTTGCATTTGTACTTCTGAGGGTTATTGGCCTATGGTTTTCCTTTTCTTGTAATGTTTTTGTCTGGCTTGTTAGAAAGTGTTGGCTTAATAAGATGAATTGAAAGGTTTTGTCTTAAATTCTGGCTTTTTCTCCTTAAACGTCTGGTAGGATTCACCTAGGAAACCATCTCTCACACCTACAGTTTCTTTTGTGGGAAAGCTTTTAAAACAAACTAATAACTACTAAGTATAGGCCTGTTCAGGTTATTCCTTTCTTTTTGAATGAATTCTAGTAGCTGATGTCTTTAGAAGGACTGGCTTATTTCATCTAAGTCATTGAATTTATATGCACAGCATTGTTTAAAATTTTCCCTTATTGCCTTTTTATCCTTCATTTGTTTTTTGTGTGTTTGTTTTGCCTTAAGACCTTTTTAATGTCTGTAGGATCTTTAGTGGTATCCCCACTTTTATTTCTGAAGTAATTATTTCTTTTTTATCTTGGTCACTGGCTACTTTTATCAATTTCATGGATATTTTCAAAGAATCAGCTTGTGGTTTCATCAATTTTTCTCTTTGCTTTTCTGTTTTTAAGGTTATTGATTTATGTTCTTTATTTTTATTTCCTTTCTGTTTATTTTGTATTTACTTTGCTCTTTTACTGGTTTTGCATTGTAAGCTTAGGTTATTGATTTCAAACCGTGTATTCTAATAATAAGTATTCTACACATTTCTCTCTAAATATTATTTTACTTGCCTCCCCAAAATTTTGATATGTTGGATTTTCAGTTTTATTCAGTTTTGACTATCATCTAACTTTTTGTGATTTCATCTTTGACCTATGGATTATTTAGAAGTTTTGTGGTTAAATTTCACATATTGGGATTTTCCTAAGTCATTGATTTTTTTTAAATTTCTGGTATAGTCCCAGACCATATTTTGTATGCTATCATGTCTTTTAAATTTGTTTTTTTGTTTTTGGTACTGGAAATCGAACTCAGGGCCTTGCACTTGCCAGGCAGGCACTGTACCACTGAGCTATATCCCCAGCTAATGTTTGTTTTATGACCTTAGAATATGGCCTATCTTGGTGAATCTACACGTGCACTTGGTTAGATCTTTTGCTTTTAAGATAGGTGTAAGACACTCCAGTAATCCCAGTTCTGGGAGGCTGAGGCAGGAAGATTGCAAATTTGGGCCCAGCCTGGGCAACTTAGTGACTTAGTGAGACCTGATAGCTCAGTGCTGAAAAAGTTTTTAAGAAGAATGTTAAAGGCACCAATGATTATTGCAGACTTTCCTACTTTTCCCTTACTTCTATCAGTTTTCGCTTCATACATTTAGGGAACTCTGGTGTTGCATGCATATGTCTATAATTGTTGTGTTTCAAATGGAGCAACTCCCCTCAATATACCATGTCCTCGTTTGTCTCCAGTATAGCTTTCCATTAAGAACTGTCACCATCTGATACTGGCTGCCACTCCTGCTTTCTGTTGCCCATCGCTTGCTTGGAACGTTTGTTCCCAGCCCTTCACTTTCAAGTTCATCGTGTGCTCAAGTCTAAAATGTGCCTCTTATGGAAAGTGTGCTGGAGCGTAGTGGTGCCCACCTATGTGACAATCCAGTCTGTGTTACTTCTTCCTTTCTTTTTCTCTCTGTGCTGGAATTCAAACCCAGGGCCTTGCACTTACAAGGCAAGTGCTCCCCCACTGAGCTGCACTCTTAGCCCTGTTTTTCATAAATACCAGCCTGGTTCGATAGTATACAGGATTCTGTCCCAGCCTGGGCTACATACTAAGACCCTGTCTCAAAACACGAGAACAAACAAACAAAATATTATGCACAAATCTCTGTGCCTATGTACTTCTAACTTTATGTTGTTATTGTCACAGATAAAATCCGTATTTGTTGGGATATTTGTTGTATACATACCCATTAACTTATACAGTGGTGCCTTGGTTCACGAACTTAATTTGTTTGACAATTTTGAGAAAGACAGCCACATTTGTGCTTGTGCTGGAAAGATGGCCATGGTCGAGTTTGTCACCCGATGCAGAGTTTGCAAACAAAAACAAAATTTTGCCAGATGCTTCTGTTTGTGAACCAAATTGTTTGCAAACAAAAGTGTTCATGAACCAAGGTACCACTATATTTGCAACTATCATCTCATGCATTTTATTTATCCATTTATTGATTTATTATGGTGCTGGGGATGGAACCCAGAGCCTCACCATGCTAGGCAAGTACTATACCACTGAGTCGCACCCCAGTCCCACACATTTCTTTTAGGTAATATAGGGAATATCTTAGTTACTTTCCTTGTTGCTGAGACAGAATACTCAACACTCAAAGTTTTTGCGGGGGTGCTGGGGATCAAACCCAGGGCCTTGTGCATGCAAGTCAAGATCTCTACTGCTGAGCCACATCCCCAGCCCTCAATACCCAAAGTTAAAGGAGGGAAGGTTTATTTTGGCTCACAATTTGTAGAGGTTTCAGTCCATAGGCAGCTGGCTCCAAGGCAGGGTGCTGTGGTAGAGGAGCATTGCAGACGAGAAACAGTTCGTGATAGGCAGAAGGCAGCAAAGCAGTGAAGTAGCAAGGGGCAAGCAAGTGAAAACAGCAGCCCTTTTTCTGTCCCTTATATTCTATCCAGGCTACATGCCCTTAGACTGGGTAACACTTACACCAAGGGTGGGCCTTCCCATTTTCCACACCCACAACTATGTCAAACCAATCAACAGACTAATTTAGTAATCACATACCCTTGATACCAGCATCACACACTTAATCCCAGCATCACACACTCTAGATCCAGCCACCTCTGAAAAGCCCCACCTATGATTGCATGAGGCTTTGGGGGACATCTAGATATAAGCTGTAACAGGGAGAAAACAGAGGAGTTATAAATTAGAAATCTAAGAAAACTGTCTTTTTGTTTGCTTATGTAGTTACTTTACCATGTTCTTTCTGTATGTATGTAGGTAGCTTTCACCATGCAGCATGTTTCCTTTTCAGCCTGGACTCTTCAGCATTCCCTGTGGGATATCTCTTATGACAACCCCTTAGATTTTGTCTCTCTGACAGTATGTCTATCTTCCCTTCATCTTTGAAGGAGAGTTGTGTTTACTGTATAATTTGTTGATGGGATTTTAAAGGTTTCTTTCAGTAGTTAAACATGTCACCCTGTTGCCTTCTGGCCTGATTTTGAGGAAGAAGGGGGCTGTCAGTCTTACTGAGTATGCCACATTGTGATGAGCTGCTGCTTGCCTGTGGCTTTCAGATTCTTTTTGTCTTCTGATGATTTTATTATAAGGCATACAATGCAGATCTCTGAATTTATCTTACTTGGAGTTTGTCAAGCTTCTGGGATATGTGGATACTCATCTTTCATCAAACTCAGAGAATCTCAGGGAGTCATTGCTTCGGGTGTCTCATGGTTTGTGGATTTTGCCTTATCCCTTTTTCTTATGCTCCTCAGCCTAGATAATCCTGAGTCCCTTCCACCAAGCCTGCTGATTCTGCCTTCTGCCCCCTATTGGATTGGTCATTTTAGTTATTGTACTTTTCAACTCTAGACTTTCTGGTTGCTCACTTTTTATCTCTATTGATATTCCCTACTTGATGAGACATTTTCTCCTTGTTTCCTTTTGTTCTTTTTCCTTGATTTTCTTGGAGCACATTTGAGACTGTTAAAGTCTTTCCAGTGAGTTCAGCACCCAGCTTTCCTCAGGGAAAGCTCCTGTTAATCTCATTTCCCATGAGTTTCCTGTTTCTTTGCATGACTCATAATTTTTTCTTCAAAACTAAACATGTAAAATATTATAGTAACTCTGGATGTCAGATTCTCTCTCTGTAGGGCTTGTTGTCCTGCTTATTGTAGATTATAGTTGTTTAATGGCTTTTCCAAGCAATTTTATAAAGTTTAATGTTTTTTTTTTTCTTCTTCTTTTTGGACAGGGTCTTGCTCTGTAGTCCAGGCTGGCCTTGAACTTGTGATCCTCCTGTCTCAGCCTCAGAGTGCTGGGATTATAGACATGTCCACCATGTCTGGCTTGTAAAGACTGCCTTTAAAGACTGTTCTTTGTCATATGCAGTGACTGGAATATCTGGAAGTTGATTTAGTGAGGAATTAATGATCGGACAAGAAATTGCCTAGAGCTAACAGGGGAAACTGCCCATGTCTGCACCTTGGCAGTGTGCGGGGCAGTCGTTAGGCCAACTGAACAGCTGTGTGCCAGCCTCTGCCCAGAGGTCAGCCAGAGGCAGAAGCTAGTGTCCACACCTGGTATTTAGATCCCTCAGCACACAGGAGCCTTGCAGAGCCTTTGCCCCGTGCTCCTCCTTCCTCAGCCCCTTCATCATTAGGAATTTGATCTGGTTGTGGCCCATCTGTTTTCCTGGGCACCAAGAGGCTGTGTCTGGGATCTGTGCTTTATGTGCTTCCAACAACTGCTTCCCGGGGCTGCTGTGCCCTGGGAAGTTTCAAAGGCAAGAAGAAGGAAACCAGGCCCCAAGCTGGCCTCTTGGGGACGCCAGATGGGTCAGCCACACTGCCATTCCTTGAGGCAAGGATCCACAGTGCCTCTGGGGACAGCAAGTGGGGCCTGACTGCAGCTGTCATTCCATGGAGGCCCAGGGCTGTGGAGGGAGGAAGCTGAAATGCCATGGTGTTCTCTCACCCAATCTTGCACTGTTTCTCTCAAGCATTCCCCTGATTGTCTAAGGCTGGCATTAGAGTCCCAGCACCAATAAAGAACAGTCCAGGGCATCTGAGATGAATACACATTTCTCAGATGAAGAAATACAAACAGCAAATAAATGTATGAAAAAATGTTCAGCATCACTGGTCATTCAAGAGAGGCAAATTAAAACAACACTGAGATTCCATCTCACCCCAGAAAGAACGGCTATTATCAAGAAATCAACCAATAATAAATACTGGCAAGGCTGTGTGGAAAAAGGAACTCTTCACTGTTGGTGGGAGTGTAGACTGGTGCAACCACTGTAGAAACTATTGTGGAGATTCCTCAAAAAACTAGGATTGAAGGTCCCATTTGACCCAGCTATTTCCCTTCTGGGTATCTTCCTAGAAGAATTAAAAACATCATACCACAGCGATATGTGTGCACCCATGTTTATAGCAGTACAATTTGTAATAGCTAGATCTTGGAAACAACCCAAATGCCCATCAACTGAGGAATGGATAAAAAAGATGTGGTCTTTTTATACAATGGAGTTCTACTCAGCCATAAAGAAGGAAAAATTCAAGACTTTTATAGGTAAATGGATGCAACTTAAGACCATACTCATAAGTGAAATAAACCAGACTCACATGTGTAAACATCATATTGTCTCCCTAGTATGAGAAGCTGAAAGAGTAAATAAGATCCAAAATGTACAATAGATATTGTAAAATGGGAAGAAAATGTTCAAAAGGAAAGAGAAACTCAGATGGGGGAAAGGAGAAAAGAAAGAAGGGAAAAGCAAAAAAAAAAAGTGTGTATATATATATATATATATATATATATATATATATATATAAGATAGTTAAGATAGTTATACTAATTTCTCTTAGTTCATTGAACAGAAAGGTTTGTGCTAATATTGTTTGGACAATTAAATGCCTATATCTTATACTCTGAGTAACTAAAGATAACCATATGCAATGTATTAACCATTTTTACTCTCCTATTATCTTGTTTTGAAATTTTGTTTTATTTTTTTTCTCTTTTAAAATAAAAAAAACAGCCCAGGGACCAGTGGGGGAGCCAGCCTCAGACCCCTTAGGAGGCACCTAGGAATGGGATGGCAGGGAGGGTGGAGCAGTGGGCGACAGGGTCTGTCCCTGCCTGAGGAGGGAGAAAGGAGGCTCTGAAGGGGGCAGGTGAGTGGGTAGCATGTTAGCCCCTTTTGCATCTAGGGAAACTGAGGCTGGGGAGGTGAGGACCCACCCCCATGGCTGGTGCCCAGTCAACCGCACTCCTCCTGCAGGGGGAAGAACGCTGAAGCACGCAGCCCCTCGCGGTGGGCAGCCATGCCCTCTGACTGCCCGCTGGTGCTGCGCAAGCTGGTGCGCAGGGAGGACTCACGCCTGGGCTGCAGGTGCACAATGAAGGTGCCGCTGGTGTCCGACCTGGAGCTGGAGCGCTTCCTATCGGCACCCCGTGACCCTGGACAGGTGCTGGTGTTTGGCATCCTCGCAAGCCGGACCCCGATGGGCACTGCACAGCTGCGGTGGCTGCTGGACACGCTGTACAGCCAGGGGCAGCAGGGCCGCTCCTCACCCTGCATCCAGGTGGGTGTGGACCAGGGCAGGCAGGGCCAGGGGTACTGCACAGATGAGGGGGCCCCATTCTCGGGTCCCTGAGCCCCAGGGCCTTTGCTCGTCCTCCTCTGCTGTCTATAATACCTCCCCGTCTTCTCCCGACTCCTCCTGTCCCTGAATGAGTGTCACTGCTTCCAGCCCTCAGGACAAAGCTAGGTGCTGCTCTGCTCATCCAGAGCGATGCACAGTTTGAGCTTTTTATGTGAGTAGCCATCAAGAGCAGAGACCACGTTCAGGGCTCAGAAAGCATCTGTGACCATTGCCAGCAGGATGTGCTGTGTGCCGCAGCTCAACATGTACCACCGTGTGCCTGGGGGACGGGAAGAGGGGATGCATGTCCATGCAGGTGGACAGGGAGCAGGGCAGCTCGAGGTTCCGGTCACTGCAGGTGAAGTCAGGCCACACAATTGGGGCACATGGATTCCCTCCTCTCCCACCTCCTTGCCCCTGTAGAGTCACTCCTGACGCAGCCTCGCCACCCTCAGCCTCACCACTCTCAGCCTCGCCACTCTTAGATTCACCCTCACTGGAGCCAAGGCTCCATCTGGGCACGTAAGCAGGTGTCCATGGGTGATTTCCTTTACGCAGTGCCTTCCCTCACGCCTGCTGGGACCTAGCACCTTTGCCTTGCTGCAGGGTTCTGAGTGTGAGCCCTTGGGTGGGGTCTTCATACCCACCCTCAGGGTGGGGCTCAGCCATTGCTTCAGTTTAGTTCAGCGAGTGTTTCTCAGGAACCTGTGCTGTGGCCATCCCTGTAGACTGACCCATTCATTTGATGACAGTCCCCAGAGAGCAGGGTAGGGCAGTTAGGGCAGGGCTGGGCAGTTAGGGCAGAGCAGGGCAGAGCATTCAGGGCGGGGCCTGGAGGGTCTAGGGGCAGGGTGGACCTGGGGACACACACAGGATGGGCCACCTTCACGTCATGGGGCAGGAGCGTCACATCCCACAGCCCTGGGCCTGGCTCATAGTGACCCTGTGGCAGTCATCTCATGGTGGCCTCTTTTCAAAGAGGGCTCTGTGGGGAGACCAGGGTGCACATGGTGGTGTGGCATCACCACCCCGCCTCTCTCGGCAGTGCCAGCATGACCCATACCGCCTGCTGCAGTATGACCTGGACAGCCCCCTGCAGTGCCACCCGCCCCTGCTGGTGACCAAGTTTGCTGTGGTGCCGGGAATGATCCTGGTGAGCCGGGGGGCAGGGACCATGGGTGGGAGGGGCAGAGACCAGCTTGGCCGAGGTCCCCCAACTTCCCACGTGGCCCCTCACTGGACTTGAAGGAGCCAAAGTCTCTGCATCTGTTTCTAAATCACTTCATGCTGAACTTGGAAAGTCACAACACCCACAATCACCCAGAGTCATGCACACGTCCCGCAGTGACATTCCAGGCCCTGCCAGGTCCACGCCACGCTGGCGTTGTGCTTTCCGGCCTTGCGGTCTTTCGATGACACACTGCAGGTCCTGCCTTTTTTTTTTTTTTTTTTTTTTTTTTTGTGGGTACCGGGGGGTCGACCTCAGGACCTCGCGCACCAGCAGGCGCCCGTGCCACTGAGCGATATCACCGGCCCCTTTTTTTTCGTATGTGGGTTCCGGGAGTCGAACTCAGGCCCTTGCGCTTGCCGGGCAGGCGCTTAAGCCGCTGAGCCATCTCACCGGCCCCAGGTCCTGCCTTTTTAATTAAAACAACACGGGCATTCCCCATGTCTTAAGGTGTGTGATACCAGATTTTTAACCCCAGACAGGAGTCTGTCGTTTTATCTCTATCCATGCTGCTTTAGTTGAGCATTTAATGTTTTCTTCCTTCCTTCTTTCCTTCCTTTCCTGCTCTACTTTTCTTTCTTTTTTCTTCCTTTCCTCTCTTCTCCTTCCTGTTTCCTTCCTCCGTGACACACAATGCTGCAGTGAACACCCCTGCCCAGAAATCTTTGCGCAGGGTCTCCATGGTAGGGAACGGCACACAGAAGGAGGGGTATTTTACTGTGAGCCCTGTGTTAGGGCCCTGTCTGTGGGATGGGCTGAATCCTGCCTGGTGGGTTGGAAGTGGAAGCCCAGACAGTGTCTCGGGTGAGCAGAGCCCTCTGAGCAGGGACTGCCCAGGTGGGCTGGTGTGGCATGGCATTGGTGCAGTTTGGCCCAGTGGAGGACACACTGGGCAGCTGCACTCCCTCTGTCCCAGGTGCCTGGGCCATGCTCAGTCATGCTTCCTGGGCAATGGGGATGGCAGCCCCAGACACCACCGGCTTGCACCCCACAGCCCCGGGAGGCCAGCAGCCCCATCCTCTGGTGAGGCTCAGTGCTCCTGTCCAGTCCCCAAGCTGCACTGGGCCCTCATTGCACCGTCCATCTGTCTGCCAGCAGATGTTCGCTGGGGGGAAGCTGCTCTTCGGAGGCTGTGCTCTGAATGGGTATGGCTTCAGCAAGCAGAATCTACTGAAACAGATCTTCCAGGCAAGGCAAGATTGCAAGATGGGCTACTTCCTGCCAGACAACTACAAATTCAGGTAAGGGTGGAGTGGGGGAGCCCATGGGGCCCCAGGAGAGGGGCAGGAGGGACCAGAGAGGAGAGGAGGGCTCTGTTTCTTTGGGACACAAGTTTGCGGCAGGAACTGTCTTGGGGACAGAGAGTCCCAGATGGTGTGCACAGGGCTGGTCTCTACTGGGGACATTGTGGAGCCAGGACATGGGCAGAGGAGCCCCGGCTGCACATCCTTCTCCCCACTGCTCTGTGCCCTGAGCTCCTGGTCCCTGCAGACACCGTGGTCCTCAGTTCGTGGAGAGGTCAGGCGCCTGCAGAGGAAGTGAGGCCAGGTCCCCCGAGCACCTCCTGGCCAGCTGCAGACGGGGTCATCTCAGCTCTAGAAGAGCTGTGTCCAGGATAAGCTGGCTGCCTTAGGGGAGACCATAGGTTTTAGACACTCGGCAGGGCAGTGTCCTGGGAAATGGCCCAGCGAGGGGTCCTGAAATGAGGGCCAGGGCCTGCCCCCTGCATTGTCTGGGTGGCCCTGCACTGCCTCTGAATCCTCTGTCTGCTCAGCCTCAGGATGTGGTCCCCTCCCCCAGTGTGCAGCATCACACTGTGTAGATGGCACAGCAAGCCGCCACGCATGTGGCAGCTATCGGCACACAGGTCTGGGTGCCTGTGAGGTGGTCTACAGCACTGTGTCCTACACGCCATTCCCGCACAGCCCTGTGATTTTCTGTCCCAGCCACTCTCGCTCCAGGGAGCTGAGTTGGGGTCTGTCAGGCTGCAGGACCCCCCAGAGGAGTGTGGGGCTCACACAGTGACCCCACACAGTGGAGCGCTGACTGAATGGACCCAGCATCATGAGACTCGGCCCAGTCGGAACTTGGGTAGTACCAGCCCCTCTCAATGGCGTCCTGAGATGTCGCTGGCTGTGTGTTCACAATTGGGTCATTACTAAATGAGTCGAGGTCCCTCAACTTGAAAGGACTTGACGTTAGCTTACAGTAGTTCTCGGGTAACTTCAGAGAAGAGTAGATCACACACCAGAGAGACGCACACTCCGGCAGGGCATGGGTTCTTGAGAGGGAAAGGATGGGTCCCTGAAACTGCACCCAGCAGCACCCAGATTCTGGAGGAGCCTCTGGGCGATGGCCTGTGGGCCCCATGGCCAGGAGGGGTCTCTCCCAGGAAATGATGCTCTCAGGGCTCCGGTACTGACCAGGAAACAGCACAGCCACAGCCAGCGGGGGGCGGGGTGTATCCCCCAAGCCTGCTTGATCACTTGCTCGGTGGCCTCTCTGAGGGCCTGAGCTTCCTCCCAACCCAGTGGCCAAGTTCCATGGGGCAAGCACAAGGGTCTTGCCTGCTGGGACATAGCCACTGGCAAATGAGCTGCCAGCCTTTCAGGTCCATGAGACCTGCATTCCAGGGCCAGAGAGCACCCAGGCCATAGACAGCTGGTGCGGGCACCCCAGTGGCATGGCTTAAACAGCAACTGCTCTGTCCCAGGTGCCAGCTGCTGGAGGCTGGGACGAGGTATGGGCAGCTCCTGCCATGCATCTCCCACTTTCCATCCCTGGTCATCCCTTGGTTGGTGGCATATGGCTCCAGGGCTCCCTCGGCATCATGCTGTGACAGGACATGGTCACATGGGATGGGACTGCCCTACTCTAGGGTGACCTTGTCTCCACCAAGGATATCTGGAGGACTCAGGTCATCAGGTAGGGTGCTGAGGACTAGGACTCCAACCTGAGAACTAGCCCACGTGGCCATGCTTGGTGACATCACGCCCCCCATGCCTGTACCCCATGACCCATGTGAATTTCCTGAGCACAGCACAGCAAGCAGGTGGAAAGGCAAACAGGAGAGCACACAAGCAGCCTGAACACCCAGCGGGCCCTGTGCCCTGTCTCCCGAGGACCCAGGACACAGTTGAGCAGCACTGAGCAAGCCTGGCCTCCTTCACCCGCTCAGCACTGTCCTCCATTTCCCCACAGCGTCCAAGTCCCCACCCCAACCCTGGAGGATTCTGCCAAGGCAGCTGTATCCGGAGACCTGGAAGGCAACTTCTCCTCAGCTGCCCTGGGGGACAGGGTGGAAAAGGATGCCTTTCCCCAGGATGAGAAGTAGGTGCCCACCCTGGCCTGGGACAGCAGGACAGGCAGGGCTCAGGCAGGGTCCACAGAAGTCACCTTGAGGCTGTGGCCTTGGGCCACTCCTCCCCCAGGCATGAGTCAGTCCCTGGTGTCCACCGTTCTACTGAAACAGTGTCCAGGCTGTCCCTGGAGCTGTGGGGGTGCTCTGGGTGGTGTAGACTGGGCCCTTTGCAGATGCTGGAGAAAACCCCACAGCCCTGGCCCTCGGTCTGAGGGGTGCAGGTCTCCACCCCCAGGAAGCTCACCAGCCCAATACTCCCTTAACGTGGGGGAACAGGGAGACGGTCACACACTCTGCAAACTGCACATCTCAGGAGGACAGAAAAGTGAAAGAGCAGCAGGCAAAAAGGTCAAAGGTGCCCCAGGACCCCAGTGAGGCCACATCTGGAGGACCCCACCCAGGGAGAGCCCACATCCCACACCCAGTTCCCCAAACCTGCCTCTCTTGGCTTCGGTGCTTAGGTTGCAGGAGCCCAACATGGACCTGAATCTCAATAGAGCCAGGAGGGGCAGCAAGAGGGGGGCAGCCTGGAAGAAGCAGGCTGCGAAGAAGTGACCCCAGCCTGGTGGCCGATGTCTGCCATCCCCAGAGTCCCTTTAATAAACGAGATGCCTCCAGCACCTCGTGAGGCCTGACGGGCTGTGTCCCATGGCCCTGTTCTGGGCAGGTCCTTGGAAACTGGCCCCCAACCCAGGACTCCTGAGTGGCCAGTTATGGGGGCCAGGGATTCTACACCACAGGAAACGTGGGTGGAGTTCAAGGGCTAGTGGGACTGAGCAATGTCCCCCACCCTCTTAGGAAATAGTGGGGTCAAGTTCCAGCCAAATGGAGATGGGGAGAGAGGGAAAAGAGAGGAGAGAGGGAGAGAGAGACTTTTAATGCGGGTGTTCGGAGGTGAGAACCAAACCTCCGTACACTCAGAAACGCTTTCTGAATGACGCCAGCAGAGCACTGGATGCGACCTGCTGCGTTCCTGCACTCTGTGCCTGGTACTGGGCCTGGTGTCTGTCAGGTCCTGTGGTCTGGTTCCTGTCCCCTGCACCCCATGGCCAGAGGACAATGCCAGTCCCCCTTTTGGCAGGACCTAGCCTGGGGGATGTGGAGCCTCCGCTTGCCCCACACTTGGGGTGCACAGAGGGCTGCAGGGGAGCAGGGACCCCACGGGCAATGCCTGCAGGTGCCCTGGGCCCCTCGTACATGGTTCCTGTGCAGGGGAGGGGAGGAGAGGAGGGGCTGTGCTGGATCAGCAGGAGAGAGTGAGAAGCAGAGTCCTAGGTCTTCCCTCCCGCTCTGCTGTCCTCCTCCTCTGGGCACAAGGACTCGACACTTTCCCAGGCAGATGTGCGGCCAGCTCAGGGATGAGACCACCAGGTACCCGTGCTGCCACTGCCCAACCCATGCCCACCCATGTGGGCACCAAGAACCTATCACGGCATGGGCCCAGGTGCCTTTCACTGCCCAGATCGCAGCCACAGCAAACTGACATCTGGTGTCTGCTCTGTGCCCCCAGCAGCCCTTCCCCTTCCCTGAGACTAGGGCTGGGGGGCTTCCTGGAGGAGGCAGACGGGTCTCACGGGGCCTCGCTGGTGCTGGTGGTGCCCATGGGAGCCAAGTGGTTCTGAGGCCCCTTCCCAGGTCCTCTGCCTGCGGGGCAAAATGGGCAGTCAGGCACCACAGGAAGGGTGCTCAGCCTCCAGGAAGCAGAGCAGCATCTCCCCATGTCACTCAGGTGGGACAGGGACGGCCACCCACAAATGGGCTTGGTGTCAAACGCAATGAAAAGGAAGAGGACACCAGGGGTCAGAGCACCTGGTCCCTCGAGTGTGAAAGGAGCTGGAAGGCCCTATCAACGCAGGTGGCACCAGGTGGGTCCCTGTGCCAAGGCCACACATCCCCCGCTCTGTCATCCTTTCTTCAGAGGTGTGCAGGCCACCTGGCAGAAGGCAAGGACAATGCTCTGTCCCCAGCAACTCTGGACCCCATGGCCTTTAGGAAAGGCCTGCTACAAACATGTGGAAACACCAGACAGCACCAGGCACCCCCCTTTCATTGTGCATCAACCTCTGGGGAAGTGGGGAACCTCGGAGCTGAAGGCCGGGTGTTATGGTGTCTCATGCGGTCATGGGGGGGAGCAGGCTTTTTGAAGGCAGCTGAATCTAGAGTTTGTGAATGATTCATGGTCTAATGCTGGGATTAAGGGTGTGAATGCTACATCCACCCTAGGGTGGGTAGTCTGCATATGGTATAAGGAACAGAAAGAGGCCTGCTCTCCCCTCCTCTCTTGTGGCTTTTGGTATCTTCCACCACCGTGAACCGTTGCCCCTCTGCCACGTGCCACTGTGCCTTGGAGCCAGCCAATTATGGACTGAAACCTCTACAAACTGTGAGAAAAATAAACCTTTCCTCCCTTAACTTTGGGTGTCAGGTATTTTGTCTCAGCAATGAAAGAAAATTAACCTGTGTAAAATATAAGGGACAGAAAGAGGATTAGTGTTCTCTCACCTGCCTGAGTGCCATGGACTGTTTCTCCTCTGCGATGACCCTATGCCATGCCACCCTCCCTTGGAGCCAGCCGACTACGCACTGAAACCTTTACAAACTGTGAGCTAAATAAACCTTTCCCTCTTTAACCTTGGGTGTCGGGTATTTTGTCTCAGCAACAAGAAAAGTAACTAAGACGATGCACATTGCTTAAAGTTGCCAGTCCCAGAGCAGAGATCCCACACGGACCTCGTGCATGAATCTCACCAAAGCAGCATCCCCAACAGCCACGGAATGAGGGTCAGTGTCCCTGACGTGTGGATGGGCAGATGCGGTATGCAGGTGAGAGCTCAGTGTCCAGGGCCCGAGGAAAGAAGTGAGGTTCTGATCATCACGCAGCATGGTGAGCCCGAAAATAAACAGCAACACAGGCATGACAGACACAGATGGCCCGTGCCATTTGCAGGAAGTGTCCCAATGGCAGATGCAGGGAGAAAATGGGGCGACTGTGCCCAGGTGTGGGGTTTCTTCCAGCCAGGATGAAAGTGTCCTGAAGTTACAGAGAGGGGAGGCTGGGCTGGTCTGTGAACCTACTAAAGGTAGTTTAATTTTACTTTGTGTGTGTGTGTGTGTGTGTGTGTGTGTGTGTGTGTGGGTACCGGTGGTCGACCTCAGGACCTCGTGCACCAGCAGGCGCCCGTGCCGCTGAGCGATATCACCGGCCCTTTTTTTGTATGTGGGTTCCGGGAGTCAAACTCAGTACCTCGCGCTTGCCAGGCAGGCGCTTATGCCGCTGAGCCATCTCACTGGCCCTAATTTTACATTTTAAACAGGCAAGCAGTATGGTACATGAATTATATCTAAAGATGTTAAAATGTGGATGAAGTGGGAGTTCTTCAATTGAAAAAAAAGAAATCTGTTGTCTACTGGAGATATTCAAATAAAGACACGCAAGTGTTGAAAATAAAGAGGTAGAAAAATAGCCCAGGTAGATATGAGCCTAAAAAGATGGATATGACCAAAACCAGTTCCTTTAAATAGATTGATAAACTTGACCTCTGAAAAGACACACAGCAGCTTGAAGAAAGAAAATAAGAAAGCTTTCTGGGAAGGGCTGGGGGTGTGGTCCGTGAGAGGCCTAGGGTCCATCCCAAAAATCCAACAAAGTCTCCAGAGAAAAGGAAGTTGTGTTAGGGACAGTCATTCCCCAGTAAGTGTGAGGGGCCGGTGAGATGGCTCAGTGGCATAAGCGCCTGCCTGGCAAGCGCGAGGGCCCAAGTTCGACTCCCGGAACCCACATACAAAAAAAGGGCCAGTGATATCGCTCAGTGGCACGGGCGCCTGCTGGCGCACGAGGTCCTGAGGTCGACACCCCGGTACCCACAAAAAAAAAAAAAAAAAAAAAAACCAGTAAGTGTGAGGACCTAGGCGCATTGGGGCCAGGTCATGGTGTGTTCTCGTCATGGTGTCCCTCTTCCCGAGCCTGGGTCCAGTGCCACCTCTGTACATTCTTTGGCCACCACGCATCTAATGCCTGCTAGGGCTGTGTGGGCAGAGCTGGGCCCAGCCTGGGAAAGCTGACTGAGCCTGGAGCTGCGTGCCGTCCACGGCAAGGAGTCCGCTGCAAACAGTGTCCAGGAGGACAGGAGGCCCCGGGTGCAGAGCCACTGTCAGTCCAGGTCCTTGGCCCCTCCCCAGCCCACGCTGTTGGTGAGGGGCTCAGGCCTGCGAGCAGAAAGCCCAGTTCCGACACAGTATTGATGGGACCTCAAGATGGCGGATGAGTAAGAAGCAGGCAGCGAAACTCTCTCTAAAAGTTACCATTGGAACACGGGAATATAGCGACCCGGAAAGCGCAGGAGGGGGGGAGATGCCTCCCCGAAACCAAGAAAAGTTCTGAAGCGCAATCTGGGACCCCCGGCACCAGTGACGGGTGACTTCCAACAAAGAAGAAGGAAAGAAGGAGCAGACCGCACGCGCGCACCTTCTACTATCCCGGGAGTTGCAGCGCCACGGAGGCTCAATTCTACGGACCCACGGTGGCAGCTGGCGCCCAGGGAGCCCCCACGGAGGATCCTGAGACAGCGGCGGGGCAGGGGAGCGGCGGAGAACGGTGCTGACCGGCGGTGAGTGTCTCTCAGCCGCAGCTGCCCCGCGCCGGAGAGCGACCGGCCGGGCACCATTGTGGGGGGTGTGGCGAAACTCAGAGTGGCACGAAAGAAAAACAGCGCTGGACACTCGTGCTCCGGACAGGGCAGCACAGGGCCTCTCAAGCCCACGAAAGTGTGCTGAGGTCAGCAGGCGAACGAGACTGAACTCTCAGCCACACCTGTCCCGCGCCAGAGAGCGACTGGCCCGGCGCCATTGTGGGGGGCGTGGCGAAAAACCAGAGCGGCGGGAACCAGTGCAGGGAACCCACGCTCCGGACAGCGCGCTGAGCCTCTCAGGCCCAGGGATCGTGAAAGGGCGCTGAGAGCGGAGGCGAGCTAGACTGGTCTCTGCCTGAAAGTACGCGCCTCTGCTCACCACCCGCCAGAGGGCGCTCCTGGCTTACTGGGACGGACCTGCACAGAACAGGACTCTGTCACAAGGTACCTGCCTACAACAGAGTCAACACCTGGAACTGATTCTTTTTATTTTTTTTATTTTTTATTTTTTTTTTCTCACTGATTTGTTTTTTGTTCTGGCGAAGGGTTTTTTGTTTTTGTTTTGTTTTGTTTTGTTTTTTGGTGGGGTTTTATTTTTGATCTGTCTGTTTTATTGTTTTTATCTTCGTTTTTGTTTCTGTATGTGTATTTGCTCTTTCCTTCATTATTCTCTCTGGTTTTTTATATGAGTGTAAACAGCGCCTCTAACTTCTTTGTGATTGTGGTTGTGATCTGTTCTTCCTTTTATCCCTTCCTTCTCTTTTTACCACCTGTCCTCTGCACCAGTGTCCCAATTTTAGTGGGATCCCTCTTGGTCCTCTAAGCTTACATCTAATTCCTTCCTCTTCTCCCAATACTCTATTTCCTCCTTAACTCATTTTAAATTTAAACTCCTCAAGGAAAAATTGACATACATAGGACTTGTATACTGCATATAATTTTTCTGGTGTGTTTTAGATTTTGTTATATAACCGCAACTCTATACAGCTAAAAGTGGTAAATAACTGGTTAGCTCAGTCTGTCATTTTTTAGGCTGTGTTTGATGCTTTAGTTAACATTATAGCCAAATGTGAAATAATTGTTCTAAACATCTTTCCTTCCTGATATTTCATGATTGAGATTGACTAAGGGACACAGAAAATACAGTGGCACAGTACCAAAGAATCAAGGACTGGGCCAAACAGGTAGCAACTTCGCATACCCAACGAATTGAAGAGGTAGGATCTGGCAGAAAGCTCAAAACCTAAAAGCAAGCTCCACTTGGAAGATACTGCAGAGAAGTAGTCATCTTCTAAAGATCTTAAACACTAGCAATAAAGTAACCTACTATAGGTAATTTGCAAACATCACCCCAGGAATTAAAGAAAGAAAAAATGAGACGACACTTAAACAAGATGCAACCCCACACATCCAATTCACCAAAGGCAAACCTAGGGAGCAACGAGGTGGGACAGTCCGAAAGCCACCCACCTGGCCTATCTGAAGTGGTAACAACAAAGCAACTGAATGAGGTTCTGGAAAAAATTAAAACAGAAATAATCTCACAGATAACTGCAGAGATAATGTCTACAATGAAGACCATGCTTAAGGACACTATAGCTGATACAGACAAAAAAATAGATGAACTTAAGAAAACTATAGAAACCATGAATGCTCAGCATAGGAAAGAAATGGAATCCATAAGGCAGATTCAAGCAGATATCCAAGAGATAAAAAATTCCATTGAAAGTATTTGTAGCAGAATAAGCCAATGCGAGGACAGGATCTCAGATATAGAAGACAGGCTTGCAATTAGTGATCATGAAATGGAAAAATTCTTAAAAATAGCAAGGGACCATGAAAAATCAATTCAGCAGCTGCTAGATGACTCAAAGATAAACAACTTAAGAATAATTGGAATAAATGAAAAAGCAGGAGATAGCATCAATGACATTAAAACCTTGTTCAAAGACATAATCAGGGAGAACTTTCCTGGAAGAGAAAAGGAATTTGACACCCCTATAAGTGAAGCTTTTAGAACACCAACTAGACATGATCAAAAAAAAACTTCAGCCAGACATATTATAGTCAAGATCCCAGAAATTCAACAGAAGGGCAGAATCTTAAAAGCTGTTAGGGAGAAGAGACAAATCACCTATGAAGGAAAACCCATCAGAATCACAGCTGACTTTTCAGCACAAACCCTCAATTCAAGAAGAGCTTGGAATGATGTATTGCAACCTCTAAAGGAAAATAATTTTCAGCCCAGATTGATGTACCCTGCAAAACTATCTTTCAAAATTGATGGAGAAATAAAATACTTTCATGACAAAGAACATCTGAGAAAATTTATGACCACCAAACCAGCACTCCAAAACGTTCTGAAGGACATTCTAGAAAGAGATAGGAATCCCAACAGAAGGAATCCACCAGGCAGGGCAAATAATTAAATAGCCGGAAAGCGGAAAAACAAAGAGTGGGAACCAACAACAGGAAAATATCATGACAAGTCAATACATATCAGTTTTAACCATCAATGTTAACGGTCTCAATTCACCAATCAAAAGGCACAGACTGGCGAAATGGATCAAGAAGCAAGATCCAACAATATGCTGTATACAAGAAACACATTTAATTCAGAAAGAAATTCATAGACTGAAAGTCAAAGGATGGAAAACAATACTCCATGCCACAGGAACCCAGAAAAAAGCAGGGGTAGCTATTCTTTTTGCAGACAAAGTGAACTTCAAGCCAAGAAGGATTCAGAGAGATAAAGACGGTCATTACATCCTTGTAAAGGGAACAATCCAAGAGGAAGAGATAACGATCATAAATATATATGCGTCAAATACCAATGCACCCAGCTATATAAAACAAGTACTAAAGGACATGAAAAATCAAATAAGCACTAATACAATTATATTGGGAGATCTCAATACTCCACTGCCACAAAAAGATAGATCAACTGGACAGAAAATCAATAATGAAATAGTAGAACTGAACCAAACTTTTGAACAAATGGACTTAGTAGATGTCTACAGAGTGTTCCATCCCACAACATCAGAATACACATTTTTCTCAGCTGCACATGGGACGTTCTCCAAAATAGACCACATACTAGCTCATAAAACCTGCTTAAGTAAATGCAAAGGAATTGAAATTATCCCATGCATATTATCAGACCATAGTGCAATGAAATTGGAAATCAATGGCAAAAGATCCCACAAAAACTCCCTAAACACATGGAAATTAAACAGCATCCTCCTGAACAACCAATGGGTCACAGATGAAATTAAAGAAGAAATTAGTCACTTTCTACAACTGAATGATAATGACAGTACAACATACCGGAACTTATGGGATACAATGAAAGCAGTCCTAAGAGGGAAATTTATAGCATTAAATACTTATATCAGGAAAATAGAGCAAGCGCAAATAAACAACTTAAGGGTGAACCTCGAGCTTCTAGAAAAAGAAGAGCAGGTTAAGTCAAAAGCCCGTACAAGGGAGGAAATTATAAAGATCAGAGCAGAAATTAACGTATTGGAGAATAAAAAAACAATACAAAGAATCAATGAAGCAAAAAGTTGGTTCTTTGAAAGAATAAATAAGATTGACAAACCCTTATCCAACCTTATTAAAAAAAGAAAAGAAAAGACTCAAATCCATGCAATTGAAAATGAAAAGGGTGATATCACGACTGACCCTACAGAAATCCAGAAGATCATCTATACCTATTTTGAAAATTTATATTCTACTAAGATGGAAAATGCAGAAGAAATGGACAGATTCCTAGATTCGTATGAATTACCAAAGCTAAATCAAGAAGATTTAAAAATCCTAAATAAACCAATATCAACCAATGAAATTGAAGATGTAATTAAAAACCTCCCAACAAGGAAAAGCCCAGGCCCTGATGGATTCACTGCCGAATTCTACAAGAAATTTAGAGAAGACCTAACGCCCCTACTTCTCAAACTTTTCAATGAAATTGAAAGGGAAGCAATACTCCCAAATTCATTCCTGGAAGCAAGCATTACCCTGATACCAAAACCAGAGAAGGACCCAACTAAGAAAGAGAACTACAGGCCAATCTCCCTAATGAACATAGATGCAAAAATCCTTAATAAGATACTGGCAAACAGAATCCAACAAATCATCAAGAAGATTATACACCATGACCAAGTTGGATTCATCCCAGGGATGCAGGGATGGTTCAACATACGTAAATCAATAAATGTAATACAGCATATTAACAGAACCAAAGACAAAAATCACATGATCATCTCAATAGATGCAGAAAAAGCTTTTGACAAAGTCCAGCACCTTTTCATGATAAAAACCCTACAGAAAATTGGAATAGAGGGTCTTTATCTCAATCTGGTAAAAGCTATCTATGACAAACCAACAGCCAATATTATACTAAATGGCCAAAAACTGAAAGCCTTCCCTCTAAAATCAGGAACAAGACAAGGATGTCCACTGTCCCCACTCTTATTCAACATAGTTCTGGAAACTTTAGCCAGAGCGATTAGACAAGAGAAAGAAATAAAAGGAATAATGATTGGAAAGGAAGAAGTTAAATTATCATTATTTGCAGATGACATGATACTCTACACAGAAGACCCCAAAAACTCCACTAAAAAACTGCTAGATTTAATAAGCAAATTCAGTAGTGTAGCTGGATACAAAGTCAATACTCAAAAGTCAATAGCCTTCCTGTACACAAATAACAAACTTACTGAAAGAGAAATTAGGGAAACAATACCTTTCACAATAACATCCAAAAAAATGAAATACCTAGGAATCAACCTCACGAAGGATGTAAAAGACCTCTATACTGAAAACTACAGTACTCTGAAAAAGGAGATTGAAGAGGATATCAGAAAATGGAAAGATATCCCTTGCTCCTGGATAGGAAGAACCAATATAGTGAAAATGGCCATACTTCCAAAATTGTTATACAGATTTAATGCAATTCCAATCAAAATTCCAACAGCATATCTCACAGAATTAGAGAAAACAATCCTAAAATTCATTTGGAATCAGAAGAGACCTAGAATAGCAAAGGCAATTCTGGGCAACAAAGGCAAGGCAGGGGGCATCACAATCCCCGACTTGAAATTATACTATAAAGCTACTGTGATAAAAACAGTGTGGTACTGGCAAAAAAACAGACCTGAAGATCAATGGAACAGATTAGAAGATGCTGAAACAACCCCAGACATACTAAGCCACCTTATCTTTGACAAAGGTGCCAAACACATTCGCTGGAAGAAAGATAGCCTCTTTAATAAATGGTGCTGGAAAAACTGGCTCTACACATGCCGAATATTAAAACTAGATCCATATCTTTCACCATGCACTAAACTAAATTCAAAATGGATCAGAGATCTAAATATTAAAACAGAAACATTAAATCTGCTGGAAGGTAGGATAGGTAAAACCCTTGGAGACATTGGTGTAGGCAAAGACTTTATGAATAAAAACTCAACCGCACGGGAACTATCCCAAAGAATCAATAACTGGGATCTCATCTTATTAAAAAGCTTTTGCGAGACCTCAAGATGGCGGATGAGTAAGAAGCAGGCAGCAAAACTCTCTCTAAAAGTTACCATTGGAACACAGGAATATAGCGACCCAGAAAGCACAGGAGGGGGGGAGATGCCTCCCCGAAACCCAGAAAAGTTCTGAAGCGCAATCTGGGACCCCCGGCACCAGTGACGGGTGACTTCCAACAAAGAAGAAGGAAAGAAGGAGCAGACCGCGCGCGTGCACCTTCTAATATCCCGGGAGTTGGAGCGCCGGCGGAGGCTCAATTCTACGGACCCACGGTGGCAGCTGGCGCCCAGGGAGCCCCCACGGAGGATCCTGAGACAGCGGCGGGGCAGGGGAGCGGCGGAGAACGGCGCTGACCGGCGGTGAGTGTCTCTCAGCCACAGCTGCCCCGCGCCAGAGAGCGACCGGCCGGGCGCCATTGTGGGGGGTGTGGCGAAACTCGGAGCAGCTCGGAAACTGCTCTGGGAACTTGTGCTCCGGACAGGGCAGCACAGGGCCTCTCAATTGAGCCCACGAAAGTGTGCTGAGGTCAGCAGGTGAACGAGACTGGACTCTCAGCCACACCTGTCCTGCGCCAGAGAGCGACCGGCCGGGCGCCATTGTGGGGGGTGTGGCGAAACTCAGAGCGGCTCGGAAACTGCTCTGGGAACTTGGGCTCCAGACAGGGCAGCACGGGGCCTCTCAATTGAGCCCACGAAAGTGTGCTGAGGTCAGCAGGCGAACGAGACTGGACTCTCAGCCACACCTGTCCCGCGCCAGAGAGCGACTGGCCCGGCGCCATTGTGGGGGGCGTGGCGAAAAACCAGAGCGGCGGGAACCAGTGCAGGGAACCCGCGCTCCGGACAGCACGCTGAGCCTCTCAGGCCCAGGGATCGTGAAAGGGCGGCGAGAGCGGAGGCGAGCTAGACTGGTCTCTGCCTGAAAGTACGCGCCTCTGCTCACCACCCGCCAGAGGGCGCTCCTGGCTTACTGGGACGGACCTGCACAGAACAGGACTTTGTCACAAGGTACCTGCCTACAACAGAGTCAACACCTGGAACTGATTCTTTTTATATTTTTTATTTTTATTTTTATTTTTTATTTTTATTTTTATTTTTATTTTTTTTCTCACTGATTTGTTTTTTTGTTCTGGCGAAGGGTTTTTTTGTTTTTGTTTTGTTTTGTTTTGCTTTTTGGTGGGGTTTTATTTTTGATCTGTCTGTTTTATTGTTTTTATCTTTGTTTTTGTTTCTGTATGTGTATTTGCTCTTTCCTTCATTATTCTCTCTGGTTTTTTATATGAGTGTAAACAGCGCCTCTAACTTCTTTGTGATTGTGGTTGTGATCTGTTCTTCCTTTTATCCCTTCCTTCTCTTTTTACCACCTGTCCTCTGCACTAGTGTCCCAATTTTAGTGGGATCCCTCTTGGTCCTCTAACCTTACATCTAATTCCTTCCTCTTCTCCCAATACTCTATTTCCTCCTTAACTCATCTTAAATTTAAACTCCTCAAGGAAAAATTGACATACATAGGACTTGTATACTGCATATAATTTTTCTGGTGTGTTTTAGATTTTGTTATATAACCGCAACTCTATACAGCTAAAAGTGGTAAATAACTGGTTAGCTCAGTCTGTCATTTTTTAGGCTGTGTTTGATGCTTTAGTTAACATTATAGCCAAATGTGAAATAATTGTTCTAAACATCTTTCCTTCCTGATATTTCATGATTGAGATTGACTAAGGGACACAGAAAATACAGTGGCACAGTACCAAAGAATCAAGGACTGGGCCAAACAGGTAGCAACTTCGCATACCCAACGAATTGAAGAGGTAGGATCTGGCAGAAAGCTCAAAACCTAAAAGCAAGCTCCACTTGGAAGATACTGCAGAGAAGTAGTCATCTTCTAAAGATCTTAAACACTAGCAATAAAGTAACCTACTATAGGTAATTTGCAAACATCACCCCAGGAATTAAAGAAAGAAAAAATGAGACGACACTTAAACAAGATGCAACCCCACACATCCAATTCACCAAAGGCAAACCTAGGGAGCAACGAGGTGGGACAATCCGAAAGCCACCCACCTGGCCTATCTGAAGTGGTAACAACAAAGCAACTGAATGAGGTTCTGGAAAAAATTAAAACAGAAATAATCTCACAGATAACTGCAGAGATAATGTCTACAATGAAGACCATGCTTAAGGACACTATAGCTGATACAGACAAAAAAATAGATGAACTTAAGAAAACTATAGAAACCATGAATGCTCAGCATAGGAAAGAAATGGAATCTATAAGGCAGATTCAAGCAGATATCCAAGAGATAAAAAATTCCATTGAAAGTATTTGTAGCAGAATAAGCCAATGCGAGGACAGGATCTCAGATATAGAAGACAGGCTTGCAATTAGTGATCATGAAATGGAAAAATTCTTAAAAATAGCAAGGGACCATGAAAAATCAATTCAGCAGCTGCTAGATGACTCAAAGATAAACAACTTAAGAATAATTGGAATAAATGAAAAAGCAGGAGATAGCATCAACGACATTAAAACCTTGTTCAAAGACATAATCAGGGAGAACTTTCCTGGAAGAGAAAAGGAATTTGACACCCCTATAAGTGAAGCTTTTAGAACACCAACTAGACATGATCAAAAAAAAACTTCAGCCAGACATATTATAGTCAAGATCCCAGAAATTCAACAGAAGGGCAGAATCTTAAAAGCTGTTAGGGAGAAGAGACAAATCACCTATGAAGGAAAACCCATCAGAATCACAGCTGACTTTTCAGCACAAACCCTCAATTCAAGAAGAGCTTGGAATGATGTATTGCAAGCTCTAAAGGAAAATAATTTTCAGCCCAGATTGATGTACCCTGCAAAACTATCTTTCAAAATTGATGGAGAAATAAAATACTTTCATGACAAAGAACATCTGAGAAAATTTATGACCACCAAACCAGCACTCCAAAACGTTCTGAAGGACATTCTAGAAAGAGATAGGAACCCCAACAGAAGGAATCCACCAGGCAGGGCAAATAATTAAATAGCCGGAAAGCGGAAAAACAAAGAGTGGGAACCAACAACAGGAAAATATCATGACAAGTCAATACATATCAGTTTTAACCATCAATGTTAACGGTCTCAATTCACCAATCAAAAGGCACAGACTGGCGAAATGGATCAAGAAGCAAGATCCAACAATATGCTGTATACAAGAAACACATTTAATTCAGAAAGAAATTCATAGACTGAAAGTCAAAGGATGGAAAACAATACTCCATGCCACAGGAACCCAGAAAAAAGCAGGGGTAGCTATTCTTTTTGCAGACAAAGTGAACTTCAAGCCAAGAAGGATTCAGAGAGATAAAGACGGTCATTACATCCTTGTAAAGGGAACAATCCGAGAGGAAGAGATAACGATCATAAATATATATGCATCAAATACCAATGCACCCAGCTATATAAAACAAGTACTAAAGGACATGAAAAATCAAATAAGCACTAATACAATTATATTGGGAGATCTCAATACTCCACTGACACAAAAAGATAGATCAACTGGACAGAAAATCAATAATGAAATAGTAGAACTGAACCAAACTTTTGAACAAATGGACTTAGTAGATGTCTACAGAGTGTTCCATCCCACAACATCAGAATACACATTTTTCTCAGCTGCACATGGGACGTTCTCCAAAATAGACCACATACTAGCTCATAAAACCTGCTTAAGTAAATGCAAAGGAATTGAAATTATCCCATGCATATTATCAGACCATAGTGCAATGAAATTGGAAATCAATGGCAAAAGATCCCACAAAAACTCCCTAAACACATGGAAATTAAACAGCATCCTCCTGAACAACCAATGGGTCACAGATGAAATTAAAGAAGAAATTAGTCACTTTCTACAACTGAATGATAATGACAGTACAACATACCGGAACTTATGGGATACAATGAAAGCAGTCCTAAGAGGGAAATTTATAGCATTAAACACTTATATCAGGAAAATAGAGCAAGCGCAAATAAACAACTTAAGGGTGAACCTCGAGCTTCTAGAAAAAGAAGAGCAGGTTAAGCCAAAAGCCCGTACAAGGGAGGAAATTATAAAGATCAGAGCAGAAATTAACGTATTGGAGAATAAAAAAACAATACAAAGAATCAATGAAGCAAAAAGTTGGTTCTTTGAAAGAATAAATAAGATTGACAAACCCTTATCCAACCTTATTAAAAAAAGAAAAGAAAAGACTCAAATCCATGCAATTGAAAATGAAAAGGGTGATATCACGACAGACCCTGCAGAAATCCAGAAGATCATCTATACCTATTTTGAAAATTTATATTCTACTAAGATGGAAAATGCAGAAGAAATGGACAGATTCCTAGATTCGTATGAATTACCAAAGCTGAATCAAGAAGATTTAAAAATCCTAAATAAACCAATATCAGCCAATGAAATTGAAGATGTAATTAAAAACCTCCCAACAAAGAAAAGCCCAGGCCCTGATGGATTCACTGCCGAATTCTACAAGAAATTTAGAGAAGACCTAACGCCCCTACTTCTCAAACTTTTCAATGAAATTGAAAGGGAAGCAATACTCCCAAATTCATTCCTGGAAGCAAGCATTACCCTGATACCAAAACCAGAGAAGGACCCAACTAAGAAAGAGAACTACAGGCCAATCTCCCTAATGAACATAGATGCAAAAATCCTTAATAAGATACTGGCAAACAGAATCCAACAAATCATCAAGAAGATTATACACCATGACCAAGTTGGATTCATCCCAGGGATGCAGGGATGGTTCAACATACGTAAATCAATAAATGTAATACAGCATATTAACAGAACCAAAGACAAAAATCACATGATCATCTCAATAGATGCAGAAAAAGCTTTTGACAAAGTCCAGCACCTTTTCATGATAAAAACCCTACAGAAAATTGGAATAGAGGGTCTTTATCTCAATCTGGTAAAAGCTATCTATGACAAACCAACAGCCAATATTATACTAAATGGCCAAAAACTGAAAGCCTTCCCTCTAAAATCAGGAACAAGACAAGGATGTCCACTGTCCCCACTCTTATTCAACATAGTTCTGGAAACTTTAGCCAGAGCGATTAGACAAGAGAAAGAAATAAAAGGAATAATGATTGGAAAGGAAGAAGTTAAATTATCATTATTTGCAGATGACATGATACTCTACACAGAAGACCCCAAAAACTCCACTAAAAAACTGCTAGATTTAATAAGCAAATTCAGTAGTGTAGCTGGATACAAAGTCAATACTCAAAAGTCAATAGCCTTCCTGTACACAAATAACAAACTTACTGAAAGAGAAATTAGGGAAACAATACCTTTCACAATAACATCCAAAAAAATGAAATACCTAGGAATCAACCTCACGAAGGATGTAAAAGACCTCTATACTGAAAACTACAGTACTCTGAAAAAGGAGATTGAAGAGGATATCAGAAAATGGAAAGATATCCCTTGCTCCTGGATAGGAAGAACCAATATAGTGAAAATGGCCATACTTCCAAAATTGTTATACAGATTTAATGCAATTCCAATCAAAATTCCAACAGCATATCTCACAGAATTAGAGAAAACAATCCTAAAATTCATTTGGAATCAAAAGAGACCTAGAATAGCAAAGGCAATTCTGGGCAACAAAGGCAAGGCAGGGGGCATCACTATCCCCGACTTGAAATTATACTATAAAGCTACTGTGATAAAAACAGTGTGGTACTGGCAAAAAAACAGACCTGAAGATCAATGGAACAGATTAGAAGATGCTGAAACAACCCCAGACATACTAAGCCACCTTATCTTTGACAAAGGTGCCAAACACATTCGCTGGAAGAAAGATAGCCTCTTTAATAAATGGTGCTGGAAAAACTGGCTCTACACATGCCGAAGATTAAAACTAGATCCATATCTTTCACCATGCACTAAACTAAATTCAAAATGGATCAGAGATCTAAATATTAAAACAGAAACATTAAATCTGCTGGAAGGTAGGATAGGTAAAACCCTTGGAGACATTGGTGTAGGCAAAGACTTTATGAATAAAAACTCAACTGCACGGGAACTATCCCAAAGAATCAATAACTGGGATCTCATCTTATTAAAAAGCTTTTGCACAGCAAGAGAAACCACCAACAGAGTGAAGAGACAACCCACAATGTGGGAAAAAATGTTTGCCAGCTGTTCCTCAGACAAAGGATTACTATCGAGAACATATAAAGAACTCAAAAAAATCAGACCTCCCAAATTTAAAGACCCACTCCAAAAATGGGCATCTGAGATGATCAATACACATTTCTCAGATGAAGAAATACTAATGGCAAATAAATATACAAAAAAATGTGCAACATCACTAGTCATTCGAGAGATGCAAATTAAAACAACACTGAGATACCATCTCACCCCAGAAAGAATGGCTACTATTAAGAAATCAACTAATAACAAATGCTGGAGGGGCTGTGGGGAAAAAGGAACCCTTCTTCACTGTTGGTGGGAGTGTCGACTGGTACAGCCACTGTGGAAGTCAGTGTGGAGATTCCTCAGAAAACTAGGGTTGGAGGTCCCATTTGACCCAGCTATTCCCCTTCTGGGCATCTTCCCAGAAGAATTAAAAACATCGTACCACAGCGATATATGTGCACCCATGTTTATAGCAGCACAATTTGTAATAGCCAGATATTGGAAACAACCCAAATGCCCATCAACTGAGGAATGGATAAGAAAGATGTGGTATTTTTATACAATGGAGTACTATTCAGCCATAAAGAAGGATAAACTGGAGACTTTTATAGGTAAATGGATGCAACTCGAGAAAATACTCATAAGTGAAATAAACCAGAAGCACATGTGTAAGCATCGTATTATCTCTCTGGTATGAGAAACTGAAAGAGTAAATAAGATCCAAAATGTACAATAGACATGGTGAATCAAAAAGAAACTGGTCAAAAGGAAAGAGAGACTGGAATAGGGAAAAGAAAGAAGGGAAAGGGAAAAAAATTGTATATATATATATATATAAGATGGTTAAGATAGATACACTACCATTTTTACTTAGTTCATTGAAGAGTAAGGTTTGTGCCAATAATGTTTGGACAATTGAATGCTAATGTCTGGTGTCCTGAATAACTAACTTAAAGATAGTAATACGTAATGTATTAACCATTGTTACCCTCCTATTATGTTTGTTTGAAAATTTGTTCTTCTTTTGATTTGTTTTGTTTTTTCTTCTCTTTAAAATAAAAAAAAAAAAAAAAAAGCTTTTGCACAGCAAGAGAAACCACCAACAGAGTGAAGAGACAACCCACAATGTGGGAAAAAATGTTTGCCAGCTGTTCCTCAGACAAAGGATTACTATCGAGAACATATAAAGAACTCAAAAAAATCAGACCTCCCAAATTTAAAGACCCACTCCAAAAATGGGCATCTGAGATGAATACACATTTCTCAGATGAAGAAATACTAATGGCAAACAAATATACAAAAAAATGTGCAACATCACTAGTCATTCGAGAGATGCAAATTAAAACAACACTGAGATACCATCTCACCCCAGAAAGAATGGCTACTATTAAGAAATCAACTAATAACAAATGCTGGAGGGGCTGTGGGGAAAAAGGAACCCTTCTCCACTGTTGGTGGGAGTGTCGACTGGTACAGCCACTGTGGAAGTCAGTGTGGAGATTCCTCAGAAAACTAGGGTTGGAGGTCCCATTTGACCCAGCTATTCCCCTTCTGGGCATCTTCCCAGAAGAATTAAAAACATCGTACCACAGCGATATATGTGCACCCATGTTTATAGCAGCACAATTTGTAATAGCCAGATCTTGGAAACAACCCAAATGCCCATCAACCGAGGAATGGATAAGAAAGATGTGGTATTTTTATACAATGGAGTACTATTTAGCCATAAAGAAGGATAAACTGGAGACTTTTATAGGTAAATGGATGCAACTCGAGAAAATACTCATAAGTGAAATAAACCAGAAGCACATGTGTAAGCATCGTATTATCTCTCTAGTATGAGAAACTGAAAGAGTAAATAAGATCCAAAATGTACAATAGACATGGTGAATCAAAAAGAAACTGGTCAAAAGGAAAGAGAGACTGGAATAGGGAAAAGAAAGAAGGGAAAGGGAAAAAAATTGTATATATATATATATAAGATGGTTAAGATAGATACACTACCATTTTTACTTAGTTCATTGAAGAGTAAGGTTTGTGCCAATAATGTTTGGACAATTGAATGCTAATGTCTGGTGTCCTGAATAACTAACTTAAAGATAGTAATACGTAATGTATTAACCATTGTTACCCTCCTATTATGTTTGTTTGAAAATTTGTTCTTCTTTTGATTTGTTTTGTTTTTTCTTCTCTTTAAAATAAAAAAAAAAAAAAAAAAAAAGATAAACAAAGAAAAGCCCAGGCCCTGATGGATTCACTGCCGAATTCTACAAGAAATTTAGAGAAGACCTAACGCCCCTACTTCTCAAACTTTTCAATGAAATTGAAAGGGAAGCAATACTCCCAAATTCATTCCTGGAAGCAAGCATTACCCTGATACCAAAACCAGAGAAGGACCCAACTAAGAAAGAGAACTATAGGCCAATCTCCCTAATGAACATAGATGCAAAAATCCTTAATAAGATACTGGCAAACAGAATCCAACAAATCATCAAGAAGATTATACACCATGACCAAGTTGGATTCATCCCAGGGATGCAGGGATGGTTCAACATATGTAAATCAATAAATGTAATACAGCATATTAACAGAACCAAAGACAAAAATCACATGATCATCTCAATAGATGCAGAAAAGGCTTTTGACAAAGTCCAGCACCTTTTCATGATAAAAACCCTACAGAAAATTGGAATAGAGGGTCTTTATCTCAATCTGGTAAAAGCTATCTATGACAAACCAACAGCCAATATTATACTAAATGGCCAAAAACTGAAAGCCTTCCCTCTAAAATCAGGAACAAGACAAGGATGTCCACTGTCCCCACTCTTATTCAACATAGTTCTGGAAACTTTAGCCAGAGCGATTAGACAAGAGAAAGAAATAAAAGGAATAATGATTGGAAAGGAAGAAGTTAAATTATCATTATTTGCAGATGACATGATACTCTACACAGAAGACCCCAAAAACTCCACTAAAAAACTGCTAGATTTAATAAGCAAATTCAGTAGTGTAGCTGGATACAAAGTCAATACTCAAAAGTCAATAGCCTTCCTGTACACAAATAACAAACTTACTGAAAGAGAAATTAGGGAAACAATACCTTTCACAATAACATCCAAAAAAATGAAATACCTAGGAATCAACCTCACGAAGGATGTAAAAGACCTCTATACTGAAAACTACAGTACTCTGAAAAAGGAGATTGAAGAGGATATCAGAAAATGGAAAGATATCCCTTGCTCCTGGATAGGAAGAACCAATATAGTGAAAATGGCCATACTTCCAAAATTGTTATACAGATTTAATGCAATTCCAATCAAAATTCCAACAGCATATCTCACAGAATTAGAGAAAACAATCCTAAAATTCATTTGGAATCAGAAGAGACCTAGAATAGCAAAGGCAATTCTGGGCAACAAAGGCAAGGCAGGGGGCATCACAATCCCCGACTTGAAATTATACTATAAAGCTACTGTGATAAAAAACAGTGTGGTACTGGCAAAAAAACAGACCTGAAGATCAATGGAACAGATTAGAAGATGCTGAAACAACCCCAGACATACTAAGCCACCTTATCTTTGACAAAGGTGCCAAACACATTTGCTGGAAGAAAGATAGCCTCTTTAATAAATGGTGCTGGAAAAACTGGCTCTACACATGCCGAAGATTAAAACTAGATCCATATCTTTCACCATGCACTAAACTAAATTCAAAATGGATCAGAGATCTAAATATTAAAACAGAAACATTAAATCTGCTGGAAGGTAGGATAGGTAAAACCCTTGAAGACATTGGTGTAGGCAAAGACTTTATGAATAAAAACTCAACTGCACGGGAACTATCCCAAAGAATCAATAACTGGGATCTCATCTTATTAAAAAGCTTTTGCACAGCAAGAGAAACCACCAACAGAGTGAAGAGACAACCCACAATGTGGGAAAAAATGTTTGCCAGCTGTTCCTCAGACAAAGGATTACTATCGAGAACATATAAAGAACTCAAAAAAATCAGACCTCCCAAATTTAAAGACCCACTCCAAAAATGGGCATCTGAGATGAATACACATTTCTCAGATGAAGAAATACTAATGGCAAACAAATATACAAAAAAATGTGCAACATCACTAGTCATTCGAGAGATGCAAATTAAAACAACACTGAGATACCATCTCACCCCAGAAAGAATGGCTACTATTAAGAAATCAACTAATAACAAATGCTGGAGGGGCTGTGGGGAAAAAGGAACCCTTCTTCACTGTTGGTGGGAGTGTCGACTGGTACAGCCACTGTGGAAGTCAGTGTGGAGATTCCTCAGAAAACTAGGGTTGGAGGTCTCATTTGACCCAGCTATTCCCCTTCTGGGCATCTTCCCAGAAGAATTAAAAACATCGTACCACAGCGATATATGTGCACCCATGTTTATAGCAGCACAATTTGTAATAGCCAGATCTTGGAAACAACCCAAATGCCCATCAACTGAGGAATGGATAAGAAAGATGTGGTATTTTTATACAATGGAGTACTACTCAGCCATAAAGAAGGATAAACTGGAGACTTTTATAGGTAAATGGATGCAACTCGAGAAAATACTCATAAGTGAAATAAACCAGAAGCACATGTGTAAGCATCGTATTGTCTCTCTAGTATGAGAAACTGAAAGAGTAAATAAGATCCAAAATGTACAATAGATATGGTGAATCAAAAAGAAACTGGTCAAAAGGAAAGAGAGACTGGAATAGGGAAAAGAAAGAAGGGAAAGGGAAAAAAAATTGTATATATATATATATATAAGATGGTTAAGATAGATACACTACCATTTTTACTTAGTTCATTGAAGAGTAAGGTTTGTGCCAATAATGTTTGGACAATTGAATGCTAATGTCTGGTGTCCTGAATAACTAACTTAAAGATAGTAATACGTAATGTATTAACCATTGTTACCCTCCTATTATGTTGGTTTGAAAATTTGTTCTTCTTTTGATTTGTTTTGTTTTTTCTTCTCTTTAAAATAAAAAAAAAAAAAAGCCCAGTTCCATCCCTGGCACTGCAGGGTGGGAAAAGTGGGAAATAAACCTGCATGGATTAAATCACTGGTCTTGTTTCTTTCTGTGCTGGGGCTGGAGCCGGGGCCTCCTGACACTGAGGACAAGCTCTGCCTCAGCGCTTCTCCCTGTCAGCTGCAGGCTCCCTGCATGGGTTCTCTATGGTCAGTTCTGCCTGTGAAGCTCATCTGTGCTGTGTGCGACACCTCCATCTACGGGGTTATAGATGTCCCTGTGCAGAGAGCTGCTGCAAGGTCATCTGCACTGCCCTGAGTGGAGACCGCTCGTGCGGGTTCACAGTAAGGGTCTTACTGTGACTCGCACACCGAATGGACCTTTCCAGCACCCAGGGCACGGGAGGGTGCAGGGGGGCTGTGCTGAGGGTGCCCTGTCCTGTCTTCATGGCACGCAGTGAGCCTGCTCCTTGGGAGGAAAGCCCCTGGCCTCGTGGACTGGGAACAGGGCCTGCTCAGGACAACTCGGAGAGCTGCCTTGTATGGGGGGTGGGGGAGTAAGTAGAAGGAAGGCGCCTTAGAGGAGGGGAGAGGCGTGTCTCCCCAGATAGGTCTGCATGTGTGCCACCCCTGCAGTGACTCGCATAGAGTGACCCCAGGGGAGAGATGTCATGGGAGATGCATGGGAGGGACCCACAGAAGAGACTCCACAGGAGGGACCAAAGGGACGGACCCATGGGAGAGACCCACGGGAGAGACCCCACAAAAGGGATCCACAGGAAGGACCCCACGGGAGAGACCCCATAGGAGTGACCCATGGAAGAAATCTACAGGAGGGACCCATGGGACACACCCACAGGAGGGACCCACAGGAGCCCTGCGAGGAATGCAATGCCCTCCAACTGCCAAATGGCTGAGTTTTACAGAGTAGCTGCTGCATCCAGGCCTGGGTGACCGGGTGGCCGAGCACCAGGCAAAGCGAGGCCCACTGAGGTCCCAGGTGAGGAAAGGCCGCTCCTCACACTGCCCTGTGCCAGGGCTGACCTCTGGGGCGGCAGCCCATCTTGTGCACCCTCTGCACTCCCTTACTTGCCACCCGTCTGAAGCAGGCAGCTGAGGTAGAAGAGGGTCTGGCCGGGCCTTACCACAGTTTCGAGTGCAGCAGATTTGGGCCCAGGACTCCGTGTCTGGACACTGCCCTCTGTGCCCCTCCTCCCTCCCCGTGGCAGTGCCTCCTCTCTGCCCTCAGGTGCTGAGACCCCGCTGACCTCAGGGCCTCTGCACGGCCTCCCTCTGCCGGGCTCTCCATGGCCCCCTCGCTGTCCCTCCCCTGCCCGGCCCTGTGGTGTGCGCTCTCGGTGCCAGTTCCTTCCTGGCTCGCTGGGTACTATGCCAGCCCCCTGCTGTGACACAAGCCTCCAGGTCCTGGTTCTGTCCCTATAAAGCCAGGACCCTTTGTCACCTCTCAGTGCATGGGACCGTCCCTCAGCAGGTGGTGCGAAAGTGGGCTCAGTCACCCCACTCAGACACGTGCGAAGGAGCTGAGGAGACTTTGCTCCAGAGGAGACACGAGAGTGCCTGGTGGCATATGAGAAGCCATCAGAGAGATGGACCAGACCTCGGTGACAGCCCATCCCACACCTGCCACCCGAGGGCAAGCCTGTGTGGCTGCTCACAGCAGCATATTCGCAGCGGCCAGAGAACGAAGTGCCACACTTACCGCTGGCAGAGGGAGCCGCAGACTGTGGGATGGACAGGGGTGAAATGGGGACCCAGGCCATGGTGCAGTGACCCTCAGAACTGTCACGTGGAGTGAAAGATGCTGGTGATGAGAGGATCCCACCTTGGCCAGAACAGACAAACCGAGGGTCAGAATCCGGATGAGGGGTCACCAAGGGCTGGGGCGGGGCTGGGACAGATCAACTGCGAAAGAATACAGGGTGTCTTTGGGGTGATGAAAATGGCTGTGTTGAAGGCTGCACAACTCTGAAATACTAAATTGTACTTTAAATGGGCAAGTTGTGTGATATATTAAAAAGGCTATGCGATAGAAACTTTTGTCACCATTTTACAGCAATTAAGTTGAGGCACAGAGAGACGTTGCCCACAACCACAGCGAGTTAATGGCAGGGCTGGGATGGAACCCATGCTGTGGCTTTGCAGGCCACGTTTGTCACAGAGGCTCCAGGGAGTGGTCACAACCTGGGGTGGTCACTGCTGTTTCTTACACAGGCGCCTCCTCTCTGGGCCGAGTTCTGAAGGCAGCGCCACCAGCCAGCACCCACGGCCAGCAGCATGGAGTCAACTGTGAAGGACCTCCAGAGGTCATGCAGACGGCTTCCTGACAGCTGAAGGAACTGAGGATCAGAGCCCCTCAGGCCTCAGCCTCCCCACCAGTGAGGTGGGAGTGGGGGTCTGTTGCTAACTTTCTTCCCCTTTCCAAGATTTAGTGGTTCTGTATTTGGTGGGTTTGATTCTGTGATTCTATTTCCCCTCAGTAAATGAGACTTGTTTAAAAGAAGGGGAAAAAAGCCATATGTGGCAGTGCAAGCCTATCATTCCTGCTCTCAGGAAGCTGAGGCAGGAGGGTTGCAGCAAGTTCAAAGCCAGCCTGGACTACACTGTGAGACCTTGTCTCAAAACACAGGGGAGTGGGGAGAGAGAGAGAAGTGGAGGGAGGGAGGGATAAGAAAACAGAAAAGAAGAAAAAGAAACAGGGATATCTTTTTCCTTATTCTCCATCTGTGGATGACATGAGAACAGAGGTGACTCAGTAGTGCCCCCTGCTGGGCTGGGCTGGAGTCCTGAGCATAAGAAGGAGGGGGGAAGAGGGTTGAGGACCTGGGCCCAGCCCCACCCCCACCCCCACACTTCCACACCCTCCACTGCTTTCCTTAACCCTCAGGTGTGTGCCTTCCTCTCCCCTTCATGGGTGGGGAAATTGAGGCTAGGGACCAAAGCCAGAGACAATTTACCAGGTCAGCAAGAATCATGGACCAAATGTTGGCAGGGAGGTGCGAGAGGGGGGTAGGATGGGACTGACCCTCCGGCCATGCCGAGGGACCCTGCCATCCCTGCCAGGGCTCCCCATCCCAGCTCCTGGCAACCACTGATCTTTTTCAGGTTGGCCCTCCCCCACAGGTGTCACCAGCTGGACTGGCTCCCTCGCTGCTGCGCCTTAGGGGTTCCTCGTGTCTTTTCGGGGCTCCACAGCTTGTTTCTTGCAAGTGCTGCATGATGCTCCATCCTCTGAATGGACCACAGTTTGTCCACACCTTCACCGCCGAGCACACTTAGGTTGCTTCCAATGAGGGGTGACTGTAACAGAGCCGCTGTGAACATCCGTGCGCTGATGCTGATGTGGCCGCAAGTCCTCGCCTCCTTGGTCATCCCAAAAGCACATGGCTGGGTTGTGGGGTGCTGGTGTCTGGTTTTGTAAGACCCACTGTGAGTGAGGGTCTGGGTCCATCCCAGCCCTGCTGTGTGGGTGCAGTTTCATCTCTGGCCCATTGCTTAATTGGATTAATTGCTCGGTGTTGAGTTTTAGATGTTTTGTGCAGATTTTGAAGAACAGTTTTCTCTTCCCGCTGCAGCCCTCTAGTGCTCCTGACATCGCTCTTGCAGAGCGGAATCATGATCTGTGATGAAGCGATCAGCCTTTCCCATCATGGGCCGTGCCTGGGGGCTGCATCACACCCAGGCTGTTGCAGTTCCCTCCTCGTATCTTCCAGGCTGGCAGTTCTGGGTTTCGCTACGCCCCAGACCCACTTTCAGGTGGCTTCGTGGCACCATTGGCCTGGTGTTCAGGTACCAGTGCTGTGAGCAGCCATGTCTTCCCTGTGTGCTTCTCCCGCTCCGTGGCTGACACTCGGCCCACAGCTCTCCTATGGATCTTACTAGTCCCACTAACCCTTCGGTCCATCTCCTGCCAGCCCATGTGACCTCGGCCCAGCAGCTTTGCAGGGAGCCTTGTCATCCTGAGGCGCAGCAGCAATGGCAGAGCCTGCATTGGGACCAAGCCTTCTTGCTGCAATCCTGCACTCCACACTGAGATGAAAACACAGTAGTGGGGGAAGGAAAGAGAAAGGGAAGAAAAAGAAAAGAGCAGAGAAGAGGAGAATGTTAGCAAGATGCAAAGTCACAATTTCCCCCGCAAAGTTGAGCCCAGCCGTCTCCTGCACCAAAGCCAGAAGGTGTGGCAAGGTTAGGCCTCACGTCACTACAGCGGTGGCTCATAGGGGTGCCTCACAGGAGGCCTATTTGGCTGGAAGGTGATGTCTCTGTGGGAACTGGGGAAAGGTGCCAGGAAAGTGGGGGGTTCTGACTCCCCCAGGCTCTATTCCCCACTTCCTGTGGCGGTCAGACTCTGAGCTGCCAGTGCAGAGCTGGGCAGGAGACCCAGTGCTATGCTGTGACTGGGTATCAGTATGTCAATGAGTTGCTCAGGCTGGGCTTGAATTTGTGACCTTCCTGCCCCAGCCTCCTGGAGTGCTGGGATCACAGGTATGCACCACCACGCCTGGCTCAGTTGCCATTCTTTATAACTTCCCACCCTCCGGTATTTTGTTACGCAGCATAAACAGACTGAGACAGGCAGCAACCCACATGACTTCCACTGCCAGCACTGTGGTGGCCCAGGGCTGCTGGCTGGCACCACGGTGCCCTTCTTCACAGAGCTCCTGCCTGTGTGGATTTGAGGCCATCATGGCTTTGCCAGGACAGTGATCACCTACCTGTTTTGTGGCCCTCCTGGCCACCACCCTCTTGCCTTCCTGCTGGTCAGTCCTGCAGGTGACCACTGTCACAGCTCTCTGCCCATCCCGCCCCTGGCCCTGCAGGTGTCTTCTGGGGCACAGCTGGCCCTGTACCTCTGCTCAGGGCTCTTCCATGGCTTCCACGGCCTCTGCTCATTTCTCCTGTGCTGTTCCTCCTTCACGTATCCACACAGCTCTGCTCTGTCCTACTGCTGGATCTGCTGCTGTAACGGAACCCACAGGCTGGGTGTTCATAAAGAGAAGAAAGGTCTCCTCCAGGCTGAAGCCGCAAGTCCAGGCAGAGGCTGCGTGCGGTCCCCACTGTCCGAGCTGGTGAGGATGCTGCAGGCTCTGAGAGTGGAGATGGCAGGTGCGTAGTTCAGCTCTCCTCCTCTCTTATACCACCACCAGTGCCACCACAGGCCACCCTGTGACCTCCCCGAGCCCCAACTACCTCCCAAGCCCCCACCTCCAAATTCGATCAGCAGATGACATTGGGGAGTACAAATGCCCAGGTCACACCAAGGTCCCTATGGCCCTTCCTCCAGTCCACCACAGCCCCTAACACCCCCAATGGACGGACACAGGGCAGCCGCAGAGAAGTCCTGGAGAAGGTCGGTCCACTGACTCTGTAACTGGTTGGGTGAGCACTGGAGAGAAAGACGGACCCCAAAGCTCTGTGGGATGATGTGCTGTGAGAGGAGGGCTGAGGGGAGCGGAGGGGCCTCACCCAGGGGTGAGGAAGCCCTGAGCTGGAGAGGGTGAAGTCCAGACAAGGGCCCTGGGGCAGGAACATACAGAGCCTTGAGGGCCCATGGGGGACCCTGGGGGAGGGCCAGAAACAGGGTGGGAGGAGAGGGGGAGGGGAGGGGATGGCAGCCAGGGCCCCTAAAGCCTGGGAGGACTAGGCTCCCAGAGTGGGGGCGCAGGGCCCCTAAAACCTGGGAGGACCAGGCTCCCAGAGTGGGGGCACAGGACCCCCTCAGTCGGAGCAGGACACACCTGGGCTGGCGAGAGGCAGACTGAGCCATGATGGGAGGTGGCCTTGGTGACGCTGCTCCTGAGTGTGTACCCATGAGAAGCCGTGCTGCAGGCCTGGCCCAGCCTGTCCCCCAGAAAGAGGCAGAGAGGGACCTCTGGGGTCGGTGAGCAGCTTTCTGGGATGGGCAGCAATGGTAAAGAAGGTTCTAGAAATGACTCAACCCTGTGGGGTCCCCTCTTGCAATCCAGGTACCCCACACAGGACTTCTCACCGAGGAGCTAGCAGGAGGCAATGTCAGCTGTCCCTTGTCAAGGGCTCCAAGCCTCAGGTGGAAGAGGGCGGCTGGCCCAAGGTGACAGGCAAGAGGGCCCCTCTGCTCCCTGTGAGGACCCTGTGGACACAGCCTTCAGCTGCTCTGAGACCCCAAGCCAGGAGGGTGGCACTGAGCGAGGAGCCCTGCAGGCCACCTGGGAATTGAACAGCTAGCGTGATATCCTGCCTGTCTGACAGTGGCCCTCCTGGTGACCAGGGTGACCTGTGACACACTGGGGTTGAAACTGGGGATGGATTTATCTGAGGACACTCAGCAATGAGAGGCAGTGGCAGTCATCACCAAGGCAATGTGTGGGAGCTGGTTCTGGGGACACAAATGCTCACTTTTTCAGGCTCAGGCCCCTCAGGTCAGGGCACCGGCCGTGTCTGCTTGCAGGATCCTCCTCATCTGGGACCCGGGCACCCCTTCCTTTGCCCTCTGGTGGGGTCCCGAGCACCCCAGCAGGCTGTGCCCGGCCATGCAGGACTCATGACCACCCAGGGCGGCACATAACCCAGAGCCGTCACTGTGACCCCGCTGGGCCAGCTCTCCCAGAGTCCCAGCCCCAACACCCCATGGCTCCCACTGCTCCTCAGACAGCCCAGCCCTGGGCTTGGCCATTATTCCCATTCTTTTGTTTATTTTTTTTAATTTTTATTTTCATTAGTCCATGTCTGCCGCACATAATGCTTACATTCCTTGTGTGGAATCAGTACACATGCGTAACACATCTCAATTCCTTCTTCATCCCCTTTCCCTCCCCTCCCTGTTCCCCTCCATGTCTTGATCCTCTTCCCCTTTGAGAAAGATCTGCCTCCCTACTTTCTACCGTCTATCTTTTATTTTGCTCTTTATTTATACTTTGGGTTTCTCACGTAAGAGAAACCATGTGTATTTAAACTTGTGTGTCTGACTTATTTCACTTAACATTATGGTCTCAAGCTGCATCCATTTTCCTACAAATGATTCAAGCTTATCCTTCTTCTTCACAGAGTAGTACTCTACTGTGTGTAAATACCAGGCTTTCTTTATCCATTCATCAGTTCATATTCCCATTTTGAAGCACAGAGAGGCAAAAAGACTGTTGAAAGTCCACACAGCAAGTCAGCACCAGAAGAAATAAAGTAAGGACATGTGGGCGGTGTTTGAGTGCAGTTCTACAAAGAAAGGGTGACAAAGACGGTCTCTCCTCGCTTTCAGCTGGAACCTACTCTCTGGGGTGACTCGAAGCCCTGCTCTGCCCTCTGTGCCCCATGGGCCACTTGCTTCCACATCTGGGGACAGCCCTGCCCCGCGGACATGGCCGGTTCCTACCAGAAGTGGCTGCAGCTCTCTCCCCTTCTCCTTTCCAGAGCTGACCACCTGCCTGAGGCCAGCAGGGCTTGTAAACCTCCACCTCCTGGAAGGTCCTCCAAGGTCCCTTCCAGCTGTCACCTGCCACTGAGCTCACCAGCTGCTGATGTCATGAGTGGCCACAGTACCTGGTCCCCTCTACCCCGTCTGAGGCCAAGCACTTGAATCTGCATTTATTCCTATCACTTCATCTTGCAGCTGGCAGACGTCATTCTAGTACAGAGGCAGATCTTACATGAGATAGAGTTAATAGCCTCAACCCACAAAGAGCACCAAAAAATTGATAAGAAAAAGTGCAGAACAAAAATAAAGGAAGGATCCTTGGCAGAGACTCGATTCGGCAACTCACAGACAGAAATGCAAATCGCCAATAAACAAATGACAGCCAGGCACTTCTGGGCAGGCATGGAAATGCAAATTAAAAGAACAATGAAATGCCCTTTTTTTCTCCCATCAGATTAGGAAAATTATTAAATATTGATGACACTCAGGGCCAGCAAGGGAGCAGCAAGCCATGTTGACACCATGGGCAGTCTGGAGCGTGGCTGCATGGCCTGCTGGGACCCAGGGCTGTATTAAAGTTTAAACCATGCCACCTTTGATCCACCACCCTACTTTGGGGAGGTGAAGATCTTGGCTGCAACCAAACCAAATGAGACAAGGATGCAAGCTGGGAAGCAGGGCCAGGAGCACACAACTGACAGGCATCGGCGTCAATGCGAAAACTGCCGGGCAGCTATGCATATCCATGCAGCCACAGGGTGGCCCTGGTGGCGTGGGTACAAGTGACCAGACAGACACCAAGCCACAAGGCCCTCAGACCCCTGACCCAGGTTTGCAAGAGCAGAGAGCAGCAACCACCCACCTCACTCCCTCAGGCAGAGGCCACGAAGAGCCAGGCCGAGAGCTGTGTGTATGTCACCTCTGCTTGTTCCGCTTTCCCAAGTTTTCGCAGCCCAGATAATTTCAGGAGAAGCTCCTCTTTCTCAAAAGCCTTTTTGTTTGTTGTTGTTGTTTTTTGAGACAGGGTCTTACTATGTAGCCCAGGGTGGCCTCTAACTTTTGGTGATCCTCCTGCCTCAGCCTCACAAGTGTTGGGATTACAGGTGAGAGATGGGCCTGCCACACCACCACAACACACAGAAGCAGGAATCAGCCAAGCACTGAGCTGGGCCAGCTTCCCATGGGGTCTCCCAGGCTTCCCAAGGGATATTCGAGGTCAAGTACCCCTCCTTGCCCTGCGCTAGCAAGAATCCAGTGCTCACTGTGCCGCAAGAGTTCTCCCTGTCTCAGCTGCCTGTATCTTTCTCTCCCACACCCATCCTCCCTGTTTTGTGCATGGTGCTGCTTGTTGAAACTGCAGGAGGGACCAGCTGGTTTGCAAGCTTGGTCAGGGATGTGGGGTGCAGGGCCTGGCCTCAGGTGGTGACAGTCTCTACCGCACAGTGTCCAGTTGACTAGCCAGCTATGGCCATCAGACTAGCAATTCACAGAATCCTGTGTGCGGTGGAGGCCCTGGGAGCAGAGTCGGGTCAGGTGGGGTCAGGCCTGGGCTCCTCGGTTCTGAGAAGACCTGCAGAAGCCACTGCTGCTGGTCCTGGGGCCGCGGCCGAGGACAGGGCCCTCTGTTCACAGCTGCCTCTCCTGTCCCAAAGCACTGGACCCAGATGCGCGTACGCACCCGCCCTCCTACAACCCAGCGCCATCTGTACCCATCCCAGAGCCAGGTCCTGGTGTGGCTGGGGTCACTGCTGTCCTTGACAGGAGAGGAGCTTGAGGGGGCTTCACCCCAGCCCAGCCAGCTTCTTCCCCATCATCTCTCCCAGAGCCCGGACCCAGCCAGCACAACCAGGCTACTGTCTGTGGGCTGTGGTCACTACACAACCCAGTCCCGTGAGAGCTGCCAGGGATGGAGACGCAGCAACAGAGCGAGTGACAGGCACAGGAAGTCACCACAGGCTGGTGACTCACCCTGATCTCCATGGACAGTGCCCACATCCACCCCACTGGCCTAGAGGAGGACAGGGATTTGGGCTGGAGGGGCAGAGGCTGGTTCCACTGCTACCTCCGCCCACCCCCTGTCTCTGCCACCTCCGTGTGGGGCAGAAGCCACAGAAGACAGAGACGCACAGAGTAGAGCCGCTGCAGGCCAGGCTGGGGCAGGAGAGACAGTGATCCTGCATCGTGAGGCAGAGGGAGGGAGACTCATCTGGGATGATATTGGCAGGGCCCAGGGACAGCAGCCAGTGGAAGCCTGAGTGACAGAGGAGGCAGAGAACTGGGCACAGGGAGCCCAGGCAGGGGTGACAGTCAAGCCCTGGACAGGATAAGAGCCAGAGGGAGACGAGGGGCAGAGGCTGTAGGAGCCACAGGGTGGCTTTAGGGTACAAAGGTCCTTAGGGATGTGGGAATATGGTCATCTTTAAAGCCCAAGGCCACCATGGAGCCTAGAGGACTCTGGGACCCTTCTGTCCCTTACCAGCTACATGCTGTCCCTGTTATTGGCTGATAGCCTCCCATCCTCCTGAGCATTGCTTGGAGGCCCCAGGCCCTTTGCTAAAGCTTCAGGGGGCCCTGCAGCTCCTGGGGACAGGCTGGCGCTGTCCCTCCTTCCTCACACCCCTGGCTGGAAGCTGGGAGCACATGGTAGTCATTGCGGGGTCTGTGGGCCAGGGTCAATGGAAGCAGAGCCCGACAGCTCCTCAGTCTGCCGGCGCCTGTCCTGCCTTTGGCACCAGAAGCTGTGTACCCAGGAACCCCTCTGCCTGACCTGTTACAGCAGGAAGGTGACATCACAGGTGGCTTTTCAGGCCTGCGGGCCAGGGGTGACACCGGGGAGAGGAGCCTGGCCTACCCAGGAAGGAGAGCAGATCTGGAGCCCATGAACTACTGGGGCCTAGAGAGACAGGCCCATGGGAGTCCTACCGGCCCTGCCCTGAGCACCCCTAGGCCTCAGTTTCCCCCTCTGGGAAGGCCCTCTAGCTCCAGCAAGTCCAGATGTCTGTGAAGCACAGAGCTCCCCAGGAGGCTCCCCCTGGCGCCAGAGAGAGCAGCGAGGGGCAGGGCTTCTGCAAGCCTCCTTTGGGCACACAATGACCCGCACAGTAGGCCTGCTGTTCCTGTTGTGCAGGCAGGGAAACTGAGGCTGAGCAGGGAGTAGCAACTCTCCCAGAGTGGGGGGTGGGGCCACTGGTACTAACCAACCAAGGGCACAAGGAGGGCCTCGCTGCTTCCTCCTGTCCCTTCTTTCCCCTCTCCCCAACCCACTGCAGGGGCCTGGACTAGCACAGCTTCCTGACCCTGCGGGAGGCGCTGACATGGAATTGTGGGGCTGGGGCCAAAGCCTCGTAGTAGCTCCTCCCGGAAGCAGAAGCACTGTGTGACATCAAGAAGCTAACATCTGGAGCCAACATCTGCAAGGCCCTAGGAGCCTGGCACACCCAGTTTCCAGCTTGAATTGGTTCTCGTTCCTCCAACAGCACAACACAGTTGAAACCATAAAACGTGGGAACAACCTAAACGCTCCTCCAGGGTCGTCACTAGGCCACCACGTGCGCGGGCATCGGTGGGTCAGCACTGCTAGAGCAGGATCTGGTGTGGAGACAGACAAATGGGCCGGAGAAGAGTGGGGTTCAGCCTGAGCCCAGTGTGCAGCATCGCTGGGTTCAGGGCCCAGGAAGGTCTGGTGGCCGAAGTGCACAGATACTCACACTGGGAAGACGCCTGGCCCCCTCGCGCTGCACCCCACTTCTGTCTGTGGGTCTGGGCATCAGGTCCCGGCTGCACCGACAGCTCCTCAGCCTGGCATCTGCAAGGTGGCACTGAGGCCAACAGGAGTGTGGGGACTGAACGGGCTGTCGAGGACTCCAGGAGCATCAAGGCTCCAGGGCAGTGGCTGTTTGGGTTGGGAGGGTTGTCTTTCACTAAAACAAGGGACAGTCCTTTATTTTCCAGTTAACCTGCACAGCTCATCCACCCCAAGACAATCACAGGGGAACATTTGAAGTTTTGGGACCGAGTGATCAATCAGAAAGTTCCAATCCTTTGGAGAAAAAGGAAAACGTGTTTTGTTATCCCCTGACCGTGCGATAGAAAACATCAAATGGTCAAGGTAAAGTCACCCCATGCTTTCCTCAAAGCACCAGGCCCTCAGCGTGTGGCACCGTGTGGAAGTTGAGGGCTGAATGAGGAAAACATGTTTTTCTTTGCAGAACATGTGTGAAGCGCTTGGGATCGAGTGATGGAGAACTACGAGAATAAACTCTGGCCGTGGTAAACACTACCTCCTTTCTGGGGTCAGGAAAACGAAGGCCAGGACTGGGTCGGTGAGGAAGTGCGACAGGTGCACGGGACATGGGCTTTAGGAGCCGCTGGGTGAGGGAGCCTTACCGAGCCTCAGTTTACCCATCTGCATGTCCACCTCAGAGCAGTAGCAAAGGCGCCGTTTCATCCACGCAGTGTAGCACCCGCCTGTGGGCTGGGACCCGGCACCAGGGCCAGCACAGTGACACTGTGGCCACACGCAGGATGCTGTGCACCAGGCTTCTCCCTTTCCCCGGCTCCCACCATCTGGAAAGTCTCATGCTGCTGTTCCACTCTGCACAGGCCCCCAAGTCTTGCAGCTGGGCTAGGGGCCAGACCAGAGGTGCCCCCCACCCACGCAGGCGGGTCTGGTCTGGAAGCCCCAGCCCAAGGAGGTGCTGGTGAGCAGGGTTCACCTGGCTGCTGGGGAGGAACCAGGCTGTGGGGCTGATGTGCACCCACCCAGGGTGCTATGCTGCCCCCATCTGGTGCTACTATGCCACTGTGGGGGCGAAACTACCTCCATGCGGGGAAACCTCTGAGTTGAGACCGAAGGAGCAGTCACAGGAGACCCGGCCCCCATCCTCCCCGTCACCAGCCATGGTCTCCAGCCAGTGTCTGGGCCTCGGTGTCCTCGTCTGTGCAGAGATGGTAGCCGGGTGTAGTGGTGCACACCTGTGATCCCAGCACTCGGGAGGCCGAGGCAAGAGGATCACGAGCTCCAGCAACTTAGTGAGACCTGTCTCAAAATTAAAGAGGCAAAAGGGCTGGGGTGTCATTCAGCACTTCCTGGGTTCCATCCCCAGGATCAGATAAAAGAAAAAAAGAAAAGTTTCATAAACCAATCTGAACTGCAGCAGAGTCAGGGCACTGGGGAGGCTCTCCCTCGTGCCCCTGAGGTGGACAGCCCCTGCCCATCCCACTGAGTTCTACTTCTCCCCCAAGGGTGGCACAGGCCGCTGGTAAAGACAGGCGCTGGGCGCTGGGCGCAGTCGTGCAGAGACTTCAGGCTCGCTAGTGTGCTGTGGCAGTGGGGGGACAGACGGGGCCCACTCTGGGGTCTCCTAGAGTCAGACGCAGAGGCTCGTGGCTCTGCTTAGGCTCAGGACGCAGTGTAGGAGGATCACACTGTCACCTGGCCCACTTCCTCCCTCAGAGCCGCCGTGGCCTTTGTTTCACCCCCACCTGTGTGCACGGCAGAGGCCTTTAGTCTGCACCGACTGGGTGCTGGGCAGTGAGCTCTGAGGACTGCCCAGAACAGGACTCTGCAGCTCCCGTCCCTGGGCGTCCCCATGCAGTGATAGCTGCTTCCGCCCTAGCAACACGCACGTCCACCATCACAGCGTGTCACCGCCCCACCCCAGGTAACAGTGTTGAACATCTGTGGCCCAAGAGTCCCTGTGCCTGGTAGTTGGGTCCTGACCCCAAGACCCGGTCCAGCCCGTTCCATGGGTGTGGTCTGGCCTTGCTGCTCTGGGCCACATGATGTCATCCCATGGTCCTGTGTCTCGGCAGCGTGTTCTAATTTTGTTTCTTGGGTTTTGTTGGACAGGGGGCCTGGGACACACAGCCCATGCCAAGCCCAGCCCTCCCCATCTGACAGTCCCCTGTCCACAGATGAGTGATGTGCTGCTGTACACCCACCCCCAGAAGGACAGAAAGTACCAGCTCGCTGCCCATGGCTGGCATGAAGGTGAGCCAGGGAGCATGGTGGGGACCAGCAGATGAGCAGCTTCCGGGTTTCTGCTCCACAGTGGCCTGGGCCCTGCAGTGGTGACATGGGGTGGAGGGTAGGTGAGCAGGGGCCGGGGACAAGACCACACAGTGTTGCCATCCTGGCCGCCACATCCAAGCACCAGGTCATGTGTGCTCCTCCAGGACCCTTCGCCCAGCCCCTCCCCGCCTGGCCCCATAGTCCCTCCTGCTGCTGTGCATGGCCCCAGTCCTCTGCCCACAGCTTCCTGTCGCAGCACTGTTCTCACCCATCCTAGGCTGTGTGTCTGGGTGTCCTCCTCCCAAGCGGGCTGTGACGCTGTCTCCCTGTCACCTGTCAGTGGGCACATGGGCTGCCCCTCATCTGGCAGTTGTGACAGTGCTGCAGTGGCTGCGAGCACACACATGTGGCCCTGCTCAGTGACACTCAGTCCTGAGTGGACACTGGGAGCTCAGGGGATTGGAAGGTCTGAGGACATTCATCTGGGTCACACCTGAGATCCAGGAGGGGACGCCAAGATTGACCACAGCGCTGAAGGTGGCCATGATCCAGAGGGGAAGCCGGGCAGGGAGAGGCTGCCAGAGACAAAAGCAGCAAGCCAGTCCAGGCCTATGGCGCACACCAGCTGGAGAGACATTCCCAGACTCCTGGGGATCAAAGAGGGGACAACATTGTGTCACTACTGAGGAAGCTGAGGCCACCAAGCGCTGTGTCAGGCCCAGCCCTCTGCGCCTGCTCCATGCCTGCACTGAGGTGCCTGGCACGGCTCTTGCAGGTCAGCCAGCGAGTAATGGAGAACGTGACCTATGCCCTGCGCATCGAGACTACCCAGAGCTGCCTGATGCTGTCAGCCAGGTACGGGACAGGGGCCAGGGCCAGGATGAAGCTCAGACCACCTGATGGAGGGCACGTCTGGCTATCAGGTATGGATGTGGCTTCTCTTCCCTTCTGGCCCCCAACAGATGAGAGGACCTGCTTCTTTCAGTGTCTCTTAACCATCGTGTTGAAAAACCCCTGGCTTCTCTCCTGAAGAAATGTGTGCATGGGAAGCACATGTGACAGGTGACAAGAACTGCGCCTTGAGTCTGTGACACTCTGCAGACGTCGGGGGGCCAACACAGGTGGCCTGTTCACCCTGACATGGCATCTGAAGTCGAGGGAAAGATGAGGACCAGCTTTTGCCCTCCACCTTCCCTGTGGGCATCCTAGGCTGTCCACAAACAGAAGGGAAGCAGGAAGGAAGGAAAAAAGGAGGGAGGGAAGGAAGGGGAAGAAGGGGAGGAAGGGGAGGAGGAAGGAAGAAAAGGAGAGAGGACTGCATTTGTCCTGGGGACCCCACCCTGTGGCCAGCTTTAGGCTGTGGCCCCCAAAAGCACCCCTCCCCAGTGAGGACTAGAGGCGCCGTCAAGCTTAGGGTGTCAGGTACAGTCCTGGGCTGGGCATGCTGGGGGCTCTTGCAGCTGGGTGTCCCCTCCACATGGGATCTTGGGGTGGCCATGGAGCCCTCACACTGAGTGTGAGGTGCACAGAGTGCACACCAGTGCACACCCGTGGAGTAGGGACACCTGCTGGCCTCAGTGCCCCTTGCTCATCTGGGGCAAGGCTGTGGTCTGCAGTTGTGGCAGGCAGGCCCTGGAGGTGCCGGTCCCTCCGGAAGGGAGGTCAGTGTCATGGGGCTCCACGCCCCTCCCCTCCCTCTCCTCGGGGTCAGGCACCCAGCACTTGGCTGTGCACTTGGGCCTTGGGGCTCACGTTTCCAGGCAGGGGTGGCTGTCACACTGGAGTGGGGCAGCAGGACCTTCCTCCTCCCGATCCAGCCCAGACTGTGTCCAGGGCCACTGCGCTGGTGTGCGGGATGTGTGCGCCACCTGGTGGGCCCTGTAGACTCCACTGCTGCTGGCCTTGTCCCCTGCAGCCCAGAGAGCACCTGAGGAGTGCATATGGCACTGTGTGGTGTGTCCACCCTGCCTCCCTCTGTCCCCACTGGCCCGTCCCTCTAGAGTGTGGACCCTGTGACCCAGGGCCTTTGTTTTGCCCAGTGTCTCACAGCCCAGTGTTTGGGGACAAAGTGACGCACGTGGCAGGTGGGAGGACCCCAGGACTGACCCGTCTGCGCATGCCCGCAGCTCCTACGCTGAGAGGAACGAGTGGCACAACTGCCTCAGCAGGGCTGTTCCCAAGGACCACGAGGCCCAGGCCCTGGCCACCTTCCACCACAGTGCCGAGGTGAGCAGCAGCCGTGGGATGGGTCCCCTGGGGTTGGGGGCACTCGGAGACCATGCTGAGCCGCCCCCTCCCCAGCTCTGCGAGAGTCTGGGAGTCAGCCTGGAGGAGCGGCCGCCGACGTTGGTGCCCATCACACGCCATGATGTGCATGAACTGCGGCTGCAACTTCTCCCTCACGCTGCGGCACCACCACTGCCACGCCTGTGGCAAGGTGAGCCAAGGACGCCCATGCCCACCTCCTACCACATGCAGAGAGGACACTGGCAGTGGCACCCACAGTGGAAAGAGTGCTGCATCACCTCTAAGGGTGCAGCTTCAGGGGGAAACCGAGGCACCTGCCAGGAAGTGCAGTGCAGCCTGGGCCACTAAAGCAGGGGCCATGAGGGTGGACGTTGGTCCCCTCTGCACATCTGGGGGTGTGACAGTCAACACATATGTGTCCCCTGGCGCTGGCCTGCAGATCGTGTGCTGGAAATACTCGAGGAACAAGTACCCCCTGAAGTACCTCAAGGACCTCATGGCTAAGGTGTGCGACAGGTGCTTCAGGGAGCTGAACTACATAGCAAGACCCTGTGTCAAAAAAAACAAACAAAAAAAAAAAAAAAAAAAAAAAAACAACAACAAAAAAAGAAAATTCCCCTGTGAGATGTAAAAGTGCTACAGAATTCAGGAACAGACCAGACGGACGGCACGGCACCAGAGGAACTCTGGAAGGCAAACAGGTTTGTTGCGCTAGCGGGCTGATGGGAATTCCTCAGTTCCAAATCATCAGCCCTGTCTTGGGGTAGGGTAGTTTCTTATATAGGTTTCCAGAAGGAAATACGAAAGGCAGATAACATGATATTCTACTGTCGGTTACACATGTCTTGTCACATATTGCTCAGCAGGATTCGCTCTACATAAAACTAAACAAGGTTACTATCGTGTAACATGCAGGAAGAATCGATCATTGGCTGAGACTGGGCAGAGCTGTCCTTGAAATGATAAGTCTCTGGGACTGGAAAGTAAGCAAAACATCACTCTCTGGCTGAGTTACACTTATCTTGCAGCTGGCACCTGGAATGTTAAGGCTCCCTAAGTTTTGTAGCGTTTTAATTATGGGAACAGGCTGTGCTTCTCAGTCTCATCCTCGAATCATGTTAGAAATACACCAGTATTAGAAATTTAAGTTTTAAAATTTCCTTTACATGTAAAATAACCTCTACAAAAGGACTTACATTTTTATAACAAATCCCTTCTATCTGGACCTTTGTGTTGTTTCTTTTCTTTTCTTTTCTTTTTTCAGTGTTGGGGATCAAATCCAGGGCTTTGCACGGGCTAGGCAAGTGCTCTACCACTAAACTGCAGTCCCAGCCGTTTCCTGTCATTTATTTCTTTTTGAGCTCAAACTTTTTCTATTGAAGCAGCTGCAAGTACTTTAGCCAGTTTTTTTTAAATTAATTTTATTGGTACACTTTTGATATACATAATGATCACATTCATCATAGGGAATTTGTACCTAACTGGTTATTAAAAACAGATTAACAAGGCCGGTTGTGGTGGCATACACCTGTAATCCCAGCACTCAGGAGGCTGAGGCAGGAGGATCGCTATGAGTTCGAGGCCAGCCTGGGCTACAAAGTGAGTTCAAGGTCAGCCTGAACAGCATAGTGAGACCCTGTCTCAAAAAGACAAAACAAAACAGATTAACAAACAGTTTAACAGACAAGAAAACACATAGAACATATAAAGCAAGTATGTGAAATCAGAGTGCACTCAGATGCATTGGCCGTGCTGGATTATAATAATCACTTTCTTAGTCTTAAATTTATAACTATAAATAGTCAGAATTTTCCTAGGGGGTACTAGTTAGCACTCCTTTTTTCTTACATAAGTCATAATAGTATTTCCCTTACTACTTGAAGCTCCCCTGGGTACCCTTTCTCCTGCTAGTTAACACTGCAGACCTATAAACAATCACAGTCAGGGAGAGGGAAAAAAAGCTATAGATTGCTAGATGGGATCTTTGTTCATTTTCTCTCATTATAACCAAGTTTGAGGTCTTGTCTCTTTATTCTTTAACTTACATTTAGAGGAATATAGAGAAAAACCAACATTTTATAAGTTTCCATCTTAAATTGGTCCCAAGTTCATAAAATATAAACCAAGGGTGAAGTTTTTTGAGGACAGACACTGAGTTACCCATCACCATCTAAGATGTATTCATGCCTTTAAGATCTTCCTTGTGTACTTTTTTGAAAAGAGACACCAAGAGGAATCAAAAAAGGAAAAAAAGAGAAAAGACAGAAGGAATCCCAGGGTCAGATTTCCCAACTGGAGGCTCACCCCGTTTCCCAAGGTCAGAACCGCCCCTGATGTACACAAGGTGGTGTCTTCCAGTCTAATAGTTTTGCAACGTTCATTCTTGAGTCTCGTGGGAAATGTCATTGGGCATCAGGATGTGGCCCAGGGAGTGAACAGTGTCAGCATCTGCTGTGCTTGACAGCAGAGAGAAGGTGCTGGACGTAATCTGCAGCAAACAGCAGAGGAAAGTGAGAAACACAGACCCACAACAGCCTCAGCACGCATTGTTAGGCCCAGGTCAAAGTGAACCCAACCCAAGCAGATTTCCTCTAAACTGAGAGTACACACAGAAAGGGATGATCACTATCGAGTCCCATAGCCACCGGAGTAAGGCTCATGGGGCAGAATCCATCAGCTGTGGCAGGAGTCCAAGAAGACCAGCATTGAAGAAATCTGGACTTGTGGCTCCTTCAGTGGTGATTAATCCGTGTGACCTGCAGAAACGTCAGGTCTTTGGAGAATATCCCCTCCATATGTACACGGCTCAATTCAATCATCGCCACACAAGTCCTGCTCCCTCTCATCCATCTGACCACGCTGCCATCTCCAGCCACTGAGAGTTAAGCCAGCGAAACTTTTCCCTCTGAGTTTTCTTAACCCATTCTTCATCATAGTCTGCTATGATATCTAGTGTATTGTCACAGAACTTTAGGATTTTGTTATTTTTATCATGCATCAGATCTATGAGCTATGCTGGAGCCTGGTGTTTCCTTGATTATGACATCTCTCGTGGCTTGGTAGAAAACCATCTGGTAGAAGACACAAATTATCAGACACAAAAATTCATCACCTTCTTGTTGAGCATTTAGCACTTCAATAAGGACAGAGATTCTCCCAGATTTAGCTAGCAGTGCAGAGCAAGAGTGACCCTGGATACAGCTCCAGTCATTCGTCACCTTCCGCAGCACCTGGTTGTAGTTGACCCATGAGGTACAGAACCAACTTGTGCTCCTGCAGAACCAGTTCCCAGTCCAAGTCTACAATGGTCGGATGTGCCAGAGTTCCCAGCCATTTGATCACAAACTCCTCCTTTCATCATTAGACACCTGGCCTGCAAGATCCCCAGTGTAACCAATAAACAGATTTTCAGTTGGTCCATCATGCTGGGAAACATTTCCAATCATTTTAATCCACAAGGGACCCTTGAATTTCAGGGTCTTTTTCATGAGCACCTTCAGCCTATTTCTGTCACAGATCAGCTGCATATTCCTCTCGTTAGCAGCAAGATTAATGAGTTCCAGATCAGTTCATTCACCTGAACATCCAGAGAGTATCTTCACTACCTGTGGTACACAGTGTCAGCAAACAGGGACTCAAGGCGATCATCCACGAGTTAGTGGTACAGCACGTGCACTGCTATTTGCTTGTAGCTTTTGCCCCCTAGCTGTGCAATGGGTTTGGGAAGAAGCCAACTTGTACCATCTTATTCCTCAGTCCCGAATCACAGGACATGTTTAGTAAAAGCCGGAGAGTGATATTCAGCAAATTTTCATGGCCACATGATACCAGTTTTACCAGCTTTTCAACAATATCCATTTCTACTGTAGTGGTTTTGTTCTGCATAAAAATGCTGTTTCTTTAAGAATGCTACAGCTAGAAAAAGCAGCTCAAAACTGTCCCAGTCAAGGTTATTTTTCATAATTTTTTTCAAGGTTTGGTTTTCAAGGTCGTCATCTGTGGAGGACCACCTGGATGACTCTCCTTGAAAGAAGAGCAATTATCTCCATTTTGGCTAAACCTGGCCCTATTTCCATGTACTAATAGGTACAGAGCTGGCTAGGACTTTTCCTTATCCCTTCAACTGGTTTTAAGCAATGCTAATTGGTCCGGCTGAGGTGCTGATGTGTAGTCTTTGAAGCAAGGCGACGGGTCAGTGTTTCCCTGTCCCTGTAGCTCCCAAAACTTACGGGCGAGCCTGGCGGGATGGAGAGCCGTGCTCCACACTGTCAGCTGGGATGAGCCTCGAGATAAGAGGCTATGACTCCCAGGGCACAGAAGATTACACATCAGAGCTGAAGCACCGACCCCAAAACATTAGATACTACCTTAAATCCTGTTATGCAGATTACTCCTTCTACACATTCTTCTCTCTGCATATTGCTAAGGTGATTTCAGGCCAGCTCAGGATATTCACGGACTTCCTGCCATTCTCACAGTCACTCATCCCCGAGCCACTCCCCTCCTGGAGAATTAACAAAACCCGGGTTCGGCCCTGGGTAGTGGCCTTTGTTCCAGTAACCATCACTCTGGCTGGACTTAGGACCCCCTTGGCTCCCCACAACTATAGATATGTTTTAGTGCCTTTATTCTCACCATGGATTGCATTGGAAGTGGTAGATTGGAGTTAACTCGCTAGAATTCCAATAACTTTCTTTTGGGATTACAAATATAAACTTCCTGGACTGCCACGAGGACCGGGAAGGGCTCTCTATAGTCATCTGTAGCCGCCCTCTTCTTTTTCCTCTCCTCCTTCCCCTTCCTGTCTGTTTAACTTATGATCAATGATATTCACACACAGCTCCAGTGTTATAGTGATTTCTTCATGAAACTGAACAAAGCTGGGGAAGCAAAAAGATGCAAACCATGTTACCTAAGGCAACGCTTTGCTGCCAGTCTTCTCTTAGGACTCTTGCTGGTGCACGGAGGGCGATTTCATTCCATCCTACTTCTTCCAAGTTACCAGGATTTTGAGCAAGCTGTAGGCCTGGAGCAGAGCCCCGAGCCCTGGCACGAACAGCTTCCTACAACACCTCAGTGCATTCATCCGTGGCAGTAATTCTGGCAACCTCAGCGATCCCCGTTCCTTCAGAAGGAACTGGATCTTTTTTTTTTTTTTTTTTTCCCTTTATGTGGGTACCGGGAAGGAACTCAGGACCTCGTGCTTGCCGGGCAGGCGCTTATCCCGCTGAGCCATATCACAGGCCCCCAGGAACTGGATCTTTAAATTTGCTTGATTTTTCTCTTTCCTGCTTTTTTTTTCTTTTCCTGACACCGAATCAAGGCGGTTCTGCAGAAAATACACCAGCTGTTCCACTTCATTCCGCTCTGTGGGATGAAGCAGCTTACGCTCCTCAACCACCTTCTGTGCGGGGGAGTTTCTGTGTCAGCCTGGAGACCCTTCCGACGCGTCCTTCTTGGCCTTCCTTCCGTCCTCCCAACACGGGGCGCCCATTTCTCCAAAAATGGTGGCTTCCACTACATACTGAACGCAAAGTGCTTTTTCTGATGCATGCACGTCAATATCACCTCCGTTATTAACTTTCCTCTGGCGCTATTCTGCGTCCTTCTCTTCCCTGGCCTCGGTTGCGGTTACCATGGTGACACCCCCGGCTCCTCCCACAACGGTCCCCAACCGCCACTCCGACCCACGCGGTCCTCCTGAGGCGCATGCGGCCGCGCCCGTTTCCTGGTTTATTTGAATCCTGATAGAGCTCCTCAGGGATGTCTACCTTGGCATAGGTTATTTTCCCTAGAAGTGGAATTGCTGGAGCAAACAGGATGCACATCTAATGATTTTGCTCTATATTTTTGAATTCTCTTGAGGAGACTGTTCGGATATGAATTTGGAGGAAGTACCCATTTCTTCACATTTTTGTGGCACTAAGCATTTCACCTTTTTCTGTGGGGATAGTTCCGAAATTGTTGGCTTAATTTGTACCCCTTTAGGTCTTAGTGACAATCCTTTTCAAATTTTACGGGCTGTTTGGATTTCTTTTGTGAATCACCTACATCTTTGGATTATTATCTGTTTCCTTAGTAATTGGAATAATACTATAAATTATTTGTTTGCTTGCTTGTTTGTTTGCGACGGGGTCTTACTATGTAGCCCAGCTGGTCTGGAACTCAGCGTGATCCTGCTGCCTCAGCCTCCCAAATGCTGACTTACAGCCATGCACCTGGCTCTCAAGATGCATTCTTAAGTGAGAAAAGCAATTTCTCACATATTGAAACAGGTACCACCATGGTGGGACATAAGGCTGGATGACAAAGAGTCCCCGGGTGCTGTAAACCATTACCCTTGTCATGGCGTGGTTTCCGAAGACCCGTCATTCCGTCTTCATACTGTGTCTGTCCCCTCAGCCATCCTCACCCTTGAGTCAGATCTGCTCTGCGTGTCAACTTGCTGCTCATTAAGAAACGTTTTGTTCACAACTATGATACAGGGCCCGCTTGGTACGGGTCCTTCCTGCCTAGACAAGGCCGTGCTGTCCGTGCAAAATAACGATCCCAACTGCAAGAGTCACTCAGCAGAGCTGAGACAGTGCTGACCACTCGTGAGTCCGACAAGCAAGGCTGAAAGCGTTGGCGGATGAGGGCACCAGATATGGGCAAAGCCACCAGCCTGGATGAGCGGATGATGACCTCATGGTGGTCCAGGTCCCTCACCAGAAGAAAAGTCTTTTGGAACCCTGCTCCTGGCCAGTGGGAATCATGGAACCCAGCCAGCAAATCAATGAAAGCCTGAATTTACTTTGCTCTAATTAATCCCTCTCTCAACCAATGGCTGGCTCCCTCCACCAAAGACCCAGTTTACCTGAAGCCACTTTCGAGCTCTGGAATATGCAAAAGCTGGAGGTGGGAACATTGGTGAGTCAAACTATAATCAATTTATAGGATTACAATCACAGCTGCTTAGCTAATATTGATCCAATAGGGAAGCAGATCATGTAACAAGGGTCCATGGAAAGATCAAAGGCATTTTGGGGAAGGGATGGGTCCAGATGGGTCCAGATGCTCATCATGACTGATGCCTGTCTGGACTTCCTGAACCAGGTGGTACTAATTGCTGGACAATTCCAAATAACCGCTTATTCCTTGGGGAGGCACGTAGCCTGGCCATTGCATCTTCATCTTGAGGCCTGGCCTTCTTCAGATGAGCCTCCAGCCACCGTTTCTTCTGCGCTGCCTCGGGCCCCGCCCTGTCTGCCTGTTAATTTCTGTCTAACTTAGCTGCTTATGATATCACCACACATTAATCCTCAGTGGAGTTGTTGAAAGACACAAACAGAGACACCAAGGGAGGCCTGGGAGTGTGGCTCCGTGGTACAGCACTTGCCTGGCATGCACAAGGATCTGGTTTGGGTCCCAGCACCGCCAAAAACACAAATCAGAAGAGTGAGTAGGGCCAGTGAGATAGCTCAGCGGCATAAGCACCTGCCTGGCAAGCGCAAGGTCCTGAGTTCGACTCCCGGTACCCACATACGAAAAAGGGCCGGTGATATCGCTCAGCGGCACAGGCACCTGCTGGTGCGCGACATCCTGAGTTTGACCCCTGGTACCCACAAAAAAAAAAAAAGAAAAAAGAAAAAAAACAACGGAAACAAGAAACTTGTTGAAATTTTCGTGGCCCTGTCCACCCCCACTGGCTGTCTCATGCTGCAGGGGACAGAGGGCTCTAAGTCACCAAGCTGCCAGGCTGGGGATTTCCAAAGCAAGGAGGAAGTCAGGCCTCAAAGCAGACTGCCAACTGTAGCCATCGAGCCATCGAGCCATCGAGTCCGTTCCCTGCAGGACTCGTTCAACCTGCGCTGTCTTGAAGGTGTGTCCGGTATCTGAAAAATAATCTGCTAGTGACCAGCATTTCAGATCTAGAGATTAGCGGAGCATTGGTCCACTTTCCTACTGGGTCCCGATTAGGGGAGGGCAGAGAGGAAGAGAGAGCTTGAGGCAGAGAAAAAGACAGAGAGGGAAAGAAAATGAGAGTTGCAGGAATTTCACTTTTACAACTTTGAATAATTTAAACATTTCTTACCGTAAAATCAAACACAGACAAGGAAAAAGTATAGAGCAACTAATTGGGTTTTTATTGTTGATTTTTGAGACAGGGTCTTACTACGCAGTTCAGGCTGGCCTTGAATTCATTATGTAGCCTAGGCTGCTCTGAACTTGTGACAATCTTCCTGCCTCAGCCTGGGATCACAGGCTCACGCCACCACGCCCGGCAGTGGCTTTACTAATTGTTGCAAGAGGAACGTCACCGGGACCACGAAAAAGAACCCAGCTGCCCCCAGGGGCCATGCAGCGCCCCTCCGCCTGGCGTTTCAGTGGCTCCTCTGCTGGGGCTGGGAGTGCGGGGAGCCGTCCGGTGCGCCCCCCGGCCCCCCTCTCCCCCAACCACCAGGTTGCACGAGAGGCTTGGGGACCCGCGGACCCCTGGGACAAGCCACACAGTCTTCCTCCGCTTTCGAAACGCGCTTTTATTCTACCCCAGCTGGCCGAGCTCCAGGTTTCCAAAGACAGAGAAGCGAAAGCAGATCAGAAACCGCACGCCCAGCGGCTCCAGGACCAGGCGCCTCTGCGTAGACCGGGCGGGGCGCGGGCTGCGCGTGCGCATGCGCGGGGGCTGCCCGGAACGGAGGTGTCCCCTTGGGGTGAGAGTGCAGGGTCCCTGGACGGCTGGTCTGTCGTGTCTCACCTTCCCAGGGGGCCTGTAAAATTACAGGCACGGCCTCTCCCTCCTAGCCACCTGCTCCAGAATCCCTCCTAAGCCGGGTGTGGTGGCTCGCCCCTGTGACCCCAGCACTCAGGAGGCTGAGGCAGGAAGATAGCCACAAGTTGGAAACCAGCCTGAACTACATAGTGAGAGTCTGTCTCAAAAAAAAAAAAAAAAAAAGTGCTCGCTTCGGCAGCACATATACTAAAAAAAAAAAAGAGAGAGAGAGCCCTCCTGTTCCCTTGTTCCCCTGTCTCCCTGTCCTGGTGCCTTCTCCTAGGCACTCCTCCTGCCTGGCCCATCCAGACCGTGCTGCTGCTCCGTGGGCAACCTTAGGTAACATTAATTCATTGGGAAGCCACAAGGTGGGCATGAGATGGGACACAACTATGGTGAACCAATAAGACTACAAGTAGAATCGCTTAGGTAATATTGATTAAATGGGGAAGCAAGTCACATAGCAAGTGTACATGGACCGGAACAGAGGCTTTTCCTGGAAGGGAGGTTTTGTGCCCCACCCAAGGTGATCGATGCCTATTTAGAATATCAATCACTGCTATTCATCCCTAGGAGAAGTACGTGGGTGTAGTCATTCTATCTTTTGTCTTGAGTGGCCTTTAAGGACTGCGCCTCCACCCACAGCTGTATCTTCTGCATTGTCTCCTTTCTAGGCCTAGTCCTGTCTGACTGCCTGTATTTCTTTTTTTTTTTTTTTTTTTTTTTTTTTTTTTTTTTTGGGTACCGGGGGGGACGACCTCAGGACCTCGCGCGCCAGCAGGCGCCCGTGCCACTGAGCGATATCACCGGCCCCTTTTTCGTATGTGGGTTCCGGGAGTCGAACTCGGGCCTTCGCGCTTGCAAGGCAGGCGCTTAAGCCGCTGAGCCGTCTCACCGGCCCTGACTGCCTGTATTTCTAACTAATTTAGCTGTCTATAATACTACTAAGTTGCTAAAGCTGGCTTCAATCTTGCAGTCCCCATGCTTCAGCCTCCCGAGCATCTGGGGTTATAGGTGTGAGCTGCTGAGCCTGGTTTGAGAACATCAAGAACGCCTTCAAAAACTGGATGTGGTGACTCTCAGAAGATTGAGGCAGGAGGATCTCATGTTCTAGGCCAGCCTTAGCAACTGAGATTCTTTCTCAAAGAAAAAGTAAAAAGGGCTGGGATTGGTCTAGTAGTAGAGAGCTTGGCTAGCATGAAGGGGCTCTGAGTTTCATGCCCATTACTGTAATGAATAAATCAATAAATAAAATAATTTCAGAGCTGGGGATGCAGCAAGATGGTAGAGCGAGTGCTCAGCATGGCCGAGGCCATGGGTTCAATTCCCAGCATCACACATACACAACTTCAGTTAGTTGTCAACAATGAAGATGAATGTCACACAGAATTTGGGTCCCTCTCCAGCCCCACAGGAGCCCCTGAGTTCCTAACACTGAATCTCTGTTTTATTTTTATTTATTTATTTATTTATTTTGGTTTTTCTGAGGCAGGATCTCACTATGCAATTCAGGTTGGCTTTAAACTCACTATGTAGCCCAGGCCTTGAATTTGCAGTGATCCTCCTGCCTCAGCCTCTCTAATACTGGGAATACACCACCACACCCAACTATATATTTTATTTGCAACACTGGGGATTGAGCCCCAGGCCTGTGCACCAAGCTACATCCCCACCCCCTTTCTAAATTTTTTTTTTGGTGGGTACCGGGGGTCGACCTCAGGACCTCACGCACCAGCAGGCGCCCGTGCCGCTGAGCTATGTCACCGGCCCTTTTTTTGTATGTGGGTTCCGGGAGTCGAACTCAGGCCCTCGCGCTTGCCAGGCAGGCGCGTACCCTGCTAAGCCATCTCACCGGCCCCCCCCCTTTCTACATTTTGAGACAGGCTTTCAATAGTCCTCTGAATTGCCCAGGCTGGGCTCAAGTTTTCCATCCTCCTGCCTTTGCCTCCCAGAGTCCAGGGATTATAAGGGTGCACCACTGGGCTGGACTGAGATTTCTGCTGTAAATCCTGATGGAACTGGCAGTGTGGTGAACACAGTCTGAGAAATATTTTGCAGTCATGAACCTTAAGACTCCAGAGACAAAAAAAAAAAATTCTGCCTGGCCTTGCCCCCGGAAATGGCACATTGGGATTGGGCCTTAGTTTCCCCTGCGCAGTGGGTGGCCAGGCTCGTTGGTCTATAAGGGGCCATCTTGGAGTCCCTGGCCTGAGCGTCCTGGCGTGCTGGGATTACAGGAGCGCTGCGTCTGGCTTTTCCCTCCCCAGACCATGGGTCCCCTCCCCAGATCCTGCCCACCTCCCCCGGCCTCTTCCCTCCCTCTTGCCTGGCTTGACGCCCCCTGCCTCGCAGCTGCACTGGGGACAGAGGCCCACCAGCAGCGATGAGGAGGAGCAAAGGCTCTGGGCCAGACTTAGGGGGTCCTGGAAGGCTTCACGGAGGAGGCGGCATCAACAGTGAGGGAGCATTGCGTGGAAAGGCCCAGCAGAGAGGAGGCTGAACCTGGGGGAGGCCCTGGCCGCTCAGGAGTGTGGAAACTCCACCCTCTGCTGTCCCCGCTGTCCAGATCGTTCAGGCCCTGACATCCTGCAGCTTGTAGGGCAGGCAGATTCTGTTGCGCATGCGCAGCTGTCCTGCCGCCAGCCCCGGGCAGTGGACACAGCTGGAAGCAGCAGCGGGCTGGTCTGGGTCACCTGCACAGAGGTCCATGGCATGCAAAGGCTCTGGGCTCCAGGGCTGAAGTCCCCGGGGCTGCCATAGGCAGGGCGCCCCCTGTGACACTCGATGTTCCAGGAAGCTTGGGGTGTGGCTGGCGGGGGTGGGGGGGTAGCGGCCCCTGGGGACCAAACGCTGGCCCGGCGCCCTCTCTCCTGGCTTCCAGCGGGCCTTCCCGGGATGCATTCAGGGGAAAGCCAGCTGCGCTCCACACCCACACAAGTGTGTTGCTAGATTTGCATGTTTTAATTTATTTTGTGATACTCGGACTCAAACCCAGAGCCTTTGCGCTAAGCTACGTTCCCAGCCCCCACCTCCCACTTTTGAGACAGGATTTTGCTAAATTGCTCAACTGCCCAGGGTAGGCTCCAATTTGTGATCCTCCTGCCTCAGCTTCGCAGAGTGCTGAGATTACAGGTGTGCATCACCACACCTGGCTTGTTTGTGCATATTTTAAAACACTCTGAGCTCACAAATGACTGTGAGGCTCACCGTGTTTGGTAGGGGGCTTGGCCAAGAAGTCCAACCTCTTCAGAAACATGACAATCTAGGGGGTGTAGCTCAGAGCTAAAATGTGTACTGGGCCCAAGCTTCAGTTCCAGCACCAGGAAAGACAGGAAGGAGGGAGGGAAGGAAGCAGGGAGGGAGGCAGAGAGTAACACGGTGCGTGGGGAGCGGCTGAGCTGGAGGTTGATCACACGTGCGGGGCTGGAGCAAGGCCAGCCCCGAGAACACCGAGTGCCCGAGGCCAGCCAGAGGGACAGGTTGTTATGCAGGTCCTTCCTCCTATTAGAAGAAGGGTTTCACCTGTTGTCAACCTCTTGCTGGGTGTATAAATAAAAGCATTGCAGTTGTTGGGCAGTTCCTTTTCTCCCATCAAGAAGGAAGTCTCCGCCTGACCTCAGCTTTCTGCATTCTGACCCTGGTCTTCATTTCTTCATCCTCCAGCATCCTCCCCCCGGGAATTTCAAGGGCTGTGCTGGTCACAGCACTCCGTCACCAGCAGCACACTCTCTCCTGGGCTCCGTGTGCTCAGCCGTCTCCAGAAGACACCGCACCGTGCTGCTGCCCTGGGATGGGGTGCCGCCCACTCTGGATGGGCTTGGCCAGGGCCTTTGCCTACAGAGAGGCAGAGACATTTACGATACGCCCCTTATGACTTTCTTTCTGTTCTTCCTTCTGTGTGAGTTGGGGCGCTACTCTAAGCTGGGGAAAGGTGCCATGGGCGGGTCTCACTGCCAGTGTCGATGAGGTTACTATGGCCAGGCCACAGCTCCTAGAGTCCCGGGTTCCCTCTCCTGACGGCACTGGGCAGTGTCTGTTCACTGCGATGCTACTGGGTGGCTCTAAAGCCCCCCAGGTGTCCCTCTGGAGCCCCAGCAGGAAGCCAGCCCATGGCCCCAAACTGGGCTGGCCTTGCTGTGCTCTGCGTGGACTCACTCGCAATAGCACAACCACGCCCGGCTGGGGAGTGGGAACAGGCATGGCCATTGAGAACTGGTGTTCTGCAGACAGACAGTCCCAGAAAGCAGCGCAGTGCACCTGTCTCTCCCAGGAAAATGACTGACTGGGTTTCTGCCAACAGAGCTCTCGAGGGAAATTCCAATTTGGGAAACCTAATCCACCACAATGAGTGGGGACAGCGCCCAGCATCTCAACTTTCAGATGAGGTGGATGGGGTGGTGTTAATAAGAAACGAAAATGGACAGGCTTCTGGCATTGTTTAGTGGTGTGTCATCTTCTAGGAGATCTGCATGCTAGAATGAACCCAGGTCTTCAGGTCCATAATGTGAAGTCACGTGAAGTCACGTGTGGGTAAAAGCTCCACTCTAAAGTACCAAACAGACCCACACGTGCTCACAAAAGGGTGCACACAGCAGTCCCAATGTGGCTTCCAGGTCCTCACTGCAATTCACCTTCTGGCTTCTTTCCGAAGTTCTGTACCCCATAGCCTGGTGTGTGGTAAGCAAGCACCCTCCTCTGACCTGTGTCCCCAGCACTACACAATGACCTTTAAGAAAGGACCACTTTGACAGCTGGGGGTGTGGGTGCACACCTATAATCCCAGCATTCAGGAGGCTGAGGCAGGAGGATCCCTGAAAGTCCAAGGACAGTCTGAATTATATAGTGAGACCCTATCTCAACCCCCCCAAAAGAAACTACTACTTTGATAGTTTTGGTGTAGCATCAAAGAAGAATACCCACAATTGCCTAAAAAAGCCATTAAATATTTCTCTCTTTCCTGAATGCACATTCATTTGGGGTCGGATTTTCTTCAATCAAAACAACTTACTGCAACAGATGGAAAGCGGAAGCAGACGGGAAGACACAGCATTCTACCAGGAGAGTCGTTGAAGAGAATTGCAAAAGTATAAAACATGCTATTTTCTCATGGGTTTCTTTTTAGTTTTGGAAATGAAGATCGTTTCATAAAAATGTGTTGTTTATATTCACATATAATGTTTTAATTAGTGTGACATTTTGGTAAGTTAATGAATCTCTGGAACTCCAATTCTTAAGATTGTAAAGGTGTCCCAAGATCAAAAAACATAGAAGCAAGAATTTATGTGTTTAATTTGAAAAAAGGGAGGCAGGACTAAAAAAAAAAAATTTTTTTTTTTTAAAGGATGCACTGGCTATAGTCCCAGCCCTCCGGCCGCTGAGGCAGAAGGATCATTAGAGCTCAGAGTAGCAGGCTGAGGGGCAGCGCCTGGGAAGCGCTGGCCCAGTGTGCTCAGGGCCTGGCTTGAGCCCTGACACCGTTAACAAACAAGAAGGAGACATCCGGGGGCCACCAGCTCACAAAGGGAACACAGGAGGTTTCACTGGGACATAGCTTTGCGGCAAGCCGGAACCAAGGGCCACGGAAACCGAGCACTGTGTGCCTGGAGTCGTGGGAAACACGCGGAGCGGACTACTGCAGAGGAGACAGCGACAGGTGCAGGGCAGAGGAGGGGCGGGCAGTTCCCAGCTCCACTGCAGTGCTAGAAGCACTGGATGGTGCGCTTGCATGAAGTGTGTAGTGGGTGAATGAGTTACAGCTCAATAAAGCCGTGTAAGATGCAGCCATTACTTTTTTTTTTTTTTTTTTTTTGAGACAGGGTCTCACTATGTAGCCCAGGCTGGCCTCAAACTTGCAGCAATCCTCCTGCCTCGGCCTGCTGAGTGCTGGGATTACAGGTGTGCGACACCACGCCTGGCTCCCATTACTTTTTTGTAGAAAATTTATCAGGGAATGGGACATCCATGCAGTCTCAAATATTATTAAATACAGAGAGAAAAAAGGAGGACAAATCTAATGGTAACCACTTTCGCCAAGTGTTTAAGGGCAAAAGCACTATTCCCAATGCTGTAAACCAGTGTGAAGTGTGACCTTATGTAATGGACAGAGCACTGCTGGTGTGGTGTTGATGCCAAAATGTGTAAACTTACTTAGGAAACAACGGGGCCTGTATTCTTCAAGAACTGTCACCGTGGAGAAAGACAAAGAAAGGCTGTTTCAGATTAAAAGAAACTGAATAGACATGACGACTGTTAAGTCTGGTGCGAGTAAAGACAAAGAAAGGAGACTAAGAAAAGCCTTTAATGCTGGCGTGGGAGGGCTGCAGTAGAGTGCAAGAAACCCTTGGAGGAGGAGGCTGCGGGACAAAGAATTTATTGGGCTTGGCTGGGGGCGGAGTTTGGAGAGGCAGGCAAGGTGACTTCATGGAGGGGATTGGTGGATATTTGGCAAATGTGAAGTGGAGAGAGGAAGTTTATCTTGAGCTGGGAAGAAGAAGGAGGAATTGTTGTTTTGGGCTTGTCACCATGTTGGAATGCCACCATGATGGCCAAGCAGCTTTCATATGGGCATGAACCCATCAACGACTATATGAAATATGTGATTCTAGGGCTAGGTCTGGTGACACACACCTGCAATCTCAACACCCAGGAGACTGAGGCAGGAGGATCACTGTGAGTTCAAGGAAAAGTATAAGAAGTATATCTTGGGCTGGTGAGATAGCTCAGCGGCATAAGCGCCTGCCTGGCAAGTGTGAGGTCCTGAGTTCGACTCCCAGAACCCACATAAAGGAAAAAAGGGCTGGTGATATCACTCAGTGGCACAAGTGCTTGCTAGCAAGCGCGAAGTCCTGAGGTCGATTCCCCATACCCACATAAAAAAAAAAAAAAAAAGTATATCTTAAAAGGTTGTAAAAATACAGTATAGAAAATATACTTTACAAATTTCTTCCTTTTTTTTTCTTTCTTTTTTTTTTTTTTTTTTTTTTTGTTTTTTGTTTTTCTTGAGACATTGTCTTGCTGTGTAGTCCAGGCTGGCATTGAATTGTGCGGCCCAGGCTAGCCTCAAATTCGTGACAATTCTCCTGTCTCAGCCTCCTGCACCCTGAGACTACAGGCAGTGCCACCAAGCCTGGCTACATATTTCTATGGAGTTTTGGGACCAGATTCCACATTTTCCCATCAAACAGACTTAGTTCCTTTAGTTTGTTATAGGAGTAGCTAGAAATAGAAAATGAGGTATGGTGAACTATTACACTTTTTAAGCTAAAGATAACATGGTCCATATTTTTAAAAGATATTTCCTGAGATACTAACTTTTCTCACTTAGTTACAAAAAAATAGAATCATTCAAGCTAGTTCAAACTCAAAGTGGTAATTTCCTTTCTGCAAATGAAAGGAGACACTGGGATGGGCCTCAGAGACCTAGAGGGCAGCGTGGGCCTCTGGTCCTCGCCTCTCACACGTCCACACCCTGCGATTTGCTGCAACCGGCCAGCCCTGGCTACTCTTATTTTTCTGTTTTTCAAAATTTCTGTTAGTACCTGTTTGCAGTACATGACTATATTCTTCATGGGGGTTGATACATGCACATAACACATCTTAATTCCTTTTTTCATCTCATTCCCCAGTAATCTACCTTTTTTTTTTTTTTTTTTGGTGGGTACCGGGGGGTCGACCTCAGGACCTGGAGCGCCAGCAGGCAACCGAGCCGCGGAGTGATATCACCGGCCCCTTTTTCGTATGTGGGTTCTGGGAGTCGAACTCCGGCCCTCGCGCTTGCCGGGCAGGCGCTTAAGCCGCTGAGCCATCTCACCGGCCCAGTAATCTACCTTTTAAAAAGCCAGGGTTGAAGAACTTATTAGAAGGGAGCGTGTTGAGAACTCTGCCCTCTGGTGGTCATTCTGAGCATAGCGCCGAAAGAGGTGAAGTAGCTGTCATTTGCTATCCCGAGAGTGACCACCAGGGGACATAAGAACACAACAGTCCCTGCCAACTTGGTCCTCTGAAGCCCACAGGCAAGGCAGAGTAACCCGCTGGAGCTGCCCACAGTGAAGGTGCCCGCGGTGCCGCCCTCAGCAGGTTTAGCAGCCCTAGCAGGGGCTCATCCCTGACCCCAAGCCCACGGACACTGAGGACATGGAGGATGCAGAATTAGGAGCAGCAGCCGGGTGTGGTGGCACATGCCTGTAATACCAACATTTGGGAGGCTGAGGCAGGAGGATAGCTGTGAGTTTGAGGCCAGCCTGGGCTACATAGTGAGTTAAAGTCTAGCCCGAACTATGAAACCAAACCTGTGAAAGAAAAACAAAACATCCATGTGTGTAGTTTAATGCTCTAACACAGACAGGCCAGGAGCTGGGAGGGGCTGAGCGAGTTCCACAGGGCTGAGAAGCTGGCAGGGGAGCCTGGATTGCGTGTTTATGGGCTACGGTACGGCACTTTGATACATGTATACAATGTACACAAGCTACAATCTGCATATCTATCACTTCAAACACATATCCTTTGTTAAGAACATCCAAAATTGCCTCTCCTGGTTATACTGAAATAAATAATAAATAACAGACTATAACCACCTTGCAGTGCAACGGGCACCAGAACTTATTGCTCTGCCCTATTTTTCTCTGAGTACAAGTTAGTAGTGTGTGATGGTTGCCTCCCTTGTGGTGCCCCTCTATGTGACGACTGGAATTCGTATCCATGAACCAGCCCTGCCCACCACATCGCCTTCCCAGCCGCTGCTCATCCCTATGCTGCTCCTGCCGTGAGTTTTCTATGAATGGTTGTGATTGACGTTTTTAGCTTTCACATCTGAGTGAGATCAGTATTATTTGTCTTTCTGTGCCAGGCTGCGTCCTTATCATAACGTCTCCCAGGCTCATCTGTGTTGCAAAGCATTGATAACATTTTTTTGTGTGTGTGGGTACCGGGGATCAACCTCAGGACCTTGCGCGCCAGCAGGTGCCCTTGCCGCTGAGCGATATCACCGGCCCTTTTTTTTCATATGTGCATTCCGGGAGTCGAACTCGGGCCCTCGCTCTTGCCAGGCAGGTGCTTACGCCGCTGAGCCATCTCACCTGCCCGACATTTTTTACTGAATGAATACTATTCTGTTGTGTTTTACTTTTCTCATTGCTGAGACAAAATACCTGACCTCCATAAATTAAAAGAGGAAAGGTTTATTTCAACTCACAGTTTGTAAAGGTTTCAGTCCATAGTTGGCTGGCTCTAAGGCAGGCTGGCATGGCAGAGGGGCAGGGCAGAGGAGAAACAGTCCATGGCAGGGCAGGCAGCAGAGGAGGAGCAGTGAGCCTGCCTTTCCCTTTCATCCCATCCAGACTTCAAGCCTTTTGGGTCGTGCCACCCACACCCGGGGTGGGGCTTCTGTCTTCAGTAAATCCATTCAGCCACACCCAGAACTACGCTAATTCCAATCAGTGGACTAATGTAGTACCATACGCTTTTAATCCCAGTATCACACACCCCAGATCCAGCCAGCTCCGAAAAGCCTCACTTATGAGCGCATGAGGCTTTGGGGGACATCTAGATAGGAGCCAGAACACTTCGTGCATATAAATCAAATTTTCTTCTCTCTGTTTCTTTCCTTTTCTTTCTTTCTTTCCTTCCTTCCTTCCTTCTTTCTTGTTCTGGGGCTCGAAACTACTACTACAAAATGCAAATGCTAGGCAAGTACTCTGCTACTGAACTACACCCCCTGCCCTTTTTAGTTATTATTTATTATTATTTGCTATACTGGGGATTGAACCCAGGGCCTTCACACTGAGCTACACCCCCACACTGTTATTTTTTATTTTGAGACAGGATCTTGCTAAGTTGCCCAGGCTGGGTTTGAACTTGCAATCTTCCTGCCTTAGCCTCCCAGAGTGCTGGGATGAGAGGCATGCACCACCATGCCTACCTCTTTATAGCACATTTTACAAAAAGAACCCTTAAACCCAGTGTGGTGGCGCATGTCTGTAATCCCAGCACTCGGGAGGCTGAGGCAGGAGGATCACCATGAGTTTGAGGCCAGCCTGGGCTATGTAGTGAGTTCTGGACCAGCCTGGACTACAGAGCTGAGACCCTGTCTCCACAACACAACACAACAAAAAGAACTCTGAAGAAAAATAAAACCCAGGGCCGGGGATATAGCTCAGCAGCACAGCACCTGCCTGGCAAGCGCGAGGTCACGAGTTCAATTCCCGGTGCCAAAAAGAAAGAAAGAAAGAAAGAAAGAAAGAAAGAAAGAAAGAAAGAAAGAAAGAAAGAAAGAAAGAAAGAAAGAAAGAAAGAAAGAAAACCTAATAATATATGCTTTCTACACAGCCTCAAAATATTGCTCCAAGATTTTTTTTTTTTAAATAGGGCCCCAAGGAGGAGAAAGACATGAATACAGACATTACGATTTTATAACCTGTTTCTTGCCCGGATTGTCACTGGACAAGTGGCTCTGCGTGACAGACACTTGGGGCAGAGGGAGTGGCTTTGTGGCAGCTTGTCTGGCAGGAGCCATGTGCAGAGGGGAGCATGGCCCTGTCACCAGTGCCCGGCTCTGCCACGCCCGAAGCTACCCTGTCCTCCCAGGGTGGAGTGGCTCCTCACCCCACCACGTGGCCCAGGGTTATTTTTATCCATCGCAGCCACCAGCGAGCCCCGCAGCCCTGGAATTGAGAGGTCCAGCCATCCCACCCACAGGTCCCAGGGCAAAGGGACCAGAGGGGATGGGGGCTCCCAGGGTCTTGCTGAGCCTGGCAGCAAAACCCATCAGAGTGCTGGGGCACTAATGAGGCCATTTGGAATTGAGTCCAGCACAGCCAGGGAGCCAGCCGTTCCCCAGCCTGAACCAGCCAGGTGGCCCTTGCCAGGCCTGTACCCACAGTGAGAAAGCCTGTGTGCCCCTTGCCAACCCCAGGTGGCACACTGCTCACCATGGAAACCAGGCCCTTGGCTTCCTTCTAATGATGTGACACCTTTGTTTGTTTTGTTTGATTTGAGACAGGGTCTCATTATGTGGTTCAGGCTGGCTTTGAATTCTCGGTGATCTTCCTGCCTCAGCCTCCCAAGCACTGCGCCACCACGCCCAGCACCCCCAGTTCATTTCTCAAATGAGATAACAGGTGTGTGCTCTTCATCTGCCTGCTTCTGCTGAGGCTCAGGCCCTTCACTTCTTTCCCAGACCATCACAGATCCCGGTGCCCTGGTCCCCGCCCCCAGTCCCGCCCAGCCCAGCCAGCCTCTCAGTGCCTGCAGAGCTTGCCACCCCCCACTCTCTGCACTCAGTTCAACACCTTAAGCACTCCTCCCAGCGCCCTGAGCTCAGCACACGGGAGAAACTCAAGCGTTTGGCGGCTTCATGGGTGTGCAACTGCACAGGGCCCTGGGCTTACAAGAGCCCCGCGCCTGGTTTAATACTCTGCTACTGCTGTCTGGAAGTTCTTCATAAGAAGCAAACCCGCATTTCTAATTTTTATGCTGGGCCTCACGAATCATGCAAGCGGTTCTGGATGGATGATTGAATGAATGTGCCTTTGCACATGCTGTTCCCTCTGCCAAACATTTTGTCCCTCTTCACCAGGGACACCTACTCAAATCTTTTTTGTTTTGAGACAGAGTCTTGTTTTGTAGTTTAGGCTGTCCTTGAACTCACTATGTAGCCCAGGCTGGCCTTGAACTTGCAGCGACCCTCCTGCCTCAGCCTCCCAAATGCTGGGATTTTGTTTTGTTTTGAGACAGGGTCTCGCTTTATCATTCAGACTGTCCTCAAACACTCAGTGATCCTCCTGCCTCAGCCTCTCAATTGCTGGAATTACAGGTGTGTACCACCAGGCCCAGAACCTACTCAAGGCTTATTTAGTGAGGAGCTCTCATGGAAGCACAGGGGGCAGAGATGTGGGCAGGATTGGGGCAGCATGGAACAGGAAGCAGCCAGGACACTCTACAGCAGGAACCCCTGGAGCCAGTGAGACCCGATGGGGAGGAGGGGCTGCCCAGGGAGTGGGGTTAACCCTGGTCTCTACCTCACTCCAGCACCTCCGCAGGCCGATCCCAGGAAGGCAAGGGGCAGCCCAAGAAGGGCCAAGGATGGACGACATGTGGGGAGCAAGTGGCCACCACAGAAGCCATGCTGGGCATCTGTCCTCGCAGAGCCTTTTGTGGCATCTCTGTGGACGAGATGTCCCTCTGACTCATCTCCTGCACGGTGACCCTGGCAGTGAGCTCTGTCACACCGTGAGCCAGGATCTATGCTAAGCACCTCGCAGTGCAGTTTGCTATTGGCCTATCCTATAGGTGAGGAAACTGAGGCACAGAAAGTTCACAGCTAGCAGGTTAGCAGGTGGCACGTCTTTGCCCCCTGCTGGCCACCTGGCACCCTGGCTGCCTAGCTCTGGAATCCCTGTTGTCTGTCCAACTCTCTGCACCTCTGCGTACTCCCCAGCATGGGACAGTGTGGCAGGTCTGCCATGTCCCCAGCACCAAGCACACATGGGCACAGAACGGGGCCCTGCTGGATGAATGAATGGCAAGGACACGTCACAAAGCCGTGTTTCAGGATGTAATTATTATTCTTTTCTCTCCTTTTTTCCCTACCTGTGTTCATCAGCTTTCCATCGCTGTGACAAAACACCCAGGAGAAGCACTTAACAAGGAGGGAGGCGCATTTGGTGCACAGTTTCAGAGGTCCCGCCCGTGACCTTGCCCCCATCACTTTAGGCCTGTGGCGGCAAAGGACACCACGACAGGAGCAGGAGGCGAGGAAACTGCTGGCCTCACAGTGGCCCAGAAGCAGAAGGATGAGACAGGAACAGTCATCCCAATATCCCCGGGGCACGCACCAGCCACAAACTTCCTCCAAGTAAGTCCCGCCCCTTAAAGGGCCCGATAGCACCCTGAGCTGGAGACCAAGCCTTTCTTTTTTTCTCTTGTCTTGTCTTTTTTCTTTTCTTTTCTTTTCTTCTTCCTTTTTTTTTTTTATTTTGTTTTCGTTTTTTTGATACAGGGTCTTGCAATATAGTCTGGGCTGGCCTTGAACTTGTAATTTCCTGCCTCAGCCTCCTGGGTGCTGGAATTACAGGCTTGTGCTGACCATCCAACTGGACTAAGCCTTTAGCATGGGTTTTTGGGAGACACTTAAGGCCCAAACCACAGCATTACCCTTGACTCTTTCTCATTAAGCAAGTCCATCCCGATGCCTCTCTTTCCCCTGAACTTCGAAAGCCTTTGGGAATCCCTAGCCCCACCAATGGTGGGGGTATGGGATCACTGCTCCCAAGTGACAGTTTTGGATTTGACTAACAATGCAATCTTTAGGGTTAGACTAACTGGGTTTGAACCCCAACACTGCTGTTGATGGCTGCATGGCCTCCACAAGCACCAGTTTTGTCTCCTGCAGAAAGGAGCTCGTGGGTGACGCGATACGGAGCTCGCAGTGTCTCAGACCCTCCTCCTCTTTGTTGGTGCTGGGAATTGAACCGAGGGCCTTGCACATGCTGCGCAAGCAACTCTGCCACTGAGTCACATCCCGGCCTCTTCTTATTCCTATTTTGAGACAAGCCTTGCTCAGTTACCCATGCTGGCCTGCAACTCAACTCTCAATCCTCCTGCATGAGGTTCCTGAAGAGTGGGGATTCCACGTGTGTGTGGCCACACTGATTCAGCCCATTGGAGACACTGTTTCTGCTTCTCTTGACCTCTCTTCCTGTTCAGTCCAACCAGAGCAGTGGCCACCAGCTTGGAATGGGTAGTGACCAGCTCCTTGCCATACGCCTCGGCCTCCACACCTGGGCTGTCACCGACGGCACAAAAGCAGGGGAAGCCATGGGACTCTGTGTGGTGTCTCCCCCATCTAACTGCGGGGCATGGGGAGCTGAAGCCTGGTGGGTGGACATCTGCCCACGAGAGGAGCAGCTGGTGGACACGTTCTTCCTTTCTCCTCTCGGTCTGTGTGTCCCAGGGTGCAATTTACATGCTTCCTTCTCTTCCCTCCTCCTCTGTCTTCATCTTCATCTTCTTTTGTGGTACTGGAGTTGGAATCCAGGGCTTCACACGGGCTCACCAAGCACTCTAGTGGCGAGCTACACCCTGGTCCTTTTTATTGATTTTGAGACAGCTAAGTTGCCCAGGCTAGCCTTGAACTTGCGATCCTCTGCCAAAGTCTCCAGAGTAGCTGGGACAGGAAGGATGCTCTTACAGGACAGAGCATTCATTCAAAAGCACTGGCAGTGGCCAGCTGGGTGACACCCCTGCTTCATTCCCTTGTCCCCTCTCCTGCTGCTCCCTAGGATTGGCTCCCTAACAATGTACTAAACAGAAGCTTTTTGCTCTCTTTGAGATCCAGGCTATGACAAACACATCCTTCCTCTAAGGGTTTGTGAGAAGGGAAATAAGCTTTGGGTTTTTTTTTTTTCTTTGTTTTTTGAGACAAGGTTTCACTATGCAGTTCAGGCTGGTCTTGAACTCACTTTGTCGCTCAGGCTGGCCTCAAAATTGCAGTGATCCTCCTGCCTCAGCCTCCCGAATGCTGAGATTACAGGAGTGTACCACCACACCCAGCTTATGAAATAAGTTTATTAATGACAAGCCCCTGCTCATTTTGGGAGCTTGCTGTTTACTTGCTTTTTTTTTTTTTTTTTTTTTCAGTACTGGGGACTGAACCCAGGGCCTTTGCACTGAGCTACATCCTCAGTGCTTTGTTTATTTTTTATTTTGAGACAGGATCTCACTAAGCTGCTAAGTTATCCAGGCTGGGCTTGAACTTGCATCCTCCTGCCTCAGCCTCCCAGAGTGCTGGGATGACAGGCATGTGTGACCACACCTGGCTTTCTCATCTCTTCTCCTCCTCTTCTGTCATATCCAATCAGCCCAGGCCCTCTGACTACAGCTCTCCTTTCCCACTGCCACCTCTGGCCCAAGCCACCACCAGCTCCTGCCCTTGATGTACTAACCCAGCCCCCCACTGTGCTGGCACTCACAGCACCCTTCCTAGAAGGCGAATTCATTGTGCCTGTGCTCTGCTATAAACCCTTCCATGTGTCTCCTGTGCTCCCTAAAGCGTGGTCCAACTCCTCACAGCCCTGGCTCTGCAGCCTTCCTGGCCGGCCGTGTCCCTTCTGCCACACAGCAGCTGTCCCTTCCCTTGGCTCTGCCTCCTGCCATGGCCTCGGCCTCTGCCCCAGGTGGAGGTGGCCGGCTCCTGTCTTCACCCACGGACATCAAGTGTCGGCAGAAACGGGCAGCCTTGCACTTCCGGTTCAAGGTTGGTTATTTAGTTTTTGGTGGCACTGGGAATGAACCCCACAGGCTCTCGCATGCTAGGTGAGTGCTCTATGGCTCACCTACGCCCCACCCACGCGCACACATAGAGGGAACGGTGCAGGTGCAGCAAGCCCAGGGACCCACTGCCAGCTTCAACAGTGATCTCCACAGTCAGTCACCTTCCATGTATACCTGCATCCACTCCTTCCTGCTCCACAGATTTTTTTGTTTGGTTTGGTTGTTTGAAACAAGGTCTCCCTACGTAGCCCAGGCTGGCCTTGAACTCACAGCAATCCTCCTGCCTCAGCCTCCCGAGTGCTGGGATTACAAGTGTGTCCTACCATGCATGGTTTCTTGTGGGGTCTTTAGGGATCATTCTAAACATGGGCAGGAAATCACCCTTAGAGGCAAGGGGAGTGAAAAAGTTAATAAATACAGTCCTTGAGACAGCAGGGACATGCCACATAGGGGCCATAGGAAGGACTTCCAGGTCAATTTAGCAGGTGGGGAGGAGAGAGACTGAGACCCCAGGAGAAGGCTTGAGGGATTTTGGTGGTGTATTGACAGCATTAGGCCATAGATAGAGAAAGGGGTGACAGTTAAGAAAGGGAACTTGTGGGCCGGTGAGATGGCTCAGCGGCATAAGCGCCTGCATGGCAAGCGCGAGGGCCCGAGTTCGACTCCCGCAACCCACATACAAAAAAAGGGCCGGTGATATCGCTCAGCGGCACGGGCGCCTGCTGGCGCACGAGGTCCTGAGGTCGACCCCCGGTACCCCCTGAAAAAAAAAAAAAAGAAAGGGAACTTGTGGTTTGTTGTGTTGGCACATGCCTGTGATCCCAGCACTCAGAGGCTGAGGCAGGAGGATTCCCAGACGTTTGAAGCCAACCTGGGTTATATAGTGAGTTCAGAGCCAATGTGAACTGCATAGTGAGACCTTCACTATGGGTCTCAAAAAAACCATTAAAAATAAATAAATAAATAAGTGAAGGAAGAAAGGAAGGAAGGGAACCTTGGCAGACACCAGCCGCATCCCAGCATCCCATGGATGTAGCTGGTCACCTGGTCGGGTGCTCACCACCTGCTTGTGAGGACTTTGGGGCATCAGGAATGGCAGTCACACTGCGGTGCTTCTTAGGTTTCCTTCTCTTTGCTTCAATCTCTTTCAATCTGTAAGTTCCCCTTACCACTCTCTCCCCCACCCCCTTGCAATCTTTATTCGGCGGCTGTTGAAAAACATGGGTCTTTGTCTGTAGAATTTTCCACAGTTGAGATTACTTCTGTCTTGGGTATCCTTTAGACAATGTTTCTCTGTCCTTTGCATTTCTCTAAATTAGAATTTAGATTATAGGCCTGAAGTCTTGATGAAACTCAGATTCTTTCCTCCTCCTCCCTTTTTCTTCCTCCTCCTCTTCTTCTTCCATTTTTTTTTTTTTTCTTTTTGTTTTTTGAGGATGGGCCTCACTATGTAGCTGAGGCTGGCCCCAAACCCATGGCAATGCTTCTGCCTCAGCCTCCTGAGTGCTGGGATCACAGACGTGCACCGCCATGCCCATCTCATCCTCTTCTTTTCAAAGGGGATAACAAGTGCTTTCGTGCAGGACTGCTGTGAAGACCGAATGAAAAAACTCGGGTCAATCTCCTGGCACTTTGAGCTAAATGAGTGACATTTTCTTCCTCCTTTTCTGCCCTGTGATACCCTTAGGTGAGCTCCCAGGTTAAAATTATTTGGGGCACAGGAAGCCGATGTGTGGGACAGCGGGAAGAAAGAAGAGCTTATTCTCAACTGCTGAGCTCCAGGGCAGGGAGCCTCTTTTTCTTCTTCCTCTGCTTCCTAGCCTGTGTCCCCAGCATCTCCCCAGAGTCAGGGCCCCACTGTTTTTCCTGGCCCAGCTTTAGCTGGGCTGCTGGGTGCCATCTCCAAGGCTGTCCCTGCCTCCCCATGTGTGGAAGTCCCAGTCCTTAGGTCAGGGAGGGTGGATGCCCAGGACAGCAGCCTTCCTGCGATTCCCAGCCCAGCCCAGCCCTGCACACGGCAAAGTTTTCGAACTTGGAGCAAAGGAATCTCCCAGCCGAACCCAGTCAAACACAAGATCGTGAACAATAATGCACATTTTCATTATTTTATGTCATTACTTTTTGGGGTGATTTGTTATGTAACAGATAAATTAAGCCAGGTGTGGTGGCACACAACTGTAATCCCAGCACCAGGGAGGCTGGGGCAGGAGACTCACAAGTTTGAGGCCAGCCTGGGCTACACAGTGAGTTCAAAACAAGCTTGAACTGCACAGCGAGACCCTGTCTCAAAAAAGCAAAAGAAAACAAAAACCAAAAACAAACAAACAAAAAACTCACAGACAAATCAATATACAAACTTTCTTTGTAACTGTATGAGCTACAGATAATATGTATAATATGCATTGTTTTTGTTGTTATTGTTTTTTCTGAACCATTTGAGAGGAAGCGGGCAGAAATCATGACCCTAAATCTTTCAGTGTGTATTTGTCTTGAGCACAAAGTCCTTTCACAAACCATGAGCAGTTATCGCTCAGAAAACTTGACATTGTTACAACATTATCATGTAGCCAGTCCTCAGTCATTTCTGCCAGTGACCTAAATACCATCTTTCAGAGGAGCTATTTCAGTTTCAGGATCCAGTTAAGGGGGACACATGGCATTTAGTGGCTACAGTAGCTATAGATAGTTGCATCGCAAGTGACTCTGAGCGTGGTGGCTGAAAACAACGCTTACAGCCTCAGCTTCTGGGATCAGCAATCCTGACCCAGTCGCTGGTTCTGTAGCTCAGAGTCCCGCTTAAAGCTCCCCTGGGATTGTGGGCAGGGATCATCTGGGCCCTGCACACAGCTGGATGTGGGGCCTCCTTCCTTCCTGGCCGTTGGCCAAAAGGCCTCCTCAGCTCCTTGGATATTGGCCCTTCCACAGGGCTGCTCGCAATTTGTCCACGGGGTTTATCAGAGCAAGCGAGCTGGGAAGAGCCAAAGAGGATTTCAGCAAGACAGAAGTCTCCGTCTTCTGTCACCTTGTCTCAGAGCGACAGCCTGTCACTGAAATCTGCTCCTGTCTGTCTCTTTGGTCTCTTCTCATCTGGACCGGTTTCTCGGCCTGGTTTTGTCTTTCCTGTCTCTGGCGATTTAAAATCACAGACAGGGGCTGGTGATATAGCTCAGCGGCATAAGCGCCTGCCTGGCAAGCGCAAGGTCCTGAGTTCAACTCCAGGTACTGCATTAAAAAAAAAAAAATCACAGATGGGTTGTCCTGCAAGTGTCCCTCAGCTTGAACTCATCCACTGTTTCCCACGACCAGGTTCAGAGGGTGTTTTGGGGACAGGTATCTTCATGCTCAAGGTGGTGACCTCAGTGCATGCCATCTGGGGCTGTGTCCCATTGCCAGTGACATCCACATGGATGGCTGGGTGCTGATGGTGCTCCACAGTTCTGCCTCTGTGCAGGAAAGTTCTTCCCATTTTTCATACAGGGTAAAAAAAATAAGACCATTTCTCTTGGCTGAGCAATAAGTTGAGTCTGAAGACTATTTCAGGATGGAAATTTCCAGTGTCCTGGCTTAGACCTTTACCTCTGCCTCTGGTTGCACACATGATGCCCTCCCTGGGGCCTCGCACCACCTGTCCTGCAGCCCCAGCCTGGGAACGCACGCCCCCACCTCTGCCCCCTTCACCACCTGCAGAACTGCAGCTCCTGGGAAGACCCGGGCAGCCGGTTCTGTCTGGTGCGTCCCTGTCCTCTCCTTTGTGGTCTGCAAGTGTTGAGAATGACAGAGGGGGCCAAGTACAGATGTCTAGGTTTTCCCCTTTTCTTTTTTATTTTCCTACTTCTTCTTTACAGGAAATAACTTACTGCGTCTAAACCCTATACTGCACTATCTCATTAAATGTCAGAATGGCTGTCTTAGTGGCCTGAATTAGCTCAGCATGGTAAGTATAGAAGTCCCCGGAGGAAAGCCCTGCCAGCTGGGATCAAAGATACTCCCTGGACCTGACATTCACCAGGATTCCAACAAGTGCTGGGGAGGTCGCTTCCTGCTCTGGTTCCAAGCCCTTCACAGTGCTCCTTGGGACCCTCACCCTCAGACGGGGCCTTGGCCCAACTGGCTACTGTCCCATGCCCAGGAGGTGACAGGGGTCCCCACTTGCCTGGCAGCCCCTAACAGAGACGCCAGCTGTCCTGCAGGGTCCGAAGACAACGCCAAGCAGTTTGGGCTCCAGTGGCTCGGGTCTCGCACTCAGGGAAACCTAACTGGCTGCCAGCACGGGTGGGTGACCTGTTGCCGCCCAGGGAGGAGTGCTGCGGTCCCTGGAAACCTGGGGAACCATTTTTCAGCTCCCCTTCCCCAGGAGGGCGGGAAGTTCCTCTCAGGGCGGGGTGGCTGAGATCCCGCACAGTTGGAGTCTCCCCAGGTTGTGGGGACCTCCTGGGGGGCCCTGCGCACAGCCCCTCCCCGCACCTCCCTACCCGGGGCCGGGCTCCTCCCAGCCCCCCGGGAGTGGTGCGGATCGGGAACAAAGGCCCACAGAGGGTCCCGGGGAGCGCGGCCCCCTCTCCCTCGCTCCTCCCCTTGGTCCCCGATGTCCCGGTGGCGAGCTGCCCGGGCATCGCCAACTTCGCCGAGGGCGCCCAAGTTGCCCAGGGTGCAGGGGTGGGAGCTGGGTGGGGTGAGGCGGGGAGGAGGAGCAGGAGAAGGAGGGGGCTCCCGGGCGCCTTGGACAAGGTTTAGGAATCGGCCGTCGCCACGGGCCGCTCGCCGGCTCGGCCACCGCGGGGAGGGCGCAGGCGAGGACCGATCGCCGAGCGGCACAGGACGGCGTCCGCCTGGCGCCGCTTCCCCCGGCGCGGGGACCCGCGGCCGCGCCGCCCCCTCCGCCCTCCTCCCCCGCGCCGCCCGGGGAGCGCGCGCAGCCCGGCGCGGAGCCCGAGTCGCGAGCGGATGCGGCCCGCGCTGGACGCCGGGTGGGGAGAGCGGATCCTCCCGGGTCGGGGTAAGTGGGGCGCCGGGTCCCGGAACTTCGTCCCGGGTCGGGGAAGGCGGCCCTGCCACGCCGTTTGAGTCCTGGCGAGCGCGCCAAACTTTGGAGGAAGAGAACGATCGAAGGCTTGGAGAGGGAGTTCCCGGCTTAGGGAAAACCCCACGCTGCACCCACACCCCGTGGGACCCGATTTCCATCCGGCAGGCTCACGCGTCTCCTCCCTGGAGCCACAGACGCCGCGCATACGGAGCGCAGAGCTTCGCGTGCGCCGCCCCTAACACGCGCCTGCCACCCACCCAGATGCACACTCGTGGGAGCGCGGGGTTTGGGGCGTTGAAATCAGGCTCGTCCTTGGGCCTCTCAGTTAATATACTGTCTTTGTCTGCGGCCCCCGCAGCCCTCCAGTAAGACGGACGCCTCCCCCTAACCCCACCCCCGGCCAAGTGCCCCGGGCAGCGGCCAGGCCGCCTGGGCTTTGGAGACGCCCCGAGGCCGAGGGGTGAGGAGGAGAAACCAGACGTTGCAGCTGGTCCTCGGGGTTCTGCCGGAGGATTTGGGGTGGAAACTCAGGGTGTCTGTCTGGGCGATGTGTCTGGGTGTGCGCAGCCCTTCCGGAGGCGAGGCCGGCGACAGGAGGGAGTGATTCATAAACTCAGGGCGGCGTGCTAGGCGCCGGGAGCAGGCTGGAAAAGACTGCAGGCCGGCGCTGTGCAGGACGGGGTGGCGGTGGTGACAGGGCCTTGGAAGGAGGCAGAGACCCTTCCCCCTAGCGGATGTGCTTCCTCAGGGGACTTCAAGGCACCGGAGATTCCAGCCTGGGTGCTGAGCTATGGAGAGGAGAAAGTATCTACGGCTCCACGGTCAGGGAGAAACTAGGGGTGTCAGGAAGACCTTTTTGGTCCTTGCACCTGAAGCTGTGTTTGATTTCCCGGGGCAAGGGTGTTCCACGGATTTTCCCGGGCCCAGTGCAGTGCCTGGCACAGGGGGTACTGGGTGAGGAGTTAAAGGCACCAATGGTTAGTCTGTAATCAGGTCTCACCCTGAGCCCCACAGGTCTTCGGAAGAGGAAGGGTCCCTGAGTGGCTCCAGGGAGCCCTGCCTCCTCTGTTTGGGACCCTGAGCTCCACCTTTGCCCTCTTTTCTGGGGCAGCAGGAAAAGTTTCCTTTCTGCATCTGGCTGTGCTGGGGACGGAGGGTGCTGTTCGGCAGACTCTGGGGTCTCAGAATGACTAGATCTGTAGCAGAGTCATTTCATCCAGCTCGCCTGCTGGCTTTAGGGGGATGGGTGGGCAGTGAGGGCAGAGAGACCTCAGGCTCCTAGAATTGGGGGCAGCTGCTCCTTTCCTGGCTTCTGCTGGCCTGGCTGGAGAAAAGGCTCATGGGTGATCTAAGAGCTGTGTCCTCCAGCAGGGGCCTGGCTCCGGCATGGCAGCAGGTGGAGGGGTGGTCGTTGTCCCCTTACTGAATATCACATGGGTTCTTCATGAGTTCTTCTCTGCCAGCTGGCACGCATTTCCCTGAGGAGCAGAAACGTCCCCAGTTCCTGGAACTCAGACTGCCAGTATTTTTAGGATTGAGAACGCACAGAGATATGGGGGCAGCACAGGCATGTCATCAAAATGACACGTGTCACTCCCTGCTCCTGCCTCCCCAGCCCTGAGGAGGTGCAGTGTGCATTTCAAGCTTTTAAACGCTGGAATTAGCAAAGCACATGGGCTGTGCAGAGGACTGAGGCCCCGCCTCAGATGGGATGAGGAAATGGTCTGGGATTGGCCACCTCCAATTTCATTTCATTTTTTTTTTTTTTTTTTTTTTTTGTGGGTACCGGGGGGTCGACCTCAGGACCTCGCGCGCCAACAGGCACCCGTGCCGCTGAGCGATATCACCGGCCCCTTTTTCGTATGTGGGATCCGGGAGTCGAACTCGGGCCCTCGCGCTTGCAAGGCAGGCGCTTACGCCGCTGAGCCATCTCACCGGCCCTTCATTTTGTTTTTTAAGACAGGATCTCACTATGTAGCCCAGGCTGGCCTTGAAGTCACTATGTAGCCCAGGCTGGCCTTGAACTTGAAGTATACCCCTGCCTCAGCCTCCTGAGTGCTGGGATTACAGGTGTGCACCTCCACGCTCATCTCAGGACCCCCAAATTTGGGTGGAACCATGGAGCCAGTTCCTTCCCCACATCCTTTCCTCCTCCATTGTGCCTTCCAGGGATCAGGAGCACCTCAGATGTGATCTCATCAAGCCATTACTGCACATCCCTGTGAGTGTAGGATCTCCTCTCCCTTCCACAGATGAGGAAACTGAGGTTCAGAGAAGTTAAGTACCTTTTTCAAAGGCACACAGCTGATGAGAGACAGAGCCAGATTTGAACCTGGAGTGTCTGACTCCAGAACCATGCTGTCTCCACCACACCGGCTGCCTGTAAGGTCCCTGCTAGTTCTCCATGGTGACCAGGAAGCAACACAGGTGCTGCCTAAGAACATGGTCCTGGAGCTTCCAACCCAGCCCTGTTTTTCCACACACCCTGCCGAGCCTGTCTTGCACCGCAGGCCATGAGGGTCGAAGGCTGGGTGGCACCAGCCCACTGGAGCATCTGTGGAGCTGGGGCCAGGAACAGTGGGGGCTTGGGGGTGACTGAGGGACATGGTAAGAGGTGACTCACTGCTCATCTGAGAAGATGACAGACCCTACCTGGGTAGGGAAGAATTGCCAGCTCTCCATCCCCAAATGGGTCACTGTCTTCATTTCTCCAGTAGAGTCAGTTACCTGGGAAATTAGGACCCACCTGCCACTTCCAGTTGTCACCGACCTGGTGAATCTAAGGGGCATGTCACAGCTGTCCTTCCACTCTGCCCTGTGTCCTGGAGAGCAGGGCATCAGAAGACAGAGGGCAGAGCCAGGGGGGCCAGGGAAGATGAGAGCCACACGGCTTGGCTGGTCCTTCATACCCTGCAGAGGGACACCAGTCATCTGGTCCCTGCTGTACATGTGAGGAGATGAGGCTAGAAATGGACAGTGTGTGGCCAGGGTTGGAACCCAGGGACTGCACCCATGCTGCCTCAGGACACCCTGCAGGTTCCCAGGCTGGGCTTTCAGTCTGGTGGGTGTGTATGCCCTGCCTCCAAGGCCTGGGTGGGGTCACCCCTGCTGGGGCAGGCTCCTCACTACCTGCCCAGCTCATTTTATCCACCGCAGAGCCTCTGACGTAGGCGTGTATAGTAAGAAAAGTTGGCAGCCAAGCACAGTAGCACATATCTGTCATCCCAGTCTCTGGGCAGCTGAGGCAGGAGGATCTCAAATCTGAGCCCTGGTAGTACCTAGCCCCTCTGCTGGGAAGTCACAGTACCAGAGAGAGCACATCTGTGGGCACCCTGGCTGGGAGGCAAGAACAGAAACAGGTCTTCTTCGTCCCTTAACAGAAAGGATTTGTTTCATCTGTCCTCTGGATAGGATGCGGCTTGGCCCTCCCTAAGCATGTGGATTCCGTGGCTGGGTGTGGAGTGGCCCCTGGCAGGCCCAGACAGTTTCTTCTGCCTTCTGTCTCCATCGCCCCAAATCTGGCTGGTTGCTCCTGGTCCCCTGCCTGGGTGCAGGGAGGGGCAGGTGCGGGAGCCCCCAGCAAGCGCCGTAACTTCACGTCTCCAGCCCCCCACCGTCCCTCTGCCTCTGCGCACCTCACCTCCTCACAAAGATGGCTGTGTGCTGAGAGACTGTGGGCTTCCCTGGGACCTGGGAATTTATCACCGGGGCTGGGGAGGACTCTAGGGAAAGGATTTGGAGGAAAACTGGAAAGTCAACAATCCAGTCCCCAGCTCAGCCTCCCTGAAGGCCGCAAATAAACAACCACCTCGGGGCCAAACTGTGCCCTGATTTGTCCTCCCCGCCACACCTGGCCCCTCCTCCTTGACTGTGGCAGCCTCAAAAGTCAGGGCACCCCCTCTGCCCACCAGTCCTGCTGCAGTGCTGGTGGCTGTGGGAGGGGGACACGTGGCAGGAAAGCGGACCCGGACCCGGTAAGTCCTGAGCCGCCTCGCTCTGGGAAAGCAGATTGCTCGGCGAGTTTGCCTTCAGTGGTGGAGAATTTGGGGCTTGGCTGCAGTTTCATGGCAGCTGAGGAAGCTCTGCTTCCGAACGTCACTTTAGGGTAGATGGAGCAGAGCTGATTTTCTGGACCTGTCTCTGTCTCCCACCTGCAAAGAAACCCTCAAAGCGCACGTATGCATTTCCTCTGTGGGCTCCGGCCCCAGCAACAGTGCCGAGTTGCTTTGCTTTTGGCGAGAGCCCTCTCAGCTCAGGTGGGGTGGTGGTGGTGTGCGGTCACACTGGTGGGCTTCTGTGTCTGAGATAGGAGGCAAAGTCCCCGTCACTGGTGGCGAACTCCAGACTCAGCATGCAGGGAGGATCAGGAGATGGAGTTCTGGGTGGGACCGATCTCCAGGGGGGTGGCGCTGTGCGCAGCTGTGCCCAGCTGGGTCTGCGAACCAGAAGCCCCTGGGGTCTGTGAGAGGGCTCTGCCTGGGGGCCTGCGGACTGCCACGTCGCCTGCCGTGAGACCAGGGTGCTGGAGACAGGCATAGGGCAGTGTGGGTTGGGGGAGGGCTGCACAGCCCATTACTCACAGACCAGCACACAGATCGTTGTGGGCACAGATGCACAACTACACAAACACACTCAGCTCTGCCCCTCCACACAGATATTTGAAGTCCACAACCAGACATATTGATACACACTGAAGCAGCATTTATAGGCACAACTGTTTGTGTACACACAAAGACACACACAGATCTGCAAACACAAGGACACACTCAAAAGCAAATTATGCAATGGGTATGAATACAAATTCAAAAGCTAGAATGCCCGGGGTACTGTGTGGCCTTGGGTGAGTTGCTTAGTCTCTCTGGGCTGTTTCTCCCAATCTGTAAGAGGGAGAGGGCAACAGTAACCTACTGTGCTTGACAGTTGTGAGTTAAATACGTAAGGGGCTTGGAAGTGACAGCTCATCCTGTGTTGTTACTTGAGTCTTCCATACACATCTCTGCCCCAGCTATTCACAGACTTAGCGAATTGAATCAGTATTCACACGTATTCTCCAGGATGTATGGCAGTCCCACTGCCACACTCTAATTAAAATTTATTAGACAGATAATCTGGAGCCAGGCATGGTGTCCCATGCCTATAATCCTAGCACTAGGGAGGCTGAGGCAGGAGGATATGCACGAATCCAAGGCCAGCCTGGGCCACACAGACAATTCAAGGCCAGCTAAAACTACATATTGAGACCCTGTCTCAAAAAAACAAAACAAAAACAACAACAAAAAAGACAATCTCATCTTCCCTCAGGAAGCTCATTGTTTTGTTTTTGTAACCAAAATGACAACTTATTTTTTTTAATTTTCTAGATTTTTTATTAATGTATGTTTGCAGACATAATGACTACGTTTATCATGGGGAGTTGGTGCACGTACATCACATATCTCAATTCTTTTCAGCTTCCCTTCTCATTCTCTCCTCTCTCTCCATGTCTTGGTCCCCTTCCCTTTTGCAAAAGATCCATCTCCCTGCTTCCCATGACTGTATCTGTCTTTTATTATGCCCCTTAAATGATTTATACTTTGGGTTTCTCATACAAGAGAAACCATGTGATGTTTAACTAAGCTTGTGTGTCTGATTTATTTCACTTATCATTATTATCCCAAGGTGCATCCATTTTCCTGTGAATGACTGAAGTTTATCCTTCTTTATGGCAGACTAGTACTCCATTGTGTCTAAATACCACATTTTCTTTATCCATTTGTCTGTTGCTGGATGTATAGACTGCAGGAAGCTCATTGTTTTATTTTTATTTTTATTTTTTTATTTTAAAGAGAAAAAATAGAACAAAATTTCAAAACAACACAATAGGAGGGTAACAATGGTTAAAACATTCCATACTGTTATCTTTAAATTAGTTAATCAGGGTACAAGTTATCAGCATTCAATTGTCTAAACAATATTTTTCCTTTTGAACAGTTTCTTCCTGTTTTACCATGTCTATTGTAGATTTTGGATCTTATTTACTCTTTCAGTTTCTCACACTAGGGAGACAATACGATGTTTACAAATGTGTGTCTGGTTTATTTCACATATGAGTATTTTCTCGAGTTGCATCCATTTACCTATAAAAGTCTCCAGTTTATCCTTCTTTATGGCTGAGTAGTACTCCATTGCATAAAAAGACCACATCTTTTTTATCCATTCCTCAGTTGATGGGCATTTGGGTTGTTTCCACGATCTAGCTATTGCAAATTGTGCTGCTATAAACATGGGTGCACATATATCGCTGTGGTACGATGGTTTTAATTCTTCTGGGAAGATACCCAGAGGGGGAATAGCTGGGTCAAATGGGACCTCCAACCCTAGTTTTCTGAGGAATCTCCACACTGATTTCCACAGTGGCTGTACCAGTCGACACTCCCACCAACAGTGAAGAAGGGTTCCTTTTTCCCCACAGCCCCTCCAGCATTTGTTATTAGTTGACTTCTTGATAATAGCCATTCTTTCTGGGGTGAGATGGAATCTCAGTGTTGTTTTAATTTGCATCTCTCGAATGACTAGTGATGTTGCACATTTTTTTGTATATTTATTTGCCATTCGTATTTCTTCATCTGAAAAGTGTTTATTCATCTCAGATGCCCATTTTTGGATTGGGTCTTTAAATTTGGGAGGTCTGGTTTTTTTGAGTTCTTTGTATGTTCTCGATAGTAATCCTTTGTCTGAGGAATAGCTGGCAAACATTTTTTCCCACGTTGTGGGTTGTCTCTTCACTCTGTTGGTGGTTTCTCTTGCTGTGCAAAAGCTTTTTAATAAGACAAGATCCCAGTTGTTGATTCTTTGTGATACTTCCTGTGCCATTGGGGTTTTATTCATAAAGTCTTTGCCTACACCAATGTCTTCAAGAGTTTTACCTATTCTATTTTCCAGGAGATTTAATGTTTCTGTTTTAATATTTAGATCTTTGATCTGTTTTGAATTTAGTTTAGTGCATGGTGAAAGATATGGGTCTAATTTTAATCTTCAGCATGTGTAGAGCCAGTTTTTCCAGCACCATTTATTAAAGAGGCTATCTTTCTTCCAGTGAATGTTTTTGGCACCTTTGTCAAAGATGAGGTGGCTTAGTATGTCTGGAGTTGTTTCTGCATCTTCTAATCTGTTCCATTGATCTTCGGGTCTGTTTTTTTGCCAATACCATGCTGTTTTTATCACAGTAGCTTTATAGTATAATTTCAAATCAGGGATTGTGATACCCCCTGCCTTGCTTTTGTTGCCCAGAATTGCCTTTGCTATTCTAGGTCTCTTCTGGTTCCAGATGAGTTTTAGGATTGTTTTCTCTAATTCTGTGAGATATGTTGTTGGAATTTTGATCGGAATTGCATTAAATCTGTATAACAGTTTTGGAAGTATGGCCATTTTCACTATATTGGTTCTTCCAACCCAAGAGCAAGGGATATCTTTCCATTTTCTGATATCCTCTTCAATCTCCTTTTTCAGAGTACTGTAGTTTTCAGTGTAGAGGTCTTTTACCTCCTTTGTGAGATTGATTCCTAGGTATTTCATTTTTTTGGATGTTATTGTGAAAGGTGTTGTTTCCCTAATTTCTCTTTCATTGAGTTTATTATTCCTGTACAGGAAGGCTATTGATTTTTGAGTGTTGACTTTGTATCCAGCTACACTACTGAATTTACTTATTAAATCTAGCAATTTTTTAGTGGAGTTTTTGGGGTCTTCTATGTCGAGTATCATGTCATCTGCAAATAATGATAATTTAACTTCTTCTTTTCCAATCATTATTCCTTTTATTTCTTGCTCTTGTCTAATTGCTCTGGCTAAAGTTTCCAGGACTATGTTGAATAAGTGTGGGGACAGTGGACATCCTTGTCTTGTTCCTGATTTTAGAGAGAAGGCTTTCAGTTTTTGTCCATTTAGTATGATATTGGCTGTTGGTTTGTCATAGATAGCTTTTATCAGATTAAGATAAAGACCATCTATTCCAATTTTCTGTAGAGTTTTTATCATGAATGGGTGCTGGACTTTGTCAAAAGCTTTTTCTGCATCTATTGAGATGATCATATGATTTTTGTCCTTGGTTCTGTTAATATGGTGTATTACATTTATTGATTTACATATGTTGAACCATCCCAGCATCCCTGGGATGAATCCAACTTGGTCATGGTGTATAATCTCCTTGATGATTTGCTGCATTGTTTGCCTGTATCTTATTGAGGATTTTTGCATCTATGTTCATTAGGGAGGTTGGCCTGTAGTTCTCTTTCTTAGTTGGGTCCTTCTCTGGTTTTGGTATCAGGGTAATGCTTGCTTCCAGGAATGAATTTGGGAGTATTGCTTCCCTTTCAATCTCATTAAAGAGTTTGAGAAGTAGTGGTGTTAGGTCTTCTCTAAATTTCTTGTAGAATTAGACAGTGAACCCATCAGGGCCTGGGCTTTTCTTTGTTGGGAGGTTTTTTTTTTTTTTTTTTTTTGTGGGTACCGGGGGGTCAACCTCAGGACCTCGTGCGCCAACAGGCACCCGTGCCACTGAGCGATATCACCGGCCCCTTTTTCGTATGTGGGATCCGGGAGTCGAACTCGGGCCCTTGCGCTTGCAAGGCAGGCGCTTACGCCGCTGAGCCATCTCACCGGCCCTGTTGGGAGGTTTTTAATTACATCTTCGATTTCATTGATTGATATTGGTTTATTTAGGATTTTTATATCTTCTTGGTTGAGCTTTGGTAATTCATATGTATCTGGGAATCTGTCCATTTCTTCTGCATTTTCCATCTTATTAGAATACAAATTTTTAAAATAGGTATAGATGATCTTCTGCATTTCTGCAGGGTCTTTTGTGGTATCACCCTTTTCATTCTTAATTGCGTGGATTTGAGTACTTTCTTTCCTTTTTTTAATAATCATTGTTTTAAGACAGTGTGGGCACTGACTCCCCTAGGTTTCCTGTCACTTTTCTGGCAGTGGACATCTTACACAGGGAGGTCCGGGGCGCTCAGACGTCAGCTGGGGAACCCTCCAGACTTCCAAGGAAGCTTCCGCTTCACAGCACCCGCAGGCTGCTGGCCTCCACGCTCACGGCCGCCCCAGCCTCCCATTCCCGGGGAGCAGCCCCGGCGGCTCCTGCCTCCTCGTCGGTCTCCACTCCAGCTGCCTTGCCATCTGTGGGACTCTGGAAAGTGCTAACGGGCCTGAGCCAAAGCAGCGCTCTCTGAGGAAATGTTTTCAAAACAAACCGGGCCACCCCCTGGCTGTCGCTGATTTTCAGCAAGAAATTTCACAACTCCAACCACACGGGTGGGGCTGCGTGCCTGGCTCTCCTCTGGGAACAGAGAGCCTGAGCAGCAGCACCTGCCCTGCGGGTCAAGGGCAGCTGCTTGTGTCTGCAGAGGCCCTGAGATCAGAAACCCAGAGAGTGTGAGTCACAGGGGGATGTCATCCTCTTCAGAGAGAAAAACTTAGCTCAAGATCCGAGTTTATTTTCATCTGAGATGCTGTTTCTCTTTTTCGATCTTTCTCTCTTTTTTTTTTTTTTTTTTTTCCTGAGGTGGGGCCTTGCTACATAGTTCAGGCTGGCCTTGAACTCACTTCATAGCCCAGATGATCCTCCTGCCTCAGCCTCCCGAGTGCTGGGATTACAGACAGGCAAGCCTGGCAAGCCTCTGTCTTTACCAGCCCTTGCCTGCACTCAGCATCCACAGCTCAGAGGCCACAGCTTGCTCTCTGTAGTGTTTCCAGCCACTGGGCCGCACTCTCCTTCCTCTTTTCGCCTGGCTGCAGGGTCCCCTGCTCCTGCTGAAAGCCCTGGTGGTGGCCTCCTCACAGCTGCCCCGGCCTCCCCTGGTGCATGTAACCCACCCTGAGGTCTGTGGTACCACAGCACACAGCCACAAGGTGCTATTTACCTGATGGGTGCTACTCGGTGCAGAGGCTGGGCCTGGAGCCCCTTCCTGTCACCAGCCTGCAGCCCCGGTGCCCGCTGCATTATGCAGACTGGTGGCACCATACTCTGGACCCATGAGCTTCCCAGTCCTGTCCCTCCCTTGGACGCTGGCGCAGCCTCTCCAGGGCCCTCAGGTGGGTGGGGAAGTCAGTTCCCGCTGCCCCGGAGGTGGGGAGGGGCCGCGCCCAAGTCCAACTCCAGCCCCCACCCCGCGGGTCTCAGGGGGCCTGGGCATCACCTGTCCTGGGCCTGCCGACTGGGCAGGGGATGGCAGGAGGCACTTCCTGCTGGAAAGAAGAGGGGACTTGGGCACCAGAGAGCTGCAAAGTTGGACCTGAGGGGAACTCTGGGGATAATTCTGAAGGGAGTGGCCAGAGATCTGGAGAGTTGGTGAGGAGTCCAGCTGGGCTGACCTGGGATTTGTGGGATGCACGCAGAAGAGAAAGTGATGAAGGAGGATGGGGTTTGGGTACCTACTCAGGCTCCAGAGCCAGGCTGCCTGCACGGGAAACCCTGCTCCCCCGAACTGGCTGTGTGACCATGGCAGAGTTGCCTAACCTCTCTGTGCCTCCATTTTCTCACTAGTTGTACTAACATGTTTCTATACAAGTCCTTAACGCAGTCAGTGCCTGGCACACAGCACCAAGAAGGGTGCTATTTTCTGTAACAGTGTGTGTATATGTGGGTGTGTGTGCTGGGTTTTAAAGACTATATATAAATTATAATGTAGTTAGAGAAGTAAAAAAAAAATTTTTTTTTTTGAGACAAGGTCTCACTTTGTAGTTCAGGCTGGCCTTGAACTGGTAGAGATCCTTCTGTCTCAGCCTCCTGAGTGCTGGGATTACAGGCATGCGCTACCACGCTCGGCTAGGAAAGTGAATTGAGGTCAGATCACAGAGTCCTCTGAATGTCCACTTTGTATTCTCACTAAGCTCCAACAGCCCACAAGATGTCAGCAATGTCTCCATGTACAGATGAGGCGACCAAGGCCCACAGAGGCAGAGGAACCTGCCCAAGACCACACAGCCGGGAGGGCTCCCCGGTAGTAATGACACTCAGTGCTGTGTCTCACTCGGGTCTTCCCTCAAAGTGGAGATTGGAGAGCTGCTGCCCAGGCAGCGTGGGCAGTGCGTGGGGCTGGGACTGCAGCCAGGAGCAGATCACGGGTGTTGTAGCCTCGGGTCCCTGGGGTGGGAGGACAGGCAGTGCTGGAGACGGGGGGAGATGTCAGGGCAGCCAGGAGGGCAGGGCAGCCTGGAGGCCACAGCACACAGCTCGCCATTCATAGCCGGGGGCAGCCACTGAGTCATCTGGAGAAAACATGACATCACTGAGTCACTGGCTGCCGCCTACCTGCTGCTGCCCTCTGTGTCTCCAGGTGACCTCAGGGCCCAGGTCCTGCACGGGGACTCTCACCCCAGGCAGCAGGGCCATGCTGGCTCCCCATTCCCTGCCCTGGGTCCCCTCCACAGGCGCTGTCCCCCACCTGCCCGCCCTGCCTGGGTTCACTTGAGTGTCTGAGGACTCTTGTTTCAGCATCTGTGTGACCCATGACACCAGTCCTGTTTTACAGATGCCAACATGAGGCCCAGGGAGGTTAGGCAACTTGTGCATGGTCACTCAGCCAGAATCCAGAGCCCTGGCTGCCTGACTACAGATGTGCTCTTAGCCACTCTGCTGTCCTGGCACAATGACAGCAGGTGGGCTCCACCCAGCCTCTGCCTGCTCACTGTGTGCCGCAGACAGGAGGCCCAGCAGTTTCCATTGCGGGCGCGGTCCCTGCCTGGGCTTCCTGGAGGCTGTGGGTCCATCCAGGAGGTGGTAGAGAGAGCCCAGCTTCCCCGGCTCTGCAGATGTGGCCGTGTGGGCAAGAGGTTTCTTTAAACCTCTGCTGACACTCCCTTTGGGAAGGGGCGTGGGCACTCTGAGGGCGCCTGCCTTAGGGCCAGACCTAGAAGAGGAGCATGAGTCAAGCCAGGATGGATGCCAGCTCCTTTGGCCCAGACTGTGGGCAAGAACGCCAGGCTGCTGCAGCTGCTGCCACCCTCGCCAGGCAGCCGGGGAGATCAGGAAGGCGCCCTCGCGGGACGCTGCTGGGTTGGGCCCAGTTTCAAGGGGATGACACTGAGGCTGGGAGTGGATTGATGGCTGCCTGAGCTCCAGCAGCTGGAAGGAGGAGGAGGAGGAGGAGGAGGAGGAAGAGACTCAAGTCCTCTTTGGGGAGCGAAGGCCTGAGGGCCAGTTACTTCCAAGGGGTGGAGATCTCCCCCGACACTGAGCTACATGGCCAGTGGGGTCCTCTGTATGCTTGCACTTGGAACTCATTCTGCAGTCATGGTTGCTGTGTTCTCCCTGGGCAATGAGTGTCCATTCCCCCGGAGCACCTCTGAGGCCATCTGTCACTCCCCAGGCTTTGTGGGCAGGCACCTTCTCCCCAGGTCCCACACAACTCAGGCCCTGGCAGCCTCCACGGGAGCCTGGCCCAGTGATCACCCAGCTGGCCACACCTTGCTGTCACTCCTGACAGTTGACACAAGGTCACCCAGAGGTCTGCCTCCCTCAGAGGTCCCCCATGTCCTTAAGGGCCCAGTCTAATCAACAACCACACGCCAGTCCCAGTTCTGCTTGGAAGCCCTGCAATCATCGCAGGGCAGGTGGCTCCTCTGGGCACCCGCTCCTGGGGGCTTTAGAGGTGGCTGGTCTTTCCCCATTGGAGGGAGGCAGAGTCCAAACCAGCCCCCCACCTCAGCCCATCATGCAATAAGTTTGTGACAGTTGTCGCTTTCCTTGCAGACAAGGCGGGCTTGTGCGAGAGTCTAGGGGATTTTTAGCTTCTCATTGTGCACACTTTCTTGCTGGTAAAGGATTTTGCCTTTGCTTCTGTGCTTTAAGCTCTGTTAAAATGACTTTTCCAGAACAAGAGAGTCTAACCTCCAAAGAACTTTGCCTCTACTCTAGGTAGAAAACTGGGAACTGCTTTTTATTGTTAGTTTTATTAAATTTTATAACATAAGTAGTACGTGTTCATGGTACAAAGTTGAAAAAGTACAAAAAATACATAGCTAATTCTCTTTCCTGTGCCTGGTTCAGACACCCAGAGGCAACCAGTAATATCAGTTTCATGTGTAAGCAGCTCTTAAATTGTCCAGTTTTATTTTTTATTTTATTTTAGTTAATTAACTTGGTGGGGGGTTGCTGGAGATCAAATTCAGGGCCTTGTGCATGTTAGGCAAGTGCTCTACCACTGAGCTAATAAGTCCCTGTCCAGTTTTATTGTCCAGACAGGGCTGTAAACTCATAATCTCCCTGCCTCAGCTTCCTAAGTGCTGGGAGTATGGTTGTGTGCCATCAGGCCAGCTCCTGTCATTTTAAAGAAATTCAAACCCTACTCTGCTGGACTCCCTGTTCTATTTTTAGATAAACTGAGGCATAATCTGGAAAAGTATCTGGCCTAAACTGGGTGTAGTGGCGCATGCCTATAATCCCAGCACTCAGGAGGCTGAGGCAGGAAGATTCCCACAAGTTTGAGGCCAGCCTGGGCTACATAGTGAGCTCAAGGCCAGCCTGAGCTACATAGTGAGACCCTGCCTCAAAAAAAAAAAAAAAGAAAAGAAAAAAGAATCTGGCCTGGAAATAGCATCAGGGCCCCCTGCAGAGTCCAGCTCTGCCCAAGGACTGTTATTATATAATTGTCTATGATCAGGCCCAGCCCCCAAAGTCACCTTTGGCTTCACCCACACAAGCCAGGGAGGCCCCAGCCCCTCATCCTTCTGTCTGTCCCTGCCCCCTGCCACTCTTGGAGCCAGCCCCAGCCTGTCTACGCAGCTTCCGGGCATAGCTTTCTCCACCTGCCCCTTCTCCTTTTTCTTCTCTTGTCTTGCAGGGCAGGGGCCACCCCTGGGGCTCTGAGCCTCCTGGCAGGTGACCCGGTCCCACCAGTCTGCCTCTTGGCCAGACTGCTCATTCAGTGCTTAAAGCCTGACTTTTAAAAACAGCACCCCACCTGCTAGCTCCAAGCCACTCGGGGAGAAGGAGGTCTGTAGATAATGGTGATCTGCCCTCTCCTCAATTACTCTGCTCTGGGCCAGGCACCCAGTTTACAGGGACTGACCCATTTCAGCTTTAGGGCGACCCCTTGAGATAGCACTGCTGTCCCCATTGGCGAGGGAGGAACGTGGCCAAGTCACACAGCAGAAGGAGGCTCAGCCCGGCTGGAGCCTCCACACGCTTCAGGCTCCTAACCCAACACTGCCAGGCTTCCCGGGAGGCGCCCTGGGCCCAGTGATGACCTCTCCTCCCCCAGGCTTATCTAACCAGAGGGCGGCCGCGACCTCAACCCCCGTGGGGCGGTTCCAGCTCACACACAGCCAGGGTGGGTCCAGGTGGTGCTGTGCAGGGGGTGCTGTGCAGGGGGCGCCGTAGGGGAGCAGACTGTAGCTAGCCCAGGGAGGGTGCTGTCACACCAGAGGACGGCTGTCCCCGCCACTTCCCTGGGGAGCCTTTGGAGATGGCCTCCGGGTGCCCCTGTTTGGCACAGCTGTGTGATGGCTGTACCCCTCCCCAGGCTGCTTCCTATAAGGACTCAGTGTCATGGGGAAGCTCCTCGGGCCTGAAAACAAAGAAGGGGTGATGGAAAAGTATGATGAATGCTTAAATTTTAAAAGTTATTATAATAAAGACATTGCCATTGACCGCCTCAGAATACTCCTACTTGCTTTGAACACTCTTCCCATTGTCCTTGCCACTTTCTGAAGCAGTTCTGAAAGTTTGCTTTCCTGAGTATCTTTATGAGATATGTTCAAAAATATGGTGAATGCTGCTGCCAAGGGCCATCCAGTGGGGCAGGCTCATCAAACATGATGGCGTGTCCTTGTCCACTTTGTTCCCTAGATCTGGGACCATGTGACTTCTGACTCTGCCCCCAAATTAAAATGAGCATGAAAGGTAAATTATTTAAATTGATTGAGGACATCAAGGCAGCCACAACAGCACAACTAAAGACACTCACAAAAGAGGACTTCCAGAACTGCTTCAGAAAGTGGCAAGGACAATGGGATAAGTGTGTTTGATGTGTGTGTGGGCTGGGTGTTTTGAGGGGAGTTAGTGGCAATGTGTCTTTCACTGTAATATTTTTAAATTTAAACACATCATATTTTTCCATCACGCTTTTGTATTCCCTCTATTCTTTTCCTTCCTACTTCCTCACGTCCTTCCTTCTCTCCTTACATATTTATTCAGTGCTCCCTGGCAATCACAGGAGCACATAGCTCTCACGAGGTGAGAAGTGATCACAGTAGTACCAGGCAGAGATGAATGGTGGCAGGGAAGGAATGTGCTGGGGGTGGGGCGTGGGGGGAACCCTGTCCTTCATTCACCATCCAGCCTCACACCTCCAGCCAAGGGACCTTGGGCAGGACACTTAGCTTTGCTGAACCTGCCTCCGAACCTCCCTCCATTTCTCATGGGGATAATGAAGGAGAGGGTGGTGGGAAGGATCCAGCCTCCCCACTGAGCTGGCATAATAGCAAGGCACAAAAGAGCTTTCTAAGGAAGTGAGAGTGACAGATGTGGGGGGAGGGATTAGTGCCGGGGCATTGATCATGGATGGGACAGGATCCAGGACAGCTCTGGGGACACATGGGGTTTGGGCTCAGCCTTAAGGGCTGGGCGGAATTTGGGCAGCAGCCACCTCCCTCCGGGGACTGCCTTCCGCTGCCTGGAACACTACACCGGGATGTGCTATCGGCTTTGAACTTTTCTAAAGCAGTGACTTTGTTGTTTTAATAGTGATAGATGCTGAGTATGCAGAATTTAAGTACAATGGATAAGGGGAAGAATGCTACATGTCAGCCCAGCCCACCACCCAGATGTTACTGGCTGGCTGTGTGGTCTGCTTGACTGTACACTCCTTCCTGGACACATACACACGTGTGTGTGTGTGTGTGTGTGTGTGTGTGTGTGTGTGTGTGTGTGTAGGGACAGAAAGTTTTAGGCACACAGGGAAAATGCACTGTTTGGTTTAACGTTAGGCCCAGGCTGTAAAGAAGCCATCTGCCCTGAAAGCAGCCCTTCCCATCTGTCCCCCGACTGCCTGGCTGCATTGTAAGGGGGGTGGATGAGTGACTGTCGCACCATGGTCTTTAAAACCTTATTCAGCCCAGTGACCAAAGAGGAACCAGCCTCAATGAGTACATTCAGCTCTAACAGAGTGGTTTTCAAACTTTTGGTCCAAAACTCAGGCACAGAACAAAAGTGTGTGAAACCCATATTTACCCTTATTACACATGAGGCACTGGTATTTTCTATTCCACACAGCACTGTTCTATTTTTATTTTTTTATTTTTTATTTATTTATTTTTTGTGTGTGTGAGTACCGGGGGTCGACCTCAGGACCTCACGCACCACCAGGCACCTGTGCCGCTGAGCGATATCACCAGCCCTTTTTTCATATATGGGTTCTGGGACTCAAACTTGGGCCCTCATGCTTGCCAGGCAGGCGCTTATGCCACTGAGCTATCTCACCGGCCCTGTTCTATTTTTAAAAAAGAAGCAGAAGCAGAAGAAGAGGAAGCAGCAGTAGCAGCAGCAGCAGCTTGCCTATCCTACCGAAGTGGTGGCACAACCTTCAGGCTGGAAAATCTCTCTCCAGCACAGCGGTCTGCCCTGGTTGGTGGGCGGCAGACCCACCTGCAAAGCCTTGCAAACTGCTTCCCCCCTGCACCCCCATTCTGACTCGGTGATGGGGCAGCCCCAGGATTTACATTTCCACCAAGTTGCCAGGTGTCACTGGTGCTGTTGGCCGGGGGACCCCACTTTGGGGTAGGCTGTTCTGGCACCTTCTTCAGGCTGTGAGCCTTGCAAAGGCCCTGGTGGGTACTGGGTGGGGCATTGCTTTACTTGAACAGATGAGAATTGATGAGGAATGTGGCACTTAGTTTCCAGGATGCCAGCCACGCTCCCTCTGTGAGATCTTTGACACTAGGCTGCTAAAGTCCCGCTCACACTGATCATGTCAAGTGCTGAATGTAGAAAAGGCCTGCAAAGCAAAGAAAGGTTGATGCCCAGCCCTGGTTGAGTGACCTCCCTCCCGAATCCCAGATCCCAAACCCGCAGAACGTAAAACCCTCCCAGCCTTCTCAGAGCACTGTTCTTCCAAAGGCAACGAAAGCTTCATCAACCCTGCGGATTTCACCTTTTTGTTTCCTAGGGGAAGAAGGTAGGTCGCGTGTGCCTGCCCCATGGGGAACTCTGTCCCCGCTGGCCTGCTGGGGTGGGGTCTGGTGGGGTCACTGGGAGCCCAGCCGCAGAGATGGGCTGTACAAATGGTACAGCTCCTCAGCCGGGGACCCAGCCCCCACCCCTGATCCTCCAGGGCCTCGGGCCCCTGGCCCCTCCCTCGCCACACAGCCCTGCAGCAGCGGGCCCAGCTGGGAGCAGCTCTGTGAGGGAGGAGAGTGCAAAGTGGGCACAGAGCCCCTCTGTTCCGGTAACAATGGCCCGTTGATGACGGGGCTCTGCCCGGCCTGGCCCCCTCGACTGGACTCTGGGGATGGGAAAGGCCTCCAGCCCCCCAGGCAGCAGTTTCTGGGTGTGAGGTTGACTCGGACGCCTCAGGCTGTCTGCCCACAGAACCTCATACCTGGGGCTCTGGGGCAGCAGTGAGAAACCCCGTCCCCTGCCCTCCCACCCCGTCCCAGGGCCCCATGGGCCCCAGCAGTGATTCAGTTCTGTCCGGTTCAGGCGCATATTGAACGGCTCCTGGGCACTGAGGTTTGGTTTTAGGGAGCGTGGGAATAATAACTGCTGACATGAATTCAGCGCTTTTACAGTCACCCAACCCCGGCTGCCTGGCTGCCACCAGGGACTTACAAAATTTCCTGTGCACAGAACCCTCTTCCTCAGAATCTTAGGTGACTCTAGGCACTGATATGTTTTTAAAAATTGTCAAGGTAATTCTCTTGGATAGCTGGCTGGGTTTCTTTCTTTCTTTTTTTTTTTTTTTTTTTTTTTTGAGATGGGGTCCTGCTATGTAGTCCAGGAGGCCTTTGAACTCGCTTTGTAGCTCTGGCTGGCCTTAAACTCACAGCAATCTTCCTGCCTCGGCCTCCAGAGTGCTGGGATTATAGGTGTGTACCGCCATGCCTGGCAGCCCTGGCCTCCTATCAGACACTGTGCTAAGCTTCTAACTTACAGTGTCCCATTCGGTGAGGCGGGTGTTTACGGGAGGCTGGAGATGTGCGTACTGAATCCCCAGCACCAAACGTGGGTACAGACATGGGTACATCCCCTTGTGTGATAGAAGATAAGTTAAAGATTTTCAGAGGGGAGACCATCCTGGAGTAGCTGGGTGAGGCTCCTTTTAAGAGGGAGGAGGAAGGACGTTTGACTGCACAGCAGAGGTGTCTGAAGAGTGCACCAGGAGACCAATGCAGGCGGCCATTGCTGACCTTGGGAATGGAGGAGGCGCTGGGACCGCGGGAAGCAGGCAGCCTGCAGGAGTTGGGAGCACCAGGCAGGCGTGAGTTCCGGTCCCGGTCTGTGGAGCTGCTGCTGCTGGTGGAGGCATCTGTAGGGAAGGGGCGGGAGACCAGCTGGGCAGACGAGATGGGCCAGGTCGTCCCCGGTGGAGGTGTTGGCTTCTAGACTTGAGAGGAATGGAAGCCCCTCTTTTTCTTTCTCCTACCTGAGGATGGTGCTTCCTCCCAAACTTCCTGTTTCCTCATGAGTTTCTCCTCAAAAAGCCCTCAAGCTCACTACCCATGAACAGAGCCCAGGAGGGCGGCAGCCTCTGGTCTACAAAAAGCCAAACTCAACTAGTTCCCTCTTTCTCCCAGGAAGGCCATTTCTGCTCCATCTCATTGCCCTGTGTCGAAGTCCACTTTGCTATTTTGCAAAGATCTTTTATTTTTTTTTTTATTTTTTTTTTTTTTTTTGTGTGTACCGGGGGTCAACCTCAGGACCTCGCACACCAGCAGGCACCCGTGCCGCTGAGCTATATCACCGGCCCTTTTTTGTGGGTTCTCGGAGTCGAACTCGGGCCTTTTATGTGGGTTCTGGGAGTCGAACTCGGGCCCTCGCGCTTGCCGGGCAGGCACTTACGCCGCTGAACCATCTCACCGGCCCTGCAAAGATCTTTTAAACCCTGCCTACTGCCATGGGAGCCTGTTTTTGTGTTTTGTTTCTTCTTTCTCCCCTTTAATTAGCACCCCCCCCATTGAGTCCAGGGCCTCGTGCATGCTAGACAAGCACCCCCAGCCCCTTAATTACTGTTTTAAAATTCTGAGCTAATAATACATTCACATGCAGTTTTAAGAAATAATAAACAGGAGCTGGGTGTGATGTCACATGCCTGTAATGCCAGCACTCAGGAGGCTGGGGCAGGAGGGTCACTGAGAGTTTGAGGCCAGCCTGGGCTACATAGTGAGTTCAAGGTCAGCCTGAACTAGATAGCGACACTCTTTGTCTCAAAAAACAACAACAACAACAACAAAAGAAAGAAAGAAAGAAAGAAAGAAAGAAAGAAAGAAAGAAAGAAAGAAAGAAAGAAAGAAAGAAAAGAAAGAAAGAAAGAAATAACAAGTAGGACCCAGGTGTGGTGCTACACATCTGTAGTTCCAGCACTCTGGGAGGCTGAGACAAGAGGATCATAAGTCCAAACCCAGCCTAGGCAACTTAGCAAGACCCTGTCTCAAAAACAAAATAAAAAATTTTTAAAGTCTGGGGACGTAGCTTAATGTGAAGGCTCTGGATTCAATCCCCAGTACTGCAAAATAATAACGATGATGGATGAGGCTGGGAGTGTAGATCAGTGGTAGAACACTTGCCTAGTATGCATGAAGCCCTGGGTTTGATCCCCAGCAGTGAGAAAAAATATAGAAAAGAAATACATGAACCCATTACCCAGTTTCTCCCTGTGGTAACATCTTGCAGAACTGTCGTATAATATTGCAGCCAGGATATTGACCTCTATACAATGGAAATGGCTTCCTGGCCACCAGGACCTATGGCTTTGCAACTTTAGTAGCTAAGCTGGCTGTGCTCCAGCCTCAGCCCTTGACAGTGCTAAACTGTTCTCCATTCATATACATCTGCCATTTCAAGAATGCTCCATAAATGGAATCATGCAAAATGTAACCTTTCGCAGTTGGCTTTTCCCCCTCAGCGTAGTTCCCTCAAAGTTCACTCAAGTTGTATATATCAATAGTTGTGTGCGCTGAGATGCCCTTTTTAGTGTGGGGTAGGAATCTATGGTGTGGGGAGCTGATTTTACTTTGATTGATTGATTCATTGGTACTGGGAATTTATCCCAGGGCCTTCTCACTGAACTACATCCCCTTTCTAATTATTTTTTTTTTAATTTTGAGACAGGGTCTCATTAAGTTGCTAAATTACCCAGGCTGGGCAGAAATTTCTGATCCTCCTGCCTCAGCCTCCCAGAGTGGTAGGATGACAGACATGTGCTGCCACACCCGGCTGAGAGCTGGTTTTAAGTGGATACTCACGCACAGTCTTGGGAGCTCCCCGACATGTGCATTCTGGGTGAAACAGGGAACATGGACTCATTTTCCTGGTGCCCAGGCCTGGTCAGCAGGAGGTCCAGTGTCTCCCCGGCCTGCAGCTTTGCTGAGGAGTTAGTGTGCGCATAGGCAACAACTCCTGTCATCTCAAACATGCCCTGGGGTAGTGAAGTTGGATGCTCCCAAATAGCAGCCCCCCTCGATCCAGAGCTCAAGCTGTTAGACAGCTGACCCCCCAGACCTTTGTCTCCACCCTCAGACCACATCCCTCCTCTCCCAGGCTGGGCTGTAGGTGACTCCTGTGCACCTGGGTCAGCTCAGAGAGCAGCAGCAGATGTGTGCGCTGAGACCCTGTGCCCCACAGACCCAGGCCGGGATGGTGGACAGGGCTCACTGGTGGGAAAGAAGCGCTGGGCTCAGGTTCCTCCTTGTGTCACAGGAGCAAACCCCTTCCTGCTGTCAATGGGGCCGTTTAATGGGACTTTAGGAAGCTGTGCCTGGCAGACTTCCCTAAAGGGTCCAGATTGTTTCCTCTGAGACAGGACACACTAAGAAGCAGAGGAGGAAGAAGACAGGGAGCAAAAGCAGTACGCCTCTCTGTCTGACCCTTGAACACTGCCAAGGAGCAGAAAGGCTCAGTTTCCTTGGGAAGATCAGTAAGTAGGGCAGAGCAGGAATTGGGGATCCTGGGTTTAGGTGCTGAGAGTTCTGTACTCAGTCACCTCAGAAATCCTGTCATGGAGCTGTGTACCCACACTGAAGACCACGGTACCCCTTCAGCCCTGGCTTGCATGTGCTTCTCTCAAGTGTGTTCACATAGGATGCACCCACTGCATGTTCATTACAAGCACACATTTCTGGTTGAAGGGTTGCTAATTGATAAAACTTATAGAAGCTCACAAATGAGCACAGAATTTTGCAGTAATGAGCATAACCAAAACAGAAATGATAGGCACTCAAGGAATGCGGGTGGGGGGAGCACTCTAGGGCTCAAGAGATTCCTAGCCTCCCTTAGCATGTTCCTCCTAAAGCAGAGTAGCAAATTTGTGACACATTCGCCACCCCCTTCCTCTTTCCCGCATACGTGGCAAACATCACTAATCAACCACCGTATTCCTTCCCATGGAAAACAACCTTGACCTTAGAATTATTCTCATCATAGTGTGCCAGGCTGCCAACACTAACCTATTGGGTTTTGCTCAGGGAATGAAAACCATTTACTGTCCTCAGGTTAACAGCATCCTGTAGTTCAAGATGCCAGAAACCTAGTACAATCACCATCTAAAAGGTAATAAACATGACAACAATTCAAATAATAGGGCTGGGCATGGTGGCGCACGCCTGTAGTCCCAGCACTTGGGAGGTTGAGGCAGAAGGCTCGCCATGAGTTTGAGGCTAGCCTGGACTACATAGGGAGTTCAAGGCCAGCCTGAACTACATAGCAAGACCCTGTTTCAAAAACAAAATAATGACAACAAAAAATACCAAAATCAAATAATAGGAGAAGGTATAAGTTAAAATAGGTTCCAGTTCTCACCCCCACCTCCCAGCTCCCTCAATGACTCTTGCCGGTTTGTTTCTGTCTCTAGAGATATCCCAAGTATGTGACATTTGTGTCTGCAGCATTTTTCATACATTTGGTGGCATACCACAAACGCCTCTGCCCCTGGGTTTTATCACTCGTACCTTGACTAACATTGCATATTGGCCCATACAGACCTGCCTCTTTTTAATCACTAGAAAACTCACTGATAAATGTATGTACGTGTATCCATTTATATAACAGTCTGTTTTCTCCAGTTAACATGCATCAAGGTCATGGTCAGCCTTTTGTGGTTATAAAGAGTTTATTTTGTGTGTATTCCTGTTGTAACCTGTGCAAATAGGCCTGCAAGATTAATTCCTAGAGTTAGAATTGCCGGGGCAAAGAGTATTTTCATCTTTGGAGTTGCTGTAACAAGATACCATAGACTGGGAAATTTATAAATAACAGAAACCTACTATGCACAGTTTTAGAGGTGGGAAAGTCCAAAGTTGAAGTTGCCAGCAGATTCGGTGCCTAATGAGGACTCACTGGCTGCTTCCAAGATGGCTGCTTCTTGCTGTGTCCTCACCCAGTAGAGAGGGTGAAAGAGCGGTGACAAAACCCATGTACTTTACTAGGGTTTTAGTCACTACCTCGTCACTTCCCAAAGGCCCTGCTTCTTAATAACAGTACACTGGGGGTTAGATTTCAACATAAGAATTGTGGAGGGACATATTCAGACTCTAGCAAAGAGTATGCCTATCTTAAACTCTGATATTTCAGCAAACTTTCTTTTGAAAAGGAGACCCCCAGGAGCATGATGGGAGGATCTAATGTATTAGTCAGGACAGGTCAGGCTCTGCTACAGAAACTATTAGACCCAAACCTCGGTGGTTGAACCCAGCAATGGCTTGTTTTGCTCTTGTGGCACATTTGAAGCAGATTGGGTGGCCATCTGAGCAGCACCAATGGGTCCTGCTGCTTCCATCTTGAATCGAGCCAGCTGGAACATGTGGCAAGCCGGGGAGACAGCCTCTGAGGAGTGTGTGGAATTACTTTACGGACCAGGCCTTGAGGTTGCTCATATCACTCTCACCCCCATCCCACTGACCAGAACCAGTCACAGGGCCTCAATTTAACTGCAAGAGGGGCTGGCAGTTTGGAAGGACACAAGGGCACTCGACAAGTGCCACAGCTCTACCAGCGAGTTCCCCAGAACTTCACCACACAGTGTAACCTCCCATGCTTTGTTCTTCACCGATTGAGTACGAGAAAAAATGGCGTTGCGTGGTTCCGGTGTGCACACCTATGCTTCCGTTAGCATTTGGTCTCCACCTTTTCCTGCCCCTTAATACTCACAGCAGCTCGTGTTCACTCTCAAGGCACACCCTGGTGGCCTTGCCCAAATTTTCCCCAAACCAAAAACCTTTTGTGGGAAAGCCCCCAGACTTTTTTCTTTTGGCTGATACTCATAAAAACACATCAAGGCATGTGGATAATAATATAAAATTAGCCGTGTCAAGATCTTTGCCAGCTGTACTGTGGAATGGATTGGCAGCAGTTTTCTCTGCAGTTTCCCAGCTCGCTGTAACCCCAGCTCCTCTTCTTGATTGTAAAATCACAAGCTAATCCATGGGCAGAGGAGGATAAGAGATAAGGAGAACCTTGGGTTCATTGCTGTTCTTTTCAAAAAGCAAAATTAGTGCAGACTTTGATACCTTAACCGTTTTTAACCACAATTAATATGATCTATAGTGTTTGTTCAGTAAAAAGCTTTATGGGCCAGAGGCTTGAAGGCTGGAGATACAAGGCCTCTGTGCTTGAAGGAAGGTTTATGTAAGGAAGGGAGAGGAAAGTAGGAATTTGGGTTGGTGTCATGGTATGATGTCACGTAGTAGAATGCTGAAATGAGGCATGGTGAGGAATTTATTTGGTAGCCAAAGAACACCCTTTGCAGTTGGAAGGGAAAATAGCTTTTGTCTCCTATGCCAATTCCAGTGGGTTGGACCTGCATTGAGAAGATGTATAAAGTTCATCCAGCCTCAGCTGCAGAAAAGTTGGTGATTGATTAGTGATGTCTGCCATGGGCACAGGATGCTGAGTGGTAGGTTGTGTGCCTTGTATCTGCTGTTCCTATGCTGAAGGAAGGGCTCTGGGTGGGCTGAACCATGCACAACAGGGGAATAAGGTTGCTCAAGGGCATCATTGAGGCAGGAATGGGAGGCAGGAAACCCAGGTTATAGTTTGGGTTTTGTCACCACCCAGTTTAAACTTTGGTCAAGCACCTCTTGGAGCCCACACATCTATAATGAAAAGTAGGAAGGATGGATTTAAAAACTTCCAAGCCTTTCCCAGTCTTGACATTCTGCAATGTTAGGACAAAAGCCATGTTTTCTTGTGATTAATGAGGTAGGGTAGAGGACAGATTTCATCTGAACCTCTCAAAAAGAAACTCTCAGATGCGCACAGTGAGGGAAAATACAGGTTGAATGAACCTAATCTGAAAGTCCAAAATCTGAAACACTCCCAGATGTGAAGCTGTCAACACCAATGTGACACTACACATGGAAAATTCCACAACATGAAACTTTGTTTCATGCACAAAATTATTAAAAATAGTGCATAAAATTACCTTTAGGCTATATACATATGCTGTATGTGGGAGAGAAATGCATTTTATATTTAGACTTGGGTGCCACCCCCAAGATACCTCATTAGGTACACGCAAACATTCCAAAATTGGAACCCGGGCCTTCCCAAGAAGGGGTATTCAACCTGGTGCAACTGAAACTGGAAAGCCGGGCTGCTTTGTGAGCAGCTCAGGGTGGAAGTCTGGCTGTAGTATTTCTGGGACTCCAGCTGCCCCCAGGCCCAGAGGCTGCGGTTCTGGGACAGGGAGACAAGTTTGTCCCCAAACAAGGTGAGGGGCAGGATGAGATGCCCAGGACCAAATGCCATCTGGAATCTGGCTGTGTGGTGGCTCTGCCTGTGGGACAGCTGGTGGTCATGTCAGGCCACATCATTTTCTTTGTCCTGGTGTTTTAGGGGGCACTTGGACCCCCCATCCCAATACTTACCACCAATGTGCAGGCCACCAGATCAGGACCACAGGAAATGCCTGCACCACTTTGCACACCTTAGGCTCAGGTGAGGCATCTCTCGAGTGCAGCTTCCCTGAATTCCTCAGGGCCACTGTGTTCAGAAGGCACCGGCAGAGCGTGAATCTCACAGATGAGAAAGCCACACTCGGAGAGATTTAGGTTCTCAGGGCCTCAGTGACCCTTGGTGAAAGCCAGAAAGCCCAAAGCACCGCCAGCTAAGGAGAGAAGCTCTGTAACGTTGTCACTGCTGACTGAGTCTGTTTCTATGGGTTGTTGTTGTGTGTGTGTGTGTGTGTGTGTTGTTTTTTGTTTGTTTTGAGACAGGGTCTCACTATGTAGTCCAGGCTGGCCTTGAACTCGCTATGTAGCCGAAGGTGCGCTTGAACTCTTGGTGATCCTCCTGTCTCAGCCTCCTGAGTGCTAGGATTCCAGGCATGTGCCAACATGCCTGGCTATGTATGCATGTGTGCATGTGTGTGCACATGCGTGTGTATGTGTGCGTGTGTGCACGTGCACACATCTTTTTTAAGGAATTGTACTGCAACGGTAGCTACTAGTGTGCCCCGGTTTTTTGGTGCAGCGGGAGGACATGAACATCTTCCTGGGTGATACATTAGCTCTCTGCCCACATTCTGTCTTTGGTGGAGGATTAACCAAGCGCTCAGTACTCTGTTAGCCCTGGGGAGAGAAGACCAGCCTGTGAGAGGTAACAGCTGCCCCTTCAGGACAGTGTAAGTCCATTCATTCGCCTCACAGATATTTACTGTGACTTGACATGGGCCAGGCACTGTGCCAGGCGCTGTGGACAGTAGAGGACAGGGCTGCTGCCAAGGGAAGAACCAGGGGCCCTCCCAGACTCCTCTGTTCCCCTTACCTCCTGCCCATTTGGTGCTGCTGTTTATTTATTTCATCGGGTGAAAGCACATAAAGTTTAGCATTTTAAGTGCATAATTCAGTGGCATTAAGTACATCCACATAGTTTTTCAGCCATCATCACTGTCCAGCCCCAGAGCTCCTTTCATCTTGCAAAACTAAAACCCATTACACAAGCAAGCCTCCTGCCTCAGCCTGCCAAGTAGCTGGGACTACAGGCTCGCCCTACATCCATGCATTTTTCATAGCACTTCCTCAGATTAAGTTTTAAAGGTTATTACAGAGGCACAGTGAGGTTGTCAAAAACTCAAAAATATAAAGAGTGTAAAATAGAAAGCACTGTCCCTATAGCTCCGCATTAGCCCGCCCTACGGGGGGACATTCTGCTTACTCATTGTGCAGTGCATTTCCAGGGCTGGCCGTACATCCTCGCCCGTGAATCTTGGTGTCCAGACTTCTGCCCTGGCGCCCGCTGAGTGGTGAGGGGCATCCTGAGCACCGGCCTCCCCCCAGCCCCTGCTGGACGAGGGCAGGAAGCAGGGCCTACACTTGAGGGTGGAAGGTACTGGAAGTGCCTTTGTAGACAGGGAGGCCGGCCTGTTTTCCGGGTCCCTGTGGAAAATGACCACATCCACTGTGGGTACAGAAAGAGTGTGCTCCCCACATCCTCCTGTGATTAGATAGGGTCCAAGGTGGTCCCCTAAAAAGGAATACGGGGACTCAACTCAGGTTTTGTTTTTTGTTTTGTCGGGGGGGGGTGTTGAGACAAGGTCTTGCTATGTAGCTCAGGCTGGCCTTGAACTCACAGCAAACCTCCTGCCTCAGCCTTCTAAGTGCTGGGATTATAGACAAGCACCACCTTACCCAACTTTTTGGGCAGGTTCTTCCAGGCTCTGGAGCAGTCTCAGCACCACACATATGTTAGCTCATTTAACCTTACATCAGCCCTATGGAGTGGAAGCTGTAGTGTCCCCATTTTACAGAAGAGGAAACTGAGGTTTGAGGACACACAGAAGTGACAGGGCTGAGATTTGAACCCAGCGAGTCTGGCCCTGGGTCCAGACATCCAAGCAGTCTGGGCAGGTTCTTGACTTTTGTCCTGGAAAAGAACTTTAGGACCTGTCAGTGAGAGGTGGATTCATTAGGCTGCATTAGAGAAACGCACGCTCAAAGGGAAACAGTGTGGGCGCTTGAAGGCTGAGGTGCACCGTGGTCTAAGACTGGGGGTGTTTGTGTGCTCGGGGCCATCCTTGCGATGAAGATCTAGGATGTTCTTTTTTTTTTTTTTAATTTTAAAGAGAAGAAAAAAAAAGAACAAAATTTCAAAACAACATAATAGGGGCCCGGTGAGATGGCTCAGCGGCGTAAGTGCCTGCCTGGCAAGCGCGAGGTCCTGAGTTCGACTCCCGGATCCCACATACGAAAAAGGGGCCGGTGATATCGCTCAGCAGCATGGGTGCCTGCTGGCGCGCGAGGTCCTGAGGTCGACCCCTGGTACCCACCAAAAAAAAAAAAAAACATAATAGGAGGGTAACAATGGTTAATACATTACATATTGTTTCTTTAAATTAGTTACTCAGGGTACAAGATATCAGCATTCAATTGTCCAAACATTACTGACACAAACCTTTCTCTTCAATGAACTAAGCAAAATTAGTAGTGTATCTATCTTAATTATCATATATATATATATATATATATATATATATATACACTATTTTTTTCTTTTCCCTTCTTTCTTTTCCCCATTCCCCCATCCTAGTCTCTCTTTCCTTTTGACCAGTTTCTTCCTGATTTACCATATCTATTGTACATTTTGGATCTTATTTACTCTTTCAGTTTCTCACGCTAGGGAGACAATACGATGTTTACACATGTGCGTCCAGTTTATTTCACTTATGAGTATTTTCTCGAGTTGCCTAGGATGTTCATTCTTGTTATTTATTATTTACTGAGTGTCTGTTACTTTAGGGTCAGGTTGCCCACTAGTGGGCTAAAGCAAATGTTGACTCTACAACTTGGCTGAAATACAAACTGTTGATATGTGTTTGAAGTTTAGCGATATGGTACTAATTAGTCATACTTTTTTTTTTTTAAAGGAAGTGTTTGCTGGCCATGGTGGAGCACGCCTGTAATCCTAGCACTTGGGAGGCTGAGGCAGGAGAATCTCAATGAGTTCAAGGCCAACCTGGGCTACATAGTAAGACCCTGTCTCAACAACAACAAAAAAAGGAAGTCTTTGATGTAACTTTTGGAGTTTCTGGACATATGGTATCTTTAAGCCACTTAGGAATTTAGGAGTGAGCATTTTGGAAGGAAAATGGCCCGGGAGTAAAGGGATGTATGGCCTCAGGTAACTCAGGGCAGAGCTACAGTATTTTCAAAGCAGCAGCCTCCTGTCTCCTCTCTTACCTCTCTCCCTGCTATCCTGCCTGACTCCCACAGGCATAAAAGGCCAGTTCTGGAGCCCACCCAACCAGGGCTGGCCCCAGCCCCACCATCCACCTGTGCTTCTAGCCCATGGTCCACAGAGGCACGGACAGCCACTGACAAATAGGTGACAGACCTCCACCTGTGGCTACTGCTACTATCTCAGCCTGGCTGAGGTTGGACATAAGGGAATGAGTGGTGGGTTCATTTGAACCCAGGGCCTTTGCAATGAGCTACATCTCTGTCCCTTTTAGTTTTTTATTTAAAAACAGGGTTTTGAAAAATTGCCAAGTTGCCCAGGTTGAGCTCAAATTTGCAATCCTCCTGTCTCAGCCTCTCAGAGTGCCGGGATGACAGGTGTGCGCCATCAGCCCTGGCTGAGATGGGTTCATTTTTGGGAGGGTAAGCTGGTGCCCCAATGCTCAGATCCTAGGGTACCGTGGCAGCAGCCAGACCTTTCTTCCTTCCCTTCCTTGTTCTTTCATTCCTTCCCTTCTTCCCCTCACTGGGTCATCAGCAACCTCTGGGCATTTATTCTTCACCCTTGCCTTCTCTGGATGTCCCCAGCTCCTCTCCTGGACAGGGCACCAGCTGCACTCCTGCTCCCTGCCCTACCCTGCCAGTGACTTGGGGTGTCCCTGCCTGCCTTCCATCTCCTCCTTGGGGACCCAGGGACAGCTCACAGAGCCCCTTCCCAGGTGCTGGGCACTATGGTGGGGCAGCCTCCCGGCACCCCTAGAAGACTCAGAGCACCCCCAGTGTGGGCTTCTCTGGCCATGGAACCTCTTCCCGCCAGCACTTCCAGGCCTGGGCCCCTCTTTCTCTGCAGCCCCTCCTCCTGCCTGCCCAGGAAATGTTCTGAGCTGGGCCTGCTGAGTCCCCATCTCCTCTGCGCTCCTGGCCCCTGCAAGCAAGCGAAGGGATTGTTTTGCAGCCTGATGCAAGACCTGGCAAGGCCCAGCCTCTTATCAGGTCTACCTCCCAGCCCCCTCCCTGGCTGCACTACTCACCCACCTTCCCTAGGGGCGGCAGAGCTGGGCGGCCATCCATGTGGGGCCATGCGAGGGGAAAGCTTGCTCTATGGCTGACCGAGGAGGCCCCTTGCCAAGTCCTGAAGGAGGCTGAGCAGGACCCCTAGGGGAGAGCTGAAGGGAAGCAGGTGCCCGCTTGCAGCAGCTTGCAGCCCAAGCCCTCTTTTCCTTCCACCTCCTTCCCTTTCGCCTGGGGCCCTTCCCTCCCCTGAAGTAGCACACAGCTGTGAGGTGCTAGAACTGAACACCTGGGAGTTGATGGGAGAGACTGGAAAGTTCTGCCCATAGCGCACACCCAGCACTGCAGGTGTCTGTCGCAGTGCCCCTGGCACAGGTTCCTGGCACACACTGTAGTGTGCATGTGGAGCGCAAGCTCCCAGCATGTGCACATGGTCCACACACCCACAGGATGGTTGCAGTTTCATCTTCCTCTTCATCTTGTCTTGTCTCTCTCTTTCTTTGTTTTGTTTGGTGGGGGTTGGTTTTTTGAGACAGGGTGTCGTTATGTAGCTCAGGCTGGCCTTCAATTCACTGTGTAGCCCAGGCTGGCCCTGCCTCAGCCTCCCAAGTGCTGGGATTACAGGCGTGCACCACCATACCCAGCCCTCCTCATATTTTCCACCAACCTGGAGTGATTAAGCATCTTGCATTGGGCTAAATGCTTTGGGAAAAGCATTTGTTTATTCATTTATTCATTCATTCAACAAGTAAATATGGAGTATCTGCTCTATGTGGGGCACAGTTCCTGGCCCTGGGAACACAAAGATGGAGTGGACATTCCCGTGGATGAAAGAGGCCCTGTCCATCCCAGGAGGAAACAAAGCAGGATGCAGAGGGAATGGGGTGGGGGAGGCATCAACGTGAAGCTGGTGACCGGGAAGGACTCGGAGCAGGGGCTGTGGGAGCTAAGTCCTGAATGTTAGGAGACCTAGAAGAGCCTCGGGGCAGAGGGGCCAGCTGTGCCAAGGAGCCACCTGCAGCCCCAGGCTGGAGACCGGGCAGCCTGATCAGATCAGTGCTCCGGGGCTGCACGAGGAAGCAGGAAGAGTTCAGAACGGGAGGTGAGTGGGAGTTCGAGGAAAGCTAAAACTGCTGCGAAGGACCAGGAGTGGTGAGTGGGGTGGTGTGGGCGGTGCTGCCATCACCTAGGGAGAGGGTTTCGTGGAGGAGAGGCGTTGAGCCCATGCAGAGTCCAAAAGAGGTGGCCACGCTGCAGCCACCAGGACCTGTGGCCATTGCTGCAGGGCAGGCAGAAGCCAGACAGAGAGGCCGGGGTGGAGGGACACAGAGGAGAACGATGCCTTTGAGAGCCATGTGACAGTTACAACAGCAAGTGAGAATGCATCCCAGCCTAGTGTTGGCTCCTGGAGGATGGAGCAGGCGTGGCACACAGTGTGCTCTCGCCAGTTGGTGGCTGCTGTGAGAGAACTTGGTGCTCGGGCTCCTCTGCCCTCCTCTGCCCGCCTCTGCTGTTTGCTCCCAGCAGGCAGAGCTGGGCTGGCGCTGCCACTGGCCTGGTGCCCTTCGAGTGTGGCCTCTGCTGGCACCCAGGCAGGGGTCACCACCTTCCCTGGGGCTGTTGAGATAGCAGGAGAGGTGGGCAGGGCTACCTTTGCAATGAGGCTTGGGAGGGAGGTGGACACACGTTCCTCCAGTGTTGCAGATGCCCCAGCCGGCTCCTCACATGGCCTCTGGTGAAGGAGATTCTGGGCTCAGCCAAGCGACTCGGCCTGGGTCCTGTCCCCCTCCCTCATGACCCTGTGGGCTCCTGGCACCTGTGTCCTCCCACTTCCCGGTTCTGGGGCCCCGCCACATCCCTCCTGGAATCTGCAGACCCCCTCTCCTGCCCCTTGGACTCCAAAGTAAAATAGGAGCAGCCTGCCAGGGCGAGGACCAAGCCACCAGCCCACCTTGTTTCATGCCAGCCGCTTTTCAGCCTCGATGCTTCCTTTTAGGGCAATGCAGGGAAGGATCTTAGGAACGCTGTATTGTTCTGGGGTTGAGGAGGCTGGGACAGCAACGCAGAAATAGAAAGTCTCTGGAAGGGAGGGGAGGAAAATTGTCATCAAGGCCACCCAGTGTCTCAATCTCAAAGTTGTCAGACTCGGAAGGGAGAAAGCAGCTAGGCCACCCCCTTTTCCCACCCTGCCTTCTCTCTATTTAACACTCGTCGTGCACCACGTGTGTCCCTTGCAGTAACCTTCCATGGTAGGGACTGCCCTCTTCATGCTACAGGGAGCAAACTGAGGCCCAGAGAGGTTAAGTCACTTACATAGGGTTGCCTGACATGGTAGCAACTCAGGAAGGACCAGAATCCTGGGCTTCTGACACCAGTGCCTTTGGCTTCCCCAACATCATTAGACACTAGCAACCCTCACCCAATAGCTGGCTGGGATGGCAGAAAGTCAGAGTCTTAGCACCTCGCACCCTGGAGGTGTGGTGTTAGGTCTCACCCTCTGAATGAGACAGGCGGCCTCATGCTGCACCATGGGCTAAATGGGGTGCACGGGAACGGGGCCCATCGGCCATTCTGCACACTAGGGCCCAAGCAGGGCAGGTGCCACTCTTGGTCTGGGAAAAGGAACCGGACAAACCACAGCTGGAAAGTCCCCTCCCTGTGTGTTATAAGGGGCCCTGGACACCAAGAGGCTTGAATGACTTAAGCTCCAGGGGGTCCGATGCTTGCTGCTGGAGGAACCTTGGGTGGGTGCCTTAGCTGCTCTAAACCTCAGTCTCCTCATCTGTGAAATGGGCCTGTTGCTACCCCTAGGGCTTCAGCAAGAGGCTTACTGTGGCACTGGTCAGGAAACGCCAGCCACCTGTCTAATCATAGGCAGCCATGGCGTCCAGACTGCACGTCCCACAAGGGTGCCGGCCATGCCTGCTTGTTCTGTTGTTCTCTGCTACATCCCGGGGCCTAGGCCAGAGGCTGGTCCCTGATGAGCACTCAGAAAATACTTGTGCAACACACGCACAGGAAAAAGCCTGGGAGACAGGAAGAGGGCCATTCTATTGTCCTCATGCCGGCGTGTGGGCCCTGTCCTTTCTGGCCCCCCCAACGTCTCCACCCACACTCCGGAAGCTCCTCCAGCTCTGTGTACCTCCACTCCCGAGACAGGGTGCTCAGGAACTCCCCTCTTGCTGATTTCCCCACAGGGTACATTTTCTAGCTGTCCCCGAGGTATGACGGGTGCAGCATGTACCCCCATCTGCATTTTTTTTTTTTGTCTTTTCAGACAGGGTCTCACTGTGTAGTTCAGGCTGGACTTACCCTCACTTTGTAACCCAGGCTGGCCTCAAACTCTCAGCGATCCTCCTGCCTCAGCCTCCCAAGTACTGGGATTACAGGCATGTGCTACCATACCCGACTCCCCATCTGCATTTTCTCCCCCCTTTTTTTTTTGTCAAATGGGCTCAGTTGTCTCAGAGGTTCTCAGCCTGGGATGCTTTGGCAACTCCTGGCACCAGAGGACATTCGACAGTGTCCTGAGACATTCTGATTGTCACCGTGGCATGGGGCTGTGCTGCTGGTGAGAGGACCTCACAGAGGCCCAGGACACCCAGCACAATAGGACGGACTTTCCAGCCGGAAGTGTCACAGTGCAGAGTTTGAGCAGCCCTGCCTTCTGTCTCCTTCATCAATGCCCTGCATCTGCACATTACTTTACAAAAACTCTATTTTGTGCATTATTCGCATGGATATTCATAGATCCACCTCCTCTTTCGTGGCCACCTGATAAACCATTGCATGGACGCCCACCATTTTTTTTTTTTTTTTTTGTGGGTACCGGGGCGTCGACCTCAGGACCTCGCGCGCCAATAGGCACCTGTGCCACTGAGCGATATCACCGGTCCCTTTTTCGTATGTGGGATCCGGGAGTCGAACTCGGGCCCTCGCGCTTGCAAGGCAGGACGCCCGCCATTTTTTATGGAGTTGTTTTTAGTCTCCTGCTGTCATAAACGTTTCTGCTGCAAGGGGCTTTCCTTTCTGTCTGAGTCATGGGTCACTTAACGACGAGAGAGATACCGTCTGAGAAACGCGTTGCCAGGCAGTCGTGTCCTGTTCTGAACATCCCAGGGTACCTTACACCAACCCAGCCCCGGTGGGTGGGCCACCCTCTCGCCTTGGCCTTTTGTTCTCACTTAGGGTGCTGGGGATGGAACCCAGGGCCTCATGTGCGCTAGGCCAGCGCTCAAGCCTTGAGCTACATCTCCCCCTCTTCCTGGCCTCTTGATGTAACCCAGAGACCTGGTGAACATGAGGTGTATGAGGCCGCTGCCGACGTGGCGCGGCATATTACTTTAAAGTTGCTGATTTGCCCCTGCTAAGATAAAGACTTGCTTTGGTGTTCCTGTAAAAAACAATGAGAAAGTCAGTTATCTGGCCCATGCCTGTAATCCCAGCACTTGAGAGGCTGAGGCAGGAGGATCGCCCCATGTTTGAATCAGCCTGAACTATGTAGGAAGACTCTGTCTCACGCCTCCCTGCAAAATAGTCACCTCAACTCCCCTGGGGCATAGTCTGCCTTGAGAGTGGGCCTAGGCTCCTGATGCTAGGTAGGGCTGGGACCGTAAAAGCCCAGTGGACAGGCACCCTCTGCGCCTCATCTAAAGACCTGGCGTCCTGACTGTCGGTCTCTCTACAGGACGAGGGTGACCACACCCGAAAAGGACAGGACGAGGCCCAAGTGACGCTCCAGAGCTGAGCGCCCACAGCAGCCGGGAAGCCCTACAGCCCCAGCCCCATGGAGAAGGGACTCACTGTGGCCCAGGACTGCCGGGACTTTGTGCACAGCCTGAGGATGCGGAGCAGATATGCGCTTTTCCTGGCCTTTGTGGTGGTAGTTTTTGTCTTCATCGAAAAGGAGAATAAAATCATATCGAGGTGAGGGGCTCAGAACAAGTCTCCCTCAGCAAGGTGGGCAGCTGTGGACAGAGGAGACTTCAGGGCTCCCAGTGGGCCTGCAGGGGTGCCCCTCTTGTGTGCCCAGCAGGGTGTGGCCTACACCCCTCTCAACTGACCGCCCCTTGGAGAGGCTTGGGCTCCAGACTCAGGGAACAGGGATGGGGACGGGGACGGGGACCAGGATGGCCGCCCCAGGCTGGGAGCTTCCAGCAGACAGCTCAGGAGAGCAAGATACTTTACTTTTCTGAGTCATTAGCTCCTCTTCTGCAGCTGTGGCTAATGATGGGATCCGCCTCGTTGGAAAGAATAACCAAGAAAACGTGAGGGGGTTTAGCCCAGTGCCTGGCATTTGGTTGATGCCTGGTATTTGCTGGCTATGACTAAATGTTATTATTAATTGACCTCCCGGCCTGGTAAGATGGGTCACATTAGCACCACATCCCCTATATAGGTCATGGTGTTACAGATGAGGGTGAACCTGTGTGAAAGCAGGATCCTGGAGTGGAGAGTCTGGTGGGTAGGGCTGCCATGTGCAGCTGTCCAGGTTGTGTACTGCTCTACTCTAAGGCAATGTCCCTCAAATAGGCTATTCTGAAGATCCCCCCACCCTCCACTGAGCTGGCAGGATACTGCCCTGCTTTCTTAGACCTGTTCTCCTAGGGACAAGCCCTGCACAGATGGATAGGTTAAGGGTTGGGCTGTGTGGCAGACAGTGACAGTGCCCACCTGGGTCCCTCAGCATGGACTGGCCCAGTCTTACTGTATATGCCTGCACCTCTGCACCCAAGAGCTCTCTCCTACCTGCTCTGGCCAGCCCAAAGCGCCATGGTGCGATGGTCCCTCACGTTTCCCAGTTCTTCCAGTGATCATGTTCCAGATGAATGACTTAAACTCTAATCCTTGCCCCCAACTCTGCTTCTGGGAAAACCCAGTCTGGATAGGCAGTGGGTGATCAGCTTGGAAGACTGCTTGTCTCCCAAGTTGGATGTTGACCCCCGTCTCCCTTTGTCCCCAACAGGGTCTCACACAGGCTGAAGCAGATCCCCCAGTCGCTAGCAGATGCCAATGGCAGCGACCCAGCCCTGATCCTGGCTGAGAACGGGTCCCTCTTGTCCTTGAGCGAGCTGGATTCTGCCTTCTCCCAGCTGCAGAGCCGCCTGCACAACCTCAGCCTGCAGCTGGGGGTAGAGCCGGCATCAGAGGCCCAGGGAGAGGAGCCGGAGCAGGAGGCGGCAGTGGAGAAGCCATCCCAGCCGGCCTTGGCCCCACACCGGCAGAGACGCCACGTGCTGCTCATGGCCACCACCCGCACGGGCTCCTCGTTCGTGGGTGAGTTCTTCAACCAGCAGGGGAACATCTTCTACCTCTTCGAGCCACTGTGGCACATCGAGCGCACGGTGTCCTTCGAGCAGCGTGGCGCCGGCGCGGCGGGCTCGGCCCTTGTGTACCGGGACGTGCTGCAGCAGCTGTTCCTGTGCGACCTGTACGTGCTCGAGCCCTTCATCAGCCCGGTGCCCGAGGCCCACCTGACCCAGTTCATGTTCCGCCGGGGCTCCAGCCGCTCGCTGTGCGAGGACCCAGTGTGCACGCCCTTTGTCAAGAAGGTCTTCGAGAAGTACCACTGCAAGGACCGCCGCTGCGGGCCCCTCAACGTGACGCTGGCCGCCGAGGCCTGTCGCCGCAAGGACCACATGGCCCTCAAGGCCGTGCGCATCCGGCAACTGGAATTCCTGCAGCCGCTGGCCGAAGACCCCCGGCTGGACCTGCGTGTCATCCAGCTGGTGCGCGACCCCCGTGCTGTTCTGGCCTCCCGCATGGTGGCTTTTGCTGGCAAGTACGAGACCTGGAAGAAGTGGCTGGCTGAGGGACAGGACCAGCTGCGGGAGGAGGAGGTGCAGCGGCTTCGGGGCAACTGCGAGAGCATCCGCCTATCGGCTGAGCTGGGCCTACGTCAGCCTGCCTGGCTGCGCGGCCGCTACATGCTGGTGCGCTACGAGGACGTGGCACGCAGACCGCTGCAGAAGGCGCGTGAGATGTACCGCTTCGCCGGCATCCCCCTGACCCCACAGGTGGAGGACTGGATCCAGAAGAACACCCAGGCGGCCCTCGATGGCAGCGGCATCTACTCCACACAGAAGAACTCATCAGAGCAGTTCGAGAAGTGGCGCTTCAGCATGCCCTTCAAGCTGGCGCAGGTGGTGCAGGCTGCCTGTGCACCCACCATGCACCTCTTTGGCTACAAGCTGGCCAAGGATGCCGCCTCCCTCACCAACCGCTCCATTAGCCTGCTGGAGGAGCGGGGCACCTTCTGGGTCACGTAGGGCGCCTGGGTCCCTGTGTGCCCCTCCTTGTGAAAGGTCCACCCTGCCTTCCTTGCATCCAGGCCAGAGGGAGAAGTAGCCCTGGCAGAGGACTGTGGGTGGTAGCTGCCCTGAGAGCAGGCAATCAGCAGCTGTAGGCTCCCAGCTACCAGCTTCCCCGGGCAGCGCGGGCCCTGGGATTTCTTGCTGAACAGTGGGCCCTGTCCCCTTAAGGGCCACCCAGATTTAAGGGGTGCCAGTCTCTGCAGCAGGACGAGACAGGCTCTGGCCCATTAACAAGCTTCGTCCTGCTCTCTCTCTCTCCCCTCTCTCTCTCTCTCTCTCTCTCACACACACACACACACACACACACACACACACACGCACACACACTCAGAGTAATGCCTGGAGGCTCTGTGGGCTGGAGTCCAAATACTTAACAACCAGAAGGGGCCTAGGCCCTGACCAGCCACTCAGATCTCCTGCTGTACTCAATGTTAACCTTTTCCTTCCAGACTGTGGAGAAGCCGGGAATCTGGGTAGCTGCCTGGGGACAGAACAGGTTGGGGAGGGAGACATTTAAAGCTCATCCGGTGACAGTGGTTCCTTACTAACCACTACAAATTGATTTGCTATTTTAATAAATGGGAAAGCAGTGCTGGTTATCAGTGAACCCCGTATAGAGCTACAGGACACACGTGTACATAAAGGCACACATATGCACCACATGCAGACAGAACAGCGCTGTGAAAACACGAGTCCATACACATGTATGTACAGAGAAGCTCCCCTTAATGCTCACGGGTTTTTTCTGTGTCACACATCTAAAGAGGAGTCTTCAATTACATTTTTAGGGTTACTGGAGGGGCAGGAGAAGGAAACAGATTCCCTTGCTAGTGTTGGGGCTGAATGGTGGGCAGAAACCTGCCCAGCCCACACCCCTTGCCCATCGGGATTCTCAGGGCTACCTCCTCTGAGCCATCCACATCCCTGGGCTGGCAAGCCGGATGTTCCCACCTCACGTGAGGGCCTGGCCAGCTCCTCTGGAACTTGTCCATATTTGAAAGTTGCCGTGGGCCTGACTGGCAGAAGTAGTTTATTCCCTGGAGGCAAAAGACAGCTCTTCGGTGGGGCCTTTTCCAGCCAGGCCTCATCTGGGACCAGGCTAAGAGGTTCAGAGTGCTCTGGGGACATGAGTCACATCAGGATGCTTCCCCCCCCCGGGAAGCCTGCCTTCTCCCTGGAGGTGGCCAGAGGTCAACCATTTGGTTCCCATGGTTATGCCGAGGCTCAGAAGGATTCTGGGAAGAGCACAGTATTGCTCAATTCGGGATGAGCTGGGTGTTTTACTTGGGGTTTTTAAAGTTATTTATGACTTGGTGTCTTTCTTGTTTGCTGGCTGTTTTCCCTTTTGTTTCTGCGGGAGTCACCTGACCAGTAGTCTGAGCCGGAGGGCCTGGAGGACCTGGAGGACCTGGAGGACCTGGAGGACCTGGGGAAACCAGCAGGGAGCCGGGCTCCCGGCAGGGGCAGGGACAGGAAGGGAGGCTTCCCCGGGAGGATCTAAGCCTAGGTGGCCATGTGGCAGCCCCCAGCTCCCACTGGCTCGTGCATGTGAGCCCCACATGGAATGCATCTCAGAAACCGCCAGCCTTCTTGCAGCGTCCCTCACCCCTCAAGGAGCAGACATTGGATAACTGTCCCTGCCAGGCCCTGACACATTTCCTCATAACCAAGCTGCAAGTAACCCAAAGTGCTGCCATGAAAAAGCAAGGGACGGGTGTCCTGGTGGGAAGCTGGCGTTTATAGAAGTGAGGACTCTGGCATCTCACGGGACTGATCATCATCCACCAGTATGAGCTGCTGGGCCCTGGCACCATGGACTTGGGTCATTCAAGAAGCCTCCGCACTCGGCTTGACAGGCTAAGAGCAAGATGCGCAGGGAGCTGGCTCTTATTTGAGGTCCAAAGGGACACTGGCTCTGGAAACTTGACCTTGGGGCCAAGTGGGCCAGGATGTTTCTGACAGGCCCAAGAATGTCAGTCCTTCTTCCCCAACGTCCCCCTATCCCCCCTCTCCTTTGTACCCTCGTGGGGGCGGAAGGGACTGGGCAGAGGACAGCCACCTCTCTGCCCACCTCTCTGTGGCGCTCTTCCTAGGGGCCCTCATGGTTGGACAGCAAACAGCTTCTTCCTCCCTGCCCTGGGCCAAGGTCTCCCTCTCAGCTCTCTGAGGACAGCACTGAGAATGGACCCTTGCGACTTCCCAGACACTGCAAGTGACTATTTATTTTGTGAATAGACAGAAGATGTCATTCGAAGGAACTCAAAGCTGTACCCAAATCAAGAGAGACAAATAACCCTAGAAACCATTCACACCCATACTCATAAGAACACCCAAAGATGGTTCCAAGGGTATGAAGGGCAAAAGCAAAGTGCACGCCAGCCCTGGGGTATGGTTTGAGGTGCCCCTTGGTTTCTCTCTTGTTGATCCGAAGATGTGACACAAGGACCCTTGCTGCTGTATTGCCTTTGCCAAGTGTCAGACAGGGCAACTCAAGCAGGTGGGTGGATACGACCTTGAAACATGCCCTGGGGCTCAGCAATGCCACAGGAATCCTTGGGACTTGGCAGGGGGCAATGTGGGGGTAACAGCTGGCTTTCCACTCCATGGACATGGTGGGAGTTATGCACTTGGGGTTTTGGCAAGGAGCTGGGAGGAGAAGGTGGTCTGGGTGGTGTCATGCCCGGCACAGTGGCCCCCTTTCCTGCATCTCTGCTGCCTCTGATGATGGCAGGCACCAGGAGGTCGTAGGGATCCCTGTCCTGGCAGATAGACCTGGCCGGGTGGGCAGGTGGCGATGAGGAGTGAGATGGCCTTGTCCGAACCCTAAAAGTCTCTTCCAGCCCAGGGACCATTATCATTGACTAGAGGGCCTGTTCCTTGAGAACTGGATTTTGAAGGACAGCAGCAAAGGAGCAGATGGCTGTGTCCCCAGGGCAGTACCCTCCCCATCCCTGCCAAAAGGCTAAAAATAGATCCAGGTCTCAAAGGGACGGCACTGAGGCAGGGAGAGAAAGGGCTGTGGGATGGCTGTGGCTCTGTACACACTGAAGGAAGGAACGCGCTGAAACCTGGGGCCCCAAGTTGGTGGCTTTGTTTGCGAAGATCCCTAGGATACGGTCCAGCCAGACGGTAGGGAGAAGCCACGTCCCCTGCCCACTGCCCACAGCATCAGAGACGGTGGATGCTACTCTTTACCGCAAAAGCATGCAGCAGAATTGGCAACTTAAGAGCTTCCAGACCCTTCGACCCTGTGTCCCTGTAACTACATGGGGGGGTGTGAATTCGTGATGTGTTTCCGAGGATACAGACCTGGCACCACCCTCATGGGCCTGGCTAGTGTTGTAGCCGGGCGCTTAATGGGGACAGGATGACCCGGGCCGCCTGCTTCCTCTAGCTCAGCCTTGGCCTGGGCACCCGACGGGTCTCCATGTCTTCTGCGTATCCCAGGCCCGGCGTGCCTGGGTCCCCTGCTCCCTCCTGGGTCCTATGAACCCTGGGCTATCGGCCGTGTTTTGAAAGTGGCCACATGATCCTCTCTGTGGCATCCATGGCCATGCCATGTACAAATGTGTCCCCATGTGTGTATGCATAACTCATTCTACTCTGCCTCTGGCACCACCCCACATGGCTCCCACCCCCCTTGTCCCCAGATGTCCTTGTGGTGGCCACAACCTGCAGTCTCCGGGCAACACCAGGGCTGCCCTTCCGAGAGAGCTGGCCGCCAGCAGCGCTCAGGGTCTGCTTAGCGGAATAGAATGTGAACTCGCCTAATGGCTTACTTGACTTATTTAATTAAAAATAAAAACATGCAAAAAATAAATAAATAAATAAAACACGCAATGAGCAAACTTCACAGCATTTCTTTTCCATTTGTTCTCAGCAGTCATTGAGTCATAAAAACATTAATAACAGGAAAAGAAAGCATTAATAGCAGTAGGAAGGCTGTGGTTTCTGGTATGAAGGAGAGCAGGGGAGGGGGGCCATTCCTAAGGGGTGACAGGCACAAGGGAAGAATGGGCACATGCAGGGGCACGAAGAACGTGCTGTATGGATCCAGGATGGCAGGGCTGGTGGTGACTGCTTGGAGGAGCCAGCAAGAAGGATAGCATCTGAGAGGAAATAAACATTCAGGTCTTACAGGGTGGGATAGGAGCATTAGGCAAGCTGTCAGGCCACCTGGGCACAAGTCCAGATCTGCCACCATCTGGCCTTGTGACCTTGGACAAGTCCCTTCTATTGTCTGGGCCACAGTTTCTTTTTTTGTTTTGTTTTGTTTTTTATTTTTGTTTTTTGAGACAGGGTCTCACTATATAGCCCAGGCTGGCCTTGAACTCGTGATGATGCTCCTGCCTCAGCTTCCCGGGTGCTAGGATTACAGGCATGTGCCACCAGTCCTGGCTCCCAGATTTCTTTTGGAATGAAAGGTATAGGTGGTTTATAACTGCTGTTTCCAAAAAAGTCCTTTAGTGGAAGGGTAGTCAATGCCCTGTCGCCAGAACAACTGTGCAGGCCTATTGATTGGCTTCACCCTTTTGAAGACTTCATTCAGCCTTCTGTAAAATCTCAAAAACCACACAAAATGATTGTTAAAGACACTTTCAACCGAGAAATCATACGGAGTCCTTTCAAATAACAATTACATCGCTCTATCAGTCATAGATATTTAGTTTGAATATTTCAACCTGGTGTCACTCAGCTCTCCGTTGCTTTAACAAATATCTGAGCTAATCATCTTATAAAGAGAAAAGGTTTATTTTGGCTCACAGTGTTGGAAGTTTCAGCCCATTACTGGGTGGAACCATTGCTTTTAGGCCCATCTAAGAGCAGCCTGTAGGGGACAAGGACTTCCTGGGAGAAGGGAGAGAGTTGGTTCAGGCCGCAGGAGATGGAGCTGGTACAGCTCTGTGGGGCTCAGGGCTTGGTGACAGGGACAGCAGCCACTGTGAAGAGGCAGAGCAGAGCTGAGCCCTGGGGACAGTGCTTCCAGTGGGGAGGGAGTGACAACACAGTGAGGCCCCAAGTGAGGGGATGGGACCCCTGCCTCCAACCCTACATGGGTCTCTGCCGTTGTATCCAGTCTAGGCCTCAGAAATCCAAACCCTTTCCCTCCCAAACCTCAAAATATTCACGCCCACCTAGTGACCGCCTGGCTTGAATAGCATCCCCTCTGCTGTAGGGACAGGATATGATCAGCTTAGCTTCTGGGTGGGGTTTCCTACCACAAATGACCCCCTGGAGAACCAGACTGCCCTAATCACAGAGTGGAAAAGCCGGACACCCCACTCACCACCCGGCAACTCCCAGCCCACCGGAAGCCCCCTTTCTTCCTCCCCTGTCCTCCCTCTCACACCCCGTGGGCCCCTCGCTCTTCTTTCTTTATACCCCAACTACCCAGCCCTGGGGAGGAGCCACGTATCCCATGAGGGGCTCTGCTGCAGCAACAGTCACCTGGGGCCCACAGAGAAGCAACGTGACGGGCAGGGCCCTGGGACCTGTGGCAGGGCAGGCCTGGCCACCCTGGCCCAGCAGCAGATTGTCTGAGGTGTCCTGGGGAGGGGCTGCAGTCCAGGGCTGCCCCTGGGGAGTCACGGTGCACATCAGTTTTTCCAAAGGTTCTGACAAGGCCAGCTTTCCTTTGACCCATGTTAAGGATCTCTTCACAGAAAGAACCATTTGTATGGGTGAAATTCTCTCAACATGATTTTTTCCCCAAACAATAGCATTTTCAAGACTGTGTTCTACAGAACAGTTTGTAGCCACCAGGAGCCTTAGGGCTGAAAGACAAGAAGCAGATAGGAAGATGATGGGTGAGGCACGCAGGGAGAAAGAGCACAGGCTCTGGGCTGTGGTTTCCATCCCGCCTTCATTCCAGCCTCACTGAGTGGCAGGACGGAAGGCAAGAGGAGGCGGGAGGTGACAGCAGCCTCAGGGTCACCGTGGCCCCCACACCCATGCTGCCGCTGGAAGAGCCCCTGGGCATTGGAAACTCTTGGCATGTGGCTTCCTCAACTCGGCCCACACCTGTCCTAGCTCTCCCAGAGCCCAGAGTGTGACACCATTCTCCAAGGAGGTGTTTCTGAAACAGCTGCTCAGAGCTGCCAGCAGTAAACAGGCTCCCTGGAAGTGCAAAACCCCCGTAGCCAGTAAACCTTTTGCTATGGGCTGCTGGGCCGTTTATTGGAAGAACAAGCAGGTAGTAAAGTCTCAGCAGGAGAGGACTGCCCAGAAAGTCCGAATCGGGGAGAAGAAGAAGAGGAGGAAGGAGGGAAGGAGGAAACGGAGAGGGTGATGCGGTAGGGATGCATTCTGCTGTCTCCCGCAGTACAGAAAGATAGCGTCACTGAGAAGCGCAGTACCCAGGGACTTAGGGGACTTTTGGGGATCAGGTCAAGGTACACAAGTACCTTGAACCCCACTGGCTGTGGGCCAACCTGCCCCATGTATGCAGCCTGCACAGTGCTTGTTTTCAACAATTGTCATTAGAAGCCAATTCTTAATGAAGAGGTTTTATATAAAAACAATGTTTATGTTTTAGTTGATTTTTACTAGTACATGTTTGCAGTACATGATGTTTACATTCCTTGTTCAGAGTTGGTGCATGGACATAACACATCTTAATTCCTTTTTTCATCCCCTTCCCTCCCCTCCCTCCATCTCTTGATCCCCTTCCCGTTTGAGAAAGATCTATCTCCCTATTTCCTATTATCTATCTTTCATTTTGCTCTTTACATTTTGCATTTCTCATATAAGAGAAACCATGCAATAATTATGCTTGTGTGTCTGATTTACTTCACTTAACATTATGGTCTGAAGGTTCATCCATTTTCTTACAACAGGGTCTCACTATGTAGTTCAGGCTGGCCTTGAACTGGCCTTGAACTCGCAGCAATCCTCCTGCCTCAGCCTCCTGAGTGCTGAGATTATAGGTGGCTGGCTAAAAGAAAAAAGCAAATTTGATTCCTCTCGAACATCGGGCATCTTGGTGTGAATGACACCAGAAGCTGACACTGGTACCAGTGTTTGGGAGCCAGCAGGCAGGAGGAGAGGGAGGCAGTCAGCAAAGGGTGCTATTGAGCTGGAGCAGAAACAGTAGCAAGCCCACACTTTGGAATCCCCCACTCAAGGGGAGAGGTGACAGAGAATGGAGTCTTTGTTTTACTTCCAACAAGAAATCTTCCCTGTGAATCCATGTCTGTCCAATGTGAGAAAGCCACAGGCCAAGAGGTCGCACAGCTGCCGCGCCACTCCTGTGACAGCTTCCTGGCCACTATGGGCATTTGAATCTTCAACCGCTGGCTTGAGGCCAGGTGTGAGGCTAACTTTCCTGACATTGCCCCCCAGGCTCCTTCCTATTTAGACCTCAGAAGAGGGTGGTTCATCCGGAGCCCACCTGCTGTCCTGGCTCGGCCTCCTCTGGACACCAGGAACTCAGCCATCCTATTGCCGCAACCAACCGGATTTCTCTTGACACCTGAGTCAGTGGCCAGAATAAGCAGTGAGCGTCGAGGCTCACTTTGTTGCTATAACCGAATACGTGAGACCAGGTAATTTATAAAGAATAGAGGTTTATTTGGCTCATGGTTCTGCAGGCTGGAAAGCCCAAGAACATGGTGTTGGTATCTGCGTGGCATCCGGTAAGCCCTCGAGCTGTGTCCTAACAAGGCAGAGGGCATGACACAGCGTGACAGAGCAAGCTTGGCGGGGAGCGCTTGTTTCTCCAACAACAAAGCCACTCCCTCGATCACAGGTTGATCACCTCCACAGGTCTCACCTCCCAAAGGCCTCGGACATAAGACCCATAAGACCGTGGGCCCTGCTGCTCGTGGCAGGATGAAGATAACATCAGCAGGAGGGCGGGGAGATGCAGGGAGCGTGAACAGCAGTCACAGCTATGCGAAGATGGTCAGGTCCTTTCACCTCTGCTGCCCTCTTCAGGACCTCTGCTGCCCTCTTCAGGACCTCTGCTGCCCTCAGGGAATCATTAAATGAACAAATATCTTAAAGTCTAGAAAGGAGAGCCAGGTAATGCTCATAGCAGAGCCCAGGACGAGGACCAGAAAGAGGCCTTGAGCGCTCCCCCAGGGCTCAGCCCCTGAGATGCCCCTGAGCACCCCAGCGTCTGGTGGCAAGAATGGGCTGGGTGTCCCACATCCTCTGGAAGTGCTCATTAATTCCGCCTCTGTTGGGTTTTTTCCCCCTTCAGTGCTGTCTTTCCCTCGGCCTGACGCTGATGTGTTTAAGCAGTTTCCCTTCCACGAGAAGGAGCCCTCTGCTTCCCGTCCCTGTGAGTGCAGAGACCGGCGCCTGAGAACCGAGAGGACCCTGGACTCAGTTGCCTCAAAACATCCCCCTCCCCGTGGGCGGTGCTTCTCCCGGGCCCAGCCTGTCAGGAATCTGGATGCTCCAAAGGGAGGCATGTTCACACGTGTCCCGGAGCCGATGGCTTCCTGACACATGTCCCGCTTGCCCAGCAACAGAGAACAGCTGAAGAGACATTGTCAGGACTTGCTCGGGGAGGCAGGAATCCAAGGAGCCATCAGAGGGGATGCTGTTGCCATCTTGCTGTTGGATGCCAGCACCTTTGTCTTTCTCAGGGATGAGATTTCCCGGATGAGAACCCGACCTTGGTTCATACTGTCCCCATGGTGCCCACCTCAGACAGAGCAGCAGCTGTATGAGTGAGTGAAGGAGAGAATGACCAAGCAATAATGAAGGTCAAGAAGCACTGGAGCCTGTCGTGGTGGCGTACACCTGAAATCCCAGCACTCAGGAGGCTAAGGCAGGAGGATTGCCGTGATTTCGAGGCTGACCTGGACTACACAGTGAGACCTCGTCTCAAAAAGAAAAAAAGAAAGAAAACAAACAAACAAACAACAACAAAAAAAAAAAAAACAGCCCTTGGAAGAAGCACATTCCTGTTGTGTTATTATTGTAAAATACACATGACAAGAAATTTCCTATTAATGGCATTTAGTCCATTCAATAATGTGCTATCAAAACTACCATCTAGTTCAGAAGATTTTCATCACCCTAAAGGAAGCCCCATTCGCCTGGCACAGAGAGAGAAAGCCACAGAAACAAGTCGCTCCAGCAGGTTGAGTGCCGGCTGTGCTGGCTGGGCGCAGACCCCACACTGGGCTCAGGGCACAGATAAGAGGGTGGCCCCAGCCCCCAAAGATGTCAGCTGTCAGGGTGGGAATGGGTCTCCTGTGTCTGGCTTTATTCATCAACAATTTCATGGTGGCTTAATTCATAATCATCTGGACAAATTCCCAGATAGGGAACGGAAGACTCACACCCATGTTGGTTTCTCGCTGCACGTGACAAATGGAATCATCCAGTTAAGTGGGGTGACCTTGCGGGTTCAGCTGTGACTCACCAGCTCTGTCCTGCCCTTGACTCAGCAATCACTTGGCCCACATCTGCGGTGACAGATGCCTGGGGACGCCTTATCAGTCACCCCAAGAGGCTCAGGCCTTCCACTACAGTGTGCTTATCTCAGAAACAGGAGCAGGGGGCTGCAGGCGCAGCCAGGTCAGTGCCACGTGGGAGCTCTCGGAGGCAAATGGAAGAAAGTACAATCCGGTACTTTGGTTTGGTTTGGTTTGGTTTGGTTTTGGTACTGGGGATGACAAATAGGAGCATTCTACCCCTGAGCTACACCCCATTCACTTTTTATTTTCGTTTTGAGACGGGGTCTCATGAAGTTACCCAGGCTGGGCTTGAATTTGCAATCCGCCTGCATCAGCCTCCTGAGTGCTGGGATTATAGGTGTGGTCCTATAGCCTGGCTTGGTTGAATCAATTATGGTTACACATATGATGCAGTCTCTGCAGGCATTAAAATGGTCAGGCAGAAGACACTTTTTTTATGATGGTTAAGAATATATTGCATGACAAATATAGGCTATCAAAGACAAATTCTGAGCCAGGTGTGGTGGCACACACCTGTAATCCCAGCACTCGGGAGGCAGAGGCAGGAGAATCGTGAGTTCGAGGCCAGCCTGGGCTACGTAGTGAGTTCAAGGCCAGCCTGAACTGCATAGTGAGACCCTGTCTCAAAAAACCAAAAAAAAAAAAAAAAAAAAAAGACAAATTCTGTATACTCCGTTATTGTGAAACATGATTATCTATAATGTACACAGACAAATGATTAGGAAGATTAAATCACACTGTTGATGGTGAATTGCATTTTATGGTTTTCCCTTATCTACATTGTTAACAATCATTTCAAGGGGCTGGAGGTGTTGCTCAGTGGCAGAGCACTTGCCTTGCATGTACGAGAAGCCCTGAGTTCAATCCCCACCCCACCCAACCCCCAAATAAACTGCTGACAAACGTGGCCCTTGCATAGCTCATCTACCGCACAGCAGGTAAGAGTGTAGCTCCAGAGCCAGGAGGCCTGAGTTCAAACCCCAATTCCATCCCTGCCAGCCGAGGCTGCCCTGAGTTTCAGTCTTCAAGTCTGAAATGGGGGTGACGATAAAGCCAGCAAGCCTGGCTGAGGTGGTGGGGCTGAATGAGGTGACCCTGGAAAGCTCCCAGCACCGAGCCTCACACAGCTATTGATCTTTACTTCACTGTCCTGATGCTAAGGAATGTCCTGATTCTTAATTTACCTTTGCAACTGAGGAGGAGGAGAGCTGGAATCTTCTCTTTGCCCCTCCTCCGCTCACCCCGTCCTGCCAGCTCTCTCTGGCTTCTGCTTGGCCTTCAGCCCCACTTGCCAGGACCCCGGCATGCCATCCTCCTCGGCCCTTTCTGCGGAGAAGGATTGGAAGAAGCACCCTCGCTAACGCCAGTCTGCTGGCCCTGGAACGAGACGCGGAACTTTACAAAAATGCGTAAGCAAATGTTTGACTTGGGAGGCGAGACGGAGCAGAGCCTTACCGAGAGGAAAATGACCACAGAAAAGGGGATTTTTCAGTAAGCTCTAAGGCAAGACTGGCTCCTCACTGGGGCCTCTTTGTTTTCCCACGTCGTTGTTCCTTCATGCAGTCCTGACCACCTCATTTGCTGGGGAACATTTGGCCCCACGATGGGCCTGACTGTAATAAATCCAAGATAGCTCCCCTAGCCCGGCAGACCTGGAAGAAGCCAGAGAGAAAGCCTGTGGCATTGCCAGCAGGGAACATCGAGAAGAGACGGACAGGAAGGAGGATGGTGGCTAACAACCAAGTGGGGACCGGGTGCCACGGGGGGTGGAGATGGATGGGCAGGAGAGATGCCCAGGGTGCCGGCTGCCTCTGGAAGTGTAACCTGCTGTTGGTTTCTGTCCTCCTGTGGCCCTCACCAGGAGCTGACTCTTATGGGCCACAGATTTCTCCAGATGTGGGCAAAGGACAGGACCAAGGGACATATTGTAGTTGTTACACACGCACGCACACGTGCACAATTATGGTTAAGGTCTAAAATGTCCCCCCAGAGTCTCATGTGTTCAGAGGTGGGGCTTTTGGAAGGTGACCGGAACACAGATCCTTGGATTCAGCCATGGATGACGTCACAGCTAAACATGCCTTTACGAGTACAGCCGGAGGGAGGAGGTGGGTCACCTGGGGCTGCCTTTGGAGGGGATACTCACTCTCTCTCTCGCTCTCTCTCTGTCTCTCTCTCTATCTCATCTCTCTCGCTCTGGCGCTCTTGCTCTTTCTGCTTCTGGCTGCCATGAGGTGAGCAGCTTTCCTCTGCCAGGCCCCTTGGCTTCTGCCTTGGAGCTGACCAACCGTGGACTGAATCCTCTGAAACTGTTCTTCCTTTCGGTTGTGTGTGTTGAGTATTTGGTTCCAATGAGGAGAAAGCTGTCTAACACACACGCGTGCGCACACACACACACACACAAATGGGCGCTGTCCCCTCTCCTCAGAAATACCCAGCAGGTGTTAAATCCAAGGAGTCACTTGTTGGGTGGAGCCCCAGGAAGGGCGGAGAAGAACATTACACTGCAAACAAGAGAAAGCAGTCAATGGAAAGGAAGCTGTGATTCCTAGAAGTTCCCACTCCACCCACTTCCCACAACTATTCTATGGCTCCAGAATGGGAAATGAGTTCCTCCAGAATCAGGGAAGAAGGTGCCAAAAGCCAAGAGCGGGGTTTTACGCTTGCAGGGCGTGAACGTGACATAAATGAAACCAGAGCACAGCTGAGGGGACCCTGCTGCTCCCTCGTGTGTCTGCGGCCTTGGCAGGGACACCCGGGCCGGTCTGGGCTGGCCCCTTCTGTCACTGGTCTTGGTGAGAGAACAGAGTGGGCAGGAATGTTAATTGTGACCAGAGTTTTTGTCTTGTTCTCACTTATGTGAATTAAAGATGCCCAGAGAATGAGAAAGGCAAAGTCGTTCTCCCGTTTCCCTACAGGGAGCAGAGACCAGCGCGCCTCATCCTAACTCCGGGCCTCAGCGGAGAAAAGCACCAAGACCAGCAAGGCGGGGGTGGGGGACACAAAAAGCAAAAACTCCCTAAAGCAGCCTGGTAGTTTTCCCTCCAGATACACGCTACAACCTCCCCCGGACCCCCACACTTTTCCATGTGCGCCCCTTCTTGAAACATGAGTTGCCGGAGCAGCCCAAGAATCTCAGATGCAGCAGGTCCGGGGTGGGGCCCAGGAGCCTGCATTTCAGCAGGTGCTCTGGGTCTAATGTTGAGAGCCGCCACCCTCCTCGAGGCCTCCCTGGCCGAAATGGGTTCTGTTGGTCCAGAATGGGATCCAGGATTTGGGTTGCTAAAAGCACCCAGGGGACCCTGGAGAGCCACAGTCAGTGCCGCCACGGCCTTTCAGGGCGAGACCTTAACAAGAGTGCAATTCAGAGATCTGTGCGACACCCAGGGACAGCTCAGTCCTCACCGAAGCCACAGCCTCGTGCAACCCCGATCATCCTTCTGCCAAAGGGAAGCCCGACATCCCTGTGGCAGGGCCCAGCTGCAGCTCCACAGAGGTCATCTCCACGCATCCTGCTTCTCCATGCCTGCCTGGTTTAGGGCATGGCACAGGCTCAGTGTGCGGACTCATCGGCATCTTGACGCTCTGGTCTTCTCTGAGTGCCTCTCCCTCTTCCCTCTGTTCCGAGAGGATCCTTCCCTCTCCATGCCTACCTCGGTGCCGAGGTCCCCCACATCTTCCTTCCTTGTGACGGAGCCCAAGGAGGCTGGCCCAGGGAGGGGCGCCCTGGGGTCTGCGTGTGCTGAAGCCCAAGGTTGCACAGGCAGAGGTGTGGGCCTTGCCTCCCTCCAAGGCCGGCGGAGGGAGCTGTGGGAAGATTTCACACTGGAAAGCAGATGCTGGGACCATGACTTTTCCCCTGAGGGCCGGGAAGGTCCCTGTCAGGAAGGGGCGCTCAGAGGCTGCTGGCAGAGGCTTGCTCGGGGAGCCTCCCAGGGAGATAGGAGGCGAGCACAATGACCAGGCAGCCGCCATGAGGCACAGTGGAGGTGACAACACACTGTGTCTCCCCTAGGCCAGCTACTTGCCATCGCTATCTCACTCTGCTGTCAAATCCCTGGGCTAAAGCAATCCTCCTGCCTCAGCCTCCTGAGTGCCGGGATTACAGGTGTGCGCCACCACACCTGGCTCTGTGTCTCATTTAACCCTTATAACAAGTCTATTCTAGATGCTTCATTTGAAGATATGGCAACCAGAGACTCAGAGAGGTCAAGTATCCTGCCTCAAGTCACGTAGCTGGGTTAATAGCTAACTTTTATTGAGCCCTTACTATACGCCAGGCATTGCTTTAGTGGCTTCCCACACACTGACTCATTTAATCTTCACAGTATTCCCAGAGGTATGTATTAGTCAGTATACAGCAGGTTATGCTGCAATAACAAATAATCCCTAGAGTCCCAGGGCCCACCCCATCAAAGGTTTTGTCTCACACAAAGTCAGTTGTGGGTTCATGCAACCTGCTAGGGCAAGTTTTCTTCACGCAGTAGCCCAGGGAGCCCAGGTAGCTTCAAGCTGGGCTTGGCCAACTGAAAGGAGGCCAGCTGGGTACAGAGATACAGGATGGAGGGGTCTGTGCTGCTCCTTTGTGTTCTGTCCCAGGGGCAGAACATGTCCTTCATGTCCGTCAGCCCATGGGCCATTGGTCAGGGCTAGTCAGGGGCCAATGAGGTCATTGCCCAATTGTAAGGGGCAGGAAATGTGGAAGAGCAGAAAGAAGGTTGGGAGAACCTAGTTTTCCACCATAGCAGGTTCCATTCTTAGGCTTCCCCCGCTTTTTTTTTTTTTTGTGGGAACCGGGGGGTCGACCTCAGGACCTCGCACACCAGCAGGCGCCTGTGCCGCTGAGCGATATCACTGGCCCCTTTTTCGTATGTGGGATCCGGGAGTCGAACTCGGGCCCTCGCACTTGCAAGGTAGGCGCTTACGCCACTGAGCCATCTCACCAGCCCTCCCCCCGCTTTTTTGAGACAGGGTCTTGCTATGTAGTTCAGATTGCCTTGAACTCATGCAATCCTCCTGCCTCAGCCTCCCAACTGCTGAGATTACAGACATGCACCACCACATCAGTCATCCCCGTTTTACAGATGGGAAAACTGAGACTGAGAATTGAGTACCTTGCTGTAACTTGCCAGGGCTGCCATCATCAATACCCAAGGCAAGTGGCTTAGATGACAGAAACATACTGTCTCATCGTTCTGGAGGCTGAAGTCTGAGACAATGTGTTGGCAGGGTTGGCTCCTTCCAAGGGCTGCGATGAAGATGCTGTCTGGCCTCTCGCCACTCCTAGGAGTTCACTGGCATCATGGGTGAGCCCTGGCTTCTGTGAGTCACCCCAGTTTCTGCCTCAAGCTCCACATGGCTTCTCCTTAAGGCGCATCTGCTCCAAACGTCCCCTTTCCATAAGGATACCAGTCAATTTGGATTCATGTCCTCCCTGCACCTGGGTGACCTGTAATTTTAACTAATTACAACTGAAACAACCCTGTTGCCAAAGAAGGCTCCGTTCTGAGGCCCCAGGAACTAGAACTTGAGCATGAATTTGGGGGACACAATTCAAACCACAGCATTTGCTCGAGGTCCCATCAATAAGCAGAATAACGTGAACCCTGACCCCTGTCTAACACTGACTGCCATCCAAGGTGACAACGACCTCCTCCGAGATGGAAGGATGATAAATATTTGGAGCCTATGGATGATGGGAATGAACCCCTCAAAGACAGGTACCACCCCTCATACAACAACTGCCTTTACTCAAAGGTCAAAATCCACTGAACATCTTCAGAGCAGGTGTTGAAACCTCGGAGAAAGTCAAATTCCTCTCCTTGTCTACTTCCCCTTCCCACACGGGATTCAGCGTTTGCTGCAGGACGGAGGTGCTGAGGTCTCTTTGGTTGTGGTCCCATCACAGGTCTGGTCTAGAAGGAGGTCCCTCTGCCTTCCCCGCCTTTGCCAACCCGGATGGCGACCCGGTCCCCCGGGGAGGTGGGTGTCGCACCAGACCTCCATCTGGAAGTGGGGGCTGCCGGCCCATTCTGCCCCCAGGGTCTGACAGAAAGCAAAGCCAGAGACGGGGAAGTGGGGAGGGGCACACGTGTGCACGTTCGGGCGTGTGTACACACTCGCCAGCTGCCCGCTCCCCAACGTTCCTACCCCTGACTCTTCCCAGCACGCCGCAGAGTCCATCTTCGCTTCCTTTTTTTTGGTTTTTGAGACAGGGTCTTGTTCTGTAGTTGTTATGGTTTGTGTCTAGATGTCCCCGCAAAGCCTCATGAAGGTTTAGATGGGGTTTTTTGGAGGCGACTGAATCTAGAGTGTGTGACTGATTCATACTGCCATGCTGGGATTAAGGGTGCTGGGATTAAGGGTGGGTGATTGCTGGATCTGTCCACTGATTGGATTGGCACCGCCCTAATCCTGGTAGACTGGATACAGTATAAGGGACAGAAAGAGCCTCGTCTCTTCTTTCTTGTTGCTTTTGCTGTCTTCTGCCACCATGAACTGCTGCCCCTGAACATGCCAGCCTGCCTTGGAGCCAGCCTATTATGGACTGAAATCTGTACAAACTGTGAGTTGAATAAACTTTCTCCCTTTAACTTTGGGTGTCGGGTATGTTGTCTCAGCAACAAGTAAAGTAACTAAGACAGTAGTCCAGGCTGGCTACTGTGTAGCCCAGTCTGGCCACTGTGTAGCCCAGTCTGGCCTCGAACCCACAGAGATCTTCCTACCTCAGCCTCACACCTGGTAGAATCACAGGTGTCCACCCCAATGCCTGGCTTCTTTGTTTTCTTAAATCTTCAACTTCATCCAAAGCCTTCTCGGGGAGTCCCCTAGCCAAATAAAAAAAGAAGTGTTTGACTGGAACAGGATTCCCCTCAGTCCAGGGGAGAGGAAGATGATCAGAGAGTTTTACTGCCCAAGAGTCATTGTGTGAGTGACTCCCACGGCCCCATGCAAGCGCCTTTGCCCCTCTGAGCCCCAGTTTGCCACAGGTCAAATGCAGCCAGTGGACGGGGGAGGCCTTCTGTGGTCAGGTCAGTTTTACATTCACACTGTGAGGGCCTCACGGTTCCCAAAACAGCAATAATGTGCAAAGTAGGCAACAGAAAAATTAAAAACCCTTTCCCTCAAAAAATAAAAAGGAAAGACACACGGTCACACTCAGAGGCAAGGCACGCGCCTCTGTGGCGTAGACATGGATGGAAACCCAAGTCCACGAGGACCTGAGACCCCGCACTCGGGGGCGGCAGCCGCTGTTCCGGTCTGGCCAGGCCGCTGTAAGGAGGGCACTGTCAGCTGGCACCGTGAACAATGGACACTTAGTCCTCCACGTTCCGGAGGCTGCGAAGTCCACCATCGAGGAGCTGGCAGTCACTGGCGAGGCCCCTTCCTCCCAGATTAGCTGTGTCCCCACACAGGGAAAGGGACAGACGAGCTCCTCGGACTCCTGTGAGGGCACTGTCACTGGTCCTCCTCAGAGCCCCAGCTCCTTCCTACACCTCTGGGATTAGGTTCAACACGGGGCGGCGGGTGGGCGCCTGCACACAGCAGCACAGCTGACACACACGGGGGACGGGGCAGCAGGACACGGCCACGTCTCTACTGGGTGACCTGCGTGTGACCTCCTTCCATGGCAAGAGCGTAGCCCCAGAGCCCCACAGATCGTGAGCTTCTCAGGACACAGAGCTGGGCCTGGCAGGACCAGCAGGAAGGAGCAGGGAAGACCGCACCGACCTCCTCCTCACAGCTGGCCTGGAAACACGCACCCCCAGGCACATGAAGATGGGCAATGGGGAGAGACCCGACAAACTCAGTGACAGGAAATGAACTCAGTGCAGACGGATCTGGGGAGAAAAAGCAGACCTTTTAGAGTAGTGTTTATTAGAGATCAATGGAGGAATCAAGAGGAGGAAGAAGAGAAGAAAGAAAGCAGGAAGAGGGGAAAAGAAATAATGAAGCCTAAGGAAAAAGAGATGAAACAAAAATAGTCAAAGTAAAAAAAAAAAAAAAAGGTATTTTACAGCTGGGTGTGGTGGAGATGAAGGAAGAAGTGCAAGCTCAAGGCCAGACTGGGCAACTTAGTAAAGCCTGTCACAAAATTTAAAAGAAAAATTTTGGCCAGGTGTGGTGGTGCTTGCCAGTAATCCCAGCACTCAGGAGGCTGAGGCAGGAGGATTGCCATGAGTTCAAGGCCATCCTGGGCTACATAGTGAGTTCAAGCCTGAACTACATGTAGGACCCTGTCTCAAAAAACTAAAATAAATAAATAAATTAATTAATTAATTTAAAAGTTTTTAAAGGGCTAGGGATGTAACTCAGTGTGAAGGCCCTATATTCAATCCCCAGTCCTGGAAAAAAAGAGTTTTATAAACTGGTATGGATGAACTCTCAGGGCTATTTGAGTGTTCACCCCAAATGGAGACAGAGAATATAAACATCCAAACATAACCTCAACCAGAACCTTATGTGTCATTCGAAACTAACTCAAAATGGATCAGAGGTCTCAGTGCAAAACATAACACTCTAAAACTCTTAGAAAACCAGGCATGGTGGTGCATACTTGTAGTCCCAGCACTCGAGAAGCTGAGGCGGGAGGATCAGTGTGAGTTCCAGGCCAGACCGGGCTACAGAGTGAGTTCAAGGCATTATAGTAAGGCAAGACCATCTCAAAAAACAAACAAAAAATCACCTTTACTATTGCTATAGAAAGGGGAAAAAAGGGAGGGGAAAGGAAAAATAAAAATAAAATAAATTCTCCTAGCAAACTTTCCCAGTGTGGACTCTGGGTCTGGTTCCCTCCCGAGTGCTGGGGACCCCGCATCTCCCCACAAAGCGCTTTCCATCTGGGGACTAATCCTCCAGCCTCGTTAGCAACAATCCTCCCCTTTACACTCTAAGCCGTATCTCGCTGTGGCTCTAATTGATTCAAAAAATAAACAGAATAAACAGAATAAACTCCAAACCTAGAGCTGTTACGCTTGAAGCTCTGTCCTCTGATCTAGTTTCGCTTTTTTTAAATTTAATTTAATTTGGGCGCGGGGCTGGGGACCAAAATCAGAGCATTCGTGGCAAGCAGCTCTACCACTGAGCTGCAGCCCAGGTCTCAGGGGTGGGCACAGACACCTCCAGCTGGCGACACGGCAGCACTCGGAGCCCAGGGCCGAGCCCAGCTCGAAGACCCCTGCCACGGACGGCAGTGTGAGCATCCGAGGCTGGCCACCTTCCCGTGTTTACCGCCGCACCAGACCGAGGCTCCCTGTTGACCCAGAAGTCGCTGCCATAGGCTGCGTGGGGCTTGACCTCATCCTTGCTGCCCCTCCAGAGCTCCCTGCCCTGGAACACACACGCACACTCACACACGTGTGCAAACACACAGCGCACATGTGCTTATATTCCAAACCTCCCAGGAAGCATCAGAAGGCAAAAAAGTTATTTCCTGAGTCTATGAATGGTCTGGTGGGATCCCTGCATGCCTGAAGTGATGTGCAAAATTGTACTGTGGGTGCACAGATGGGTGTGTAAGGCGCAGGCACACACAAGACCAGCGGCATCATTTGCAGGCCCAGTACAAAATGCAAATGTGGGTCCCTTTGTTCAAAAAAATAAGAGGTTCAAGACAAGTGCTGCATGATCTCACTCACAGGTGCAATCTAAAAAAAGGTGATCTCAAGCCGGGCATGGTAGTGCACACCTGTAATCCCAGTGTTTGGGAGGCTGAGGCAGGAGGACCTCTGAGTTTGAGGCCAGTCTGGGCCACATCGAGAGACCTTGTTTCAAAAAATAAAAATAAATAAATAAATAAATAAGGTGATCTCTTAGAAGCTGAGAGTAGAATAGTGCTTGCCAGAGGCTGGGGACAGACAGACAGGGTCGGTCAATGAGTAGCACATCACAGTGAGATAGGACCAAGGAGCCCTGGGTGATTATAGACAACAACTATCTACTCTACATTTCAAAAAGCTAGAAGAAAAGATTTTGGAAGTTTGCACCACAAAGAATCCTTAAACATTTGAAGAGATAATGTTTAACCTGATCTAATGTCTACACAATGTACGTGTGTCTAACACTACACTGCACCCCATTAATATGTACAATTTTCACGTTTTTGTGGATCAGTTAAAATAAAAAAGAAACACATGATGAATTTCAAGGTGGCACCATCTCGACATGAAACTCAGTTTGCTTGGCCGCCTGAGCTCAGAGTCCTGGGCATCTTTCGCACCAGTGCCCAAAGCTGCCCGTGGCCCTGGGCTATGTTCCTGCAGCAGCCCTTTTGTGGTTAGAGGGCTCTGGGCTTTTGTTAGCCTCACAGAGGGCTCTGTGGTTCTCAGAAGGTTCAGAACCATTGGGAGCAGAAAGCGAGAGCCGGAAAGGCCTAAGTTTGAGTCTGGCGCATTATTTACTCCCTGTGGGACCCGGATCAGGCCCTGGACCTCTCTGAGTCAGCTTCCTCGTCTGTAGGATGGGAATTGTACTAGCGCCTCCTTGCAGGGTTACTGGGAGCATAAAGAGCTGAGCAGAGGGCCATTTAAAACACCCAATAGATGCTGGGCATGGCGGTGCTCACCTGAAATCCCAGCACACAGGAGGCTGAGGCAGGAGGATCACAGTGAGTTCGAGGACGGCCTGGGCTACATAGTGAGACCCTGTCTCAAAAAACAAAACACAAAACAAAACAAACAAACAAACAAAAAAACAACCAAAAATAAAATAGAATAAAACAGCCGGTAGGTGGTTAGATAACTAGTTGCTGGTTGGGACTGTTCTGCTGGTTAGTCTGAGGTCACCTCAAGGATTACATACCCTCCTGCCAGCCTGACCCCAGCCAGAAATGCCTTCCCCTGGTGCCCTCACAAAGGCCACAGAGAGCCTGGCAGGGCCCTGGGGACTTGCCCTGGCACTACTGTCACTGTCTGATGGGAGAAGAGACAAGGGCCTGTCCGGGCCTGGCTGGCCTACCCTGGGGCCATCCCCATTGGCCGACCTGACTGGTGTGGTCTGCTATACCTGGGCCACAGGAGTGAGTGGCAGGTGGCAGCAACCCAAAAGGCCTTGGGGCTGTGGTAGTGGCTTTTAGGCTGAACTTGAAAGTGCCAGGTCCCCGGAGCACTCATGGCTTCTGGGTCCAGTGTCGCTCATAATGGAGCCCCTTTCCTGGTAGTGTAGCCCGGGGAGGGCAGGGCCGCTGTCTCCTCTACACCCACATGGTGGCTCTGCAGAGCTTTCCGTGCCACCTCCGGCTGTCCCTGTGGGGTCTGCAAGCGCAGCAGGAAGAAGAACCCCTGTTACCACGTCGCTCCCCTTGACCCCCCCTTGAGTCCCCTACCCTACTCCTGCTCTTCCTCCTGGCCTCGCTCCAGGCGGAGTCTCCCAGTGGGGATACAGAAGGGGGACGCAGGTGCTGGGTCTGAGTGCAGCCCCTGGGACTCCGAGTGTGATCTCAGGGGTGCCTGCAGCCTCTGGGGTCCCCACCTGCACATCTGCACCGTGCGGGAGAGGCCCGGCCTACACACCCACTGTGTACTGTGTGCTTCCGTGGATGATGACAGTGGAGCAGCCGGGGCGTGGCTGGGGGGCAGAGTACCTGCTCAGCATCGTGAGGTCCTGGGTTCCATCTTCAGGACCCCGAAACAGAAGAAAGAGGAGAAAAAGAGGAATCTCAAGATGGGAGCAGGTAATTAAATGGTACAGTAGAAATTTTACGAACAGTAATGCATCAGTTCTCAAAAGCTAAGCAGGCTGACGTAGAAAGGTGTCTAGCAAATTTTTTTGGGGGGGGAAGCAATATCATTTTAGTATATTTGTTTTTATTGGTACATTTTCACAGTACATAATGGTTATATTCATTGTGGGGAGTTGGTACATATACACGACATTTCTTAATTCTTCCCTAACACCTTTTTTAAAAAAAATTTTTTTTAATGTGGGTACCAGAGTCGAACTCAGGACCTCGTGCTTGCCAGCGGGGCTTGTGCCGCTAAGCGATATCACCGGCCCCTTTTTTTCCTTTATGTGGGTACCGGGAGTTGAACTCAGGACCTCATGCTTGCCAGCAGGCACTCATGCCACTGAGCTATCTCACCAGCCCGAAAGGAAATATTTTTAAGTGCAAAAATGAGCCAGGCATGGTGATGCACACTTATAATCCCAGAACTCTGGGAGGCTGAGGCAGGAGGATCACAAGTTCAAGCCCAGCCAGGGCAACTTAGCAACTTAAGATCCCATCTCAAAATAAGTAAATAAAATTTTAAAAGGGCTGAGAAAGTAGCTCAATGTGAAGTCCCTGGGTTCAATCCCCAATACTGAAAAAAAAAGGTGAACATTACAAAACACTACCTATATTGTAAATTGCTTATATACAAACAAACTATTCCCTAAAGACATTCATGGCCAGGGAAAGGTCTGGAGAGATGTGCTGTCCACTGACCCAGAGGCCGCCTCTGAAGAGGCCAGGGCCACAGGCTGGTCAAGGACAGCTTTCACAACAACCTCTGGAGCCCCTGGCCAGGCCCAGCAAGCCCGTCTCAGCTCCCAGGCCCCAGAAAGAGTGGAATTTCTAATCCCAGGGCCTAGGCCAGGCCAGTGTTTGGGGTTGGAAATTGGAATGGCTGTAAATAACCAACTTCCTGCCGACACAACCACCACTTACTTTGGCTCCACCCTCAGAGCAACTAGGTGAGTGCTGTAAGCGTAGGGTTGACTGTGGAGAGTCACCAAGGGTCTGAGGGTGTCCCTGCTCAAAAGCTAGGAAGTGAGTGGCCACACTGTCAGGGGGTGCTGCAGGAAGACGCGAGACTCCTGGGCCAGAGACAAAGGACTTTATCACTCCAGCACCACAGGCAATGAGACCTTGGGTCTTACCCTCTTGTCTCCAGGACAGCTTTGGGGGTGAGCCCGGGGGTCCACCCATTCACAGTGGGTTTAGGCCACAACTGAGTCAGTCCCCATCTTCTAGAGGGTTTCCTGCATGCCTGCACAACATTTGCTTTGTCTTTCTGATCCCATAAGGCAAGCATATCTCTCTATCTTCCATTTGCTAGACGAGCATGTTTGCAGACAGAATCCAGAACAAGAGCTGGCAGGACACAAGCAAAGAACCAGAAGTCCTGGGAGAGTTGCTTCCTCTGGTTGACAACGGGGAAGGGAAGTGCTAAGAGCGTGAGTCACTTCCCCAGAGCGGCACAGCTAGAACAAAGCAGACTCCAAAGCCCCCTTTTTCCCTTCCACCTCTAAAGGGGGATGCTACTCCAGCCTGGGAACCGAAGAGCCCGAGTTCTCAAGGGTGTGCTTTTTTTTTGGTACTGGGAATCGAACTCAGGACCTTGCGCTTGCCATGCAGGCACTTGTGCTGCTGAGCTATATCCGTGGCCCAAGGGTGCGCTTTGGCAGGGCTGTGGGCACAGAGCTGCCTGTGGCTCAGGGAATGGACGCCACCATATTCCCACCCCCACCTCTGCCCATAGATCATCTGAGGAGGGAAAATTCACCCTGTGCTGGCCATGGGGGATGTCACAGAGGAGCTGGAAATAAGGAATGGACAGCTGGAAATGGGATAAGTGCTCTTTTCTTTCCCAAAAGAGGGGGAAAATGTCATGTTGTTCTATATTTACTTAAACACAAAATTTATTTGTGGAACAAAAAGAGTGGGTATTGGCATTCAGCGCCCAGTCAGGAAATGGTCTAGCCTTATTTTTGTCTCCTCAGAACACCTTGTCCCCCCATGACCTAATCTAGTTTGTTTTTTTGGTTTTTTGAGACAGTCTCACTATGTAGTTCAGGTGGGACTTGAACTCACTATGTAGACCAGCCTGGCCTCAAACTCGTGGTAATCCTCCTGCTTCAGCCTCCAGAGTGCTGGAATAATAGACGTATACCACCACACCCAGCTTCCCCCTCTCAATTTCCTGCTGGCCACCAGGGAAGATGCCCCTCTGCCTCTGTGCCCTCAAGAGCCCTCTGCAGTGGGCCCAGGTCTGTACCTTTGGAGGCTGGGGCAGCGCTATGACTGGGGTCTTGTAGTACAGAGCGCAAGCCCCTTACCTAGGATATATTCCATGTGAGGCCTTTGCCATCACAATCTTATTTTAACTCCACAGGTGGGGAAACTGAGGCTCAGGCACCTCCCACGGCCAGGCCTCAAGGCTGGTGGGTCAGAGATGGGACTAGAACACAGGTCTTCCACCCCCAGGTAGGGCCCGGCCTGGCCTCACACCCTAAGGCTTTTGAACAAGTATCCCAGACTGGCAGCCTGTGCCCCTGATGCCACCTGGCACCTCCCATTTGTGATAGCCCCAGTGTCCCCTCTGCAGCAGGGACAGCACAGGGCTCCTTGTCCTCAGATTCCCGGGGGGTCTAATCCCCTTCAACTGAACTCTGTGCTGTTGGTCTGGAAAGGCCAAGAGGGTCAGTGACAGGCCCAGGGCCCCCTGTTGAGTCACACCAGGGCCAGGACAAGGTCTGCCCCACCGTGGAGCCTGGGCTCCTCTCTCACCTCTGCATTGCAGCCCCTACAGAGAAGGAATGGCAGGTGGACGCCCTGTCCCAGGGAAAGGCTGGAAGCCATGCTCTCTCCTGAGAGGCTATCCTGGGAACATCTCAAATAAGCTCCAGAGCCGACAAGGAAATTACAGGGTAGGATGGCGCTGGGACAGGAAGACGGGAGGAGCATCTGGCTCCCCACACATTCCTGCCAGGACGGCGGCTGTGGTGACACCTGTGGCCCTGTGTTTGGGGACATTGTGGGGGGGACTATAGGAGAAGTCAGGCTCAACATCCAGGGGAGACCCCCAGGGTGGAGAGGACCCTGGGGAGACCTGTCACCCCAGGGAGTGAGGGGCTACTGTCCCCTTTGCCTGGAACCTTCCCGGTAGGCCTCGCTGACATGGCTGCCAGAGCCAGTGCTGGCCCTGCCTGGCAACTCTGCCACGAACAACGGGCTCAGGACAATGTCTCCATTGGGAAGGGTCTGTCTGTACTGCTACGGAGGGGCACCACAGGGACTGCAGGCAGGACAGTTCCATGGGCCACTGTCCCCACATTGCAGGAGGCTTAGCATCTCTGCCCCTTCCTGTGGCAGAGCTCTTCTGCACCCAACACCTCCTCCCCTCCCTCCTGTCATCATGACAGCCAAAAAAAAGACCAACAAAAATGTCTTTTCTTTTCTTTTTATATGCGGGTACCGGGAGTCGAACTCAGGACCTCGCACTTGTCAGGCAGGCGCTTATGCCACTGAGCTATATCACCGGCCCCAAATGTCTTTTCTTAAAACCTTTTTTGGTTTTATTTTATTTTGAGATGGGGTCTCACTATATAGTTCAGGCTAGCCTTGAACTCACTATGGAGCTTAGGTTGGCCTCAAACTTGTGGCGATCCTCCTGCCTCAGCCCCCTGTGTGCTGGGACTGCAAGCATACACCACTGTGGCTGACAAAAAAATGTGCTTAACACGGTTCCAAGTAGTATCTGCACTGAGAACCATGCGATGAGGAGGCCAGAAGGAGCCCAGCCGAATGTGGTGTTCGAGTGTGCATGCAAGGACGGGGCTGGGGGCTGCAGATGTGGGGATGGAGGGGAAGAGGGAGGCCCTGGCTTCTGCAGGGATGCCAGGTGAGCGTTACTCTTGTAGTTATCAATGTTAGTAAGAGGAAAACCTCTTGAACATGATGTGAGAACAAAAAACGTAATGGAATAAGAGGCAGGAGGGCAAAGAGGGAAGGAAGGGAGGATGGAGAAAGAAGGAAAGGAGAGAGGGAGGGAGAAACTGCTCTGCAGACCAAGCCCCTGTCCCTAGCCTGACACAGCCTCTCCAGAGCCCCTCCAGAGACCGCCCCAGCACCTGCCAGCCACTTCCCCGCCGCAGCCCAGCACCGTGCTCCTGAGCCATAAAGGCCCCTTTCTCCACTGGCTGTTTGTGTTGGGCTCTGCCCACCTCCGTGGCAGCTCAGGAGTGGCACAGGGCCCCTGTCTGCACTGAAGGGCGTGCTTTGTGACCTGCAGATCAGCTGGCCAGGCACCAGGCCTCTGAAGCCAGCTGCTCCCCCTCCCACGGTCCAGGAGGCAAATAGGACCCGTTTGGCCCACTGCCCACTCTCCCCAGTCCTGGCCCCGCCTGGTCTTGACTCCAGGATGAACACTCAGTCCCTGTTCTTCCTCTGGCCATGACATAAATCACTGGTGGCCACAGCCAAGCCCCCCAGAGCCCGCATGCCGGGGGTTACTGACCCTGCCGCCTGCGAGCCCCAGCCGGACCTGCTCCAGTGGCCCCAGCACCGTGGGGCTGCGGTGAGGCAGACACCAGCCCCTCCGCAATGCCACAGCGGGGACGGTCCCGGTGACGCAGTTCTCATCTGTCCAATGCTGTCTGTACTTAAACATGCCCTGCCTGTTCCACAGAAGACCAAACAGCTACAATAACACGGGAGAAAATCGGCGTGGTGGCGCACGCCTGTGATCCCAGAGCCCAGGAGGCTGAGGCAGGAGTTTGAGGCCAGCCTGACCCACACAGGGAGACCCCGTCTCAAATAACAAAACAAAACAACACCAGAGACCAGCATACATGAAGACAAGGACAAGACGTTCGTGATTTTGCTGCAGAGATGTTTGGCCCAATTTAAAACACAGGAACGTTAGAAGCCACCTGAATGTCAAGCAACTGGGGATTTGAGTGAACAAACTGCAAAGTGGCAATAACACTGAATATTATGCAGCCATTAATATCGAACACAGCTTTGGAGCCTGATTTATTTAGAAATATTTCTTTCTGGAATGGCTATTGTCAAGAAATCAACTAATAACAAATGCTGAAGGGGCTGTGGGGAAAAAGGAACCCTTTCCACTGTTGGTGGGAGTGTTGACTGGTACAACCACTGTGGAAATCCGTGTGGAGATTCCTCAAAAAACTAGGATTGGGGGTCCCATTTGACCCAGCTATGCCCCTTCTGGGTATCTTCCCAGAAGAATTAAAAACATTGTACCACAGTGATATATGTGCACCCATGTTTATAGTAGCACAATTTGTAATAGCTAGATCGTGGAAACAACCCACATGCCCATCAACTGAGGAATGGATAAAAATGATGTGGTCTTTTTATACAATGGAGTACTACTCAGCCATAAAGAAGGATAAACTGGAGACTTTTATAGGTAAATGGATGCAACTCAAGAAAATACTCATAAGTGAAATAAACCGGACGCACATGTGTAAACATCATGTTGTCTCCCTAGTGTGAGAAACTGAAAGAGTAAATAAGATCCAAAATGTACAATAGATATGGTAAAACAGGAAGAAACTATTCAAAAGGAAAGAGAAACTGGGATGGGAGAATGGGGAAAAGAAAGAAGGGAAAAGACAAAAATTATATATATATATATATATATGATAGTTAAGATAGATACACTACTAATTTTGCTTAGTTCATTGAAAGGAAATGTTTGTGTTAATATTGTTTGGACAATTGAATGCTGATATCTTGTACCCTGAGTAACAAATTTAAAGATAACAGTACGTAATGTATTAACCATTGTTACCCTCCTATTATGTTGTTTTGAAATTTTGTTCAATTTTTTTCTCTTTAAAATAACAAAAAATATATATATTTCTTTCTGGACCCTCATGCCAGATTCCTATGTGTCTGCCTAGGGCCGTTTTTCCGGGAAAGCGGGATGGCGGTCCCGTGACTCCGCTGAGTCCCCCTACTCTAGCAGGGTGCACAAAGCCATGACCAGCTGTTTAAGTCAGATAGAAACTGGGTGTCCTCTAAAATCTCTCTTTTATGTATGTAGATAGCGTGGGAGGCCACACCACAAAATCCAAACCCCCTTATCTCAGACGGGTGGAAATGGAAGTGAGCTTTCTCCCTCGTTTTCTGCCCAGCATAATCTGTAGCCTTATCATGGTGACTATGAAATAGGCCAGATGTTTTCCAGGGACCAAAGCAAAACCACGTATGGGTCCAGTCACTAATCCCCAGTGTGGGCGGGAGAGAAGCGTGTGGTGGCTCTGGGATTAAAGAGCGTGCCGAGGGCTCCGGACAGACGAGGGGACAGAGGCTGTTCCGAGAGGGTGCAGTGGTTTCCTCCCTGAGGTTGGGGTGAGGGACGGCCTTGCCGGGCTGAGGATCCCAGCTGTCAGATGCTCTGCTCAGCGGAACCTCACAGACGAGGAGAGGGTAGAGTGAGGTGGGGTCAGGAATGCTCCGTTCGCCTCTCCTAGAAAGGACAGGCAGTGACATCCCAGTCAGCCACCAGTGGTGGGCATCTGGAGCAAGCAGCAGGATATTTTAAGGCTATGGAAACCGGAGTTCGCAGGAAACTGCCCACACGCCCAAGCCTGGGGTCCTTACTCCCCACACTGCGGATATATTCTACAGTGTCCCAGTGGTCTGCTGCTGAGGAACAAGTCCCCCCAAGGTGCAGTGGCCTCAAACAATCATTTATCATCTCTGGGCTTCCTGTGAGCCAGGAAACCAGACAGGCTTAGCTAGGTGGCACTGGCTCAGGGTCCCACGAGGTCACAGCAGGTAGATGCTGGACTGGCCAGGTCATGGACAAGCATGGCTCTGCAGGTCGTCACCCCCCCTTCACCCTGTGGTCTCCTCCTGGGTGACAGTGGGCTTCCTAACAGCATGGTGACCTCAGGGTGGTGGCCTACGTCCGGCAGCTCAGGGCTCTGTGCAGTCTCCAGCTGCACGGCAGCATAGTCCTTGCAGTAGCACTGGAAGCCATCTGTGTCACTTCTGCTGCTCTCTATCAGTTATGAGCAAGCCATGGGCCCATCGGATCCAAGGACATAGGACGCAGACTTCGTCTCTCTGTGGAAGGAGGGCCAAGGTCACTCAACAGCATGTAGATTGGGAGATGCCTCAGCCGTCTCTGGAAAACGTGATCGTCCCCACAGGGCCCCCACCAACGTCCAAGGCAGGCAAGGGCACCCCCAGGCCGGTGGAGCCCTGGGGCCCTTACCCATCCGACACTGGCCTCCGCAGACTACCTTCCTCTAAACAAAGGCCAGCAGAGCTATGCTGGCACAGGGCCACCAGGTGTCAGGCAAGAGATGGGCTTTGGCAGTGGGCATCTTCATCAGACCACAGGCTGGGTGGGGACAATGATTACTCCCGAGTTTTTATGCTGGGGACTGAAATTGGGGCCTCACACATGCTCAGCGGTCTCTACCACTGAGCTGCATCTCCTGCCCTTAGGTAATCCTGAATGCACTGCTGAGTTTTACCCATATTATCTGATTTTAAAAAATGAGTAGAAAACAGAAAAGTGAATCTGTTGATGGGAGTGACAGAAAGGGTGTTCGCCCGCACCCCTGAAGCAGTAAAGAATAACGAGAGAGCAAAATAAAACAGCGTGAGCCGGGTGTGGTGGCACACACCCAGGATAATCCCAGCACTGGGAGGCCGAGGCAGAATCACGAGTTCAAGGCCAGCCTGGTCAATTTAGTGACATGCTGTCTCAAAATAGAATTTTTAGGGCCGGTGAGATGGCTCAGCGGCATAAGCGCCTGCCTTGCAAGCGCGAGGGCCCGAGTTCGACTCCCGGATCCCACATACGGAAAAGGGGCCGGTGATATCGCTCAGCAGCACGGGCGCCTGTTGGCGCGCGAGGTCCTGAGGTCGACCCCCCGGTACCCACAAAAAAAAAAAAAAATAGAATTTTTAAAGGGCTGAGGATGTAGTTCAGTGCAAAAGCCCTGAGTTCAAGCCCTAGTACAAAAAAAAAGAATAGTATAACTAAAGTGTTTCTTCCCTCTAGTTGTGTGAATATTTAAACATTTCCATAATAAAAGGGAAAACATGCCTTAAGTATTGGGAATACATCATTAAGGACTGCATCTAAAAGTCAAATTATGATCCTGGCAATGCCTCCTCCCTATACTATACATTTATCCTAGAATTTTTTGTTTTCTTTTATGGTAGTACTAGGGATGGAACCCAGAGCCTTGCAAATGCTAGGCAAGCACCCCGCCACTGAGCAACATCCTCAGCCCTTTTTTATTTTACTTGATTTTGAGACAGGAGTTGCTTAAATTGCCCAGCCTGGTCTCAAATTTGCAAGCCTCCTGCCTCAGCCTCTTAAGTCGTGGAATTACAGGTGTGCAGCACCACACCCAGCTATCCTAGGACTTTTGAAAGTACTATCTGGGTCCTCTTTTCAGAGAAGTCAATGACCATCTTTACTGATATCCTTAACTCCCTTGTGAAAACAATACAGAATTCTGCTTGCAAGAAAAGTGTATTATACATGTGCAACATGTATAGCAGGCGGGGCAGGGGAAGCCATAGTTTATATGGTCTGAAATTTTTCTTGCTATGTGCATGTGTCAATATTTTTAAGTTATTTGATTGATTTGGCATTTTTTAAAAGTCACCACACCGGTATTGTTGGCTCCTCCCTTTTTTCTGTAATATTTCTCAGCTACTTTTGAACTTGCTGTGTCTGCCCAGGTAGCAGCTATCATTAGTGGACAAGAGATAGCAGCCATCAAGATTGAGAGTGAATTTAAAGGAACAAGTCTTGTCTTGACTTGAAAATCCTCCCCAGTTGGGCTCCAGCCCCGCACACGTCGCCCTCCTGGCTGCCAGAGGCCTTGTTTAACTTAATTCCTGGCGCGCCCTCTGCTGGCATTGGGCAAAAGTGCAAGGCCGGTATTTCCTGTGCTCCGCAGAAGCTGTTTTAAAGGTTCTGCTGCAGGTCACAAACTGGGGCTCCAAAGGCCAAACCTGATTTATAGATGTGTGTTGTCTACAAATGTATAGACCATGGGTCACAATGCCTTAAGAAGCTTTTAATATGTCACCAACAATTGAAGGTCTGGGTATTTTACACAAACATCTAGATTCCTGGCTTCTTTGGAGAACGGCTTCTGATGATGGCCAGGGCTGAGGCCTGTGCCCCCAGTCACCGCCCGGCCTCTCGCAGACACTTCAGACGATGCTCAGTTGTCCCGCACGCACCCCTGGAGTGGGATGGATCGTGTCCCCCCACAAATACTCAGGTCCGCCTGGAACCTTCCAACATGGCCTTCTTTGGAAATAGGGTCTTCACAGGTATAATTAGTTGAGAATCTTAAGATAAAACTGTCCTGGATTTAGGGTGAGTCCTAACTCTGCCAACTGCTTGCTCTTCTTTGAGGGAGGACAGAGGGATATACAGTGGAGAATCCCAGATGACAACAGTGACAGGTTGGTATGATACATCCACAAGCCATCTCCAAGGATGGCCGGTAGCCACCAGAAGCCACCCCTTCTATGGTCACACATTACAGCAGCCCTAGTGTCTAATAAATAATCCCCAAGAAGTCCTGTCCTTGCTGCACCATCCCCCAAACATCCTCAAGGACAGAGAGCTCACCCGCTCCCATGAGAGCGAGCAACGCGCTAATGTTGGAAAGCGCTTTCCGCTAAAGCAGTAGCAAACAGCAACCATGTGACATCAGGGTGGTCTCCCGTCTCCACGAGCTGTGAGATCCAGGAGGGCTTCAGGAGGAGGCAGCACGGAGCTGAGCCCTGACGGGTGAGTGTGGTGAAGATTAGCAGAAACAGGCAGGTAGTTGGCGCTTTGCGGGTAACCAGCAGTGGAAGACTTGGAAGTGGGAAGTGGGAACCGTGGACACCCCTCATATGAATGTTTTCAGCAGGCAGCATGCACTTTGAGCCTGGAATAGAGGCATGTGGCTGGGTGGGGTCAAGAGGCTGGAATTAGTGAGGGGTCCAAATTTTTAAAATCCTGGTTCCGACCATGCTAAGTGAGAGTCTGACATCATCCACATCCCTGGGTTCTCCTTGAAGCTAAGCTACTCCACTCTCTTGCATGTAAGACTGCTGCTCGTTATCTCTCCAGGAAGCTCCCCTGGGTCCCTTCCTCTGTGCCTCAGGAGGCACATGATCGAGGCCTAGACCCCAGCATCCCACACCTGTGGCGACCTGCCTGGGACTGATACCTAGACTCTGAGTGCAGACCACTTGCTCTGCCGGGCAGTGATGGAGAAGGTGAACAGGACAGAACAGCAGAGGTAAGCGACAGCCAGCAGGGGACATCATGGGTGCTGACCAAAGCATTGTCATCCCCAAGGCAGTTCCAAGATTTCTTACTTCAATTCTAAGAGCTGCCCGCCTACCCTCCCTTCTATGAGAGCCAGTCGATCCCTTCCTGTCTCTGCCTGTCTGGGTTGGGTTTCTGTGACTAAAGGGCACTGGCTGGTACACTGTTTTCAAATCCCTGCCTCACCGACCAAGGAGCCAAAGAGGGCAGAGAATGGTGTTGTCCAGGCCCTCAGCTGTCCCTCTAATTCAGATTGTCACCCTGTGCATCGCTGGTGAGCTCTGGGTGCTGTTAGCTCTGGCTGGGAAAACACAAGGTGGGATTCCGAGTTTAATCAGACCCATGCAGAGAAGATAATTACCAAAGCCCCCCTGGGATGTTTCTGCCCACACTTTGTACCCTTACAGAGCCATTTCTTGGAGTTAATGCTCCTTTTGAAATGTAAGCTGGAAGAGAAGTTCAGGAAGCAGAAAATAGGCCAATTTGCCAAAATATCAATATGTCTTAGATGAATGCACCAAATTCACAAAGTTACCAGGGTTTGTTTGTTTTAACTAAATATGAAGTTTTCAGAAATTTATATAAAGTGTTGATATTTTTGTTTCCAACAAGAAGTGATTGGAAACGCAAGGTCCTGAGTTCAATTCCCAGTACCAAAAAAAAAAAGAAGAAGAAGAAGTGATTGGAATACATTGGTTTGGAAGAAATTTAGAGAAAGAATGTATGCAAAGATTAAAATCATTCTGAGCTGTTGAAGGGAAATGAATCTCTAGTCATGATAAATAGCAATGGGAGTGTGTACTGGTCAGCTTTCGTGTTGCTGGGACAAAATACCTGACATCTGCAACTTGAAGAGGAAAGATTTATGTTGGCTCATGGTTTCAGAGGTTTCAGTCCATGGTTGGCTGCTCCAAGGTAGACACATCATGGCGAAAGGGTGTAGCAGGGGAAGGCTGCTCAACTCATGGCTTCCAGGAGATAAGGAGCAGAGAAAGAAGCCAGAGAGGAAGGGACAAGGGACCAGATACAGTCCCAAGGTCCCCATGTCCCACTTCCTCTATCTAGGCCTCTTGTAATGGTTGGTATATTGTGTCAATTTGAGAAGTTTAGAAGCTTAACTAAGTGACTCAGCAGTTCTACATCCTAGGGTGTAGAGGACATGCCCTAGGGTGGCTATTTAAGCCCTAGGATATTGTAATGGTCGATTCATTGTGTCAACTTGAGAAGTTTAGAAGTTTAACTAAGTGACTCAGCAGGGGGCCAGGGTCCTCACTTTGCAAACATCCTCGTCCTGTGCAAGAGGAAGTTATGGAGCTGGTATGAGTGCTACACCCACTCTAGGGCAGGTAGCGCCCATGCACTATAAGTGAGCAAAAAAGGCTTGTTACCCTTCTTTTTGCTTTTGTTGCTTTTGCTGTCTTCTGCCACCATGAACTGTTGCCCCTCTGCCATGCCACCCTGTTTTGGAGCCAGCTGATTATGGACAAAAACCTCTACAAACTGTGAGCTAAATAAATCTTTTCTCCCTCAATTTTGGGTGTCAGGTATTTTGTCCCAGCAAAGAGAGAAAAGTAACACACCCCTCCTCCTGATAGCCCACTCAGCTATGAACTCCTCAATGGTTAGCCCACTGGTCAGTGCCCTCACAATCCAATCAGTTCTGCAAGAGCCTCTTAACCAAGTCAAGATGACAATCAAGATTAACCAGCATGGAGTGATCACAGATAGTTCAGACAAAGTCAAAATTAAATGATAGCAGGTAAGGAAGGTAGCCTAAGGGTGATGTCAGGGTTGAATTGCAACAAAACAATTTATTCAGCCACTCATTCATTTAACACAAATATCCTGATGACTCATCAGGCCCCGGCTGGAGGGATATAAAAAGACAAGATATAATCCTTGCCTTCAGGGAACTGGAACATCGTTTCCTGGTTCCAGTGCACATCCCTCAGGCTGCTGGCCCAGATCCTTCACCCCGCTGGTGTAGACTTTCTAGCTTCCAGCACAGACCCTTGATACAGACTTGCCTGAGACATTGTCGTGGGCTTTAGGCCTCCATCAGGACTCGTGGAGGACATTGCCACGGGATCCAGGCTCTCAGCTGGATTCTTTGTGTCTCTAGTGTGTGGACAGATCTCCCATACTCTTCTGCATTTGACTCTTTGGGTAAATATTATAAAATAATCCTATAAATTATGTGTCCTGTATTAAATCTTTTCTCTTGTGAACCCTGACTACAATAGCAGTGCATAATGATCACACACCTCGTGAAGAGTTGATGCACATACATAATGCATCTCAATTCTTTCTTCATGCTCTTCCCTTGTCCTCCTCCCACCTCCTTCCAACTCTGGGTCCCCTGCCCTTTTGCAAATGATCTATCTCTCTGTTACCTATTATCTTTTGTTTTGCTCTTTATTTACATTTTGGGTTTCTCACATAGGAGAAGCCATGCTACAAACTCATTTAAGCTTGTGTGTCTGATTTCTTTCACTTCACATTGTCATCTCAAGGAGCACCCATTTTCCTACAAATCACTCAAGTTTATCCTTTACAGAAGAGCAGCACTCCATTGCATTTAAATACCACTTTTTATTTCTTTCTTTCTTTATTTATTTCTTTTTTTTTTTTTTTTTTTTTTTTTTTTTTTTTGAGACATGGTCTCACTATGTAGTTCAGGCTGGACTGGACTCACTACATAGCCCAGGCTGGCCTTAAACTTATGACAATCTTCCTGCCTCAGCCTCCTGAGTGCTGAGATTACAAGCAGGCGCCATCACACCTAGCCACCACGTTTTATCCATTGATCTGTGGACATTTAGGCCACTTCCAATATTTACCTATCATGAGTTGTGCTGCTATAAATATACATATGCATGTATCACTGTAATATGATATCGTTAATTCGGGAAAATACCAAGAAGGGGAAAAGCTGGGTCAAATGCAATTTCTGGTTTTAGTTTTTTTTTTTTTTTTTGTGGGTACCTGGGGGACGACCTCAGGACCTCGCGCGCCAACAGGCACCCGTGCTGCTGAGCGATATCACCGGCCCCTTTTTCGTATGTGGGTTCCGGGAGTCGAACTCGGGACTTCGCGCTTGCAAGGCAGGCGCTTAAGCCGCTGAGCCGTCTCACCGGCCCTGGTTTTAGTTTTTGAGGACTCTCCATAATGACTTCCATAGTGGTTGTACTAGTTTACATTCCTACCAACAATGTAGAAGAGTTCCTTTTTCCCTGCAGCCTCACCAGCATTTGTTATGTGATTTCTTGATAATGGCCATTCTTTCTGGAGTAAGGTAGAAGCTCAGTGTTGTTGTTTTTTGTTTTTTGGGGTTTTTTTTGTGGGTACCGGGGGTCAAACTCAGGACCTCGCGCTTGCAAGCAGGTGCTTGTGCCGCTAAGCTATCTCACCAGCCCCTCAGTGTTGTTTTAATTTGCATTTCTCCAATGGCCAGCAATGCCGGACATTTTTCATGTATTTCTTAGCTATTTGTACTTCTTTGGAGAAGTATCTATTCATTTCAGTTGCCCATTTCTTGATTGGGTCTTTAGTTTTGGGGTCTAATGTTTCTGAGTCTTGCGAGAGCCACACAGGGACGCAGCACTCCTCCTGCTCATAGCCTGTTGCTCCCTGGGGGGCTGAGGTCCCTGGGACACCAGGTTCTGCAAGGGAGGCTGGAAAATGTGGTCTTCGCATGAGCAGCCATGTGCTGGCTAGAAATGAGGGGCTCTGTTACCCCAGAAGGGGAGGGTGGCATGGGGTCATCTTGGAGCCTCTGGTGCAGCTGTGTTTGAGGAACTGGGAGGGATGGCACACACATGGTCCCAAGGGCATGTGCAGGCTCTGCTCCAGGGGTGAGTGGTCCTTCATGTGCCTGCACCAGCCCTCAGGACCCCAGGGGTTCTCCGAGCTCCTCACCTTCCTCAGAGTCATCTGTCACTTCTGGTATGAATGAAATGATTCAGGGGGACCCAGAGCCTACTCCCAAACAAGCCCTCCATAAATGAAGCTGCCATCATCATTGCTTTTCCCCCCAAACCTGCTCTTCCTCCGTTAGCTTAGCTAACAGTCACAGTCCCTAGGAGCCCAGGCCAAATCCCAGCACCCAACAGTTTCCAGGTGATCTTCATCCCATGTCCAAGGGACATGTCGCTTCCGCAGGATCCTAAGAAAGAAGAGATTAGCTCGGACTCCTGCTGACCAGGGAGGCTCCTAGGTAGGGGCTCAAAGACCAGCCCCAGATTCGATTTCTGGCTAGGAGGACTTGTGGGGTCCACACATATTCGCACTCATGGCTGAGATCTATTATGGAAGAAGGATGTGAACAAAAAAGCAGCGTGGGATAAGGCTGGGGGCAGCAGATGCAAGATGGGGTCACCAGGACACGCTTAATTCCTCCTGCAAGGAGCTCTGATGGCACGTGAAATACACTTTCTACCAGGGAAGCTCATCAGACTCAGTGCCCAGTTGTGTACTGGGGACAGGTCACACAAGTACCTGCTACCAAAATTCCAGGCTCCCCGAGGGAAAGCAGGTGTTCGGTACAAGCCACGTGGTCTTCCTGAATGATTTAGGCCAGGGAGCCACGTTTCTCAAAGAATTGTGGGAACTCTCCTGAAATCCAAGGGCCTGCCAAGGGCCACGCTTGCAAGTGAGCCTTTCAAGATCAGCAGGCAGACCTGCTGTGTCAATGGCTCTGCACCCAAGAAGGTGACATTTGACCTTGATCTTGAAAATTAGGAACAACAATAAAAGGACAGACCTTGCCAGACCGGTCCCACACCTCTCCTGCCCTCCTATGGACCTCATCCTGCCTTTCAGGAAACACAAAACTGCATGCGCAACAGCTGAATAGCTGCAGGCCCCTTTGCAAAACCAAGGTACGCACCAGCCATGGCACCACCATTCTGAGCCATCTCCACTGTCACACAGCCTGTCAAGCCTTTGCAATGCGTTTGCAAGCCCTTCAAGGAACCCGTCCTGCCTGAGTGAGAACTGCACACAGACTCACGTTCCTCATGAGGAACTCGTTTCCTCATTTGTTCTAATGAGGGTCCCAGGACACCCGCAGGAGTGGGACTGACTGCCAGGGACACCAACCCTGTGATTGGAAGGCCCCACCACCTGATTGCTCGGCTGATGCCCATGGTCAGTGCCATAACTGACCATGCTGTGCCTTAGTCTCACCATGTGATGTGGTTTGTATCTAGATGTCCTTCCAAAGCCTCATGCAGTCATAGGATTTTTTCAGAGGTGGCTGAATCTAGAGTGTGTGACTAACTCATGCGATGCATCTTCCCACAGTCTGGGGGATTCCTGCAGCCTTATTTATGCCGGGCTTTATTAATCTCTCTTCCCCAGCCCTCCACGCACTTCCCCAGGCCCCAGTAAGCAGAGAGCCTCGCACACAACTGACCCCACTGACTTCTCATCTCCATGGGCAAGGCTCTCTCGAGTCCAGGAATCTCCGCTGGGACACGAACACCCGAGGCCTCACCAAGGGTGAGGGCCCCCGGAGCCCAGGATGTAGGCAGAGAAAGCAGGCAAGGGGCGAAACCACACAGACCCAAGTTAAGTGGAGTCCTGGGCCTCCTCGGTAACTGTGCTGCTGGGGAGAAGGGAGGAGCCCTCCCTCTTTTCTCTCCTCTCCCTGCCCAACCTCTGGACCTCTCATCACCCTCACTGCTGCAGGGGCAAGACATTGACTGCTCATCAGCCACTTGGGAAGTGAACAGGGCCCCTCTGCCCTGGCCATGGGCCACGGGCCTTGCCTTGGCTGACATGGGAGTCCCTGAGCAGATTTTGTGTGAAGCAGCTGGGCACTGCCCAGCCCTGGCAGACCCCATGGGATGAGACAAGTGCTAGAGGATCCAGCTGGGGAGAGCTGCCTGGCAGATTGGAGAGGTGAGGCTGCCCTGCTTGGGGCACAGATTCCACTGGTGCCTGTCTCTGTCTGTGACACTGTGACATAATAAAAAATACACATTTGGTCTCTGCCCCAGCCTCGTTCCTGGCCCAGAGCTCCTAAGACCTTTGTCATTTCCTGAGTGATAGGAGCTCCTGAACCCCTCAGAATTTCCTGAGTAGAAGGAAGATCTTTCGTTCTAATGAGGGTCCCACCTGGGACACCTGGGACTGACTGCCAGGGACACCAACCCTGTGATTGGAAGGCCCCACCACCTGATTGCTGGGCTGACGCTCATGGTCAGTGCCATAGTTGACCATGCTGTGCCTCAGTCTCACCATGTGATATGGTTTGTGTCTAGATGTCCCCCACCAAAGCCTCATGCAGTCATAGGGTTTTTTGGAGGTGGCTGAATCTAGAGTGTGTGGTTGATTCATAGTGCAATGCTGGGATTAAAGGTGCTGGGATTAAGGGTGGGTGGTGGCTGGATCAGTCCACTGATTGGATTGGCACCCTAATCCTAGTAGACTGGATACAGTATAAGGGACAGAAAGAGGCTTCTCTCTTGCTTGCTTGCTTTTGCTGTCTTCCGCTGCAGTGAACAGTTGCCCCTCTGCCATGTGCTACCCTACCTTGGAGCCAGACAATTATGGACTGAAACCTCTACAAACTGTGAGCTAAATAAACCTTTCCTCCCTTAATTCTGGGTGTTGGGTGTTTTGTCTCAGCATCTAGAAAAGAAACTAAGACACCATGTGTAAGGGGGAACGCATGACCTGGTTTCATCATCTGGTCTCAGTGTGACCTGTTGTAAGGCTGAGATGAAATCATGCATGTGAAGGCTTTGGCCTGGCCAGGCCTGAGGCCTAGGTCTGTGTGACAGTCAAGCTGGAGTGTCAACTGGATTGGCTTAGGAACTGCCTATGGGATTAATAAGCACGCACCTGGGTGTGTCTGGTGGGTCATAGAGAGATGGCCTTGGGTGTTATATATGGTCCCTGGCTTCTTTTCTCTCTGGCATTCTTCCCCTGTTCTGCTTCCCCTGGACTAAATATCTTTGCTCCACCACGCCCTTCCACCATGATATTCCTGGTTTGGAGCTAGCTAACCATAGACTGAATCCTCTGAAACTGTGAGCCATACAAATCTCTCCTCCTTTAAGTTGTGGGTGTTGGGTACTGTGTCCCAGCAGTGGGAAAACTGGCCCATATAGCCTGTTCCAAGCCACTTGCTTGGAAATGTGTTGGTGATGCCAACCTGGTCTCCTCAGTTGTCAAATGGCAGTGTGCTCAGGCTGAAGGGATGGCACTCATCTCTTCTAGCCATTTCCCCAGCTATAGGAAGTGCCACGCTCCAAACTCTGGCCACAGCATCCTCTGTCTGGATATCATGAACCTCCACAAGTCACCGACAGGAACCCTTAGTCCTTGGAGCCTTCATGGAAGATTGCTGCTGCTGTTGCTCATGATCCTTCATCAGGCCTTCTAAAGTACAGTTTAATTTTGCTTTGCAAATGTGTGAGTTCTCAGGGCCAGTTAGAGCAACAGTACAAAGAGAAGGGAGAGAGAGAGAAAATGAGGAAAAGAGAGAGAGAGGAAACTTGACCCACGTCTGGATTCATACCTTTGCACTCCTCAACACTAGCTGTTTAGTCCAATCCCATCATTCTCCTGGTGAGGAAACTGAGGTCCATAGTGAGGTGCTGACCCAAGTTTTGATGTAGAACCACTTCTCTACTTCCTCAGTACCCACAGTACATCAAAAATCACCCAGGAATTATTTATGAAAATGCAAGGAAAACAGAGCAAGCACAAACAAACAACCTAATGGTGAACCTCAAACTTCTAGAAAAAGAAGAGCAGGCTAAGCCAAAAGCTCGTACAAGGGAGGAAATTATAAAGATCAGAGCAGAAATTAACGTATTGGAGACTAAAAAAACAATACAAAGAATCAACGAATCAAAGAGTTGGTTCTTTGAAAGATTAAATAAAATCGACAAACCCTTATCGAACCTTATTAAAAAAAGGAAAGAAAGTACTCAAATCCACGCAATTAAGAATGAAAAGGGTGATATCACAACGGACCCTGCAGATACCTACTTTGAAAACTTGTATTCTAATAAGATGGAAAATACAGAAGAAATGGACAGATTCCTAGATATATATGAATTACCAAAGCTCAACCAAGAAGATATAAAAATCCTAAATAAACCAATAACAATCAATGAAATTGAAGATGTAATTAAAAACTTCCCAACAAAGAAAAGCCCAGGCCCTGATGGATTCACTGCCGAATTCTACAAGAAATTTAGAGAAGACCTAACACCACTACTTCTCAAACTCTTTAATGAGATTGAAAGGGAAGCAATACTCCCAAATTCATTCCTGGAAGCAAGCATTACCCTGATACCAAAACCAGAGAAGGACCCAACTAAGAAAGAGAACTACAGACCAATCTCCCTAATGAACATAGATGCAAAAATCCTCAATAAGATACTGGCAAACAGAATGCAGCAAATCATCAAGAAGATTATACATCATGACCAAGTTGGATTCATCCCAGGGATGCAGGGATGGTTCAACATACGTAAATCAATAAATGTAATACACCATATTAACAGAACCAAGGACAAAAATCATATGATCATCTCAATAGATGCAGAAAAAGCTTTTGACAAAGTCCAGCACCCATTCATGACAAAAACCCTACAGAAAATTGGAATAGATGGTCTTTATCTCAATCTGATAACAGCCAATATCATACTAAATGGACAAACACTAAAAGCCTTCTCTCTAAAATCAGGAACAAGGGCCGGTGAGATGGCTCAGCGGCATAAGTGCCTGCTTTGCAAGCGCGAGGGCCCGAGTTCGACTCCCGGATCCCACATACGAAAAAGGGGCCGGTGATATCGCTCAGTGGCACGGGTGCCTGTTGGCGCGCGAGGTCCTGAGGTCGACCCCCCGGTACCCACCAAAAATAAAAAAATAAAAAAAAATAAAATCAGGAACAAGACAAGGATGTCCACTGTCCCCACTCTTATTCAACATAGTCCTGGAAACTTTAGCCAGAGCAATTAGACAAGAGAAAGAAATAAAAGGAATTATGATTGGAAAGGAAGAAGTTAAATTATCATTATTTGCAGATGACATGATACTCTACGTAGAAGACCCCAAAAACTCCACTAAAAAATTGCTAGATTTAATAAGCAAATTCAGTAGTGTAGCTGGATACAAAGTCAACACTCAAAAATCAATAGCCTTCCTGTACACCAATAACGAACTCACTGAAAGAGAAATTAGGGAAACAACACCTTTCACAATCACATCTAAAAAAATGAAATACCTAGGAATCAATCTCACAAAGGAGGTAAAAGACCTCTACACTGAAAACTACAGTACTCTGAAAAAGGAGATTGAAGAGGATATCAGAAAATGGAAAGATATCCCTTGCTCTTGGGTCGGAAGAACCAATATAGTGAAAATGGCCATACTTCCAAAACTGTTATACAGATTTAATGCAATTCCGATCAAAATTCCAACAACATATCTCACAGAATTAGAGAAAACAATCCTAAAATTCATCTGGAACCAGAAGAGACCTAGAATAGCAAAGGCAATTCTGGGCAACAAAAGCAAGGCAGGGGGCATCACAATCCCTGATTTGAAATTATACCATAAAGCTACTGTGATAAAAACAGCATGGTATTGGCAAAAAAACAGACCTGAAGATCAATGGAATAGAATAGAAGATGCAGAAACAACTCCAGACATACTAAGCCACCTTATCTTTGACAAAGGTGCCAAACACATTCACTGGAAGAAAGATAGCCTCTTTAATAAATGGTGCTGGAAAAATTGGCTCTACACATGCCGAAGATTAAAATTAGACCCATATCTTTCACCGTGCACTAAACTAAATTCAAAGTGGATCAAAGAACTCAATATTAAAACAGAAACATTAAATCTCCTGGAAAATAGAATAGGTAAAACTCTTGAAGACATTGGTGTAGGCAAAGACTTTATGAATAAAACCCCCATAGCACAGGAAGTATCACAAAGAATCAACAACTGGGATCTCATGTTATTAAAAAGCTTTTGCACAGCAAGAGAAACCACCAACAGAGTGAAGAGACAACCCACAACGTGGGAAAAAATGTTTGCCAGCTGTTCTTCAGACAAAGGATTACTATCGAGAACATACAAAGAACTCAAAAAAATCAGACCTCCCAAATTTAAAGACCCAATCCAAAAATGGGCATCTGAGATGAATAAACACTTCTCAGATGAAGAAATACAAATGGCAAATAAATATATGAAAAAATGTTCAACATCACTAGTCATTCAAGAGATGCAAATTAAAACAACACTGAGATTCCATCTCACCCCAGAAAGAATGGCTATTATCAAGAAGTCAACTAATAACAAATGCTGGAGGGGCTGTGGGGAAAAAGGAACCCTTCTCCACTGTTGGTGGGAGTGTCGACTGGTGCAGCCACTGTGGAAATCCATGTGGAGACTCCTCAAAAAACTAGGATTGGAGGTCCCATTTGATCCACCTATTCTCCTTCTGGGTATCTTTCCAGAAGAACTAAAAACATCGTAGCACAGCGATATATGTGCACCCATGTTTATAGCAGCACAATTTGTAATAGCTAGATCATGGAAACAACCCAAATGCCCATTAACCGAGGAATGGATAAAAAAAGATGTGGTATTTCTCCACAATGGAGTACTACTCAGCCATAAAGAAAGATAAACTAGAAACTTTTATAGGTAAATGGATGCAACTCGAGAAAATACTCACAAGCGAAATAAACCAGATGCACATTTGTAAACATCATATTGTCTCCCTAGTATGCAAATGCAATTTCACTGTGACTATTCCATTCCTTAGTCTTCTATTTTTACCTAGCTGTTACATAGCTTAATCTTATACTGAGTAATATTTTTCTCCAAAAGATATTTGTACATTCTCTAATGCTTGAGTTTGTTAATACATGAGAATGTTTACTTGTTGTCTTTAAAAATAAATAAATAAAGTTTAAAAAAAAAAAAAGAAAATGCAGGATGCTCCGCAGTGTGTTATGTCACTGTGGGAATCACACTGGCAGTGGCTGCAGGACAGGGGCAACAGACTCTGGAGCCAGCCAGGCCTGGAGGACAGCAAAGGTCCACTGTATACAGCTACAGTAACCAAGGTCACCCTTTATAAATGTAGTTTCCTGGGCTGGGGATGTAGTGCAGTAGCACGGCATCTGCCTAGCATGTGCAAAAGGCCTGGGTTCAGTACCTAGCACCACAAAGTAAGAAGTTGTCTTATACATGAACGGGGCTGGGTAGCTAATAACACCAGCCTCTGGGCCGGTGAGACGGCTCAGAGGCATAAGCGCCTGCCCAGCAAGCATGAGGTCCTGAGTTCGAATGCCGGTACCCACATAAAGGGGAAAAAAAAAAAAACAGGCCAGTGATATCGCTCAGCAACACAAGCGCCTGCTGGCAAGCGTGAGGTCCTGAGTTGGACTCCCAGAACCCACATTAAAAAATAAATAAATAAATAACACCTGCCTCATGGAGCTGCTGGGAAGACCAGGCAACCTAAAAAGACACAGGGTGCTGATAGGAACATAGAAACATTCGGGGTTTTGGTTATTGTGCTCCTGGGGACTGATTCCAGGGCCTCGCAGTACCAGGCAAGCACCTTCCCAATAAGCTACAGCCTCAGCCTGGAATCATTCAGTTTTCCCTCCTTTCCCTCACCCATAATGCTGGAAATATACAACGTGTTCACTTCAGCAGCACCTGTGGTAAAACTGGCGCGATAAGGAGATTAGCAGGGCCCTGCCTGAGGATGACACGTGTCTTTAGGAAGTGCTCCCCATTTCGGGAGAGCCTCCGTGCAGCCAAGGACGCGTCGCCAGCGTGGAGAGGCAGGCGGCGTGGGGAGAGCGCTGGCGAGCTATTGCTCTGGCGAGGGACTGATTACTGTACATAAAGAACAAAAATAGCAGGTAAACCAAATAATCGGATTTCAGAATGAACAAGTGCAGAAGTGTCAGCAGCAACTCATACTAAAAAAGAAGAAAGGAACAAAAGAAGGAAGGAAGGAGGGAAGGAAGGAAGGAAGGAAGGAGGGAAGGAAGGAAGTAAGGAAGGAAGGAAGGAAGGAAAAGAAAAGAAAGGGAAAGAAAAAGAGAAAGAAAAAGGGCAGGTGGGGAGGAGACGGCAGGGGAAGGGAGGGAAGGAAACAAAAATAGGCAAATGTCTGAAGAGATGGTTCTCAAAAGGAAATATACAGCCAGGTGCAGTGACACATGCCTATAAACCCAGCTATACTTGGGAGGCTGAGGCAGGAGGATTGCAAGTTTGAGTCCAGCCTGGGCAACTTAGTGACTTAGTGAGACACTATCTCAAAATAAAAAATAATAAGGACCAGTAACCTGAGTACAATACCTAGTACAAGAAGGAAGGAAGGAAGGAAGGACAGAAAGAGACAGAGAGAAGAAGGAGGGGGAGGGGCGGGGGAAGGGTAGGGAGGGGGATGGAGAAGGGGAGGGGAAGGGGGAGGAGAAAAGCCTGGTGGTGTGGCACACACCTGTAATGCCAGCACTCAGGAGGCTGAGCCAGGAGGATCACTGCAAGTTCAAGGCTGGACTGCACTGCCAAGTGAGACCCTGTCTCAAAAAAAACAACAAAAAAAATTTTTTTTAAAAGACAGAGGACCGGTGAGATGGCTCAGCGGTGTAAGTGCCTGCCTTGCAAGCGCGAGGGCCCAAGTTTGACTCCCGGATCCCACATATGAAAAAGGGGCCGGTGATATCGCTCAGAGGCACGGGTGCCTGTTGGCGCGGGAGGTCCTGAGGTCGACTCCCCAGTACCCACAAAAAAAAAAAAAAAAAAAGACAGAGAGGAAGAAAGAAAGAAATGCTGGAGGGGATTCCAAGAAAGGGGAATTCTCACGTACACTACTGGTTGGAACACAGATTATGGAGAACAGCATGGAGGTGCCTCAGAAACCACAACTGTCCTATAACCCAGCAACCCACTGCCGCTATCCAGAGGAAGGGAGATCGGTGTGCGGGACAGACACCTGCCCTGCACGTTTCCTGTGCCACTGTTCACGATCACTAAGACGTGGCGTCAGCCTAGGCACCCTCAGACGGACGGATGGGTAGACAGCATGGTGGATATGCACAACCAGTACTGTCCGGCCACAGAAAAGAATGCAACCCTGGCATTCGTGGCGACATAGATGGACTGGGGGACATTATGTGGCAGGAAAGAAGGTAGGCACAGGATGACAAATACTGCATGATCTTACTTCTGTGCAGAAGCCAAAAAAGCTGATCTCATAGCAAGTGAGTAAAATAGTGTTACCAGGGGCTGAGGAAGAGGACAGAGAGGGGATGGTTAATGGGTGCAGCTGATGGAGGAACACCCTCCGCTGCCCAGTACTGGCGATTGAACCCAGGGCTTATCCACGGAGCGACATCTTAGCCCTGTTTTTATTTTTTATTTTGTCTCATTAAGTCACTAAGTTGCCCAGGCTGGGCTCAGACTTGCAGTCCTCCTGCCTCAGCCTCCCAGAATGCTGGGATTACAGGTGTGGGCCTCCATACCCAGCTAGAAGGAGTTAACTCCTAATGTTCTGTAGCCCAGCAGGGTCATCATGACAGGCAGCAATAAGTTACATATTTCTAAATAGCTAATGGAGAGGATTTTGAATGTTCCCAGCAGAAAGAGGTGAGGAATATCTGGGGTGAGGTGACAGACCAATTACCCTGATACAATCATTGCTCATTGTATGCATCTGCTGAAACCTCACACTGAACCCCAGTAAGTATGTATACATAAAGTTAGGGTTCTTGTTTAGGATCAAACACCCCCCACCCCAGCTCTGAGCACTAAAGGGTGTGTCAGGCAGGCATGGGCAGAGCTCTGCAGGTGGGAGGAGGGGAAATCTCCCTCTGGTTTGTGTGCCATTTGTTCCAGGACCCCGTTATTCACTGAATGAAGTCCATATAAAGCTCCCGGTCCCAGGAGGTGCTGGAATGAGGCAGGCCTGAGGTGAGGGAGAGATGGGAGGGCGCTGAGGAGCAGGGCTGGGCCTGGGCAGCTAGGTTCCAGCAGATGGCTTCCCGCATGGCCACAGTCCTGCCTTTGCTGCAGTCAGCACCATTCTGCTTCCCCAAGGGACCCTGGGAATCCAGGTTGCTGGGATTTGGTGACAATGGATGTATTGTTCCAGAAGCCAGGGCCCCACCTGGCCTCCAGTTCCCCATCGCCTGAACAGATGTTGATCTGCTAAGCACAAAAGCCAAAAATTCCCTCGAGTTCAGGGACACTCATTCAGGGGGTTGCCACGGGGGTAGACTGGGGTCCCCTAGGCAGGCTGCTTCACCCTCAAGCTGCTCAGAAAACACCGTGCACTCTGGGAGCTGAGGCAGAGGATCAAAAGTTCAAGCCCAGCCTGGGCAACTTAGGGGATCCTGTCTCAAAATAAAAAATAAAAAAAGGCTGTGGATGTAGCTCAATGTGAAGGTCCTGGGTTCAATCTGTAGTGCTAAAAGAAGAAAAAGAAAAAATCTAGACAACAAGGCTCCAAGGCCTGGGCTGGTAACTGACAAGACATTGGAGGAAGCATTAAAGCTGAAGTCCTCCTACCAGGGACTTGCTGGAGCCTTCCTGCCCTCGGCCTGGCCTCCAGGCCTCATCTCGTCCCAACTCGTCCCAGGCTCAGTCCTCCACTGGCCCCTTGCACATCCTGTCCCACCAGCGGGACCTTCCCTGCGTGTTTGCCTGGCCAGGGTCACAGGCACTGGTAACACTTCAGCTTCACTTGGTCTCAGCCCAGAACAACAAAATCAGACTCTCTGACGGTGGGACTAGAACCCCCCAAATGCTTCCGATGTTCAGCTAGGGGCTGAGCCACTATGTCATTCCTTCCATCCATGGGCCTGGCTGAAGTCTTTTATCCCAGGAAGCCGGTGTTACCCTGGGCAGCTGGCCCTTCCCCGCCTCCTCCTCCTCCAAGTGCCCAAGGCCCACAGGAAGGGTCCAGTCCATGGGCATAGACACAGCCTGCTTTGCAGTGGGTGGCTGATGGGAAGCGGAATACCCCTCCCTCACCAGCAGTGTATCCGTGGCCAACCTGAATCTCTCTGAGAGTCAGTGTCCTCATCTGCAAAATGGGCTTTAACTAACAGCTGATGTAAGGGGATTGCTTGGCATAGGGTCTTGAGTGTGGTAAGTGTTTAATTGTTGGTATTATTATTTCCCAATAACAGCAGGGCTTTGTATGCTAGTCAAAGTGAGCTCATGACACCAGAGGAAAGTGACTCACTGATTCGCCCTTACGCCCCCACACTCCCCAGCTCTTCAGCAAGAGAGAGCATTTCTAAGGGTTTCCTGTTCTCATCCCTACCCACTTCCTCCTTCATCGTGCAGCTCGGAGTAACTCCTGGGCGTATCACTTCCCTCCTCACTCCTCCTTCTGGGAAGACAAGGAGGCGCCCAGGCTGACCTTGCAGATGGCAGTAAGTCTCAGTGAAGAACAAAACCTCCTGCAGGAGAGCACGCCCCTCCTAAGGTGCCCCTCATCGGTCCTGGACACCAACGCCAGCTGTGGCTGCCACGGGGCATCATGGGACACGTCCACAGGGGCTTGCTTTTCTGTTTTGAAAGCCCTTCCACAGATTACAGGGATCCCCATGTGCTGGGTGACTTGTCAAGGTCACAGTCAGCAAGCCCTAGGATTAGAGTTTGTAGGTCCTGAGTCCTGCTTCTGTACCCCACCCCTTCTCTGCAAAAGGATTGGCTAAAAGGAAGCATCTAGTGAGGGTAAGCACTGTGTCAGTCAGATTTCCGTCACTGTAACAAATACCTGAGCTATACCTGGTAGGAAGGAAAGGGTTAAGCGTGGTAGCACACATCTGTAATCCCAGCACTCAGGAGGCTGAGGCTGAAAGACTGCTGTGAGTTCAAAGCCAGCCTGGACTACACAGCGAGGGCCTGTCTCAAAATAAAACAAAAATAAATAAAATAAAAAAGGAAAGGGTTTTTTGGTCCCACAATTTCAGAGCTTTCAGTCCATGGCCATTTGTTGCTTTGGGGTCTGAGGCAAAGCATCTCATCCATCCACTAAGGCGCTGACAGTGGAGCAAACTGCGCACTGTAAGAAGCAGAGAGAGGAGACCTGAGTCCCTGTGTCCCCTTCAAGGCCACACCCCCAAGGACCCAGGACTTCCCGCTGGGACTCGCCTCTTAGAGGTTCGGCCACTGCCCAGTACTGTGGTGAACTGGGGACCAAGCCTTTAACACACAGGCCTTTGAGGGGGGACCTTTATCCAAACCATAGCAGGAAGCCTTATGAGCAGAAGTCAGAGGAGAATGGTAACAGTCCTTTGGTTCTACTAATCAAAGGAACAAAAATACACATGGTTATTCTCCTGCCAAACTGGCCCAGCTTTCTTAAAATTAGAATTCATAATGGTGGCAAGCATAGAAGGAGCTTGCTACAGTTCTGGGAAACGGTTGCCCCTAATGGTCTAACCTTTCTGAAAAGCAATTTGGTGAGATGTAAAGTGTTTAAAAATCTCCTACCCCGGGCTGGGGGCGTAGTGCAGTGGTAGAGCACTTTGCCTAGCTTGCTCAAGGCCCTGAGTTTGATCTCTAGCACTTCTAAAAAATGTTATACCCTGCATGAAAGTTCTGGAACTGGATTGTGGTGATGGTTGTTGAACATTGCAAATGTACTAAATGCCACTAAGTTGTACGTTAAATGGTAACTTTTCTATTATGTGTATTCTGTCACAATTAAAAAAAGAAAACAAAACCATACTCTTCCCTTCAACTGTTGTACTTCTGGCAGTCTGGTCTGGGAAATAACCCAAAATGGGCCCCAAGCTCACCACAGCACTGTTCAGATCAAAAAATTGGAAAGAGTATGAATTCCAAAAATAGGGAGCTGGCTAAATTCATATTGTGCACTACTATGTTCCTATAAAGTCAAGTCCTCAAATAAATTTAATAACATACAAATAAATTTAATAACATGGAGAAAAGGTCCATAACATGCTAAATGAAGAATGACATAGTTTCATCTCTGCTTTGTGTTAGAGATGCAGTTATTGGTATATGTTCCAATATGGCTTGCATATAATTTGTTATAATATCAAAATATTTTAAAGTTCCAAGTCCTCCCTGGACAAATCCACCCACCCCCACACCCAGCCCTGCCATCCCTGCAATCTCCTATGTAACAGTAAATACAAAAAACCAGATGGGACCACAGGGTGTCACTGTGGATGCTGTTTTTGTGAAAACATCAAGAGGAAGAATAATCAGAGCATTACCAGCAGGTGGTTTATAAAGTTTTTATTTTCCATTTTCTTAAAAATAACATTTGATTTCCTTTATGCATGTGTGGAGTGTACTTGTTTCCTTAGGCTGACTAATAGGCAGATAAAGACGACACAGGTGGGGTCCCCAAGTGGAGGTGGGGGGCAGGGGAGGTGGGGCGTGAGGGAATGGGGTACAGAGCAAGGAGAGAGTGGGGAGATCCAGGGACGCTTGAGTGCCCATCAACGCACACACAGGTCTAACACTTTGTTTCTTGATTTTTTAAAAAGACGTCTAAAATTACTGAGAGATACGATTTCAGCACTTAAATCTACAGACGGAAACCCGAGCACTTGAACACAATTCTTAACTCTAAGCTCAGTTATTGCACATCACATGGTTTGAGCAGGCTGCAGGCTACAAAGCAGTTGGCTCCACCTGGTACTTCCTTGGCTTGTCTCCAGTCTCCTTTTGCTCCCCCAGTGTCTCGTCTCTGGGACCCCCACCAGCCCGCAGCCCCACGGTGGCCCTGGGGTGTCAACGACTGGCCACTTGTCCTCCCCGAGGGGCTGAGGGCTCAGGCTTTGGTGAAATGGAGGGTTCTGGTGTTGGTACCAATGGACCCCACCCACTCTGAGGTGAAGTTGGAAGCAGACAGAGCTCTCGAAAGGGTAAATGGGTGGCCTGCTCTACAGTAAATCAGGCAGGCTGGAGCAAGAAGGAAGCGTGGCCACCACTTTGTGTGGTCACAACCCCAGCGGGACACCAGGGGGCAGTCAAGATGTGCCGTCTCCCTCTCCTTGGCCTGGCTTCCTGAGCTCCCTGGGCCACACCCCTTCTCCATCACCCTCAGACCCTCTGAGTGGTCTCTCAAGGCACGTTAATTTTCTCCAATCCCAACCTACCCCATCTTTTCCAGCATCCATGCGCCAAGGAGGCCTGGGGCCAGGTAAGTCATGGTTCTCTTAAAATTTGGTTGAGCTCTTTTCAGTGCTGCTCCACATCCCCTGCCTGCCTAAGCCCAGGAATCGAGGGCAGGAAGGGGCCAGGACATTCGTGTAGAGTGGCTGGCAGGAGCTGGGACAGCAGCTGGGTCAAGGGCATGAATCCATAGGGCTGGTGGGGGCAGGGGTGGGGTGGACCTGCATTCTTGCTGTGAGAAACTTAAGCTTGCCTGACAAGAAGTCACACAAGGACTTCAGCCTTGGGAACAGCTGCTTTCATCTGCCTTTGATGGGGGACTGTCTCAGTGGGGTGAAAAGCAGTGGGAGTTTCAGAGACAGGGCAAACCTGGACCCCTGCAGGCCCACCGGGGGCTAGTTCAATGCCTTTTGCTTTCTTCCTAAAACGAATTTACAAGGTCAGATAAACGTGCACACTGGAAGACCCAGAGACACAGAGAGCATAGCCCCCTGGAAGAGGAGGGCGACAGTGAGAGGAGGAAGAGCCCCTCCTCATCCCGGGGAGCCCAGCATCCTTCAAGGCCCTCAGGACAGTTTCAGAAGTCCCACTGGGGCACCAAGCGAGAGCAGGAAGTTTCAAGTAGCTCTGAGTCAGAGCAGCAGCTGCCTCTGGAGAGCAGAGGGTGGATGTGACTGACCAGGGGAGCAGAGGAAGGGGCCCAGGGGACCAGAAAGGGGAGGGGAGCAGGACAAGGCCAGGGGTGTGGAATAGTGGGACACCTCAACAATCAGAACTGTGCTGCAGGATGAGAAGCACTCTATTGGGCTAAATGGAGTTTCGTTATTTCCCCCAAGAGAGGGCCCAGGAGATGTGGACTCCAGGGTGGAGAAAGGGCGAATGGGTGAGGCTCTTTCGTGACGTCCAACAGCGCTCAGGCTCGGTGGATGCTGGGAGAGCCAGGCTACACGGATGCAGCCATCCATCCTCCAGCTCTCCCAGGCCACCATGATGGCCCCAGGTCCATACACACACATGCACACCCATGCACACCCATTCAAACACACATGTGTACACCGCACTGTCCAGCAGCCCACATCCAGGTAGGAAATGCTTCACCAAAGGTACTAAAGATTTACTTTGACAGGGAGAACTGGATGAATTGGGGAAAACAACAGCAACACACAAATGAAAAGCCACAGGGCATATTTTCATGTGGGTAAGATGAGCTCCCACCAGGTCAGGAGTTTTGAGGAGGTCAGGGGTGACCACGGGGCAGCCACGGGGCTGCCTTGTCACTGATGTTCCCGCACTGCAGGGCTTCAGAATAGAGCTTGGGTGGCCCTGAGGGACGCTTGGGGACAGCGGGAACCTCAGGGCCAGAGGAGCGGGACCAGGGTGGCCCATGGTGTCGCTCCTCGCGGCAGCGAGGTGGGGAGGATCACGGTCCTAGAGAGCAGGGAGGTGCCACCTCCCAACTGAGTCTCCTTCACAGGGTCCCAGGGACATGTCTGTCTATCGGCCTGGGCAGGAGGAGAACATTTAGTTAGGGGGTCAGGGAGGCGGTGGGCACACATCTGCTGCTCCTGGTCTTCAGGCTCCCTGGGGAGGATAAGGAGGACACCAACAAGGGGGACAGAGGCAGGAGCAGCACCCCTCACATCAGGCTGCTCCGCAGGGGAGCCAGGCAGGGCTCCATTGCATAACCCCAGCCCCACCCTCCAAGACAGCCAGCTTCCTGTACCACAGTCCATAGGAGACCTGCAGGGAGAAGCCGGCCTGGGGTTCAAGGCTGCCCCATGGCCACTCCTAAGGCTCTGTCTGGAACCTACCCTCTCTCTGAGCTCGCCCCTGCTCCCCATCTGCTCCACCCCTCAGTAAGAAGGACCTGGACAGCTTGGCAGGGTGCTCCTTCGTCCTGCCTCATTGTCTCTGCCCCCAGCTCCTTCCCAGCCACCTCTGGTCACTCCAGCTGGGCTTCAGGAACTTTCTCTAGTGCTTGGGGTTGGGGTGGGGGTTCAGCAGAGGGACAGGGCTTATTGTGGCCAGTGAGGGTTTCACACCAAATTGATGCAACTTTGGGAAGCTCTCCAGCTAAGAGCTTCCTGCCTTCCTCCCCTGGGACCCCAGAAGGGCAGGCAGGGGCAAAAGGAAGCAGAGCTGGTGGGGATCCCAGGAGATTGGGGCGAGGTGGGCAGTGTGGGTAGGGCAGGACTGGGGGCATCTTATTTCATTGTTTTTTGTACTGTGGGTGTGAGGATATGTGCATTTTTAAACCAACAAATGGAAAGAAAACAAAGACAAGGTAGCTAACCGGGCCTTTGGGTGACTCACTCTGCCAAGGATCGGTGTGGACACATTTGTCAGTGCATGCCACACACACACACGCACACACACACATTCACTCGTCCCAGCCGCACATGCCACACGGAGCCGTGCACTCACACTTCAGATCCTCCCACCAGAACCAGGGTGCTTCCGGCTAACTTCCGGATCCATTCGCTAAGCTGCCCACTGCTGTCCAGGTTTCTGCTGGCCGTTGGCACCCTGGCCTGCCACAGCCCCCAGGACCATCTACCAGATGTAGCCTCCATCGTCGGCCTCGCCCACCTCGCCCTCCTCCTCCTCAGCCTCCTCTCCTGCTTCTTCTGTCTCCTTCTCCTCCTCGTCCTCCCAGCCGACACCACTCCCAAAGTCCCCTGAGAAACCCACGATGTCATCTATAAGGGTGACAAGCCAAGGGCAACCCAATAAGGGACCTGCTCACCACCCTATCCCCCATAGCCTGCCCCGTGTGACCCCCAGGTGCTCCAATGCTGCCCAGGCCTCACCACAGTCAGGGCTTCCATGCGTGCGGGTGCCGGTCAGCTCCAGGCCAAGCTGGTCCACGCACCAGCAGTCGCCACTGCTCTGGTCACACTGCATCTTGCGGTAGTAGCCATCCTCGTCACAGCTCGGGATGAAGATGCCTGGATGGGACAGCGGTAGCCTCAGAGCTTGGGCTTGAGCAGGGACCGGATGGCCCCAGAGCCTGGCCAGCGTGGTCCTGACCCCTCAACAAACCCAGATGCCCTGGGCTCGTTCTTCTGGCCCTACTGACGGAAATAAGAACCCTGCTTTTCTGAACCACCTGCTCAGATGCGTGACGGCCGCTCTGCTCTCATCCTCTCCACATCTCTGCTGCTTCTCTGGCCGGCCTGGCCCCAGCCTGGGATGCCTGGGCCTCTCCCCGCAGCCCCCTGAATCGGAGCTGCCTTAGGGGCCCACTCCCTTCCCTTAGGTCCCCCGACTTCTGCTCCTCTGCCCACAAGACGTCTGAGAGGCGGGCTCTGCCCGCTTATTAGGGAGAAGAGACAGTCAGGGTAACATGAGGTCTGGGGTTGGGGGGCTGAGGCAAGGGGCCTGCTTAGGGAATAGACGACAGACGACAGCTTCCTGGCCGAGGCGGGGCTCACAACAGTCCCCAGAGGCCACCAGGCCTGCAATCAACACGATCTGTGGGTGCTTCCCGTGCTGCATGCTAAGTGTGCCAGTCCTGTGGGCCCAGTCAAACACCAGCCTGCTCTGGAGGAGCTGCAAGACCCTGTGTAACCTGCCTCCCTGATCTCTGTCCCCTCAGCCATCACACTCCAGTCACAGGGGTCCTTTTCTTCCTTTTTCCGAGAACTTCGAGCTTTTTCCTCCTCTTGACTCTGCACTTGTCTGACTCATTCTCCTTCTTCAGGTCTCCCCTGGAACATCAGCTCCCCAGAGGCCTCTGCTGACCCCTTGGGCTCACTCATGTCACCTGCCTCTTCCTCAGCCCCCACACACAAGTCACAGTTGGTGCATCTGTCTCCTTGGTGCATTTCCCCAGTTAGCCAGTGCTAAGGCCTCACAAGGATGGCGACCTCATCTGTCTTGCCCATGGGTTCTGGCTTGGGCTGGGTTTGCTCTTTTGTCTCTCCAGGGTGTTTCGGGGGGACATCGTGAACATCTCCCTAGCAGGGCCCACTTAGGCTCCACACACATGCTTGCTGACTTGAACTGAACAGAAGGCTCCAGGGCCCCTCTGTATCCCAACTTCCAGCCCCCGAATGAAGAGTCATAAAACTAATGCTTAAAATACACTTACTGAGTGGGGAATGGGGAGACCCTGGCCCAGCACACAGATTTAAACAGGAAGAAAAATGGTGGTGCACACCTGTGATCCCAGCACTCTGGAAGGCTGAGGCAGGAGAATTGCAAGTTTAAGACCAAGCTGGGGCAATTTAATGACTTAGTAAGACCCTGTCTCTAAATAAAAAACAGAAAAGGGGCCAGGGATGATACTCTGTGTGAAGGCCCTAGGTTCAATCCCAAGTGGCACCAAAAACAAGCAAAACCAAGAAGGCCGTTGCCCTCTCATCCTGGGCCAGGGCTTCCTCTGGGCTCACGGTCTGCCCTGAGGCACAGGCCCTGGAGCATCTGGGCCTCAGGGGAGCTCAGAGAAGCCCCCCGCCTCCTCCTCTGCCTGTGCATCCCACCCCTCACCTGGCTTCTTCTTGACAGCTTCCTGGATCTGGATGCGCTCCAGCTCGGCCAGGCAGGGGGGCTCTGTGGGAAGAAAGGTAATCTGAGGGCCTGTCCCATGGTGCTGATGGAGTCTCCTAAGGCTTAGGGACCCCAGCAGGGGCTCTGTGGGGTGAAATACCTGCAGGGGCATCCCAGGGTGGTGGTGGGGTAGACTGGTCCCTCTGAAGTCCCCAAACCAGGGCAAGGGTTCAGTGGGAAGAAAACACCCCGGCTCTAATTAGGGGAGGCCACCACGGCCATGGGATGAGCTGAGGGCCCCAAGAAGCCCAGCATTCTCTGAGGGTATCAGGATCCATGGGATGAGACAACAGGAGTCAGAAGAGGGGATGGGGTGGGTATGCAGCCGTCTCAGGGTGGAGACCCAGGGGAGCATAAGACTAGCGGGCTGTCAGACAGAACTCCCAGCCAAAAATAGCCAGCGGACAAGCTCCAGCTCGCCTGCATGCCACCTTGGGAGCCTGCCTGGCTTGCAGCAAGGACAGTCCCAGCCCTGCACAGGAAGGCTGCTCTACAGAAGGCACGGAATGAGCCTGCAAAGCCTGGCACAGGGTGGATGGTGCCCGGCAGGGAGGCTGGCAGCTCAGGGTGCAAGACCAACCCACATGCTTGCATTTGCGAGGACTTCATGGGCTCTGCACCCAGATACTCTCCGTTCATCCTCACACCAGTATCCAAGGTAGATATTGCCATTTCCCAATTCAGAAGAAGAAACCAAACTCAGAACACTTTGGTCTCTTGTCGGGGCCACAAACTAGCACAAGGTGGAGCCCTACCTCGGACTCTGGCCATGGACACTTCACAACTTCCACACATGACAGCCAGGGCACAGGCCACTGCCTATACCAGCTCCTGGCCAGGGAGGTCAGTTCACTCCTGGGACCTCAGTTTCCCCATCGGTGACATTTGCCTCTTGGCCTAGATAATCTCTAAGCATATGTCCAGCTCTGGCCCTGGGCAGATAAGGCTAACAAAGGCTTCCATGGATTTAAGACCAATGATCACCTATGTAACTGCTTACTGGGGCAAAAGATGCAAGAGGTGCCCGGAAGTGGAATCACTGAGAAGCGACTGCATCTTCAGCTCTAAGACCCCTACTCCCTGGCCCTCTGAGGGGCCCTAAAAGTCACCCAAAAGTGCTTAAGCTTCAGGACCAACAAAATCCAGATCCCCTGGGGCCTGCCAAGAAAGGGAGCCACATGCTGGTTCCCTGGGCTCTGAGAGAGAAGCCCTGCGAGGGTGCAGGGGTGGGCAGCTGGGAAGACTTGGGCTGGACGGGGGCCCGGGAGGAGCTGTGTTGACTCCTCACTCAGGGCAGCCCGGAGCGAGAGCAGAGCCCGCCAGGGCCCAGGCTGCTTACTCTCCCTCCAGAAGCAGAAGCACCACTCAGCGGTGGAGACTCGGCCATCCTTGTAGGTGTCGCAGGAGTTGAAGAAGGGACGGATGCAGACCTCATACTTGTCCAGGTTGATGGCGGCCAGCTCAGTCTGGTCTAGGAAGAGGTCAGCACTTGTGTCCAGCTTGGAGAACATCCAGCCAATGGCATCCTTGCAGCTGGCCCCCAGGCTCTTGTCCAGCCCTGGGGAGCAGACCAGGATTCAGACTGGCTCCACCCGCCTGTCCCTCCATCCCTCTTCTTCGTTCTCAGCCCTGGCCCTCTTGGGAGAGCCAGGCAGCTTGGAATCCAACCATGAGAAGCTCAAGAATGGCCAAGGTCCTTCACCCTACTGTACCACAGCCCTGCATCTACACCACCCAAATCCTGTTCTGAAAGCCCTCAGAAAAAATAATTCCTTTTTGTGTGTGTGATACTGGGGATCAAACATGGCCCTGACCATACTAGGCAAGTGTTTTACCACTGGGCTGCACCTCCAGCCCCAGAAATAAGGAGCTCTTTACATTCTTTTGGCTGCTGATTTGCAGCCTGAGCTCTTCCAACACATGTTTTGTTTTGTTTTGTTTATTTTGTCTTTTTGTTTTGGTTTTGGTACTGGGGATTGAATCCAGGGCCTTTGCACTGAGCTACATCCTCAGCTCTTTATTGCTTGAGACAGAGTGCTGCTAAGTTGCCCAGACTCAGCTTGAGTTTGCCATCCTCCTGCCTCAGCCTCCTAGAGTGCTGGGATCACAGGTGTGCACCACCACACCCAGCTCCTCCATCCATGTTAAGAAGTATTTCCCATTCACTAGCTGTATCCTTCTTGCGCTGGTTGACACTGATCACTCCTTCTTTGGGAGCCCAGCTCTTTTGGGGATGTATCCTGCAGGGCTTAGGCCCAGGCAGGAAGGAGCAAGGGTGGACTGGCCCGTGCACACCTGTCTCCTCAGCCCCCTCCCTCCTGTACCTCCGGCCGGGCTGGCAGCACTGCTGGCTGAGCCATTCTGCTTGGAGTTCTCATGAAGGAGCTGGAACCAGTCCCGCAGCCGATCACCCAGGTCGGCCAGGTCCTGGCCCGTGCAGGTATCTGCAGTGGGCGGCACAGAGAAGGGTGCAGAGGGTGAACGGGGGGGGGGGGGGTGAAGCAGCAGCCTGGTTTCAGTTGGGGATCCTGCCCTACAGGCAGGGAGGCCCTGCAATGACGCAGGAGAAGGGAAGGCAGAAACCAAGGGCTCCCTCTCCTGGCCTCTTCCATCTTCCTCCCACCCTCACTAAGTCCCTCCCGTCACCCCAGTGTCCAGCCAGCCAGGGGAGAGAACTGAGGGCTGAGGCACAGGCTTGCTCTGTCAACCAGGGCCCCAGAACCTCACAGGTCTTTCAGGCCTTTCTTCTCCCCTCCCGCTCTGCGAACCTCTGTTACCACCCTGCAACCCAAAGGAGGTGCCGGGGCCCCATGGGGAGGCCCCCCAGCTGGCATGCTTGTTACCTGGCTTGCCATCAATGGTGGAGGTGGCAGCCTGCTCCGTGGGGCAGGGGCAGGGGCCCTGGCATCTCACCGTCAGCTGCTTGCTACTGAGGCAGGCCTGCTGCTCCAGCTTACACTGTGGAAGAAAGGTGGGCTGGGGTGGGGTGCCCCATCCCCAATCCCGATCCCCGCAACTGGGGTGCCTTGGGCCTTCCACCCTGCAGCCCCACCTTCCCTCTGCAGGAACAGCCTGGAAGGGACCTCCTCGCCCTGTGGGGACCACAGGTGCACAGAGGTGAGGTGCAGCAGGCCCAGGAAGGGGGGCCCAGGGACCAGTCCTCACTGTGAAGACTGCTATGGGCCCCACCTGACCCTGCTGCCCTCCCTGAGCCTGTTTTGGCTCCCATGGCCTGTCCTCCTCCTCACTGTCCCTCGGTCCCTCCCTCCCTGGTCTTCCCACAGTCTCCTGCAGGGCCCCTGTCCTTGGCTGTCTTGATAAGCAGCGGTCACCATCTACCCAACTCCCCCCAACACACACAAAGCGCGCTGTGCCTGCTGCAGCCTGCGCCCTGCTCTAAGCATCTTTCCCTGTCTTGTTTGTTTCTCCTTCTGGAGAGGGCTCCTGGGAAGCGGGTCATTGCCTCAGCATTGTAGCGTTGTACGCCTGATCACACTCATTCCCAGCCACTCCACGCAGGAGGATATTGTCTCTTGTGCTCAGTAGAGAACATCAAGGCACGGGAGGCCCAGTGACATGCCGGAGCGTGGCAAGGGGACAGAAGCCAGACCTGTGCCTCCCTACAGAACAAGGTGACATTGAACCACAGCTTCCTGCCCACAGGCTGCTTTGTCCACTGGTATGGGATACGAGCTCTCTCCTTCCTCCTCCCTGTCAGCTCTGGCTCCTTCACGGCCCTCTGGCTTCCTAAGTGCTGCCTCTGCCCAGGCCTCTTGTTCATTCTTTCTCTTCCCTCTCTTCCCTTGGGTGACCTCATCCCCTTGGCAACTCCATCTTGTCACCTTGTCACCACAGCTGCTCATTTACTTGTCTGTCTGACTGTCTATTTATTTTGTGGTACTGAGGATTGAGCCCAGGGCCTTCACACTGAGCTATATCCCCAGCCCTCCCCACCTTTAGAGACAGGGGATTGCTAAATTACTCAGATTGGGCTCAAACTTGCCATCCTCCTGCCTCAGCCTCTCAGAGGGCAGAGATTACAGGTGTGTGCCACCTGGACTGCTGACTTTTCACTCCAAAAGGGCCCCCAAGCCCTGAAACCCAACCCTAGCCAACCGTCAGTGCCTGCCAAAACCCAAGCAACCCCAATTTCTTGTCACTCATAGAAGCATTCATGATTAGCACCTACAAGTCTATGGTGCTCTGAAGTTTGTAAAATGCTTTCACAAATATCATCTCATTTAATCCTCAGAAAAATCCCAGAAGAGATCCCCCAATTCCCCCAATCTTTCCCACATCGTCTTCTCAGGGAGGATTATGTCCTCCTGCCAGGGCGCTCCTGCTACCTGGGGACACACTGGGTCCCTGGCCTCTTCACCCCAGCATCTGGTCAGCAGCACTCCTTCCTTCCAGACTTCCGAGAGCCCCTCACCTCACTTACACCCCTTGCAGTTCCCGCCCATGTGTCTCTTCTGCCCCACTTCAGCTGCCCGAGGTCAAGGCCATGGTCTCACTCTATCTCTCAGGTCACCCTGGCCAGGGCTCAGGTGTCCCTCCACGGCCTGTGGTTTGGTTGCACTGAATGCACTGATGGCCCACATCAGTCCTGGGAACCCCTGGGGATGCCCCAGCTGAGCTGTCCCCTCTGCTCCCTGTCGCCCCAGGTACACCTCCCCCACCCCACCTGGGGCCGCTCCTCACCACTGAGCTGTATGTGTGGCCGTCAGAGCCGCAGACCGAGGCCAGCTGGGCCATGTGGCAGGGCTTGCAGATGGAGTCTTTGTTCCCATGGAGTTTCAGGGTGGGCTGCTTGATCCTACAGGAAAAAGGGTAGGGAGACATGGAGAAGGACATAAAAATGAGAAAGGGACAGGAGAAAGCCCAAGAGACCTGTCCCAACAAGAGGCTGGCCAGCAGACTATAGCAGGTTGGCGCTCTGTACTGCTGCTCACCCACCCTGTCACCCCCCACTGGAGCCTCCTCCAGCTCACTGGAGCCTCCTCCAGCTCATAAGGATGGAACCAACTGTGCAGGGCACAGACTCCAGCCTTCCCTTTTCCAGAGTCCGGCGAGGCCTGTGGGGAGCAAAGCCAGCTCTGACTGCAAGAGGTAAAAGGAGTCTCACTTCACATGAGGGATCAGCCTAAGTCAGAGGTCACAAATCCATGGTACCATGGGCCACATCTGACCTGCAGACTGATTTTGTCTGAGTACCAACAATGGTTAGTATTGTTTTGTAATCGGAGTTATTTGCCAACATTTGGATAATGGGAGAGTTCACCAAAAACACCTGGATTCTCGGGCTTTCTTAGAAAAATGGAGGATGTGGGGATCCAGTCCTGAATTGTCACAAAGAAAAGCAGCTAAACCCTTTCCAGAAGGCCTGGCTTACCAGAGTGGCCTGTCACCAAGCTTTCTTCATGCCCAGCCCCATGGGCATCTAAGAATGTAAGTCTTGACTGGATTCAGGAAAGAGGGGAGGGAAATGAGAGCTGTTCCTTGGGTCTTGGAGCCAGGCAGGGTCTTGTCCTTGGGCTGGAACTAAGGCCTCCACAAATGCCCCTCACCCCTTCCTCCTCTGTAAGCCTCAGAAGCTACAACCTTAACTATCAAATCATCTGGTCTAATAACCTATTTGTCTTAAGACACAGATACCCAGGCTGATAGAAGAGGTACGACTTTCCCTGGTGTTAGGGAACAGTTTTCTGAGGAGCGGCTTCCTCCTTGCTCTCTGTTATGATTTAGGTATCAAATGCCCCTCAAAAGTCTCATGAATGTGAAGGTGACTGGATCATGGGGGCACTGTACTCAACAGTGGATTCATCCATTGATGAGTTCATAGCTGAATGCAGTGCTAGGAGATGGGGACTGGTTGGAGGAGGTCACTGGGGCATGACCTGGAAGGGTGTATTCTTATCTTTGGCTCCTTCCTTTGCTCTCTGTTCCCTGACCATAGTGTGATGAGCAGCTTTCCTCTGCCATGTTGTTTCTGCCTTGGAGCCAGCCAGCCAGCGATGGACTGAACCCACTGAAACTGTAAGCCAAAATAAACCTCTAAGTTTCAGGTGTCAAATACTTTGTCTCAGAGATGGAAAAGCTGACTAATGTACTCTCTCTTGAAGACTCGCTTTATGGAAAGCCAGCTGCCATATTGTCCATATTGAGGACAGGCAAATATCCCTATAGAGAGGTTCAGGTGATTAGGAGCTGAGGTCTCCAACTAACAGCCATGAGAGAGACTTGGAAGTGACTCCCCCAGCCCCAGGCAAGCCTGAGATATGCAGACCATCCTGCACCATGACTCGAACCTCACCACAGACCTCAAGCCAGAACCACCCAATTCCTAGCTTTCTGGTGGAAGATGACACACAATGGTTATGTTAAACCACTAAATTTTGTGACCTGGTTGGCAGCAATAAGCTGTAATGCAGGGGACAGGTCAGCAGAATATGGCCCTGGAGCTGACCCCTGCAGGTCCCCCTGGGGCCTCACCTGTGCTCCAGCTTCTTGCGGCTGATGCACATGGCCCGCTGGTAGCCCTGGGCGATGCACACCTTGTGGCGGCTGCATTTCACCTTCTGGCAGGGGTCCTTTGTGGTGTCCAGGGCTACAGGGACACAGTAAGGACATAGGTCACCTGGGAGCTTCTGAATTGGGAGGCCCCCCCCTCCAGCAGCCCTTGGTAGCCCCATCAGGATCTGGCTGCTCGAGGAGCCCCCAGGCCAAAGTCAGCCCACATCCACTGGTCTCACTCTTCCCAGGGGTCTGTCTCCTCCCCTGGCTGGGAAGGACATGTTACCTTCATCTCCTTGCTGATTGTCCTCCCAGCTCTTGATGTAATCATCCTAGAGAAGGACAGAGAGGGTGGGGGCAGGGAGGGTAACATCTGCATCCCAGAGCCAGCTCCACTGCCACCACGCTGGAGAGGACAGGCCTAGGCCACTGTGTCCACATGCAAATTATTACCATCCTGGTGGCTGCCTAGATGACCTCTGTCTACCCCACACCTCTGTCCCCCAAACAACTCCCGTACAGGATGCCAGCCTCTCCTGAAGGGCCTTATTCTCCTCACCCCATGCCGGATGCTGGCAGGGAAGAAGCTGGGGTGCAGGTGCTGATGGATGGGACAGGGTGGGGGACGTGCGGCTCCAGAGAGGCCCCAGGCCCTGGGAACCAGTGGTACTCACCTCGACCTCCTGGAGATGGGACGTGGCAGCAGGCACAGCACAATTAGCAGAGAGGACAGAGAGAGAGACAGGGATGTCAGTGGGGGTCCCCTCAGACCATGAGGTCCCAGGGCACCACTGGCCTCTTGTGGCCATGGGTGTGACTGACGGTCTTTGACTGCTGTGGAGGCCAATATTCCTGCATCTTCACCACAGAGAGCTTTAGGCTGGCCCTGGGGGCAGTGGGGTGACACATGCCAGCCAGTTCTGGCCCCACCACCAGGACACACATCTGAGGAGCTCAAAGGGCCATAGGGCCTAGCAGTGTCCCAGAATTGCCACACCCTGTCTTTTACCAGGGTCCCTGCCTTGGCAGCGCCCTCCTCCTGACACCTGCCCACCCTGGGGGTGAGGCGGGACAGGGCTCTCTCTTCCAAGCTGCAGGGGGACTGCTTCTCACTCAAGGTCCCTTCCTTCCTGCCAAGTTCAGACTGAGTGAAGGTACATCCATGTCAGTGACAATGGCTTCCCCAGGGACCACAGTCCAGCTTCGAGTCCTCAATCAAAGGAACCCAAAGAAGCCTTGGAAAGTGACCTGGGCCAGCCCCCTCCCTGTGCGGGAGAGGCCAGATGGGAACAACCTGACCCAGGTCCTGCCTCACAGAAGCCAGGTCTCCAGCACCCCACACAGTCCTCTCCTCCTGCTATGTCACAAGGTCTCTGAGACCTAAGGCACTGGGAGACCTGCCCTGCTCCATCTGTCTTGTGGCCCAGGGACCCCAGCCTGGCCAGAGGCAGAAAACCTCCCCTTGGCCTAGATTCCAGCCACAAAACTCCAGCGCTTCTAGATTCTTCCCTTTCCCCGCGGTATAGAGACAGTTGCTGAAAACCAGCACACAGTTCCCAGGCCATCTTGGTGGAAGCTGGGCCAGGTGGGCAAGGGAGGGTTCCTGTGGCCCAGGGGTTGCAGTGACAAGGACCCAGCTGCCAACCTCCTCCACATGGGGTCTGGGGAAAGGGGCACGGCTGCCCCTCGTCCTGAGTCCTGCCTCGCGTCATTGGAGACTTGCAGCAGTGTGGGGCAGAGGCCACACTGCAGGGTGAGTGAGGGTGGGCAGGCCCGGGTGCTTGGCTGTCAGGCCTGGGGAAGAAGGCACCGGAGGTCTCTTCTAGGCAGTGGAGGGGACAATGCGAGGCTCCAAAGGGCTCTGGAAACCCAAGGCCTCTGGGCCTCTGCAGCTTCCCCTGGTAGTGGGCAAATCTCAGGACAGGTAGGGCCGAGGCCTCCCTCTGGGACACAGGCCAGAAAGGGCCAGAGCTAGGCAGGCAAATGTGTCATGGACACATGGCACTGTGTTAGGTGTGTGCCTGACACGTATCACGTGACACGTGTGTGACCGCAGATGTGCAAGTCCTTATCCGTGCGAATGTGTACTCACGCACACATGGGCACAGCGTGTGAAAACTAGGGCACCCGCGTGAGGCAGCCCACCAGCACCAGATGGTTTTTATCAGAAATGAAGCAAAAAAACCCAGTCTGTGAGCAGCCCCCAGTTTTCACAGTGGATGCCGAGGCCTACCCTCGGATGCAGCCTTCCTGCCTCTTCCTCAGTGTGGGGTGGCAGCAAGAGATGGTTGGAGGGGCAGAGAACAGCAGGCTTCTCCCCAAGGGGGCCGGGCCTGTACTGGCTCTGGCCTCCCTTGTGCCCTCTGCCTTCTCCCTAGGTCACCCCCTCTCCCTCATATTCGGCCTCTTCCTGCCCCCTCACACTGGCCACTGCTGGCCCCCACGACACATCTAAGCAGCCAACATACTGCAGCCTTGGGCCGGGGAGCAGGAAGAAGAGGCTAAAGAGGGGCTTCCTGGAGCCCCTATGTGCCCAATTTTACCACAGGGCTTGAGATGAGTCCTCTGGGACCCCAGGCAAGATTTGGAGGTGGCAGGCTCTATGGTCCTGTTGCTCAGGACCAGAAGAAGCCAGCTCAGCCCCAGCTCTTCTCCTCCAGGAGGGGTCTAGGGTGGGGGTGGGAAACAGGCCAGGGTTACAAGGAGGGACTGGTCTTCACACCCTGGGGTCTCTCCATCTGTTCCCACAAGTGCCCATGATGGGGAGGGTGGAGGGTGTGAAGAGGGAGACCTGGGGGCGGGAAGGGCCTCAAGGTTGCTCCACGTCCTTCCCCTCAGCCAGGGCGCTAGGAGTCTTTGGGACTCAGGACAAAGCGGTTCTCCAATTAGAAATTCAGGGGGCAGTAAGGGTGCGGTGGGACTTCTAAGAGACCAGCAGCTCCCCGGAGGCCCAGCTCTTCTCCCTGATGCAGACGGCGGGAGCAAGCATGTCCCCGGGTCTGGCTAAGCTCTGTGTCCCTGCTGTGCCACACAGTTGTGGGTTGGGCTCTGGATCCCAGGACCCTCACTCCCAGGAGAGTGGAAGCAGCCAGTCTGGGGAAGGAGGCCCTAGGGTGGCACCTGATGCCAGCTTCCGCTGGCTGGAGGAGCTCAGCACCTCCTTCCTGGCACTGCCCAGAGCTCCAGGGAGACACAGGAAGCAGCACACCACAAACCAGAGCCTTCAGGGCAGCAAAAGAGACTACAGGTTCAGGTGGAGGAAATGGGGAGATGAAAGATGAGGGGCGAGAGAGGCCACCCCGGGGACAGCAGGGAGCAGTGGGGGTGGGCAGCATGGGAATGGCCATGCGGGGACATGGCCTGGGGCACACTTATGCGGCCCTGGAGGTCAGGTGGGGGCCAGTACCAGGTCCAGAGTGAAAAAGAGGTGCTTGTTGGCAAGTGTGAAGGGGGCAGCCAGGTTTATTTAGGGTGCTGCCGTGGGCCCCATTAGCCACTGTGAGAAATGGCAGCAACGGCACCAGAGTTCTCAGGAAACAAGAGGCTGCTTCAAGGCTGGCTCTGCTGCTGCCAGTCCTCACCCCTCACCCAACAGAAGGGGTTCTCAGGAGCCCTGTGCCAGTGCCCTGGGGAGATGAGTCAGGACCCAGAGTTCTGGGCTGCCAGAGGAGCATGTATGTCCCACTGGTTTAATATAATCAACGGGGGCCACAGAGTGGACAGGTAAGAGAAACTTCCAGAAGGTATGAACAACCATGGCTTGTAACGAATGGGGTTATAAAATCAGTCTGAGAGCCAGACGTGGTGGCACATGCCTGTAATCCCAGCGCTGGAAGGCTGAGGCAGAAGGATCACTGTGAGTTCAAGGCCAGCCTGAACTATATAGCAAAACCCTGTCTCAAAAAACCAAAAAAATAAAATAAATAAAGTCAGTCCTCTCCAAGCAGTTTGAATTAACAGCATAAAAAGTGAGAAAACGGAGGCACAGAGAGGCAGAGTGAGCAGCCACGGGTTACAGACAGATGAAGAGCCGGGCCAGGCCTCCGGATCCCCCATCCCAGGCTGCACTTATTAGTCTCTGCTGACGCCCAGGAGCGGAGCCTTCCCGAGGTCCCAAGGCTCCGCTGGTCCGCGCTCCCCTCTGCACGCACCCTACCAGCACTTGATCACTGCAGCGACCCCTGCTGGCCGCTCGCCCCCCACCCATCTCCCACACCGCTGAAGCTTAATCTGATTTGGGACCCCTCACTAAACAGTTTGCTCTCATTTGGGGGTGGAAGGGTTACAAAGGGAGTCAGGTGATGGCACACGCCTGTAATCTCAGCACTAGGGAGGCTGAGGCAGGAGAGTCGCCCCGAGTTCGAGGCCAGCCTGGGCTACCTAGAGAGATCCTGTCACCAAAAAAAAAAAAAAAAAAAAAAAAAACGGGGGTGGATGAAAGAAATTCCTATCAAATTGTGTAACTCTGGCTTCCCCTGCAGGACAGGGATACAGAGCATTTTGGCATCTTTCTGCTTTTTCCCAAGTTTCCAAAATTTCTACAGTGAACATGTATTACTTTTATGGTACAGGGAAAAGAATAGCAAATGTTAGATTTTACAACCCCTTCCCTGGTTCCATTACCTACAGAAGGTGAGATTTTCGCTGGCTCCCAGATGCCCCACATCCGCCCAGTGGATGTGTCAGCACCTGGTACCTCTGCATAGCCACTTTCTCCATCTGGAATGTGTGTTATATCCAACCCCAGAACTCCTAGTCGTTCTTCAAAACCCAGCTCAGGCATCATCTTCCCAAGCCTGTCCCATGCCTGGGTACCCTCCAGGCTGCCTGTACCTTGTGGAAGTCTATTACTGCTCTGGTGACACCCTACTTATGCTTCATTTTGCCTTACTTAGATGGCCAATTCTGGAGCCAGGGCTATTTAGGTGCATGCTTGCAATCCCAGGGGAAGCTGAGGTGGGAGAATCACTGCAAGTTCAAGACCAGCCTGGGCTACACAGTGAGTTCAAGGACCACGTGGGAGAAATTGTGCTAATCACTTTCCATTCATTGCCTTCTTTACTCTTCACAGCAACCCCAAGGGAATAGTACTGATATTATCCCCATTTTTCAGGTGATAAAATCAAGGATCAGAGAGGTTAAGTGACTTATGAAGGATCACACAGCAATTGCCCAGCAAGAGATACTGTTACCCAGATCTGTGATTCTAGAATCCATGCCCCTAACCAGAATCCATAAACATTAGCTGATGAGGACAGTGGAAAGCCAGGGTAGAGTCAGGAGACCCAATCCCAGTGTAAGAGTAGGTTCTCCTACCATATCAGCTCTGCTCCAGCCTGAGGCAGGGAGTCCCACAGCTAGCACAGGAGGGACAAGCAGTGGAGGGGAAAGCCACCCACAGGCCTCCCTGCTCCAGGTTCTTTCCAGAATCGCTTCACCATTCCTGGTTCGGCTGGTTTGGAGCTAACCCATCTCCTGCTTTGATCTCTGCTGCTCAGCCTGGTTACCATGGAGACAAGCCCACTGCGCCAGGCTGGGGGAGAGGCAGCGAATGCGCAGGCCTGGCGGGCTTGGGGCACATGCTGGGTGTTCCCAAGGCTGTTTACTTCCTGTCACTTTAATTAGCACCCAAATCACCCGCTCACTTCCCAGCTTGAATTAACCCAGCTGCCCCAGCTGCTGGGGGCAGGGACGCAGTCGAACCAAGCAAGGGAAGAGCAGCCCCCAAGACCCTGGCTTTGGGGTGAAGCCCCGCCTGGCAGAGCTCCACCTGCTTCTGCAGCAGTGTTAGAGCCGGAGCCTGGGTTCCCACCTTACTGCCAGCAAGGGAACCGTGGATGGACTCTGTCCTCTGCTGTCCCCTGCACTGTGAGGTGCCCAGGCCAGGGACTGGGGAGTAAAGTGTGAGAGCAGGTTCTGCAAACTGCAAAAAGGCACAAACCAGGGAGGGGGCACAAGATGAATTAAGATGTGTTATGTCCATGTGCCAGCTCCTCACAGCGAATGTAATCATTATGTATGGCAATCATGTACTAACAAAAATAAAAATGACACAAACCAGAGCTAGATGTGGCAGCACACACCTGTAATCCCAGCAGTAGGGAGGCTGAGGCAGGAGGATTGCAAATTTGAGTCCAGCCTGGGCAATTTATGTTTTAGCAAGACAATGTCTCAAAAAAAATTTTTTTTTTCTTAAAAAGGTCTGGGGATGTAACTTAGGGTTCAATCCCAGTACTACCCCCCCCAAAAAAAAATAGAAAACGAAAAGCCACAAACCAGGACCACTGGCCCCAGGGTTCTCTGGTACACACGGTAATAGCAGAAGGATAGGGGCAAGAGGCCCTTTTGGGTCCCACGGTCACAAGGACCTCAGATTAGACATCAACGAGACTGAAAGAAGTTTATGAGGAGATTATTAAACCACAGTGTTTGTAACCCCATTATGGCATTGTCTTCATTTTCTTCATAGATCAAGAATGTCTGAAGACAGAAGTGGGCCAGGCCTTGCCCGCCCACAGGAGATCCTATGAGGCCAGGGAGCCTGTGACGGAGCCCAGGCTAGGGCTGGGGGACTTCGAGCTGAGCCTCCTCCTGCCCTATGGGGAAACAGCCACAGTGGCTCTGATGGACCTGGCCCAGGAGCCGTAGGGACCTGGTGCCTGTCACACCCAGGAGAGCACCGAGGAGCTGGCCACTAAATGCCTGTCCTCGCTCAGAGGGGAGGTGCAGGCAGTGAGGCCCAGACAAACTGAAGGATACTCCCGCCTCCCACCTCTTCTCCCCTCTGAGGAATTTCCTTGGAGTGCAAAAACGTGGTTATTGTTGTCAAGACCTACGTGCCAGGAGCCAGCCTGGGCTCAGGTATGCCCTAGCCAACACCCACCCGGAACCTGGGCCTGACCTGCCTTGACTCCAGTGGCATCTCAGATGCCACCCCCAACCTTGGTTTCTGCTCTCTAAAGGACAGAAAGCCGGGAGTGGCAGCACATACCTGTTATTCCAGCCCTTGGGAGGCTGAGGCAGGAGGATAGCTTCGAATTCAAGGCCAGCCTGGGCTACATAGTGAGTTCAAGGTCAGCCTGAACTGCATAAAAGGACCCTGTCTCAAAGCAACCCCCCTCCAAAAAAAAAAAAAAGAGCACAAAGGAGCAGGAGGCTCCTTATGCCTTGGGGACACAATCATTCTCTACCAAGGGACGCTGTCTCCCCACCCGAAGGTCTGATGGGTGGCTGGCCTGCCTTGTGGCAGACTAAGGATGGGGAGGATGGGGAGAACTTTCCTTTCTTTTCTCACTCACTCCTATTCTACAGATGAAAGGCTGGAAGTCAGGGGCCTGGTTCTAGTAGTGTCTGTTCCAACTTTCTAAGGAGCAGAAAAAAGAGGAGACGCCCCCCAAGAACTGCCACCACTTAGAGCAGAGCTCTAGCCCCCGCCTCACTGCCTTACCCCGGGGTGCTGACCCCTGGAGAGAAGGTCGAGCACAGGGAGCTCACTGCTCCTGCAAGGAACCATGCAGAGACACGTTACAGACTATATGTCCGTGTCTCCCAAATTCTTATGCTGAGATCCTAACCCGATGGCATGGTATGAGGTGAGGCCTTGGGGAGATGTTAAACTTGGATGTGGTCATAAGGGTGGGGACAGGACTAGTACCCTTTTTGAGACAGGGTCTTGCCATGTAGTTCAGGCTGGCCTCGAAATCACTATGTAGCCCAGGATGGCCTCAAATTTAAAGTGATCCTCCTGCCTCAGCCTCCCAAGTGCTGGGATGGCAGGTGTGTACTATCACACCTGGCTGGGATCAATACCCTTAGAAGAAGAGAAAGAGACTAGTGCTTGATCCCTCTGCCATGTGAGGACACAGACAGAAGACTGCCACCAACCAGTAGCACCGAATCTGCCAGTGCCTTGATCGTGGGCTCTGTGGTCCTGGAAGGATAAGTACATTTCTCTTGCTGAAGTCACCTCTTCCCCAGGCTCTTGTTACAGCTGCTCAAAGTGACTAAGGTGGCTGGTGCTTGTGTCCCAGCCTGAGGTTTGCCCCAGATGCCATAAGACCCCATTTCTCAGTCCTCAGGCAATACACACCCAACCCTACCTGGCCACAGGTCCTTGCAGGGGGGGCAGGTCTCAGTCGGCAGCGGTGGGTGTGGGACAGGGTGAAGCATGACTGGCAGGAGCGGCTGTTGACAGGCTCTCGGGTTATCATTCCTGAGTCGCAGAAGGCCAGGGCTTTGTGGACCATTTTGTTTACCTGCCCATTATACCAATGGGAAACTCAAAGCCCAGAGAGGTAAAGCAGCTGCCTGAAGGTCACACAGCTGGTCTGTCCTCTCACAGGGAGAGGAGCAGAGTACCCTCCTGCCCGAGCTCTCCCACACCTCAGACAGCCTCTGACCTCCTGCAGAATGGAGTGGTGCTGGCCCTTCTTCCTCCTCAGACTCCTGGAAGATGAGAGGCGCATACAGCACCTGGCAGCCTCTCTGTGCAGCGAGGCTCCCCTCTCCCTCTCTTCCCAGGCTTAGAGTCCCACGTGGCCTTCAAGAGCCCCTCCCCATGCTGACACTGCTCTGGAGATGCCAGCCAGGCAGTGGGAGAGGAGTTAGAAGCCCAGGTGGAGAAGGAGGCCGGGGAAGGATCCAAACCCAATTGTAGAATACTTTCTGACCCACTTTTGGGTTCTCACACACCCACACTTCCCCACAAACATCTGTGGCGTACATCCCCACACTTGCACTGGTTAGGTGTGTGGGGAAGGAGTGGGGGGGTCTCACTTGTTCCTGCTGCTGCTAAGAACATGAGAATCACATGGGAGGCTCAGGCAAGGATAACCTGAGCCGACCCAGGGTCACCAGAAAGTCACCAGTGCTCAGATTCGCAGTGAGTGAGTGAATCAGTGAACAGGCAGAGTAGCCCTTGGCTGGGAGACAGAGGCATGGCGTGGGCCAGCCCAGAACCAGCCTCCATCTGCCGGTTTCCGTGGCAGAGAGCGCTGCCTGCGCGAGATGCCCTCCAGCCCTGGGATGAGGTGTCCCGTGCTTGAGTCTTCGTGTCCGTCTCCCAGGAAATGGAAGCTGAGCCGGGTCAGAACCTGAACCCAGGCCTGAGCTATCCCAGCAGTTCTTCCTGTATGGGAATTGCCTTTGGGGTGTTCCTGGGCCCTGGTGGGGAGCGGGCTGGTGGTAGGAGGCGCTGCTCCTGCCCCAGGAACCTAGGGGCTGGCAGGATGCAGGCGGGGGTAGCCGGTTCTCCAGGGCAGACCCTCCCTTCTACATCATGTAAGGGCCCTGAAAACCAAAGCCCAATCCGGTGACCTGGATGCAAATCCCGCTCTGCCAACTCCTAGTTTTTGACCCTGGGTAAGGTACTTCTTTCCTCTGTGCCTCCTTTTCTTTGACCTTAAAATGGGTGAACTATGGAGGAACAATCACACAAGTTGTTGAGTACAAAGCACCCACTGCAGAGACTGGGAGATAGGCACGCCCACTGCCATTAACCATGTGGCTCTGGGTGCCAAGAGCAGTGCTAGACACCCACGAATGTAATAAAGTGTAATGGAGGAAGAGTACAAAGTAGAGAAGAGCCAAGAAGAATGAGAACAGTCAGTTCCTTGTAGCCATGTTCTGGGGAGCTGCCTGCCCTGAGAGTGCTGTGTAGGGGCCACCTCTGCTCCAGTGTGCCCTCCACGAGGCCCTGCGTGCTCTGTTCTGAGGTCCTGGGTCCCACCTTGTGCTGTAGAGAGTGAATTAGGAGGTAGAGCATTAGGGAACAGGAGTTGGGTATGTGGTGCACGCCTTAATCCCAGCACTCTGGGAGGCTGGGGCAGGAAGACTGTGAGTTCAAGCCCAGCCTGGGCAATTTAGTGACTTAGCAAGACCTTGTCTCAAAATAAAAAAAAAATTTTAAATGGGCTATGGCTGTAGCTCAGTGTGAAGGGCATCCCTAGGTCCAATCCCTAGTAGTTCTTAGAAATTAAAAAAAAGAAAGGAGGGAGGGAAGGAAGGAAGGAAGGAAGGAAGGAAGGAAGGAAGGAAGGAAGGAAGGAAAGAAGGAAAATAGGAAGGAAGAGAAAGCAAAGCCCAAGGTTGCGCAGGGCAGGGCATGGCTAGATTCCCGGGTCAAGGAGCCGGGCACAGCAACATGGCCCCATCTCCTAGCCATGGCTGCTCTCCTTCCTGGCAGCAGAGTGCGGACTTTGCAGGGACCCGCTGGGCCCAGGATGTGCGGCCCACACCCGCTGCAGGGAGGATTACTCTGCTGGTAAATCCTGCCTCCCCGATAATCCCCGAGTTTGGAGAAAGAACGCTAAGCCGCCCGTGCTCCTCACCAGCCCCGACTGATCGCAGAGGGGAGGGCTCCCTGCACTTCGGTCCTCTTCTCTGCCCTCCTGAGCCCCTGGACACGAGTTACGCTGTCTCCACCCCACTCTATTCCACCACCACCATTTAAGAAAACACTTCAGAGGCCTTCAAAATTATTCCCCAAGAATGTCCCACTCCTCTTACTCCTGCCTGGGCAAACTAGGGGCCCTGTGTCATCTTGTGACTGCGCCATGAAGAAGGCTCCAGCTCAACCCTGCAGCCCCTGAGGGGTTCAAAAGAAATTCCTCTCTCTCCAGTGAGGAGCCAAGCCTCTGTGTTCTCAAAAGAGCTGGCCCGATGGAAATGTGTACAAAGGTGGATGCTACCATGCCCAGGTGGAAGGCCTGCCGCACTAAGGTGGGAAGTACAGCCTCTGCTGGAAGAGGAGGGATGGGACTAGTGTTGGCAGAGTCCCTGTGTACAGTCTGTGCACTGTACAACTCCAGGGGGCACCACTCATATGGCGGCTCCGCTAGAGTAATGCAATGCTGTGGCTCTGAGCTTGCAGCCTCCTTCTTGCTTTTCTGCAAAAGCTGCCAACAGATTCCCATGGCCAGGCCCTCCTGCCCAGCCTTCTTTGTCCTACTTCTCTCCCTGACCCTGTCTTCCAGCAGCCAGGGCTACCTTAAAGGGGTTTTAGTAGGAATCTGCTCGAGCCCCCCCCCCATCAATATATACCCTAAATCTCTGTATGGCGCCCAGGGGGGCAGGTCCTGCAGAATTTCAAGTCTGGGGCCTCCCTTCTGATGAGCATTCAGGAAGGGGGAAGCAACTGGCACCAGTCCAGGGAGACAGGTGGGCAGCCCTGTGCTGGGGGTCAAGCAGTCAGTCAGTGATTATTCTCACCCACTGGGCTGGCTATTGGAAGCAGGTGGAGGAAGGGAGGTGGAAGGGATCTTATTTTTAAACCTCCACTGTTCTGATTAAGCATCTCTTTTCCTTCTGACCTTCACCAGTCCCATTTCCGCGGATCAAACAGCCAGCCAGTCCGAGGGAGGCCTGGACGGGTGACACATGGGCTCTGGACTGGCAGCCGACTCCACCCCCTCACTGCTGGGCCCCAGGGCCTCTGCTCAGGCAGCCCAGGAGACTGCGGTGGATGGGGCTGGGCCTGCAGATGCCAAGGGAGGGCTCCAGTTCCCCGGGCTGGGCCAGCCTTGGGTGGAGCACAGGCCTAGACCCATGGCCCACTCCGGGGTCCAGGCCACCCAGCCTGGGGACCTGGCTGCTGTGGTTCCTCCTTCCCTGCCAGTTAGACTTGTACCTCTGCCTCTGCCCATCGTGTGGCAGGGTATCAGTGAGCACAGGTGCTTTAAAGAAATTTGTAAGGAACTTTCGCATGCACGCAACTGACAGAGAATGACAAAGGTCACGGTGTGGCCCCTGTTGCACTAGGGAGTCCCAGGAAGAGTCTGGGGACTGAGGCCCGATAACGCGGGTCCTAGATGAGGCTTTCTGGGGTCGCCCGGATGAGCTGCGTCTCTCCTGTGGTCGGACCCAGCCTCACCCGGCCCCCCAGGTTCCCGGGCCCCAGCCACGCCCTCGCGTGCTCATCCTGGCCCCATTCACCTCCCAGGCCTTCTGGGAGCCGCCTCCGATTTCCCCTCTGAGCTACAGGTGCCGGTAAACAAAGTGCTGCAGCGACGCCCGCCGCCCGCAGCCGCCTCCCCGCCCCTCACCCCGCAAAGTTCGGGCCAAGGTTAAGCCGGGGTTGAGGCGCGCGTCCGCCAGCAAACCCCCACCCCCAGCTTCTGGGTTCTCCTTCTGCTTTCCAAGCCCACCGAGCTGCAGATCGGTCCTTTCCTCCGGTTGCAAGCTCTCCTCTTGCAGTGGTTCAGCCTCCCTCCCAGGGTTGGTACCAAAACCCAACCTCACTTGGTGTGCACCCCTCTGCTTGGGGACCCCAGACCTGGCTCTGGAGGACACCGGCCCTCGGCCGCTCCCCATTACGGACACGCCTTCCATCACCTTGCCTCGGAGAGTTTACAGGGCCCCCCAACTCAAGGCCTTGGCACATTATCCCCTACCCGGGCTCCCCCTCCCCCAAAGCCACGATGGGGACCCAGGTCACCCTCGCAGACGGCGGCCCCACCCAGACCTGCGCCTTCCGCAGTGCCCCGTATGTGCCGCCTGCAGCGACACCGGTTGGGGACAGGCCCCGGGGCTGCTTGCGAGAATGAGGGTAGCCGGGCCCACGGCTTCGCACCCCGCACCCCATCTCCTCGCCGACCGAGCGCCCCCTCCCCAGTGTCCTCTCGCCTGGGACTCGCGGGGTGGGGCGGGACTGAGGGTCCCAAGGCCCTGGCCGCGAGGCACGGAAAAGGGTGCGACAGGGACTCTCGGCGTTGTTTACTCAGCCGACCAGGGTGCGGGGGTCCCCGCCCCGCCGCTTCCACCCCACACCCGCGCCGGGCGCCCCGCGCGCACTCACGTCTCGGAAGCGGTTCCAGTGCTTGATCTTGCCGCTGTACTGAGAGATGGACGACAGCCATTGCTCGTCCTCCATGAAATTGCCGGGGGTCTCGCCCTCCTTGAGCCCTTTGGCGTCGCCTTCGGCCAGGGCGGCCGCGGCCAGCAGCAGCAGCGGCAGCGCCAGGCGCCCGCAGCCCGGGGCGCTCATCGTGGTCGGGGTCGGACCTGGGGGTCTTGACTTCTGCAGGATGTAATGTCCTTCCTGCCACCCCGCTGCTGGCCCAGCGAGCGCTGCCGCGGTCCCCGCCCGGCCCTCCTCCTGCGCTCCGCTCTGGTGACTGGCGGTGGGGGGTCGCGGCTGAAATGTGACCTGGTTAGGAGATGCACTTGTCTGCAAATGCTCAGCGCCGGCCGCGGAGAGGCAGAGGAATCAGAGAGGCTGCGCCAGCAGGGGCTGTGTCCGTAGCTGTAGCATCGGCATCACGTTTGACATCATCATACCTGGTTGAAAAAAAAAAAAAAGGAGGGGGAGATTTCAAAGCGGAGCGCAGGCTGAGAGCGCGCGACGCCAGTTAGCCGCAGCGCAGCGCAGCCCGGCGCCCTGGGAGTTGCAGACCAAGGAGGCAGAATCCTGAACTGTCCCTGCCGCCTCTCTCTCCGAGGGTGGAGAGCAAGAAGACGAGGCCGGGGTGTCCCTGGGGAAGATGGGATGGGGAGAAGACGCAAAACTCTCCGGTTACAAAGCCGGCCAGCTCAGGTGTCTAAAAGGGAATGTGGCCGCAGACCGTCTTTTGCTCCCCTCGCCTCCCACCCCAGGGGCCTGCGCCACAGCCGACAGCTGGCTTCCTGCGAGTTATGGCTCTGCCATCATGGGTGGCTTCCTTAAGACAAAAGCCATGTAACAACTGGCAGCCTCAGAACTATTGCTCCCGAGCCCCAGCCGCATGCTCTCTTCTAGGCGAGTCGCGAGTCCTGTGCCCTGAAGGGCTGGTAAGACAGGGGCAGATGTCCTCCTCCCCAAGCAGCTGTTTAGGGGCTGTCACCCCTTTTGTTAGCTCTTCCTAAGGCAACCCTAAAAGGCCAGTGTCTGGGCATTTCACCGGCCTTGAGGCTGCGACTCTGGAAAAGGCACATTTGCTCACAGTCTGGACCTGACTTTGGTTTCAATAAGACGCTGGGGATAGGGTGAGGTGGGAGGGGACCGGTTTTGTTGGAGGGGTTTAGGTTTTTGTTAAATCTGTGACCCTGTTAAATCTGTGTGTGTGTGTGTGTGCGTGTGTTTGTGTGTGTCATTGCCTGTAGAGATGCTCACATCCCAGTTGGGAAGGCTGGAGGCTGGGCACAGTCCCAGGATCACAGCAGAAACAGGGTGAGGTTTACATTACAAATAAATCGAAGAGGAAACAGATAATCTGACAGGACAAAACATATTGAAACTTTTGGGACCCAAGCCCCAGACTGTGTTTTTATAAAAGACTTGGCTGCTGGCTGTAATCTTAAAAAAAAAATCAAAGGCAATAAAAAATGTGATCTTAATCAGTAGGAAAAAAAAAATAGATTACAAGGTTCCCAGTTACAGAACCGGGCCTGCTGGGAACTTTAAAGCCTTAATGGCCTGAGGTGGGGTCCCCCTGGGAAAAGAGAAAACAATAGCTCCCTTCCCCCATTTTCTTGTGGCCTTTTCAGGTGGATTTAGTGCCGGAGCCCTGGTCGCTGGTGTCCCCACCCCACAGTAACCGAGGCAGCCCTCACGGTGTAGGCTGGGGTGAGGTAGGCGAGTCCCATTTTCTGTCTATACATTAATGGTAAAACCACCTACCTCCTAAGACTGCTGGGGACTTCAGCAACATTAACACTAAGTGCCTGGGCATAATGAGCACTTTTAAAGAAATGTTCCTTCCCTCAGGTTGGAAAGAAAAGGCTATGATGTCCCATAGGTCTAGAGTTACCAAAATGTACCATCTCCTCCCACCATCTCAATCCTGGTCTTTGAGAAAAGATATCTCCAAAGCATGGAGGAGATAGAACCCAAATGCCATTGCTCCCTGGTGCTGGTGTTATCTTAGGAAGCCCCTGGTCTGCTAGAGTTCCAAAGCTGCCCAATGAAGAGTCTGGAAAAGCACTGAAGAGATGGACATCAGAGAGTGCAGCTGTGTGCAGGCCTGTGATGCTGAGAGCGTTTCCCACGCCCCAGGCGGCTCCTCCAGGACCAGCCTCCTGCAGCACCTTCGAGCTGCGTCAATATTGGCCCTGTGCAGAAAGCAAATCACCATGGCCCAAGCCTGTTAGCTAAGCCAAAGGTGAAGCTGTTCAGTCAAGAGAAACCAAATTTCCAGACGACAGGTGCAGAAAATGGCCGATAACTTCAGCCTATAAGAAGAAAGGTTTTCTTAACATTTGACTGGCAAGTCAGCCTTTGCAAACCAGTGGTCCCAAATCCAAGACGCTGTTGGATGTATTTGTTAAATGGTGCATATATTGATGCATTTTTGTTAGCATTTAATATTCAGCAGTACAAAGTAGAGAAGAGGAATTTTGCTTTTTAATAAGGAATCTAAATTTAACTACATCTAGAAAACCATTTAATCCCATGTCTAGATGGTCCCACAGGCACAAAAAGATAAATGAAGAGATAGTCCAGAATTGTTCATAATACCAACCCTAGAAACCAACTCCATGCCCATTAGTCAGGAAACAATTACACTTAAAAGTGTGTCTACAAGTCAGGTGTGGTGATGTACACCAGCTACTAGGGAGGCTGAGGCAGGAGGATCTCAAGTTTGAGGCAATTTAGCAAGACCCTGTCTTGAAATAAAAAGGGCTAAGGGTGTATCCCAGTGGTACAGCATACCTAGTATGGGTGTGTGTGTGTGCAAAGGACAACTGTGCAGGCATTTAAAAAAGAAAAATGGTATAGATCTGCATCTACTGACAATCAGTGTGATCGACTACATATTCCTGGATGAACAAACTCATTATGGAGGATCATGTATTAGAGGCTGGGGACGTAGGTTTATGGTAGAATATGCACTAGGACCTAAGTTCAGTCTCCAGCACACAGAAAATAAAAAGATCACTGTGTTAATTCATGAGCTAATCAATTTTTAAAGAGGAAGAGTTTATTTTGGCTCATGATTTCAGGGACTTCAGTCCATGACTGCGTAGGCCTGCTGCTGCTGCTTTGGGCCTGTGGGGACACCATACATGAGGACCCCACAGAACTTTTATGTGAGTTAGACATACATTCATAGTTACCATACTTACACATAAAACTAAGAGCCCGGATGATCCTCAGTGGTCTGGGGTACAGGCTTCAAAAACAAACAAAAAACTAAGAACTTAAAATTTTTTATTAATTTATTTAAAAGTAACAATATACCAATATATTAACAAAAAGCAAAATAATATATTTTGTAAGAAACAAATACATCCCACCCCAGAGCATGGGACTGTTCTGCATTTTCACAAGTCTCCTCCGTTCCTGGTTCAGCAGGAACCAGCTCTATTCTCCTACCAGATTCTGCATGACAGCAGTGTGTTTGGTTGTCAGGGCCGCCACACAAAGGATGAACAGACCACTCAGCTTCAACAACTGAAATTTACTTTCCCACAACTCTGGAGGCTGGTACACATGTAGTTCAAGACCCAAGTGTCAGGAGGTTTGGTCTCTCCTGAAGCTGCTGTCCTTGGCTTGCGGACGCCCCCACCTCCCTGTGTCCGCACACATGGTTCTGGCACACACTTGTCCTATCTCTTCCTGTGTCCACATTTCAACTTCTATAAAGGACTCCAGGTTGGTCAGGGCCCCCAGCATCCCATTTTAACTTAGTCAGAACTCTCTCCCTCCCTCCCTCCCTCTCTCTCTCTCTCTCACTCTCTCTCTCTGTCTCTGCCCATCTTCAAATAACTCACATTCTAAGGCACTGGGCAGTTAGGGTTTCAACACAGGCATTCTGGAGGATACAACTTCACCCATACAGGTATAGATGAAAACAGCCAGCAAGGGCAGAGGGGAAGGACTGAGGGCAAACTGAGTTAAATCTCTGAAAACACATACATTTGATACACCCTAAACCTACCCACTTACAAAATTCTACGGAACACAAGAAGACACAGTGGGTATTCTATTAACCATCAGAATGAGGTCACCACATTACACAACTGGGTGAACAACACTTTTTTTTTTTTTTCTTTTTTTTAGACAGGGCTTCACTATGCAGTGCAGGCTGGACTTGAACTCACAGCGATCCTCCTGCCTCAGCCTCCCAAGTGCTGGGATCACAGGTGTGCACCACCACACCCAGCCCACCTTCTTATTCTTATGAAAATAGTCTGGACCTCACAGATCCCTCCCTAAAAGGTGCTCAGGGATCCTCAGGAGTCCAAAGACCACAATTTGAGAATCACAAGTACAGCTGTATGACCCTGGGCACATTTCTTAAAGTTGTTAAGCCTCAATTTGTAAAACCAGGATAATTATACCAAGTTAAAGGGACTGTTATAAAGACTGAATTAACACACAAATATATGACAAGTGGGCACATTCCATTTATCTTTGCTGTTATTATTTGTGCAAAATCACCTCACTTTTCTTATTAGATACGTGCTTAAAGACAAATGAGAAGTTAACCTCTGGATGACAAAATTCGTTTCTTAAACAAGCATTTAAGCTGAAGTTCATCATCACACACTCACAAAAGCTATATGCTTGATGTTTTTTCACAGTGACTTATTTTATCTTTAAATATTTTTTTACAAAAAAGAAAGAAGGCTATCATGGCATTCCTCATGATAGCCCACCCTGTGTCCTCTGGTGTGTACTTTTATCTTACCTTTTCTCTTCTTTTCAGCCCAAGATCACTCAGCAGAGCCAGTTTCTCCCTCACGCTTCACTTCTACTTTTCAAATAAACTTTGTCACCACTTTTTGTTTTGTTTTGTTTGTTGCTTGTTTCATTCAATTCTTTGTTCAAGAGGAGAACAACAAGGAATCCAAATCCAGAAGGAGAAGCGAACAACCCAAAGCCCAAACTGAAAAGCATCTGATGAGAAGGCTTAGATAAGATGGAGAACATCTGGCCCTGCTGTGCAAAAGTACCCAACACCTGTGTGAGAAGAAGCCCGCTGTCTCGGGGTGACTTATATAAACCAACCTATATAAATCTATATAAGCCGACGCTAAATCAGCTTCCCAGCAAGATGGACTTTGGACCAGAGTCCTCCGTCTTGTTGACCAGCTGGCTTTTTTAATAAAGTCATTTTCCTCGCTAAAAAAAAAAAAAGAAAAGAAAGAAGGAAGCTGGGCATGTCGGTGCACGCCTATAATTCCAGGACTCAGGAGGCTGACACAGGAGAATCACCATGAATTGGAGGCCAGCTTAGGCTACATAGTGAGTAAGCCAGCCTGAACTACATAACGAGACCATCTCAAAAAAGGAAAATTCAAAGAAAAGAGAAAGGTATTAATAAGACCCAACGGCACCAATTTCCTCACCCCTGCAGCACGCGCTCCAGTAGTATCCAGGTGGAGCCGCACTGAGGTGTTCTGCTAACTCAATGCACCTCTGCGACCAGCGGGTTCCCTTTGGCTCCAGGAAAAGAGCACAGAGCATGATCACAGGGTGAGAGCTGGCATCGTTCCAACACTGGTTTCTACTCTGTGTCCAGTTTAAGAAACCCTGGGCCTCTATTAAAACATAATCATTCTGAGTAATATTTATACTGTAGCCACTGTGAGTATGGAGTTCACTTAGGGTAACTCACCGTGTGCTCTCCAAAAAAAAAAAATCTAATTTATTTTCCATCACAAAGTTCCCTGTATTAGCATCAAAGATTTTGTAAAATAATACTGATAAGAGTCCCCGGTTTTTTTGTTTGTTTGTTTGAGACAGGATCTTGCTATATAGTTCAAGGTGGCCTCGAACTCACTATGTAGCCCAGGCTGGCCTCATACCTGCAGCAATCTGCCTGCCTCAGCCTCCCGACTGCTGGGATTACAGATGTAAGCCACCATGTCAGGCTTCCTGCTCTCTTCTCAAAGGAACTGAGGGTGAAGTCAGTGCCTCACAGGCTGGCTGGAGCAACCTGAAGGTACAATGAAGTATTTCAGGTCAGAACGAACTGCTAAGTGGTAACATTAAGCGAGAAATGGTTAGAAATACAGTAGCAAATATTTACCCCATTACCATTTGGTAACAGGAGACCTTGAATCTTTTTTTTCTTCTTCCTTTTTTGGTGAAGGGATGAAACCCTGGGCTCTGTACACTCAGCAGCCGGACCCTGAATCTGCAAAAATTATTTTAGGTCCATCAAAAGTTACCTGCTTTCTACCACTGTTGGTTTTTCATAAAAGTTCTACATCAAAAGAACCTACTGTTTCCTGTATTTTCTTTAGTGCTACACTGTTCTGAAGACTTGTCTACACACCTTCAGTAGGAAAATTCAAAAGATGAATTAAATTTTTTTTTCTAATTCTACCAATATCTACCAACATACAGCATTCTAGAAAACACAAGTATATACAAGCATATATATCATTAACCATAGCCTCTGGGAATGACAGTTTGCTTGTGAGAGAATGAGTGAAAAAGGCAGTAACTTGGGGAAAATTACTATGCAACACATGCTTCCGTGCACAGGGAATAGTAACCTCTGGATTCTAAATAACTGAACTTCTAGTTCTATTAAGAATTTAGTATTTGATATATAATATTACATTTTCCAAAAACTAAACCCAAAAAGAAAATGTCCTGCAAACCTAAGTCATAAATCTCTGACACCCCAAAGAAGACATCTTTACCTCTGGCCCTGGGCTGCCCCCTGGCCTGTGAGAGGACACAGGGGACAGGCAGCGCCACGTGACATGGGGCGCCGGATGCCAGGTTGGGTCATGACTCAGGGCCACCCTGGGACACACTCAGTCCCAGGTGCTGAGGTGAGATGACGTCACAAATTAATAACATGGTACTGTGAAGCCTCAAATTAATAACACAATTCCACCAGGAGAAAGGAGAGGTCTCTGGGAGAAAGTGACCCTGCAGGCACCAACACGTAAGTCTTGCAAAGTCTCACATGAGCGGGGCAGCGACGGTGGTGACACCATGTCACACACAGATTCGCAGAAAGCATGGCTACTGTGGAAATGCATTTATTCCCAAGTGATCTGTGTGTTCTCACTGGATGCCAGACACTGTCCTCGCCACTCAGCAAACTTAACACAGATTCAGGGAAGAAGTCAAGAACAGAAAGGCAGAAGCAAGGTGAGAATGAGGCAGGAGGAACAGATGGGGAGGATGTGGAGGAGGAGGAGTGAGAGCTGGGCTGAGGGCTGCGGGGCTCATGTTCTTCTAGAACTTTCTGCGCAGTCCTGTGGAAGTCATCGTTTCTTTGCAGCCACACTGAGAAAGAAACAGAAAAGAGCTATAATACTGCAACTCCAGCAGGGGCACGAGAAAGGAGGAGTGGAGATGGGCTGGGGAACCAGGGCCCAACAAATATTTTAAGGACCATCTTTAGAAGAAAATGATCACACAGACTAAAGTTTGTTACAGTTTTATTGAAGTTCTTTAATTTTTTTTTTTTTTCAGTATTGGGGATTGAACCCAAGGCCTTCTCACTGAGCCACATCCCCCCTTTAAAGAAATTTTTGGAGAGAGAGTCTCCCTAAGTCACTAAGTTGCCCGAGACGGGGTTATACTTGTGATCCTCCTGCCTCAGCCTCCCAGGATATTAGGATTACAGGCACCACCACACATGGTAAATGTGGTAACTTTAGCAGTTACTTTGGTAAAGATAAAACTCTGGGTAGTAAAGGAATTGAAACAGGATCTTGAAGAGGTATTTGCACATCAGTGTTCATACCCCACTATTCACAATGACCAAGAGGCAGAGGCAACCCAAGCATTCATGATGGATGAATGGATAAACAAAATGAAGGCTATTCATACAATGGAATATTATTCATCGCTAAAAAGGAAGGAAATCCTGTCACATGACATGACATGGGTGAACTTTGGGGACATTAAACTAGCAGTGAAATAAGCTGGCCACACAAAGACAAACTAAGTGATTCTACTTATAGGATACATTAAGAGTGGTCAAGATCTCAGACAAAGAATAATGGTGGTTGTCAGAGCTGAGGGGAAGGAGAAGAGGGAGCTACTGCTTAATGGGTACAGAGTTTCAAGTCTTACAAGAGGAAAAAGTTATAGAGATGGATGGTGATGGTTGAACACTATGCATGCATTTAATAACACTGAACTGTGCACTGACAAATAGTTAAGCGAGCTGTGGTGACTCAGGCCTAAAATTCCAGCTACCTGGGACGCTGAGGCAAGAGGATTGAAAGTTCAAAGCCAGCCTGGGCAACTTGGGGAGACCCTGAGGGTGTAGTTCGGTGGAAGAGCACTTGCCTAGTGCATGCAAGGTGCAGTGTTTCATCCCAAGCACCACATGCACACAAAAGCTTAAGACAACAAATTTTATGTTGTGTATTTTACCATGCAAAAAAAATTGTAGGAAAAACCCAGAACAAGCCCAGGGTAAAAGGCACAGGCTCTCCTAGTGCCCACACCCTCTTGGCTGGCAGTCTGGTGACTGTGGACGATCATCAGAAGTGACAGAGAGTTCAGGGGGAACCACCCAGGAAAATCACCCCCCCAATTTCCACATTACCCCCATCCAGGGAATGAAAACCAGGACCCTTCCCTTCAGCACCTCCTGAGGGTGTGCAGCCTCCAGTGCCCCCGAGGTCCACCTCAGAAGTCAATCTGCCCGCAGGAGGCGTAGTTCCCAAAGCTGTCCACGGTGAACCTCTGAGAGATGTGAATGGAACTGACCTTCAGAGAGCCAAAGTGGAAGTTCTCAAACAACTGGAAAGGAAGAATGGGAGGCCTGGAGTGAATGACCCAGAGCATTAGAGGTGAAAGTATTACCAAACCCCAAACCACAACAACCCCACCAAGCCTCTCCTGTTCTTCTTTTTGGTATTCATTGTGAATAAGGGTCCTGCAACGGGGGTGGGGTGAGAAAAGAACAGCCAGTTGCTCGCTCTGATTAGTTCTAGACTCCCCTGACAAAATGCACTAGAGAAAGAGGGCTGGAAAGTCACATCCAAAACCTATCTGTTGAGCAGCTATGGCCGAGGATGTGTACCAAGCAGCCAGGGACACATGTATCCCCCTTCCTGCCCTGTTGGCCATCCATGTCCTACTTTGTTACAACTGGATGGAGCACAGGCCTCTGCCTCATCAGCAGCACTTGTTAGGAGTGCTGACCAACACAGAGGGGAGCCGGGTAAGGGGCGGTGCCAGCCCTCCAATGAGGGACACTTTCACTGAATGACCAAACAAGTCTGAGTGACCTTCCATCCTAGTGGATTCAAACACTCTTTATGACAATCTTCCACTTTATAAGAGCTTTCCAGTGTGTCAGGGGGACTGAGAAGCCACGCTCCAGGATGGACTTCACCTTGTGATCAGCACTTTTATACGGCAGAATCCAAGATGACATCAAAATTCATCCCAGGAAAATGAAGGCACACTGCTTGGCTAAGAGGAAAGGGCTTACCTTCTTCTGTCAGGATTCAAGAAATGGTTTCTTAAAATGTCAGCAGGTCTCCCGAACAGCCCCCCGCGCCCTGTACTGCGGGTGACCCAGGCCTCGAGAGTGCTCAGGACAAGCTCTTCCACTCAGAGCTGCGCTCATCCCCAAGAAACCCTCTCAACATGGGCACCCAAGACTGCCTGAGTGGAACTTAAGGGCGGGACCTTTGCACACTAGCTGTGACTGCCTCACTTTTTTTTTTTTTTTTTGGTACCAGGAATTGAACTCAGGACCTTGCACTTGCCAGACAGGCGCTTGTGCCACTGAGCTATATCCCCAGCCCCATTTATTTTTATACTCGTAAACTTCAGCCACTGTCGCCTTTCCTCTTCCTGCAATTAATGGCCTAGAAAAATGCCTGAGGTTCATTAAAGGCTAACTCTACAAAGCCCAGTAAATATTGATTCTTCGACATGACATCAGCCTGACCCCAAAGATCTATTTGGAGCTTGTATGCTGCACTGTCTTGTCTTTCAGAAAGGTGACCAGCTCTTGCCTGCATCAATTTACACAATTAACTTCTCTTTCTGGCTTTGGCGGCCTGCTCAAACCATATCCCTTGTTCTATAGAGAAATCCAGCCCGAAATGGTTATATCCTCTCCCTTTGCTGAACATTAATTTGAAATGAAAGCCATGTCAATAAGACTGACAGATTTATAGTTTTGCAAACTGATGTCTTCTGGTATAGAAAAGACATAACCAGGGCCGGTGAGATGGCTCAGCGGCTTAAGCGCCTGCCTGGCAAGCGCGAGGGCCCGAGTTCGACTCCCGGAACCCACATACGAAAAAGGGGCCAGTGATATCGCTCAGTGGCACGGGCGCCTGCTGGCGCGCGAGGTCCTGAGGTCGACCCCCCGGTACCCACAAAAAAAAAAAAAAAAGACATAACCAAAGAGGCAGTAACAGACAAGAGAAAACAAAACTAAAAGGAAACTCACAATACTCTCAACGAGTAATTTTTTTTAAGTTTTAAAATATTTACTAGAGTAAGATACACGGCTATTAATCTCCTCAACCTCTCCCTCTCACATCTTAGAACATACTTTTCTCATCATTCTTGCCACTTTCTGAGGCAGTTCTTTATTTATTTATTTATTTATTTTTGGTACCAGGAATCTCAGGACCTCACACTTGCCATGTAAGCGCTGTGCTGCTGAGCTATACCCCTGGCCCCATCTGAGGCAGTTCTAGAAGTCTTCTCTCACTATTGTCTTTAGTTGAACATGGCTGCCTCCACATCCTGAATCAATTCACGTAATGAATGTAATTTTCATTACAGCATGTACCGCCATCTGCATTCTTTTTTCTTTCTTTTTCTTTTTGAGACAGGGTCTTATTATGTAGTTCCAGCTGGCCTTGAACTTACTACGTAGCCCAGGCTGGCCTCGAACTCATTGCAATCCTCCTGCCTCAGCCTCCTGAGTGCTGTGATTGTAAGTGTGAGCCACTGCGCCCGGCTCACCGTGTCAATTTAAATTTAAAATTTTAGTTTATTTTTATTTATTTTTTGTGTGTGTGTGGGTACCGGGGGTCAAACTCAGGACCTCGCATGCCAGCAGGTGCCCATACCACTGAGCGATATCACCAGCCCTTTTTTCATATGTGGGGTCTCACCGCCCCAAATTTAAAATTTTAGGAACTCACATTTACTTAAAAGATATTGGGCCGGTGAGATAGCTCAGCGGCAAAAGCGCCTGCCCGGCAAACGCAAGGTCCTGAGTTTGACTCCCGGAACCCACACAAAGGAAAAAAAGGCCGTTGATAACGCTCAGCGGCACAAGCGCTTGCTGGCAAGCGCGAGGTCCTGAGGTCAACTCCCAGTACCCACATTAAAAAAAAAAAAAAAAAAAAAAGATATTTTTGGGCCGGTGAGATAGCTCTGCAGCATAAGTGCCTGCCTGGCAAGCGCAAGGTCCTGAGTTTGACTCCCAGAACCCACATAAAGGAAAAAAATGGCCGGTGATATTGCTCAGTGGTACAAAGCACCTGCTGGCAAGCGCAAGGTCCTGAGTTCCACTCCCAGTGCCCACATAAAAATAAATAAATAAATAAATAAATAAATAAAAGATATTTTTAAAAACAGGGGCCAGTGAGATAGTTCAGCGGCATAAGCGCCTGCCTGGCAAGCATGAGGTCCTGACTTCAACTCCCAGAACCCACATAAACGAAAAAAAGGTCCAGTGATATCGCTCAGTGGCACAAGTGCTTGCTGGCAAGCACGAGGTCCTGAGGTCGACTCCCGGTATCCACATAAAAAATAAAATAAAAATAAATAAGTAAATAAAAAGTGACCTAATGGCGATATGGTTGTCTATTAAAGATCAAGGCAAACCATGAACATGTGTCAGTACTGACAACAGCACTAAGAAAATTAAGACTGCAGGGGCCGACATCACTGTCTGAACACAGCCTCAGGAGCCCAGTGAGCCCATGGCCTGGGAGACAGAAGTGATGTGTCTGAGGCACACAGAAAGCAGAGACGGATGGGGTTCAGGACAGGCCACCCCACAACATAGGACAGTGGCACTAGACAGCGGCACTAGCTTCCCACTGCCCTTCTCCCCTGGAGCCTGTGCTGAGACCCTTGTTGGAGAGGTGGCTTCCACCTCCTCCCAGAGGAAAAGAACATACTGATCCAGGAAGGCAAGGGTGCAGAGAGAGTCTGAACCAGCAGGCCTTGAGGATACTGGAGCTCCAAAACCCATACCCCAAAGGACAGTGCTTGGGAGCACTGACCACTGTGGCTGAAGGACAGCAGGAGCCTTAGGAGCTGAGAACCAAGGCCTCTCCATACAGGGAGCGGTGTGCTGACATCCCCCCTTTTGCAAAAGAAACTGTCCTCACCTCCTCGCTAGGAACATCATCGCACCCCCAGAGAGAAGGGGCTGAGTCCTCACCATGCCCGGACAGACTTTTCACCTATCTAAATGCAGGGCTGGCACTTTAGGGCGCCTGTTTGTGGTGCAGGTCACCTGCATGGTCCCGAGTCCAGAGTGGCTCTGCCAGGCCACTGTCCTCCTCAGGCTCTTCACTTTCCTTCACTTACAATCCATTGCCCATTGCTACAGGGCTGCCCCCTCTCCCATGAGGAGGGTATTTAAGCTTCAAGCACAGGGCCCTCAAGTTTCTCATATTGTACGTCTCCTGTACGTGCAAGCATGTCAGGAGTTTGTCGGCTTTTTCTCCTGCTCACCTGTCCATTGCCAGTTCATCTCAGCAGACAATGACTCAAACCTTCATAGAGGGAGAGAGAGAAACTCTTCAGCTCGTCCACCCACTTCCCCCTTTCTTACTCTTTTGCACTCCAACTAGATTTCTCCGCGACTGCCCACTCTTCATCAAACTGAAGTATAAAAATCCAGTTTACCCATTTCCTTCATTTCTGAAGGCTCCTGTGCTGTGCAAAATTTAAACAAATTTGTATCTTTTCTCTTATTAATCTGTCTTTTGTTACAGGGGCCTCAGCCTTGAATGTAGCCATGGAAGAGAAACCTTTCCTTGCCTGCAAAATAAGGCAGAAAACTGATATTTACCCCAGGCAACCAGCCTCGGAACCCTGCACTCTGCTGCCCCTGTCAGTGGGCAGCACCCCTGAAGGGCCCCACGAAGCCACAGCGAGAAGCACAGACGATAGGAAGGTGTTCTTTCCCTCCCAGGGCCACCTCTTTTCCTGGACCTGGGCTAAGAGTCGGATGGCTCTAACTCAGCTGGAGGAGTTTTAATTTAATTCTGGATGAAAATAAGCACAAATCAACTAAATAAGTCCACTTAATTAGCTGCCTGAATGGAGGAAGAGGAAAAAACTTAAATTACAAGTTTAAAATAACAACAACAACAAAAAAGAGCTTGGTGTGGTGGTGCACACCTGTAATCCCAGCTCTGGGGAGACTGAAGCAGGAGGATTGCCATGGGCTATATAGTGAGTTCAAAGACAGTCTGAACTACATTAGTGAGACATTGTCTCAAAAAAAAAAAAATTGCATTAAATAAGAAAAAAGAAACTTGGTTGTTCTTTCAAATCTCAATAGTTCCTGAAGAGCAATATTCTAGTGCTTAGAAAGTAATAGATCTAGCAGGAAAACAACTTTTAAAAAAATCTAGTCAAGGTATTTAAATCATGTTGAGTGTTTCTCCTCTCTGTTGGTTTATAACAATCCCCTTGGGGATTCTGAAACTTAAACTACTTTCTTTTTGAAAACACTTTTCCTTGACACACAGAACTCTGCTGTTAGGGAAGCCAGTATTTTATTTTTTAAAAACCTACTCTAAAGAAACATAACAATGAACAGCTACACAAAATACAAATATTTGAGAAGGAAATAAAACCAGGATTTCCGACTGCCAATATTACTAGTTAACAGTACTCACTTGAGCGATTTAAGAAGGAAATGTAATGAATACCTAAGAAGTCAGGATGACATTTGAAAACAGCAAACACAGCTGCTATCCTTTATTAGGTACTTATAGCAGCCTTAGAAAATTAAACAAACTTTTCCTGTCAAATAAAGACAGAACTGAGGATCACTGGGATGAAAGCTTCTGGATCAGAACCACAGAACTGCAAGATAAAATCCAACCATGCTGCTGCCCCCGGCTCAGTGAGCTACGGAGCCTTGTCTTGTTTGTGTTTGTTTCCTAGGGAGAACAGGGAGGGAATTATTGATCAGAACACAGAGGGACACTGAGAGAAAACAAATGGCAAGATTTAAGGGCTTCCGTGGTCATTTTCCCTTGCATCCATTTCCGACCTTCTGCTCCCTCCTCCCACACCTGGCGACACAAGCGTCAAAGACCAGAAATAACTCCCAATGTGAAGAAGCTGCACGAATGAGCCTGGAAATCTCAGACAGAGGTGCGGAGGAACAGGGAGAGCAACGTTCTCCTCTCTGCAGCCTCGAGCTGTAAGGGAATGAGAGGCCCATCTCCAAGGGCACCACAGCAAACCTGTCTGGGTTCCTGCCCGTCTGCTTCCTACACGAGGCTCATCCTAGTTCTTCAGTCTTAGACAAGGTAGCAGTCCCTCTCCCCAAAGGGCACTCTCCTGCTGGGTGGCCTCAGTGCACTACCTGTGGTCCCAGTACAACTTTAATGGGAGGAAATTCAGTTCTAAAGAACAAAATAAATATTTAAAATATGTGAAGGGGCTGGGGGTGTAGCTCAGAGAGAGAGCACGTCTAGTATGTGTGAGGACCTGGTCTATCTCCAGCACTGCAGAAAATTCAAAAAATACATGAACAATTAAGTCCTATGCAACTTATTAGTCATTCTTGATATACTTGAGTGAAACCAACCCTTATAAAGTATTTGGTGCAACTAAAAATGGGTACAAATGGTTCAATTAGCGCAAGTACTCAGAGGACACATTGGGTTCCATGCCTCAAGGAAGATGCTATTGTTTTCACATAGCAATCAGACATTCGCTGCCCAAAGTAAGGGGAACAGGAATAGTAACCACATGCGGCTTTAAAGTTTTCTGTGTTTTTCTTTCATAATTTGCTTTACCAACTTCTACTTTGCACAAGTGCCCCATTTACAGATAAAAGTAACAACAACACTACCTCATACTTCACTGTAATGCTTTAGCACCTCCCTCCTCGCCGGGAGGGGATGAGGACGAATGAAGACAGTCACAGGCACTCTGAGCTCCTTGCTGTGGTTAAAGAACACTTTCATCTAAGGACCTAAAAGTGCCTTACAAAGCCCGGCTCATTAATCCTTCGAAAAACTGCCGTGATGTAAATCAGAGCTGAGCATTATTACTCCCCTCTGAAAGGCAAGAAACAGACAGGGCCTGGCATGGTGGTATACGCCTATAGTCCCAGCACTCGGGAGACTGAGGCAAGAAGATCGTAAGTTCGAGGCCAGCCTGGGGTACATATGAAGATGTTGTCTCAGTAAACAAAGCTGGGCATGGTGATGCACACCTGTAACCCCAGCACTCAGAAGGCTGAGGCAGGAGGATCACCACAAATTCCAGATCAGCCTGGGCTACATAGGGAGTTCAAGGTCAGCTTGAACTACATAGCAAGACCTTGTCTCAAAAAAACAAAACAAAAGAAACAAACTCAACAAAAGAACAACAACACAAAAGAGAGACAGGCTATGACCACCAATGTGAGATAAATTTAAAGAGTTCCTGGGGCCAGGCCTACAGTATGGGCCAAGAGAAGGCCATGGCCACAAGTCCATGCATACGTGCCGGCGCAAGAGCAGTAACAAGTATGCACCAAAGTGTGCCAAGTGGCAGGTCTCACCCTCAGGCTACGTGTGTGCAGACACTGAGCAAGTGCAGTGGCCGAGAGAAAGACGTGATGGGAAGAGCTATAACCACAGCACTTGAAGATCCTAACCGAAAAACAATGAAACAAATGATGGTGAATTTCAGAAGCATTTTCATGAAAAGGGCCCTTAGGTGTACGATTAATAAGACTTTAGTAAACAAAAAGATATCAACCCCAGACTAAAAATACAGTAAAATCTGAGAAGCATAAAGGCTCTTCATATGTCATGTTACTGATTTCACCCAGAATATATTTTCTTTTTTTCCACAAATATGTTTAATTTCAAGGTTCTGTTTGTTAAAATTCCCCAAATCTAAAAAATAATTTTCAGTTTCTGGCAAGGCAATGGATTCTCAAGCCTCCCATATCTTGCATTTTTCTTTCGGCCACAAGTAAGATACTTCAGATAACAGAAGGGGCAGGAGGGGCATGAAGAAAGAAGACAGAGATGGAGATCCTGCATATCCAGAGATAGAAAACTCCTCCCTATCTAAAAATATCTGTGCATGCCGCACCCATGTGGATTCTTCCCAAATATTATCACAAAAGAACATAACTGAGCCGATTTACCCTAAGATAAACCATGCTCCTACACACATACACATACCCCTTCACCTAGAAACAGAAAAACAGAAATTTCTTTCAGCTTGAGGATGTAGCTCAGTAACAGAGCATTTGCCTAGCATATGTGATGCCCAGGGCTCCATCCACAGCACCACCAAAAAAACAAAAATGGAAAAACATTTCTTTTCTACTTGTAAGACAAACACTAGACTTCAATGTTTTCCTATTAATGATTACAGAGACACTTTCTTCCTCAATTTCTCCATCTCTGAACAGGGACAATAAATACAAGAACGTTCTACACTTATAGTAAGGAAAATTGTAAAACAGAATTTTGAACTCTGTATTAGTCAGCTTTCTGTTCCTGTGACAAAGTACCTGAGATAATCAACTTAAATGGAAAAAAGGTATTACTTTGCCTCATGGTTTCAGTCATGGTCATTTGGCCGCACTGCTTTGGGGCTGAGGCAGCACAGTACCTGTGACTGGAAAGCAGGGTGGGGACAACTGCTCCCCTCAAGGTACCCAGGAAGCATGAGAAAGGAAAGGGCCACAGTCCCAACATACCCTCCAGGACAGACCCCCATGACCTACTTGCACCAGCTGGGCCCACCTTCTAAAGGCATCTATCATCTCCCAGTAGCATCACAGACCTGGGGACCAAGCCTTAATACATGGGTCTCGGGGGACATTCCAGATCCAAGCCATTCCTTGCTGACTGCAACCTCCAATGCATCATTCCATAAACCAAAAAGGGAGTTTCCTTATAAGAATAAAAAAGGAGAAAGTGTATTAGGCACCCTGATGGCTTATAGCCTCTGCAGTCACCATCCAGTCACACAGGGCTATAATGTTTTTAAAGATCAAAATAGGAACATCTACTTCAGAATAAAAGACAACATGGTTGGCAGATAGATTCCACCCTGGAGTCATCTCCAAATATAGCCTAATTCTGCCCAAAATGCCACTTTTAATCTGAAACCTCAGCCTGCAGTGATCAGTGGTGTGAGAGTCAATAATAATAGCTAATAATAGCCAATAAAAAGAGGACATAATGTACTTGTGGAAGGCCTGGAACACTCCGACTCCAAGGAGCAAGGCCAATGCCAGTCTGTGGGAGAAGTGATTCTTATCACCATCAGTCGCCTCTATAAGGAAAGCAGCAAAGGGCTGTATGTACATCAGTGGAACAGCTGCACTTTATCAACCCTTCAGCTTGCCACTCCTGCTTTGAGGATGTCCACTGAAACCGTACCAATGCGCCTGTGTGTCCCTGGTCCCCATCTCCGTGGACAGGGATGGCATTCCTTGCACAAAAGAGGAATGAGAACTCCCAGCCATCCGGCTCCCTCACATCCCCTGTCTGCCTGTCTGGACTGCATGACCATGAGGAACATTAATATCTGACATAGGGAGGCGACCAACAGCCAGGAAATGAAGCCCTTAAGACCTCCTTCAAATAATCAGGCAGAGTTGCACTTTTGGATGTCTGGCTGGAGCCTCGTGCTGATGTAAGGATTATTAAGTGTAAGACTCTACTGGTAGAGGCCAAATGACCTATTAGAGATGAATTAAAACCACCATATACAAACAGGATGCCAGGCAGTTCTGCTGAGCACAATATTCAGAATGCCAAGGGACTTCCACTTTCTGCACTGCCTTTTGATTTTGAAACGTAGCAAGAAAAAATATGCGGTGGGGGTGGGTGAAGCGGAGACAAGCGGAGACAGCAGCTGTGCTGCCGCTGAGGAACCCGTGCCTAACCTCCACCTCCAATTACAGGGCAGCACGGAAAACAGGCACCAGGCCACTGGGTTCAAGCTGCTGCAAAACTTCTTCCCCTGAAAGCCCTGCCTGAGGGCATGGATATTACTGCTTTGTCAGGATCAAACTGGCCCCAGGCTGCTGGCTAGCAGAGGCTCCTCAGATTCTAGGCCTGTGACCACCGAGACTCCGGGCAGGTGTCCTTTCAGCCTGACCCAGGTGATGTTTCTGCAGATAAAATCTCCCTCAGATGAACAACTGATGCTCATTAAAACCACTACTCTTCTATTTCTTCTGTTTCTTCATCACCTTCCCTCAGGTATTACTCCTGACAGCCCCCAAACAGTGAAGCACAAGGTGTCTAATCTGCAGTGCAGGGTGGGAGAAGCAAGAGGGAAGCCCTGGGGGCGAGGAGACAGCAGCACAGGGGGCCGTGTGGGTGGCCTGGGGCTTTAGGGAGGCTGCCTCCTAGGTACTGCGGGCTGGGGCAAGGGAACAAATTCAGAAGAAAAAAAAAAAAAAAGAGTGAAAAGAAGGTCATCAGGCCCCACAAATATCCACTCTAACTTCTCCAAGTGGGGATGGCATCCAGAAGTTAGAGAGCAAATCAGACATCCCTAGGCAACACCAGGTGTTGTAAAGGGTGCACACGTGTCTAAATAATAGCTGTCCAGACAGTGGCTGGCCTAGGAACAGCTCCTTGCAAGACCAGAGCCAGACTGCCACATGGGATCAACCAAGTTATTTTCAACGCAGTCACCTTATTAGACAACCAGTCGTGAAATAACTTCGTCCTCTGTCAGAACCATAGGAAACACGCCTTCAGGAGCATCACCACTGCTTTACAGATTGTGACACACACTTAAGTTTCTTCAGTAAGAAAGACAGCAAAGCTCAGACGGCCTCCTTCCCTGTGCAAAGATGTGGCAGACATCAAATAAGCAAAGTGTCTGAAAGGAGAAAGGGTTATCGTGCCCACACATGCCACGGGAGGAGAAGGCCACTACAATTTAAGGAACTGGCATCAATGCTTTAAGCTACAATTGAGAGAGTAAACCCTAATGTGGAATTCTGGTGATTGTGATCCTATTTTCTCAATTTAATTCGTGATAATAATGTTCATGCTCACATTTGAACATTTAAAAACTGTTTCATTGCCAACATATGGGTAAGAAGGTATCATTCTATTTTTTTTTTTCTCTCTTTTTTTGGTGGTACTGGGAATTAAACCCAGGGGCACTCTATCAATGAGCTGTATCCCCAGTCCTTTTAATTTTGAGACAGGAGGTCACTAAGTTGCCCAGGCTGGTCTAGAACTTGTAATCCTCCTGCATCAGCTTTCCTCAGTGCTGTGACTACAGGTGTATTCCACTGTACCTGACTAGAGGGCATCATTATTAAGAAGGCATCTGCTGGGTGTTAAGGCTGAGGCAGGAGCATCAGTGAGTTCAAAGCAGCTACATAGTGAGTTCAAGGCCATCCTGAACTGCATAGCAAGACCCCGTCTCAAAAAAACCCCAAAAAGCCAGGTGTGGTGGCACACACCTGTAATCCCAGCACTTGGGAAGCTGAGGCAGGAGGATCACTGAGAATTCAAGGTCAGCCTGGGCTACACAGTGAGTTCAAGGCTAGCCTGGACAACATAGTAAGACCCTGTCTCAAAAAAAAAAAAAAAAAAAATCACGGTTGGGTGCAGTGGTGCATGTGTGTAATTCCAGCTACTTGAGAGGCTGAGGCAGGAGGACAGCAAATTCAAGGTCAACCAGGCAATTTAGTGAGAACCTGTCTCAAAAAAAGGTGGGGGACTGGGGATGTAGCTCAGTAGTATAGTGCTTGCCTAGCATGTGCAGGCCCTGGGGTCAATCCCTGGCACTGCAAAATAAATAGATTAAAATAAATAAATAAATAAATAAGGGTGGGGAGGTCCCTCAGTGGTAAAATGCTTATGAGGGGAAGCCCTGGGTAAAACCCTCAGCACAGCAGAAAAAGAAAGAGAAGGAGGAAGAGGAGGAGGAGCTCAATCACAGCTTTTTAGCTTTATGGATTTCATCCACTGTTTTTCTTTTTCCACCAATGTCCTCTACCATTTGGAATGACACTTAGACACCATTGGCACAAAGCCACCCAATCTACACGCTTTCAGTCTGGTCTCTAAACAGCAGGCTGCTTCAAAGAGGACAGTGCCCTGTCACCATCGCTTGGTCCAGATTTACATTCTGCTACAGTTTGTTCACACTGCACCTAAAACACACCATGGAGTCTACACGTACAATGAGATATGATTCATGAAACTGTGATATATGCCACACATGGATGAAACCTGAAAACATTACGTTAAGTGAAATAAGCCAGACGCCAAAGGACAAATGCAGGATTCTACTTATATGAAGTACCTAGAATAGATTCATAGATACAGAAAGAAGCAAGTAGAATGGTGGTTGCCAGGGGCTGGGAGGATGAGGGGGATGGGGAGTTGTTTGATGGGCACAGAGTTTTGATTTAGAATGGTAAAAAAATCCTGGGAATGGATGGTAGCAATGGCTGCACAACAATGGGAATGTACTTAGGGCCACTGAACTGTATGCTTAAAAATGGTTAAAATGGCAAATCTTATGGATATTTTATAACAAAAAAATCTTCAGTGGGCCCAAAGTGAACCATAACCCAGCTCATTCATCAACTACACCCAAAATAATGTAAGCAGACTCCTAGAAATGAACACAGATGAACGTTTCCTGTGATAAGAACAGGTCTCCAGAGCTGGGAGTGGTGGCATGTGCCCGTGGTCTCGGCTACTTGGGAGTCGAGGTGGGAGGATGAGTTGTTCAGCCTAGGAGTTCGAGACTGGCCTGGCACACAATAAAACCCTATTGCCTCAAAACAAAAACAAACAAAACAGGGGCTGGGGAGATAGGTCAGTGGCATAAGCGCCTGCCTGGCAAGCGCGAGGTCCTGAGTTCGACTCCTGGAACCCACATAAAGGAAAAAAAGGGCTAGTGATATCGCTCAGCGGCACAAGCACTTGCTGGCCCAGCGCGAGGTCCTGAGGTCGACTCCCGATACCCACATTAAGGAAAAAAAAAAAAAAAAAAAAGCAGGCTACCCTATTCAAAGAGTTCACCACAATACGATTCGAGGGACCAAAGGTGATGGAATATTTATTCCCCTTTCTGCAAGCACTTGGCATACCTTTACATTTTGTACCTATTCAATAAACATTACCAAACACTGATATTTCATTCTGATAAGAACCAGAAATGATTTTAGGAAAAGTAATGTTAATCTACTCTCACTGCCTTTGCGAGCCACGTCCCACTGCTTGTTACCAAGTGGGCTCTGCCCTCCCGAACCCCATCACCCTGCCCCAGCCAAGACCAGTGTGGATGGATCCCAACACCGCTGCAAGGAGGAAGAAGCAGTGAGCACGAATTCAAAAGACAGAGGAGAGAGAAAAACCATGCTGTGCGAAGGAGACAGCAACAGAACAGAGAAGGTATGTCTTTCCAGAACGGGTGTTGGCTCCTGTCAAAAATCAGCCGACTGCTCAGTTTTCAGGGTAACAGTGACTTCACCTCATTGGCAGCAGTGTCTTCAGGGGCCCTCATTAGTGTCTGAAGACTTCACTTCTCAGGCGAAGAAACACATAAAATAATTTTGGAGGAAAAGTTTTAGTGAAACACTGCTTGGATTTGAATCTTCCTCCCACAGCCTACCCCCCAAGTAGCCTAAAATAAAAAGCTAAGAGACCAAACTGAAACATTTCAAACTGCACTTTATATATCTGATGCTCTAAGAAATCGCCCAATCACCCATCAGAAATCCTTCAGACTGTCAAAACTATGATATGCTTCTAGTACTGGCAAAATATGAAAAGGGCCTTATAATTTTCTGCCATCTTGAGTTTTTTTTTAAATCATCAACAATAGAGGCAGAGCCATGTTTATGACTAACAGCCAAGTAACAGCACCCATATTTTGCAAGATGTCTTGTCACAACCTCCTTTCTAAACTTCACGGTTTTTGATATTCATGCTAATTGTAAAATAAGCACAATTTGCATATGAGTTCGATATTATTTTCAATGTTTATTGTAATGAAGCATTAATGGCACTGTAAAAGAAACTGTTCATATTTCAAGTAAATTACTGCATACCACAGAGAAGCACGCAATTAGTTTTGGATGAGTTTTTTTTCTATTAGTATATTTTGAGGGTCTATTAAACATATGCATCGTGTTTAATCATGAACCGGAAGTTGTACTGGACAAAAGAAAATTAAAATAAACCCTAACCTCTAACACAGAGGTCAGCAAACTCCTTCCACAGGGGCCAGGTCTCCATCACAACTGTGCCAGTGTGTCAACACATTGAGCCTGGCTGCATTCCAGTAAAATCATATGGAATTCAAGTCAAGTTTTATTTATTTGAATTTCATACAATTTTCTCATATCATGAAATAATCTTCTTTTGATGTGTTTTCAACCGTGGTCCGAGGGCCAAATAACAGGTGGTGGACCATATATGGCCTTCAAACCGGTTCGTGGACTCCTGCTCTAAGTGTTTATGATCTCAAATACCAGGCAAGAAATATGCCCTCTGGCAACCCTAGTGTTCTACTAATGATGCATAACAGCAAAATCTTTTTCTTCTCCCCTTCCACAATCTGATTTCTGTGGGACACAGTTTTAATCAGTCAATTCAGAAAAGTTGGCTGGGTGCTGGCCAGGTGCAACACACACTGCTAAGCACCAAGAGGCGCAGAAGGGGCCTGGCCCAACCGGCCCAGGGACAGGGAGGGCTTGAGAGGAGGAGACAGCCCCCTACCTTGGGTGGCCTTTGCCACTAGGAGGAGGTAACATGTATACTGGACACTGATGAATGAGGATTTAGAAAGAAGACCGTTGCTATAAAAGAAAAACAGAGAAAAGGACAAAACTTTAGGGCGTAACCACATGAGGAAGTGAATTTTTTAAAAAAGTGATCCAGAGGCAGAAGAAAACCAGGATAGCCACTGCCGCTGAAGCCAAGAGAAAGCATCTGAGGCCCAAACAGGCTTAATACTTGTTAAGGTTCATATCCCACGTCCCCCAAAGCCTCGCGCACCCCGGGTGGAGCTTTTGGAAGGTGACTGGATTACAGGGGCTCATTGCTGACTTGCTGTTGTGAGGATGGCACAGGCGGAAGAGGCAGTCTGGGGGTGTGGCCTGGAGGCTGTACAGTGGCTCCCTCTCTGGCTCTTCCTTTCACGCTCTGCTTCCTGTCCACCATGCCACGTGCACGTCTCCTCCACTCAGGCCCCTCTGCCAAGCAGTCCTGCCTTGCAGCCAGCCCACTACGGACTGAAATGTGACCAAAATAAACCTCTCCTTCCTTAAGTTATGGGGTGTCAGGTATTTTGTCCCACACTGAGGGAAGTGACTAAGACAGTATCTTCAAAGTGTTACTGAGAAAAACATTAAAGGAATCAAAGCACCAAACAAATAGGGACTATTGGTGATTCTTACAGGGTTGTTTTGGTACAATGAGAAAGATGAGAGGTTAGAGGGAATTATTGAATAGTCTGAAAGGAATGATGATAGGAAAAATGGCTTGATAATACTTAATCAGAATAGAGAAATGAATTGTCATTTCTTTAAACCAAAAACACTAATGAAAGATGCAGTTATCTTCTTAGTAGCTTCAATATGAAGCAGTCTAACAGGCAGTTGTTCTTTATATCAATTAAATTCTTATGCACTTTGAAATCAAATGGCCCAATCTGTATAGTAAGATCAACAGTTAATAAAAGCAGCATTTATCATAAATAATTCAACCAGGCACAGCTAAGGATTCAAAAACCTTTTCTGGTTTTGTTTTGTTTTGTTTTGTTTTTTGAGAGAGGGTCTTGTTATGTAGTTCAGGCTGGCCTGGACTCACCATGTAGCCCAGGCTGGCCTCAAACTCATGGCAATCCTCCTGCCTCAGCCTCCTGAGTGTTGGGATTACTGGCTCAAAAGCCTTTTCTGGAAGACAACTATTAAAAACTCAGACACACAACAAATGGTTAAGTGTCCTATTAACTCCTAAGTGTTTTACTGTCTGTCCTTTCTTTTTAATTTTTATTTTGTCATAATTTCAGACTTACAGAAAATTAGTAAGAATAGCAAAAAGAATTCCTGAACACTAGGGCTGGGGATTAAACCCAGAGCCTTTTGCACTGAGCTATATCCCCAGTCCTTTTTTATATTTTTAAATTTTGAGAAAGGGTCTCACTAAGTCACTAAGTTGCCTAGGCTGGGCTCAAATTTGTGATACCCCCTGCCTCAGCCTCCCAGAGTGCTAAGATTACAGATATGTGCCACCACACCCAGCCTTATTTCTTTTTAAGTAACCTACTTTAACAAAACCATTTCTTGGCCAAACTTCCTGGCTTTTGTTCTTTGAAATGTAGACATTGCAAATAAATTTTGGCCATTCAGTTTAAGAACTGCTCAAGTAGTTTAGCAAACATTGTCTATGATTCAGTTCACAGTTGTAGGAAAGCAGTACAATATAAGCTTATTTAATGGAACTCCTGTCTGAAATTTATTGGGCTTTTCAATCGTAGATGGATGTCTTTTCATTACCCATGTCTCATTCTCTCTTTCCTCTCCTTCTGAGACTCTGGTTTATATCTATTGGATCTTCTTACTCTATCCTGTATGTCTCTTATTCTGTCTTTGTAATTTTTACCATTCTCTCTGTCCATGCAGCATTCTGGACAATTTCTTCTGATCTAACTTCCCATTCACTATTTCCTTCTTCAGCTATGTCTAATTTGCTACTAAACCTATCCATGAGCTCTTAATTTCAGTTACTGCATTTTAAAGTCCCAGCATTTCTGATCGTTTTTTTTAAACTGTTATACCAGTTCTCTTTGTTAAAGGTTCCCGATTCCCTGATAAACATTGTAAGCTTGGTTTTTATTTCTTTGAACACAGAAGGCAGTTGTTTTATTCCAAGTCTGACAACTCTGGTAGTGTAACAAGGACATAGAGGCTGAGCCTGCAAACACCCAATGGGTAACTAAAAGCAGGATAAAGCCCGACGTTTCTGCCTTCATTTTATTTGTCTCCTTTATTACCTTACAACTGTGGCTTAGATCCACACTCAGCTCTGTACATAGGCATGTTAATCACTTAAGGAATGTCTAAAAACTAGAAACGTGAAGTTTACCAGCCCTAAATTTACCTAGCCTATCTCAACCCCTTTAAGACTGAGGACACCAAGATAAGGGCAACTAAGGTAATTTTCAGGACTTGCAAGGACATCCAATTGCCAGCTTTTACAGCGTCCTGTTCCAGACACCCGGAGCAGCAACCAGAGGTCTTCAGTTATTGCCCTGACCTTGGATTTCAGAGCCTCACAGAAGAGACTGCCTCATGGTGAGACCCCACCCGAGCAGGAACAATCATTTCATGGGAGCCAGACTGCCTCCTTCAGCCATAAGAACTCACCCAGAGCCACCTGCAGAACCAGTCCTGAGATAATGACCAGCCAGACCATGACCTGACCAAGATTACCTATTCTACCAGACACGAAAACCCCCAATCCTGCATTTCCAAAAACTCCCAAGTCCCTACCAGCATCTCGAAGCCACATCTCGAACCTCTTCATCTGCCCTTCCCGGTGTGGCCATGCTGATTAAAGCTCTTTCCTGCACTTCGCCACTGCCTGTCTCCTTGGCTGGCATTTTGGAATGGGTGGCTGTGGCTGAGCCTGGTCTGCTGGGACCCCTGGAGCCAGGGCTTTTACCCCAACACTCTAGTAATCGCAGGTCATGTCTTGGTGGTTTTGTTAGTCTGTTTATTAGGAGGGGTTTCCTTGTGTTCCTAAGCATCGTTGACTATGTACTGGCCATTTGGGGTGCAGGGAACTCCTCGAAGTAATGTTTCTAGACAGAGGGTGGTGGTACTTCCCTCCAGAGAGGACTTTCATTCACTCTGCCATGTGTCTGGGAAGACCTCTAGTCCACAGCCTTCTCCACCTGAAGACCTCAGAGTCTCTTTCTTTTCTCCTTTTAGAATCAAACAGTTGGGCCGGTGAGATGGCTCAGCGGCAGAAGCACCTGCCTGGCAAGTGCGAGGTCCTGAGTTCGACTCCCAGTACCCATATACAAAAAAGGGCCGGTGATATCGCTCAGTGGCACGGGCGCCTGCTGGTGCACGAGGTCCTGAGGTTGACCCCCGGTACCCACAAAAAAAAAAAAAAAAAAAAAAAAAATCAAACACTTAATTTCTGAACTGACTAAGGATCTTTTTTGTTGAATGTTCTTATATTTTCTGTCCCTTTGGCTTTTGCTGGGGGTTTCCTTGGTTTTATCTTCCAATCCTTGATTGAATATATGTGTATGTAAATATGTAGTTGTAATTTTCAAGGGCTTTCACACTCTCTAAAACGGTTATTTTTCCTAACATCTTATTTTTATGTTCCAAACGAAATCCTTTAGAAAGTTGTATGTTTGTTTCTCTAACAAGTTGCCTAGATCACATGACTCTCAAGAATGTGATTGCCTTCAGTGCTAAAGATAAATGTCATCACAAAACATTAGCATTTCCAGGTGAACTACAGTTATTGTTTAAGCAGTAAAAGTGTGAAAAGAAAAAAATCTCGCTGTCTTCAAGAAAATCAGGTTGATCTGCATGTCTGAAGGTCAGGGAACTCTTAGACTAATCAATTTAATAAAGACTGGAAAGTTAGAATTCATAATAGACACAACTGTCAGATCCTAGCTTCTGGGAAAGAAAACAAAACAACAGACAAGAGAAGTTTAAAGATAATTAGTATAATTTCATAAAGTACAGTGCTTGGAACTAATTGATCATGATGTACAATATATTTTCAAAGCAGTTCTGCTTTATCAATGCTCAATAGATGATTATGTGTCTGCTTCCTAGCAGAATTTAATCATTATGGGTGTGAAATCAATTAAGGCAATTTACTTTAGAAAAGAACAAAGCTTAGAGAAGTGACATCTGCTTAGTGACTACTTAAATGAGACTGAAATTTCTAGTCACAAAATATTAGGTAGTAAAAGTGACAACATAGCTATAGTAGATATCAAGAGATAGCAGCTTATCCTAAATTCAACTTGCTGCATTAGAGCAATTAAATATTTAGTGATAGATATTCAAGGAAAGACATTCTGAAAAATTTGAGTTCTGAAGGGAAAAAAAATCTAAAGAAGAGCCAAGTAGCTGGGCTTGGTGGCGCATGCCTGTAATCCCACCACTTGGGAGGCTGAGGCAGGAGGATTACCACGAGTTGGAGGCCAGCCTGGGCTACATAGTGAGTTCAAGCCCAACCTGGACTACATAGCGAGACCCTGTCTCAAAAAAAAAAAAAAGAGCCAAGTGACTAAGAAGTAATTTTTAGGCACAGTATAGAATATGGCTAAATATTGAATTGAAAAATAAAACTATATAATGAAAAACACAACTTTTTCTTCTTCAAGTAAAATAATATATTTTTAAAATGCTACTCTTTATTTGTAATCATTAATATTTTTTCATTAAAATGCTATGAGACTTTTGGGTTTTGGTCTAGCATGAAAGAGCTTACTAGCCTCCCTTCTGTATGAATAACACATAAAAAGGTAAACAGACTAAAATATCAATAACTCTTCTTAGATTTGTCAAAGTGAGGTGAAAGGACAAACTGCCACTCCCAAAATTGGAGAGACTTACCGCAGCAGAAAGGAGGAAAATGTCAGAGTAGGAAAGTCTCAGCCATATGTGACAAACTGCTGGAGGCTCAGTGTGGACAAATCTAAGAGTTAAAGCTGGTATGGTGGCCAATGCCTGTGACCCCAGCACTCAGGAAGCTGAGGCAGGAGGATCACCACAAGTTCGAAGCCATCCCGGGTTATATAGTGAGTTTAAGACCAGCCTAAACTACATAGCGAGACCTCGTCTCAACAAAACAAAACAAAACACCAAAACAAGTCTAAGAGTTAAAGACCAACTATAAAAAGCCTATAGCTAAATACTTCATAGTGAGAAACTTTGACACTTTCTTGCTAAGATCAGGAACAATGCAAATATATTCCCTCTAACCCCTGGATTTTTAGCATCATACTGGAAATCGTAGCTAAGCAGTAAAATAAGAAAAGGAAATTAAAGGTATAAAGATTGGGAAAGAAGTAATAAAACTATATTTATCTGCAGATGTCATGATTGTCTATGTAGAAAATCCAAAACAATTGACCAAGAAAACCTTCTAGAACAAACAAGTAATTACAGCAAGCTTATAAGAAGTAAGATTAATATATAAAAGCCAGTTGCTTTTCTATATACTGATAATAAACACATAGAATTTGATACTAAAAACACAATACCCCCCAAATGAAATACTCAGGTATACATCTAACAAAATATGTATAATACATATCTGAGAAAAACTTTGATAAAAGATACCAAAAAAGAGCTAAACAGAGATATTCTATATTCATAGCCAGAAGATTCAATATTGTCAGGACATCAGTTCTTCCCAGCTTATCTATAGATTCCAAACAATCTCAATCAAAATCCCAGAAAGCTATTTTATGGATATCAACAAACTGATTCTAAAAATTAATGGAGAGGCAAAAGACCAGAATAGCCAATTCAATACCAAAAGAAAAGAACAAAGTTGGAAACCTCACACTATCCAACTTCAAGACCTACTGAACATCTACAGTAATCGAGAGTGTCTGGTATTGGCAAAAGAACAAATAGATAAATAGAACAAAATAGCTCAGAAATAGATCCACATAAATACAGTCAACTGATCTTTGACACAGGAGTAAAGGCAATACTATGGAGTAAGCATCTTTTTCAGTAAGTGGTGCTGAAAAAAAAAAAAAAAGGATCTAGACAAAAACATTATCCTCTTCACAAAAGCAACTCAAAATGGATCATAGATCCAAATGTAATATGAAAAATTATATCACTCCTAGATGATAACAGAACACCTAGATGGCTTTGGGTGTGGCAATGACTTTTTAGATAGACCTGAGGAAAGGAAGAATTCATGAGCCAAACTTCATTAAAATTAAAACTGCTCCACGACAGACAATATCAAGACAGTGAGAAGACAAGCCAGAGACGGGGAGAAAATACTTACAAAAGATACATCTGAGGGCCAGTGAGATAGCTCAGCAGCATAAGCACCTGCCTGGCAAGCGCGAGGTCCTGAGTTCAACCCCCGGTACCCACAACAAAAAAAAAAAAGATACATCTGATAAAGGACTAACATCCAAAAACACAACTCTTGAACTCAGTAAGAAAAGAACCAATTAAAAAATGGCCAAAAGGCCTGAATAGATACCTCACCAAAAAAGATATGCAAATGGCAAGTAAACATATGGAAAGATGTTCCCCATTACATGTCACTAAAACTGCAAATTAAACCAATAACGAGACATCACTATATGCTAATCAGAATGGCCAAGACGCCAAACACTGACAACACAATATGCTAGCAAGGATGTGGAGCCGTAGAAACTCTCAATCATTGCTGGTGGGAATGCAAAATGGTACAACCACTTTTGAAGACAACTTGGCAGTTTTGTTAAAAACTAAATATGCTTTTACCATAAAATCCAGCAACTGTACTCCTTGGAATTTACTCAAAGGAGATAAAAATTGGTATCTACAGAAAAGCCAGCACACAGATGTTTAAAGCTTTCTTTATAAATGGCAAAACTTGGAAGCACCCAAGATGTCCTTCAGTAGGTGAATGGATAAACTGTGGTACATTCAGACAGTGGAGTATTATTCGGCACTAAAAGAAATGAGCTGTCAGCCATGAAAAGACATAGAGGAAACATAAATGCATATTACTATGTGAGAAGAGCCCATCTGAAAAGGTTACATACTGTATAATTCCAACTATGTGACATTCTGGAAATGGCAAAACTATGGAGACTGCAAAAAGATCAGTGGTTGCCAGGGGCGAGAGGAAACGGAGGGATGAGCAAGGCAGAGCAAGAATTTTCAGGGCAGTAAAACTACCCCGTCTGATGCTACAGTGATGAACATATGTCATCATGTATTGGTTGAAACTCACGGGATGTACAACACAGAGAGGGAGCCTAATGTCAACCATGGACATGGGGTGATAATGGTGTGTTAATGTGGGCTCATCAGTTGTCACAAATGTGTCATGGTGGCAGATGTCCATGCTGGGGAAAGTCATGCATGTGCAGGACTGGGGTATATGGGGATGCTATACTTTCTGCTTAATTTTGCTGTAAACCTATCTCTGCTCTAAAAAAGTTTATTAAATTTCTTCTAAGTGATTACATAGTTTTCTCACCCCCTTTTCTTTTCCCTAGAAAAAATTAAAGTGAACTCATGCTTTCAACACTCTAATTGTTCAAAACCAAATGTTCATTCAAAACAAGCCTCTCCACTGACAATGTTTAAAAACAATCATGGTTCCGCATTTTGGCACATGCCTATAATCCCAGCAGGCTGAAGCCAAAGGATAACAAGTTTGAGGCTAGCCCAGGCAATTTAATGAGGAACTATCTCAAAATTAGCTGGGCATGGTGGTGTATGCCTGTATTCCCAGCACTTGGGAGGCTGAGGCAGGAGGACTGCTGTGAGTTCGAGGCCAGCCTGGTCTACATAGTGAGTCCAGGCCAACCTGAACTATATAGTGAGACCCTGTCTAGAAAAAACAAAAAACAAAACAAAACAAAAAACAAAGGGCTGATATGTAGCTCAGCACTCACTGTGTTCAATCTCCAGTACCACAAAAAAAAAAAATTAATTATGCTTTTACCTTAGCACAAACTGATTAAAGAATTGGACAGGAAGAGACATTGGGGGATTTATTTTACTTTTTGATCTTGGTAGTAACTGTATTCTTTATGATGATTTGTTAAACAGTACATATATGCTTTGTACACATATACAGCAGCAAAAACTATAGTGTAGTTTTTTAAAAAGCTTCCCTTATAAAAACTGCTCTAAGTATAGCAAACTAACTGAAGATCTCACTTAAATTTAGCCATTCTGACTGTCCTTTAAAGGGGTCCAAGGAACAAAGATGGGACCAAAGAAAACAATGAATGAAATGCATGAGTGACTCATTCACATCTTCCCAGACAAGCCACAGTGTGATAGACTTCACACATATTTTAGAAGCATTAAAATTAATATAGTTTAATACTGCCAATCTCTCCTCTCTCTAAATTTGAAGAGTTTTATATATAAAATAGAAAGGCACGAATTCATTTCCCTTGTACCTGGCTTATATGTTCCATGATTTTTTAGAGCACCTAAGGAAATGGTATTTTCTTGGTGTCCTCTGGTTTGGGACCTGTAGTACTCTCCACTCCTCAAACGTCTGGCTGTGCCTTGGTCTGCACCGCAGCACCTTCTCTGTGGGTACAGTGCTGGGATCAAGAGGCTCCTCCTCACTCTGCAGGCAGAAGCTACGCTTGTGAGGGTGACACCGCACCCCTGTTCAGCTGGCCTGGAGCAGAAACTCGGAGAACCATTCAATTGCTTAAGGCCATTTCCTAAGTCCCCCGAGCAGACTGCCACTACTTCCCTCTCCCGAAGCCAGCAGCTAATGACCATTCCACTTCCAGCTCGTGAGGAAACAGTTATTTCCCAGCAGTTGTCTTTAGGTCAGTGTGATCTCTCCAATTATGCGCCGATCACTGCCTATGGCTATACAAACAGCACCTCTGCTGCTCTCTCTCAGTAATGGAGACTCTCGGAGGAGATACCATGCTATTAATTTGGCCTAGGTCATCCTCACTAATATGTCTTCCTTTGGAGCTGTCAGTCTGCCATAAAAGCCCCACCCACATGGAATATGTTCGTTCCTTTTCTGATTTAAATAACACAGGAGAATGATTTTTTAGTTGTCAGTTCTTTCAAAGCCTTTCTTAGGGAAAGAAAATTCTTATTTTAACTAGGAATAACCAGACGCTAGTCTGTTACAGCTGCAACAACTCTCAAAAGAGCCGCACAAAAGAAAAATGTGGCTTCCACCTCCAAAAGTCATTAGAGATTCTTTTTTTTCTTATTAAGGCACCCAGAACACAATATTATGCTGAGCCAAAAGGACCAGTTCTCTTCGTGGAGTAGAATAGCAATTGGCTGTTACTCATTAAATTCTTACAGCAATGAGCAATGACTTGCTTTCTCACTTTGCTTCTTTTTGAATAGTTGATGCAGTTGATTTTTTTTCCAGGACTCCTTCCCATCCCCAGTATTCCTGATCCCTGGCCTGTGCAGCTGTTAATATGCTGCACACATATGCTGGGCTCCTTAACAACCGATGCAGTTAACCTTTCTGTTCACTCCAAGTCAGTTCCTACCTTGTTAGTGAAATCATTTGTTTTCTTTTTTAAGATAATAATTTCATCTGGTATAAAAACTATACATATAAAATCCATTGGTTTTCTAAATCCTATTTTTATTTCAAGGGCTTCAGGGGTCATGCGTTCTTATGCTCAAATTGAGAAAGACACGTCCACTCGTGGTAATTCTAAAAGGTGGGTTTGACCATAGCTACTCTGCAAATACAGTTCTCACTGTGTGTGCTGGGGAGGGGCTAAGTGTTGAAGCCCATCATGTAATTTCCTTGACGGAACATATGTAAAGGATTTTATTTCCTGCAACTAATGATTTAGGAGTAAAATATTAGAAACTGTACTGAAAGACACTTTGTCATAACGATCTGTGTTCAAAGGCACTTCTCTCCCATAACTTGGCACCATCAATATTATCTAGTAATCATTTGGTTCCTCAAAGACAGGAAGCTCATGGAAAACAGGGACTGTATCAGAACGACTATTTGATCTTTAGGGCACATTAGAGGATGATATACGGTGAATACATAGGCATTCCTGTTAGTGTTAGAACTATATTCAATACAAAAGTCTAATTTTTCTTTTCTTTTTCTTTTTTTTTTTCTTTCTTTTTTGTGCTGGGGACTGAACCCAGGGCCTTGTGCATACTCAGCTATGTCCCCAACCCCAAATGTCTGATTTTTAATTAGCCATAGTTTTAGACTAACTGGCACACCGACAGCCCCCAATATCTGTGAAATGAGTTTTAACCAGACATTATTCCCACTCAGACAGATATGCCCATCTCCACTATCCAATGACCGCCATCTCTACCCAAACACAGCATCCTAATGGAAGGCAGAAGAAACAATGCTAAATGTGTGAGTTTTGAGCCTTTTTGCTCCGATTCTGGACTCTGCCACTATCCAGCAGGACCTTTGGCGAGTCACTTTTACCACTTGGGTCTCACACTAGAGACTGGAGAGGGGAAATGGACTAAAGATCTCCAAGTACCTCCCTGGGTCCAGCTCCAGAACTGACACAGCAGTGAATTAGTGAGGGTACTGGGGGACAGCACAGTGCTTATCAACACTAGAGGGAGCTACGTTCATGTCATTGCTGGGGTAGTGTAGAGATTGTGAGAAAAAGCACTATCACATGGAGAAAAAGCACTATCACATGGAAAACCACCCTGCCACAGTGACAGAAATGCAGAATCAAGTGAGGCTCCCCCCTGTACACACAGCCGTGCTGCACAGGCTGTCACAGGTGTCAAAGCCCCTCACACCGGACCGCATTAACACTCTTCAGCTTCATTTTAATTCCATGCAAGGTGGCCTTCAGCCATTCCTAAAGATGTCTTTCCTGGGGCCGGTGAGGTGGCTCAGCGGCGTAAGCACCTGCCTGGCAAGCACGAGGGCCCAAGTTCGACTCCCAGAACCCACATACGAAAAAGGGGCCGGTGATATCGCTCAGCGGCACGGGCGCCTGCTGGCGCGCGAGGTCCTGAGGTCAACCCCCGGTACCCACAAAAAAATAAATAAATAAAGATGTCTTTCCCTATTTGGCTGATTTCTTTCTTAAAAACAACAAAAAGCAAAGTAATTTATGATGTCCTTGAAAAGTGCCACAGAAGAGACATACAGGAGGCGAGAGCTGTGTAGCCCACTGAAGCTGTGACCTGGGAAAAGCAGTGACATTAATCACAACTGAATCCATTAGCAGCCTGCCACTCAAACCCAAAGCTTCTCGAAAAGACAGAAAGGATCACAGAAGCGAGGAATCAACACAGCTCTGCAAGGTGGGTGCTGGAAGGCCGAGGGGAATGGCCTCTTGGGCCGGGGAAGGAGCTCACAGCTAAAGAATGATGTCGCTAATGACAGGCAATGGAGTCACAGGTGGCACTGGGCAAGAAAACTCTCAAGGGACGAGATAAGGGAATGGAGAATGGACTAGGGAAGGAAAAAGCATTTCTAAAGCTGCAGCTTATTCTGATGTTATTCTGCCTCCACGCCCAAAAAACCAAAGGCCTTGAAAATGTTTGACCTAAACCATTACAGAACAAGTGAAATGAAGAATCAAACCTTCTCCCTTGGTATCAGCTGTGTTTCTCTTTGCCCAGGGAACAATGGCATGTTAACCTCACAGAAAGGGCATAAATCATGGACATCATACAATGTAGTCTGTGGGAGAAAGATAAATGCAATCCTGCAAGCTTCTTCTATTTAAATTTCAGAGATTAATGCAACTCAAAAAAGCAGTGCCTCAACAGTCAGAAATGGACCACCTACTTTTTAGGACATAGACTACCTCTGAGTAAAAATGGATTGTACAGCAACTTGGGAAAGCCATGTTGTAGGTGAAGAGAAAAATCTACTCAAAAAACAATTCTTTTTCACCTAAAACGATGCAAATTCCTCCAGAGGTAAGTACAAAGTAAAACTTGCCAGGCTAAAAACAATTTATTCTGGGGCCCATGATATAGCTCAGCAGCACAGCACCTGCCTGGCAAGCGTGAGGTCATGAGTTCAATTCTCGATACCAAAAAAAAAAAAAAAAAAAACTTGTTCCTATGTATCCAAGTAGTTGGGATACTGTACTTTTCCTTAAATCACCAATTTCAATACTTCAGAAGTGCCAAAGCCTAACAAAGTCAAGAGGATTTTTTTTAAGAACATAAAAAAAAATTTTTTTTTAAAACAGCTCTTTCCATCAATGATCCTCATGAAAAGCATAAGAAAAATATACTCTACTGTTAAAAGGATAACAACTTGTTTTCATCCCTTATTTAGTACACATGCCAAAGGATTTCCAATTTTCTCTCCTTCATACTGACCTTTAAAATGTTTCGGCCATCAAATGATTCTCTTTCCTTGAAGATATATTTGCCATCCGCTGTGTAGAGATTGTACCTGCCTTCAGCTGTAAACATTCCAAAGATAATGGTAGGGAAGTTTGGGTTATTTATCTGTTTGTATTCCCTTGGATTTCTGTAAGTACACAAGTACAACTAGCAAAATTTTCATGTGCTACTGGAAAGTGCCATTATTTGGAGGGAAAAACAGCAGGCTATTAATCAAGAGATCTGGCTAGAGGGCCAGCTCTGCCAGCAGCTCATTCAATATACATCCATTCATTCAACATTCCCATGTACTCATGGAAAGTACTTACTATGTAACTAGATATATCTTGCACAAATTATATGTCCTCCTTGGACTTCAGTTCTTCATTTACAAAGTTAGAGGTTGACATTAACTGATCTCCAAAGGTTCCTCACTATCTACAAACCCAAGACAAGCTGCCTGCAATTTTAAAAAAATTTTAATCTCTTTTTTTTTTACAGTGCTGGGGATTGAACCCAAGGCCTTGCACTTACTAAGTAAGCACTCAACCACAGAGCTACACTGCCAGTCCTGCATGCATTTTTAAATATGTAAAAATACACAAAAGTTTACACATTAGTTAGTAAAAACTGCTGGCCCCTGGCTTTGGGTTGATTTAAGGGCTCTCCTCAGACATAAAAAGAGTCCTTTTGTTGCAATAAAAAGTATCCTTACAGATATTCTACACTGAAATGTAACAAATCTGTGACCTTAGCCTAAACAAAGCTGTGCTCTGGCTTCTGAGTTAATTTAGGTTGCATGTCCCAAAGGATGTCCTTCAAGGTCAGCAAGAAGAGGCGTATCAAAGGAAAGGGAAACAGAAACAGAAAAAGTAACACATCATTTCATGTCCTTTTCAAGTAAAAATTCAATGCAGAGAAGAGTACAGGGAACAGAAAATTCAAAGTATCAAAAATTACTTAACTTGCATAATATTTTCTGTATCAACCCTTTCTTGACTACGACAGACCTTTGAAAATATTCAAATTCCTTTCTTTCTTTCTCTCCTCTATCTCCCTCCCTTCCTCTCTCCCCTTCCCTCTCTCTCTTTCTTTTTTTCTGCAGTACTAGAAGTCAAACCACCCATGGAGGGGCTGGTGAGATGGCTCAGTGGCATAAGTGCCTGTTTGGCAAGCGCGAGGCCCTGAGTTCGACTCCTGGTACCCCACATACAAAAAAAGGGCCAGTGATATCGCTCAGCGGCGCGGGTGCCTGCTGGCGTGCGAGGTCCTGAGGTCGACCCCTGGTACCCACAAAAAAAAAAAAAAAAAAAATCACCCATGGAGGACTTAGCTACATACCCAGCCCTTTTTATTTTAAGACAGGATATTGGTAACTTGCCCAGGCTGGCCTCAAACTTGTGATCCTCCTGCCTCAGCCTCCCAAGCAGCTGGGATTACAGGTGTGCACCATGACCATCCATGCTTTCCATCTTGGAGTATGCTTTTTTAGTCACACAGGTTGGAGAGTACCAGGTCAGAAATCTGTCCAGAGTTCTAACAACTCGATGAACATAATACAATTTTAGCTATACACATGGGTAACTATGGAACTATTTCTCTAAATAATTCAAGACCCCAATCCTATGTAAATTTCACATTATAAAAACAGGTTCCCTGTTAAGAAAGAGGATATATGCAGTTTGACAGTTAAGGGTGGGGAGGCTGGAGATGTAGCTCAGTGCAAGACACTGGGTTCAATTCCTATTACTAAAAACAAAGCACTAACAGAGCAAAGCAAAGATACATGAGAGGGTCTTTGATGGCCATTCTATTCAAACCACTTGTTAACCCTCTAAACCCTTCTCATACACTGTGCTATAGCTCCGTGAATACTTACCATTGGGGTCTTTCCTGAATAGTGTGTTCATGACAGTAGCGTGCAGTTTCACACTATTCCATTCTTTCACTATTAGTCCAGATGCCTGAAAGCGTTCCAGCACTCGATCCACTAATTCCTGCAGCCTGGAAGAAATGAAGTACCAAAACTTTAGTAATTTCCAAATGGCCTGGCTACTAATTCAACAGTGTGCTTGAAGCCCCTGCTCTGTCCAAATATTGCAAAGCCCTGCAACAAGAACAGAGGCTGCAGCCCACCAGCATGGAGTTCCTATCTTGTCAAGAAGGCAGGAGTGAAGCTGGGCACAATGGCACACCCCTGTAATCCCAGCCCAGGAGGCTGAGGCAGGAGGATCATGAGTTCAAGGCCAGCCTGGACTATATAGTGTGACCCTATCTCAAAAAAACAATTAACAAAACAAAACAAAACAAAAAAAAAAAGACAAGCAAAAATGAATAGTTGTAGTACTTGTACATTACAGTGAGTGTTAAGGGAGTGATCAGCTATACATGCATAGGGCCAGGTTTCCACAGAAGGTTTAAACATGGGTCTTGAAGGATCATTAAAGATTTACAGACAAAACCAGGGAAGGAAGGGCATTTCAAGCAGAAGAAACAGCAAAGATGCCAAGGCATGCAAAATCACAGCCTGGGTGGAAACTGCTAATTACTGAGTATGGCTACAACACAGGAGAGAAGAGGCTGATGGAAATGAGCCAGATATACAAGCAGTGCTCAGTCTGAAAGGAGCCACCAGGAGACTTTCCATGGGGCACAGTGTGATCCGCTGTCCACTTCTGAGAGCTGATTTGCAGAGCACCGCGGAAGTGAGGGAGAAGGGGAAGGGAGCAGCAGCAGACATCAGCTGGGCGGTGCTTACAGGGAGAGAGGACATTGAGCACGACGTGTTAGCCACTGTGCCAAGTACTTGGTGTCTGCTGAATCACTTAATCCTCACAGCAAATTATTACCTCTACTTCACCAATGAGGAAACTGAGGCACAGAGAAGCTACGCAACTCGGCAAACTCAGTGGCAGATCCAAAATTAGAATGTAGGGCTGAGACTGCTGCTCAGTGGCAGAGTACATGTTTACCATGCACAAGGCCCTGGGTTCAACCCCCAGCACCACACATATTCTCTGTCTCTCTGCCTGTGTTTGTCTCTGCCTCTTTCTCTGACATTTTCTTAGGAGCCAGCAGTATAGCTCAGTGGTAGAGCGCATGCTTAGCACACACAAGGCCCTGGGTTCAATCGTCAGCACCAAAAGATCTAGTAAGTTAATTAAAATTTTAAAATAAATTTTACAAATCAGAGGGGCTGGGGATATAGCTCAGCGGCACAGCGCCTGCCTGGCAAGTGTGAGGCTGTGAGTTCGATAACAGTACAAAAAAAAAAATTTACAAATTAGAATGCATGGAGTATAGTTTCAGAGGCCAAGCTCTTCCGGGCCATGTTGTAACAGGAAAATAGTGGCGACCTAGACCACGGCAGGTGCCGTGAGAACTGAGACGAGGACGTGGACTATGTGAGAGCTGTGAGAGGAGCTGAGGAGAAGAACAGGCTGAGAACGGCTCTTAAACCATCCTCGATGATCATCAGTGACCAGGTGGGCCACTCACCATGGCGGAGAGCAGGGAGCAGCAACTGTTGAATGCAGCGTGTTGTTTGGGCAAAGGATTAATACTGTTTGCTTCTGCATATATGGCATGGGATGTCCGGTCAGAAATGTCAGGAAGAAACAAAAATACAAGTTGGAGATCGAGAGAAAAATCCAGGCAAACGATACAGGTGGGGGTGGGGCCAACACTGCAAAAAATAGCAGTTAAGAGCATGGGGACCGGGGCTGGTGAGATAGCTCAGTGGCATAAGCGCCTGCCTGGCAAGCACGAGGTCCTGAGTTCGACTCCCGGTATCTGCATATTAAAAAAAAAAAAAGAGCATAGGGACCGATCCCATCACGGAGAGAGATTCACTGTGACAGAGTCTGAGGGGACGCTGATCTCTGTAAGGGGCAGGGAAGGAACCAGCAGGGTCACTGGTTAGGAAGAGGAAACAGTAAAGGAAGACTTTAGAGAGGCTGAAAGAACTACAAGCGAGCTGTCTGGGGATAGAGCTCAGCAGCACAGCACCGCCTGGCAAGTGTGAGGTCCAGTTCAATTCCCAGTACCGAAAAAAAAAAAAATTACAAGAGAGGGAAAGGAATAATTAGTAGAGCACAACACTGGGGAAAAGTAAAGTAAGACGATACCTTCAAATTTCCCACAGTAAGGAACCTCTGTCACAGCAGTCTTGTTTGGCACACTGGAAACAGAAGTCTTGTGATGAGGACCAAGGGAGAAATCCGATGGGAGAGGGGCACAAACGTACACTACTCTTCAGAAACTGGACAGGAATGGTGGAAATGAATGCCTTGGTAATTATAAGATTTAGAGTTGAGGCCAGGCATCGTGGTGCACGCCTGTAATCCCAGCACTCGGGAGGCTGAGGCAGGAGAATTGCTGCGAGTTTGAGGCTAGCCGGGGCTACAAAGTGAGTTCAAAGGCAGTCTGAACTGCATAGTGAAACCCTGTCTCAAAAAGACAAAAAAAAAAAAAAAAAAAATTTAGAGTTGAGGGAAGGTTGGGAAAAAAAAACTGAAAATGCTTGTAGACAATGACATTATCCAGGGCCAGGGATATAGCTCAGCAGCAGTGACTGCCTGGCAAGTGTGAGGTCCTGAGTTCGATTCCCGGTCCAAAAAAAAAGACATTATCCAACAGAGAAGGAAGATGAAACCTCAGGATGGAGAGGAAATGGACAGAACGAGAGCTCAAAGGACACGGGCACAGCTGTGCGGCGGTTGTGGGTTACACAGAAGGAGACAGGGCCTGCGCTCAGGCAGCTTCCGAGCCGGTGGGAGGTGATGGTCTGCAAGCGAGCACACGTTTCTTCAGGAAGCACAATGGGACTGGGGTAGCCACACTGCTTTAGAAAAGTGACACCTGAGCAGATAACTGAGGGAAAAGCATCCCAGAGAGGGAACCGCGGACATCGGGGGCAGGATGTACATGACACGATCTGGTAACAAAGTCAGCATCTGAAGTGAAACCTGGGAGAGGCAATGAAGTTGAAGGGGTAGGAAAGGCAGGTGGCACTAGGCCCTTGGGCTCTGTGAGAACCCTGGCATAGACTGAGTAAAGGGGGAGTGCTCAGGGTTTGCAGCAGAACGACCCCATCTGGCTGCCCGGGGGAGCACAGACAGGATAGGGTCAGGAGGGCAGCTGAGAAGCTGCTGCGAGTGCCCCGCAGCCAGGGAGGTGGGGAAAGGGGCAGATTTCCAGGTGCACTGGAGTCAGGGGGCCAAGGTGAGTCTAAAGAACTTCTGCCCAGGGAATGGGAAGACCAAATACCGCACTCCAGGATCCATGAGAAGCCCTGCAGAGTGAAGGGCAGCAGTGAGGTGGAAACCAGGCGGCAGGGCACGCAGGGCAGGAAGAAGCAATGAGGGTATCCAGAAGCCAGAAAAAGGGGGACCCAAAGGCAAGGAAACCAGTTACGTGGATGCTGTCATACACAAAAGAGGCAAATGCACAAGGCCCTGGATTCGATCCCCAACAGAGAGAGATAGGCTGTGCTTCTTTACATAGGTTTTTTTTTTTTTTTTCCTGATTACAAAAATAATACATGGCTGGGCGTGGTGGTGTACACCTGTGATCCCAGCACTCGGGAGGCTGAGGCAGGAGGATCACCGTGAGTTCGAGGCCAGCTTAGACTACATAGTAAGTTCAAGGCCAGCCTGAACTGCATAGTAAGACCCTGTCTTAAAAAACCAAACCAAACAAAAAACAAAAATAATACATGTTCATTATGAAAAAATAAAGTGTGTGCAGAAAAGCATAGAGAAAGGAAAACATAACCTCATAAACAAATGTTTATCTGTGGATGTGTTCAGAAAAACAAGTAAGACGTACTAGGTTTAGAGCTGGAAGTGGTGACAGACACCTGTAATCTCAGCACTCAGGAGGCTGAGGCAAGAGGATTGCCTTGAGTTCAAGGCCAGCCTCGGCTACATAGCAAGACTCTGTCTCAAAACAAACAAACAAACATGTACTAGGTTTAAAAGTTTCTGATTGGGCTGGTGATATAGCTCAGCAGCATAAGCGCCTGCCTGGCAAGCATGAGGTCCTGAGTTCGACTCCCAGTACCCACATTAAAAAAAAAAAAATAGTAAAAGTTTCTGATTAACCAAAACCATCAGAGAATCACAAAATTTTGAAATTTTTCTGAACACTGCAACATAATTTAAGTCTGGACATAAGTATGTGCTCCAAAATCCCCTCGATTACAATCACGACAGAACAGGGCCTCGTTCTCTTTCCTCTGTTCGGGAAAAACACGTGGATAGGGAGGGCAGCTACATGGAGACGAGTGTGAGGAAGCTGCACACACTGACTGAAAGACACCACTCCCCAGCCTGTCTTCCAGAGAGCTTGGATTTCTGCCAAATTTGAAGGAACCAGTCTTTCTTAAAAAGTCAGAATCTAACCTGCTATTTTAGCACGGGGGGGAACGATGCATAGACAGGTTGCACTGGTGCTCTGTGACAGAGGAAGTAGGATCCATGAGTGTGGCAGCTGTTCCTGCCGCTGTCACCTCACTGCACTCCGGGAAGCCTGGCTCTGTCTCACTCACTGCCTTGTCACTGCACCTTTATGGATGCCTAATTGACACACCTCGGGTACCCAGTAAATAGTTGCTGTTCCATGCATGAATGTATGAATTCTTGGGCAACAAACACTTCAGAGCGCTATTAAGAGAAGGTAGGGGTACTTGGGACATAATCACATCACAGCTTGATGTCATGGATATTTTATTTGGCAATATGTCACCATATTCTTAACAGTTTTTTCTCTCAGTGCTTACTTCATTGATCCTCTTCTGTTTGACTATTAATAAACCAGAAAGCACTCTAGGTCTTTTTTTCCCCCACTACTGGGGACTGAATACCAGGCCTTAAAACTGAACTTTATCCCCAACACACCCCACACCTTACCCCTCTGCTTAAATTTTGAGACAGGGTCTTGCAAAGTTGCTAAGTTGCTCATGTTGGGTTCAAATTTCGATCCTCCTGCCTCAGCCTCTCAGAATGCTGGGATTACATATGGGTGCTACATACGCAGGTTCTCTATGCCTTTGCTTTTTCATAAGCAAAGTAAAAATAATATAGAGCTGATATAACGAACAAAGGATTCTTATGTAGCTTATCATGGAGACAGTGCTCTGGGGGTTTGCAAACAGAAACCAGGTATGACTGTGTTGAATCTAAGCACTTAGTTGAAAGCTACGAGTGCTTTACAGTGCAGATATCTAGAACCATCTTTACACATATGGAGTTCAGACCCCAGGATCGTCCCTGACTTCCTAGAAATACAAAGTCCAGCCTTTTCTTTTTCTTTTGAGAACGGGTCTTGCTATGTAGTCCAGGCTGGCCTTGAACTTGCAATTTAGCCCAGGCTCGCAATCCTGCTTCAGCCCAAGTCTAGTCTTTTGTATGAGTCTTTCCCCTCCAATATAATTCGGTGCTACCCAATTAATCCTTCCTGAGCACTTGCTATAGACAGACACTATGCTATTCGATGCAAGAATAAAAACTCAACAAATGCAGTCCTCGTTACTAATAAATCTACAATCTGTTAAGATAACAAAGTTTTTGTTTTTATTTTTATGTGAGACTATAAAGTAGACTTCGATAATGACATAAGCAATAAAAAGTGGTCTAGGTAATTTAAAAGTAGAGGAGACTATAGCTGAGTTAGGACCAGATCAGCCTAGGAGGAGGATGGGCTGACAGCAGTCAATGCCTCTCCTGCATGAGTGCTGAGGAACCAGCCCACGGTCTTGCACATGCTAAGCACGTGCTCTTCCGCTGTGCTCCCGCTCAGCTCTGATTGCCGCCAGCCTTGCCCATCGCACACATACTGTGACAGACACCTTTGTATGTACATATTCATCAACAGTTGATCCATCCCATTGGATAAACTCCTATAGGGAAAATCAGCCAGTGCAAGAAATATGAAACTCTTGGAATCAAGGGTCAACTTGCTTTCTGCAAGGCTTGTACTAATTTATACTTCTACCAGCAGTGATCTTCTCATGTCACTTACTGAAAAATTCCTTAGCACTCTTATACTTTTAAACTTTAAAAACTATCCTTAAATAGTTAAGCTTTTTGAGGTTTCCCCAGTGTTTGTATCCTTTTTTGTATCTGTTATACAACAGCTGCTACTTTGTAAGTATTAAACCATTTATTTTGGGGTATTTATCTCTTCTCTAGCCACTTGTTAGCACTTTTACTGATGTCTTATCAAATTTAAAGTTTTTTAAAGTATTTTTGGTTACCTGCAAATGAAAATTTTGTCTTCAATTGTCTCTGTTTTACAGCTTAGTACTAGTCAGAACTTTCAATGTGTTTAATATTAATGGTGATTATAGGTAACCTTGCTTTATTTGATTGTAATAAGAATAAACCTGAAAAAAAAGAATAAACCTAGTATATTACCATTCAATATGATTGTTGATTATTCTTTTAAAGTATTTATCACATTAGACAATATCACTTTATTTCTTTTTTTTTTTTTGTGGGTACCGGGGGGTCGACCTCAGGACCTCACGCGCCAACAGGCACCCGTGCCGCTGAGCGATATCACCGGCCCCTTTTTTGTATGTGGGTTCCGGGAGTCGAACTCGGGCCCTCGCGCTTGCAAGGCAGGCGCTTACGCCGCTGAGCCATCTCACCGGCCCTCACTTTATTTCTATTTTCTAAAAGTTTCTAACTTAAAAATGAGGTTTTTTGTTTTTTGGGTTTTTTTTTTTTTTTTTTTTGGTCTTTTTGAGACAGGGTTTCACTATGTAGTTCAGGCTGGCCTTGAAATCACTTTGTAGTCCAGGCTAACCTCAAACTCGCAGCGATCCTTCTGCCTCACCCTCCTGAGTGCCGGGATTACAGGCATGTGCCACCACACCCAGCTAAAAATGAGGTGAATTTTATCAAAAGCCTTTTAAGCATGTACTTAGATATTGATTTTAAATTTGACCTGTGTAGTAGGAATATTACTAGGTTTCCTGATTCATTTCAAATATATACATACATATAGTATATAGTTGTAACTATATAGTATATAGTTGTTCAAAATTTATGTAGAACCTTTTAGGGAGAAGTAACATCTTTAAAAAACTGAGTCTATCATTGAATGTGTACAATCTCTTATAGTTTATAATTTCCTGCCAAAAGGTCTTGCACGTTTTGTCACATTAGTAATTACTTTATAATTTTTGTTCATAGAGCAAATGAATTTTTTTAGTTTTTAAATGATGTTTTCTATTGGTGAACGCCTGCTGGCTTGTATACAGTAAAGCAACTGCTTTTATCACACTGATTTTATAGCAACCTTATAAAATTCTGTTATTATTTCTAGTGACTTGGTAATTATAGATACTGTACCTGTTATAGTTTATATCTAGATGTTCCCCCAAAGCCTCATAGGTGCTACTTTTGGAAGGTGACTGGATCATGGGGGTATGATACTCATCCATGGCTTAGTCCACTGATGACTTTATAGCTAACTGTGATGTTGGGAGGCAAAGCCTGGTGGAAGGAGGTGGGTCACTGGGCATGGCCTGGAATGGTCTATTGCCCTCCTCCTCCCTTGATCCCTCTCTGCTTCCTGGCTACCCTGCTGGCCTGCCTTAGATCCAGCCAATTATGGACTGAAACCTCTATAAACAGTGATCCTAAATAAACCTTTCCTCATTTAAGTTGTGGTTGTCATGTACTGTGTCTCAGGGACACGAAAGTAACTATGCCAGTAGCCTTGATTAATCTCTGGTCAGAAAATGTGACCTGTAAGATACCAGTTCATTGAAATTTATTAAGCTCTAATTATGATCTAGTATGCAATCAATTTTTTCAACTTTTCTATGTGCCTGAAAAGAATACAAATTCTGTAACTGCAAGGTATTTAACTCCAGAAATGACTATTAGACTAATCTTGTTTTTCGTTTGTTCGTTTTTTCTTTGCAGTGCTGGGGACTGAGTGCAAGGGCTCACGCATACTAGGCAATTGTTCTACTACTGAGCCACATCTTCAGCCCCAAGAATGTTTTGTTTATTAGTACATAATTCTTATATTCCTTGTGTGGAGTTGGTGAATGTACATAATACATCTTCATTCCTTTTTACATCCTCTTCCCCCGCTTCTCTCCTCTCTCCCTCCATCTCTTGATCCCTTTTCCATTTGAGAAAGATCTCTCCCTACTTCCTATTATCCTTTATTTTGCTCTTTATTTATATTTTAGGTTTCATATATAAGAGAAACCATGTAATATTTAAGCTTGTGTGTCTGATTTATTTCACTTACATTATGGTCTCAAGGTGCATCCATTTTCCTACTAATGACTCACATTTACCTTTCTTTATGGCACAGTAGTAACTCCACTGTATGTAAAAATACCACATTTTCTTTATCCATTCATCTGTTGATGGACATACAGGATGCTTCCAAGAGTTAGCTACTAGGAATTGTGCTGCAATAAACATGGCTATCCATGTATCACTGTAATATGATGTCTTGAACTCCTTGGGAAGATACCTAGAAGGGGAATAGCTGGGTTAAATGGCATTTCTAGTTTTTAGCTGTTTGAGGCATCTCCATACTTATTTCCATAGTGATTGTACTAGTTCACATTCCCACCAACAATGTAGAAGCATTCCTTTTTCCCCTACAGCCTCACCAGAATTTGTTATTATTTGATTTCTTGATGATGGCCATTTTTTCTGGGGTAAGATGGAATCTCAGTGTTGTTTTAATTTGCATTTCTCTAATGACCAGCTGTGTTAACCATTTCTTCATTTGTATTTATTGGGCATTTGAACTTCATCTTCTGAGAAGTGTCTATTTATTTCAGTTGCCCATTTTTTGACTGGGTCTTTTATTGGGGGGGGAGGTCTCATTTTTTTTGAGTTCTTTATATATTCTAAGTTTTTTTTTTTTTCCTTGGTATCTGGAATCAAACTCAGGACCTCATGCTTGCCAGGCAGGCGCTGTGCCACTGAGCTATATCCCAGCTATATATTCTATTTTCTTTTTCTTTTTTGTTTTTTTGAGACAGGGTCTCACTATGTAGTCCAGGCTGGCCTCAGACTCACGGTGATCCTCCTGCCTCAGCTTTCTGAGTAATGGGATTATAGGCTTTTGCCACCATGCCCGGCTTTATATATTCTAGATAGGAGTCCTCTGTCTGAGGAATACCTGGTAAAAATGTTTTCCCATTCTTTAGGTTGTCTTTTCACTCTGATGACTGTTTCCTTTACTGTGCAAAAGCTTATTAATTTGATATGATCCCATTTGTTGATTCTCAGTACTATTTCCTGTGCAACTGGGGTTCTGCTCAGAAAGTCCTTGCCTACACCCATGACTTCAAGAGTTTTACCTATTTTACAAGATTGTTATTTGGATCTTTACTGATTTTATATCTGCTTGACCTACTAATGATTGAGATTATGTTGCAGGGGGCTAGTGATATAGCTCAGCGGCATAAGCGCCTGCCTGGTAAGCGTGAGGTCCTGAGTTCAACTCCCGGTACCCACATATTTAAAAAAAAGAGAGAGAGATTATGTTGCAATCTTCTCCTATGATGATGGATTCTCAGTTTCTCCCAATATAAAATTAATTATATAAATTTTGCTTAACCTACTTTAAGGCTGTTCTATTAGGTTCATGTAAGTTTTGGATGGTTATATATTCCTGGTAAATTGAATCTTTTATGATTATCTCAATTGCTAACAATGTATTTTTCACGTTTGATATTAGTTATATTGTGCCAATTTCTTTTAGTATTAGCCTAATACATCTTTTTTCTTTCTGTTGTTTTATCCTTATGCTATAGATGGAATTCTTATAAAAAGTGTATAAACTGGGCTGGCGATGTAGCTCAACAGTAGGGCACTTGCTAAGCACACACAATGCCCTGAGCTCCATCACCAGCACAGCATTAAAAAAAAGTATATAAGTTGAATTTTATTTATGTTATAATGTCCTTAACTGGCAAGTTCATTCCATTAACATCCATCATAATTATTATATGCCTGGAGTATTTCCTACCATATTACTTTTTAATTTCTACTCATTCTACTTTTCTTTATGCTTCTTGCCCCTTTTTGGATTGAATTTATATTTACCTCCCACCCCTTTTTTTTTCCTCTCTACTTGTTTGGACTTACAGTGGACCCTTGACTTATGAACTCAATTCATTCGCAAGGGCTGCTTATAACTCAAGTTGCTTATAAGTCAAGACTATTTTTCCCATAAGAAATACTGGAAATACCCATAATGCATTCCAAACCTCCCAAAGCACCCCTTACCTAACCTTTTCGTAATAAAAATAAAAAGGTTTGTATAATGTGTGTAATTTACCAGAAACACCAATAACTGTCCTAGTGTAGTCACCAAAAAATTACGAAGTGTTCCTAGTTCACCAGAAACAACAATCTCATACTGTACTCACCATTCAAGTTAACAGCTTTTGCTTGCGGGAAGGGCGGATGGAATGGAAGGTGGGCATTGTTCAGAAGGAGAGTCCTCTCCATAAGAACATCAGGAACCTGGCTCTCTGGTGTCCCTTCTCTCCTTGCGGGAGTCTGTAGCCCACTAGGACCTGCTTCTGGCCCACTAGGTCTCAACCTTTTCAGAACTAAAAACTGGTCTAGGTTGTCTGTTTCTGTCTTTTCTTTCACACTGTTCTGTAGTATGACATGATGCTGTCATTAAGCAAGTGAATGCAGTGATTGCTTTTTCTCTGTCTGGGTGGGTCTTCTCTACAAATGCTTATAGCTCTGTCTATTTTTTCAGGATTTCCTTTATTTCAGAAGAACTTTGCTGCACCAATTATTGATACTTCCCCTCCTCTTCAGAAAGCTCCTCAGCTGCCACTCTCTGTTGCTCAGCCAGAAGCGGCTGAAGTTCCTCTGTAGACAGTGCCTCTGAGTGCTCCTCCACCCGTTCCTCAGCATCACCACTGTCTACCTGCAAGCCTATGGACTCTGCTACGGTAACAATTCCATCAACCACAGGGTCAGTTGAAGGCTTAGGCTCCTCCACACAGCCTTCAAAGTCTCTCTCCTGTATAATTTTAGACCACACTTTCTTCCATGGAGATCTCAGTGTCCTTAGACAGTCCTTGGCCCAGGACTTCTCAATTAACCCCACACAAGAAAGGATGCTGTAATATTCCTTCCAGAACTCTTTAAGGGTTAAATCTGCCATCTGCAAGCACTTCAGGAACAGTTCCTTGGTGTACAACTTCTTAAAGTTAGCTATGACCTGCTGGTCCATAGGCTGCAGAAGAGGAGTTGTATCAGGTGGGAGGAACTCAACTGAGAGCCATGGGAAGTCTTCAGCCAATTCTTCTTCCAAATCTCATGGGTGAGCAGGAGCACTGTCCATGAAGAGAAGAGCCTTGAGTGGTAAACCTTTGTTCTCTAGATATTTCTTAATAGAAGGACAGAAAGCTTCCCTGATCCACTCAAGAAAAAGTACTCTTGTTACCCAAGCTTTTGTGTTAGATCTCCACATGACTCCTAGCCTATTCTTCATGACTTTATGTTTTCTGAACACTCTAGGGGTCTCAGAGTGATAAACCAAGAGAGGCTTTATCTTGAGGTCACCACTCACATTGGCACATAGCAGTAAGTTTAGCCTATCTTTCATAGGCCTGTGGCCTGGGATTTTCTTCTCTTCCTGAGTCATGTATGTTCGCCTATGCATTTTCTTCCAGAAAACGCCAGTTTCAACAGTTTCATCACTGTTGAAAACTTGATGACAGCAAAAGCCATTTCTCTGTGTCATCATTTTGAAGTGGTGTCTGTACTTTCCAGCAGCCCTTTTATCAGCTCTGGCTGCTTCACCATGCCTAGCTACGCCGTGAACCCCAGTTCTCACTTTAAAATTGTGAAACCACCCCTTACTGACACTAAATGTTTCACCATTATCACCCATTGATGGATTATCCTTTATGAGATCTGCTTTTATAGCCCTAGCTTTTTCACAAATTACAAACTCAGATAGGCTATAACCTGTGATCTCCCTTTTATCCACACTAATAGCCTTTCTACCTCATCTAACACTGTTGATCATGACTAATTTGAGTAACACGTCTAGCAACACTAGCTTCCTTATACAAATCTTTTCTCTGTTAGATTGTTTAGATGGTGGATTTCGACATGCTGTAAATATTAGCGAGATTGGTCCAACGAATACCACTCATTTCTCCAGTTTCCTTCTTCTTTTTGATTGTGATTGCTTTCTTTACCTTCCATTCCTTCCTTAGCTTCTTTTCTAGCTTTTTTCTTTTTTAGCCATTTTAATAGCAGTAATTGTAGCAATTATATAAAGCACTGACCAAAATCACATCCACAAACATGAGCACGTGGGCTCAGACTGATGCTTATGTACACTTACACACGCTTTTCTGGCAACACGCATCTTTGTTTAAAAGCGCACAAATGGTCAGCATTTGGGTCATAACTCAAGACTCTGGTCATAAGTTAAACCTAAAATTCCAGTCATAACCCAAGTTGTTCGTATATGAGGCCAGCTGTAACTCGAGGGCCCACTTACTTTAAAAATGTTACAATGCACATGTGGCTTAGCAAAGTGTAAGTTAATTAGTATCTTAACATTCCTTCCTTGAAATGAAAGAAAAACAAAAACACAACTACAATACTACGGTTCTGGTGTTCCCCTTAGCTAGTCCTGATTTACATGCTATTAACTGATATTTTTAATTCTATGATTTTAAAAACATTCCCAAATATATTTTATACAGACAATGGTCACCATTTTATTTGTTCTCCATTGCTTTCTATATCTCATACTATCTTTCTCATGTTGTTGATTTTTCTGGACTCATTTTCCTTTTTCTAAGACATGTTTGTTTGTTTGTTTGTTTGTTTGTGGGTACCGGGGGTCGACCTCAGGACCTCGCGCGCCAGCAGGCGCCTGTGCCGCTGAGCGATATCACCGGCCCTTTTCTCGTATGTGGGTTCCAGGAGTCGAACTCGGGCCCTCGCGCTTGCCAGGCAGGCGCTTACCCCGCTGAGCCATCTCACTGGCTCATAAGACATGTTTTTTAGAAGCCCCTTTACTACAGATATCTCACAATGATAAATTCTCTGGTTTTTTCATCTATAAAAGTCTTCATTTCATTTTTGTTTGTTTGTTTGTGACAGTTTCTCACTACGTAGTGCAGGCTGGCCTTGAATTCACTAGATAGCCAGGATGGCCTTGAACTCATAGTGATCCTCCTGCCTCAGCCTCCCAAGTGCTGGGATTACAGGTGTGCACCACCACACCCAGGTCATTTTTGTTCTTTAAAGGTTTTTTCTAAGTACGCAATTCCAGTTGATGATTATTTTCTCTCAATATTTAGAAAATGTTATTCTGCTGTCTTTTGTTTCCTGTGGTTGCAACTGCCAAACCAGCTGTCATAATAACGCCAAGCCTTTGCAGGTAGCTTCCTTTAAGATCTTCTCTTTGTCTTTAGTTATCTGTAGTTCCACTGTGGCTTATCTTGCTATGGATTTTATTTATTCTGCTTGAATTCAACCTTCTTCCTCTTGTCTAATGCACCTGCTACAGACTTTCTCTTCCCAAAATGCTACTCCCTCAGCCTGCCAACCCCAGAGCACTCAAGAAAGGCCAGAGCGTAAAGGATTGACTGGAAAGTCCCTGCAAAGGTGAATAACTGATGCTACCAGGTCTTCCAGGAATCAGAAGGAGGTCATGAAAGACAGTGTGCACCATTCTTCAGAGAAAGACTGAAACCAAGGTGGGGGGGGCTGTCATGACAATGGATAAATTGTGAGGAAAAAGGAAAAAAGCTGACAACTCGGCTTCATGTTTTCAGTAAGACTTGAGGAAACCATCTGAGAGGGCCGAGAGTGGGGGCTTGCAAGAGTGACAGACGAGACAGCCCCAGTAGTCAGCATCTGAGTCCTAACAACTGGCAACTAAGCTGTGACTAAAAGCCTCCTTAGATACATCCCTTACCAGGTCATGCTTAACAGGGCCAAAGATGCATCAATAAGTGTAGCTCCACCAGCTCAGCCCTGTTTCCAGAGAAAATCTGACCTAAGTGATTCCATCTTTTCAAGGGTCAGGCATTTCACATTGAGTCATTTTAAGGAAAGCTTTTATTTATAAAACATGAAAGCAAACAAAGAAAGTTGAGTGTATGTATTTTTATTACAACTTGCTCTCTCAATACTTCTTGTATTGACCTGTCTCTCCTCACACAAAGAAACAAAAGATTGGATGGACCTTAAAAGCAGGGTCCTCTCTTACTTCTGTATCAATTTGCACAGCCTTGCAAAATACCTTGCACAAAAGACACATCCAAATAGTTTTTTTTTTGTGTGTGTGGATACCAGGAGTCAAACTCAGGACTTTGCGCTTGCCAGGCAGGTGCTTATGCCACTGAGCTATCTCACCAGCCTCAATTTCATTTAAAACTATTTGGGGGCTGGTGAGATAGCTCAGCGGCATAAGCACCGCCTGGCAAGCGTGAGGTCCTGAGTTCGACCCCTGGTACCTGCATACGAAAAAAGGGCCGGTGATATCGCTCAGAGGCACAGGCGCCTGCTGGTGTGCAAGGTCCTGAGTTCGACCCCCGGTACCCACAAAAAATAAATAAATAAATAAAATAAATGAAATTGAGTAAGAGGTGACCAAGTCCTTTAAAAGTCATAGCTTTGGGTAGGGAAGTTGACAAACTTTCTTAAAATAACACAAACATGGGGATAACAGGAAAGACAAAATACAGCAGTGAAAGAGGTAGACATTATGAAAAATGTCCTCGGTTGATTTTACCAGTGGATTCAATGGGCATCTCACCCTTTAACTCACCAAGTCTTAACAGCAGGAAGTGCACAATATGTGTAAGGGTGGGCATGGCGGGAGAATAAAGGGTGTGGTCAGCTCTGAGCCCTTAGTTTTTCATTAGTGTGGGCACAAATTAAGTCTGAGCACTATCTTCAAAGACATTAAGGTTCTACCACTCTTATTTTCTTCTAATCTCAAACCTATTATTCTCTGTACTTGAAGACCTATAAAACTGAGAGTTAACCACTAGAGCACAAGGTAAACACACCAATGGAAACACTCAAGGTAATAATTTTATCATTCCCAGTGATCACTTTTTTCCCCTCTGGGAGCCACCAGGAATGTGGTAAACCAAAACTGTGGAATCTCTGCCATGTGTATACTAAAACAGAATCAAAGCCCTAGATAAGGAAAAATCTACTATTTTGTTTAATAAAACATTATAATCCAATGTAATGTTCCATATGGCACTATGTTAACTGCATGTCTATAGGCTAGCACAGATTTTAGTTTTATAACAGTAAATTTCAATTGCATAGTTGCATAATAGTATCTATCTAACATAGATGTAGCAAAGACAAATGAAGATAAAATGATTTTGTGTGTGCGCGCACATGTGTGCAGTACTGGTAATTGAACCCCGCAACCTCACACATGTGACTACACCCCCAGCTCAATAATGTTATTTTAACACAATGTCAGACAAGAGTAAATGCTAATCAAAAATTAAGAAGTTATTTCCCCAGAAGCTACACAATCCAATAATAGCAAAAATAAATCAATAAAACAGCCAACAAAAATAAATCCAGCAATGGGTGCAATGGCACACGCCTGTAATCGCAGTGCTCGGGAGGCTGAGGCAGGAGGATCACCACGAATTTGAGGCCAGCCTGGACTACATAGTGAGTTCAAGGCCAGCCTGAGCTACATACCAAGACTCTGTGTCAAAAAAAAAAAAAAGTCCTATCACAGAGGATATGGAAACAAATAAACAAAGGTCAGGCTGAGTGGCTATGGTAGTCACTAATTCTATGATTAATCAAGGAAATTAAACCCATGACTTTAAAACAGTTTATGAGTCAACCCAAAAGAATTAAAAACAGCTCTACTGCCAGGCATGGTGGCACACGCCTGTAATCCCAGCACTTGGGAGGCTGAGGCAGGAGGATCACTGTGAGTTCGAGGCAGCCTGGGCTCCATAGTGGGTTCAAGGTCAACTTGAACTACATAGTGAGCCCCTGTCTCAAAAATAAATAAATAAATAAATAAAGCTCTATCTGCACTAGCCAAAAAAATGGAAATAATCTAAATGTTCATCCATCTCACCCCAGAAAGAATGGCTATTATCAAGAAGTCAACTAATAACAAATGCTGGAGGGGCTGTGGGGAAAAAGGAACCCTTCTCCACTGTTGGTGGGAGTGTCGACTGGTGCAGCCACTGTGGAAATCAGTGTGGAGATTCCTCAAAAATCTAGGATTGGAAGTCCCATTTCATCCAGCTATTCCCCTTCTGGGTATCTTCCCAGAAGAATTAAAAACATCGTACCACAGCGATATATGTGCACCCATGTTTATAGCAACACAATTTGTAATAGCCAGATCTTGGAAACAACCCAAATGCCCATTAACCGAGGAATGGATAAAAAAGATGTGGTACTTCTAAACAATGGAGTACTATTCAGCCATAAAGAAAGATAAACTGGAAACTTTTATAGGTAAATGGATGCAACTCGAGAAAATACTCACAAGTGAAATAAACCGGACGCACATTTGTAAACATCGTATTGTCTCCCTAGGATGAAAATGCAATTTCACTGTGACTATTCCATTCCTTAGTCTTTTATTTTTACCTAGGATTTACATGGCTTAATCCTATACTGAGCAATGTTTTTCTCCAAAAGGTATTTGTACATTCTCTAATTCTTGAGTTTGTTAATACATAAGAATGTTTACTTGTTGTCTTTAAAAAAAAATAAATTATCAAAAAAAAAAAGTGTTCATTAAATGATGCCTACATAAACAAAATGTAGTATCCCCATGCAGTAGACTATTATTCAGTCACATAAAAGAGATGAAATAGCGATACATGAAACAACGAGGGTGGACTGTGAAAACACTACACTGGCGATGTCCAATGGCACAGTACTTGCCTCCCATGAGCAAAGCCCTGGGCTCGATCCCCTGTACCACTAAAAACCAAGCAATAAAAACCATTAGGCTAAGTGAAAAAAGACATGCAAAAGCCACATACGGTATGACCCCATTTACAGAAAATAACCAGAGCAGGTGAATCTATAGAGACAGATACTAGTGGTTGGCAGAAGCCAGGGAAGAGAGCAATGTGGGGAAAAACTATATTTAACAGATATGAGATTTTCCTCAGGGTAATAAAAATGTTCTAGAACTAGACCATGATAATGGTTGTGCAGTTTTTTTAGTGTACCAAATGCCACTGAATTATATACTTTAAAACTATACATTTATATTTAAATTATATACTTTTTTTGTGTGTGTGTGGGTACCGGGGGTCGAACTCAGGACCTCACGCGCCAGCAGGCGCCCGTGCCGCTGAGCGATATCACCGGCCCTTTTCTCGTATGTGGTACGGGTAGTCGAACTCAGGACCTCACGCTTGCCAGGCAGGCGCTTATGCCACTGAGCTATCTCACCAGCCCAAAATTATATACTTTTAAATGATGAATTTTGTTATGAGAATTCTACACTTTCCAAAAATAATGAGTCAAAATATCCACTTTACACTAGGAATAAGAACTAGAGCACAATCTATCCTACTCAATCTAATATGAACACACAAATATTCAGATTCAGGGCACAGTTTTGCTCTGTGTTCCTCAGCCACAGACTTAAATCCACTGAACTTCCCTGATCTACAAAATGGGCATAATAATCATACCTATTTTATACAGATGTTGAGAAAATTTAGTGGCGATAATAACCAGTACCAGGCAAGAATAAGTGCTAACTAAAGATTGTAATTTTCCCAGAAACTATCCAGTCTTAAATGTTAGAAGTAAAATCTTGCCCAGCATGATGGTACATGCCTGTAATCCCAGCACTCGGGAGGCTGAGGCAGGAGGATCATCATGAATTCAAGGCCAGCCTGGGCTACATAGTAAGTTCAAGGCCAGCCGGAACTACATAGTGAGACCCTGTCTCAAACCTCCTCCCAGAAAAGCAAAATCTTATTTGGACACGAAGAACTCACAGTGTGGTCTATGGACCTCTGAAGGCCCCAAGACTCTTTCCGGGGATCCATGAGGTCAAAACTATTTCTAAAATACTAGGGGATATAGCTATTATGGTTTAGATCTAAAATGTCCCCCAAAAATCTCATGTGTGGAAGGTGACTGGATCATGCAGGCGCTGCACTCAACAGTGGATTCATCATCCATTGCTGAGTTCACCGCTGAATGTGCTGCTAGAAGGCCGGGCCTGGCTGTCGGTGTCACTGGGCTGACCCGGGAGGCTCTGTGCTTGGCCCTGGTTACTCCCATCCCTCTCTGCTTCCTAGGCTCCACAGGCTGAGCACCTTTTCCTTCGCCATGCCCCTCTCCGTCCCGTTTCTGCCTTGCAGCCAGTCACTCATGGCCTGAACCTGAGCCAACAGAAACCTCTCCTCCTTTAAACTGTGGGTGGCAGGTATTTTGTCCCAGAGACGGGAAAGTGGCTAAGATAGCGTCTCAGTGGTAGAGCACAGGCTCGGCATGCACAAGGCCCTAGATTTTTTTTTTTTTTTTTAAGGCCCTAGATTTAATCCTTAGCAAATCATCATAATAATAATGACAACACACACGGAACATTATTTGCCTTTTTCACTGCAATGACATTCACATTGATGGTGTAAAAATAATAGTGGGTGAAACTGCTGGCGCCTTAGTGTGAATAACCGCAGTGACATCAACTGTATTAGTATATTTTTCACTACACATTCAGAGTTTTTTTTTTAATTGTATATATGTATTCTGTACAACATGGGCTTTATTTATTTTTTAGTGGTGCTGGGGATCAAATCCAGGGCCTTGTGCATGCTGAGCAAGTGCTCTACCACTGAGCCACATCCCCAGCCCTACATTCAGAATTTTAAAAGTTCAGTTTTATTTGTCTCTGATGAAGCAGCAAAAACAGAGACTATTAAATTTCTTCCCCTAAGTGCACCTCCTTTTAATACTCCGTGTGGTGAACTTGTCTGCACACCTGAGTCTGTCTGAGCTGTCTGAACTGTGAGGCCACTAGTTTTGGTCCATGGAGCACCACGTTTACTTAAAAGACGCCTGACAGACGGATTATGGTGATCCAGACCTGGCTGTGTGGCACACATTTTCTCAAAAGAGAACTTCAAGGAAAATAATTGTTAGTATTTTCTACCAACAATAAAATTTAAACTTTTGGGTGAAAAGTAGAATTTTGGAAAATGTTTATCTGCCAATATGAGCTTGACAGTTTTTTTCCCCAAGGCTTTGAAGATTCTTCATTACTGTGTAATGAAGTGTGTCAACATTTGGAAAATTTGTACAACTCAATAAACCACTATTTTCTAAAAGGACACTGTTGCAAAATTGTGCATGGTTAAAGATGCAGGCAAAATGCAAGAAAGATCAAAAGATTTTACTACTAACATATATAAAATGTTCTCTGATATGGCTTCAGATTCCACATTGCAACTAATCTTTAAGAAACTATGACTTGTCAAGTTTTTAGAGCACTATCAATTAGCAGCAATTATCTCTAAAGACTATTAACTTATTGCTCACTTTTCTAACCACGTATCTGTGTGAGTCTTTGTGTGTGAGGTATGGGGATTGAACCCATGGCCTCATATGTGCTAGGCAAGTGCTCTGCTACTAAGCTATATTCCCAGTCACACTGTTTATATATATATATATTTTTTTTTCCCCAGTCAAAACAACACATTGCAATAGACTGAATGCAGGCACAGATATGAAAATCCAGCTTTCTTCTATTAAATGTTACAAAAATGTAAAACCATTCCTGTTCATTGCATTCTTTTGGTTTGAATGATACAGTGATGTTTATGAGAAATACAATATTTATAAAAACAAGAAATTATTTTATTACTATTATTTTTAAAGGAATTAAGGGGTTCTGGGCATGGTGGCACACACCTGTATTCCCAGCACTTGGGAGGCTGAGGCAGGTGGATCGCTGCAAGTTCAAGGCTAGCCTGGGCTAACCTGAATTACAGAGTGAGACCTTATCTCAACAAAAAAAAAAAAAAAAAAAAGGAATTAAGAGATTAAATTTCCCATCTTTAATATCTAATATGGTAAATATTGATAGATATAACCCATAAAAACAAAAGCTCTCTGGAGTTCTCATAATTTTTAAAAATTTAAAGGGATTATAAGACAAAAAGTTTGAGGACTACTATCTTAGATCATTGTTTCTGTTCACAAAGTTGAAAAGTTAACTACTACATCCATAGTAAGCAGATCTACAATACTGTGGAGGCGTTTAGCGCACAGAGTAAAGGGTCCATACAGACATCAAATGCAACCTGGTGGAAATGTGAGATGTTCTACCATGCCATCTAAGGTTAAGGAGGAACATGCCCCTGGTTTTTTTTTTTTTTTTTTTTTATGTGGGTACCGGGAGTTGACCTCAGGACCTCGCGTGTGCCACTGAGCGATATCACCGGCCCTTTTTTTCCTTTATGTGGGTTCTGGGAGTCGAACTCAGGACCTCGTGCTTGCTGGACAGACGCTTATGCCGCTGAGCTATCTCACCAGCCCCCCTGGCTTTTAAGGAAGGGTCACTACTATGCCCTTTAGGCACATGCTAGGTACCTATGGAAAAAATCTGGCACAGGACACAAAAAAACATTCTGTAACATCCTTTTCTTCCCTTCTCCTCTAAATTTAGTTCCAAATGAATTACAAGAGATAATTGAGATTATCAACGCACATTAACAGAAAGCTTCTAAGAGATCCTATAGGAAAGCAAATAAGTTTGGTGGCTTGCCTAGATCTTCTCTAGAGGATTTATGGTTCAGTGTGAGCCCTACACTACCCTTCCCTAAATAAAAAACCACACAAAAGCAAATTTCCAACTCAAGATGGGTGTCTCTGCTCAGCGCAGGCCCTGAGTTGACACGGACACTCACACCAGAACCAGCTCTAGGCTGGTGTGGACTGCAGGCTGGGAACCTCCAGAAAGGGTCGAGGTGCAGTAATAACAAAAATTAAAAACAGTGAACTTTTTTCATGTTTTGGTTGATTTTAGTATGTGTTAAACATGGTTGTAAGCATTTTATATAATTAATTTAGTCTTAATAACCCCAAAATGTTGGTCACATTTCAATCCCCACATCGCTCTCGTATTTAGTACACCTGCCTTACGTCCCATCTGAACCTCCTACCTTAAAAGGCCATCCTTCCTGCCTTCTATTATCTGGGAAAATATAAAAGACCAATTCCACAGGAACTTGGTTGTTTCTAACAATATTCACTAACCAGGTAACTTAATCATTTTCAGACTAAAAATCTGATACTTTTTCCCAGAACAAATTCCTCTTTCAACATACTAGCTTACTGTTTAAAAAAAGAAAGAAAGAAAGAATACACACACTCTTAAACAGTAAGATCCTAAAGAAGAGGCATCAGAATGAATTCCAGGATACTTTTAGGTACCTCTCAACTGAAACAAAGAAGCATCCAGAAATATACCTGTTGGAGCCATCTTTCATATGGACTTTGGCATAAAGCACATCTACCATCCCAGGGTCATCGTTCATGTATTCTATCCCTGCCATCTCCACTTCCAAGGGTTTGCCCCCCGCAATGTCACTGCAAAAGAAAAAACATTAGACTCTTAGAACTGTTTAAGCTAAGAGGGCTATTATATTTTGAAACACAGTTAATAAAAACAAAGTTGTGGATTTTTTTTCTAGTAACATTATCGAATTGTCCTTCTAGTCTCAAAATTAATAAATGTTCAATGTACAAAACTGGAGAACACAGGAAAAGTCTCCCAGTGTCTAACTATTATTTATCCCCATATATTTATTAACACCCTCTGAGAGAAAAAAGCCAAGGGATGAGAGCTGTGATCAGCAAAGACACTGGCTGTGTTGGCCCGACTCTCAGGGGCCTATGACTCTTCATTATTTCCATGAGTTACACACTGCATTTCACTCTTAACGGTAATCATGTGTACTGATATTGCATCTTTAGGAGCAAACTGGCAATAGTTATGAAAAGCCTTCAAAAAGAGGGAGGGGGAAGGGGAGGGAAAAAGAATGGAGATGTGTTATGTACATGTACCAACTCCCCTTGAGGAATGTAATCATTATGTACTGCAGATGTTGCACTAATAAAAATAAAAACATTATGAATAAGAATTCTGTTTCTAGAAGCCCATTCTAGGGAAACAGTTATGAATTCAACTATAGTAGATGTCCCCAAAGCCTCGTGCATTCATGGTTGGTGGGTCTCTGGAGGTGCGACGTTGGGAGGTGAAGCCTGGAGGGAGGAGGTGGGTCACTGGGGGGCCTGGAAGGGCACATCTTCCTCCCTTCTCCCTTGATCTCTCTCGCTGCTGCCTGCCTGCCTTGCCTTGAGCAAGCCTCCTCTGCCCTGCCCCTCTGCCATGCCACCTGCCTTGGAGGCAGCCAGCTATGGACTTTAGAAACGGTAAGCCAAAGTCAACCTCTCCTTTAACTTGTGGGTGTCAGGTATTGTGTCTCAGCAACAAGAAAGTAACCAAGACAATAACCAATCATAGCTGAAGAAACAACATTTTTGACTGTACAGGGGAGTGTGTTTTGAAACAGGTTGTCACTATGTAGTCCAGACTGGCCTTGAACTTACTATGTAGCCCTGGCTGGGCTTGAATTTGTGATCCTTCTTCCTCAGCCTCCTAAATGCTGGGATTACAGGTGTGCATCGCCTGGCTCTGACTCTGTTCTTTTTTATTTATTTTTTGTCTTTTTGAGGCAGGGTCTCACTATGCAGTTCAGGCTGGCCTTAAACTCACTTTGTATCCCAGGATGGACTTGAACTCTTGGATCCTCCTGCCTCAGCCTCCTGAGTGCTGGGATTACAGGCATGCACCACCACGCCCAGCTTCTGACTCTGTTCTTTTTTTTTATTTTTTTTTTGTGGGTACCGGGGGGTCAACCTCAGGACCTCGCGCGCCAGCAGGCGCCCGTGCCGCTGAGCGATATCACCGGCCCCTTTTTCGTATGTGGGTTCCGGGAGTCGAACTCGGGCCCTCACGCTTGCCGGGCAGGCGCTTAAGCCACTGAGCCATCTCACCGGCCCCTGACTCTGTTCTTTACATTAAGATTTACTAAAAAAATTTTTTCATGGGCTGAGAACAAAAAAGGATTCTCCTCTAAAAAATGGTTATACTGCTTTTTATCATATAAGAACTATAATAAACCAGTGTGTTTCTTTTTAGAATTTAGTTCAAATAGTATCCTGGTGACAGAAAACACCAAATTTTAATACTACAGCACAATAATTATCTTACCTTGATTTTCAGGTAAAATTTTCTCTCCATTCCCTCCTTATGTTTTCTGACATCCCCTCCCATTTATTTATTTACTTACTGACTTGTTTGTTTCTTGCTCTGGATCCAACCCAGGGCCTCAGGTGTGCAAGCAAGCACTCTGCCACTGAGCCACTACACTCCCAGCCCCTGACTTTAACATTTCCTTTCTATCTATATCTTTACTATAAATACCTTAAATCCTTAGATTTAAGGATGCAATAGCAAGAAAAAAAGAAACATGGTAACGGGATCCAAAGGCTACTCTGGGAGTAGACACAGAAATTCTCACAACCTACCCTAAGAGGCACGGAAAAGGAGGCTGAAGAGCAGGGAAGAAACCCAGTTGGCTTGCCTAGTGAATGTTCTTTGCCTTGGTGGCCCAACGATGCCACCTTCCAACTGAGTGACACGAGGTGGTGATTAGGCATGAACACTTGTTTGGGGCTGTTTTCTCGCCTCTCCTCTCCTCTCTTTCTTATACCCTGTCAGCCCGTCTGGGTGGGCCCCAGGCCTACAGGGAGTGCTCAGGCACAGGCAGGGTGACACTGGAGCTAGGGAAGTGCAGTGTGTTTGTCGCCACTCCACACCCTGAGCCATGCGCTGCCTCTGTCCTACATCTCTCAGAGAAGTCACAAGGGACGCATTCAGAGCTTCAGCATTTACTAAACACTGAATAATTCATTCAAAATCTAGAGAGCTACAGAAGCCTGCAACCTAAGAAATGAAATGAAATGAAACTGATCCCAGCTGGATAGCACCCTCTCATTCAAAAAGGACCCCGAAATTTAAAATATACTCAACTACCCATTTCTTTTAAATGTCTACGTAGCACTGCAGTTTTAAGCAAATTCCAACATAATACAGTTATCTTCTTTTATACTAATGAATTAACATTGCTGAGGCATGAGCCCAGCCTCGTGACTTCTAGGCCAGCGCTCTCCCAATGGAGTTACAGCCCCAGCCCCACGTTTAATTTTAATGCACTGGTTTAAAACGCCCTCAGATTAAGGTACTGCACACTGTGGACAGGCCAATTTATTCTCAGTGTTTTCCTTCTCACATTTTAATTTAGGATCTTTACATCATAAAGGGGTCAGGTTAGAAATACCATTAGGTACTGACATTCTCGGTAGTATACCAAGTGCAAAGATTGAGATCAAAGAGCAAGAATAAGCAAAGAAGTTAGATTTACCCACTGGGGCTTAAATAAAAGTACTATGTCTTTCTTCTTGTTCTTCTTCTCTTTTTTTTTTTTTTTTTTCCTTGAGAAATAGCTTCCACTAAGAGAAATAAGTCTTCTCCAACCAATCCAAATAACCAATTCTGATTCTCATCCTCCTTCTCAGAAGTTAATTTTGCACTAAACACTTGTGGGGGGGGCGGTGAGACTTGAACCCAGGGCCTGCATGCTGAGCTACTGTATATCTCAGTCCCCCATCTCCTTTTTTGGGGACAGGGTCTTGCTAAATTGCCCAGGCTGGGCTACATCCTCCTGCCTCAGCCTTCCAGAGTGCTGGGATTATGGGCGTACACCACCTGGCTGCACTATAAACTTTATAAACAAGCGCCTGTGGCGGGGGAAGGTATGAGAGTTGGGGAGGCTTGTTGTATTTCATTTACTGATTTCAAGTCTTTCCAGCTTTCTGAAAAGAGCATCTTCAAACAAATTTTTGCACGCACTGCAGATTTTTTGGCAGGGTAACTTTGTCCTATTTCAAAAGCTTTGCTGAATTTGAAAAACTACAATTACTGTTTTCATCCTGTCATGTCAAAAATTCTTAGAAACTATTAAGACTGTTCGTTATTTCCTGTGCACTCGACTCTGACATGCTTAAGGGCTCAGACTTGGCATCTAGTCACAAAAGGCACCAAGAGACATAAAAGGGAAAACTCAGCTAAATCTTCACACAGCTCAGGATGAAGCTCCAGTGATTAAAACCCTGTGACCTGATTTTCATAAGGTAAGAAGAAATACCTCTTTAAACAAATATTTTATCTACTTTCGAATTGTAGCAGGATTATCCCAAAGGCAGCCAAGAAAATGCAGCTGCTTTCAATTTAGCAAAAAGGGAACTGGAAATATGTTAAAGTATTAGAACTCTAACCGGGGAGAATTATCCTTCTTTGTAAGATAAAGAATAAAATTTCATTTTATAAGAGGACAACTGCAAATATCTAATGATGTGCACAAAATTCTTTGAATTTTAGGTAAGACCAAGAGAAAAGAGGCATGCCCATCACTGAGCAAACGACAAGAAAGGTTCTCTGCTTTCTCAGGTCAGAAAGGACAAGCAGACTATAAAACTCAAACAGGTTATGATTTTGCTCAAGAAAATTTTTCTTTGAAACAATTAGTGAAAAAAGGATAACTGGCCCCAGAATAAGTCATTGTATTACACTGTTTCATGTACAGCATAACTACAGAAAAAATTTGTTCTACCCAGTAAGAAAGTGACTGCGGGCGGTGGTGGTACATGCCTATAATACTAGCACTCCTGTAATCCCAGCACTTGGGAGGCTGAGGCAGGAGGACTGCTATGAGTTTGAGGCAAGCCTGAACTCCAAAGTGAGTCCAAGGCCAGTCTGAACTGCATAGTGAAACCCTGTCTCAAAAAAGATAAAAACAAAAAACAAAAAAATAAAGTAATTTATTTCTACAAAGCCATATTAGAAGTGTGTAAGACCTGTCAGCCTGGTATGGAAGCACATGCCTGTAATCCCAGCACTTGAGAGGCTGAGGCAGGAGGATCACTGTGAGTTCAAGGCCAGCCTGAACTACACAGAAAAACCCTGTCTCCAAAAAAAAAAAAAAAAAAAAAAACGTGCAGGACCTATACTATGTAACAATGAATTGTTCTTTTGTTTTTGGAGACAGGGTCTCTATAGTTCAGGCTGGCCTGAACTATACTATGTAGCACAGGCTGCCTTTGAACTCGTAGTGATGCTCCTGCCTCAGCCTCCCCAGTGCTAGGATTACAAGTGAGTGCCACCACATCTGGCCAACAGTGGAATTTTTAAAAACCTACATGAGTGAGTCAGCTTTCAAATTTCTTTATCAACCTTAAGTAAAGGCAGTGGAACATATGGTTCCTTGAAATAAAGCTGTAATGTCAGATATAAATTAAAATTTTATAGTAAAAAAAAATAACACCTTGTCCCCAAGTTGCATGGTCAGTTTCTAATATCCTTACTGATTCAAATAAAATTCCTTGCTTAAAAAAAAGAAGAAGGCTGAGCGTCGTGGTACATCTCTGTAGTTGCAGCTACTTGGAGGCTGGGGCAGGAAAACGATGAGTTCAAGGTCAACCTAGACACATGGTAAGACCCCATCTCAAAAGATATAAAAAAGGAAGTCAGTGTTCCTGAAATACAGTAAAGATTTTCCCAAGGTATGATGTCATCTGCCTGAGTTACTGTGGCAGGCAGATACTCACTACCTCTGGAATTTGTCAATATGTATCTAGCATATGATGCAGGTATAATTCTGGTTAAGGAGACTCATACAGGGGATTCACCTGGATGACCTAGGTCAGCTCATTCAGATCACATAAGTCCTTAAAAGCCTGTTCCTGCTGTGGCCACAGGAAGATGTGACAACACGAAGATCAGACAGATGCCATGTAGTCAGAGTTGAAGATGGAGGGAAAGGGCCACTAGCCAAGGAATGTGTGAGCCTCTAGAAGCTGGGGTTTAAAGACAAAGAAACAGATTTGGCCCAGAGTCCTCCAAGAAGGACCACTGGCAACACCTTGATTTGATATGATTTGATTTGATTTGATTTGATTTGATCTGATTTTTTTTTTTTGAGACAGAGTCTCACTGTGTAATTCAGGCTGGCCTTGAACTCAGAGCGATCCTCCTGCCTCCGCGTCCCAAGTGCTGGGATTACAGGCGTACAGTCACCACTCCTGGCTACAGCACCTTGATTTTAGCCCAGTGAAACCCATATAAGTCTTCTGACCCACAGATAATAAATTTATATCGTTTTAAGCCACTAAGTGTGGTAATGTATTATTTTGGAGAAAATGATGAAATGTTCTGTTTAAGAATAAAATGTGCCTACTCAACAAATACAATTTAGGTAGAGTCCATACAAATTCATAAATATATGCTTTAAAACCATTTTCAACCTTCAGACAATGGTCCGATGTTAAATACTACAAATGGGTGAGTTAACAGACCTTATTCTCACGTCATGCAGCTGCCTGGTCCAAAATTAAGTCTACCAAAAAGAAGCCAGGCTGAGTGGCCCCCCTCCCACCCTGCGTTCCCTCCTCGCCTGCAGCTCACTCACTTAATGAATTCCTCTTTACAGCGCTGGAGCAGCTCACAAGTCTGCTGGATCTCCTGCTCACTCAGAAGCACCAACATCCCAATCGTGAGGTGAAGCTTTTTGGGATTTTGGAAAACAGAGCTGTCGACTCCACGGTCCTGTTATCAAAGGGACAGAAATAAGAAACTCAGCCCATACAAAAGTAACGGCAAGAGCTAGGCATGGTGGCACAAGCCTGTAATCCCAGCACCCAGGAGGCTGAGGCAGGAGGACTGCCATGAGTTCAAGGCCAGCCTGGGCTACATAAGCAAGTTCAAGGCCAGCCTGCACTACACAGTGAGACCCTGTCTCAAAAAAGATAAAAAGACAAAAAAGCAAAGCAAAACAAAACAGGAATAAATTCCGCCAAACAAGATGAGTGAAAAATGTGGAGCCATTCAGACAATGGAGTTGCCACATCCGACACGGTCATCCTTTTCCGGCATCATCGTTCCATGCACTTTAATACCTTTGACTCTGGGAAACACAAAGGTAAATACTGTATAACTCATGAATCCTTTTGTTTTTATAATTGAGGTGAAATTAACCTACAATTTACTGCTTTAAAGTATACAGTTCAGTGGTATTTAGCATATTCCCAATGTTGTGATGCTCCAGCTCTCTTTAGTTTCAAAACCTTTTCATCACCCCTTAAAAACACTCCATAGCCACTGCATAAACAATCATTCCCCATCCCCTGGTAATGTCTAATTTGCTTCCTGTCTCTTTGAATCTGCCTATTCCGGACAAAGCATATAAAAAGAATCACATGCCATAACATACGACCTCTATAATTGGTTCCTTTCACTTAGCATAATTTTTTGTTTTGTTTGTTTTTTGGTTTTTGAGACGGGGTCTTACTGTGTAGTTCAGGCTGGTCTTGAACTCACTAGGTAGCCCAGGCTGGCCCTGAACTTGCAGTGATCCTCCTGCCTCAGCCTCCCAAGTGCACCACCACGCCCGACAGCATGTTTTCCAAGTTGATCTAAGTTGTACGTATGTACATAGGTTGACCAAAAAATATGGTGTATTTAAATTTTTTAAATTTTATCATAGTAAGACACACTGCCAAAAAAAAAAAAAAAAGACACATTGCCATTACTCCCCCTCAAAATACTCCCCTCACTTTGCACACACATTCATCCTTCTTGCCACCTTCTGAAGCAGTTCTGGAAGTCCTCTTCGGTGAGTGCCTTTACAAGGTATGATCAAAAATACAGTGAATGCTACTGCCAAATGCCACTGAACAGAAAGGCAGGCTCATAAAGACATTACATGTCCTCACCCAACTTATTCACCAGATCTGGCACCATAAACTTCTGGCTCTTCCCCAAAGTCAAAATGATCACGGGAATTGTTTTGAATCAATTCTGAACATCAAAGCAGCCACAATAATGCAACTAAAGACACTCACAAAAGAGCTGCTTCAGAAAGTGGTAAGAGCCGGGCATGGTGGCACACTCCTGTAATCCCAGCGTTCGGGAGGCTGAGGCAGGAGGATCACCATGACTGCAAGGACAGCCTAAGCTACATAATGAGACCCTGTCTCAAAAAAAAAAAAAAAAAAAAAGTGGCAAGAACAATGGGACAAGTGTGTTTGAAGCAAGGGGGGTATAAATGGCAGTGTCTTTTACTGTAATATTTTTTAATTTATAAATTCACTGTATGTTTCAATCACACTTTTTTTAAATCAGATTTTATTGGTACATTTTAGATATACAGATGATCATATTCATATTTATACCTGTACATGATATAGTTTGGGTTTTTTTCCCGTTCCCCTCCCTTCAACCCCTTCTCCCCTCCCCTCAACCCCTCCTCCCCTCCCCATTTACAAAAGCTTTGTTTCCACGTTTTCCTTCTTTCTCATTTTTTGCTTTTCCCTCCTTTCCTTTCTCCCTCCCCTCTCCTTGTTACCCTCTCAATCACACTTTGGATACATTTCATTCTCTTGTAGGGTTAGATAATGCTCTAGGGTATGTATATACACAATTTGTTTATGAGACTGTTATGAATAATGCTGCTGTGAACATTTGCACACAAGTATCTGTGTTAATGCACATTCTCAGTTTCTTTGGATATATAGCCAGGAGTGTAAATGCTGGGTCGCATGGCAATTCTTTTTTTTTTTTTTTTTTTTGGTGGGTACCGGGGGGTCGACCTCAGGACCTCGCGCGCCAACAGGCACCCGTGCCGCTGAGCGATATCACCGGCCCCTTTTTCGTATGTGGGTTCTGGGAGTCGAACTCGGGCCCTCGCGCTTGCAAGGCAGGCGCTTACGCCACTGAGCCATCTCACCAGCCCGGCAATTCTTTTTAAACTTCTTTTTTTTTTTTTTTTTTTTTGGTGCTGGGGATTGAACCCAGGGCCCGGCACATACTAAGCACATGCTCTATTGTTCTATCCTGAGCTCCAACCTCGTCCTTGTGTTTAAGTTTTCAAGGAGCCACCAAGGAACCATAGTGGTTAAACTACTGTGTGTTCCTACCATAGCAGCAATGCATGCAGGGTCCTGTTTCTACACATCTTTGCCAACATTGATTTGCTTTTTTTTTTTTTTTTTTTTTTTTTGACTTTTTCTTATTACAGCCATCCTACCAAATATGAAGAGTTACTGTGTTTTGGTTATGACTTGCATTCCATGGTGACCAATGATGTTGAACATTTTTTCATGTGTTCGCTTAACATCTGTATATCTGGGCCGGTGAGATGGCTCAGCGGCGTAAGCACCTGCCTTGCAAGCGCGAGGGCCCGAGTTCGACTCCCGGAACCCACATACGAAAAAGGGGCTGGTGATATCGCTCAGTGGCACGGGTGCCTGTTGGTGCGCGAGGTCCTGAGGTCGTCCCCCTGGTACCCACAAAAAAAAAAAAAAAAAAAATCTGTATATCTTTGGGAAAATGTCTATTTAAATTCTTTGCCCAGTTTTAAGTTTTCTTCTTATTGCTGATTTGTCAGAATTCTTTATAAATTTTTCATGCTACACTCAGATCATGAATACCTTTTAAAGGTAGGTAAGTCTCAAACTTCATTAATCTCATTCTGTAAATTAAAACAAGAAAAAAAGTTGAAACTTCTCTGACAGGAGCAAAGCAAGAATTCTACCTTTGAATTTCAAGCTTCATATTTGGGTCCTGGGCCTAATAAAAAACCCCTAAAACACAGAAATGTATTTATCAAATGCAGATAGCTTGCATCCTATTGTTGGTTTGCCTAAGACTTACTGCTTAATTTTTGCCTAGGCAACAGCAGTTAATAGATTACTTGCTTACTAAGAGTTAATGGAGCTTGAGCTATTTTTATATCTGATGAAGAGGTTTGTGATTCTACATATCAACCCAAATTGCCTCATTTAATGAAAGTCATTTTAAAGAACAAGCAGCCTTAAAAGTGTCAAGGAAGGCTAAGTGCAAGGCTTATCACCCCAGCTGCTCTACCTAACCCGTGGCACAACCTGTCATTCTAGAAGAGGCACGCAAAGCCCCCCGAGACTCCAGTGTGTACAGTTGGGAACTGTTCCCCCAGTAACAGCTGATGTGTTGTGACTCTTTACTCGCTGCAGGCGTTTTTTCTTTTTTTTTTTTTTTTAAGACAGTCTTGCATTTCAGTCAAGCTGGCCTAGAATTTCCCACCTAAGCCAGGCTGGCCTTGAACTCTCAATCCTCCTGTCTCAGCTGCCCGAGTGCTGGGATTACAGGCTTGTGTCACGACACTCACACTACAGTCATTTTTCATACACTTTATAGACGCCATCTTAGAGAAGTACTATTAACGTCCATATTTTACAGGTGAGGAAACTGAGGCACTAACAAATTAAGCCACTCTCCTAAGGTAACATTGCTAGGAAGGAATAAAGTACAAATTCAAACTCGAGTACATTAGTAGGGTGCCAAAGCCTGCACTTTTGAACAATACATCACCTTCCTGGTAAGAGCTGCCCAAAGGAGGCTGGAACAGCAGGACCACCACCCAGAGGCAAATCTTCACGCAAAACTCACACAGTGAATGGGCCTAATTACCACATTCACCCTGGAATAGAGCAATCTCATCATTCTACGGAAAAAAAAAAATTTTGCGGTACTTGGGATTGAACCTAGGCTCTTTGCACTGAGCTACATTCCCAGCCCTTTTTTCTCTTTTATCTTGAGACACACTCTTGTTAAGTCACTAACTTGCCCAAACTGGGCTCAAACTTGTGATCCTCCTGCCTCAGTCTCCCAGAGTTCTGGGATTATCAGGATGCACCACAATGCCCAGTCAATAAACGTGGTTTTAATATCTTCCTTTTCTAAAACCTAACACCAAAAGCATGATCCAAAAAAGAAAAAAACTGATAAACTGCATGATCAAAATTAAAAATCTGGGGCCGGTGAGATAGCTCAGTGGCATAAGCACCTGCCTGGCAAGCACGAGGTCCTGAGTTCGACTCCTGGTACCCACATAAAGGAAAAAAGGGGCCGGTGATATCACTCAGCGGCACAAGCACTTGCTGGCAAGCACAAGGTCCTGAGGTCGACTCCTGGTACCCACATTAAAAAAAAAAAAAAAAATTAAATCTGTGCTTTAAAAACCACCGTTAAGGGGCCAGGGATATAGCTCAGTGGCGCAGCGCCTGCCTGGCAAGTGCAACATCATGAGTTCAATTCCCAGTACCAAAAAAAAAAAAAAAAAAAAACCACCATTTAGAAAATGAAAAGACAAGCTACAGAGAAAAATATTTCAAATAAAAATATCTATAAATTACATGTCTGATAAATATAAATATATTAAAATGTCTTAAGATTCAACAATAAAAAGATATATAATCTAATTTTAAAATGAAAAGATGTGAATACATATTTCATCAAAGAAAACAGATATTAATCACTAATAGACATGAAAAGATGAATGACATTAATAGTCATTAAGAAAATGCAAATCAGGGCCGGTGAGATGGCTCAGCGGCTTAAGCGCCTGCCCGGCAAGCGCGAGGGCCCGAGTTCGACTCCCGGATCCCACATACGAAAAAGGGGCCGGTGATATCGCTCAGCAGCACGGGCACCTGCTGGCGCTCGAGGTCCTGAGGTCGACCCTCCGGTACCCATAAAAAAAAAAAAAGAAAAAAAAAAAAAGAAAATGCAAATCAAAACCAAAATGAGGTATCACTTCACACCTACTGAAGTGACTATAATCAAAAAGAAAAACAATAACAAATACTGATAAGGAAACAGAATAACTGGGGGCCGGTGAGATGGCTCAACGGCATGAGCGCCTGCCTGGCAAGCGCAAGGTCCTGAGTTCGACTCCCGGAACCCACATACGAAAAAAGGGCCGGTGATATCACTCAGTGGCACGGGCGCCTGCTGGCGCGTAAGGTCCTGAGTTCGACCCCTGGTACCCACAAAAAAAAAAAAAACTTAAAGGGGTGAATTTTATGATACACAAAAGATATCTCAATAAAGGTACTGTACACAAGTATGTGCCTATGGCATTTCTTTTTAAGTGCACCCCAGCAACCCAGAAGCAACTTTTCACCAATAACTCAACCTAATGAGAGCTCTCCTTACTGAATAGCTTACTGCAGTTATGTCGTATTTGATCTTTCCATTCTGATGACTTTTCAAAAGTTTTCATCCTATAATGTTAAAAAACACTGCGCAGCCAGGTGTGGTAGCGCATGCCTATAATCCCAGCACTTGGGAGGCTGAGACAGGAGGATCGCCATGAGTTCAAGGCCAGCCTGGGCTACAAAGTGAGTTCAAAACTAGGCTGAACTGCATAGCGAGACCTTGTCTCAAAACAAAAACAAAAATAAACAACACTATGCAGAGCCGGGGGTGAGGGTAATATGCCTGAGATCCCAGCACTTGGGAGGCAAGGCAGGAGGATCGCCATGCGTTCCAGCCAGCCTGGGCTACGTAGTGAGATCCTGTCTCAAAAAAAAAAAAAAAAAAAAAAAAAAGGGGCCGGTGAGATGGCTCAGCGGCTTAAGCGCCTGCCCGGCAAGCGCGAGGGCCCAAGTTCGACTCCCGGAACCCACATACGAAAAAGGGGCCGGTGATATCGCTCAGAGGCACGGGCGCCTGCTGGCACGCGAGGTCCTGAGGTCGACCCCCCGGTACCCACAAAAAAAAAAAAAAAAACCACTGTGCACACACAGAAAACCTAGTATGATAAAACATGGTATCTTAAAACAATGGGGGCAAATACAGTCTTTTAAAATAAACTATATTAAGGCAACTCCAGACATTTGGAAAGGAATACAATTATATCCATTATTTGTACCATATACAAGAATAAATTCCAAATCAAAGAATGAACTGTGAAAAAATAAAATAAAATTATATGAGTACCAGAAGAAAACAGAGATTAATTCCTCTTTAACCAGAAGATAGAAAAAGGCTTTCAAATTAAGACTAGAAATCAGGTTGCAATAAAAGAATAGTAAATCTGGGTGTTTCAGAATAGAAAACTTTTACACAGAAAGAAAATTTTTTAAAAACCAATATTCCAGAAGACAGTATCCACAACATACACCACAGATGAAGAGCTAATATGCTAATATGTAAAGATCTTTTAAAAAGCAAAGAAAAAAACACTAAAAATGCTATTGAACAATAACCAAAGACATAAATAGATTCTTCACAAAAATGAAGAAATAAAAATGACTCAAACAGGGGCCGGTGAGATGGCTCAGTGGCACAAGCGCCTGCCTGGCAAGCACGAGGGCCAGAGTTCAACTCCCAGAACCCACATACAAAAAAAGGGCCAGTAATATCGCTCAGTGGCACGGGCGCCTGCTGGCGTGTGAGGTCCTGAGGTCAACCCCCGGTACCCACAAAAAAAAAAAAAAAAGACTCAAACAAATGTACAATTTCACTCATTAAAAAATGTGAATCAAAACTACACAGCTGGGTGTGGTGGCGCACACCTGTGATCCCAGCACTCAGGAAGCTAAGGCAGGAGGATCGCTGCAAGTTCGAGGCCAACCTGGGCTACATAGTGAGTTGAAGGCCAGCCTGAACTATACAGCGAGACCCTGTCTCAAAACAAAACAACTACACTGAACACTATTTCTTATCCATCAAACTGACGAAAATTCAGAAGTTCAACAATACACTGTTAGCGGGGCTACGGATACAGGCATTTTTACATGATGTTAGTGGAAATGAAGCATGGTATGGCACCCGTGGGATGAAATTTGGCAATACTTAACAAAAGATATGTAAGTATTTACCAACTAATCCATTATTATGGACTGAATTATGTCCCTAAAATCCTTACTTCGAAGACCTCACCCTCAGTGTAACTGTATTTGCGAACAGGGCCTTTAAGGAGATAAGGTTAAATAATGTTACAAGGGTGGAGCTCTAATCCGAACGCACTGGTATCTTCTTAGAAGGAGGAAGAAATACCTGCAGTCCCCACGCCTAGATGAAGGCCCTGTGAGGACACAGGTAGGAAGGCAGGAAGAGACTTAACCGGCTCCAAGCCTGCAAGCACCTTGATTTTGGTCTTTCTAGAACTGTGAGAAAATAAATTTGTTCTTTAAGCCACCCAGTCTGTGGAGCATACTAACCCACTCAAAGATCCTATTTCTAGGAATTTATCCTAAAGAACATCTACAACAATATAAAACACCGTGCACAAGCTTAGTCACTGCAGCATTATTGCAAAATAGAAGATGGCTGAAAATGACGTATGAGCGCATGTACACACTGACAGGGAATGATTTTCAGGACACCGTTAAATGAAAAAAACAAAGCAAAGAAGAGCACATAGACACTTTGTTATCATTTGTTTCAGAAAGAAGGGAAAATAAGAAAATATACACATGTCTGCTTATCTTTACACAAAGGGAAATAGGACAAATAAACCAGAGAAGGAAGCTGGGTTAGCTACAAAGGATATGGGGGAAATGAGACCAAAGAGACACATGAATGTGACACTTCTGAGAAGGCTTTTTCATACAGTTTTGACTTTAGAAGTATGTTGATGGTCTATATATTCAAAAATAAAATTAGGGGCCGGGGATATAGCTCAGTGGCATAAGTGCCTGCCTGGTAAGTGCAAGGTCCTGAGTTCGGTTCCCCATACCAAAAAAATAAAAATAAATTTTAAAAAAACTAAATTAAATTAACAAGAATAGGGCCGGTGAGATGGCTCAGTGGCATAAGCGCCTGCCTTGCAAGCGCGAGGGCCCAAGTTCGACTCCCGGATCCCACATACGGAAAAGGGGCCGGTGATATCGCTCAGCGGCACGGGCGCCTGTTGGCGCGCGAGGTCCTGAGGTCGACCCCCCGGTACCCACACAAAAAAAAAAAATTAACAAGAATATAAAGAGAAGAAAAAAGCTAAATTTGAAAGTGAGCTAAAAATGAACTAATAAACCCAATATTTGACTTTGCAAATCAGTTTGGGGTAGCAGTTAGGGAGGAGAATTACAAACAAATCCTGAATTTTTTTTTCTTTTTATTCTTTTTAGTAGGTTTACTTATTGTAGAGGTATGGGTAAAACAAATTAAAGTATATGTATCATGGGACCAGAAGCCAGAACTGTACTGCAGAAGGAGGAACATACAAATGTGGGGTACACAAGAGCAAGAAAGACCCTGCTGGGATGGACTGGGACTGGAGCTAAAGTTGCAAATTCTTGATTTATAAAATATGTATACGTATGAATATTGCACACACATGCATGGATTTCCTAGATCTGAATACCAAAAGGGCCTAGAAACCAAGACATCCTTCACATATCTAGCACCCATGTTCTGGTCTCTAACACCACTTCCTACTAAGAGGAACCAGGCTCCTTGTAACAGTGGCTGATTCTAAGACCTGGGCAGGGACTTGTTACATAAGCCTAGAACATGTTATGCCAGAAACTATGGAAATATTGGAAGGAAAAAAAAAAAGAAACACAGCAAACTTGCCACTAACACAGGAACCAGCTTGAAGGGGGCCCCACTGGTTAAATAAGAGGCATTTTGAGCACCAAAATAACTAGTAAGTATAATAACTTTATAAGCTATTGAGAAAATAAATATTTGCTTCTGCATCGATTGATCGCTAGGTAAATAGCAGATGAAAAAAGAGGATTGTTTTTTACAGTAGAATACTTGAATGTCAACTGATATAGAAAAAATACTGGAGTTGGAAAAATCATAATTTTTCAAACATATAGCAAGATTTAGGCAAGAATCACCATAGGGTGCTAAATATAAGGAGAAATTGTGTTGAGAAGTAGAATATTTGCCTAATCTTAAAATGTCTCTCCATGATTGTGTATGGGTTGAAAAGAAAACTGACAGTAACTATATGTAAAGAAATTAATCAATACTTTGACTACAAGGTATCAAAATTCACATCCCCAATGAGGGGCACGGTAAACCCCGAGAAAGGCACATTATCACTAAGCAATGTTCACTCACAAATGTACAGCTAAGTCTACTCATGAAGAAATACCAGACAAACCCAAAACGAGAAGTATTCTAGTGTAGCAAATCAATGTCAAGAAAGACAAAAAAAAAAAGAAAAAGAAAGGGCTGTGGAAACATTCCAAATGCAAGAAAACTAGAGACAGGACAACTAAACACAAAATCTAATCCTAGACCAGATCCTGTACCAGGGGAAAAAAATGCTACAAAGGACACTGCTAGATTAATTGACAAAATTAGAATGTGGACAGTAAATCAGATAAGCTACTGATATTTAAATTTATTGACAACCATATTATTACTATGTTTAAAAAATTCCTATTCTTGGGAAACATATGCTGACATATTTTGGGGTAAAGGACCATGACACATGCGACTCACTCTAGAGTAGCTGAGAAAGAAAGAAAACCCAGAAAGAGAAGGATAAATTGAGCAAAATATGTACACAAGCGATCTGGGTACACGATACTATTCTCAGTCTCACATTTCTGGAAGTTTAAAATGATTTCCCATATCAGCTCCTCGTATACTGCTGCTGTAACAAATTACCACAAACAGAGTGGCCTTCAACAACACCAATTTATCAGCCTAGGGCAGTAACCTAAACTGAGTCGGCAGCACTGTTTTCCTCCTTCAGGGTCTGGGGCAGAATCCTTTCTTTGACTTCCCAGCTTCTAGAGGCCATTCACAATCCCTCCCATGACCTGGACCTTCCCGCCTGCTCCTCCTACAAGGACCCTCGTGACATGCTGAGCTCACCTGGGTGACACAGGACAACCTCCCCGCCCCAAGATCTGTGACCTAATCACATCTCAAAGTCCTTTTTGCCATGTAAGGTGACAGAGTCCCAGAGTTGGGGATTAGGATGTCAACAGCTTGGGAGAGCCATCATTTTATCTTGCCAGATCCTCCCCTTCCACATGTAAACCATTTTTCTAAAGTATGTTTGGGGGCCGGTGAGATAGCTCATTGGTATAAGCGCCTGCTCAGCAAGTACGAGAGCCTGAGTTCAACTCCCGGTACCCACATAAAGGAAAAAAAGGGCCGGTGATATCGCTCAGCGGCACAAGCCCTTGCTGGCAAGCGCGAGGTCCTGAGGCCAACTCCTGGTACCCACATAAATAAATAAATAAATAGATAGATAGATAAATAAATAAATAAATAAAGTATCTTTGGAGATGCACATTTCCGTGATAAAACACAACTAAGGATATGATAGTGTAAAAGTCAGGAGATAGTTACCATTCAAGGAAAGAAGATACGGGCAAGAGGAAGAGTTATATCTCCCAGCCTGCGCCCTGCTTACAGAGGCATCCATTTGTTTGGTGAAGTCCTCTAATGTATGTTAAGACTAAAAAATCCAAAAAGCCTCTAAGTGCAAATGTAAGAAAAAACATAATTTGTTTTAAAGCTCTTATACATGCTGGGATTTTCTTAAGGTAGAATTACACCGGGTTTGTTTGTTGTTATTTATTTTTGAGGCAATCCTGGGGCTTGAACCCAGGACTTTAGGCATGCTAGGCACATGCTCTACCACTGAGCTACACCCCAGCCCACTGCTAACTCTTTAAAACAAACAAATAGAAACCTAGAGATGGAGATGTGGCTGGGCGGTAGAGCACTTGCCTAGCACACACAAGGCCCTGGGTTCAGTCCCGAGTGACATTAACAAAAAAAAAAAAATACAAAAACCTAGAGAGAAGAAAACAAGAGAATTGCCCTGTCATTGATATGCCAAGTCAAAACCTCACTGGTAGATCAGACTCAAATTACCTGACATTGCACTGAAGGCTCTTTCTTGCTCAACTTGAAGATGACTGACTAACAAACTAAGGGGAAAACAACCTATAGGTTTAAAATTCCCAGCTTATTATCTTAGTAACTCTCATATTTTATTGCTCTTTTCTCCTTAGCTTTTTCTCCTATAGTTTGCCCTAATACCCAGTTAGGAAAAGGAAGCACTGGAAGAGGCACAGTTAGGCACACCTGCAATCCCAGCTACTCAGGAGGCTGAGACAGGATTACAAATTCAAGGCCAACCTCAGCAACGTGGTAAGACTGTCTCACAACAAAAAGGTCTGGGGATGCCTGGTATGCTGGTGCAGCTGACACATGCCTATAATCCCAGCACTTGGGAGGCTGAGGCAGGAGGATCGCCGCGAGTTTGAGGCCAGTCTGGGCTACATAGTGAGTTCAAGGCCAGGCTGAACTACATAGCGAAACCTTGTCTTAAAAAAATAAAAATAAAAATAAAAAAATGTCTGGGGAGATAGCTGTGCTATCTCCCCAGATACAGGCAGAGCTTCTGCCTACCATGCATGAGGTCCTGGGTTCAAATCCCAGTATTTCAAGAAGGGAGGGGAAGGGAAAGAAAGGGAGTGGAGGGGAGGGGAGGGAAGGGAGGAGGGCAGCTCTACAGCTTCACTTTCCTTGCCTTATCTTTCAGGAGCCTACTGCTTCAGTCACCTTGAGTTCAGTTGAAGAAAACACTGAATACTGGAAAACA